>CM072769.1:157158182-159658182 GCA_036936925.1 Cenchrus fungigraminus | reverse complement strand
GGGCGAGTGGTGCGACACGTCCCCAGGAGGCAGCGGCGAGTACGACGTCGAAGACGGGGAGAAGGACGACGACGAGGAAGCGGAGGATGCCGAAAACCCGGAGGCAGAGTTGGTCGGTGAGAGGATCTGGCCGAGCGCCTGGATGGGCTTCACGATGCCGCCTAACACGATGCGCGCGATCTGTGAGAAGACCCCGCGGGCGCGCACGGAGGCCGTGGGAGAGGACGGCGCCGACGGCGAGGAGGAGGATGAGGGGGGCTCGTCGGGGATGACGCAGTCGACGCGGACGAGGACGGAGTCGACGAGGGGGATGAGCTCGTGGAAGCGGCGGGAGACGATGGAGCAGCGGCCGAGCGCCTTGACGTCGCCGATGCGGTTGAAGATGACGAGAAGGAGCGCGTCGGGGAGGCGGTCGAAGTGGTCGTCGCCGGCGGCACCCGAGAGCCAGCGGTCGTCACCGCCGAGGTTGCACCGCCACCGGCGGGATCCCGCTAGATCTTCGGACATCGGCGGCGGCAGGGGAGACCGGATCTGGAGGAGGAGGGACGGGGCCGTGGGAGACGTGGGCACGCGACGTGACGAGGAGCGGGTAGAGAGAGAAAGGGGAGAGAGAAGGAAAGGAGGTCGGCCCGCACTCTCTTGTGTTTCTGGTTTGGGAAGATGCAGAGAAGTCCCTGGAGCTCCCTGAAATTACTATCTACTCCCTCTGTTTCAAATGTAAGTCCTTCTAAGTCTATCTTTAAGTCTAACATTTTTAACATTGAGCAAATTTATATAAAAAATATCAATATTTATAACATCAATAGGATATTATAAAAGTACTCCTTCCGTCCCAGTTTATTTGTCATTCGGGAACAGTAGCCAGTCCCAAATTATCTGTCGTTCGCTATGAACTGCTAGATCATAGCTGTACCGTGCATGTACCGCATCAGGCGCTGTCCCTTCGCACCAGACGTTGTCCCTTCCCCCTCCCCACCACTGATATTGTTTTTTTAAGAGAATATTACTATACTGCATGTGAAATTGTGAAAAAGATGGATGTGAGTGATGATTTGTTTACTATAAACAAGTGGTGAGTGGCCGGTGAATAGCATTTATATCAGTCCATCCAGTACTACAGATGACAAATGATTGGCCGGTAGGGGTGTCAGGCTCTTCCTTGGTAACTGGTGTTGAACCTCGGCGACACACAAACTGGGACAGAGGGAGTATATCTTAGATGTATGGCCAACTGCGGTCAGCGACCAAACACATGTATTTCAAAAACCAAATACTAATCAGCTATTTCTCTACATGAACTCGCTTGAAGCTACTAAAATTTTAGTTTCAAAGTGACTGCCAAATGCCAAATAAGGCCTATTCTACGGCTCTATGGTAACCGTGGCTCAGGAGTAATTCCTTTTACGCTTTTATGTGACTGTCATTTTTTTTGTCCAACATGGAAATAGTTAAGAGGTCGAGGTCCCGGCAGGTAGTTGATGGGTTGAGACTTGGGAGTGGATGCGGCGGGATTGATGCTAGCCTGATGGCCTTTCCTCCGAAATCCTCCTTTTCTCCTTTTCTTTAGACCCCGTTTACTTCAGTGAAAAAGATTGAAAATTAAAATATAAATAGTGTTAGAATAATATTTTTTTAAGAGAAAATGTGATGGATGTGATGTGATGAATAGAAAATTTTAAATAGAAGTGAACGAGCTCTCGAGCGATGGCGTGGACTGGGCTGAGATCTTATTTAGTTTGTCAAATTGTTACTCCCTCCGATCTTAAATATATGATGCTTAGGATAAAAGATGTAGTTTATTTTGATTAATTTTTTTATCTTAAACGTCATATATTAAATGACCGGGAAGGAGTCATTTCTGCCGCCCGCTGCAGCCTGCAGGCGCGTGGCGCGGAAAACGAGGGCGGAAGCGGTTGGTTTTCCGGTCATTTCGTAGGGATTCTGCTGAAAAGGATGTTGTGGTCTCGGTGGTCACCGCTGCTGCCGCCGGCAGCGCACTGCTGCAGGCCTGCAGCAGATGCTAGGAGTATGCCATTTGCCATGCTCAGCGATCGGCAGGATGACGGCCGACGGCGACCAGCTAGCAGGGGCACAACGTTCTCAGAGTTTTTTTTTAAGAACGTTCAGAATACTAACATTTTTTTTCCTACAAAACGTTGTGACGTGGTGCGACGTGTTGTGTTGCTAATGAAAGTCAGCAGGTTACCCGTTACCATTACCTACTGGGCTACCGCTGAGTTACATTACAGCTGGTTTGGTGTTTAGGCGGCCATTATATTATCGCCCATCTCACGCTTCACCTGTCGCCCGACGACGCGACGAGCGGCCGGACGGACGGTGGCTGGACCGGCCGTTCGGTGCGGGACGCGTCCTCCGGGCGGTGTCGAGCGTACAGGTCGCTGCCTCGTCCGGGCTCGAGCCTGACAGCTCACGCGTACTGTAAACCTTATCCGAATGATGCTCGTCTCGTCCATTGGGGGTGGTTGGTATGGTCTGGTCTGGTCGCCGTCGACGCCGACGCCTCGACGGACGACGACGACCGGTTGCATCTGCGCCGTCGGGCTCGGGATCGGGCGGCTCGTGTGCCCACGGGACGCATGATCCACTTCTTGGTTTGGCTGGAGGAGAAGGTACCGACGCGTACCCAACTCCCAAATCCCAAACCCAAATTAGTCGACACGATCCAACCTCGCCCCATAACACTCTTTAACTATTTTTTATTTCAATCTAACATGTAACATCCATGCATACACACATCACATGAGTATCTTTTGCAGAAAAGACAGCGGGCGGGTACAGATGCAAAGGCTCGGTTCGGTTCGGAAAACGATACCGCAACAAGCAACGATTCCAGGGCCGGCTACGAAGCAGACACGACCCATTGTTCTCACTTCTCCCTTTGCCCATCTCCCGAATCATTTGCTGTCCTCTCTTATCATGCAAGAACAAATGCCTGACGGCTACGCTTTTGTTCCAGTGCAGCAGTGTTTAAGGCAAATTCCAAACTATTCTGAAAACAAGCTTTAAATCAACTGGAAATGCAAAAATGTAGCCCGCTGCTGAGGTTAAGATATGTTTGTTTGAGCTTTCTCGCAACTTCTCACCATGAAAAGCTAGAAGTTCCAACAAACAACACAATTCTTATTAAGCTTCAAAAAAAAAACAGAAACTTAGGAAAGCTGAAAAACTCAATTTTATTAGCTTTTGGTGCCTTTTTGAGTCTAGGAAGCTAAATACATCTTGTAACATCTAGTCGTTGGCTTTTCAAAACTAAAAGACTACCAGCAGCTTTTCAGAAAAGCTCAAAAGCTGAAGCTCAAACAAACAAAACCATAGTTTCAGTGCCCAATATTCATTTTCAGAGTTTATAGTCACCTGCTCGAGCTCGACATACCAGTAGCATCTTTTCTCCTTAGTACAGTAATGCAGCGAATGATATGTATACGGAACTACACAGCATCACAGACGTGTGCACGACCCATTCCACTCACCATTCATTTTTCCGCTGACGTGCCATCAAATGATCAAAATTCATGTATTCTCGGGGCAATTTGCATCCAGAGATTACACATAAAATGTACAAATGTTTCTATCGGGTGTTCACCCCCATAACTGAACTGAGTCCAAAATCAGGGACCTGAAAGGGTGAAAGTTCGTTTGTCAGGTCAAAAAACATGACAACTCATGCTTTAACCTGCCAGCTATTATGTTACAAAAGGAAAAGAAGGATCTTCTACATTCTAGACATAAAGGGGGAGAATCAGGGTGGGGCTATTGGTGCCTATAGCATGGGGAATAATATATCAAAAAGGATATTGTACATGCAACTTGGCCACTCCTCGTCTTAAACTCAGGAAGCAAAACAAAAATGTCCTCAAAAATATGCCGCGCAAGGAGCTGGATAGTTGACCACCAAGATCCAAGTGGCACCTAAATTTCCAGGAATAGAAAATTAGCAACAAAAATATATTAATGGTGACCAGCATAAGGAGATTAACAAATCAAGTATTTCCACATTAAACAATTATAGGATCCTACACAACATACTCTTTGTATCGACAAGAAAATATAGACACGTACCTAAGTGGCTTCTGAAAAACTACTGCATGAACAGAACAACTAAGCATTTGGCGGATATATGCTCTCAAAGTATGATCTCAAGCGTTTAATGAGATTTTCCACAAATGACTCTGGAAATTTCGCTCTAAATATTCTTTCAGAATCTGATTTCAGGTGCTTTCTGCATTACATGAGAAAAGCATAGTGTTAGGACATGAATCAGGAAACACCTTGAGAAAATTTAATCCAACCAAGAGCTTCGATATAAAATAAAACTAAAGAAAGCTACAGAATCTCAACCAGCAAACTTCCTGCAAACAAAGCAAGGTATTTTCTGCAATTGGCGACAGCAAAGCACAATCACCTCATTGAATCAACATCTTGAGGAATGTCTGAGCTTTGAATTCGCCGTCTCTTTTGTGAGCGCATAAAATTGTACACATCATCCACCCAAACAGACAGCCGAAGCTCAGAAGAAGCTGACTTAGCAAGCCTGAATTTTTTAATCAATAAAACACACCATTAGTATTATAAATGAGACGATGGTTAGCACAGACAAAAAAAAGAGGAAATAATCTATTCTGCACATACATCAAATGGGAGAAAAGAAAAGGGCTTTTAGAGTGTGAAAGTAGCTAATGCAAAAAAGGTAACACGGTATTCTATCCCTTTTGTTAGCTACTGCTGCCTGTCCCGTTCAACAATTCGATAGTTGGTTGTGTATGTCCTGGCTGTTTGGTTTAGCTCAAGTTTAGCAAAATTCTGTATGCGTATGTGTAAGCTGGAAACCCCAGCACTCAGTGGATGGTCGGTCGTATCAAATTTTATTGGCTTTGATGTGGCTAGGGAAGGATTAGCTTTATTGATGCAATTGTCTCAACCAAATCCTAACAAATCAGCAGCAATTGAGCCAATTCGCCCTTCCCTAAGGAGGGCGGGAGGGTGGGCGGCGACGCAGCACGTGATGCTGCGGCGGTGCAGGGGAGGGCAGGGGTGGGTTTGCCCCGGCGCCGGAGGATGGATCTGAATACCAAATGATGTGGCCAGGGAAGGATTAGCTTTATTGATGCAATTGTCTCAACCAAATCCTAACAAATTAGCAGCAATTGAGCCAATTCGCCCTTCCTAAGGAGGCTCTGAATCTTAACAACTCAATTTCTGCCTAACTCTATCTCTAAACCCCGGATGGCTTATATGATGCCACCGGCTAACTACTCTCCTATCTTCTTTAAGCTCAAGTAACAAAACCAATCTTAACCAATGCTAATTTTCCCTCTTATCCTAACTACTCTGTGCCCGGAGCCTGCTTCTTGCGACAGCCAAAGTGGCGCCCAATGAAGGCGTCCACAACAGCTTTCTATAAAAGCAGGGTCAATCCTTTAAAAAAAAAATCATACACGGGTCCTGAAAAATGTCAAATGGATTAGATGTTGGGGATTGATGAGGCAAGGACCTTCATGTGTGATTGCTAAACACTAGGGGTGTTTGCAAAGGTGTCTCCTCACATCTGCTACATCTAAGCCCCATGAAAGTATGCAAAAAAAAGCCCTGTTGCAGCTGATACTCTGTTTTAAAATAACCTCAAACAAACCATGTTCTGCGGCAGCTTACTCTCCAGCATTTACTGATTACCATTTCTAAAACAACATGTCTGAATCAGTTTTAGATGTTACTAGTTATTGTCTTCAGACTATTGTTTCTCCCTCAGCTCTCCTGGGTCATTCAAGTAAAAAATGCTAGTAGTTTGAATGAAAAGAGGTTTTATGTGCAAAACAAGTATGAATTAATTGATGATAACATTTTTCAAAATTCTAGATCAAATATAATGAATACATGACCGAACTTGAAAGCTGCTAATGTCTGCAAAGTGCAAAAGGCAACGAAAAGGAATGGATTATGCATATTTCATGGAAAGATATAGCAAAAAACAAAATATTGATTAAGGCCTTACTCTTCCTTAAACTTGTCTACTTCAAGTTGCCGTTTCGAGTGCACTTTATCCTTGCCTGAAACCACCACATCCTTTGCTGAGTTTGCTGACTCTTCGACTTCATGATGTAAAACTGGACTTTTAGAGGCAAGGGCACCAGATGACTTCTCAGGATACTGTTGAGCACATGTGATATTACCCTTACTTGCCTCACCAAGATACTGGGAATGAATTAGATGGCCGTTCCCATTTGCATCCTGCAATATTCTTTCTGATTGATCATCGATTTTTCCACAAGAAATAGTACCATCGGCACTCTTTTTACTGGGTTCCACAAATTTTTCAGTTTTGCACCCATTTGATACTGATGGTGTAGCACTCTCATTAACTTCTAGGTTCATTTTTGAAGGGAGGTTTTCTTTGCCATTTGACTTAACCTTTTCTGTCACACTATTCTTAAAGTGAATCGGCTTGATAAGTGGACCTGATGCAATCTTGCCATTCTTCAGGGGCAGCAGTGCATTACCTTTGGTAGAACATGTACCATTCTGTTTTACCAAAGGTATCTTCAGGGTCTCACTAGATGAGGTGCTTGATATGCCAATTCCATTGGTGCTGAAAGATTTAGCTGCAGTAGAAGAGTAACCATTTGTACTAGGCTTTTGATTTTTCGAATTCAGTATATAAAATAGGATATAGACCTTCTCAGACAAAACATTCTGAGAGCTTGATAGGGAGACATGAGAATCATTACAACAAAACCATCGACCAATAGCATCCTGCACATAATGCATGTTCCTTGTCATAATTTAAATAGATGTGAAGAAAGGGATCAAAGGAACCTAAATACTGATTGAATACTTAATTACCTTAACATATGCATAGTAGTGACCAGACTCTGGGGAGAGCCCTGAGTGGACGATACAGCCAAAAAGATTATATGCTGGTTGTGAATCCTGCAGCTCCATGCAAAGCAATACATATTTTAACCAATCAAGGGGATAACTGATATGGAATATTGTTGATATTATAAATAACATGTGCAGAAAAAAATGTTTTCAAGAAGACAAGGAAAAGCATCATGACTTGACTGGATGAAAATTTTATTGTTCCAAAACACGAATGGCACAATATATGAAAAGAAAACTAGCAAAGTTGGTAGTCATAAAGACAACAAAGCTAAATAATTCACAAAGGAGCTTGGGTGATCTACAATCAAATACAAAGGAAGAGAGTTGAAGTGGATAAAATCCTGCAAAGGATCCTACAGTCCACATTGCCAATGCACCTCTTTGATGCTCTTGTACCCTCCTACAAATGCTAATCGCAAAATGATACCCATAATACCTACATAGCAAAAATTTCCCTGAAACTAAATGGCCATGGGTCATGATTTAGACTGGCGGTTTGGTGATAGTTTCATGTACTAGCAAAAATGGCCTTGAGTCTCAGGACTATTATATGAGGTAAATAACTGATAAGTACTACAGAAAGCAATCTGATACAAGCATGTAAAACAAACTAATAGTGCAGGAGGCACCCAACCACAAGTACAAGTTCCAACAGGGGGGAGTTAAATTCTACATGAACCTTTTCATTAGGTGACTTTACTTGACATCTTACCCCTACCACACTCAAGGTATTTACTCTTACCAGAACCCTCAATTCAATCTGACTTTCACCAAAACAAAATACACAAATGGCCAAACAAACAAAAAATTGGTTCCCTAGAGCTGCATTTACAGGGAATATATTATATAGCTAGCATGTTGGCTCATATTCAAATACAACAATCATTCAATGGCTACTAAGTATACTGGTACAATGTTGGGAACCAACAGAAAATGGCTACTGAGTGCCAAAACCAAATTAAACTAGAACCCATGCCAAAATATACTTAGTTAAGATGTAAAACAACAGTTTGCAACATTGAAGGAGTTATTCATTACTCCTACTGTTTGTAAATGTATGCAGAAAGCATGCAGTCAAGTGTTCTAACCTTTGATCAATATATTAAAAAGAAAAAACTATATGCATTTGTCAAACCATATGTACATAGGATCGTTGGATTTGTCATTTGTGCATACTGGGAACATAGTGATGCCTAATACCTCACACATACTGTGCTAAACAGTAATAGTAGAGGCACACTGGTTGGACAAGAGCTTGCAAATAGCTCAGAAACAACCAAACAGGAGCTTTTTACATCAAAACAGAGAACAGAAAATTAGGGCTCAACGTGGCAAGGATTATCATTCCTGTGCAGAAGAGCCATTTTAGTGCTAAAAATGGTTTCAGATAATTTGGCCTCATATATAGTGACTATTACATTGACAAATAAGAAAATAAACATCCTGGCCTAAGTAAATAGTTTACTCAACGAATTAACAATTAGCTCAGATAAAACCCATAGAATGAAAATCACAGATTATTAGACGAAGTTATCATAAACTAGTTTGTGTATGTTGTCTTCTTTTAAAATTTGTTGGTTACTTGCCTCAATTCGAAATTTGCAGCAGTTACTCAAATAAATTTATCCACATAATTGCAGACATAGTCCTTGAACAAACTAGAAGCTGATTGCAGCCATTATAGCATACCAGAAATATCAATGAACAACTAACATGTGGTTTCATCTCAATGAGCAACCTACTACAGGTGAATAAATAAGTTTCACAGATACATCTGCATTCTCAAATTTTGCATGCCTAAGGAAAATCAAAATATTAAGCAATCAAAATTTCATGTTTTACCTGGTTTTTATTATACATGAAGTCAGAAAGAACAAGAGCCTCCTTGAATTCTATATTCCTGTTTATCTTTCCACCATTTATCCCCTCAAACCTCTAATAGCATCATTAAAATAACAGATCATCAGCAACAGCTCATAACCATATTCAAGAAACAAAGAATAAGTTTTTCCCAAAACAAAAACATCAGAAATGACTGAGGGTCAATAACCTTGAGTTGTATCACAAGCACCTTAGGTGACCTCAGTATAAACATTTGCTTCCGTGCTGAGGTGAGCTTTTTGCATCTGCCATAACCAAAATCAGAGTTAAAGCCCGTTTGGAACAGATGAACCAGAAATATAGGAGAAACATATTTGGATGAGTGAAAATAAAAGCACATAGTAAACTGTTATCACATGATGCTGGAAACAAATACTAAAGTTGACACTGGCTGCTTTATATTTTGACAATTTCAATTTACTGTAGAGAGCAGAGAGCTTATAGGGTGAGTCCGTGAGTGGACCACTTTTTAAAACAGTTGAGAGAGTCCATAGCTGCTTTATTGCCAACTTTGTCTGTGATTACCAAGGTTATCTGATTCCTTTTGGCTTCGTGTGAAATGAGTATAGTATACAATTTTCAAGAAATGCAGAATAGTAAGTTTATCCTTCTCTAAAAAGTAGCCAAGTAAATTTCAAGAGATTCTTTACATTCCTGTGAAATTAAAAAGAAAACGGAGCCTAAGTTTTTTCTACAGAGACAATTATATCAAAAAAGCAGCTGGTGAAGATTCACAATCCTGATTTTGTTTCCCCTGAAAATATTATGAGTACCCCCCTCAGGATTTGTTTGGATAAAACCCATTCCCTCAATCCTTTCCAAACAAGTGATTAGTGGAAAATCCTACAAAACATGTAAACTTCCTCTGGAAATGATTTGTTCCATTAAAAAAGCATACCTCTCACAACTATATTTGTTTGCACCCTCCAACATCTCCGGCTGAAAGAAGCGAGTAAGGGCATCCGCAACAGAACTGCTCCCAGGTAGATCGAGACTGATATCCATTATCTCGTCTGTCTTGTTTGACTCTCCCTTGCACACAAGGCACTTCACCTGACTAAGCAACGCCCCACCAAATGTCTCCCTCATAACCATACACGCACCCTGCCCCCGGCCCTCCTCCTCACCACAGTTTCCATTGGCAATTGCCGCGGGTAACCGCTTGCGAATGCGGAGACCAGCAGTGTGACAGGCGTCTACGACATAGCGAAGGAACTCGTGCGCATCCTCCTGACGACCCCATCGGAAGTGCTCGGCGAATAAGGGCATGCAGCGGATGATCTTTGCTGGCGAGTCGAGCGCCCCTGCATCTGCCCGAAGGAGCCGGGCGATCTGGCGCTCGAGCACGCAGAACGCGCACTCCTTGTCCCTGTTCGGGAACACCTTCTTGCCTACAAGCAAACAAACCTACATGAACATCAACCGCCTGACGAATTGCAAAAACAGAAGTACACAAGGGAAAAAGCTGGTGCGCTAGGGTTTCGTACACAGGGTAGAATGGCGCGAGGCGAGGCAGAACGTGGCGAGGGGCGGTGTGGATGCGAGGCACTGGAGGACGCTGTTGAGGTAGCAGGTGTTGCCGAGGTTCTTCAGCCCCGGGGGCGGGCCCGTGCGGGGGCGCCGCGGCGGCGGCGGCGGCGGCGAAGACGAAGACGGCTCCGCAGTCGGGGCCATCACCGGCTCCGGGGGGTAGCCGCGGCGGGGGCAGCGCCGCCGCGGGACAGCACAAGGCCTCCCTCTTGCTGCTCCGGTCCTCGAAGCGCCTCCGCCGCCGCCGCCGCCAACTCATCCGATCGCATCGCCCACCAGCGGGCACCGCGGAGGACCGGCCACCGTTGAGAAGCTGAGCGCTCCCGAAGCGAGCTCGAGGGTTGGCGCGGCCGGCGAGGCGCGTCGCGAGCGGTGGGGAGGGCGCGCGCCTTCGTATCGGGCAGCAGGACGCCGACCAGGGGACACGAGAAGGGAGGAGGGAGGGAAGGGCGAGCTGTCGGATTTTCCCCCTGGGCTCGGGGTCGGAGGAGAAGGGGAGTGAAAGAGTTGGGTTCGGTGTGATGGGCTCGCGCGGCGCGATGCTGAGTTCAGCTAACGTGTAAGTAGAACCGGCAGACGGCTCGGGAACAAATTTTGTTTAGCTCGACCGTTTCAAGTACGTTTTTAGCTAACTTTTCATATGCAGATGCTTATATAGTTTTGCCAGAAATATCAGTAATGTAAGTTTTACTGAAATTTAAGATATATTACGCGTGAAATTTTTCCTTTTATATTTTTTACTAGTACGATATGTGTCTTCTTCTGTATTTTTCCGTTTTCCCCGCATCTTTTGATTTTGCAAAATTTTTAGGTGTCTCCAACCTCTTCTAACAACTACTCTCTCCATTCTTAAATATATGACGTCTAAGATAGGTAAATTAATTTATTTTTGAACTAACAAGTTTATCTTAAACATAATACACATAAGGATAGAGGTGATATCTTATTAGGCTGGTAGCATTAGATATATTATTTATAACAATAGCTTTCATAGCTACCTTAAAAAGAGGTGGATCCTGCAAAGTAATCCACGATTTACCACATCTAAACCTTAGATAAGTTTGACCAAATTGGTAAGTGTTTTGTTGGATATATAACATTTGGCAAGATTTTTTTAGGCTCCACGTGTCATAGAGACTAAAATTGTGCTTCAGAGTGTGGTTTCAAATTTGTTTGCCACACTTTTTTGGCTTGCTATACTTACTAAAACTCAAAGTTTAGGTGTGACAAATTGTGGCTAGCAACTAAATATCATTGCTCAAATTTGGTGTGCTCGTACTTCTAGTGGAAAAAATAGGATTTAGGTTTATGACAATTACGTCGTACATGTTTTGTGGATCTGTTGTTTTTTTTACACAGATCCATAGGAATAACACTTGTTGGTTTCTCAAATTAAAAGTTACTTTGATTCAAAAGCCACTTAAAATGGTACATAGTGTTTGTTTTAACTTTTAAGGATAGTGATAATGCTCAAATCAATGCTGCAAAGTTAGTAACATGTTTCACGCATTATAATGTTATAACTATGGAAAAGGAGTATGAGTTAAATAGAACGTGTGCAAAGTATAAGCATGCAATTTTATTTTGGCATAGAGAATTCGGACTTAGCAAAAAAAAACAAGTTTAAGAATCTCAATGTGCATCTAACTTACATAAAAACGAATACATCATGAGTGATAAGGTGTTGCAGAAATATAATCCTCATATATCAAAACATTACTCTTTCAAACTACTACACCCTTCCAATATATAACTATTTTTATTTAGGTTAAATTAAACCATTTCGAATTTAATCAAACAAGTACATCATGAAAAATATTTCATGACTGATTTATGATGGAACTAATTTGATGTACTTATTTCAATATATGTTCCTATAGTTTCGACCGAAACTAGAATACTTTGATTGATTTGGAACAAATCCAATAACAATAGTTGTATTTTGTACCGCAAGAGTAGATGCTGTTTAATTTTATATTACTAAATTGATCTAGTAGAACATACAAAGTAGTTTCATATTCCGGATCTGCCACCCAAAGTTTGATTCAGAAATTATTAGAAAGTGAAACGGCATCATCCGGCAAATGGCACGGTGAAATTGTAGGAGGTATCTTTTTTTCCCCTAAAAAGAAGGCATCCGCAGTTAGAGAACAGAAGGAATGCCGGCTAGATAACCCCACCGAAGCAATCCTACTCTCACAGCCTCACTTCTCCCCCTGCCCCACGCAAGGCACCTAAGGCCACCACCGCATCCTCACCTCCCGATCAAATTCCCCCGCCACACCGCGCGGAGCGCCGCCGTGACCAAGCTCGCATGAGGTGTGCGTCCCGGTGCCCGCAGCCATGGGAGTTCAGCAGAGCGTCAACGCAGGGAAAGGTCATTGCTATTTGCTTTCTTTTATTTTCTTGTTCGTCGGGGTTGTTGCGCGCGTGGCTAGTGCGCTGGTGTCGCTCACTTGCTCGTGGAAATGCTGCAGCCAAGGTGGATATGCAAATCGACCTCACCCACATGTTGTGCGAGGCGCTGCTGCTGCCGCCCCTCAGGTGCTCGGTATTTTGCATGTTAGGGAGAGTTTGAACGCGAGTGTGTGTGCCTTCATGTTTTTTCTGGCCATTGGATCCTGACGTGTTGGTGTTGATTTCAGGAGCTCTGGCGTTGCATTATCACAAGTCGTTGGGAGGTAGGCCTGTGTCGGTTTTGCATTCGTTGGTAAATTTAGTTCATGTACAAAACTTCAGTATCTGGTGTCTGCCTATCTCTGCATATGCCTTTTGATCTTTGGTGCTTTGGACATGCTTGTGCTTGCACGCTATTGCGTACATGTTTGTGCTTACACCATCATTGTATGAGATCTGTGCAGTTGTGGACCATGCCTATGCATCTCTGTATGTATAAGTATGTAGGTGCTTACATATTGTTTGAAAATTTTCTACCGTGCTGTGAGTTTTGGAGTTTGGCCTGCAGGATCTCTATCAAACACCCAAGCCTCTTTGGAAGAAGCGAGAAGTTGGATGTTATATTGGATAAGGGAATCAATGATTCCAATGTTGTTGTTGCGTTTAGGCGCCCAAGGCCTGAGTGGTTATCACAGCAATCATTTGTGGTTCAGGTTGGCATTGTGTTCAATTTATCTTGATTATCCTTGTAAGTTTCTTTTCTAAGCAAAGCTGTAGTACCGGGAAACCTACCAGCGTTGTTGATCTTCCGAGTGAATCTCCACAATTTTTCTCACTTTTCCTGGTTTGAGCAATCAGCATTCAATGACACCAGAAGTTGCTGTCCATGGATTCCCGGCTGATAACTTCACACGATCAGGGAGCAGAGGGATAAACCTTAGCCGGCTGTCGTTTGGTTTGGATCTTAATGAACCAGCAACATCAAACTGGACTTCTGGAACTAGTTTTAAGTTTGAGGTGGACCTCTACTGAAATTCATTTTTAGCGTTGATACCATTTTATAGAAAATATTTATCTGATACCTTTTTCCGGCAGCATATCCGACCTGTTAATAATCAGGGCCGATCCATTGCCAGAGACCACGATGGCTTTCCTCTAACCTGCAGGTGACAATTTCATTTCCTGTAGGGGATTTCTCTAAAATGCAGCCTAAAGTGCTTATGATTTCTATAATCTTGTCATGCAGTGGTAACCTCCATGACAACATGATCATCTTCAAACAAGAATCTGGCTATGCAGACGTTAATGATAATAGCTTCTTGAAAGTGAGTTTATGCCTACTTTATGATACAATTTCGACCATAATGCGTACCTTACACATCAATTCTTATTTGTAGGTTAATTTCCAAATGGAACAAGGGTTGCCACTTGTACCAAAATCACTGACCTTCAATAGAGTTAAATGTGCAGTTTCAAAAGGCATCAAGTTGGGCCCGACATTTTTGGTTACTAGGTAATGACCGCCCTACATTTATGTTTTCTAGAATGCTCTTCTCTGATTGTTCCTCTTTTCTCTCCATCTTACAGTCTGACAGGTGGGTCCATCGTGGGGGACATGGCGCCATATCAAGCTTTTGCCATAGGTGGACTTGGTAGTGTCAGGGGCTATGGTGAGGGCGCGGTTGGTTCAGGAAGACTATGTCTAGTTGCTAACTGTGAATATACGATTCCCTTGGTATGTAAAATAAATCCATTCTACATTATGGATTTTGGTTTGATGCTTATAATACTTCAAAAAGTTGATACTTAGAACAAAGGTGGATGAGAACCATACTAAGGATAGATGAATATAGAAACAGTTGACAGCAACACTTGAAAGCAGTAGCACTTACTTTTGACTAAAATGAAGTGGCAACTTATTTTAGCTAGGTACTAGGTAGTTTAAGCAATTAACAAATACTTACTTTTGAGTGTGCGGATTTTTTATTCTTAAACTTGAGGTTTAACAGGTTCCTGTTGCAGTTTATCATGTGATACATCGTACATGTTTGCATGTTCTTATTTTTTTACATGATACATGTTTGAAGGCCTCTTAGTGTGGTAGTAAAGCTAATAATTGTACTGTTGTATTAATAATTATGAGTAGTTCGTGCTGATTATTTGAAGTATTAATGTGTCATGCTACAATATCTGAATCCTGAGAGGTGCCTATGCGCTTTTGTAAGGGGTACTGGCCCTCATTGATGCAATGATGTTAGACCCTTACGCTTGATTTATTGAATGTTAAATACACTTGTGTAAGTTATGGTGGTGGGTTTCAGCCACCAGCAACTCTACTACTGAATTACTGATCGCACAGTTTAAGACATGTGCAATTATTATTATTATTATTTTGTTTGAAAAAAAACTTGGTAGTTTATTTGAATCTTTTGGCCAATTTCAGATAGGGATTTTTTTTAAAAAAAATACAATTTTCAGTAATCAGGTTCTAGCTTGAGAGAAACAATGGTCACTAAGAGTTTTCAAGGAAAAAAACAGCACTTATAAGAAATCTCCATGGAAGTTTCTCCACCAACACCAGTCCATTTTGCCTATTATTCAGAATAGCCATAATTCTTTGGACTGAACACAAAGTATTGATAATTATGTTTCTGTGAAGGCGAAGCATCTTGAGGGCTCTATTTTTATGGACTGTGGCAGTGACTTGGGATCTGCTCGTCATGTTCCTGGTAAGGGCGTTGCTTCCCCTGCATATTTCTCTTTGTTTCAAAATAGACTTGAGGTTACTTGAATAGTTCCCAAGAAAGTAACAGCATAATTTTCACAGATATGTGCAATCTGTTCCTTTTTAGACAAGTGCATTTTTTTCCTTTTCAAGAAAAATATTAAAATCTTTACCAGAACCTTTTACATAATCATAATTGGGATCAGGAATGGCGAAGTTAGTAATTCACCAGAAGCTGAAATATTTTTTTCTACCCTGCTGGCCTTCATGTGATGACCAAGATGTCTTGCAGTTTTTTTTTCGAAATGTCTAGATGAGATATCTTCCGCATTGAACTGAGAAAATCAATAATCTGCATGATAGGCAACAATGTCTTGTATAATACATTACACTTACAGAAATACAACAAAAACACATGATTGATAATCGATGACTGCATACTCTTTTATCTCCAGTTATGGAACGTGTAGTTTTTAACTTCCTATACTTTATTTGCATCAGAATAAGCTGTAATTTCTATTGTCCTACGGCAGATAATTCATTCATGTAGAGTTGTATCATCAAGATTATTCAAAACATGATTGCAGGCAATCCAGCCCTCCGGCAGGGGAAACCAGGATTTGGTGTTGGATTTGGATATGGACTTCACTTCAGTACGGACCTAGGTCAGATCCGTGTCGACTATGCTATGAACGCATTCAATTGCAAAACCATCTACTTTGGCATCAACAGTAGTGGTGGCTCGTAGGTTATGAGACACAAACCTCTCTCACTTAACATAGACTTACAATTGAAATTGGTTCTTGACATAGAATGGGTTACCCCAGTTTCTTTCTTGACGGTGCGATCCGGACATGCCAGCAAAATCATCTTGCCTGTATATGCTGGCATTCAAAAGCTGTATAGCTGAGCTGCACGAGATGCAGAGCCGTTATTATTTGTTGTTGCATTCTTTCTTTCTTGGTCATGCGGAACAAAAGTTTGCCGACAAGATATGTGTTGAACTGCTCCAAAGATACTTTGGTTACATTATAACTTCACATCAGGTTTATAAATATATACAGGTACTAGATATTTATGGCCAATGCACCTTTATTGCTTGTCGTTATTAGTCTTTTAGTTGGATACTGGACAAAACGTTTGCCGATAAGATGATAGTGTGTAACTGCTCCAAAGATACTTCATTAGGTCTGCCAAGTGCCAAATATGCAAATAGATATTAACGGGCAGTTGTCTTATTGTTGAGTAGTTGTGTCGACGTCAAACATCAGGAACATACTGTTTAGCTTATGGTTCATCCATTTTGATTCACAAACCTGTCACCCGTGCGGCACAGGGAATCTGACGTCGTCTCTGGTACGCTAGTGGTTAGCATCACTTCCCTTTTGGATGGGATATGTTGATGTTGCCAGTGTACCCAAAAAGAACCGATCGATCCAGCTTTCTTTTCTCGAGTGTCAATTTGTCTCGTTTCGTCCGCACAGTTCTTAGCGAAAGGCGGGGATGTGAATTCGAATGCGATGCTGCTGCCGTCAGACAGCAACTTGCTGTGCAGCCCGTCCATTGCCACCCACGTAAAAGACTGTCCATTTCGTTGGATCGAAGGAGCCCGCTTCACTCTACTGCCACACGCTGGGTTTCCACTGTTTGACCACGCGCGGATACGAATCCCTTGGATGGTGGCAACTCGGGTGGATCACCCACCACAAATCGTGACGCGACGACTATTTCTTCGAGGTGATCCAAGGTCAAGAAAATGGGAAGAAAAATGAGGCACCAAATTGTCAAGATAATTCACATCGTGCTCAAAAGGTACAACAAGCTCAATTCACAAGCCAGAGATCCAAAGGAGGAAGAAGAAGAAGAAGCGTGACAGAAGGATTTGTAGATTGGACTACCACTAGTACATGACGCAGAGCACGCGAGCGGGAGCTCCGGCGAGGCTACGCCGGCGAGGTGGCCTCGACGAGGTCCTCCCCGAGGTCGCCGTCGACCTCGTCCCCGGTGATCCGGTCGAGCACGAGCACGATCCCCATGGCGAAGGCGGCGTCGAAGCCTGCGCGCACCCAGAGCACGAACACGTCCCGCCCCATCACCACGTGCGCGTCCTCGTCCACCTTCCGCCGCACCTCCGCCACCACCACGTCCTCCTCCTCCTCCTCCTTGGCGCCGCCGCCGTCGCAGCTCGCGCCCCAGGGCTTGGATGCCACGACGCGGCAGGACCGGCGCGGGAACGACCCGTCGACGTGGAACTCGCCCGTTTCGCCCGGGGCGAGGAGGTCGACGAGGACGCCGGCGGCGCCCGTCCCGTGGCCGAGGATGGAGGAGCGGCGCGCGGAGAAGAGCGGCTTCTGGTGGCCGCCGTGGGTGTGGCCGCGCCACGCGCCGCCGTCCCCGAGGAAGCCGTCCCAGCGGTTGTGCAGGCTGGGGCGGTGGCGGCGCAGCGTGAGCACGGGCTCCCCCTCGGCGTCGAGCAGCGCGAGGTCCCCCGCCGCCGCGCCGCCCCCGCACACCCCGCCGCGCCCGTACGTCTCGACGCGGAACGCCAGCGCCCCCGTCCGGTGGTCGTACGCCTCCAGCCCGTCCCCCGGCGTGAACAGCGTCGTCTTCCGCACCGTCAGCTCCCGGTCCTCCCCGCCGCAGTGCTCCTCCCCCACTATCACCACCTGCTGCAGCCCCATATGTATCCCTCCCTTTGCTGATCTCGCCTGCCTCTCTTCAACCCGGCCTCCTCCCTCGGCGAGGCGTGCTGCACGCGGCTGATGGATAGCGCTGCGCCGGGGAGCTATAGCCTAGTAGAAGTAGCTTGGTTATTTATGAAGAGGATGAGAAGCCTTAAGATCTCGGCGTTCGCTTTCGCGTCGCCCTCGCGGGGAGGGAGGGAGGAGGCGCGCGCTCTCCCCTGTTTATACACGCCCCCACCAGCGCACCGTCCATGAGGGCGGGCGAGGGTGTGGGGCCAGAAGCGGGGGTGGATTTGATTCGATTCGCCGACGCCGTCCGGCCGCCGCCAGTCGCCGAGGCCACAAGGTTCGACGCGACGCGGGAGAACAGCGGGGGCCCGAGGGAACAGGGAAGGGAAGCAAGCGACGAGTTCGGGTTGGATTTGGATGGGGATTAACGCGATCGATGCATGATAACGTAGTATAATGCGCACGAAACAGTGTTGACGTGATAACCGTAGGGCTCGGGTAACACCGGAGAGCTTTGCCGCGAGATAAGCATCGTGAGCCCGTGATGAGGAGTACCCAAAGACTTGTCAAACCATCAAACGTGTACGGTACAACAGTAACACCACGGCTCGTCCTGCGGCAACGGAAACATGCACGAGCACGACGCCCTTGCGATTCGTCCTCCTTTTTCTCGAGTGGAGAAAGGTGTGATTCCGTAGAATGGAGATGATCAAGTGGCGAAGGCGACGCCGACGCATCAGAGATTCAGAGCTTCTTCTTTGCACACGCTCGGTCCACGTGGTACAGGTCGTGCCACGAAGCCGATGCCCAGGCCTCCAGGAGGGCTCAGTCCTGGGGGTCCCCCCGGGTGGGTGGTGTGGTGTTGTGTTGCCGTGTTGGGCTCCGGAGTTCTAGATTTCGGCACCGGCTTTGTCCCGCCTTTGGGGCGCAGCGTCATCAGGCGAGCGCCATCTCCGGGCTCTTTTTTTAAACGGCGGCGCGAAGGCCCGCGATGAAATGAATAGTGGCTAGTGGTTCTCTTGTGTTTGGATCCACAGATCTCAGGACCGACCGACCGTGCTGAGAACCCGAGAGGCATGTGCTTTCCTCCAAAAATCTTGAGCATGCACGGTCAGTTCTCAGCAGACTGCGAAGCATGTGCTGAAGAGCCTTCCCTCCGGGCACATTTGCATCTAGGGACGCAAATATAAAAATGGAATCCGAATTATCTGATATCCGTATTCGTTAAAATATAAATATGGATATCTGTATTCAAATTCAAATGTGGTAGTAATGTGGATACATCCGAATTCGTTTTTATCGATTTTTTCTCTATCCAATTCCATCTGTATTCGACAATATCCGGCATTATCCGTATTCGACTATATAAAACTGTAAGTTATCTCTATAACTAATGACAAATTATGTTAAATAGAATACTAATAATGATAGTGTATAATTGAAAAAAATATATTCATAACTAATGATTATGACATTAATTTTAATATTAAAAATATTGCATCCATAAAACAATTTAAAAGTTATATTTAAATTTAATGACTAATATCATCAATTTTAGTAATAAAAATACATTAATATAAAGTGTAATTTTAATTTTAGTTACTCTAGTTTATTTATGTATTGATGAAAATATCTTTCATGTATTTTTATAAAAAATATTTATTTATTAATAATTTACTTATTATATGATTAATTATTAAAATAAATATGGATGAATGTGATATTCTTAATGAGCGATCTCTGTATGTACCAATACTTTAGTCTTTACATGATTTTGTAATTGTAAATTATCAATAAAAAATTGGTAAATATTGTCTTGCAAATCGAGTAAATATCCTAATGCGTTTACGAATTCGAGAACATTGAAATCTGCATCCGTATTCGAGAACATTGAAATCTGTATCCGTATTCGAGAACACTGGAATCCGTATTCGTATTCGAGTAAAAATATGGTAAAAGATGCTATCCGAATCTGATTTGTTTTCATTCTTATTTGCATCAGCACAAGAGCCAGATACTACTCGCGCTCCGGTATTCGGTACCGGTCCGTTCCAAACCGGTGGTTTCCAAATTTTGAATTTGAATTAGAAAAATAAAAAAAATTCAAAAAAATCTAAAAATACTTCAAGTTGTGATGAATCTAATAGTGTCAAAATTTTCAAATATTCGTTCATTTAGTATACTTTGCGAGCATTAAAAGTTCAACCAAAAAAGAAAAAGAAAAAGTATTTGGCCGGTTGAACCTCTAATGCCCGAAAAAAATACTAAGTGCACTAATATTTGAAAATTGTTCATACCATTAGATTCTACAGACCTTGAAATATTTTTAGGAATTTTTCTTTTGTTTTCCAATTTTTTAATTCAAATTTGAACGCTAAATTCTTCACTGATTCGGTTTTTTTTTCAACAACCGGTTATAGCTCAAACCAGTCTGGCTTACCGGTCAAACCGCTCCGTAAGTCGTTCCAAACTGTTTGCACTGTCATTTTTTATTTGGAATTTGAATTCAACCGATTTTTTTCGGTAACCGTCAAACCAGTCTGTCTAACCGGAACCGGACCTGGTCGGACCCGGCAGGTTGAGTGGAATTGTCGGGAAAAAAACCCTGGGCCTCCCTCGCTGATTCCTTCGCGGACACCGAGAAGCAGGCCTCGCGAATAGGGATGACATACTAAGGATGCCTTTGGTACAGCTTCGTGAGCCGCTTAGGTAGCTGTTTTTCACGAAGCTGTGCCAAACACCGGCACAAAACAGCTTCGGCGGGGAAGCGAGCGCAAAAACCGCTCTCTGGAGCGATTTGGTCGGGGCGAAGCTGCAAAAGGGCAGCTTCCCCCGCTTCGCCCTGCACTTTCCCAAGCTTGCCCCGCGTAGGGCCCGCGTGGAGGTGGCGGTGGCTTCAGCGGCGTGGGCCGGCGGACGCACGACGGTGGAGCTGGATGCCGCGGACGAGGCGACCGACGGCGTACCTGGAGGCTGGCGGATGGACGACGACGGATCTCGAGCGCGGGGGACGCGAAGATGGAGGACGGGGCGGGCGGCCAGCTCGACGACGACGCCTCCCATCCATGGCCAGCCGGCGAGCTTGACGGTGGCGCGGCGCAGATCCGCCCAGGCCGCCTCCCAGTGCGGCTGTGCTACGTGAGGGGGATGAGGGCCGAGGGCTCGGGGCAGCTCCTGCGAGGCGCGGAGGAGGCTGCGGGTGCATGCAGGGTTCACAAAACCGGCTCCGACTGGTTTTTTCGTCCGGTAAAAACCGGCTCGGAATTCCGACCAAACCGAGCGGTTTTCCGAGGATTTTTTTTTGCTAGGGTCGGTTAGGCCGGTCGAAATCTCAAAAAACCGATCTTTTTTGCTACCGAGCCGAAGCGGTAGGAGCGGTATTTGCAAATACCGACTTTAAAACCATGGGTGCAGGTGGCTGGGGATGGTGCCGGCGAGGTGGATTTGAGGCGGTGGGATCGGAGTGCCGGCGGGATCGAATCGGAGGCGACGAGCGTGTGTTTTTTACTTTTGCGGTATCTGCCGACGACGTTGCAAATGGATAAAGATCCTAGGCTTGCGGTGGAGAGGTAGAGGGAGAAATAAAAAGAGAAAAAAGAGAAGGAAAAAAAAAGAAAAAGGGAAATAGGAGGAAAAAAGAGAAAAGAAAAAAAAGAAAAAGGATGGGTATTATGGACATTTCATCATCCTATCAATGTTACACACTTACACAGGCAGGAGAAGCTGTTTTTGCTAAACATCTTTTTAAAATGATTTTAACTTCACCAGAAAATCCGCTTCATCAGCACAGCCACAACCGGATCTGTCACAGCTGTTTCAAACGCACCCTGACAGGTGGGCCCAACCGGAAGCCGCCGTTGACCTACCCCCTCACCCGCTCCGCACTCACGCCATCCGCGCTGCACGTGCTGTGTCCCTTTCCTCTTCCGTCCTCCCTCCGCAGTTGTGTCAGATCGCAAGCCCTAGCGCCGCCGCTCGCCTCCCGCCGCCGGTCCCAGCCCAGACTGCGGCGGAACAGCGAGAGCCTTTGCGGATCGGGATCGCGCCGCGGCGGCGGGACGACCGATGGGCGAGGGCGAGGAGGCCAAGTACCTGGAGACGGGGCGGGCCGACCGCTCCGTGTGGCTCATGAAGTGCCCCCCTGTCGTCTCCCGCGCCTGGCAGGCCGCCACCGCCTCGTCCTCCTCCGACGCCGCCAACCCCAACCCCGTCGTCGCCAAGGTCGTCCTCTCCCTCGACCTGCTCAGCACCGAAGAGCCTCCCCCTTCCCTCCAGGCAAGCCCCCCTAATCACCTCCGCTCGCTGAGAGATCACTGCTCCTCCGCGATTCAGATTTGATTTGTAGAATCTGCTTGAGCAAACTGACGGGGAATTCGTGGTAATATTGTTGTGGTTGGCTAATTGGCCGCCACACCGAAAGCGCGTGCATGCTTGAACAACTCGCGTGCCTGTTTGAGTGAGTCGCGTGATTTAGGTGTTTATTTTTGGAAGCTCCAGGGTTGGAGAGAAACCGTGCATAGGTTTAAGCGTTGGAACGGGAATTTGAAATTTTCTTCTAGATTCCAGGATTGGTTTTGAGTCCAAAGGGTAAACTGTATATTTGACAGGAAGACCAAGAGCAATCGATTGTAGCCTGCTATAGGAGATGGCACTAATTAAATTGATATTCAAGCCAAGCAAGTGTCCCTGTTCAGTTGATGGCGTAGTAGTCTCTGCAGTCTAGATGCACTATGATTCTATGAACAGTACATCGTCTTGTTGCATATTGCATAGTGATTGCAAGTCCTTGGATGCTTAATTTGAAAAGTGATCCAATAACATGTGTTTATTGGTGTTATTTCTGCTCATTCTGTGCTTGTTTCATATTCACCATCTCTTTGTTTTTGGTGCCTGTTGTTCTTACATCATGCCATTGGAATCACAGTTCAAGATGGAGTTGGCTCCAACTAATAATGCCGGCAATACACCTAAAAGCTACTCTTTGAATATGTTCCAAGATTTCGTGCCTATGTGTGTTTTCTCCGAATCAAACCAAGGTAGGATCCAAATTCACTGCTCGCCAGCTTTACACTCCTTTACTGCACACCTCTCTGTGGATGATTTGAAGTCAAATTACTGTCCAGATAGACATGGTTTGCTTTTGTCCTTGCATGTAAGATATCAATTAACTCTTTGTTGTACCATATCATTCTAGTTACACAGTGATGTTGTTTTGATACATGTACAAAAGTAATCTTGTGGAAACAGCCAAGTATGCCAGTCTATGTATGTGTATCACATATATTTAGCATTGCACATTTTCTACAAGGGTGACATGGCTGTATATTCAAACATTTTTGTGGGATAGAGATTCATTAAAATCTCTTCCCTTTGTATTAACTTTTGCATTATAGTGGATTAGTCACCTGAAGTCCATGCAGTTATGTTATGTGTATGCACAATTATCATTTATCTGACAAAAAGTTGCGAATCTGTTATTATGTTTTACATTGTATCTTGATTGTTTGGTTCACAGGGAATTCATGTTGATGCTAAGAAACTTTTGCATAATCTGTGCATGTTTATTTATCTTCTGACAAAGTTATTTAGAAATAAATAGGAAAATAAGGTCATATATTAAGGCCCTGTTTAGTTCCCAAAAATTTTCCCAACTACCCGTCACATCAATCTTCGGACACTGATTAGGAGTATTAAATGTGAATTAATGACAAAACTCATTCCATAACCCCTACCTAATTTTTCGATACGAATCTAACGAGCCTAATTATGCGTTGATTAGACAACGCTTTGCTACAGTAAACAATCTATAATGACGGATTAATTAGGCTTAATGGAGTCGTCTCGCGATTTCCTGTCCATTCATGTAATTAGTTTTGTAATTAGTCTACATTGAATCCTCCTAATAGGTCTTCAAACAGCTGCCAAATTTTTTTGGGAGCCAACTAAACAGGCTCTAAGTTTCACCTAAACAGTTAAACTTACCTGAGCTAACTGTTCCCAGAATGATTTAATTATTATTATGTTTTTTTAAATAATCAGCTGGCATCAGGGGGGTGTTACTAGTAACTGTTCACTTGCTGGTCTACCCCTTGCAACCAGCTGGGAAAGTTTACAAATTTCCAGCAGTTCTGTTTCTTGATTTTTGAATGAATTTTGGGTTCTTCCAATAGCGCCCTACTTGTTTCAGGGAAACTTTCGTGCGAAGGAAAAGTAGAGCATAAATTCGACATGGAACCTCACAGTGATAATTTGGTGAACTATGGAAAGTTATGCCGTGAAAGGACACAAAAATATATGGTTAAATCTAGACAAGTGCAGGTAGAGTGGTTTGATGGTTTTATTACCTTATTATGAAATTTTCTGAAGTATTGTGGTTTACTCTTCTGTTGATCACTTGTAGGTACTTGACAATGACCATGGAATGAGCATGAGGCCACTGCCTGGCATGGTCGGTCTAATACCTTCTGGTTCAAAGGTAGTTTCATGTTGCACTTCAACACCTCAGAAATAAATTTCTCTGTTGTCATTAATGATGGAAGTCAATATTTTTATTTTAGATATATGGTCGTTGCTTGGGAAACAGTTTGCATTGTTGAATTTACAGTTCTTTCTGGTCTTGCATCGCAAAATGTCAATCATGTCACCAGTCTCTTCATCCAGAACTATCATTTATAATAACTTCTCTTATCTTGTTCATTTTTGGCTTGCTAGGAGAAGAAGAAGCCAACACCAACCAAACCATCTGATGTGAAAAGAACTCGTAGGGATCGCACGGAAATGGAAAATATTATATTCAAGCTTTTTGAAAGGCAGCCTAATTGGGCACTAAAGGCGCTAGTGCAAGAAACTGACCAGCCGGAGGTATTTTTCTGGGCTCTTTCCTAATATACGGAAATGCAGTTACTTTCATATATATTTCAACTATGGATATTTTGTTTTATAGTTCTCTAAGAGCTCATGCAGTTACTGTTTGTCCTCAACTTTGTGCAGCAATTCTTGAAGGAGATACTGAATGATCTCTGTGTATACAACAAACGGGGACCGAACCAGGGGACGCATGAGCTGAAGCCAGAATACAAGAAGTCCACTGGCGACACTGATGCTGCTTGAAGATGTCAGTCCATCTGATGCGTTGTGGCCTGATTGTGTGGAATCATTAGTTCCCTGTTGGTAACTAGTCAGGCTACATGGAAACATGATATTAATCAGTTTCATTCGTATGCTTTGAGAGGAATTGTTTGTAAGGATATGTATAAGCTGAATATAAATTGCTTACAAAAAAGAAAAGAAGAGAATTGAAACTGCATATAAGAGTCTGATTTACTAGATGGACAGTCTGAATGATGAGTAATCATGTTTTTGGAGACTTGAGCGAGTTTTATTTCATCCTTTGCTAGAGTTAGGCTCAATACTGGATCATGAGAGTTGCCAGTACTGGTCATTCTCCTGTATCCTAGTGACTGGTCTCATCATCTGTGTCTCGCGATGGAAGTGCACTGCCAGGTGGAGAACTGGATATCGGCATATCACCAATGGATCATGCATATGTCCTGCTCTTTGTTCACCAAATGCGGTGTCAGTGCTGTTCACCAATTGCGGCGTCAGCACTTTGCTAACCTTGTGTTTACCAGTTTATATAATGCTTGGGCCTAGCTAGCTATTGGCTAACCTTGTGTTTACCAGTTTATATGATGCTTGGGCCTAGCTAGCTATTGCGGTGTCAGCGCTTTGCTAGCTTTGTGTTTACCAGTTTATATGATGTCTGGGTCTAGATAGTTATCCCAATGGATCATGCATATGTCCTGCTCTCTGGGGCCTAGCTAGCTATCCCAATGGATCATGCATATGTCCTGCTCTCTGTTTACCAATTGCGGCGTCAGCACTTTGCTAATCTTGTGTTTACCAGTTTCAGCACTTTGCTAATCTTGTGTTTACCAGTTTATATGATGCCTTGGTCTAGCTAGCTATTTAATACTCCGTCCATAACTTCTAGTGAGCTTTTGTGCTCCTGTCCCATCCTCTCTTCTTCCCTCTCAGCTATCTAGTACTCCGTCCCTAACTTCTAGTGGGCTTTTGTGCTACTGTCCCATCCGTCCATCCCTTCTCTTTGTTCCTCTCTCTCTTCTTCCCTCTCGGCAGTTAGCTATATAGTAATCCGTCCGTAACTTTTATTGGGCTTTTGTGCTACTGTCTGCTCCATCCGCCCATCCCATCCTCTCTTCTTCCCTCTCAGCTATCTAGTACTCCGTCCGTAACTTCTAGTGGGCTTTTGTGCTACTGTCCCATCCGTCCATCCCTTCTCTTTGTTCCTCTCTCTCTTCTTCCCTCTCGGCAGTTAGCTATATAGTAATCCGTCCGTAACTTTTAGTGGGCTTTTGTGCTACTGTCTGCTCCATCCGCCCATCCCCTTCTCTTTCTCCTCTCTCTTCTTCCCTCTCGGCAGCAAACGCAAGAGCTTAAAAAACAGAAGCAAACACTAACTAGCTATCTAATACTCCATCTTAAAAAACAGAAGCAAACGCTAACTAGCTACTGTGCTACTGTCTGTTCCATCCGCCCATCCCCTTCTTTTTGTTCCTCTCTCTTCTTCCCTCTCGGCAGCAAACGCACGAGGTTAAAAAACAGAAGCAAACCCTAACTAGCTATCTAATACTCCACCCGTAACTTTTAGTGGGCTTTTGTGCTACTGTCTGTTCCATCCGCCCATCCCCTTCTCTTTGTTCCTCTCTCTTCTTCCCTCTCGGCAGCAAACGCACGAGGTTAAAAAACAGAAGCAAACCCTAACTAGCTATCTAATACTCCACCCGTAACTTTTAGTAGGCTTTTGTGCTACTGTTTGGTCCATCCGCCCACCCCCTTCTCTTTGTTCCTCTCTTTTTCTCTCTCGGCAGCAAAAGAAGTAAAGAACCGCTCATCCCCTTCTGTTTGTTCCTCTCTCTTCTTCTCTCTCAGCAGCAAACGAGCTTAGAAAACAGAAGTTCAAAACGGAACAGCCGCCCATCCCCTTCTCTTTGTTCCTCTATCTCGCCGCCTGCGTTAGATACCGCCACTGATTCTTGCAACCGGCTTCTCTCCATCTTGGTATGAATTGCAATCCCCGCCGTCTGCCTCTGAACTTTACCACCTCTGGCTTTATGGGAAGGACGCATCCGTTGCGCAAACAGTACAGAGTATATGCTTGTTTATGTAATTGGAGACGGGGTTCTCGGATTTTTCGATATCTCTTTCATAAAATTGACGTTCCTCATCTCACGACGCAAGAGGTAACTGATCTGCACCCAGTGACAGACGTAGGTTTACAAAAATAGGAGTACATACATTCTTAATTTTGTTTCTAATTATATATTATCATATTACATAATTTTAACTTGTTTAAACTAACAATCTCTCTCTTTCTCTAACACACATATATATAAACACAATCTTTTTATGTTATGTAAGTTGTATTTTTTTAAATATATTTTAACTTTTCGATTAAGATAAATGTTCCATGCATCACTATATATTTTGAGTGTTGTTATGGTAACCACCAAACTTTAGTGAGAAGAAATTATTGGTTGGTTATTTTTTGTCAAAAGTTTTGTAGATCACAAGTAGTTGCACTAGCTAAATAAGAAACATAATCAGTACTTTTATAATATCTTATTAAAAATTTTCACTTTCTTTTTTATGCAACGTCGATATTTTTGTTAAAAAATCGTTTATCTAGAACTACTATTAAAAAGAAAAATATTTGCATTGTTTTATATTATTTTGAAAGATATATATATCTTCAATCGTACTTTAAAAGTATACTTCACAAAGTAAAAATGAGGTAAAATTAGGTAATATATTAGAAAAACTAAGACCAAATATTCATATCAAATTCAAACTACTCGTGCTTGCTGCACGCCTTGCTCTTGTTTCCATCCATTGGCGTCATCTCTGCCATGCACCGTCCGTGCTTGTTTGCAGTGCCTCGTGCACATCGTTCCGTCACGGCTGCTCGGGCTCATTGCGAGTGCACATCGATGTCATCCATCACCACAACGTGCTACTTGTGCTTACCACAACGCCTTTGGAGAAGAAGAAGAAGAAATAAAAAACTAACATTTCAAAAATGTTGCTCTTTGTTTTGAAAAGTTGAATTTGTTATATTCATATGAAGTTAAAAGAAAATATTGAGTGTGTTACTAAAAGTGATGTTGATTATGTTATTTTTAAATGTTAGTATGACTTTTGAAAGTTATGAAATTTGTTCAGTTAGAATATTAATTACTTTATTAGATTTTTAGACTAATTTATAAAATACAGAGCCTTTTCCATCCCTCTTATGCTACATTATACTTATATGTCGAGCAAGTGTTGTATCCCGTATCCAATAAGCGCTCAATATGTATTAATATTCGAATTGAAATTAAAAAAATGAATGTTGATACATAGTATAGATTGATACGTATCAAGACGATTTTTCGATAAACCCCAGCAGCTGCCTTTCTCATCCTCAACCTGACGAGCATACAACCCACCTTATGTCTTCTACTGTCTCTCCCCTTTCCTTCTTGCAACCCACCACCTTCTTTCTCCTCGCGACTTCAACGCGCGTCGCTTTCCACGCGGTTGGCTCGTGCGCGGCCCTCCACACTCCCTTGCCCACAGTTGCAGCTCGAGTCTTTCCCACAACTTTCTTTACTTTTTCAAAATGACGAGTTGTGCTGCCCTCGTTAAAAACAATAAGACGAGGCAAGGCGATACTTTCCATATGCATAGACAAGACTACGCCGTAATGAAAGAAATAAAACGAAAAAGAAAAGAAGAAGAAGAAAAAAGACTCGACTGCCCCAGTCCACTGGTCAGCCCAACCTCAGGGAGTCAGGGGATGGATATCCATCCTATAACCCAACAACAGCCACAACAGCCCATCTCTCTCACGCCCTTCTTGATTTTTTTTTTTACATTTTCCCCCCTCAATTTTGCAAAAATAAATGGTCCGTCAAAAAATTTGCAAAACTATACATCTGCCGCCGTGAGGCACGACCGTGGCCGGGTACTGTAGCGACTGCTACCGCCGGGGCCCACGGCGCTAGCTACAGTACCATGCGCGGGTGTACTGTAGCGACGGCTACCGTCGGGGCCCACAGCGATAGGGGTACAGTCTGTTTTCAAAATTTTGTAACTTTTTTGTTTGAACACGGATGGAGGTAAATTTTATATGAAAATTGTAGCTTTCGACGAGATCTACAACTTTGTAGTTCAAAGTTTTTCCATTTTAAGTCATCTTCATAGTCAAATAATCGATATACTATCCAGATCTCAGTTTTCATATCGAGATCTCAGTTTTCAGTTTATGTTCAAAAAATTGTAACTTTTTTGCATGAACTCGGATGGAGGTAAACTTTATATGAAAATTGCAGCTTTCGACGAGATCTACAATTTTGTAGTTCAAAGTTTTTTTATTTGAAGTCATATTCATACTCAAATAATCAATATACTATCCAGAACTCAGACTGCAAACTGAGATCTAGATAGTATATCGATTATTTGAGTCCGAAGATGGTTTCAAATGGAAAAACTTTGAACTACAAAGTTGTAGATCTCGTCGAAAGCTACAATTTTCATATAAAGTTTGCCTCCATCCGAGTTCAAACAAAAAAGTTACAAATTTTTGAAAACAGACTATACCCCTACCGCCGTTCGCTACAGTACACCCGCACGCGGTACTGTAGCTACCGCCGTGGGTCACGCACGCGGTACTGTAGCTACCACGTCGCGCTATAGTTTTGCAAATTTTTTTGCGGATCATTTATTTTTGCAAAAAAGAGAAAAAATGTAAAAAAAAATTTCGCCCTTCTTCCTGCTCCAGACGCCTCCCCGCCTGAGCCGCCGTTCGGCAGGGCTAGAAGCAGGAGGCGTCGGTCACTCGGTCGCCCCCATCTCCCTCACTCGCCTCCCTGCGCGCCGCACCCACCTCCGTCGCTTTCTTCCGTGCTTCCGTTCGTCTCTCTCCCTCAGTCTCTCCTTCCTCCCTCTCTCTGTGCCCGTTGATAGCGCGACGGCGGTGGTGCCGGGAGCCCTGCGCTGGGGCCGGAGGAGGACGTGGGGCTGCGGGTGGTGGAGCAGGGAGGAGCGCGGCGGCGGCGAGTGGAGGTAGAAAAGCGGCGAGCAGGGCCGCGGCGGCGGCGTCGCGGTGGGGTCTATTTCTCCTCCATTCTTCCCCTCCCTCACTCACTCTTGCTGCTTTGTAGCTAGGCGACCAGGATTGTTCTTTGCAACAGTTATTGGGTGTACATGTGTACACCCATGTCCTATGCTGGGTCCGCCCCTGTCTGCACCGTGCACTAGATGTGTTCGTTCATATGCCTCAGTGGCCTGTCCCTGTCATCTCATCGTTGGCATGTGCCTCCGTGTAAATGCTAGTACCAGCATGCTGTACAAGCACTTTCGATAATTTGTGTGACTGTTTTCGTGATCCCATTGTAAGGCTCCCCTGTCGTTTTGTTCCTAGCAACCAGCCTTAGATGTCATAAATGTGTAGCTCGGCATGATTATGGATGAGTACAGAGAAGAAAGATAGAGTATCTAAGGAAATGAATGGAGGATTCTAGTTTGATGACATGTCCATGTGGTTTACTTTGGAGGGATACTGCAGTGAGGTTTAAGCTCTGTGTGTCAGTAGTGTGTTAAGTATATTGTTCAACTAGAGTAGAAACTGTTAATGCTTTCAATATAGCACTTTGCAATCAGTCTTATCTTACCTCCATATTTGCTTAATAACCAAACATTTTGCGTTATGCAGAAAAGAATTAGCAGTGACTGGATTCAAATTGTCAGCCCTTGTATTGCATTGCCCATTATTAGTTTTAGAACTCCTACAATTAGCCTATGCTTTGGATAAAGAATATGTGTCTAATGAAAAGATGTGTCACTTTGAGGATAGAATGACCTCCAGGTTTATCGAAGAGGAAGATTGAAGTGACACATCATATATAAAATGTTTTTCTAATACATTTACTTGTTCTGAAGCTTCTTCTTTTAGCTCTTGTGCACTAATTTCTCATCATTCTAGTCATGCTGTTAAGATGATCAGTTGGTATCTTGATGCATCATTTTGTTACTTTCCTTTTTACTGTTAACATTAATAAGGTCGTAGAAATCTTTAAAGAATAGTATGCTAAAGTGAGAATTTGAACTAAATTGCTCCAATGCTTTCTTTTAAGTTCAAGGAGGGCAGCAAGAAAACCACAATATTGCATTTGTGGTTATATCTTCTAACCTCATTTTTCTTTGTTCATGTAGATTCACCATGAGTCATGCCGGCACTGGATTGCTGAAAGGCTTGAGGAGGGTCTTAGAACAGCACAGGATTCCAACCGGTAGGTATCTGTTTCATCAATATTCTCAGATTACACCTCATATGTGACTATTATCATTGGTCAACAATTCTATGATATATACATTTGTGCTGAGGTGCAAGCTATATTAAACCTTTCTCCTACAGTTTTCTGCAGACAATCACGAGCTTGGAGTTCTACTGTGTCTTTTTCGGACCTTGATGAGAAGGGTGATATGGACTTTGACGATGATTCTACAGATTCAAAGAGAGAGTTGCAGCCTCACAGTGTAGATCCCAAAAAGGGCTGGGCATTCCGTGGCGTGCACAGGGTATTGGACATAAATGGAAATCCTACATCTTTATATGAAGTGATTCCTTTCATTTTCAAGGAAAAATTGATTCCTTTTGCTTTGGTTTCGAGGAGCCTAATTTCACATATATTGTTCTGTTCTCTTGCTAGGCTATCATATGCGGCAAAGTTGGACAAGTGCCTGTGCAAAAAATTTTAAGAAATGGACGTACAGTAACTGTTTTTACCGTTGGAACTGGTGGTATGTTTGACCAGAGGGCAGAGGGTAATTGGACCTGAGGATTTACCCAAGCCAGCTCAGTGGCATCGAATAGCTGTTCATAATGACCGCCTAGGTGCTTATGTTGTCCAGAAGCTGGTGAAGAAGTACGTGGTTTGAATCAAAATATCCTCTTTTTCATCTCTGATACAGCTATATTTGTTCTTTTTGCGATGAATGATGTTATATTTGTTCTTTTTCCTTATATCAGTTCTGCAGTCTATGTTGAGGGTGACATTGAAACCAGGGTCTACAATGACAGCATTAATGATCAAGTCAGGAACATACCTGAGATATGTGTACGACGTGATGGTACGTTTATTCAACAATCAGCCTTTTCCTAGTAATGTTTCTTGGTGAGAGTACATTCTATATAAGTTGTTTCATAGTTAACTCAATGGTTTTTTATGTACTAACAATCATTCAGTTCTGTTTCGATCCAAGTATGTTCTGTTTGTATTGTAGTGTACACCTGCCTTTCTATTTCTTTGTCCCTCCATTGTGCAAAAGCCTTATGTTTGGATAATTATTCTTTGTGCAGGCAAGATTCGTTTGGTTAAATCTGGGGATGGTGCTGCTAACATATCATTAGATGATCTCAGTAAGTTCACCGAATATCTTGAGATTCTGATATCATAAGAAAGTACACACCACAAATAGAAAATATAGGTATTTGAACCTTTTAGACAAGCAAAAACTTGTTTGATCTTCTTTTGAATGGTGTGTATTTAATTATTAATTACTCCTTCCGTTTCAAATTTTAGATATTATTATGCATCTAGACATACACTATATCTAAGTGGAGTGCATAGCAAAATATATGCACCTAGAAAAGCCAAAACGACCTACAATTTGGAACGGAGGGAGTACTATTTTGGTGTCCACCTAAATTCATAATTTTTCAATTCAGTTAATAGCAGGCTGAAATATTTGAAATATGACGATTCAGTAATCCTTAGCCGTACACTTGAAAAAATGGGGTAGCTATCCATTTATTACCTTTTATTAGTCCATGTTTTTCCTTCACGCAAATGATAATAGCAGCAAAATTTGATCGCAGGAGAAGGACTGTTCTAGTAGTTAAGGATGCCAATGCAAGCAGATCATGAGGTTGCTTCTTGCTTGAGGCAAGTTTGAGTATTTTTGTTCTCGTTGTTATAAGTAGTGTCAATTTAAGTATAATGCCCGCATACCATTTTTCATCCGTTTGAACTTTGGCTTATAGTGCCAAATTTGCATTTACATATCTGCAGAACACTTCAGCCCTCAATGAAACATTTCCCTCTATACTTTAGTGGTACTATCTTTACCATGTGATGCATATCTTTCATTATACAGCCAACCTGAATCCTCATGTTGACTTTCTTTAAGTAAAAAAGAAAGCTTATAATTAATTGAGAAAAATAACTGTTCACTCTCCACACCATAAGAACTGAAAAGGGAGAATTGACTTCTGAATACAAATCATCAGAATCAATTGAATAAAATAAACAAGCCACCAAGTGAATTTTGTAGAATTGAAAACAAAGAAACGTGGAAACGAAGAAGCAAGTGAAGATAGAAATGAATTTTCTAGAAGAAAGTGTAAATAAAAGAAGCTAGACCCTATGGATGGCACTTGAATCATGCACTGGTCTTAAAACCGCAGATTAATAAGATTGCTCATCTCATATTTACACTTGACATGCTGCCTCGAAATATATAGGAAAAAACTTATAGGAATATAACATTTAGTAGATTGAGGGACTCTCACATCAATGCACTCACCTTAAGGCGACTAAAAGTATCTTCATTGACAGCCCTCAATTCTGAAGCTTCTTGCCTACCTTGTTACACTGGGCTTGCCTTTGACGGTGTTGTTGGCCTGATCTTGCCCCCTGACCTCCTCCTGAGCATCTCCTTCATGCCATCAGCTACCCGGACTGCTGGGCTTGACAGCGGCATCCTGCAGAATTCCTTATGAGCCTTAATAGCCTCTTCAATTCCCTCCTGGCTGCTCCTGTCTTTGCTGAGTTCATCCCTTACAGCCTCTGAGCATAAGCCACAGAGCCATTTCCCTCCAAAGTTGCCCTTGACATTATCTATGTATTCCTGGGTGCAGTCCTCTTTCAAGCCACAGCAAGCGCACCTCACCGACTCAATGTCCATCTTCAGTGCTCATGAAAGCAAGGTGTGTTAGCCAGCCTAAGTGTAGAAATAGAGCCGGAAAGCGATAACAAGGAGGGAGAGGGAGACAATAGGTACCAGCAGGGGAACAATTGGGGCCTCAGCTCTGAGGACTAGGTTGCTACTTGTATGGAAAAATTGGACAGCTTGTCTTTTCCTATGGATTGTATAGCTTAACTCCGACTCTGATTGATGATTGAAAATTTTGCGATTTGCCCAGGCCCGTTGTATCTTGAGCAGTGCACTAGCTTGTGAAGGCCTATGATCTGCATCGGTAGCTGCCCCTTCACATGGCTGTAACTGTGATGAAGGTACGAGTAGCAGCAGAAGCCTGTACCCTTTGATTGGAAAATGCAGTAAAACTCGGTTCACCCCATTTTCTGCTTGTGTATCTTCCTCCATGTTTTTTGGCACCTAAACAATCGTTTATGAAGCAACACTTGTAATTTTTCTCTGAAGTAATAACAGATGGTTTATGCTTTCATATCTGAGAAACTTTTGGCCAGAGTTTGATATACTCCCTCCGTCCTTAAATATATGACGTTTAGGACAAAAAAATTTAGTTCAAATGAACTAAATTTTTTGTCCTAAATGTCATATATTTAAGGACGGAGGGAGTACTTGATGACATGCTGGTCCTAATGAAGACCTAATAAACTCATAATAGCTCCTGAGGTTGCCTGTCGGAATATCGAACAGGTACGCTTACTAGCTCTTTGCTGGGCCCTGGGCAGGCTAGCAACTTGTGCACTGTGTCCAGATAATAAGAGAGGCTTTGCGTCGTGTGGTTCTTTTGCTGAGGGCTTGGATGACGATCCCCAGCCGGGCAAGGCAGCAGCGCCAGTGCCCTGGCGTGGACGTTGCCGGCCGAGATCCCAGGCGTCGCCATCACCGGCCGTGGCGCCGTAGATCTCGGTCGCTATGCGCCACGGCCGCGCGCAGGCCTTGTCAATGTCTCCCCTCGTTCGTCGAGTAGCGGGATCGCACCCGGCGCCCGGTAGTGTCTGGAGCTGGACCAAGACCCGGGGTACTTCTCACTAGCTCGTACTAGATCCGTCGTCCGTGCTGCTAAAACCAGATCACATGTTAACTTTTGCAGAGTAGCACAAGCTTGGTATATTGAACATCTTCTCTGCCGAAAAACGCCAGTGAAAAGGCGATGGAAACCATGACAACTTCACCTCTGAGCATGCGTAGATGCGCACGAATAGTTGCCACCTTGTTCTCATCCGTCCTCGTCCAGCTGCTGTGCTGCTCTAATACCGTGATTTGGTGACGAACGATGACAAGGGCCCGGCCGGAATCGCGGCCGTCGATCCGAGCCCAGCCCTGCGCGTGCACGTACGATCGATCGACCAGACGACCAGGCAGCGGCGCCCAAACCCGCGCCGCGCGCGCTTCTTCCGGGTCACGGGGGCACGGCGGCACGGCCAGTTTCTCTCGGGCGGGCGGGGTGAGCGCACAGGCCATGTGCGAGTGCGCGCGCCCGCGGCGGCCGGGGGTCACGGGCCGGGGCAGGCATACGCGTGGCTCTGACAACTCGGTGGGTCTCACTCCGCGGCGCCTCGCCCGGTCTCTCCACGTGAAGGCGCTCCCTCGCCGCGCACCACAGAAAGGAAGGGTGCCGATCATTCACCTTGACTCCTTGAGGCTTCCGATGGCCGATCGAATGCACTCCCGTTATCGAACGACGAAGGCTGTTAGAGTACGGCCGTTTCAGCGCATCCCGATCGAGGTAACGACTCCCACAAATTTCCATTCCTAGACTAGATGCGGCCATGAACCATTTCATTGGCCCTGAGCTCATCTGAAAGCTCTCTGGCACCAACTGTATGTACCACCACGTACACAAGAGCCGGGAGACCAAATGATGCGTGTGGCGATCGACAGGATTCCGAGATGGGCCAGCGATTCCCCAACTGTTGGGGGTGGGCCTCTCCTGCCTGCAAATGTGTCTCGTGCAGCCGTGCTCCAACCGGGCCGCACGGCACGAGCACGGGCACGGTGCGGCCAGCCTTCCTCCTCCTCCGCCGCTGTCTAGGCGCGCGCAGCCGGTGGGGATGCAGGAGGATAGGGCGTCTGGGCGTGGACCCGGAGGTGACGGCGTGCAGGCAGTGCGACGAGTACGGCCGCGCCGAGCGCCTGGACAGGAGGAGGAGCGGGAGCGCGACCGATGCATGCACGAGAAAGCCCGGATGCGAACGCCGGTGCGGTGCCGCGACCGCGAGGCGACGAGCGGCGCAGTGGCGGTGGGCCGGGTGAGGTCGCCGCCGTGGCAGGCCCGATGATTTTGGTGGAATAAAAATAAACGAAAAGAGCGATCGAGGAGGAGCGCCGTGCGTGGCCTAATTAAACTGGTGTGCGTTGTTGTTGTTCCGGAACAGCTTGCTCCAATACTGGTGGTGGGTCGGACACGCAAATTAAGCGCTCCTCTCACACAGGCTGAGCATGTTGCTGACCGTGGGCCTCGGCACAAACGTGTAAATGTGTAGGCATACCGCATACATCATGCATAACAAGATTCAAACTTTACATTTTCTTACTAATAATTCATCCATCACTCTTTTAGTTTGTAATGTAAATTTGACATGGTTGAATTTGTAATAAAATGTACTTTTTAATGAAGCTCATAACCATAAATAAAATTATAGAAGAAAAATTAATTGTCAACTTTGTTCGCTGAATGGCGGTTTATGCCGTTTAAACGTAAACAAAGATCGTTTGTGTCATTTAGACCCTAAACGATCATAAACAGTTGGCATGTTTAAACGTATTCAAACCGTTCAAACCCATCTAAATCGTCTAAACAAAATTAAGCTAATCATGATTACATGTGTTAAATGACTCTTTACGTCATAATTTAGTCAATAAAAGGATTACAACTACCACAATCAACATCGAAGCAATTAACATTGTAAGTATACGAAGTGTTGTAGGATTCATAAATATTATTCGGTAGAATACTTATTTTTTACGTGCGCAAATATGTAGACCACCTAGCATATTTGACTTTTATGTACATAAATATGTATATTTTATTATTAATTTGCAAAACTATTTAGGCCGTTTAATTCCGTTTGAAAACCATTTGAACAGCCTAAACACTAATTAAATAGTGACCAATTGTTTACCGTTTACAAAAACACTAGGATCGTGCCCGTGCGTTGCTACGGGCAACAAATCATGTATTCTGCAATGCATTGAGCATTCGATGTATATTAAATATCCTTCTTGTCTCAATACAAAGCCAGCAATTGTCACTTCAATCTAAGTATATATAGATCATTCAATCACAGGTGGCTGGTAGGTATTATGATCTTAGCACACAAAACTCTTTGGTAGGACTAATTTTCCAACAAGTGCGCATAGTTAGACCATCAGAGTTTTACACAAGCAAGATTGATGGTTGACGAGTCTACCAGACATGCCTTATTAGCAAGCGGCTTGCACTGGTAGGGAAGCTTAGACTCCAGGAACTCAAAGGGGAGCTGCTTGAGACTCATCGTCGTTGCTCGAAGCTTCTTTGTCCCAGGAGCTCTCGCTGGTTTCTTGCACTGATGACATGTTCACACTGGAGCTTTTATCATGCTCCAAGGCGTTATTGCTCTCCACTGCACCCGTCCTGCATTGGGCATCTATTTCAGCAACAGTAGGATTAGTTGGGTACCATGACCCTGTGACCACAAAGGCAAGTCATCCATATTTCCTGAATGCATATAGTCATGCCATTATATAGTATTGTAGGTGTCGGGAGGTTTTGCTACCAGACAGTAACAATTATGTGTCAAAGAAGTTTCTTGAGTATACATATACATTCAGAAAACCAAACCTCTAGGTTTTGAGGAGCCCAACTTATGACAGTTCAACTTTACTGCAAAAATAAGGAATCAAAGTTTTGATAAATTACCTAACACATGCTATTTGCTCACAGAATTTAGGTCAATGTTCAGAAATCACTATTTTTTACTCAGTAGAGCCTCAACTGGCTTGTTTTTGTGTTCCCTTTTTGGAGGAACATGTTCTCTGAAGCCGCGTGCTACCAAATGTACTTATACATCACTTCTTGTGTTTGGTCATAAGCGAGTTTTTAGTAGCGTTAATCTACATTCACTGACCTGTAAGAAAAATGCTACAATTGCTTCAGCTTGCAGCTACAAGTGTTCTGAAGAAACAATGGGTAGCATTGTTCTTTATTTCACTTCTACTATTGATCAGGTGATGCAATGTTCATCATGAAGGAGCATGTTAACATCACAAGGATAATCATGTATTACCTGGAAGGGCCGACGTGCCTCCTGTATCATGCCCTGCACAGGAGATTAAAAAAAGGAGGAGCAATTTTTACCTTAGCAAAATCACTTTCAGACTCCTGGATAATGCTTGTATTCTTCCACTATTCTTCAAAAGCCTTGATGAGTTCCTCTGGTGGAAATGATCTTAGATGTTATCCATTCATCCATCTAGAAAAGCACAAAGAGAATGCACCTTTTAGCAGGAATACTGAACAGGCTAAGAGAGTATAATAAATGTGGCAAATAAGTGAAAGAGTAATAACCTGGTGAACAACATCATCAGCGAAAGAAGAAAAGAAAAAGGAGCTGATGAAACTCTTAGCTACACAATATAATGTACGGAATACTCCTTCAGTGTACTTCCATTGTGGTTAACATGTTCAGTACATAAGCCTTTCCAAGTTTCGACCTTATTATTACGACCAACAAAGATAAGCTGATGAACTTCCTCAGAAAAGAAAAGGAAAAAAAGAGAAAAGGATTGCCAATGAAACTGCCAGCAGAACAATGTAGCAAATGCTGGTTGACAGGTTCAGTACTCAAGCATTTCCAAGTCTAATACCTTGCAAACTCCTACCTTTTTGGCCACTATAAAATGGCAAATAAGGATTGCACACTAACTGAAGTATATAAAAGAACATGATAATCCAGAATTTATCATAACAATTGGAATAAAATACAACACGATATTTACTGAATGACCAAAGTACTCAATACCTGCAATACCTCCCGCAAGGTCATCATACACCTTCAGTTTCTTGTCAACATTTATCCACGGCAATACTTTACCAATTGCAAAAAGCTATTTGATGCACATATCTAGAACATCAACCAAAAAATGGATACAGATCAATGGAAAGTTCTACAACAATTGAGCAAATAAATAAGTTTGTAGCAAAGCCCCTCCATTTATGATATTGCAATTGCATAATAAAGTAGTAATTATCCAAGAAATTCATATGAACCGAATACGGATATAACAGGGCATCATTATAGCTAGTTTCTTACACAACATGTAGGTCGGTCATGCTGCTGACATCTGGTAGTGGTCCAGTGAGTTTGTTGTTTGCCAAGTTCCTGCAGAAGGTCATTTTTCGTTAAAAAAAAAGGGTAACTGGAACCAACATTTTTACAAAGCTAATTGTTTAAGGTCAATTGGCGACTTACAGCTCATTTAGTTTGACCAAATTGCTGATGTTGGAAGGAACTGCTCCCATAAAACCATTCCTGTCTAGTCGGCTGTCAAGGATATAAAGTGAGTCAAATATATGGCAAAACTTTGTTCGAGAAAGGGAAATATAATAAAAACAATGTTTGTAGAGAAATTTTGGATTCCACAAAGATACTTACAGAACCTGGAGTGTTGAAACGCTCCCTAGCTCTGCTGGGATTGGGCCAGTAAATTGATTGCTATCAAACAATCTGGCATAGATGTCAAGACGAGTTAGCATGATACATTAATTGATATGATATAAACAATGAACTGAAAGTCTTGTGACCCCTTACATGTGAATCAGAGTCATGTTGGGCTTGAAGAGGCCTGCAAGCGTTCCAGATAACTGGTTCTTGTTGAAATGGCTGGTCATTGTTTATAATTTATAAATATATGATGAAACAGACATAAAGGAGCTACATACATTGTGATCTTGCCTAACCGATCAAGAAAATAAGATTGGGATCACTTACAAGTGCTGTGTTTTGGTAAGTAGGTCAAGCCCTGGTGTGGTTGCTGTTGAGATTGGGATTGATCCAGTGAGCTGATTATCAGCCAGATCCAACCAGTTGACTTCCGTGAGTAAACCAAGTGAAGGTGGTATTTTCCCCGTAAACTTGTTTGAGTTCAGCGCTCTAAAGTAAATGCGTGACAAAACCAGTTAATTTTGTCTGTCGAGTGCAACAACCGAGAAATAAAATGGATGTTCGTCCGAAACTCTGAATGAACAAGGTATTAGTACTCACAGGAACGTGAGTTGTTGGAGGTTGCCTAGTTCTTGTGGAATGCTTCCTGTGAAGCTGCAGCCGGCCATGATCCTGACAAGTACAGTTCAATCGCGAATGTCAGTCAGCATGTTTTGTGAATGTTTGACAAGGAAAGATAGGGTGGACAACAAGAGTAGTGTGGCTCATACAGTACGCTAAGCTGTGAAAGGCTCCCAATCGAAGCGGGTAATGGACCACCAAGGCCGATGTTGAAGGAAATATCCCTGCAAATGCTTATGTTGTGAGCCAGAATGCACTTCCCCTAATGCAGATAAATTGGCGCTAGAAGCGAATAGATCTTTTTTGCTGCAATATACGTTCATGCTTATTTTGTTACATTTTCTATGACATGCCCTTGCTAAGTTGGCAACAAAAGTATCCTAATCCATGTTACTTTGATTTAGAAGATTATTAGTCAGAGCCTACAACCCGGTAAACCTGAATTGGTCAAGCCTGAAGAAAGCAGAGTTTATAAGCTAGCTAGAAGCCCAGAAGAAAAAACTCATCTAAGAGTTCTGACCGGTTCAAAACCATCCTACCATGAATCCTCTGGAACACTATAGCATCATCCTAGCTGAAAAAATGTGGTGCTTGTCAGCTAAAATGATCTCGAGGCCGGGAAAGCAGATGATGGCTTACAGATATGTGAGCTGGCTTAGCTGGCCGATGCTGTCACTAAGCGTGCCCTGAATGTTGGCACTTAACAGCCTCCTGCAAACAAGACAAAACAGAGAACGCGTATGGAATTATGGACGTGAGGATTCATTCAGAAAGTCGGTCGCGTGATCGATCGATCGATCGATACAGGTAGAGGTAGCTAGGCGAAGCTGCGGCGCGGCGGCACTACCAACAAAGATAAGCTGATGAACTTCCTTAGAAAAGAAAAGGAAAAAAAGAGAAAATGATTGCCAATGAAACTGCCAGCAGAACAATGTAGCAAATGCTGGTTGACAGGTTCAGTACTCAAGCATTTCCAAGTCTAATACCTTATAGGCAAACTCCAACCTTTTTGGCCACTATAAAATGGCAAATAAGGATTGCACACTAACTGAAGTATATAAAAGAACATGATAATCCAGAATTTATCATAACAATTGGAATAAAAGACAACACGATATTTACTGAATGACCAAAGTACTCAATACCTGCAATACCTTTAAGTACCTGCAAGGTCATCATACACCTTCAGTTTCTTGTCAACATTTATCCACGGCAATACTTTACCAATTGCAAAAAGCTATTTGATGCACATATCTAGAACATCAACCAAAAAATGGATACAGATCAATGGAAAGTTCTACAACAATTGAGCAAATAAATAAGTTTGTAGCAAAGCCCCTCCTTTTATGATATTGCAATTGCATAAATCATAATTTAGTGAAAACGTATACAAATTTGGACATATAAACCACCCAAAACCTAGTGCATATGAGCTCAGTATGCTCTATGTAGATGCATTAACCAAATGAAATGGCACATTATATTTTCAGATCAAAGGTTTTAGTAGAGAAAAATGGATCATGGGCCATGGCCCTGCCAGATCCTCAGCGGGCTCTAGCATAGATGTAAAGGGATAGCACCAAACATGCTGCAAACTGATTTAACAAACTAACCTGGGCCTTGAAGTTCCTAGCATGCCAAATCTTGTGTGTTAGTTCCCAAAACAATGAACCAATGGTGATTTGCACCACAGTAGTTCTTCCTAGACTGCCAAATCGTGTGGGTCAGTTCCCAAAACGATGAACCAATAGTGATTTGCACAGCATAGTTGTTTAAATACTGGAAAGGAGAGCTTCCTATTTGCAAATGGGGCAGCAGTAGTGTTGGTGGGTTTGGAAGAGGCCGCACCTCCTCCCTCTGTTGAAGAGGCCAAGAACCGCCGAACACAGCCAGACCTCCTCCCTCTGTTGAAGAGGCCGCGTGGCTGAGCCGCAGCACCTTCGTTCGATCCGTTCGATCGCAGCACGTCCCCGCCCTGGCCACAATGACAGGAGAGGCAACGCCTAGGTACCTTGCGCGCTGCACTGATGGGAGTCCAGCACCCCAGACAGGGCGACGGGAGGAATCGACCGGACGGGGCACGGCGGCGTTGCCCTGTCAGGGCGACCACCAGGAGAGGAGCGGCGGCGGCGTCGATCCGCATCGGTGCGGCTCCGTCGTCGGCCCGACGGCGCGCGGTGGCGTTACCCCGGCGACCCTGGCCACCCGGAAGCGAAGGGAAAGGGGACGCGGTGGGGAAGGGGGGTGCGGAGGGCAGAGAGGGCGTGCGGATGGGGGGAGGCGGTGGCGGTGGTGGCGGCGTGCGGAGGGGCGCGGTTGGGGAGGTGAGGCAGAAAGCACGAGTTGGGGCTTGCGGCGGCAGAAAAACAGGAGTGGGCGTCGATGGGGGCCGTGCGTCGAGCGGACGCGCGGAGGGGTGAGGCGGACGCGCGGAGCGGACAGGAAAAGACGTACCAAGTTTTATCTTAAGTTTATTCTTTTTAGTAGTAGAGATTATTATTATTATTATTATTATTATTATTATTATTATTATTATTATTATTATTATTACTCCTAAAAAGTACGAGAAAAAAACTGGTACGTCGTTTTGCTGCTCCTCCGTGCGTCCGCGCACGCGCGTCCGCCCTCCGCAGCGCATCGCACGTCTGCCTCCCCACACGCCCGTACGTCTACCTCCGCGCTCTCCTCCCCGCACCCTGTTTTTTCGCCCGCACCCCGTCATCTCTCCCGCTCCCTTCACGCCGCCGCCGCCACTCCGCCTCGCCTCCACCCCACATCCGCGCGCCCCGCACCTCCCCCGTCGCCGTTGTCGTCCCCCATCCTCTCCGCACACGTCAGCTGGTGACTCTAGGGCACGGACTCTAGCCCGCAGTCACCACTCGATCGACCCCGAGGTAATTTCCATAACCTGTTTCTCCTCCGGTCCTTTCAGATTCCAATGAGCGTTCGTTTCCAGTGGCGGGAGTTATCATGGGCGCGGGTGTCCAGGGGGGCGGTGGTCTTCTATGGTCGGTGCAACTCCTCTCATGTATAGTGTGTACTCGATGTATCAGCCAGCAACTACGATGACCTGGCTTATTGACTTCTCTTTGGTCCTCGTTGAGGCCAAGCCAAGGTACGCACTCGAAGACGACAGGGTCCTGGAACCCTAACGCCAGATGCAAGTTTGAAGCGTCCCCTCATCAGAGGTGACTAAATGTGATACAAATACCAGTCCCAGGAGGCTGGCAACACATTTATTACAACATGTGGTTCAGTCCCTTACATCACGGCGGCATAGTGGGCACGGGAGCGCCACTGCCACGAGAAACAACACAAAAGCTAAGGACCAAACTACAACAACAAAGGCTTCTAAGGCCTCATCAGAGTACCACGCCATGGAAGCTCTCTGTGGCGACCCTGAGTCCACAGGCACGGTTGGGTGTAGGGCAGCGACCTACTCGACGTCTTCGGGAACGAAGTCGGGATCCTCCTCTGAAAAACAGTTAATCAAACAAGGGTGAGTACATACGTACTCAACAAGTTCAACCCCACCCACGGAGGGGCTAAGAGACAGATCATGCACGGGATATATCAAGGATCAGGATAAGGTTTATTTTACAAACACATTTACTCATGCAGGGGTTTGCTTTCGAAAAGGTTTTCGCAAACAAGTTTTATAACTCAAGTAGCTCAGTTGTTTTGAGAAAACCAAAATGAAGACTACCGGACTCCCCGTCCGCAGTAGCCCAGGCACACAGCCACACACTTTTCCAGAAAACAACTCACGCCATGAAAACATCCCAAACCCAAACACTAGTTTTGTGACCCCACCGTGACTCGTCCAATACCGTGGACACGGCTATTCGAATAGGTTTTACACTCTGCAGAGGTTGTACATCTTTACCCACAAGTAGGGTACCGCCACACGAACACCATAGTGTCGGCGCGGATCCTATCAAAGCCATTACCCACCTTAGCTAACCCTACGCGCCACCACGGGAGCAACCAAGGGGTTATCTCACATAACCAGGGCGTACCTCACACAGATCGTACCCCTACTCCTTGATCTCCCGCTGCTCACCCGCACTCCTGATGGCAAGTAGATTAACTAGTGGGATTTATGCTAAGCCGTTGCCACATACAACGGTCGAGTGGTAGTACGATAATTGGGCCAGGTGAGATGTCACGCAACCCGGTCCTTAACGACAAGATGGACATCTCCAACACGCTCAACCACAAAGGTACGAGCTCACCCATACTCCTGACACACGCGTCCATCCCGTCTACCCAGTGCTTTACTCATTTTCCAAAATATCTCATTCCCATTTTTAAAGCACTCACACATTTTTAAAGCAATCATTTAGGCCAAACAAAGTCAAATCATAGCAATCAAGGGTGGCTATCCTACCGGGTTTTAACAGTAAAACAATATGCAATTTATAAAACGGGTCATAGGGTTGTATTTATAAAACTGGGATCAAAGCATGCATCAAAGGATGAGATTGAACTTGCCGTCTTCGAAGTCTTCGGGGAGTGCCGGCTCGGCGTTCGGGACCTCGGGCTCCTGCTCGCAGTAGTCGGCTCCAAACTCCGGCTCGGGGTTCCTTCCTTCGTTCACTTCGTCGGCTATAGCGCACACACAGGCAAGCAAGCAGTCATTATAAGCACACATATTACCAGCCGAGCTCGAGGAGGGGAAAGTAAATGGAGAGGGGAATATATAAGCCCTAGGGGGGGTTGGTGTATGGTTCGGCGGGGATATTACTGGGGAAGGCGTGGTGGAATTTGAAAGTATTCAGGAATAAAATCATGCACGGAATGTTGGGTTAAAGAGAGGTTATAGGGGCTAAGGATCTATTCGTAATTTCTATTAATGGAGAAAGGGGGTGATTATGATAATATAAACTTGGTTAGGGCCTGGTTGTAAATTATTTAGGGCTTGACAGTATTTAATCTATAATTAATTATTAACCTAGGGGCTATTTGAAAAGAAGAAAGAGAGAGAGAGAATAGGGGCAGGGGCTCTTGGGAAAAAGAAAGGAGGCAGGGGGGTTTTTGGCCTAAAGGCCTTCTTCCTCCCTGGCTCGAGTCAGAACAGAGAGGGGGATGAGGCCGAGCGGTGGCCGGCCGGTCAGGGGGGGCGCCGGCGGTCCTGGCCACGGCGGCGGCCGGGGAATGGGGCAACACGGAGAGGGGAACGAGGGGATCTCATCCCCGTGCTCACCTTGGACCGAGGCGGCGCGAGGAGAGAGCTCCACGGGCGGCGGCGGACCGGTGGTGGTGGTGCTTGGGGCGGCGCAAATGGTGGTCGGTGGGTGCAGAGCAAGCTTGCTTGGTGCGGTGTGGGGCGGCGAGGGGGGGCGGCACCGGCCTTTTATAGGCCCTGAAGGTCGGTTCCGGGAAAAAAAATCTTCCCGGCGACCTTGGCGGCGATTCCGGTGAGGTGGGCCGCGGCGGCCGGCGAGGTCAGCCGTGGTGCTGTTTGGATGGGACTCGTCGTGCAGGGGCGGCCGGCCGTGGCAGCAGCAGTCAGCGACGCGGGGTGGGTGGTGGCTTGCAGCGATGGTGTTCGGAGTTGACCTGTCGGGTGGCGGCCGTAATGGCGCCGGGCGGCAGCGACGCGTCGCGTCGTGGGGTCTCCCTGCGGCGCGGCGCGGAGGTGGGCGGCGAGGGTAGGCGCGGTGGCGTGCTGGGGGGGCGGCGTGGTCGGGCGCAGGCGCGCGGGCCCGAGCGGCGCAGGGAGGGTCAACGGCGCGCCGGCGCGGGGTGCCGCGGGCGCGCGGTCCTGGCCGCGGGAGGGAGCTGGAGAAGGGAGGAAGAGAAGAAAGAAAGGAATGAGGAAAAAGAAAGGAAGAAAAGGAAAAGGAAAAAGGAAAAAGGAAAAAGGAAGGAAAAGAAAAGAAAGGAAAGGAAGAAAAATAAGAAAAGAAAGGAAAAGAAATAGGGAAAAGGTTTAGAAAAAATTGGGAAAAATTGTTAGGGAATTAGGGGGAAGGGTTTCTGCGGGGTTTTACGATTTCCGGGCGTCGGCGTGATTTTCGGGACGGCGGTGATGGCGAGGCGGACCGGCCGGCGGGGACCGCGGCGTGCGCGGGATTCCCGGCACGGTGGCCGACCGCGGCGTTGGGAAGGCACGCGTGGGTGCTGGCCCGGGTGGTGCCGGCGGGATTCGCGGCACGCGCGCCGAGGGTGAGAGGGAAAACGGCGACTAGGGATTGGAAGGGGGCAATTGAGCTCAGCTGGACAATTTTGAAAACACGCGTGATTTATTAGGTGATTTATTAGGAGCTAAAAACGCGGGCGTTACAAACCTACCCCACTTAAAATGAATCTCGTCCTTGAGATTCGGCTAGTTCCTGAACAAGTGGGGAAACTCTTTCTTCAACGCGTCCTCTCGTTCCCACGTGGCTTCTTCCACTCCGTGTCTGCTCCACTGGACTCTGCACACCCGTACTTCTGATGTTCTCGTCCGCTTGACCACTGTGTCCAAAATCTTAACGGGCACCTCCTGGTACCTAAGGTCTGGCTGTAGATCGATGGTTTCTACCGGTACTCGCTTTTCTTCAAGAACCTTCAAACATCTGCGTAGCTGGGAGATATGAAACACTGGGTGTATATCTGACATTTCTTCGGGTAGCTCCAACCGGTATGCTACTGCTCCGACCCTCTTTAGTACTTTATACGGTCCGATGTACCGAGGGGCCAACTTTCCGTGCACTTGAAATCTCCGAGTCCCTCGGATCGGTGAGACCTTAAGGTAAACGAAATCTCCCGGATTGAAGCTTGCTTCACGCCTCTTCTTGTCTGCGTAGCTCTTCTGTCGGGACTGGGCGGCTCTTAACTTTTCTCGGATATCGGCTACTCGCTCTTCGGCTTCCTTTATAAGTGCGGGCCCAACCAGGGCACGCTCTCCTACTTCTGACCACATCAGGGGTGTCCTACATTTTCTCCCGTATAGCGCTTCGAATGGTGACATTCCTAGACTTGCTTGGTAGCCGTTGTTGTAGGAAAATTCTGCATATGGCAGGCTCTGCTCCCAATCTTTGCCATAGGTGAGGACGCATGCTCTCAACATATCTTCCAAAATTTGATTCACCCTTTCGGTCTGTCCGTCTGTCTGCGGGTGGTATGCTGAGCTGAAATCTAGCTTAGTACCCATGGCTTTATGCAGGCTCTTCCAGAACCTAGAGGTGAACTGGGTCCCTCTATCCGAGACTATTCTGCTAGGCACTCCATGCAGCTTTACTATATTTTCTATGTAGAGTTTTGCCAACTTCTCTCCGCCATAAGTGGTCCGTACGGGTAGAAAGTGAGCGACTTTAGTGAGTCGGTCCACGATCACCCATATGGAGTCATGTCCCTTCTGAGTCCTTGGCAACCCTACTACGAAATCCATACCTATCTCGTCCCACTTCCATACCGGGATTGGTAAAGGCTGCAGCAGTCCTGCGGGCTTCTGGTGTTCGGCTTTGATCCTCTGACAAGTGTCACAGTGGGCGACGAACCGTGCAATATCTGCTTTCATCCCATTCCACCAATACTTCTGTTTTAAGTCCATGTACATCTTGGTGGATCCCGGGTGAATAGAGTATGCCGAGTTGTGTGCCTCATCCATGATGGTCTGTCGGAAATCTCCGCCTTCAGGCACGCATATCCTATTTTTGTACCACAGGGTGCCTTGGTCATCCACTCTGAAGTCAGGGGCCTTGTTCTCTCCGGTATGCTTGCGGATCTTCATCAGATTCTCGTCGGTTTCTTGGGCCTTCCGGATCTTCTCCTCTAGGGTAGGCTGAACACTCAGCTGGCGGACGTAGCCTTGGGGGACAATGTGCACGTTGAGTCGCGCCATCTCCTCTTGCAGCTGGGCACTCTTGGGTGCTGCCTTCTCGTAGGATTTCCGGCTCAGGGCGTCTGCTACTACATTGGCCTTCCCTGGGTGGTAGTGAATCTCTAGGTTATAGTCTTTAACTAACTCTAGCCACCTTCTTTGCCTTAGGTTCAGGTCGGGCTGGGTGAAGATGTATTTTAGACTCTTGTGGTCTGTGTAGATCTCACACTTGTTCCCGATCAGGTAGTGTCTCCAGATCTTCAGGGCATGCACTACGGCTGCAAACTCCAGATCATAGGTGGGATAATTCTGCTCATGGGGTTTGAGCTGGCGGGAAGCATACGCCACTACCTTCCCATCTTGCATAAGAACACACCCCAACCCTTGTCGGGAGGCGTCGCAATACACGACAAAGTCCCGTTGGATATCTGGCAAGGTCAGTACTGGGGCTGTGGTCAATCTTCTTTTCAACTCCTGGAAACTTTTCTCGCACGACTCGGTCCAGTTGAACTTCTTCTCCTTCTTGAGCAACTTTGTCATGGGTCGGGCAATCTTGGAAAATCCTTCAATAAACCTCCGGTAGTATCCTGCTAAACCAAGAAAGCTTCTGATTTCACTCACATTGGCTGGCTGTTGCCAGTTGGAAACTGTTTCGACTTTCCCAGGGTCTACTGCTACTCCCTCTGCTGTCAGAATATGCCCAAGGAAAGATATTTTCTCCAGCCAGAACTCACACTTGCTGAACTTAGCGTACAGCTTGTGTGCCCTTAGTTTTCCCAGTACTACTCGGAGATGCTGCTCATGTTCTTCCACACTCTTGGAGTAAACAAGTATGTCGTCAATGAAGACTACGACAAACTTGTCCAACTCTTCCATGAACACCTTATTCATGAGGTTCATAAAATATGCTGGTGCGTTGGTGAGTCCAAAGGACATCACTGTGAACTCATACTGCCCGTAACGGGTGACAAAAGCGGTCTTGGGAATGTCACTTTCCCTAATCTTGAGTTGGTGGTACCCTGACCTTAGATCCACCTTCGAAAAATACTTGGCTCCTTTCAGCTGGTCGAATAGGTCATCTATCCTGGGGAGAGGGTACTTGTTTTTGATAGTGACTTCGTTTAGTGAGCGATAGTCCACGCACATCCTCAGGCTTTTATCCTTCTTTTCGACGAAGAGCACTGGGGCTCCCCATGGTGACGAGCTTGGTCTGATGAACCCATTTCGCTGAAGTTCTCTCAGCTGCTTCTTTAACTCTGCCAATTCAGGGGCTGCCATCCTATAGGGCCTCTTGGCTATGGGAGAGGTTCCGGGGATGAGGTCGATAACAAACTCTATATCCCTATCTGGTGGCATTCCGGGGAGTTCTTCGGGAAATACATCTGGGTACTCCCGTACTACTGGGATTTCTTCTAGGGACTTGGCCTCCATGCTAAAAACCATTATGTCTGGTCTGCTTCCTCGGGTACGGCAGGTTACTTGCACTCCATCTGGGTTGGTTAGGTGTACTACCTTATCGGCACAACTTATAAGGCCGTGGTGAAGGCTTAACCAGTCCATCCCAAGAATCACATCTATCCCTTTGGACTTCAGTACTACTAGGTCCGCTAGGAACTCTACCCCACTTAAAATGATCCTTACCCGAGAGCAACCCAGTTGACACTTGATGTCACCTCCGGGTGTTCGGGTTAACAGGGGCGCTTTTAGTAGTACTGTAGGTATATTATGCTTTTCCACAAAACTTGAAGATATGAACGAATGTGATGCTCCTGAATCGAATAATATGGTTGCCAAGACTGAGCTGACCAGGAACTCACCGAGCACTACGCCTTGTGCTTCTTGAGCCTCTTGTGCGTTGATGTGGTTGACGCGGGCTCGTTCATAGGACTGCTGGGGCTGCCTCATCTGCTGGTTGTTGTTGTTGCCAAAGTTATTATTGTTGCGAACTGGCACACGGTTGGCTCCAGATACGAGCGGCCTTGGCCCATTCACTGAGTTGGAGAAGGCTGAAACTGTTGGCTTTTTGGCATATGGGCAGTTGGCGATGAAGTGTCCGGTCTCACGGCAGTTGAAACATACTCGGGTGTTGCTGTTGTTGGCAGTGACCTGGCTTGTATTGTTTTGTGGAGGCTTCATGGTGTTCTGGTTGTTGTACTGTTTAAACTGGGTTCTGGGACCTTGCGAGCCTGTGGCTTGGGATTGGGTTCTGTACTGCATGGGGGCTTGGAATCTGGGCATGGGGTGTCCGAAGCTTCTCTGCCTCTGGGAACGTTCCTGCTGTTGAGCCTTGTGCTCCATGAACTTGCGCTTGTTTTCTTTCTTCTCTTCTGCTTTGGCTCTTTCTGTGAGGATGGCCATGTTCATAAGTGTGTTGAAATCAGGGTAGATCTGAGGGGTAAGCAGAGTCCTTAGCTCCGGAGTCAAGCCCTTCTTGAACATCTCCTGCTTTTTGGAGTCCTTATCCACCTCCTCAGGGGCGTAACGAGCCAACTCTATGAACTGATAAGTGTATTCCTCCACGGACTTGTTGCCCTGGCGGAGTTCACGGAACTCATCCGCCTTGCGCTTCAGTGTGGCTTCTGGGATGTGGTAGCGACGAAACTCTTCCACGAACTCATCCCAAGTGATGGTGGAGGGATCTTTGGTCGCTGCACAGTAGTTTTCCCACCAGGCTAAGGCTGTTCCAGTGAGCTGGTGAGTGGCCAACAGAACCTTGTCTCGATCCTCACAGTTGAATGGCTCTAGTTCCCTTAGGATGGCCCTTAGCCAGTCATCTGCATCCAAGGGATTCACGGATCCACCAAACGTGGGTGGCTTTGTCCGGAGAAATTCTATCAGTTTCTCATTCATGCCCAGAACACGGGGCTTTGGGCGGGTGATGGCATTGGCTATGGCTTCCAGCAACAGGGTCTGGTTAGCCAATACTTGCGCCAGGTCTACGGCAGGTGGTGGCGGTGGCGGAACCATGTTTTCTCCTCCATTTTCATCCTGATACGCTTCTTGGTCGTTAGGGCGCTCCCTTCGTCCTGCATGCGATCCTTCCGCATTTGGGTCCATACGACCGGAGCCTTGGAAGCTCCCGGCGGGACGCCTTGAAACCATCTGTAGGGGGCGCGGTTTCTATGAGATTTTAGGTGATGTTTAAGTTGATTAAGACGGGCTTTTGAAAAGACAGGATCTGACTCCTGCCGTCACGCACACAACAAGCACACATGACACACAAGCACAAACAACTTCATTTCAACCATGAGAGGAGGATACATCCCGAACTACTCGACTGATACAACGCTGGTACACTACACGACTTGGTACCATGACAAAAGCTAAGAGGGCGACTCTAAGCTTGGACCAGCACGGCTTCAATCCTTGGCAAGGGCCTCTGGGGCATGCTACTCGCGGGGCGAGCCATCTTCTGGGGCAGAGTGTGCTTCCAGCGGAATGAGCAGCTCATCACCGTCATCACCCTGGGGGTTCCCGTTCTCTTGGGGCTGGGCGGAAGTTCCTTCTTCGACGGTTGATGTTGGTTGCTCGGTAGCTACAGACGGCGTTGGGGTCTCAGGAACTCCTCCCCATCCTATAAGGGGTGTCCCAACTAGGACTTGTGCTTCTCCAACGGCCGGAACGGGTGTTCCACTGTTGGTCCATTCCTGTATGCGTTGGTCCTGGATTCGCCTGAGGCTTTCATGGGCAACGGCTTCACTGCTTATGGCGGCTGCAGTCCTTGCTTCTGCTTGGGCCACTCGGACTTGGTGCATCCTCACTGTGACTTCAGCTTGCTCGGCCCGACTGATTTGCTCCCTCAAGTGTTTGGCTTGGTCATCGAAGAGCTTATCCAGGGAGACAAGGTAGGCAACTACGTGGTACAGCAGGTCTTCTTGGTGGCGGCGTCGTTCCAGGTTTCTCATGCGGGCCTGCCAGACTGGGGTCCGGATGGCGGGAGGATAAAGTCTCATCGGTGTGGAGACAAGGTGTTCCTCGTAGATCCTGCACAGGTAACGGAGAGTTTTCCGGAGGGCCAAGGGATAGGTATCCTGATGTCGAAAACCTGTGGCGGTCACGCGCCACGGCTCGACGTTGGGGTAGCGGGTGCTTCTGGCGATGGAGAGGACCACCCTACAGCGAAGAGTGCCGAGTTGCTCGTACTCTCTACTGTAGTACCTTGGGCGCTCAGTGATACCGAGGCGCTCCAGGGAGTTGATAAGAAGGCGAGCAAAACCAGGCTCCTCCTGGCACACGCCTTGGGTCCATCCATCTTCGGCCATCTGAAAACAAGGGTAGAGTTGAACAAACTGTGCAAAGGGTAGGTTACAAAAGATAGATAGTTTTATTTAGTCACAAAGGTTGGGTACACTCCTCAGGGGTACACTTATTCTTATTATACCATAGCTCTCACCTAGGTACTCTACTCTCTTCTCATGGGGATTCTTCCTCATGCTGAATGCGACGCTTCTTCGGTGGGAGGTCTTGTTCCAACACTACATCCTCAGTCTGGGTTCCCTTATCCCAGTGGGTTTCTTCGGGTTCTTCTTCTTCTTCTTCCGATATCCACCCATTTTTTGTTCCACTTGAGTTAATTAGGCTCCGTAGATCTGCTCGAGCTCGTGCAGCTCGCTCCTTGGCTTGACGTGCTTCCTTACGAGCTTTAGCAAAGGCCTGCCATAAACCTTCGTAGGCTCTTTGGTCGATCTCTGCTTTTTCTTCGGCTTTTACCACCTTCTCTGTTTGCGCTATTAATGCTTTTTCTGCTCCTTCTGCTCTGCGAGTTTGCTCCTTCAGTTGTGCTGCTGTTTCACGGTAAAGCTTATCTAGGCCGGTGAGGTAGATGGATAGGTGAGAAACTGTGTCCTCTAGCTCTTCTTCTTCGCGTCCAAGTCTCCTCATCCGGGCGATCCATGAGCGACCTCTTCCTCCAGCAGGCGGAAAGAATCCCATTGGGGTCTGACGGAGGTGGTGCTTATAGATCACTCGCAGATGGCGAAGGGCTTTTCGGGCGGCCTTGTGGTAGGTGTCGGCGAAGCGATACCCGGTGGTTTTGGTGTACCAGGGGCTCACATCGGGGTACAACGTGCTCCTAGACACGAAAATCATCACCTCACACCGAAAGGTGCTTCTGAGTTCATACTCCCGATAGAGGTACTCCGGTGGGTCCCTTACTCCGATGCGCTCTAGGCTGAGTAGCAGTAACTTAGGGAGGCCAGGCTCTGCGGGGCAGACGCCTCCACTCCATTCCAAGTTGGCCATCTGGAACCAGGCAAGGGTTAAGGTAAGAGATTTGTGGAAAGGTGAGCTAAGCAGGGAAAAGATTTAGAGAAAGGCTTAGAAGAAGGTCTCGGGTCCTAGGGGTCGCGTCCTACGGCCAACCTACGGCTCTGATACCACCTAAAGCGTCCCCTCATCAGAGGTGACTAAATGTAATACAAATACCAGTCCCAGGAGGCTGGCAACACATTTATTACAACAGGTGGTTCAGTCCCTTACATCACGGCGGCATAGTGGGCACGGGAGCGCCACTGCCACGAGAAACAACACAAAAGCTAAGGACCAAACTACAACAGCAAAGGCTTCTAAGGCCTCATCAGAGTACCACGTCATGGAAGCTCTCTGTGGCGACTCTGAGTCCACAGGCACGGTTGGGTGTAGGGCAGCGACCTACTCGACGTCTTCGGGAACGAAGTCGGGATCCTCCTCTGAAAAACAGTTAATCAAACAAGGGTGAGTACATACGTACTCAACAAGTTCAACCCCACCCACGGAGGGGCTAAGAGACAGATCATGCACGGGATATATCAAGGATCAGGATAAGGTTTATTTTACAAACACATTTACTCATGCAGGGGTTTGCTTTCGAAAAGGTTTTCGCAAACAAGTTTTATAACTCAAGTAGCTCAGTTGTTTTGAGAAAACCAAAATGAAGACTACCGGACTCCCCGTCCGCAGTAGCCCAGGCACACAGCCACACACTTTTCCAGAAAACAACTCACGCCATGAAAACATCCCAAACCCAAACACTAGTTTTGTGACCCCACCGTGACTCGTCCAATACCGTTGACACGGCTATTCGAATAGGTTTTACACTCTGCAGAGGTTGTACATCTTTACCCACAAGTAGGGTACCGCCACACGAACACCATAGTGTCGGCGCGGATCCTATCAAAGCCATTACCCACCTTAGCTAACCCTACGCGCCACCACGGGAGCAACCAAGGGGTTATCTCACATAACCAGGGCGTACCTCACACAGATCGTACCCCTACTCCTTGATCTCCCGCTGCTCACCCGCACTCCTGATGGCAAGTAGATTAACTAGTGGGATTTATGCTAAGCCGTTGCCACATACAACGGTCGAGTGGTAGTACGATAATTGGGCCAGGTGAGATGTCACACAACCCGGTCCTTAACGACAAGATGGACATCTCCAACACGCTCAACCACAAAGGTACGAGCTCACTCATACTCCTGACACACGCGTCCATCCCGTCTACCCAGTGCTTTACTCATTTTCCAAAATATCTCATTCCCATTTTTAAAGCACTCACACATTTTTAAAGCAATCATTTAGGCCAAACAAAGTTAAATCATAGCAATCAAGGGTGACTATCCTACCGGGTTTTAACAGTAAAACAATATGCAATTTATAAAACGGGTCATAGGGTTGTATTTATAAAACTGGGATCAAAGCATGCATCAAAGGATGAGATTGAACTTGCCGTCTTCGAAGTCTTCGGGGAGTGCCGGCTCGGCGTTCGGGACCTCGGGCTCCTGCTCGCAGTAGTCGGCTCCAAACTCCGGCTCGGGGTTCCTTCCTTCGTTCACTTCGTCGGCTATAGCGCACACACAGGCAAGCAAGCAGTCATTATAAGCACACATATTACCAGCCGAGCTCGAGGAGGGGAAAGTAAATGGAGAGGGGAATATATAAGCCCTAGGGGGGGTTGGTGTATGGTTCGGCGGGGATATTACTGGGGAAGGCGTGGTGGAATTTGAAAGTATTCAGGAATAAAATCATGCACGGAATGTTGGGTTAAAGAGAGGTTATAGGGGCTAAGGATCTATTCGTAATTTCTATTAATGGAGAAAGGGGGTGATTATGATAATATAAACTTGGTTAGGGCCTGGTTGTAAATTATTTAGGGCTTGACAGTATTTAATCTATAATTAATTATTAACCTAGGGGCTATTTGAAAAGAAGAAAGAGAGAGAGAGAATAGGGGCAGGGGCTCTTGGGAAAAAGAAAGGAGGCAGGGGGGTTTTTGGCCTAAAGGCCTTCTTCCTCCCTGGCTCGAGTCAGAACAGAGAGGGGGATGAGGCCGAGCGGTGGCCGGCCGGTCAGGGGGGGCGCCGGCGGTCCTGGCCACGGCGGCGGCCGGGGAATGGGGCAACACGGAGAGGGGAACGAGGGGATCTCATCCCCGTGCTCACCTTGGACCGAGGCGGCGCGAGGAGAGAGCTCCACGGGCGGCGGCGGACCGGTGGTGGTGGTGCTTGGGGCGGCGCAAATGGTGGTCGGTGGGTGCAGAGCAAGCTTGCTTGGTGCGGTGTGGGGCGGCGAGGGGGGGCGGCACCGGCCTTTTATAGGCCCTGAAGGTCGGTTCCGGGAAAAAAAATCTTCCCGGCGACCTTGGCGGCGATTCCGGCGAGGTGGGCCGCGGCGGCCGGCGAGGTCAGCCGTGGTGCTGTTTGGATGGGACTCGTCGTGCAGGGGCGGCCGGCCGTGGCAGCAGCAGTCAGCGACGCGGGGTGGGTGGTGGCTTGCAGCGATGGTGTTCGGAGTTGACCTGTCGGGTGGCGGCCGTAATGGCGCCGGGCGGCAGCGACGCGTCGCGTCGTGGGGTCTCCCTGCGGCGCGGCGCGGAGGTGGGCGGCGAGGGTAGGCGCGGTGGCGTGCTGGGGGGGCGGCGTGGTCGGGCGCAGGCGCGCGGGCCCGAGCGGCGCAGGGAGGGTCAACGGCGCGCCGGCGCGGGGTGCCGCGGGCGCGCGGTCCTGGCCGCGGGAGGGAGCAGGAGAAGGGAGGAAGAGAAGAAAGAAAGGAAAGAGGAAAAAGAAAGGAAGAAAAGGAAAAGGAAAAAGGAAAAAGGAAAAAGGAAGGAAAAGAAAAGAAAGGAAAGGAAGAAAAATAAGAAAAGAAAGGAAAAGAAATAGGGAAAAGGTTTAGAAAAATTGGGAAAAATTGTTAGGGAATTAGGGGGAAGGGTTTCTGCGGGGTTTTACGATTTCCGGGCGTCGGCGTGATTTTCGGGACGGCGGTGATGGCGAGGCGGACCGGCCGGCGGGGACCGCGGCGTGCGCGGGATTCCCGACACGGTGGCCGACCGCGGCGTTGGGAAGGCACGCGTGCGTGCTGGCCCGGGTGGTGCCGGCGGGATTCGCGGCACGCGCGCCGAGGGTGAGAGGGAAAACGGCGACTAGGGATTGGAAGGGGGCAATTGAGCTCAGCTGGACAATTTTGAAAACACGCGTGATTTATTAGGTGATTTATTAGGAGCTAAAAACGCGGGCGTTACAAAGTTTATCTAAACAACCTTCTCTAAGGTACCCATCTATCTTTGCGCACCCTTTTGGTTATATTTGGTGATATCTGGGCAATGGAAAATGATGTATTCTATCACCTAGGCGAAATTTTAATGGCCAATGTATTGGCTGAACTGCTAATTGATGAAATTAGCACGGAACAGTCATTTATGTATTTTCCGTTTCCTGACTTTCTATTCTTTTGATGCTGGCCTTTGCCCTGGCACGCTGCAAGCTGGGGTGATGGGAGGCACTCCATGCTGAGGCCATGGGCCCAAAGGCTAGACGCGATGGCGGCCATGGCAGGCTTGCAGCTTGCAAGTATGTGGTGGAGTGGAGCAACGAGCTTGTGCTCCGGCAGGTACTGATTTAATATGAGTTCCACTATTCGTGCTAGAAATGTCTATGTTGGATTCAGGTTCTCAGTTGTTTCAATCTGCTACTTTGGACCTGGACCATGAAACAACATTCTTTTCTGCAGGGAGGTGAACTGAACCTGCAACAGATCAGACTTGGGTAATCAGCATAGTTAGGCAAGTCAGGTAATTGTATTTGGTAAAAATTAAGGCAATATAGCTCAGACTTGAGAACGATTAGGCTTTTGTAACGTTGATTTATTTGGTAAAATGGTTTGGGGATAGAAAAGGCTAGACTGGAGTGCATAGGACTAGAATTATGTCTCCTACAAAGAGTCTGAAACCAATTTCTTCTGAAAGATCTATTTTGCCACCATAAAGTCATGTCTTGCTCTTCTGATAAACATTTACTTTTTATTTGTGCCAACTGCTGATAAATTTATTAAGAACGTGGCAATCGATTCCATGTGCGTCAACAGGACATAGAATCGAGATCTCTTTGTTGTAGAACATGTGGCTTTATAATCTGTAATATGGAGTTTCTTACTTCCAGTAAAAAAAATTGCAAAATTTGATTTAGTTGGCATCTGTGAGGATGTCTTAAGGGCTTATATGAAGTGATAATTAAAAAAGGTGGGGAGTAGCCTGATAGTTTAACACCTGTTCTGCAGGACTCAGATAGCTAAGTCAGTTGGAAATGACAATGGAGGAGGTTCGGGAAAATTATCTCAAAGACTATCCCAAACAAGGAATGGATGAAAAATTAGCCTACAAAAACACTGTGGAGGGCATCACAAGAATTATCTAGAAGGCCATTCAAAGAAGGTATGCTATTATCCATACTTACACTAAGAATTTTCAGTCTTTCCTGGTTTTGCCATTTGGCGGTCGTCATTGCCATTTGGCTATTGAACAAAGGTACTTGTCATTTCACTCGCTCTCAATTTACATGACAGTGATTTCTCAATTTAAAAATAATCTTTCTATCTCTAACCAATTTGTTTTGTTGTTTATTGATTGTAGATTTCTCTTTACCAAAATTGCATGGATTCTGCATAAAGGTGAATTGTGCTCTGCACTACCTTTTTCAAGATGTTATAAAGAAGACTATATCCTTTCAGCAAATCATTACCAATTTAGTCACCTCTGTGTATATTGAAATATTGAACCAGAAATAAAGCAAGAATATGCTTGATTGGGAGGTAGCGGAGATCAACGCGCAGGAGCTCACCAGGCCGTGGCGGTTAATGTTCCAGCTAAAGTTGCTGCAACTGAACGAGGCGGCCGTCAGCATGAAGAACAGAGCTTGCCAGCAAGGGATGCCACTTTTGTCTTTGGAGCATGCTGTGGAGGCTAAGATGGTGGTTGTTGTTGATGTGGTTGATGAAGCCTTGAAGGTACTACCAAATCCCAAGTGTCTTATGACATTCAAACATACAATGCACCATACGAAAATGAACGCTGCTCCACAGGTTCTGCATAATTCTTTTCACTACCAATTTGTTAAGGCAATAATCTCTTACTACAGAATAATAACTTCAAAAAATTATTCCGTAGTTCATTCATTAATCGTCTGGGTATGAAATGATATGAAGATCACCGATTGTGCTAACTTGTGAACAATGTCGTGCTTTGTAGAGGAAACAGCTGGACACATGAGCACTGGACACATGAGCAGGTGTGTTTGTTTCATGGAGCATATATCTTTGCCATCGTGTTTTAGTTGATTCATTATTCTGAATGGTTGACAAGGTTTGTTTATCCTACTTGCTTTTTGCTGGCCACTGAAGGTAGACAAAATAATATTGTGATGACACCAGCTTTGTGTATTGTGGGAAGCCCTTAGGTGGATCTGTTTGTGCTAGCTGAAGATTCTATCTGTTGAGATGCTACGATTCCCATTTTCCCTGTTTGTTGAAGATGTTGTCTGTCTTCAATTAATATCCTTATGATCTGCAGACTTGCGAATGAATATTAGAGATATGAGTATGTTTCCTGATGAATTGTTTGATTGTGCAATTGACAAAGGTATGCATTCTTCTGTGCAGTGGTGTTATACTTGTGGCAGCTTCAGGCATTCATTTGCAGTTTCACTCAACTTTATTTTTTACGTTTTTAGGTACCCTGGACTCGTTGATGGTGAGTAGGTTAACATAAGTATCCTTTTTGCTTATTTTTGACTATTTCAACATTGAGGTCTTGCTCCTTTCAGTGTGGTGTGGATGCTCCTCTCAGTCCAGCTCACATGGTTTCAGAAGTGAACATGTTTTTTAATGTACTGCTACTCCTTTGAAGTATCACTCTGCAGTCTCTTTTGCAACATTCCATCAGCCTTAGGTGTTTTTATTTTGGTGAGATTAATTTCCATTCCTCTTCTTACGATATGTGTACACACAGTCCAGCCTCAACGGTGCTTACTATGTTAAACAGGCAAGGAGTCCAACATGTGGAAAGAAGGCACAAAAGAGAAGAAGAATGATTCTGATCTGGTACGGCTTGCTGACAATTGATGAGAATTACTCATTTCCTACTAATAAATTGTTCTTGATGCTTTTGTTCCCCTACCAGAAATTTCACCTTAAATATATATGGATGCATTTGAAAGCTGGACTTGGATAGTGCATTGGAGCTAGATTAATGCTGTGAAGCTGTTTAAGATGAACCTGTAAAGCTTTCTATTAAATTTTCTCACTATCTGTTGTAGAAATATTTTAAATATTTAGGTATAACAAATTTGACATTATCAGTTGTACTTTGCAATAGTTACAGGTATGTATGACTACCAACGTGTGCTTTGCAATATCTGTATATTAACGCTAAATGAGTTGAGGTCATTATTTGTCAGATCCAATGCATAGGTGCTTGTGGGTTGATTTTTTTTTTCCCGTAGCAACGCACGGGCACGATTCCTAGTTAGTAGTATATAAGTAGAGATAGAGAAGATTGATGGAGACCCGGCCCGCGCCAGATCCAACGCCTTCCGATCGGCCGATCGCTCCATCCAGCGGCTGAGACCCGGCCCTCCGCGTTGGCAACCCCTCCGCACACGGACGCCGCCACTCGCCGGGCCCGTCAAGATCGAGTCACCACGAACACCGGAGACACCGCAACCGACCGACCCAAACACCACCGACACGTCACGCGCCCTGATCGCACCGCCGCGCCGCCCGTAGCTCTGCCGACGGCGGACGCCCTCGAGAAGACGCCGCCGCCGTGGCCCCGTTGATCGATCGATCGTCCCCGCGAGCCCGCGCGCACCGGCCCGTCGCTCCCCGCCAACGCCGCCAACAAGATGGTGCTCGCGCAGCTGGGCGGGAGCATCGCCGGCGCGCTGGCGCGCATGAGCAAGGCCACCGTCGTGGACGAGAAGGTGCTCGCGGAGTGCCTCAACGAGATCTCGCGCGCGCTCCTGCAGGCCGACGTCCGCTTCGAGACGGTGCGCGACGTCAGGGCCAACATCAAGGCCACCGCCAACCTCGACGCGCTCGCCGCCGGCACCGACAAGCGACGCGTCATACACAAGGTACGTACCGTCGATCGCTCGCTCCCTTTCTTCCCCGTCTCACGCAAGCCCAAATCCGGAGGCACCTTACAGAACGGACGGAGGGCTAATTTCTCTCTGTTGCCCCTGGTGATGATCTTTTAATTTGCAAGCCGTTGTGGGTGAGCTATGCAGGATGCTGGATCCAGGGAAGCCGTCCTTCACGCCCAGCAAAGGGAAGCCCAGCGTCGTCATGTTCGTCGGCTTGCAGGGTTACTATCATTCACCTGGCTAATCGCGATTGCTTTTCTTCTTTTTCCTGTCTCTGATATGATATATATAGTGGTTTAATTTGTAGATTTTTAAAAAAGAAATTGATCAACTTTTTCATTACTGTAGGTTCTGGGAAAACCACTACCTGTACAAAGTATGCAGATTATTATCGGCGTAAGGGGTTTAGCCCTGCACTTGTTTGCGCTGATACATTCCGAGCTGGTGCTTTTGATCAGTTGAAACAGAATGCATCCAAAGCCAAGATACCGTTCTACGGAAGCTACATTGAATCAGATCCTGTGAAAATTGCTGTTGAGGGTGTAGATAGATTCAGGAAAGAAAAGTGTGATCTCATTATTGTTGATACAAGTGGACGCCACAAGCAGGAAGCTGCTCTCTTTGAAGAAATGCGCCAAGTTTCAGAAGCTACGGTACTCCCACTTCTATAACCCGCAGTATATTCGATGTAGCCTTTGCACTGCTAATGAGAATTGAACCCCTTTTTTGTGTGTGCAGAAACCAAACCTAGTGATATTTGTGATGGATGGTAGTATTGGTCAGGCTGCATTTGATCAGGCACAAGCATTTAAACAGAGCGCTTCTGTTGGTGCTGTGATTGTTACAAAAATGGATGGTCATGCAAAAGGCGGAGGTGCACTCAGCGCGTGAGTATTAATCTTTATTTTCTTGCATAGTCCACCTTGTGCTATTTCATGTCATATTTCTCTCAAGCGGTACAATTTAGATTAGATTGAGTTGAAACTATAAAGCTCTTTTGGCAATTTCCCTTAATTATAGGTTACTATTTGATGAACTTGCACTTTGGATGATCTGTTTTTTCACATCTTTGTCCTTTTTTTCCAGGGTTGCAGCTACAAAAAGCCCGGTCATTTTTATTGGAACTGGAGAGCATATTCCAGACCTTGAGGTTTTCGATGTGAAACCATTTGTTAGTCGCCTGTTAGGTCAGCAAAATATATTCAATATACTCTGCAATTTTGCGATTCTTCTTTCTAGTTTACCTAACTTCAATTTACTTATCAGGCATGGGAGACTTGTCTGGCTTGATGGACAAGATCCAGGATGTTATGCCTGCTGATCAACTTCCAGAATTTATGGATAACCTGACTGGAGGTTTCACTCTCAGACTTCTGTACCAGATGTTCCAGAATCTCCAGAGTATGGGTCCTCTTGGGCAGGTTAGCTATCATTTTTTTTTGCAAATCTTGAATAGATTTGTTGCTTGCGTTATTGTGATTAGTTTCGTATGGAATTCTCCATACCCACGAGTAATATTTTTAATACCTACAACAGTATAGTTTATAACCTGTCCTGAGCATTATTTGTACTTGGCACATGCAAGATTTTAGTTCATCATAACATTTTAACCGTGCGTAATAATCTAATTCTATCTCGCAGCTCTTCTCTATGATACCTGGGCTTAGTGCTCAGTTTATTGAGAAAGGAAAGGAAAAGGAAGGCCAAGCAAAGATTAAACGGTACATGACTATCATGGACTCCATGACTGAAAAAGGTGAGCTAACGCAAGGTTCTCTTCAATAACCAGGCTGGGGATGTATTGTGAAACTTACTTGACTCTTGTTGTCTACCTGTAGAGCTCGACAACACGAACCCAAAGTTGATGAACGAGTCGCGAATCAACCGGATCGCTCGGGGATCTGGCAGGCTTGTGAAGGAAGTGGTGGACATGCTGGAAGAACACAAGCGAATTGCCAAAATGTGGAACAAATTGCCGATCAACAACAAGAGACTAAATATGAATAGCCGCGACTCATTAAAGCCGATAATCAGTGCCCTCCCTCCAAATATGCTGAATCAGCTGGGTGGCCTGAATGGGCTGCAGAATATGATGAAACAGATGGGGGCTCAAAGAAGATGAGCTGATCAAACCGTTGAAGTCATGGATGGCAATCTTACTACCTTAGAAATGTAGATAGCTGTGAATACTCTTGACAACCACCAAGAATCTGTGCTTTTGTTGGATGGAAAGTATAGCTCCTAGGATTTCCTCTTTTGATCTTCCCACGTCGTCAAGTTTTGACTGGTGTGCTTGAGATGTGTAGAAGAATGCTGAGTAATTGAATTATTCTTTGCTCTGGAGGAGTTGCTTACAAATTTCCATTACGTAGCCAACATACATTTATAGCCTTATGAACATCAAAACAGAAGTGCATCTTTCTAAAAATGTTCGATCTATTGTGATGCATCTACAGTGTGTGTGCAAGGAGTACATGGAATAGACAGCCTATGGCCTTTGCTGCTACTATAATTTTGAGACCTTATGGCAAAACTGGTCTTAGCATCTCTGCTTGCTGAAAATCTGACTTACGTGAAGTTGCGAAATTACAGCCGTCGCTGTGAACTGTGGTAAAATTACACAGCTGTATATAATTATATAATGCGCCCAACTCGAGGTTGCCGTCTTCCATAAGCGACGTTCCACGCGTTGATTAAAGAAAGCTTTAGGAAAGCGATAACACTTCTTGCTTTATTATATTAACTCCTTTTTTCATCTGAAAAGAAAGCAGCATGCCACGGCACTAACTTGCACTATAAACAGATAAAGCTGATAAGCGGTCTGTTACTTTCTTATTGGTCTACAAGGAACACTTTGAACAATTGCATTCAAATCAAGAAAGATGATAGGTCATCTTCTTTTGAATGCAATATTCAAAAAAAAAGCGCCAATTTACGAAAACTGGCGTGGAAAAAAATGATGCTTTTCTTTTTTGGAATAGAACAGAGGACATGTTTTTTTCCAATATAAATAACCTAATGAACTCAACGATGTTCAATTCCAGAAGATCTACCTTATTCCTTCTAGTGCCAACCCAATCTCTTGGTGTGTGGCTGTGTGCTTATAAGGATAGAGTGTGGTGCATGCATGTATCCATAACATGAATGTGCATTCACTTTATATTATATTATATATACGAAAGTTAGAATATACATTAATTTACTAAAAAATCACTATTTTTTGGTTGAGAAACTTTTTGAAAACAGATAGGTGAAACATATAGTGGGGGAAACTTCAAATGATATCTATACTTAGGCCCCGTTTAGTTCCCAAAAAGTTTCCAAAATTTTTACATCGCAGACCGTGTCACCTCTCACAGAACATGTTTCCCAATGCAAAAATTTCACCACTTTCACCAAAGTTTTCATCAACTAAACGGTGCCTTAGTTAACACCATCCATTAAAAAGCTGAAAACTCTAAAACTAATCCCTAACGAACTGAATCCAACGAGAGAAAAGGAAAAAAAGTTATAACTGATTAATAAAAATTAAAAAAATAGCCGACCAATCTCTACCAAACCGAATCCATCCAAATTCCAAAGCCAAACCAGCAAGAAAAAGGCAAACAAAACCCCCAAAACCAAAACCCAAAGAAACGAAAACCCCACAGGGGTGGGCCGGCGACTGGGCCCACTTCATCACAGTCTAAAAGAGGGGAGCCGCCTCCTTCTCAGACGGACCCGTGTGTGAGCGCACCCCTTCCCCGCCCCCTCTCGTGCTCCCATGGAGGCCACCCCGATCTCCGTGAAGCCGCCGTCACCGGCGCCGGCGGCGCCACCCCCGGCGGCTCTGGAGACCAGGGACTTTCCGACGTATGCCGTCATGGCGACCGAGGTGGAGCCGAGCAGCATGAACCAGCTCGCCGTCGCAGTCACTCCGGACCCCAAGCGGTGAGGGTTGGGCGGCCCCGGACCTGGGGGCTTTGGTTTCTCGATTTGGGCGTGTCGTGGAGATTTTAGGCCGTCTGATTTGCGGGGTTTTGTGTTCGAGCAGGCAGAAGGTGGAGGACACCGGGGATGGGAACGGGTGCAAGCATTGCGCCTGTAAGAAGTCCAGATGCTTGAAGCTGTAAGAAACCCACCGTTTCCTCAGTTTTGTTTCGGTTTTGTTGGTCAGTCTACGGCGGAGTCTATTTTCCTATCGCGATTCAAATTCTTAGCCATTTAATTGCGGGTTGAGCGGGGAACGAAATGCTGGGTACTATGCGATCTGCATCCATTTTTGCGACAGGGGTAGCGGATTATTGCGGGGTGATGCTGATTTAGTTTCTTATAATCATTGGTTTCAGTCAGGAATTTTTTACAGTCGTTTGTCTAGTTCTCTCGTCCAGTTATTTCAACAGGTTGCATCCTGCTTGTGTAGCAATGTCAATTTCAGATATCTGTAAAATTTGGGTGCTAGTGTGTTCACAAATTCAAATAAAAAAATTCTCATGATGAAAAGCAATTTTTAGCACCAGTTTGTGATGTGGCGCATCATTTGATAACTTTGTACTACTTTGAAACACGGAGCTCGAGATAGCATTACATATACCTATGGGATCAATTTCCAAATGCTGGGACTCATTATTTTCCTTTTGAGGTGCAGTCAGGATGTTCTTGTTCTACTGCTCTATGGCAACAAACTATGTAGATTGAAATGCTGTTATGCTAAAATGATGGAAAATTAGGTGTTTGGTTGGTGCCCAAATAAAGCTTTCCGAAATTTCTTATTCACTGGATGGTTGCCAGTATTTGGCAAGCCCATGTCCTGTGTTCCATATCACATAGATTTCTTTCCAATCATTAGCCGAACATTGGGGAATAAAAAACTTGGACAAAGCCTAAACCCTATTTAGAAATTTCGTGCCGGTCTGTGCCATTGGTGATCTCGAGTTTGTGTTTGCCTGGGCTAGTTTGTGCTACTTGTATGCCCAACCATGCGGAGTGCATCTGATGTGAAGTGGGATCCTAGCTGTTACAAAGTTATGGTAATTTTAGTAGTCAATATCTAAAGAACTTGGGAGTTTGATCTTCAATTCTATTATGCAGCTCAATTTCGTAATCTGTCGCCATGTGAGATGTATTTATTTATTTTCTTGTAATGTTAGCCATTATTTGCTATTGTCAGCTGACTGTTGCCTAGGTGAGCTCCTAGGTGTCCTCATGCCGTGTGTTCACCATGCCTTGCTGGATCACTGTGATAAATATGATAGGAGTGTAAGAATGCTTTGAATCTCAATCAGATATTATCATTGTTTGCAGCTATTGCCCATGTTTTTCTGGAGGTGGCTATTGTTCTGAGAAGTGTGGATGCCAACCATGTTTCAACAAAGATGCATATGCAGAAACAGTTCAGACTACGCGCAAGGTGTTACTTTCAAGACAGAAGCGTATGTCACTGAAAATTAATAGGAGATCCGAGGCAAATGCTGAAGCTATGGTTGTTATCCTAACTCGGTTAGATGATGTCAAAACTGTTTAAATTTCTGTTTGGTTTAATTACATATTTTTTGTCACCTCTAGGAAGATGCTCACCATTCTTCTTCTTCAACTCCACCGAGGCGAGGTTGCAACTGCAAGAAATCAAGTTGCCTAAAGAAATACTGTGATTGCTATCAGGTTTCATCTTTAGCTCAAATGCTTTCCTTAATATTTGGGTGCGACATGAGTACCAAACTCATTGTTAAGTGTATGAACAGGATGGGACTGGGTGCTCCTTATTTTGCCGCTGTGGCGATTGCCAGAATCCTTTTGGGAAAAATGGTACCTACAGAATACTTTCACAGACTATTCTAGTTTTTCAAATAATCAATTTATCAGTACATGCTCCTAATATGTCTCTGTATGCTATTATTGTATACTAGCTAATGATAGCTTCCCTACTGCAGAAGGCATAATGACTGAAGATAGTAAGCGCTATCTATACACTGGTGCAGATTTGGATCACAGTGAGGGTGAACACGAGTTTGTTGTGGAGCGTTCACCCCATCTACAATCACCTATGTCAAAGGAGTCTTCTTTCCTCCAAACCCCGCCTCATCTGAGAGCCTCAAGCAGAGACACACATGTGTTCCCGCAGGCTGTGTTGCAGTGGCAGGCACCGCCCCGGTCATGGCATTGTTCCAACAAGAGGAACAACAACGACCGGGCCATGGACGACTCCGCAAACTACAAGAACCTGCACAATGACTGGCCGCTACCGAAGCCTGAAGACAGCTACAGCATATCAAAATGTGTCAAGATCCTCAACGGCATGGTTGAGCTGTCGCAGGTGGAGAAGTCAGTTGCCCCCGACGTCTTCCTGCTGCCGGGCAACCGGGAGATATTCATCTCGCTCGGCGGCGACGTGCGGGCCCTGTGGCTGAAGCGCAAGATCCAGCACCTGACTTGAGGGTATGGTTCAAAATCGTTCTGAGCAGAGATTGGAGGGAGCATTGAGTTATCCGTTAGATTACGCATGCCCTGCTGGTCGTGGGCGTGCACAGGATTCTAGGCTTTTTTTTTCGTTTCTTCCCGCCCTGTATGTTGAGTGTATTTGCAGATTTGCATTATTATGTATCGCTTTTGTAGAGATAGCCGCTTTGTACCTGGTAAACCGTTATAATAAAAATGAGATTATGCGCCAACAAGTTTACTGCTATGGTTGCCAATGAGATTATGCGCCAACAAGTTTACTGCTATGGTTGCCGCATATTTCAGCGACCTGCCAACCCATTCTTCCCGTTCTCTCAGTGCTATTGGTGTTGCACTGTTGCCAATGTTCGGGCAAGACGGTCTCCACCAAGTTGGTGAGTACCGGGGCGTAGGCCATATCCGGTGCAAGTTAGGGTTGTGGGAGGAACACGCGACGATGGGAATTGGGGACTCAGGTTCGACATGCTTGAAGGTCGAAGGATCCAGAGAGCCGGTGCGTTCATATGATTCAATTCTATCAACAAATGATACACTCCCTGTCCTCAAAATAAGTTCTTGTAACTCTGCACCGAAACATATGTTATTCTAACTATGTACCTAAACAAGTACATTTACTATGCTGACCATCGGATTGAAGGCGATAAAAAGTCTTATTCTGCTCAGCTTCGATCAAGTACTGAGGTAACTCAAGCTGATTCCATTACTGAAAAATGGAATTTAAGTTACACAATGTATTGGTGGCATGCCACATGATAACCAGCATCCCAACACAGTATTCTGCCCCCAAGAAACACTTTTAAACAGGAATATCGCTTGTTTCTCCAGAGGGAAGCATGGCCTCTCGTTTCCAGTTTCACCAATCCTCCAGGTCTTATAACCACGGCAATTATCAAATGAGTTCGGCGGACAAGCAGCACCACTAATCTGGAGCTATATGAAGAGTCTTCCAAATCATATACCTAGCAGGCGTTGCTCTAGGGCTTAACATAGCCACCACCTGATCACTGATCAGGTAAATAACCCATGTTGGTACCAAAATTTAGCAGCTGAGTGTTTTCTGATATGCAACCTGCGGGCAGTGGATATTACGAAATAAAATTTTAATGATAATCTCTAAGCAGCAAACAACTACATGTAAATATCGAAATAAAAAAAACGAAGTAGAAACATACTGAGGTAGAGGTCTTCAGAAGCTCCCTGATAGCCATAGTAGCATAACATGATGCTGGTAATGTAAATGCTAATTTTATGGCCATTTTCCTTGGTGCTGTATTTGGGCTACTAGTAGGCTTATTTTCTAGGGAGTCGCTCCCATTAGTTGGTGTGGAGGTATCTGAATCCTTCTCCAACTTATCCTGTAACTGGTCGCTAGTTACAAGCTCATTTGCTTCTTTAGGCTTGGTTCTGGACAGAAGATCCAAATCAGTTTCTGCTAAAGATGAACTGTCATCTGTATAAGTCATGAGCTCCCTGCAATCATATTAGAGAATTTCAGTAAGACCAAAAACTTCATCTTTAAAGAAACAAAATGAAACCAAGAAAACCCATGGAACAACAAAAAAACTAAGAATGTCTATTGTGCATGGTAAGAAAATGACGGTGGATATACATACCACTGAAAATCAATAGGCCGCTGGAACACTCGACGGTAACCTCCTTTCATGCTTGTAATTGAAAACTCCCTAACAAATGGAGGTTACATAATTACATTAAAAAGGAATATCAATTAGGTTATAAGGTTGCAGATCAAACAAGCACACTAGGTTAATAAACTCACTTGACACCGTGAGCATTCTCCGTCAAGCTAATGCCATCCTGAGACATAAAGGTAAAATTCAATATAGTTCCATTTGTTGTCATGAACCTCACTCAAAAACATGTCATTTCAATCATACATACTTCCTACAAAGAAATACTATGCATGCATCTAATGCTCACAAAAAAGTAGTGTTGAGACCAGTGTCAGCCTACTATCAATTCAAACCAAAAAACTAAATTGCTAATGCATCAAGTTCCCCATCTATACGAATTTTGTTACTATCAGCGAAAGTAACAGGTTCAGTATGGCCATCACCACATTAAAGTAGAAAGGACTTTATACAGAAATAAAGGGGTAACTCAAATGCTTATTCCACAGTGTTAACCTAGGCCAAACATTTAATATTGGTATCAAACTTCGTAAAAAGCATGAAATGCTCATACAAAAAGTTTAACATGGTACAATGTCCGCTAAAAAAGAAAGAACATCTGAACAAACTACTGAAACTACTAAAAATGCACTATAGAATAATGTTTTACCTTTTCGGCCATTTCATGGTATATCTCAGCAACTTCATTCCCAGGAAGCATTGCTTGTGAACTGCATACTAATACAAATAAGCATAAACAAAAAAAATTGTAGTACAAGGACAGGGGAATTGGTAATTACCCAGGCAAAGGAAGGACAACATCATCAAATGTGTACATTCCCTTTAACAAATCTCCAGAATCAACTATCTAGAAAAGAACAAATTATTTGGATCGTCAGGATCTTTAGAAAGGATTGTCTGTGTGTGTTGACATGTATTTCACACATCTGTAGCCAACCTTCACAGACTGGATTGTCTCCTCTGGTTGTGCTTCAGAACATAAATCAATCTCAGATGAATTTGTATGGCCGTCATCAGTTTCTGGAATATCTACAGAAGTAGATTCTTCTGGAGGGCTTTCTTTGTTATAAACTAAGTCACCTTCTACGACCTGTGAAATGCCTGCACAGAAAAAGGATGAATATTGTTTGGTAGAGCAGGAAAAAGTTAGTCATTAAAGGCATAAGATAACCATCTCAAGCAATAATCTACACTAGTTAAAAATTGTCAAATCATATAATGATTTTTATTAAAAAATAGTAAAAGAAGGACGAACTACACTGACCATACTTTTCCACTCTCAGGCTGGCAGCATAATTCCACAGGTAACTTTGGTAACTATGTACGTACCTACATAGAATATGCAAAAGAAAATTAAGAAAAAAAAACATGGCTATCATTTAACAGAACTTGGTAGAATACCAATTACATACTTACATTATAGCATCACCTTATAGCATATAAAGTGCGCAGTGCTAAATGATGTGAGACAAACATTACTACATGTATACATGTGCAAGCTGTGATGCAATGGACTGAGAGTTGAGAGCAATGACAAAGAAATGTATAATACAAATACAGAACTGGACATGGAGGTACAGTTGTAATTAGATACAAAAAACAATTTTGAGAACAGGAAGTGAAGAATAACAAATGCCGCGTTCATAATGAGGAAAAGCAAACTTTTCCCCCATGCAAGTTGGGCTAGGCAACACATTCTTAATGTTCTAAAAGGACATTCCTTAATTTGCTTGATAATATCAAGAAACATGGAACAAAACTAGAGTTCATGTAACATACATCATTCTTAGTGTTCTTGGTATACCCTTCAGTGCCTGTAGATAGTTACCAGGGCATTTCTTCAGACACTGAAGCTGGAAACATGCAAACAATGGAACATACAAAAAGAATCAGTACAAGGTCACAAAGCTGAACTATTTCAATTAATACCAGGGCATGTAAAACAGTAACTAAACTTACTATAGCCCTCTCAGCTACAAGGTGTCGAGGGAAGTTCCTCAGTGCTTTATCAATATCACCATGTTCCTGGTACTGTTTGCGCACCTCATTTATGTCATCACGCTGTTTGATTACTAAGTTATGTTTAACAAAAGTAACTGAACATACAACTAAAAATTGGATGCATATAAAACATTTGTAGGATATCTCCTTCCCTTGGATCAAGAATCAAGTTTACAGCAGCCTTCCACTCTCCTCTAAGCAATGCAGCCCCAACAAGGTGTGTCGGAACTGAACCACTTCCAAAACGCTAAGTAAATGAAATAGAAAAACTAGGTGAGATTCAGAAACAAAAGGGAAATAGGTTTTAAACATGAGTCCTAAGCAAATGAAAAAGAAAAACTAGGTGAGCTTCAGAAACTAAAGGGAAATAGGTTTTAAACATGAGTGCTTGATACAAATCATACCTGCAAACCATAGTAGTTGATAAACCCATTCTTTCCTAAGCCATCAGTAGCAGCTTTTATTACATCTTCGGATTCTGCAATGACGCCCCTGAGGAAATACAGTGAAGTGTAAGTTCTCCATTCGATCTGTTTTAAAAAAGAGAAAACAGGTCTATAAATCTATTGTATGTAGACTGAGTACCATAGCAGAGTGTACAGGCCACAAGTGCACAAAACATCATGGAAGTATACTAACAATAGAATGTTATAAGCATTTATGTCAATTTTGTGAACACTGTGCCAGGAAAATCAGTCTGTTAAGTCAAAAAAGATGTTAGCATACATAGAACAAACAGTACCTCAGAGTAATTGTAAATCGATTTCCCATGAGTTGACCAAGAACAAGTCCTTCCTTCACATAACTAAAAATGATAGGTTAGTTGCAGAAGTATCAAATTTAATGACTACAATATCATGGTTATATCTACAAAGGATAGAAGATAATGCTGATCATGTACCAGAAGTTTCCAACTTTAATCCCAAATAGCCGATTATTGAGAGCAGCCAATTTATTGGCGTGCACCTTGAAAACAGTTACCTAATAGAAAACAAGAAAATATCCATTGAGATACCACATACAGGAATGAGAAACTATTTACATAGGAAGAACAGACAAGTAAATTAGTATATTAGCATGCAGTTCCTATCACTTAGCAATCTGTTTGTAGCACAGTCTCTTGCAAAACTAAAATCACTTAAGTGTTTCCTTTCCACACTAAAATTACATATCTTAACAAAAAAAAGCAAAAAAAAAAAAAAAACTCCAGGATTGACTACAGAAAATTTAGAGTGCTGTTATAAACTTGAGGAATACAAACCTGCTGCGAAGTAACAGCACGCTTATCCTTTGTCCCTGCAAACCCAAATGAACGTGGCTGCAAAAAGTGCAGTTAATCTATCAGAAGCAAGAGATGTAAGTGAATCCACCTATCCAGGACAAATAAAACAAATTCTATGGATTGGCAACAGTGACATACCTGAAGTCCTAGCATTTTTCCTATTATTCCTAATGCTTCTTGAGTGTCCTTATTCTCTTTGTAGAGGTGAAACCTGAACAATGTCCCATAATGGTAACTCCAATTAAAACACTACTCCTAGTTAGCAAAAGAAAATGAACTAAACAGCCGATACAGGGAGTGATGTGCAGCAATATTAGATGCATTGCTACGTTTGAAAAAAAAAGTAGAACACGTCAGGTATGCATACATGTGAAGTGATCCCATTCTAATGCAAACAACAGTTAAGTATCACCGAATAGAGTAAACAAACCAAACATAATGTCAGGATGCCATTACCTCAGGAACTTTCCAACACGATCAGACCAATTACTAGATCCTCTACTATCAAATGGCCGATCATCTCTCCAATCGGAACCACCCATGTTCTTCCGCTTCGTTCCTCTTCCACCACCACGACCACCACCCCTTCCACCACCAGCTCCGGACCCCAACCGCACCCTGATGCACCTCTGGACACCATCACTGTGTTCCACTGTGTCCGTGACAAGGAATTTGAAGTTCTTCTTAAAAAAGTTATGCACCTCCTACAACCAAACAATGCATATGTTATACCATCCGCATCCAACCCAGTGGCACAAACAATCGGTAACCAGTAAGTGAACTGACCGATCTGTGAGCCTTGTCCGCGTCCGGCGAGAGAATGGCCGGCGAGACATCACCGTCACCCCCGGCCGCCACCTTCTCGAGCAGCCCTTTCAGCGCGTCGCAGTCCGCGTCGCCGCAGAGCGCGCGGAACGATTCGAGGGCCTGCGAGTGGTCCGCGTCGACGGAGGGCGCCGCCTTCTCCTCCTCTTTCACATCCACGCACTGCAATTCCACATTTTGCAGCGAGATTGGGATCTGAGGTGCGAAAATGTGAACTCAAAATTGCAGGGAAGGCCTGATACCTCGGTGGGGAGATCGAATGAGGTGAGCTGGACGACGGTGCCGTCGCGGGCGACCTCGTGGACGATGAAGTCGGAGTAGCGGTGCTTGAGAACGCCACGGAATCCGGGGAGGGAGGAGGCGAAGCAGGAGATGCCCGCCTCGGGCTCGGAGAGTGAGCTCGAGCGCGCCATGGGAGGTGGCCGGTGGAGGGTGCTAGGGTTTTGGGAGGAAGAGGTTTACCGGTGCGGGAAGGGGGGATTGCCGGAAGGGAAAAATTCGCGCCCTGGTCCCTCGTTTCCCACACTATTTCCATTTAAGCCCCTCTTTGTCATTCAGTTGTATTTGCGTTGCGTTTAAAGCCTCTGCAAATAGCACGCCACTTTGATATTTTTCCTTGTTTCCCATGGACTTTGGAGTAACTGTACTACAAATATGATATGTTTAGCATGATTCAACAACGGGTTTCCAATGAAAACAACCTAGGTCTGCAAATTAACCACGGCACTATGAATCTATGATATTTGTTTAATTGTTTGAAAAATTGAAATTTGACATTAACTTTAGAGTATTTTGACTAGGAAAAGTTGACATGTTTATCATGAGAAACGATTTTTGTTCCGATGAAAACAACATGAGCTAAGCTTTTTATGTTATTTCTACTATACGAGCTCAGCCTGGGCCGAGCTACAGGGTGCTCTGTGACCCACCCGAACCCAATGCCTAGTACCTTTCCGCCTGAAACTGTTTATCAGAAGAAAAACAATCATATTTGTTTTTGAAAAATTAGATATGTTTGCATATTATTTTTGCAGTACTAAAAATTGCCCATCCGACCTCGCTAGTGGATAATCACATGGATGCGAGGGGCTAGGGACAAGCTTTTTCCCAAACTGTTCGTTCTGCCGTGTGCTGTGCCAGAGACCATGGGTCAATACTTGGTAGCACTTCGCGAGATCAAGATCATTGCAAATAATAGTCCTATCAGGAGTCATAGTTACTCAATGAATGTACAGTACATCATGTATATTTATCTGTTGTATCATTCTAAGTCTATTTCAGATCTAAGCCTGCAATATCTCGATGCCCAGCCTGGCTCAAGAGTCAAGACCCCAGCAGGATGATGAGCCTGTAATTTTTATCCAAACGAGCATGATTCATATGCAGCTTCCACAGGCCACAGAGCATGTCTTTCTCAGAAGGAATTAACATAAGCATAGCTCATGCTTATGGATATAAAAGTTTACGTCTGACATGCAACAACCCATCTGCAAACATGTTTATGGACATAAACATCTTATGATGTCATTTAGGAAACCATTTAGGGGAGACAAGCTCTAGCATCTTCCCATCTGCAAACATGTTTATCGCAAGTGTGTAAGGCAGACGGGCGTTTTTGTTGCTCTCCACAAGCAGCACGGACTCCTTAAACTGGCTGAATCGGCGAGCCATCTCATCAAGGCTTCGCTCCTGGTTGAAAGCCTTGCACCAGCGCTCATACAAGGCCCACAGGGATTCATCTGACTCGAGGTCCTTCTCGAGTCGCCTCAAAAGTTCTCGAGTCGCCTCCCAACAGTGCATTAATGGTAGTTTCCATCTCTCTTAAATAATTTGTCAATTAATTGAAATGATGATGTGGCAGCCTAGTTAATGAGGAAAGAGATGGAGAATCATAGAAATGGTTTCTTCATGAAGAAACTAAGTCTTCTCTTGAACCAATGTACCAAGAAATCATGAAATTGCCATTGAGAAGAAACTACTAATTTCTAGGGGACTCATGTCACTCTCTCATTGGAGGAAAAAGTTAGAGTTAAGAGAGAGAAAAAAAACAATTATTACTTGAAGACACTACCAATGTGGAAGATAGTTTCTACAGATGATATCTTATGCTATGGAAATCGTGTCAGTTTCTTCCATTGGGACTGCCCTTACCTTCTACATACACAAGAGTGCAGATTGGATCATTTATGTATCACAACAAAGATATTAAGTGAAAAATTGCTTTATTTTTGTTACAAGTGATCCGCAAAATTTGGATCAGATTGGATCATTTATGTATCACAACAAAGATAAAGTGGAAAAATGTTTTTTTAGTGCAGATTGGATCATTTATGTATTGCAACAAAGATATTAAGTGAAAAATTGTTTTGTTTTTGTTACAAACGATCCACAAATTTTGGATCAGATTGGATCATTTATGCATCACAACAAAGATAAAGTAAAAAAAAATATTTTTTTTGTTACAAATGATACACAAATTTTGGATCATTTATAAAAAACCAAGCATGTATACTATGCATCATGTCATATTCACCAACATGCAGAGCCTCCTAACATATGAAACATATGATAGATTCAGCTGCACAACAGATTATAAGAGAGTAGATTCTCACAGTAAATAGCCAGTAAATCGGAATGGACTATGATCCATCCAAAAAGAATGACAAGGATATTGCCACTGGTGTTTCTAAAGTGGAGACTAGCTACTACCTATTATGATCATTCCGTCTCATAGATCCCCATATAAAATTCTGTGGGAAGCCGTTCGTCCTGGAGGGAGAATTTTTTCCTATCTTTCGAGATACACACTACAATATTACAATATGGTGTTGCCGCTGGTCTTTCGGGAGGTGTTGGTTACCTTCTGAGTTGGAGTTGGAGGAGAGGCTCCTGATCCTGACCCCCGTGAGCGACGCAATAGGGGAACGGCAGCGGCGAACGGGCAGCAGGCTCCTCGGGTGGTGCGGCGCGGCGACGAAGGAGCTGCGCAGGAGCGTGTCAGGCACTCTATCAGTTCGTCAGTGAAGAGAAGACAAGTGAAGAGAACTAGGACTAAGCCAATGCCGCCCATTCGCCATCCAACGGTCGTCATCGCTTCGTCCATTTTACTGCAGTCACCCGTTTACAGACGGGGAATAGTTAAAGTGAACCGTTATTTACTTTTACCGCGCTTGAACTCTATTTGAGCTACGGCTCCAGCTTGTATGGATTATGGAGAGATAAACCAGTAAGTTAGGGTTAGGGATAGAGTAGTTCTTCGTCTGCCTCTCCGGCCGGCGACTGTATCGGGTTTTACTCAGTGAACTCTACCGGTGCAGAGAATTGTTCCTTTCCTAATCGAATCTCCCCTGTTTTGCTCTGTTCTCGATTTGTTCTCGCTTGAATTTGTTATTCTGTCTGCGATTTTCCGTCTGGATTGTCGCGATCCTGACAATTGGTAATCAGAGCAGTCGTTCCTCGGCGGATTTTTTTTCTTCCATTTCCGTTCCACAGTCAGTTCTTCAAATCGAGACCGATCGGCGGGTGCGAGGTGGTTGCCGCTCTCCGGTGTGAAATCCCACCCTCCCACCCCGATCTGAAGAAACAACCCAAGTTTTCCCCAACTCTTACTCTTAATCTGGTCACAACTAGGGTTGCACTGCATCTGTCACTGCGTAAAATTCCGGGTGTTGTAACGGGTTGATGAGTGGTGGCGACGGTGGGAGACACCATTGGTAAAGGTTGCAGGCTACGTGCTTGTGTAAAATCCCCAAGCCAATTCAGTGTCTCAGGCGGCGGTAGATTTCCTTGTTGAACCTATTGGGGAGGGGTAAATCCCGAACCGAGTTCAAAAGGACGTGATGGCCAAGATTGGACAACAGAATGGAGAAGGAGAGGAGTCACCATATGATTCTCGTTATGCAACTGCAACTGAAGTTGATGGCTTGAGGAGAACCTTTGACTCCTTTGTGAGGAAACAGGAGGAACACAATGATTATATGGCACTTAACTTGGACCAAATCATGTCTTATATGACCAAGGTGGCTGCAAAAGTGGGTGTGACTGCTATTGAGGACAAAGGTTCAACCATGAAGGCAAGGGATGGCTCTGAAGGTTATGCACCAAAGAAGCCACCACCACTCCCCATAATGGAATTTCAAGCTTTCAAATCAGTACATGTTCCAGGAAGTGCAGATATGGCCCAACATCATGTATATGCACCACCCCCAGCCCAAGATATCTACTACTATGACAGTGATGAAATGGAGTGGTATCATCAAAGAGGTGAGCAGCCAACTGTTCCTAATCTATGGCAGTGGAGACAAGAAAGACCCCTCTATCATGATGTGGAATATATGTGGGAAGATTGTCCTTGGACACCAGAACAAATAGAAACATTTAACCCATTTCCCACTCATGTCCCACCCAAAATTCACCCACCCCACAACTATCAGTCTGTGCCTAGGAACCATATGCAACAACCACACCACATACCTAACCACAACCAATTCAACAACCAAATGCAGTTCCAACACAAAGCTATAGCAAAAGGGCCAAAATTATCATTCCCTGATTTTGATGGAAGTGACCCAGATGGCTGAATCAGAAAGGCTGAAAAATACTTTGAGTTGGTGGGAGTTCCCAGTGAGGAAAGAGTACAATTGGCCATTTTGTACATTAAAGGTAAAGCTGAATATTGGTGGAGAACCACTGGCTGTCAACCCACAACTTTGCCTTGGCACAGGTTTTGTAGGATGATTGGGGACAAATTCAATGAAATTTCTCTATCTGAAGCTATAGGCTAATTCCATTCATTAAAGCAAATTGGCACAGTAAATGAATATGTGGAGAAATTTGAGGAATTAATGGGCACAGTCAAAAGAGATAACCCTTCTCTGCAGGAAGAGTATTTCATTCATAACTTCATTTCTGGACTGAAGGAACAAATTCAGCATCATCTGCAGTGCCATAAACCCAATACCCTGAATGAAGCTTGTTGATTTGCTAGAAGGCTGGAGCAAACTAATTCCACTAGGAAATTCTCCAATTTCATGCCTCCACACAAACAGCAAAGACCATGGGCCAAACAAGTCAAAATAAGAGATCCCAAAGAACAAAACAAAATTGCTGAACTCAGGGCAGCAGGGAAATGTTTCAAATGCAGAGAAGCTTGGGTTCCTGGCCATGCAAAAGTGTGTAAAGCCAAACAGAATTTCTCTGTTATTATTATGTAGAATGCTGAAGGGCAGGAAGAAATAGGGGTGGTAGAGGATGATACTTCTACAGAAGAGGTTGAGTTTTTTGATGCCCAACAAATTCCCATGATGCAAATCTCTATACAAGCTTTGTCTGGGGCTGACTCTTCCTCCAACACATTCACACTCAAAGTCCACATTGGGCAGCATATAGCAACTGCATTGGTGGACAGTGGCAGTGACAGTGACTCTTCCTTTATTAGTGCAAAATTTGCCATCAAGTCAAGATCAGCCATCTCTACAGTCTCTCCTGTTAATGTGGTAGCTGCAAATGGCAAGAATATGTTGAGCACTACAACTTGTCTTAATTGTGCTTACTCCATTCAAGGGCATTCTTTTCAATCAGACTTCAGACTACTAGAAGTCCAGGCTATGACATCATCCTTGGAGCTGACTGGATCTACACTCACAGCCCTGTGGGCTTGAATCTGAAAACAAGAGAATTCTCTATAACTAAAGATGGACAACATTTGGTAACATTTTGTGATGAAACCCTCCCTGACAAAAGAATGCTTATTTCCCCTACAAAACTGTGTAAGCTTCTGAAGAAAAAGGCAATTGGAGTTGTAGTGGTTTTAAACAGTGAGCAACACTTGGACAAGGCAAGAGTACCAGTCCACACAAATCAAGACATATTGGGCATTCTTCATGAATTTGAGGATGTTTTTCAGGAACCTCAAAACCTACCTCCTCAAAGGGCAGTAGATCATGCCATCACACTCATTGATGAAAGCAAAACAGTCAACCAAAGGCCCTATAGACTCCCTTACCATCAGAAGAATGCAATGGAGGAACTGATTAAATAGATGCTTAACTCTCAGCTCATAAGGCCTAGCATCAGCCCATATTCCTCTCCTGTTATCCTAGTAAAGAAGAAAGATGGAACCTAGAGGATATGTGTAGATTATAGGTAGCTCAATGCCAACACCATTAAAAACAAATACCCCATTCGTTGGATGAGCTTTTTGGTGCCAAAGTATTTTCCAAAATTGATCTAAGATCAGGGTATCACCAGATAAGGATGAAGGAGACAGATATCATCAAAACAACTTTTACCACTCATTTGGGTCATTTTGAGTATTTAGTGTTGCCATTCGGACTAACCAATGCTCCTGCCACATTCCAAGCATTGATGAACACTATCTTGGCAGAATTCTTGAGAAAATTTGCCTTGGTTTTCTTTGATAATATTCTGATCTATAGCACAACCATGGAAGATCATTTGTGCCATCTCAAATCTGTGCTGCAAGTCCTCAGGCAACACCAGTTGTATGCTAAGCTCAGTAAATGCATTTTTGGCCAAGATAGCATTGAGTATTTGGGCCATGTGATCAGTAGTAAAGGAGTAGCCACAGATCCCCTCCAAAATTCGAATTATACAAGATTGGCCTTCACCAACTACAGTTACCCAGTTAAGGGCTTTTCTGGGCATGACAGGCTACTATAGAAGGTTTATTAAAGATTATGGGATCATCTGCAAACCATTGTTCAATTCCTTGAAAAAGGATTCATTTTCTTGGCAAGAAGATCAAGAAAGAGCACTACAGTTACTCAAATTGAAGATGTCTAATCCACCAGTTTTGGCATTACCAGATTTCTCTCAACCATTTGTTTTGGAAGCAGATGCTAGTGGAGGTGGTATTGGTGCTGTCCTTATGCAACACAGCAGGCCAATTGCATTTCTCAGCAAGACACTTGGGCCCAAGGCAATGGCAGCATCAACTTATGAAAAGGAAGCTATGGCTATCTTGGAGGCACTTAAAAAGTGGAAGCATTATTTTGCTAGTACCTCACTGATAATCAGAACATACCAGCAAAGAATAAAATACATCCATGAACAAAGATTGTTGGAGGGCATTCAACATAAGCTCTTGATCAAGCTCTTGGGATTTAATTACACCATTCAGTACAAACAAGGCAAGCATAATAAGGTGGTTGATGCCCTGTCTAGAGCTACTCATTCTCAGGAAGTTTTGGCTCTTTCTGTCATTGTCCGTAAATGGATGGAACAGTTAACAAAGAGTTATGAGCAAGATGCTATCTGTTCTAATCTTATATCCAAGTTGAGTGTTGATCCCTAGGCTATACCAAATTATACATTATCACAAGGCCTACTCAGATACAAAGGCAAATTGGTAGTGGGCAGCAATGGTTCCTTACAATAGCAATTGCTAGTTGGTTTTCATGAATCTGCATTAGGAGGTCATTCTGGTGAAAGAGCTACCATCAAAGGTTGAAGCTCCATTTCTACTGGCCAAAACTCCAACAGCAGGTGATAGCCTTTGTCAAGCAATGCCCTGTGTGTCAGAAGAACAAATCTGAGCATACTCCATACCCAGGTCTGTTACAACCCTTACCAGTACCAGAGATGGCTTGGACTCATATTTCTATGGATTTCATTGAGGGACTTCCTAAATCTCAAAACAAGGATGTCATACTGGTAGTAGTTGACAGATTGACTAAATATGCCCACTTCATTTCCTTGTCTCATCCTTATACTGCTCAAGAAGTATCTCAGCTTTTCTTGGATCAAGTGTTCAAATTGCATGGTTTGCCTAAGGTGATTTTAACTAACAGAGATCTTATTTTATTTTCACTAGCACCATTTGGCAATCCCTGTTCAAATCTATGGGAGTGCAACTCCATCTGACATCTGTCTATCACCCACAATCAGACGGTCAAACAGAAAGGGTTAACCAATGTTTATCGAATTATCTCAGGTGTATGTGTTTCACAAGTCCTACAAGATGGCATCACTGGCTCTCTTTGGTAGAATGGTGGTACAATACCTCTTATCACACTTCTCTGAACATGACACCTTTTCAAGCCCTTTATGGATTTCCACCACCAATGGTTGCTGAGGTAGTACTCCCAGATTGTCATGATCTGTCAGCACAAGAACAACTTAGAAATAGGCAAGTTGCCCAGCAAGTCATCAGAGATAATCTCCTCAAGACCCAGGCAAGAATTAAACATCAAGCTGATAAACATCGTACTGACAGGGAATTCATTGTAGGTGATATGATTTATTTGAAACTCCAGACCTACAGGCATACTTCACTCAGTGCCCATAGGTCTCTTAAACTCCACTCCAAGTTTTATGGACCCTTCAGAGTACTGGAAAGAATTGGTAAAGCTGCTTATAGGCTCTTACTACCAGAGGGTTGCACACTTCATGATGTTTTCCATGTTAGCCAGCTGAAGAAACATTTGGGACCTCATGTTGTTCCTAGTCCCGAACTACCACTAATTGACAGCAAAGGTACCATTAAGGTTGCACCTCATGCTCTGTTAGACAGGAGGATGATCCCTAGAAACAATGCTCCAGTCGTGCAGTGGCTCATTCATTGGGAGAATATGCCGGCTTCACAGGCTACATGGGAGGATGCTAATTTCATTCGGAAGATCTTTCCTTCTTTTCATCCGTGAGGACAAGGATGCTTAAGAGGGGGTATTGTCAGGCACTCCATCAGTTCGTCGGTGAAGAGAAGACAAGTGAAGAGAACCAGGACTACGACGATGACGCCCATTCGCCATCCAACGGTTGTCATCGCTTCGTCCATTTTACTGCAGCTCGTCACCCGTTTACAGACGGGGAATAGTTAAAGTGAACCGTTATTTACTTTTACCGCGCTTGAACTCTATTTGAGCTACGGCTCCAGCTTGTATGGATTATGGAGAGATAAACCAGTAAGTTAGGGTTAGGGATAGAGTAGTTCTTCGTCCGCCTCTCTGGTCGGTAGGGATGGCAGCGGGTCGGGCAAGTGCGGGTACGACGTTTGCCCGCCCGAAAGCATGCCCGCGACTCTAGTCTTTGCCCGCCCGCCAGCTTGCCCGCGGGCACAAATCCCTGCCTGTGCCTGTGCCCGACGGATATCCGCGGGTACGGGCAAACCTGCGCAAGATCCACACTCCTAGTCTGTCGTGGAGAGCCGCCGCCGCCGAGGCCTGATGCCCGACGGAGGCGGCGCCTGGCGGAGTTCGAGGCCGCTATTCGTCGCTGGCCACCGACGCAAGCGCGCAGCGGAAGACGTCGACGGGGCACGGGATGCGGAGGGATGCGGAGGGGCTCCTGGTGGTGGTACCTCTACTCCTGCGTCGCGCGTCCGAGCAGCTCCGCCAGCACCGGCGTGCCCAGCAGCTCCGCGCGGACCACGAACCGCTCCACCTCCTTACCTCCTTCCCCGTCGCCGACGTACACTGACACGTGCCCCTCCGGTGTCCTCTTCCCTGTTGCGAGCGCCTGCTTCCCCCGTTGTCGTCGTGCCGCCTCGCCGGAGACGACGACGCAGAGTCGCCCACGCAGGAGAGCCACCAGATCTGCTGCCTCATCGCCGACCGCTTCTCTTCAGCCTCAGCCTCTCTCGGTGGGCGGCGGCGGACGAAAGACGGATGGATAATGTTGGGGACTGACCGGCTAGGAGTGCGTGATGCCGTGCGGTTGTGGGAGGCATCCTGTTGTTTTTTACTTGGGCCAAATTTGGACGTGCTTTGATGAGCCTTATGTTGTTGTGCGGGTAACGGGCAGCGCCCGCGGGCGAGATTTTCTGCCCGTGGCGTGCCCGCAGGCAAGATTTTCTGCCCGTGCCCGCGGGCGAGAACTGCTATCCATACCCTTGCCCGTCGGGTCGGATATCCGCGCCCGCGGGTAGAACTGCCATCCCTACCGGTCGGCGACTGTATCGGGTTTTACTCAGTGAACTCTACCGGTGCAGAGAACTGTTGTTCGTTTCCAAATCGAGTCTCCCCTGTTTTGCTCTGTCCTCGATTTGTTCTCGCTTGAATTCGTTATTCTATCTGCGATTTTCCGTCTGGATCATCGCGATCCTCACAGAGCGGATCTGAAGTGGCCGCAATGCCTGAACCTGAGCGAGCCAGCGCGTGGGATGGGGCCGACGCGGCCGAGCGAGCGGCGCAAGCAGCGGCACGGCATGCCTTCAACAGCATGGACACCACTGACGACATGAGGGATCTGGATGGCGGTGGCTCAGGAAAGAGGAGAGGATAGATCTGGATGCCGCCGGCTGAGGGATGAGATGACCTTCGGTGGGCATTCGGTTTATTTAAACTGACCGATCGGTTCGTAAATTTTGGAAGGCAAGAAATCAAAACCGATCTGTGCAGAAGAAACGGAGAAACAACTGACGAGTTCGGTGTCGGCTTCTTCGCTTCGATGTTTGGTCTTCACCCAAGCTCACTGAACTTAACATCGCAGAGTGAGGCATGGAATCAAGAGCGAGCACCGCACCTCGAGGTGCCGCCAGCCATCACAGACTCCTGTCGCGGCCGCCGCCCCGCTAGGCGTCTAGGACGTTGCTGCCGCTCGCCGTCGCAGCTGCTACACAATAGCAGGACGGCACAACCCCCATCGCAGAGCTCGGCGCCGTCGCTTCCATGGCCCGTGCGTTTGCCTATGCGTTGCTTGCTTGCTAGAGCTGCAGGAGCCAGTCAAAAACGGGTGATTGAGGCAGATGGAGGAGCTGCAAGATGCGAGAGGACCGGAGAGAGTAAGGACGTGTTTGTTAAACGCGGCCGGCCCAGCCAGGCTCAGAGTGAATAGTATCTTGGTCCCCTAAGTGGGTTTTGGTGATTTAATGACCAACCGTTAAGCTACTAATGATGTATTGAGTATATGAGCAGGTACTAAAATTCTAAGATGGCATCTAAGCGCTTCATTGCTATATAAAAAGGAAGTGATGCTAAAAGAAGGATTCATTAGAGGTTTATTTATTTTATATTCTGAAATTGAGTCCTAGGAATGCCGTACTATAAAGAGGGACGTGGATTGTATCTTCCAAGAGTTGAAAAGGTGCTCTAGATGACTAACCAAAATCCTATGAGAGACACCTTGCACTGCACGATCACCGAGATATCCTTAAGTGTGCTAACTCTGGAAGGCCGGACACTTCGGGTTTTATCCCGGACAGTCCGGACTTCCCGGAGTCTCCGGGCCTGGTCCGGATACTCCGGGTCTTAGAGCTGTAACGGCTCTTTTTCTGGGTGAGGAGGTATTTATACCCCCTCAATCCTATCCTCTCTCTCTTGCCCATTTCGACCTGCAACACTCAGAACTCATTCACTCCTCCTCTTTACCCCCCTTGGCCTTGGTTTGGTGAGATTTGTTGGGGATTAAAGGAGGGATTGAGAGCAAGAGCTTGGAGAGTGCTAGTGAGCTGATTTCCCATCTCTAGAGCAGCTCGTTCTTCGCTTGGTTGGCAATCTAGTGTTTGTTACTCTTGGAGCTTTGAGCTCCTAGCCGGCTAGGCATTGCCTTGGAGCATCCAAAGGATTGTGGCTGCCCAAGGAAGTTTGTATTACCCCTTGATTGAGTAAGTAACCCTAGCTCGATCTTTGTGGTCGCTAGGGGGAGGAAAGTGACCTAGGTGTAAAGGTCCACCCTTTGTGGGTTCCTCAACGAAGACGTAGAGCTCAAGGTGTGAGCTTGAACTCCGGTAACAAATCCCTTGTGTCTCTTGTGCTTGTTGCTCTTGTTGTATGCTTGAAATCCTCTTGAGTACTTTTCTAGGGTTTGTGGCCGATCTACTCCGTGGTAAGGTTCCTACTGATTCTAAGTGGTGAAACAGGCTTATATCTCTGTATTGCATATCCTATATTCACAGATTTGAGTTTGGGCAAGTTTGATTCCTGCTGATTTAGTCGTCACCTCAAAAGCCCGGACAATCCGGACATTTTCCCGGATACTCCGGACTTCCCGGAGTATCCGGAAAAATATCCGGAGACTCCGGACATTGGACTGATAAGTTGTTTTAAGTTGTGATTTTTCAGGAATGACTATTCACCCCCACTCTGGTCGACCTCTAGATCCTTTCAATTGGTATCAGAGCTAAGTTGCTCCGTTTGAAGCTTAACCGTTTGGAGAAAAGAGATGTCGACCCTAACTAATCAAGCAACATCGCCCGAAGGTGACTTGACCAACCCCGGTGGTAACCAACCCCCCGTGAACACACCCAAGGTTCCTACGGGTGTAGCGGGAGGTGCTGGTGGAGCAAGCACAAGTCATCATCCAAGAAATGAAGATGGTGGATCATCTTCATCAAGTGATGAGGACTTTGATGATGCAAGATCAAACTGCTCCATTCGTCGACCCTCGGGAAGGGAGTTTTCTAGTATCCCTTACGATTACTCCAATTTAATCTTTGACAAACCATCGAGTTCCCACCACATTGGAAAGATACCCCAATTTGATGGAACCGGCTATTTCAAGTGGAAGAACTCGATGGAGGAGTATTTGATGGCGGTAAACCCCGCACTTTGGACTGTTGTGAACAGGGGAATCACCTTTCCAAGTGGAGATGCTACTTTGACACAAGCTCAAGCGAATGAAATCCAACGCAACTATCAAGCAATTCGCATCCTCAAGAGCTCTCTCACCGCCGAAGAGTATGACAAGGTTGATGGCTTGAAGTCCGCCAAAGATGTGTGGGACACTCTCTCTATCAACCATGAAGGAACAAGACAAGTTAGAGAAGGAAGAATTCGAGCTCTTGAAAGTGAGCTCAACCGCTTCGTCATCAAAGAAGATGAATCTCCACAAGACATGTACAACCGCTTGAAAAAGATCATCAACAAAATCAAGTCTCTTGGGAGCACAAGATGGGGAAGAAAAGAAGTAGTTGATAAGATCCTCTCCACTTATATGGTTAGGGATGTTCAACTCCCTACACTTATTAGAAAGAAGAGAGACTTCAAGAAGTTCACTCCGGCGGATGTGATTGGTAGAATTGAAGAACATCTTATCACCGTCAAGGAGTCAAAGCTCTCACAAGAAATGTCAAAGATGCATGAACAAATTGAGAAGAACAAGGGAGTAGCTCTCAAAGCTTCAAACAAAGACAAAGAGAAGAGAGCAAGCTCATCATCCTCCAAGACCGTGGTCAAGGAAGATAGTGATGAAGATAGTGATGACACCTTGACCCCCGAGCAAATGGCTCTATTGGTGAAGAGGTTCACCAAGGTGATGAAGAAGGGTGGCTTCTTCAATAAGAACAAAGACAAGGACAAGATCAAGACCAAGAGAACGTCCAAGAGGCCATGCTTTGGGTGTGGCAAGGAGGGTCATTTCATTGCGGAATGCCCCAACATCAAGGTGAGAAGAAGAGACACCAACAAGTATGATAAGAACTAGAAGAAGGAAGTTGGTGAAGCTCATTTGGGTGAAGAATGGGATTCAAATGATGATAGCTCCGACTCCGATGATGAAGTGGGGCTTGCTACAATATCCATTGCTCAACCCATTGACAAGCCATCACTCTTTGGGGACCTCACCGATGATGAAGATGACTTCACTCACACCTGCCTCATGGCTAGGGGCACTAAGGTAGACACTAAACCTTCTCCCCTAGATGTTGATGATGATAATGATAGTGATGATGAATTTGAAAAAAATGATCACTAGCTTTGGCAAGAAAGCAACCAAAAGAATCATGAACCTTCTAAATGAAATCAAGAATAGAGATGAGACTCTTGAGGTGCAAGAAGAACTCTTTAGACTTGAGCGAGAGAAAACCATTACCCTTGAGAATGCCCTTGTAATTGAAAAGAAGGGTTTCAAGGTGCAAGAGGACTTGCTCAAGGAAAAAGAGAAAGAAATTCTTAGCCTCAAGAACTCTCAAGCTAAAGAGGCCGTTATAGTAGATGAATTAACTAGGAAGTCTTTCCAAGCTAAGGATGCTTGCACTAGACTTGGGAGTGAAAAGGTTGAACTTCAAGAGAGCTTAGAACGCTTGAGAGCTAGTCACATTGCAATTGAAGTTCAACTTGACAACCTTAAGAATAGTGCTAAAGCAACCTCTAATGATGCTACCTCTAGCTCAAATGCTTCTACAAGTAATGGTTGTTCTAGATGCTATAAACTTGATTTAAATGCTTATGCTACTAACATTGCCGAGATGAATGCAATGAAGAAAGAGATTGCTCGGTTGTCAAACTCTCTTGTTGAGGAAAAGAAGAAGGAACCTAAGAGAGGAGAGTTTGAGAACCATACCAAGGGCTTTGGTTCAAACTACATGAAGAAGTTTGGGTTTGAGAATGGGAAGGGACTAGGTAAGAATGAGCAAAGCTCCAAAGACCCTATCCCATTCATCAAGAACAACCACACAAGGGGTGTGGGAACAAGAAATGTGCTACATGGGATGATGCAATTGGGTGCCAAGGTTGAAGGTAAACAACCTAGGCTCAACACTCCCATCAAGTTCAAGAGCTCCAATGGCACATCCCATGAACCACAAGTCAAGACTAAGGTGATGCAAGCCAAACAAACCAAGAAGCCCAAGGCACATGCTTCACAAGATAACTTTTATGCCGATTATGTGTTGACTTGGAACCACAAGGGTAAGGTGGTGGCCAAGTATGTGGGACCCCGCACACAAGGCTCTATGATCAAAAGGAATGTGTGGGTACCCAAAGTTCTTGTGACTAACGTGAAAGGACCCAACTCTAATTGGGTACCTAAAAACCAAGCCTAATTTGTTTTGTAGGCATACTCCTCCGGTGGAGCAAAATGGGTGATTGATAGTGGATGCACTAATCACATGACTGGGGAGAAGAAGATGTTTATGTCTTGTGAAATGATTGAACATCCTACGGAAAAGATTGCCTTTGGAGGCAATGGTGGTGGAACAGTTGTTGGTCTAGGTAAAATTGCTATCTCAACCAATCATTCAATTTCCGATGTTTATTTGGTTGAATCTTTAGACTACAATTTGTTGTCCGTGTCACAACTTTGTGAGATGGGCTACAATTGTTTGTTCACCAATGAGGGTGTGACCGTCTTTAGAAGAGGCGATGACTCCGTTGCTTTTAAGGGTGAACTCAAGAGAAGGCTTTATTTGGTGGATTTTACATCGGAGAAAGCCCAACTTGATACATGCTTAATGGCAAAGTCTAGCTTGGGTTGGCTTTGGCATCACCGGCTAGCCCATGTTGGGATGAATAATCTCAACAAACTTCTAAAGGGGGAACACATCCTAGGACTAACAAAAGTTCATTTTGAGAAAGATAGAATTTGTAGTGCTTGTCAAGCCGGAAAGCAAGTTGGTGCCCCTCACCCCTCTAAGAATGTACTCACCACTACAAGACCATTGGAATTACTTCACATGGATATCTTTGGTCCCGTGGCTTATGTTAGTATTGGAGGGAGCAAGTATGGTTTTATCATTGTTGATGATTACTCTCGGTATACATGGGTATTCTTTTTGCGTGACAAGAGCAAGGTTCATGATGTATTCAAAAAGTTTGCAACTAGAGCCCAAAATGAGTTTGATGTGAAGATCAAGAGAGTAAGAAGTGACAATGGCTCCGAGTTCAAGAACACCAACATTGAAGAGTATCTTGGTGATGAAGGCATTGGTCATGAATTCTCCGTCCCATACACACCTCAACAAAATGGGATAGTGGAGAGGAAGAATAGGACTCTCATAGAAGCCGCAAGAACTATACTTGATGAGTACAAGACTTCAGATAGTTTTTGGGCGGAAGCGGTCAACACGGCTTGTCATGCTATCAACCGTTTGTATCTTCACAAGCTTCGACACAAGACCGCCATGAACTCCTAACCGGTAAGAAGCCTAATGTGTCTTACTTTAGAGTTTCTGGTTGTAAGTGCTTCATTCTCAACAAGAAGCCCAAGAACTCTAAGTTTGCACCTAAAGTTGATGATGATATTTTTATTGGTTACGTCTCAAATGCTCACGGCTATCGCGTTCTCAACAAGACCACCGGTAGTGTTGATATAGCGTGTGACGTGACATTTGATGAATCTAATGTCTCTCAAGTAGAGCAAGTTGATGAAGTGTGTGTAGGCAAGGAAAAGACCTCTACAAAGGCCATCAAGAAGATGGCCATTGGCGAAATCAAGCCTCAAGAAGAAGATGAAGAAGATGAAGTCATTGAAGCATCACCAAACCTCACTGCTGCTGCAAAACCTGGACACTCCGGAGAAAAGTCCGGAGAATCCAGAAATTCCGGAGACTCCGGACTCAATCCCGGAGAGTCCGGGTCCTCTGAAGATGATGCTCAAGACATTCAAGGAAATGAAGACTTGATTCAACAAGAAGCTTCTGAGCCACATCCAAGAGTTCGTCAAAGTGTTCAAAGAGATCATCCGGTTGACAACATTCTTGGAAGCATAAGAAGAGGGGTTACCACAAGATCAAGATTGGCAAACTTTTGTGGGCATTACTCTTTCCTGTACATGATGGGAGAGTTGAAGTTCTTTCTTGGATTTCAAATCAAGCAACTCAAGGAAGGCACGTTCATAAGTCAAACAAAGTATACTCATGACATGCTCAAGAAGTTTGACATGGACAAGGCCAAACCCATCAAGACCCCAATGCCATCCAATGGACATCTTGACCTAAATGAAGATGGAAAAAGCGTCGATCAAAAGGTATATCGCACCATGATTGGATCTTTGCTTTACCTTTGTGCATCTAGGCCCGATATTATGCTTAGTGTGTGCATGTGTGCAAGGTTTCAAGCCAATCCTAAGGAATGTCATCTCATGGCTGTTAAGAGAATCTTTAGGTATTTAGTACACACTCCTAACCTTGGTTTATGGTACCCAAAGGGCTCCACTTTCAATCTACTTGGCTATTCCGATTCGGACTATGCCGGTTGCAAGGTAGATAGAAAGAGTACATCCGGGACTTGCCAATTCCTTGGAAGGTCCTTGGTGTCTTCGAGTTCCAAGAAACAAAATTCCGTTGCCTTATCCACCGCCGAGGCCGAGTATGTTGCAGCCGGCGCTTGTTGTGCTCAACTACTCTGGATGAGGTTCATTTTGAGGGACTTTGGTTGTACGTTTAGCAAGGTGCCACTCTTGTGTGACAATGAGAGTGCCATCAAGCTAGCGAACAACCCCGTAAATCACTCAAGAACAAAGCACATAGACATAAGACACCATTTCTTGAGAGACCAGGAAGCCAAAGGAGATATCGCTTTAAGTCATGTGAGCACCGAAAAACAACTAGCCGATATCTTCACAAAGCCTCTTGATGAACTAAGGTTTTGTGCTTTGAGGAGTGAATTGAATATCTTGGATTCTCATAACTTGGCTTGAGATCATGCACATGTTTGATTGTCATAGGCTAGATCTTTACAAAAGAAAAGGATTTGAAAATTTGGTATGGATTTGCTTTGAAAAATATTTGGATTTTTCTCTAGGTACGACACTTGGACTATTGTTCTCATTGTATGATTGTGGCTAGTATCAAGTGTTAGAACCTCTCTAGCTCATATTAGTTTCACTCATAATCATCTTTATCCATCTCAATCTCAATTCCTTGAAAATCTGTTGCCTGGTCTCAGGGGGAGCTGGAGACTCCGAGCTTTTTCCCGGATACTCCGGATTTCCCGGAGAGTCCGGGTTAAGCCCGGATACTCCGGACCTTAACTCCTATATAAACGTTTTCACCGTAGTTAAAACCCTAGTTTTCACATTTTCACTGTGTGGACCGTTTTCCTCATCCTCCTGTCGCCTCCCCTTCACCCCGTCGCCCCTCTCCTATCCCCCCTTGGTTCCTCCATAGAACCTAGGGTTTTCACCCTTGAGAGAGTGAGAGATTGAAGCCTCCAAGGTGTGGGAAACAAGGTGTTGCCCTTGATTTGAAGACTTGAAGGCTTTCCCTCTCGGTTCCCTCTCTTCCCTAAGGTATTCAAAGGCTCTTTTGCCCGATCTCCTTTTCTAGGACTTATCTTGAGAAATCTCTTGGATAGGAATGTTCCTTAGACTCTAGAAGTAGTGGATCTGCAATATCTTAAGTTTCCCATGGTGGATTTGTGCGGCATTATGATTTAGGGTTTTGCCAGGAAAACCCAGAGACTCCAGACTTTTTCCGGACATTCCGGATTTCCCGGACTGTCCGGGAATTTTCCTGGAGACTCTGGATTTTCCTGCTGAAACTCCAAATGGCTTTGTCACACACATTTTCCATGGATGAATTCTTACGTACTCCTTACTACTCATCTCCAGATCATGAGGAAGAAGTACAAACAAGACGAGCCGGCCACCCAAAGGAGGACTAAGGCTAGGCACGACCCTCAAACCTTGGGGGTAGTGCACGAGACTTTGGGGCTTGGCTCTTCTCAGCGATCCACTCGTGCTCGTACTCCTGTCTACACCGAGCAAGAGATTGAGGAAGAGGAAGAACAGCAAGTTGTTGGTGAGGAAGAGGAGGAGGAAGAAGAAGATGCTGACCAATATAGGGTTGCTCCTAGGCGTCACGGGAAAGGTCCAGCTCAGCCATCAAGGAAATCCCGTGAGGCCCCCTACATCTCCCGTTCTAGGCCCGTACCTCGTCCATCCATGCTCAAGAACCGTCCCACTCCCTACTCCCAAATCTGTCCCAGAACTCCGCCCCGTCTCACTGTGTCTTTTCCATCAAATGTGAGGGTGGTGACTGCTCCTGTCAACCTAAGGGACCCTGGGGCTGTGCAAGGGTTTGCCCAATAGATGGTGAGAGACTATGCTAGGAATGCCCTTGCAGTCAGAGAACAAAGGGAGGAGGATGTCTACATGTATATCTCTAGTGAGGCACTTGAGTCGAGGTTTTGGTGTGACTCCCATAGGGACTTCTATCAGACAGTGATAAGGAGTCCACAGATGAAGGCAAAGAACAAGTCACCAATTGTGGAGATGAAGTACATTGATTGGGCATACTATGAGAAGTTGGAGAATCCCACCTTTGATGCCGTCATTGATAGGTGCAAGGAACTTGGCTTATATGAGATCATGGGCTTTCGATATGGATGGAATAGAGAGATTCTTGCTCAATTCCATTGCTCCTACTACTATGACTCTCATCAAAACACTATCACTTGGACCACTCAAGGCGAGAAGCACACCATTGACTACATGACCTTCTCTCACTTGCTTGGTCTTGGCTCAAAGGATGAAGCTCGCACCCCCATCCATAATGAAGACAAGTATAAGCCCAAGGACATGGCATACATGTTCCCCTCTGCCTTTCTTGCTCATGGGGGAAAAGCTGACAATCTCATTCCTTACTACTATTATTTCAATCAGTTTTTCCGTGCCACCATTGATCCAAAAATGGGAGATATCACAGCTCTTAGGCACTATGCCGTCAATCTCCTCAACCGTGTGGCTCCTGAAGAGGAAGGATTTTGCATCTTTGACTTCATTTGGAATGAACTTCGTCGTGCTATGTGTGACCCCATGAAGCATCTCCCATATGCTCCATACATCATGTACATGATTGAGAGGGTCACCAATACCCAATTTTCAAAGGATGTCACTCATGAGCCTCTTAGGCATCTTCGTGCTAGAGATAAGAGAGCCCCAATGAAGAAGAGCACGATATTTGCCGGATCCTCTAGTGCTGCCCCTCACCATGATGATGAGCCCCTTCCTCGCCCTTCACACACATCTAAATCTTCTCGCAAGGTTATGGGCTCCATGGTCAAGAGGGCATTCAAGAGCATCTTCTCCATGTGCAAGCGCATTGTCACCGAGACAAATGAAAATCGACGTGACATCATTGAGATAAAGTCTCATCTTGGGCTTCCTACGGATACCTATCATGAGCTCCCCGAGTTTGATGACCCGTTTGCGGAGTGGGATGCCCATGATGCCGCTGCTGCTGCACAAGAAGAAGAAGAAGAGCAAGAGCAAGAGGAAGAAGAAGAAGAAGAAAAAGAAGAAGAGGAGGAGGACAACAATGAAGAAGAAGAAGGAGAAGATGAGGACACGAAGTGATCCTCTATTGCTGCTCCTACACTTCCTTTTTGGCGCTTGATGCCAAAGGGGGGGTGAGTATCTTAAGTTTCATGTTTAAGACTTGGAGAATTTGAGAACCTTGGTCTGTAATAACTTTTTATGTGTGAGACTATGTGATATGAGCTTGAGACTATTTGGTTGTGTGCTTGTGATGCTAGATATCTAGGTTGCATTTTATTTGACTAAGGATGCTTTTGATAGTTTGCAAATTTCTGTGATGAAATGATTTTTGCTGAGTCCTCAAAGTCCGGATACTCCAGATTTTTCTCCGGATACTCCGGGTTTCCCGGATTCTCCGGGGTAGATCCGGATACTCCGGGCTTTGACACTACAACCCCTTTTATCCTTCATTGAGTGTATAAACTGTCATACGCATCACATGTATCTTGTTTGCACAAACACAAGCACCCCACTGTTGATCATCTTGTCACACTCTCTTATTTTTCTCTCTTGTGCAAAATTTGGTGCTTAAAGCACCTTTGAGATTCAAACTCCATATGCACAAATTAAGGGTGAGTGTTGCAAGATAGATCAAAAGCTCTTTACTGAATTTATTCATCTCTCTTTTAAAAGCTTAAAGGTGTTGTCATCAATCACCAAAAAGGGGGAGATTGAAGAGTATCTTGGCCCCCTAAGTGGGTTTTGGTGATTTAATAACGGACCGTTAATCTACTAATGATGTATTGAGTATATGATCAGGTACTAAAATTCTAAGATGGCATCTAAGCACTTCATTGCTATATAAAAAGGAAGTGATGCTAAAAGAAGGATTCCTTGGAGGTTTATTTATTTTATATTCTGAAATTGAGTCCTAGGAATGCCGTACTATAAAGAGGGACATGGATTGTATCTTCCAAGAGTTGAAAAGGTGCTCTAGATGACTAACCAAACTCCTATGAGAGACACCTTGCACTGCACGATCACCGAGATATCCTTAAGTGTGCTAACTCTGGAAGGCCGGACACTCCGGGTTTTATCCCGGACAGTCCGGACTTCCCAGAGTTTCCGGCCTGGTCCGGATACTCCGGGTCTTAGAGCTGTAACGGCTCTTTTTCTGGGTGAGGAGGTATTTATACCCCCCCCCCTCAACCCTATCCTCTCTCTCTCTCTTGCCCATTTCGACCTGCAACACTCAGAACTCATTCACTCCTCCTCTTTACTCCCCCTGGCCTTGGTTTGGTGAGATTTGTTGGGGATTAAAGGAGGGATTGAGAGCAAGAGCTTGGAGAGTGCTAGTGAGCTGATTTCCCATCTCTAGAGCACCTCGTTCTTCGCTTGGTTGGCAATTTCGTGTTTGTTACTCTTGGAGCTTTGAGCTCCTAGCCGGTTAGGCGTTGCCTTGGAGCATCCAAAGGATTGTGGCTGCCAAGGAAGTTTGTATTACCCCTTGATTGAGTAAGTAACCCTAGCTCGATCTTTGTGGTCGCTAGGGGGAGGAAAGTGACCTAGGTGTAAAGGTCTACCCTTTGTGGGTTCCTCAACGGAGACGTAGAGCTCAAGGTGTGAGCTTCAACTCCGGTAACAAATCCCTTGTGTCTCTTGTGCTTGTTGCTCTTGTTGTATGTTTGAAATCCTCTTGAGTACTTTTCTAGGGTTTGTGGCCGATCTACTCCGTGGTAAGGTTCCTACTGATTCTAAGTGGTGGAACAGGCTTATATCTCTGTATTGCATATCCTATATTCACAGATTTGAGTTTAGGCAAGTTTGATTCTTGCTGATTTAGTCGTCACCTCAAAAGCCCGGACAATCCGGACATTTTCCCGGATACTCCGGACTTCCCGGAGTATCCGGAAAAATATCCGGAGACTCCGGACTTTGGACTGATAAGTTGTTTTAAGTTGTGATTTTTCAGGAATGACTATTCACCCCCCCTCTAGTCGACCTCTAGATCCTTTCACAGAGGTGCAGAGATTTCGTTTGGTAAATTTGCATCTCAAAAACCTGACTGAGTTAAGATAGTGTTTGCTAGGCTGGATGGCTTGGTATGCATACTCTACACATGGGCTTTAGGTACAGTTACCTCCCTCACCCACTCTCTCTCACCACCGCCACCGCCGCCGGGTCTCCACGCCCGCCCGTCGATGCCCACCCGCCAGAGCTCGGCCTTGGCGCCCACTGAAAGGATCAATGCAAATGACCAAGAGGGAGGTGAATAGGCCTGCAAAATAAATTCAAACTTTTCTGCTGTTTACTGCCAGACTGCAGAACTTCTGCGTTATGCAGCCTGCACAAGAATAGTTGCGGATAACAGAGGGGAAAACAGATCTGGTGCACTATAGAGATGTTAGTAAGAAGGTAAATGACAAGTATAACCACTTAGACCCTTTACCAAGCTGACCAACAAGTAGATCGAAGCCAAACCCTAGATATACATGCTATAGCAAAGTAAACCGAAACAACTATGCATAAAAGAATTTGAGGCACAAGAGACAAGATTTATCCCGTGGTTCAGCTCATCACAAAGGTTGGCCTACATCCACGTTGTTGAGGTAAGCCACAAAGGCTTTGGGATCTATCTCAATCCACTCCTCTCTCACACCTATCACCAAAGTAATAGGTGGGGGGTTTCCACTATCACAAAGAGGGTAATACAAACTTCTTGGAACTTTCACACAAAGATTTGAGAGTTTCCAAGCAACCTCTAGCCATCTAGGAGCAATGCTCCAAGAGTAATAGATCCACCAAGAGAGTTAGGGTTTCACCAAGTGCACAAGAACACAAGAGAGAGATTTCTTTTTGCTTTTCTCACTAGGAATCACTCTCAACTCGAATGCAAGAATTGAATTTGGCTTCAAGTTGGTGGAGTTAATGCTTAGGTGAGAGAGAAGCAAGAAGTTACTGTTTGGGCGCAGGGGAGGAGCAGGAGACTGTTGGGGAAGAAGAGGATTAAATACCTCCTTAGATCTGGACTGTAACGGCTCTGTTCCAAAACGCAGAGCTTCTGCGAAAATATGCAGAACATCGACGTTCTACATAACTGACAGCTTGACACAGAGAACCGTAGAACTTCTGCGAAAATATGCAGAACTTCGGCAGTCTGCAGAGAAACAACAGCAGACTGACAGAGATTTTGTGGATGGGTTAAGGATTGATGGATATGATTTTTATGCACTTGGTTATACTCAAACCACTATTAGAAACCCCCTTGATAGTATGGCTTGTCCTATACTCAATTTCAAAATATAAAATGAATTTAAACTTTCATTTGAGCCTAGGGAAGCCTTCCTTTTAATTGAGGGGTCACCTTTAACACTTTTGCATCCTTGAAGAATGTTTAACTTGCAGCTCACACTCAAAAGCTTATTAGTTCTTTAATTATGTGGTCAACATTACCAAAACCCACTTAGGGCTTGATTGCACTTACACCCGCCCGCCCGCTGGAGCTCGACCTCGGCGCCCGGTGGCCGTCGATCTCCGCGCACGCCATCGATGCGCGTGCCAGCAGAGGTCGGCCCCGACGCCCGCCCACTCGCCGAAGCTTCGCCTTCTTCCTCCTCCCTACCCCGACGAAGCTCGTGCCTTCTTCCACCTCCCTCCCGTCAGTTCGCCGCCTCTCCCGACGAGCCACCACGCCCGCATCCCCGAGTGCCACCGCATCCACGCGAGGGTGGCCTCCGTCGTGTCCTCCGCATCCACACGAGCAGCCGGCCGCGGCGTCACCGAGGTGCTCGAGGTGGCCCTGCAGAAGGTACACGACGACGCTCCCCTTCCGCGGCAGCGGCGCGACGGGGCCGGCGCACGCATGCCACAGCTTGAGGCACACCGCAGCGTCGGGGCCCGGCTGGGGCGGCGGCGGCGTCCCCGTGGCCGCGAAGCTAGTCCGGTGCTGCTGGGAGCAGGAGTTGCCGGGCTCCGCCTCCTCCTCGTCCTCCTCCACAGTGTCGTTGAGGTCGATCCCCGCCATCGATGCGGTGGCGGCGACGCCTGAGGCGGCACGGGGCGCGAGCGTGACAACACGAAAGGGAGGAGGGAGGTAAGAAATACCTGGTTGATGGAACCACTCGAACCTGCACGTCGCAGCCTCTTTTTGCACCGTGCCGGCCTGGCTCGGGAGGACGTGCAGGCCAACAAACACAACCCACTGCGCCCCGCCGCGAGCCTGGCTACACGCCCAGCGTGGCTAACAAACACGCCCAAGAGATGGATGGGCCTTGGGCCTAATTGGAGCACAGGCCTTGCGGTGAAGTTCATGCACGGGGGTAACACAAGGAATCACGATACACAAGTCCAACCACCGTGGTCAGACCCTTCCTCCTCGCGAGTTTTCCCCAAGCTACAGTAGTCACAGGCGATTCCGAGGGCGGATCCGTTTTCCTCCCGTCGATCTGCCGGCCTCCTCCCCTCAGGCGGCCCTAGGGGCGGCGGAGGGGTAGGGGAGCCCAGCACCTCGGCGGGTGGGCCCTGTATAGATGTAGATGTAGGTCTACTATCTCTTTTCTACCGGCGGCGACATGCGGGTCGTCATCTATGGTCAGCTTTCTCCTGTGCCTCTCCGGCGGCGGCGGTGGCGGTGTCGACGTCACCTCCGGCGAGGGTCATAGGAGCCTTTTCTTCCTCCTTGTGCTCCGTGGTGGCGTCGCTGGCGGCGTCGTTGTCTCTGGTGTGCAGGGAGCGAGGTTAGTTGACTTCTACCTCTTCGTTTCCCGGTGGCGCTTGGTTGGGGAAGACGGAGCCACCTCCGTGGAATAAGGTACTCCAGACCCTTCCCTCTCGCCGATGTGTGCTCTGGTTCCGGCGTTGGGTCTGCGAGTTCTTGTGCAGGAGTTCAGTCTCCGCTTGGATTTCTCCGAGCGTCGCCTCTCACGCGTGGAGCCACAATGGGATTGCGACGTTCCCGTCGCCTACGGAGTTTTTCCGGTGATCTCAGGAAGGACGCGGTCTTCGTTTCTGGGTGTAGCTGTAGGTGTGCTTTGTACATGTGTATGCTAGTGGTGTGGGTGGAGTGGGCGTACTTGTGTATGAACAGATACTACAACTGTACCCAGATGAGAGGCGTTCAAAAAAAAAAAAGGAATCACGATACACAATAGAAGCTGATTTTTTTTAAGTCAATTCCTTTAATGCCACAAAAAGTAAATCCTTTCACTCAGTGTTATATATATATATATATTGCAAATTTTCCTCGGGTGACTAAATCTGAATGAAAATTCACAGTATAGATACAGACAGAAAAAATAAGCAAGATTAATATTTTGAGAGCTCCAGAAACATTTTCCACCATTTGAAGTGCTAAATAATATACATTCACAGCACACGACACACATCAATCATTGCAAAAAAATAAATATTATTTTGCAAAATTCAAATGCATCAAGATTATGAATTTTCCTTTAGACATGTGCATATTATATTTTTCATTAAGAAGAAAATTACAATGGCAGCTTTAGAGGAGATCACAAAAGCGAAGAGAGAAAAGAACAAGAGACCAGCAACAGAAACACAACAGACAAAAGGAAATCACATCACAACAACCACAACAAACTAAACACAACCTAGGAGAATTGAAACCTACAAAAGAAAACCTCCGATTACCTTAACAACCCGAAGCCAGCAAATGTAATGCGAGAAAGTCCTTCAAGACGAGGCCTCCGAAAGGAGAGCAACAACAGCGCTATCATCCATCCGTCCACGAAAGAGCAGATCAAATTTTCCCCTAACAAAACTAAATGAATTTGGTGACCATAAAACACCCACAACAAAGTGTGCTACGTTATGGAACACATCCATTTTCCGCACCAGCGAATACCGAGCAAAGCTTTTGCAACGACTCCTAAAACCAACTCCACACAATGAACCATCAATACCTAATTGAGAGCCAAATCGATGGGATGGCAGCAAGCAATTCACAGCGAAATGAACTACCAAGGATATAGATATGATCTTTGAATGGTCTGACAACACGAACTTAGTACAACAAAAATGAATGGTGATGGTCGGTTCTCCCAGCTGTCTGGGGTTCAGCTCCTTCACCGGTTAACAAAATATGAAGCATTTCCCACTGACATCAGGTCAAAAACATCTTATTGTCTATCAATGGGTCGTTTCTCTGATGGTGAGAATAAAAGCTAGAAAAGCTTCAATTGATGAAACACAAGAAAGCTTCAGAATAAAAATAACACATCCCTTCCGCTGTTTGCAGTTTGCACACCTTACAGTGCGAGCTGACTTATTTGTGTGCTCGTAATGCTTCAAAGCAAACCTAGCAAGCATCTAGATCCCTGCATGGAGGAGGTTTCGGCTCTCCGTGCAATGTGGTGTTGCCTCCAGCGGGGCCACAGTTTATCCGCTCTGGGTGTTGTGTGCCTCGCTGCAAAAGAAATTTTCATATAAAAAACGCATGTCAAGCCTTGATATACAAAAAAATCAAACCTACAAAAAACAGGGCAGAAATATCTAGTTAAGCTAGCTGGTACTTACAGGGGGAGTTTCTCCTCTTCTCAGCATCTCAACAATCTCAACAACTCGTTTTGGAGTGACGTCCTCCTGAAAATGAAGGGTAGAGTTATGGCACTTTTTTTTTGTCAAATCCTCTTCAGTTAGCAAGAAATATTTTTAGTTTGCCATGTCATGTTCTGCTAGAAGTACTTATGTTGCATGGTTTGAGCACATAACAGAATAACATGCAAATAGACTTACATAATAGTTGTATGTGTAACCCTCTGAACCTTTCGAGTAGTCAGCCACAGTAATCATGGGAGCATTCACACAGCAACCCTGCAAACGCAGGATAGACATGTGAATAAAGTTGCATCCTAGTTCTCAAAAATAAAATAAAATAGAAGAGAAGAATCTATTATAAATAGCTGGAATTTTTAAAAACATTCATCAACATATTATAGACTACTGCAGCTAAACATTTAAAACACAACTAAAAAGTGTGAGTTGAAGGCATCTGAAATAGCATTTCACAAATATTCACAATACCATGCACTCCATTTCTCCAACAGAAAATAAACCATCGCTGGTCACCTCTGCAAAGGCAAGAAAAATATCAACAATATTGCAGGGATAGCATGGAAAGCTCAGGCATAGAGGACAATTCTTGTGGTAACCAATCAGAAAGTAGCATGCTTAGTTAAAAGGTTTAAAGTACTGTGAATAATAATACAAACCATTTCGTTTAACTCCAAGGTGCTCCAACAATGTCTCTTCGATTTCACGTGAACCACGAATCATGCAAGGTGTAGTTCCACACACCAGAAGGTGGTACTTACCAACCTAAACAAGGAAAAGGTCAAAGTGTAACAGAGGTCCTAATGGGGGGCAACAATAAAAACACCATAGGAATTGATGCATCAAGATACCTTAGTTCGATTAAACATTGTGTAAAATGTAGCAACTTCATATACTCTGATTGGCGCAACTTCAACAATTTTAGCAATCTGAAACAACAGACAACATTGTCAATAATACAGAAAAACACAGGAAGTTTTCCAAACACAGGGGAAGCAGGAGAAAGGTAATCGGATAATAACACAGCTTGTCATAACATACAAGTGTGTAAGTGTAACATAACCATTTTTAATATTCTAACTATCGATATGCTATGAGCATAATCAAGTATGAATATTTCTTAATTTTCTTATTTGGGGATGTCACCTGCCACTAAGGCGAAAAGGTTTGTTGGAGAAAATAATTTTGAATTTTCTTTGGACTAGCAACACCAGAATAAATTGTATTTACCAAATGGTGTTACATACAAATGTTATCTACTCTACAAGATGTAACTTGATTCTCCCCTGTTTTCAGTACAGATCAGATTGAACACTAAAGAAAACTCAGCTAGTGTTACCCTCCTTGCAGAAGAAAGCACATACACATCGTAAATGTCCGACCATTAATAACAACCCTGAGTTGGCACTTGGCAGGAGTTGATTTTAATTTATAACAAGGACTACAGTAACTCTTGCTAAGAGAAATGTCAGAGTTAAAGATAATTGACTTATTGACAGCAGCACAAGTCATTACATAAACCTACCACCAGATATGCACATGCTATTTCTCTGTGCTACCTAGAGAAAGTTCAGTAAGTAGAATTCCTAAAGAACTGGACAGGATAAAGATTATCCTGGGTAGGATTAAAGGAAAAGCAGCTGTAACACGAAACCAGGGTAAAGCAGGTAGTGTCTGCTGCACAGTTACAAACTTACAACTGAAATGCAACTCTAGTAAGCCCTTCAGTGAATGAAGGCCCGTAAAAAAGTTTGTCGTATTTTTTTTCCAGATGGAACATAAGAAAACATACTGAAGGTAGTAAATAATAGGTTTTAACATAAAACATAGTAGAACTTACAGCATCCATGGCTGCAACTGGCACCCATCCACCATGCTGCTGCTGCGCAAGATCAAGCAGTGGAATAATACCTGATTGCTTGTAGTTGCTTGGATAGTGAGACAGTATCTCCTTGACCTGATTCGACATTGAAACATACAATTAAAACTCTAATTAAAATGTCCTGCTAACAAGGTCCATCCAACAACTATTAGCTGCATTCACTAAGCACAGCCTTGTGTCAAATATGACATTAAGCCCCATCCCTACATTACATTTACCCATTGGTGAAGGTTCACACTACAAGGAAAGTTATCTCCCTTCTCATAACCAAAAATCAGCTCAAACTTCATCATCCAAGAGAGTCAACCAACATAAAGCATCACTGTGCCACAGGAAATGCTATCCTTGCTAGCATATCTTAGGCTCTGAGGATCCAAGCACAGGACTGAACAAAATCTAATGTAATCACTCCAAACCTAGACAGCTGATTTTACTGAGTAATGATACACGCGAATCACAAACATCGGCACGGGCAGTAAGTACCTTCTTCATGTTCGCCTCCGAGAACTCCCATTTCATGTCCGGCTTGTTCTCCGGCGAATCAATGTGCTGCGACAACAACACAAAGCGTCAGGTCAGCTCAACCCTCAACCACCAAACAGATCAGGCAAACGAGGGGAGCGCGGATCCGAGGAGTGCTCACGTAGTTAAGAGCCGTGGAGAAGGGCCTGGAGCTGGACACGGAGCCCCTAGAAGCCGCGGCATAGGACGAGGCGGCGATCTGGAAGGAGATCAGAAGATTAGTTCTGGGAGTGGGGAAATGGTGAGGGGCAGAGAAGGGGGCAGGCGGAGCGGGGACTTACCGGTGACGGAGCCAGCCGACGGGCGGCGGCTTCCGACGCGGAGGAGGAGGCGAGGCCGAGGAGGCGGCGGGCCGCGAGGCGGGCGGCCGGCGGCAGCATGGTGGCGTGGCCGGCGCGGGGGAGGCGACGGGAGCGGGTGGAGGAGGAGGTATCGGCGTGTGGCCGCCTTGCGAAGCCTGCGACTGCGAGGTAGGAGAAGAAGCGACCCGTCTCACTCCGCATCGCGCTAAGACACGAGCATTACGGGCTTGATGGGCCGGATTCAGTTTTCGGTCCAATTAGAACTTGGGCTTAAAGCCTAACCCGTGCGTGGTCCTTTTTGTGTGTGGCTCCGAATTTTTTTAATATATTTTTTTCTCTATTTTGCAAAAATAAATGGTCCGCCAGAAATTTAGCAGAAATATACATCTGCCGTCGTACCCCACGGCGGTAGGACCCCTACCGCCGTGCGGCACAGCGGCAGGGGCCGTGGCCCACTGGCAAGGGCATATACCGCCGTGCCCCACGGCGGTAGCCGGTAGGACTAACCGCCGTGCGGCACGGCGGTAGGAGCGCTACCGCCAGGCGGCAGCGTGGCCTCCAGCAATCGCCGTAGGCCACGGCGGTATGTATGGACCTACCGCCGTGCCCTACGGCGGTAGGTTTTTTTTCTGGTAAGTTTCATTTCATTTTTTTTGAAGCATTGATACTTAACGATGAACCATTGATACTTAACGACAAATCACAGAAACGATTACAATGGCACGTACGACACAAATTGTAACGCCCTGGGTTTTCAAAATCGGAAAACCCAGCATTCTGTCTCGTGATAGTCCCTGGATCAGACGCTATCACGCACAGGCATTCATCACAGATAAATAACACAGTCATACATCGAAATAAAGCATCAGAGTACGAATAATAATCTGAATATTACATGTCCTGATTATTCGGAGTACATCAATACTCGCCTCTTGGCGGAATAACAGAAATAAGAGCCTACGCAGCGGTAGCTAGTCTTCAAAAGGTGTCTCCATCTTCAGGCATCTCCCACAGGCATCCTTGAGCGAAGCGTCGTGCCCCCTCAGTCGTACCATCCGTCGGCATTGTTGTCGTAGTCGGACTCGCACCCTGCAAGCTCAGGGGCTATCCCCAAGGATCGGGATAGGTCCACGTCACCAACCGTATGCAAGCTTTAAGTGGCCTATTTCTAAGGGGAAAAGAGAATCTCAAGGTAGTAGCAGGGTTTCCTATGCAGCAGCAGCAAAAATAGAGTAATATCTCCATAAGTTCACCATATCCCATATCTCTCATCCACATACGGATACATCTGGTTACCCAGATCACCGTCACCATCACCTATCTCCATCTAGGGTCGGTGCGAGAACTCCCACTCCTCGCACCTCAATGGTTGCACCCGGATCCGCGAGGTAGAGGGAGCAACTCTCCTCTCCCCGAATACAACCACGGCTCACCAATCACACTCATCCTATAAGGGGGAGGTAGAAATCCCAAAACGTAAGAGTCGGAGAAACAACGGGCATGTCCATAACCGAGGACGCGGCTATACGTATAGATCTAAACTCTGCAGAGCGTGTACACCTGTACCCAACTCGGAATGGCACCCGGCGGTGATCAGCCAACCAAGCCCATCCTACCGGACGAACACCTAGGAGTTACGATTCCATCCTGCATCCGGGTCTCGATGCGGTCCCCCGCAGAAGACCACCCCAGAACTGTGAAAATGCCCCCGTGTGGCCACACGGGAGTCGCACTGAGAGGGTGGACTCACTCCCACCTCTCCCCCACTGATACCCCGCTATCCTACTGGCAGGTATGGTACCGCACTTGCTAGGGTCGAACGGCCCTATCCCCACTCTCGGCGAGGTGGTGTGTACGAAAGTCCCGTGTAACAGGCGACCCACTCGGTTTCAGACCGGGGTGAGCTCATATCCTCCAAGTCATCACAAAATCCCCAACACCTGTGCTCCTAAAACGGTGTACCCGCCATAGGTACCAACTCGGGCAACGTCCGAGAAGACGATCCCTGGCCCCCGATCCCAGATCAGGTTGTCTCGAGCTCACCCCCGCCAAAATATCCCAAAACGCCTTCTCCTGCCGGTTTTCCCAACACACGCCAAGAAACTACCACAATAATCCCAACACATGCACAGCAAGCTCAGCACATCATCTAGCTTAAGTAAACAGTAGTAGGTCAATCAAGGACAAGTATGTAAAAGAGGCTATGCATGGGTTCATCATATCCATCTCTATGCATTAAATAAAGCACTAGCAGTTCTAAAATAGCCATGCCTAATGGGCATTCAAAGATGGTCGGGCGTGAACACCTGCGTGCGAGTAGTCGTCGGCGGCGTAGTCGTCGGTGTAGTCGAACTCCGAGCTCAGCTCCCCGGCTCCAGCTGTTCCTAATAACGCGCAAATAAAATAAAGACGGGTCCTATTGCAATTAACTCCAAATGAACAACAATTAAGAGCCAAAAGAGAGCGAACACTAGCCTAACACGGAGTTTATAATTTTAGAAGAGTTTTGGAAAGTGTTTCGTAATTTTCGGAGTTGAAATGGATTTACTAGGATTTTCCAAAAGTAAAATACATTTTCTGAAATTAAAATACGCATACACAATAACAGTAACTATAAGCTGACTATAGGGTATCTCTAGCTGACTCTAAACTAACTAAGGGCTGGCTGCTAGCTGGCTCCATGAGCTGACGGGGCTGCCACCTAGGTGGCTATAAGCCAACTCTAGCACACGTGGCTGCCCACATGGCTGCTGGGGTGGCAGCCACAAAAGATCCGGCCGGGATCTGGTGCGGACAGGGGCTGTGTAGGCGGCGGTGTGGTGGAACACCATTGGCCGGGCGCACGGGATCTCTGGGATCCGCGGTGGCCAGCGGCCGGTGTGGACGCGCGTGCGGCACGGCTGGGACTGGTCCGCCGCACGGGATCCGGCGGGATCCATTGCGGTTGGGATGTCATGCGCGCCCGCGTGTGAAAGACTCCACCTGGTTGGCACGCCCGCCAGGCGTTCGACGCCCTGCCCCAAAGGGACGGCGGACGGGAAAAGAGTTCGCCGGCGGTGATCTCTTCGGCGGCTGGACAACAAGCGGCACGGCGCGGTTTAAGGGTTCCTAAGGATGCGCCCAGGGCAAAGAAAGGTTCGGTCTTGGCCGGGGTTTGACCCGCGACGGCACAACCGTGGCGGCGGAAAACAGAGCCACCGACGGCATGGCTGGGGTGGCCGGCGCCGGCGGGGAGAACACGCGTGCGTGTGTGCGGAACGGCGTGGATCAAGGAGCCCAAGGCTCGGCTTGGCGGTGTGCGCGCATGCGGACGCGCGTGCACGTGCGCACGAAGGTGTGCGGCGAAGCGCGTGTTCGTGCGCGCACAGGCGTGCGTCTGGGCGTTGGCTCGCCGGCCGGCTCGGCCACGGCGACGTGCGCAACGACGATGAGCACGGGGAAATCCCGAGCGAGACAGGGCGAGGCGGGCACCAGGGGTCCTGGCGGCCACGGAAAGGTTGGACCTTGGGCGCGCTCGCGTGGCGTACGCGTCAGAGCAGCTCGTCAAGCACGTGCGCCGGTGCGCGGGGGTGCGCGGTGGCGGCACGGCGGAGCTTTGTGCTCAACGGAAAAAGAACCGAGAAAGGAGAGAGGTCGAGCGGGAACAGGGAAGTGCAACAGCGCGGCGGAATTGCCCAACGCCGGCGAGGTATCACGTGTGCGAGTACGTGGACGTGTGCACGTGTGTGTGCGCGAACATGTGCTCGTGAACAGAACGCCAGGGAGGCGTGCAGCAGCCGCAAAGCGACGACTTGGTGTGGCTGCGCGCGGGCGAGCGCCAGTGGCTCGTCCACGGCGGCGAGAGCAAGAAGGACGGCAGCGCGGTCGCGACCAGGACGAAGTGAACGCCGCAGCGCGCGCTGGGTCGCGGCTCGACTGGGGACGTCCGGCCAGATAGGCCTCGACACCGGCATGACCGAAAGTTCGGCCTTGGCCTTGGCGGCACGGCGTGCGTGTGTGTGCCGGCGGCGAAAGAGAGCGGCTCGGTGCGGCTCGAGCTCCGCGGCGTCGCAGCTGGGGTGGCCGCGGCGGCGTGGCAGCTCGCTTGCGAGGGCGTGCGTGCACGTGAACCCGTGCGTGCACCGGTTTGGACAGGGAGAGCAGGGCTCAGCTCCCTCGTGTGCGAGCGTGTACGTGCATGCCGGCGGCGGAGTGCGGTGGTTTGTGCTCGGCGAAAAGCTCCAAAGGAGCGGTGAGCGAGAGGCAGCAGTGCTCGACGAGGTTCAAGCTAGAAGGGAACAAGGTCGGAGCTTTGTCGGCTTTTGGGCGCGGCACACCGATGCTGGCGAGAAAGCAGAGCGGCGGCGCATCTCGCTCGCGAGCGTGCGCCTGGCGAGAGTGCCGGCCTGTACAGGCCATGCGGCGGCGAGTGTTGCCCAGTGAAGGAGCGGACGCGGCGCGTGCGGAAAACAGGGGAAACGCACGGCGCGGCGGAGGTGACCAACGCCGGCGAAGCATCTCGCGTGCGAACGCGTGGACGTGCGTGCGAGAGTGCGTGTGCACGGGTTCGGCTAGGCAAGGCAGAGCCTCCCCCGGCGGGCGTGCGTGTGTGGGCGAGCACTGGTTCGGTTAGGGAAGCAAGGCCGCGACCCTGCAGGTGTGCGCGTGCACCCGGCTTTGGGGGTGAAACTCCCGGTCGAGCACGACGTCGCAGCGAGGAAGGACCTGAGCGGCGAAGACAGCCCGGCGGTGCAGTGCCGGCGTCTCTCGTTCGCGAGTGTGCGTTGGCCACAGAAAGGTAGGACCTTGGACCTCGGGCGGCCACGAGCGGTACAGGTTGGTTAGGAAAAACCTACAGGTTCAGCCCCTCGGTTGCGAGCGCTCGCGTGCGTGCCGAACGTCGACGGCGTGGCCATGGCGGCGACACGAAACTGACGGCGTGCACACGACGAAGGAACAAAGAAAGGGGAACAACGAGCGGAGAAGCGCGCGCGCAGTCGGCAGCGGCACCTGCAAAACGGCCGGCTCGGCTCGATGGCCGGCTCTCAGGCGACGGCGGGTCTGCGCGGCGGCGCGAGCAGGCAGCGGGCAAGAGACAAACAGCGAGCTCACAAGGCTCGGTCCAGCCTCGGCTCGATGGCCGGGTCCACAGCACAAAGAAGAGGGTGGTGAGGCTCACCTCGTGCTCCTGGACGCGACGACGAGGCGGCGGTGAAGAAGGTGCGGCGACGGTGCGGGCGCAAAGCAGAGGATGCAGAACCGGGCTCGGCGCGGTTCGGGTCGAGGCAGGGGAAGCAGATGTCGCGCACGGACGGCTCCGGGCTTCGGTGCGTCGGCGACCTTGGCTGGAGCAGCTCCGGCTCCTTCTTCCTCTCCTCTTCCCCTTCTGTCTTCTTCACGAACGGCGAAACGGCGGCTCCAGCGCGGCGTCGCGGCCCACGCACCGCAGCTGCGCCCGGCTTCTTCCCCGCCTCCTTCCTTCCTCCAACTCCTCCCTCCTTCCTAAACCTGGTGGTGGCTGCGGCGGACTTGGGGAATGAAACCCCAATGGGGCGGCGGCGAACAGGGAGTAGGCTGGCGGACGGGATTGGATTGGGGATTTATAGGGCGGCCGCGGCTAGGGTTTCTGGGAGAGGGATGGACGGCGGGCGGCGCTTCCGGGCGGCGTGGCGAGCATCCGAGTGCGCCAGCGCACTAGAGGGCGGCGCCATGGCTGGCGTCGGCGCCCTGCCCCACGGCGTCGTCACCAGTCCGTGCGGGAGGAGGAAGAAAAGCAGAGAGGAAGGGGAAAAGAAGGGGCTGACCAGCGGGGTCCGCATGTCAGCGACACAAGAAGGGGGTAGGTGTTAGACGGGCCGGCGGATTGAGATGGGCCGAAAGGGCTAGGCGGGCTGGCGGTTCGTGCAGGCCTGCGGTGAAAGAAGGAGGGGGTCCGGCAGACCTCTACTGAGGTGGTTAAGGCCCAAAGTGGCAGGGAAGGTTTTCCTATTTTCTTATCACCTCAACCCCTATTTAAACTATGATTCAAATTCGAATTAGAATTCAAATTTGAATCCCACACAATTAAGATCCAAAATAAATCCAAGAAACTCCAAGGTTCTCATACTAACATTTTATAATTCCTAAACTTAATTCTTTTGCTCAAAATAAATCTAGGAATTTTAGGGAAGGATCAAAGAAGACATCCTTATATTTTAATTATGCACTCAATTTCAAATCGAAATTTTGAAATCCACATTTTTGCATTACTAACATTCCGGAGAAATTCCGGGATGTTACAGAACTCCCCCCCTCACAAGAATCTCGTCCCCGAGATTAAGAGCTGACTCCCGGTTTTAGAAGAGAAGAGGAAAGAAACGAAACGAGCTGCTCTAGCATAAGAAAGAGCTAAAGCTGGTGCAACACAACTTAAAACTCACCGATCACGGCGGCAGAAGTGTCGGTAGCCTTTCCTTCCTTCAGGTGGGTAAGCCTCCCACGACCCACAGACTGCTGAGGAGCAGACTGAGGGGGTCCTCCTCCTGGGGTCGGTGCTTTGGCGGGCGTAGCCGCGGTCTTCTTGTCGGGGCACTGGAAGGACTTGTGCCCAGGCTTGCCACAGGCGAAGCAAGTCGGGTTGAACCCTCCGGTGCTAGGTCTTGGAGTGCTCGGCTGCGGACGGTTGTATCCTCCATTCTGCTGTTGGTAGTTGAAGCTCCCTCCTCCTGAGTAGTGACTGTTGCCTCCTCCGAAGTTGCTTCCATGCTGGTTAAACCCCGAGCGGAAACTCCCTCCCATCATGCTGCTTGGCCCATCCCTCGGCTTCTGGTACGATCGGTCGAAGTTCTCCCGATCTCCCATCCTCTTCCTGTCCTTCATGCGGTCTTCATGACCCCTTCTCTCATCCTCGAGCGCGATGGCGCGGTTCACGAGGTGACGTAGAGACTTGTGCTCACTTGCCTTCAGTCCCTGGCGAAGACCGTGGTGAAGGCCTCGCAGGAACCAGAACTGCTTCTTCTGGTCGGTGTTGGTGTCATCGGGAGCGTAGCGCATCATTTTCATGAAGTGGCGCTCATACTCCTCCACTCTCATCGCACCCTGCGTCATGGTGCGGAACTCTTGAGCCTTCTGGACCATCAGCTCGCTGGGCAGGTACTGCTCGCGGAACGCCTTGCAGAACTCCAGCCAAGTGATGAAAGCTGGGTTCGGGTGGCTGGCGGCGTAGTTGTCCCACCAAGACCTGGCAGGACCCTCCAGCTGGTGCGCGGCGATGGCGACACACTCCTCGTCGGTGTAGACGGTGAGGTCGAGCTTGGTCTCGATCACCCTCAGCCAGTCATCGGCGTCGAGCGGCTCATCTGAGTAGCTGAAGGTGGGAGCCTTCAAGCGGATGAACCTCTCGATCTTCTTCGTGAGGTCTTCCTCTGGCGGGGCATTGCGGTTCCCACCGTTGCCTTGGTGCTCCATGGCTTCCGCCATCCTCTGCATCAGCTGAGTCTGCAGGGCCATCACGTCCACCAAGTTGGGTGGTGGCGGTGGCGGCTGCTCCGGCTCAGGCTGGTCTTGATCCGGCTCGGGCTCAGCTTCCTCCCCTTCGTCATCAGCTTCAGGGCCCTCGGGCGGCGGTGGTGGCGGTGGCACATCGGCACCCCGACCTCGAGCTCCTCGAGCTCCTCCACGGATGGGCGGGCGGCCACGGCCACGGGTAGGTGCACGACCGCGTCCACGTGCGGCGGCACGGCCACGACCACGGCCTCGGCCCTGTGGGGCTTCCTCTTCTTCGGCAGCTTCCTCAAAGCGTGCCAACAGACGGTTGGACCGTCGGATCGACATCCTTCTGGAAGACACGACCACAGAAGGAAAAACTCTAGACAACGTCACTCACCAACCCATTGAGTCAGACACAAGCATGAAAATATTACTAATTATATAACCTATCACTCAATGAGAAGATGCATTAAGACACAATTAACTCCATTAAGAGCCAAACACTCAGCAACCATGATAGATACACATATAAGCTTCCTCGAGGTTGACTCGGGCCTCAGAGGTCGCGAGCACTTCAACGATCTAGTTTACCGTTAAGAGATCTCCAAAGGGTTGTGTCTAACACGGTGTTTCGACACTTCTCCACTTCATCGTGTTCCGGACAAGTTCTCGACCAAAAGGTCGTGTCCCCGTATAGAAAGTTGAGCTCGTAGATAAGAAAGAAGCTTTTCAAAGGGGGAAAGCTTTTATAAAATAATTCAAGGAGTTTATATAAAGCAAGGGAACGTTTAGAATCCTTATTTACTATCGGCCATTTCTAGGGATACACGCTACGGTCAAGTATGGCTCTGATACCATCTGTAACGCCCTGGGTTTTCAAAATCGGAAAACCCAGCATTCTGTCTCGTGATAGTCCCTGGATCAGACGCTATCACGCACAGGCATTCATCACAGATAAATAACACAGTCATACATCGAAATAAAGCATCAGAGTACGAATAATAATCTGAATATTACATGTCCTGATTATTCGGAGTACATCAATACTCGCCTCTTGGCGGAATAACAGAAATAAGAGCCTACGCAGCGGTAGCTAGTCTTCAAAAGGTGTCTCCATCTTCAGGCATCTCCCACAGGCATCCTTGAGCGAAGCGTCGTGCCCCCTCAGTCGTACCATCCGTCGGCATTGTTGTCGTAGTCGGACTCGCACCCTGCAAGCTCAGGGGCTATCCCCAAGGATCGGGATAGGTCCACGTCACCAACCGTATGCAAGCTTTAAGTGGCCTATTTCTAAGGGGAAAAGAGAATCTCAAGGTAGTAGCAGGGTTTCCTATGCAGCAGCAGCAAAAATAGAGTAATATCTCCATAAGTTCACCATATCCCATATCTCTCATCCACATACGGATACATCTGGTTACCCAGATCACCGTCACCATCACCTATCTCCATCTAGGGTCGGTGCGAGAACTCCCACTCCTCGCACCTCAATGGTTGCACCCGGATCCGCGAGGTAGAGGGAGCAACTCTCCTCTCCCCGAATACAACCACGGCTCACCAATCACACTCATCCTATAAGGGGGAGGTAGAAATCCCAAAACGTAAGAGTCGGAGAAACAACGGGCATGTCCATAACCGAGGACGCGGCTATACGTATAGATCTAAACTCTGCAGAGCGTGTACACCTGTACCCAACTCGGAATGGCACCCGGCGGTGATCAGCCAACCAAGCCCATCCTACCGGACGAACACCTAGGAGTTACGATTCCATCCTGCATCCGGGTCTCGATGCGGTCCCCCGCAGAAGACCACCCCAGAACTGTGAAAATGCCCCCGTGTGGCCACACGGGAGTCGCACTGAGAGGGTGGACTCACTCCCACCTCTCCCCCACTGATACCCCGCTATCCTGCTGGCAGGTATGGTACCGCACTTGCTAGGGTCGAACGGCCCTATCCCCACTCTCGGCGAGGTGGTGTGTACGAAAGTCCCGTGTAACAGGCGACCCACTCGGTTTCAGACCGGGGCGAGCTCATATCCTCCAAGTCATCACAAAATCCCCAACACCTGTGCTCCTAAAACGGTGTACCCGCCATAGGTACCAACTCGGGCAACGTCCGAGAAGACGATCCCTGGCCCCCGATCCCAGATCAGGTTGTCTCGAGCTCACCCCCGCCAAAATATCCCAAAACGCCTTCTCCTGCCGGTTTTCCCAACACACGCCAAGAAACTACCACAATAATCCCAACACATGCATAGCAAGCTCAGCACAACATCTAGCTTAAGTAAACAGTAGTAGTAGGTCAATCAAGGACAAGTATGTCAAAGAGGCTATGCATGGGTTCATCATATCCATCTCTATGCATTAAATAAAGCACTAGCAGTTCTAAAATAGCCATGCCTAATAGGCATTCAAAGATGGTCGGGCGTGAACACCTGCGTGCGAGTAGTCGTCGGCGGCGTAGTCGTCGGTGTAGTCGAACTCCGAGCTCAGCTCCCCGGCTCCAGCTGTTCCTAATAACGCGCAAATAAAATAAAGACGGGTCCTATTGCAATTAACTCCAAATGAACAACAATTAAGAGCCAAAAGAGAGCGAACACTAGCCTAACACGGAGTTTATAATTTTAGAAGAGTTTTGGAAAGTGTTTCGTAATTTTCGGAGTTGAAATGGATTTACTAGGATTTTCCAAAAGTAAAATACATTTTCTGAAATTAAAATACGCATACACAATAACAGTAACTATAAGCTGACTATAGGGTATCTCTAGCTGACTCTAAACTAACTAAGGGCTGGCTGCTAGCTGGCTCCATGAGCTGACGGGGCTGCCACCTAGGTGGCTATAAGCCAACTCTAGCACACGTGGCTGCCCACATGGCTGCTGGGGTGGCAGCCACAAAAGATCCGGCCGGGATCTGGTGCGGACAGGGGCTGTGTAGGCGGCGGTGTGGTGGAACACCATTGGCCGGGCGCACGGGATCTCTGGGATCCGCGGTGGCCAGCGGCCGGTGTGGACGCGCGTGCGGCACGGCTGGGACTGGTCCGCCGCACGGGATCCGGCGGGATCCATTGCGGTTGGGATGTCATGCGCGCCCGCGTGTGAAAGACTCCACCTGGTTGGCACGCCCGCCAGGCGTTCGACGCCCTGCCCCAAAGGGACGGCGGACGGGAAAAGAGTTCGCCGGCGGTGATCTCTTCGGCGGCTGGACAACAAGCGGCACGGCGCGGTTTAAGGGTTCCTAAGGATGCGCCCAGGGCAAAGAAAGGTTCGGTCTTGGCCGGGGTTTGACCCGCGACGGCACAACCGTGGCGGCGGAAAACAGAGCCACCGACGGCATGGCTGGGGTGGCCGGCGCCGGCGGGGAGAACACGCGTGCGTGTGTGCGGAACGGCGTGGATCAAGGAGCCCAAGGCTCGGCTTGGCGGTGTGCGCGCATGCGGACGCGCGTGCACGTGCGCACGAAGGTGTGCGGCGAAGCGCGTGTTCGTGCGCGCACAGGCGTGCGTCTGGGCGTTGGCTCGCCGGCCGGCTCGGCCACGGCGACGTGCGCAACGACGATGAGCACGGGGAAATCCCGAGCGAGACAGGGCGAGGCGGGCACCAGGGGTCCTGGCGGCCACGGAAAGGTTGGACCTTGGGCGCGCTCGCGTGGCGTACGCGTCAGAGCAGCTCGTCAAGCACGTGCGCCGGTGCGCGGGGGTGCGCGGTGGCGGCACGGCGGAGCTTTGTGCTCAACGGAAAAAGAACCGAGAAAGGAGAGAGGTCGAGCGGGAACAGGGAAGTGCAACAGCGCGGCGGAATTGCCCAACGCCGGCGAGGTATCACGTGTGCGAGTACGTGGACGTGTGCACGTGTGTGTGCGCGAACATGTGCTCGTGAACAGAACGCCAGGGAGGCGTGCAGCAGCCGCAAAGCGACGACTTGGTGTGGCTGCGCGCGGGCGAGCGCCAGTGGCTCGTCCACGGCGGCGAGAGCAAGAAGGACGGCAGCGCGGTCGCGACCAGGACGAAGTGAACGCCGCAGCGCGCGCTGGGTCGCGGCTCGACTGGGGACGTCCGGCCAGATAGGCCTCGACACCGGCATGACCGAAAGTTCGGCCTTGGCCTTGGCGGCACGGCGTGCGTGTGTGTGCCGGCGGCGAAAGAGAGCGGCTCGGTGCGGCTCGAGCTCCGCGGCGTCGCAGCTGGGGTGGCCGCGGCGGCGTGGCAGCTCGCTTGCGAGGGCGTGCGTGCACGTGAACCCGTGCGTGCACCGGTTTGGACAGGGAGAGCAGGGCTCAGCTCCCTCGTGTGCGAGCGTGTACGTGCATGCCGGCGGCGGAGTGCGGTGGTTTGTGCTCGGCGAAAAGCTCCAAAGGAGCGGTGAGCGAGAGGCAGCAGTGCTCGACGAGGTTCAAGCTAGAAGGGAACAAGGTCGGAGCTTTGTCGGCTTTTGGGCGCGGCACACCGATGCTGGCGAGAAAGCAGAGCGGCGGCGCATCTCGCTCGCGAGCGTGCGCCTGGCGAGAGTGCCGGCCTGTACAGGCCATGCGGCGGCGAGTGTTGCCCAGTGAAGGAGCGGACGCGGCGCGTGCGGAAAACAGGGGAAACGCACGGCGCGGCGGAGGTGACCAACGCCGGCGAAGCATCTCGCGTGCGAACGCGTGGACGTGCGTGCGAGAGTGCGTGTGCACGGGTTCGGCTAGGCAAGGCAGAGCCTCCCCCGGCGGGCGTGCGTGTGTGGGCGAGCACTGGTTCGGTTAGGGAAGCAAGGCCGCGACCCTGCAGGTGTGCGCGTGCACCCGGCTTTGGGGGTGAAACTCCCGGTCGAGCACGACGTCGCAGCGAGGAAGGACCTGAGCGGCGAAGACAGCCCGGCGGTGCAGTGCCGGCGTCTCTCGTTCGCGAGTGTGCGTTGGCCACAGAAAGGTAGGACCTTGGACCTCGGGCGGCCACGAGCGGTACAGGTTGGTTAGGAAAAACCTACAGGTTCAGCCCCTCGGTTGCGAGCGCTCGCGTGCGTGCCGAACGTCGACGGCGTGGCCATGGCGGCGACACGAAACTGACGGCGTGCACACGACGAAGGAACAAAGAAAGGGGAACAACGAGCGGAGAAGCGCGCGCGCAGTCGGCAGCGGCACCTGCAAAACGGCCGGCTCGGCTCGATGGCCGGCTCTCAGGCGACGGCGGGTCTGCGCGGCGGCGCGAGCAGGCAGCGGGCAAGAGACAAACAGCGAGCTCACAAGGCTCGGTCCAGCCTCGGCTCGATGGCCGGGTCCACAGCACAAAGAAGAGGGTGGTGAGGCTCACCTCGTGCTCCTGGACGCGACGACGAGGCGGCGGTGAAGAAGGTGCGGCGACGGTGCGGGCGCAAAGCAGAGGATGCAGAACCGGGCTCGGCGCGGTTCGGGTCGAGGCAGGGGAAGCAGATGTCGCGCACGGACGGCTCCGGGCTTCGGTGCGTCGGCGACCTTGGCTGGAGCAGCTCCGGCTCCTTCTTCCTCTCCTCTTCCCCTTCTGTCTTCTTCACGAACGGCGAAACGGCGGCTCCAGCGCGGCGTCGCGGCCCACGCACCGCAGCTGCGCCCGGCTTCTTCCCCGCCTCCTTCCTTCCTCCAACTCCTCCCTCCTTCCTAAACCTGGTGGTGGCTGCGGCGGACTTGGGGAATGAAACCCCAATGGGGCGGCGGCGAACAGGGAGTAGGCTGGCGGACGGGATTGGATTGGGGATTTATAGGGCGGCCGCGGCTAGGGTTTCTGGGAGAGGGATGGACGGCGGGCGGCGCTTCCGGGCGGCGTGGCGAGCATCCGAGTGCGCCAGCGCACTAGAGGGCGGCGCCATGGCTGGCGTCGGCGCCCTGCCCCACGGCGTCGTCACCAGTCCGTGCGGGAGGAGGAAGAAAAGCAGAGAGGAAGGGGAAAAGAAGGGGCTGACCAGCGGGGTCCGCATGTCAGCGACACAAGAAGGGGGTAGGTGTTAGACGGGCCGGCGGATTGAGATGGGCCGAAAGGGCTAGGCGGGCTGGCGGTTCGTGCAGGCCTGCGGTGAAAGAAGGAGGGGGTCCGGCAGACCTCTACTGAGGTGGTTAAGGCCCAAAGTGGCAGGGAAGGTTTTCCTATTTTCTTATCACCTCAACCCCTATTTAAACTATGATTCAAATTCGAATTAGAATTCAAATTTGAATCCCACACAATTAAGATCCAAAATAAATCCAAGAAACTCCAAGGTTCTCATACTAACATTTTATAATTCCTAAACTTAATTCTTTTGCTCAAAATAAATCTAGGAATTTTAGGGAAGGATCAAAGAAGACATCCTTATATTTTAATTATGCACTCAATTTCAAATCGAAATTTTGAAATCCACATTTTTGCATTACTAACATTCCGGAGAAATTCCGGGATGTTACAGAACTCCCCCCCTCACAAGAATCTCGTCCCCGAGATTAAGAGCTGACTCCCGGTTTTAGAAGAGAAGAGGAAAGAAACGAAACGAGCTGCTCTAGCATAAGAAAGAGCTAAAGCTGGTGCAACACAACTTAAAACTCACCGATCACGGCGGCAGAAGTGTCGGTAGCCTTTCCTTCCTTCAGGTGGGTAAGCCTCCCACGACCCACAGACTGCTGAGGAGCAGACTGAGGGGGTCCTCCTCCTGGGGTCGGTGCTTTGGCGGGCGTAGCCGCGGTCTTCTTGTCGGGGCACTGGAAGGACTTGTGCCCAGGCTTGCCACAGGCGAAGCAAGTCGGGGTGAACCCTCCGGTGCTAGGTCTTGGAGTGCTCGGCTGCGGACGGTTGTATCCTCCATTCTGCTGTTGGTAGTTGAAGCTCCCTCCTCCTGAGTAGTGACTGTTGCCTCCTCCGAAGTTGCTTCCATGCTGGTTAAACCCCGAGCGGAAACTCCCTCCCATCATGCTGCTTGGCCCATCCCTCGGCTTCTGGTACGATCGGTCGAAGTTCTCCCGATCTCCCATCCTCTTCCTGTCCTTCATGCGGTCTTCATGACCCCTTCTCTCATCCTCGAGCGCGATGGCGCGGTTCACGAGGTGACGTAGAGACTTGTGCTCACTTGCCTTCAGTCCCTGGCGAAGACCGTGGTGAAGGCCTCGCAGGAACCAGAACTGCTTCTTCTGGTCGGTGTTGGTGTCATCGGGAGCGTAGCGCATCATTTTCATGAAGTGGCGCTCATACTCCTCCACTCTCATCGCACCCTGCGTCATGGTGCGGAACTCTTGAGCCTTCTGGACCATCAGCTCGCTGGGCAGGTACTGCTCGCGGAACGCCTTGCAGAACTCCAGCCAAGTGATGAAAGCTGGGTTCGGGTGGCTGGCGGCGTAGTTGTCCCACCAAGACCTGGCAGGACCCTCCAGCTGGTGCGCGGCGATGGCGACACACTCCTCGTCGGTGTAGACGGTGAGGTCGAGCTTGGTCTCGATCACCCTCAGCCAGTCATCGGCGTCGAGCGGCTCATCTGAGTAGCTGAAGGTGGGAGCCTTCAAGCGGATGAACCTCTCGATCTTCTTCGTGAGGTCTTCCTCTGGCGGGGCATTGCGGTTCCCACCGTTGCCTTGGTGCTCCATGGCTTCCGCCATCCTCTGCATCAGCTGAGTCTGCAGGGCCATCACGTCCACCAAGTTGGGTGGTGGCGGTGGCGGCTGCTCCGGCTCAGGCTGGTCTTGATCCGGCTCGGGCTCAGCTTCCTCCCCTTCGTCATCAGCTTCAGGGCCCTCGGGCGGCGGTGGTGGCGGTGGCACATCGGCACCCCGACCTCGAGCTCCTCGAGCTCCTCCACGGATGGGCGGGCGGCCACGGCCACGGGTAGGTGCACGACCGCGTCCACGTGCGGCGGCACGGCCACGACCACGGCCTCGGCCCTGTGGGGCTTCCTCTTCTTCGGCAGCTTCCTCAAAGCGTGCCAACAGACGGTTGGACCGTCGGATCGACATCCTTCTGGAAGACACGACCACAGAAGGAAAAACTCTAGACAACGTCACTCACCAACCCATTGAGTCAGACACAAGCATGAAAATATTACTAATTATATAACCTATCACTCAATGAGAAGATGCATTAAGACACAATTAACTCCATTAAGAGCCAAACACTCAGCAACCATGATAGATACACATATAAGCTTCCTCGAGGTTGACTCGGGCCTCAGAGGTCGCGAGCACTTCAACGATCTAGTTTACCGTTAAGAGATCTCCAAAGGGTTGTGTCTAACACGGTGTTTCGACACTTCTCCACTTCATCGTGTTCCGGACAAGTTCTCGACCAAAAGGTCGTGTCCCCGTATAGAAAGTTGAGCTCGTAGATAAGAAAGAAGCTTTTCAAAGGGGGAAAGCTTTTATAAAATAATTCAAGGAGTTTATATAAAGCAAGGGAACGTTTAGAATCCTTATTTACTATCGGCCATTTCTAGGGATACACGCTACGGTCAAGTATGGCTCTGATACCATCTGTAACGCCCTGGGTTTTCAAAATCGGAAAACCCAGCATTCTGTCTCGTGATAGTCCCTGGATCAGACGCTATCACGCACAGGCATTCATCACAGATAAATAACACAGTCATACATCGAAATAAAGCATCAGAGTACGAATAATAATCTGAATATTACATGTCCTGATTATTCGGAGTACATCAATACTCGCCTCTTGGCGGAATAACAGAAATAAGAGCCTACGCAGCGGTAGCTAGTCTTCAAAAGGTGTCTCCATCTTCAGGCATCTCCCACAGGCATCCTTGAGCGAAGCGTCGTGCCCCCTCAGTCGTACCATCCGTCGGCATTGTTGTCGTAGTCGGACTCGCACCCTGCAAGCTCAGGGGCTATCCCCAAGGATCGGGATAGGTCCACGTCACCAACCGTATGCAAGCTTTAAGTGGCCTATTTCTAAGGGGAAAAGAGAATCTCAAGGTAGTAGCAGGGTTTCCTATGCAGCAGCAGCAAAAATAGAGTAATATCTCCATAAGTTCACCATATCCCATATCTCTCATCCACATACGGATACATCTGGTTACCCAGATCACCGTCACCATCACCTATCTCCATCTAGGGTCGGTGCGAGAACTCCCACTCCTCGCACCTCAATGGTTGCACCCGGATCCGCGAGGTAGAGGGAGCAACTCTCCTCTCCCCGAATACAACCACGGCTCACCAATCACACTCATCCTATAAGGGGGAGGTAGAAATCCCAAAACGTAAGAGTCGGAGAAACAACGGGCATGTCCATAACCGAGGACGCGGCTATACGTATAGATCTAAACTCTGCAGAGCGTGTACACCTGTACCCAACTCGGAATGGCACCCGGCGGTGATCAGCCAACCAAGCCCATCCTACCGGACGAACACCTAGGAGTTACGATTCCATCCTGCATCCGGGTCTCGATGCGGTCCCCCGCAGAAGACCACCCCAGAACTGTGAAAATGCCCCCGTGTGGCCACACGGGAGTCGCACTGAGAGGGTGGACTCACTCCCACCTCTCCCCCACTGATACCCCGCTATCCTGCTGGCAGGTATGGTACCGCACTTGCTAGGGTCGAACGGCCCTATCCCCACTCTCGGCGAGGTGGTGTGTACGAAAGTCCCGTGTAACAGGCGACCCACTCGGTTTCAGACCGGGGCGAGCTCATATCCTCCAAGTCATCACAAAATCCCCAACACCTGTGCTCCTAAAACGGTGTACCCGCCATAGGTACCAACTCGGGCAACGTCCGAGAAGACGATCCCTGGCCCCCGATCCCAGATCAGGTTGTCTCGAGCTCACCCCCGCCAAAATATCCCAAAACGCCTTCTCCTGCCGGTTTTCCCAACACACGCCAAGAAACTACCACAATAATCCCAACACATGCATAGCAAGCTCAGCACATCATCTAGCTTAAGTAAACAGTAGTAGGTCAATCAAGGACAAGTATGTAAAAGAGGCTATGCATGGGTTCATCATATCCATCTCTATGCATTAAATAAAGCACTAGCAGTTCTAAAATAGCCATGCCTAATGGGCATTCAAAGATGGTCGGGCGTGAACACCTGCGTGCGAGTAGTCGTCGGCGGCGTAGTCGTCGGTGTAGTCGAACTCCGAGCTCAGCTCCCCGGCTCCAGCTGTTCCTAATAACGCGCAAATAAAATAAAGACGGGTCCTATTGCAATTAACTCCAAATGAACAACAATTAAGAGCCAAAAGAGAGCGAACACTAGCCTAACACGGAGTTTATAATTTTAGAAGAGTTTTGGAAAGTGTTTCGTAATTTTCGGAGTTGAAATGGATTTACTAGGATTTTCCAAAAGTAAAATACATTTTCTGAAATTAAAATACGCATACACAATAACAGTAACTATAAGCTGACTATAGGGTATCTCTAGCTGACTCTAAACTAACTAAGGGCTGGCTGCTAGCTGGCTCCATGAGCTGACGGGGCTGCCACCTAGGTGGCTATAAGCCAACTCTAGCACACGTGGCTGCCCACATGGCTGCTGGGGTGGCAGCCACAAAAGATCCGGCCGGGATCTGGTGCGGACAGGGGCTGTGTAGGCGGCGGTGTGGTGGAACACCATTGGCCGGGCGCACGGGATCTCTGGGATCCGCGGTGGCCAGCGGCCGGTGTGGACGCGCGTGCGGCACGGCTGGGACTGGTCCGCCGCACGGGATCCGGCGGGATCCATTGCGGTTGGGATGTCATGCGCGCCCGCGTGTGAAAGACTCCACCTGGTTGGCACGCCCGCCAGGCGTTCGACGCCCTGCCCCAAAGGGACGGCGGACGGGAAAAGAGTTCGCCGGCGGTGATCTCTTCGGCGGCTGGACAACAAGCGGCACGGCGCGGTTTAAGGGTTCCTAAGGATGCGCCCAGGGCAAAGAAAGGTTCGGTCTTGGCCGGGGTTTGACCCGCGACGGCACAACCGTGGCGGCGGAAAACAGAGCCACCGACGGCATGGCTGGGGTGGCCGGCGCCGGCGGGGAGAACACGCGTGCGTGTGTGCGGAACGGCGTGGATCAAGGAGCCCAAGGCTCGGCTTGGCGGTGTGCGCGCATGCGGACGCGCGTGCACGTGCGCACGAAGGTGTGCGGCGAAGCGCGTGTTCGTGCGCGCACAGGCGTGCGTCTGGGCGTTGGCTCGCCGGCCGGCTCGGCCACGGCGACGTGCGCAACGACGATGAGCACGGGGAAATCCCGAGCGAGACAGGGCGAGGCGGGCACCAGGGGTCCTGGCGGCCACGGAAAGGTTGGACCTTGGGCGCGCTCGCGTGGCGTACGCGTCAGAGCAGCTCGTCAAGCACGTGCGCCGGTGCGCGGGGGTGCGCGGTGGCGGCACGGCGGAGCTTTGTGCTCAACGGAAAAAGAACCGAGAAAGGAGAGAGGTCGAGCGGGAACAGGGAAGTGCAACAGCGCGGCGGAATTGCCCAACGCCGGCGAGGTATCACGTGTGCGAGTACGTGGACGTGTGCACGTGTGTGTGCGCGAACATGTGCTCGTGAACAGAACGCCAGGGAGGCGTGCAGCAGCCGCAAAGCGACGACTTGGTGTGGCTGCGCGCGGGCGAGCGCCAGTGGCTCGTCCACGGCGGCGAGAGCAAGAAGGACGGCAGCGCGGTCGCGACCAGGACGAAGTGAACGCCGCAGCGCGCGCTGGGTCGCGGCTCGACTGGGGACGTCCGGCCAGATAGGCCTCGACACCGGCATGACCGAAAGTTCGGCCTTGGCCTTGGCGGCACGGCGTGCGTGTGTGTGCCGGCGGCGAAAGAGAGCGGCTCGGTGCGGCTCGAGCTCCGCGGCGTCGCAGCTGGGGTGGCCGCGGCGGCGTGGCAGCTCGCTTGCGAGGGCGTGCGTGCACGTGAACCCGTGCGTGCACCGGTTTGGACAGGGAGAGCAGGGCTCAGCTCCCTCGTGTGCGAGCGTGTACGTGCATGCCGGCGGCGGAGTGCGGTGGTTTGTGCTCGGCGAAAAGCTCCAAAGGAGCGGTGAGCGAGAGGCAGCAGTGCTCGACGAGGTTCAAGCTAGAAGGGAACAAGGTCGGAGCTTTGTCGGCTTTTGGGCGCGGCACACCGATGCTGGCGAGAAAGCAGAGCGGCGGCGCATCTCGCTCGCGAGCGTGCGCCTGGCGAGAGTGCCGGCCTGTACAGGCCATGCGGCGGCGAGTGTTGCCCAGTGAAGGAGCGGACGCGGCGCGTGCGGAAAACAGGGGAAACGCACGGCGCGGCGGAGGTGACCAACGCCGGCGAAGCATCTCGCGTGCGAACGCGTGGACGTGCGTGCGAGAGTGCGTGTGCACGGGTTCGGCTAGGCAAGGCAGAGCCTCCCCCGGCGGGCGTGCGTGTGTGGGCGAGCACTGGTTCGGTTAGGGAAGCAAGGCCGCGACCCTGCAGGTGTGCGCGTGCACCCGGCTTTGGGGGTGAAACTCCCGGTCGAGCACGACGTCGCAGCGAGGAAGGACCTGAGCGGCGAAGACAGCCCGGCGGTGCAGTGCCGGCGTCTCTCGTTCGCGAGTGTGCGTTGGCCACAGAAAGGTAGGACCTTGGACCTCGGGCGGCCACGAGCGGTACAGGTTGGTTAGGAAAAACCTACAGGTTCAGCCCCTCGGTTGCGAGCGCTCGCGTGCGTGCCGAACGTCGACGGCGTGGCCATGGCGGCGACACGAAACTGACGGCGTGCACACGACGAAGGAACAAAGAAAGGGGAACAACGAGCGGAGAAGCGCGCGCGCAGTCGGCAGCGGCACCTGCAAAACGGCCGGCTCGGCTCGATGGCCGGCTCTCAGGCGACGGCGGGTCTGCGCGGCGGCGCGAGCAGGCAGCGGGCAAGAGACAAACAGCGAGCTCACAAGGCTCGGTCCAGCCTCGGCTCGATGGCCGGGTCCACAGCACAAAGAAGAGGGTGGTGAGGCTCACCTCGTGCTCCTGGACGCGACGACGAGGCGGCGGTGAAGAAGGTGCGGCGACGGTGCGGGCGCAAAGCAGAGGATGCAGAACCGGGCTCGGCGCGGTTCGGGTCGAGGCAGGGGAAGCAGATGTCGCGCACGGACGGCTCCGGGCTTCGGTGCGTCGGCGACCTTGGCTGGAGCAGCTCCGGCTCCTTCTTCCTCTCCTCTTCCCCTTCTGTCTTCTTCACGAACGGCGAAACGGCGGCTCCAGCGCGGCGTCGCGGCCCACGCACCGCAGCTGCGCCCGGCTTCTTCCCCGCCTCCTTCCTTCCTCCAACTCCTCCCTCCTTCCTAAACCTGGTGGTGGCTGCGGCGGACTTGGGGAATGAAACCCCAATGGGGCGGCGGCGAACAGGGAGTAGGCTGGCGGACGGGATTGGATTGGGGATTTATAGGGCGGCCGCGGCTAGGGTTTCTGGGAGAGGGATGGACGGCGGGCGGCGCTTCCGGGCGGCGTGGCGAGCATCCGAGTGCGCCAGCGCACTAGAGGGCGGCGCCATGGCTGGCGTCGGCGCCCTGCCCCACGGCGTCGTCACCAGTCCGTGCGGGAGGAGGAAGAAAAGCAGAGAGGAAGGGGAAAAGAAGGGGCTGACCAGCGGGGTCCGCATGTCAGCGACACAAGAAGGGGGTAGGTGTTAGACGGGCCGGCGGATTGAGATGGGCCGAAAGGGCTAGGCGGGCTGGCGGTTCGTGCAGGCCTGCGGTGAAAGAAGGAGGGGGTCCGGCAGACCTCTACTGAGGTGGTTAAGGCCCAAAGTGGCAGGGAAGGTTTTCCTATTTTCTTATCACCTCAACCCCTATTTAAACTATGATTCAAATTCGAATTAGAATTCAAATTTGAATCCCACACAATTAAGATCCAAAATAAATCCAAGAAACTCCAAGGTTCTCATACTAACATTTTATAATTCCTAAACTTAATTCTTTTGCTCAAAATAAATCTAGGAATTTTAGGGAAGGATCAAAGAAGACATCCTTATATTTTAATTATGCACTCAATTTCAAATCGAAATTTTGAAATCCACATTTTTGCATTACTAACATTCCGGAGAAATTCCGGGATGTTACAGAACTCCCCCCCTCACAAGAATCTCGTCCCCGAGATTAAGAGCTGACTCCCGGTTTTAGAAGAGAAGAGGAAAGAAACGAAACGAGCTGCTCTAGCATAAGAAAGAGCTAAAGCTGGTGCAACACAACTTAAAACTCACCGATCACGGCGGCAGAAGTGTCGGTAGCCTTTCCTTCCTTCAGGTGGGTAAGCCTCCCACGACCCACAGACTGCTGAGGAGCAGACTGAGGGGGTCCTCCTCCTGGGGTCGGTGCTTTGGCGGGCGTAGCCGCGGTCTTCTTGTCGGGGCACTGGAAGGACTTGTGCCCAGGCTTGCCACAGGCGAAGCAAGTCGGGTTGAACCCTCCGGTGCTAGGTCTTGGAGTGCTCGGCTGCGGACGGTTGTATCCTCCATTCTGCTGTTGGTAGTTGAAGCTCCCTCCTCCTGAGTAGTGACTGTTGCCTCCTCCGAAGTTGCTTCCATGCTGGTTAAACCCCGAGCGGAAACTCCCTCCCATCATGCTGCTTGGCCCATCCCTCGGCTTCTGGTACGATCGGTCGAAGTTCTCCCGATCTCCCATCCTCTTCCTGTCCTTCATGCGGTCTTCATGACCCCTTCTCTCATCCTCGAGCGCGATGGCGCGGTTCACGAGGTGACGTAGAGACTTGTGCTCACTTGCCTTCAGTCCCTGGCGAAGACCGTGGTGAAGGCCTCGCAGGAACCAGAACTGCTTCTTCTGGTCGGTGTTGGTGTCATCGGGAGCGTAGCGCATCATTTTCATGAAGTGGCGCTCATACTCCTCCACTCTCATCGCACCCTGCGTCATGGTGCGGAACTCTTGAGCCTTCTGGACCATCAGCTCGCTGGGCAGGTACTGCTCGCGGAACGCCTTGCAGAACTCCAGCCAAGTGATGAAAGCTGGGTTCGGGTGGCTGGCGGCGTAGTTGTCCCACCAAGACCTGGCAGGACCCTCCAGCTGGTGCGCGGCGATGGCGACACACTCCTCGTCGGTGTAGACGGTGAGGTCGAGCTTGGTCTCGATCACCCTCAGCCAGTCATCGGCGTCGAGCGGCTCATCTGAGTAGCTGAAGGTGGGAGCCTTCAAGCGGATGAACCTCTCGATCTTCTTCGTGAGGTCTTCCTCTGGCGGGGCATTGCGGTTCCCACCGTTGCCTTGGTGCTCCATGGCTTCCGCCATCCTCTGCATCAGCTGAGTCTGCAGGGCCATCACGTCCACCAAGTTGGGTGGTGGCGGTGGCGGCTGCTCCGGCTCAGGCTGGTCTTGATCCGGCTCGGGCTCAGCTTCCTCCCCTTCGTCATCAGCTTCAGGGCCCTCGGGCGGCGGTGGTGGCGGTGGCACATCGGCACCCCGACCTCGAGCTCCTCGAGCTCCTCCACGGATGGGCGGGCGGCCACGGCCACGGGTAGGTGCACGACCGCGTCCACGTGCGGCGGCACGGCCACGACCACGGCCTCGGCCCTGTGGGGCTTCCTCTTCTTCGGCAGCTTCCTCAAAGCGTGCCAACAGACGGTTGGACCGTCGGATCGACATCCTTCTGGAAGACACGACCACAGAAGGAAAAACTCTAGACAACGTCACTCACCAACCCATTGAGTCAGACACAAGCATGAAAATATTACTAATTATATAACCTATCACTCAATGAGAAGATGCATTAAGACACAATTAACTCCATTAAGAGCCAAACACTCAGCAACCATGATAGATACACATATAAGCTTCCTCGAGGTTGACTCGGGCCTCAGAGGTCGCGAGCACTTCAACGATCTAGTTTACCGTTAAGAGATCTCCAAAGGGTTGTGTCTAACACGGTGTTTCGACACTTCTCCACTTCATCGTGTTCCGGACAAGTTCTCGACCAAAAGGTCGTGTCCCCGTATAGAAAGTTGAGCTCGTAGATAAGAAAGAAGCTTTTCAAAGGGGGAAAGCTTTTATAAAATAATTCAAGGAGTTTATATAAAGCAAGGGAACGTTTAGAATCCTTATTTACTATCGGCCATTTCTAGGGATACACGCTACGGTCAAGTATGGCTCTGATACCATCTGTAACGCCCTGGGTTTTCAAAATCGGAAAACCCAGCATTCTGTCTCGTGATAGTCCCTGGATCAGACGCTATCACGCACAGGCATTCATCACAGATAAATAACACAGTCATACATCGAAATAAAGCATCAGAGTACGAATAATAATCTGAATATTACATGTCCTGATTATTCGGAGTACATCAATACTCGCCTCTTGGCGGAATAACAGAAATAAGAGCCTACGCAGCGGTAGCTAGTCTTCAAAAGGTGTCTCCATCTTCAGGCATCTCCCACAGGCATCCTTGAGCGAAGCGTCGTGCCCCCTCAGTCGTACCATCCGTCGGCATTGTTGTCGTAGTCGGACTCGCACCCTGCAAGCTCAGGGGCTATCCCCAAGGATCGGGATAGGTCCACGTCACCAACCGTATGCAAGCTTTAAGTGGCCTATTTCTAAGGGGAAAAGAGAATCTCAAGGTAGTAGCAGGGTTTCCTATGCAGCAGCAGCAAAAATAGAGTAATATCTCCATAAGTTCACCATATCCCATATCTCTCATCCACATACGGATACATCTGGTTACCCAGATCACCGTCACCATCACCTATCTCCATCTAGGGTCGGTGCGAGAACTCCCACTCCTCGCACCTCAATGGTTGCACCCGGATCCGCGAGGTAGAGGGAGCAACTCTCCTCTCCCCGAATACAACCACGGCTCACCAATCACACTCATCCTATAAGGGGGAGGTAGAAATCCCAAAACGTAAGAGTCGGAGAAACAACGGGCATGTCCATAACCGAGGACGCGGCTATACGTATAGATCTAAACTCTGCAGAGCGTGTACACCTGTACCCAACTCGGAATGGCACCCGGCGGTGATCAGCCAACCAAGCCCATCCTACCGGACGAACACCTAGGAGTTACGATTCCATCCTGCATCCGGGTCTCGATGCGGTCCCCCGCAGAAGACCACCCCAGAACTGTGAAAATGCCCCCGTGTGGCCACACGGGAGTCGCACTGAGAGGGTGGACTCACTCCCACCTCTCCCCCACTGATACCCCGCTATCCTACTGGCAGGTATGGTACCGCACTTGCTAGGGTCGAACGGCCCTATCCCCACTCTCGGCGAGGTGGTGTGTACGAAAGTCCCGTGTAACAGGCGACCCACTCGGTTTCAGACCGGGGTGAGCTCATATCCTCCAAGTCATCACAAAATCCCCAACACCTGTGCTCCTAAAACGGTGTACCCGCCATAGGTACCAACTCGGGCAACGTCCGAGAAGACGATCCCTGGCCCCCGATCCCAGATCAGGTTGTCTCGAGCTCACCCCCGCCAAAATATCCCAAAACGCCTTCTCCTGCCGGTTTTCCCAACACACGCCAAGAAACTACCACAATAATCCCAACACATGCACAGCAAGCTCAGCACATCATCTAGCTTAAGTAAACAGTAGTAGGTCAATCAAGGACAAGTATGTAAAAGAGGCTATGCATGGGTTCATCATATCCATCTCTATGCATTAAATAAAGCACTAGCAGTTCTAAGGGGAAAAGAGAATCTCGAGGTAGTTGATGTACTGTTGATACGGGTCAATAGGTGGGGGATCCACCCATTGCACGAAACCGCAGTTATCTGGTTGGTCGGAGTACTGCAGAAACCGTGATTACATTAGCAAACCATAAAATGATGAAGAACAAAGGTCAAGGAGTTTTACTTACCCATGCTCGTGAGCAATGCCAGAAGCATCGACCAGAGTTGTTCCATCCCTGGTAAACCAACATCACACAGAACTCACCGTGTGCACACCTTGGCCAGTTCACCGTTTGATTTGGTGCGTACTTTCTAACATCACGCGTGGATTTGAAATCTCTCTTATCTAAGACTGAAAAATTGTTGTTGAACTCTGGATCTTGCTGGCTCCATAGTGCTGGACCGAGTGAGCCATCATCATCCCCAGTCCAGGAACTCATTGGTGCTTGTTGTGTTGTGAAGTGACACTAGAGAAGAGTGCTCACATATATGTAGACAATGAAGCAGACTGGACGGTGGGCCATTCGATCTGGGGCAAGAAAAACGGGCAGTGACTCAGAGGAAACACACCCTAGTACTAGATTCACTGTTTGGTGCAGTGACTCACAGAAAACACACCCTATGTGTTCACTGTTTGACGCAGTTACTCACAGGAAACACACCCTAGTACGAGTTTTACTGTTTGCAGAAACAAGCTCTAATGCATCTGAAATCAAGTTCTTAAAGATACAAGCCAACTCTAGAGGATAATGAAATAAAATCATATTTTTTTAGGGATACAGTAGCACTCGGCGTCTAGTACTCTACGTCTACTGGGTACAACGGGGGTATTTCCCCTTCCTCATGGCATCCGGTCCAGCTTCCTTAGCCCGGTGAGCTCTCTCCCTCTTCCTCTCTCTATCTTCTTCACGGGCCGCAGTCGCTTCACGTTCTTTCATCTCCCGGCGAATGCGAATTTCCTCCTGCTGCTCCTTACATTTTTCTTCTTGTTTTTCTGCCTCAACCATCCTTTGCCACCTCTCACATGCTGAACGACCCATCGCCTCGACGTAACGCGTCTTGTTCGGACTGCTCATAATCTAGCCACTGCATAAAATCACAGAGAGGAGGTGGAGTCTTTTTTTAAAGACAAGTTAGCACATAATAAAATAGCAATGACATATTATTTATTTAGTAATGTAGTTTGTTCTTACTTTTGGTCTAACATTGCGACATGGTGGGAGGGGGTCATGCTCGTAGTTCACGCACATGAAGAACCTCATCCCGTAGCAGTACCCGAGAACGTTGCACTTGACAAGCTTACAGTTGTCACCGCAGTAGCACATAGGAGTGTGGATTGTGCCCTTGTATTTTCCTGTTAGGAATGTGCCATCTATGCAAATCACTGGTCGACACTGTTTGAATGCAGCAATAGTTGGACCCAATGCTAAGAATGCCCGCTGCAAGACTTGCTTCCCTGGCCTTGATACAAGATTATAAGTCTTGATATCATAATAACTACCAGGATTGAGCGTGGCAATTGTGTTCAGCAATCGAGGCAGATTGTCGTAGGATGCTTCGTAAGTACCCCACCTCAACTCCAATACCTTCTTCTTCGCCATGTATACCTTACCATAACTTATCAGGTACCTAAATTTCTCCTCAATTGACAAGATAATAGACTTGGGCTCATAAGCAGGATTTTCCACAATCTTAGCAAACATCTGGCAGGCTACAAAACCGGCAGACAAATTACGATGGCTTCCATCTAGCTGGTCAAGTACACAAGTGTGATCCACAACAGACCTGACCTCCTAGTAATTTTTCCACTTGCCCTTGGAAGCATACACTCGAAAAGGACAGTTGGGCTTCACACATTGTACATCATATATGTGTGGAGAACTCTTCACTACCCTGAACTCTCTCTGCAGAGTAAGGGTGGCCCACCTCTTCATTGCATCCTTCACCTCTATTGCAGTTTTATACATGGCGCCAACAGAAACCTGATTCTGTCTATACTCCCGGGACACATTCTCACCAGGATTGACAGATAGCTGTGAGAAATTGTAACTGTCCCAGTCCCTTGGCACTAGCGGGTCTTCCTCATCATCTGAGGAGTCCTCTTGCAACCCACGTTCATCGTCATCGGCCTCCATTTCATACTGCCTGAGTACTTCTTCATTAACTTCTCCCTCGTCAATTTTACCACGGGCCTCAAAGGGTGTGTCACCATCTCCTTCTTCTGTCTCAGTGGCAGCACCATCTCCTTCTTCTGGCTCAGTTGTAGGACCATCTCCTGCTTGTAGTTCAGCCCCACCCTGGTGAGCAGCACTACCCTCCTCGTGCACTTGACTACTAGACCCAGCCTTATGAACAACTTAGATAAACAACATCACAGGCAAACCAATTTGACATGTTGTTTTGATATAACTTCTCCAATGTTCAGTGCCTTGAAGTGGCATAAGCTCCCAATATACTGCCTCACTCCTGTTGATTAGAGCCATAATGGACAAGTCATGTTGCTCTGCATCTACATGGAATGCCTTATAAAAAAGTTGGTTATGGACCCCCAAGTTCTTTCGGCTGCTCTTCTAATCACATGGTCAACCGAATTAAATTCTGACAAGTCAACTCCATGTTCACCATATCTAATCTGCCAATTACCGAAATACAACTTGACACTAACTGCATCCGACATGTCTGACAGCATGAAAAAAATCGCTATTAACAAATAGATCTGTAACTACAAAATATATTTACTCAAAACTATACTAAAACTATAATTTTACTAATCGATACACACTAAAACTATAATTTTACTACGCAGGGCTACACTAAAACTATAATTTTACTAATCGATATACACTAAAACTATAATTTTACTATGCAGGTCTACACTAAAACTATAATTTTACTAATCGATATACACTAAAAATATATTTTTACTAAGCAGATCTACACTAAAACTATATTTTTACTAAGCAGATCTACACTAAAACAGTACTTCAAAATATGAATTATCACAGTTCAAAATATTAAGTACCAGAGTATTTACCTCTAATGAGATGAAAAACCGGCAGAGCTTCACACCTTCGCCACCTCCTCCTCACTCCCTTCTCTTCTCCCCCTCACTTTCTTTTTTTTCGAATTATTATGACATTTTCGGCTGAATTTCGGTCTTATATATAGGTAGCAGATCCTAGCGCCGTGGGGCACGGCGGTACCAGGCCTGTTGCCGCCGTGCCCTACGGCGCTAGGACCTGCCGCCGTACCCCACGGCGGTATGTCCCTACCGCCGTGGGGTACAGCGCTATGTCTGCCGCACGCTACGGACCCACGCCTGGCTGTGGGCCACGGCCTCTGCCGTCGTGCCGCACGGCGGTAGGACCCCTACCGCCGTGGGGTACGGCAGCAGATGTATATTTCTGCTAAATTTCTGACGGATCATTTATTTTTGCAAAATAGAGAAAAAAATATTAAAAAAATTCCTGATTTACCACCGCTCCAAAACTTGTTTCCGGTGATCGGTGCCATGGAGGGAGAGATTTTTTTATTTTAACCCTTTTTAATCTAATTTTTAATAATAACCTATCCATAACTAAATTTTCAAGAAGTAGCCCTTTTGGTCGCGCCAAGCTTCGTGACGTGACTAATAGTTGAGTCACGACATGCGGTGGCGTGATTAATGTACACTTTGGTAGTAGAAAAAGTCGTATGTGACGTGGCAAACGAAGCGCGCCACACAGCGTGGCGTGACTCATGAAGGAGTCAAAACGGAGTCGCGCCACACATGTGTCAAAAAAAGCAAAGAATTCAAAATTTAAAGAAGTTAAGCCTCTCTTGAACTATGAATTATTTACTTTTGTTGACAACCAACTTATCCAAAATTCTCTATGAACATCAAAATTCACTTGTAGTCCAAAAATATCCAAGATCTTAGTGTAAAATTTGTCAAAAAGTAGGTCTAAAGTTGACTAGTTGGCTCTGATTTCGGACTTAGCACATTTGATGCGTTAATCAGTAACTTTTAGTCTATTTCAAAAATAGATTTCTCATTTTATACACCATGGTTTGGAGTGCAAATAGTTAAAATGGAACGTATCCACTCTATAGATCATACACCTCGAATTTCACAAATTTAGGAGTTCATTTGCTAATTAAAATGATGAATGAAACACGGCTAAATGAGACCCGGAACTCCCAGTCTAGACTGAAGAGCGGATCGGTCACGCCAGGTACCGTGGCGTGACTCGTTCGTGAGTCACCCCATGCTGTGTGGCGCGACTCTGTTTGCCACGTCACCTGCGACTTTTTCTACCGCCAACGTGTACATTAGTCACGCCACCGCATGTGGCGTGACTCAACTATTAGTCGCGTCACGAAGTTTGACGCGACTAAAAAAGCTACTTCTTAGAAATTTAGTTAGGTATGAGTTATTATTAAAAAATTAGATTAAAACGGGTTAAAATAAAAAAAATCGGAGGAGGGAGGGACTATGACATCTTTTGAAGTTGCTTGGCATCTTTTTATTGCTTGGAAGTTGGAACCTTAGTTATCTGAAAATGTAAGCTCGAGCGGACGACGAACAATCAAATGAAGAAGATGATGAGAGAGCTGTTCAGTGTACTTTTACTTTCTATAGGTCGTTTTGTGTCGACTTGTCCTTCCTTTATATTATCAATTATTTTTCTTGATATGAATCAGATATGAGACACCTTGGTGTCTTTCTAAAAAAATTGTAAGTGTTAACCGCGTAGCGGTAGCGGCTGGAAGTTTCATGTTGTCGAATTTTTGGTGATTATCTATGCAATCTCTTTGTTGATCAGTGATCCCCTAGGCACGTTCAGACAACAAAAGAGTAACTTGCAATAATTTGCTAAAAAAACAGAGAGTAACTTGCAATAGTTTGCCTGAAACATCTACTATTCCCGACGGAGCAATATATTTTATCACCTGTAGAATGGCCGAAATTTTCTATTCCTATGTGCCAGCTCTGCTTCATGTTAGCATTGGCAACATTAAACAATGTTCTCGTAGTTGATCTGAAAATCAAGACTAAACATGAACTAGAGTTCAGTTCCCGTAGGGTCCTATACAATATACTTCTCTCATCCACAACAACTAAATCAGATGCTAAAAATGCCACGCATGACACTGCCACATGCCATCTTACTTCATACAGTACAGCATGTGTTGTGCACACAACATCTTTCATGCAATCTCAAACCAACAACTATACGAAGACGGGCACTAGCCCGGTTGTTGGAGCACCTGGATGTAGCACCCACATCCTGGGTTCGAGACTCACTCGGCGCAGGTTTTTCTCGTCGGAGTTTATCTTCGAAAAAATCCTCTCGCCGGTGAAGTCGGGGTTCAGAAGTTTTCTAAGGCACCGTTTAGTTGGTAGAAATTTTGGTGAAAGTGGTGAAAATTTTGCATTGGAAAACGTGTTCTGTGAGAGGTGCCACTGTAACATCCCGCAATTTTATTACGGAATGTTAATTATAAAAATGAGGATTTAAAATTTTCGGTGAATTAATTGAGTGCTTGTCAATTTAATTAAGGATGTCTTCCAATTTCTCTCATATAATTCCTAGACTTATTTTTGAGCTATATAAAATTTCTAGGGAATATAAAATGTTAGTGTGAGAAACTTGGAGTTCATTTGGATTTATTTGGATTTAATTGTGTGGGATTCAAATTTGAACTCTTATTCAAATTTGAACTCTTATTCAAATTTGAATCCATTTTAGAAAAGGGTTTGGATATTAGGAAAAACCAGCCATAGTTGTTGGGCCTGAAGTCCACGGCGAAAGTCCACTGGAAGCCCTCTTAGTCTTTTCCCAAACGCAACCCGCGCCCCCGCACTCCCTTACGGCCCGGCCTCTCATGGCCCATGAACACGCCAGCCCGCTCACCACCTATCCCTTCGCGTCGAGTCGTTGCCAGGCGGGCCTCACGCGACGTCACGCTCGCGTCACGCTCGCGTCACCCCGTCTTTCTCCCCGCTTTACCGCTTTGGCTGACTCCGGCGCGCCAAAGCATCACCGCGCCGCCCATGGCCGCCGTCGCGAAGCGCCCCGCACCCTCCTTTCGCATCCCGACCGTCCACGTGCCCCCACTCCGTGCCGCCCTATAAGACGGCCACCGCCGCGCCCCCGGAGCTCCCAACCCTAGCCGCCTTGGGGAATTTTTCCCCTGTCCACACCACCCTGCTCGCCGGAGGAGGAAGAGAAGGGGGAGAGGAGAAGAAGACCGGAGGCCGTCCGAGGGGGATCGCCGACGCCGCCGCGAGGACCGGAGGCCGCCCGTGGAGCTCCTGGTCGTCGTGAAGCCACGAACCGCGACGCCGACTGCCTCCTCTGCTTCCTCTGCCCGGCGCCGCCCGACATCCTCACCGCCGACGACCCTGCTCCGACCCTCTTCACCGACACCTGCACTTCGACCAGTGGTCACCGAGGAGAGGCCACACCCTCCCTCTCATCTGTTGAGGTCCCGGCCTTCGAGCCGAGGGGGAACACCCCTGTCCATGGCGCCGCCGCCGCCGCGCACGCCGCTGTGTGAAGCCGGCCATCGAGCCGTGCCGGGATTTTGCAGGTGCCGCCGCCTTCACCACGTGCGCGCGCTCGCCTCCGCCACATTCCTTGATTCCTTAGCCGCACACGTCGCCGTCCCGCCGGTCCGCCGTCTTCTCCGTACGCCGTGGTCAAGCCGGAGCTCGCGCGCACGCGTACAGGAGGGGAAGGCCCGGTCTTTGGGGCCGCTCAACGATGCACACGCCCGTGCGCGCACCCACGCATGCACGCGGCGGATGCTTGCACGCCGACGCGTCCAGCACTGCGACGTCGCCGTGTCGCTCTCGCCGCCACTCCGCCATGGCCGCGCCGGAGATGAGCACACAGGCAAGGGGCTAAAGGCCCCGGTTTTGATTTCCGTATGTTCCTTTGGTGCACGCGTGCTCACTTCTGGGCATCTGGGACACCCGCACGTCGTCGCCGGTGCTCGCCGCCGTGCGCCCGCGCGACCACGCTGCCGCCGTGGCCCCTGTCTCGCCGCTGCCGCGTTTTCCCCGACCAAGCTGCCTCCTTGTTGCTGCTTAGATGAGCCCTAGTGCACCTCGTTCACATCCTAGCATGCGTTGATCAGCCCGGGCAAGCCTCGCCGCCGGCGAGACCTTTCCGCGCCGCTGCGCCTTGGGGGCTTTCCGTTGAACACGTTTCGGCCAGCCCAAAAACCCCAGGGGTTTTGAACACACGCACGCCCACACGTTCGCGCACCCACGGGAGATCCGAGCGGATCTCGTGCGGCCAGCCACCTAGGGCCGTGCCACACCCGCGCCCACACCGCACGCCGCCGCAGCGGATCGTTGGGATCCGCCGCGCACCGCGCCACGCGGGCTGCCACGCCAGCAGCCGCCGGCTTTATGCCGAGCAGGTGGCTGCTGCGTCAGCCCAGTAGCTGGCTAGCAGCTAGCTATAGGTCCTTTTAGAGCTGGCTAGAGATAGTTTAGAGCTAGCTAAAAGATTACTGTATTGTGTATGCGTATTTTAATTTTAGAAATCTATTTAATCTTTGGAAATTCCGAGATGGGTACTGGTGTACACGCTCTGCAGAGTTTAGATCTATACATATAGCCGCATCCCCGGTCATGGACATGCCCGTTGTTTCTCCGACTCTTACGTTTTGGGATTTCTACCTTCCCCCTTATAGGATGAGAGTGTATGGTGAGCCGTGGTTGTATTCGGGGAGAGGAGAGTTGCTCCCTCTGCCTCGCGGATCCGGGTGCAACCATTGAGGTGTGAGGAGTGGGAGTTCTTGCACCGACCCTAGATGGAGTTAGGTGATGGTGATGGTGATCTGGGTGACCAGATGTAACCGTTTGCGGGTGAGAGACGTGGGATTTGGTGGGATTATGGAGATATTATTCTATTTATGTTGCTGCTGCTGCATAGGAAACCCAGCTACTACCTTGATACTTTCTTTACCCTTAGAAGTAGGCCACTTAAAGCTTGCATACGGTTGGTGATGTGAACCTATCCCAATCCTTGGGGATAGCCCCTGAGCTTGCAGGGTACGAGTCAGACTTCGACAACAACGCCGACGGATGGTACGACTGAGAGGGGGGCACGTTGCTTCGCTCAAGGATGCCTGTGGGAGTCGAATGAAGACGGAGACACCTTCTGGGAGCTAGCTACCGCTGCGTAGGCTTTATTCCTGTTATTCCGCCAAGAGGCGTGTTTTGATGTACTCTGAATATTCAGGACATATAATAATCAGATTATTATTCGTACTCTGATGCTTTATTACGTTGTATGACTGGGCTACTGCGGACGGGGAGTCCGGTAGTCCTCAACTGGTTTTTATTTGAGCAACTGAGTTACTTTGGTTACGGCAATGTTTTGCGAAAACCTCTTCAAAACAAACCCCTGCATGATTAAAAGTTAGTTTTTCATAAAAATTTGATCCCTGTTATTCCTTGTGCATGTTCTGATATATAGCCCCTCCGTGGGTGGGGTTGGACTTGTTGAGTACGTATGTACTCACCCTTGCTTGATTAACTGTTTTACAGAGGAGGATCCCGATTTTGTTCCCGAGGACGTTGAGTAGATCGTCGTCCTACACCCAGCCGTGCCTGTGGCTCAGGGTCTCCACAGGACGCTCCCATGGCGCAAGACTCTGATCCTATAGTAGGCACCGTTGGTCTTATCGTGTGGCTTGTTGTACTTATGTTAGTCCTCGTGGTAGTGGTGCTTCCGTGCCCACAACCACGGCGTTTTGTACGGTGATGTACCATTTGTTGTAATAAATGTGTTACCAGCCTCCTGGGACTGGTATTTGTATCACATTTAGTCCCCTCTGATGAGGAGACGCTTCAGGTGGTATCAGAGCCGTAGGTTGGCCGTAGGACGTGACCCTTAGGACCCAAGACCTTTCCTGAGCTGTTCCTTGCTAGATCTTTTCCCTACTTTGCTCACCTTCACATAAGCACTTACCTTGGCCCTTGTCTGGTTCCAGATGGCTGACATGGAATGGAGGGGAGGAGTCTGCCACGCAGAGCCTAGCCTTCCTAAGTTGTTGCTACTCAGCCTAGGACGTGTCAGAGTTGTGGACCCACCAGAGTACACCTATCGAGAGTACGATCTTAGAGGCACCCTTCGGTGTGACGTGATGATCTTCGTGGGAAGAAGCACACTCTACCCCGACATAGATCCTTGGTTCATCTCCACCACTGGATTTCGCTTCCCCGACACTTACTGTAAGGCTGCCCGGAAAGCTCTACGACGTCTGCGTGTGATCTATAAGCATAATCTCCGACAGACTCCAATGGGATTTTTCCCGCCCTCTGGAGGAAGAGGACGCTCATGGATTGACCGAATGAGGAGACTTGGAAGGGAAGAAGAAGAACTAGAAGATACAGTCTCCCACCTATCCATTTACCTCAACAGCTTAGAACATCTGTACCAAGAACAAGAGACGCAGCTGAAGCACCAAATCCGCAGGGCGGAGAGAGCAGAACAGGCGTTGGCAGCACAACTGAAAAGGGCTATAGAAGCCGAGGCACAAATGGAACGCTCCCGAGGATTCACCCAAACCCTGTGGAACGCGCTTGCTGAGGAACGAAAGAGAAGAAGAGAGGCTGGGTTGCTGGAAGGAGAACCCGAAGAAACCCATTGGGATAAGGGCACTCAGACCGGGGATGAGATGCCGGAGCAGTACCTTCCCCCCAAAGAAGCGTCCTATTCGGTTTGGGGAGTAGTCCCTATGAGGGGAGAGTAGAGTATCCTAGTAAGGGCTATCATCCTAATAAATGATGTACCCATGTACCCAGCTTGTTGATAAATAAAAAGTCATCTACCACTTGTACCCCACCTTTTTGCACAACTTGTTCAACTCTACTCTTGTTTTCAGATGGCCGAAGACGGATGGACCGAAGGTGTGTGTCAGGAGGAACCGGGTTTCTCCCGCCTCTTTATCACCTCCTTGGAGCGTGTCACACCCTGAAATTTCTAATTTCAGGATGTGAATAGAAAGAATAATTAAACAACAATTTCCTCATAATTTTAAAACTTTTCCAACATTTATTTTCTTTACAGGAAATATAGTATAGGAAAAATCCTTGTTTGATTTTCTAAATTAAATAAATGTATGTGTGTTGCATTCATACCGATGCATCTTGGTGCTTCTTGAGTGCAAAAGGTTTCAAAAATGCGCTTAGGTGCTGGCCAAATTCTTCCGAGAATTTTCCGAATTTTTTCTGGAATTTATTCACATTTTCCCTGAGCTTATTCTATTTTATTAGAAGGCTCTATAATCTTTTCAAATGCTTCAAATATTTTATCCGAACTCCTCCATCCATCTTTTGTTTTCTACTAGGTCATCTGAACATATTTTCTACCTTATCAAAATCCCATACGACAATATCTATAGTTATTTAACTCTCCTTGCACTATCTGGTGTTGTTCCCTTCCTATTTCTTTTACTCTATTTCTTTCCTTTATTTCAATCCATGTGAGACGTCGAGGGTGCCATTCCATTTGCCACGGCAGGCCTACCTGCAATCAGCTTGCCGCCTCCAACTCGACGAAAGCTCCAACTCGAGGTTGACCTGGACTCCGACACCTCCCACAACTTAATTTGATTGGGAGCTAAGCACGTTCAGACCAGGCCCAACACGGCGCAATGTCCATCCACATTATGGTCTCCTTAAAATCAGTTTTGCACCGGCAACCCTGTGCCCTAGCTTACCTCGATCGTCCAGCCGCCGCCACCGTCACGCGTCCTGTTGCCGTTCCACCCTAGGGCACCGCGCCTATAGAAGACCCTGCGCCGCTAGCAGCTGCCGTCTGCGCCGAGCCGAGCGCCGCCGCCAGCGTTGCCATTGCCGTCGCCGTTTTGCCGTGCCCGTTGGTCGCCGGAGCAAGCTGGTGCTGTCTTGGGGTTCGCCTCGTCGAGCCGCACCCTCACCGTCCCTGGCGGTCACCGGAGGACCACCAGAGCGCTGCCGAGGCATGACACCCGAGCCGGCCGCCGGTCGCCTGAGCTAGCCGAGCAACGCCGCCATGCCCGCCACGACGGAGCGCTACTGGGCGACGCCGTCACCACCTGGAGACCCGCGGCGTCGAGACGCTCCTTCGTCGCCGTTTACCACCCTCTGTCCGGCACCGGAGCATCGTCACGGTCTGGAGGCCGAACCACAACCGTCCTCATCGAGTTTGATCTGAAACCCGTCCTTCATCTTTTGCTTCGGGTGAGAACACTAGCACGTTGCCAATCTCCTCCTCGTTTCGTTTTGCATCTTCTCTCGTGATCCGTAGCTTGCCTATCAATCTACACCGATAACTCATCTAGTTTCTGTTTTCCTCCGGTTGTTTCCTGTCAGGGCGAGCTATCTGATCTGCTAGCCACTGCATGTCACTCCGTGCTTATACATCACCTGCGTCGCCGAGCCAACGTCGAGCCCGGCCGTTGTTGCCGCTGTGTTGCCTGCGGTGCTAGTTAGCTTGCCGCAAGCCGTGCAAGCGGACGCTTTACTCGTCGTCGTCCGTCTCAGCATCATGGCCGAACCCGCCATGGTCACACCTGGTGAGAACCCCCCTGCATGCACTCTTCCTTGTCCGTCCCCCTCTCACTAGTCAGTGCAAGCTTTCATGCACGTACGTATGTACCAATGGCAACATGCTTGTTAGCTACGTACATGCACGTCTATCCATCTTTTTCCGTACTGCCTATGGCCGTGCCTTGTTGATCCTTCGTGTCTCCCGGCTGAAGCCATCTCGTGTGTCTCCTTGCAGCGTTTGCTAGCTATCTGGTGCAAAGCACACGCATGGGGGCTCGAGCGAAAGGAAGTCACGTGTACGTACAGAAGCAAAGAAGCTGCCATACAAGGATTACATCATGGTGAGATCATGCGTATGCAACAATCATTTGGATTTTCTTTTCCCAAAATCATTAGAATGGTTATTGCCATGTACCAACACTTCATGAATCTTGTGGCCATGACAAAAGCTCTGTTAATCTTCTGTCCTTGCTTATCTTTGATCCATAGAATAATCATTATCTATTTATGAAATCTTTGCTCCTGTCAGAACGAGTCTATCTATCGATTATTGCTTCATGGTACATCATGTTCAATATATATAGCCATCCTTTTATTCTTTACTTATACCCATATCTTTTTCAGTTGAATTCCAATTTCAGTGTTTCTTGCATCAATCATCCATAGAATTGATGTCTATCTTTTAGTGTGCCCCTTTCAAATCTCTTCTTTGATTGGTGTATTGTTCTCAGTTGCACTTGTTTGTTTGCTTTGCATGTTTGTACCCAATGATTGATGCGAGTAGTTAGAGTGAACGCTGTTCGAGAGCTTTGGAGAGCAAGAGGTTGAAGATTCTGAGCAACATCATTACTCTCTGGTTAAAGGCAAGTGTGTCCTTAATCTTTTGTCCTAAGAACTATATTTAATCACTTTGCATATGCCTGCATTTAATATGATGGGACCTATGTTTAAGGATTGACTAGTGTTGTTTATCCTGTGCCTTGATCAACCGGGTTTTCCTTTATGTTGGGTAGTATTGCTTAGTTGCTATACTTTGGGTTATGGTGGTTTTAATGAACATTAATGATGAACTTGCTTTACTTTTATGTTATATATCTCTGCTTAATACAAGATCACAATGATTAATCGGAACATGGAGCGACCACCCAGGAAAACCGTACAACCACAAGGCATATGGCTCTGCCTTGGCTAATTAATTAGGGACTCTAGTGTTGGGATGACCTTACCTGATAAGGGCAAGGGGGAGCGCCAGTGGGGTATAGACTCGCTCTAGTAGGGAGTTGGGCTTTTCTAAGACACGGTAGCTACTAGGGGACTTTATACTCTGCAACGACTCGGAACCTTCGCGGGTTGTTTCACATTGGGGAATCTTTGTAAAGGCCTCGTAGCGTCCCTATGCAATCACACCTCGGTAGTGTGGTATGGTGCCTTGCAAACACCGCATGGTTGGGTCCAAAGTTCTTCGGGACTTTTACGCGACTTGTGGTGAAAGTGTACAACCTCTGCAGAGTGTAAAACTAATCGATTAGCCGTGCTCACGGTCAAGAGCGGCCTGGACCCTCACATGATAATTGAACTTGAAGATGGACTTAAATAGTGCTCTCTGGTTATGCTTGCCATATTCTTATGGTGCATCTTACCTTATGCTTAATGTGGGTTGGTATAAACTTATACTATATTAGTAATCAGGTGCTAATAAAATTTGACCAACTAAAATGCTAAATGCTCATAGCCCAGTCCACTATAAAGCCTTTGCATTCATCCTTTCCCCACACTTGCTGAGTACGACAAGTGCTCACCCTTGCTATAAATAATGTTGCTCAGAAAGAGGAAGCTACTCTGGAGTTTGCTGAAGATGTTGCTGAGTTCTAGGCGTACGCAACCCCCAGTCGACTGCCTGTGAAGTTTGGTGCCTTCGTTTCCAAGATTAAGCGTAAATCTCTGATAATCTCCCTTTTTCTTACGTGATACTGTTTCTGTATACACTTATATGTCTCTATATGCATGAAACATGATCCTGGCATGCATATAGGTTTGCACTCGCTTTTCTTTGGAAAAACAGGTGTGACAGAGCGCCTCGGTATTACTGAGCGCCCTAGGTACTACAGTAGGGAGTACGAGCACCTCGGTACTCTTCGCTGTAGAGTGGTCATCTCCGTCGCCAGAAGCAACTGCTACCCCAACATTGAACCGTGGTGCGTGACAGCCACTGGGTTCCGGCATCAGGACACCTACCCCTTGGCCATCAGAAAGGCACTTCGCTACCTGTGTCGCATCTATGAGGAACACCTTGCCCCCACACCCATGAGGCTTTTTCCTCCCACCATCAGAACCCGAGTTTGGCAGGCTCGCATGCGAAACCTGGAACGGCGCCGCCACCAAGAAGACATGCTGTACTATGTGGTCGCATACCTCGTCTCCTTGGATGCACTATTCGACGAGCAGGCTAAGCTCTTGAGGGAGCAAATCACTCGAGCCGAGCAAGCAGAGCTGGAAGTAAGGACGCAACAAGTTCGAGTGACTCAAGCTGAAGTAAGGACCGCGACCGCCATAAGCAGCGAAGCCATTGCCCGTGAAAGCCTCAGGCGGGTCCATGATCTGCGCATGCAAGAATGGACCGGCAGTGGGACACCCGTCCCAGCCATCGGGGAACCCCACGTCCTGATAGGGACACCCCTCATAGGATGGGGAGGAATCCTCGAGACCCCATCAGCACCACCTGCAGCCAATGAACAACCCGCCGCAGCTGCAGAAGAAGAACCTCCAGCACAGCCCAGAGAGAATGGGATCCATGAGGATCTCCCCGACGATGAGCTGCTCATTCCGCTGGAAGTGCACTCCGTCCCAGGCTCGCCCCGCGAGTAGTCGCCCCGAGACTAGAGCCCCAAGGAAGGAAGCAGTAATAGTCCAAGATCCAGAGTCGCACCCCTAGCTTTTGTCGTCATACCCAGTCGGGTAGTGTGTCAGCGTTGTACCAGTCGAGCAGTACGGGATGTATCCTCCTCTCGTGTTTGGAATAAAGTTGTTTGTGCGTGCTTGACATGTGTGCTTGTCATGTGTGTTGTCTTTTTGAAAATCCGTTTTAATCAACTTAAACATCACATAAAACCCTGATCTCATAAAAACCTCTCTACCCACAGATGCCCCCAAGGCGTGCCACCAGGACCTTCCCGGGCCATGGCCATGACGACACAAATGAGGAAGGATCTCAAGTTAGGCGTCCTGGCGAACAAGAAGTAAACCAGGATGGTGGTGAAGAAGAAAGTCAGATGCAGCCGCCACCCCCGCCTACCGTGGACCTGGTGCAGGTGATGGACAACCAGACTCGGTTGCTGGAAGCTCTAGCCAATGCCATCAACCGTCCGAAGCCCCGTGTTCTGGGCATGAATGAGAAGCTGATAGAGTTTCTTCGGACAAAGCCACCCACTTTTCGAGGTTCTGTGAACCCTTTGGATGCAGATGACTGGCTGAGGGCCATCCTAAGGGAGTTGGAGTCATTCAACTGTGAGGATCGAGACAAGGTTCTCTTGGCCACCCATCAGCTCACTGGAACAGCCTTGGCTTGGTGGGAAAATTACTGTGCAGCAACCAAAGACCCCTCCACCATCACTTGGAAAGAATTTGTGGAGGAGTTTCGTCGCTACCACATCCCAGAAGCCACACTGAAGCGCAAGACGGACGAGTTCCGTGAACTCCGCCAGGGCAATAAGTCAGTGGAAGAATACACCTACCAGTTCATAGAATTAGCCCGCTATGCTCCTGAGGAAGTGGACAAAGACTCGAAGAAGCAGGACATGTTCAAGAAGGGCTTGACCCCGGAACTTAGGACCCTGCTTACCCCTCAGATCTACCCAGACTTCAACACACTTATGAACATGGCTATCCTCACCGAGACAGCCAGGGCAGAAGAAAGGAGGGAGAACAAGAGCAAGTTCATGGAGCACAAGGCTCAGCAGCAGGAGCGCTCCCAGAGGCAGAAAAGCTTCGGCCACCCCATGTCCAGATCCCAAGCCCCCATGCAGTACAGAACCCATTCACAGGCCACGAGCTCTCAGGGCCCCAAAACCCAGTACAAACAATACAGCAGCCAGAACACCATGAAGCCCCCACAGAGCAATGCTAGCCAGGTCACTGCCAACAACAACACCAGGGCATGTTTCAACTGCCGTGAAACCGGACACTTCATTGCCAACTGCCCGTACGCCAACAAGCCAGCAACTTCAGCTTTCTCCAACTCAGTGAACGGGCCAAGACCGGTTGTATCTGGAGCCAACCGTGTGTTGGTTCGCAGCAACAACAACAACAGCAACAACAACAACAACAACTCACAGATGAGGCAGCCCCAGAAGTCTTACGGACGAGCCCGCGTCAACCACATCAACGCGCAGGAGGCTCAAGAGGCACAAGGCGTAGTGCTCGGTGAGTTTCTGGTCAGCTCAGTCCTGGCAACCATATTATTTGATTCCGGAGCATCACATTCATTCATATCTTCAAGTTTTGTGGAAAAACACAACATACCTACAATACTACTAAAAACACCCCTGATAACCCGAACGCCCGGAGGTGACATTAAGTGTCAACTGGGTTGCTCTCGGGTAAGGATTATTTTAAGTGGGGTAGAATTCCTAGCAGACTTAATAGTACTAATTCTAAAGGGATAGATGTAATCCTTGGAATTGACTGGCTAAGCCTTCACCATGGCCTTATAAGCTGCGCAGATAAAGTAGTATACCTAACCAACCCAGATGGAGTAAAGGTGACCTGCCATACCCGAGAAAGCAGGCCAGATGTGATGGTTTTTAGCATGGAAGCCAAATCCATAAAAGATGTCCCAGTAGTGTGTGAGTACCCAGATGTGTTCCCTGAAGAACTCCCCGGGATGCCACCAGATAGGGATATAGAGTTTGCAATCGATCTTACCCCTGGAACTGCTCCTATCGCCAAGAGACCCTATAGGATGGCAGCATCAGAGTTGGCAGAGTTAAAGAAGCAATTGGAAGAATTGCAATATCTCAAGTTTATCAGACCTAGTTCATCGCCATGGGGTGCCCCACTTCTCTTTGTGAAGAAGAAGGATGGGAGTATGAGGATGTGCGTAGACTATCGCGCACTGAATGAGGTCACCATAAAGAACAAATATCCTCTTCCCAGGATAGATGATCTTTTTGATCAATTAAAAGGTGCCAAATACTTCTCCAAGATAGACCTAAGATCGGGTTATCATCAGCTCAAGATTAAGGAGGGTGACATACCAAAGACGGCCTTTGTCACCCGCTATGGTCAATATGAGTTCACGGTGATGTCTTTTGGACTCACTAATGCCCCCGCCTATTTCATGAATCTCATGAATAAAGTATTTATGGAGGAGTTAGATAAGTGTGTCGTAGTCTTTATCGATGACATACTTATTTACTCTAAGAATGTCCAAGAGCATGAGCAACACTTACGGGTGGCACTCGAGAAATTGAGGGCACACAAGCTATATGCTAAATTCAGCAAGTGTGAATTTTGGCTTGAGAAAGTAGCCTTCCTTGGTCACATTCTGACTGTAGAAGGAGTAGCAGTTGATCCTGAGAAAGTGAAAGCAGTTTCCAACTGGCGACAACCAACCAATGTGAGCGAAATTAGAAGTTTTCTTGGTTTAACAGGATATTACCGGAGGTTTATTGAAGGATTCTCCAAGATTGCTCGACCCATGACAGAGTTACTCAAGAAGGAAAAGAAGTTCATCTGGACTGAGGCTTGTGAGAGAAGTTTCCAGGAATTGAAAAGGAGGTTGACAACCGCCCCGGTACTAACCTTGCCAGACATTCAACGGGATTTTGTCGTATATTGCGACGCCTCCCGACAAGGATTAGGATGTGTCCTTATGCAGGACGGAAAAGTAGTGGCCTATGCGTCACGCCAGCTTAAGCCTCATGAGCAGAATTATCCAACCCATGATTTGGAGTTTGTAGCCGTAGTGCATGCCCTTAAGATTTGGAGACATTACTTGATTGGAAATAAATGTGAGATCTATAAAGACCACAAGAGCTTGAAGTACATTTTTACTCAGCCCGACCTGAACTTAAGGCAAAGAAGGTGGTTAGAATTGGTCAAGGATTATAACCTGGAAATCCATTACCACCCAGGAAAAGCTAATGTAGTGGCAGATGCCTTAAGTAGGAAATCCTATGAGAAAGCCAGGCCTAAGAGCCCCCAACTGCAAGAAGAAATGGCACGACTCAACGTACACATTGTGCCCAAAGGATACGTCCACCAATTAAGTGTTCAACCCACCCTAGAGGACCAAATCAGAAAAGCCCAAGAGCTGGACAAGGACTTAATGAAGATCCGCAAGCACACAGGAGAGAATAAAGCCCCAGACTTCAGAGTGGACGATCAAGGTACATTGTGGTACAAGAATAGAATATGCGTGCACGAAGCTGGGGATTTTCGGCAGACCATCATGGATTAAGCCCACAACTCAGCGTATGCCATCCACCCAGGATCTACCAAGATGTACATGGATTTAAAACAGAGGTATTGGTGGAATGGAATGAAAGCAGACATTGCACGATTCGTCGCCCGCTGTGATACCTGCAAGAGAATTAAAGCCGAACACCAGAAGCCAGCAGGGCTGTTGCAGCCCCTACCTATCCCAGTTTGGAAGTGGGATGAGATAGCCATGGACTTTGTAGTAGGCTTGCCCAAGACACGGAAGGGATATAATTCCATATGGGTAATAGTGGTCCGACTCACTAAAGTCGCTCACTTCATACCCGTACGGAATAATTATGGCGGAGAGAAGTTGGCCAAGCTGTATATAGCAAACATAGTGAAGCTGCATGGAGTACCCAGTAGGATTGTTTCGGATAGAGGAACCCAATTCACCTCCAGATTTTGGAAGAGCTTGCATAAATCCATGGGAACCAAGTTGGATTTTAGCTCAGCTTATCACCCCCAGACGGATGGACAGACCGAGAGGGTGAATCAGATCATGGAAGACATGCTAAGGGCATGTGTCCTCACCTATGGCAAAGATTGGGAACAGAGCCTACCATATGCAGAGTTTTCGTACAACAACAGTTATCAAGCCAGCCTAGGCATGTCACCATTTGAAGCCCTATACGGGAGAAAATGCAGAACCCCATTGATGTGGTCAGAAGTGGGAGAACGTGCCTTAGTTGGGCCCGCAATAATAAAGGAAGCCCAGGAACAGGTAGCCGAGGTCCGAGAAAAATTAAAGGCTGCACAGTCCCGACAAAAGAGCTACGCAGATAAGAAGAGGCGTGAAGTAAGCTTCGCTCCCGGAGATTTTGTCTACCTCAAGGTTTCACCCATCCGAGGGACTCGACGATTTCAAGTACATGGAAAATTAGCCCCCCGGTACATTGGACCGTACAAGGTACTGAAAAGAGTTGGAGCAGTGGCATACCGCTTGAAACTACCAGAAGAAATGGCAGACATACACCTGGTGTTTCACATCTCACAATTACGGAAGTGCCCAAAAGGACTCGAAGAGAAACAAGTGCCGGTAGAAGAAATCAATTTGCAGCCAGACCTTAGGTATCAAGAGGTACCTATCAGAATCTTGGACACAATAGTCAAAAGAACGAGAAAGTCAGAAGTTCGGATGTGCAGAGTTCAATGGAGTAGGCATGGAGTAGAAGAAGCTACTTGGGAACGAGAAGACGCCCTGAGGAAAGAGTTTCCCCACCTGTTCGAGGATCAGTCGAATCTCGAGGACAAGATTCCTTTTAAGTGGGGTAGGTTTGTAACGCCTGCGTTTTCAGACCCCAAATTAAAACACCTGCTAAATTATGTGCTTTTCGAAAATCTTTACCACCGAGCTCGATCAATTCCTAAAATCCCGATCATCATTTCTGTTCCTCCCTTTTCAACCTGAGCCACCCCTGGCAGTCGCCGACACCGGGAATCCTTTCGGCCCACATCCCGGCGAGCGCCTCGGATTCGTCGGCCTCACAATCACCATCGACCCGGGAATCGTGCGACGCCGCGTCGGTGCTCGAGACCCAGAAAATTTCACCAAAAATCTTTTCTCCTTTTTCCCTTAATTTTCCTAGCCTTTTTCTCAATTTTTCTCTCTTTTTTTTCCTTCTCTTTTCCTCCTTTTCTTTTTCTTTTCCCTTTTCTCCTTTTTCTTTTTCCTTTTTTTCTCTTTTCTTTTTTCCTTCCTCCTTCTACCTCCCGACCTGCAGGACCCCGCGACCCCCTCGTTGCGGCACGTCTCGACCCCTACCGCGGCCTCTGCTCCGTTTCACGTCGCCCCCACGCCGTACGCCTGACCCCTCCTCTGCACGCTGCACAGCCCGCGACGAGACCTCACCCTGCCGCTCGACGCCGCGCCCGCCATTAACTCCACCTGCACGTCCCATCGTCTCCGAGCTCCAGCACCGCCACAAGCAGCCGCTCGCCTCGCGACACCACTCACGCCTGCCAGCTCGCCAGCCACCGCGTCGCTGCCCGACGAGTCACATCCACAGCACCGCTGCCGCTTCCGTCCCGTCGGCCGCCATTACTGCGAGTCGGCCAGGCTGCCATTGACAGGCTGCACGAGCTCCGCGTGCATAGCTCCCGGCCTCTCCACCGCCTTCCCGCGCCTATAAAAGGAGCTCGCGCCATCCCTGCCTCGCCCCCAAGCCACCCCGGCCTTCCCCTCTCCCTCCCAAGCTCCCCACCGCCGCCTCCAGTGCCGCCTCTGCCATAGCCCGCAGCCGCCCGTCGATCTCCCTCCGCGAGCCGCCTCAACCCAAGGTGAGGAGCGGAATGAGTTGCCCTCGTCCTCCTCTCTGTTTTGCCCCACTTCCCGGCCGTCGCCGTGGCCTGGCCGCCGGCGAGCGCCGCCCCCCAACCGGCCGGCCTTCCTGTCGATCTCCCCCTCCTCTGTTCTGTCGAGAGGAAGAAGAAAGGGCACTTTGCCCATAACCCCCTCCCCCTTTTCCTTTTCCAACCGAGACCCTCCCCCCTCTCTCAAACTCTGTTTCACCAAGAAGCCCCTGAGATTCTTAAGTTCTTTACAAATAGGTCCTTATTCCTATTAAACTAGCCCCTAAACACCCTTTGTTATATCATTTCATACACCGTTTTACTCCAAATTAATTCCAAACTTCACCATATATTCCCCGGGTCTATTCCTGCCGAACTCTTCACCAGTTTCCCATAAATAATATTTATCCATCCTTTTTCCTATTTATTCTCTCCTCGAGCTCTGCCGGTAAATCTTTGTTTGCTTGTGTTGATTGTATGCTTGATTGTGTGCCGTAGCCGACGGAGTGAACAAGGAACCCTAGGAGGAGTTCGGAGCCGCCTACTGTGCCCAGGAGCCCGAAGACCCGAACCGTGAGCAGGAACTCCCGAAAAACTTCGAAGACGGCAAGTTCAATCTCATCCTTTGATGCATGATTTAATCCCAGTTTTATAAACACAACCCCTGTTTTGTTTTATAAATTGCATAAAACCTGGTAGGATAGCCACCCTTGTTTGCTATGTTTCGTTGGCTTAAATGATTTCTTTAAAACTGTGTGAGTACTTTAAAAATGGGAAATGGGTATTTCGGAAGATGAGAAAAAGAGATGTGTGGATGAGATGGACGAGCGTGTGTCAGGAGTATGGGTGAGCTCATACCTTTGTGGTTGAGCGTGTTTGGAGATGTCCATCTTGTCGTTAAGGACCGGGTTGCGTGACATCTCACCTGGCCTGACTTTCGTACAACCACTCGACCGTTGTATGTGGCAACGGCTTAGCATAAATCCCACTAGTTAATCTGCTAGCCATCGGGAGTGCGGGTGAGCAGCGGAAGGACAAGGAGTAGGGATACGATCTGTGTGAATTATGCCCTGGTTATGTGAGATAACCCCTTGGTTGCTTCCGTGATGGCTCGTAGGGTTAGCTAAGGTGGGTAATGGCTTTGATAGGATCCGCGCCGGCACCAAGGTGTCCGTGTGGCGGTACCCTACTTGTGGGGAAAGTGTACAACCTCTGCATAGTGTAAAACCTATTCAAATAGCTGTGTCCACGGTATTGGACGAGTCACGGTGTGTTCACAAAACTAGTGTTTGGATTGGGATTGTTTTCATGGCGTGAGTAATTTTGGAAACAGAGTATGGCTGTGTGCCTGGGCTACTGCGGACGGGGAGTCCGGTAGTCCTCAACTGGTTTTTATTTGAGCAACTGAGTTACTTTGGTTACGGCAATGTTTTGCGAAAACCTCTTCAAAACAAACCCCTGCATGATTAAAAGTTAGTTTTTCATAAAAATTTGATCCCTGTTATTCCTTGTGCATGTTCTGATATATAGCCCCTCCGTGGGTGGGGTTGGACTTGTTGAGTACGTATGTACTCACCCTTGCTTGATTAACTATTTTTACAGAAGAGGATCCCGATTTTGTTCCCGAGGACGTTGAGTAGGTCGTCGTCCTACACCCAGCCGTGTCTGTGGCTCAGGGTCTCCACAGGACGCTCCCATGGCGCAAGACTCTGATCCTATAGTAGACGCCGTTGGTCTTATCGTGTGGCTTGTTGTACTTATGTTAGTCCTCGTGGCAGTGGTGCTTCCGTGCCCACAACCACGACGCTTTGTACGGTGATGTACCATCTGTTGTAATAAATGTGTTACCAGCCTCCTGGGATTGGTATTTGTATCACATTTAGTCCCCTCTGATGAGGAGACGCTTCACCTACCCCACCCGGCGCTTCCAGGCTTCCCCGGGATGCTCGAGCACAGCACAGGACTCAACGTCAGGAACGCTGTGGACACCGCCTGCAGCCACGTACTTCGCCACCTGCTGGCTAGGTACCGTGACGTCTACAGGACTGGAGACCTGAGGCTGATCCCCCAGGACTACTACAGAGTGGCTCCGATCGTGAACGGACTGCCAGACCCTTCAGCACTCTACGAGGAGGAGGTTGTTCAGGGACCTCTACGTGAGTCTGACGACACACTCGTCACCACTGGGAGCTACCTCGTGGACCTCGACACTCACGCCCGCCGACTGAGCGAGCAAACGAGTGCACTCTTCAGCAAGCTGGAGTACACTACCCTGGAGCTAAAGGAGCTTCAGCCCCGCACCCAGAGTCTGGTCGTGGAGAACCGTACCCTACGCCAGCGAGTCGAGTAGCTCGAGCGAGCACTACGCCACGCCAACTCTTTGGCCGTGCAGGCAGAGACTGAGAGGGTGACCGCGCGTGAGGAGATGCTCTACGCAAATGAGGATCTACGGAAGCAGGAGGCCAAGTTCACTCGTCTCTTCGCCAAGCTGGACCAGAAGGATGCACAGTTCGCCACGCAGGGACGCACTCTTGTTCGTGAGAAGGCTAGGGTGGCCGAGCTGATGGAGGACCAGTACTCCAACACCGCCAACCTCGCTGCACTCACCAGGACTTCCGTGTTCTTGCTGGACAAGTGCAAGAGGATGCTGAGGACTTGGGAGGACGCTGTCTCTCTTCGTGTGGACGAGCTTCAGGAGCTCAACGGTCTGCTACCTTCTGAGCACCAGAGGGCGAACCGCAAGGAGACTTTCAAGCTGCACCCGTCCGCCCTCAAGCTTCACCTGTGTCCGATGGCTGACATGCCCGCTCCGGTTGAGACCCAGGAGGTAAGGGCTGCTCACGCCAGGCTGTCGAGGATGTTCCCCAGAGACTTTCCCGAGGAGGACCGATACCCCGTGAGGTACAAGAAGGCCCGTTTCGAGTAGCGTGCTGGGGCAGGATCATGCTAATAAGAGTAGAGTTGTAACATAGGTAGTTTCCATGAGTTGTTCCATGCAGCCGAGAGCCTGTTCCGGTGCATGAGGAGTTATGAGTCTTGTCACACCTAGATGACCACACCCCTTTTTGAGATCATGTAACGCTATATTAGATCGCTGTTGTGTGTGACCTCCAAGTCTTGACTCAGCCTCGAGGAAACTTATGTACTCTTAATGGATGCTGATTGTTTGGTCTTAATGGAGTTAATTATTCTTATTACTTTTTCCTCTTGAGTGTTAGAATTATATTAGAAATATTTTCATGCTTGTATATCAGACTCAATTTGTTGGTGAGAGACGTATCTAAGGTTTTCCTATGCCCTTGGTCTTGTTTTCAGTAAGATGTCCATCAGGAGGTCAGGACGTCTGTTGGCTCACCTCGAGGAGGCCGAGGCCGAGGAAGAGCAAGCCCCGCCAGCCCCGCCAGTCCGAGGACGTGGACATGGCCGCGCTCCCGCTCGTGGGCGTGGACACGCTCGTGGTCGTGGACACGCACCTATCCGAGGGTGAGGCCGAGGCGTTGTGCTGCCACCACCACCGCCTCCGCCTATCGGCGAAGGCGATGGAGAAGGGGAGGAAGAAGCTGAAGAAGTACCCGAGCCGCCACCAGCTCCCCAGGGTCGTGGGTGTGGTCGTGGCCGTGGGGAGGCACCGCCACCACCACCGCCTAACCTGGCTGAGGTGATGGCCGCTCAGACTGCGCTGATGCAGAGAATGACGGAAGCCATCGAGAACCGAGTCAACGGTGGGAACCGCAACGTCCCGCCGAAGGTGGACTTCGCCAAGAAGATCGAGAGGTTCCTCCGCCTGAAGGCCCCAACCTTCAGCTACTCGGACGACCCTCTCGAGGCCGACGACTGGCTCCGCGTGATCGAGACGAAGCTCGACCTCACCACCTACACTGACGAAGAGTGTGTGGCACTCGTCGTCCACCAGCTCGAGGGTCCTACCAAGTCATGGTGGGACAACTACTCCGACAGCCACCCGAACCCGGCCTTCATCACCTGGCTAGAGTTCTGTGAGGTGTTCCACGAGCAGTACCTGCCGCGGGAGCTCATGAGTCAGAAGGCACAGGAGTTTCGCACCATGACTCAGGGTGCGATGAGGGGGGAGGAGTACGAGAGGCACTTCATGAAGATGATGCGCTACGACCCCACGACACCAACTCTGATGACAAGAAGCAGTTTTGGTTTCTGCGAGGCCTCCACCATGGTCTCCGCCAGGGCTTGAAGGCCAGTGAGCACAAGTCCCTTCGCCACCTGGTGAACAGGGCTATCGCGTTGGAGGAAGAAAGGAGGGGGCATGAGGAGCGCATGAAGGGCAAGAAGAGGTTTGGAGATCGGGACCATGGCGACCAATCCTTCCAGAGGCCGAGGAGTGGGCAGAGCAACCTGCTGAGAGGAAGCTACCGCCCGGGGAACAACCAGCCCGGACGTGGTTTCGGAGGGAACCGTGCACCGTACCCAGGAGGAAGGAGCAACTACCAGCAGCAGGGTGGAGGCTACAACCGCCCGCAGCAGAGCGCGTCGAGACCCGGCACCGGAGGTTTCACTCCGACGTGCTACGCCTGTGGCAAGCAAGGCCACAAGTCGTACGAGTGCCCCAGTAGGAAGACCACTGCTACACCTACCAGGGCGCCAGCTCCAGGAGGGAAGCCACCTCAGGCTGCTCCCCAGCCTGCCGCTGACCGCGGGAGGCTCAACCTCCTGACTGAGGAGGAGGCTGCCGACGCTCCTTACGTCGTGATCGGTGAGTTTTTAGTTTGTGGTGCTAAGGCTTTGATTCTGTTTGATACTGGTGCAACTAGTTCGTATGTGTCCTCTAACTTTGTAAACAAACTATCTCTCCCCATGACTCTCCGACCGAAACCTATTGTGACGAGCTCGCCGCTCGGAGATATTAGGTGCACCCTGCTATGCAAAGGGGTGGGATGTTCATCAAGGGTCACAAGTTCCTCGGAGATCTGACCGTGCTGAAGTCCAATGGGATTGATGTTATTCTGGGCATGGATTGGATCACCGCACACAAAGGGGTCATCTCCTCGTCACCCCGACAAGTGACCCTGATACACCCGAAGGGGACGAAGATCACGTTTGAGCCGCTGAAGTCTCGAGAAGTACCAGCTGTGTACAACCTCTCCACGAAGACAGTGGCCGATGTTCCAGTGGTTTGTGAGTACCCTGATGTCTTTCCTGATGATCTGCCGGGGTTACCACCAGACCGCGAAGTGGAGTTCGTGATCAACCTTGTGCCAGGTACAGCACCTGTGGCACAGAGTCCTTACAGAATGGGCAAGTTAGAGTTGGCAACGCTGAAGGAGGAGTTAGAAGCTCTCCGTGAGAAGGGGTACATCCGACCGAGTGCATCACCTTGGGCTTCACCAGTGATGTTTGTACCGAAGAAGGATGGGACGCAATGGTTATGCGTCGATTACCGCGCTCTTAATGCGGTAACCATCAAGAACAAGTACCCGTTGCCACGCATTGATGACCTGCTTGATCAGTTGAGGAAGGCCAAGTACTTCAGCAAGATTGACCTTCGATCCGGCTATCATCAGATGAAGATTCGCCCCGAGGACATCTACAAGACAGCGTTTGTGACCCGGTACGGGCAGTACGAGTTCACTGTCGTATCGTTCGGTCTTACGAACACCCCAGCCTACTTCATGAACATGATGAACAAGGTGTTCATGGATGAGTTAGACAAGTTTGTCGTGGTCTTCATTGACGACATCTTGGTCTTCTCGGAAACTGCAGAAGAGCATGAGGAGCATCTGAGGATAGTGCTGGAGAAGCTGAGGCAGAATCAGTTGTACGCCAAGTTCAGCAACTGCAAGTTCTGGCTAGAAGAAGTGGCTTTCCTTGGGCATGTATTGTCAGGTGAGGGAGTTGCAGTTGATCCCTCAAAGATCGAGGCTGTGTCAAAGTGGCAGTCGCCCAAGACAGTGACAGAGATCAGGAGTTTTCTCAGGATGGCAGGATACTACCGCCGCTTCATCGAGAACTTCTCCAAGATCGTGAAGCCGATGACCGAGTTGCTGAAGAACAACACGCCATTCGTGTGGTCAGAGAAGTGTGAAGCAAGCTTCCAAGAGCTCAAGACCCGACTCACCACAACTCCTATGTTGACGCTCCCTGATGACAACAAGGACTTTGTGGTGTACTGTGATGCTTCGAGGCAGGGTCTTGGTTGTGTGCTGATGCAGGAAGGCAAGGTGATCGCTTATGCTTCAAGGCAGCTTCGGAAGCATGAGGAGAACTACCCGACGCATGATCTAGAGTTGGCAGCTGTGGTTCATGCTTTGAAGATATGGAGGCACTACTTGATGTGCAACAAATGTGACATCTACACAGATCACAAGAGTTTGAAGTATATCTTCACCCAATCGGAGTTGAACCTGAGGCAACGAAGATGGCTAGAGCTGATCAAGGACTATGACCTCAACATTCACTACCACCCTGGCAAGGGGAATGTTGTGGCCGATGCTTTGAGCCGAAGGAGCTATTGCAACACCCTGATTATGCAGGAGGAACAGCCAGAGTTGTACAAGGAGTTGGAGAGATTGAAGCTTGACATCGTCGAGGAGGGTCAGCTCAATGAGTTGAGGGTGAAGTACGATCTAGAAGACCAGATCAAGCAAGCTCAGAAGAAGTGTCCTGAGATTGAGGAAGTGAAAGACCTTCTGACGAGAGGCAAGGCCCCTGACTACCGCATTGATGAGCAAGGCACATTGTGGTTGAAAGATTGCATATGTGTGCCTAGTGGTGAGGATATCCGGAAGACGATTCTGAAGGAAGCTCACGATTCTCGGTATTCCATTCACCCCGGTTGCACCAAGATGTACCAAGACCTGAAGTGTCGATTCTGGTGGGAGAATATGAAGAAGGACATAGCCGAGTATGTTGTCCGATGTGACACATGTCAGAGAGTGAAGGCAGAACATCAGAGACCCGCCGGATTGCTACAGCCACTTGCGATACCTCAGTGGAAATGGGATGATATCAGCATGGACTTCGTGGTAGGATTACCCCGCACTCAGAAGGGAAATGACTTGATATGGGTGATTGTGGATCGATTGACCAAGGTAGCACACTTACTACCGGTGAAGAACAAGTTCACTGTGAATCAGTTGGCCGACCTCTACATAGAGCATATCCTGAGGTTACATGGAGCACCCCGCAGCATCGTGTCCGATCGTGGTGCTCAGTTCACAGCTCAATTCTGGAAGAGTCTGCACGATTCGATGGGCACCCACTTGGACTACAGTACAGCTTTCCACCCTCAGACAGATGGACAGACTGAACGAGTGAATCAGGTACTCGAAGATCTGCTGAGAGCTTGTGTGTTGACTTACAGCAACGATTGGGAGAAGAGTCTGTCCTACGCTAAGTTCTCGTACAACAACAGCTATCAGGCAAGTTTGCAGATGGCACCCTTTGAAGTCCTGTATGGCAGAAAGTGTAGGACCCCGTTGATGTGGTCTGAGGTGGGGGAGAGGATTTTCTTCGGTCCTGCTTCCATTGTTGAGACTGAGGAGAATGTGGCCAAGGTTAGAGAGAACCTGAAGATAGCTCAGAGCAGGCAGAAGAGCTACGCTGATCCCAAGCGAAGGGATGTCTCCTTCGAAGTTGGTGACTACGTCCTTCTGAGAGTGTCACCGCTTAGAGGCACGAAGAGGTTCCATGTGAAGGGGTAGCTAGCCCCGAGGTTCGTTGGACCCTACCAGATTGTGGCAAGGGTGGGGAAACTTGCTTATAGGCTGGAGTTACCCCCTGATCTGGCTGGAGTGCATCCAGTGTTTCACGTTTCGCAACTCCGAAGGTGCCTCGACCCGAAGCTTGACAAGCATGTCTCCACCGATGCTATCGACTTGCAAGACAACCAAGAGTACTTGGAGTACCTGATGAAGATACTGGATTGGGCCGAGAAAGCTACAAGAAGTACCACCACTCACTTCTGCAAGGTGCTTTGGAGCAATCACACCGAGCGAGAAGCGACGTGGGAGAAAGAGTCGGTCATGAGGGAGAAGTACCCGCACCTCTTCGAGACGGAGGTAAGTTCTTAATCTCGAGGACGAGATTCTTTTGAGGGGGGGGAGTCTGTAACATCCCGCAATTTTATTACGGAATGTTAATTATAAAAATGAGGATTTAAAATTTTCGGTGAATTAATTGAGTGCTTGTCAATTTAATTAAGGATGTCTTCCAATTTCTCTCCTATAATTCCTAGACTTATTTTTGAGCTATATAAAATTTCTAGGGAACATAAAATGTTAGTGTGAGAAACTTGGAGTTCATTTGGATTTAATTGTGTGGGATTCAAATTTGAACTCTTATTCAAATTTGAATCCATTTTAGAAAAGGGTTTGGATATTAGTAGGGATGAAAACGGATCGGATACGAACGGATACTGCGGATACAGATACAGATAATTTTTCTTTCTCGGACTGAATTCTCGGATCGAATACGGATACGAACAATATATTTTTTGTCGAATAGTGATAAGCATAATATTTGGATCATAGAAATTCAACTTTGAATTTCCGGATACTAATGCGGTACGGATAGTTACGGATATTAAATATCCGGATTCGAATACGGTCTTACCATTTGAGTGTCTGACCCTTTCGGTCGGTCGGTCGGACGGATAATATCCGTACCACTTTCATCCCTAGATATTAGGAAAAACCAGCCATAGCTGTTGGGCCTGAAGTCCACGGCGAAAGTCCACTGGAAGCCCTCTTAGTCTTTTCCCAAACGCAACCCGCGCCCCCGCACTCCCTTACGGCCCGGTCTCTCACGGCCCATGAACACGCCGGCCCGCTCACCACCTACCCCTTCGCGCAGAGCCGCTGCCAGGCGGGCCCCACGTGACGTCACGCTCGCGTCACGCTTGCGTCACCCCGTCTTTCTCCCCGCTTTACCGCTTTGGCTGACGCCGGCGCGCCAAAGCATCGCCGCGCCGCCCATGGCCGCCGTCGTGACGCGCCCCGCGCCCTCCTTTCGCACCCCGACCGTCCACGTGCCCCCGCTCCGCACCGCCCTATAAGACGGTCACCGCCGCGCCCCCGGAGCTCCCAACCCTAGCCGCCTTGGGGAATTTTTCCCCTGTCCACACCACCCTGCCCGCCGGAGGAGGAGGAGAAGGGGGGGAGAGGAGAAGAAGACCGGAGGCCGTCCGAGGGGGATCGCCGACGCCACCGCAAGGACCGGAGGCCGCCCGTGGAGCTCCTGGTCGCCGTGAAGCCATGAACCGCGACGCCGACTGCCTCCTTTGCTTCCTCTGCACGGCGCCGCCCGACATCCTCACCGCCGACGACCCCGCTTCGACCCTCTTCACCGACACCTGCGCTTCGACCAGTGGTAACCGAGGTGAGGCCAAGCCCTCCCTCTCATCTGTTGAGGTCCCGGCCTTCGAGCCGAGGGGGAACACCCCTGTCCATGGCGCCGCCGCCGCCGCGCACGCCACTGTGTGAAGCCGGCCATCGAGCCGTGCCAGGATTTTGCAGGTGCTGCCGCCTTCACCACGTGCGCGCGCTCGCCTCCGCCGCATTCCTTGATTCCTTAGCCGCACACGTCGCCGTCCCGCCGGTCCGCCGTCTTCTCCGTGCGCCGTGGTCGAGCCGGAGCTCGCGCGCTCGCGCGTACGCGTACAGGAGGGGAAGGCCCGGTCTTTGGGGCCGCTCGACGATGCACACGCCCGTGCGTGCACCCACGCACGCACGCACGCGGCGGATGCTTGCACACCAGCGCATCCAGCACCGCGTCGTCGCCGTGTCGCTCTCGCTGCCGCTCCGCCATGGCCGCGCCGGAGATGAGCACACAGGCAAGGGGGCGAAAGGCCCCGGTTTTTGTTTCCGTATGTTCCTTTGGTGCACGCGTGCTCACTTCTGGGCATCTGGGACACCCGCACGTCGTCACCGGTGCTCGCTGCAGTGCGACCGCGCGACCACGCTGCCGTCGTGGCCCCTGTCTCGCCGCTGTCGCGTTTTCCCCGACCAAGCTGCCTCCTTGTTGCTGCTTAGATGAGCCCTGGTGCAGCTCGTTCACATCCTGGCACGTGTTGATCAGCCCGGGCAAGCCTCGCCGCCGGCGAGACCTTGCCGCGCCGCTGCGCCTTGAGGGCTTTCCGTCGAACACGTTTCGACCGGCCCAAAAACCCCAGGGGTTTTGAACACACGCACGCCCACACGTTCGCGCACCCGCGGGAGATCCGAGCGGATCTCGTGCGGCCGGCCACCCAGGGCCGTACCACACCCACGCCCGCACCGCACACCGCCGCAGCGGATCGCTGGGATCCGCCGCGCGCCGCGCCACGCGGGACCGCCACGCGGGCTGCCACGCCAGCAGCCGCCGGCTTTAAGCCGAGCAGGTGGCTGCTGCGTCAGCCTAGTAGCTGGCTAGCAGCTAGCTATAGGTCCTTTTAGAGCTGGCTGGAGATAGTTTAGAGCTAGCTAAAAGATTGCTGTATTGTGTATGCGTATTTTAATTTCAGAAACCTATTTAATCTTTGGAAATTCATATTAAATCCGTTTTAACTCCGAAAAATATAAAACTTCTTCTGAAAATCTTCTAAAAATCCAAACTCCGCGCTAGGTTTGAGTTTGCCTCTTTTTGGGTCTTATTTGTTCTTCATCTTGGATTTATTGCAATTAGCTGCTGAATTTATTTATTTAAATACGATTGTAGGAGCCGCCGGAGCCGGAGAGCTGAACTAGGACTACGACGACGACTTCGGCTACAACGACTACCCGCACCCAGGTTCACGCCCGACCTACTTTGAATGCCCATTAGGCATTGCTTTAGAACTGCTAGTGCTTTAATTACTGCATAGTGATGGATACGATGAACCCGTGCATAGCCTCTTTTACATACTTGTCCTTGATTGACCTACTACCACTACTTTACTTATGCGTGATGATACGCTGAGCTTGCTATGCATGTGTTGGGATTATTGTGGTAGTTTCTTGGCGTGTGTGGGGAAAACCGACAGGAGAAGGTGTTTTGGGATGTTTTGGCGGGGGTGAGCTCAAGACAACCCGATCTGGGATCGGGGGCCGGGGATCGTCTTCTCGGACGTTGCCCAGTTTGGTGCCTATGGCGGGTACACTGTTTTAGGAGCACAGGTGTTGGGGTTTTTGTGATGACTTGGAGGATAGGAGCTCGCCCCGGTCTGAAACCGAGTGGGTCGCCTGTTACACGGGACTTTCGTACACACCACCTCGCCGAGAGTGGGGATAGGCCCGTTCGACCCTAGCAAGTGCGATACCATACCTACCAGTAGGATAGAGGGTATCAGTGAGAGGGTTAGGGTGAAGTCCCTTCCCTTTGGGCGTTCCCCGTGTGGCCACACGGGGCATGTTCACAGTTCTGGGGTGGACCTTTGCGAAGGACCGCAGCGAGACCCGGATGCAGGATGGGATCGTAACTCCTAGGTGTTCATCCGGTAGGGTAGGCTCGGTCGGCCGTACATCGTCCGGGTACTATTCCGAGATGGGTACTGGTGTACACGCTCTGCTGAGTTTAGATCTATACGTATAGCCGCGTCCTCGGTCATGGACATGCCCGTTGTTTCTCCGACTCTTACATTTTGGGATTTCTACCTTCCCCCTTATAGGATGAGAGTGTATGGTGAGCCGTGGTTGTATTCGGTGAGAGGAGAGTTGCTCCCTCTGCCTCGCGGATCCGGGTGCAACCATTGAGGTGTGAGGAGTGGGAGTTCTCGCACCGACCCTAGATGGAGTTAGGTGATGGTGATGGTGATCTGGGTGACCAGATGTAACCGTTTGCGGGTGAGAGACGTGGGATTTGGTGGGATTATGGAGATATTATTCTATTTATGTTGCTGCTGCTGCATAGGAAACCCAGCTACTACCTTGATACTTTCTTTACCCTTAGAAGTAGGCCACTTAAAGCTTGCATACGGTTGGTGATGTGGACCTATCCCAATCCTTGGGGATAGCCCCTGAGCTTGCAGGGTACGAGTCAGACTTCGACAACAACGCCGACGGATGGTACGACTGAGAGGGGGGCACGTTGCTTCGCTCAAGGATGTCTGTGGGAGTCGAATGAAGACGGAGACACCTTCTGGGAGCTAGCTACCGCTGCGTAGGCTTTTATTCCTGTTATTCCGCCAAGAGGCGTGTTTTGATGTACTCCGAATATTCAAGACATGTAATAATCAGATTATTATTCGTACTCTGATGCTTTATTACGTTGTATGACTGTGATATTTATCTGTGATGAATGCCTGTAAGTGATAGCGTCTGATCCAGGGACTATCACGAAACAGAATGCTGGGTTTTCCGTTTCTGAAAACCCAGGGCGTTATAGGCACGGCCTACAATGCGAAAATTTTGGAGACTTTTGGGAACTAAACGTGTTCTCTGAGTCGGTAGGAAACTTTCTTCTCTTAATGAAAACCGTGGGGACGGTCTTACCCCCACCAACTTAGTTTAAACCAACAACTATACTAAAGTTATCTTCATTACCATCTCAGAGGCAACAGATCAATTACAGTCGCATACAGCCATACAGCCATGTCTTCAGTTGCAGACTTGCAGTTGCACCCACAGGTCGAACTCACACAGAGGTCAGGCTGAACAAAAACAGTTACCAGCAAAAAGAGGATTTCACGAATCACAGGGAGAGGCCAGAGTCCTCGTCCTCATCGAGCGTGGATGTGTAGACGGTGTAGAGGGACCAGATGAGGCCGAACACGCCCAGCAGGATCCACCCCAGCAGGTTGTTGCTCAAGCCCAGACTGAGCCCGGTGCCCTCCGTCGACATCCGCTCGTCCACCAGCGCCAGTGCCGGCGACGTCGTCGTCATCGCGGTCGCCGCGGCCAGCAGGGACGGCGCGCTGCCGTCCTGCTGCTTCTTCGAGCAGGCGCCGCACCGCACCCTGTCGGCTCTCGCTCTCAACTGAGGCAGCCCTGCACTTGCACAGCAGCCTCCTTCATGTCAAGAGACGCCTTACACGCCGCGGCCAAATGGATATGGCTGCCGGCGTTCTTGCACCAGATCTTGAAGGTGACGGATGAGCTTACCGTGAGCTTGAGCCGGCCTGGCCACAGCAGCAGCGCCGGCGAAGAGGACGCCAGATCCAGCGGCGCTGATGGTTGCCATTGCTCTCACTCTCGAGGCTAAAGGTCTGGTGTCTGGGTGGGGTTTTAGATGGAATGAAACAACTGACCAAGTGGAGAGTGAGCTTCTTGGAGGTGTTATTCTCCAGGCGTCCAGCCGATTTGCTGCCACTCAAAGTGTGGCTGCCGAATGCTCGGCCATCCTGTGTACCTGGCAACTGGCATATCTTCCTTGAGCCAATGGGAGCCGGCCACGAATACTCGGCGATTCCCACAGGAAAATAAGCAGAGGCGTCAACATAGCCACGTCAGCTTACCCGGCGACTCCTGACCACCAGCTCAGATACAGCAAATATAAACAAGGTGCAGCAGCAGCACTACCGCAAGTATATGTTCCATTAATTCATTGGAAGACATTGGCACCACTCAAAAAATCAGGAGCGTGCATGATATCAAATTTGCTGCTCAGATGGAAGACATTGGCACCACTCAAAAAATCAGGAGCATGCATGATATCAATTTTGCTGCCCAGAATGAATGGGTCAGGCAGATTGCATGTTATAGAATTGACAGGTGAGGATGATAGCAAAGTCAATGGGGAAGGAATTCCATACACTAATGAAAACAGTAGCGCTCAGGTTCTCACAACTCCAATGAAAAACCAGAATTCATTGTATGACAAACTCCTCAGGCAAAACACTAAGTGCTAAGGAACAAAGTCTTATCCGTAACAGATAACAGCAGGCCCAGATAACTTCGCCCCAGACATGAGCATGCCCTTCACTTGAGAGGGATGAACCTGGAGGAGTGGGTGGCACCGATACCGGGCCTTCCGTGCTTGACAGGCTTGTAGCTGATGGAGAATTCAGCAAGGTAGTGCCCAATCATCTCAGGCTTGATCTCAACCTGGTTGAAGGTCTTCCCGTTGTACACTCCAATTATGCTGCCTATCATCTCTGGCACAATGATCATGTTGCGCAGATGGGTCCTGACAGGCTCAGGCTTCTCACCAGCAGGTGCTTCCTTTTTCTGTATATGTACAGACAACAAAGAATGGGTCAATGGCTTAGCCTTATGACTCCAAAGCAATAGCGCACCACGCACCGTACAAAATGCAACAATGCTAATAGCATAATTTTTTACACTTCCTGGCAACAATTTAGAAATGGTGAAAACTAACTGTGGACAGTAAAAACTGAGAAAACTCTACCAAATTATCTTCTCGATCAAATGGAATCAAAATCTGTATACAAATGTATTCTCAAGTCTCAACAATTATGTATACAAGCCCTATACTAATTGATATGGGTAAAATAAGAGAATACACACTCTAATTAGAAATATCATTACCATAATATTCCTTGTGAGAGGTATAAGAAGTTAATGAATTAGACGGACTATTCTGAACTACTCTATAGCTTGAGCTCTATTGACTACATCTTTTAAGATCAAACTAACATTTCTGCCATATCAACAACCAAACATACCATACATTTGAATTTCACAATTGATCAATTGGTATGTGCAGTTCAACAAATAATAACTCCATTTCAAACAGTAATTTTAATGTGTTCAATTTCACACAGTGGCGGACCCAGGTGGGTTTTAAATAGTCCATGGACTACCCTAAATTTTGAGATTTTCTCAGCAATTTTTGATGCAAACATACGATATGTTAAAGTTCTAGTTCCGCCAATGAGTTCAGATATAGCAGTTTTGCAGAGAAGCTATATGAAAGAGACATTCAGTTAGCTGAAGTTTCAGCTATTTCCTATTACTGAATGTAACAATGTGCGCTGCAAAATCATGGATACACCTCCAAATTAATCATTTATACTACTCGTGGCAGAGTATTTTGCCAGAACATCAAAACTGAAAAATAAACGTCATACTTATGAGCCACCAAACATGGCAAAGAAACTACAGACAGATGAGCTGCCATATGCACTACACCTAGACTGCAAAATCTGCACGTTATAGCATCCCAGCATAAAAATTACAGTTTGGCATTGGGCATGATAACCAAGGAACGAGACAAACAGCAGAGTGGCAAGGAGTGCATTACCGCCTTCCGCAGCTTCTTGATGAGAGCCATCGGCTTCCTCTTCAGACCCCTCTGGAACCTAAATCCACACAAAGGCACAGAGTCAGAACAATGAATTCAAGGATCAAACATTCGACCCACCAGTATCAAATCCCATAACTAAAGCACCATTTCCCGCATCTAGCACCTACCTTCTGCGGGCGCGGGTGGGGAAGAGCTGGACGAGGTCGTCGGTGGACATGTCGAGGAGCGCGTCGAGGTCCACTCCGCGGTAGCTGTACTTGCGGAACGTCCTCTTCTTCGGCTGCCCCGCGGCGGCGACCTCCGTATCGACATCGACGTCCGCCTGCGAGGCACCATCACGCGGCCAAAAGGGTTAGTTATCTCTGCGACGGTGAAATGCGATGGTGTCCGGGATTCGAGGAGTGTGAGAGCTGCTGCCACTCACCATGGCTGCGGCTGGTTGGAGGATAGGGTGAAGGGGAAGACGAAGCGCGGCGGGGCGGTGGAGGCGGCGGCGGCGGCGACGCTCTAGGGTTTGGAAAGAATAGCGAAGTGTGGCCGCGGGTATATTAGGTACTCCGCGTTGCAAACTGGGCCGGCAGAGATTCCCCTGCGTTGCGGCCCACAATATAATGATGTGGAGAAAACAGAAGTTTTTTTTTATTTTTATTTCTTATTTTAGTATTTTAAAAATATATATCCTAATAAAAAATTGCAGACCAGTTTTTTAGAATTACACGGTACAACGCAAACGCTCACAACACGTATGTACACTCATCCCTATGAATACATGTACGCAAACTCTACCCCTATGAGCACCTACGAAGAACTGAGCACCGACAGATCTGGAGATTCTCGAAGTCACCACTGGCGTCTCGTTGTCGACGGGAACGTCGCTTACCACTTAATGCATAACGCCAGAAAATCTCGAAATAAATCCAGGAAAAAGTGCGAGCACCAAGATTTGAACTCTGGTGGGTAGCATCATCCCACTGGATCGTCCTACCATTGGACTATAAGGCCATTTGCAAAAAAATTGCAGGCCAGTTGAACCGGCGGAATTTCACACCTCTGGGCAGCACATCTTCAAAAAATCGTAACGTTTTCATATGAACTCAGAGAGATAAAATTTACATGAAAATTGTAGATCTCGACATGATCTATAACTTTGAAGTTTACATTTTTTTTCATTTATATTCATCTTGTGGTGTTCAAATAAACGATACAATGTTTAGATATAAAATTCAAATTTTAGCCCCAAAAGCCCGAAAGGAGGGTGATCATTGGTCGAACATAAGATTGTTTGACTAGAATTGCATCGCGAAGAGGATATGTACATGCTTGTCTGTCAGTTGGTTGGAATTGACTGTAAGAAAATGTCACATCGAGTATAAAACTGCTAATTATGAAGACTAAATATGATTGAATTATAAATTATACGGATGGACGGAAAATCGCGAGACGAATCTATTAAGCCTAATTAATCAGTAGCATGATATTATTTAATCATAACTTAATTGGTCTCATTAGATTCAGCTCGCGAATTAGCCGAGGGGTTATGGATGAATTTTGTCATTAATCTATATTTAATACTCTTAATTAGTGTGACTAATTTCGACATGACATGTGAATTGTACAATTTGCCGAAAAACATGATCTAAAACGTTTAAACGCGCCACAGGCGAAGTCAGCAAGCGCCAAGCAGGATTTGACAGTGCACAGGGGATTGCAAAAGCCAGAAAGGCACCAAGCATTTTTAATTTTTGAACGGAGAGGAAACCCACCACTTGAAGCCAGAGATTCAAAAGAAGTCCAAGGCAAATCAGTTGGATTGCAAATTCGTAGGAATCACGGTACGACTATTTTTCATGTGAAATCCCTATGTTTGAAAAGAAGCCAACTTTGATAGGCTATCTCCACAATCAAGTTTACATGGACTTCAATTTCATTTTCCTTGGCTTTCGCAAAAAAAAAAAAAAAAAAATCCTTTTCCTTGGGATGGTTCGCCAATCAGCCAGCGGCTATGGCTATGCCTACGGCTGGTCTGAAGCGCGCCTCGCCCTTCTCGATGGCAGCCTTGAGCTCCCGCTGCGTCGGCCATCTTGACGGCGACATGATCAAGTCTTGCCACACCGACGACGAGCCGCCAGTCGGCTGGCCATCTGCGTACAGCTCGTGGACGCAGTCGGCCTCCTCGTTCAAGCTGCTCACTCTCTCCAAGCAGCCGATCTCTTCGGGATCCACCAGCAAGTTGCTCCCGCCATCCTTCCATCCAATCAACTGCATCACGGGAGAGGCTTTCAGCAAAAGTGATAATTATAGTGGAAGTAGAGGGCATGGTAGAAACACAAGTACATGCTACAGAAATTTGATTATTCTTGTGCAATTCATGTGTCCAGAAATGATTCGGTTTTGTCATGATAGTTTATCAGGTTAGTTTACCTTAGCAGAACCCAAGGTGTTGGTGCTGTAGAGCCTTGCGTTGTCGACAAGGCTGCAGTAGCTTCTGAAAGCAGTAGCGAATCGCTTGTGAGACTGCAGCTGTGACTTCACCCTCACTGCCCTCCCGGTGATTACAGCTCTCCTGCAAATTGTGGACTTTTAGTAGTGCACAGGCATAGTGTCTGAATGCAAGTAGTAAACACCATTTCCTGACATGAACGTTTTAATGTGAGATATTCAGAGCTCAATGCATGGCAATGTCTGAATGAGAAGAATGTTGTTGACATAGTGGCTAATGTTGGCATGGAAAAGCTATGAGCTGCACCTGATTCCCCTGACAACTGCTAGATAGGGATCACAGACCACACCCACGAGCTCGATCCGGTAAGGCTTCCTTCCTGTTGCCTCGTTCTCCTCTTCGCTACTAGAATCCTCAGCCTCAACTGGCTCCCAGTACTCCTCAGTTATTGTCCCATCATCGCTGACCTTGTAGCCGCGTCCCATGCGGTACCGCTGCCTGTGCACGTCCCTGGCCATGGCAATTGTTTGCTGCACGAATGGCTCCCAGGACAGAGTGCCATCCATGATCACATCCCGGCCTTCGTTGAGGGCGGTGACAAGGAGCGAGGATGCCGCGTCCAATGATGACTGGTGCACCTGCATCATCAGTATGGATCGTTGAGGCCTAATTTTCAGTCAGAACATCTGTACGATATAGAAGTGTAAGATTGTGATGTTTAGAGATATATATTGATATGGAAACTAGTTGTAGTTTGCACTTGTTTCAGATTTTCAGTACACTTGCAATTCACGCGCAAGATTGGGGTTTCTAAGTCTGAACCATTACAACGTTGAATGTTACAATGTTATGCATTTCGACTTGTTTAGCTAGTGAGCTATAGTGCATACTCACAATAATTATTTTATTCTGATAGCAAATATGATTAAAAAAAACTATTTACCAGCTCTGCCGTCTGCAGCATGTCATTATGATGGCCTCTAGAGCTAATGGCTCGGTAGATTACATCGGTTTCCTTGAATGCATCTGCCTCCACCACCACTGAATTCGCTGATGCTCCAGACCAAAATGCTCTGCAAATCAAGAATTGCGTACCCAGCCGATCAACAAATATCCAGATAGTATCGTATATATATTAACATATATCCATATAGTATCGTATAAGGTGTGCTCTGTCTATTTTAACTGCTACAATTGATTTGGTGAAAGTCACCAGGATTGCTTTTTTTCATCCTCAATTAATTCTAATAGCAATAATCTTTCCTGCATTTAAATGTGATGATTCAAAGACCAAATCAACATGTTTTCAGTTTTCATGAAAATGGAAAGGTAAAACGATCAACACAGTTAAAGGGAGATGAACAGAAATTAAATAGTAGAAATGGTAAACTTACTCCTTGAGGATATCTTTAAGTACAGTGCTCTTGCCGGCTCCCATCCCACCACCCATCAGGAGTAAAACCGGGCTGCGGTTGCAATGCGCTACCGGGACCATCACATCATTCCGTGGCGAATCATCACGGCTAGATGGTCCTATGGCCTTCAGTTCCTCAACTAGTGTGGAGAAAAACCTAGTGACCTTCAAGCTTCTTGTCACCCTCTCAAATCTCTGTTCCCTATGTTCAGTGGAGGACCAATACATCACTATTAGTGTGGGTGGAAAAAACACATGTAGTTTAAAGTTTAAATAGGAACAGGTCAGTTAATTATGCACGCCTTTTTAAAAAGAACATCCATCAATGAACTAAGTTCTAAGTATTTCCTCAACTCATTAGAATTCCTCAGTGGCTCAGTTTGGGAATTCCACAACCGCAGAACCTAAATGCTACAGCAAATGGACACGGCTTGTTTCGGCTTATTTCCTCTCACACAATACTATTCAATCTACCAGCCGAACACTATTCAATCTACCAGCCGAACAGCCTCAATGATCACACATTTCCTGTATATCTATTTACTTCTATTAGGCTCTTTGCACGTTTTGGTGGGAGATTCAATGCCAGAATCACTTCAATTTATGAACAAATACATTCTCAATAAATTGTTGTGTCACTTTAACAAATACACTATCAATCTATTGCTTTTATGTTTAGAAACGGGAATTGCATAATTAACCAGCAATTAATTTGAGTCATGATAAAGCATCTCTAATCAGAAATGTACATTGAACATAAAAGTTCTTATCATCTAATTGCATGCGACTTCAGAAGATGTAGTTTCTGTTGAATTGTCCATTTTGCAATCTGAAGATGATCTAGTGCCGTGTTAGTTTAGTACTGGTAGCTTATTATTTGGTCAGATTAGAGATAAGATACAGCATACAGGTCAACAGAATAAATAATAAGGTGCAAGCAACTAGTACATCAAGGAACGTGATCCAACATTAACAACCAATGGGAGATTCTCAGAACATAAAGTATTGATTAATTTCACTAATGACACTCCAATCAAGAGATCACATGGTTTAACTTATACGTAAAGTTGAAGACTTGAAGTAGAAAGTGCTTGTACTAAAAGTAATCAAGGGGTTTGGAACTTAAAGTGAAAAGAGTGAATGAACATAAGCAGTATAATATCAGCCTCTTAGCAATGAGGGTGGAGGTGGATACTCACCTAGTGGCCTCTAACACCATGTTCTTGAACTTTCTTTTGGTCACACCTTCTACAGTGAGAACCTGTCGAGATCATTACTATATCAATATACAAAAGATAGTGTAAGGGGAGCTTAACTAGGACTAGGAGACAATAGGAGGTAAACTAAAGTCATTGCACTCCCTTTACCTGGGTAATTATGTAAGTTGCATAGTTCCAATGGAAGGAGAAGTATCCTAGTATACACTTGTCGAGTTCCTCGATAAACTTCGCAATCAGGGGGTCAGGGTTCCCGCTATTTTGGAAGAACGCGAAAATATTGTCTTCATAGCCCTTATTCTTCCTCAGGTAATCGTAAGCTAGTGTGCACAGGTGGGGGCATTCGTTGACATTGTCAAATCCGATTTGCCTAGCTGAAAAAGAACCAGATTTTTCTCATCGACGCAGACATGGCAAAGAGTGGGGGAAACAGATCAGGTCCCGAGACCACAAAACCGGCATATAGCATAAGATGTACAAACTACAACGACAACTAGTCAATCACAGGTCTTAAATAGGCATACAGCACGAAATGTGCAAAAGTACAGCAAGAACCAGTCAATCACAAAGAATAAGTGGCATGTGGAATCTAGATCTTGAGTGTAGCGTGCAAGTGGTTGAACCATAATTTTTGTATAAGCAAGTTGGCTCCATGCAAATCTCTCCACGGCACCTAATAATTTTATATCAACCGTGATGCTTCCGTGCTGGTATTCCGAGCTGTATCAGGTCGGGCAAAGTAAACAAAGCAAATGGAAATGCGAACCCCGACGAGTTACCCCTGATGAACTGGGCCAGTTGTATCAGTCAAAACTGGAATCCAAAGCTGATAGTTCTCCCGACATCATGGACGGAACGCGAACCTTAATTTTACCACGCGCAATTCAAATTCGCGGAGCCAATATGCTACCATCAGGCATCAGCATTCAGCAAAGCAAAGGAAGCAGGAGCAGATTCGGGGGGCCGTACCGACGTAATGCGAGAACTTCTCGAGCTCCTGGACGCGGCTGGAGGGCGACACCAGCAGCCGCGGCGACAGCAGCTCCGCCGCGGATCCCGCCGACCCGTCGTCCCTCATGCCGCGGCCTCCGCTCCCTCACCTCCCACCCTCTCGCACCCGGTAGGCAGGCAGGCACCAGGCAGCGTCAGGCGGCCGAGCGCGGGCGGAGGGACGACGACGCCAGGCGAGGTGACGCGGTGCGCAGGCCTGCCGCTGCCAGGACCATGCTGCGGTGTCGGCGTCAGCGGAGGTGAAGAATGGGGGTTCGGCCGAGAGACGGGGCACCGACCGACAGTTCCGCAAGCGGAGCGAGGGACGCGCGGAGGAGTGCGACAGTGGCGTGGCCGAGCACCCCCACGGAATCCGCGGCGGCGGCTGTGGACTGGCAGGCACGGCGGAGGAGGCGGGCGGGCAGTGGACGGGTCGGTCGCTCGTGGACCTCGCTTCCGCGCACGCGCGGTGGATGCAGGGGCGGTGGACTGGTGGGTGGCGAATTGGCGAGGGCAACGGCGCGCTCCCCCTATCTGCTCGACGAGAGTTCAAGGGATGGGTGGGGGGTGGCGGCTAGCTCGGCGCGGCGGCCCCGCCGTGCGACCACACCACCCGATCCGCGCCAGTTTTTGGATCGGGGTGGTGGGGCAGGTGGAGGTGCCCACGTTATCTGCTCCTACTGTTCACCGGTGATGTCGCCACCGTGCCGGGACCGGTATGTCAAGCGGATGATGACGTTGATGGCGGCGGCGCGTCTACTCGAGAGTTGGGGGCCTGTGCGAGTCTGTGACGGCGTGCCGATCCGATTTTAGTAACGACGTTGACGTTTATGGAAACCTTTAGCCTTTTATAAATGGAAAGAATGGACCAGGTACCCTTTCTTTTACGGGCGCCCTTCTTTTACCACAGAGCATCCATTCCTCTGCTTCCTCGTATTTAGTGTCTGTTCTTTTGACTCAAAAGGAACAATGAAAAAAATATTATTATTTGTTCGAAAAAACATTATTATCTATCACATCTTCTCTCATAAGAAATAATATTTTATAATATTTTAATACTATTCATTTACAACTTTATTATTCTTTTTCACCAAAAAGAACGGCACAAATTATTCACCTATCACATCAAATACTTTTATATTAATTATTCAACCGTCACAACTTACTAATTATTCATTCGGCACATCGGATGTTCTCGTACTAATTAGAAGTATTAAAAGTAGATTAATAACAAAAATTTCATTTCATAATCCCGAATAAATTGGTGAGACGAATTTATTCAACCTAATTAGACTATGATTAAGCAATATGGTGTTACAATAAACATCTTTTAGTGATGACTTAACTAGACTTAATAGGATCGTATCATAATTTTCAATCCATCTATGTAATTAGTTTTATAATTAGATTATATTTAATTTTTTTAATTAGCATAAATAAAATTGATGTGACATTTTCACCTAACGAAACAAAGGGAGGGCTTAGTAGTACTCCTATGTTTGACCAATGCTGCCTTGTATGTCTTGATCCAAGATTTCTCAGCAAAAAAAGACATGGGATTATTGATCAATTCACCATCCTCTTCATCTGAGTGTGCTGATTGACGACTGAATAAATAGCCGGAAGCAACAACTGCACGAGAGAGAAAGAGCGGATCCAACTAAGGAAATGCAGTCAGTACCTGTTCTGTCGGAGCTAATCATGCAAAGCTAGCGTAGCGGTAGGGCTGGACAAAAAACTCGAAGCTCGTTAGCTCGCTCGAACTCGCTCGTTAGCTCGCTCGAACTCGCTCGTTAGTGGCTCGGCTCGGCTCGTTAGTAAAATTTGTAACAAGCCGAGCTCAGGTTTTAGCTCGCTATGATAACGAGCTAAGCTCGAGCTGGCTCGCGAGCCGCTCGCGAGCCCTAACGAGCCAAGGTTGCAGCACTCAGCAAACAACCTAATATGTCCAACTTCAGATCACAGCCTAATAACTTGGAGTACTAGATTGCTTATTGACTACTTGGTTTCATTGTTGGTTGGCTTGTAAACATGTTGCATTTGTTGATTCCATACTTACCTGTTAACTATGATTTTTGAATTTATAACCGTTAAAGAGCTGGCTCGCGAACTTAACGAGCCAGCTCGAGCTTCTTAACGAGCCGAGTCGAGCTAGGTTCCTAGCTCGCTAAGATAACGAGCTAGAACGAGCCGAGCTCTAACGAGCCGAGCCATAACGAGCCGAGCTTTAACGAGCCGAGCCAGGCTCGATGTCCAGCCCTACGTAGCGCGAGCCGTCGAAGTGAATGAATTCGAAAGAACGAAGAAGGAAATGAGACGACTCTTTCTTGAACAATTTCATAAGCAGATCTTCCCCTCCCTCCATCCCCTAAAGAGTAAAGAGTATCGTCGTTGGTTTTCGTATCACGAATTTAACCGAATTTGTAGAAAATACATGCAATATTTATATCTCAAATAAATTTGTTAGAAAACTAGATTCAAATGTATATCTAACTATATTAATTTTGTACTATACATATTAATATATTTTTATATATATTTAATCAAAGTTGTTTCTCGGGAAGCGAATTCGAATAATACCTATGCATCGCCACCGGCCAGCCACAGTCGCAGGTCAGTCTCCTCTGGAACAAGAGTAGTTGTACCGGTAACCTGAGAGAGGAGCATAATAGCCGACCATTTTGCCAAAGGCAGAACGACAATACAACGTTTATAAACAGAAAAGGCACTCGGATCAGGCTTAATAACGGCGGGGACTTTACAGGATGTATCTCTTTTCTTTCCCTTTTAAAGCTTAAAACTTGTAAATTACATGGCACACCAGCACAGGCCCGGAACCCATCATCTGTTACAACAAGCATTATTCCGACTGTAAGACTGTATACAGGGCTTCACATTACCAGCGCCCGTTGGCATGACGGCGCCACACGGAGACTCCGTTCACCCCGCCCCCCAGGTTAGTGTAGTCACCGACCTGGTGTTGGTATCCATTTGTGTTAGCTCCAAGATTCACCGCTGCATTGGGAGAGCCATTCAGCCATGGCTTTGAAATACTTAAGTCGGACAGGCCGTTAGAATAAGTACCCATTGAAGGAAATTGCCTTTCCCTCAGCCCATGGAGGGCACTCATGTCATAGGACCTTGAGAATCCGTCGTCATAGTAATGGTCGGTTGAATTGAACCGACCAGGACTGCTAACAGCAGCCATCTCCATATTTGCCAACTTGCCTCTTGGCAAAAATGGCCGGCCAAACGCATGGTAATCTTGACGGAATGAATCTGGCATATTGCTGTTGATATGATCCTCCTCAAGCAAATCGTTTATGATGTCAAGGTGTGGAAATTCTTCTGGTACTGGCCCCTGCTGTTGGTGCCAGGCATGGCCATCGCTTGCCCCAGATTGGAACTGCCTAGATTGCACTCCATACCTGCTGAGCTTTTCTGTTTCTCTGCTACTTGCTTGCTGATAACTATCATCCCTCCGTGGTTGTTCATATGCTTGACCATTGGTCATTTGTTGGTAAGGAGACTGATCCCTCCAGACATGCTTATTAATGTTACTATCACCTTTCCACTGCTGCCAGCTGTCAGGTGCTTCTAATTTGCCCAGCCCAGACTTCAACACATGCCTAGTTGACAACTGATCAGGTCTACCAGCAGGAGGCATCATAACTGCTGTACTTGATGCATATGCCGACAGAGGCTGTGAAGGGGTGGTATCTTGGCTCAGAGAAGTTGACTGATATGAAAGGCTTGCGGATGTTGTACCCAGGCCAGCCTTACCAACAATAGCATTACGGTATGTCTGAGGAGTATAAGGTGGGGCAGAAGGGGAGGGACCATTTACTGAGCGTCCAGCTGCTTCACTCATAGAGCGAGAAAGCGATGAAGAAATGTGAACATGTGAAGTAGTTGGTGCAGTTGATCTTGGTGTGGGGAACACAGGTGCACTTGAAGGCCTTGATGCTGTAACCTCAGAAACTAAGGTGGCTGCGACCTTCCTGGAAGTAGCTGCTTCTTGAGCTTCAGAGTTGGCGTCCAAAGAAGTTTGTGGCAATACTGAGGATGGCAGGGCTGATTTATCAACTTGTGGTAGTCTTGGGGGAGCTGGAATAGGTTTATCATGGACTGATAATCTCGAAGGACCAGAAGCATCTTTACCACCTGTTGGTAATTTCACCAGAGTTGGAGAAGCTTTGTCAACTGGTGTAGACTTGGGAAGAACTGTAGTTGCTTTGTCACCGGCTGGAGATTTTGGGCAAACTGGAGGTGCTTTGTCAACTGCTGGAGATTTGGGGCGAATGGGTGTTGCTTTGTCGACTGCTGGAGATTGGAGACGAACTGGAGCTGCTTTGTCTACAGCTGGAGATTTTGGACGAACTGGAGTTGGTTGGTCAATTGCTGGAGATTTGGGGCGAACTGCCAGTGCTTTGTTTGTGGATGGAGATTTGGGAGGAACTGGAGTCACTTTATCAAGCAAAGGCAGTTTTTGGGGAACTGAGGCAGCTCTATTGATTCGCGGTGATTTTGAAGGAAGAGGGGCATCTTTATCCACATCAACTGCTGGTGGTTTTGAGCAAGTAGATGCTATGTTGGCTTTCATTTTTGAACTCGGTCCATTAACTTTGTTTGAAACTGGATCAACTTTTGCTGTGGCAGGGGCAATCACAGATTCAGTATTTGTAGGGGGTGGTACACCAGAAACAGCTTCCTCTGGCATGCGATTGACCACAGGGACATCCTTATTTGGCAGTCCATTAGCTTTTAGATCAACTGCAACTTCTGAGGAATGCTTTGGGCTCTCTGGAACATCAGGTGTATTCTCCAAAGAACTGGATGAGTTGGAAGACTCTGCTTCCTTTGCTTTCGCATCCCTAGCTTCAAAATGAGCTTTAAGAAGTTTTTGCCCCTCAATGTTCTTCTGAAAAAAATTACAAAAACAAAGCATGGTTTACCGAAAAATGAATTGATTGATGCTAGTTATGAAGTAAACAATGAGCACTTTAAATGTAAGTTGGCAAACAAGTGTCATCAGCACATCCAAGGATGCAACTGGTACATGTTTTATACAGAGATAACAAAGGAAGAAATATAATAACAACATAACCGATCACCAACAGTATAGCACAAAAACTGATGAAAAAAGATCTGACATAATGATTTTGCTTGGAGATATAATTTGTCCGTATCATGAATGAATCAAATATATTTTTTGTTCACCATTTTGCATTTGAACCATGAACTCAAAAGCATAAAAATATGATACACAGGAAAAACATCGTAATATTGTATCGATGATTTGGAGGAGGAATCATGATAGTTTTGATTGTTGAATCAATTACCTCAACCACCAAACCATGTTCACTACGACCTGGCTACCAGGGTGTCCCAGAATCATATTCCCCAAAAAAAAATGCATTTAAGATATGCATCATAAACAAAACCGATCGTCACAATTTAGACACTTCATTCACTTATATATGGAAAATATAGTAGCCAAACTATGATTTTTGTAACAAACATAACTTCGTTAATAATACTAAATTTACCTCGTGCAGACGCTGCCCTAGCTTACGAAGTTTATCTCTCAAGGTAAGTAGAACAGTATCCTGGTCCAATTTTGGAACTGTACAGAAGCCAGAACCATTGCGGCCTAAGCCACCAGCAATACTAGAGGTGGAGGGAAGACCATCACCTTCTTCGGCAAAGCCAACAATGCTTATGCCCTTGTTACGCTGATTTTTTCCTCTGCACAAAAAGTCCAGTTGGAGAACATGTGAATCTTACGAGAAAACACAGTGCAACCATTTTGCTAACTTTTCACTAACCTATTTGGCATGTCTGATCCATCTGAAGAACCTTCTTCCAAGGCATCAACATTTGCTGTCACTTCCACCACTGGTAAACCATCACTATTATCGATTGCAATTTCATCATGAAATCTTTCCAGAATTTTCACTTCACATTTCTCGTCTCTTTCCTTGTCTTTAACCTTACGGTTGTTCTTCTTTTGTTTGGCCTGAAAAAGATATCAAGCATATCATAAACAGGACGGTACATGAGCAATAAAGGCATCAAGACAACAAGAGCTACGAGAAAGAACAAGGATATTTGAATATGGTTTTTTGTCAGTAACAAAGAAAACATATGGACAACCAAGCCTGATGAAACTGCAAAACCTAAGATGATAATATCACCTGCTTTTTCTTCGCACGCTTGTCCTTTTCATTTGCTCCACCACTACGCTTCCCCTTCATATGATTTTCAAGAAGCCCTGCCTCCTCCTCTTCCTCACGAATAAGCTCCTCCTGTCTTTTCAAAGCAACAGCTTCTTGGTATGCAACTTCAATTCCACTGAAACAAAATGTAAGAAGCATAAGCCACCATTAGAGAACAGCGAACTCACAACTTTAAGATATTCAACTTTCCGAAATTCTTTTCAAAGTTCAAGCCAAACTATAAAAGATGTCTGCCTCTATTGTGCATAAAATAACCAGGAAAAAAAATTAGCCTCTTTTGAGATAGATAGTCAGCATGTGCTTTAGAGTGTTATCAAATATAGTCGGTGCGCTAGTATCAGACCATATATCTTCCATCTTCACATTCATAATAAGTTCAGCTGAAGACCATTTCACACAGGATTTCTAGTAGCTTCAACTTTAAGCCCCCAGGTGCTGAACATTTGGATCAGACCATCTAACCTTTCAGTTTCAATCCTCATCAAGTTTGCTATGTCTAGTTTTGTCTATATTATAGTTGAATGTTGAAATTTGATGGGTTAAGTAGCTCTATAAGGATGCCCAGGACTAAGAATAAACCAGCGAAGTCTGGGGAGTAATCAGTTCTGAACTTCTGATACTAGTCAAGAGAATCAACTGCATCCAAGTAATCAGAATTCAGATGATCAAAATAGATACACCAATAGTTACCTAAATATATGAGACAGCACAAATGTTTCAAGTATCTTCAGGCCAAGTTCAGTTAGCCGTCTTTCCTCGCGCTCCATAGAAACTTTGTAAACCTCGCCAGCAGTTCCATCCTACAGACATCAGCATAATTAAAAGTGATTAAATGCAACAATGATTTCACTTCTAAGCACCATGCGAGAAATATAAGCTAACCACTGCCCGGCCTACCAAGTCACCAAGATAGTTTAGACAACATACTAATTGTGTATTCAACATTTGTTTGTACAGAAAACATATATATACATATGCCTTTGTTGAACTGGGAACCACCGTTTTAACAAGGGAAAATTTTATGAGCTACAACAGGGTATTCATTATATGATGTTATCTTTTTATGGGGTTGTTGATATGATGCTGAGTAATAGTAAACACAGTTAATAACTATCAGAAATTATACCACATCACATACAGATTGCAACTCCAGTAAATAAACCTCTAGCTGAGCTCAAATGGATCACGAGTGCTTAGACATGCTAGCAACAAAATTTCCCCAGTGTAATTGATCTAGTGCCAAGAAAATTATATTATTCCTACCTTCATGATGTCATCTTTTTATGGGATTGTTGATATGATGTTGAGTAATCGTAAATGCAATTAACAACTATCGAAACTACATCGCATTAAATACAGATTGCAACTCCAGTGAATAAACCTCTAGCTGAGCTCAAATGGATCATCAGTGCATAGACATGAGAAACTAGCAACAAAATTGCCCCATGTAATTAAGAAAATTATATTATTCCAACCTTCATGCGGCTTTGGGAAGTTTTGTCATCCTTGGGAGCTAAAGGTTGACAAGGCAAGGGCTCTGAGGCTGCTCTTTTAATCAAAGCTATAACATCACCAGCCAAAACAAACATGTCCATGTCAATATGGACCATAGGTGCAGATAGTTCTTCCAAGTCTGATACTTTTGTACTGCCTTTCTTTCCATTCATCTGGTATTCAAGTGCCTTCAGACTCGTATGCATAGAGTCCATCACTAATGTGGAAGTAACTTCTTTCTCTACAAAGAAATGCTTCACCAAGACTTTCAATATAGTGTCAGTCTTTTCCCTGGACATGCGACGCCTGGTGCTTGGGTCGATTGCTGACCAGAATCCACAAAAGCTGTAAGACCAACAAATATTTCAATGGTTGAAAGTTTAAAAAATGCCAGCAATAATAACGAATTTACTATGACTGATTAAACTAGGAAAATCAATTGTCTAACCTGGGCCATCTTGTCTTGTCCTCAATGAGTTTGCTAAGTTTACTTCGTCGCTCTTCAACAAAACGCCGGTATATTTGCTCTACTTGTGTCATATAGACACGAAGCAATTCTCTCCGATAAGGACGATCAAGGCAACGAAAAGGTCTATCCACTTTCTCCCTTAAATGTCCAAAATACAGCAGACAGATGTCAGCATTTGCAAGATAATTTGACAATACCATAAAGAAACAAAAGTGAGTAAATTGTCTCATATACAGAACTAAGCACAACGATGGTTTGTTTCCTGAAGGCTATGAAATTAATCAGATTGAATTATATACTGGAGCAAATGCAGCAGACACTCCATATGGCATAGTCACGGCTGAATTAATAATGCATTTGCAGGGAGAAACACAATTTCCAAAAATATTTGGCAGATCGCTTGTAGAACATTCATAAATTTTTGAACCAGAATGATGATCAATCAGAGCACAAACAGATTAGCTACCTGATAACCTGAACTTGAGCTATGATTTCAAGAACATCATCAACAAGAAAACCATCCTGAATCTTTGACAACTCCATAAACTTTTTCCATCCCCAATCATGCTCCTTCTTCCAGAACCTATGCAAAGTATCTACAAAAATTATTTAATTAATGCCTGGAGATGATGACAAGACAATTATTGTGGGCAGATCCCTATTCAGAAAAGTAGAAAACAGACCAGGTTAGCTCACCTGAGTATTTCATCTTTTTAGGATCTACATTGCCTACAGCTATAGTGAACTGTGCAAAATGGCTCCATCCTGGAATTGTCAGATCAGGATCAAGAAGTTAAATCAGTGGAGCACTGGCATGTAAAATATAGCAACAGACACAATAACATCAAACCTGGGAGAAGTTTGTCATGATTAGCAACGCAAAGGAACAACGAAAGATGATTAGAGACATCACATCCCTGAGGATATACAAGAATATACCTGCATAACAATATTTTGGGAAAAAAAATAAGCATAAGAATCAGCACGTTATCATGCAGAAGGTGTACAGCAGAAAATGGCATAGAAGTGTAAGGTTTCTTTTATAAGCCCTCAATATAACTATATACCTTTCTAGTGTTAATAAATTCTCATGGGAAAAAGTCAAACCCATGGGGGTGTATTATATATGTAGAATGCAATACATTATGTTAACACTACCAGGATACGCCCTCACTCCCTGTTCCCAGCTATCCAGAACCACCCACAACAAACAACTATATGACGAAAAAATTATCATATGGCGCCAATGGCACAAATGAGAAAAATAGTGTGCGACATATTTCAATCTCCAGCTTAGGGACAAATATTTCCAATGAAGACACCACAGAAAAGTGTATCAGTAACATAAAATGCTATACCTATACAATGCAATGAATCAGAAAAGTGTGTATTTTCTGGTGGCAAGAGTAAACATATCAACAAACATTTACTCAGCGATAGGCTTTAGGGTTGTGATTGCACATGACAGGGGTGCAAACAAAGAAAACATTAGTGAGAACAAAACTAGCATAAGTATCATCCGTAGAATCAACATTAAAAAAAGATAAGCCTAGCCACGGTAAAATCAGAAAATTAGATACAAAATTTGCTCAACTTTCAGTGCATAGGAAATAAGCACTTGCAACTTGCAAGCGTTTTCATATGAGGAAAAGAAGAAAAAGGTATGAGGTAATGTGTGAAGCATTGGCAACCATGAATAGTGTCATATCTAACCCACTACAAGTGATAAAGCATTAGTTCATGATAGCATCTATCATGAATGGCAGATTCCATCCCTCAAGTACCCAAGTCACATTTGAAACCAGGTTACATACTGACAGCAATGTTTAAGTTCTCTGAAAAGAAAGGCATAAAAGAGAAACACCAAGACAATGTTTCCAAATAATTGCCATCAAGCACTTTACCATTTGTAACCCCCAGCTTCAAACGGCTCACTTTTCATTTCTCTCTTTTTCTCCTTTGAGAAGTTTGCAATTTTCCAGGTGTGACGTCCGAATAATTCCGAAGGCTTGGGGCCTGCTATTGCAATTCAAAAAAAATGAGCTATTGAGAGGGCAAAACCAAACATAGATACTTATAAAACTATAGCTAACAACAAATGTAAGACATGAATGAGGCAAAGGGCTTGTATTTATCCTTGACAAAACTTTGAATAATTTGAGTATGATCAGTGCGAAAAAACAACTTTCAGAAAGACATATTCCAGTTTACTACTTACAATGAAACGAGACTAATATATAGCATATTAATAACACCTTCAAGAGGCAAATAGAAAGGCAGTCAACAAGGTACTATGAATAAACTAAATAAAATGGTAAGTGGCATAATAAAATTTTGTTTCTTCACAAGAATAATTTGAGGTACACATATGATGAATTGAAAATCTAACGTGCATGCAGTCTTGAGTCTACATGCATTTTTCCTGGGTCCTGCTCCCTTCCTGTTCCTATCTAGCTTGAATCAGGTTAGACGGGCACACGATGGGCCTCTCTGCAAGGCAGAGCTGGGTATCCTTCTTTTATCAACTTTTGAACGATTGTGTATTCCATTTTGTTTGAAATGGAAATGGGGTGAGCCTCGGTTAGAAAATATATATATGGCATTCTGACCCAATCATTATTTATCCTTTTTTTTAAATACAAACATTTAGAATGAATTTAAAGTCCTGTACACCTATACAAAGCAAATCAGATATGAGAAGATACCAAATGCATGACACCGTTGTGCCAGAATCATCATGGCACAGTAAAAGTAACCAACATTTGTCAATCTTTATGCTGGTCATAACCCAGCATGAAGCTACCTTGGATGCTGTGGCGTTGCGCAATGGAGCAATTGGTACTCCCCCAATGCCAGAACGGTAACTTTCTTAGACCTTACATAATTGGCAAAAAAAAAAAACCTACAGTTTGACTTCATAAAAAGACAAGCTATAATTCCAAACCAGTCTCCCAGTGCCACAAAAAAAAAGATTATTTATCTTTGACCTTGCATACATAATATGTTTCTACTCTTGAATAACAGATGAATGCTATGCAAAGGTGAGTCTCCTAGGAGGTGGACTTATCACAACAGATGTACACCAAAAACAATATAGTTATTCAAACTTATCCACCAGTTACCCTACTTCTAAAATTGCTGCTGTAAAACATGTGAAGTGGAAACGGGGCACTGATTAGCGCCTGTATTCGAACAGATATACTTCCTACGAGGGGTCTTCGAGGGAAGGAAGATAAGGCAGAGGCAGCAGAGGAGAGGCAACGAAGAAGGACGAGAATCTGTTGGTGCTATATTGGGTTGGCCCACTTAGCCAAGAGCAGTCCACGAAATGACTAGAAGCAAACCCTAAAAGCTCCTCTTCCATCCTCCACTCCTTAGCAGCCTTCATCACCAGGATGATCGCCTCCTTGTCCAGTCATCACGAATGGCAGAAATCAACGATGTGGAGGTTTTCAAGCACTAGTAACCTTCTCTGTTTCAAGAACACCATCGTCGGCTCACCATCACGATCACCCCATTCCTCCAACAGCGCATTTCCTTGTCCATCCTCTTCCGTACCAGCCTGCACGTGGCACACCATGCCTAGCCTGATTAACTGTCACCCTGGACCACCTCACCCTAGTCGCTCTGGCTGCCCAGCCTGTCGATTATGCCCAACTTGAGCGGCGACAGGGTGGCACTAGCCGCCAAGGTGGCCGCCTATTTAGCCTTCTAGAGCACTATCTAAAACATCGAAGGAGGCTAAGTGATAGGATCAGTCCATTTAGAGAAGGTAAGCACTTAATAACTGTTTCTAAGCCTCTTTGTGCATGAGCAGAGCATGGTTGGACCACCTTATAACGGATGGATTAATCCAGCTAACGATAAAGGCCTTCAGCTAGCATTCACTGATTGAAGACTGAACAAACCGCATGCTATGCATTAAGGCTACACACTTTTCAGCTAGAGTTTTTGGAAGATGTCGGGACTATGGTAACAAGCTATATGCCGTATGGTCATAGGTTCTGCTTTTGCAACTGAAGCAGTTATATTTGTGTATATAGCAGGAATATCAACTGCATTAAAACAGCATACTCCCCATCCAGACAAAAACCACCAACACTCAGCGTTACTCCAAAGAAACAGGAATTGGATCATGCAGGTACATTAACGCACCAGGGTCGTCATCCTCGCCGTCCGTGTCCCAGAAGGGCGGGGACGTCGAAGGGCTGTCGCTATCCGCACGCTCACATGATCTCCACTCGGACAAGGACTCGCCGGACAGGCTGTGCTCGTCATCCCTCATCCCAGCTGTGCTTGCCGCAGAATCATCCGTAACCGCAGAACCGGCCATCCGCGAAATCCGCAACGGCTCCAACCAACCTTACTCGCAGCTGCATGCATGTAAACGGTAGCATCATCAACTTTAACTGAACCCGACACATGGAATTGCTGAATCTCCGGCCCGACGATACTCCCAAAAGAAAGATCAAATCCACTAGGTTCCCCCGAAACCAACATGAAACCGTCCGCCCCCGACAAGCATGCATATCACAAGCCCAATCAACAGGAAACCCTCAGAATTCGCTGAATTCCCATCGAATTCAGCACGCATGGGGGGTCAACTGCCCGAGCTGAAAATCACCTCCCCTGGACACCAGACAGAACCCCCAGCTCATCATCCGATCAGCTAAACTTCCTGAACGATAGGTAGAAGAAGAAAAAAAATCAACCGCCCAGCCACTCGAACCCTAACTCCCCGACCCGCGCCACCGCCCACATCGAGCGCGCGCGCGCGCGCGCTCTCCCCCCGCGGCGGCAGACGACGGGCGGGGGGGCGACCGACCCCCGATCTAACAACGCGCAGGGCGGGTGGGGTTTTACCTGCCGCGGCGGCGGCAGCGGCGACAGTAGCGTGCTCGCGGCGGCGGCGACGGGCGCGGACGCGGAAGGGTGGAGGGAGAAGGGAATATGTTTGGATTGGGGAATTGCGAGTTGTAGCAGCGAGCGAGCGAGACGGTCTCGAGCCGAGCCGAGAGAGAAAGGGGGGAGAAAGGGAAGGGAGGAGAGCAAAAAAAAAAGAGAGGAAGGTTCAGCACCGAGAGAGAGAGCAGAGCAGGCCAGAGGCGGTGAGGTGGATGGCCTCGGCGCGGTCTGATCTCGCGCTCGCGTTGCGTGCTCGCGTTGCCCGCCGCGCGCGCCCGCGATGAGATGCGCGTGGCCCGTGCGGACGGGGAAGGGGGCGGAGGAAAGGTGAAAACGGACGACGGAAATGGTGGGGGAATACCGGGCAACAATTGTGACACTTCAAGAAATTAAGTTGAGTTTAGTGGACAGACAGGTGGTTGTGAAAATTTTGAGAGATAGATTTGCTGATAACTTCGTGGCTTTGCCGGCAGCTGAAACTAGAGGAGGAGTCTTAGTGGCAGTGGATGGTGACCATTACAAGATCACAAACTCGGAATTGGGGGTCCACAGTGTCACTGCACATTTGTAATCTCTTGCTGGACCAGTTTCTTGGAGTCTTACTGCTGTATATGGGTCACAACATGATCATGAGAAAATTCAGTTTTTGGGGGAATTGAGGTGGATGAAGCTAGCAGTTTCTGATCGGTGGTTGGTCTTAGGTGACTTCAACTTGATTATGCAGACGGCCAACAAGAGTAACTCCAATTTAAATAGAAGGCTCATGGGTCAGTTCCGAGATGTGATCAGGGACTTAGAACTTAAAGAGTTGAATCTAAGGGGGTGGAAGTTTACTTGGTCAAATGAGAGAACGCAAACTCGGATTGACAGAGCATTTTGCTCCACTGATTGGGACTTGATGATGCCTGTAACATTACAAGCTCTTTCTTCTCGTGTATCAGACCATTGCCCCCTTCTTGCTGTCGGCTCTGCCAATGTAAAGAGATACAGGGGGTTCCGTTTCGAAAGCTTTTGGCCAAAGTTGCAAGGATTTCCGGAGGTTGTACAGGAGGCTTGGAATAAGCCTCTTAGTGTGGTTAATCCGTTCCTGAGGCTGCACATAAAATTGCAGAGGACTGCAAAAGCTCTTCGGGCATGGGCAAAAAGCAAAATTGGCAACAATAAACTCCTTTTGTGTGCAGCAAGCAAACTAATTGGTATCTTTGATATAGTACAGGAGTATCGGCAGTTGAGTGTGCAGGAAATACAATTGCAAAGAGATCTAAAGGCTAGATTCCTGAGTATGACCGCTGTTGAAAAACTAAGGGCCAAGCAGAGATCGAGCCTTACCGCCATCAGGGCTGAGGAAGCCAACACCAAGCTCATTTACATACAAGCCAATGGCAAGCGATGGAAAAATGTCATCCACTCCTTGCAAACTACTTCTAGGATTTGCTATTCACATGATGAAAAAGCACAAGAACTGTTTAGACACTTCAGCACCCATTTTGGCCGGCCTGCACAGCGTGATCTGTCACTCAATTGGGAAGAGGTGTCGCTGCCAACATTGGATTTACATCACCTGGAGCTTGAGTTTACAGAAGAGGAAGTTCAGGGAGTTGTCCAGAACCTTGCAGGGGACAAGGCACCGGGTCCAGACGGCTTCATCGGTATTTTCCTAAAGAAAAGCTGGCAAGTTATAAAAGGGGATATCATGCAGGCAGTGCATTATTTTTATCAGCAGCATAGTCAGCATTTGTCTCACCTCAATACCGCTCACATTGTGCTTGTTCCTAAAAAGGCTGATGCCACGTCCGCGGGAGATTTTCGACCTATAAGCCTTACTCACTCTATTGCAAAACTTCTCTCGAAGCTACTTGCTAACAGATTAGCCCCGGAGCTGAATTTGATGATCTCAAGAGCACAAAGTGCGTTTATTAAGAAAAGAAGCATTCAAGACAATTTCTTGTATACACAGAATTTGACAAAAGCACTGCATAGAGCGAAGCAAGCCGGCCTTTTCCTGAAACTTGACATTGCATAGGCATTCGACACTGTTCGGTGGGATTTTCTAATGGAGGTTCTACAACAGTTTGGGTTTGGCCCTCGTTAGAGAGGATGGGTTTCAGCTTTATTGTCTACCGCCTCTACATCTGTGCTGCTAAACGGTGCCAGGGGAAAATGGTTTAAGCATTTTGCAGGTCTCAGGCAGGGGGACCCGTTGAGCCCAATGCTCTTCATTTTGGCCATTGAGCCGCTACACAGGCTTCTTGACTTAGCAACTAGGGACGGTCTGTTAACTCCAATTGCCAACAGGGCAGCAAAGCTTAGAATGAGCTTGTACGCTGATGACGCAGCGATTTTCCTAAACCCTGTGCAGCATGAGGTCCACACGGTTGCACAGCTTCTGCAAATCTTTGGGCAAGCTTCTGGACTCATCGCCAACTGCAGCAAGAGTGTGGTTTACCCGATCAGATGCGAGGGCATTGACGTGGCTGATATTATGCAAGGTTTCAACTGCCCGATCAAGGCTTTTCCGTGCACTTACCTGGGTTTGCCGCTGCACTTCAGAGCGCTGCATCGAGTTGAGATTCAGCCTTTAATTGATAAAATGTCAAATAGACTGTCTACATGGAGGGGTAAATTTTTGAACAAAGCTGGCAGGTTAAAGTTACTGAACACTGTACTCTCGTCGATACCCACTTACTTCCTCACAGTTTTCCACTTGAAAAAGTGGGCAATCAAGAGCATGGACAAGATTAGGAGGGGTTTTTTTTGGAAAGGTTCAGAAAACGCCAACGGTGGCCACTGTCTGGTGAGATGGGTGAAGGTGCAGAAGCCAAAACGTCTTGGAGGTCTTGGTGTCTTAGACCTAGAATTGTTTGGTAGAGCTCTCCGGCTGCGGTGGCTTTGGTATCAATGGACTGAACCCGATAGACCTTGGGTGGGTACTGAAGTTCCTTGTAATGATGTTGATAAGCAGCTCTTTAGAGCAAGCACGCAGGTCATTGTGGGGAACGGCAAGCGCGCTTTGTTTTGGGAATCCTCCTGGATTGATGGTAAGGCCCCCCGGGATTTGGCTCCACTACTGTACAAGTTGGCATGGAGGAAGAATCAAACAGTTCAAGAGGACTTGCACAACTATAACTGGACAAGGGGGCTGTGGAAGATGTCAACTGCCGCTGAAATGGTTGAGTTCGTTTCCTTGTGGACTTTGGTTAGTGATATTCAGCTTTCTGAGGAAGAGGACACCATTCGGTGGAAATGGACGGCGCATGGACAGTACACTGCGCGCTCTGCATATGCAGCCCAGCACGCCGGTTCATTCTGCAGCTTTGATAGCATGGCTATCTGGAAGGCGAAAACTGAAGGCAAACATCGTTTTTTTGCTTGGCTCATGGTACAAAATAAGATCCTAACTGCTGATAAGTTGCTAGTGCGCAGTTGGCCCTGCAATCCGGTGTGCTCCCTATGTGATCAAGAGCCTGAAACTGCAGACCACCTTTGCTTGAAGTGTGTTTTCGCGCAGGAAGTCTGGGTTCAGGTTTCGATTTGGACTCAAGGCGTCGTTGCTGTGCTGCAACAATCCCTGAATTTGGAGCTCTGGTGGGATAATGAGATGAGGGGACTCCCTACCAAACAGAAGCGGGAGCGAGCTGCAATCTTGATCTACACGACGTGAAACATTTGGAAGGAAAGGAACAGGAGAATCTTCGAAAGAAAATCAGCTACTCCGGCAAAGGTGGTGCAGCTCATCAAGGAGGAGATGGCACTGCGGCTAAGTGCCTGCGAGGGCGACTGATGCGTAACAAATTTATGAGATATAAGTTTTTCTTCCTTTTTTGTAACATCAATCATTGTAACGAACATACTTCTTCTCCCACTTATATGATATAGCAGTGCTCCTGCTTTCTTTTAAAAAAAATGGGGGAGAGGCTACGGGGCGAGGTGATCAGTGAGGTCGGCCTCCGTGGACTCTTTGGTCGCCTCGTTGGGGCCATGTGTGTTTCTCTCTCGGTGCGTGCGTGCGGCGCCTGCCTGCTTGCTGGCCGTGCGCGCTGCTGCAGCTGCAGGCAAAAAAGTTGGGAGATCCGGCTGAGCCAGGGAGGGCTTTCGGTTTTGGGCTTTTGTGTAGGGTGCTTTTTGAGGTTGCTTTTGTGAATTGTGATGACGTTTCCTCGGAGAGTAACCCAATCTAGTTTACGTGCTTTATCCCCCGTTTGCAAAATATATGGATTCAAAGCTATACATTGGAGAATAGAAGTGCGTTTGTAAAACATTATTTGCACGTACGGGGGAAACGGGAACGGCTCGACTTTTCCCCCCTTTCGATTGCATTCTACCATTTGAACAGAATTGGCGTCGACATGAAACGGATATCGGCCGTAAGTATGCTTCACATGCTAAGGACTTGAGGTCAAGTGTAATCAATAAATCCAAAATATGATAAACTTTCTCACATAAATGTTGTGGCAATATCATATGTAACGGATAAGTGCACAAACCATATTTGTGCTTTCACGTGTCGGATTGAAATGCAAATGACAAATCTTTTTGCTGATTTTTACAGCACATTTATTATGAAAGAAAAAATTACCGCACGCTGATTTGTACAGCTGATTCATTCCGAGAGGAAAATACTAGCCAAGAAGCAAGCCGAACAGAGGCTACAAAAATACAGTTTTCCATCATCCAGATTTCATTCTTTTTATTAAAGTAACCATGTGCTGTGTTTGTTTCACTCAAACGCGTGTGAGGTGATGGTTGCATTTGCATTGCTTGACAGGAATTTTTTTTGTTGAGATTACACAGTACAACGCAGATGTTCACAACACGCACGGAGCACCTCAATGACTGACCACCGTGCCGTCAAAAAAAATGCATGTATAGTCTATTAACAGCTAGGTACCGTATCGATCAGTATCGATGCCCCGGAAATCAATCATACTATTGCTCATCCCACCCTGCCGACGCATGACCGGCGGTCGCTCCAGGACGCCAGCGTGAGAGAGCAGCGCCCAGAGCTGCGTCATGAACTCGCCGCCCGCGCCGAGCATCTCGGCGTGGGTGTCCACGTTGTCCGACGGCGCGAGGAACAGCAGGAACTCCGTCCAGAACTCCGCCAGCACCTCCCACCGCCGCGCGTCGGAGGGCAGGGCCGCCCTGAGCTGGCCCCACAGCACCGCCGCCCGCTCGATCACGGTGGCGCTCCCCGCACTGTCGTACGTGCCGCTCTCCTGCACGAACGGCAGCTCTTGCTCCTCGATCTGCTCGAGCCTGTGCAGTATCTCGCTCGCCGTCGTGCAGCCGTCGAGGTGGTCCCGCGCCTGCTGCACCGCCGAGTCGAAGATCTGCTCGGCGGTGTTGCTCGGATCCGGCAGCATCTCCGGCACGAAGGCCACCAGGTAGGCGCAGTAGTTGGACAGCATCGTGGCGGTGAGCCTGTGGTGCTCGTCGCCGGCGGTGGCCCGGCCAGCCGGGTGGCCGCCGTCGTAATCCCACTCGCAGGCCGTGGTCGCGACGTGCCACGCCAGGATCTGGTCGGTGAGCCTGGGGAGCATGCACGCCCACGCCAGGCGCGGCAGCAGGCCGAGCCTCTGCAGGGTCGTGGCGCCGTTGCTGAGCTTGCAGTGGCTACGCTTCAGCGAGAGGAGCACGGCGCGCCTCACCTCGTGCGGCAGCGGCTTCCTCCGGCCCCGCTTCTGGCCCGGCCGCCGCGGCTCCACCAGGTAGAGCGTGAGCCACGAGAGCAGGTTCCACGGCCGGTGGCGGAACCGCTTGAGGAGCACGTACTGCCCGGCCTTCTGCTCCCAGTACCTGGTCTCCGGCGGCGTGATGCTCTCCTTCCACCAGAGGTGGCTCCGCAGCCGCTTCGACCACGGCCGGTTGTCGCGCACGCACCGGTACACGGCCTTGACGTACCTCCAGTTGGAGGAGAAGCCGGCCACCGCCTGGAACACCTCGAGCCCCGCGGTGATCACCACGACGAGCACCGTGACGGCGCGGTCGAGGTCGCGCACGCCGACGTGGGGGCGGTGGTAGCCGGGGCCCAGCGTGCCGAAGAAGGCCGTCCACATGGTCAGCCCCGCCACGGCGACGGCGACGCAGATGTACGTCCTGGCCCCCAGCAGCACGATGTTCCGGGTGTAGAAGAAGTCGTAGAGGAAGGAGAGCTCCGCCTCCACGACGCGGAACGCGGCGTCGGGTCCGGTGGCGCCGGCGTGGATGAGCCCCGTCAGGACGAGTTCGCGCGCCTTGTCGGACCCGGCCTCCGCGGGAACGTACCCGTAGAACCGCCGCTTCAGCAGCTTGAACAGGGCGAAGGCGAGGCAGAAGTCCCTGGCCCTGTCCTTCTCGAAATCGCTGTACGGCTGCTCGTCGATCCACCGGTACACCTGGTCGATGGTGACGACCGACATGGCGGCGATCTGGGAGAGCATGTTGTCCCGGGCGGGGTGGACGCCGTCGTGGACGACGGGCTCCATGACCTCCTCGCCGTGGAAGATGTACCTGTACCCTCGCATTGTGACGGGGTCAGGCGGCTGGTCGTCGCCGGAGATGGAATCCTCTTCGACGGCCATGTACTCGGCGACGACCATGACGGACATGTCGGGCCGGCTGGTCTGGATCATCTCGGCGATCTTGGCGGCCGTCTTGAGCACGTTGAGCGCCCAGAACGCCCAGATGGCGGCGCGGTAGCTGGCGTTCCGGCCGGTGGCGTTGGCGATGAGCCAGAGCACGAGGCCCGTCTGGAGGACGTGCTGCAGCAGGAGCTTCTTGCGCTGGTCGACGTCGCGGCGGCTGTGCACGGGCGCCGAGTAGGCGCTCGCCTGGATGAGGAGCAGCGCGGCCGCCCAGAGCACGAACGCCTCGCCGCGGAAGGGCCCGTCCTGGATGATCCCCACGGCGTAGGAGACCACCACGTAGGACATGGAGTAGGCCATCCACATGACGCCGCGGAGCAGCTTGTCGCTGCTCCGGCGGTTCGCCGAGCCGTAGAGCACCAGGACGGCGAGGATCAGCGCGCTCAAGAGCACCACCACCTCCAGACGCAGCAGGTTGCCCTGCACCGTACTCAGGCTCTCCCTGATGCCGCGTATGGCTGCGTGGCTCACCTCCATGGCGAACTCGCTCGGAGATTTGCTAGCCGACTTGTGGCGGAAGCAGATCATGGAGACTGAAAGCCTTGATCCATAAGAAGGCCAAAGGGGATTGAAGCAAAAACGAGGAGGAAAAGAAAAGGAATGGAATTGGTGTCCACACCATTTGCAAGATGCTAGCATGGCTTCTTTTGGGGGTTGCCTTAGAGGGCTTGAGGCGGTGGCACTCGATGCAAGATAAGAATCACCCCCAAAGTTTAAAGAAACGTTTGGCAGAAACATTTCTTCCTTCTGAAACCTGTCAGATATCAAAAACAGTTTCAAAGCAGCTGGTAAATTTGCCTTTGCACTTCGCTGTTTGAGCGGTGGGGAGAAGCTCCAAAGGTACCAGGTGAAGAAAAGGATATATCCCATTCACCAATGTTTGGAGATGAACGTGCAAAAAAGCAGATATCCATTCTCGACCAGTACTATGATTTTGTAAAGCTAAAAACTTGAGTGCTCAGGGAGAGCAAAGCATACTGGCATGAGAAGACATGCTGCAATTATCGCAGCATTTTCAGAAATCTGAGAGCCCATAATAACCATTGCATTGTGGCTAAACAAGAACTTGAGTGGGCTGATAGGCAAATACCTCAAAAACTAGATAACGGTAGTCAAACAATTTCCAAGATTCTGACGCTGATTCACCATACCATCACAGCTGAAAGACAAACATGATATGCAAAGCAGAAGCTTGGATCAAGCTGCATATAGAGTAGGATAGGAGTCATTTACTACATACGAGTACCATCATAGAGGCACTAGTTCTCTCTGAGTTGAAGAATCTTCTTATTTAGGAGAATACTACTTCATTATAACATCAATGGTCTACTGGGTCATGTGGAGCTCAAGCTTCTTGGCCAGCTCTTCCTTTATTGCACCGACAACCCTGTCCTTGACTTCACCCTCCTTCAGGAACAGGAAGGTTGGCATGGCCTCAACACTGAATTGCTCAGCAATGATCTGCTTAGAACATTGGCCTTGTTAGGAAAGCAGACAACTGAAGAAACAAGTAAATTGTATTATGTTAATCTTCAACCTTCATTTCATCAACATCGATCTTCAGGAAAACAGCATTTGGGTTCTTCTTGGCCATATCAGCGAAAATTGGAGCCATGAGGCGGCATGGTGGGCACCATACTGCGGTGAAGTCAATCACTACCTATTGTTAAGAAATATATTAGCATGAGCGTGTTAATATGGTTTGAGAAGTGATAACACCATTACTATTCAACATTAAGAAAGGCCTACCTGATTTTGCATTAGAAACTGAGATTATTTGTTACGTAATGAGCCAAAATGAGCAATCTGACCAAATTATTCATAAAACAGTACACAAATCTCCTCCGCTATCATGGTTTAGCACTCTTAATACTTTAACATGATCGGTTTTACTATACAACTTGAACGTGCTATGATATGAGTATAAGGAATTCAATTGTGGCAGAATTTAAGTATTAGAAAATCAAGGGATGATTTCCCACAAGCGTGTGCTTTCATCTTAAAGGGAGCAACAAATGTATCTCTGCAGAATACAAAACAGTAAAGCCCCGTTTAGTTCCGTGAAATTTTGGTGAAAGTGGTGAAATTTTTGCATTGGGAATCGTTTTCTGTGAGAGGTGGCACGGTCTGCGATGCGAAAATTTTGGAGACTTTTGGGGAACTAAAAAAGGCCTAAAGTACCAATCTGAACTTCTAGAGCAACACTACACCAGTGTTGCAAATTGCGGGCTATAGACTTTAGCGGAGTCCTTCTGGAAAAGCTATAAGAGCTATAGCGCAGCTATAGCAGAAGCTATAGCCTTTAGCGGTATGCAAAAAAGTAGCAAAATTTGGACCTAAACATTATTAATTTCATAATTTCAGCTCATATTTCACATATATATGTAGGCATTAGTGAAAACATAAGTAAATCAGTCACAATTCAGAAGATAAGTCATAAATCACAACTCATAGTTCATAAATCTCAAGTATATACCAAGTATATAAGTTCATAGTTCAACCATAGCGGTGTTAGCGATGCTAGTCTATTGAATTTAGCAGAGCTATTTCATGATATAGCGGAGTTAGCAGCATTAGCGGTAAATTTTGCAATATCGTAACGGCACCTATCTCAAAAAGCTATAGCGGAGCTATATCGAAGCTATAGCAAGCTATAGCGGGCTTTTTTTTTATGTGTAGTGATAAAAAAAATGTTGAAGCAGTTGTAAAAGAAGCAATGACATATTGTCATCTGCACACCAACCATATTATAAAACAATAATAGGATATAGGAGTAGGTTACAAAACATGAACCTGAAGTTGAAACTGGGGTCAGCCATCAATGCAGCAGCCTATATGCTATTTTTAATTTAAAGAAAAGCAATGATTGACACAGTGCAATAACCTCAAACAAGAGGGCAACACCCACAAAAGATATTCTGTTGCAGTATCTGCTACAAAAGATAAAAGTTTCTCTAAATTTTAGGTCGTTTGACTTTTTTTTAACCCCAAGTTTGACCGCTGGTCTTATTCAAAAAAAATTGTGCAAACATAGTCAAATTTCAGTAATACCTGAAGAATTTTTATTAATAAAGCAAAACACAACAAAAAATATGATATTTTGCACAACTTTTTGAATAACAGACGAGTGGTCAAAGGTTAAGAAAAATCAAACGAACTATAAATTGGAATGGAGTGAGTATCTGGGAGGAACGACTACTTCCACATCTGCTGCGGTCCTACCATCTGTTGTCATCACATTTTCCACCTACCGGGACCATCGAGTTCGGATTAATAATATTCTAAAATAGAACACGCTATTTAGATAGAAAAAACTAAGAATTTTTAGGGATAAACTCGTCTTTATGGTATAAAGGAAAAAGTCTACATCACCCCCTCAACTATGAGGGGTAGACTACATAACGCCCCAACCTATGAAACAGTATATATCACCCCCTGAACTTTTCAAAACAGGTCAAATTACCCCCTAAAGCAATTTTGAAAAATCATAGTAAATCGAAAAAATTCATAAAATGAAAAATTCAATTGTGTTGGACTCCAAATGAGTAGATCTACACAATGAACATATAATATGATATGCATTAGTGCATTTTTTTACAGCGACGAAGAAAATCATAGATCTAAAGTTACAACAAAAAAATTAAACTAAAGCATATCATATTATATGTTCACTGTGTAGATCTACTCATTTTGAGTCCAACACAATTGGATTTTCTATTTTATGATTTTTCTATGATTTACTATGATTTTTCAAAAATGATTCAGGGGGTAATTTGACCGGTTTTGAAAAATTCAGGGGGTGATATAGACCGTTTCATAGGTTGGGGGGTTATGCAGTCCACACCTCATAGTTGAGGGGGTGACGTAGACTTTTTCCTGGTATAAATAATTCCTAACGCCACAACAAAATAGGGAAATAGAAACCTCTAAAATTTGCTTCTCAAATCATCCAAACAATTAGATTACGGGGAGGATTTAGCCCAAAAGTACAGGTGGAAACAGCCCCTAGGGTTCGAAAATTTCACAGATCGGCATAAACCAAGGCAATCCAGTCGGAATACACCACCTACCCAGCAGAGATTCTTAACATGAGCAGAAGTACGGGACCGATCTAGCATTAATTCCTCGCGGCGACAGAAACAAAGAAGAGAAGAAACAGGTACCAGCTTCTTTGTGCTGTTGGCCTCATCGATCTGGATGCTCCATTCTTCCAGGCTGTTGATCGCAATCACGGAGCCCTCCACCGGTGCCGCCGGTGCCGGCGCAGGCGCAGCCGGTGCCCCCGCCGCCTCAGCACCCGAAGACGCCATCTCTCTGAGTCTCTGTCTCGCCGCGCGTACCGCTTCTTTGTTCTTTCTCACGCGAGGACTGGACGGACACACTGGACGGACGCGGTTGTGCTGTCTGCCTGTCTCCCTCTCCTCCTGCTCGGCTCGCGTTCCGATAGATATTTGCCCATAGGAGAATCGAATTTATGCTTTGTCGGGCCACATGACGAATATGCCCTTGTGCGCACAGGAAATTACGGTGAGAGGCTCCCGGGGAGGCTAAGACATGGGCACCGGGGGCCTTCAAAAGTCACTGGAGGAGGATACGAAGTAGATTGCCCCTGCAGCGGTGTACTGGAGGAGCTCCTCCATTCTGGCGTCGCCTGGGGTTGACGCAAATCGAGCGGAGTCCGGGTGGGATGGAGGAGCGACGTCATCCTCGCGGGGCCCACGCGTCCCACGCCTCGTGCCGCCACGCGCGTCCCGTTGCCGCCGCCCCCAACCACCTCGCGCCCGTTCGCGGCCGTGCTCGGAGTTGTCGCAGCAGTGCCTCGCCGTCGTCGCCGCCGAGCTGTGGCCGTCACCCTCGCCGGAGGAGGCCGCATCTCGGGCCGCCGCCTGGACCTCCATGGCAGGGGAGGGGCGGAGGAAGCAGGGGAGCTCCGGATCCGCCGGCTGGGACAAGGGAGCTCCGGAGGAGGGAGAGGCCGGGCGAAGGAGGGAGATGCCTCGTTGGCTGCGGCCGGCGCGAGCTCAAGGGTAGGCGACGCGCTCGACGCTCTGCTCCGCCTCTCCACTGCGTGCCCGGCTCCGCGCGTTGAGGGGGAGGAGGCCGGCGCGCTGCCCTGCTCTGCCGCTGTGCTGCTCTGCTCCGCCGGATCCGCCGGAGCTGCGGACCAGAGAGGAGAGAGGGAGGGGCGACGGGGAGTTGCGTCTGCGAGGTGGGAGGAGGGAGGGGGTAGGTGGGGGTGAGGCTGACATGCGGGCCCCACGAGCGGGTGGTTGGGATGGAGGAGAAAGATGAAGGAAGCTGGGTGCGGAAAAATTGGGAATGAAGGAGAGAATCTCGATAATTAGGATGGAATATTCTGTTTTGAAGGAGAAAATGAAGTAACACCAATGTGGGATGGGCTAACGCTGTCCGATCAGGAACGAACGGTTGGGTCGGCGTGCTCAGGTCAAGCGACATCCTTTTGGATTTCTCAGCGGCACAAATGGCTGTGCCCAGCATCAGACGAGACGACTCGGTCGGCGCTCATCGTCGGCGGCTCGACTCGTTTCGACTTATTTTCTTTCATATAATATTATTTTATTTATCAGACGAATACTATTTAACAAATCAGTTGAACAGATTTTTATTATCTTATGATCTTTAGTATGTTTCTCATAACTATTTTTTGGATCGTTTGCACACTTCATTGCCAAAAAAAAAAGATACATCGTAAGTAAAAGATTCTCCAATATTAATGGTGGAATTCATCCATTTTAAACGTCATATTCAAAAATAAAGATAAAATAATCTCCTCATTAAAATTTCTTAGTTCTCGATCTCGTGTCTCCTAATTTCATCAGTCCTCAGGTTCGCACACTCGTAGTTGGAAGACTAAAGGGTAACCAAATATATGATGAGAAAGTTTTTATATGATTTTTTTTGAATTACACCGTAGGAGACATCCACAACGCACGCACACTCATCTCTATGAACGCACGCACGAAAACTCTATCTTTAGGAGCACATTCGAAGACTGAGCCAGCACATTCCCGAGATTGGCGAAGTCACTACAGACGTCTCGTTGTCGACGAGAATGTCACTTACCACTGAAAATGCAACACTGTTAAATCCTGAAAAATTTACTCACGGAGAGTCGAACTCAATGTGCGTACTTAGACTCTTATAACCACTAGTCTACATATCCTTTCATTTTTTATTTTGATCGAACATGTTCTGTGACCGTAAATCAGCCTAAAAGGAATCACGCCACACCGAACTTTCCAAATCCATAGCCGAAAGCAAAAACATATGGACGGGGGAATCTAAATGAGTAGATGATATATACTCCATGTTCTTTTCGAAAGAGTAGACAATATCTTCATAATTATAAAAAAAACAATATCTTCACAAGGATGGATGTGGCATGGCGGAGTTTTTGAATGAGGTGTTATTTTAATCCACGTGGTTTACGAATTAGTCCCCCTGTTTTAAATTGCTTATCAACTTTTAATCACAACATTTGTTATTAAAAAAATTATGTTTGTTTTGTTTTTGTTTGTCACTTACTTTATTATCAAAGATATTTTAAGTATAATTTGGCATTTTGCATATTTACACAAATATTTTGAAGAATACGAATGGTCAAACATTACGATCAAAAGTCAATAGTAACTAGTAATTTGGAACGGAGGGAGTAGATACTAATGCATGATATGAAATTCTCACGCAGCTATCATAGTTTTAACGATAAATAGGACTCTCTTATTCGACATTGCACTTTGGTTTACTATAAACGCTTTAACATTTTTCTTTGGGAAAATTCGCATGTTTGGTCCACGTTTACATGTCATCTGTTTAGCGTTATAAACCTATTCTGCTTATGAATTTCTTTAGCATTTCAGAACTCGACAGGCAGATGGAGTGCCCTGCCTCTGCAGACTGCAGTCACAAGCACCAGCGCACTTTCAAACAAGTGAAAATGTAATCAGAAAATTACATCTCTTCAGTCTTCAATTTCATAGCCTTTCCTGAATACAGGAGAACGAACTAAAATGCAGCCTCCAAATTAAGGCAAAAAATTATGTCTCTTAAACCGAAAATACTACATGTGTATTTGACCCCGCCCCGGCTATCAGAAGAGGTACTTGGACAGCACGTATTTGGGGGCAGGTCTCCTGTCCCTGAGCCAGTGCTGCATGTGCACGCCGATGGCGTCCAGGTGCTGCCCGCTCCGGCCGTGGAATCCCACCACCTTCCCCTCCGTCATCGCCGACGAGAAGTAGGCGCCGAACTCATCGCCGAACGGCCCGTACTTGCCCCGGTTGGTGATGAACGTCAGCGATCTCAGGACCCGGGGCCCGTCCTCCATGCTCGTGTTGTAGTAGCCGTACAAGCACGTCAGGACCTCGTGAGGGTAGTCCAGCTTCACCTGCAAAACGCATTCAGAGAAAAACGATGTTATGCTACTGAGAAATGTGGCAGCAAGCACTGATCATGTCATGTCTTGGCAAGACAATGGATGAACAAAGTGTGCTAGGAACTCTTCTTAACCAAAAAAGAAGTGTGCTAGGAACTTGATATGGCACTCACCCTGTGGGTTATGTGGCCGCTGTTCCCATGCCTTGCAGACCAGACGGAGTAGCCACTCTGGTCATACTCGACCTGAATCGACCCGATGAAAGCACCTCTCATGATGTAGATTTGTTTCACCCCAGTGTAGACGCCGTCATCCCATGGCCGGCCTCCCTCCCCGCCCCATGGACCTGGTCCCATCGGAACCGGTTCTTTCACCATGCCATAAGCAACCTGCAGAGTAGTTCAAAGCATCGGTCATTGTCTGTTTCAGCAATCTACTCTGCGGAAATGCTGCTGATGGTTCAGCATTTTTTCAAGAACTCGATTCGGAGTTCATGCTTGCAAGAACTTTAGTTACCTCATCGTTTGCATATGTATTACTCTGCGTTTGAGCAAGCATGTTGTAATGCAGTGATGGACTAGTAGGGGCCGTCGGTCTGCTAACAAATCGCTGTGGTGCTACCTTGCCTTCCTGGACATGAACTCCAATGCCATCGATGTACCACCCCTCCCTGCCATGAAATCCCACTATCCTTCCATTGGTAAAACTTGTGGAGAAGTATGTCCCGCTCTCATCCCCATATGGTCCATATGTTCGCTTATTTGTGTGGAATGTGAGCGATCTGACCACAGTTGGGCCCATGATTATTGCCGAATCGCAGAACCCGGTTATATGAGTCAACACCTCTGACGGGAAATCAAATACTATCTGCAAGATAAAAGTTTCAGATCATCCAAACTTAAAAAATGTTACGTTCAGCGAAGAACTGGTACTGCAATCACATCTACCTTGTCAGGTGGAACACCTCCACTGAATCCATGCTTGTTACCCCATACTGCCTGCCCGTTTCGATCATACAGCACCTTCATAGAAGAAATTCCCACTGCACGTGTCAAATTGATCTGCCACACACCAGTGTATACACCATCGTCAAAGATGGTGCCACCACTTCCACCCCAGGGACCATAAGTCTGAGTGCTGTTCATGGCTGCAGCTCCTCTATCTCCATAGTAACTAGGGAAAGAAACCATCTGCAAGGTGAACTTCATATTTCAGAATTTTTACAATTATCAGGTACATAGCGAATGGGCATCAGAATGCAAATATGGTAGGCTAGTTTGCCAAACCTTGTTCCAGACAGCTCCATCACTATAGTCCGGTGATGGGTTTGCATACTGCTGCTTAGGTTGATTGCTAGCATAAACAGCATAACTGTCACCTCTATCTCGCACAGCAAGGACCATATCAGCTCCAGTATCACCCCCAGTGAAGCTGTATCCATTTCCACTGTGTGGACTTGGGAGGGTTCTGGGTGTGGCAGGAGAATTCAATGGATTTGGAAAATGCACTTGCTTCAGATAGAAGCCTACTGAGTTGAGATATGACCCAGACCTTCCATGAAATCCAATGATCTTCCCACTGCTCACTGGAAGTGAGAAAGGCGTGCCATCTTCAGTGCCAAAAGGTCCATACTTTGAACTGTTGCTCTGAAATGTCAGTGACCTTATGATCACTGGAGTCCCACAGACTGATCCATAGTGTCCACTTACAGATACAAGGGCTTCATCTGGAAAATCTAGCTTCACCTGCAGATTATATAGAACATAAGGAATTTTGAACATAAGACATAAGAACTTCAGTATCAATGCAGAAGAACTTGTCTGAACTAGAATAGTGATCAAATTTGGCTTGCAGAGCATAATTTGGTGGACCTTCACTAAATCAGTTAACAAAACAGCAGATATCTTTCAAGTCAAGTTCATCGGTATTCAAAACTTTATACAGATGTTTATACTTTTAAGAATTAATACCACCAATCAAAGATATCTCTAGTAGGGTCCTTTTACAATCAAACTAGAAAAACTACAAATGCTTCAGTGAGGATTCAGTAAACCACACCTTATCTGTTTCGGAGCCTCCATCAGTACCCCCGTGAGTCTCTGACCAAACTGATCTTCCTTTCAGATCATACTCAATCCTCATAGAATCAATAGCTGCACCATGGGTGATCACAATCTGGCGTATTGTAGAGTACACGCCATCATCCCAAGGATATCCTCCTGTCCCTCCCCAAGGCCCAACCACTATGGGGCTCTTCCCGTTAATGGCTTTGATGCTCTAGTAGACAAAAATCAGGAAACTTTTGTTAGAACATGATAACTGAAGTTCAATTCTACAAGCTCTAAGATATATCATGAAACCATTATGTTCTCAACTTTTCAATTCATTGCCAGTGAAGCAAAAATATGGTAATGATGTTCTGTTAGGAACCTTTCCAGGTAAGGAAAAAGAAGCAACAAATGCAAGTCATTTTACAGATTCTAAGATTTCTAAGAAATTCAATCGGTCCAAAAGTGTCCGATTCCAAAACTGGCAAATGAAAGCACCAAATGTTTTTGTCATGCACTGTGATCCCTATTCTGCCCAATTATAGGATGATATTTCTGAAGGTTCTATGCATGCTTAGAAGTTAATTAACTCATTGTTGACGCACACATATGCTCATGGAAGCAAACACAAACATGCACACACAAGCTCACGAACACACAAAAGAATGTACCATTTTTTGCTGCACAAATAGGCTCAGACACTTGAGAGTAAGAGAATTGAGCTTATGCCTTCTGCTACTGCCCACCTGCTACTGCGTTGTGAGCTTATTAAGACAAGAAGAAGCACACACCTGCCAATTTATAGGATGACTAGAGCAAAGGATGCCAGGGCGGAACCACACTGGCCACAAGCAGGTGCCAGCGTTTAACGGTAGAGGAGACCTGAAAGCAACCAGGGGAACTCGATTCTCTGACCTACTGGAGCCAATTCACGCACAAAGGAAACATGACCATGATGCGATTATCAGTCTTTTTCCCATCCTCTCGTCCTTTTACTGATCTCCGATCCCAGGCCACACCGACTTTGCACGATTCCCTGCAAAACTAGCGATGGGAAATTAAAGAAGCCACATATTTTATGACATCAATCTTGTAAATAGAATGCGTTATTCTGCGTGCTGCGTCTGTGGGTGTGTGGTGTGGTGGAACTCAACTAGCAGAAATGTAACTTGTTGGGTTCTTGATTCCAACTTCGAGAAGGGGGGTCGTTTCCTTGCACTTTTTCACGGGCCCTTGACTTCTTTTTCAAGCAGTGGACGCCACTGACTAAATGGAAATCAATTTTCTGAACCTCCAGTTCTGCATCATGAAAGTTCATCAATCTGAACAAACAGTATGAGGAAAAAAAGAGAAAAGGAAACGATAGAAAAGGTTATGTTACTCAATCAATCCGGCGATGTGCTTCTCGTTTGGTTCACCTCTCGAAGCGCCGCGGAGTTCCATGCCGTATCGGCCACGAGCGCCTCCCAACGCGAAAACGAATTTGGCGGGGAGCTCATTTTTCGCCATACTTGACCTTTTTATGAACTGGAGCGCACCGCCGCACGCACCCGACCTGTGCGCGTGTTGGCGGCGCGGGAATCGCGGGGAAGAGCGAGAACCACCACCAGCAGCAGCAGCAGCAGCGAGCGCGTGCCGCTCGCTCCCCGGAAGCGAAGCGTCGGACGCGACGCTCGACGTGACCGAATCGGGGAGGGTCGCGTCACCACTCACCACCCACCTCACGGCGTCGACCTCTCAGGTTCGCGGCTGGGCGGGCGGGTTCGCAGCGTATGGCGCCACCAGTGGCGGCGTATCGAGATCGGAATCCATCACCCCACGGCCCACGGGGAGAATGCGATGCCCTGCCGCGGCGTCGGCGTCGGCTTCGGCGTCGGTGCCGGCGGCGGGCGCGTGGCGAGAGGGCGCATTTCTACCGACGTGGAGCAAAACGTCGCGCAGCATCAGCGTCGTTTGGGCTTGCACACTACAGCTACAGGAGACCCAAATCATGAATGAAAATCTCCTATCGTGGGCTGTTTGGGCTTTTTTTGAGTTTTACACGACTTTTCATGTGATGATTTCTATTTTGTCCTGTTTAGTTAAAAAAAAATTTAGGGTTCCTTTGGAGGCCTATTAAGAGGATTAAATATAGATTAATTACAAAACTAATTACATGAATGGACAGGAAATCGCGAGACGAATCCATTAAGCCTAATTAATCCGTCATTAGAGATTGTTTACTGTAGCACGGTGTTGTCTAATCATGGCATAATTAGGCTCGTTAGATTCGTATCGAAAAATTAGGTAGGGGTTATGGAATGAGTTTTGTCATTAATCCACATTTAATACTCCTAATCAGTGTCCGAAGATTGATGTGACGAGTAGTTAGAAAAAAAATTGGGAACTAAACAGGCCTTGTCGTATTGGTACAAATTCGTGCGTTGCAAATGGCTCCACGGGGCTTGGGAGGTGTCAACTGATGCTGGGCAACACAGGCTAGATTATCATTTTCCCAAGTGTATCTGATTTATACTGGGACATAAGATAAGAGCCGGAAATCTATGGGCACATTTGATGTGGAGTCACAGGGTGGCCGAGCCCATGAGCCAGGTTGTGACCAGCCACGGTCTGGGCCAGTTGAGGCATCTTATGGTGTTTGATTGTATTTGACACAAGAGCTGAGTAGAGTCACAATTTTTGTTTGATTGCACAAGCACAGCCAGGCTAAAGACCAACTATCATCAACTACCACATTGAGATCTTGTTTGATACGAGGATGGCTGACCGTGAGCCACTTTACATAGGAGGCAACATAACAACATAGTGAGTGAGGTAATGCATGACAAATGTCCAATAAAACATATATAATTATCATTAGCCTCTGACTAATTAGGTCATACATTAATGAGTTATTGCTGCTACAAGTTCAGAAAGAGCATAGGCAAAATATGACCATCAAATAGAAAAGAGTCGACAAGTTAACAACAAAAAGGAGCAGCTCATCCCACTTTCTCAACTTTGTCATCACAGGCCTAAGAAATATTCTTCTTCAACCACAAATCAGAGAAGAAGAAAGCACATGAGATGCACAACACATTGACGGAACAACACAGTTTACCATCAGCACCAGACACCCCAATTGGAGCAGCAGGTGCTCCATCACAACCAAGCACCCCAATTTCAGCATTACCTTCACCATCAGCACCAGGCATCACAATTTCAGAAGATGGTGCACCATCAGGCATGGCAGCATAAGGAACAAGCTCAGGGGGTGCTGCTGTTGGTTGGGTAGCCATGTAAGCTGCCACTACCTCATCATATGTGCCATACCTCTTGTGTATAACACCTTTGTAGTGAAGAACATGCTTACTGCATTCGTGCCAACTCATATAAATCCCAGGAACCCTTCCTTGGAATACAACATAGAAACATGCCATGGTTGTCCAAAGAAGTAAAAGGGATGAAGCCTCAGATATAGGAGTATAATGGATTCAAGTGAACTATGGAAACATCAAACTCACCCAGCTCAGGATTATACACCTGAGCATGGATGAGTTTGACGTTTTGATGGGAGCCTTGAGAATCAATAATGAAGATCATATCATCATTGGCAAGGAGGCAAAAGAACAACAGAAAAAAATCATAGGCAACCTCATATGAAATTTTTTGATTCATATGACCTTGAGATGGAGCATAAGAACAGTAGCATCAACAAAAGTTCATGGCAACAATGGAAACATGGGAGACATCCATCCCAGACTTGGGAAGCATGAGAATGGATGTTTCCCATGTTTTGATTGGAGACATGAGAAATAGAATAGTAGATATAAACACAACTCCATCTTCACTCGTTCAAAATCATCATATTATGTATAACACATTCATTGTATCATCATAGGCAAGAAAATAATAAGTCAAATTATTGGCCTCAGATAAGTTTGCACTATCATTTGAACTTCAACTTGGAGCATAAAGAAAGTATGTAGTTGCAAAAAAAAGATGTCATGGTAGTCATGGAACCATGGGACACATCCATCCCAGCTTTACCATTGTCTGGGAATGGACGTGACGCACAACTTGATGACAAACATGAGAAATGGAAGAACAAATAGCAGAACAGATTGAAGTGTTAATGCTCCAGTCCCTCACAAGTTGAAGTTCATCAAATTTTTCCAACTAAATATCTGAGCAAACTATATCATCATAGGCAAAATGTGAAGCAAACAAGTAAAAATCCACCAGAACAATTAGGAAGCAGATTTGAAATAGTTAACTGCAAATTAAATCTATGAAGTTGCCAACAGAGGCAGCATAAATCCTTCAAGTTGCCAACAGAGGCAGCATAATGTGCATTACATGATTTCAAGTCTAACATAAATCAAGTGCAAATAGCCTAGCACTTTGCCTACTGTACCCACCATCATCCAAAATGAAACCCAAAATCAGAGTCAACCAGCCTAGTAACATGCACAAAAGCTACACTCTAAGTGTTGTCAAAAGAGGTGAGTAGGGAGGGAGGTGGAGGAACTATACATCTCCAGTCAACCCCCTCTAAGACTTCCTGCAAAGGTCAGAACTACTCATAGTAGTTCTTAGCTAGGTAAGATCTCAACCAGATGTCTCTGTGACTGGCAGTCGTGTTGATGAAGTCAGTGGCCAGGGACTTGTTCTCCAGCAGGTAGGTGTATGCAACTATAAGGGCTTCAGTGGTGAAGGCAGGCATCTCCATAACCGCAAGGTACAGGGCAGGGTCCACATGAGCAAGGCCAGTCTCTCTAAGAGTATTGGCCACATTGTTGACAGCATCAGTCATGTTTGTCATCATCAGCATCTCATCCTTAGTGAATATGGGCCTCTTCCTCTTGCCACCAACAGATGGACTGAGTAGCTCTGTTGCCTTGCTGCCCTCAGCAATCTTTGTGGTGGCTGGTTTGACCTCAACATCCCCCTCTATCTTAACAGCAACAGTGTCAGCATTGTTAGTCCCCAGTACCTCACTAGATCCTAGAAAGAATCTACTAGTGGCCATGGAGCTACCAAAGATGGTCTCCATCTCAGTGTAGAATCTGATAGGAGTGTTCAGGAACTCAGTATCCTTAGGGTGATACTGCATCCATGATATTGCACACAATAATTTAAAATAGGGAAAGACAATACTATGGGTTCATGTGTGTACTGACTCTAGTAAAGTTTCTACCTTGCAGTGGCCAGTGTAGTGGTCCATGTCAAGCATAATAGCATTGACAGTGGAATCCCAAAGTGCCCCATTTAATTCCTTCAGCTTGGCCACCTTACCCCACTTCTACCTCCACTTCCTCAAGTGGTTGTACACTTGAGTTGGGCTGACAACCTCCCCAGTGTACTCCTTAAGGAGCTTGGCCACCAGATTGACATCCTTATCCTTGAAGCACTTCTCAGCCCTACCATCAGTCACTATAGCGGCCATCCTCTTAAGGACAAAGTCAGATGTGTTGTTGTTCCACCTCATATGCCCCCTACCCGCAGGATTACCCACATGTGCAGGCACAGCCTCACCATCATCATCAGCCAATACATCAACAACCTCAGGTGCTACTACAGCAGCAGCATTGTAAGTGCAATCAAGCCCTATGAGGGTTTTGGTGATGTTGACCACACAATTAAAGAGCTAATGAGCCTTTGAGTGTATTGTGCAGTACAAGGATATTTTACAGGTGCAAAAGAAAGAAAGGAGACCCCTCAATTACATGAAGAAGGATTCCTATGCTCTTTGGAGGAGTTTATTTATTTTATCTTTTGAATTTGAGTATAGGACAAGCCGTACTATCAAGAGGGATTCTAATGGCAAGTTTGGGTGGATTCAAGTGCTCATAGAACATCTATCCTAATCCTAACCCATTCCTTGAGGAGAGAGACCTGCTGCTGTTTTGCCCCTGTTGTTTCCTTGTTCGGAGGTTCCGAGTTTAATCTCGGAGGTTCCGACCGTACGGGCTTCAGTCAGCAGAGGTTTCAGGGTTCGGAAGTTCTGAGATTTTTCTCGGAGGTTCCGGACTTTGAAATATGACCGTTACAGTTCTGGATCTGGGGGTATTTATACCCCTTGGTCCCCCAACGGTCATTCTCTCTTCTCCCCCGAACAGTGACGCATTCTAGCTTCATTCTCTCACCTTGCATTGACTCCAAACCTACTCTCTTCCAAATCCTTGCCTAACATTGATTGAGAGTGGAAATTGAAGTGAGATTGTGAGCAAAACCTTTCATTCCTTGTTCTTGAGCACTTGGAGAAGTCCTAGCAAGCTTGGTGGATCTATTACTCTTGGAGCCTTGCTCCTAAACGGATAGAGGTTCTTGGAAGCTCTCCAACCCGATTGTGGAAGCTCCAAGCTGTTTGTATTACCCTTGTGATTCTAGTGGAAAGTCTCCACCTATTACCCAAAGTGATAGGTGAGAGAGAGGAGTGGATCTTTGTGGTCCTTAGCCTTTGTGGCTTCCTCAACAACGTGGACGTAAGCAAGCCTTTGTGGCGAGCTGAACCACGGGATAAATCTTGTCTCGTGTGTGCTTTGATTTATATACTTGCTTATCCTTGTTCATGCTTGTTCTTGACTAGATCTACTAGGGTTTGTCTCCGATCTACTTTGTGGTAGCATCCTAGCTGGTTCTTTGCTTAGAAATCATCTTGCTAGGTCCTTAGTATCTCCTAGAATTTGGTAGATCTGTTTTTCATCAAGTAATCCGCAGTTTATTTCATAGTTGCTCTGAACTAACAGATCTCGGAAGTTCCGTGATTATTTTCGGAGGCTGCCTCGTTCGGAGGTTCCGGAAATAATCTCGGAAGTTCCGAACCCTGACAGTCACTTTGTAGAAAAAGTTTAAATTTGTGTGCAGGCCTATTCACCCCCCTCTAGGCCATATTGCCTCGATCCTTTCAAGCATCAGCAACCCCATCAATGCCAGCCATCCTATTTGTTCATCATTACATTAGACATACAGATGCATGTGTGAACTAGGTAATGAAGAACCAGAAATGAAATAGATGCAACATATTGGTCTCAGATATGTCAAAAATATTCATGAAAAAATCAAAGGCAGAGTGGTCTCAGTTATGTCCAATAATTATTACATCACATGAGTTCCATATCCAGGGCCTAGCAAACTGAATGGCATACAAGAATAAGTAGCATGATCAAGTTCTATTTGTCCCCCTACCAGCCCACATGACATCACAAATAGCATCCCTTCTATTGGTCATGACCACAAAGTCATGTGTTTCTGGAGGTGATGGTTCATCCTCCTCAACACTACCTACAAACCCATCCTCTGGTGGTACTATTGCATCAGTACCAAATCCCAATATTCAATTGTGCATAATACAGCAGGCCAGCACAAGGTTAACTTGTGTCTTGTATGTGTGGAAAGACTTGTTGTCTAAGGTACGAAACCTCCCCTTCAAAGCACCAAAAGCCCTCTTAACTGCCACCCTAAGAGATGAATGCCTTAGGTTGAACAACTTCTTTGCATTGGTTGGATAGTTTCTGAGCCCATATTTAGACAAATGGTACCTAGCCCCCCTATAGGAAGGCAGGAAACCATTGCGGCAAGCATAGCCAACATCTACCAGGTAAAACTTGCCTACAAAGTGACCAAAATATTCTATAGTGAATGTATGTACCAATTGAATCGACAACTATGTAAAGACTAGTTGAACAAGTTATACCTTCAGGCACAATGAACCCATCAGCCCTCTCAATTGCATCACCCAAGACAAGTGCATCATGGGAAGATCCCTCCCAGCCAGCTAGTACATAAGTGAACTTAAGATCAAAGTTCACTGCAGCCATCACATTTTGTGTTGGATGCTTGTGTCTACTCCTGAAAGCTTGTTGCATGTGTCTAGACACCCTAGCCAACACATGTGTGCCATCAATGACACCAACACAATCCTAATAATTTTACAGTGAGGTGATAAGTGCAAAGAATGGAATCAACTACAACCTTAGGTAAACAAACAAGTATGACATATACCTCGAGGACCTTATCTCACCAACTGCATATAGGACTTGGTGGAAATCTCTAATGACAGTCTCAATTAACCTCCTCTAAGCTTGATGAACAACCCTAAACCTCTGGTTGTGTCCAACAACATGGAGAAACATTGCAACCTGCTCCTCTACAGAATATCCAGATGTCTCTCTAACTAACCCTCTAACCCTAAACAGGTTGTAAAGAGCAAAAAAAAGGAGCTCTTCTCATACGCAACATAGCCAAGCACTCAGCATCAGTGTTGTTCATAATCATTTGTAGGGTAGAGAGCCTATGTTGCACGCCAAACGACCTAGGACCATAAGGGCTCAAGCAAGGACCTTACCCTCCTAATCCTACTAAACAAGAACGACACCATAACTGCAACCATGACAGCTTATTGCCTGGTCATCACCACACATTGAGCATTTGGATCCATCTACATGCATACAAGATTAAAGCATACAACTCAGTTTAGCTAGACCCTGGCTGGCCTCAACATGCAAGTGTAATCATTTATGAAAAATGTGTAAAAGCACGGCTGCAAAAAATAATGCCTCCTGTGCTATGGACAAATTCATCATAGACCGAAAAGCATTCACAATTCATCGCAAGCATTCATAGTATTGGACATCATCATCATCGACCAAACCCTAGCACGAGCACCAAATCCAAATCAAGAACATTACCGCAACTTTGAAATCAATAGCATCACCGCAACGAGTACGAAATCGCAATCAATATAGGGCTCTCGAAAACCCTAGAGCATCAAACAAAAAGGGATTTGACGGTGGGAGGGGGCAGGGATTTCACATCGGAGGAGTCGACGGAGAAACGAACAACAAAGACAGTGAAGAAGCAGATCTGGTACGAGTCGATGCAGAGGAAGCAGATCTACCCGAATCGACACCACCCGCGTCGCGAAGCCCGGCAGGAGGAGCAGCGGAGCAACAGTCAGGCAGATCCGGAATGGCTCACCGGAGAGGAGGAAGACCGACGACCAGCAGCACCACCGCACCAACTCCGCCGGTCACTCAACACGAACGCAACACAGGTCAAGACTGAGGGGAATGGAGAAGAGGGGAAGGGGGCGGCATATATAGGCAAAGGATTTCGCCGAGGGGAAGAAGAGGTGAAGGGCGGGAGGAGATTTCCGCGCCCGCGGGATCCCGCGCGGACCGTCGAAATCACCCGCCTCCGCTCCAAAATCCTCTCGCAAGAGCTCGGCGCGTGCGGTGGCCTGCAGGAGAGGATTTTTTTGCATCGCGGAGGCCGGGCTGAGGAACAGGGAAGGGAATCGAACACAGGCAACTGCAACTGAGGGACGTGGACCACCCTAAAAGCCCCACATCAAACGCGCCCTATATGGCTTTCGGAAGCCCGAAGGCAGCCTGGCTTCTGGTGTTTGAGATTTGTGTCGATTACACAACAATTTCATTTGCACATTGTATAACATAACCATCGGACAAGTACTCTTTCTTTATTTATCTGGTAATCAAACTGCGTAACAAATTATCCGCACAAGTCTGGCTTTCTAAATTCATAGGCTAATACAAGTCTGACATGTACAATCGTGGAATTTCACACCAGAGTATGGTTCGCGGTTCACCAATACAGAGCAAACCTGGGCATCTCAGTGCAACCCAGAAAGAGCATACAGAGGAATATGGCGGGGCACCTGAAGAAGCCAGCTGGTCTAGACCTACTGTTGGCAAAAGAGCTCGCTTCAATCTGTAAATTGTTGGAGGGAGAATGATCAGCATAAGGGAATGCCTAGGATCCATTAAGATACAAAATGACAAAAATATCAGTGCTATGCAAAAGCAACTTTACTTAATCTTACCTTCCATCCATAACTGGCCCTATGTTCATTGATCCATCAGTTCCAACAAACCATTCCAAGAGGGAACTTTAGAGAAAGACTGCTGCTTCTTGATTCCTTCTATACCAGAAAAGTTGCCATTGGCCTGACATGATAACAGATCAATTCAGTTAGAATGTCAATTTCTGCGAAGTTTTAAATGATTATACATGGAGAAGCAACAAGTATCATAACTGAAAATAATTTCCTTCAAAAAAAAATCATAACTGAAAATAAAAGGTAATCAAACAAAGATGGGAGGTAACCTAGAAATATTAGACCAAACAATAACTCGGAGTCAGGTAAGGTCCCAAGCACAAGCATAGTAAAAGTTCAAACAAATTCCAAAAATATCTAGCGTACTTACCCTGTGGCACTGGGCACGAACTGTATCACAAATAGGGTAGTCATGAGGGCAGCAGTACTTGTTGTCCTTGCAGCAAACTGCATTGTCCAGTCCACAGCAGCTCCAAGAAAGGCAGAAGCCCAAGACGCGCCACGAGCAACAACAGGTTGATCCTTCAGGACAGTAGGTAACCAGACTGCATTTGGTTGGGCCAGGGCCTGGTGAAGGAGGAGGATTCGGGCTTGTTTTGGTTGGAAATGATGGCATCATGTTTATACCGCAGATACCACTGGAAGCACCAGTGTTTCGTTGCATATGCATGTAGCCCTTCATTCCCCACGTTTCACCCCAAGAATTTTTCACAATCCAGTAATCCTTGCCACCTTCGGAACCATAACCCACAATTAACACAGCATGATCAAGAGATGTTGGACATGGACCATCAAAGATACCCTGCATAAGAATATTAGAAGTACAATAAACGGTTACTGTTATGCAACACATGTTAGTGACATGGGAACCAAATGCTGCCTCTGTACCTGAGAGTATAGCTGAAATGCTCGTGCACTGCCACATATTCCTACACTAACTGGTTGCTGGGCAACAGCCTGGAGCAACAAGTCTTCTTTGTTCGAAGGAACATCAGAGTAACCATCAATTGTCACAACCCGCCTTTTCAGCTGTGATGTAAGTAAATGCAACACATGAACATGGCATGTTAAAATGCATCCAAACAGTTTGGGAGGGTAATTTTCTACAATCCCATGTTACCTTGTTCTTGTTGCATGTTCCATCGGCTTGACGATAGGGATAATCGTCTTCCGTGTCAATTCCACCATTTTTAATCACGAACTTAAAAGCATAATCCATGAGGCCACCACCACAGCCGCTATTATATGACCTGTCACAGTCAATTAGTTCCTGTTCAGAAAGGCTGACCAGTGAGCCCGTCTTGATTTTGTTTATTCCTTCTATAGCACCTGTAGCTGAAAAGCTCCAACAAGCTCCTGAAAAACAAAAAAAAAAAGAAATAATTACTAGCAGAACCGCTGCAATTAGTGATTGGAAATTGGTAGTACAATGGCATCTTCAACAGAAGGAAACAGAACCTTTTCTCTTTGAGGAAGTCGGGAAAAAAACCCTACTTTCCAATCATAAAATAAAACCAGTACATGCTGAAACAAAAAACTAAATACAAGGTAGATTATGCAGAAACAGACCAATTTGTGCCAAGCATCACTCCTACTCGTCTGATCCTACTTATCCCCACATTGTAAAATAAGATCTGAGAAGGTTCTTATGGGGGCTCCCATCAGTCGTCTATATTTGTGCTTTCCAATTTTTTAGTTTTTTTACCCCAGGCACTCTACATATCGTAACTTAGAACACTGAATTACTAGATACATGAGCATTGGTATTTAAGAGAATCTTAAGAGTACCATAAAGACCAAATGTGCTCTGAATACAAAACACACACATCTTTTTCAACAGCAAGAAAATCCTTCAAAATAAGTTGTTCTTTAGTGCAAATTACAAACACTGTAAATAGCCACAAGACCTATTGAAGTTCAGTTTAACATCTCATCATGCCGCAATGAAGAATATTGTATGGAAAAATTTTAGTGGGATCTTGTACAAAACAAGAGGTGTGACTGTTAATCTAGGACTATCTAGATGTCACAGAAGGTTAGTTTCAGTTATGCAGTTCTATCCCAACCATAGCTAAGCTTGCGGACTAACTTTGAAACTTGTAGTTGGTAAATGCACAACAATCCTAGACATGAGATGCTTAAGGCTTGACTGATGTTAACTTACTAAGATGAGAAAGTCCAAAATGTGTGACACAAATCAACATAATGGCGAGTGAACTTTCTGTACTTCTAATTGGTCAATTTTTTGTTATGTTTCACTGCACCTAATGAAGCATAAGAGTGGAAGTGGCTTGCATCAGCCAACTCCCTTTTAATGTTGAACTTAGATTCTACTAGGAATAGAATCTGACTAGCATTAGGAATGGCCATATGGATATTTAAACTCAACGTGTCAGTGCTTGCACTTCATTTTGATACGCAGCATGCATGCGGTAGCCTATTTGTTGCCAACAGTATGAGCAACAAGCACTTGAAAACTAAACTGATATTTTCTGATGTCAAAAGCAAAATGGACCCTGTAAATCGCAAAAGGCAGATCGAGGCAGGTAATAGCTCACCGCAGCTGCCCTGGTTCTTGACCTTGGTGACGGCCCCTTTCTTCCTCCAGTCCAGCGCGTCGGGCACCGCGGTGGCGCCGTCGAGTCCACCGAACACGGGCGCGGCGGCGCTCCGGAGCGTCGCCCCCGCCCGGCCGACCGCGAGGCGTCCGAGGCGCGCGGCGCGGAACTCCTCGTGCGTCAGGTCCGCGAAGGCGTTGAGCGCGAGCGTGTAGGACGGGGCCGACCCGCCGCCGCCGCTGACGGCGTTGGCGTTGGCGTTGGCGCGGGCGTTGTGCGCCGCGACGAAGGCCGCGTTGTCCGCGAACACGGCGAGCCGCGCCGCGCGCTCCTCGGGCGTGGCGTAGGCCCTGCCGTGCTCCGCGCACCAGGAGTCGAACAGCGCCTCGTGCGCCGACAGGTCCCCGCCGCCAGCGGTGGCTGCTGCTGCTGCCGCGGCCGAAGCCGCGAGCAGCAGCAGGGGGAGGAGGAGGAGGAGGCAGGAGGCGGAGAGCATTTTCGCGACTCCTCCGCGCTCCTTCCTGGTGGATGGGTCCGGGTCAGAGCAGAGTCGCGAGGCGGTGGTTGAGTAGGGTTTTGGGGGGAGGATATGGATTGGCCCCGGAGAAGGGTGGAGAAGAGAAGGAGGCGGCGGCGGCGAGATCGTCTTGACGAAGGAGAGCGACAAGGACGGCGAGACACTGCTCTCTCTGCGAGCGAGCAGATTATTGGTCCAGCCGTGTGATACACGTGGGCGAGGAACACGGGGGGCGGGTAGGTTGGGGAACCGGCCTCTGTTCGTCTTGGGGCCTGAGTCAGGCCACGCAGCTCGGTTTTCATCGATGGAAAATCGAAGCTGGACGGACTCGCAGGGCTCGTTCCGAATAACAAAATTCCGGTTTCGTGACCAGCAATGCCGTGTGCCAAGCCTGTTTAGTTGGAAAAAAAAATTGGGTCTCTTTGGAAGTTTATTATGAGGATTAAATATAGACTAATTACAAAACTAATTACATGATGAATGGACGGGAAATCGCGAGACGAATCCATTAAGCCTAATTAATCTGTCATTAGCGATTGTTTACTGCAGCACAGCGTTGTCTAATCATGGCACAATTAGGCTCGTTAGATTCGTATCGAAAAATTAGGTAGGGGTTATGAAATGAGTTTTGTCATTAATTCACATTTAATACTCCTAATCAGTGTCCGAAAATTGATGTGACAGGTAGTTGAGAAAGTTTTTGGGAACTAAACAGGGTCGCAAAAGATAATCAGTGTCCGAAAATTGATGTGACAGGTAGTTGAGAAAATTTTTGAGAACTAAACAGGGCCGCAAAAGATCGTGAAGTGTTCCTCTCAGAACAGAACTTGGCGAATGGCTAAACCGATCACAAGCGCGGGCTAGGCCTGTCAGCTCTCATATGTGGTGTAAAGATTGCAAATTTGCGCGTATGAATGAATAGTGGCTATTTGATTGACAAGGATTGGCGCCGGCCAGATTAACGAGAGCCAGGGTGAAATGAGAACGACTTCGCTGGAGCGCGGAAAGAAATGAGCTGGCCAGCTGGGTAAACTCGCGCGCCTTCTTTGCTTGTGTTGTGACTGACAGTCGGGAGCTCAAATGTTGAAGCCAAAATTTTGGATGTTTTCTTTGGATCGAGTTTCTCAAGTCTAATTGTGACAAACTGACAATCAAATGACCCACCGGCCGGGGAACGGTGGGGACTTCAACGAGACTCTGCGGCAATCCGAGCAGTTTTCGGCGACGATGGGAGAATTCCCAATTTCCCATCCTGCTTTCAACAGCTGATAGACCAGGATTGTAAGGACTCTACAAACATTTAATTAAGCGCTCTATTCGGCTCATTTTAATCTGCTCAACTGCTGAAATATTACAAAAAAAAAAAAATTCACCCTCGAAGCAGACCCCCACAAGAACGAGCTCACCAGGCTATCCGTGTTGCTCTTGTCATGAGAACAGAACAGCGGTGATATCATAACAATGAAATATTTCTCAGCATCTGCAGCGTGGATGGAAGACGACATGGTAAATTTAAGAGTACAACAGGTTACAGGCCTATAGCTCACATTTCATGGCCAGCGTGGAAATTTTAGTTACAGCCGTGGCGTGGTGAATCTGTACGAAAGCCACATGTTCAGTTTGTTTCAGTTGTATAACAAACAAGTGCTGTACGTGTAATCCCCACGACTGTCACAATGTTGGTCAAGGACTCCAAACATCTTTTGCCCCGAAGTGATACTACTTATTGACACAATCATCAATGTCCATTGCCATAGTCGATAACTGATGTGCAGCAGATTTTGAAGGAGTGCAAGATCTATAGCTCGTCCTAAACACGAAACAAACATTTTATAACGTCAGATACCTCTTTCTTGTATGACTTTGGGCATAGTACAGAATAAGGAATGAAGATGCTTTGCAACTTACATGGTAGTCGTAGTGCCTATGACGCTGCAAACGAAGAGGACAGAAAGAATATGTGAGCATATGGTTGATAGATAAGTACTCTACCTTATTACTGATGCTGACTAGCTATGAACACTTGGCAGTTGGCACACAGTTCCGCTAAATTTATTCGCTGGGGCGATGAAGTCTAAAAGTCTTCACTGGTGTGCTAGCTATGTCTATTATTGTCTTATTATTCATGCAATCATCTATATTGTCGATCTACAGGGAAGCAAGGACCTACACTCATACAGCCTGAATGAAACCTTTGGCAGATAATCCTTAAGAAGGCCATGGATAAATTAACAAATACTGAACTACAAACCAAGAAAAGAAGAGCCTATATGACAAGAACAAGATGGACTGAATTGTGACAGCAAAAAAAAAAAAAAAAAGGATCCAGTATGGCAAAGGGAAGAAACGTACCTTGTATCTATCCCTGTAACGGTCCCTGCCACGGTCCGTATCCCTTTCTCGCCTTCGTTTCTCCCCTTCCTCTCGCGCCCGCTGTGCTTCCTGTGGAAAAGAAACACCGGTTAACTCCTCTCAGGCTCACGTTCAGAATTGTTAACAGAGAACGGCAACCAGAGCAGGAAGAGGATCAGATTCCATGCTAATTAACCTCTTCTTCTCTAGCCTTCCTCTTCTTTTCAGCTCCTTCGAAGGCCTCCTTTTCAGCCTACAGTACAGAAATAAAATGAGCACAGTGTTCCCTGGGGGAGACAGCATGGATCACATATCGTGTGCCTACCTCCTTATTTGCAGCAAAAGTTTCGTCTACAACATGTCTTGCATAGTCGGGATCATCGCAAATCAAAATGTTATCAAAAACAGAACCAGCTTTGACCTGTATATCATGGTAGTAGTAAGTTCAGATGCGAATCAAGTCATTTGAACAACCAAGGATTGTGATGAGGGTACACATCTTTGATCAACTACGATGTTTGGTACCTGCCAGACTTCAATCCCCACATACTGCAAAGGTTTCAGAACGTATAGATCTGGGTCATCCTCAAACTCTGCAAAAAGATAGTTCAATTAATTTTGGATAGAGCATGCAGGATTTAGTTCAAAGTCAGATATGCAGTAAAATTACTGTCAGGAGGAATACATAAAACTGTTATGTGACAAACAGTAGAAATAATCCACACAACAATATTTAAAGGGCATTACTATAGCACAAGGTGGAAGATTAGATATATGTCTCTCACCTGGATTGTCGATCCATGGGGTCTTCCACTTTCCTTTGTAGTTAGGATTCTTAATTTTCTGAGAGCAGAAATCCATGAGTACATAACTACTCAAAGAAATAAATGGTTATGGGAAGGTAGCTAGTCAAGAAATAAACCTTCTGCTTCCATGGTCCCTTGTATTCTGGATTAGGTATCATTCTGGGCTTCCATATACCATTGTCGTCGTCATCCCATGATTCAGGCTGATTTAGCATAAAACATAAGTCTCATCATCTTGTGTTTGTTTAGTGATGGATGTCTAGAAATTATTGCCACCCACTAGTGAATCAGGAAGAGTGACTAGAATGTTAAAAACAAAGCAATAGTTAAAGCTTGAATGAGTAAAATCGAACATTTTTCTATCCTCATTTGTCTCATAATATAAACTCTAAAGGTGTATCATTTGCGTACTGATATTTAAATAAGTGCTCTAAAGCATGAAAGTGTGAGTTACAATTGAACAGGATTTTTTTTTAAAAAAAAGATCAGAACTCAGAGTCATGTATACCTTTTTGTCCTTTGGATCAGGTATCTGTTTAGGAATTGAATCATATCCCTGTTCAGTGCAGGTAAAAGGTTATAGAGAATTATTGATCAAGATAAGTTTACGACAAGAAATATGACAAAACATACCTCTGGCTTAACGTGATCAGGATCTTCAATATATTCCCTGTCATCCCAATCTTTTGGCTGAAAGAAACAAATGTATAAGGCAGTCATAATTACTGTATGACAATGCCTAACATGCCAGAAAATCCCAAACCTTTTTTGCATTAACATCTTTAATCCTACGAGGAGGAAGGATATCCCAGTCAGTGTACATGCTCCCAAATTCTCTCTCCCGGTTATCAATAAGGAGGCTATAAGTGGCATCAGGTCTGAGAATAAATGTGTAAAAATGTGTCAACTTGTCTGCTTCACATTTTAGCTCTTTCTTGATAGGGTAGTTTTGCCCTTGGTATGAAAGTATGAGATGGAGCTTCTTTTTCTGGTCCCCACATATATCAGGCCCAAACATGAAGCTGCATAAGTAAACATCAAGGCAGTTAGTAGGCAACACTCAGAAGTCAGCAGAAGATAAGACAGACCAAACAATTGCTAACAGTTCAATAGGAAGGCAATGAGGACTGTACAATAGTCCGTACATCATTTCATGGCATGTATTGCCTACGCTAGCCTCAAAGTTTTAGATTATCCTCCAACCAATTTTCAGCTGGTACTTTTTGTTACCAGTAAAGATATATTTTCCTGATGCTTGTTGACTTTTGAGAAAAAGACAGTTAATATTATAAGCTTGAAGCAGGCTAACTAATTTTTGTTCTACTTTGAGTTTGAGGTGACAGTTGTAGAGTTCATGGATAGACGAAACCAACTTAATATCTGTAATGTTGAATATTATACGAAGAAACCTCAAGTGAAATGAAATTTTAGGCCAAAAATAGTGAGCAAATCGACCTGTAAGGAGTGTCGCCCCCAAATTTCTTCTGGTTGAGATAGCCAGACATAAGTTTGATGTAAGCGCCACCACATTCAATATCCTGCTCAATCTTTAGAGAGTACTGGATCACCAATGTTCGGTTCTTGTTACTAAATTCTGGGAATTTAGCTGATATAGCAAAATGTCTGGCATCCCCAGTTGTTTGTATACCTGAAAGGTGGTTGCAGAATGCAAATAATCATATGATACATGAATAAAACCATGACAAAATATGGCTATATCCTTTTTGGTTTAAAAGATGAGACAATCAATAGAGTGTGTTCAAATCTTGAAATGCTCCTCTCTTTTTGGAATGTTGATGACAATACAAAAAATTGGTACAGGCTGATCTCCTATGATAGAAGTTGTCTACAAACAATTGCTAGAATAACAAGAATAGACTCAGGGCATAACTAGCTGGAGACCGAGTGTTAAAATACCCACTGTCACAATCAAGTAATAGAACTTCTCTTTGTAAAATACAAAATACTTCACAGGGTGGGGTCATAAGCCCCTTACTGCACATAGCGCAAGTCCACCCATGAATAGACCCTCACCTTTATCGTCAGGATCTCCAGAATAGGTTCCCGCTGTGTGTCGGAATGTTCCGGCTTGTCCTTGGCTCTTCTTCCAATCCGATTTCACCCAACGGTGCTCCCAGCCATCTGAAAGTTACCACGTCGCACAATTTCATTAAGCACAAACAAAAAAAAAATGCACCTAAAGGACAAGATATTTGAGCATAGGGACATCTAATACTGATAAGCCCTTGGATTGCACAAGATATCACATCAACATAACCGTAAGTTAACTCACACTCTATCAGGCCCTGTTCTACTCCTTGAGGTTGGATCACTGGAGCATACCAGAAGGCACATCTAACACTAACAATCTACCTAGACTAAATTGACCTCTTCTGAATGCAAAACCATAGTAAAATAAAGGACTCTCTGGACCAACGAGCTGGGTTTCTGAATATCTCGGTGTCAGCAGTAACTGGCGACAGTGACACCGAACTAAACGAGCGGATAGCATACACGAACTCCAAATCAACCCGGCACAGCCGCAGTGCCATCGAATCGAACCCTCGTAGACAACCGCCGACACCGAATCAGACGAGCCAATCAGCTAAACCGGAAATAAAATCAACCCAGGAGAAGGCACAGCACAGCACACAGCACAGTACCATCGAACCGCTCCTCGAAGAAGATCTCGCCGGAGGCGAGGAGGAGCAGCGACGCGAGGACCAGCGCGCGGTGGAGGAAGGCGCGGCCCATCGCTCCCTCCGCCCTCTCAGTAGCCGCCGCTCACCCCGAGCACCCCCTCACCTGTACGGCGGCGAGCTTTTCCACCACTCCCGGTGGGCAACTGGGAACCGCGAAGGGAATATTTGTAACGCGAACGGAACCTAGAAAGGGCTCACTCCACTGTTTATTCACGATGATGCCACTGATTTCCACGCCATCTTGCCGAGGTGAATGGCATTCTTGTGGTTATGGTGAAAAGGCGGGTCAGTTGCTGGACAGTGGGGTGGCCACTCGCTGGTGGAGACCGGCAGGCAGTGCGAAGGCCGCCGGTCCAGTCTTCCGTGGCGGACCGGCCGTGTGGGGACAGCGACGCGGGCGAGGCGACGACGACGTTGACTTTGTCAAAGTCCGCCGTGGACCGTGACCTCCCATCCGCCGAGCAGTGGGCCCGGAGACCGGCTGCGGGTACCGGTGCCGGCCACCACCGAGCGTCGTCACAGGATACCTATGCAGCGAATCGCCGCTCGCCGGAGCTGCGGCGGCAGCCAGTAGGAGGCCGCCATGTCACAAGGACGACGTGTTGCTGCCCGTGCCAATGTGGCATGCTCCACGGCGGGAAGAAGCCTTGCCGTCGTCGCGCCGTCGTCGCGGCTTCTCGTGTCTACATCGGAGTATCGGACTCGGACTCGAAGAGATGGACAAAGCACAACCCACAGGGCGCACGGTGTATAGTTACTAGTTATTTGGCGAATGGGATTGAAAATTGCACACAAGACAAAATTTTAGTTGACACGCGACAGCTGCATCAACTCAGACCCCGTTTTCTCCCTCCGTCCAGGTTTGATATGCGTATAACTATGTAACACAAAGACTAAGAAGAACTTTAATTTCTCTCTGTGATGCATCGACAAACGAGTCAGCCAACTAAGCAACTCATGACACGATTGGTTCTAACTGGGAATACACATATTATTCATGAACACCTTTTATTTTGTTATACGAAGATCAAATCAAACGGAGGGAGTAGTTGACTAAAATTTTGGTGAAATGAGTGCATTAGGTTCCGTGCAGAGAGAAGAAATGAACTAACACAGTTCTCTAGGTGAGAATTTTGATAAGATTTCAAAAGACTAAACAAGACCTCAACTGCCTCTCGTCCTTGTTGGTCAACGGGCACATGGAAATACAAATTTACAGGTGCTGAGATACTAGAATGCATCCTCTCTAGCTTGCTGTTGGGTTTCGCAATTTCCCCGTTTGCCGATCCTAAATTTGACTTTTTACAACATGAAGCTATTGCTGTTCGTTTCCAAGGACGAAAGCCATCAAGATCTAGTGGTCTGATTTAACTGATATCCAGAAGATTAGCTTTAAACCTGATAAGTGATAACTGGTCTTCTCATATCACACAAGTAGTGGCGCTGCTGGCAAAACTTTCCGCAGTAGAAAACAAAAGCATGCATGGACATGATTCACTGGAGACGAGAATAACATGACAATCCATTGGAACATCAAATGGAGGCCCACTGGCCTCATATTACTTTCACATCACATTTGTCTCAATCACAGCATTTCATTTAAAACACTCAGAAGTCAACTACAGAAGCTAAATTGAAGGTAGATGGGTAAATCTTCGAAGCAACCAGCGCTGGAACCAGTCACGATTTCCAAAGCTTAGACCTCCTGCACGCTCAAGCCTGCCAAAACGAGATAAACAAAATCAGTATATCTTGCATAGTGGTTGGGAAATTTCACATCCATGTTTCAACTTGAAACAAAATAAACAAAGGGGATACATGGAGGCAGATGCACTAATGCAAACAGTGGAACCAAATTTTCAGTCCAATCGTTCTCTAGTACTTCTCAGCAGAGGGCCTAGGATTTAACTAAATACTTTGTTTAAAGAGGCAATGAGGCATGTCCAATCATGAAGCACAAAGGCATAATCAGTAGCAATGACATGAATTCCTACGTCGCTGCAAATAAGTATGCTGGTATTTTACAGGAACTAACGATAATGCAATGCGGCTTTATGAGTTATGACTATTGAGGCAAAGAACAGAGGAGCTTTCAGCTGAAAGACCTGAGCCACAACCAGGATCAAATAGAGCATGTAAAACAATAATTAAACAGCTCGTGCAAAGTTCATGATGCACATATATGTAAAACCTAATGGTTCTCAAATGATATTCACAATAAACTACACGCCCAACAAAACCAGTAACTTAGTCAGAAGCCTAGAAACCGTGCCTACTCTGTGGTCACTTGTGTAAAACATGCAACAAAATGTCAATTCCACTAAGGAGACATCTTGACACATCAATATCTCATGAAGATCAAATTGGGTTTAGCTAGCTACCCAGTACATTATTTCAAAATCAAAACTATAGGATACATACCAGGGGGTAGAGACTGCTTCAGCTTGTTGGCCTTCTCAGTGTCGTACACACACAGTGTGTAGAGGTACTTGGAGCAGCGAACCTTGAACTTGACAGCATCCTTGCTCCTCTTGATCCTCACAGAGCGGGCATCCTTCCTCCTCGCTGTGAGAAGGAAGTCCTTGATCTCATGGATTTGCTTCGGCTGCCAGCAAAACGAAAAAGTCAGAATCCACCACTAACAGCAAAACAAACTACCATTTCTGCTCAGTACCATGTCATAACTAGCTAACCTAAAGGCTAAGTACTCCACTCGAGTCTAAATTAAACCTGTATCCCCAGCAGTGTTTACTCAATAGCATTATAAAATCAAAATAATTAATGGACAGTAACCGTAATTCAGTGCACACCCAGTCACATCTGAGTAATTTGACTCCTGTAATAATATCTACAATTTCAAACTTTAACATTCTGGTCTCATAATTCTCACTTTTCTTTGGAAGTATGAAATCCAATGACAGTCTGAGTACCCACAGTTCACCAATGAATTCGATTTCAGCTACAGAACCGAAGGATACGTACGCGAAGCGCCACAAACTAGTTAGATCTGATGATAAGGTAGCACCTTATTACACAAATAAAAAGCAAATCGAGTGCGCGCTAGCGAAACAGCGTGAACAACGAAGGCGTACAAACCTCGCCCTCTGAATGCTAAAAAGTGTCCAGTTCGTCGATCTATGCAGAAGGAAAAGAACAAGGGATGCTACACAATCGGATTTGAGGAGGAGCGGAACTTACCATGATGGCTGCGCTTGAGAGAGGCCACAAGCCCTGCGTCGCAAACCCTAGCTATGCGCAGAGGACGAGACGACGGCGGCGGCGGTGGAGATGTGCTTGGTTTTGTAGCGAGGCGGACACCCAGCCTTTTATGGGCCGTAACATAGGCCCAGCATTGCAAAATTACAATGGCCCAAAGTAGTAATAACGGCCCACCTCTTTCGTCAGACTCTGTGGAAGCTGCTTAGCCTTCTGTTGGGGAATGTTTTAAGAAACTGAAAATCATACACGCAAGAGAAGGAACCTAAAATTTTAAATTGGTCACAAACTCCCTCAAACAATATCTATCACTTTATTTTTTATTCAAAGAAAAAATGGATCACAGCAAAAATCGTCAGCTTAGTGAATGAAAACTTTTTAGACTGCCACCACCAAGTTCTCTGAAAGCAAAATTTGTCCAAAGAGCAGAGGGATCAGGGAACAATGTCATTGAACAAAAAATTTTCCTTCCAATTTATATCATATCAAATGAATGAAACGAATACAGAGCAAAGCAATACATTTGCCTTTGCACTTTGTTTCATGATCTGTAACAAACAGTTGAACAGATCCCCAATCCGCAAATAAACAAAAAAGAACTATTTTCTGATTTCTGTTTAGCATCTCTCCATCCTTCAGGCTCTTCAGTGCTGGATCAGAGCAGAATCAGACATGGTACCCTGACGCCCAGCTCTTGGAGTACTCGCCGTCGGCTTCCTCGGCGCCATCGTCGTCGAGCCTGAGCGCAAAGGCAAGCGCGAGCGCGGCCCACTCGAGGACGAAGATGGCGGTGCCGAGCCCGCCGACGAGCTTGAGGATGATCTCGCCGTCCTCCTCCCGGACGTAGGACCGCAGCTTGGCGAGGAAGTCGGCGGTGCGGGTGAAGGCGAGCAGCGCGGCGGCGCCCTGGAAGATGGCGGTGAGGACGGCCCCCGCGGTGTGCGCGGCGTGCGCGCGGCCGGCCCCGACCCCGCCGTCCGTGAAGGAGCCCGAGCAACCCGCCGCGGCGAAGACGGCGGTGAGCGCGTGGAGGAAGACGAGGAGCAGGCCGCACGCGGAAGGCGCGAGGCGGAGCGAGAGCGTGAGGAAGATGCACGCCGACGCCGCGCCCAGCAGCGTGTAGTTGCACAGCAGGAACGCCTTGTGCGCCGCGCGTCCGCCGCCGCACGCCATCGGATCACACCTCGCGCTGCTGTCGCCGGCTGATTTCTTGGGTCGGGGGTATCGGGATCGGCGATTGCGCGAGAGCAAAGAGATCGAGAGGCAGGGGAGGGTGGGGGTGCGAGCGCGAGGGATGGACTGGGCCGGAGAGCGAGGAGGCCAGCATTAATAGAGGGGAGTGGCGCGCGGCGGGAAGGGGGACTTGGCGACCGTTGGTCGGCGAGGGGTTAACGGCTAGTGCCGGGGAACTCGGGGAGGAGCCTTTTCGCTGTCCCCGCCTGGGCGCCTGGGCATCATGGCAGTCGCGTGCAAAGGGGGAGAGACGTTGAGGCCTTGAGTGCTGATGGGCCTAGAGAGAAAAAGTAGAAGGCCCAACAGGCTGGTCAGGTCAGCCCAGAACAGCCCATGTGTGCCGGCTTAACGCAGGAGTCGAGAAGAAGGCAGGCGGCTCGTCGCTCCGTGCGCTGCGCCGCCGTTTTCTCTTTTCTTCGACGCGGCCTCTCTGTCTGGCGCGATTCCTCTCCTGTCTCCTCCTGAACAAAATCGGGGCGGCGCGTGGGTTTTCTAGGGTTTAGTGGTCGGGCGCCCTCTGTGCTGTCAGGTAGCCTCTTCTACTCGTCTTCAGCTTGTTCTCCGCGGCGGCGGCGGAGCGGAGCGAGAAGATGGTGGCGGCGATTAGGGTGCCCAAGACCCAGCGCGCCAGGCGGGAGCTCCTCAAGCACGCGCCCAAGCTAGTAAGCTTTCATTCTCCACCCCGCTCCTCCTGACCCCGTTATCCTGCGGCTCGCGGCGTGCTGTCGAGCGGGGACCGTATCTAGAGGACTTGTGCGGAATGAGCGCCGCGCAGGGGTTTCACCAAATTAGGCCCCCGCCCTTGTTTTTTTCTTCTAATAAAATCGTGCAGATTAGTGGCGGCGTTTCAGTGAAATATGGCATCAGAGAGTGAACTTAGTAATCTTTCTAGAGAATAGATATAGCTTCAGAGTTAAGATATAAACTGCTACCAGTTCATAATACCCATCGACGTGGGTACATATTTGTGCTAGTACTTTTCTTGCCCGGATATACCTCATCTGTTGTATGGCAATGCTGATTTTAAGGCCTCCAAACTATGTGGTGTGGCCATGCTCCTCGCTGTGGGCTGCCACCAGATGACCAGAACCCCTCACCCTTGTTGTGGGTCCCTCCCCTAACTGGCCGCACCACTCACCAGCACAACTCATGGCTTCCACAGGCACACTCTTGTTGCCAGGTGCCCTCACAAGTCACAAGGACGACCACTGGCTCGATGTGTGACAAAGACATGATTCAATGTTTTGTATTTAGCTCTTGAAAAATAAAGATTTGTTGTTACTGCATACCACTGCCACAAGACATTGCGGTTGTTGTGCTGCTGCCCTGCTGGGTCAGTGTGCAGGGAACCATCTTAGAACAAACCGCACCGATAAGGCAGTATTGCGATAACCTTCGGCAATTCTTGTGTTCTGCTCATATTCTGCTTCTCACCTTCCTGTATTCTTGTTTTCTGTTGCGAGTGATGTAGCTCTATATAATTTTGCAAATCTAGCAGTGGGTTGGCTTACTGGAAAAAAATGTGGGCTTTGGTTAGAGTGTGCAATTCAATATTCTTTATGATGAAAATCATTTGGAATTCTTTGCGTTAGTTTGCCAGTATAGGTATTAGGAAGTCCCCCATATTTTGAACCTTGTATACTAATAAGACACTGAAAATGGAAACATTACATATGTTTCTTTGTGACTAAATCTCATATCTGGCTTCTGATCAAATTTTGACAGGTTGAGACCGGCAAGAAGACGTTGATCCTCCATGGTACCAAGACTAGTGCTGTGTTGAACTCTGTGTTGTCCGATATTTACCACCTGAAGCGTGATAATGCTGTGAAGTACACCAAAAAGAACGACAACATCAGGCCTTTTGAAAGTGGTGGAGAATCTTCTCTGGAGTTTTTCTCCCTCAAGACAGACTGCAGCCTTATAGTGGTGAGTGACATCATTTTGACTAGTTCGTGGTTTATCATTTGGGTGCTCAGTGTGAAAGTTAATGGTTTCCATTGCAAAATGCTGTCATACTGTATTTGCCGATGCTGTAAATAATTCATGGTGTTGAGTAGAAGTAGAATGATCTAATGAGCTACGCAATGAATTTCTGACAACCCTTGAGAAATCTATCTGAAAAAGAGCATCACATTTTCTATTTATGTTTTAATGCTCGAGTCCTATGTTTTCATAATTTGAACGTGGTGATTTGATGACTTGTCTTAAGCTCACTCCATTGTTTCCAATTGTATTTTGAACTTGTGTTGCAGTATGGTTCTCATTCAAAAAAGAGGCCCAACAATCTGATTTTGGGAAGAACGTATGACCACCACATATATGACCTTGTTGAAGTTGGAGTTGAGAACTACAAATCGATGGAATCTTATGTTTATGATAAGAATCTGGCACCAAAACTTGGATCAAAGCCTTTCTTTGCCTTCATAGGAGAACACTTTGAGAGCTCTGAAGAGCTGAAGCATTTGAAAGAAGTGCTGCTTGATCTTTTTAGAGGAGAGGTGATCCATTTGTAAAAACCTGGTATATAGGACATGGATATTTGTCTTGAGTTTCATAATAAACTGTTGCTGTTAAATGCAGGTTGTAGAGAATCTAAACCTTGCGGGTGTAGATCGGATCTATGTGTGCACAGCAATCTCTTCCACTACTGTCTACATGATGCACTGTGCACTCCGCCTAAAAAGATCAGGCACATCTATTCCTAGAATGGAGCTGGTTGAAGTTGGGCCTTCAATGGATCTGGTAGTTAGGAGGCACAGACTTCCAGTTGAAAGCTTGAAGAAAGAAGCTATGAAGACTGCTGAACATGCTAAGAAGGTATTTCTGAATCGATGTTATCTTGTATTGGATTTGGATATTAATAGCTCATGAACTTTGGTTCCATTAGCCTTGAACAACCACTGGCCCTTTGTGTTACATTCTCACCGAAATCTTCCTGAGTCACTGTCATGAACCTTCTTGCAGGTGAAAAATGTCACCAAGGATATAGTGCAGGGCAGGCTGGGCAAGGTCTACATGCCAGACCAACAGGTCTGTATCTTTATTTTAACAGTAAAAAAAGTCAAGATTTCTTTTGATATGATAACCTGATTCATGGTTTTTACTGAATCCAGGTTGGAAAGTTGACCTTAACAAACGACATTAAGGGACTGAAGAGGGAGCGCCGTGAGGCCAAGAAAAACAAGGAGCACTCAAAGAAGCAAAAGGTCAACCCTAAGTAAATCATAGTTTTGTTTTTGCTTTCAAACTGTTGCAATCTGCTGTGTTAGCCAAGTAAGCCACTTGCTGTTAGATTGGGTGGTAAATAGTTTAGTGTGCCATCTTGTAGGCTAAAGACCTTTGTGGTGAACATTATTCCAACTCGTTATGTCAGACATAAGCATGGAAATTTTGAGCAATGTTATGTACTTATGTTACAGTCATTTAGTAGTCTTGATTTCACAGATTTGTGATGATGGATGAGTTTTGCCTTCACGAAATGGATTACATTTCTATCCATGTGGTGTGACTTAAGAATCTGAAGCTGTTACAGTTGTGATGGAATCATATCGCCACGCAATGAGTTCTGCGTTTTCTATGCTCTGCCAGGATCGTGAATCATCTCCTTGGCTTGTCTACTGCATTCTTGCTTCTGGACATTCTCTGCATCTAGCCTAGCGAGGAACCTGATAGATCCTGAATCCAAGCTTTGGGCGACGGCAACTGTTGGGCATTGGCTCTGACTTTGAACTCATTTGTTGTGGCCAAGTTGCATTTTCTATTAATGGATAATGGAGAAAGGAACCGCCTTGTGGACTGGAAAGTCCTTATCACGCATGCTCGTAGATTGCACATTGTTTCCGTGCAACGGAGGTTGCCACTTCTAGCTAGTTTGCAGCCAGAGGTTCACGTACTAATTAATGCTGGTTATCCAAAATTCTGCGTCTTTCTGGACAAATCCATAGTACATCCATATTAACTTATTTTTATCTCGGTAAGCTTTATTTCTTTGAATGCATCTTTTTTTTTTGAGCAAATTTCTTTGAATGCATCTGTTCCAGTCCGGAAGCAGCTAGAGCTAGTGCTGGATAGCTCTCACTATGGGCGGATCAGCGTAGGGCCCGTAGAGCCACCCCTTGGCGACGTAGCGGTTCACGGCCTCCGTGAAGTGCACCCCGTCCCAGCTCACGTACGCCGCCGGGTCCCGGCACGCCGCCACCCCTGGCATGCCGCACACGGCGCTGCCGTTCCAGTTGTAGTCGCCGCCGCCGGCTCCGCAGCACGCCTTCAGAACGTTGCTGTCGGCGATTCCTGCACCACAGTTAAACCTGTTAATGGTTTTTAGGTTTGGTTTTTAGACCCTGTTTAGTTCCTTAAAAATTCTCAAAATTTTCACATTTCAGACCGTGTTACCTCTCACAGAACACATTTCTCAATAAAAAATTTCACTAATTTCACCAAAAATTTCACCAACTAAATAGGGCCTAAATTTCACCAAAAATTCTCATCCATTAGACGTGATTCAATTTGATTTGGTTCAAAATGGTTTCCCATCTATAATGGTTTGGTTTCGTTTCATAGTTATAATAGATGAGAATGGTTTAACAATATTATAGTTTTGTGTAAAGTACAAGTTATGTTGAAAATCGGACTTAAAAATTTGAAGTTCACATTAACATACATAACTTTTACTGAATTTGACTGAAATTTGTTGGAGATATCTCGTAATAACAGTCTGTTACTCTGTGTAACTCAGTAGAGCCAAATCTATATGTGGGACCCATGTGCAGAGCCGGACTCTAGAATTAAAAGCTCGCGTTCACACTATAAAATTTTAGCAGATATGATTGAAATTTGCTGGAGATGCTTAATATGATAGTCTGCAACTCCGTGCAAATCGGTGAAGTCAAATCTATATGTGGGACCCACGTCCAGAGCCGGACCCTAGAATTAAAAGCTCACGTTCACACTATAAAATTTGAGCAGATATGACCGAAATTTGCTGGAGATGTTTAATATGACAGTCCGCTACTCTGTGCAGATCAGTGAAGCCAAATCTATATGTAGGACCCACGTCTAGAGCCAGACCCTGAAATTAAAAGCTCGCGTTCACACTATAAAATTTTAGCATATATGACCGAAATTTGTTGGAGATGCTCAACATGACAGTCCGCTACTCCGTGCAAATCGGCGAAACCAAATCTATATGCGGGACCCACACCCAAAGTTGGACCTTAATATTAGAGAATTGAACTAATTTTATTAATTTTGAGATAAGAAAAAGACTAAATGGTTTGAAGTGGTTTGGATTGGTTTGACTGAATGAGTCAATAGTTTGGTTTGGTTTGGTTTGGTTTTTGAAGTGTAATATATGTAAATGGATTGGTGTGGATTTGGTTTAGTTCTTGAACCATTAACAGGTTTAAGTCCACAGTACACCCCACATTGCAAAATCATTAGATTTCAGGCAAAAATGAAGACCTACCGATGCAACATCTCGAGAACAAAAGGATATATATATATATATTTTTTCGATCAGAACAAGAGGATTCTTATATTGATGTAACGAGAGGCCGACGACAATGGACATACCGAACTCGCCGGGATTTTCGAGGATCCTGCGGATCTGTGTGTAGAAGTCGGCGAAGATGATGGTGGCGTGGGGGTGATGCCTGACCCTGAGGTCAACGATGGCCCGACGGAGCAGCACGTTGTGGTACTGGTACCTGACCACGTCGTTGACGTCGCGGAGGCAGCCGATGCTGTCGTAGTCGGCCGCGTTGGGGCTCCGGCGCAGGGTGAGGATGGCCGGAGAGCACCCGATCGGCGGGATCCCCGGCACCACCACGTACTCCGCGCCGCCGTCGTCGATGAGCCTCTGCAGCAATCAATGCATGAAGAGCTCAGCCAATCGCTGCGAGCTGGAAGAAAGTACTCTTTGGTAGGAAGGAAGGAGTCGCATGAGTCATTTTTTTCGATGTAAAACAGCTTCATTTACCTCCACGGCCGAGGCGATGGTCCTGACAACTTTCGGCACGTACGACCGCACCTCGTCCTCGGTCTTGTTCGCCGAGAAGATGAAGCTGTAGTCGTTGACGCCAAACTCCCCGACGATGAACAGCGACTTGCCGAAACAGCTTCGTGTAGTACCTTCCGTGGCGTTGCTGCAGAGCGACGGCCTGAGCTCCTCGAACCAGCCCAGCTGCACGTCCAGCGAGTTGTTGATGAGCTTGAACGGGACCAGGTTGTTCCTCTCGAAGAAGCCGACTTCGATCGCCGTCGCGCCGCCGACGGCGAAGTTCACGCCCTGGCTGATGTTGTTGGAGCTGCTGTTCTTCGTCGACAGGGAAGCCGGGAGGAACGGGAGGCCAAACTTCTCGGCTAATTAATTAACACAAGAGAGACGCCAAGGACGACAGAGATGAGAGTCGATCGAGAGACGACATGTTCAGACGACGACAGGCATTCAATAGTAATGCAGGGAGTCATTTCATTTTTGCGTGCACTCTAGCTAGCTAGCTCACCGATGAAATCTACGGTGACCCTGCCATCGGTGGCGCGGCCGGTGGGGCGGCCGAAGAAGGTCATGCCGTAGGGAGGCTTGTCGATCCCCACGGGAATGACGGGAGACGCCATGATGACGAAGTTGCCGGTGTCGATGTACGAGTCCCCAAAGGTGAACATCGAGGTGAAGTTGTTGCATGGTGGTGACGACGACGGGAGACGCCATGATGATGAGACGGAGCTCGCACCGGAGGCGCGGGCCAGGAGGAGGAAGACGAAGGCGATGGAGAAGAGAAGCTTCAGCTCCGCCATGGCTGCCACGACCTGGAAAACAGGAAGAGAGACACGATACGAGAACCAGAACCACATGCCGGCTATATACTCTAGTAGCATGGAGGCATGGAGCGATTGGACAAAAACACATTCCACAATCTCTATTTTAATTTTCGAGACGAATCTAACGAAACTAACTATGTCATAATTAGACAATATCGTGCTACATTAACTAATCTCTAATGACAGATTAATTGGGCTCTATGGATTCGTCTCGCGATTTTTAGTCTATTTGTGTAATTAGTTTTGTCATTAGTATACATTTAATACTCCAAATAAACTTTTAAAGGGAACCTCAAAAATTTCTCTAAAAATTTTCACCGAACTAAACACGGTAGTCAACGATTTGAGTGCTCCAGGCAGCATTCTGTAGTGTTGGCAATGATAGATGGAAGAGCGTGTTACTAAGACTTAAGAGTTGACGAAGAACAGGAACGTGCTGATGGTGGCGAGCCACGTACTATATATATTAGTCCGTGTCCATTTTAGGGCCTTCATTATTAGATAACGAAATCCAAACGACGTGGCCAGGTACAAGTACAACTTGCTGCTCCGCGTAACGCAGCCTGGAACTCCACTCCGCTCGCAAGGGTCGTCTTCGTTCGCTGCGCACATGCTCTTAGAGACACCACTTCATTCACGGACGCCAGCGAGGACTGGGCATAGCTCAATTGGTGGGCTTCCCAAGTGTGGAAGCCACCGCTTCCGAGTTCGATCCTTATCGGAGACAAATTTATGCGTCTTACTTTCCTAAAAACCACCCGACCCAGTACATACCATTCCGGCCCTCGCGCTTATCTGCAGCCGAAGCAATTTTCTCAGGGCTGGCTTGAGTTACCAAAGCAACCAAGCTTAAGAACATCACAGCGGAATGCGAATAGGTCCTTGAATCGGTAAGTTTGGTCAACTGATTCGAGTGTTCGAGGCATTCTGTTGGCAAAGATCAAAGATGGATGGAAGAGCGTGTTAGTGAGGTGACGAAGAACAGGCGGTGCAAGGCATGGGTTTGACTCTGCTTTTGCTGCCCACGAGCAGTTGTGCTCGAGGTCGAACCATGTACTGTCCCAGTCCGTGCCGATTTAGATAGCGAAATGACAAATCTCAACGACGTGGCCAGGCACGAGAAATTTGTGGCGGTGCAAGGCATGGGTTTGACTCTGCTTTTGCTGCCCACGAGCAGTTGTGCTCGAGGTCGAACCATGTACTGTCCCAGTCCGTGCCGATTTAGATAGCGAAATGACAAATGTCAACGACGTGGCCAGGTACGAGAAATTTGTGATTATAGGACTCCAACAAACGTGGTTTGCTATAATCACAATTCATAAACACAGATGGACCCATTTGTCATCCACAAAGATTGTCAAAATAGCAAATCACGTTTGGAAAGAGTCCTGTAATCACATTTTTTTCGCCAGGTACAACTTGCTGCTCCGCGTGGCCTCAGGTAACGCAGCCTGAAACATGCGTTGTGCAGACGTCGTCACTGACGCTGCGTACCCGGCGGTCAGCTGCGCCTGCGCCTACTACAACTTGGACCGACCCCCAGCGTATTCTCTGCACGCCCGGGGTGGCCGCTCGTCCGCGCACATGCTCTTTTGGACGGGGACGGGGACACCCACTTCATTCATGGAGGCCAGCGACCAGTACACAGTATTTTTTTTACCACTACCGGTTCAACCGAGGTTATAACCGATCGGTAACTAGTGCATCAGTACAATCAGTCCGGTTAATCAGTTCTCCCGTGACGTCAGTAACCGCTACCAGACCATCCAGTGCAAGCACTCCGGTTAATCAGTTCTCCCATGTCGGTAACCGCTACCAGACCGGCCGGTAAGACCACCGCTAAAAAACACACTGCCAGTACACCATTCCGGCACTTGCGCTTACCAGACGAAGGCTTTATAACCACACCGGCCTCGCCTCACAATTTCTCAGGGCTGCCTTGAGTTACCACAGCAAACCAAGCATAAAAACATCACAGTGCAAAGCGAATAGGTCCCTCGACTACTGCCACGCACCACTTCCAGTACTAAGAAAGGTGAACAGGTTCTAGGAGCTGGCAGGCGCTACGGCTAGAAAGACACATCTAGTTCAGAGTTCAAACCGCATGGTACGCCACTATTTACATTGTCACGCCAACAAGGGGCGCAGCTTTATTGCGCGGCACGCTTACCATCCACCGCCGCCAGCATCACCACCCTTGTTGCTGTTCCATGCGCTATCCTCCGTTTTGTCCCAGGAACTGCCACCACCTCCTCCTTGGCTGCCGCTCTCCTCACCGCCTTTTCCCCATGGGCCATCATCATCTTTCTTGGGGGCAGCTTCAGAACCACCTCCCCAAGAAGACTTCTCTAGGGCTGCTCCTCCAGACGATTTCCAGCTATCTTCATTGCTCTTTCCCCAGGAACCTCCGCCTCCAGCTCCACCACCACTAGTTGCACCGCTTGGCTGCCCCAGGATAGAGGGAGATGATCTGTTCTGGCTCCAGGAGTTGTTTGCATCACTCTTTCCTGCCTGGTCATCTCCACCAGACGTATTCTGAGCTTCCCAGCTGGGCTTGCTTTTTGCAAAACCTTGACCCCCTTCACTGCTTCCTTTGTTGGCATTCCAGTTGGAAGACCAGCCACCTCCTTGACCCCCTTCGCCACTTCCTTTGTTGTCATTCCAGTTGGAAGACCAGCCACCTCCTTGACCCCCTTCACCGCTTCCTTTGTTGCCATTCCAGTTGGAAGACCAGCCACCTCCTTGACCCCCTTCACCGCTTCCTTTGTTGCCATTCCAGTTATTGTAACCACCACGGCCACCATTTCCCCTGCCAGAGCCCCAACTGCCACCATCTCCTGACCCAAAGTTGCTGTTACCTTGGTAACGATCACCTCGCCCATAGCGACCTCTTCCTCTGCCAGCATCGAAATCTCTCCTGTTCCATGGCTGTTCAGACCTTTCGCCACCTGATTCATCGTTTCTATTGCCTCCATTCCACGAGGATCCACCATCCCCAAAATTCCTTCCTCTCCCTCTGCCTCTATATCCACGTCCAAATCCACCCCTACTGTTTCCACCATTATCATCACCAAACCTAGGCTTGCTCCACGTGGTTTCCTGGTCTCCCAAAGAGAAATTTGGTTTGCTCCAAGACGATTCCTGATTCCCATCTGAGGAGCCAGCACCCCAGCTATCAGTTTTGATGTTATCATTACCTCCTTTACTACTCCAGGGATCATCAGCCTTTTCCTCAGACGGAGCGCCCTTTGCCGTAGTGTTCTGGCTACCATTGTTGTCGTCAGAACCCACAGTGGAAGGCACCTTGCTTGCCCAAGGATCAGTTTCTTGTTCTTTACCTAAATAAAAAAAAGAATATAACCTTATAAAGAGACCTAGAAATGATGACTCGGTTGTTCAAATCAAAATGACAAGCGAAGTGCCAATATACACAGTGTAGTTAATCCCTTGAGTACCTTTGTTTGACCCAATCTTATTTGCCCAGGGATCATTTTGACTTTCTGAACCTACACACAGCAGCAAATAAGATTGAAGCACATAGACAAATGAGTAGAATAAAAAAGTTTGTTTCGCTTCAACACCGCAATCCCCACTTACCCCCATTGCTGCAGGAGTCTTTTGCCTTGGTGTTCCAGCCACCACTGCTATCATCAGCACCAGCAGAAGTCATCTTGCTTGCCCAAGTATCGTTCTGTTGTTCTTTGCCTGCAAGTGTAAAACATAATAAAAGTAAGCCTAAAGCACAGCAGAAAGCTACAGCTCAAAACACCAAACAGAGAGAAACTATGCATGTCTCTGGTTGCTTCTTCACCTTCACTAGAAGTCACCTTGCTTGCCCAAGGATCATCTTGTTCGCCTACACACAGAAGTTAAACAAATAAATGTTCTGTAGCATATAGTGGACCGCAATATTTTGCATTATTAAATTATAATACTAACAGCTCTCAGCCTGAGGGTCAGTTTGTGGATACCCAGAGCATTAATGGGGCATTTGTTGAGGAACCTCCTCATCTAGAATGGAATGGTTCATCGTGGGGTCATCCCACAACTGTAAGATGAAACCACTACTCACTGTTAACCTAACCATATGCTTCCAAGGGATGAAGCGGTGTTGGATTAGCAAAGCCTTTTTCATTACCCAAACCAATAAAAATGCAAGGAGCAGGAAGGTGATGGATCACCCCATTTCCTCCCATAAGCAAAGCAAGAAATGTTGTGTTGTTGCCATTTAAACACTGAATAGTGCTTGAAATTTTGAACAAGAAACTAGAGCTAGAAATTAAACAGGTACAGGTAACTGACCTACAGACGTTTTGTTATCCTCTGAACTATTCCAAGTGGAAGGTTTATTTTCACCATATGACTTTGTGCCTCCACTGCTACTCCAGGGCTGGTTGCTTGGTGGATTTGTGGCATTCCAGTTATCTCCACCACCCCAAGAGCCTTTATTAGATGCATCTTTATTCCAATCAGAAGAACCTCTGTTTCCCCATTTTTGTCCATCAGCACCGTCATTTTCCCTTCCAAACCCGGAATTGCTACCATCACCGTTTCTCCAACCATTGTCTCTTCCTCTCCCTCCATATTGCCCCCTCCCTCCTCTTCCCCTTCCCCTGTATCCACCAGAATCTCCAAATGCATTGTCTACATTACTATCAGACCCCCAAGAGGGCCTTCCAGCATTGTCGCCACCCCATGAGCTCTTCCAACTTCCATGGTCATTTGTGCCATTGGAATCTCCAGATTCACCCCTACCCCTACCCCTCCCTCGTCCTCGCACAAATCCACGCCCACCTCCAAAGCTTCCATGCCTGCTCCAGCTGTTATTCTGATCATCTGCCTTAGTTTCCTCTCCCTTGTTCCAGCTTGATGAACCATCACCGCCAAAAGATTTTGGTTTACCCCAATCACCCGAACCAGCTTGATCTGAAGCTCCTTTTCCTTTGCCCCAACCTTCCTCCTGTGCTTCAGCAACGGCAGATGATTTATTCCAGTTAGCAGCAGATGTATCCCAACCTCCTGCACCACCAATTTTGTCAGAGGATCTAGCCTCATTCCAGCCACCTGCTCCATCACCATTACTGTCCTTTGACTTGCCCCAGGTACCATCCTCGGTGGCAGGCAAAGCAGTATCCCAGCCCCCATTGTTGCCCTCAGCTTTAGAAATATTATTTTTTCCTTGGTCTTCATTTGACTTACCCAGAGGTTTCTCCCATCCTCGACTGACACCCTCCAACTTATTGTCTGGAGGCATTGTAGCCTTGTCCCAGCTATCTGTTCCTTCCGTATCTACTGCTTTAACCTTGTTTCCCCATGGGTCAGCGTCACCTCCAGTTCCCATGTTCGCCACTCTGCAAGCATCTCCCCAGTTGTCACTCTTTTCACACTCCTTACTGACTGATGTTCGATCCCAAGAGCTGCCAGCAGCATCAGATCCACCAACCCCAGCTTGTTTATCCCACACCTTGTCACTGGAACTTTCCTTTTGAGTGGCACCAGTGTTCAATACTCCAAAAGCTGAAGATGTTGTATTCTTAGCCCATGGATCAGAATCACCATCAGCAGGGGCCACCACTTTCTTACCCCATGGATCGGAATCACCATCAGCAGGAGCCACCACTTTCTTACCCCATGGATCCAAATCACCATCAGCAGGAGCAACCACTTTCTTACCCCATGGATCAGAATCACCATCAGCTGGAGCCACCACTTTCTTACCCCATGGATCGGAATCACCATCAGCAGAAGGTACTGCTTTAATACCCCATGGATCAGAATCATCGGTTTTCTTACCCCATGGATCAGATTCACCTCCAGCGGAACTTTTCTTACACCATGGATCACTTTCTGATTCTCCACCTGAAAATGCAAACATTCACACTCAGCAAAACTGTAATAACCTCAACACTGATAAATGAACAAACCGATATCATAAACACAAATAAGGATAATAACACCTCTTGTGCCAGCTAAATAAAATATTTTACAAATATTATCATCACAAGAGCCATATTCCATCACCATCTTTTCTGGTTAATGTGGCTCTTGCTGGCTTTCATCTCCAACCTACCTAACTTGCCTGGGACTCGAGCCTTTGCTGTTGTTGTTTACTAGAAACCTGTACTATCAGTGCAAGATAGGAAACTACAGCTGCTTCATAGCAATGTAGAAATGAAAGATGCAAAATAACCAGGTATTCAACACTGCATGCAAAAAAGAAAAGATGCAACAGTCACCTATTTCATTAAGTCGTGAGCAACCAACTAAACCAACCGCGCAAAAAACAGAAAAAAAATATAAACCGCATAAGAGATGCACCATTTAGAAAACAAAATAAAAGGCATGTGATAAATGTTGATTATATGCCATGACCCTTTTCATCCTCCCACAACAGCCCTAAATCAATGGGCTTGTTGCACTGCTCCTAGTGGTACAGTCAACTAAAGCTACCATTTGCAGATTTCACATAATCAAGTATTTTAACAGATTAAATAAATCAATGTCTCTGCCCTATAAAAAGATAATAATATGGAAATACAATTGTGATCAAGAAACAAAAAAATGATAATGAAGATCCAAGATGTGAGTAAAGAGACTACAAGCTATGTCAACAGAAAGAATTAACACAACTATTACCTGCATTCTGGGCTGGTAAGGTGGAACTTGAAAAGGGTTGCCATGAGTCACTGTAGCACATCAAACAATGTGGTAAATACAAGGATGCGTGCAAACAATAAATTAGCTAAGAGCATCAATTCCTTCCAAGTGCTGCTACATGAGCAAATAGGAGTGAAAAACTCTGACTACCAAATAAAGTTGTGATTAAAGGTACATCATTTGTCTTTTTTATGTGCACCTTTCATGTGCAGGTACAACAACAGTAGGCATAAGCGAGGAAGCTCATTATTAGCTGTTTGTTGTGGAGGACATGTACTGGGTAAAGAGAAGTTCAATAAAGTTCAGGCAGCATTAAGAAAATAATCAGTATGAAAAGGAAGATGGTGTGCAACCGATCCAAGACAGCTAGGTGGTATAATCAGCTAGCATAACAGGAAACATGAGATAAGCTGATACCATGTTAATATGCAAGTATGGACTAAAATTCTAGTCACGACAGCATTCTCAGGCATCAAAGCCCAGCTGTCTTATAAATGGATGTCATAATCTAACACCTCTATTTGCTTTCGTGTCCTCTCTAGTTCTCTAGTCATGCATCACCAATTCCAATAAATCCACGCTGGTTATCATTGCATAGCAACGGTAGTTATCCAAATGCGAATCAAGGTTTACAATAGCAGCTCAAAAGAAAGATCAAGGATTGTCAATATTACGTTGTTATGCATTTGACAAGTGCTTTGCTAAACAAAATGCTCCAAATGGTAATGGATGCTAATATACAAAATTAGGCTACAGCTCCATTCAAGGGATGGTGTATTTGTCTTCTTTGGAAGTGAATGGCAGAGGTCATTATTATCTACCAAAAGAAATATCCCAGAAGAATAAATGTCACAGCACCCACTCTCTGGTCAAAAATTGTTTCTCATCATGCTAAAATATACGAAAAGATTGCTAATTGAAGACAATAAAAGGAAAATGACATAACAACACATAAGGCCACATGCATAATTAAGTATTCAATGATTCAACTCAAGGGTTGGTGCCCACTTCTAGAAAAAATATCAACAGCAATCGTGACACGGCATGCAACGTTAGACTGAACTTGTCTTTGGTATTTTTACAGTTGATATATGTGCACTAGCAAGTCCTCCACAGTTAGATTTGGTGGGTGGTAGAGGGTGGATATTCCAGAAAAAAGAGGGTTTTAAATGTAGGAGAAACGAAACATAATAAAATCGAGTCCAATCTTAGTAATTATTGTAACCAACAAACTACTCAATTGGATAGGAAGCTGAAAAGGTGAAAAGAAAAAACGAACCTGCCAAAAGATGGTAACCCATTGTCCCATGAAGCCTTGTCTGCTTCTGAACCTAAATGGAGAATAAATGTAAATAAAAATCCCAAAATCATCATCATGCTAGAGAGTAAAGAGAACCAAAACTCTTATCTTGAACATATGAACATCCTAAGTCAAGCTTTCCTATTTCCATCAAAAGAAAGTAACTCATTCCTTAACAGAGCAGATGGCTCAGCAGGCAAGCAGCAAAATATCTAGGGGAACACGATTTTCCCACGTTTACGCTATAGAGACTGATCCAAGAAAGTAGGACCCACAACTGTACGTATGGAAGTATAAGGCTCAAACTTACCAAAGAAAGACGTGTCTTTACCAGCTTGAGCACCAGATGAGTTATCCCTGTATGTCATGTAACATACTAAGAAGTTAACATGTAATATTATACTACAATATACTGAGAAGCTAACATAACGATGATGCAGTTGCATTACGCACAACAAAGAAAAGAGAACTAAATCTGCTTCAGATGCTTACCCCCTGTTAGCTGGGACTGAAAGAAACTCAGCTTGCACTGCACACAACACAGAGAGGCAAAGTCATTACCCAAAGAACAGCTCCAACAATATGCTAAGCTAACTAACCTGTAACAATCTTCAGTAGAGAATCTAGCTTAACAGTCACGTCATTCCGAAATATCCGAACTACTCGACAGAGATAGCCCTTTAAAGGGCCCTTTCTAATGCGTAGCATCTGTCCAATAGAGAAAAGTTGTTCTCTGGTGCTCCTGTAAGGCCTCTCAGCTGCATTATGAAGGAAATCAGAACAATAAACTCACATTGAGGTAACAATACAGAAGAAATCGATAAACACTTACTGTCTCGATGCTCATTTTGCACATAAGAAGGCCCAGAAAACATGGGAATTGGATTGTCCTGATACATCAAAAGCAAAATGAAACAATGACATCTCCAATTTGTTGACAAGTGGATTCATGTATATACGTACCGAGTTTTCAGAAGTAGAGCTTTCCTTCCGTTTCTTCACATTTTCACATGATCCAGATTGAGCACAGAAAAAACCACAGTTCTCGCTTTCACTTTCATTATAAATAAACAGTATGCCCATGTACAAGTGTTTAACAACACCTTGCTTACCCTGCAAATATATTAATCTATCAACATGTGTGCTAAATGGAAGAAAACACACTCTTGTATAACTCCAAAAACACAAATGCTGGAAGTCGAAAGCATGCTATATATTACTGTAATAACAGTGTCATGCATCATAAATCAGTACAATATAGCAGTACAAATACTACCACGACCAATACACAGCACAAGTATCTATGCCAGGTTTTTAAAAATATTTCAAATGAATCGATTCCTTGATATTAAAAAAACATGAATACCATAATGCTTGCAAAATGAGACAAACAACAGATTAATGTTAGATTGATAGTTAAGGTGTCACCTGAAATGGTCCTTCCAGAACATTAACAGTGTCGTTAATAGATATTATCTTCTTCTGACGATCAACAGCTGTAAACATTTTGTCTACACAGCCTTTCTTAATGTCCTGCTTTTTTAATGTCACTGCAGATCCTTCAGGGCCACCCTTTAATATCTGCACAGAACTAATTCTTAGCCCAAAACAAGGATGTAAAAAAGAAGAGTGATTAAAGGATTATTACCCTAAGACCTTCTTTCTCAATAGCAACAATTACACCAAATTCTTTTCGCCTGCCCATTATAAAATAAAAATATAAGGATGGTATCTGATAGTAAACGGACAATTATTATAACCATACAACACAGGCTCACCCAAAGAGTACAAGGTCGTGGAGGTTGAAGTCATCATTATCATCATAATTGTCAGTTGAAGTTGAAGCTTTTGATGCTTTGGAAGATTTCATTTTTGAAGATGGTGACTTGATATCTCGTTCTGCAGGAAGGTTCTTTTTCTTAGGGCCATAGATGCTGGAAACCCAATCCAAGTCATCAGCAGAAGCTCTATTGATTGGACTAGAAGAGAACTTCAGAAGTTCAGTCTCCGTTGGTTGTATCCCCCAGTAAATCAAAGAACTAAGTGCAACCCTTTTATATAAAAATCCATCTTTGAACATCAAACCGTCAAGTACTTCAAAAACTTCACCAGTCTGACGATCACGCTTCATTTCAATATGAGGCCTGAAGAACCTACATGAAAAATGAGATTATGGAAACAGGGTCGAAGTCTAGTTAAAACTTAAAAGTAGCATAACTGTATAAGAAGTTTATCTCATGTGGGGACAAGGGAACATCAGATGTAGACGGAAGTCATTACTCTAGTTCTTGGGAGCTGATTAACCGTGGAGCAGGAACTGCTGCTTCTTTTAGCGAGATTGCACCACCCTGCAAATACCAAAGTATAACATAAGTTAAGCATTCAGCAATCATGCTGTTCAGTAAAAAGAATGGAAACAGCCAACATCCCAAGTGTTTCAGACATATATCATCCAGGTTATAAATATATATTATATCCACTGTAGAAAACATAATATTGGTGTATCTAGTTTCTATGACAAAGATGTGGCTCACAGAATGGCATAAAAGTCCCCAGATACTTAAAAATACAGCCTACATAATCATGGTGAGGAACACAATAAATTTGAGTAGTTTGGATCAATAAAGAAAGAAATTCAGCTCAACAGCTATTTTTACTGCCAAGCATAAGAGTGTTACATATTTTCTTGAAATAGCATGGAGGTCAACTCTAGGTATGATTTTTATCATCACTCTTTTCCGTCCATCATCCTCGCTAACAACCTAAAGAGTCACAAGTAGATAGTAATGTAAGAATAAAGAAAATAGAAAATATTTAGAGGGCAGATGCCCACAGAAAGAGAAGCCACAAACACATTATACCATACCTGTGCTAGATCACCTTTATAGTTTCCATTCTTCATGCGGACCCATGTACCACGGGAGATTTCAAATGGTTTTGTACGGCTTGATAACAAACTAGGAACTTCAGCTGCGGGAACAGAAGTTATTCTGCTTGCATACACACTACAAAACCCTTTGCATGCCTGTAATAACAGATGCCGATATGGACAGCAAGTCATTTTACAGCCAAAATACAAGATGTAGAGAGATGATAAAATGGAATGAAAGATTCTCTTGACTATTATAAACAGTCTTAAAAAATCAATACAAAGCTCTTCTCTTTCCCAAACGTCCAAGGTATGAATTAGTAAAATTGGAGTGCATGGGAAATGAGGAAAACAAACAAAGCAAATAGATGTCGCATGCAAAAACTATCAGCATTTTACAACTCTGATATTGCATCCTACTCCCTCCATTTCATAATACTTGTCGTTTTGGCTTTTCTAGATACATTCCTTTTATTATGTATTTATATAGGTGCATGGCAAAAGGAATGCACCTAGAAAAGTCAAAACGACAAGTATTATGAAACGGAGGTTGTATATTACAAAAACAGTTATAGCATAATAAACATAGTGAACTACATGTCGCCCAGCATGTCCTTGCCAACATGAATGCATTTCTTTTCTCTTGCAGTTCAAGGAACAAATTATGTACCTCTGTAACATCACAGGCCTTCTCCGCTTCAACAAAAACAAACCCCCTTACATGATCCAGTGCAAATGCTGTGATAATTGGCACTTTGGTGCCAATTTTTCGCAGATCAACAAACTTCTGCATGAAGCAGAAAGCCATTTGGCGCTCACGCCCGACCTGAAAAGAAGTTAAACAAATCAGCACCTAGACAACAAATGCTAGTTAAGCAATGTCAAATCAAGTTTTTGTTAATCACAAACCATGCATTTAACCCTCCAAATGGTAGGTTCCTTGAGATCCATGGGGAAAATATCATCATCTTCTCTAGAAAAGTTGCGATCACCAGCATATTTCACACCAGTACTGTATCGTTTCCTGATGAACTCCTCGAGTTCATCGCCACTAAGCTCCTCTTCCTTTACAAGAAAAGGAAGAGGGTGTGACCTTTCAGCTCTTTTGTTACTGAGATTTTCTGCATGCTCCCCACCAGAAAAGAAACCTGCAGTTGCCATAAACAAGATCACATGAGCAGATGAGTCCAATCCCATCAATCACCAGGCAACAAACCTTCAGATAAACTTAATAACTTATACACAAACAGTGGGATAAAATTGATATTGGTGCAAAAGTGCTTAATAGAACTACACAATAAAACGACACGAAAGAGCTCATAGATGACTAATTCTGGATATTACATACTTGTACCTTCTTGACTTCTTTTTTTCATAAAAGGTAAAAAAAGACACTGTTGTTATTGTTAATATAAATTGTAAAATAGGAAAATCGCACACAGGAGCAATTCCTTATATGTAGAACGTGTTCTGGTAAAGAAAACTCCAAATATTCTGAATGCTGGTACACGCTAAATGAATTTCATCATTGTAGGGGTGTATTGTGATAATAACCACATAAAAACAGAACTTTTGGGTAGCAAAGGTCAGTCATCACACTTTGCTAATAGGCAAACTTCCAAGTTCCACGCCAAAAACTAGCAAAGGTACCAATCATACCAGTTCCCTAAAGGACTCCCAAACCATCAAATAGGTATTCCTATTAGCCAGGGATTATTGATGTTCCTACGGAATCTGTATAATGGCACGTGAAATTTCTACTGTAGCGCACCCGACTCGACTGTTCCTGTCGTTAAAAAAAGGAAAACCCTCCCAAGAAAAAAAAAACCCAATCGACACAAACATCAAACCTAGGTATCACACATACACAGAGAGAGGGATTGAGAGAGGAAGCGAAAATATCTCCAAATAATCGACACAGGAAATCCACATTGCGCAAAAGTAAAGCCCCAGATCGATCCCCCCCAACCGAACCAATCCACGCTAGCCTCGTCTCGGGAAGCACGCCGATTCCGTACTCACCGTCATCGGGGTCAGAAGCCTCCTCCTCCTCCGACTCGAGCACATCTTCCTCCTCATAATCGTTGTCAACGCCAGCCGCATCGTCAACGAACTGCTGGACTCCGGCGCGGCGGCGGCGCTTCGCAGCGGAGGACGACGAGGGCCCCGCCTTCGCGGAGGCGTAGCCGTAGCCATTCCGCCGCTTCCCGCCGGACCCGGATGCGCCGCCGTCGCCAGGGCCGGGGGGGTCGGCGGCCACCTGCTTGCCCTTCCCCTTCACCGCCATGGCGGAGGGAGCAGCGAGTGGAGGAGTGGGGAATAGAAGACGACGCGACTCGCCCGAGGAGGCGGAAAGCTTTAACCTGTCCACCTGCCGTTGCCGAGGAGCGGCGTTTGCAGATGCCTCCCTAGGGTGATATGAAATTGTTTGTGTTCTTGTAGTAGACGTGTTAACTCTTGGTCACTGGTCAAGTGGTCAGTTGCTACGAGCCTGCCATCGGTCGTGCCGCGTGTGTGCCAGTGTGCGGCAAGCAATCTAGGGAGTGAGAATTGGCGTCTTTTTAAGGGTGCAATTTACAAAGGTGGGGATGCGAGCTGGGTGAGGGTCGAACGGAGCCACGCGGGGGCGGGCAGGGGCCAGGCCCCCTTAATGTTCCCTAAGTCCAAGCATATTTAGTGTTTAAAATTCAAAAAATGAGTAAAATTAGTAAAAATTACTCCATTTTGTTATGAATTTGACTTGTTAGACCTCTTCATGGTTGATTGGCCCCCTCCATGGTTGGATCCTGGCTACGCCCCTGGGTCGAAACACGGCTGGACGGAAATGTGATGGGCTGGAATCACACTCTTAACTACTTACTTACTCCATCCCAAATGTATGGGCTGGAATCACACTCTATAACAGTTGCTCATGCTCATTTGTTTTGATTTTTTGATAGGTGTATATAGGTGTATATTAAAATGTATGTATTTAGAAAAGTTAAAATAAATAATAATTGAAACGAGGAGTATTAAATTTTAGGGAACCTGTCCATCTTCCGGAAGATGTAAAAGGTTGAATCTTTCAATATTTGATATCCGTGTAAATATTCACATTCGATTGGATCACCACACAAAAAACCATAGCCTCACCCTCCCTCTCCCTCTCCCTCCTACCCTTCCTCCGGTGGTCGCATCGCCCTACCGCGACGCCATGTAAGCTCGGAGGGAGCAGACCCCTGCCGACCTTCTGTAAAAAGCTAGAAGCCACGTCATGAATTATTTAACATGGAGGAGTAAAGTTAGAGGAGCACTATAGCCATTACTTTAGATGATTTTTGGCTATGCCTCCTAATATGGATGGCTGCTTAGATCACGTGCTATAGGAATGTAGTTAGAGTGCATATGCTATAAAGGTCGAGTTAGAGTGCATATGCTATATACAACGCAATATATTCCTTTAGATGATCAAGTTAGAGTGCATATGCTATATACAACGCAATTGCTGACAATGATTAAAGTTAGTAGCACTTCTCACTAGATACAAATTCCATAATTTCCCTTCACAAAGTTAGAGAACCCATATCGGCATTATGCGCGATTTTGATAAATTTATTCCTTTATTGTCTAATCGTATTTTTTTGTTAAAACTAGGGAAGGGAACTGGATTGTCTACAAAACAACAGTGGCATCCCACATAACTAAAAATTGATTGTCACCACACTAGTGCCAAATAGAATTTACCTTTTTATTTACACGCCTATATATCGATTTTGAGCCCTTCTCTTTTTTTTGTTTCCACCTTAAAGAATCTCTAACAGATTGCATATATCCTTCCCCATTACCAAAACTACCATTTTGGGGATTTTGGAGATGGAATTCACCTCCATCAAATTGTCAATCTCTTCTCCAATACCAATTCTTTTGACAACTAACTCGTCTACCTTCGTTGTAGGGAAATGCAATACTCTTCCCTATTAACAGTTGCTCCTGGTGTGGGAGGAATTTTTGCTTCGCCCGATGGCATTCCTTGGGCACGAAGGACACCGTTGAGAATTCCTACACACCGAAACTCGTCTAGGAGGGAGGAAGAGAGAGATCCGCGAGCTACCTACCTCCGCTGTCGAATTCCGACACACTAAAACCCGTTTAGGAGGGAGGAAGAGAGAGATTCGCGAGCTAACTACCTCCGCTGTCGAGTTCCTACACATTAAAACCCATCTAGGAGGGAGGAAGAGAGAGATCCGCGAGCTACCTACCTCCGCTAAAGACATGCCAGACCAGTTGAAGAGTTCTAGCGCTCGGCACCGTCGCTATCGTCGAGCTGCTTGCCTGCCTCTGTTGCCACGCCATGGAGCCCGAGATCCTCCTCTTACGGCCTTGTGGAGTCCTGGCCTTCTTCCGGGGTAGATCTGAGGAGGGAGGAAGAGGGAGGACCGAGAATTGCTGGATCAAGAGGAGGTATCAACATTGCCACCTCGCGTGCCACCCATGATAAAAGAGATGGGATCAGGGGACACGAGATATGGGTCGGGAGGAAGTAAAAGGGAAAAGATAAATAGACTAATGACATGTAGGCCCCACATATCAAGAAAGATATTGAAGTTTGATTTATGAGAGTCTACTGGAGCAACCATCTCTAAATAGCGCCAAAACAGCTAAAAAGGAGGGAGAAAAAATATTTTGGTAATAGTCACTCCTCCCAACTTACTATTCATTTATTCTAAAAAAAACTTACTATTCCTTTTGGTTTTATAGCTGGACATATATACATTTAGATGAATAGAAAAACGTATATCTTGAAAAAGCTAAAACGAACATTAACTTGGAACGGAGTAGGAGATAAGCAATTTAATGGAGACGTTCTTGACCTGATGCCTTCTTTTTAACATGTTGTAAATCACCAATGCTTATCAAGATGCCTTATTCCTAGAATCCTATCACGCCCCATGGACAGAGGCACTGAGCTATGTCACCTAGTTTCGCAGTCGTTGGATCGTGATCGATCCAGTCGTCCAGATGATGCCACGGTGTAGCAAATATGGCCTCATATGTCATTTGTTGAAGTTTGATTTTGGTAATTAATGACAACATGATCAATGGGACTAACCATATTGTTGAGCATGTTTTTATAGACATTTCTAGGTCCCAAGTATGCAAAAATACCACATGTCAAAATGAGAAGATAGTATATATTTTGAGAGTCTAAACTGTGGAAGAAGAAAAAGAGAAATAACACCGTCGGATGAACCAACGGTACCTTGGAAGCAAGCGTTGGTGCAACGGCCGGATGAACTAGTACGCTGCATGAAGAAGGCTCAGTTTACACAGACCGTCGGATGAACCGACGGTATGCCTTTCAGTTGCACCGGATGAATTCCTGGAGAAGTAGCAGCTGGGTCAGTAGCACCGGACGAACCGACGGTTCATTGGTAGGAGCCGTCGGTCTATCCGATGATCAGTTTGACCAAGACAGAGACGCGCCAAGACAAGAGCTTAAGCACCGAATGAACCGACGGTGTAGCAGCGGTTCATCCGGCGGCCGTGTGTTTGCTAACAGAAAGGTTTTGGCGCGGAACTCTTCAGCACCGGATGAACCGACGGCTAGGCGAGGAGATCGTCAGTGCAAGCGTCGGAGGATATGTGTCAGTGAGGATGCAACAGCTAGATGACGTGGAGGGCACCGGATGAACCGACGCCTATGGAAAAGAGACCATCGGTTCATCCGACGGTACAATTTTCTGTAGCCGTTAGCCAACGGCTCTTTGGTGGCCTTGGGCTATTTATACCCCCCTCCACTCAACCATTTGAAGTTGCTGGATGCTGAGGAAGACAAGAGGAGTGTGAGACACATTGAAGATCATTTTCATGCCATCCAAGTACTAAATTGCTCATCCATAGACTTGCACATGCTTTGTGTGTGTGCTTAGTGCTAGACTTAGCTTAGAACTGAGTGAGTGCAAGGTGTGCCTACCTTGTGAGGTAATTCCTGAGTGGATCAGGTTGTACAAGATGCGCTAGAAGCCTTGGAGCCTAAGTGGCTCTCCGGTAATCATCTTCGACCCTCTGGTCTTGGTGTGGAGTGGCGAGGACACTTTGTGCGGGGGACGTGGAGACCCCCTTCCTTGGTGGAGAAACTCCTTAGTGGAGATGACATCAAGGTGACCAAGGGAGCTTGGCGAGTGCCTTTGTGGCCGAGCCTAAGTGGCAAGTCAAGTGGTGCTCTTGGGAGAGACTTGGTGACCGGGAAGCAATACTCTTGTATGGAGTGCTTCAACAACGTGGACTAAGGGTGGCTTAGTGCCTACCGATACCACGAGATAAATCGCGTGTCAAGAGTTTGTTTCCTCTCATCCCTCTTTACGTTTCCGCATTACATTCATGTAATCATTGCTTGCCTTTACATTCCTAGAGTACTATCTTTTTAGGATTGGCTATAGATTGCAAAAAATTTGTTTTGAGATGGTAGTTTCACACTAGAACAACCGTAGTTGCACATCTAGGTAGTATGTTCTAGTTTATGTTTTGAGCAAATAGTGATAACCATAAGTTAAGATTTTAAGTTGCCTAATTCACCCTCTCTCTTAGGCTATGAGCATACGACTTCCTTACACACGGTCATGCACAATATATTTTACAAAAAGATTTCCACCTTTTTTGAAATCAGTTATCGGATCAAGTCAGCCCTTCTGTCACAATGAGCGTGTTCGTTTATCTTACATTAGGAACCGTAAGATCTAAAATATTTCAACATAACATAAAGAAGAGAAAAATTGGAAATCAACCGATTTTGCAGAAAAAGGGCCGCCACTACTTTTGTAAAGAACCCCTGCCTTCCACCGTAGTTCCACCGTGACCCTCCTCTCATTCCTTTCCCTCTGTCCTGCTAAGTCTGGTATAAATCAGCCGTTCAATATTTCTACTTCTTGATCAATTGTAGAAATCAACATAAACCATTTTAAGACCCGTCGAAGACTAAAAAAGATACATGCTGGTAAACTCAGTCTTCGTATATCACTTGAATTAAAATACTGGATAGATCGTTCTTTTTGCTAGAACTTCATTTTTTCACTCAAGTTTATTTCTCTCTCTCTCTTTTCTTTTTCTATGCAATGATAGGAGCTATGCCTCATTCGGTTAGTCAATATCCTGCGGTCTCCATCTTGTCACTTTGCTCCATGCGATAGCATGTCGTGTGTTTATGATTACTAGAGTCTGGGGCGCGCCAGCGCGCCATTTTTTCCTTATTAGCTGAAAATATAGGTGAAAAAAATAAAACAATATTTTAATTTTGCAAACGAAACTAAACTTCTTCATTATTGAAAAAAAATCAAAGTTCATTAGCATTATTATATACACTTACATTTGGGTGTCAGTTGGGAAATGATCTGTACAGCACCAGTAACAAAAAAAAAACTTGATCATACCAGAATTTATATGCCTAGTTGAGATTTAAAAGAACTAAACTCCCCACTCTTGCCTAGTTGAGATTTAAAAGAATTTAACTCCCCACGCTTATATGGATAGAACCATGGAAATCAAACATTAGCATGTTAGCAGCCACGTTTGCATGCAAAAGAATACGTCAACAGCACCCCAATGGACACGTTTAGGCAATCACTGTCACTCATATACAACCAGTGACACGTTAGCAACCAGCACACATTCGAGTGACACAAGGAAGCGAGCAAAGCTGCAAACAAAAAGAAACTATCTCTGCAAAAAAATTAAAGCCAAACAGAATAAAAAAAAGAACCCAAATTGTTCCTATGGTTGTTTTCTCCTTGACTCGAGGCATAGATACACCCTCGACGGGAGCAAAGCTGAGGTTGAGTCTCAACATAAAAGGAACACATTCGCTATTTCGCAGCTACAAAGAAAGGAAAATAAAAGAAAAACCCAACAAATACACTATGTCCGTCTTTCAAATCAACAATTGAAACCCATCTTATACAGCCACAACATCTAATTTTGACATAAGTACATAACTGATTAGCCCTCTTTCTCATTTGCTATATTTTTTTGTTAGAAAAATCATAGCAGAATTGCAGTACCTACTTTTATAAAATTGTAGTATGCTAAGGAAGTTGTCAGACCATAAAGCCATAGATGAAAAATTAAAGAAAGGATGGAATTTGATGTGCAAATTCAATACACCACTGTTTCCATAGGGTTTTGGAAAATGGTCACTAAACTTGAAGAAATAAAGGGATGAAGGTACATGATGAGGGCCTGGATTAGGGCCCCTAAGCGATAAGATAATCACCTTTGAGATGGAGTCTTCTGACACCATTCACAACGTCAAGGCTAAGATCCAGGACAGGGAGGGATGCAGATCTTCATCAAGACCCTCATCGACAAGACCGCCTCGTCTCCGAGTACACTCCGCCTCTTCCGAGTACTCTCCGCCTCGTCTCCGAGTACTCTCCGCCTCGCACGAGTACTCTTCACCCCGCACGAGTACTTTCCGCCTCGCCTCCGACTACTCGTTCGCACGAGTAGTTCCTGTCTCCGACTAGGGCGGGGCCCACACGCGGAGGCGGAGTGCGGGATCAGGGGCCCCACACGAACGTGGCGCTACACCGATGCTCGAACTCCCCCGCGACGACACGCAAGGCTCCAGTCCTCCACACCATGCAAATAGCCCCAGCTGGCGGGACGCGAGGGCGGCTCGTTCTGACAGAAGCCGTAATGACGCACTGTACACCCGCACGGCCTCCAACACGTCGTCCCGTCCAACCTCTGCAGCACGCCACCCCATCAGAACAGGTACTCAATTACCATCTACGGGCGGCACCTACCAACACTTAGGCCATAACGTGGCGGGCCTAATCAACTCTCAAGGGAGATGAGTCATCTAAGGAGGAACTCGGAGGGCGCCAAGTACTCAAAGTGTACAGTGTCACCCACACACGCGTCAACAACCAGCGCCGCCACAGCTCAGCGCCCTTCAATGCTCCTGACGGACATCGACATCGGAAAAGACTTCCCAATACCATAGCACTATAGCTCTTTTTGTTTTCCCTCTTTGCCCCTCACCCTTACGTCTATAAAAGGGGGAGGAGTGCAACCGTTTGAGGGACTGACCGATCAACTAATTTGTAACCCCTACTACAGACATCTCTGGCATAAGAACACGAGTACTCGGAACTAGACGTAGGGTATTACTCTCCGGAGGTCCGAACCAGTATAAAACCCTTGTGTCTCCTGTGCTAACCATCCGGGTCCGACACACGATCCGATACAAATTTACTGCCGGCGGTAGAGAACCCCGACAGTACATTAACAAAAGAAGCTCTAGTTGCAACCTTCGTAACTTTTTTCAATGAATCATTCAGCTTTACACCTAGAGGTTCAGAAAAGAAGTGATAATCAAAATCATTGATCTGAAAACAGTTGTCATAAATTTCCGAGTAACACACATTCTGAAAAGTGAAAGCTATCATTGCTTGTCATCTGAAAATATTTCACCTGTCATAACACATTCCCTTTTCTGTAGTATTAGGCATTCTCTTTTCAGAGCTTTCAACCTGAAAGCAAGCAAAATGCCAACACAATTTGTACTTCTCACTACCTCCTCTTTTGTCTGACACACCATCTGCAAATGCCTCAACAGATCTGCAGTTAGTTGAACCATATTATTTTAGGGAGCAAGGTATGCATTCATAAAAGTAGTATAGTTGGAAAATAAAAGAAAAAATATTTCAAATGTGTTTAAGCACCTCCACTAATTCAAAATTTTATAGCGTTGTCCGGACAGTCTGAAAGTGGTCGAGCAATGTGGAAAATGTTGAACTCAACTAATCCAAAATTGGCTCGCCCACAAAAGCAGAACTAAAGAGTAACAAAGGTCCAATATTATTTTAGTTCTCAAACAACCTCATTTCAGGGGGGAAATGCCAAGTAACTGCACACCTTAATCTTTTATGTAACAATGATAAGTAAGATCTTAGGTTAAAAGCATCAGCTATTCAGAAATGATACTGGTCAAATTATTCTCCATTTGAGACAGAAATATCGCAAGATAACTGCAGATTCATAAATGATGACATACCCCAAAGTATCTGACAACTCATGACATTGTGCTGTCTCCTTGCTAGCTTATTGGTTCTTCCTTTCAAATGCCTTGTAGTACACATAGAAAAGCATATGATGATAAATGTTCATATTTCCCTTCACAAAATGAAACAAGCAATGTGACTTTTCAACAAACATAGGACAGACTACATGTATATCATTCCTCTTCATCATAAAAAAATACAAGTGCTCTTAGTTTCTGAGGAGCCCATTTCGTCGAACACATTCAAGGCATCCATGGAAGCGTGCTCATTAGGGTCAAGGGAGCACACGGGAAAACAACAACATGGATGTTGTAGCTGCTGGTGGCCCAAAAGGAGGAAGAGGGAGGAACACACCTTGTTGAGAGCTAGCGGAGGGGCAGAGCCGTGGAGACAGAGCTACGTGGCAAGAGTAGCTCAGGGTCGTGGGCTGCATGAAGCAAGGATGAAGATGACCACGACCTGGGTCGTCGGCCGTTGTGTTGCCGCTGCTTGCACCCGCGCAGTGCCGTCGTCTACCCGTCCTGCACTGGCGAACGCCTGCGCTGCCCGCATCGATTTGCCACCGCCTCGCCCGATTCGTTGGCTCCCGCGCCGGATCCGCACCAAGGAAAGGTTGAAGGGGTAGGCCGCCTACCAGATCTGGCCGGGGTGGCCCCCACCGCCGGCTAGTGTTTCGGCGAGGCATAGGTTCGAGAGAGAGGAGGAAGAGGAGAAAACGGGAGGGGGTGGTCTGTGGTGAGGGCGAGCAGCAGAGAAGAAGGAGGGAGTGGGTGGCGGCGGGGTGGAGGGCGTGGAGCGGCGCAACGCCGGGAGGGAGGAGAGGGAGAGGGGAGAGGAGGATAAGAACGGTAGGGGGCGGCGAGCGAACGACGGAGGGGGTTTTCTGAAAAAAGGCAGGCGGGCGGTTTTCTGCAAAATGTCCATGATTTCAGAATTTCGTCTTCTTGGTAGACAAATAAACTCGAACAGAGGGGTGCTATGCAAAAGAAATGAATGAGGTTGCTGTAGCAAAAGGACCTCGCTGGAGACAAACGGAATTAGACAGAAGGTGAAGGGCTTTTTCGCAAAAAAGCGCGCGCCCTTGAGAGGTGCGTCGAAGGACGGTGCTGGTTTGCATCGAAATTCGAGCGCCGAGGCCAAACTGCGTAATCGGTGCATCGGGCTTACCATAAATCCAATCCCACCTGGGCCGGACTCATCAGCTGGCCGCCGGATCGGACCGATCGGATGGCTCCAAATTGGGGGCGACGTAGCGCGCCTCAGAGGCCGCGGCAGGCGCTACGGTATAAGGGGCTTCAATTGAGAAAATGTTTGGTGCCATTGCTCTTTTCTACCTTTTCATTGAAGTAGCATGCTGAAAGTACACTTGCGGAAAATGGAAGAAAGTATATCATCTGATGTCTATTCACACAGAAGGTTAGTTTGCATCATACTTCTTTAGTCCCACAAAAAGTGTTTGTTGACGTTTGAAACACGTGTCGCGTTTCGATCCGCAAGCGTACGGATCACGTGTGGCCTTTTTCACTCGGGGGTGACCCAAGGTATCAATCTGTGGATCGGAAGCAAACTACCTAGGGTTCTCCATCTAACCGGTCTAATCCTACTTGAAGCATAGATTGCATAAGGGTTTAACATACAAACACGGGTGGATGTATGGATCACATTCGATAGCCAAAAGGTAACACACTAAAAGGTAGCATTAGCCTACCGTCTCCTAGTTGCAACTCCGGCCAAAACGATAAACTGACCTAAACCTCATACCATGATAAGGAGATATCCATTGCACGTTCGTTCAGTGCTTTCCTTATACCGTACCGTCACTACGGAAGGTAGTTAACACCGAACGACAACTCGTAAGTCCGTGCACCACTTTGATGTATCCGCAAGGCATAGATTAGATCTATTCCTACTAAGATCATATGCTAGCTACACACATGAATGAGAGAAGATATGCATCAAAGTAGATCAAAAAGTAGAGGCAAGATTAAATTGATATCACCGTCAAAAGTACATGTGCCTTGATGAATCCAAGGCATGACTCCGGAACTCCACCATGGCTTCACCACGCAGGGCCAACCATGGCGGCTAGGGTCTAGCCTAAGCCATCTCTTAGGCAACGTCGAGGACTTGCGGCGGTGATGGCTTCCTTTGGTGTGTATTCCTTGATTTGGCAGCTCTCTGATGAATGGATCGAATTCAACCCCTCAATTGGACGTCCAAGGGTTGTATTTATGCCCTTGGGGAGTCTTGGAGCGTGCTCCTCCTTGCCTTGCACGAGATCTTGCTTAGGAGTTAAGCAAACTTGGTTTCTATAAAATCAGTCTCGCCCAGATTTTCTTGATTCGCAGTCCTTCCTTGCCGGCACCATATCTCCCATGTCCGGACTCCAAATAATACAAATTCGTTATCTAGATTGTGTGCCAAGAAATTATCTCCAACTTTGGTATTCATTGCTTTCCTTGGAAACGAAGATAAGATCCCCAAAACGGTCTTGGAAGATAATTTGTCTGATTTCGAACTTATCTGCGCAGTAGGTATTTCGGGGGCCATCTCTCCTAGCTCATTCACCCGAATTGGGTCTTCCATATGTCCAAATCGAAGCTCTCGTCGAGGCCCACAACTTTGATATTCAAACCTTTGCCATCAGAGGCCGTTTAAGTCTCTGAATCTGCACGAAAGATTATGCTGTTCTGGGCTGCGCGAATATCTTTCGGGCTGAGTTAATCTCGTGGGTAAACCTCCAAGTCTCAAGGGTCTGGGCCCTCTGGCCCACTTCAGGCCCGCCATCCTTCACACGGCTTTTCTTACAATTTTGACATTTTGCATCTTCGCATATGGGTTTTAGACGTCATTATCTCCGCGATCAAGATAAGGGGTCTTGTCGCATGAACTCCTGCATCTTCTGTTTAGGTCCTCGGAGTTTCACGGCTTCATACTTTGGTCCTCGGGTCATTTGGAGTCATGTTCACTTCATGTCTTGACTTGTGCCGAGCTTCCTGATCTTCTCATAAAGTGCTCGATGAACTCTACCCGGAAGTCATCATTTAGGTGCTTAAATCCTGCGTAAACAACATAGTCCAAAAATCACATGTAAGTGCGAACTTGTTACATCATTAGTATGCCTAGTGGCGGGTTAGTTATAATTCAAAACTCAAACCAAAGTGTAACAAATGCTTTTAGTTGACGGAAATCGACCGTCAACAATATTCATTTTAGTTTCTTCTCAATCAAACTATTTGAACTTTGACTATATTTACAATGAACAATATCAATTTTATAACACTAAATAGGATGTTATGAAAATATATATTTTATAATGAATCTAATGGAACTTAGACATAAAAAAATTAATATATTTTTATAAAAATTTGGTCAAACATAAGATAGTCAAACATAAGATGGATCTGCTTAGGACAAATCAAAGAGACACTATTTGCGGGAATGCGGAAGTAGTCCCTTTGTGATCAGAAATTCTAAATTTGTGGTGTATTCTAGCCAAGGTTCGCTATAGCCGGATATAGCTGTTTTGAAGCTATAGCCGGATATAGCTGTTTTGAAGGGTAGCCGCTATGATATTTAGTCCACTATAGCCGACTATAGCCCGCTAAATGCCGACTATAGCCCCCTAAACACAGTTTTAGCAGCTTTGCGCTGAATACCTTAGCCCGCTAAAACCTTGATACTAGCTTCTTAATTCAATGAAAACCTTTATATACTGAATTAAAAAAGACACGCCGCCGTTTTGCTGAGTTTCGACCAAAATTTCGCAACCGCCTCGCCTAGCAAAATCTCCACCGCCTAGCAAAACCTCCACCGCGTTCCCCTTTGCTTTCGCACACCACCCGGTTCTCGGAGGAGCGATCCGCGCGGCGGCATCAATGGAGTTCTTCGAGAACGCGCGCTCGGTGTGGCTCAAGAGCCACCTCGGCACGTACCTCTGCGCCGCCGACGACACGAAGGCCGTCTCCCACGGCTACCGCCGCAACTCCCGCGGCACGGTCTGGGCCGTGGAGCCCGTCGGCGACGAGTACGTCCGCCTCCAGGGCCAGCGGGGGCTCTACCTCGGCGCCGACGAGCCCGCCGCGGCTCTCGACGCCGCCACGCCCAGCTGCAGGGTCGTCCAGGGCCTGCCGTCCACGCCCAACGACAGCGCCTTCCTCTGGACGCCGCGCCGGGAGGAGGGGGAGCGCGGCGCCGGGTGCCTCACGCTTTCTGGGCCGCTCGGCCGCCTCCTCCGCGCCAGCTTCGGGGAGACGCCGCGGGACAACGCCGTCACCCTCGACTTCGAGGTCGGACCGGAGGAGAGGACGTGGGTGGTCGAGGTCGTCCCGGCGGAGCAGGCGGCGGTGGCGCTGCCGCCCTGCCGCGCCCAGTCCTGCGACGCTCGGTTCGAGGCGGCCGTGGCGACGTTGGACACGGCATCCAGCGCTTTCGTCAGGTTACATTCCGTCAAGGTAATTCGAACAGAAGCGTGATCCTGAATCCTGATTGCTTGCTTCGTTCTTTTTCTTTCTCTCCCGTTCGTTGATTTCTTCGAGAACGAATTCATCTTGTTGAGGAGTTGCTAAGATTGATTTCCTGCATAATTTACCGGGTAGTTCGTCCAATTAGTTTCTTGGGGTAAAAATATTGCTAACTTCATCGGTTCTCGGATCTTTGGGTAGTTGGGGCCTGTAAATTTCTTGGGCAAAATATACTGTTCTTGTTCATTCTGTTCTGAACGAGCCGCATTCTGTTGAATTCGTGTCGCTGATCAACATCTTGTGATTTCTGTTTGGCGATTTGAAACAGCTTGATTTGCATCCAAGTCTGAGAAACGCGTAATGGTTTTACAGGAACCGAGAACCAAGCTCGATGAGCCGCCATCGATCGAGGAACCCCTGCACATGCCGGCGCGGTGCACCATCTTCCACAACATGGCCAGGGAGGACGGCGGCGTGGACGACTTCGACGATGGGACGTGGAGGTACTTCACGTTCGACGAGCAGAGCCTCGCCGCGCTGCACCGCAGGCTGCAAGAGGAGACCAAGCACAAGGACTTCGTCGTCTGCCGCCGGAGCTGCGGCGCCGCGCCGAGGCTGTTCCCCGTCGTCCTGGACCTGCCGCCCGGCAACAACGAGATGGAGTTTGTACTGGTCTTGGTGCCATCTAGAGGTACTGCTACTGTCATTCCTAGGTCGTTGCCAAATCTTCTATTCTTGTTTGGTTTCTGAACATACTCTTGGCAATTCTGCAATGGTTACTAATGCTGTACATCACCTGTAATTGCAGTGGCAAAGGATCTTCAGTGGCCACAGGACGTGAATCGGTGCCATTGCATCGAGAATATGGAGTAATTCGGCAGTTCGGCATAACATGAACACTTTTGTAGTGTGTAGTCTCTAGAGTTGTTCATAACTGAAACTGAACATTCTTGTCTATGCTGTGAAACATCTTGGCTTCATGGCTTGGTTCTCTTGTTCTCGACACTGTAATGAACGTGTAAATAGCTTGAAACAGAAGAAAAGGTATACAATTTTCTTTTTGAGATGAATTGTGAGAAGGAATGATCTTGGAGTTTTGATTATTGTCAGCTTTTTGTGAGTTGCCATAGACTGTGTTATGTGCTTTGTTTCTGCATTTGCGATGCAGCGACTCTGATGACGTCCTGTTTGGCTTTGCCTTGTGATTGCAGTTTAGAGATACACATGCTGGAATGGAAGTGAGTCATTTCAGTTTTCAAGTCAAGAAGCAATCAGCTCACTACCAGCAATTGTATATCCTTTACAATTTTGCAATAAGTTTGAAGGAATCTGAACCATGCAATTTACAACATGTTTCAAGCAATCTGAAGCTTGCAGTTTACAAACATGAGGAAAAACTCACGCTACTCCTAAAGGGAACGCTTTGCATCAACCCCAGCTATATGATATCTACCTGTCCTCTGCTTCTCACTGTAACAACCACATATATGCACAAAATCTTCCAGGATGGCATTGACTCATTGAAGATAAAAAACCATGCAGACTAATGTATCAACAAGCTATTTGGTCCCTGAAAGTGGCTATTTCCTCAAATACAGGCAGCCGCCTTGACCTGAATGGTGTCCACTCATTCATCACGAGGTCTAGTCTCTCCATGATCTCTTCATGGACACTTAGGTCAACATCGAATGGTGACGAAACACAATTAATCAGATCGAGTTCGTGGAGAAGCTGCTCAGCACGGGCCACCACCTTTTCATCTTCCGATCCATAGATTCTGCGTAGTCGAACATCCTCAAGTGTTTGTCTTGCTTCTGCATGCCTACCCTGCTTAATCAGGCACATCCCAAGGTTGCACGCCCTGTTGGCATCAGGCTCAATAGTTTGTGCCTTGCGGTACACTAATTCAGCTGCTTCGAAGTTGTTCTGCTGCATGTAAGCCCAACCAAGATTTCCCTATAACATATACCAGGGAAAAAATTTCAGTAACTGAAAACTTCATCAACAGACAAATTATCAATCAGCAGGAGCAACACATACCAAAATGCGAGATGTCTCCTGCTGGATGGAGACCTGGAACTTCTTGCCATGGGACCGTGCTTTCTTTGTTGCTTTCCCATTGAAGGCCTCGCCAAGGTATATCGTCTTCAGCTTCTGTTTCAGAAGCTCAATCTGTTCCTCAACTTTCCCACATTTCTGAAAGATGTGACGACATCACATTAGAATGCAGGAATCCTTGACCACTTGAGCAATATGTGCAGCAGCAAAGTGTACCTTGTACAGATCGATGAGTAGGTTGTCGAGGGATTCCTGAGCTTGCTTGGAGCATAGGTGCCTGAAGGATCTGATGGCTTCTATCGCCTCCTCCGAGCGATCCTGCTGCTTCATCACTACGGCCATGTCCTTCAGGGCACTGTCCACCCTATCACCGGAGTTGATCGCCTTCCAAAACCACACAATTGCCATATCTGGTTGCTTCTCCACAAGCTGATTCATGCAATGCAAGTCATTTCACACAGTTAGCTAAAGGAACTGTTGGAAGACTAGATCAAAATCTTGCAATGACACTAGCTAGCACACTTAAGCTGTCTGTTATTAAGTGTTCTAAGTACTTAGCTAATAATTGATCATGAAGCACATTATTTATTGGATCAGAATCACTCATCCTGCCAGTTGGACCTCTCTCAATTTCTGGCAACCATGTGCCCCAAGCCCAATATAGTAAATATGACGATTCATTGAACTACATCCTAATAGACCAAAGTAGAGTTCGAATAAGAACAGTCACAATCGATTTCCATATCAAGGCAAAGGAAATATTGCCAACAAAGTTGTGAACATACGATATTTAGTTTGTACTGACAAACAAAAAAAAAGCATAAAAAGCATCTACTTTTAGGATTATCCAAAGGTGGAATCTGGCTTGGAGAGCAACTGGAGGCGGTCCAATACTGCAATACAATGAAAAATTGAAAATATGTTTGATTTGACGCACAAATGAACGGTCATGTACATATGCATACATGAGCAGCAGCTGCTTTTGCTGACTTGCTACGGCCAATTTCAGAATTGTTGCAATCCACTCAGAAAGGATATGGAGATTTGTCACGAAGAGAGAAAGATGGTCACCTGGAGGTGCTTGGCTCTGACGTACGGGCTGTCGCCGGCGGGCACCTTGTAGACGACATGGAAGAGATCCTTCTTCTCCCCGCCAACGCCACCAACACCACCTCTCCTCTTCGAAGAAGCCATGGCGGAGCACTCTAGACGGAGGCTGGCTTGGCGAGAGGGGAGGGGAGAGGAGGTGGGCGATGAGAACAATCAGAGCACCGTAGGCGGTTTGTTTTCGCGGTTTGCGCTTTGCGGGATCTGGGGGCAACGAAGAGGGGGGAAGATGACGAGGGAGGTGGAGTGAACCTGGACGGGAGGGCGTCCGGGTTCCTGAGCGGGGGTGGGATGGGGACATTGCGCCCATCCAGCTCGCTCGGCGGGTGGGGGGCTGACGCGTCAGGACAGGATCCGAACCGGGTGCACTGACGTGTGCTCGCGGCGCCTTGAAAGAGAGACCGAGTTGCGACGGACAAGACCTTCACAGTTCTTGGGGTTGTCCATATCCTGGAGCTTTAACCATTTCCTTTTACTAATTTGTTATTAAAAAATTATTTCTTTTTACACCGTGTGGTTAGGGGAAAATGCACCTAGCAAAATTGCCGTTGTGTTTGAATTGCGCAATAAAAACCATGTGCGCATCAGCGCACGCAAGACAATTACTATGACATGCAAATGAAGTAAGATGGCCAATAAATTCCTAACAAATGAACTTAGGGCATAGATGATCCAATCAGACTCGGAAAAAAATGATGTCCTATTTTTGGGTTCATCAATAAACCCAGATGCATTTCTAGTGGTGGTGTTATTAGCAGGTGAACCGTCACCATCAACTCCAATGTCAACATTGTGTTTGAATTAGACATGTTCCTATTTCGCAAAGAAGAAGAAGAATTAGACATGTTCCTTATCGCCGATGGGCTCTCGTCGAAACTGAGCCCGATCCAGAGAATACAAAAATGGGCCTGGACAGCTGGGAGCCCAAATAATTCTATGAAAAGCCTGAGCCCAACGTGAAACATTATTCATGATTATTTTTATGCGCAAAAAATAAACGAACAGTCAATGCCTAGAGCAACTCCAAAAGTTTGCTATCTTAGCTTGACATCCATCTAATTTTGGCAAAACATAAAAAATTAGCCTCCAATAATTTGGCAAAATAACTTGGTATCAATAGCAACTTGTCATCCCTCCTCTCGCCGCGCGCATATATGCGCGTTAGTATCTCCGGTGCATCTATCCGTTCCGTAACAAAGAGGTGGAAGGACATAAAAATAATTTTGTTTCTAACTCGGAGTTCCCGATGTAAATTTTCAAGAGGTGGAAGGACATAACATAATTTTATTTCTCTCTCAGGTTCCTGTTGTAAGTTAGATCTGTATTTGACAAGTGAATTATGCCAAACTGTTGGACATCAACAGGGGCGAAGCCAGACGAGAAAGGCATTGGGGTCGGATGCATCAAACACTGGGGTCGGCAACATGGATGAACAGTAATAAACAGTAATTTCCACTGATTTTAGCAAATTTCGTCAAGGTCCGGCAACCCCAATAGCTACATGCAGCCTGGACATGAACTCTTTTTTACTTAGCATATCTTTTTAAAAGATGACAAAATACAAAATTTACCAAGTAAAATTTAGCACACTCTTGAAAATGACGCACAACCTATATACTAGTTGGGTCTGGCATACTTTTCAACCAGCCTGACCGCTTGAGTGCTTCGGGCGGAGCCTTCGATTTGAAAAAAAAAATACGGCAAATGCTACATAAACAGATGTCCAAATTGTTTTTAAATCAAACGGTTCAACGTATGTTGCAACTATTATTTCTTCACATTCTACAGTGGACATAAGCTTGGTCTGCCGCTTTGTGGTCCTATTGCCTCAGAAATAGGTGCGACACATTTAGCTCATACTCCCTTGTTTCAAACTGTAAGTTGTTTTGGTTACCTAGGTGCATAGTTTTTTATATGCATTAGATATAGTGTATGTTTAGAGGCATAATAACATCTACTCCCTATGTTTCAAATTGTAAGCCATCTGACTTTTTACCCTAAGTTTGATGGCTCGTCTTATTCAATTTTCTTTTTGCAAAATATCACTTTTCAAGAAAGCCAAAACAATTTACAATTTGGAAAGAAAGGAGTAGTAATTATAAGTCAGTTAGAAAACCCTAGAGTGATCCCTCTCAGTATTTAATTTCCACCCGTATTTCATTACTAATCCAATTCAGAGTTTTATTTCCTTTACCTCTTATTGTCTAAAATTTTGCTTAACTATTCTGATCTCTAGACCAGGGTTTTTTTTACCGACCGTAAGGGTCAAACCGCCGGCCAGCGGTAACGGTTTACCGCTGCGGTTTGAGCGGTTACCGATTAAAACCGCTCAAATTCAAATTTTCAAACCAAACCCCCCCGTTCAACCGGTTTGAAATGATTTACCGGACGGTTTGAGTGGTAAATCGTAGCGGTTTGAACGGTTACCAGCATCTGGGTCAAAAAAATCGGCGCAGTGAAGAATTTGGTTTGTTTTCAAATTTGAATTAAAAAATTGGAAAATATAAGAAAAATTCCTACAAATATTTCAAGGTGCGTAGAATCGAATGGTGTAAATTTTTTTTCAAATATTAGTGCATTTAGCTTTTTTTACGGGCATTATAAGTTCAACCAGTTCCTTTTTCTTTTTTGGTTCAACTTCTAATGCCCGCAAAGTATACTAAACGAATGAATATTTGAAAAAATTTGACACCATTAGATTCGTGGCAACTTGAACTATTTTTGAGATTTTTTTCATTTTTTGAATTCAAATTTGAAAATTTTGAATTTGGACGGTTACCAAGCAAACATGGAAATGTATCAAGCACTGGTACCTCAGAGATTGGCGGCCTACTCCGATCCGATCCAACTCATCTAATGCGCTTGTGGACTTGTGGACAGAGATACGTGGACCCAGTCCAACTCTCCAAAGGACAGAGGGTATATACGGGTACACACCGTCCGTATGAGTGTGTTCTTTAACAAAAGATTGGAATAACCTCCGATCCATCATCATCTCAAAGTGCGTAGAGCGCGCAGCAAAGGAAAAGAGACACCCCTGATTCGTAGACGGATCACATGCATCTGCCAGGATATACGCGCCTTTCCAAAGGATCTCCTCCTCATCTCGAGCATCCATCCATTCCATGCACGATCGACACGGGCTCGCAATGAGTAGACGGCTACACGGGTTAAAGACGGCCGTATTTGACCGGGTACTTTGCGGCGAGATATATACATCATGCGGCGTATCCTCCCGGCCCAAAGGCTGTGAAAGAAGGAAAGTGCAGGGGCTCTTTTGGAAAAATCTCTCGGAACGAGAGAAAAAAAAGAAGCACCTGCCACGTACACGCTCAAACAATCAGAGACGCCATGGCTAAAGCGCGCGAGCAAAGCCAACTTCTCTCGTGGTGGCATCATGCATTCGCTGGCCGGGCCTGCTGAAAGAGGCAGTGCACCAATGGAAGATTTTATCTAAAAAAAACCAATGGAAGATTTTATTTTATTCTACTGTTTTTCCTAAAGAAGGATGCTGCAGATAACATACTGTAATGACGAAGTGATTATGCAGTGCGAGCAACATAAGTATGCTGTTCGATCCCTTTTCAAGTAGGAGTGGTGATGTACCTGCAGCTTTGAAACTTGTCTTGACTGTAATGATTTGAGCAGGATGTGCTCTGGACATGCCTAAAGAGGAAGGAGGCCTAGGTGTGCTGGACCTGAAAGCCCTCCTTGTGAAAAATCTCCACAAATTTACATGCGAATGTACCATGGGTTCAGTTGATGTGGGATAACTATTACAATAATGGTAAACTTCCATACTCTTTAAAAGGATTCTTTTGGTGGTGGGATAGACTTAAACTGTTGGACACTTAAAGGAATTGCAATTCCAAATCCTGGTAATGGGCAAACAGTATATCTTTAGACTGATTTATGGTGCAATGTTGTGCGAGAAAAAGCCTTCCCAGAGCTCTACTCCTTTGAAAAAAAAAATCTCTCTTATGAAAGCCAGATCATGTGAGCATCGTACCTGCACCCTCTCTTCCATCTACCTTTATCTACATAAGCTTATAACCAGTTGACATAATGACAACAACATATTAGTCATCTACAACACAATGACACAGCTTATAACTGGAGTTACATTTGTATCTACCCTTCTGTCATGAGCTATCTGGTGGCTAAGGTGGAATTTGCATAATGTGAAGTTGTGAACCATTACATTGCTGTTTTATTTGTGCAAATTCTGAATGCTAAGTTTTTAAATGTGTATCTGAATGCTACCTTGTGCAACAATACTGAAAGAGTTCCTAGCTTGATGATGCTATGGTTATCTGAATGCTACCTGTTATTTTTGGATCAGGTTCTACTTGGGATTCTTTGATCAAGCTATGGTTATCTTACTGGAGGCTTCAGATTGCTGAATTGTAGTGAGCTATTAAATCATTTTATAGCTTTTGCTGAACTGTCAAGCTAAATGCTACTTGCTCTTATATTTTAATTGTTATTTTAGATGCATTTTATCTTAGTTGTGAACTTGTGAATGCGCACGGCTGTGAATGTGAATGGTCATGTGCGCATCAGTTTATGAATGTGAAAGTGATTGTGCTAGTGTTCCTGGCTGTGTGTGTCGGTTACAAGTGAGTGTCAAAAGGCTTTGCTGCATGTGAATGTTGTTGGTGGTGATTGTGCGTGTCAATTACAAGAGAATGACAGACAATAGTATATACAAATACATTTGTAGTTGATCTTAAGCTCCATGCAAATCATTAAACATGTTACGGACGACCTCTCTGTCTGTGGGTTGCATGAGCTGTCTGTACCATGCTAAAATCGAGATTCTATAGATACCCCGCTGTCTGCGGGCTGTACATGCCCTTAACTCAAACTATAAAAAAATTGCTAAGATCAATAAATATGCCTTGTGAGGAAAAGTTTTATGGTAAAAATTGTTCTCTGTGACTGATTCCAGCTAAATCTTCCGGGCGACGATTGATGAATAATATCAAAAGTTAACACGATTATTACTCTAGGAGGCAGCTTGGAGTCCAATAGATTAGCATATAGTCAAGTTTTTTTTACCGATTCAAATCAAATGTAACTAAAATAGAACCAAATAGAATTATAGTGTGTGAGCCGAGAAAAATTACGAGAAGTTAAATTAGGAAAGATACTTCGAGCCATTGTGGTTGTGCGTGATTGAAGGGAAAACATCATCCTGTACTTTTTCGCTATTGTACCGATAATAATTCGATTTGAGCATTTTGAGAAGATATTGATGGAGATTGCTGTTGCTCTATAATAATGTATTAAACATTTTATGAAAAACCGTATTTGTTCCTAATGTGTTGGGATGGCAAATCCCTCTCCAACCAATAACTTGGGAGCTTTCATCCAATTGGGCAATTGGCACAAAGCAATATATACCTTCCAATTACTTGCCAGCAAGCTAATGATGCGTCGTACAAATTAAATATTACTTGGAGAATTCAGTAAACTTCCTGTGCATGAACTAATTCATGTGCTTGGACTAGCTTGGACCTACCTTGTCATTGATCGTATTTCTATTCCCTCCAGGGACGGATCCAGCGGTGGGGCGGGCGGGGCTCGAGCCCCCCTACCGCTGGAAATCTAATGAAGCCCACTTAAGCTCTTTTTTTTTTATAAATTTGACGAAGAAGAATGAGAGAAAGAGAAGCTAGAGGAAGAAGAAGGAGAAGAAAGCCCTCTCCCCCTAAATTTATTCCTGATTCCCTCCAACATGCACATCGCCCTGTTCGTCTGGTTTATCAGCCACCAGCCAGCAGTACTTTTCTCTCAGAAAAAACCAGCACCAGCCACCAGCAACCAGCCAAGCGAACATGCCGACATGCTCTGAAATTTCATAACAAGATCAGTTTGAATGTTCCTCTCGCTCTGCGCGTTCAGAAATCGAGCAATCAAATCAAAGCCTACAAAAGAAGAAGAAGAAGAAGATATTCCGCATGACGGAAATGAAGTGGCAGTGATGATCTCACAGTTGTCATCTGCGAGTCTGCACGAAACTCGACAAAGAATCTAGTAGACTCCGCCAGCTCGCCATGCGGGACGCCATGTGGGCGCACACACTGGAGTCCTGGCCGGACAGCAGAGAGCGTCCGCGCGGCCATGTCGAACGGGCCGGAAAGAGTCGAATCGAAGAGAAGCGGCCAGCCGGGGGGCCATGCCTATCAGCCTATGTCTGGGGGGCCCGCCAGCTTCCAAAGAGAAGAGGAGGACGGACTAGGAGCTCGAAGGAAACGAAGCAACAGCAGCAGGGTCACGTTGGGAAGGCAGCTCCCCGCCCCATGCGTGGTCCCACAAAAGCGCGGCAGATTTGCTTTGAACTCTCGCAAAGACAAAGAGCAAAGAGCAAAGCTATCAGGAATGCAATGGAGATGGAGAGAGAGAGAAAGGGGGTTAAAGAAGAGAGAAAGGAAAGCGAGCAAAGCGTCGTCGTCGAGCAAGGAAAGAAGAGAAGCAGCGCGAAGGAGATAAGAATGTTTACAAAACCAACCAGGCGGCATGCAGGATCTAGGACTAGGAGTACATCGCGGCCCGCAGATACCCACCACTCACTCACTCACTCCGATCCACGCCACGCAGATTAAAGCCCGGCCGCAATCTGCTGATTGCTCATTGGTGCCGCGCGCGCGCATCACTGTGTCTTCCTCATCACCGAGATCATTTGATCGCCAGCCAGCTATTGTGGCATCATCATGCCGCTCTGCTCCGCCCTTCCTCCCTTCCCGGCCACCTCCCGTGCTCTGCTTTTCCGCGCCACCGGCCTCATATAGCTAGGAGCTAGAGAGCTCTACAGCTTATGCGAGGACGGGCGCCATTGCTAGCGTCTTCTCCCCCTCCCTCCCTGTGAGACAGAGAGCTCTAGGATCTGATCGAGGCGGTGCCGGGAGGTGGAAGAAGAAGAAGCCAATAGAGAGGGAGCGTTCTCTCTCTATATGGGAGCAAGGCCAGGCAGGTCGCCGGGGGATTTGGTGTGCTGCCGCGGGCTGCTACTACGACTGCGGCTAACCTTCTTCTTCTTTGTCGTCGTCCTCTGCGCTTGTTGCCTTCTGATCGCCATGGCGGCGGCGACGGACGGCGCGAGCTTAGGGTCGAACAGTGCAGCGACGACGACCATGACGACGGGCTCGCCGGTCCAGCAGCACCGCGGCCGTGCGGACGCGTTCCGGAGCAGCGAGAGGAGGATTCCCAAGGGCCCCGACCCTATTCACAACAGGTACTACACTTGCATGCACTTGTCGTTTGCGTGCGTTTGCCATTTTCTAGTTCCACACTTGTTGATGAACTCTGCAGTTTTGCTTTTTCATCCTGTTCCTGACTGCATGAGTTGGTAATCATCTAACTGGGTTCCTAGAACAAAAATATAAACTATAAAGACAGCAGAGCTTCTTTTTGTATTCAAATTATATAAAGAAGCAGTTTAGTTATACAATGAAGACATGAGCATCGTATATATATATCTATGCCTTATCAGGGAATAAAAATGCCTATAATTTGCAACAAGGGATAAAAGTTGTATAATTTTTTTAAAAAAAACAAGTACACAATTCAAACGAAGCAACAAATATGATCCTCAGCTCTTAGTTCGAGAGATTTATCTGCTTGTTACCTTTCTCTTCTGCCGATGCAGAGGAATTCCTAACCCCACATCATGCCCCCACATATGTGGCGTGCACATGATGACGGACACGCCTAGCTAGTTTGCTGCACTGAGGCAACTGTTCTTTGGATGCTTCTTTGCAAGCTTCGTGCTTTCGGCAAAGCAAAACTGAATAGCAACAGCACGTACAAACTGTACAAGTGTACTTCTGAGCTGAGCTGAGCAGAGCAGAAGCCGCAAAGCAAAGAAACGCAAATCATTGCACACAAGTCACTTTACTGTCATTACTGACAACAGAAGCACTACGGATAATAACCTTGTATTAGGCTCATCGGCTTATCTGAACACTGACACTCACCTTCTTCCCATTTAAAAAAAAAGCTCACCTTCTTCCATGTTTGGAAATGTGTTCATTCCCAGGCGCGCCGGGAAGACGACGATCGAGCCGCGGCGGCGAGGCTAGCCGTGTGAGGTTGTCAACGGCGAGAATGACGGAGGGGTCGTCGTATGGCATGCAGACATGCAGTTGTGGACTCGCCACCCAGTCAGGCTAGCCGGTCGTGCTGGAGATGAGATTTGTGCAGTGCAGAGAGAGGTTACTAGCACCCTCATCCAATGGGGTTTTTGGTTTCTGTGGGGGTATGTATAAAGCTGCAATCTACCCTTGCAAGGTTTCTGCTTCTTCTTTTTTTCATTTTAACTTTTCACCAATTCAAGCTGGTGAGTGAGATGATTTGATCGACCGAGCTTTTGCATATTCTTGCGAGATTTGATTTGAAATATATGTGGTTATTCTACATTCTTTTTTTCTGATGTAACCTTCGTTATGCGTGCGTGTGAGAAAAATTCAGAAAAAACCAAATTAGCTGCCGAATTGGCCAGCATCCTCGTGTCTTGGTGGAGCTCAGCTTGTTCTAGTCTTCAGAGCTCACTCTCTTTTTGTGGCTCGAGTCATGCATGCATGTACATGTAGCGCCGTGACATGAATCAAGCAGGCATATTCTCCTAGCGTGGTGCTGCGCGTGTGACATGAATCTAGCTGAAGTTGTAACTGGTGGTGAAAGCAAAAGGGACTAGTGCAGGTACATGCTAAAGCTCAGCATCGATGCGCACGGCCTGCGTCCATTCGTGTTTGTGCGTGTGCGCGTGTGCCCGCGCGCGGCGCCGTGCAGTGCTTTCCCCTTTTGCTCCTTTTGTTGCAGCCGCGGCTGCTGCTGCTACTCCCATTTTTTTTCTTTTAATTTTTGAAGCGTTCGAGGAGTAAGAAAAACTGAAAAAGAAGGGGAGGAAACACAGTGCGCTCGTTCGAAGCAGCCAGCTTTGGAGCTTTGCTTGCCTCCTAGCACACGAAAGTACAACGAGATGACGCAGCTGCATAGTACTGCTGGCAGGAGTTGCAGCAGCCAAGCAAAGCAGAGCTGTGGTAGAGTTTTGCGCAGCAAAGCAAAGCACCAAAACTTTTAATGAAATTTACTCGCGGGCGCGGAGCTTTGGCGAAACCCTACCGCGCCCGCGGCGGCCTCCTCCTTCCCCTTCCCCCTCCAACCAGCCGCCGCCGCGAACTCCGGCAAGCTTCCCCCGCCCCGACCTGGCCCGGCCGTCTCTACTGCCGCCAAAACCCTAAAGCCACCCCACGACCATCCCCGCCGCCTGGCCTACCTGCCTCCCCCCGGCCGGCCCTTTTCCTTGGCCAGAGGAAGGAGAAGGGTTCGCCGGAACCCTAGCCGTCGTCCGCCGTTGTCGTCACCGAGAGGTCTGCCGCCGCCCGACGTCGTCGTCATCGAGAGGTTTGCTGCCATCCACCGTCGTCATCTTCACGGAATCCAGCGCGGGCGGGGAAGAAGACGAAGCTGCGACCACAGCACTATCGCTGACAGGTAGGGCCCACACTAGCGTTATGGTAGGTGAATTTGTTGCTTCAGCGACATATATGATTGGCGCAGATCGCCGCCGTAGATGCGCGCGGCGGGCGGCGAGGACGCAAAATGGGGGTGGTGGAATTGACCGGGCCGCGAGTGACGATGAACGAAGACGGGGCTCCTTTCTTTTTCATTTGATTTTTTTTGATGAACGAAGAGAAAATAGGAATTATGTCAGTTCTTTTGAAGCTACATTCTGATCTTGTGCACCTAAAAATTCACAGTTATTCATCAACAGCTGGAATCTGAGATCTAAATTTGGTTTATGGAACAAGTTTATTTTGGCCCCTCATCTATTTACTTTGTCCACTTCAAAGCAAAAATTTGAGCTCATTTTACTCCCCAAAGTATTTCATTGCTCCAATCTACCCCTAATTAGCTTTCTCTTTTATTTCTGCACGTACAAGTTTATAATATTATGCTCTATGTTAGGAAAATACATTAGTTATTTTCATTATTATTTATTTACAGTTTTATATATCTAATAAAATATTCCTAATAATCTATGAAAATAATAATTATAAAAAATCATAGTATAATTTTTTTAACCTTCAGAATCATGTTTTGAACCTGCTTACAAAATTTGAAGTTTTGAACTCAAAATTCAACTCATACACAACTAAACCAAAAAAAAAAAATACAAATCTACTTAAGAGTAAATCGGATAACTGAAATAGTTTAGAGGAGTAAAATGAGCTTAAATTGTATTTAAGAGGTTAAGGTTAAGCGGATAAAGTGAATGGTTGAGAAGAGTAAAGTGAACTTTTTTTTATTTAGGATTTGATGCAATGCCAGAAGGTGACAGAAAGAAAGACGAGCGACCCGCACACCAGACCGTCCTTGTCGTCAAGAGAGACCGGGGCTGCTAGGAATGGTTTGGTTTCGACCTTCTGTATGGTGACTCTGCTGTGTAGTTTGATCAAAAGAGGTAGGGGGTAGGCAGGGCCAGCCCAGCTCCGTCGCATTCGGGTTCACACTAGGTTTGATGCTGAGTCGCCTACGACAAGCGACACCTAGCTTGACCGGTTTCTCCGACCGCTCCGACTGGATTATGTTCCTTAACCAAAAATTCCCACCGCATCCCATCCCTAAAGTTCCGGTATTGCTGATGGCAATTGGCATCTCCTCCTGTCCATCTCATCACACCCCCCGCATCGGTCATTCTGCACTCACCAGCTAGAGACTAGTACTCCTATTTATCTATAAGATTTGAGCATGACTTTTAGTGTTTTCACCTACCAACTGAATAATTATGTTATCATCCAAAGATCACATGATTTAACTATATATTGTACTTTTTAAAAAACAAAACATGTGATACTGTATGGAATCTGTGCATTTATCCATGGGATAGTGTACTTAATATACTGTGTATTCAGGGTCTACTTGGTTGCCATTAAATGTCAATGTCATCATGCCACAGATTTCCCCATTGTGTGACAAATACATAATTGAGCAGCACTAACGCACGGGAAGCTACCACCGACTGATATTGGATTATTGGTGGTAATATCAGAGCTGGGCATACTAAGGGCCTGTTTAGTTCCCAAAAATTTTCCCAACTACCCGTCACATCAATCTTCCGACACTGATTAGGAGTATTAAATGTGAATTAATGACAAAACTCATTCCATAACTCCTACCTAATTTTTCGATACGAATCTAACGAGCTTAATTATGCCATGATTAGACAACGCCATGCTACAGTAAACAATGTCTAATGACGGATTAATTAGACTTAATGGATTCGTCTCGTGATTTTCCGTCCATTCATGTAATTAGTTTTATAATTAGTCTATATTTAATCCTCCTAATAGGCCTTCAAAGGGACCCCAATTTTTTTTCCCAACTAAACATGCTCTAAAGGATCATCAGAAATTCAGAATGTCAGACCACCAATGTCCGCAAAAGTCCTAGCCTCACTTTAAGCCCTACGGCATATCATTTCACCATATATGTTCCCCTCTAGTATCCAGACAACTAGAATCGGATCTCTTTGTTACCGAGATGTGACGTGCGCTTTCACTTAACAAGTGTGACTGTGTGGGACACATTCCCATTCTAGGACTCCAATTAAAACACATTTTTAATCGTGTGAAAAATCGAGTATTTCTAATTAAAGCACAGGTAGCACTAGCTAATATACGTACAAACTGCCGGATTATTGGTGGACACGTACCAAATCCGGGCATGCGCGCTAAAACAACAACCTAAGGTCCTGTGCAGTTCCTCAAAAGTCTCAAAATTTTTCACATCGCAGACCGTGTCACCTCTCACAGAACACGTTTCCCGATGCAAAAATTTCACCACTTTTATTAAATTTTTCGTCAACTAAACGGTGCCTGCAGGAGCATGTACGCGAGAGCTTTTCTCGCCCGATATCTAGGATACCCCCGACTCACTCCGCCGAAAAAAACACCGTGCGTACCCAACCTCCGGTGCGCACCGTCGCCCATTTCGGTCCATTCGCGATCGGACGTGGAGGCCCCGTGATGTCCTCTCCGCTCGCGTCGCGGCTCGTCGTGCCCCGGCCCGCTCGTGTGGATCGGCTCCGCGGCTCATCGCGTGGCTCGCTAGGCTCCAGACGCGCCAGGCTCCGCAGTTTTTTTTTTTTTTGCGATTCAGTTTCGTCAGTTACACTCCAAAACAGTGACAAACTTTCAACTTTGAGCTTCGATTAAAATTAATGACCATCTTTTACTCTTCCAACCAATAGAACCATGTTAAACTTTGACTTTCAAACCTTATTCATTATCAACAAAACCTCCAGAGCTACAAAGAAAATTGCTCACAAAATAATTGCAAACTTGTGAGTACCACTGTTGTCTGGCAGCTCAGACTTTGGAATTTTCTCAAAGTCTGGCACCCAGGTTTTACAGTGCTGAAATCAATGTTTGGAGCTCTTTTAAAATTACTTAACTCCAACATCTAGCTCAACAAATGAGGGTATATGTTCACTAATGTTCATAAAACCCATTTTGCTATTGTGCAGTCATGGTGTGAATGATAAATCATTTACAATTTCTTTTCAAACTTGGCTAAACACTTCTGTTTTCAGACTTGTCATTTTCAGTCTGTGTTCAGTTCGACAATAATGGATTCAATTTGAGCTTCAACCAAAATGTGTAAACCTCATTTTCATTACTCCACAACTGCTGCTGATTCTTGTCCAAGGATAGTACTTTCCATATTGCTGATTTATATCAAAAGTTTAGATGTAAAGTTTCTCAGAAATAAATTTCAAAAACAGCTAACTGATGTTGTTCCAGACTTCGCTGGTTCTTTGCATTTTCAAATGGTGAATAGTAACATCTAGTCATCAACTTTTGCTCAATATGATTCATTATATTCAAATCTTCTTCTCAACCTCTTAATGACCATTGCAGTATCACATAAATCACATCTAATGAATCTACGTGATACTATGACGAGCCGTCGTTGCCTCGCCGCGTCGTCCCAGGAAGATGAATCTACGTGATACGATGACGAGGCCGACTACCGCGTGCCTCTTCGTAGGAGAGCCGAGCAACGATCGGAACGGGCCGAGGGGTCGTGAGGCGGAACGAGCTGAGCAAGGAGAGCAGCGCGAGCCTTGGTAGGAGAGCCGAGCAGCGCGAGCGTTGGACGTGCAGGACCCGGGCACCCCCATCAAATCCTGTCGCGACACACGGGGTAGCGCACGGGGGTCGTGGTGTGCCCCGTGCGCACCCAATTTTTCTCCGATTCCGCGCAAGGCCCCGTTTGGTTGTTTTAGAGACCAAGGAATGGTTCCTAGATATGGATATAAGAAATTTATGATAGATATAATAAGATGTTATGATTTATTCTAAGTCGAGAATTAATTTATTCATGATAGATGCAACAAAAGATCGGGAATCAATCCACTAGTCAAGAGGTGTGGAATCAATCCAGACCTCTTGTTCTATCTATCATGAGTAAAGTAGCACAAATTAGTTTCCGACTTAGAATAAATCCCGGTCTCTTATTATATTCATCACAAATTTCATGTTATATTCATGACTAGGAACGGTTCCAAAAGAACTGAACGAGGCCCAAGGGGATCTCCGAGCATAGGTTACAATTACAGCAACTTGGCGGCCTTCTTTAATCGACGCACAAGGCATGCGCCATTGATGAGTTCGATACGGATCGCCAGACCAGCTTGATCTCCCAACGCCTCCCAGCCCCAGCTGACCTGACCTCCAGTATGCATGCACTACGTACATGCACCTTCCTCGTTGCCTAACCAATCAAACTAGCAAAGGAATTGTGGGTGAGGAGGTTCTAAGACAGTTTGGACTAAGTTGTCGCTCCGAGCCACCATCATATATATGATGCAGAGAGGAAGGTTGGAGTATTTATAACTGCCGCTGGTTTGCTGGTGCGTTGATCCGCCGAGTGAGTTTTAACGTGCGTTTCGCTTTGGTTCCTTGGACCGGATTGGGCTGATTTCGTAGGGGACTTGGTACAAGATACGATGGCCCAATGTTCAGATGTGCTTACTGCAAACGAACACACACATTGATGACCGACCGAGCGAGCGAGCTTTCAGAAGCTGCATAGGTTCTGAAACAATGAAAATCATATAGTTTCCGTCTTCTGAGCTTTCAGAAGCTGCATATATGTTCTGTGTGTCGTGCAAGCAAAAGAGCAGGTGGGTTAGGTAGGGCCAGCCCAGCCCCGTCGCATTCTCAGGGCCACACAGGTCTCAACCCATCCATATAACGAGGCTAAGAAAAAAAAGAGAATGCATACAAGCCCAACGGAGCATCCGGTGCATGCATACAGGCCCAACTCTCACGCTTGGGCTATCCGCTCGCTGGGGGATTCGAGGCGAGAGCACAACTGTACAACTACGGAGCACAAACACATCACTAGTTGTTGTTCTTTCAGTATTCTCACTACAGGTTTTCCAGCATTGCACGCCTCAACTCATTGGGAGCATCAGGCCCAACTCTCACGCTTGGGCTATCCGCTCGCTGGGAGGATATCCTTCGTTGAGGCTCAAGAACAGAATCCGCTACACAGCTGTGTGCAAAGGTCCACCCGCATCTTGAATCCCACCGGCGCTATGACATCTGGAGAGACAATGGCCGCGCGGCTCCCTCGCTCGGACTGAATTGTCAACGACGACAAGCGACTTCCAGCTTGTCTCCATTACGCTCCTTCACCCAGAATTCCTATTGCATCTCATCCCTATGGTTTTGGAGCCGCGCTGATGGCAATTGGTATCTCCTCCTGTCCGTCTCGTCTCCCCGCATCATTCTTCTCTCCGCAGCAAGTGGTAAGTGTACGTGGTTACTATTTTGAGTGAAGGTGACTAGTATTCTTTATATAAGAAAAAAGCTGGCTACTATTTATCTAAGATTCTAAGACATGCATGATAAGGGGGTGCGTGACTATTAGTGTTTTCACCTACTATTTGTCAGCGTCAATTCTTACTGTTCTCACAAGTGACTGGAACTAATCTGTAATGGTGCTGATACCATCACCATTTTGAGCTACCTCCATCCCCAACTTCGATATATCCTGCGCAGTAGGATCTGTGGTGAGAGGTTAAAATTAAAGCAACTTGGCTAGCTTTCTTAGTATCTGTGCCCGTTGGCGAGTTTGCTGCTGAAGATCTGACCAGCTTGATCTCCCAACACCTCCCAGCCCCAGTACGAATGCAGACACTACATGCAGTGCTATCCCCAGTACGTATGCAGACACTACATGCATTGCTTGGCCTTTGCATTGTGGGTGAGGTTCTACGACGTTTTGGTCTCAGTTTTAGCTGCGAGCCACATCATGGCAGGAGTCTTTATAACCTCTGCTGGTTTGCAATGCGTCGAACGAACTGCCAAGTGATTAATTTGGACCGGGCCAGGCTGATTTGGACGGACCTGGTACAGGATACGCTGGCCCAACATTCAGATGTGTGTGTGTGTTTAGTGCAAACGAAAATACGCGCGTGGCCAACGGCAGCGGCAGCCATGCACGCATATAGAAAAAGATAAAAACAATAAGAATAACATAGAAAGAAGCTCACGCAACATATTTTATTTAGCTTCAAAAATAATTTTGTCCCTCGCCTCCTCCTTAACCAAATAAATGTGCCACATGGCTCCGTCTCAAGGGCCAATGCCTGACAGCACACGAGCGGATGGTTTCACTGTAGCTATTGAGAGCAACTTCGAGACTCACTAAATTAAACTATCTAAATTCACATTTAGCTAGTCATTTAGCTAGTATTTTTTCTCTATATTTCCTCTTCTTCCAACAGACTAGTTAAATTGACTGGCCATCTCACAATTAGGTCCACGTGTCATACCTTATATCTTCTCCCACCTCTTTTCCCGCGAAGGCTGCGAAGGATAGCTAGCAGAGAGCGTTAGTCATCTTTGGCTAGCGAAGGCACAAGTTTAGCTAGCGAGGATAGCTAGCCGGGTGTTTGGCTAGTCTGTTGGAATGCTGTTTTTGTTGATTTTTTTTTTCATTTTCTAGCTAGTCAAGGCAATATAACTAGTCTCTTGGAGTTGCTCTGAGCACACTATATGGATGGACCAGCTATTTGTGGGCAGTGCATATATAGTTGCACACGGAGTGAGTGGTTCCAACCATCAACCATCTAACGAATTATCTTCTTCCTTCCCACGCACTACGAGTAGTGGCTCAATTGTCAAAAGTAGATATATATTTTTTCATTTGTTGTCACTCCACTAAAAGTAGAGATATATGCTATTCATAAACCCTCCGCCGCCAAATCAGCCGTCTCCTCGAACACTGTGTCGTGCTGCTCCTGCATCAGCGGGGTCCCATGAAGTAGTGCCCCTCCTAACTGTGTAGTGCCAATGACCTCCGGGTTCTGCGTCGGGTCCTCCCGCAGACCCTGGTTGCCCGCAAAGAAGTCGTCCATGGAGGCCAACAAGTTCTGCTCCGGTGCGGACTCAGGTGTGCCGACAAAACCGTAAACTGCATCGAATAGAATTTGGTAAGCACGTTTGTTTTCAAGATTGTATCGAGTTTGAGACAGAGAATGAGGTTTGCTACCTAAGGTGGGCTGCGGCTGCTTAAAATGAAGATATGGAGAATTTGTTATATTGCTTGCACATTTACGAAAACATATTAAATAAAGATATCGGGATACGTACACTGTATTGCCGCAACCAAGTAGAGGTAGGTCCGTGATCGTGAGTGGGGGAGAAGGGCACGGCTAGCTCGGCGACGTTGCGGACCACTGGCGCAAACCTGTCAAGCAGATCATGACGCCACGTCTTGGGTATAGCTGGGACTTGGACCGTGCCGTGCTGGCCCGGCCCGACACTCTCGTGCCTCGTGCTGCCTCGTGCTTAGACTTCTAGGCACACGAGGCACGTCGTGTCGTGCCGACATGGCACGACAAATTTTTCACTAGGCCCAAGCACGGCCCGTGGCACAGTGGCACGTCTTCGTGCCGTGCTGGCCCAAGCACGACCCTTGCGATGTGACTACTTCTGATCATACGAGAACACAATCTTATTACGATATGAATGATGATTAACACAATTTCATACATGTAAGGTAGATTTTGTGATCTATTTCTATGCTATTAGTTACATTAGGCTATATAATGCATATAACGCATGCTATCACGAAGAAATAACCTACGGATTTGCAATTGGACCATTTTCATGTCGTGCCGGCCCAAGCACGGCCCAAAATATGGGTCGTGCCATGCCGCTCATCGTGCCGAGATCCTAGGCACGACACGGCCCTCGCATTCATATCGTGCTGGCACGGCCCAAAATTTATCGTGCCGTGCTGTGCTTTGGGTCGTGCCAAAATATCGTGCTTCGTGCGGCTCATAAATAGCACGGCCCAAGTCCCAGCTCTAGTCTTGGGGATGTCTCGCGCCCCCAGTGCCTTACTTCCACATGGTAGCCCAATCAAGAGGGTCACATCCTGTAGAGTTAATGTCATCTCCCCCCAGGGCAAATGGAATGTGTGCGTCTCTGAGCGCCACCGGTCCAGTAGGGCGCAGATGAGCCTGTTGTCAAACCCGAACCGCATGTGGAGGTCCTGTGGACAAAGCGCGCCACACATCAAGTTCCCTGGACCAACCGCACTAGCGGAAGAAGTCCTGCTGTGCATAGCCTGCTTCAGAGAATGTAATAGTTGTTAGTGCAATGAAATGAAATATTGTTGAATTTATATTAACATTAAAAAGGCATTGTATTGCGTACTTGGGAATCAAACGGTCGTCTAGCGGCATGTAGTGCGCCAGGGCCCGCGCATGTACAGTGCCTAGTGTCGTACCACAGATCGCGGACAAGTACGACCGGTGCTCCCTGTCGATCCTCTCGTCAAAGAGTCCCGGAAGCACGTACTGCACAGTAGGCTCCAGTCGAGGAGGCTCTTGTGCAGGAGGCTACTATTGTTGTGGCATACATGCAAAAGATAAGTAACAAAAACCTAGTATTTCCAGAATTTCTAAACCAAATCTAGAATTTCTAACATATTTTCCAGAATTTCTAAACCAAATCCACCTATTTTCTGAAGGTTTTTAAAAAACTAGAATTTCTAACCTATTTTCCAGAATTTATAAACCAAATCTACCTATTTTCTGAATTTTCTAGAAAAATCTAGAATTGCTAACCTACAAAATTTCTAAACCAAATCTAGAAGTTCGAACCTATTTTCTTGAATTTCTAAGCCAAATCTACCTATTTTCTAGAATTTCTGAACCAAATCTAGAATTTCTAACCTATCTTCCAGAATTTCTAAGCCAAAACTACCTATTTTCCAGAATTTCTAAACCAAATCTAGAATTTCTAACCTATTTTTCAGAATTTCTAAACCAAATCCACCTATTTTCTGAAGGTTCTAAAAAATTTAGAATTTCTAACCTATTTTCCAGAATTTCTGAACTGAATCTAGAATTTCTAACATATTTTTTAGAATTTCTAAACCAAATCTACCTATTTAAAAAAATATCTAGAATTTATAAAAAAAATTCTAAAATTTCTAAAATATTTTCTAGAATTTCTAACCTATTTTCTCATATTTCTAAACTAATTTCTAGAATTTCTATACTAATTTCTGGAATTTCTAACCTATTTTCTAATATTTCTAAAATATCAAAACTAATTTCTAATATTTCTAATCTAATTTAGAGAATTTCTAAACTATTTTCTAATATTTCCAAATAAAAAAGAAGGCTAAAAAAATAACTTGACTTGAAGTGCAGATTGCAACATCCGTAGAGGAGGAGAAGAAGAGAGGAGAGAGGGAGAACGCGACGGTAGGCGGCCAGCCGCCGTTTTATAGACGGCGGCCCCCTACCGGTTCATACGGCGGGTGGACCAACCGCCGTATGGAACGACGGTTGGATCACGCGGGCCCACGTGGCAGTATCCATCCGCCGCTGGAAGCGGCTGTCGGTGTCGCCTCGCACCTACCGTCGGCGGGTGCTGCAGCGGCTGTTTCTAACGGCGGTTGGAACCTCGTACCGCCGTTTGAAACGGCGGCCGGAGCCAACCGCCGTGTACGACAATGGTGGAGGTTTAGTTTTGAAATTTTGCAAAATATTTTTTTAAAAAATAAAAAATTCGTTGGAACGTCCAACCTAAGTTCGTTTTCTAGCCATGGGAAAAAATCGAAGAAGGTTGTTGGTAGGCAAAATGAACATTGCTAAAAAACGCATTCTCCATGCGAGACTAGCGGTACAAGTGTGGAGCACAAACACATCACTAGTTTGTTGTTCTTGCAGTTTGGATAGAGAAGTATTTAAGTGAAAATTTCTCAAAAAAAAGTGGAATGAAGAGGATTAAGTAAAAATGGTTGTTCTCATTCCACTTCAACATTCTCTATCGGCATAACGGGTGCCTAACTGATTAACTAGCCTGGTCTATCGGCATATCCCCGACGCCCGAAGAGCAGGAGGCGGCACGATACCCCGACTCCCGACACATCCCGCGCAAGAGGATCTCCGAGGATAGGTTAAAACTACAGCAACTAGGCGACCACCTTCCTCAGTCTACGCGCGGGGCATGCACCATCGACGAGTTTGATTTCCTCACCTGACCAGCTTGATTTCCTAACGCCTCCCAGCCCCAGAGCCCAGACACCGGACATGCAGACACTACAAGCACCATCCTCGTTGCTAATAAACCAACCAGACTACCAAAGGGATTGTGGGTGAGGAGGTTCTACGACAGTTTGGACTAAGTTTTCGCTTCGAGCCACCATCATCGTTGCAGAGAGGAAGGCTTAGGGCTCATTCGCTTCCATCGGATTCAATCCGACCGGAATAATAGATATATCAAGAAAATTATGATAGAGACTCGGATTTATTCCGAATCGAGAATTAATTTACTCATCATGATAGGTAGAATAAGAGACCAAAGAGTCGGATTGATTCCACACCTCTTGACTAGTGGATTGATTCCGAATCTTTTTGTGTACATATCATGAGTAAATCAATTTTCGACCCGGAATAAATCCGGATCTCTTATAGTAACTATCATGATTTTCTTGTTGTATTTACCAATTTCGGTCGGAATCCAATCCGGTGAAAACGAATGAGGCCTTAGTATTTATAACCGCTGCTGGTTTGCTGGTGCGTTGAGCTGCCGAGTGAGTTTTAACTTGCGTTTCGCTTTGGGTTCCTTGGACCGAACCGGGCTGATTTAGGGCTCATTCGTTTCCACCGGTTCGTTCCGATTGGAATGAATAAATATAATAAGAAAATCATGATAGCTACTATAAGAGATCTGGATTTATTCCGGACCCGTAACTAATTTACTCATGACATGTGCACCAAGAGACCCGGAATTAATCCACTAGTCAAAAGATGTGGAATCAATCCGGCTCTTCGGTCTCTTATTATACCTATCATGATGAGTGAATTAGTTCTCAATCCGGAATAAATCTGACTCTCTATAATATCTATCATGATTTTCTAGGTATTTCTATAATTTCCAGCCGGATTGAGTCCCATGGAAACGAACAAAGTTCTTAGTCGGGAACTTAGTATAATATACGGTGGTTCATTATTCAGATGTGTTTATAGTAAACGAACACAAACGTTGATGACCGAGCGAGCTTTCAGAATCTACATATAGGTTCTGAAACAATGAAAATCATATACTTTCCGAGCTTTCAGAAGCTGCATATATAGGTTCTGTGTTTGTTACGAACAGTTAGGTTCTGTGTTTGTTACGAACGGTTTGCTTCGGGTTACTGTATGGCTACCGGAAGGTGGATAAGAGTTGAAATTTCTAGCCCACTAAAGCCCATCTAAAGATGTTAGTTATTTTTTCCAACCATCCAACCTCATAATTATTAATTAAAAATTGTTACAGTATTTTTAAAAATGTTACAACATTAATTTTCAAACAAAAGTTGAACCAATATTTTTTGGAAGGAGTTGCACCAACATTTGTTCGAGAAAAATGTTGAATCCAATATTATTTAAAACAATTGCACCAACATTTTTCATGAATTGATGATCAATATTTTCTGAAAATATTTCAACTTTTTTTTGAAAAAAATCAACATTTTCCTTTCTTCTTTCTTCTTCCCGACGGCCCTACGCGCCGCGAGACCCATGATGGTGCGCAGGCGGTTGCGAGAGAGGCTGCAGCGCGCTCTAGCGCGCGCCCGGGCGACCACGGTGGGCCGCGAGGCCATCGGCAGACCGGCCATGGTGGTGCAGAGGCTGGCCATGGTGGCGGGGCGTGCGGGTGGTGGCCTACCAGTGGCGGCGCAGGGGAGGGCCGATGGAGGCGGCGGCGCCGCGGGCACGCAAGGCAGGGCAGTACGACGCAGCGGAGCCCCAACGACGGCATGGTGGGCGTGACTGCGCAAGCATACGGGCGGCTGCGCGGCCACGAGCGAGGGAGAGAGAAAGTGAGCTAAGGTTAGAATGTGAGATCCAAGGGTTGTGAGTGGTTGCACGAATCTTAAACATTGGAAGTTTCGATTCATACCAACTTCCGAAATATATATAGGGTTTCTGGTTTGCCTCGGCCTTCTATAGTGGGTGGGCTCTGTGCGTGTGTTGTGCAAGCAAAAGAGTGTGTATGGGTTGTGTGTGGTAGGGCCAGTCCAACTCGGTCACATAGGTCTCAGCCCATAATGAGGCTAAGGAAAGAGAGAGACATTGCATGCAGGCCCAACAGAGCGTCCGGTGCATACATGCCTAACTCTCACGTGTGGGCTATCCGCTCGCAGAAGAGTTTGCTGGAAGCCTGGAACCAGTGGCGGACAAATCATTTTGACGTCTAGGGTCATTTGCCAAAGCGACTAGACTATCAAAACTCTCCCACATGATAATATAACGGTAATACGGTACGATAGCACACAAAGGCAACTAAAATCATGATTTCGAGTATATCTCAATTCAAAGTATATCTCCTTCCGGGCTCCGGCGAGCAGCGACCGCGGCGCAGGTGTGGCGGGCCGACCGGGCGGCGGCGCAGGCACGCAGCGCAGCAGGCCAGCAGGTAGCGGGTGCGGTGGGGCGGCCGGCGGGCGTCGACGCAGGCGCGCAGGCGCACAGCCTGGCCGCGCTAGCAGTCCTGGGCGCTAGGGTTAGGCGGCGGGTGGCGGCGCTAGGGTTAGGCGACGCGGCGGAGCTCGGGGAGTCGGGGCTGGCAGGCGGCTCGGGGTCGAGGCAGGGAAAGAGCGAGGGAGAGATGGCGTTGGGCCGCTGGCTGTTGGGCTAATGAATGGAGAGTGGGAGAGATGGCGCTGGGCCGCTGGCTGCTGGGTTGAGCGAAGTTGAACTGAGAACTAGCGCCAATTGAAATAAAACATAGTTGGATCAAGAAAAATTGAAGATACTATCAAGGGTTTTTTGGACCACGCCTAGGGCCGTGACCCTAGCGGCCCTAGGCCCCTGTCCGCCCCTGGCTGGAACGTCCAACCTAAGTTCGTTTTCTGGCCAGGGGAAAAAATGGAAGAAGATTGTCGGTGGGCAAAATGAACATTGCGAAAAAACGTGCATGCTCCATACGAGACTAGCGGTACTAAGTTCGGAGCACAAACACATCACTAGTTTGTTGTTCTTTCGGTTTGGATAGAGAAGTATTAAAGTGGAATGAAGAGGATTGAATAAAAAATGAACTACTTTGCTTTCCAGTTCTTCTCATTCCACTTCAACATTCTCTCAGGTCTCGTTTAGTTCCCAAAAATTTCACCAACTACCCGTCACATCAATCTCCGGACACTAATTAAGATTATTAAATATGAATTAATAACAAAACTCATTCCACAACCCCTATCTTAATTTTCGAGACGAATCTAATGAGCCTAATTATGACATGATTAGACAACGTGTGCTACAGTAACCAATCTTTAATGATGGATTAATTAGGCTTAATGAATTCATCTCGCGATTTCTATTCCGTTCGTATAGTTAGTTTTGTAAGTAGTCTACATTTAATACTCTTAATAGACTTTGGAAGAGAACCCTTAAAATTTTCACCAAAATCTTCCAACAAACAAATAAGTCATGTAGGTTTTTCAGGGTTGGACGGCTCAGTGGGAGCAGTTTGGTCGCTTCCCTCGCGATGCCATCGTATAGAATCTTCGTTGAGGCTCACCAACAGGATGCATATATCCTATTGTCCCGCCACAGTGTTGACCCCGCATCCTCAAGCCTACGAATGCTACTAGGGTTCTGTTTATTTGGTGAAATTTTAATGAAAAATAGGGAAAGTTTTTGTATTAGATCACATGCGCAGAAGAAATGAACTGATACTATCCTCTAGATAAGAATTTTGGTGAAACATTTTTTTTAACTAAACAGGGCCTAGATATGGAGAAATAATGGCAGCACGGCTCGCCCCCTCGGACTGAATCGCCAACGACGACAAGCGACAACCAACTCGTCTCCATTATGCTACTTCACCTAAAATTCCCATTGCATATCATCCCTAAAGTTTCGGAATGCTGATGGCAATTGACATCTCCTCCTGCCCGTCACGTTTCCCCGCACCATTCTTCTCTCAGCAGGCAAGTGGTAAGTGTGGACGTGTCAGGTGTGGTTACAATTATGAGTGAAACTGGCTAGTATTCTTTAGAGATAATTACAGTAGCGGTTCTTAAAGTATTGATGAGATCTTATTCAGGTCCACGATCTATGAAAATGCATTGTTAGCTCCCTAATCTATTTCAGTGGACCATTTAGGTCCAAACCAGCCATGGCACACTCCTGGAGCCGACGTGGCTCGTCCAGCGTGGATCTCGTGAGGCGCACATGACTACGGATCTCTGTCCTCAGCGTCTCTTCCTTTCCTTTTCCTCCTCGTCTCGTCATCTCCTTGGTGTCGCCGAAGTTGAGGGAGGCGGAGGCAGCGGCGATCGGTGACGAACGGCGGCAAGGCCGGAGCAGGTTGGCGCGGAGAAGGAAGACGTTGAGTTCCTGTCGCCGCGAGCCCTTGGTCACGACGGACTAGAAGAAAGATGGCCGCGACTTTGTGGCAGAAGGGAGAACCACCCCCCATATATGGGGGGTGATCAAAATCCCACTTTTTGAGTGTTCCAGTGTTGTTGGAAGCACTACGGAGATGTAGGTTGCATGGGCCATTGACAAGTTTGATGTTGAGGATTTGACCAGCTTAATCTCCCGACGCCTCCCAACCCCAGTAAGCAGATTGCAGACACTACATGCACCATCCTCGTTGTTCAAACAACCAAACTATCGAAGGGCTTGTGAGTGAGGTTCTACAACAGTTTGGACTCAGTTTTCGCTTCGAGCGACCATCATATATAATGCAGAGGAAGGCTGGAGTATTTATAACCTCTGTTGTACTGTTGGTTTGCTGGTGCGTTGAACTTTTTTTAAGGAAGATTTTTCTTAAAGATAGCAGGAGTACTGCTCTGCTATTTAAGAAGAAGTAATTGTACATCACGCACCGAAGCGAATACCACCACCGTACAAACAACGCACACAATAAAAATATTACACCACAACCTGAGAGAAGAGCCGAAAGTAAGCCACCGCGAACTGCGTCGTTGTCTCCAATGCTGTGCCACGCCAAATGCCGCGACCCACTGCAAGCCTGAGTGATATCAATGCACACACACGACTGTCGACCCCCAGCTCCAGCCTTGCTTCAGTAGAACACTCCTGCCGCAATATCAGTGCAGTCAACTTTAACGCTCAATGCGTGGGGGGCTCTCCTCATCCACAGCCTCGTACTCCTCAGAAACAACCATATTAAAGTGTACGAGGACCTCGCCGCCCGCCACACTGGACCCTACTCCAAGAATTCTTGCCACCGAAACCACATTGAGAGCATCACCTATGCCACGCCGTCAGTAGACACCCATGAGTCCTCTACATCTCCCCACCAACACAGACCGTGTGCACCTCCTCAGCTGCTGCGCACAGGCAACACCACCAACCAATCAGTGCCGGCCCTGAGTTTTGGAGGCCCGGGGCGAAACAAAAATCTGAGGCCCTCTATACATATATATTTATAATTTATACATACTTAACAGTGTATGCAAAAGCAATATCCATATGCAATAATTCATAAGTGTACAAATACCTTAAAAATTCCTTCTAACATTCCTCAATGCAAATTCATTGATGATGGTATTGATATCGATCTCATCTTGAGAAACTTATCCATAGAACCCATGAGTGATTGTGTTAACTCATCTGCTCGTGCTTTCTTTTTCCTTTTCTCACTGCCCGAAGTGAACTTTCTTTTTCTTGATGACATGATGCTGTTAAAGTTTACACAAACATTAGTTCAAAAAATTAGCCCAGCTACTCTAGTCGTGCAGTCATGCTGATGGCAGATGGCTCAGTGTGGCTCACCGCCGATTGCCGATTCGTTGTCGCTCGTTGCGTCGGGCGGGCCGGCGGGGCAAAGATGCGGAGTCGGCGACGGCGAGTCGCAGAGATCGCAAAGCTCTTCGTCGCTGCGACTGCGAGTCCAGCCGTTGGGGCGTCAGGCCCGTCGTCGCGCTCGGCGCTCACGGCCTCGCGCGCCTCGCATCCAGCCGGTGGTCGCCGATCCGCGACTCCGCGTCGCCGCCGTCGCAGACGAGGACTCGCGGTCGCGGACGCGGTGTGCGTGTGGCTTCCCGTGGAGTCCTGGTCGTGATCCTTCTCACGGAAGCCAGGCAGCCAGCCAGATATTCCAGACCAGCAATTCGGTAATAGGCCAAATACTACTGATGTTTACTTGGGGTGAGGCCCTGCCAAATTGGGCGGCCGCCCCGCTTGCCCGCGTCCAGGGCCGGCGCTGCAACCAATCACCACCATTACCACAAGCCAAGACGAGTCTATGCGACGCCTCAAAAAAAAAAGGACAAGGCGCCAATGAGTGGTTTCCCTGGTGCGTCGAACTGCCGACTGCTGAGTGAGTTTTATACGCTTTCGTTTCGGTTCCTTGGACCGGGCCAGGCTGATTTAGTCGGACCTGATACAACATACGCTGGCCCAACATTCAGATGTGTTAACTGTAAAAACGAACATGCGTTGCGCCGTCGACCCTACGATGATTGTTGAGTTTCTGAAGAAATTTTCAGTTGGTTAAGAATTTCACTTTAGAGAAGAGTTAAGCTAAAACGATTAGATTTTGGAACGGAGTGATTAGTAAGTTATATATGATTTAATTGGTAGGAAATATAGGTTGATGATTTTTTTCATCCTTGGAGGTTGTGACCAAAATAAACTACAAACTCCACCACTTGAGAAAAAAGGATGTTGCTAGCGTACGTCTGAATGTTTCATTTGGGTGCTAGACTGCTAGCAGTCACACGTGCTACAATATTTCAGGCAACAGTGGCGAATCTAGGATATTACGTTATCGGGTCAAGTACTAAGTGACGGGGTCAAATATGTATTAATTCACTATTTTAAGAGTGATTTGCAGGTGGATGAGAGAATTTTTAGTGCTATTTTCAGAAAGTTATCGGGTCAGCTGACCCCGATAACAAGCTGTAGATCCGCCCCTGTCAGGCAATATCCATGTGGAACTCCTTTGAAATCTCCCACAAGCAACGTCCTAAAATTTTGGAGGATGACTTTTCTGGTGGTAAAAGTAAGAAGAAAAATAGATAACTTTTTATAACATCTCTAATCAACAAAAGAACCTACTGCAACATAAAAAATCATCCGACCATAGACTTAGCTCGTTATAAATTAAATCATGCAACATCGTCAAAGGTGAATTAATTGCCGCAACATGTCAGGTAAGCTACCCTGGCGCCAAAGCCCAGTGCAGATCCAATTTACCCTGCGTGTGAAGGTGCTTATACCCAAAATGGAAAAGCTCTCATTACCACTGAGGGCCGCTCCCACCGTGTAGGAGTTCTATCAGATCAGGAGGCTACCACATCTCGTAGAGGATCAATCATTAGAGCTTCTTCCCCCCATACTCATTGTTGAAATAATTTGATCGTTCTTTGTTATCTGGTCGCCATCTATTAGAGCTTCTTCCCCCCATTTTCTCTTGACGTCAAGTTACCATTGCACTTGCACCCCATCCGCAGGAATCATTGTGCCAACGATGCCACTCAACATCTCTGTTTCCCCTCTCACCCTCCCATTCTTCTCTCAATGATATGGTATGGAAGGAGGCTTTACAATACTCCCTCCGTTCTTAAATATATGACGTTTAGGACAAGAAAGTTAGTTCATTTCGAACTACTTTTCTTATCCTAAACGTCATATATTAAAGAACGGAGGTAGTACAATTTTAACGGCAGTCCAAGCTGTCATAGTTAAGCTAGAACCTCACCCACAAGTCCTCCATATATCGTCTAATTGTGTACCGAAAAAGACCTCTTCTAATTAACGCACGAGTAGCACTAATACATGTATTACCGGATTATTGCTGGTCGTATCAAAGTCGGGCATGCTTGAAGATGATCAGAAATTAGATAGAGGCCTCGATGGGCATTTGTACATAGACTGACTGGAGACGAACATCTCTACGATACGTCGATCAGGAGCGAAGCTAGGCCTATTTGTCAGCTGACACCGATTATTCTTAGTGTTCCAACATGGTGCACCATCACGCGCAAGAGGATCTCTAGAGAGGTTTAAATTGGAGCAACTTGGCGGCCTTCCTCAGTATCTGCGCGGTGCATGGGCCATTGACGACGAGTTCGACGCTCAGGAGCAGACCAGCTTGATCTCCCGACGCCTCCCAGCCCCACATCTACATGCACCATCCTCAGTTCAACCAACCAATGCAAACTACCAAAGGGCCTGACGGCCTGTGGCTGAGGTTCTACGACAGTTTGGAGTCAGTTTTCACTCCGGGCTGCCATCATACATAATGCAGAGGAAGGCAGGAATATTTATAACCTCTGATGGTTTGCTGGCAACTGCCGAGTGAGTTTAATTTTACGCGCGTTTCGTTTCGGTTCCTTGAACCGGGCAAGGCTGATTTGGTCAGACCTCTGGTACACGATATGCTAGTTAGCCCAACATTCAGATGTGTGTTTATTGCAAACGAACATACACACACGTCGATACGGCCAACGGCAGCCAAAGCATATTGGTTGAAAAAAAAGATAAACAATAAGAATAGCGCACAGAAAGAAGCTCACGCAAAGCAACATAGTGTATGTCTAATTCTACAAACAAGAGAAATGAACATCCTCAACCTCCATGTCTAATTCCTACTGCATCCCGTTCTCAGAATCTACAGTGAGGTGCCATGGAACTCGATATCTTGTGGCCCTGCTCGTTTTACTCATTCTGCTCCCACTTGGAGCGAAATGGCACGAAGCTAGGCAACCATTTTCAATTCATTTGGCGATTGAGCACACTATATATATGGACGACCAGCTATTTGTGGGCAGTACATAACTACATATATAGTTGCACACAGAGTTTTCGTTTCAAGAAAAAGTTGCACACAGAGTGAGTTTGGTTCCTAGCTACCATCAACCGTCTAGTGATGAATTAGCTTTCTTTCTTCCATTGCGAGTAGTGGCTCAATCATCACAAGTAGATATATATATATTTTCAATTTTTTTGTCACTCCACTAAATTAAAGTAGAGACATATGCTATTCATAAACCATCATGAGTCACCCCAGCTCTCTTATATCAAGAATAAACGAATTGATGTTTGTGCAACGTAACCAAGGACTACAGTCGACATGTTGGAAGATCATCACTATATTTTTTTGGTTGGGATCTTACTTCCAGTTTCACATAAGTAAAAAAAAAGTACTACCCCTACATTGCACCAAGGATCATCTAGATGCATGTGTCATGCTAGAGCAGTTCTTGTGTGTAACACTGTTCCTCCATTATGAAAAAATGAGCATTTAATTTCTGCGCGTAACTACTAATTATTAACAACAATACGGGACTACCAGTATTTCTCAAAGATGGATATGGTAAGGGTAGTCCCAATACAAGAAACCAGTGCAGTTTCCATAACATTGGATATCGTATCAGGAAACTACATCTTCACAATGCAAAAAATTCTAACAAACTTGAGACAAAAAATTGCCCAATGATGTGCCATATTCCTCTTTCCTATCCTCGAATCGTCTGTGCATTTTGCTCCCGCAAAGCAAAATACATGTCGACAGACTCCACTGCAACCTTCTCCTTTTCCCGTGCGATCTCCACTCGTGCGGCGTCCTCCGGGGGCTCCTGCCCGCCGGCGGGAGCGGCAGCGCGCAGGCCGCGATGAGCTCCTGCCGCTGCGTGCAGGCTCCCCGGCCAAGCGCCCCCGCAGGGCGAGCTCTGCTGCAGGGAGCGGCCGTGCTTGGGCGAGTTCCTGCCCGACGGCATCTGCGAGTGCGGTGGTGCGCGGGCCGCGACGAGCTCCCGCCCGGCAGCCGACGCGAGGCGGCATGCGGGTGCGCGTAGGTCGCGACAAGCTCCGGCGGCCAACGCGAGGTGGCGGGAGCGGCACGGACACAGGGTCTTGGACTCCTGGTCGTCCTCCCGTACGGCGCGGAGCATGCGCTCCCCCTCCTCGCCGGTGCGCGAGGTTGCGACGAGGAGCGCGGTGAGTAGCTCGTCCCGCTCGGCCACCTCGCGCTCGAGGCGAGCGTGCAGCGCGACGGCGTCAGCGAGGCGTGCGCGGGCGTCCTCGCGGCGACGCGGGCCTGCCGGATCTCGGCTGTGCCGGCGTCCTCGCGGCGGCGCACACGCAGCTGGCGGAGCTGGTCCTCGGTGGCGAGGAGGCTGCTGCGGGACTGGGACGGGCAGCGCTTGGGCGTGCACCAGCCGGGCAGCGCGGCGAGGGCGCTCCTGGCCGTGCTCTTCTGGCCGGTAGGAGATGGGAGGCGGGAACGGGAGCGAGGGCGAGGGCCATCTCCGCGGAGGCGGTGACGGTGACGGTGATGACGGCCCGAGCTCGGTGGCCTGGACTCGCCTGCCAGGGGCGCGGTGGCTGAAGCTCGCCGGTGGTGGCACGGCGCCGTGGACTCGCCCCGTAGGTGGCGGCCGCGCGCATGGAGTCGGGGCCGCGGGGCAGCGCACCGGATCGGGACGACCGCCTTGGAGAGCGGTCGTTTCTCCCGAACGACGTTTCTCCTCAGGAAACAGTTTCTACAATTTCTTCTCTTTCCTCATTTATTAACTACTATGTCACCATTTCTGCTTACATGGCACCTCATTTATTAGAGATAGAAACCATCATTAATGTTCCATTGAGACTGCCTTAAATGGACTATGCACGTTACATTTCCTTTTTGTTACCAAGACGTGACATTTCATATGTGAACACAAGATATTCTTGACATGTTGTATATATTGACCGTGGTCATTGATCTCAGAAGAGAAAAAGGTGGCTAGAATGACTCTCTTTGTAAAGTCAATAATGACATAGTGCTGGAACTATATATATGATGGCTCGTTCAATTCTCGGAGCTCTTGTTCTTTTGAGTTTTGATTAGCAAATGCGACAGAGCTTATATACTTGCTTTTGAGTAACTGACTATTGAGTATATGCAACTCAAAGTTACGAGGCCATCTGTCTATATTGTGCTGGAGCTAGCTGTTCATGGTATACATGCTGTAGCTCACCCGACAGAATTAGCAGCATATCATGCAGGCAATTAAGTTTTTCAGCACACAAAACCTATGACGCGTCCTCAGCCAGTCTAGCCTGGCGAAGTTAGTCAGGAACTTGGCGACGCGCACAGAAGAGCTCACGTATTGCCCATGCACACTCATGGCCTCTGCCTGATCAGCAGTAAACTCCATAGACTAGTTGTATCCAAAATGGCTGAGAAACTCAATCTCCCAGTGCCTCCCAATCCCATCTTGTCACTACTAGGGAAATAACTATCAGTGCCGGTTCGTAAACCCCTTTAGTACCGGTTTCCAAACCGGTATTGTCTACTCGGTACTAATGTGGGAGCACATTACTACCGGGTAACTCACCCGGTACTAATGTGCACATTAGTACCGGGTGGAGTTAGGCACCGGTACTAATGTCTCACTCCGTCAATCTCCGTCGCCTCCCCTCTGTCTCATCCGTTCTTTTTGCCATTATTTTCTCATCTCATCACAACAAGATTTCATATGAATACATATTCATCCATATTCATAGCAAAGTCATCCATATTCACAACAAGATTTACAACAAGTCTCAAATCACAACTCATCCATATTCATATATAGCAATCTCAAGAATATACATCTCACAATCACAATCTCAACAAGAATCACTACCCACATTTCATAAGAACCAAAATCAACACAAGAATCACATGAACCTTTGCAAAAAAACACATGAACCTCCTCTGCCCCGACCCGTCACGCCGGCCGTCGGCAGGCCGGGCCCGCGCTCGGGGCAGCACCTCCGCGCCGGGAGGCCCCCTGCACCGGCTCGCTGCGGCCCCGCACCGGCCGCTGGCAGGCCGCGCCTCGGGCTCACGCCAGGCGCCAGCAACCCCGCGCCGGGAGGCCCCCTGCGCCGGTCAGCTCGCCTGGAGGTCCAACACTGCCCGCCGCCGCCTACTATGAGAGGAGAGAGAGTTAGATAAGGATGAGAAGAGAGTTGAAGATGAATGGATGAGAGAGGATGCTGCTGCTGGGTGAGGACGGAGGAAATAAAAAGAAAGAAGAGAGTGTCTGCGTAGGCGCGCGGGAGAAAAGTAATTTTTCTAAGTGCTCGATGCTGGTGCGGGAGAGAGAATCGCAGGGAGGGGCGGTCTGTATTAGTACCGGTTCTTCTTCCTCCCTGGTATTAATGTGGCTCTATGTTGGGGATCAGCTAAAAACCGCCACCTGTGGGGTCTTCCAAAAAGACACGCGTCATCGTAATAATCAACAGATAGAAAGTCCCAGGAAGTTCCAAAGTTTCTCAGACTCATGAATGTAACTAGGATTGCTGTTTTTCATGATTAGAGAAAGATTTTTCTACAAGAAAATAAGTTTGACAAGATGGTTTTTTATATACAAACATGATACTGACCTTCGGAATTCCTACGAAACCAGGATTCCTTTTATTCCTACATGTTTTGTGTAAAGGTCAAAGAGACGGAAATTCCAGGGAAACTTCTCTACTCCGAAGGTCTCAAGAAAGAGCGTCATGACGATATGAGAAGACAGTCTCTCTGTCCGAAGCTGAAGATTGAGGACTCCTGAAGATCTTGAGGATATTCAGGAAGGCCGAAGCTGACTGAGTCAATGACGTACTTGAGAAGATACAAAGAAACGTGAGAAGCTTGGCCACACAAGAAGAAAGAAGCTGGAACACTTAGGGCATGTTTGTAATTTAGAAGAGATCTCTGTGAATGCCGCGGACGAATGTACCCTCGACATTTCCTTCTATATGTAACATTGTTAGGGGTAGAATTGGAATGTAAAAGTGACCCTCGGGCACTATAAAAGGAGCTCCCATGCCTCCGTGTAAAGGGATGACCTTTTGACAGATAAAGCAGTACCTTGTGTCAGCTCGGTTTCACCTTTTTGTCTGGAGATTTCAGAATTTCCAACATTGGCGCCCACCGTGGTCTTAGCCGTCAGAAACCCACGATGGCACCACCGAAGAAAGTTAAGAAACCTACCGCACAAGATCCCGAGAGCGAAGACAACCAAGAAAGCACAGAGCAAGGCCTCGTCCTTCACCCTAAGGCCAATACCACTCAAGACCTGGAACAACTCCAAGATTTGCAAAGTGACAAAGATGAGAAAGGGAAGGAGCCAGAAGGAACACCCGAAGCCAGCAACGAGCACAATGAAAATGAAGCACCAGATAAAGAGCTAGAGGCAGCTTTAAAACAAGTCCAAACTTTGAAAAGGCAGAAAGAAAAGCTGGCCATACAGCTTAAAGCAAAGAAGCAAGCAACTGATAAGCTTCAGAAGCTAGAACAAGCGAAAAAAGAGATAATACAGCTACAAAAAGAGCTGGATGAGATGAACGACACAGAGAACAATTCTTTCAGAAGATTCACACCAGATCCAAACTCCGCAAACAAGAACTAGTGAATCAAAGAAAATCTTATCTTCACAGAAATCCCAGAACCAGCAAGCAACGGAATTGCCCAGTTCAATGATCTAAACTCCCCACTGTCTGTGGGTCTCCAAACAGCTCCGTGGCCATCCAAGTATAAGCCAGTCTCACTTCCAAAGTTCAATGGCTTTGGCAATTCCAGACAATTCCTCATGAGTTATGAAGCGGCAATAGCCTCCGCAGGAGGAGATGATGTTGCTCTGGCAAAATCTTTCATCATTGCATGCGAAGGCCCAGTACTCAATTGGTACTCACTTTTGCCACCCCACTCAATCTACAGCTGGCTGGACCTAAAAGCCAAATTCCTTCAAGTGTTCCAGGCTTTTCATCATACTACCACGAAAACAGCAGATCTGTACCAGTGCAAACAGAGAGACAAGGAACCACTTGCTGAATTCGTTAGAAGGTTCATGCAGTTGAAATCTCAAACTCCGGATGCTGATGATAAAGCAACAATCTCTGCTCTCATAAGTGGTCTAATTCTGGGGCAAACAACTGGTCATTTCAACAGATTGGATCCTAAATCCATGGATGAGCTGTTCGAAGAACTGGGAAAATATTGCAAATCTGATGAAGACCACAGAAGAAGAGTGGCAGAAAGATATCAACAAAGGCAGTCCCAGAAAGGCAATCATTGGGCCGGACATCAACCCATCATGAATGTCCAAGATAACCCACAAGGCAATTCTACACAAACCCAAGATTATCATAACCAAAGCAGTCAACGAGGTGGTCATTCCACAAGAGGAAGAGGGAGAGGACGAGGCAAAGCACCTCCGAAGCTACAAAATCATGACAGTAGAGATCCACATTTCCAGTGCATATATCATGGCAGGGGCCACAGCACTGAGGCATGCCCAGAAACCAAAAAGAATTTCCAGAGAATCCAGGATCAACAGCGCGTAGCTCAGATAACATCCACGCAACCCAAACCAGTGCAGCACACTTATTGGCAACACCAATTCTTTCCTCAAACCCAACCTTTCATCCAACCACATCAGACAACTTGGCAACCTTCGCCGCAATTCTACCCACAAACCCATTTTTCACAGCCACAATCCTCGCAACAATTTTTCCATCAACCCCAAATTCCCCAGAGCGAAACTCCACAACAAACCTTCCCACAAACTCAAGCCATACAAGTCATTGAGCAAGCTCAGCCACTCCAAGCGAAAGAAGCTCCACCACCACCACCAGCACAAACCCCAAAGACTGAGCAAAACAATTCCCAAAACACTTCAAGAGCCTTGCCATCCTTCGACATGATCTTGCCAATAACCGGAGGCTCATCCATGGAATTTGACACCAAGAAGCAAAGAAATGACTACTACAGACAAATCAATGTAATCATTGACGACGGTCCAACAGCAAGGCCAGAATGGGCAAAGGTTCTAATAACTTTCACTGAGGAAGATTTCAAGCTGAAGTCAGTTTCCCACAATGACGCAATGGTCATCGAGGTTAACGTTGCTGGGTGGATTATAGGAAAAGTCTTGATAGACAACGGAAGCTCAGCAGATATCATTTTCACCAGTACTTTTCAACGCATGGGCCTCGCTCCTCACATGTTAGCACCGCCAGAGAAGCCACTGGTTGGTTTTGGTGGAAAACCAATTAGGTCCAGTGGAAAAATCTCTCTACCTGTGTCATTTAGAGATTTGGACAATGCAAGAACAGAACACATCATGTTCGACGTTGTTGACATGTACTATCCATACAATGCTATCTTCGGGAGTGGATTCATCAATAGGTTCGATGCGGTGTTCAGGCAACTATTCCTATGCATGAAAATCCCAGCTCCTCATGGCATAATCACAGTCTTCGGAGATCAGAATGAGGCAAGAAGAATCGAACGAGGAAACACACCTGGACAACAAAATGTCCATCATCTGGCAGATGACCAAGAAAAGCAACAACCATACTCCGAAGCAAATAGAGATAAAGAGAAAATTGAAATAAGTGCGGATGGAGAAACAAAGAAGGTATTCTTAGATGGCATGCCAGATAGAACAGTGACAATTGGAGCAGATTTAAGTCCTCAAGAAGAAGAAGAACTCATTTATTTCCTAAACCAGAACAAGGACATCTTCGCCTGGTCGGTGAAAGATCTTTAGGGTGTCGATCGTGACATCATTGAGCATAAACTGGACACAGATGATAGAATCCATCAAAAAAAGCAGAAACTCAGAAAAATGTCAGAGGAAAAAGCAAAAGCTGTTGAAGCAGAAGTTCAAAGGCTGCAAGATGCCAATGTCATTCAAGAAGTAATTTATCCAGTTTGGTTGGCCAACACGGTACCAGTCAAGAAAAAGAATGGAAGATGGAGAATGTGTGTAGATTTCACAAACTTAAACAAGGCATGCAAGAAAGACGATTATCCACTAGAAAGAGTAGACAGAGTAGTGGACGATGCTGCAAATAGCGAAATGCTATCACTTCTAGATATGTTTTCGGGATACCACCAAGTCAGGGTGAGAAAAGAAGATGAGGAGAAAACCAGCTTCATAACTCCGTTCGGAACATACTGCTTCGTGAGAATGCCAGAAGGCCTGAAAAACGCAGGATCAACATTCTCAAGAATGATAGCAATAGTGCTACACTATCAACTTCGGAGAAACATCCTAGCATACGTCGACGACATCATAGTTAAAAGCATCAAAAGATATGATCACATCAGAGATCTTGCGGAAACCTTCGCAAACTTGAGAGCAGCAAATCTCAAGCTCAATCCGGAGAAATGTGTATTTGGAATTCAGAAAGGAAAAGTTTTAGGAAGCCTTGTGTCAACAAAAGGCATCGAAGCCAATACTGACAAGATCAAAGCAATTGTGGATATGCAAGAACCAACTTCGGTCAAAGATATTCAGAAACTGATAGGAAGAGTGGCAGCATTAAACAGATTCATTCCCAGAGCAGCAGAAAGAAGCCTACCATTTTTTCAACTTCTCCGAAGCTCAAAAAACTTTCAATGGAGCGAAGCTCAAAGTCAAGCATTCAGGGAACTCAAGGAATATTTGACAAATATGACAAAACTCTGTCCACCAGAGCTAAAGTCACCTCTTCTATTATACCTCATAGCTTCCAACTCAGCCGTGAGTGCTGTCCTTGTTCAAGAGAAAGAAGAAAATGGCAAACTAAGACAAGTACCAGTCTACTTCACCTCCGAAGCTCTCTCGGGATCAAAATTATTCTATTCAGAACTGGAGAAAATTGCCTACGCAGTTGTCATGGCAGCAAGAAAACTTAGGCATTACTTCGAAGGGCATCAAATTCGTGTAATCACAAATCAGCCACTAAATGATCTTTTCACAAACAAAGATGCAACTGGAAGAATCGCAAAATGGGCTGTAGAACTATCTGGCTACGTAGTAGATTTTGAGAGAAGAAGTGCAATAAAATCACAAGTCCTTGCTGACTTTGTTGTGGACTGGACATCACCAACAGTGACAGCTGCGAAGAGGTACCATGGGTAATCTATTGTGATGGTGCATGGTGCGGGAAAGGAGTCGGAATTTCAGCAATAGTCACATCACCTTCGGGTATCAAAATAAGATACGCCGCAAGACTAGATTTTCCTGACGAAGCTGTTTCCACCAACAATACCACAGAATACGAAGCTTTGCTACTGGCACTCAGAAAAATGAAAGCTCTAGGACAGCAGACATTCATCGTCAAATTAGATTCTAAAGTAATCCAGGGGCATGTTGAAAAAGAAAGCGAAGCAAGAAACCTAGAGCTTATCAAGTACTTGAAAAAGGTCAGAGAAATGGAAAAACATTTCAAGGGATACACTGTGCAACACATCCCAAGAACTGAAAACAACGAGGTAGATATGTTGGCAAAGGCCGTAGCTCAAAACCAACCTTTACCCCCAGATGTTTTCTTCGAAATCATAACTTCCCCTTCAGTAAAAGAGAAAGAAGAGAGAATGGTAAACATTATAGAACCATTCGATTGGAGAGCGCAAATCATGGCATATCTAAGAGACCATTACGAACCAGCTGATGAAGTTGAACTGAACAGGCTCAAACAGAGGGCAAGGGGCTACGCCATAGTTGACGGGGAGTTGTACAAATCAAGGGTTTCAGAACCATGGCTAAGATGCATCACATCAGACAAAGGAAAAGAATTGCTAGCAGAAATTCACAACGGATTCTGCGGAGCTCACATTGGTACAAGAGCACTTGCAGGAAAAGTAATAAAACAAGGATTCTTTTGGCCATCAATGCTTATAGATCCCAAAAAGATAGTTCAAGAGTGCGAAGCATGCCAGAAAAATGCGAAGCAACAAAAAGCACCTTCGCACCCAATTCATTTGATTTTACCATCATGGCCGTTGCAAAGATGGAGAATGGACTTGGTAGGACCATTACCAACAGCACAGGGCAATTGCAAATTCGCAGTGGTGGCTGTGGACTACTTCACAAAATGGATTGAGGCAAAACCTCTGGCAAATATTACTGCGGCAACAGTACAAAAAATTTTCTTGCAAAATGTAATCTGCAGGTTCGGAGTTCCAAGAGAGTTAACAGTAGATAATGGGAAACAGTTCGACTGTTACAACTTCAAGGAATTTTGAAGAACCATAGGCACGCATGTCAAGTTTTCATCAGTCTATCATCCTCAATCAAATGGAGCAGTAGAAAGGGCAAACGGAATCATATTCACAGGTGTCAAGAAGTGCTTGTTTGATCAAAAGAAAGGCAAGTGGGTGGATGAGCTACCAAAAGTCATCTGGTCTCATAACACAACTACTTCAAGAGCCACGGGGTTCACACCTTTTCGCCTATTATATGGTACTGAAGCCATGACACCAGAAGAAATCAAGAACGGAAGCCTGAGAGCCACCAGAAAATCTGAAGATTCCCAGAAAACTGAAAAATTAGAGAAAGATATGATCGAACTGGATATTCTGGAAGCAGCTCAGAACTTGGAAAAATACCAGCAAGAAACCAGAAAGTGGAAAGACAAGAAAATTGTAAGGAAAGAAATCAGGGTCGGGGACCTAGTCATCAAAAAGAAGAAGGATTGGGAAAATCCGGGGAAGCTGCAAGAAACTTGGGAAGGACCTTACATAATGAAAGAGACCAATAGGCCGGGTTCTTTCCGCCTAACTGATGAACTGGGTATGGAGCTACCACATTCATGGAACGTGGAAAGCTTAAAAAGGTATTATCCCTAAGAAAAGATAGAACTATAAGCTTAGTTAGGTCGCAATTTAATTAAGAAAAATTGTAAAAAACCTCGACCTGTGGATCTATAAATAGTGTCGAGGGAAAAAAGAATTTTACTTCTCCTGCATGTTTACTTTACCTAAGGGGACCGTACTCTTTTCCTTGCAAGGGGAACTCCACCACGGAGGCAAGGTTTTTAATGAGGCGGGTCTCGTGTAAATTTTCTTTCTGTCATTAATGAAAGAAACTTTCCCCTAAATGCATTCTCATTATTGTCATTTCTTTATCCTTATTCTTGCAAAAATTAAATAAACGAAGGCCGAGGAACGAGAGGTTGCAGCCATATTCCAAACAAGGTGATTACCCACGAAAATGACGAAGGCCGAGGCAATGAGAGGTTGCGGCCATATTCCAAACAAGGTGATTATCCACGAAAATCACGAAGGCCGAGGCAACGAGAGGTTGCAGCCATATTCCAAACAAGGTGATTACCCACGAAAATCACGAAGGCCGAGGCAACGGAAGGTTGCGGCCATATTCCAAACAAAGTGATTACCCACGAAAATCACGAAGGCCAAGGGCAACGGAAGGTTGCGGCTAGATTCCAAAAGAGTGTGACTAAGTCATTACTCCACTTTTTACAGAAAGGGTATGGAATATATTCCACCTTTCATCGAAAATACATAATGGCACGATGCCAAGCAGACAAGATTCGTAAAGGCTTATCTCTACCAAAGCAACATTCGCAAAGTGTGTTGAACGCAACCAAGAGTTGACATATCAACACAGTTTCCACCAAGACATAAGTCCATAAAACTCTGTGCGAAGTTTTATCGACTTATCTTTACAAAATTTGTTAAAACTGCTGAAACAACTATCAAGATTCCTTATCTTCCAATGAAATGATGCACCCTCGTACTACGAAACGCAAGGTAGGGAGGGTGACGTTTTTTCCAAAAACTTTTCTCAAGTTAAGACAACCTGAAATTTTTCCTTATCTTCCAATGAAATGACGCACCCTCGTGCTACGAAAAGCAAGGTAGGGAGGGTGACGTTTTTTCCAAAAAACTTTTCTCAAGTTAAGACAACCTGAAATTTTTCCTTATCCTCCAATGAAATGACGCACCCTCGTGCTACGAAACGCAAGGTAGGGGAGGGTGACGTTGTTTGCAAAAACTTTTCTCAAAATTGCTTTTTTGCATCACAAGGGACAACATTTCATTACAACAAGTTCTTACAGTATAAAGATCAAAGGAACATTACAGAGGAAGTTCTAGTACATGACCAGGCTTTGAACCTCGCTGTTCGGCAATATCGCAAACATACGCAAAGTCATCATCCGCGGCTAAGGGGCTCCATCTTCACAGAACACACAACGTCTTCTTCCAACCTCGTAACAGCAAATTCATCTCGAGAAGTAAAGAACCAGCCCAGAGGGAAGCTATGCATTGAAAAGTATTCACAGCAGAACATAAAAAAATCTCCAAAGGAATTTTCAGGATAAGCTTCTCTGTACAGACACCAGGAGGCCCCGCTAGCCATGACACGTTCATGATACATTCGGATAGGAATAACATCCTGCGCAGGCCCCCCTTCAAGGACCTACGCATGAATAGTATGTTACAAATCTTTTATATACATCTCAAAAGTCATCGAAGTCAGCTTTAAGAGCATCCCAAATCCTAAACCTGCTCTATGTTAGCTAGAGCCGCGTCAGGTTCAACAACATTTTCGCCTTCAGCGCTCTTCTCGCTAGCTTCTTCAGCGACATCATCTCTAGGATCCATCTCCAATGCTACCCGAAGCTCCTCTTGTGCTTCATCTTCCAAAATCTGAAACAGATGGACAAAAGTATTCATAAGCAAAGCATGGCATAAGCAAAAGAAAAGAGGCAAGCCGCACGCAACTATAGCAGAAAGCAGGAAGAACCTTGGCAAGCTTCGCACGAGCTATCTCCTTTGCAAATTCTTTACCACCAGCCATCCAAAACTTCTTAACAAAATTCTTCTTAATATTCTTCACATCCTCATTTGCATGAATCATTGATACACTGGACACCGAAGGAAATTCAAGTCCAGAAGAGCAGAACTTCCCAAGATCAGCACAATCTTTAATCTCTAAAAGCTTCAGAAGACTCTCAGAACAAAACGCAGCAGCAAAATCGCTGGCAGAGCCAATAAGTCCAGGGAGATTCTCAAATTCCTCAACAAGCCAGCCAATAATTGCTTCTGGATCCTCAGCATCAGGAAAGGGACTTGGCCTAGCACCATACTCACCAAGAGCCTCGCTATATTTTTCAAACAAAAACTCAAAATTATTCTTTATCTTCTTTTCTCCATCCCTCATAACCTTCAAGTTATCAGCAAGACCTTTTTCCAAAGAAAGGATCCTCAAGTCTTTCTCCCCATTTGCCTTCGCAAGATCGGCATTCTGTTTCATGGCTTCAACATTCTTGGCCTTCAGATCTGAAATTTGGTTTGCATCGCGTTCAACCATCTCGCGCAGCTCTTCGATAATCTTCAAATCATCAGCATGGGATTTCTGAAGCTTCGCATGCTCAATTTCTAAACCCTTATAGGCGTCATCGGCATGTTTCTTTCCCTCCTTAGCGATGTCCACCATCTCCTTCAGAGTCTTGTTATGAACTTCAAGTTCCTGAGAAAGCTTCTTAAAAGAAGATAGTTCTTGCTCAAGGTTAAGAAGCTTGCCACGTAACGAAAGAGAATAATTCTCGTCAGCTCGGGTCTTTTCAGAAGAAATCTTGCCAGCAATCACGGATTTCAAACCGAGGGTAGTGCTGATCATAGACAAATCTCTAGCAGGAAGCTTCCGCAGAGCATCTTCAGAAACTGCACACAGCAAAAGGCACAATAAGTAAAACCAAAAAGCTAAATAAAGAAAAAATAAACACAAGTCAAAGCCAACGTACCTGCAGGATCAAAGTAATTACCAACATCTTCATGCGCTGATCTCATAATCGCATGAGCATCATCTTGAACCGTCTCCATTCCAGAATCTGGAATTTTTTCTAAGTCTTGAACAGAAAAAGAGGGCCTCTTCAAAGCTTCGCCCCCGGATGAGCTTGCGAAGGCGGCAAGCGATCCTGGAGCATGCCATAGTATATCAAAGCTATAAGGATCATCATCTCGCCCAATCCCGGCACCACCAACAAACAACAACTTACCCTTCAAGCTAGTTCTGAAAGTCTGATTGTAACCATAAGTTTCGGAAGCAACATCCTCGCCCTCAGGAGCGTCTTGCCGACCTTGAATAAGAAGTGGAAAATGAGAAGGAGAGCCTCGCTGCACAGTTTTTTCAAGTTCATCCATAAATTTAGAAGAAGCATCACCATCACCGGTTTTGTCCAACAAAAACACAATCTCCTTGTCCAAAGTCTTCGAGACCTCAGAAGCGTCGGGTGCACCACTCTTTTCAGCAACATCGGTCTCTTTATCTGAAAGAGACTCAATATCAACAAAAGTGTTCTCTGAAGAAGGGGAACACGTGACACGGCTTGGAACCACCTCACAACAGAATAAGGAATCACGTGAGTGTCGGCTGTCATCGTCCTCCTCATCTGATAAAGCAGGCGCAATGCGAGCGTGAGGCTTGGAAGAAATAACTTTCACACTTCCTTTCTTCTTCTTCAGATCCACCAAGGCAGCCGCAGCAGTCTTCTCAGCTTCGGAACTACGGGGAGGCGAGGAAGAACTCCCGAAAGCAAGTTTCCTCTTCTTAGACATTTCCAGGGACTTGGTTTTCCCAGGAACTTTACTCCGCCCGGAGGGCTTGTCAGATGCCTTTTCAGAGATTACCAAAGCCTTGGAGCTTTTCCTCTTTCGAGACTTCGCGGGAGCACCAATAGAAACCGACCCAGTAACTCCTGGCGCCTGCATCAACTTTTTAGGACTAGGAGGTATCGGACGTAAAGTCGGGTCCACGCCAAGTTCCGAAAAGACATGGTTCACCCGACGCTTATGCTTCACGATATTCTTGAACTGCTTATACTCGCTCAAATAACATTTTCCAACCATATCAACGACCAACTCCTCCACAAGGTAGATAAAATCATCTAAAGTTTGACCCTCGGAAAGGCGAAGGTCAAATCTTGGAAAAGGAACCTTGCACGACACCCAATCCACAGAAAGATAAACAATCTTCTTGGGTTTCCACCCAAAAGACAACGGCCATACACTGGTAGCAACATATTCTTCGATCACATCTCACCCACCGAGGATGGTGCAGGCGAAGTAAAACATGTCTTCACCCTTCTTGAAGTCTTGGGACTTCCTGTTGAAAGGAGCAGTAGACACTGCGGTCATTGGACCGATAGGTGCATAGAAAGGGTTCAAAGGACCAGCAAGACCCTTCTTCTTAGCCATATCAACCTTAACATAAAACCAAAACCTCTGCCAATCATCAGCCCATTTGTCATTGCTGCAAGGAGCAAGCTGAATCCTTTCAATTTTCTGACTTGTGTTCTTCCGCCGAGTATTGAAAGTACTGCATCCATAATGAGCCTCATAGAAGTTATCATCATCAAGTTTGATAATCTTCCGCTGAATGTGAAGCTCGAAGAGTCGTGCGAAGACATCAGCACTTATATGACCTTCGAAGGTTTTCTAAATCCAGAAAAATTTCGAGAGCTCCAGAAAAGAGTTAGGTGTAAGCTGATGAATCTTCACTTGAAATCGATTCAAGATCGACGGAAGACGCTCGTCACAGGAAAATCTAAGTCCAGCAGTAAAAAAATCTCTGAAAACCACAACCTCATCAGGCTGCGGTTGAGGAACCTCTTCATCTGTCGGTGCACGGCCGCAGCCAGAAGGGAAGAAATTTGCTTCTTCGAAATCCTTGATCAGGGCAGGAGTCACTAGGGATTTCCCAAAAACAAATGTAGGAGGGTACGCCACCTTCGGAGGCATCAATTCCTCCATCTCAACTTCAACTTGAGAAATATCCTCCTCAGTCTCAGAATCTTCGCCAGAATGCACCTCACCTTCCTCAATAGTAGTATCTTCAGGACTTTGGAATAAAGAGGCACTACTTGAAGGAGGTACTTCGGAAGACTGCGGAATGTCAGAACCCGGAGCGGCGGCAGCCTGAGCAATTTCCTTCTCCGTCATTGGCCTAGTAGTACTTTTAGTACGAGCCCTGAGAAACCGAGACAACAAAAGAGCAGAACTACAAAATCAAAAACCAAACGTATTGCTGAGAAACAAAACAAAAGAAATTAAGAAATAACCTTTTTACCTTCGGAGAAGTGGAGAAAACCAGGAGCCAGGAAATCTTCAAGAGTTTGAGAAATTTCCGAAAAGATCCGAAAGCTAGGAAACGGTGAAAGCGAAAGTTACCACGACCCCCTCTATTTATAGGAACGGAGGGATGCATCGAGAAGGCGCCTCGAGAAACGAAACGACGCCCTATAAAACGATGACGCGTGTCTACTCCGACGCTCGAGGGTAACGTTTTTACCTAGTCCTCAGAATTTTCACGAGGAAACGAGTCGTCGGAGTCAACCCGCTTCCCCGAGGGGCTACTGTTGGGGATCAGCTAAAAACCGCCACCCGTGGGGTCTTCCAAAAGGACACGCGTCATCATAATAATCAACAGATAGAAAGTCCCAGGAAGTTCCAAAGTTTCTCAGACTCATGAATGTTACTAGGATTGCTGTTTTTCATGATTAGAGAAAGATTTTTTACAAGAAAATAAGTTTGACAAGATGGTTTTTTATATACAAACATGATACTGACCTTCGGAATTCCTACGAAACCAAGATTCTTTTTATTCCTACATGTTTTGTGTAAAGGTCAAAGAGATGGAAATTCCAGGGAAACTTCTCTACTCCGAAGGTCTCAAGAAAGAGCGTCACGACGATATGAGAAGACAGTCTCTCTGTCCGAAGCCGAAGATTGAGGACTCCTGAAGATCTTGAGGATATTCAGGAAGGCCGAAACTGACTGAGTCAATGACGTACTTGAGAAGATACAAAGAAACATGAGAAGCTTGGCCACGCAAGAAGAAAGAAGCTGGAACACGTTAGGGTATGTTTGTAATTTAGAAGAGATCTCCGTGAATGCCGCGGACGAATGTACCCTCCATTTCCTTCTATATGTAACATTGTTAGGGGTAGAATTGGAATGTAAAAGTGACCCTCGGGCACTATAAAAGGAGCTCCCATGCCTCCGTGTAAAGGGATGACCTTTTGACAGATAAAGCAGTACCTTGTGTCAGCTCGGTTTCACCTTTTTGTCTGGAGATTTCAGAATTTCCAACACTCTATTAATACCGGGGATTCTATATGCCCGGTACAAATGTGCTGGCCTCACATTAGTACCGCTTCATATCACGCACTGGTATTGATGTGGCACATTAGTACCGGTACGTATTACAAACCGGTACTAATGTGGGTCACACGAGGGCTCCGCGAGGCTCTCCCTTCGCACCGCACATTAGTACCGGTTTCTGTTCATATTAGTACAGGGTGCCAAAATAATCGGTACTAATGTGAAAATCTGCCTGGGAGAAAGTATATTTCGCTAGTAGTGTGTAGATGCTGCGATGATCACTCTCTAGTCTATCCTCCCGACCTGTTATCGTCCCGCTCAATCATCCAGCCAGAGGCAAAGGCGGTCTAGGTTCTACAATAGTTTCAACTCAGAAAGTTTTGCTCCGAGCTACTGTACATACATACACGCAAGGAACGAAAGCAAAGGATATTTATAGCCAGTGGTTGATGCGCCGAGACGCCCAGTGGTAGTATAGTTTAAGGGTAAATGGAACTAATAAGAATTGGGTTTTTTAATAAAGGAACACAGTTCCGGCTTTTTACATTGTTATGTATACAACTTTCAATTTTATGATTAAAAAGAGATTGATGATGAAGCCAAACTATGCGCAGATCTTATAATTATACAGCCAACCATGTTTCGAAAAAACTTCCAAAGATCGACATGCTTTGAGCATATATATCCTCCGGTTGGTCTGCTCTTTGCAGCAATCGTTGTCTGCTTAATGGTTACATTAGGATGTTTGTTAAAAACAATGTAATTTCTTGACAACCATATGGACCAAAATACTGCTGCTACCCCTACTATGACTTGGGACTTTAAATTATTATTAGTCAAGGCGGCATCCACCATCCCATAACATTGTGCATATTACTGGCAGAGGTGATTATATGCCATAAAGTTTTAGCAAAGATGCATTCGAAAAATAGGTGGTTAATTGTCTCTTTATGATCACATAAACACAATTTATTTAGGCTCCCATGCCAATTTCGTTTGGCCAAGTTATCCTTGGTCAAAACTACACCTTTGTGTAAATACCATAAAAGACTTATCTTTAGAGGTAATTTCAGCTTCCATAGTAATTTCAGCTTCCATAGAAATACTTGGGTTATCCTGACTTTGCCTAGCTATACTTGAGGGGTCTAATTTCATTTTTTTCTAAATCTAAAAAAAATGCCAACATATGCCTTGAGAGAGAAGGAAGAGTAAAAACTGTTCTTCTGACTGATTCTAGCTAAATCTTTCGGTTTATGGTTGATAAAAATCAAAAGTTAACCCAGTTACTCTGGGAGGCAGCTTGGAGCTAGTACAATGGATTAGCATATAGCCAAGCTAGCCTTTACTGATTCAAATGTAACTAATAGATAAAACTAAACAGAATTGCATTGTGTGAGCCGAGACAATTTGTGAGTCCCTGACCTTAGGTATATGCACAAGCTAGACATCCACGAGTTAAGCCATGTTTAGTTTGGGAGAGAAAATATTGGGGGTCTTTTTCCAGGTCTATTAGGAGTATTGAACGTAGACTAGTTACAAAAACAATTACACGAATGGACGGGAAATCCCGAGACGAATCCATTAAGCTAAATTAATCTATCATTAGAGATTGTTTACTGTAGCATGACATTGTCTAATCGTGGCATAATTAGACTCGTTAGATTCGTCTCGAAAATTAAGGTAGCTAGGGGTTGTGGAATGGGTTTTGTCATTAATCCACATTTAATATTTCTAATTAGTGTCCGAAGATTGATGTGACAGATAGTTGGTGAAATATTTGGGAACTAAACAGGGCCTAGATAGGGGTGGATATCGAGCCAGCTCGGCTCGTTAGTGGCTCGGCTCGTTTTGGCTTGGCTCGTCATAGCTCGTTAAGGAACCGAGCTAAAAGCTGAGCTCGGCTCGGCTCGTTTGAAAGCTCGAACCAGCTCGTTAGCTCGTGAGTCAAGGCATCAAAAATTTGATTATTGACCACATATTGAGATATACTATAAATATATATTGATCTATATTTTATATAACTTCTAACAACAAAAAGAAAAGAAACAAAACACATATAATCTATCCTAGCATTAAAAAAACCATCAATGTTAAGTTCATCCAATAGCAAAACACCCCATGCAGCCATGCAACAGCAGTGCAACACCACGTGTCAACACTTGACACTCAAAAAATCATCATAAGTTTATTTCATCTAACAACAAATTAAAACACTCCATGCAGCAACGCTTGACACTACTTCATGCATGTCTCCCTTTCGACCTTTCCTTGTAGGTGGTAGACTTGTAGCTTATTGTTGGGGGTGCGCCTTAGGAAGCCTAAGGCTAGGGGCCCCCTTTGTGTATAAAAGAGACCCGAAAAGGAGGTTTAAGGGCATGCTTGCAAGGGCCGAGGACCTAATTGTAACAACTAGGGACTCAATTGTAACAACTAGGGACTCAATTGTAATGGCCAGGGGCCTTGGATGTAAATATCAGTGACCTAATTGTAATATTCGACCCCACCAAGGGAAATAATATAATCAACCACCTTCTCTCTCCTAGGGTTTGGAAGGGGAGGGCACCTCCTCTTCCTATAAATAGGACCCCAAGGGGTGGTGGAGGAGGAGGCTAGGATATAGTATTCATTGATTTCTTGTTCAATTGTCCCAAATTTCCCATTCTTCCTCTCTTTCTATCTGTTTGAGATTTTTGGATCGCAACAGTGGCGCTCACCGTGGTTTTTTGCATGAAACAAAGTTCACGATTACCACTACGAAACATATTCTTCCAAAATTCGAAAGTGCTAGACATGATATTTGTCGCTGGTGTGATCTTTCCATCACCCTAGGAGGTGATTTTTCAGAATCTCAAAATCTCGAATTCTTAGAATCTCGAAATATCAGAAATCTCAGAATCTCGGAATCCGAGAGAAATCTCAAAATCTCAGAATCTAGGAACGAAAAAAATATCGGAATCTCAGAACGAGAGAAATCTCGAAAATCTCAGAATCTCAGAATATGCATGAAAAAAGTTCACGATTACCATAGCCAAAACATTTCTTACAAAGATCGAAGGTAATAGACATGATGTTTGTTGCCCGTGTGATCTTTCCATCACCCTAGGAGGTGATTTCTCGAAATCTCGGAATGAGAGAAGTCTTAGAAATCTAGGAAATCTCGGAAATTTTGGAATCTCAGAACAGGTGATTTCTAGGAATCTCAAAAATCTCGGAAATCTTGGAATCTCAGAACAGGTGATTTCTAGGAATCTCAAAAAACTCGGAAATCTTGGAATCTCAGAACATGTGATTTCTAGGAATCTCAAAAATCTCAGAAATCCTAAAATCTCAAAATCTCGAAATCTCGGAAATCTCAAAATCTCAGAAACCTTTGCCCACTCATTTGGTTTTCTTGTTTCTATGAAAACTTCTGATTATTTTTGTACTTAGGGTTTATGATCTTTCATGTTTATAAACTTCCTAATTTTTGCGAACCTCGAGTGGAGAACAGAGATGTTTTCTAAGCAAATATTTGTATTTTTAGCCTATTCCGACAAGAGTCTGGTTTGTTGAATATTCCTCGAAAGGTTCTTAACCTCGAGTAGGAAAACAGTAAGAAAACAAAGATTCCCACGACAATTTTTTTTTTCGAAGATCGAAGGTACTAGACATGATTTTTGTTGTAGGTATGATCTTTCCATCACCTTAGGAAGTGATTTCTCAGAATCTCAAGAATCATGGAATCTCAGAACGAGAATCTCGGAATCTCGGAACAAGCAAAATTTCGGAATTTCGCAAACCTCGCAGTCTCGAGCGGTACCTTGCAAAATAATAATATATTAATCATATCTATGCTAACGTTTGTGATTGCAGGTTGTATCCTTTAAAGCAATCTGCTTAACGTTCCATCTTTAACTTTAATATCTTCTATGCTTCCATATAAGTTTTATTTTTAAAAGATTACTTAAGAATTTTTAGAATCAAAATTATTAAATGTTTAGGTTTATAAAACCTTTTATCTTTAATGAGCTTCAAGTAGCACAAAAAAAACTGTATTTCCTTGTGATACAAGCCTTGTTTCCCGGTATGTATAAAATTCTTGGAAATTTTTGCACTCGGAGCTCACCAAATTTTGTGTCTACAAAACTTCCGTTTTGCATGAGCTTAGAGTGAGAAAAATTATATCTCCGTAGTCTAAGCTTATCAAACCTTTGTGTTTACAAAACTTTCATCTGAGATCCTAGTTGTCTGAACGAGAACTCAAAGAGGAACTATACTTTTTCAAAAAGATGTCATTTCAGAATTTTATAAAAACATAGAACTTCTGGTAATATTGAATTTCTACAAAAACTCAAGTAGGTTGAAGCAACCGAGGGTTGCGATATCAACCGGAGCAATAACATCGCGAAGGCATAAGTCCACAAAACTCTCGAATCGAGTTTTGTTGACTAATGGAAACTCTACTAACTGTTGTGCATGTACTGCCAAACTAAAACATGCATGCACATAGAAAGCAAGCAAGCATGCATGCGCTGTCATGCACGTGATCGAAGCCAGCATGACTTCGCAAGCATCTACACAACCTCCGCTTGCCAAAACAGCAGTCGTATCCTTTAAAGAATTTATTATTTAACCATGTTTATACACTATCGTTGTCGGGGACGGTCATTAGGGGTTCCCCAACTAAGAGAATAATCACCCTCGTCAAACGCAATAACGTACGAGCTAATCCCTACAAAACACGAAAAGGGGAGCGAGGTACGCAGCGGGCCCACGGCCTGCTACGGCCCGACAACAGCCCAAGGTTTTTCATCAGAAAGATCCACCGACACTCCTGTCATCCGCCTCGCTCGAGGGTCCCGGCCCCTCGAGCAAGTTTCCGCCTCGCTCGAGGGTCCCGGCCCCTCGAGCAGGTTTCCGTCTCGCTCGAGGGGCTCGAACGTCCTCAAGCGAGCGACCAGCTCCGCCTCGCTCGAGGCCACCTCTCGATCCGCGGCGCCCTGCCCCACTTCTTCTCTGGCGACGGCATTAAATGCCGGATCCACGACGGGACGTCCCAGTCAAAAGCGAGTCCCCTCCCATGCTGCGGAGCTGACGGGGCCTGGGCGCCTGACACCACCACTGTGGAGCCACTCCGGGCCTTGTGCGAGCGCTGCGCGGCACTGTGAGGACAGGCCGGCGTCAGTCCGTGCTGATGTACTACCTACTCCCCATCCTCCCCCAGTGGTGAGACTCTCGAGCGGGCATGGGGGTACCCTCGAAACGTATACAGACCGCGCGGTAGTACACGTGCTGACCGGCGCCGCTGTACGGATGATGTGCGCTGCGTCTCCTCCACCAACTCCGGTGTCACGCATCCATCCCTAGCGCTGTGCGGCCAACTCCGGCGCTGTGCGGCCATCCCCGGTGCTGTGCCGCCATCCCTGCCGCTATGCGGACAGGCCGGTGATGTCCCGCGACCCTGTGCCGCCAACTCCCGTCCTTCTCCCGGCGACCGGACCCTCGATTTAGCAGGAGCATCCCCTCGAAGTCACAGCCGGACAAGCGACAGGAGCTGCCATGCTGCTCGTGGAAGCCGGAGCTCACCCTCAACTCGCGCCGGGAGCCAGAACGTGCGGAGACAAGACCGCCGGCGTCATACCTGTTAGTACACGGTCACTGCACAGACCACTGTGCGGCCCTACTGTAACCGCCCTCCCTTGGCCTATAAAAGGGAGAGGCGGACGCCCCTGCGCGGGCACGCACTCACACTCACTCGCTCGCGGCACAACACTCCATTCCCGATATTGGCACTGGCCTCAATCATTTAGCTGGGACTTGGGGGGAATTTCCTCCTCTCCCGCCTTGCTTGTAGCCCCCCTCTACAGGCACCCCCGGTGCAAGTTAATACAGTGCGCAAGCACACCCTGCTAGACGTATGACCGCGTGGCCGGAACCTAGATAAACCCCGTCCTCCTTTAGCTTAGCACCGACCATCGAGAGACTGATCCCAGCGCTAATTACTAGTTGGTGCCGGTGCTAATCCGGACACCGACAGTTGGTGCACCAGGTAGTGGGCTGCGCTGAGATCGTCTGCCTGTTCTCTCGATGGTGACCGTCACCGAGTTCACGTCAGAGAGGCCTGCCTGGGTCAATCCGACCCGTTCCCGGCCGGATTCGAGATCTGGTTCCAGAGCATCCACTACCAGGCGACCGGCAATGGCTACCTGATGCGTATCCTTAATCGGGACGAAATCAAGACGGTGCCGTCCCGACTCGCGTTCGCCCCAGTAGCTGCGCCGGCATCACCACCACCCCGACGCCGCAAGCGTTCGGGCAAGCGCTCGCGATGAGCACGCGCGGAGCGATGCCGGGCGGCGCAAGCTGGCTCCCCTCAGTGGGTCGAAGCCGGTGGGCTCCCACCTGTCACCATGAAGCAAGGAGACGCATCCCCATCAGCGGACTCCACGACGCACCCTACGGAGGGAGCCGCGGCTGCGCAGCCGCAGCTCCCCCATGGGATGCGCAGCGCTACCATGGCGTACTCTTCCTCGGTCAGCACCAACCTGACTGCATACGAGGACCTTCCGGACCACCACTTCATGTCGATCCGGAACCTCATCGCCACCTCACCCGGCGAATCCTACCGCGACTCTGACAGCGAGGAACGCGAGCGTGGGCGCGGGGAACCGGAGTGGGATTACTCTGGGCTTCGGAATCCCGACGCTCTCAGGCGGTTTCAAGCCGCAGCGGACTACTGTCTCACTTGCTCTGACGACTCCAGCGAGGGGGATTACGACCCCACCCGTGAGTGCTTCGTCATCGTCGGCGGTGAGGACGAGGACGGAGGAGGAGGAGCAGGTGATGCTGCGGTTCGCAACAATGTGGTGGTGAACCTACCGGTGGGCACACCGCCGCATGACGTGACGCGCGCGGCACAGCTAGCCTAGGTCCGCGAGCTGGAGGCGAAGCTCGACGCGGAGCGCGAACAAGTGCGGCAGTTGAAGGCTACGCTCGGGGCGGACCAGGCCGGCCCATCGTCACATGGGGCGCGCGCCGCGGGGCACGTAGCCCGCGAACGCATCAATGCCGACACCGACGTAGACAGCCTGCCGACCTTGGCGAGGTCTAGCCAGAAGCTCGTCATCGTAGCAACACTGATTCGGGCCATGCCTAAGCCATCAACACCCGAGGGACGCAACCTGCGCTGCGAGGCGCAGGCTCTCATCGAGTTAGCCGCGGTACATCAAGCCGAGAGCTCCGCGTCCCGCATGCACCACCAGTCCAGCGTGAAAGCTGGCAGGGGCGGTCGGGACCCAGAGGCCTTGGTTCACACTCCGCACCGGGCACCCACAGTGCACGAAGGCAACCAGAGGACGCCCGCCAAGGAGCGGATTTGGGACACGCGCGGCAAGGCCGACGATGGCGACGCCCGCAACATCCTGAATAAGAAGAAGTAGGACGCCACCACCGCGGCGGCACTCAGCTACCACCCTCAGCGCGGCGGCCGTTACAACAGCCGGGAGGACAAGAGCCCATCACCGGAGCCACCGGGCACGCGTGTGTTCGGCCGGACGATCCGAACGGCTCCCATCCCTCCGCGTTTCTGCCAACCGACGATTGTGAACAAGTACTCGGGGGAGACGGACCCCTGGGTGTGGCTCAACGATTACCGTTTAGCGTGCCAGCTGGGCGGCACCATTGACAACACCATGATCATCCGCAACTTGCCGCTGCACCTGGCAGATTCTGTGCGGACGTGGCTCGAGCACCTGCCTGCGAACCAGATCCACAACTGGGACGACCTGGTCAGGATGTTCGTGGGCAACTTCCAGGGCACGTACGTGCTCCCTAGGAGCTCCTGGGACCTTCGAAGCTGTTCCCAGAAGGCTGGTGAGTCCTTGAGGGATTTCATCCGCCGCTTCTCCAAGCGCTGCACCGAGCTCCCTAGCGTCGGTGAGTCTGAGGTCGTGCACGCCTTCTTGGAGGGCACAACTTGCCAGGACCTTGTGCACGAGTTGGGGCATAACCCTCCCACCAGCGTCAACGAGCTGTTCGATATCGCCACCAGCTACGCTTCTAGAGAAGAGGCGGTGGGGGCGATTTTCGACGGCAAGAAGGGCAAGCAAGCAGAGGATGCATCCGCGGAGGGAAACAAGCCCAAGGATGCCTCGAAGAAACAGAAACAGGGCAAGAAGGGCAAGAAGCCCATGGAGCAAGGTGAGGGCTCCGAGGAGGTCCATGCGGTCGATCCTGCCAACAAGGGGGCTCGAGGCCCCCCTCGAGGCGGAGTGTTCGACGACATGCTGAAGAAGCCCTGCCCGTACCACAAGACCCCGGTCACTCACACCCTCAAGCAGTGCGACATGCTCAAGAAGTACTACAATCGAGTCGCTGCGAAGGAGGACAACGCCAAGAGGGATGCAGGCGACGGGGGCAAGGACGGCTTCCGTGAAGTGGAGAACGTGTTCTTCATCTTCGGGGGTCCGACAGTCGATATGACGTCGCGGCAGCACAGGCGTGAACATCGAGAGGTCTACCTCGTTCACCCGGCCATGCCATCGTATCTCGACTGGTCGGAGGAGACGATCTCCTTCGGCCGCGAAGACCACCCGGATCATATCCCCAATCCGGGACAGTACCCGCTTGTTGTCGATCCCATTATCAGCAACACGCGGTTCTCCAAGGTGTTGATGGACGGGGGCAGCAGCCTCAACATCATGTACTCGTCCACCCTGGAGCTCATGGGGATCAGTCTGGACAAGCTGCGGCCCAGCAAGTCGCCATTCCATGGCGTTGCGCCGGGCAAGCGAGTCCAGCCTGTCGGGCAGATCGACCTGCCAGTCTGCTTCAGCACGCCGAGCAACTTCTGCAAGGAAGTTCTTACCTTCGAGGTGGTGGGGTTTCGGGGAGCATACCACGCTATCCTTGGCCGACCCTGCTACGCCAAGTTCATGGCGGTCCCAAACTACACCTACTTGAAGCTCAAGATGCCGGGCCAAAGGGTGTCATCACGGTGGGCCCGTCGTTCGAACACGCGTTCGAATGCGACGTCGAGTGTGTCGAGCGCGCCGAGGTGCTTGCACATGACGAGGCCCTCGTGGTGGACCTGGAGAAGCTGGCCAATGAGGCCCTCGACTCCACCAACAAGCACGCTGGCAGCTTTGAGGCCGCGGAGCACACCAAGGCTGTACCCCTCGACCCCAGTGCCCCTGAGGGCAAGGCGCTGAGGGTCAGCTCCACCCTCAACTCGAAATAGGAAGTGGTGCTCGTCGACTTTCTCCACGCCAATGCTGACATCTTTGCGTGGAGTCTCGCGGACATGCCGGGCATTCCGAGGGAGGTCGCCGAGCACTCACTTGATATCCTGCCCAACTCCTAGCCGGTGTCTCAACATCTACGACGATTTGACGAGGAGAAGCGCCGGGCGATCGGAGAGGAGCTGCGCAAGCTCTTGGAGGCCGGATTCATCAAGGAGGTATTCCATCTCGAGTGGCTAGCTAATCCTGTACTAGTTAAGAAAAAGAATGGGAAGTGGAGGATGTGCATAGATTATACCGGTTTAAATAAGGTATGTCCCAAAGTTCCTTTTCCTTTGACACGAATTGATCAGATAGTGGATTCCACTGCGGGGTGTGAATTACTATGCTTTCTTGATACATATTCCGGTTACCACCAAATCAAGATAAAGAGTTCGACCGGCTCGCGACCTCTTTTATCACACCATTTGGTATGTTTTGCTACGTGACAATGCCATTTGGTCTCCGAAACGCCGGGGCGACATACCAGCGATGTATGCTCCACGTTTTCGGGGATCACATCGGGCGAACCGTTGAGGCATACGTCGATGGTATCATAGTGAAATCCAGGAAGGCGGACGACCTAGCGAATGATTTGCGCATTGCGTTCGATTGCCTCCGGGCGAACGGGGTTAAGTTAAATCCCGAAAAATACGTCTTCGGGGTGCCGCGTGGCATGCTCTTGGGTTTCATTGTCTCCCAGCGAGGCATAGAACCCAACCCGGAGAAGGTGTCAGCCCTTGAGCGGATGGGGCCGATACGCGATCTGAAGGGAGTACAGAGGATCCTGGGCTGCCTCGCAGCTTTGAGTCGCTTTATCTCATGCCTCGGTGAGAAAGGCTTACCCCTGTACTGAGTTCTAAGGAAGAGCGAGCGTTTCTCCTGGCCCACCGAGGCCCAGGAGGCCCTCGACAAGCTGAAGGCAACACTCGCCCATGCCCCCATATTGACGCCGCCTCAGGAAGGCAAACCCCTCTATCTTTACGTCGCCGCCACGACCCAAGTGGTCAGTGCAGTCATCGTCGTGGAGAGGACAGAGGAGGGGCATGCCCTGCCTATTCAGAGGTCGGTGTATTACATTAGCGAAGTGCTATCTGAAACCAAGACGCGATATCCTCAGATCTAGAAGCTGCTCTATGCGGTGGTGCTCGCGCGACGCAAGCTGCGGCACTACTTCGAGGCTCGCCCTGTCACCGTGGTCTCCTCTTTCCCCCTGGGGGAGATCGTTCACAACCAGGATGTCTCGGGTAGAATAGCAAAATGGTCCATGGAGCTAATGGTTGAAGCTCTCACCTACGCGCCACGGAAGGCAATAAAGTCGCAGGTCTTAGCGGATTTCGTGGCTGAGTGGACCGACATCCAGCTACCCACACCTCAGATCCAGGCTGAGTGCTGGACCATGTACTTTGATGGTTCAGTGATGAAAATGGGTGCAAGCGCGGGCTTGCTCTTTGTTTCACCCCTCGGAGAGCATATGCGATACCTGGTATACTTGCACTTCCCCGCGTCGAACAATATGGTGGAGTACGAGGCCCTCCTTAGCGGCCTACGTATCGCCATCGAGCTCGGCATCAAGTGCCTTGGTATCCGGGGAGATTATCAGTTGGTCATACACTAGGTGATGAAGGACGCAAGCTGCCATGACGAGAAGATGGAGGCATACTGCGATGCGGTGCGCAAGCTCGAGGACAAGTTCTTTGGCTTCGAGCTCAATCACATCACGTGCAAGTACAATGAGGAGGCGGACAAGCTGGCTAAGATTGCTTCGGGGTGGATCACTGTTCCCCCGACCGTTTTCGCCCGCGACCTCACCGAGCCCTCCGTCGACCTCAACAAAACTGCCAAAGTTTCTGGCAAGACCTCGGGGGCCGGCCCCTCAAAGGCCACGGGCGCCGAGCCCATGGACGAGGGCCCCTCGAACGGGGAACTCGAGACCTCGGACCTCGAAGGGTCCTAGACGGACGAAGCCGAGGCGATGGAGATCGACGAGCTCCCGCCCCCTCCGCGGGACTAGCGCGACGAATATCTTGCCTGGCTCGACCGGGGGGAGTTGCCCCCGGACCGAACTGAGGCAAGATAGATCAGCAGGAAGGCCAAGTCCTTCGTCATCATTGACGGCGAGCTGTACAAGCGCAGCACCTCGGGGATCATGCAACGGTGCATCTTCATCACCGAAGGCCGGGAGTTGATTCAAGACGTCCACGCCGGTGAGTGCGGCCACCATGCCGCTCCGCGCACCCTCGTAGGCAAGGCATTCCGCCAGCGTTTCTACTGGCCGACTGCGGTCGCGGACGCCAACGAGGTCGTACACACTTGCGAAGGGTGCCAATACTATGCGCGCAAGACCCACCTCCCGGCTCATGCGCTCCAGACTATCCCCATCACATGGCCTTTCGCCGTATGAGGACTGGAGATGGTCGGGCCCTTGCGAAAGGCCCCCGGGGGCTTCACCAATGTGTTGGTGGCCATTGACAAGTTCTCGAAGTGGATTGTAACACCCTAATTTTGCCAAAAATTTGTTTTAATAAAATTTGAATAGAAACAAGGCTTTGATATTAAGGATCATAAGGTGTGTTTGAATTTTTAGGCATTTAATATATTTTTGAAAATTAAATAAATAAATATAGGAGTTTAATGTTGCATACATGCTGGAGCATTGTTTTTGTTTGGTTGAATTCAAATTTGAATTTGAATTCGAAGAGTTTGAGTGCTTTTAAAATTCAAAAGCTTTTCTTTTTAAAACCCCCTATCCTTCCTCCCATCCGGCCTGCTCTTCGTTTTTGGCCCAGCTCAAGAAGTCTGCTGGACATCCCTGATTTCTTCTGCTCGTCCGCAGCTCGCCCTGGCCCAGCTAACTTCCAGCCCAGCGCCGGCCCACGAACGCTGCCTCCGCCTACGGTCGCTGCCAGGTGGGACCGTGAGGTCATCCCCAACCCCGCGCCTTCTCCAACCCGGACTCGCCGCACCGCCGAGCTGGAATCCCGACTGCCGCCGACTCCGAGTGGCCAAGCCATGCACGACAGGATCCGCCGGCCTTTATAACCTCCCGTGCCCCGTCGCTCCTTCCAAACCGAGCCCGCCGCCGCCTCGTGCTTCAGCCGCAGCACCGCCATCAAAACCCTAGCCGCCGCCGTTGTTGACCTGCTCGACCGCTGCTGCCCCATCGTCGTGAGGTGCCCCAGGAGCTTCACAAGGAGGTGAGGATCCCGTAGATGCCGCTCGTTTGCGTCCAGACGCGCTGCAGCGCACACACGAGCTCACCGGAGTTGAGGTTCCGCCGCCGCCTGTTGTGCGCTGTCGACATCGCCTTCTCCGTCTCCCTGGTGCCCTAGTCGTGCTCGCCGTCGCGCTAGTAGCTTCCCCGGTCACTCAGCATCGCCGGCCGAGCACCCTAGCTCAATCCCGAGCGAGCTCGCCGGAAAAATCCTCGCAGCGCCGCCGCCCCCGCTCGCAGATCTCCTCGGCCGTTCGATCAAGAGCCACCGGTCCAGATCGAGTCAACCGGTCAAACATACCGGTCAACAGGTCTTTTTCCCCGCGTGATCGTGCCATTTTTTCAAAAGAACCCCTGATCTTTTAAGTTTTACAAGCTGGTCCTTCCACCATATAGAAACCCTTACAATTAGATCCTTTTCCTTTTGTTTTAGCCCCTGGTTTTTGTAGAAATAGCACCCGAGGTCCTAACCCTAGTTTTTCACCCAAGCCCTTCTGTTTTTGAGTTTCTTTACGCTTAAGCCCTCGGTTTCTTAGAGTTAGGTCCCTGGAACCTTAGAATCTTCACAGTTATACCCCTGCATCTTCTTCTAGCCATATCTTTTCCGTTTTAGCTCCGTTTTTAGCGTTCTTTTTGTCCAAACGATCGTATCGAAGAGTAGATTAGCTTTTTGCCCCTGTTTTGATCTGATCTTACTGTTTGGTGATTGTTTCTTATTTTATTCTATTGTGTGCTTGTATGTACTTGATGTGATGCGTAGAGAACGTTTGGGCTGAAGGATTTGAAGACCAAGAAGCTCAAGTGTCTGAACAACAACAAGGACTAGTTGAAGGCAAGTCTACCTTGATGCATACCCGTTTACCTATACAACATGCATTTAAATTCACTGTTTTTTACTTTTGCTTGCATTAAATTGATGGGACCCTTTTTAAGGACATGACTAGATTATTTTTATCCCTTTACCTTGAACAACCTGGGTTTACTTTTATTGTTGGGTAGCTCTAACTATGCTTAACTTGGTGGATGGTATTAATGAACTTTATGAAACTTGATTTATTTATGCTATACCTTCATTAATACAAGATCACATTATTTAATTGGAACATGGAGCGACCACCCAGGACAAGAGTGCAACCACAAGGGCATATGGCTCTGCCTTGGCTAATTAATTAGTGACTCTAGTGTTGGGGTGATCTTACCTGATAAGGGCAAGGGGGAGTGCCAGTGGGGTATAGACTCGCTCTAGTAGGGAGTGGGCTTTGCTAAGACACGGTCCTACTAGGGGACTTTATACTCTGCAACGACTCGGAACCTTCGCGGGTTGCTTCACACTGGGGAAACTTTGTAAAGGCCTCGTAGCGTCCCTATGCAATCACACCTAGGTAGTGTGGTATGATTCTTGGCCGGCATCGCATGGTTGCGTTCAAAGTTCCTAGAACTTTTACGCGACGTGTGGTGAAAGTGTACAACCTCTGCAGAGTGTAAAACTAATCGATTAGCGGTGCCCACGGTCAAGAGCGGCCTGGACCCTCACATGATTAATCTATGGAAGTCAATGATTAACTTGATGCATCTATCTTTATTTATGTTGTTATTCTCTTATGTTAATTGTGGGTTTGGTATAAACTTACACTTGCTAGTATTTATGTTGCTAATAAAACTTGACCAACTAAAATGCTGAATGCTTAAACCCGTCAGCCTCCACTATAAAGCCTTGCATGTTATGTTATGTTTCCGCTTGCTGAGTACGGCATGTGCTCACGCTTGTTTTCATTATTGCAACGACACAACCCGGATGCTGTTCAGACTTGGAGAGATTTGAAGATTTTCCTGGAGACTTCAACGAGTTCTAGGCGGGCGTGCCACCAGTCAGCTACCTGTGGTGTTGACCCCATCCGCTGCGTTGCTACTTATTAATAATTAGTTCGTTTATGAGACATTTTGGTCTGTAATAAAGTTTAATACTCTCTTTACGTTATGGCATTGTGTTTTGGTTATCACTGAGTCGTTATATGTGTGAACTTTGATCCTGGCACACATATAATATGAGCATTCGAATTTGCCTTTAAATTCGGGTGTGACAAAGTGGTATCAGAGCCGTGTTGACTGTAGGACGTTAGCCTAGTTAGAAAATGGTCGAATTTAAGGATTATAATATCTTAGAAGCCATTCTTGCCTTATGCTTGCTCTATTTCTAATAATTTCATTCTTGCTTGTCTCATCCTTGATCTCTACTTGGTTCTCTCCTTTCTAGTATCTTTTCTTGGCATCTATCTCACCCATCACATGTTTCTTTTTAGATGGTTCGTCAGTTGCAGACATCCCGTACAGGCACTTTCCAGTTTCCCTACCATTTGGAGGACCAAGATTATTACTACTATCCTATGGAGAGCAGAGAGCATGAAGAGGACACTAACGAGGAGATAGTGATAGAAGCACCACCTGCAATGCCGTCTCCAACACCTGCTTCAAAGCCCATCACTGTGTCAGATGATGAAGAATCAGCTGAGGAATCTGAGGAAGACCCAGAAGAGTTGGTCCCAGAGGAAGAAGAAGACCCAGAATAGCTGAATCTAGAGGGAGAGGATAGTGATCAAGGAGATCATCAAGAGCAGATGGAGGAGCAAGAGGAGCTATCTGAAGAGGGTAGAGAGTCAGCTGAGGAAGTGGGATGGAAGGTGTTCCACTACAAGAAAGATGGAAGAGGCATTCTTATGGCTGACAATCTAAGAAGGACAGTGTACCGTCTGGCCTATGGTGAAGATCCAATTTACCATTGTGAAAGGTGGACTCATCCTTGGTTTGAGCCTCACTAGGAAGTGATAGTCATTATTTATAAAAGAGTTGAAGATTATGGACCTATGGAGATATCCAGGCATGACGACGTAGCTGCCAGAGATACTATGGAAGCTGGGATTGTTGAAGCTGCTAGAAGAGCACTTTATGTTCTCTCTTACAAGGAGCATTCTAAGTTGATACACACTCGCAGTTTGTACACTCCTTACAGAGCTAGTGGTGAAGCCAAGACCTACATCGCATCAGCTAATGGTCACAGTCCTACCATAGACAACCTCCGTGAGTTATTGGCTGCTGTCAACACTGCTTTGGATGACACCAACAACCTGCTTGCTGCAGCTCAACAGAAGATCTATGAAACAGAGATTGAGAAGCGTCAGCTAGAAGCTATTCTGGCAGGAAGGGAATCTCCTGTGGTTCAAGACAGTGAAATGGAAACTCATCATTCTCCATCACCCAAGAGGCCCCGCTACAACTCTCCAGACGCCCGCATTGAAGAGCTTCCCTAGGATCTAGGAGTTCTTAAGCTTAGGATCTTTTGTAATCGTTAGTTCTAAACGATCGTTTAAGTTTGTTTAGTCTAGTGGTGTGTTTGAATGCTTGAGTTGTGCAAATGTTTGAGTTGGAATTTTGTTTGAGTGCAATGTGTTGTGGAGTGATAACCACAATGACATTGGTTCTTTAGTAAAGTGTTAGTTGGGTTTATCTTTGTCCCAATCTATATCTTTCTTGTCCTAATCCCTTAATCTCTATGCTCTACCCCAATATAATCTAGTAAATCTCAATCTGCTCACGAAATTTTCTGAGTCAGCAGCACTGTTCTATTTTTATCTCGGGCTACAGAACTCCAAATATAGTAAATCCAATTGGAAAAGTTCAGGAATTTTATAGAAGGTTATCAGTAAAAATTTCAGAAATTTAGGAAGTATATACAGAGAGTTATATACGAAACTTTGGAGCTATAAGAATCTATGAACTTAGTTGACCCAGACGTCTTGTTTATTTCATAACCGAATCTACATACCTTGGATTGAAGTGATTCTAGTTGGAATAGTTCCATAATTTCATTATACTTCTCTGGTTAAATTTTCACAATTTTTGGGTTTCCGTACTGAGAGCTACATCCTATTGTTTGAAGTCAACAGAATCTGCCCAGAATTGAAAGTCTTTACCGCCTTGTCTCTCAGAGCTTTACTCTTAGTGCAATCATCTAAAGTAATGTTTCTAACACTCAGATGGTGACAACCAGGTCAGGGTCAGGAGTTGATCAACCGGCAGTGGTTCGTCCAGGGAGAGATAACAGATCTAGCAACACATCTCAGCAATCACAAATGGATCCAGTCATGCGCCAGTTTCTGGAAGCCCAGACTCAGCTACTGCAGAACTTGACCAACACTGTGGCCAACATGCGGGCTCCAGGCAATAACCAACCCCAGCAGCAGGCCCCAGTGAACAGGCATAGAGTGTTCATGAGCCATCAGCCACCAGTGTTCTCTCATTCTACTGATCCACTAGAAGCTGAAGACTGGTTGAAGACTATTGAGAAAATGCTTACCATTGCTCAATGTGATGATAGGGAGAAGGTCCTCTATGCTTCAGGCCGACTCCAAGGATCTGCATCGGCATGGTGGGATGCTTTTGTTGCTGCCCATGCCAATCCCAATGCTATCACCTGGTGTAACAACCCAGAAAATTAAGTTATGAAAATGTGAGAAAATTTGAACTTTTCATTTGTTGATGATGTGTCACCATATTTAAACCCTCTCTAGCCTCTCTTCCTAAATTCTTAAATAAATAAAACCAAAAATATAAAAATATATTTTCAAATTATGGTAAAATATGTGATTTGGATTTTATGGATTTTATTTGGATTTTATTGAGTGTGTTTTGAATTTGAAACTATTCAAATTCAAACCTATAGTTCAAACTTAATTCAAATCTAATTTCAAAACCCTATACTAACTGATGGGCCAGCTAACCTCTTCTGAAGTCTATCGAACCACCTCCATCTCTCAGCCTGAGCCCGCTTAAAACCCCCGACCTTTCCTTCTCCACCGAAGCCGGCCCAGTTCGGCCCACCTCACCTCTTCACCTCGCGCCGGCTCGCTGACAAGTGGGGACACTGTCGAGTGCCCTGTGCATCTTCTCCTCCACGCCATCTCCGCGCCGCACCGTACTGCCGCTGCGCCCGATCGCGCGCGTGCACACGCCCGGCCAGGGAACGAGCCCCGACCGCGCCCGTGGCACGGACGCCGAGCCAGGCGGCCGCGCCCACACACCGCCCGGCCTTTTCCCTTTCTACCCTCGCCCGTCGACGCGCTCCCGCGCCCGCCAGCCTCTGCCGCACCGCCACATCACCACCTCGCCCTCACGAGCCAATAGGAGCCCCAGCCGTGACTCTTTTGCCCTTCACCCCGGCGTGTTCGACCAGCTAAAGCCCCTGGCGAGACCCCCCTTGCAAGCCAGCGCTCAATTGGGGTTTCTCCCCTTTGTTGCCCCTTTCCTCTGTTCGTCGCCGGGAGGAGAGAAGAGGGGGAAGGAAGAAGAGAAGGGGAAAGGGGAAGAAGACGGGGCGCACCACCACCGCGCCGACCTGCCGAAGACGGAGCACACCAAGACGGAGCCGGACGGGTCGTGAGGAAGGCCGTCCACGAGCGGGCGGAGAACGGAGCAGAGGAGCACGACGCGCCGCTGCCGAACTTCGCCGTCGTCGTCGACATCTTCCCCGCTGCGGCCTTCACTGCATCGTCTACACCGCCGACCCTCGGTGAGCCTTGTCCTGCCCTTCGCCTTGACCGGGAGCGTACCCCAGCGTTACGCCGCGCACTGACTCCGGCCATCGACGCCGTCTGTGAACCCCGGGCTTCGTCCCGCGCCCTTTCTGTGCAGGATCCCAAGCCTCGCATCGCCGCCGTGCACCCGCGCACGTGCTGGCCGGCCTAGTGCCGCTGACCGCGTAAACCCCCGTCTCCGCCGCGCCGCGCCAGAGCACCACCGTGCTGTGCACGTCCGCGAGCGAGAGCCGTGACACACCGCCGCTTCCGATGCACACGAGCGCGCATGCACACCTGACCCCGGTGCACCCCAGCACAGGAGCAGGAGCGTCGTGCTGTCGCCGCCATGACACGCCGGTCGCCTCCGCGCCGTGTGCGTGTACGTGCGCGGGCACCAGATCACCGCTAACCTGCGTTTTGGCAAGCAACCACGCGTGCGCCTGGACGCCGTGCACCCCAGCACTGGCGCCACTGCGTTTTGGCTATCAGATGTCAACCGCTGCGCACCGCGTCGCCGCCGTGCCGATCGGCACCGCGCCGGGACTTTCCCCGTGTCGCGCCGCGCGCCGTCTTCTCGAACCCAACCGCAGGGCAGTGGCCGCGTCCAACTCGTCACGAGGTCCTAGTGTATCTCCCCGTGCGCTTGCTTGGACGCCGGAGCCAACGCCGTCGTCAAACGCCGCACGCCGCCGCCGCCGGGCTCATGCCAGGGCGCGCCGACGCGCGAACGCGGGGCGAGGAGCGCCTTCGCGCTCCAGATGAATCCAAGGGGCACTACCAGACTTCATATCTGGACAACGTTAGGGAAGCTGAGCATGGGCCTTAGCCCGTTAAGGCCCATGTCCCGGCCCTTTCCTTTTCTTCGTTGCACTCCGAAATTAGTTGGAGGGCTCCTTTCGGACTTTACTCTTTTGGCCCAAAGGGCTGAATCCAATGGGCCGATTCCGGCCCACTAACTCTTTCGGCCCACTGACCGGTGACGATGACGTCACGGTGACGTCATGCTGACGTCATCAACTATTTTCAAAAATAAAAATCCTTTTCTGTGTTATAAATGATTTTGGAAATTATTTTATAAATCCTATAATCTTTGAAAATTTATAACTAATTATTTATAACTCCGAAAAATATGAAACCAGTTTCTATATTTTTCTAAAAATGAGACGGTGCTGATTGTAGGTAGTGTGGTTCTATTTGAATCTTCTAAAATTGGGTTTCTTTGGATTTATTGCCTAGTTGTTTGTCGGTATCTTAGTGTCTCGTATCTCGTGCTGCACAGACCCGAGCTACAACCAGGAGGAGGCCTACGACCCCGACTACTACCCAGACCAGGACTTCGGACGCCAGCCAGGTGTCATGTCACTCCCAACCATATAGATCCCATGCTTGCTATAGTTGCTAGTGCTTAATTACTTTTGATGCATGTTTTGAAATTGCATAGACAATTGATTAGCCGTGCCTTGGAATTGTTTATCTTGTCCTTGGAATACCTACTTTTGGAACTAGCTACCGACCCCTAGCTAGTTCCCGGCACTTCTCCATCCATATATTTTACCCTTAGTTATGGATGGATCTCAGGTTTGGACCGAGGTTGGGATACCTCGGAACTCTTGCGTGTGTTTTGGGTGAGTGTGTATCCTTGACGTGTTACCGCGGGAGCGAGCCGCTTTGGTTACTTGTGAACGCCTGTCTAGGGGAGATGCGACCTGGCCTCCCGCCCTAGCGGCGTGTCGGACGGATGGAGTTGGTGAGTGCTTGCTCCTGCAATTAAGGACCGATCGTCTGTGTGACCTTGATCTTTGGGCTATTTTCGTACAAACCGTTCGCTCACGTATGGGCGGGGTTCGGTCCGAGAACTAGTTGGTGGTTGGCTCTCAGCTTGTAGGCGGACCGGTGTGGTCGTGTGAGGGGGACGAGTTATACCCCCCGAGTAGACGTCGCCCCGGCTCCTCCGGGGATGGTTTCACAGCTCTGAGGCCCTGCTGGCAAGTTTCGCGCCCCAGTTCAGGACGAGTCAGGCTCGGAGAGGCAGGAGAGAGCCACCCACTGCTAGGTCTCCGGCCGTTAGGTAGGGATGTGGAACGGCGGCCACCGTTTCTGCCCTATCCGGCGGGTCCAGTTGTACAACCTCTGCAGAGTGTTAAACCTATAGCTATAGTCCGTGTCCACTGGTATGGACAGCCCTTACGATCTCTCACCTGGCTAGATTCTTCTTGTGCTGCTTTCTCTCCCCTGTGTGTTGTGAGCCCGGCTTCGTGCCGTTGAGACGTGGGGGTAGGAGTTGGTGACCCCACGTCGCAGATGAGTGTGGGATGCTGTATCTTGGTTGAGATCCAGTACTTGGTGCTTCTTTCCTTGTTGGGGCGTTGACCCCGGAGGCGTTGTCCTCGGAGGTGAGGATCTTTTCAGAGATGGATACCTCTCGGCTATTCTGCTTACCTTGATGTTGCTACCGCTGCTTGCTTAACCTTCTACAGCCATAAATAGGATTACTCATGCATAGTAGAATTATTCTCTCTTGCTTATGCTCTTTGTTGGGAAGCTGACATGACCTACTCGCTTATCGAGTAGATGACGGACTTTCAGACCAGGAGCCGGACTACGACTTCGAGGACGACGGCTGGGAGGACTGAAGCTCGCCCTACACTCGAGTTGCCTGCGGATATGGAGTCTACTTCGCTACATGAGAGCCGCTGCGTAGATGTTTACTCTGCTTAATTCAGTCCTGTTGGACTTGTACCCGGCATGTGCCGAAATGATGTACTCTGATGCTTAATTATTACAGTATATTATGGACCCTCATGTATTTATTCTTGTTGTACGGTACTTTGCTTTACTTTCTGAGACAGGGATTTGCACGTGACAGCCTCCTGGGACTGTCACAGAGGTGCAGGGATCGGGTTCCCGTCTTCGGAAACCCGGTTCGTTTCAGTTGGTATCAGAGCCGTACTTGACTGTAGGACGAGCCTAGGAACGGACGATAGTATAGGAAAACCCGAACACCTTGTGCTTTATATGCAATCCATGAAACTTTATATAAATACCTTGCACTTTACTATATACTACCTTGATTAACAATACTAACTCTTACTAACACCCCTAACAATGTGCAGATGGACCAGCTGACGTGGATCCCCCTCAAGACCGACGGCCAGTGGGCCAGAGGGTTCTGCAAGATCCTTAAGAACTGTTTGGAGACCGCAGGAGTGGAGACAAGTGAGGTGTTCTACGAGGGACGCACCACGGCCGTCGTGGACCAGTCGCCGACGGAGCTGACCTTGAAGATACCGGCTGACCCACGCGTGCCAGAGTTCGAGGAGGTCAGAGTCACGTGCTTCGACAACTCTACCCTGGAGGCTCACCAGTGTTGTGCTAGACTCGCGCTGAAGAAAGTGTGTCGATAGTTGGAGCAGAGGTTGAAGGATACACCCTTCGAGGTTCTTCCGACAGCACTGTACGACCACAGCAGGTGGCACACAGACGAGGCAGCTTACTCTGAGGAGAACACAAAGGGCAAGGATGAGAAGAACCAGTTGGCCAGCAAGTTCATTCAAGCTCAGGACCAGGCACTCTACTGGGCAGATTCAGAGATCGTGTTTCTACGACAGAAGTGGGACGACACCTTGGGACGGAACGCCCAGCTGGAGAGAGAGAACAGCCAGTTGGTGTACCTTCTCAACGAAGCGCACAGGAGGAACATCCAGATCACAGAGTGGGGGCTCGCGGCTGCCAGAGCCAGCAAAGAGAGAGATGCACTTGAGATCGCCACACAGAGAGCCAGACTAGAGGAGACACAGTCCGCCTTGCGGGAGTCAGAGGCCGCGACCAGAGCGGAGCGGTTGAAGCTGCGTGAGAAGGAGTACTTGGTAGAGTCTCTTGGAGCAGCTTGCACCGACTACCAGCTGCGGTTGTGGGAACACGAAGAGAAGCTGATTCAGAACTACGACCACCTCTGGTACTTGGGAGGCAGAGTGTACGAGGCACAGGACACAGCCACCAGGACCAGCTCAGCTTGGAGGGACTTCGACCTACGACGAGTGACAGAGTACAGGGAGTTGGCCGAGATGCTACCACCGCAGAAGAGGCCCAGGGTGAGGACAGAGACGTTTGAGCTACCCCCTACTCTACTTCCGTCACAGCGACCTTACCCGCGAGGCAGTTCAGACACCCCAGAGATGAGCAGAGCTTTGAGGAGCTTGGCAGGCTACTTTAACCTACCAAAGATTGAGATACCAGATTACCCAGGAGTGAACGACCCGCCGTTCTACGCGGTTCCGCCCAGTCCGAAGACCGTGTCACCACCGTACTCTCCAGCTACTGATCAGGAGCAGGCACCTTGAGGGGATGATCCTGTAGTCAGCTAGGATAGAGTTCTTCATGATGTTCATGTTTAGTTGACCGCCTCTTATGGATCAAGATGTAGTTCACATGCTGCTGTGTAATCTCGATGGTTGTGGAGTAGGCCTCGAGATACACTCCTTTTGTATGGTGATCTTGCATGAGTGATTGGAGTTATCGATCTTTTGCTGGTTTTTATGCTTCTTATATGTTTGTGTGAAATTGTTTGTTGTTAGCTAGATACTCCTTATATGCTTAAGTACTTTAAAGTTAATTTCCGACAACTCGTTTCTCACGATCTCGAACTCTTAAAACAGATGTCGGTGGCAAGGAGGTCGGGACGGCTCCTACGCCGTTTCGAGGAGGCAGCCAGGGAGGACGTCGAGCAGGAGGACGTCCCTCTCCCCGCAGGAGGTCGAGGTCGTGGCCGCCGTGGAGGCCGTGCACCACGTGGCGGATGCCGTGGTGGACGCCGCGGCGGGCGAGGAGGTCGAGGAGACCAAGGAGGAGGCCGAGCACCAGCTGACCCCGAGGAGGAGCTCGAGGGGGAGGCTGAGCCTGAGCCAGAGCAGGAGCCCGAGCAGCCGGCACCACCGCCCAACCTAGCAGCCGTGATGGCGCTTCAGACTCAGCTGATGCAGACAATCGCCGATGCTGTGGTCCAGAACAACAACAACCGGAGGAACGTCAGGAACCAGCCGGAGAGCTTGCAGAAGAGAGTGGAGGGTTTCACCAAGCTGCGTCCACCTACCTTTGACAACTCTCCAGACCCACTTGTGGCAGACAACTGGTTGAGGGAGATTGAGAAGAAGTTGGAGCTCACCGACCTTTCAGAGGAGGAGTGCGTGTACATCGCCGTGCACTAGCTGGTCGGCACGGCAGGGGCTTGGTGGGACAGTTACTGTGACTCACACGCGGACCCTACCCGCATCACGTAGGAGGAGTTTGTGGAGGCCTTCAGAGTGTTCCACATCCTAGAGGCTGTGATGGACAGGAAGGCAGACGAGTTCAGGCACTTGAAGATGGGATCGATGACAGTGCAGGAGTACACGAACCAGTTCCAGGAGCTGATGCGGTACGCCCCAGACGACTCCAACACCGAGAAAAAGAAGATGTACTGGTACCGCAAGGGACTCCACAGAGGGATGGCGCACCACTTGGCAGCTCACGACTGTGACACTCTTCACGCCCTGGTAGGCAAGGCCTTGGTTGTGGAGAAGTCGAGACTGGACTACGTGGAGGTCCGCGGAGAGAAGAGACAGCGTGCAAAATGTGCAGGGTACCCAGGGTCACACCAGCGACAGAGGTCCGCTCCACCACAGTACTCACAGCAGAGACAGCGTCCTTACCCTCAGCAGCCGCAGACTCAGTTCACTCAGCAGAGCAGAGGACACCCTGGAGGTAGTGGAGGTTCGAGCCAGTGGAAGCCCAGGCCGCAGCAGCCGCCAGCGTACGACAGCTCACAGGTCACTTGCTACCACTGCCGTCAGCTAGGCCACAAGTCCAACGTGTGCCCGCAGAAGTTTCAACAGGGAGGTCAGAGCAGGAACACCCAGTACCAGACACCGGCGAAGGCACCAGTTCCAGGAGGACAGCCTCAACAGAACCAGCAGAAGAGCGCGCCCCCACCGACTCGAGGCAGACTGAACCACCTGACCGCAGAGGAGGCAGCTGCAGCGCCAGACGTGGCTCTCGGTGAGTTTTTAGTTGATTCAGTTATGGCTACCGTTCTGTTTGACACCGGTGCTCAGTTTTCGTACATCTCTACTAAGTTTGTAAAGGAAAGGTCATTACCAACTAAGCCCAGACCACGGCCTATAGTTACCAGCTCCCCGCTAGGCGAGAAGCGGAGTACGCTGGAGTGTAGAGGAGTGAACATGGTGTTCGAGAAGCAGTTGTTCGTGGCAGACCTGACCGTTCTGGAGTTGACCGGGATCGACGTGATACTTGGGATGGAGTGGTTAGCTCAGCACAAGGGATTGGTGAACTGCAACCCTGTGTACGTGCAGTTGGAGCACCCCAGCGGAGTCAGAGTGTTGATCAAGCCACAGGGCCAGAGGTCGGCGCTGATGTTGTGCAACATGAAAGGAAAGGAATTGGAGGAAATCCCGGTGGTGAGGGAGTACCCCGACGTGTTTCCAGAGGAGTTGACCGAGTTACCACCAGACAGGGATATTGAGTTCGTGATTGAACTGATGCCAGGAGCTGGACCTGTGGCCAAGAGCCCGTACAGGATGTCCGCGGATGAACTAGATGAGCTGAAGAAGCAACTCAAGAAACTGCAAGAGCAAGGGTTCATTCGACCGAGTGCCTCACCTTAGGGTTCGCCAGTTCTGTTTATGGATAAGAAGGATGGCACCAAGAGGATGTGTGTGGACTACCGGACACTCAACTCGATGACGATCAAGAACCGGTACCCTTTGCCCAGGATTGACGATTTGCTAGACAGGCTGCGGAAGGCAAAGTTCTTTTCCAAGATTGACTTGAGGTCTGGTTACTACCAGATGAAGATTCGGGACCAGGATATCCCGAAGACGGCTTTCACGACTCGGTACGGCTTGTACGAGTTCGTAGTGGTTTCCTTCGGACTGACCAACGCACCTGCCTACTTCATGAACATGATGAACAAGGTCTTCATGGAAGAGCTGGACAAGTTTGTGGTGGTGTTCATAGATGACATTCTGATCTTCTCAGAGACAGCAGAGGAGCACGAGGAACACCTACGGATTGTGATGGAAAGGCTGAGACAGCAGAAGTTGTACGCAAAGTTCAGCAAGTGTGAGTTCTGGATGGAGGAAGTTGCTTTCTTGGGACACGTGTTGTCAGAAGAGGGAGTTGCGGTTGACCCTTCGAAAGTGGAAGCGGTTACCAAGTGGGAGCAGCCACTCACAGTGACAGATATTCGGAGCTTTCTCGGGTTGGCAGGTTACTACAGGAGGTTCATAGAAAACTTCTCCAAGATAGCGAAGCCAATGACAGAGCTGTTGAAGAACGACAAGAAGTTCGTGTGGTCTGAGGCCTGTGAGAGGAGTTTCCATGAGTTGAAGAAGAGGCTCACGACAGCTCCGATTCTTACCTTGCCAGACATCAAGAAGGATTTCGTGGTGTACTGTGACGCCTCGAAGCAAGGTTTGGGATGTGTGTTGATGCAAGAGGGCAAAGTTGTTGCGTATGCGTCGAGGCAGCTTAAGAAGCACGAGGAGAACTACCCCACTCACGACTTGGAGCTAGCAGCAGTCGTTCACGCTTTGAAAATTTGGAGGCACTACTTGATCAGCAACAAGTGTGAGCTGTACACCGATCACAAGAGTCTGAAGTACTTCTTCACTCAGTCGGAGTTGAACATGAGGCAGAGGAGGTGGCTAGAGCTGATCAAGGACTACGACTTGGAGATTCACTACCACCCTGGCAAGGCAAACGTTGTGGCAGATGCACTGAGCAGAAAGTCCTATTGCAACAACTTGATGGTGAGACAGGAGCAGCCAACACTTCACGACGAGCTAGAGCAGCTTCAGGTTGAGATTGTAGAGCAGGGACAACTCAACACACTGCAAGTGACCTACGACTTGGAAGGCAGAATTCGGGAAGCTCAGAAAGGGTGCTCCGAGATTTAGGAGCTCAAGGAGCTGATGGAGAAAGGGAGAGCTGAGGATTACCGTATGGACGAACAAGGCACGGTGTGGCTGAAAGATCGAATCTGTGTGCCGAAGAGCAAAGAGATTTGAGAGCAGATTCTGAGAGAAGCCCATGATTCAAGGTACTCCGTTCACCCAGGAAGCACAAAGATGTACCAAGATTTGAAACAGAGGTTTTGGTGGAAGGATATGAAGAAGGACATAGCCTACTACGTGGCTTGTTGTGACACTTGCAGCAGAGTGAAGATTGAGCACCAGAGGCCCGCAGGACTGTTGAAACCATTGGATATTCCTCAGTGGAAGTGGGATGACATTTCCATGGACTTCGTGGTGGGGCTACCCAGGACACCGAAGGCAACGATTCCGTTTGGGTCATAGTGGATCGGCTGACAAAAGTAGCTCACTTCGTACCCGTGAAGACCCGTTACACGACAGACCAGTTGGCAGACTTGTACGTGTGTCACATACTCAGGCTACACGGAGCCCCGAGGAGCATAGTGTCTGACAGAGGGTCCCAGTTCGTAGCAAAGTTTTGGCAGAGTTTCCACGCCCGGATGGGAACTACACTCAGCTACAGCACAGCTTTTCACCCTCAGACGGACGGGCAGACTGAGAGAGTAAACCAGGTGTTGGAGGATATGCTGAGAGCTTGCGCTTTGACCTACGGCACGGATTGGGAGAGCAGCTTGGCCTATGCAGAGTTCTCTTACAACAACAGCTTCCAAGCAAGTCTCAAGATGGCACCCTTCGAGGCACTCTACGGGAGGAAGTGCAGGACACCTTTGATGTGGTCGGAGGTAGGAGAGAGGATGATCTTTGGTCCGGACATTCTCGAGGAGGCTGAGGAGAAAGTAGAGAAAGTCAGAGATAACCTAAAGATTGCTCAGAGCAGACAAAAGAGCTACGCCGATCGTCGCCGGAGAGACTTGTCGTTCGAGGTGGGTGACTTCGTCTACTTAAAAGTGTCACCGATGAGAGGAACCAAGAGGTTTGCTGTGAAGGGAAAGCTTGCCCCGAGGTACGTGGGACCGTACCGGATCACTCAGAGAGTTGGGAAGCTCGCTTACAGACTCGCACTACCAGCAGAGATGTCCGCTGTACACCCTGTGTTCCACGTGTCACAGTTGAAGAAGAGTGAAAAGGAAGTGGAAGCAAAGCAAGTCCCGGTGGAGATACTCGACCTGCAGAACACTCTGGAGTATGCAGAGTACCCCGAGAGGATCTTGGACAGAGCAACAAAGGAAACCAGGAGGACCACAATTCCTTACTGCAAGGTGTTGTGGAGTCACCACACGGAGCGAGAAGCAACCTGGGAGAAGGAAGCCGACCTCAGGAGAGAGTTCCCTCACTTGTTCGAGGGGAAGGATGGAGCTTAAATCTCGAGGACGAGATTCTCGGTGGTGGGGGAGAATGTAACAACCCAGAACATTAAGTTATGAAAATGTGAGAAAATTTGAACTTTTCATTTGTTGATGATGTGTCACCATATTTAAACCCTCTCTAGCCTCTCTTCCTAAATTCTTAAATAAATAAAACCAAAAATATAAAAATATATTTTCAAATTATGGTAAAATATGTGATTTGGATTTTATGGATTTTATTTGGATTTTATTGAGTGTGTTTTGAATTTGAAACTATTCAAATTCAAACCTATAGTTCAAACTTAATTCAAATCTAATTTCAAAACCCTATACTAACTGATGGGCCAGCTAACCTCTTCTGAAGTCTATCGAACCACCTCCATCTCTCAGCCCGAGCCTGCTTAAAACCCCCGGCCTTTCCTTCTCCACCGAAGCCGGCCCAGTTCGGCCCACCTCACCTCTTCACCTCGCGCCGGCTCGCTGACAAGTGGGGACACCGTCGAGTGCCCTGTGCATCTTCTCCTCCACACCATCTCCGCGCCGCACCGTACTGCCGCTGCGCCCGATCGCGCGCGTGCACACGCCCGGCCAGGGAACGAGCCCCGACCGCGCCCGTGGCACAGACGCCGAGCCAGGCGGCCGCGCCCACACACCGCCCGGCCTTTTCCCTTTCTACCCTCGCCCGTCGACGCGCTCCCGCGCCCGCCAGCCTCTGCCGCACCGCCACATCACCACCTCGCCCTCACGAGCCAATAGGAGCCCCAGTCGTGACTCTTTTGCCCTTCACCCCGGCGTGTTCGACCAGCTAAAGCCCCTGGCGAGACCCCCTTGCAAGCCAGCGCTCAATTGGGGTTTCTCCCCTTTGTTGCCCCTTTCCTCTGTTCGTCGCCGGGAGGAGAGAAGAGGGGGAAGGAAGAAGAGAAGGGGAAAGGGGAAGAAGACGGGGCGCACCACCACCGCGCCGACCTGCCGAAGACGGAGCACACCAAGACGGAGCCGGACGGGTCGTGAGGAAGGCCGTCCACGAGCGGGCGGAGAACGGAGCAGAGGAGCACGACGCGCCGCCGCCGAACTTCGCCGTCGTCGTCGACATCTTCCCCGCCGCGGCCTTCACTGCATCGTCTACACCGCCGACCCTCGGTGAGCCTTGGCCTGCCCTTCGCCTTGACCGGGAGCGTACCCCAGCGTTACGCCGCGTTGGCCGCCGTGCCGCGCACTGATTCCGGCCATCGACGCCGTCTGTGAACCCCGGGCTTCGTCCCGCGCCCTTTCTGTGCAGGATCCCAAGCCTCGCATCGCCGCCGTGCACCCGCGCACGTGCTGGCCGGCCTAGTGCCGCTGACCGCGTAAACCCCCGTCTCCGCCGCGCCGCGCCAGAGCACCACCGTGCTGTGCACGTCCGCGAGCGAGAGCCGTGACACACCGCCGCTTCCGATGCACACGAGCGCGCATGCGCACCTGACCCCGGTGCGCCCCAGCACAGGAGCAGGAGCGTCGTGCTGTCGCCGCCATGACACGCCGGTCGCCTCCGCGCCGTGCGCGTGTACGTGCGCGGGCACCAGATCACCGCTAACCTGCGTTTTGGCAAGCAACCACGCGTGCGCCTGGACGCCGTGCACCCCAGCACTGGCGCCACTGCGTTTTGGCTATCAGATGTCAACCGCTGCGCACCGCGTCGCCGCCGTGCCGATCGGCACCGCGCCGGGACTTTCCTCGTGTCGCGCCGCGCGCCGTCTTCTCGAACCCAACCGCAGGGCAGTGGCCGCGTCCAACTCGTCACGAGGTCCTAGTGTATCTCCCCGTGCCCTTGCTTGGACGCCGGAGCCAACGCCGTCGTCAAACGCCGCACGCCGCCGCCGCCGGGCTCATGCCAGGGCGCGCCGACGCGCGAACGCGGGGCGAGGAGCGCCTTCGCGCTCCAGATGAATCCAAGGGGCACTACCAGACTTCATATCTGGACAACGTTAGGGAAGCTGAGCATGGGCCTTAGCCCGTTAAGGCCCATGTCCCGGCCCTTTCCTTTTCTTCGTTGCACTCCGAAATTAGTTGGAGGGCTCCTTTCGGACTTTACTCTTTTGGCCCAAAGGGCTGAATCCATTGGGCCGATTCCGGCCCACTAACTCTTTCGGCCCACTGACCGGTGACGATGACGTCACGGTGACGTCATGCTGACGTCATCAACTATTTTCAAAAATAAAAATCCTTTTCTGTGTTATAAATGATTTTGGAAATTATTTTATAAATCCTATAATCTTTGAAAATTTATAACTAATTATTTATAACTCCGAAAAATATGAAACCAGTTTCTATATTTTTCTAAAAATGAGACGGTGCTGATTGTAGGTAGTGTGGTTCTATTTGAATCTTCTAAAATTGGGTTTCTTTGGATTTATTGCCTAGTTGTTTGTCGGTATCTTAGTGTCTCGTATCTCGTGCTGCACAGACCCGAGCTACAACCAGGAGGAGGCCTACGACCCCGACTACTACCCAGACCAGGACTTCGGACGCCAGCCAGGTGTCATGTCACTCCCAACCATATAGATCCCATGCTTGCTATAGTTGCTAGTGCTTAATTACTTTTGATGCATGTTTTGAAATTGCATAGACAATTGATTAGCCGTGCCTTGGAATTGTTTATCTTGTCCTTGGAATACCTACTTTTGGAACTAGCTACCGACCCCTAGCTAGTTCCCGGTACTTCTCCATCCATATATTTTACCCTTAGTTATGGATGGATCTCAGGTTTGGACCGAGGTTGGGATACCTTGGAACTCTTGCGTGTGTTTTGGGTGAGTGTGTATCCTTGACGTGTTACCGCGGGAGCGAGCCGCTTTGGTTACTTGTGAACGCCTGTCTAGGGGAGATGCGACCTGGCCTCCCGCCCTAGCGGCGTGTCGGACGGATGGAGTTGGTGAGTGCTTGCTCCTGCAATTAAGGACCGATCGTCTGTGTGACCTTGATCTTTGGGCTATTTTCGTACAAATCGTTCGCTCACGTATGGGCGGGGTTCGGTCTGAGAACTAGTTGGTGGTTGGCTCTCAGCTTGTAGGCGGACCGGTGTGGTCGTGTGAGGGGGACGAGTTATACCCCCCGAGTAGACGTCACCCCGGCTCCTCCGGGGATGGTTTCACAGCTCCGAGGCCCTGCTGGCAAGTTTCGCGCCCCAGTTCAGGACGAGTCAGGCTCGGAGTGTAACATCCCTAAAATTTGGATGTTTTCCATGAGTGAATTTTCGCAAAATTTTTAAAACTTTTTGATTTAACATGTGTGTCCCCCAAATTTTATCCCAATTTGCTAGCTCTCAACTCAAATTCCAAATAAAATAAAACCATATAAAATTATTTTCAAATTAAGGTGTAATTGTGATTTGGATTTTCTTGGATTTTATTTGGAGTTCAAATTGTGTGGTGTTTGAATTTGAAAGTGATTCAAATTCAAACTTATACTTCAAACTATTTTACAAAACCCTTATCTTTAGCTAACATCTAGCTTGGGCTCGAACTCAGCAACTAGAGTCCGCTCAACCTCCCTTAACGTTGGGCACCGAAACAATCCACGCCGGCCTGCTCCTCCAGTCGGCCCAGCCAAGCCCACCAAGAACCGCCGACCCCTCTTTTCTCTAGCAGGCGGGACCCGCTCGTCAGAGCGCCCCTGTTTTTCTTCCTCCCCTGCACGGACCGGCGCCGCGACCGCTCCCCTGCTCTCCGGTGTGCCTCGCGCCGTGCTCCCCCGTTCCGTTGCACGGGACGGCCTCCGCAACCACGTGCAGCCCGCACGTCACCGCCGCAACCGCCCTGGCCCGCTTGAGCGCCGCCTCAGCACCGTGCCGCGCTGGACCCTGCTCGCGACAGCGACAGGGCGTCCCATCGCAGCCACCCGCGCGTCGACGCTTCTCGACGTTCGTGTACGGGTGCACATCCGGCCGTCGACCCTGCGCCCCTGCGGAACCCTAGCCCTGCACTATAAGAGCACGAGCGCCGCATCCTCTATACGTTCTCCCCTCTTGCGCCGCCACCTTGGGGATTTTTCCCCAAATCCTCCACCGTCGCAGACTCAGAAGGGAGGAAGAGAAGAAGGGGGATTGGAGCCGAGCACCGACTCGTCGCCACCTGGAGCCCCGCGTCCTCGTCACCCCGAAGCTCCGCGTCGTCACCGCCGCGAGGGCCAGCACCAGGGGGCGCGAACCTCGTCGCCGGGGGTGCCGCGCTGAGGGAGCTCCGCAGCAAGCCGACGCCACGCCGACGACAAGCATCAAGAGGCAAGGAGGACGGGCGTGAAGATGGACTGCGCTCTCAAGCCCGTGGACCGCGACGTCGCATCCAAGCCGCACCCCGTCGTCCACGCCCTGAGCCGCGACATCGGTCCGGTCTGCGACGCCTCACCACGGCATCCGCCTCTCCCTGCACCGCCGCACCTCCGACGAGCCCGCCGGTGAGCAGAACACCCCAAGCCTTCTTATTTTCCCCTGCTCGGACTCGTGTTCATGCCCGTGTTCGCCGGCCTTCGCGCCGTGTGCTCCTGTTTCTCCCGCCGTGTGAATCCCCGCGACGCGCTGCCTCCGACGCCGCACCTGGTGCTGCAAGTTGTCTGGGCGCGGGCATTTGAGCCATGTCCGTCATGCAGGTGCCGCGCGCCTTACCGCTTGGCTCGCGTCGCGGCCATCTGCAGGTACCGTCGCACTGCCGCCTCTGTTTTCTGTCGCGCCACACAACCGCACCGCCCTGCTTGTGCAACTTCGCCTCTCGCGTCGCCGCGCCGCTGCGCGCCTTGCCGCGCCGCGTCGCTCCGCTTTGCCGTGCCGCACCGTGTCGCTGCCCGGCATCGCGCCGCGCCCTTTGTCGCGCATCCTCGCCCACATGTTGGCCTTCGAGCCCTGACCGGCCTGTTGTGTCCACCGCCACCGCACTCATCACCGTGCCGCTCTGCGCGGCCTCCCAGCAAAGACGCGCGCGTGAGACCTCACCCCCGTGCGCGCCGACGCGCTGTCGCCTTCCGCCGCGCGCACGCGCCTTACCCGCTGCACCTCGTCGCACGCTGCCTTGCTGACCCACGTCGTCGCTCGGCCGCTGCAACCACGCCGCAGCTCTACATCGCCACGACGCGCCGCTCTGGGACACCGCGCCGGCGCCGTGTTTGAGCTCGCCGACGTGATGAGAACCGGCCTTCGAGCCGTGACATCTTTCCTCTGCAGGAGCACCGCGCAACCCGCCGCCGGACAAATCCCTTCACCGGCCAGCCCTTGCCGCCCCGCCGCCCCCTTTCTGGGCATTCCGTCAAACACCTGGAGTGCGCCCTCTTTTTCTTGAGCCCTGAGTGGTGCCACACTGTGAGCCACATGAACGCAGCCACACCGCGCCACAGAGGATCTCAGATCCCGGGCTGAGTGAACCCTAGAGGAGTTCAGGGGGCGCATCTGGACTTCCTCGCATGAACTCTGGTTGGGCTTCAGCCCACGAAGCCTGCGAAGCCCAAGAGTTAAACAGGCCGGGCCAAATAAGAATAGAGGGTGGTTTTCTAGACTTTTTCGGCTTTGGACCGAACTGGGCCGGCCCGTTGGGCTACTAACACTTTGGGCCCACTTAGGCCCACTAACCAGCTGACCGCTGACGTCATGCTGACGTCAGCATGTTTTTAATAAAATTATTTTCTGATTTTATAAATGATTTACTAAATGTTTTATAAATCCCTTTTTCTTTAAAAATTCATAACTAATTATCCGGAGCTCCGAAAATTATGAAACCACTTGCGTTGGTTTCATAATTTCGAGACGCTCGCTGCTACCCTATCCTTATCTGCTCTCGCCCTTGAACCGAACCCCTTTTGCCCCGCATGCTTGGAGAAGAATTCGTGACCGATGCCGGCCACTGCGCTATTGTGGGTCTGGGACGCCGGATCCCCGCAACTAGCCACTGGCTTGCCACGGACAGGGATAACTTCCCCAAGCTGCGTTCGCACTACTTTTCCTTGCTTGCACCGTTTCCACCGCCTTGTGCCGCAACCCGCATACCTGCTCTCTCTTTGCCTTGCATCGAGCCGTGTAGCACGCGACGTACCCAGCGTTAGTAACCCGGAAGGCCGCGTGTGATGGACGGTCGTGCCTTGAGCAGAGGCCTCTGTTTCAAAGCACGGCAACCCCGCGTTGCAACCTAGCTACTACGCCGTGGTTATCGTCGTAATGCCAGCAAAGTGCTCCACCGTGCTCCCGAGCACGTCTTACTGCATCACCATCCTTTTATCGACCACGAGTCGATCCTTTCCTTCTCTCGGTGCTGCCACCGCACGCCTTGTTCTGATAAAGCCTTGCCTAACTCGTTTCGCCTTACTCCTCTCTCTTCAACCTCTGAGTTTCCGTTTAGTTGCACCTATCTGTTGCGCTAATACCTTGCAGGCGCAACCACCAAGATCCTTAGCCTTTGATCGGCCACCCAACCTTGAACTAACCCTTCTCTCTAATTTGTTTTCTAGTATACAAAGCTAGTAGCTTAAAACTATTTTAATATAAAACTAATTACTTCGATTTCCTTAAATTAAACTAGTGCTGCTTGTAGCTAGTTTGGATTTATTTGGTTCTTTAATGCTTCTCTTTGGAGTTTATTTGCAAATAGATCCTCGTTGTTTATTTATATTTCCGAATCTAGGATTTCCCCGGAGTCGAGGAGACAAGCCAGAAGATCAAGTACGGCTACGGAAACTACGACAACTACTTGCACGCAGGTGTTCATGCCCGACCATCTTTGAATGCCCATTAGGCATGGCTATTAGAACTGCTAGTGCTTTACTTACTGCATAGTGATGGATTTGATGAACCCGTGCATAGCCTCTTTTACATACTTGTCCTTGATTGACCTACTACTACTACTTTACATATACGTGATGATACGCTGAGCTTGCTATGCATGTGTGGGATTATTGTGGTAGTTTCTTGGCGTGTGTGGGGAAAACCGGCAGGAGAAGGTGTTTTGGGATACTTTGGCGGGGGTGAGCTCGAGACAACCTGATCTGGGATCGGGGGCCAGGGATCGTCTTCTCGGACGTTGCCCGAGTTGGTACCTATGGCGGGTACACTGTTTTAGGAGCACAGGTGTTGGGGATTTTGTGATGACTTGGAGGATATGAGCTCGCCCCGGTCTGAAACCGAGTGGGTCGCCTGTTACACGGGACTTTCATACGCACCACCTCGCCGAGAGTGGGGATAGGGCCGTTCGACCCTAGCAAGTGCGGTACCATACCTGCCAGCAGGATAGCGGGGTATCAGTGGGGGAGAGGTGGGAGTGAGTCCACCCTCTTAGTGCGACTCCCGTGTGGCCACACGGGGGCATTTTCACAGTTCTGTGGTGGTCTTCTGCGGGGGACCGCATCGAGACCCGGATGCAGGATGGAACCGTAACTCCTAGGTGTTCGTTCGGTAGGATGGGCTCGGTCGACTTGCTACCGTCGGGTGCCATTCCGAGTTGGGTACTGGTGTACACGCTCTGCAGAGTTTAGATCTATACGTATAGCCGCGTCCTCGGTTATGGACATGCCCGTTGTTTCTCTGACTCTTACGTTTTGGGATTTCTACCTCCCCCTTATAGGATGAGAGTGTATGGTGAGCCGTGGTTGTATTCGGGGAGAGGAGAGTTGCTCCCTCTACCTCGCGGATCCGAGTGCAATCATTGAGGTGCGAGGAGTGGGAGTTCTCGCACCGACCCTAGATGGAGATAGGTGATGGTGTCGGTGATCTGGGTGACCAGGTGTAACCGTTTGCGGATGAGAGATATGGGATTTGGTGGGAATTGGAGATTCTATTCTTTATGAGATGCTGCTGCTGCTGCTTAGGAAACCCCAGCTCTTACCTCATACCTTTTTATACCATTAGAGGTAGGCCACTTAAAGCTTGCATACGGTTGGTGACGTGGACCTATCCCATTCCTTGGGGATAGATTGTGAGTGTGCAGGACTGGTCTTGGAGCGAAAGTCCATCAAAGAAGAGTCCATGGAGGAAGGGTTCGTCGCTTCGCTCAAGGATGCCTGTGGTGAAGATTGAGGATGAAGCCCTGAAGCCTTAGCTACCGCTGCGGAGTTTCTTCTTGTCGTTCAGCCCAAGGGGCTTGTACTTAAAATCGTATACCGAGTTGTATTCGGTTGTAAATACTTTGTTTTATACTCTGATTTCGTTGTATGACTGTGATATTTATCTGTGATGAATGCCTGTGCGTGATAGCGTCTGATCCAGGGACTATCACGAGACAGAATGCTGGGTTTTCTATTTTTGAAAACCCAGGGCGTTACAGGTGGTATCAGAGCCGTACTTGACCGTAGGACGAGCCCTAGCAATGGTCGATAGTTTAGGACAGCCTAAACATCCTTGATTGAGTATATACTCCTTGATTTTTATATAAACCCCTTGAATTCTACTATTACAACCTTGACTTTTCACTAACTAACTGACTTACTAACAACCCCTCTACGGTTGCTGACCTATGAAGAACACCAGACGTCGCCTGATCAAGACCAAGCCATGCTACAGAAGGATGTCTCATACAAGACAAAGACGACTACCACAATGACAGCTATGAAGATTAGGTACAGGGAAAAGATGAAGATGACCCTACAGGACTTAACTGGAATATCCCCTGTTAAACCCTCAGTACAAGTTTACACCATCACAGCTGCCGTTCAATGAAGTTCGGACTACCGAAGATGGAATAGACTACCACCATGGTGCCACATGAAGTCAGCGTACAAGAGAAGCCACAAGACCAATAAGCACCCTTCCGTTCCCCATCTCCGGTCAGGGCGAAGCTTGGATAACACCACTTTGAAGCTACTGATGAGATAAGATTCCAAGTGCGCCAACATAAGGAACTGGTGATCTACTACTTGGATTTGGCACACGTAAGCATGGTCGCAGGAGTCGGAACCCATGAGATGCTCGTAGCTCAGCATTTGGATAAAGACCCGTCGACTTGAAGCTACACGAATAGCCGAGTCACAAAGGACTAAGATATTAAGATCAGCTGCAGCTACAAGAGGCAAATATTGGATTGAACAGCTACGACCACCCTGGGAGCAAGCATCAAATACTTGGAATCATGATTTGATAGGTATATGGAATTCCCCATTGACGAGAAGTGTGAAATTGGGATGCTTGAATCAGGATCTCCCCAACCGACCAGAGATGACGATGGATCAAGATCAACAAATGAGAAACACGGGGCATGGATAAAATGATAAACATGGGGCACCCCTTTGCAAGGATAAGCCACGAGGACTATGGACGGAGAAGAGTAGTCCAACTAAGTCAGAATGTCTAAACTTGAAGAATTGGACAAGAAGCGAAGGGTTAAGATCAAGAAGATTTTAGCTCCCTCCCACAGGAACCCATGATCCTCCTAGGCTACGAATGGAACCTCCTCAGTCGAAAAGATGATTTCGGTAATTGGACCCTAACCTGGAGGTTTGTGAAGGAAGCAATAGCTACAGGATGTAACATCAGAACTGTACGAGTCAGGTGGACGACAAAAAGTCATGTGACCCAGAGAGGATTATGGAACACAACTTACGGGTCCTCGATCAAGCCAGCTCGGCGAAGACTTTCGCCAGTCTGCTTCAGAAAGTTCAACACCAAGACGTCAAATGGAATGTATCCTTTCCAAGTGATGTAACTCTAACAATAGAGAAATCCCCCAAATACCCACGATATACTAGTAAGCTTCTACCTGGTGTATTCTCGGAGGTATTAGGAGTCAGCCTCGAGATACACATTTGCTTGGTGCGTTGCTTGAGTGATTGGATCTTTATGATCTTATGGTTGTTATGCTTCTTCATGATTGTGTGAAATTGTATTGAGTGTTTATGCTTGCTAGATCTTTAGATGACTCCTTTAGAGGCCTAGGCTTCCCTTCCTACAAGATCAAGAGCTTGAAGAATGAAGACCGATGTGTCGAGCATATGGCAAGACCAATCTTCAGAAGAAGAGAAGAACTTCTAGTAACTTCGACAACTCAAACCAAGGTTTCAGATGAGTTACCCGATGATCATTGGAATCGAGTTCGCAAACCAGAAAATGAGTACCCGAGAATTTGAAAACCTCGGGAGCTCAGAAGAGTATGTACCTCCATGGAAGCATATATTGGTTAAGAGTAGATGAGTACCCTAAGGTGTCAGCAGTGCGATTTGGATAAGATTAGTCGATCCCACTTTTGAAATAAGCAATCGACAAGGAAGCTCTACTGAACACCGTACATTGGACTAATGGGAAGAAGAACTACCTCATCAACTACTGGACGCAGGTTATCTGCCCAACCTCGCAGTTGGAACCTACCTATTGGAAAATAAGTCAGGAGAGTTGGTTAAGCACACCAGAGTAAGGTAGATGTAACTCCCACGTGAAGATCCATTCCAAGAAGTGGGAACCAGATTGACTAGTGTGAGATTTCGGGTGAAGAATTACTCGCACAGTCGAGGGAGTTGCAGCTGACCCCTCTTAACATGGACTATCATGAATGGGAAGTAACCATTCATAGTGTTTACGACCAAGAGCTAATTGGACATGTCGGATGTTGCTAGCCCTCTGGCAAGAATCATCGGAGATGAGTTAAACCAATAGATGGTTCACTATAAGATTGGCACCCAAAGAGTGGTAAAGATTACTGGGCACTCAGAGAAGTTCTGGACGATGAGAAATCGCCCTGGAATATGAGGAACTTTGATTAACCACACAAGACCCTATGATGGAATTCAAATATTGCAATAGGGCCAACTATTTGGATATGCTTAAAAAAAGGGAATAAGCTGAGATATTTCCTAAGTCACGGGATGACCGACTACGAAAAGGAAGATGTGCTCACCCCAGGAGCAGCCAATCATCGAGAGTGCATGCTATAAGAGGAGCGAATGCACTAATATTTTGGAGAATCTAGGGTATCTACTTACGGAACAAGAGATAATATTTTACACCTTCAACATATCCGAGATGGATATGGCTTCAAGAAGATATCTTGGATAAACTAGGGAAAACCTAGCGAATATATGAAAAGACGGATGAAGATAAGATACTTCTGAGACTCCACTTATGCTTAGCGTACCTCTTATGGATAAGCAGTCAAATTTGGACCAAGATAATAATATACCTATGGGTACGTTAAGAGTACAAGCTTCAGTATTTGACGACTAATTGAATAAGAGCTTGCTATAGGCAAACCAGCCTTTTACCTGCTGCAAGTTAGGCTCAGAGATACCGCCGGAGATACAGACCTCTGCTAGGCATAAAGTATACGACTCCCTCATATGGAAAGAAGTGGGAGACTCGTGCCTAATTGGAATAAAAGTATTTAATGGACGCCATGAGAATATGACCCCGTTCATATGGAATCGTATGAGAATAAGCTGGGTTGATAAGAAGAAGTAACCTCGAGTGGGAGGACTGGAATAGTATGAGACAGTCATGCTCTGACTTGTTCTAAGGTCACCAGACTTGCTTGGCATTGCTGGAAGAGATAGATTGAGGTAAAGGAAGCTCTAGCCGATACTTGGAGCTTGTCGCAAGTTGGGACAAGAGTATAGCTCCCGAGATACCCGGATTGTACATCGCAAGTGCTTATGGATGCTAACGCACGAGAACCTGCAGTAGCACTCAGCTTTGAAAGCCCTCATGGGAATGAGGGATGCTAACCTAAGGAATCTGGTCGACTAAGCGTTACGACGTCGAGGACATCGACAACTCGAAGACCTTCCGGAGGGAAGACCCTCACCACCCCTGGTACGAGCTTAATCTCGAGGATGAGATTCTTTTGAGGGGGGGAGTCTGTAACATCCCTAAAATTTGGATGTTTTCCATGAGTGAATTTTCGCAAAATTTTTAAAACTTTTTGATTTAACATGTGTGTCCCCCAAATTTTATCCCAATTTGCTAGCTCTCAACTCAAATTCCAAATAAAATAAAACCATATAAAATTATTTTCAAATTAAGGTGTAATTGTGATTTGGATTTTCTTGGATTTTATTTGGAGTTCAAATTGTGTGGTGTTTGAATTTGAAAGTGATTCAAATTCAAACTTATACTTCAAACTATTTTACAAAACCCTTATCTTTAGCTAACATCTAGCTTGGGCTCGAACTCAGCAACCAGAGTCCGCTCAACCTCCCTTAACCTTGGGCACCGAAACAATCCACGCCGGCCTGCTCCTCCAGTCGGCCCAGCCAAGCCCACCAGGAACCGCCGACCCCTCTTTTCTCTAGCAGGCGGGACCCGCTCGTCAGAGCGCCCCTGTTTTTCTTCCTCCCCTGCACGGACCGGCGCCGCGACCGCTCCCCTGCTCTCCGGTGTGCCTCGCGCCGCGCTCCCCCGTTCCGTTGCACGGGACGGCCTCCGCAACCACGCGCAGCCCGCACGTCACCGCCGCAACCGCCCTGGCCCGCTTGAGCGCCGCCTCAGCACCGCGCCGCGCTGGACCCCGCTCGCGACAGCGACAGGGCGTCCCATCGCAGCCACCCGCGCGTCGACGCTTCTCGACGTTCGTGTATGGGTGCACATCCGGTCGTCGACCCTGCGCCCCTGCGGAACCCTAGCCCTGCACTATAAGAGCACGAGCGCCGCATCCTCTATACGTTCTCCCCTCTTGCGCCGCCACCTTGGGGATTTTTCCCCAAATCCTCCACCGTCGCAGACTCAGAAGGGAGGAAGAGAAGAAGGGGGATTGGAGCCGAGCACCGACTCGTCGCCACCTGGAGCCCCGCGTCCTCGTCACCCCGAAGCTCCGCGTCGTCACCGCCGCGAGGGCCAGCACCAGGGGGCGCGAACCTCGTCGCCGGGGGTGCCGCGCTGAGGGAGCTCCGCAGCAAGCCGACGCCACGCCGACGACAAGCATCAAGAGGCAAGGAGGACGGGCGTGAAGATGGACTGCGCTCTCAAGCCCGTGGACCGTGACGTCGCATCCAAGCCGCACCCCGCCGTCCACGCCCTGAGCCGCGACATCGGTCCGGTCTGCGACGCCTCGCCACGGCATCCGCCTCTCCCTGCACCGCCGCACCTTCGACGAGCCCGCCGGTGAGCAGAACACCCCAAGCCTTCTTCTTTTCCCCTGCTCGGACTCGTGTTCATGCCCGTGTTCGCCGGCCTTCGCGCCGTGTGCTCCTGTTTCTCCCGCCGTGTGAATCCCCGCGACGCGCTGCCTCCGACGCCGCACCTGGTGCTGCAAGTTGTCTGGGCGCGGGCATTCGAGCCATGGCCGTCATGCAGGTGCCGCGCCGCCTTACCGCTTGGCTCGAGTCGCGGCCATCTGCAGGTACCGTCACACTGCCGCCTCTGTTTTCCGTCGCGCCACACAACCGCACTGCCCTGCTTGTGCAACTTCGCCTCTCGCGTCGCCGCGCCGCTGCGCGCCTTGCCGCGCCGCGCCGCACCGCTTTGCCGTGCCGCACCGTGTCGCTGCCCGGCATCGCGCCGCGCCCTTTGTCGCGCATCCTCGCCCACATGTTGGCCTTCGAGCCCTGACCGGCCTGTTGTGTCCACCGCCACCACACTCGTCACCATGCCGCTCTGCGCGGCCTCCCAGCAAAGACGCGCGCGTGAGACCTCACCCCCGTGCGCGCCGACGCGCTGTCGCCTTCCGCCGCGCGCACTCGCCTTACCCGCTGCACCTCGTCGCACGCCGCCTTGCTGACCCACGTCGTCGCTCGGCCGCTGCAACCACGCCGCAGCTCTACATCGCCACGACGCGCCGCTCTGGGACACCGCGCCGGCGCCGTGTTTGAGCTCGCTGACGTGATGAGAACCGGCCTTCGAGCCGTGACATCTTTCCTCTGCAGGAGCACCGCGCAACCCGCCGCCGGACAAATCCCTTCACCGGCCGGCCCTTGCCGCGCCGCCGCCCCCTTTCTGGGCATTCCGTCAAACACCTGGAGTGCGCCCTCTTTTTCTTGAGCCCTGAGTGGTGCCACACTGTGAGCCACATGAACGCAGCCACACCGCGCCACAGAGGATCTCAGATCCCGGGCTGAGTGAACCCTAGAGGAGTTCAGGGGGCGCATCTGGACTTCCTCGCATGAACTCTGGTTGGGCTTCAGCCCACGAAGCCTGCGAAGCCCAAGAGTTAAACAGGCCGGGCCAAATAAGAATAGAGGGTGGTTTTCTAGACTTTTTCGGCTTTGGACCGAACTGGGCCGGCCCGTTGGGCTACTAACACTTTGGGCCCACTTAGGCCCACTAACCAGCTGACCGCTGACGTCATGCTGACGTCAGCATGTTTTTAATAAAATTATTTTCTGATTTTATAAATGATTTACTAAATGTTTTATAAATCCCTTTTTCTTTAAAAATTCATAACTAATTATCCGGAGCTCCGAAAATTATGAAACCACTTGCGTTGGTTTCATAATTTCGAGACGCTCACTGCTACCCTATCCTTATCCGCTCTCGCCCTTGAACCGAACCCCGTTTGCCCCGCATGCTTGGAGAAGAATTCGTGGCCGATGCCTGCCACTGCGCTATTGTGGGTCTGGGACGCCGGATCCCCGCAACTAGCCACTGGCTTGCCACGGACAGGGATAACTTCCTCAAGCTGCGTTCGCACTACTTTTCCTTGCTTGCACCATTTCCACCGCCTTGTGCCGCAACCCGCATACCTGCTCTCTCTTTGCCTTGCATCGAGCCGTGTAGCACGCGACGTACCCAGCGTTAGTAACCCGGAAGGCCGCGTGTGATGGACGGTCGTGCCTTGAGCAGAGGCCTCTGTTTCAAAGCACGGCAACCCCGCGTTGCAACCTAGCTACTACGCCGTGGTTATCGTCGTAATGCCAGCAAAGTGCTCCACCGTGCTCCCGAGCACGTCTTACTGCATCACCATCCTTTTATCGACCACGAGTCGATCCTTTCCTTCTCTCGGTGCTGCCACCGCACGCCTTGTTCTGATAAAGCCTTGCCTAACTCGTTTCGCCTTACTCCTCTCTCTTCAACCTCTGAGTTTCCGTTTAGTTGCACCTATCTGTTGCGCTAATACCTTGCAGGCGCAACCACCAAGATCCTTAGCCTTTGATCGGCCACCCAACCTTGAACTAACCCTTCTCTCTAATTTGTTTTCTAGTATACAAAGCTAGTAGCTTAAAACTATTTTAATATAAAACTAATTACTTCGATTTCCTTAAATTAAACTAGTGCTGCTTGTAGCTAGTTTGGATTTATTTGGTTCTTTAATGCTTCTCTTTGGAGTTTATTTGCAAATAGATCCTCGTTGTTTATTTATATTTCCGAATCTAGGATTTCCCCGGAGTCGAGGAGACAAGCCAGAAGATCAAGTACGGCTACGGAAACTACGACAACTACTTGCACGCAGGTGTTCACGCCCGACCATCTTTGAATGCCCATTAGGCATGGCTATTAGAACTGCTAGTGCTTTACTTACTGCATAGTGATGGATTTGATGAACCCGTGCATAGCCTCTTTTACATACTTGTCCTTGATTGACCTACTACTACTACTTTACATATACGTGATGATACGCTGAGCTTGCTATGCATGTGTGGGATTATTGTGGTAGTTTCTTGGCGTGTGTGGGGAAAACCGGCAGGAGAAGGTGTTTTGGGATACTTTGGCGGGGGTGAGCTCGAGACAACCTGATCTGGGATCGGGGGCCAGGGATCGTCTTCTCGGACGTTGCCCGAGTTGGTACCTATGGCGGGTACACTGTTTTAGGAGCACAGGTGTTGGGGATTTTGTGATGACTTGGAGGATATGAGCTCGCCCCGGTCTGAAACCGAGTGGGTCGCCTGTTACACGGGACTTTCATACGCACCACCTCGCCGAGAGTGGGGATAGGGCCGTTCGACCCTAGCAAGTGCGGTACCATACCTGCCAGCAGGATAGCGGGGTATCAGTGGGGGAGAGGTGGGAGTGAGTCCACCCTCTTAGTGCGACTCCCGTGTGGCCACACGGGGGCATTTTCACAGTTCTGGGGTGGTCTTCTGCGGGGGACCGCATCGAGACCCGGATGCAGGATGGAACCGTAACTCCTAGGTGTTCGTTCGGTAGGATGGGCTCGGTCGACTTGCTACCGTCGGGTGCCATTCCGAGTTGGGTACTGGTGTACACGCTCTGCAGAGTTTAGATCTATACGTATAGCCGCGTCCTCGGTTATGGACATGCCCGTTGTTTCTCTGACTCTTACGTTTTGGGATTTCTACCTCCCCCTTATAGGATGAGAGTGTATGGTGAGCCGTGGTTGTATTCGGGGAGAGGAGAGTTGCTCCCTCTACCTCGCGGATCCGAGTGCAATCATTGAGGTGCGAGGAGTGGGAGTTCTCGCACCGACCCTAGATGGAGATAGGTGATGGTGTCGGTGATCTGGGTGACCAGGTGTAACCGTTTGCGGATGAGAGATATGGGATTTGGTGGGAATTGGAGATTCTATTCTTTATGAGATGCTGCTGCTGCTGCTTAGGAAACCCCAGCTCTTACCTCATACCTTTTTATACCATTAGAGGTAGGCCACTTAAAGCTTGCATACGGTTGGTGACGTGGACCTATCCCATTCCTTGGGGATAGATTGTGAGTGTGCAGGACTGGTCTTGGAGCGAAAGTCCATCAAAGAAGAGTCCATGGAGGAAGGGTTCGTCGCTTCGCTCAAGGATGCCTGTGGTGAAGATTGAGGATGAAGCCCTGAAGCCTTAGCTACCGCTGCGGAGTTTCTTCTTGTCGTTCAGCCCAAGGGGCTTGTACTTAAAATCGTATACCGAGTTGTATTCGGTTGTAAATACTTTGTTTTATACTCTGATTTCGTTGTATGACTGTGATATTTATCTGTGATGAATGCCTATGCGTGATAGCGTCTGATCCAGGGACTATCACGAGACAGAATGCTGGGTTTTCTATTTTTGAAAACCCAGGGCGTTACACGGAGAGGCAGGAGAGATCCACCCACTGCTAGGTCTCCGGCCGTTAGGTAGGGATGTGGAACGGCGGCCACCGTTTCTACCCTATCCGGCGGGTCCAGTTGTACAACCTCTGCAGAGTGTTAAACCTATAGCTATAGTCTGTGTCCACTGGTATGGACAGCCCTTACGATCTCTCACCTGGCTAGATTCTTCTTGTGCTGCTTTCTCTCCCCTGTGTGTTGTGAGCCCGGCTTCGTGCCGTTGAGACGTGGGGGTAGGAGTTGGTGACCCCACGTCGCAGATGAGTGTGGGATGCTGTATCTTGGTTGAGATCCAGTACTTGGTGCTTCTTTCCTTGTTGGGGCGTTGACCCCGGAGGCGTTGTCCTCGGAGGTGAGGATCTTTTCGGAGATAGATACCTCTCGGCTATTCTGCTTACCTTGATGTTGCTACCGCTGCTTGCTTAACCTTCTACAGCCATAAATAGGATTACTCATGCATAGTAGAATTATTCTCTCTTGCTTATGCTCTTTGTTGGGAAGCTGACATGACCTACTCGCTTATCGAGTAGATGACGGACTTTCAGACCAGGAGCCGGACTACGACTTTGAGGACGACGGCTGGGAGGACTGAAGCTCGCCCTACACTCGAGTTGCCTGCGGATATGGAGTCTACTTCGCTACATGAGAGCCGCTGCGTAGATGTTTACTCTGCTTAATTCAGTCCTGTTGGACTTGTACCCGGCATGTGCCGAAATGATGTACTCTGATGCTTAATTATTACATTATATTATGGACCCTCATGTATTTATTCTTGTTGTACGGTACTTTGCTTTACTTTCTGAGACAGGGATTTGCACGTGACAGCCTCCTGGGACTGTCACAGAGGTGCAGGGATCGGGTTCCCGTCTTCGGAAACCCGGTTCGTTTCACCTGGCAAGAGTTTACTGCCAACTTCAGGAGCCACCACATTCTTGCTGGCGTACTGAAGCTTAAGAAAAAGGAGTTTCTTGCTCTTAAGCAGGAAAAGATGTCCGTGCCAGTATTCAGGGACAAGTTCATGGAGTTGTCTCGCTACGCGCCTGAGGATGTGGACACTGATAGAAAGAAGCAAGAGCTATTCTTAGAAGGATTAGCTGGACCCCTTCAGTACCAGTTAATGTCTCACACCTTTCCAACTTTCCAAGAGCTGATTGATAGAGCAATATGCTTAGAATCTAAGCGCAGAGAGTTGGGAGAGTTGAAGAGGAAGGCCACTACTTCCGAAACATCAGGAAGCAACACTCGTCCTCGCTACAACACTCAGCAGTGGACACCATCTCTCTATGGAGGCTCAAGTGGGAGTTATGGACAACAGCAGTACCCACGCTCAGCTCCACAGACTCAACGTTCAGTTCTGCTAGCCAATACCCCCGCTTATCAGCAGAATCAGCAGACCGTTCAAATCGGTACTCCTGCAAGGCCTAGTAGACCATATACTCCTGGGAATAACACATGCTTCAAGTGTGGAGAGCTTGGTCATTATGCCAACTGTTGCCCCAAGAGGACTACCCCTAGCACTCCAGTACAAGGTACACCCAACAAGAATGGAGGACAGACACCCCAAAGCAGCAGAGGACAACAGAACTATGCACGTGGCAGAGTGAATCATGTGAGTGCAGATTCCGCTCACGAGAATCCACAAGTGGTGCTTGGTATGTTCCTTGTTAACTCCACCCCCGCACCAGTCTTGTTTGATTCTGGAGCATCCCATTCTTTCATTACTTCTCAGTTCGTAGCTCAGCATAATATACCCATTAGTCCTATGACATGCAACATGCTAGTTAGTTCACCTGGGGGGAATTGAAAGCATCATATCAGTGTGAGAAGGTCAGTCTCAAAATAATGGGCAAAGATTTTTGGGCTAATCTCATAGTGTTGGAATCAAGAGGGATTGATGTGATACTTGGGATGGGATGGTTAGCTGCATGTGATGCAGTGATCCAGTGCTCTAAGAGATCAGTATTACTCACTAGTCCTGCTGGAGAGAGGATTGAATTTCCAGCTGCATCATCACCATCTTCTGAGAGTACGGTGAACCAGCTTGATGGGAAAGTTCTGGAGGATATTATAGTAAAGTGTGATTATTCAAATGATCTTCCAGATAGGATGTCAGGTATGCTACTTGATCGAAAAGCATAATAAAGAGAGGATAGGTTGCAGAAGAGTCTCCAAATCTTTTTCTCAATCTTTCCGAATCTCGAGGACGAGATTCATTTTAGGGGGGTAGGATTTGTAACACCCTAATTTTGCCAAAAATTTGTTTTAATAAAATTTGAATAGAAACAAGGCTTTGATATTAAGGATCATAAGGTGTGTTTGAATTTTTAGGCATTTAATATATTTTTGAAAAATAAATAAATAAATATAGGAGTTTAATGTTGCATACATGCTGGAGCATTGTTTTTGTTTGGTTGAATTCAAATTTGAATTTGAATTCGAAGAGTTTGAGTGCTTTTAAAATTCAAAAGCTTTTCTTTTTAAAACCCCCTATCCTTCCTCCCATCCGGCCTGCTCTTCGTTTTTGGCCCAGCTCAAGAAGTCTGCTGGACGTCCCTGATTTCTTCCGCCCGTCCGCAGCTCACCCTGGCCCAGCTAACTTCCAGCCCAGCGCCGGCCCGCGAACGCTGCCTCCGCCTACAGTCGCTGCCAGGTGGGACCGTGAGGTCATCCCCAACCCCGCGCCTTCTCCAACCCGGACTTGCCGCGCCGCCGAGCTGGAATCCCGGCCGCTGCCGACTCCGAGTGGCCAAGCCGTGCACGACAGGATCTACCGGCCTTTATAACCTCCCGTGCCCCGTCGCTCCTTCCAAATCGAGCCCGCCGCCGCCTCGAGCTTCAGCCGCAGCACCGCCATCGAAACCCTAGCCGCCGCCGTTGTTGACCTGCTCGACCGCCCCTGCCCCGTCGTCGTGTGGTGCCCCAGGAGCTTCTCAAGGAGGTGAGGATCTCGTAGATGCCGCTCGTTTGCAGCCAGATGCGCTGCAGTGCACACACGAGCTCACCGGAGTTGAGGTTCTGTCGCCGCCCGTTGTGCGCTGTCGACATCGCCTTCTCCGTCTCCCTGGTGCCCTATTTGTGCTCGCCGTCGCGCCAGCAGCTTCCCCGGTCACTCAGCATCACCGGCCGAGCACCCTAGCTCAATCCCGAGCGAGCTCGCCGGAAAAATCCCCGCAGCGCCGCCGCTCGCCGTCGCTCGCGCCGCCGCCCCTGCTCGCGACTTGTGGTGAAAGTGTACAACCTCTGCAGAGTGTAAAACTAATCGATTAGCCGTGCTCACGGTTAAGAGCAGCCTGGACCCTCACATGATTAATCTATGGAAGTCAATGATTAACTTGATGCATCTATCTTTATTTATGTTGTTATTCTCTTATTTTAATTGTGGGTTTGGTATAAACTTACACTTGCTAGTATTTATGTTGCTAATAAAACTTGACCAACTAAAATGCTGAATGCTTAAACCCGTCAGCCTCCACTATAAAGCCTTGCATGTTATGTTATGTTTCCGCTTGCTGAGTACGGCATGTGCTCACGCTTGTTTTCATTATTGCAACGACACAACCCGGATGCTGTTCAGACTTGGAGAGATTTGAAGATTTTCCTGGAGACTTCGACGAGTTCTAGGCGGGCGTGCCACCAGTCAGCTGCCTGTTGTGTTGACCCCATCCGCTGCGTTGCTACTTGTTAATAATTAGTTCGTTTATGAGCCATTTTGGTCTGTAATAAAGTTTAATACTCTCTTTACGTTATCGCATTGTGTTTTGGTTATCACTGAGTCGTTATATGTGTGAACTTTGATCCTGGCACACATATAATATGAGCATTCGAATTTGCCTTTAAATTCGGGTGTGACATGGATCGAGGTCCGCCCCATCAGCAGCCTCAGGTCTGAGCAGGCCGTGCTGTTCTTCACAGACATCGTCCACCAGTTTGGGGTACCCAACTCCATCATAACAAACAATGACACTCAGTTCACCGGCAAGAAATTCTTGGAATTCTGCAACAGCTACCACATCCGCGTGGATTGGTCGGCCGTAACACACCCACAGAGTAACAGCCAAGTAGAGCGTGTCAACGACATGATTTTGCAAGGCCTAAAGCCAAGGTTCTTCAACAAGCTCAATTAGTTTGGTCGGAAATGGATCCAGGAGCTGTCGTCGGTCGTTTGGAGCCTCAGGAACACCCCAAGCAGAGCGACAGGGTTTACCCCGTTCTTCCTGGTCTATGGCGCCGAGGCCGTCCTCCCCACAGACTTGGACTACGGGTCCCCGAGGGTCAAAGCCTACCAAGAAGAACAGAACCAGCAAGATTACGAAGACTCGCTAGACTGTATTGACGAGGCCCGACACGTCGTGATCCTACACTCAGAAAAGTACCAACAATCCCTGCGGTGCTACCAAGCGCGCAAGGTCCAGCCTCGAGACTTCAGCAAGGGAGACTTGGTACTTAGACTTCGACAGAAGAACGAGGGCTGTCACAAGCTCACGCCGCCGTGGGAAGGGCCATACATCATCGCTGAGGTCCTCAATCCCGGCACGTACAAGCTTGCAAATGAGAAGGGCGAAACCTTCATCAACGCTTGGAACATCCAACAGCTACGTCGCTTTTACCCCTAAAAATTCCAAGTCATTTTGTACATATTTGGTGCCCAAGCCAATTGTATATACACTAAGGTCGTGAATAAAGATAAGGGAGACTCGGCTTTCTTCTGAAAACCAAGTCCCCCTCGGGGGCTACTATGGGGGGCACCCCCCTGAACGGTCCCATTTTTTCTCGCTAACACCTTTTTTCTTTCAAAAATGCTAAGTGTATCAGGCCTCGAATGCTTAGAGAAATAGAAGTAGGGCATGGGTAACTAAGGTTAGAGCCGGATGAGTTCGGGACCGCCTACAGCAGGATATGGCCTCTCTACCCTCAGGTTGCTCGTGAGAGCGATCGATCCCAGCTAAAGTTTCCCTAAGCTACGAGGAAAGCGCAAACAACATACACATACGAGTCGCACATAAGTTTGCATACTTAAAAGACAATTTGTTCGTTTACAGGAGCCACTCAGCTCAAATCCTAGTCATGACTTAAAGGCTTTCGTGCCCGGCTTATTTCAGGGCGCACGGGGCTTGCAGCGGCAGCGTCCCTGCCTTCAGCAGTGTCCGGGAAGAGGTCTTCCTCGAACATGTCGGCGAGCTCAGCGGCAGCACCGGCGGCGGCAGCATCGGCTTGATCCATGGCGGTGTTCACCCCGTCGTCGTCAAGGTCGTCCGCAACAACATAGCCTGTAGCCAGTGCCGCGTGGTCAATGATGTAATGTGTCGACACCACACCAAGGGTCATCTGGATGCCAAGTCGAAGAGTGCCCTTCATGCGCTCGACGACACGGCTCCTCAGAGCCCTGAGACGGCTTGCTAGCGAGCTCCCCGATGGGCCGGCGCCCCCCTCGATGTCCCGGCACACTTCGAGAGCCGCCTGCTTCAGGGCCTCAAATTCCTGCTGAGACGAGGTGTAGGTGACCTGGAGCGCTTCCGCCTGCGTCAGCGACTCCCCCAGAGCCTTCCGCCTGCGTCAGCGACTCCCCCAGAGCCATCAGGTCGGGGATTCAAGGCCCGGTCCCTCGAAGCGGTACGACAGGCGCTCCGGTCCGAGGGGGTTAAGGCCACGAGGCCGCAATCTATCAGACACATCCTCGAGGGCGAACTCGAGAGAGACCAAGGCTTGGGCTCCCAAGTCAATACTGATCAGCGGCTCCAGGCCCGGCCCGCTAAGGGTACGACGGGCACTGCAGATGCCCCTCGACATAGGGAGATACTGATCAGTGGTCCGAAGCTTAGCTCGACGACGGTTCGACAAGCGCTACAGATCCGCCGAGATGGGAGCGCTCGGTGCCCCCGCAAACACCCTACTGATCAGGGGTACGGAGCCTGACCCTCGAAGGGTTCGAACAGGCACCTTAGATCAACAGAGTCAGGAACGATCAGGGCGCACGCGATCGAGCCTGACCCCGAACGCGAAGTTCGGGGGGGCCCACATATCGTGTTCATGGCCACGATAAAGGCAGCCAATCGAGGGATCCCATGGAGGGAGTGCTTCCGTGCCCTCGGCCCCTATCGAACGGGACCAAGCCCTGCTTGGCAAACCTTTGCAAGTGCTTGCATGGACGTGTCTCCGGACCACGAGTCGACCCCTATCGAATGGGGCACGGATGTCCACTTGAACTATCCGTTAACAGCTCACCGAGGCATCCGTAGCTCGCCGCTCGCTCGAGGGTAGCACAGATTGCCTCACCTCTCCACCCTACGGAAGGGCGGCGAGGGTCGGGATAACAAAGCTGAGAGCTTTCCCTGATCGTCCCTGATTGGGCCAGGGCTCGGGGGCTCCTCGCACCGCGACCACCCCAATGATCATCTCGTTAATCTGTGAAGGGTTGAGCCCCGAACAAGTGGGCGACCTGCCCGAAATGTCTTGGGCGAACTCGACGCCTCCCCACCTGCGTAGATCGCCGATGCCGGCTGAAATACCGCCGAGGCCGGCTAAAACAAACGTGAGGCGAGCCCGTCACTGGACGCTTTCAACCCCTGCACGAGTGCTCGCACTCCTGCAGGGCTTCGGGGGCTTACACCCGCGGGTGCGCTAGCGCGCCCCCACGAAAAAACATGCACGATCAAAGGGGAGGAACCCGCACGTAGCATCCGAGGGCGATATCCTTTGCCGGAATGGTTCCCACTCCCACAAAGGCTCGGGGGCTACTGTCAGGGACGGTCATTAGGGGGTTCCCCAACTAAGGGAATAATCACCCTCATCAAACGCAATAACGTACGAGCTAATCCCCACAAAACACGAAAAGGGGAGCGAGGTACGCAGCGGGCCCACGGCCTGCTACGGCCCGACAGCAGCCCAAGGTTTTTCATCAGAAAGATCCACCGGCACTCCCGTCATCCGCCTCGCTCGAGGGTCCCGGCCCCTCGAGCAAGTTTTCGGCTTGCTCGAGGGTCCCGGCACCTCGAGCAGGTTTCCGCCTCGCTCGAGGGGCTCGACCCCCCTCGAGCGAGCGACCAGCTCCGCCTCGCTCGAGACCACCTCTCTATCTGCGGCGCCCCGACCCACTTCTTCTCTAGCGACGGCATTAAATTCCGGATCCACGACGGGACGTCCCGGTCAAAAGCGAATCCCCTCCCATGCTGCGCGGCTGACGGGGCTTGGGCGCCTGACACCACCACTGTGCAGCCACTCCGGGCCCTGTGCGAGCGCTGTGCGGCACTGTGAGGACAGGCCGGCGTCAGTCCGTGCTACTATACTACCTACTCTCCGTCCTCCCCCAGTGGTGAGACCCTCGAGCGGGCATGGGGGTACCCTCAAAACGTGTACGGACCGCGCGGTAGTACACGTGCTGACCGGTGCCGCTGGATGGACGGTGTGCGTTGTGTCTCCTCCGCCAACTCCGGTGTCACGCAGCCATCCCTAGCGCTGTGCGGCCAACTCCGGCACTGTGCGGCCAACTCCAGCGTTGTGCGGCCATCCACAGTGCTGTGCCGCCATCCCTGCCGCTGTGCGATAGACTGCGTAGCGCTGTGCAGACAGGCCGGTGATGTCCTGCGACCCTGTGCCGCCAACTCCCATCCTTCCCCCGGCGACCGGACCCTCGATTTAGCAGGAGCATCCCCTCGAAGTCACAGCTGGACAAGCGACAGGAGCCGCCATGCCGCCTGTGGAAGCCAGAGCTTGCCCTCAACTCGCGCCGGGAGCCAGAACGTGCGGAGACAAGACCGCCGGTGCCATACCTGTTAGTACACGGTCACTGCACAGACCACTGTGCGGCCCTACTGTAACCACCCTCCCTTGGCCTATAAAAGGGAGAGGCGGACGCCCCTACGTGGGCACGCTCTCACACGCACTCACACTCACTCGCTTGTGGCACAACACTCCATTCCCGATATTGGCACTAGCCTCAATCATTTAGCTGGGACTTGGGGGAATTTCCTCCTCTCCCGCCTTGCTTGTTGCCCCTCTCTACAGGCACCCCCAGTGCAAGTTAATACAGTGCGCAAGCACACCCTGCTGGACGTACGGCCGCGCGGCCAGAACCAAGATAAACCCCGTCCTCCTTTAGCTTAGCACCGACCATCGAGAGACTGATTCCAGTGCTAATTACTAGTTGGTGCCGGTGCTAATCCGGACATCGACAATCGTCTCCTTCAGAAGTTTTTGCTATGTTAAAAAAAACTTTTCCTAGAACACTAGAGGGGCTATGCTTAAAAACTCACTTCCATTCCTTAGAAAATTTTCTCACTAACTTGCAGGTCTTCACCAGAAATATTAGTTTTCATCGAATGGGAGCATGGTGTTTTGGTTCAGACAGACATTTGGGTCTTGTCATTTATTGGAAATATCTCAACACTTGGCTTTCATCGTTCATTGGAATCATCTCTATTTGTATTCATCAAGTTATAACCTTTGGAAGCTGATCAAGACGATCCAGGATGTTATTCTGTTGAGCACTCCTTTCTACTATAGATAAATCTATGCATATCCAAGCATTTCATTCATGTGCATTAGCATGCATCATAAGCATTGCATGGATACATCTCATACATGAATCAGAAAGATTACATTACAAGGAAACAAGTTTATATTATTCTGCAGTATTACTTTCAAATACTTACTTTCCATATTTACATTCCAATGTGAAAGGCCTGAGACAACAATAAGTTGTGGCCTTGATCCCAACCCAAAGGGGATGTTTCCGAGAAAAGGCCTGAGACAACAATAAGTTGTGGCCTCGATCCCAACCCAGAGGGGATGTTTCCGAAAAAAGGCCTGAGACAACAATAAGTTGCGGCCTCGATCCCAAAAGAGTTATGAGAACCCAACCCAGAGGGGATAATTCCGAGAAAAGGCTCGAGGCAACAATAAGTTGCGGCCATATTCCAAAGTTTCTGAATGAAAGGGCCTTGAGGCAACAATATGTTGCGGCCATATTCCAAAATTTCCAAAAGAAAGGGCCTTGAGGCAACAATAAGTTGCGGCCATATTCGAAAGTTTCCGAATGAAAGGGCCCAGAGGCAACAATAAGTTGCGGCCATATTCCAAAGTTTCCGAATGAAAGGGCCCCGAGGCAACAACAGGTTGCGGCCATATCCCAAAGTTTCCCACAAGTTTACATTTTCTGCAATATTACTTCCTTAATGCCAGATACAACAATAAGTTGCGGCATCAGGTTTACTTTTCAAATACTCAGAAGCCAAAGGCAACAACAAGTTACGGCATCAAATCTACACTCTAGTATATACTTGTTTTTCCTCTAACTTTACGGGGCTTAAAGTTTCATTGATGAAACAAACAAGAATTGCGATTTCGATCCTACTTTTATATAGATTTTCTAAATCCACATATGTAACACTTGCAAACTTCTTAGAAATAACTTTCAAAATCGAAAGTCCTAGTATTTCTTTACCTCACAACAGCTAAATGTTTTGGCTAAATGCTAAGGGCTAGGAGCTATGAGTCAAGCTTGAACTTTGCAGTCATAAACAAAAGTCCTTGAAGACTTCTTTCGTGGGCTTCGGAGATGAGAACGGGTCCTGGAAGTTTAGCATTCAACATTCTTCCTTTTTCTTAGAGTCCCGAAACTTGGATTGCACGGGGATTTTACTCCTCCTAGGGTGAAATAACTATTTCTAATAAGGAAATAAGCGATTCCCACAACCTCAAGTGCTGAGATTCAGAGAAATTCTCTTGTTGCGGACAAAAAGATGTGATTCACCCAGAATGATCCAGACTTGTATACGTTCTAAGAAACTTCTCAATTCCAGACTCGAGGCATGTTCCGAGAAACTTCACAATTCGGGACACAACACATGTTTCGCACCCTCGGAGGGTCGGGAGAAACACAGAACCTCCAAATTTCTAGGTTCCAAGATTCCTGGATTTCTCAGAACTCTCAAGATTTTGGACTTTACAGAATATTGCTCATTTCTGACTTGGATGGAGAAATTATTGACTTATTTCTTGTCTGAGACTAAAATACATGTTTTATAGCCTGAATGGGATTAATCTATGACCCTCGGAATAGTATAGTGTACAGGGAATATACGTTTCTTGTTTGGTTTTAGGAAAGAAGAGTTCTTCGGACTTACATGTCCAAGGGATTGTGATTCTCCAAAACGTCAGTTCCAGGTGCGAAGGTCCTCAATGTGTACTACCAGCAGCATTTTCAACTTGCTCACCTTGCTACGAGTTACAGATCAAAAACTACATCTATTTATAGGCCTACTAGTAGGAGCAAGGTGCGGTAGCTACGATTTCATATTGACTAGCTCTAATTAGTGAATCAACGGAACACTAATCAAACGTATCTTAATAGTACGACAGCTAGTAATTTCTAGATGCCACATCTACAGCTAGTAAAATTCGAACTAATAAGTACAAAATGGACGTGAATGCGTTGTGCCACATCAAGGTCATGATATCCCCCCTGCAGGTCTGGATAACGTCTTCGGAAGATCACATGGGTTGCATGTGATGGAAGAGTTGGACTCAATGTGTGACGAGATAGATTGTTAGATTTAGTCACACATCAGAAATTGATGGTGGAGGAGCACAATATATAGGTGGGGGCAGTCCTCACCCATCATGCTAGTCTTTTGAGTTGAGTTAGGCCTAAGATCTTGTTGTTGTTGGTTTCGGTGGACCTAGGCCTGGTAGGGTGCCGGCTCGTGAGTATAGTGGGCTGTGCCGAATTCTGTTGCGCACTCTAACATCGTACGTGGGGGCGATCGAGGTTTTTGGTAGTTTGAAGTCCCAGAATCATGTATGTGCAAGAGCGAAGCAAGCTAGATACACATGTAAAACTTATTATTCATGAGAGGTTTTTTTTACAACAATTATTCATGAGAGGTTGTTGGTGCACTGAGGTGCTACCCAGTGCGTGCATTCTCAAACTTCATTTCATCAACTGCTATAAAATAGCAAAAGGAATAAAAACTTTGATTACTTCGATGGCAAACACATAGAAAAATTCAAGCATTCATGCACCATCGCACACAGAGCTAAGCTAGCGCAGAGGTGCATTGCTAAAGAACTGCACTTTATCTTTGTACTCGGGCGTGACATGTGCTTGCAAGTGGTGAAATTTTGGTGAACTGTCCCGTTTAGTTATGTGAAATTTTGGTAAAAATGGTAAAATTTTTGCATTGAGAAACGTGTTCTGTGAGAGATGACACGGTCTGCGATGCGAAAATTTTAGAGACTTGGAACTAAACACAAGTGTGTGGGTGACATTTGTGTCTGTACATTCATGTACGTTCACAAGCATGTGCTTTTGGCTTCGCTTCACAAGTGCGAGTGTACACAGTTTAAGGCCCTGTTTAGTTCTCCAAAATTTCACCAACTACCCGTCAGGCTGTCACATCAATTTCCGGACACTAATTAGAAGTATTAAATGTATATTAATGACAAAACTCATTCCACAACTCCTACCTTAATTTTCGAGACGAATCTAACGAGCCTAATTATGCTATGATTAGACAACATCATGCTATAGTAACCAATCTCTAATAACGGATTAAATAGACTTAATGGATTCGTCTCGTAATTTTCGGTTCATTTGTGTAATTATTTTTGTAACTAGTCTACGTTCAATACTCCTAATAGATCTTGAAAGAGGACCCAAAATTTTCACTTACGAACTAAACGGGGCTATTCAAAATCCTGAGATCTGTGTGCACACTATACGTATCAATCCCATGGATTGTTTCGAAATCAATGATGGCGTGCGTTTTGTCCAGAATGTACATATTGATTCTTTGCTTATGTGCAGTCACTGCTAGTGACTATTAGGTCGTCATCAACTGATTGATCTCCCAATCACTCCCAATCCTAATATTCTGCGCTGCATGTATGCATCATCTTTGTCGCCCCTCAAATCTCCACCCAATGAGGAATAAGGAGTGAAGGAGAGGTGTCATCTTTATTATTTGTCTCCCCTCACATATGTCTTATCCCTGCATCCTTCCACATTCTTCTTTCCGTGAAGTGGCATGCCGCATGTGAGGAGAAGCTCGCTATATATTTAGTTGCATGCAGCAAGCATGAATTTAGTTCTTCACCAACCATTTTGCCAATTACTCCTTCCATTCCAAATTACTTGTCATTTTGACTTTTCTAGATATATTCCTTTTTGTTATACACCTAGATATAGAACAAAAGAAATGTATCTAGAAAACTCAAAACGACAAGTAATTTAAAATGGAGGGAGTACGAATTATCTATCTTGTTCCAAGCGGTAGCATAATCATCAAATAGTTCAAGAAAGATTGTGTGCAATGCATCATCTGAATATATGGTTCCACTTGTGACTATTTGTTGTGTAGCCATATAGTATGACAAGTAGAACAAAGAAAGTTCCTCAAGTTCACGGGAAAAAAGGTAAGCAATAAGTGAACTTCATATAAAGCAACTTATTAATTTTGGCTCTAAAAAGATTTTTATTTTCATATTTTCTTTGGTATCACAAATTGTACCACTCCAGCCGAACATGCCACAACATTTTCTGCGGTATCTCAAATTGTACTAAGCTAGCTAGTGATCAAACTCGAACATACCACATGAAGTTTCCATGTTGGAAGATATAGCCTGACAAGCTCTCGCCGTCCATTCTAAGTAGACCAGCAAGAGAGTCACAATTAACCCTCTAGAACATGTAGGCTATAACCAACCATTGTTACTCCAGCGCAATTTGTGACTGCTGCTTGCCTTTTTGAATTGGCAGGAGCTGACAGGAGGGCGGGCACCAATATAAAGGACTAACTAGTTCACAATGTTCCTCTGCTATCTACAAACTGTCATTGAGAGCAACAAAACATCCTCAGTTTTCACCTCAAATAAATTCCCATCGCATCCCATTCCCGGACGGATAACATGGAGGGTGCACATGGCCTATCTGCCTGTGACCCTCGATAGGTTATGCTCCCTCTCATCATTTTGCCTGTTCTATTCTTACTAGCAGAGAATTGGACCTTTTACATAGAGAGATATCAGGGTATAGTAGTATATATTTATGGAGTGCAGTGTATAATAGCTCACGAAGTGACTTTGACTTTAATTACCAACTTTACGTGCTAAGTAAAACTTTTTATATTAACTTCGACTACCAATATATGGATATGCTCTTACATGGGCTTCGTAATAAGCTTAAATGCTATGTATACTTTTGAATTGGAAAATTTTGGTAGATGGACAGTCGAGCTGTTCGATAATGAGCACAAACTTTGTGTAGTTTTATTAGTAATAATGGAACCCAACAAAGACCGGGAAATGAGACAATTATCTAGATCTGAGAACTACATAGTACAAAGATACAACTCATCCAAAGAAAACAACAATCATCCTGCTAGCTGATGCTTGCGTAATCAGCAACCAAAGGCATGCTAGGTGATGTAGCTCGGAGTCTAGCGAGGTGCTGCGGTGATCGTCATCCACAATGAGATTACATATTTCCCTTTTCCCACACTAGGTAGCCGTTTCTTCCTACAGAGTCAAGGCCATACATGACCTAGTCCTAGATAGCCGCTAACAGACCAGCTCAATCTTCCAATGCTTCCCAATCCCGGTTCGGCAGGAGGAGCTTGTACGTGTTCAAACTGCCGGACAACATGGACATCACTACATGTTTGATCACTCTCCTCCCCTTTCTCGTCCTCACACAATCTGCCAAGTAGCAATCGTCGACCGATCGATAGTTTCAAGAACGGGAGTTTCATTCCGAGCTATGCCATCATATATGCTGGAGAGTGTCGGTATTTCTTAACGTCACCACTAACGGCACCTTGTTAGAGTGAGCGTAAGATCCACCTGGGTAGACCTATAGGTACGAACGAATTCACAAGCGTACGGATATACCGCTATAGCACTTCACCTAAGGAGTATTCCAAAAGGTATTGAATCCAAGGAACGGGAGAGATCTAGCTCTAGGCCCAGCTATGGTCTAAGGACACCACTCTATAGGACAAGATGGGTGGGAAGGATCCCGCGGGTAGAAACAGAGTCTAGAACAACTTCTCTGGTATTGGTCACTCACTTTGGGCACCGGCCCTGCCTGGCTCTAACAGTTGGTTTCGGTATTTGACTCTACGCCGTATCCGAATGCGGAGGAGTACAAAGGGTCCAACGGCCGCGGCCTACCTCTATCTAAACGTGGGATACAGGGCAAACGAAGGATAACTCGTAGTCTAGACACCACGTCTACACTACCGACTACTACTATAGTACGGTTATGTCTAACGTCCCGTAGCAATACTATGGCACTCCGTATAAATACGAAGCGACGAACCCGTGAGGTAGAAGTTAGAACTAGATCAGATAAACACTACCACATGCAGGGATCACAGATGCAACTTTGATCTAATTAGAAAAATGCATGAGCACTCACTATATTCTGATTGACAAGTAACCACACAAACGGAATGCAAACTTATGAAACTTATCCACAGGATCAAAGGGGTTGTGTTCGAAGAACACAAGCCTCTAAATAATGAACAGGCCAAGAACATAAGAACACACTCACCTATGCATGAATGTCACTTTAGTCTAAATAGAAAATGCAGAAATACTCACTTTACTCTAAATGATGAACAAGAACACCTGTAGCGGTTCGTTCTTGGGGAAAGGTGCCAACAAGCATGGCACAGCCCCAAGACTCTCCCTCACTCTCTTCCTAATCCAGCACTAATCCTATGCTAAAGAGCACTCCTCACCTAAAGAGAGTAGCCAAAGGCCAAAAGTGAGAAGGAAGTGAAGAAGTGTGTGTCTCTAAGAGAGCCCCCTCCTCTTATATTTATAGGTGGGGAGTGTCACATCTCCGGGGTGAGAATCACCACGCGCACCCTTGGAATGACCTTGGAAACCAATAGGGAAGCACCACGTGGAAGCCCGAGATGATCCGACACTATCGGTTCGGCCGAACCAGTGTGGGCCCATCTCGCCTCCTCCTTTCTCCTGGTGGTTGGTATGTGGGCCCTTGGGTGTATCCTCGGTGTGTATAGGTTAACATTTTTGAGTCGGTTCGGTCGCCAAGTGGGCCCTTGGATTCATGTGTTGTACACGTAGCGGTGTCTGATTCGTCGAGGGTTGCTTCACTTGGATTGATGATGTGTCATGGACACATGGCATCCTGTGTGACAGCGTGACTCCATGTGGCCTAGTGTGGGTCCCATCGGGCCCACATGATGTCAGCTTTTATCTTGCGAGTCGCATATCTCCTTCATCCGAGTTCCAAAGTACACAAATTAAATATCCATTTCGATCGTCTTGACGAGCCCGTCGCAATGGTGCAATCACATTTGGCATTTGAAATTATTCATGATGATGCCATATTCATGCCATTTGTTCACTTGCTCTCAACTATATTATTTCATGTGCATTTTGGTGTGTTCTGTAACAAAAGATAGAAACACCTACACTCGTGGAATTTGTCAGTATAAACCCATATTCTAGTGTTGATGATCACTTTTAATATATTTTATGTAGAAATTGATGACGTAAAAGTGGTACTTAACAGCCGTCAATAGAGAGGAGGAAGCTCTATGGAAGAATATAATATCTTCTGGTTGTTGGCAGTCACGGAGGAGGGATCAAAATTGAGGTGTGGTGGAGTTAAGTAATAGTCATGAAAATCTGCAAGCTGAGTATTACTTTACTGCGCATGGATGGCGGCATCGATACATAAAAAAGAAGTGGATAGAAAAGAACATGGAAAGGCAATGTACCGCCCTTGCCATAGTACCCATGTTGGTAGTCTACCAATAATAATGGTTGTTGGTGTGCCTAGCCGGCCAGTTCATACATTCTCAAACTTGAATGCATGAATGGAAAAATAGCAAAAAAAAGATAAAATAATGAAATAATAATAAATAAACATTAGAATTGCAAACACATGATGGTATACAGAGAAAACAAGTATGTGGGTGGCATTTTTCTAAGATTCATTTATGTTCACAAGCATGTGCAGTTTGACTTTTTCCACAAGCGCAAGCGTGCACAACTAAGAGCAAAGTGCATATGTATGCTTGATTTGTAAAATTCCGAGGTCTGCCTGTATATTGTACATACTATATATAGATCTGAAGATTGTTGACGGTTCAATAACGTGCCAAGATTCACCGCAAGCCTCGCCTCTGCCTGCACAACGGTGGAGAGGAAGAGATTAGAGGAGAGAAGAAGAATGCAGAAGAAGAATGGGGAAGAAGAAAGGAGGAGTTTGACTAAGATTGAGTGGAGCAGAATGAAGTAAAGAAGATAAAAGAGAGGGGAAGGGGGGGGGGGGATGTCGCAGGGCGCTGGATGGGGCAGACGCTTTAGTCTCCTTTTGTCTCGGGTGGAAACACCACCGAGACTAAAGTTTGCGTCTATAATGGCTGCGTCATCGTGAAATCTTTATTCTCGATTGGTAGTACCAACCGAGACAAAAGGGTAGGAGGTGTTCGGGCCACGTCACTGAAAATCTTTTTGTCTCGGCTCCAAAGTTCAACCGGGAATGAAGGGGTGGAACAAAGGTCGCCTCTCTACTAGTGTTACGAATCATCGTAGTACCTTTTCCCCTCGAGTACGGACCCAAGGTATCAATCCGTGGATCGGAAGCAAACTACCTAGGGTTTTCCATCTAATCTAACCGATCTAACCTAACATGAGGCGTGGATTGCATATGAAGGTAAACCTAATATGTATAAGAGTTATATAGCATGTAGGTTGATCTCACCAAAGAGCTTAGACAAAAAGATAACAAACACAAGTGAGAGTAACAAGGGCCTATCATATCCTAGTTGTAGCTCTAGCTAGATTGGCAAGCAAAACATGGTTCTCATTCAAAGCATCTTTAAATCTCCATCCTCCGTCCGACTCCCGAAGACATCCACCTTACACGGAGCTACACCCTGTCACGATGCATCCTATCGGCATGGGTAGTCTAAGGGCATGAACATAAAGAACATGTCATACTACTCGATAGGTCCGGTATGCAATTCTAGTCACCATGACTACAAGAACACCCCTTGCAATCTATGCTAGCCACAAAATGGAATAAGCAAACTCGAGAAAGTATGAAATCATAAAAGAAGGGACATGAATCGCTAATGAATCGGAACACATATATCACTTCACCATGAATGATTGTTCATCAAAAGGTATCAACCGTGGCCATATCTACTTGTGATTCCTAGCTCCAGAGCTCCGACATAGCACAACCTCGAAGGGAGGCCATGGCAGCTAGGGTTGGCCTAAGCCATCCCCTAGACAACTTCGAGGACTCACGGCGGTCGTCGTCTCCCTCCGGTGCTTCTCCCTCAAGTCGGCGGCTCTCTGATGGATGGATCCCCGTGAGTCTCTGCGTGGAGTCTTTAAATAGCCCGAGGGGGTGCTAGGTCAAAGGGGGCGCCGAACCGGGCCAAAAAAGGGGTTGGCCGGTCGGCCTAAGCGGACCGTCCTGGGCCCTTTTTGGCCCGCTTCGGGCCCATCTTCGTCCACATGCCTTTTCTCGACATTTTGACTTTCTACACCTTTGCATGTGGGCTTTAGACATCATTATCCCCGCGATCAAGATAAGAGGTCTTGTCGCACGAACTTCTGGTCTTTTGTCTTGGTCCTCGGGAATATTTCATCGTTGCATCTTGGTCCTTGCCACCTTTGGAAGTAAGTTCATACACGAGCGGAGCTCCTTGATTCTCTTGCAAAACACTCTTCGAACTTGAGCAATTTATCCATTAAGCGCATGATTCCCTGCATAAACATTACACTTTCAAATGCACATGCAAAGGTGAACTTGTTACATCATTAGTATGTCTAGTGGCGGGTTAGTTCCAAATCAAAACTCAAACCAAAGTGTAACAAGTGTTCTAGGTGTACCAAATTCGACCAACAAAGATGTTGGCAAACATGTGAGTTGCTTCAAAATTAAAGAAACTAATCTAGGGGAACGGCAAACAGATTAATGACGATGTGTGCTTGTCCAGAGTACAGTGTGTTTCTCAGCCACTGCCCTGTCAGTGCCAAAGACGTGTTAGATCATCATAACCTAACCAGCTTGATCTCCCAATCTCTCCCAGTATCAATATGTAGCCACTGTGTGCATGCATAATCTTTGTCACCCATCAAATCTCCCCACCCAAGGAGTGAGGAGAGGTGGCATTTCAGACTCCCAATCGAGTCACTCTTTGCCACCATCATGTACGCAGAGGCAATGCTGGAGTATTTATAGCCGGTTGCTGGTGAGTTAGGTACTTGTTTCGGACCGGGCTGATTTGATTTCCATCCCTAGCTCAGCTCCGCGTGATCGAGGCCATGCCGCCATGGTGTGGGAGTAACGTAGCACCTAATTCATTATTCGAGCGCGAGCACATTCCACATTTCTGAGAACGTAAGTGATGAGGATCACGTTTGGAGCAATGACAGCCTCAAAGTTCCATCAATCTCGGTTTTGGTGGGCTAGATTCATAGAATAGGTTAGAACATGCATGCGTATAGAAGTTATTTTGCTTGGTTCTCTATCAGTCCACATGTACAACCCTTCATTTGAGCATTTCTCCACACACAGACTTCACCTCTAATTTCCATTGCATCCCATTCATAGGAATCATTGTGCCACTATTCAACATCTCTCTCGCACCTGTTAACTATCATCCGTCATCCCCCAACGTTATTCTTCTCCCAGAGTGAAGGTAGCTGTATATTTAGTCGCATGCAGTGGGCATGAATTCAGTTTCTTCACCAACCAACACTGCTAGGGAAAGAGCTTTTTGTACCGGGTCTGAACCCCCTTTAGTACCGGTTTTGGAACTGGTATTGTTTCTCCGGTACTAATGTGAGAGAAGACATTAGTACCGGGTCACATAACCGGTACTAATGCATCACCTGCCGTCGCCATCCGTCACCCTCCTGCTCCGTCCGTTCTCTCTCCATTTCTCTTTTTTTTTTCTTTCTTTCATTCTTTTTTTTTCTTTTCCTATTTCTTTTCTCATCTCATCCAAAACACAAGATTCATATGACATTCACACAAAATCTCACAATCACATACATCTCACAATCACAACATCTTTGCATTTTACACAAAAAATCACATCACAAGACAAAAAATCTCAGATCTGAACACAAGAACTCGCCACAGTACCGTGCGCCTAGGACTCGGCCTCCGCGCCCTGCTCCTGGCCGCGGCAGCGCCCGGCTCGCCCCCGGCCGCAGCGGCGGCCTGCTCGCCCCCCGCCGTGGCGGCGCCGGCCTGCTCCCGGCCGCAGCGGGCCCGGCCTGCCTCCGGTCGCGGCTCCGCCCTGTCTCCGGCCGCGGCTCCGCCCTGCTCCCGGCCGCGGCGGCACCCCACCAGCTGCCTGCCCTGCAGATCGAATCGAGAGGAGTTAGAGGCTGAGAGAGAAGAAAAGCAAGGAGATAGAGAGAGATGAGGGACTGCGGGGTGCGGGCGGTGATAATAATGGAAGGGAGAGAGAGGAGACGAGAGAAACAGGCCGAGGGATCAGGTGCGGATTTTTTTGACGGATCAGATGGCGCGCCGTTGGGAGGGGGCATTAGTACCGGGGTTGGATTCCACCCGGTACTTAGTACCGGGTGGAATCCAACCCCGGTACTAATGTGTTGGCCTCACATTAGTACCGGCTCATATTACGCACCGGTACTAATGTGACACATTAATACCGGTGCGTATTACAAACCGGTACTAATGTGAGTCACATGAGGGCTCCGCGGGGCTCTTCCTGCGCACGTGACATTAGTACCGGTTCTATTTCATTAGTACCGGGCGCCAAAATAACCGGTACTAATATCAATTTTGCCCTGGGATAGAAGCCTCATTCCCTGGTAGTGCAATCTTTCAATTATTTATCTTTTCCAAGTGGTAGCGCTCAATTACTAAAGAGTTCAAAAGATCGAGTGCATCATCATCTGAATATGTGATGCTACTTACGCCTATATATATAGGCAGCAGTCGGTGGGGTCCCATGACAATGCAAGTAGGACAGACAGTTCATCTTGATGAAAAACATGCTAACATACCTGTGCAAAAAAGATAAATACAAAAGAACTTCAAATTAAAAGAAAAGGCTCCCGTGGAATAACTTATTTATTTCACTCTAAATATATATATATTTTTTCATTTTGGACACTATAATAAAATCATCCAACTATAACTTTCATCTATTTAATTTAACTAGTGGAAGTGCACGCACGACACGTGCGTGATAAAAAGAAATTAAATACAATATGAGTTTATATAATTATAAAACTCATAGTTATAGATATGTCAATATTTCATCATAATTTATTATGAATTTGTTTAATTACATCATATCGCATAAATCACTACAAGACTCATCGATCAAAATAATATTATATATTGAATATTATTATATTATTGAAACCATATCAATATAGGTAGTACTCTACATTTTGACATTATATTTCAAACCATCATATTTTATTATCTTAGCAATATCTAGTTAGAGAGCACGTGCGTAACAATACCTAGTCAGAGAGCACGCGTGCAACACATGTATTTACAGGAAATAAAATATTTTGCAAAAAATATTAACACCACCAAATTAAGATCCAATAACTCTATACCAAGATTTTTTTAGTGACAAGTAATAATTAAATTTGTTCCAAGGGTTGACTTCGTCAAAGAAATATAATTGAAATTTGCATCATTACTTATGTTTCTTGTGCTATACGCCTCTACGTCTTTCACTAACCACTGATATCACTCACACTCCCCCAGGCACAACCCATGAAAATCCTCCACGACCTGGCTAGTGACACCATCGCAGCCAGACTGACTGCCCACAACTCACCTCTCATAACTTGTCTTACCTGCTAGCTATTAGTGCCCAAAATCCTGAAAAATCAGTCTCAGCCCTCATTCGCTAAGCACCTTCTAAATCAAACAAAATTAATGTCTCACCTTCGACTCTCAAACTGTATCACGAACACACGCAATGTATACTTGCTTCCACAAAAAGTTTTGATACTCCCGGGGCTTGGGGTGCTCTAGTCCACTCGCTGACCTCGTCTTGTAAAACATAAAAATGAGAAATTTCAGAAATCATAATATCTACAAGACGTTCTCAATTTTTGTAATCCAATCTAATTTGACAACTCTATAATATGTAAGAATTAGACTCATCAATCTAACATGTTTCCTAATTAATTCTACAACTCTATCATCACTTTGGGCAAGTGGGCAAATAGGTGTAAAAACATTGCGAACCAAATCGCAAATGCGGTTGGCCACATAGCAACCCACCAATGAGACATCAATTATTTCAAATATAAATCATATTAATCACAATTTACACTTTTATAAGTACAAACATTGCCAAAACAATGCTCAAATATATTTTTATATACTTTACAACATGAATTTTCTTCGCAAACTATTTATATCTAGATGGAATATTAAACAAACTGCACACGTTCCCATATAAAAAATAAAGTTAATGAAATATGAATGGATGCACTACCACCATCACCATAACACAAGAAGGTCTAAGATCTCAGTATGTTTCTCTTCAACTATTAGATCATATTCTACAGACATCACTAAAATTTAGTTAGCCTGTTATCCTGGATTGACTACATCCCGGAGTGCTCCACATGTAGATAAAGTATCTGCAAAAGACGCACAAGTATTGAATGAAAATTTATCTTAAGGTAAGTCTGTAAAGGGTAGGACTAAAACCCTCGCCGCACCCACCTCCCGACTGGCTCATGTGGCACCAATGCCGCTACCGCCGGACAATAAATCATATTCTTTGTTTAACCTGCATTCAGCTAGCAGCAAACAAACTACTAATGACTAATCCACCACACGATACATTGAGCAAGAACAATAGCTGAAAAGAAAATGGATGGTCTAATCCATTTTTTATTACTAAAATTCAAATAACTTTGGTATCATAAGTTAATCAGCATGATGTACCTTCAGAAGTCAGAGGTATTGAAGAGTCCATTTTACCTGCAATCTTGGTTTTGGTGTCGCTTTCCAAAGTTGGTCCCCAAAAACTTGGAGGAAAAAGAAGCACGACTCGAGAAAGTCTTCCAGTCAACACAGGTGGAGTTTTATACAACACACCAGTTCTGAACAAATCACACCAATCAGGTCAAATTTGAACCAAATATGTTTCAACAACAAAAGCACATTAGCAATAGAATAGGTAGCATTGTAGCAAGATCACAGGAGAAATAACTACCTAGCATCTTTCAATCAGTTTCCGAAATTCATAAAGTAAGAATAAACTAAAAAATTAAGTAGACAAAAAGTAACCTATGCATCACTAAATATTATCTAGCCAATCATCTAATACATCGTACAAGCCTTCGAGAACAGACCATTAGACTTCTTAATTTCACGCTAGACTAATCAACAATTCTTTAACCATGTGGCCAAAACAGTGAAAATAAGAACAATTTATTGTGCATGGAACAACATTTTTTTCTTGTGTCAACAAGGACTATTTTTTAAAAACCAATACGTAATTAAATATAATTCTAACCAATATATTCCAATTAAGTGTGGATTATTTTTTTAAAAAAGAAGACACATACAGTGACGACCATCACATTTAAAATGATAGCATCAATGAAATCTAGATGTTATAAGCACTTGACTGAAATCCAAGGGAATGTGTAATGTTTCCCACTGCTTTAAATAAAAGAAGATTCTGCAAACCTTTTCAATATTGAACCAAATCTATGGTAATCATCTGGCAATCAAAATAAATGGGAAATAAGTAACTTTTTCATCTTAGAAATCCAAATGAGATTACGATTATCTGCTACAGACCTATTAGCAAGGTACACATTGTGCATAAATTAGCTGCCACAAGGAGAAAAATATATAAATTTTGTAAGTTCATTTTTCATGATTAATACCATACAACTACTCATTTGTTTAATGTAGGTGTGTGATCTGTTATACAAAAATGGCAGATGATGATTGCAAACCTTGTAAGTCCAAATATTCAGTTTGCTATTGCATCACTCCTTTCCAAATCATGTATCACAGCTCCTAGACCATCCGTCACATAAGAAAATGAGAAATAATAAGGATCAGAAAAAGGTTAGATTTCAAATTTTCAAATGAAAAAAACTGAACAAATTGTAAATGTGAGTCTGACAAATTTATACGCAGGACTAAATTACCAAACACATAGGGGCAATAAGAGAGGACAAACATTAAATCATTGACACAGATTAAAAATAGAAATTAGGATAGGATAAATCAAATTGGAAGTAAATTAATTCAAATCAAAATATTTATCACCCTGAAGTTAATTAATTGCATATCCTTGCATGTTCCTCGGATTGCCTATGTTGTTTCTCCGCGGACAAAATAAAAATTCAAATATTCTTGCAGACTCTGAAAGGCTCCAATACTCTTTAAGATTAGGAGGACAAACATTCTTTGAACGGTATACTTCAGTAATACTTCCTAATAACATTGCATAGTGGATGACAGAGATATCTTCGATACTTAGCAAGATCACGGAGCCACTGGTAAATAAGACCAGATAGGCGTGCTAATTCAGGAGCCTACCTTAAAAAACAATTAAGGAACCACATATTTCCAGCAATCTATAGCGCTGGTATTATATTTGTAGAACCTATGAATCAAACTATTTCAACATAACTTAATCTAACCACTAACATTTCTAAATAGAAAATTGGCTAAGCATGACCGTGTATTCTCAATCAAAGACAGCGTATCTCTAACTTTAAATGATTCGAACCACAAATAACATTTACATTCTGATGGATCTACCATCCTAAAGTAAGCACAAGCAATAGTAGAATGAAGTGAATGGCATACAATAAGATTAGAAATAGGTTAGCAACTAATGAGGTCAAGGATCACTTGCCTCTTGGGTTGGGGTCATAGTTGAAGTTGAAGCTGAAGTTGGTGCTCAACGGTGCTCCAGCTGGTGCTCAACGACATCAACCTTTATAGTTGAACCACGACCCCAACCTTAACATAGCTGAAGCTGCCATATACCAGTAATTTAAATAATTAAATCCAACCTTTCTAGGTTTTAGTAGAAATCTCGTGCTATAAAACTATGAACTGTTACTCTTGCATCATGAAATACCACATCAGCCATTTAAACTGTCAAAAAGAATACTTGTCAATTATAAAGCCTAAAAATGTGTAAAAACAAAAAATAGAGTGATAAAAAGACAAGAGATCCTTAAAGGTAAAAGTCCATGACTTCCTTTGGTTTGCAGAGTTTAGATTAGCTAGTCCGAATGTGCAAAAGCAAATGGAAAACTTGAATTATCGAATATAAAATAGTATAAAGAAAGTATCGAGGAAAGAAAAGCAATGGAACCAACATGATGCTATTCGCTATTTTTTGAAATTTTGACAATGGAAATGTAGATGACATACCAGAGTCGAATTTTTAGCTCCAACCTAATTTTTGGCACACATCTTAAGCAGCATTACATTCATGTTGCTTGTCGGTGGCAACTCATAGAGAACCCCATGCCTGCACAAATCACACACAAATCACACCAGTGAGATTAAATCTGAACGAAGCACGTTCGTTCTTCACATTGGCAAGAGGAAGTAGTAAGGTCGGGAAGGGAAACAAAATACATAGTATCTTCAAACCATTTTTAAAAGAAACTGCTTTCACACAGATCTTCTTTCCTCAAAATTTAAATTATTGATGCCACCATGTGAAATAGTTCTTGTGTCACAATTAATTTATTTCTAAAATATAATTCCCATGCAAATCAATCAAAATGTCCTGAAATCGGATGGAAATGGGTCAAATTAGAGCTATGTGGCACCCAACAGCGTTGCTGGCGCCGACGCCATTAGTGTGGTCGCCTTGTTCTTCTTCCTGGTGCCACTGCCCCACCCCGGCCTCGCTGCGCCTCCGCAGGGAGTAGCTCAAATTAGACTTACTCAAATTTAGTAATATTAAATCTATCAGGAATTGCCCAAAACAAAATATTTGTAATGACTTCCTATATCACGTTGTACATAACGTGCAAGATGTCGAGAGAAAATATGTCCCAAAGAGAGACATAAATGGTCAAAATATGAAACTAACTACGACATAATGTGATCCATATAGAAACGCCAACCCCACTCACCAGCCATGCACTGCAACACCGCGAGCATTTCTAGTTTCCTTGGTGTCACGTCGTGTTGAGGTCAGCGAGCATATGTTCGTAGGTGCACGTCACCAATGCTAGGAAGCCTCCGCCACGACGGTGGATCCATGCTCCTTTATTGTATGTGCGATCTAGGGAGAGTTGACGTCACCCAACCAGAGTTCACCATCTTCATTGCAGGATTTCATTGCTCGCATAGAAAATAAAAAAAGAAACTACCAAATGGAATGCCCTGCGATGTGGGTTTCCAATTACCATAATCAATTAGAATCCGCTGAATATATATTTCCACTTATAAAGATACTTGATTGGTAGATTAATTGATTGTCCATGACCAATCTCAGGAGGATGGGAAACACGAAATGTGAGGGAACAACAGGATCCAAAATACCATCTAGCTAACTTCTGTTTCAACTTTTTATCTTTAGCTAGTAACTCATGTTTTTGAAATACAAATTAATTTATAGTTATATGACTCCACATAATTGTTACTCCTTGTCCGCTATGGACAATTTTAAACAAGATCAATACACTTTGTGCACATGTCTCTTATAATACAAAAAAATGTGTTGTCTCTTAAAATTGGAGAGGACCATAGCAACCAAATATAATAAGAAAATGACAAGGGACACAATAATTTTTTACCTGATTCAGGGCAGCTTCCTGACGGTGGCTGACACCACTAATGCATCTTCACTCACCAATCAAGTAGTCAAGCACTATTGAGAGTTGTCTCCAGATTGATCGAAGAGCCACACAATGTCTAGCAATCAGCACCACTATGTTAGATCCAACCGCACACATTGCGCAAACAGATGAAACAACCAGCCCACACTACGTTAGCTCCAACCACACCCTACCCAATCACCCTGGGGAAAGAATGATTAAACCCTAACATTTTTTTAGATTAACTCTTTGTTCGGTAGTGAGCGCCAATGAAAGTAACAGAGGAGGAGGTTGAGGCAGTGCGGCGTCCCTTGGAGAGGGCAGAGGTGCTGGGATGCGGAAGAGCTCAGACCTCGGAGGAGGTGAAGAGGGCCAGGTAGGAGGTGGCCTCGAGCACCAGCATGATGAGTTGCGTCATCGATGACGCCACCGCTTGTGCCGAGAACTGCCCGATCATCAGCTCCCCACGGATGCTCCACGTCGTATCACCCTCATCCTCTTCGCGAGCGGTGGCTATCGGCGGGAAGGCACGACAGAGTAGGATTTGGAGTCGCACCTGCGGATTATGGAAGCCAGCATTCGTCGGTCATCCACCCTGCTTACCTCCGTGTCATCTCCGCACCGTGCCGCATCACTGCCGCCACCTTCAAGGTGGCTTTGAAGGAGGCTGGCCGGGGAGGGCGGCGCGTCACCGCCGCCACCTTCAAGGCGGGGATGAGGGTCTGCAGATCTGGCAGGGGAGCCCGCCCCGAGGCCAACCGTGTCGCCGCTCCCCAGTGTGGGAGCTCACCCGTCTGCGTGCTCGATCCTTGACGGGAGAGCTCGCCACCGGCCGAAAGGGAAGACAATGTCAACGGGGAGCAGGAGGGGTCGAGGCCCGCGGGGAGCCAACGCGAGGGGCTAAGGAGGCCGGCGGAGGATTTTTTCGTCATCTGGGAATTGACTTTTATAGGGAGCAGGGGGTGTAAAAAAGGAAGAAATATTGATTGGTGTGATTGAGAGTGTTGAACTCAAAAGGAAATAGTCAAGGACTTAAAATATCATTTACATATAAATGGTGTCAATCTAATTGCATTTGAATGTTGATCTAATCGCACGGTGATTCTTTCCTTACTTGATCTTTCCTTTTTTTTCCTCTTTCCTTTCTAACTATTTATGAATGGCATGGCTACCATTGATAAAATGACGCAACAATTCTTTCCTTAGTTCATCTAATCATGTAGTGATTCTTTCCTTATTTTTTTCTTTTCTTGATGTGTCATCAATCACACCAATCAATTTTCCTTTACTTTGTACATCAATATCTCTTTCCTTTTGAGTTCCTGAGTATTTCCTTTTGAGTCATGCCATCAATAACGCTAATTAATTTCTCTTTCCTTGAAAAAAGAATGAAGAAAGGAAACAATAGTCGTGATGACCTCCGACATTTGAAAAAAGAATGAAGAAAGGAAACAACAGTCGTGATTGAGGGTACTGAACTCAAAAGGAAATAGTCAAAGACTCAAAATATCATTTACATATAAATGGCATCAATCTAATTGCATTTGAATGTTGTTGATCTAATCACACGGTGATTCTTTCCTTTTTCCCCCTTTTCTTGCTAACTATTTATGACTGGCGCGGCTACTATTGACAAAATGACACAACAATTCTTTCCTTAGTTCATCTAATCATGCAGTGATTCTTTCCTTATTTTCCTTTTCTTGATGCGTCATCAATCACACCAATCAATTTTCCCTTACTTTGTACATCAACATCTCTTTCCTTTTGAGTTTCTGATTATTTCCTTTTGAGTCATGCCATCAATCACGCTAATCAATTTCTCTTTCCTTGAAAAAAGAATGAAGAAAGGAAACAACAGTTGTGATTGCCTCCGACGTTTGAAAAAACAATGAAGAAAGGAAACAATAGCCATGATTGACGGGGGTGGGTCGAGTGGGTATGCGCGGGCGGGTAAGAATGGGATGGGTGAGAAAAAATAGCGGTTTCTGGCGGAATCATTTTCTATCGTGTAGTTTTTTGGTCATCCCACCTTTCGTCTAGCTCTTTTGGGTGGCCCCGGCCTGACAAGTGAGGTCTCTGTGAGAGGTGGGTATATTTCCTCTTGGGTGAGAAGTGTTTTTCAATTCTTTCTGCCTTTATAGTATAGAAAAGCAAAATATACGCTGAAAGCAAACCTGCATGGACTGAACTGTTGGCAACTCGATGCTTTAGAAAACTAGGTGTAAACGACGTATTCCTACTAAGCCAGCCTTCTCCAAGTTCACCAGCATCATCATCTGCATAATTAATTGAAAACTAAAGAGAGCACCATCTAAACAAAAATTTATCAGCATCATGAAATGTAAGATCCACATGATTACCTAATGTACTTGTTGGGTGTTCAACAGTATTGGACAGTGGATTCACTGAATTGCTAGATTCTCTTTCTAACTTTTTACGCTGGTAATCAGCCCTCCGCTTTGCATTTATCTCCAACCTTCTCTCCACGGGCATGCTTGCATATCTTCCTCGTCGTTCTTGTGCTTTATCCTCCACACAGTCTGTAGGAATAAAAAACAAATATAAGCACTGGCCAGTGTCGTTTGTGCTCAAGTGTAGCACGAGAGGCAAGGTTCACGCTATTACCTGGTACAACCAGCGTGTATTCTCTTTATCATGCTTCTTACGCTGGTAATCAACCCTCCGCTTTACATTAATCGCCAACTGTCTCTCCAAGGGCATGCTTCCATATTTCTCTCGTCGTTCTTCTGCTTTCGGTTTCTTTTGTTCAGCAGCACCGATAGAATCATCTGCAAGCAATTAATAGAAAAACAAACGAATGGCACAAGATAGATACAGGCACAAATCAGATGATGGAAACGCTACACAAGAAACACCGGACAAGAAACAGGCACAAAGCAGAAGATGATGGAAACACTGGGCAAGATACAGGCAGCAAAACCAGAATTAAGCAGCCTTGGCCGAGCACAAAGAATAGATGACATACCTTATCCTGGTCTCTTCACACCATGACCATGACCACGTCCACGTCCACGGCGGGTGTCTTGATCGTTGGTCACGTCGCAAAGCGGAGCTCGACGGTCCATCCAGGATGGAGGAAAGGGAGCAAGGGAAAAGCAAGCAATGGAATGAGGACGGGATGGAGGAAAGGGAGCAAGGGAAAAACAAGCAAAGCAAGGGATGGAGGGAAGTAAATAAAGGGAAAAGCAAGCAAGGAAAGCGATGGAAGGAAGGAAAATAACGCTGCGGGATCAATCAACGCACAAAGGAAGAAAGGAAGAAGAGGTTTTAGGCAAATCAATCAAAGCACCAAAGGAAGGAAGGAAGGAGAGGTTTTAGGCAAATCAATCAAAGCACCAAAGGAAGGAAGGAAGGAGAGGTTTTAGGTAAATCAAGAAAGGCCCACCGCGGGTACAAGGAAGGATTAGATGAGAGGTTTTAGGGAAATCAATCAAGGCACCAAGGAAGGAAGGGAGGAGAGGTTTTAGGGAAATCAAGGAAGGCCCACCGCGGGTACAAGGAAGGATTAAAGGAGAGGTTTTAGGAAAACAAATCAAGACCCACAACGGGTACATGAGGCGGGTAAGGCAAGCCGCGGTGTAAAAAAATGGGTTTTGCGGCAGAAACAATTTCTACCGTCAAGTTTTTTCGTGGTTCGTCGTCAATTGGCGCGGTTTGGTGGTCCACGTCGTCGTTTCCACCTGACATGTGGGTCCTTTGTGAGAGGGTGGGTAGACTCCCCTTGGGTGAGAAGTGTTTTACAATTCTTTCTGCCTTTATAGTATAGATAGATTTGTATAAAACCACAAGTAATTATACCAAGCCGGTCAAACTTGCCGCAAACTATTTAGAATGTTAGGCGTGCTACCTCAATGAAGGCGCCGCATCTCCTACAACACTCTGCCGGTAGATCATAGATGCATTGCAGCTACAACTAAAACTGCAACTCGTGCGGAGGCTCCAGTTGACAAGTAGTATGGTGTGCAGTTGCTTGACCTTATGCTGGACCACATCAGCCTAGCTCTGATTGCTGGCCCTAATTGTCCGAATTTGAGACCTTATATATATATATGCTTTTTTAGATATTAAATATATTTTCAGCTTCAAATTTTCTATTTTTTGGAGTACACATCAGACCGCAACTATTAATTAAGAAAGTAGGCGCTTTGTAGTTCTTCACCGCTTTGATCAGAGAAGTTATCTATTTATAAGATGGTAAGATCGAGTGAGCATAACTTTTAGTTGTTCACCAACCAATACGATCATGAATATCCATCTTAATGAGAGATTGTATTTATATATTTACGTCTATTAGCTTATTATTATGCTACTGTCGGATGCCCGTAGCCTAAGAGGGGGAGAGGGTGAATTAGGCAACTTAAAACCTTAACCTATGGCTTATCACTATTTGCATCAAACATAAACTAGAACATACTATCTAGATGTGCAACTAGGTTTTTCTAGTGTGAAACTCCCATCCCAAAACAAGTTTTGCAACCTATAGCCAATCCTAGCAAGATACTACTCTAGGTAAGTAAAGACAAACAAGGATTACAAGAATGTAATGCGGAAACGTAAAGGGGATGAGAGGAAGGAAACTCTTGATACGCGATTTATCCCGTGGTATCAGTAGGCACTAAGCCACCCCTAGTCCACGTTGTTGAAGCACTCTACACAAGAGTATTGCTTCCCGGTCACCAAGTCTCTTCCAAGAGCACCACTTGACTTGCCAGTAAGGCTCGCCACGAAGGCACTCGCCAAGCTCCCTTGGTCACCTTGATGCCGCCTCCACTAAGGAGCTTCTCCACCAAGGGAAGGGGGTCTCCACGTCCCCCGCACAAAGTGTCCTCGCCGCTCCACACCAAGCCGGAGGGTCGAAGACGTTTGCCGGAGAGCCACCTAGGCTCCAAGGCTTCCGGCACACCTCGTACAAAGCACACCTTGCACTCACTCAGCCCTAAGCTAAGCCTAACACTAAGCACATACACAAAGCATATGCAAGTCTATGGATGAGCAATTAAGCACTTGGATGGCTTGGATATGATCTTCTATGAGTCTTGAACTCCTCTGCACTTTCACACACTCCAGCCACTTCAAATGGGTGAGTGGAGGGGGTATAAATAGCCCAAAGCGTCCAAAGAGCCGTTGGCTAACGGCTACAGAAAATTGTACCGCCGGATGAACCGATGGTCTCTTTTCCATAGGCGTCGGTTCATCCGGTGCCCTCCACGTCACTTAGCCGTTGCAAATCTGCTAACGATATTCATCCGATGCTTGCACCGATGGTCATCTTGCCTAGCCGTCGGTTCATCCGGTGCTGATGGGTTCGCGGCCAAAACCTCTCTGTTAGCAAATACGCGGCCGTCAGATGAACCGCTGCTAAAACCCATATGTCCATCGGTTCATCCGGTGCTGAAGAGCTTCACTCCGGGACCTCTCTGTTAGCTGATATGACACCGTCGGATGAACTGCTGCTCACCCATCGGTTCATCCGGTGCTACTGGTTTCTGCAGGCTTGGCCTCTTGATTCATCCGGCGCAACTAGAATTGGGGACGTCAGATGATCCGGTGATCATAGTGTTGACTCGAGTCTTCACGCAGTGTACTACTTCATCCGGCCGTTACACCGACGCTGTCTTCTAGTGTATCGTCGGTTCATCCGACGCTACTCTTTTCTTTCTTTTTCTTCCACGGTTTTATCCCATGAAAAATACACTATATTCTCATTTTGGCATATGGTATTTTTGCATCCTTGGGACCTAGAAGTGTCTACAAAGACATGCTAGACAATATGATTAGTCCCATTGATCATGTTGTCATCAATCACCAAAATTAAGTTTTGAACAAATGGCATATGAGGCCATGTTCGCTACAGCTACAAAAACTCTTTGACAGTAGTTTGTGACATCAGAAGTTTGTAGAAGTAGGACAATAAATATTAGGACCATTTCCGTAAAAAAAAGCCACAAAAAAGTAGAGATAGTACAAATGTTATTTATAAACCCTCATGAGTCATCTCTCTATAATTATATCAAGTCATCAAGAAAAAAATAGTTCAAGCACCAACCGAATTTGTTTCTTATGCAGAAAAGAATTAAAGTTGGCATGATGGAATGGCGGAACATCCTACTCTGTTTTTAGGCTAGGATTGTACCGTCAAGTTTCGTCACAAAAGTAAAAAATTAATCCTATGCAAGTTTTGATGGGTCGCGCTGAACAGCTCTTGAGCGGGGATTTTTGCTCCAGCAATAAATATTCTCTCCTTTGTGGGCTCGCACATATTGTTTCTTACGCAGCCAATCCAGAATATACTCCTACTGATTTTTTCCTTCCTAGCTGAAAACATACCATTTGGATCAACAGAGCTGTTTCTTTCTTCACATCAGGTTTCCATTGCATCCCATTCCTGGTCGTGTACCCTTGAGCCTTGAGGCGCTGCCTACGGTCTACTATGCCACTCGATATCTTCAGGTCCCTCGCTCTCATCTATTTTGCCCGTTCGTCGTCACTGCTCTTACTATAGCAGCGAAATGATATATATATATATAGGCCATTCTCCATGGAGTGATAATGCTACATTGCGAGACTAGCTATTTATGGTACCACGTTGTTTCGCATGAAGAAACCTTTTTACTTTTAATTCAGGGAAAGCTATAACTCATTTGTGTGATTTGGAGCTCCTCCTTACACAAATTTTTTTCTTCCCTATTCTCATCTTTTTCTCCAACTCCGGCGAGGTTAAGGTTTCGGGCTAGGGTGTTGGGGTTAGGGGTTCGGGGTTCGAGGGGGGGGGCTCTGCTCACCGCCGGCCATGGAGGGAGGGCCGGCAGCGGCAGGCTGGCCCGGCGGAGGAGGCGGGTGGGGGGCGGCGAGGGCGCCGCCGGCCGGCGGCGGGAGACGGCGGTTGGGCCGGCGCTGGGGCGGGGGAGCTGACACGGCGGCGCCGGTGGATGTAGGTGCCGGCGGTGGTGGGAGTCGGCGGCGGGAGGGGCTCAGGGCGGGCGGGCGGCAGTGGTGGTCACGGGAGGACGCAGGCGGGGGCGCTGCGTCGTGAGGAAGATGACGGGTTGAGTCGCGAGCCGCGCGGTGGGTTTGACCGGAATGGATAAGAAGGAGAGAGAGAGGAGGAATAAGTTGATCTGGGCCATCCATTTTCGATCCAACGGTTGAAAAATTCGTATGAGAAAAGCTCTTATTTCATACGTGTGAGCTATAGACACCAACCAGAACCAACTAATGAATTACTATAGTTGCGAGCAGTGGCTTCATTTACAAATAGCGTGTGCATATGAGGGATTTGTGAAAAATGTAAATTTAGGCCCTTCATTTGAGAATCGTCAGTACTAATATTTTTTGGTTACAGAGGAACTTCATTTGAAAAGTGTAAATTTAGGCCCTTCTTCATTTGAATATACAGATGAAGTGCGTGCAGAATGGATGGATGATCATTTTCTCAAGAAAATCATGAGACGCAGTATGACTTGGTGGTTACATACACACATGGCACATGTATGCACAATCGCACACCTCAGATAAACACACCGATGTATGCACAATATCCCTAGAGCCCGTGCGATCGCAATTCGCAACTGCGAGATGCATGTGTACGGCTGGCAGCCTAGCTGCATCGACCTGCGAGCAAACTCCCTCACCCTCATGGCAGCTTACTGAATACAACTGGTGTGGATGCTCCATTGGCCATCCTTTATATCCGACCTAACTACACCCAGAACAATCAGCAACAAAAGTTTGGCTTGTGGGAGATTGCCCAACTCCCAATCCTTGCCAGCCTCTCTTCCTTCTCCTCAAAGCCTCCTCCTCTCGCTCCCGTCTCCCGCGCTGCTTCTCCTCGGGCCCCTCCCCTCCGGCGACCTTGCCGACAGCGAGAGGGGTAGGGAGCCCCCCAATCGTTAGATCTACTAGTTATCTACCTTTTTTAGTTTCTTGTTGCCTCCATGGCCTTCGCTCTTAGTGGTATGTACTACCTAGGCCGCGCCACCGCCGTCGTCGTCGCTGGCCTCTTTGGCCTCCTTGTCGCCATCTCCGCCGTCCAGGTATGTCTAAATAAAGTACCACCGCTCCTTCGCTCTGTGGATCTCTCCCCCACTCCCTCTGCTCTGCTCCTTCCGCTTCGTCTCCGAGATCCGCTCGTCATCGACTCATCTCCACCGCCGCTCCGCTCCGCCCCGCTCCGCCGCACCTCCCACCAAGCAGCCTTCGTTCCTGCAGATCCAGGTTCATCCAGGCACAACTAGCTCCCTGGGTATCGACATCGAGCCTCATCCACTACTGCCGGCGACGAGATTTCTACTCATCATTTGGTCGTCCGGTGTGGTCTCCATCAACGGCTCCGTCGTCCCTCCTTCAACTGACGCATGGCGCGGTCTCTCCATCCGGGTGTATGCGCCTACGACACCCCTACGGCCCACCGCCGACGAGCTTGTCTTCGTCACCGCTGCTGCTGTAGTTGTGCTGATCTGGTCTCTGGATCACTTTGTAATTCGGCCTTCTTTGAAGGATCATTTTGTAAGTTGGCTGCTTAATATATAAAGTTGTTATTGTAAAAAAGAAGTTCGTCTTGTGTTCCCTATGCGTCCCACTCTTAGAAAACAATGACTCTCCATGCTAGCAACACCACCGTATAGGTTAATTCAATCTCTTTGCGAACAAGAATTCAGCAAGGGAGCGAGCTAGCAATAAAGACCCCCTTCTCCCTCGCGTCGTCCTCCCGAGGGCGACTCGGGGGCTCCCTCCCCCTCCGCCAAACCTCCCCCGCCCTCGGCCGCCGACGCTCGCCGCCGCCATTTCCGCCGCCACCGGCGGCCCATCCCCTCCCTGCCCCGCCTCTCTCTCTTCCTTCCCTCCCCCTTTCTTTCCTCCCCCGCAGCACCACCACACCACCACACCTTCCGTCCCCGTCTAGGCCGCGCCCGCCTTACACCCCTGGCTCCGGCCGGTGACGGCGGCTCTCTCGGCACTGGCCTCCCGCCGGGGGGCGGCCCCTCCTCCCCCCCTCCTGCTCCCCCCTGGGCAACCTAGTAACCCTAGGTCTAGATCTAGATCGGGTTCGCCGGCTGCCTCCTCCGGTCTTCTACCGGTGTGCGGTCCCGGCCCCGCTTTATGTTCACGCCATAAGGGCCCACCTCCGGGTGCGCGGGTCCGCCGCGCCGCACTGCGCCTGGCGACTCCGGCAGGCGGCCTCGGTCCGTACCGCGCGGGGCCTCCCACCGCGCGGCGCCTGGCGTCTTCGGCGGGCGGTGCTCCCCAACGACTTCGCGACCGCCTCGGCCGCCGTGTCCGCCGCCTCGGCCGCCGACTTCGCTACCTCCGCCGAGCCCGCCGCCAACGCCGCGCCATCAGCTTGGGCTCCGGTCTCGGAGGGCCCTGTCCGTCTGCGCACCCCCTCCTCCTAAGCACCTCGGCAACTGCAGCCTCCTCGACGACGGCCACGGCGTCCCCCTCCTCCTCTTCGGCAGTGGCTGCGGCCCGGCGTCCGCCTCCTCCTCTTCGGCGGTGGCCGCGACCCAGCGTCCTCCTCCCTCCTGTCAGTCGGCTCGGGTTCCCGAAGCCCTAGATCTGGGTTGGGTGGGCCCGGCGGTGCCGACCCCTCTCTCTGCGCCGTCGTCGCTGGTGTTCCCACGCCAACCCTAGATCTGGAGGGCGACGTAACTCACCGTTGACGGCGTCTCCCCCAGCGCGCTGGCTGCTGGCGTCCCCGCCCTTCTCCTTTCCCTCCCAAAGGTGCTACCTTTCCGGAAGGCATGGCTGCCTTGCTCCTTGGCGCTGCCTGTCCGGATGGCATGATCGCCATGGTCGTCGTCTCCTCCCTCTCGACAGTGCTGCAGGAGCTCCTCCTTGTCTTCGCCAAGGACTCCCGCTTCGATTTCCATTGCTTTGTCTGGCGCTTCGATTACTGCCGGTGATGCTGCGGATTGGGTTTGGAGGTCTATGGCGAAAGCTTTGCCTAGCCCTGCTAGTGCCGATAATGGTTACGCTCTCTCCGTAATTACCCTGTTGGGGGCATTGTTGCGGCCTCCAACCTCTTGGTCTGCCAGGTGAAGACTTGGCTTGCCCCTCGGGGGTGGGCGGGCGGCGGCGACGGCGACGTTGTTGCTTCCTTCTTGAAGGTGTCATCTTGCAAGACCTCCGCACTCGGACTCTGCTGTGCCCGGGCTGTTAGGCTAGCGGTGATGTGCGTGTGTTCTTGGTGTCCTATACTTTGCTGGCTCAGTCTTCTTAGGTGGCCTCCAGTGTGGTGGTGTGGTGCTTCCCTTTCCTTCGAGTTGTCTCTTGTTTCTCCTTAGTTCGTCTTGTTCTTTCTCTTGTATCTCTGCACTTTGGGATCTCTCCTAAAGTGTTTCTTGTAATTCTCTCCTCTTAATGAAAAATGTGCTTTGCATGTCTTAAAAAAACAAAAATTCAGCAAGCTTCGGTGCCAGCAGTCGCTAACCAAACTTCTTCCAACAATTGTTCTCATGTGGTGTGGTCACAGTTAAGCTAAGTTATATATATGAAAACTAATGTACTCACCTAGTTGTTCTAACAAGGGCCGATGCATTTGCGTGGGCCGAGACGCCGGCTCAAACTTATGTTCTAGCTGCTACGGTTAATGCTTACCAACAATCAACCAGTGTATATTACAGAACATTGGCTGATTGTTGGGAAGCATTACTACTGTACCAACCATTCATGTTTATCTCACAACTAGATGAGTGCCACAGAAGAAAAAACAACAACATGTGGTTTTCAAAGAGTAGAAACCGGCATTTAGTATCAGTTGGATGCAGTGTTAGTATTAGAGGTCTTTTGGATCTGACGGTTGAAATTAATTTTATACTACCGGTTTTTTAACGGTAGTATTAGTATTCATAGGTAGTATGTGTAGTATGGAGGTATGATTGGACTATGGAAAATAGTATTGCTATAATATGTGAAATCAAACATATGAAATCTTTTATATAACCTTACTCATACTGGTTAATATATTTCAAGCAAATTACTATTTTATATTTTGAGTAAATTACCATATTACCCATAGCAAAAAATTGGTTATACTACCGCTGGGTAGTATTGTGCACCGTAAAAAACCTTTATTATTACAATTCTTTTTCTACGAAAAGTATCACAAAGCTTCCCTTGCACTTTGCTTGCTGATCGATGATGACTGTAGTATGTATGTATGTATTGTCCGCAAGGTTCTTCTTTTCACAATGTGGTATATGATCGATGTTTGGCTAACTATATCACCCATCCTCGGCGTTGGCGTCGCCGCTGCATTTTGTGGTCCGGCGAGGCTTACTGGAGCATATAACCCACCGAAATTCGCCCCAAATTGCCATTGCATCATCACATTACCAGGAATCATTTGAGCCCATGATGCCACTCAACATCTCTTTTGTCCCTCTCTTTCTGACACACATGCACCATATATAATAGCTCTCTCCACCAAATTGAGTGAAGTGAGTTTAACTTTCTTAATTTCACCACCGAGGCCAGTTCTGAGCAGCACCTCAATTATTTTGCTTTTTTGGTATAAGACGTAATCGTGCAGCTAACAAGCTGCTTGATTCAGCTCGTTAGATGAACACGTGGGTGGCATTTGCTTCTAGCATACGTGAAGGACGTTGAACGCATACGTGGCGTCGGTACCGAAAGCTTACAGGTGACGGCGCCGCCGACCCTTTCCCTCACCCGCCGCCTGCTGTCGACTAATGGCTGAGGATTATTGCAGCTGCAGTTTCGTCAATGGCACTGCACCGTCTCGTGTGGATGATGCGGGCACCCAAGAACCCTAGAAGCTGGCGTAAAACCGGCGGGCACTTTGGTGTATCTCCCGACCTACACAAGGGCACTGAACACAGAGCCACGCTACCACTGTGTTCAGCTCACATTCTCCATGCATCCCACTCTCAGGCAGACACAACCTGCGCTCCATTTGAACCTAGCGATAAGTTAGCTAGGCTGCTTGTGACAAACTAAGAGTACAAAACGTTTCTAATGCCACACATACTATACACTACATGTGAAATTGGTATGGTTCATGGGATAGCTGGAAAGGAGCCGGCTAGGTTTTTCAGGTCTCTAGCAGATATATAGTGCTTCGAGAACCAGTTGGTGCTTTACTTACTCTAGCTATTAAAATGTACTAGTGTCTATATACTACTATCCAAGTAAATTTTGCCCAACGCAAGGTTGCTAGAGGTTAATTACTACTACCTCCGGTCGGATTTATTTGTGGTATTCACACTACTAGGAATTCAACCTTTGGTTCTGGACTATTTTTTACATTAGTACCGGTTATTTTTGCACCCGGTACTAATGTGCACATTAGTACCGGGTGGGAAGAATGGCTCTGACGAGCCCCCTTTTGACACACATTAGTACCGGGTGGGGGCTAGACCCGGTACTAATGTGGCACATTAGTACTGACGAGGGTCTAGATTAGGACCCCCTAAGCAACAAGATAATTACCCTCGAGATGGAGTCTTCTGACACCATTGACAACGTTAAGGCTAAGATCCAGGACAGGGAGGGATGCAGATCTTCGTCAAGACCCTCACTGACAAGACTTCCCCACCTCCGAGTACCCTCCGCCTTGTCTCCGACCAACTTCCGCCTCGCACGAGTACTCTCCACCTCGCCTCCGACTAACTCGTTCGCACGAGTAGCCTCCGTCTCCGACTAGGACGGGGCTCACATGTGAAGGTCGGAGCGCGGGTCAGGGGCCCCACACGAACGTGGCGCCGCCCCAATTTTCGGACTCCCCCGCAACGACACACGTGGTGCCAGTTTCCATGCCATGCAAAGACCGCAGCTGGCGTGACGGGAGGACGGCCTGTTCTGACAGGGGCCGTAATGACGCACAGTGCGTTCCCACGACCTCCAACATGCCGTCCCATCGAACACCGGCTGCACGCAATCCCGTCAGAGCAGGCACTCAATTACCGTCTACGGCCGGCACCTACCAGCACTTAGGCCATAATGTGATGGGCATAAGTGACACTCAAGAGGGCTGAGTCACCAAGTGAACTACTCGGAGGAGGTGCCAAGTATCCGGGAAGTACAGTGTCACCAGCACACGCGGCGGCCTCCAACGACGCCACAGCTCAGCGCCCTTCAACGCCGCCTGATGGACATCAATGACGGAAAGGACTTCACAATACCATAGCACTGTAGCTTATTTTCGTTTTCCCTCTTTGCCCCTCGCCCTTGCATCTATAAAAGGGGGAGGAGTGCAACCGACGGAGGGGCTGACCGATCACCAAGTTTGTAACCCCTACTGCAGGCACCCTTGGTATAGGAACACGAGTACTCTGAACTGGACGTATGGTATTACTCTCCGGAGGTCCGAACCAGTATAAACCCTTGTGTCTCCCGTGCCATCCATCCGGGTCCGACGCACGACACATTACAAATCTACTGCCGGCGGTTGAGAACCCCGACAGTTGGCGCGCCAGGTAGGGGCACCTCGTGTGTCTCACCGAACCACACCAGCGGTCTGGATGGAGGGCCGCGGAGTTTCGTTGACTCCCTGCACCACCGTGCACTTCGGCTCCCTCGGCTTCGTCTACACCGGGCCGGCGGAGTCCGTCATCGGGAGGACTTTCTCCCGACCCGCGCGTCCCACCGCCTCAACGGTGGTGGCAGCACGTGCAGCTTTCGTCCGTGGCTTCACAGACGAATCGATCATGGCGATGTTGGGGCCTAATCCGACACAGGAGCATTTCAGGCTCGCCGCCTTCTACCTCATCGACCTCGCCTTCCAGGCCAGTGGGTCCGAGCCGTTGACCTGGGGCGAGTTCATAGAGCGGTACAGCGTCATGTACCCCCATGGATAGCGAGGCCTCCCGGATGACCCGGTGACGGCCTACGTGGACACGCTGAGGGCATCGTTCGTCACCCCAGGCTCCGCGGTCGTGCGGCGAGGGCCACCGGCGCCCCTCCCGGACTTCACGCGTGAGTGTAACGTCCTCGATGCTCGGACCGCCACCAGCTCGACAGACGGCGAGGAGAACCCTCGCCACCGCGCCGTAGATGACCAGCGTCGGGCGCGCCTCGACGAGATCGCCGAGGCCAAGCGCCAGCTCGACGAGGAGCTGGCAAACCTCCACCAGGCACTCGGCGAGGAGGGCGAGCCACGTGACCTCCCGTGTGACCAGCGGCGGGAGCAGCATTGAGAGCAAGAAGCGGAGCAGCCGGCACCACAAGCTCGCGGGCGTGCGCGTGATGTGAACCGACGCATCAATGAGGATGTCGCCGTCGATGGTGGTGACACGTCACACTTCAGGCGCGCGTCGCAGAACCTCGCGGCAGCGGCCATGCTCCTACGCGGTTGCCCCGAGCTGGCTACACCCGAGGAGAAAAGGGTTCGCCAGCAGCTCAAGACCCTCCTTGAGACGGCGGGCGCGCAGCAAGCCGAGAGTTCAGCATCACGCCAACACTCGGCGTGTGAGGCACGAGCCGCGCCATCGGTGCGACGCCAGGACCCATCTCCGTCGAGGCACCGAGGGCACGACAAGGAGGCCGACGAACCATCAGTTAAGTCACGACTGGGACCCCACCACGACGCCCGCGATACACTCAAAGCTCGCCGTCGAGCCGCCAGCGACGACGACTAGGACTACGACTACGGCAGCAACAACGACAGCCACGACCACTGTGATGAGCGCCGCCCGCGCCGACGACACAGCCAGAGGCGTGGCGGGCGCTACGACAGCGAGGAGGATCGCGACCGCAGCTGGTCGCCTGATCCAAAGGGACCTCGCACCTTTGGTCGGAAGGTGCAAGACGCACGGTTCCCCTCGTGGCTCCAGGCTCCGACAACCGTCCCCAAGTACGATGGGGAGACCAACCCTAGCGTGTGGTTGGAGGACTACAGGCTCGCGTGTCGAGCAGGCGGGGCGACGGATGATTTGTTCATCATCAAGAACTTACCGCTCCACCTCGCTGACTCAGCGCGGACCTGGCAGGATCAACAGCTAGACAGACCTACGGGAGACCTTCATCGGCAACTTCCAGGGCACGTACGCCTGACCCGGCAAGCAGTGGGAGCTGCAGAACTGCAAGCAGCAGCCGGGAGAGAGCTTGCGCGACTACATCAGACGCTTCTCAAAGCGCTGCACCGAGCTCCCCACAGCGACCGACAACGAGGCCATCTTGGCATTCCAGAACGGCACCACCTGCACCACCCTCATCCACCGGCTAGGGCGAAGGACCTCGAGGACTACTCGGGAGCTCCTCGACATTGCAACCAATCACGCCGACGGGGAGGAGGCAGTCGCGGTGACGATGATTCCCCCTCCGAGCAAGGGGAAGCAAGTCGTAGATGGAGGCGAAGGACCCTCCACGCGGTCCAAGAAGAAGAAGAAGGGCGACAAGTGTAGCCGCGATGACAATATTGTCGCAGCAGTCGAGCGCAAGGCTACTCGCCCCAAGAGCAACCAGAGCGGTCCCCCGAAGGATCATCTCGAGAGGCTCTTGGAAGCACCGTGCACCCACCACGAGACGCCTGTCAAGCACGCGCTCAAAGACTGTCGTTTGATGAAGAACTACGTCAACGCACGCTCAGGCCCAAGACGACGGATCCTCCAAAGAAGGTCGCGCCACCCCCCGAGAACGACGACGATGAAGAGGAGGTTGTCTTCCCTCGCAAAGACGGCGCGGTCCACATGATCTTTGGTGGGGCACCGGCGCGACCGTCAAAGCGCAAGAAAAAGCTGATCTGGCGTGAGGTCTACAACACCGAGCACGCGACGCCATCGTACCTCAAGTGGTCGGAGACTCCAACCACCTTCGATCGCACGAACCACCCCGACCACGTGCCGCAACCAGGATGCTACCCTCTTGTGGTGGCTCCACTGATCGGGACCAAGCGGGTCCACAAGGTGCTGATGGATGGAGGGGGCAGACTCAATATTATGTACATGACGACGCTCGACAGCATGGGCATCTCGCGGTCCCGACTGCGCCCATCGCCAACACCTTTCCATGGGGTCATCCCCGAGAAGGACGCACTCCCGATAGGGCAGATCGATCTGCCCGTCACGTTCGGGACTTCGGGGACCTTCCACACGGAAACCCTCACCTTCGAAGTGGTGGGGTTCTCGGGGACGTACCACGCCATCCTCGGGAGGTCGGCCTACGCGAAGTTTATGGCCGTGCCCAACTACACGTATCTCAAGTTGAAGATCCCCGGTCCGAAGGGGGTCATCACAGAGGGGGCTACGTTTTAGTACGCGTACGAGTGCGACGCGGAGTGCTTTCAGTTCGCTGAGACATTCATCCGGTCCGAGAAGCTCCACGCCGAGCCTCCCTCCGAGGACCAAGATATCCCCGAGTCATCTAAGCGAGCGGCCTGCTCTTTCGAGCCCGCCAAGGATGTCAAGGATGTGGCTGTCACCGATGATGGCCGCACGCTCCGTATCAGGACGGCGCTCGATCCTAAATAGGAAAGCGCGCTCGTCGACTTCCTCAAAGCGAACCTCGACGTGTTCTCATGGAAACCTTCCGACATGAAGAGCATCCCGAGAGAAGTTGCCGAGCACAAACTGAACATCAAGCCGGGATCGAAACCGGTAGAGCGGCGCATGCGCCGCTTCAACGATGACAAGTGCAAGGCCATCAGAGAAGAGATCAAGAAGCTTCTTAGTGCAGGGTTCATCCAGGAAGTGTTCCACCCCGAGTGGCTAGCTAACCCTGTACTTGTAAAGAAGAAGAATAAGAAATGGAGGATGTGTGTTGACTACACGAGCCTTAACAAGGCATGTCCCAAGGATTCGTTTCCTTTGCCTCGCATAGATCAGGTAGTCGATTCAACGGCAGGGTGCGAAACCCTCTGTTTTCTCGTTGCGTACTCCGGGTACCACCAGATTGCAACGTGTATAGCGGACCAACTTGCGACGTCCTTCATTACTCCCTTTGGCACTTATTGTTACAACTTGATGTCGTTCGGGCTCAAGAACGCAGGCGCTATGTTCCAAAGATGCATGCGATGCGTCTTCGGTGATCTCATAGGGCGAATAATCGAAGCATACGTCGATGATATCGTGGTCAGGTCGAAGAAGACGGGTGATCTGACCCCCGACCTCATGGAAGTGTTCGTGAAACTGAGAGAACACGGGGTGAAGCTAAATCCCGAGAAATGCGTTTTCGGGGTTCCAAGGGGCATGCTCCTTGGCTTTGTCGTGTCAGAACGCGGCATCGAAGCCAATCCCGAGAAGACCTCGGCCATCACTAACATGGGGCCAATCCAGAATCTGAAAGGCATGCAGCGTGTTACAGGTTGCCTTGCAGCTCTCAGTCGATTCATCGCTCGACTCGGAGAGCGCAGCTTGCCGCTGTACCGTCTGATGAAAAAGTCCGACCACTTCGCGTGGACGCCAAAGGCCCAGGAAGCACTCGACAAGCTCAAGAATCTGCTAAAGAGTCCACCAATGCTCACAGCACCAATGCCAGAGGAGCAGATGCTCCTGTATGTAGCTGCGACAACACAAGTAGTGAGCGCTGCGCTGGTGGTCGAGCGAGAAGAGCCTGGAAAATCACTTAAGGTGCAGCAGCCCGTTTATTTTGTGAGTGAGGTACTCTCCGACTCGAAAATTCGCTACTCACAAATTCAGAAACTCGTGTATGCTGTCTTGATCACCAAGCGCAAGCTTCGACACTATTTCGACTCGCATCCCATCACGGTGGTGTCCAAGTACCCGCTCGGGGAGGTGATCCAGAATCCTAAGGCCGAAGGGAGAATAGCAAAGTGGGCCCTCAAGTTGATGGGGCAAAATGTGTCTTACGCACCGCGCAGTGCCATTAAGTCACAGGTGCTGGCGGATTTCGTTGCTGAATGGACAGAGATTCAAACTCCGCCGGCGCCGATCGAGCACGAGACGTGGACAATGTACTTCGATGGATCTGTCATGAAGGAAGGAGCAGGGGCAGGCCTTGTCTTCATCTCGCCTCTGGGCGTGCGTATGGAGTACATGGTTCGATTGCATTTCCCTGCTTCCAACAACGTGGCCGAGTACGAGGCGCTCGTCAACGGCCTTCGAATCGCGATCGAGCTCGGTATCCGTCACCTTGAGATCCGTGGAGACTCCGAGCTTGTCGTGGATCAGGTCATGAAGGAGAAGAATTGCGTCAACCTAAAGATGGCGGCCTATTGTCGAGCTGTCCGACAGCTAGAAGACAAGTTCCATGGGCACGAGCTCCACCACATGCTGCGCGACTACAACAAGGCGGCGGACATCCTCGCCAAGGCTGCCATAAGCCGCAAGCCTGTACCACACGGTGTGTTTTCCAGTGACCAGCATGCACCGTCTGTCCGAGTTGATGAAGAACAACCGCCAGAACCAGAAGCGCCAGAAGTTATGGAGATCGATCAACCGCAAGAGCCAAACTTGGAATACCCTGACTGGCGTTTTCCGATCCTCGAGTGGCTAGTCGAGGGGAAGCTACCTTCCAATCAGACGGAGGCGCGCCGCATCTCGCGGTGAGCCAAAGCATACGTCCTTATCGACGGCGAGCTCCACAAGCGAGGCGCGGCGGACATGTTCATGCGCTGCATTCTAAGAGACCAAGGCCGGGACCTGCTTCAAGAAATCCACGCTGGCACATGCGGACATCATGCCGCCGCAAGAACTTTAGTCGGAAAATCATTCCGACAAGGTTTTTATTGGCCCACTGCGCTGGTAGACGCCAAGGACATCGTGCGACACTGCGCGGGTTGTCAGTTCTACGCTCGCCAAACTCATCTCCCTGCGCAAGCGCTTCAGAACATCCCCATCACTTGGCCATTCGCTGTATGGGGGCCCAACATAGTCGGGCCATTCAAGCAAGTGCCCGGGGGTTTCATGCACCTACTCGTGGTCGTTGACAAGTTTTCAAAGTGGATTGAGGCCCGACCCGTCGTCAAGATCCGTTCTGAGGTGGCCGTGGCATTCTTCACCGACATCATTTATCACTTCGGGATCCCGAACTCGATCATCACGGACAACGGCACACAGTTCACAGGAAATAAGTTCCTCAAATTCTGCGATGACAATAACATCCGTGTGGACTGGGTAGCTATTGCACATCCAAGGACCAACGGGCAGGCCGAGAGAGCCAATGGCATGATCCTACAAGGATTGAAGCCCCGGATTTTCAAGCACCTCGAGAAGTTCCGGGCAAGATGGGTCGCTGAGTTGCCATCCGTTCTCTGGAGCCTGCGCACCATGTCGAGTTGAGCCACCGTCTCCACACCATTCTTCATGGTGCACGGGTCGGAAGCGGTCCTTCCGACAGATATCGACTATGGCAGCCCCAGAGTCCGGGCATATACTGAAGAAGGGAACCAGGTCGCACTCGAGGATGCGATAGACCAGCTCGATGAAGCACGTGACGTGGTGCTCCTACTTTCAGCCTGGTACCAGCAAGCATTGCGGTGCTATCACGAGCGCAACATACACGATCGCCAGTTCCAAGTCGGAGATCTGGTGCTCCGGCGAGTTATGAGCAACAAGGACCGACACAAGCTCACGCCCCCGTGGGAGGGGCCGTACATCGTCGATCAAGTGCTCCGACCGGGAACATTCAAGCTCCGTCACGACGATGGCACGATCATCGCCAACGCATGGAACATAGAACATCTACGTCGTTTTTACCCTTGAGTAACGTTCCTTGTTTCAACTTATGATCAATGAATAATGCCATGTGCCTTTGTTCTCGCCTCATAAGTTCGCAATCTTTTTGTGTTGGCATCTTTTATGTATGTTTCAACGCTATCTAAAGATTGAGCGGCAAATGTCCCTGCACCCATGCAGAGACAATTACCGCTCGGGGGCTACCCGGGGCACGATGCCCCCCTTTCGTTTTCCTGTTTTCGAAAGAAAACTCTCTGACAACTTTGTCGCGACCAATCGCACGAGCGAGCGGTTCTTTTTGGCGGGACACCTTTATCTTGTGAGGGGAAAGGATGTTGGTCTGTGAGCGTTTCGACGTTGTTGCTTGTTCAAGGCTCTTAGCACTTATGCCCCCGCGGCTACAGTATGAAGACTTGCAAGCGCAGCTCGGACCCACAGGTTGGCGTCCGACTACTTTCAGAAAGTACTCGGGTAACCGCTCGGGCTCCGGCTCAAAACAGTTTTTAAGAAAAATGCGCGAGTCACTTTCTGAACATCCCTAAAGTACTCGAGGGCTGCGGTTAGTGGTGGCACTTTACGACTTAGGCTGATCGAGTTCTCCGACTCCTACGCCCCCGCGGCTCCAGAGTAACGATTCGGTTGGCCTAAGTTCCTAAGTATCGCTACTTCATTTCACAGTCGTCTCAAAATACTCGGGGAAGGCATCAGAAATGACGATTTCGAAACAAAATGAAAACTGTTCAAAAACAGTACGCATACAAGTTTCGTTTAACCATTATACAAACTGATACATCTAATGGGAAGGCCCGGAGCTGTTTGCTGGTGTGTCTCTTGGAATCAGGTCCAGGTCCATCATCGCGGCGTCAGCCATGGCACGGGCGAAGGCGGCGCAATCCTCCTTGATCTTGTTGAGCTCCTCGTTCGAGTAGCCGGGGGCCCAACCGCCGCTCAGCGCCTGAAGGTCCAACCCCTGGTAATGCGAGTTGAACATGGAGAGGACCCGGTGCACCACCTGTCGAGACGTCGACAGCTCTTTCTTCTTGACAACGCCCGGCAGAAGATTGATCCGGTCGCCGAGCGTCTGGGGAGGCATCTGGCCGGGTGGAGCGCCAAGATCCGTCAAGATCTTGTCAACGTACCGGCCGAACTTGGAGTGATCCAAGATGTCCTTTTTGCGCACCTCCTCCGCCTCGTGCTGAGCCTTCCGAGAATCCTCGAGCTCGGCCTTGACCTCTGAAGACGGTGAACGAGTCGGAGCTGAGCTACGAGAGGCGCAATCAGAAGGAAGAAGGGGGCAAGATAAGAAGAACGTACTTGAAAGCAGGTCCACCAAGTTCTTGGCCGTCCCGGACATCTCGTGGATCTTGAGCTCGGCGGCGGTGACTTCCTGAGCCTTTTCCAAGAGCTTGACAGCCAATGTAGCACGAGCTGCACGAAGCCCTGTCAAAAACCAAAGGACAAGTCAGCATCTGCAATGACTAACGCAAGGAAGGAAACATCACGAAAGCTAAGGGCGCAAGGCTGCTCACCCTGAAGATCTTGCGTCAGCTTGCTGTTGTCTTCGCGAAGCCGGGTCCCCTCATCAGTGGCCTCCTGCAGTTTGGTGGAGAGGTCGCAGACCTGCTTGTTCGTCGTTTTAAGGTCCACCTCAGCATGCACCAGGTCTTGCTGCAGGTCTGCCACCTTCTTCTCGAGCGTCGCCTTCTCTTCAGCGGCAGCCTGGGACGCGGCCTCAGCAGCAGTGGCTGCAGCGGTTGCGGTCCGAGCCGTCTCAGCAGCAGTTGCAGCAGCAGTTCGCAGCTCCGCAGCTGTGGCCCCTGCCTAGGCAAGCTTGGCCTCGAGGGCCGCCTTCTCTGACATGGCGGCGTCCGCAGCAAACTACGCGGCCGCTGCGCGGTCTTCTATTGACTTTGCCGTGGCTTCGAGTGCGGTTCTCACCGATGCTTCGCCCGCCGCCGCTCCTACAGCCGCCAGTCGGGCGGCAACCAGCTGCATCTCCAGCTGGACCTTCTCGGCCCGGAGCTCCTCGATGGTGCGCGTCTTCCTGGCGCTGCAGCTAGCAAGCACCTCGACCGAGTAGAAGATCAACCACAGAAACAACCCAGAAACAACAACACAAAGTCGAGATTGGGATCGACTAACTCACCGACGAGGCCGGAACGACCAGCTCATTGACAGCCTGCTCCGCCCACCGTAAGCCCCACTCGAGGTGGTGACGGGCCGTGGCCTCCTCATCCTCGTCGTCGTGCGCCTCGACTTTGTGGGCTCCGGTCCATGAGGCGCGCCCAAGGCCAAGGTTGTGCTCTTCCCCCTCCGTGGCTGGGAAGGGGCGGGCTCCCGAGCTCTCTCTGACCTCTCGGACGGTGATCAGGGAAGCACTACCCACCACGTCCTCGAGGGTAGCGGGTGCCTGCGCGTCAGGAAGCGGCGAGTCCTCAACCTCTGCCACCTCTATGACATCAGCGGCGGGCTGGCGCGACGGCTCCGGCGGCACGATGGAGTCTGGCCTTGTTTCCGCCGTCTGGCCAGTGGAATCCTCAGGGCTCGCCACGGCCGCCTCGACCGCGATGACGACCACAGGAGCAAGCGTCACGGGCGTCTCGACTGGCAGCTCCTCCGGTGCCGACAGGCACCTTTCCAGCTCGGCCGCGAAGGCGGCTCCATCACCACCCAGGAAGTTGGGCCCTTCCATATCGACGGCCACCTGGAGCTGTGTGGATGACGCGAGCACCGCCATCGCCTCGGTCTCGCCTTCGCCGGCGCCCGACGCCGGGGGCGCGCCTTCCCTTGGAGCCGCTTGCGTGTCAACGTCACGCCCGGAGATGGGCGCCGTCGGGGGCTCAATCTGCTCAGGGGCTGCCTGCCCCTCGGCCGCATCTCCGCCCCCTGACGATGGCGGAGGCGCCGCTGCCTCGTGAGTCTCGGTCGCATCAGCGGCCCGGCCCTCGGCTTGAGCCATCACCGGCGTGGGCGGGGGAGAGCGGATGGAGGATTGCGCACGCTCAGAGCCGCGCGCTTTCGCGGCGCAAGGCTGAGCGCGCCAGTATCGGAACGACTGGCACGAGCGAGCAAGTCAAAAGACGAACGAAAAATCAAGAATAGGATAACAAGACAGCGCAGAACGACACTTACATGGAGGAGGTGACACAGGCCCGCTTGACGGGCCTGGGGGCCGCGCCCGACGACTCGGGGGCTGGCCTCTTGTTCACCGCCACGTCGGACGGCGGGCTCCGACCCCCGCCTTGGGCGAGGGGAACCTGCACAGGCGGGGCCCCGCTGCCCCGGATAACTAGGGACTGGAGGCGCCGCGGGGGTGTGCTCACGTTCTCCTCCTGCGACACACTCGGAGTGGGCGCCGGCGACGTCGATCTCGTCTTCGGAGGCGACCGCCTCCTTGGAGAGTGCGACCCCCGCCGCGATGAGTCGCCTGAGGGACGGCGGGCGGACGAGTCGCGGTCCGCCGGCCACCTGGACGAGTCGCCTCGTCGCGGGGAGGTCTTCCTCTCGCTCTGATGTTCTTGGCCGCCGGGGCCCGACCGGGAGCGAGTCACCCTCCGATCCTCTTGGACAGGACGTGGAGATGGGCGCGAGCTAGAGCTCGTCCCTTGCTCACGGGCGGCCGGCTCCGGGCGCTGCCTAGAGCTGGTCCCCGCGGCCTGCTGCTGGGGAGGGGGCGACACGGACGACGACGCCAGCGCGCTCCAGTCGACGCCAGTGCCTCCATCATCACCAGACCATGGCGGCGACGAAGAAGGATCTTCGTCCGAGGAGACGGCGGCCTCTTTCAGCTTCCGACGCTTGGCGTGGCGGTCGTTTCGCTCGTGCTTCGCGATCTCCTTGTCCTTATGTTTGGCCTTGCGGTCGGCCCTCCTCCTGTCCACGGCGGCCTGGGCGCGATTGGGCATCGCGTCCTCTGGAAGAGGAGGCTTCGCGGGGAGAGGGTGCGCGGGCCTCAACTAAAGACAAGGAAGAAAATGAGAATCAACACGAAAAACGCAAGATAGTCGGAAAGCTTCTCGAAAGGAATAAGAGCTTACGCATTTTATGGTCCCCTCTCGGGGAGCATGGGTAGAAGTCGGGGCGTCGGCCACGAGTAGGTGGCCTTCCCAATGGCCAACCCCACTCGGCGCTGGATCTCATCCAGCGAGGGGAGCTGGGGCGCCGTCACGGTCCCTTCGAAGGGAGCTTTGTCGGGCGTCATCTGGCAGATGCGCAGGTGACGCCGCCGGAGCGGGACGATCCCCAGCGCGTGGTACTGGCCGATAACGGCTGCCAAGTCAACCCCGGCGTCACGCAGCTTGGACAGCACCGCCCAGCAATCCCCGAGTAGCCTCTCCTGCTCCGCCTTCGGGGGCTCGTAGCTCCAGTTTGCCAGCGCCTCGGCGATTGAGGCGCCGGTATACTTCGGAAGATGGTGCTCAGGGTCATTCTTGAGATAGAACCACCCCTTGTGCCAGCCGCTGTTAGAGCTCGTCAGCGTGAAGGGGATGTATTCCTCTCCCCTCCCCGTCTTCATCCGAAGGTTGGCGCACCCGATCATCGCGGGGAGCGACTTGTCCTTCAGGCAGACGAATTTGAAGAAGTACCGGAAGAGATGCCAATGGGCACCCACTCCTAGGTACCCCTCACACAGCGCCTCGAACGCCGCCATGTGCTGGATGCTGTTGGGGTTAAGGTGGTGGAGCTGCAGCCTGTACTCCGCGAGGACGGCGCGGATGAATCGCCCGGCGGGAACGGAGAAGCCCCGTTCGTGGAATGTCACGAATGAGACAACGTAGTCAGGTGGCGGATGCAGAACAGACTCGCTGCCCGGGACCTTCCATTCCTCGGTGGCGGTGAGCACCGGCAGCTGGCCGGCGGCGATGAGGCGCTGGAGGATCCCGCGGGTGATGTTGGAGCGCGTCCAATTCGACATGGCGTTGTCGAGCTTGGGGGCGTGAAGCGAATGGAAGAAACGACGGCGGCGGCGCAGTGGATAGAGCGAACGAACGAGCGGCGCTGGCTAAGGAAAGAAATCGGGGGAGCAAATGATTCACACCTCAACCGGCGCGCGAGTTATAAGGAGCGGACGTGGACACCGGCCTTAAATGATGGCCCCACCACGCCGTAAAACCGCCCGCTTAGGGGGGCGCATCCCCCAAGGTGACAGGGGCACGCTCCCGCGACGATTCGAAACTAGGTGGGCCCGCGAGTCTGAACCGGCAGTGCGCCGTCCCCTCCAACCGTCACGACCGCCACGACCATTATGACGGGTGCAACTTCTGATACGGCCACGACTGGAGATTTCGAAGCAACAACTGTTCAAGATTTAAACCCCACAAACGAGTCTACAACTCCTTCGTGGGCTCGGGGGCTACATCCGGCAGATGCGCTCGCGCGCACCCACCGAGCTAATCAAAAAGCAAGAACTACAACACTTCTCCGGCGCTGAGCCTGCGAGCGAGTCCTTGACTCCCACCACAGGCTCGGGGGCTACTGACGAGGGCCTAGATTAGGACCCCCTAAGCAACAAGATAATTACCCTCGAGATGGAGTCTTCTGACACCATTGACAACATCAAGGCTAAGATCCAGGACAGGGAGGGATGCAGATCTTCGTCAAGACCCTCACTGACAAGACTTCCCCACCTCCGAGTACCCTCCGCCTCGTCTCCGACCAACTTCGGCCTCGCACGAGTACTCTCCGCCTCGCCTCCGACTAACTCATTCGCACGAGTAGCCTCCGTCTCCGACTAGGACGGGGCCCACATGTGAAGGTCGGAGTGCGGGTCAGGGGCCCAACACGAACGTGGCGCCGCCCTAATTTTTGGACTCCCCCGCAACGACACGCATGGTGCCAGTTTCCACGCCATGCAAAGACCGCAGCTGGCGCGACAGGAGGACGACATGTTCTGACAGGGGCCGTAATGACGCACAGTGCGTTCCCACGACCTCCAACATGCCGTCCCATCCAACACCGGCTGCACGCAACCCCGTCAGAGCTGGCACTTGATTACCGTCTACGGCCGGCACCTACCAGTACTTAGGCCATAACATGGCGGGCATAAGTGACACTCAAGAGGGCTGAGTCACCAAGTGAACTACTCGGAGGAGGTGTCAAGTACCCGGGAAGTACAGTGTCACCAGCACACGCGGCGGCCTCTAACGACGCCACAGCTCAGCGCCCTTCAACGCCGCCTGACGGACATCAATGACGGAAAGGACTTCACAATACCATAGCACTGTAGCTTATTTTTGTTTTCCCTCTTTGCCCCTCGCCCTTGCATCTATAAAAGGGGGAGGAGTGCAACCGACGGAGGGGCTGACCGATCACCAAGTTTGTAACCCCTACTACAGACACCCCTGGTATAGGAACATGAGTACTCGGAACTGGACGTAGGGTATTACTATCCGGAGACCCGAACCAGTATAAACCCTTGTGTCTCCCGTGCCATCTATCCGGGTCCGACGCACGACACGTTACAAATCTACTGCCGACGGTTGAGAACCCCGACAAGTACCGCGTGGTGTCTACGCCCGGTACTAATTAGTACCGGGCCTAGACACCACTCAGTACTAATGTGTGGCACATTAATACCGGGTGAATCTTGCCCCGATACTAAAACTTAGCACCGTCAGCTCCCGTCCGTGATTCCCCACACGTCCGCACTGTGCGCTGCCCCCTTCTCTCTCTCCCTTCCCCTTAACTGCAGCAGGCGCCCCCACCCCCCCTCTCTTCTCTCTCCACCCACTCTCTTCTCTCTCCTTTTCTCTCCGCAAGCTTATCTCCTTGTTTCCTCTCCAGGTCAGGGCGGGCGGATCCCCGGCGTGCGACAGCGCCGCCCATGGCGCGGGCACGACAACCACGCGGGGGTGGGGCCTAGCCTCCCGGCGCGCGGCGGCCCTAGCCTGGGCGGAGGCCTCCGGCCCTCCCCGGCGCGTGGCGGCGCCGCCCATGGCGCGAGCACGGCGGCCACGTGGGGCGGGGCTCGGCCTCCCGGCGCAGGAGTGGCGGCCCTAGCCTAGGCGGGGCGGGTCCGGCATCCCATCGCGCGGAGGCGGAGGCCTCCGGCAGTCCTCCAGGCGCGCGGATGCCGGGGACGTGGCGGCGCGGAGGTCGGGGGCGTGGTGGGATGTTCTTGTTCTCCGGAATTTTTCTTCTTCTTGTGAATCTTGTTCCTGTGAATCTGTAGTGGTTGTTGTGAACATGTTTGTGATGTGATTTTTATGAGATTGTGCTTGTGAGAATGTATGATTGTGAGATGCGTTCATATTATTTTGAAGGGAAAAGTCCGATTTACAACCTTGAACTAGCACACAAGTCTGGTTTTCAACCTTAAACTACAAAACCAGACATAAAAGGTCATCCAACTATCAAAACCGTGTAAGTTTCAACCTTTGAGCGGTTTTGGAGGTGGTTTTCCATTTTGTGAAAATGTTAAAAAAAATGGTTTCATCTAAAAAATCATAACTAATTCATTTTAAATCAGAAAAATATGGAACTAATACCCAAAGTTTTATAAAAATGTCACCTATCTATTGGTGCACTATTTGGAGTTTTTTTAAATATTATATGTTCAAGTTTCTAGTTTTTATTGCTTTTTCTAAAAATACTAGGAATATGAATAATAAGATGCAGATGACTCCAAATAGTTCACCAATAGATAGGTGACATTTTTATAAAACTTTGGGTATAAGTTCCATATTTTTTTATTTAAAATGAATTAGTTATGATTTTTTAGATGAAACCATTTTTTTTAACATTTTCACAAAATGAAAAACCACCTCCAAAACCGCTCAAAGGTTGAAACTTGCACGGTTTTGATAGTTGGATGGCCTTTTATGTCTGATTTTGTAGTTTAAGGTTGAAAACCAAACTTGTGTGCTAGTTCAAGGTTGTAAATCAGACTTTTCCCTATTTTGAATGGACGGGTTAGCTGTTTAGTGACTCTGTTGGTTGGAATGGACGGGTTAGCTGTTTAGTGTGTTCGGCTGGCTTGCAAGAACTTGGGTGTGCCATCTCTTGTTTGCCGTGGTGCGTGGGGGCGAGAGCCATGTCTGGATTGCACTTGAAGCGTGTGTGGACGAGTGAGTGCTACCAGCTTCATCAAGAGTGATTCATCAATCAAAGAATCAATGTTCGTTGGTATGCTATCAATAATCTTCAGAAAGGACTTTGTATGATATTCGAGTAGTATTTGATTCAGCACGGATACTCATATTTTTCTAGATCAATGGCTTGCTCCATACAGGAACAGGATGACACATGGCTCATTGAAAAAGAGCCCTAATGGGAAACTGGCATATCCTGTTGTGGATATTGAATTCTTTTCATGGTTGTGGTCGAATGCCCAGGAAAATGATGCATTGAAATACCGTATAATGTCTTCAAAAGGCTTTTAACTTGGTAGACGATATGGATTGTCAGATTTGTTTTTTTAGCAAACTTGGTAGGTGCTCTACCTTTTCATTATAGTAGGAAGTAGGGGGGGGGGGTATTTACATGATCAATGGAGAGAAAGTGACGGAAAAGAAAAGCGAAACAACCCACAAGACATACAAGTTTTACTGAACTAAAGTATTAGCCTCCCTAAAATTGCATACGTCCATCCTGACCACTCCTACTAGCTGATCCAAAGTGAGTCCCTTGTGCTGAAATACTCTTCTGCATCTTTCCTTCCAAAGGTTCCAGACAGTGTAGATGACGATCTGTAGGTTCCTTTCCAAATCCGGCGCACCAGCTTGCAAGATTGACTTCCACCATCGCCGCACTGATGTGTTCACCCTTGCAGCCGGCAATTGCAGTTGAGACCACGCTGCAATGCAGTGTTGACTCCCCCGTTGTATGACAGAGTTTACAAATGGGATCAGCTTGGCCGCCTCGTTTGATAATGCGGTCTGAAGTTGGTAATCTGAATTGCAACATCAGCCACATGAACAATCAGCACTTTGGCTCCACCTTGGCCTTCCAGATTAGCCCCCATCGATTGTCCCTCACTGATCCAACAAACTGAATGTTGTAGGCCGAATGAGCTGAGTATTTGCCATTAGCTGTGAATCGTCAAAGAATGGTGTCTTCAGCCTCCCCAAGTTGCACCTGAGATATCTGGGTCCATAGCTCCACAAACTGTCTTAAGGCAATTTCAGATGCAATGCGTCATAGTCCTCGCATCCATTGTTGTTTTGCATTGTTTTGAATCGACATTAAGTTTTTTTAGCATTATTACCGATTCCTCCCAGAATAAGCCAAAACATGTAATGGCAGTTCCTTGGTATGCTATCAATCTTCAGAAAGGACTTTGTATTTGCAAAAATTTTTTTTTTTTGCGAGAATGTATTTGCAAATTGAGGGTAGCTTAGGTGGTAATGTTTGTTGCAGTGGAATCTCCACATTCGTACTCAAGTATTTGACTCAATCAACACGAGTGCTCATATTTTTTTCTAGATCGATGGCTGCACATGGTTCACTGAAGAAAAAGTACTTGCTCCAAAGGAAGAGGATGGCACATGGTTCTTTGAAAAAAAGAGTCCTAATGGAAACTGGCATATATACTGTTGTGGATATCGAATTCTTTTTATGGTTGTGGTCGAATGCATAGAAAAAATGGCGCATTGAAGCACCATAAAACGTCTTCAAAAGGGTTTTAACTTGGTAGACGATGCGGCTTGTCACGCACTGGTTTTGAATTGGTGTTAACTTTTTTCAGTGTAAACATGCCAAAAAATATTATTGTCATGAAGCAAATAAACATGCACTGCTATTTCAGGTTAAGTTTTTCTTGGATCACTCGTTCAGCAGATTTGGGACTTTACCTTAGTAAATTGATTAGTTTCAGCACAAGCTTTCAACCATGAACTGCCCTTACTTAATTCTTTCTCTTAAAGTGGCTCTGCAAACTAGCCAGGCTACAAGATTACAACAAGCATTTTATTTGAATATCAACTAGAATCGACGTAAAATGTGATTCAACCCCCTCCGAACGTGTTGGTACAATACTCGGTACAACATCACACACAACACGAGCGGAGACCAAATGATCTGATCAACCTTCCAGATGCAGGCAACGTTATAGGAATGCAACAGTTGCACGTTAATTTTAAGAATTGGAATATTGCCTCCCTCTTACTCTGCAGCATAAGTTTCCTAGCGCGCCCAAAGGTTTTGGAGAAGTAGAATTCCAGTTGCATCGCATTCCTAGTCAACCGCATCGGCCATGGGCTCATCAGTTACTTTCAATGTTTCTCTAGTTGCCCTCCCCCCCATCATAATTTCCTTCTTGCAGCTCAGTGTTGGTCCTGAACAAGCATCTTATATTAAAAACAACTGGGATTATTCAAGTATATATGTTGGTGCGCATATTGTAAGTTACTTTTTTACCAATCCGGTCCGCTACCAATAATCAGTGCTGTGTGTACTAGAAGGAGTAATTGAGAAGTGTTGAAGATAGTACAAGAAAAGCTTGTGTTATTTGGTCATTGAGAAATCAAGTCCTGATATTGATAGCGCTTGACCCATCAATTATCATGAAATTACCGACGTTGGTCGGGAGTGGAGGATATAGATGGCCAAACGGGCCGCTCGGGCCCGGCCCGTCTAGGCCCAACACTATACATGCCTGATGATCGACTTTTCGTGTCGGCCCAGGCCCGGCCCTAAGGCCTCTTTGGTCGTGTCGGGTTAGCCCGAGGCACGGCAAGGCCCGACGGCCCGTCTAGCCCGACAACCCGACGAGGCGAGCAGCCGTGCCTCAACACGGCGTCGCGACAGCGGCAGGCGGTGTCGGTGCCCAGCGGACGTCGTCCCGGCTACGCCACCACGGCGGAGGAGGCTGTGTGGCGCTCGCGTGGGAAGAGGAGAGGTCGGGATGGCCGCGCGGCCGCTAGCTCTTCTCTGACAGCGATGCGGCCCCCGACGGCGCATATCCCGCTGGCTTGCGGCGGCGCCTGGCTGCGGTGTAGATCCCACCAGCCCGCGGCGACGATCCCACAGGCCTGCGGCGGTGCCTGGATGTGACCATCGCAACAGCGGCGGCCGGCCGCCGGCGTGCCTGGCGCGGCAAGGATCGAGGGAGGGAGGGGCACGACTGAGACGTGAGGGAAGGAGGGGCGGAGCCGTGAGGGAGGGGTGGAGGGAGGAGGTGGCGGCTGTGGGAGTGGAGGAGGGAGTTAGGGTTTTCTTCAGCGGCGTATCTACCGGTGGGTCAGGGGGGCTCCAGCCCCCCCTACCACCCTGAATTCCACGTAAACCCTACAAATTTTCCATAGAAATTTTGAGGAGAAAAAGGAAGAAGAAGGAGGAAGGAAGAAGAAAAGGAAGGAGAGGTCCCCTAGCACCCAATCCTGGATTCGCCACTGGATTTCTTGTGGAACAGCAAAAAATAAAGTTTGCGTCTGAGTTTTTTTGGGGACCCACAAACAATAAAAGGGGGCATCCTTTATCTTCTTCCCAGTGGTTCTCCGCCTCTTTGGTTCGTTCAGAGCCACACGCACATCGAAGGTGTCGGCCGAGCTGCAAGGTGAGCAGCACACTCTGGCACAACACGTCAACACCGATCCACTTCGCTTCAGAGCTTTCCTCTTCACCATGCCGCGACCCCGACTGCGGCGGAACTTTTTTTGAAAAGGGGACTGCGGCGGAACTGGCCGCACCGCTCGGTGGCCGGCAACCAGCGGACCAGGGCTGGCGTTGGCGCGGTGGCGCGATGGACGGAGCGGCACGGGTCCACGCGGTAGCGCACGGGGCTCGCGGTGGTCGCGCCAGACGCCGTGCACGGCACCCGCGGTGGCCGGCGCGGCATACATGGGAGTGCGGGGGCCGTCGCCGTCGCGGCCGTGCTGCCCGTGCACAGCACACGGTGCCTCGCGACGGCCGGTGCAGCGCACGTCTCCGCGGTGGCCGACGTGGCGCACTTCGGACTCCGGAGGCGAGTTTTTGGTTGAGCGACGTATTCTTTACATATTCATTACGTGTGGGTCCACAAAGTGGGTTCAAGGGGCGGTAGATGTGCGGTAGGTAAGAAAAATATTATTTTTTTTGACAGAAATGCTCTCTAAATTACGATTTTTATGGTTATTTCACCTTTTTAGTCATCATGCAACCTGACGGGTGGGTCCGGCGTGAGGGGTACGGCGGACCCGAATTAGGTGAGAATTATTTTTAATTATTTTCGCTCCTTATAGTATAGATTGGTAAGCTGCTAACAGGCCGTTGGGCGCATCGGGCTGGCCTAGAAATCGTGATGTGCCCATGCCGGGCCGTTGTGCCGAGGTTGCGGCCCAGGCACGATCCTGACCGTGCTGGACCGTTCTAGTGCCGGGCTTTTTCAGATCGTGCCCGTACCGGCCCATCGTACCTCGGCCGTCTGGCCATCTATAGTGGAGGGTCAATATTGATTCTCCTGAGACATCAAAGTTTGTAGTCTACTATTGAGCCACTGATCAACATAGTGTGAGATAATTCAATGATGCGTGGCACATCGGTGGATGAGAAAAGGTGTACCATGTTAGTCGACGGCTCCATCGCCCAAGTTGGTCGGCTTGTGTGGATGACGTAGGCACTTGGAAGCAAATCATAACATTGCACCTGACAGGCTTGTAATTGGTGGACTGTCCATGGCGCTGTTCAGCTCAGCTCGCGTTCCCCGTGCATCCCACTCCGAGAACCATGCCCTGGCGTGCTGGCGCCACCACACCACATATGTAGAAATAAAATAAAGAAATAAGTCTATTTCTTACCATTCAATTTTTGCTAAAGTTTGATTTTGGTCATCAGACTTCAAAATCGGGTATTTTTGGCCATCCAACTATCGAAACCATTCAAATTTGGCCATCAAGCAGTTTTGATGGGTAGTTTTAAGTTTTTTTATTTACAACTTAGTTCTTAGATCTTAAATGATTATTAATTTTTGCATGTATCTCCGATTTAGGTTATTGTTGCGGACACGTGTTCATAATTGTGAGCTTTATCTTTAAAATGTTATTTATACCATTTTACCTTTTATTTATTATATTATTCTTATGTCATTGTGTAAACACAACAATATAAGGAAAGTAAAATAAACGTTTACAAAATAACATGAACAATATTTTAAAAGATAAAGCTCATCGTTACAAATACATGACCACAAGAATCACTTAAATCGAAGATATGAGAAAAAAAACAGTAATCATTTTAAGATTCAAGGACTAAACTGTAAATAAAATATTCTTTTAACCTTAAAATGATTACTATTTTTTTCTCGTATCTTCGATTTAAGTGATTCTTGTGGTCATGTGTTTGTAACGATGAGCTTTATCTTTTAAATGTTGTTCATATTATTTTGTAATTGTTTGTTTTAATTTTCTGAAATTGGTGTTCTTACACAATAACATAAGAATAATATAACAAATAGTGATAAAATAAAATAAAGAACATTTCAAAAGACAAAGCTCATCGTTATGAACGTGGGACCACAAGAATCAATTAAATCGGAGGTATGGGCCAAAATTAATAACTATTTTAAGATCTAAGGACTAAATTGTAAATAAAAAAACTTAAAACCACCCATCAAAACCGCCCAATGGCCAAATTTTAACAGTTTTGGTAGTTGGGTTGACAAAAATACTTGGTTTTAATGTTCGCTAGGCAAAATCAAACTTTGGCAAAAATTGAATGGTCAAAAATGATTTTTTTATAAAATAAAATACACACTTGTATATATTCACCGGTCGCATTTACATCCCGCCCCTTGAATCGCTCTCACATGGTCTGTCAGCGGACAATTGGATCGATGAATCAGCCGCTTGGGCTCCATGAAAAACTGTGCTACATCATGTGTAGACCTCAAGTCTTTCTGCTCATGCGGACGGCGCCGAAAGGACTCACTCAATGTGTAGACATCTGCGAGCGGGCAGTAGGGATGGAGGTGAGGTGGTGGTGCTCTTCGTCTCAATGGCTGTGCGGTTTCGGCGTCGGCTCGGTGGCGGGTACGGGTGGCTTGCACTAGGAGCTCTTTGGTCCCAGCTAAGGTATGTCCCTGCGGTGCCATGGTGATATTGTTGGGTTGCACTGAGCCATTTTTCCGGCAGAGGAGATGTGGAGGCGACAGGGAGCCTGTTTGCTACTACTTGTCTGAGTGCGTGCTTAAGGTGCAGTGTTGTCCGGGCGAAAGCCTTCACCGACACTCTTGTCGGTGGTAGTGGTGGCGGCATCCTTGGGTGTCACTCCCCCGTGGGGGGCACCGTGTCCTGAAGCGTCGTGTCTCGAGGTGAAAACCTGGTCCATTGTTGGACGAGCGATGGCGGCACCACCGGTGTCGCGCCCTCCTTGGGGGCGTCGCTCATAGAGACTCGCCTCGGCTTGTGGTAGCGTGGAAGGTTGGATGGCTTGTGTGCAGTGGCAGTGGAGGTGCGCAAGGTCAATGTGTTGGCGGCAAGGTGCGGTGGACGTCCATGGGTGCTGGAGGTCTTGAGTTAGCACGCATGGTGTTGTGGTGATCTCGGTGACAGCTAGGCGGAAGTGAAGCTCTCTTTGCGGTTTCAGATACCTGAGTCCTTGGCAGAGGAGTGTGAGACGGTGGAAGAGGCGAGGCCCCCATGTAGAGTGGCTCGGATCAGTGAGTTTCAATGGTGCCGGGACGGGATTCCTTCGCTAATGCATCGCTGGAGCAGGGTGATCGACGATCATGGGTGTGCAACTTGAGGAAGATAGTCCCGTGGTGGAGGAGGTCTGGTAGTCGCTTGGGCTTGCAGCGGGCCATTGCTTTTGGTGTGGCACATTGGTGACGACGGCGCAGCTTGACGGCTTACTTTCAGCTCCTCTCCCAGGTGGTGTAGTGTTGTGTTGTGTGCGTTTGTTTGTGTGGTGTGTACGCTTCGGCATGTTATGTACGAATGCTTCTCCTTCTTATATGATATGGCAATGCTCCTGCCCTTAATTTCAGAAAAAAAGAATATGCAGAAATTTTCCACGTGCCACGCAAACCGTGCATAGCTATTCACAGACAAAGAAAGTGACATCGTGTTCTGTGGGATGGAGAGCACAAATCAGCTTCAATACATTAGAGCTCACCAGTCCATCAACCCGTACATCTGCATAGACTATTACTTTTAGATAACATGTAATAAATATTATAAATTATTATTTAGATTAGGGAGAATAGTCAATAATTTTTTTATTTAAATAGTGTATAATACATTAATGAGCATTGGCTAAAGATCCTATAACGATAGATTCTCACTACATGAAAACTCACATTGGTAACGGTCATAAATGGCCTTTAGTAACGGGCAAAACGCTCGTTGTCGATCAAACATTACAAATGAACTAACAAAGGTAACGAGCAGATGTCTGTTATTGATAACATGTATTTGTAACGGGCGTCTAACAAAGATCGTTACCACAACTACTCACCGGTTACCTAAATGGCTGTTTCTCCGGGCCCACAGGGGCCTTTGCTAATGGGCATAGACACCGAGCCCGTTACTGATAACATGTATTTGTAACAGGCGTCTTGTCGGTGTGGAAAGTAGTCCCGACACTAACTAGTAAGTTACGCTGTGATCAGCTTCTCGATGGTCGGTGCAAATGACAACACAGGGGACACAAGTTTATCCTGGTTCCGGCCGGGGCCGTACGTCCAGCAGTGGTGTGCTTGAGGCACTATATTGCGTTGCACCGTGGTGCTTGCAGAGGGGAGCTACAAGCGGGGCGGGAGAGGAGGCCGGACCTCCAGGTCCCTGAGGTTTTGATTGAGGCGAGTGCCAATATCGTGGTGAAGGCAGAAAGCGTGTGGGTCAGTGCTCTCCGTCGTCCCTCTGCGGCCAGGGGACTGCCCCTCCTTTTATAGGCCAAGGACGAGGCAGTTTACAGGCGTGCCGCACTGTTCTAGCTACGTGTGATGGCATGGCGGACAGTGCAACGGAGTGGACGGCCGTCCTGGCGAATCTTGCTTCTGGCGGAGCGTCACGGCGTGCCCTGTATCCGTCCAGGAGCGGCTTCGAGGGTGGCGGCGTAGGAGCTTCCCGTGTGGTCGTCGTCCGTACGCTGACTCGAGGGTGCGGCTGACGGGAGGTCGTAAGGGGCACAGCCGCGGGCGTGGCGGTGTCTTGTCGCCCCGCACTCCCACAGCGTCAGGGATGGCGCTGCAGTGCCCGGGATGGCGTCGTGATGGCGGGGATGGCCGCGCAGGACCGACGGTGACGGAGGTGACGCGCCTCACTGGTCCGACGTCATGGCATGGCCCCGGGCAGGCGCGGAGCAGGCGTCCGTCCCTTTTTCGAGGGTTCCGCCGTCCTCTTTCGAGCGTGCGGCGCGTTGGTCGTACGAGAGTGGGTGGCGCAGTGTCACGGAGCTGATACTGGCCTTGCCGCACAGTGGTGGGGATGGCCTCACCGGGAGAGTTGGCAGAACAGCGCCGGAATATGATTCCCGGGCGTGTCAGAGGGACGGCACGGCGAGGATTCGTCTTTGACCCGGGCGCCTGCAAGTGTCAGAACATTAAACGCCCCTGTCGGGGGAGCAGGTGCGGGGGCGGCGAGCCCGTGAGGGCCTCGAGCGAGGCGGAGTCCCATCCGAGGGGGCGACCGGCCCTCGAGCGAGGCGGAGTCTCACCCGAGGGGGCGACCGGCCCTCGAGCGAGGCGGAGTCTCGTTAGCGCGGCGCTGCGCCCCTCGAGCAAAGCGGAGTTTCGCCCGGGGGTGGCTGGGCCGACTGTTCTGGTGGGCCGCTGGGGCCACCAGGGCTGTGGGCCCGGCCGCTGGGCCGTGACTATCTTGAGCGTGTTTTAGGTTTGTGAATTCGTTTGTGTTTTATTTTTTGCGAAAGTGAATGGGTTTCCCCCGGTTTTTTAGGGGACCCTTATGGCTGTCCCCGACACGTGTAACAAAGACCGTTACCACAACTAGTTACCTGCCTGAAATGTCTGTTTCTCTGGGCCCACAGGGATCTTTGGTAACAAGAACAGAAACCGAGCCTGTTACATGAACTTAACATCGGAGACGCAGAAAATACTTCCATAACGTGTCTCCTCTGTCTCCACTAAAGGAGACGCGCATCTGGTGTATTCGGGTCTCCTCTGTCTCGACGAAAGGAGACACGTGCTATCTACGCGCGTCTCCTCTGTCTAGACGAAAGGAGACGCGTGATGTGAACCCGCGTCTGCTCTGTCTCGACGAAAGCGTCAACTTCTGAGGCCCACCGATCAGTATTGGTAACGGTTTTTTATGCAGCCCGTTACATTGTTGGCATACTTGTATGGGCGTTCCAAGTGAAGCACATTACTCACTGATCAGTTTTTGTAACGTGCTTTACTTAACGCACGTTACCGATACGTAGGCCACCACTACAGTAATCTGTCTGTTTTCTGGCTGAAACCTGGAACCAGCCAGGATTTGGCAGCCACCACAACAAGGAGACAGCACAAACACATTCTCATCACATATATACACAAGTAAGATCACATATATACACAAGCAAGATCACATCAAGTTCCTCATCAGACATGCAACAACTTTTTTTTTGATGCAACAGGAGGGGCAAGCCCCTACTGATTATATATATATTAAAAGAAGAACAGGGTTACAAAAGAGGTTTAGGAAACAAAGAAAATAAAAAAGATTACAGGGCTGATTCTATCCATAAATTCATTTGGGCTGATTTTAAGGGCTTTGCTCGAAGGATAACCCGGGCAAATTCTTGCTTGAACTTTGTTGAGACTGAAAAAAGATCTGGTTGCCTTCCTTCAAAAATAAGTCCATTCCGTGAAGTCCAAATGCTCCAGCACATAATGATGATAACATCCATGAAGAAATCAACATTGAGTTGTGTTCTTAGGGAAGATATGATGTCAAAAGGATCTCCTTGAGGTATGTTTAGATTCAGAAGAGACCAACAGGTTGTAGCAAAGGAGCAATGAAGAAAAAGATGTTCCACAGTTTCCTCCACAGAGTTAGCACAGAGGGCACAGTCATAAGATGGCAGGGCTCTATTTTTTCTTCTCAGAATGTTTCTTGTGCTGAGACGATCCTTCATAAGAAGCCAAAAGAAAACCTTATGTTTTTGCTGAGCAGAAGCCTTCCAAATCCATTTAAAACTCGAGTGAACAAATCTAGTACCAATTAGGATCTTGTAAGCTTTCTGGGAAGAAAAGAAAGGAGATCCCCAGGTATATGTCCAAATGTCATCCTCATTACCTACTGACAGGTCCTCAAGATGTTGGGCCAACTGTAAAAGTTGTTGATAAGCTTCCACTGACATAGGGAGATGAAAGAGCCGGCTGAGGTCTGAAACTTCCAAAGCTCTTTGAATTGTGATGTTCTTCTTTGTTGAAAAGGAAAATAATTCTGGGAAAGCTGTCATCGGCAAGAGATTATTCCAATTGTCTTTCGAAAGGAAGCAGGTGTCTCCTCTACTCACTTTCACCACAGAAAGATCTTTAAACTTGCTTAGAAGCTTTAAAATATCTCTCCACCAAAAAGAGCCTTTCTGAGTGGGATTTGGAAGTTTTCCATTCCTGTAATATTTTTCCCACAACAAGTGAACCCAGGGTATCTGCTCTTTGTTGAAGAATTTATGAAAATTTTTGAGTAGCAAAGCATCATTTTGGGATTCCAGTTGAAGAACACCCAACCCTCCCTGATTTTTGGGTAGACAGACCATATCCCAAGCTGCTTTAGGTGGTGTTTTTGCATTGATGTCGGCCCCTCTCCAAAGACAATGTTTTCTATACTTGTCAATTTGCTTGATAACTATCTTGTGCACTTTAAAGGTACAAAGATAGAATGTAGGAAGAGAGGTGAAGACTGAATTTGTCAGTTGAAGCCTTCCTGCTTGAGAGAGATAGATAGATGTACTGACCAATCTTTTTTCACATCTTGAAACAAGAGGGAGGAAGTCCTCAACAGTTGGCTTGGTAGTTCCCAGAGGCAAACCAAGATATGTAAAAGGCATAGAGCCAACCGAACAACCAAAAGTTTGTGCTAAAGAAGTCAGTTTAGCATCCTCAACATTAATTGGTACCATCATTGACTTAGCATAGTTCACCTTTAAGCCAGTTGATGTTGCAAAAGTCTGCAGCAAACCCTTGAGAAAAAAAGCTGCCTAGCACAACCTTCCATGATAATTAGAGTATCATCAGCATACCGAATGATTGGCAAATCTGAATTATGTTGAATGGGAATTGGGAGATTAAGCAATCTCTGATCCTTTGCCTTGTTTAATAAAGTCTGTAGGAAATCAACTGCCAACACAAAAAGAAGAGGAGAAAGTGGATCACCCTGTCTCACTCCTCTTCTACAGTGGAAAGTTTTGCCTGGTACACCATTCAAGAGAATAACTGAAGTTCCTGAAGAAAAAATATTCCTCATCCATTGTAACCAAGTGTTGTTGAAACCTTTGTGAGCCATTATCTGAAGCATTGCTTGATGTTCTATTTTGTCAAAGGCTTTCTCAAAGTCTAATTTCAAGATAATTAACTCCTTCTTAGATTTATGACACAGATGCACATATTCAAAGGACCAAGCCAAGCAATCTTGAATTGTTCTACTCTTGATGAAGCCATATTGATTCTGGTGAACTAAGCTCATGATGACCAGCTGGAGTCTGTTAGCCAAGAGCTTAGTTATGATTTTAATTGTAGTATTGAGAAGAGAGATTGGCCTGAAATCATATACTTTACTTGGTCCATCCACTTTGGGCAACAAGGTTATGTAGGAGCCATTCAGACTTTGAAGGCAAATATCACCTTGGTGAAAAGCTGTACATAAATCATAGAAATCAAATCTGATAATTGACCAGCATTTTCTTACAAAATCAGTGTTAAAGCCATCTAGACCAGGAGACTTGTCATGAGGGAGATTCTTGATAACAGAGTCAATTTCATCAGTTGTAAGAGGATCAGAAAGACAATCCAGATCTTGTGAAGCTTGTAAGAGAGATGCTAAATCAAAAAACATTATTGGTGAATCAGATTGGCCCAATCTCTCTTTATAAGCTTCCCAAAAAATTCTAGCCTTTATGTGATGATCAAAGTGAAGCTGCCCAGAATTGTCCTGAATAGAAGTGATCAAGTTTTTCCTTTGTTTGATTGTTGCATTGGCATGAAAAAATTTTGTACCTTCATCCCCACTTTTCACCCATCTAATTGTGCCTCTTTGCTTCCAGTAGATTTGTTGTTGATGCAAAAGAGAAGAATATTTTTGTTTAAGCAGCTGTCTGAAATTCCACTCAATGACAGATAGATCCCTGTAATCTTCTATTACTTCCAAGAATTGAAGGACAATTTTGACATTTTCAATATTAGCCTTAAGACTAGAAAGCTGCCTCTGCCAAGACCTTAGTACTCGCCTTAAATTCTTAAATTTTGTAGTTATCCTCTTAGCAATATCTGATTGATTGGTAGGAATAGACCAGCTATGAAGAACAATATCCAAAAAATTTTCATGCTCCATCCAGTAGTTCTCAAATCTGAAAATGTTTCCTTTTGGGATTGTCGTTGCAATTGTAATCAGACAAGGGACATGATCAGAAGGTTCCATCACCATGGCAGTAACAGTGGTGTTTGGATATTTTAGAGTCCAAGAGTTAGAGGTAAAAAACCAATCTAGTCTCACCAAGAGAGGTGGGTTCTGCTTATTAGACCAAGTGTATTTTCTTCCTTGAAGAGGCAGCTCAACCCAACCTTGCGCACTAATGGCTTCATTGAACAAAAACATTTCTTGAATATCTCCTCCTGGCTTGTTCCTATTAGAGGGATCCCTTAATAGGTTAAAATCACCTACTACCAGCCAATCTATCTCCTCTGGCATTTGAATATTCTTAACCCAACTCATGAAATCAATTTTACCAGCTGGGGTGCAAGGCCCATAGACATTTGTGAGAATCCAATCTGTATTATCATGCTTGGAAGCTAACTCAACTGAAATGGTAAAAGAATTGCTAAAGGCCAAAGTACCATCAAATTGGGCAGATTTCCAAATGGTTAATAAACCCCCTGAAGCCCCTACTGAGGGAAGAAACTCAAAAGCATCAAAGCTTGCTGGGCAAAAATTCTTAACACACTGAGCATCCAAGACGTCTCTTTTTGTTTCTTGAATACAGACAACATCACAAGCACTTTCTGAAATTTTATCACGGAGAGCATCCCACTTTTCTTTAGCATTAAGACCTCGAATATTCCAACAGAGAACTCTCCACTTTCTAGAAGCCAGTGTACTCATAATTAAACCACTGAATAGTTAATAACAGACACATGTTCTGACTAGCAGACATGGGAAACAGCCAAAGGACAGGCACATGAGTATAGCATAAAAGAGATCCAAAGAAATTATAAATTACAGGCCCAAAACAGAAAGTGCAGAGTTTCATGTGCCTAAATAAGGGATAACAAAAGAGCAGCCCTTCCAAAGGAGATTACTTCTTGGGCTTCTTTTTGGTCTGTTTGGCTTGGGCTTCATTGGGATCTTTGTCAGGCATTTTCTTCTGCTGCTTCTTCCCCACAGGGGCTGCAGTTGAACTTAGCTTCTTGGAGAGCTCTGAAACTTTTAGCTTTTCAGGATTGATTTTGCAGAAGGATTCACCCAAATTCTTGATTACAGATGGAGAAATTTTCAGAGATGTTCTGCATGATTTTCTCCGCAACGAGGCTAGAGTGGGTTACAATTTCATCCAGCCTTGCCCTTATGGACAAGCTTATGTCAAACTGAACTTCTTTCATGACAGAGATCAGCTAATTCATAATAGCCCACACCAGTTTGGGGACGTGAATGTTACTTTTGTTGAGCATGATAGGGGCATTAATCATAGAGCTGTCACCCTGAATCATGAAGTTTGGTTAATGTTGCTAGGGGTTAATCAAGATTTCTGTTCTGATATCCATATCAATAAACTTCTGGGTGATCATGGTCAGCTAATTGCTTGGGAAGAGGACCCCAATAACATTGCACGTGTTCTAGTTAAAGCAAGAGTGGTATCTTTGGAAGAGGTCCCTTGGTTTCTAGTTGGCACTGAAGGCCCTGGCTTCAATGGGGATTCTTGGACAATTCAGGTTGAAATAATTCAGGCTAGGTTGCTGGGAGCACTTGGGGCTGATGAGGATCTCCCACCTGGGCCAGATGATTTAAATCCTGAAATGCTTGATTTCTTTGGTTATGGTCAGATGGACCTGGGCCTATTTTGGGTTTGAATGGGGAGCAGCAGGAGGAAGATCAGCCACAGGGCAATGCTCATCAAGGTAATCAGCCAGCTGATGACAATTGGGGTTTATGGCCTCAAGAGCCTGAACAAATTAATGATAATGCTTGGCCTCAATAGGAAGGCATTCAAGTGGTACAGGTGATAAATGGTTTGGCTGCTCAGGATGCCCAACCCATTTTTGATTTGAATCAGCCAGCTGCCCCTTTGGTGGATTTTGGAGTAATTGAAAACCCAGTTGTACCTCCTGATCAGCAGGCTCTGAATGAGGAACACATGCAGGAAGAGGTCATTGTGGCAAGCAGTGACTCTGAGGGTGCTGAGGAACAACCAGCCCATAACCCTCTGGTTGATCTTCTGCAAGATGAGCAAGATGTAAATGTTTTCATTCCTATGGATGATGGTGTTCCTTTACAACTTGTTCCTGATGAAATCCAAGAGCATGAGCTCCTTGATCACCATGAGGATCACATGGAGGAAGACCCTGTGGGACCAGGCAATTTCCAGCAACTTGGCTTTGTTGAGCTTCTTCAAAGGGAAGGGGACCTGTTTTCTTGGAAAGATCTAGCCCATTTTTAAATTTCAGCACCTTAGAGCAGAATCCTGATGCTATTGGACTTTGGGCCAAATTTCTTGCTCCTGGCCCAGGTGCACCTTCTGTACAAGTTCCTTAGGCTTGGGCTGATTTCTTCACCTTGATGCTTGTAAGCCCAGAAACCCATTCTTGGGCCAAGACTCTACTTAACTCTCCAGCCTGGGATCTTCTTAAAACTGGAAGCAGTCAAGATTCAGTTCCTTTCTGTTTACCTCCAGTCTGCCCTGATGTAGGCAACCTTCTTTGTTCTAAGATCTTGTCTGATCTAGAGGACCCTGATTATGCTAAGGATTTTGTTGACTCTCCAGCATCTTCAGTTCCTGACTCACCAGCAACACCACCTGAGAAACTTAAAGGAAAGATTTCTAGCTCCCCTGGTCCTTGGTCAAAAAAAATTGATTGATCTGGCCTCTGATGGTAAGAAGGTGGATGCTATTTTGGATTCACAAACAAGACGTAGTAGGAGACAAAAGCTCTTACACAAAGGTTTCAGGGGCTCACCTTGCCTAAACAAAAAATGCCTTGGATGTTCTATGCAACAACTTTCAAGTTCCTCATTCTTGCAATCCTTACTTGTCTTTACTTTCCCATAGTAGTTTTTTGTTAGGATTGGCTATAGGTTGCAAAATTTGTTTGGGATGAAGGTTCCTCACTAGATCAATCATAGATTGCACATCTAGATAGAAATGTTCTAGTTATTTTATGCAAAGTAGTGGAAGTCATAAGTTAAAGTTTTAAATTTACCTAATTCATCTCTCCCCTCTCTTAGACTACGAGCATCCGATTTCTTACATACAAAATCTTAATGCACTACACTACTTTGCATGGTGGCAGTCTAGGTGGCAGTAGACACTACTATACAGGCTAGTAGGGTTACTCTGCTCAGGCTTTCACGAACATGTGGTTCTATCATAGAGACCGATGCAATATTATTTTGTCAGGTAGTTTAATTTGAACTGATAATTAACCCATCCGACTGCAACTGAGCAAGAGAGTCATGCATGTAACCTCCGTAACCAGTTTACTTTGGTTCCTAATTTCTAAGTTCTTCCTCCACCTAGTGACGAACCACCAAGCTAGTAACCTATCTAGCTGCTCCATTATCCTGAATTCCCTTTATTTGCATCCCGTTTCTAAGAATCATTGATCGATGCCTCGATCAGCATCATCTTCACCTACTCGTACGAAGTAACAATCTAGTTCATGAATGTGTGTCTTGCATGAAGTTGGAGCAGTGCTCATGGTTTAATTTCCTCCCATTGCGTGCGAGGTCAGTGCGACGTGCCGAAGATGGACGAGCTACATCGCATTGAGCAACAAAACTAGACAATGCAAGCCATCACGGGAGCACACGCTGAACCTCGGAAGGAGCTAGGTATTTCCACGTTGGACTCGTATTCCTTGTGCATCCCATTCCCGGCCAGCAAAAATCTTGCCAATAATAATGCTGCTACCCCAGTACTCCTCTGCTATTTCATCTTGCCAATAATAATGCTCCTCGATCGAACTCCTCCCTAGCTAGCTAGCTTCCAACTATTATTATGCGGAAAACTTTACAAGTGCTGCTGATGGTAGTGCTAGCTAGGAAGCAAGTCATTTTTGGGCATATATATATGTAGGTCGCAGTAACAAGCAGTGGAAAAAATATCTATTTCTTCACCAACCAGCTAAGAGCTGATAATTATAACATGTCTTGGCATAGTTCACGAATTTATCTTGTGCAGAGCAGGATCTCAATAATCGTCAAACCAATTAGTTCAAAAGGATTGGAAGGACAGTAGTAAAGCACATGCGGAACCGTGTGTTATTTATTCACTGGAGTCAATTATGCTCTCATGTCAGGATGTATAGTGTCACTGTGTTAGACATTTATACTTAGAGCGAGGAAGAAGCATATTGCAGTGTTGTTAAAGAGAATTGTAATGTTTTAAGCAAAGTTCACCAAGCTCAGCTGACCATGACAATAGCACGTACCCGGTACCCCTGGCCCTGGGATGCATTGTGGATTATTAATTCTGTTAGATTTAATTAAGCTGTGACTCCACACTATCACACAAAGAGTGTAATCCTAGAAAATAGATCTAAGTACTTGCCTAATTAAACAACCAGATCTGAGCTGCATGTCAAAACTTATAGTTGAGAAGAATGAGAACTTGCAGATGTCCAGGTGTATAATGGCACATGACCAAGCGTTGTACTGGGCAGACCGTGAGATCACTTTCCTGAGAAAAAAGTGGGATGATACACCTGATTGCAACACTCAGTTGGAGCGTGAGAACAGAGACCTGGAGTACTTCCTTGGGGAGGCTTTTTTGCCACTTGTCGCCGGCGAAAGCGCGGCAAACTCCGAAGAAAGGGATGACCACGTTCGACTCGTATTCCCTGTGCATCCCATTCCCAAGGCAGCAAAATCTAGCTAGCATTTGCTAAAACCGCGCGGCCATCTCAACTTGCTCATCATATGCTCCTCCACCGCTTCACCTTTGCATTCCAAGGTCGATGATGGCGAGTTTTGTATACTAGCAACCACTAGCTACATTCTTAACAACTGAAGCCTCTCACGCGCTACATGTTGTATTGCTGTCTTGCATCTGTTTTTTTAATGTTTTGCAGAAGCTTATAAAACACTGACCCCTTGGCCCAGCTTTTATTGAAAAAAGTACATGTGTGTAGCATTTCGGGCCTCGGAATTTGTTGGGACGACAAACGTATAACTAGACAATGCAAATCTAGAACAAACAGAAGTACATTACTGGGTAGGTAACGGACGGAACTTATTTTTGATACTGTGGCCAGCTTGTCCTTGTCAATGCACATGTCAATCATTTTGTCGATTTGCACTGATGGTATGTCAATCCTAATGGTTTCCTTTGTGTTCTGTTGGGCACACACATGGTATCTTTTCCTGCTAAGATAGTGTAAGGTTGTGGCCTGCCAAATTCATCAGAACGTCAGATACTAATGCCGGTGGTAATGTCAGTACATAGAACTGAAATGTGTGTTTTGTACATGCTGACTTCTGGAAAGAGAACTGATCGTGAATGATCAATAATCAGGAGCCCAGAAGGAAAGGCGGAACAGAACTACTTGGGAATTGAACTATAATCAGGTAGCTAGCTATAGGCTGGTTTTTCAGCCCCGCTGCAGACATTCGTGAAGAGCTTTGGACAAGGTTCACGTACCACGCTTCCAATCTATCGGTGCATGAGCGGCAAGACAAGCTTTTGCAAAACGCTGCGCTCCCTTCTGCAACAACCGGGTTTGGAAGGATTCGCGTGACTGTGTTAGAACCAACAAAGTCTCCTTGTTGGGATCTTCCAGTGAAGTCAATAGCCACAAAACTAGCAGCATTATTCCCAGTGCATCCCAGCCCCAAGAAGCAGGTCTTTCAATATCTCGATCGCCACCAGCATTTCAACATCCCAGCTCCCGTGTACAACTGGACGATCGATGTCATATATAGTGATTTAGTGCTTCGTCAAAAGTCTCTCTATTTATGGGCTATATGCTGGAGTAGTGTGTGGCTAGGAAATTCAACTCCAATAGACATATAGTGATTTAGTGCTTCGCAAAACACCACAAAGAAAACAAACTTGTGTGATTCTTACGCTATTCAGGTTTTCAGGAACAGATTGTTGAGTCACCAGGGTAAATCATGCTTTCAGATAGGGATCGTTAAATTGCTCTACCTTGTACATGTTTTGTTTTGTCAGTTTGGTAGAAGCTTTAAAAAGATCAACATCCCTGGCTCCAGCCTTAGTTCTACCCCCTCCGTTCCTAAATATATGACGTTTAGGACAATCAAATTAGTTCATTTTTGAACTAAATAGCTTGTCCTAAACAACATATATTTAAGGACGGAGGTTGTATTAAAATTGCTAGGAATAATAATTCAGTTTAAATTAGAGCAAAGTTCTTTCCAAACAGGACCCACTGGGAACGTAAATAAACAACCACCATAATTATTGTAGCTAAACTCATAATTCAGTATTCACTCCACTAGCTAAACCACTAGAGACTAAGCCACAACAAACAAGAGAATGCGCTGGTACAACCAAATAAAAAGCAACCCATTTCAGATAGCGTACAGTGCAACCTGCCAAGGAGATTTCGTCGAGTCAGTAAAATACAAATTCAGTTATTGTAACTTCGGTAGCTAGATCAGTTATTAAGTCCCATCTGTCTGCAATCCTTTAAGCATATTTTTGTTTTCATTGAATAAAAGGGAGTTCCTCCTTGTATGATGATTTTGCTATCACGGTAGGCTCACACACATGCTAATTTTGTTCACCAGATAGTATGTGTAGCTGTTAGCTTTGGCATGCAAAATCCCCTCAGGATGTCACTACCCAACAGCTTTAATTTTGTGCCTATGCAGGATTTTTGTCGCGCCGATCAAGCTTTGCACGGACATGCATGCAAAATCCCCTCAGGATGTCACTGCCTCGTGTGACGTCGGTTGGGAATGGACTGAATAGTTGTTTAGTGCATGCATGGTAGTTTTCCGTTGGGAATAAAAGGGAGTTCCTTTGTGCGCTAACCAAAATGACATATCCATCACCTGTGCCACCTCTTGTCATGGCAGTGCATGCAGCATGCACAGGCAAACCACAACTAGATCACAATGCATGATTGCAATGACGACGATCGAGACGCCTCCATTTCTTGAGAATGTCGCGGCCTCACCAGCACACTCCTGTGAATGTTGCGACCTCACCAGCGGGGCTGGCATAGAAATGGAGAGCAGCATGTATTCCTTATGCTCCCCAATCCCAGGCAGGAAATAAATCTTTTCTTTGCTATACGATCGCCACCATTTCAAGTTTTCAACTCGCTCATCTCGGCTCCACATCACTCATTGCCTTGAAACGAACAATTGCAGTTTCTTGCCCCACATGCCAATATATGTAGAGAAAAAATTGTACTTGACCTAGTTAGGAACCACACGGCTATTACTTCGGGTCTAGCAGATATATAGTGCTTCACCAAACCGGTTTTAATTAAGATCAATGTATCAACAAGTATAGCGTGTACTAGTGGTAGTACACGTGCTATTAATTAAGATTTAATATCGATGTATCAAAAGTACCGTAGAAGTTTTGGTACATGCATGGTAGCCAGAAGGCAAAGTGACGAGTAGAATGCATTACTGGAAAATTAGTACCGGTCAGGAATCTCTTTTAGTACCGAGTGCCTGGCTGGTAGTCTGGTACTAAATGCCCGGCTAAAATGCTCGGTACTAAAAGGACATTTAGTACCGGTGGGTAACACCAACCGGTACTAAATTGCATGTAACGTCACCCATGTCCGAGCTTTTTTTTTCCTTTCCTTTTCTTTTTTTTCTTATTTTCTCAAATACAAATTCACATAAAAAATCACAAGTACGTGCCGATTTCACAAGAATCACATCAAGAATAATAACAGTACATTTCACAAGAATAAAAAAATCCTATGAACATCTTGCAAGTTTTCATCTTTAGGCACCCTCGGCGGTCCGCGGCTCGGGCCCTGGCTGCCTGGAGGCGGCCCCACGCCCCATCGGCCTTGCACATGTTGGCGGCATGGCGACGACCCTACGCGCCCAGCAGCCTTGCACTAGTGGCCGACAGAGAGAGCGGAGAGGAAGGAGAGGTAGAGAGGCTGTGAGGAGCCGACGGGAGAGGGAAGTGGAGAAGGAGGGGCTCCGATGGGATTGTGCATGACGACCGGTACTATAGGGGCTCTAGGGGATCCTTGTGATGTCAAAAATGCGACCAGTACTAACGTGTCGGACGAATATATTCTCGGTTTTGTAGTACTGATGATACATGCATGGTGTATTAAATTCATTTGTATTCACCATTCGAGAGCATATATGTTACCCCCTACCCCCATATTGCCGGGGGGACTCGTGTAGTAGCTAGTTATTTAATTTCTTCCACGGGAAGGATTTGTATTATTAGCTATTACCATCCACGGTGACAGGAGTTCATAGAAGAACCCGGCGACGTTCGGATATTTGTGACTATTAATTCGTTTCTCTCTTGAGCTCCTTTCACGAACAATCTCCTTTTTGTTTACTAAATGAATGGCTCTCCAGAAAAGTCTGACTTTAATTTTCAGATCAATCACGGTAGACACGGTCATCTTTTGACGGGTGAATATGTAAATCTGTGGCTTGCCAAATCCATTCCATCTGAAAATTAGATAACTAAGGTTGGAACAAAAATTCAGTTGTAACAAAGTTATAAATTATCATTAGCATCTGCTGAAGAAAATATTTTTTTTCTCGAATACGCAGGAGAGCTGCGCATCATTGTATTAAGCAGAGGTTAAATAAAGGTTTACACAACACACCGAAGTGTGCTCACTCCTCATGCTGTCTACTCACAAAATAACCTCCCTAACCAGCGCGCTCCCGCGGCGATCCACAACTCAACCTCCATGTGGGTTTCTGTATGCATCTTTTTTTGCATGCAAGCTGTTCACGGACAAAGGTTTCAGGACATAATTGATGGCACCTGATGCAACAATCTAGAAAGAAAGCCCCCCGTGCCAAACTGCCAACGTACGTGGCCAAAACGGAGGACGATCGATCAAGAGCGTCGCTTGAGACATCAAGCTCGTTGTCTACCATCGCACCTCCACACAAGGCCCCGCAGTATGCCAATGATTTCCAGTGCATCGAGGGACAAAAACGGCTTCAGCATGTCTCGATGGCTCGTTTCGGTCTGCTGAAGTAGACCTTAACGTTCAGCTTACGTTCCCCATGCATCCCACTCCCAAAAGAACCATGACCTGCCATGCAGGAACCACCACCACGTCAACCTTTTTATCAGCTACTTCATGATGGTCGTATGGTGTATTGGGGTGGTGTTCCAACCTTTCTACCGAAAAACTCAGCAAAGCTAGCTTCTGTGCTACCCACTAATAACCAAACTACTTTTGCAACAACCGCAATTTCTCAAGTGTGGTACCAGCAGGTTATGTGAAAACTAGTCACCAATTTATGATCTATAGCTTGTACTTATGCTATGGCCGGGGATAAGGGCTCCAATGCAAGTCGAACTTCAGGTCTAGCAGCTATATATGATTAGTGTTTTCCAACCACCAACCAGACAATACATCAACACAACATTACTACTAGCTTAGTACTACACGCGGTACCACCAACCAACTATTATATTTTTGCCAGGAATATCCGCATACATATATATGTGGCCGCCGCATGACTAAATCTCAACCGTATTGTTTTGATGCTTGTATAGTTACGCTGGAGGGTATACTGATCAGACAGATGTTATAGGATGCAACATGATTCACCATTAAAACGGTGCCCTGCAAGTGAGCCACAGTTTTACCATTCACCAAGCACTACTGGAAAATTAATTAGTTCTGTGTGTTTTTATTTTTTCTGTGTTTTTTTCAAAATGCACAGAAAAATTACAATTTTTCCGAGCGTTTTTAGAAAAACGCACAGAAAAATTAGAAAACTCACAGAAAAATGGTATAATTTGTCTGTGCGTGACAATTCACTCACAGAAAAATTGAACACGCACAGAAAAAGTGTAATTATTCTGTCGGTGTTTGCGATACGCACAGAAAAAATTAGAAACCGCACAGAAAAAATGACGATTATTCTGACGGTCATTCGAAAACGCTCACAAAAAAAAACACACGCACAAAAAAATTCAGACGACACGTTCGTTTTGGCATTGGCGCTCACGTTTTGGCGTTCGCGCTCACCGTTTTGGTGTTGCCGCTCACAGTACATTTATTCAGTAAAAAAAATAAAAAAAAAAAACTTCTTTACCCGAACAGCCTCCCAGCGGCTGCCCCCAACCCATCCCAAATCCCGTCTGCACCGCCGCCCTAGCCAAATCGCGCGCCCCAGCCAGGACCGCCGCCGCCCCAGCCAGGGCCGCCGCCGCCGCCCCCAGCCAAATCCCGCGCCCTAGCCAGGACCGCCGCCGCCCCAGCCAGGATCGCCGCCGCCGCCCCCGCCCCATCGCTCGCCGTCCGCCGCCGCAAGTCCCCTAGTCTTCCTCCTGCCGCACCAAGGAGGTTTGCCGCCGGTTCATCGTCCCTGTCCTCCACCAACCCGCGGCGGCCTCAGTCCCTCCAGTGCGCAGCCTCAGCCCGGCGGGTGGCCCTCCGGCCCGACTCCACCAGCAGCGATGGGGCACGGCTATCCTCTCCACATCCAGCAGTCCTCCGACCAAGGTAATACGACATCCAGCGAAGGGACTTGGTTGAGCAGTCACGTGTCACTGATTCAGGAGACATCTTGCTTTCCCGCCGTGTTACAGATGGTGGAAAGCTGATAGTTTCTGTTAGTGCACGGCAAGACGACAACAATAGTGTGAAAAATGAGGCTGTTTTCATGTCAAAGAAAGCTGGAAGAAGCACATCTAATATGCTTGAATTTGGTTTTTGTACAATGGAAGTGACTGTCGCTTGGTCGCTCATATCATTTTAGTGTTGATTCTAGAATGCATAGATCTGAGTATGATTGCACAGAACTACAATTTCATTCGATTTTGGGATTTCTTTATGGATTGCTACTTGAACCTATGTACCAGAAAATCTAATCTTGTGTTCCTGATGTACCGCAGTAGGGATTTTGGGCTACTTAAGGATTGAAGGTTCCAATTTGTGGTGAAATTGGTGGTGACGTGTGCTTTCAAGTCAGTGAAGAATTGTTGAGGACCTGTGATTGAGACTCGAGGTATACTTCTTACTTCACTGGATCTATTTGTTGAATGTTGGTATGCTACATTTTATTTGTGTGCCCACTTGTCAAAGTTTGGAATGTTTGTCCTTCCTCCAAAAATAGTGCAGCTTCCTTTGTTATGATATCTAATAATATATAATATTTGAAACAGAACTAGTTAACATGTCAAACCGAACATGGATGTATAATGGTTGGCAACGTGGCAAAGCTCCCTCAAATGAATGGATTGATGGAACCAATGCATTCTTGAATAGTGCATTTTCAATTCCTGGTGTATCTGAAAATGGTACTGTTGTGTCCTTGTGCACAATGTCGGAACTACTTTAGGCATAAAAGATATACTATAGAGATGCATTTGTGTAGGCATGGTTTTAAGGAAGGCTATGAAACTTGGACTGAGCATGGTGAGGGACTTGATGGTGGTGGAAATAGAGAGGGCACTGATGAAGTTGATCACATGGATCAAATGTTACTGGACCTTGCTGGGCACCATCCACCTATATTGGATGCTGAACCAACAGCATATGCTAAAGCTTTTTATAGGATGGTTGCTAGTGCAGATGAGTTGGTGCATGATAGAACCACACACTCAACCTTGTCTGCTGTAGCTCGCTTGTTAGCTGTGAAGTCACGGTACAACATGTCCATCGCAGAATATGATGATATACTTGGCATAATACATGAACTCCTTCCTACTGACTCCAAGTTACCTAATGACTTCTACCAATCTAGGAAATTATTAGAGGGTCTGGGTATGCAATATATCAAAATTGATGTTTGCTATAACAATTGTATGTTGTACTACAAAGATAACAAGGAGAAAGAAAAATGTGATTTTTGTGGTGAAAATCGGTATGTGGAAGGGCGAACAAAGGTTGCACGCAAAGTTTTGCGCTATCTTCCAATCACAGATAGGCTGCAAAGGCTATATCTACATGGAGAGACAGCCAAGTTAATGAGATCATATAGTCCCACAACAAATGGTACGATGGTGCACCCTTGTGATGGAGAGGCTTGGCAACAATTTAATGAGGATTATCCAGATTTTGCACAAGAAAAAAGAAATGTGCGCCTTGCGATAGCAACAGATGGTTTCCAACCATTTGATGTAACTGCTGCGTCTTACTCATGTTGGCCAATCTTTGTAACCCCATTGAACCTACCTCCTGGCACACTCTTAAGGTCTGAATATATTTTCCTTGCTCTTGTTATTCCTGGTCCGGAGCATCCTGGTAGGAAAATGAATATTTTAATGCAGCCCTTAGTTGACGAATTTGAAGAACTATGGGGTGGGGTCACAACATGGGATGCTTCGTTGAAGGAGGAGTTTACAATGAGAGGAATCTACTTTTGGTCAGTACATGACTTTATGGCTTGTGGGAACTTTTCAGGCTGGAGCACCCATGGTAGGATGTCATGTCCATATGGGTGTGGTTGTAGAGGATTCCTACTCCCTAATGGTCGTAAGGCTTGCTGGTTTGATACCCATAGGCAATTGTTGCCTGAAGATCATCCATTTAGAAATGAAGCTAATGCTTTTCGCAAGAACACCATGGTGTTTGATGAGGCACCTAGGTACTTAAGAGGGGAGGAAATGCAAGCCCATGTGAACCAGTTTGCTGGTGATACACAAACCTACGGTATATTGCACAATTGGACACATGTACTTTGTTTTAGGCAGCTAGCATATTTCCCTAAGTTGCTACTTCCACACAATATTGATTTGATGCATAATGAAAAGAATATGGGTGAATCCGTATGGAACACATGTTTTGACATAGCTGAAAAGAGCAAAGATAATGTGAAAGCTAGGCTAGATTTGGCTCTTATATGTAATCATCCTTCCATGCATTTGGTGCAAAAGAGCAATGGACAATGGGATAGGCCTAGAGGTCCACCATCCTGCAATGGTTCAAAGAATTGAAGTTCCCTGACTCATATGCATCTAATTTGAAGCGTGGAGTGAATCTGCTGCAAAAGAAAATTTTTGGACTAAAAAGTCATGATTATCACATCTTTATGGAAAGGTTGCTCCCTGTAGTGTTTCGTGGGTTTTTGCCAGATAATGTGTGGCGTTGTTTGGCTGAGCTTAGTTTCTTCTATCAGCAATTGTGTGCCAAAGAGCTTAGAAAAGATGTTGTTCGCTCTATGGAAGAGAATGTTGCAGTACTTGTTTGCAAAATGGAGCAGATATTTCCTCCTGGTTTCTTCAATGTTATGCAACATCTCATCGTACATTTGCCTTATGAAGCACGATTAGGTGGCCCTGTCCTAGCACGTTGGTGCTATCCGTACGAGAGGTAAATCTAGAAATGTTCAAATAACTAGTGTATTTATGTCACTGACCTTAAGTTAGCTATCCGTAATACATTGCTCTCACTTCGTAGGTGTATCCAACAACTTAGGAAAAAAGTAAGAAATAAGGCTCGTGTTGAGGCTAGCATTGTTGAGGCATTTCTTGTTGAAGAGGCTGCAAATACACTCGGTCTATATTTTAGACCCCAGGCTCCATCTGTTAGAAATAAGGTGGCTCGCTATGATGATTCTGCAGCTTCATTTGAAGCTTCATGTGACCTTGATATTTTTAAATGCCCGGGTCGCTGCATGAGTCCTAGAGGTGTTCGTGTGCTGTCAAACATGGAATACAAGGTTGCTTTTCTATACATATTGACAAACACACCTGAGATGGATTCTTTCTTCATGTATGTTCTCTCCCAAACACGTCATTGCTGTCATGTTGCTGTTTTTTTATTATCTAGGCATAACAAGGATTTTGTTCATGTAGACACTTTGATAATGAACAGTGGAGGAGTGATATAGATCCCACAGAGCAGCAACGTCGTGATTTAAGGTTAAATGGTTGGAAAAATAGCTATGGTATACAATCTGGTCCAAATTTTTTTGATTGGTTCAAAGAGCAAGTAATTTTCTCATACACTATAGCCTTTGTTCTGATCCAACATTGCGAATTATCATAAAAAAAACTTATCACATATTTTCTATTTTTTCAGTGCTTGAAATCAGCTAGCATTCACAATGCTCTGTTCCAAATGTCCTATGGCTACTGCCCTCGAGTTAGGTCCTATGGCTGTTATGATGTCAATGGCTACAGATTCCGTTCAAAGAAATATGAGAGTGGAAGAGTAGGGTTAACAACTATTAATAGTGGTGTTTGTGTAACTTCTTTTGATGAATCAAACAATGCTCTAGAGTATTATGGGGTCATAGAAGATATAATTAAAATTGAGTGGGAAGGCAGCATGAAACTAGAGTTGGTGCTGTTTGATTGCTCCTGGTTTGATCCAACACCCAATGGATTAAGGCGTACTGAAGATCTAGGCTTGGTAGAGATCAATCATGCATTAAGATTATCAAATTTTGACCCATTTGTGATGGCTAGTCAGGTTACTCAAGTGTACTATCTGTCATACCCGTGTAAGAACAAGGAGTTGTCTCCATGGTGGGTTGTCAACCATGTTGCTCCACATGGATGTGTGCCTACGGATGAAAGCAGTAGTGATGCTATGAATATGGAAGGAGTAGTGCAAGATGTCTACCAAGCCGATGGTTTGGATGGCACCTTTGTCATTGATTTGAGTGCTGCCTTGGACTCCATAATTGCAACAGGATCAGATGAGGTTACTGACCCAAAAGACTTGGAAGCAATACAGAAACAAGTTGTTCTCGATGAGGACTATGATGAAGAAGCTATTGAAGAAGGGGAGGAAATAGAAAAGGATGTTGAAGCAATGGATGAAGAAGTTCTCGATGAGGACTATGATCCAAATGATTTTTGAATATGCAGTCCAAAATATATGTTTTAGTTATGCTATTTGTTATTATTGCCTCGGACTCCATCTTTATATGTAACTGTTTTGAATATGCTGCCAGCAGTTTCCAAGTTTATATGTATGCTTTTTATTCTGAGTGTGTAGCCAGCAATCCATATTTATATGTAACTGTTTTGAATATGCTGCCAGCAGTTTCCAAGTTTGTTGCCCCTCAAATAATTTGTTGTCTGATGCACGATTTATTTTAAGATGGATCTAACATATTGTATCAATTGCAGATGGTCAGTACACGCAACAAAAGAGCACCCAGTCATTACCGTCAAGATGAAAGGTGTGAAGCAGATCGTCCAGCTGAAAGGAATAGGGAAGCAAATCGTCAAGCTGCAAGGAATGGTTCTGAAAGTGGAGGCGGTTCCATGGTCCAGTCCATTCGACACACGCGCCGTGTAGCCAACAACAGTGCAGCCCAAACAAATGAAGTTTCTGGAACTGCACGTGATGCCTCACAAACGGCACCAGTTATTGCAGCTCCCCCAATAGAGCCACCAAAAAAAAGAGGAAGACCGCCGGGGTCCCAAACAAAATTTAAGCTACCTGCACGTGGTTTTAAAGTGGCTCTTAAACCAAGTGGCGACAAGTGAGTGCATGCTAATCTAAATAGTATTATGTTTCTTGGATATTTACAATGCATAGATCTTTATTGGTAGCATGATATTTCTTGGATATCCTAACAGCTTGTTGTGCTGACCTTTACTTTACATAATCTACAGGCAATTCGAATATATTCACTACCCGCCACCTTACATATACACTACTCAGATTGGGGTCATACTTAGAAGAGAATATCCAGGTGTGATTGTGGAGGTGGATGAGAACGGTGATGAACTCAAGCGCCCAGCTCTGGATTTGTCTGATTATTTTCATAGAAATCCGCAACCAGTGACAAACTCGAGCGCCCAGTCTGAGGGAATGACAAGGGGAGAAAAGGTGGTTTCTGAATTTTGGGTAAGATATCTAAAGTTCAATCTAAAATTTCTGAGCAGCATCTAAAACTTGAAATTTGTAAAATAGAAAAATCTAAACTGTATGCTCATGGTTCTATGCACATGCAGCGTTTGTTCCAAGTTGCAGCAGGAGATCAGCAAGATGCAGACCGTGTTCTAGAAGCCTGTTTAAAGAGAAGGGTGAGGAATATGATGTATCAAGTCCGTGTGGATGCTGTCAAGAAGTACTACAACAGAATAAAACACAGAGACATCAAAGATCCAGTAGCATGCCACATTGACCTCGAGTATGAGCAATACAAGGAAGGAAAGCTCGAGTGGTTGAATGATGAGGTATGGCTGCTCCTTTGTGATTATTGGTGCTCAGATGATTACAAGGAAAAACGTAGGAGAGGGCAAACATCTCGCTCAAGTAATGAAGATATTTCTCAAAACAGAGGAGGATCTAGACCATTCACACAAACACAACAAGTATTGGTATGCATGTGTACAGATTTCATGTCTTTTTAGAAGCTTATTAGCCTACTGTATATTCATGTCTCATTGGAAAATTTACTATTTTTTAGGAGGCTAAATTTGGACCAGAGAAAGCAACCCCTATTAATGTATTTGGTGCAATGAAATCTGGCATGAAAAGCCTAGATGGCAATGGTACATGTGGTCCAATCCCTAACCACAAAGCATAGAAAACCTTGGTATGTATGTGACATGTGTTTTAAGTGACTTTCTTGCTGCTGTCCAGAAATTTCAGAATACAATGTTAGCATGTTTTTGCTATGTGTACATCTATAGAACATATTTCCTTGTTCTGGTCTTTGTAGGATGACTACATTGCTGCTGTTAAGAGGATAGAATGTGCAAATGAAGAGGATGGAGACGGTGAAAACATGGAAGTGGATGGGCATGAGGTTGAGCAAGAACAGTTTTTGAATGGGAAGGCGCTATATGATGTGTCTAGTGGTGCCCCAAGAAAGCATGGGCGTCTTGCCATAGCAAATGGTGCCGTTAAGTCTAAAGATGTCAGGGCAGCCGGAAGGGAAAGAAGTGTGCGTCCATCAATTCCAGTGACTATGCAAAACATGTCTCGTGAGATGGAAGAGCTACGTCGAGCAAATGGAAGGCTAGAACGAGAGAATCATGATAAGGACAATGCGCTGCAGCAAAGCAAAGTTCTTGTAGGCTTGGTGCTGGTATGTGCAATGCTCTTGTAAATACTTCACCAATATTATGTGTCAACTATCTAATTATTTCAGTCTGAAATATCTATGCTTGTAATACACTTGTAGAACCTTTATGAGGAGACAGGAAGGGTTGTGCCAGAAGAAGCATTACGACAATTGTCTATTCCGCAAGTACTTGTGAGTATATCTTCCTTCCACAATCAACATATTTTCTAGCTGTCAGACCCATGACTTAGATTTGTAAGGTGGCTGTTAATTTAGTTAGAAGCTGCAACTCATCCTTTTGGCACTGAGATGTTTCAGTAAATTAGCCTTTATCTCCTGCTAGCTGATAGTGCCTTCCAAGGCTAAAATTTAATTTGATTACTTTACCAGTCATGCCTTAACTGTAGCTCTTGGTTTAATATTTCACATGCTATTCTAATGATGTGAATTTCCACCTTGAAAACCTACAGCTCACTTTAATCTTTGTCCAATTCCATCTACTGTTGTAGCCTTCTCCAATTTAGAGGCTTTACTAAATGTGTTATATTTTTGGAGACATCGCTTACTGTTGGAACTTTGTTCATATTCAGGCAACTGGTTCTTCTCATGCTGCCTCAGAATCTAACAATGCTAATGATGCTGGCCATGCCATTGAAGATCTTCATGCTTCAAACATTGCTAGGAATCTAGGCTCCGATGACAATGGAGATGATGCATCGATAATCTGATGGTTTAGTTGCAAAACATGGATGTGGTGGTAGTATCTTTTGTAGAATTGTGCTTCTGCACATTAACTAGTAGGTGCCTCTAATTGGTTAGCCTTAGTATGCATGCTGGAATCTTGTTCATCTTAGCTGAAACTTGAACCGCTGAGCTGAGATGAGATGGCAATGCTTTTGAATGTATTGATGCCGAAACATTTGGACATCATCTACATGTTGCCTAGATGCTATGAATGAATGTGCTGAACATTTGGACATCTTATTTATGTGTGTTGACATTTGGAAATCTTATTTATGTGACATGTGTGTTGAAAATTACTGTATGGTTCATATATTAATATCATGTCAATGGTCTGTTGACATTGTCAGAAAAAGTATTTTTTCTGTGTGTTGATCTCTTGTGTGACAGAATAAATATGTTTTCCTGTGAGCGTGCCTATTTTTTCTGACGGGATGACTGTAATAGAAAAATAATTTTTCTGTCGGTATGGCTAATTTTTCTGTGTGGATTCACGCACAGAAAAACTTTTGTTAATCTAAGCAGCTCATTATTTCTGTGTGTGCCCAACTGTCAGAAAAACATTTCTCTGTGCGTGCACCGTCAGAAAAATAGGCATCGTATTTCTGTGTGTATTTTTCTGACGGTACACGCACAGAAAAATATTTTCTGTGTGTATTTTTCTGACGGTACACGCACAGAAAAATATTTTTCTGACGGTATATGTATTTTTCTGTGTGTTTTATGCACGCACAGAACTAATCCATTCTCCAGTAGTGAAGGAAATAAAAATGCATTCATATAGGGGGGGAAATGCATTCATCTGCAAGCTAGAACGCACAAAAGAACGTACACTAGTACGACTGTACCAGGTAATAAAATTAAGCAACGCATTTCAGCCAAATAGGTTTTGATAGTCAGTAAAATATAAATTCGTTTGGATCTACTAATAAAGTTCGTTTTGTCTACTACAATCCATAAACGAGGAAGGACTCCCTCCCTGTGTATGTATGATGACTAATTTAATTTGATGTCACTGCACATGCAGGGCTCACACATGCTAACTTATTTGATGACTGGAAATTAACACTACTAGGGAAACACACATCTGTACCGGTTGAGAACCCCTTTTAGTACCGGTTTCCAAACCAGTATTGTTCCTCCGATACTAATGTGGAAGAGCTATCAGTACCGGGTCACATAACCGGTACTAATGCCCCTTCCCCGTCGTCAACCTCAGGCCCCTCCGTCTGTTGTCTCTCGCCGTCTCGTCTCCATCTCTTTTTTTTTCTTTTTTTCCTTTTCTCATCTCACATCTCATCTCATCTCATCTCCATCTCACATCTCATCTCATCTAGAGTATCACAATTGTTGCACAACAACAAATTCACAACAAACAACAAGATTTACGAGCATCTCAAATCATGGAACAACCACAAATCACAAAACCAATCACACATACATCTCACAAATTCACAAGTATCTCAAGATTTACAAGCATCTCAAATCAGCTCACAAATCATCTCCAGGGCACTTAGCTTGAACTGCTTCCGCCGCGCCGGCCAGGCCAAGCAGCGCCGCGGTCGCCGCTTCCGCCGCCGGCCCGGGCCTGCCGCTGGGGCCGCGTGCCTCCGCCTGTGCCGGCCGAAACGCCGCCGGCCCCGCCTCCAGGTGCTGTCGCGCGGGAGGCCGGCCTCCCGCCCCCGTGCGCCAGCCAAGCCACGCCGGAGCCTGCGCCGGCCGGGACGCCACCGGCCCCGCCTCGAGGCGCCACCGCGCGGGCCAGGTCGGCCTCCCGCCCCCGCGCACCGGCCAGGAGCAGCGCGCCTGCGCCGGTCGGGACGCCGCCGGCCCCGCCTCCAGGCTTCCGCGCCGACGACCTGCGTGGGAGAGCTCGCGAGCATGAGATCCAGATCGAACTGAGAGAGAAGATAGAAGACAGAGAACGAAGAAAGAGGAGACAATCAGTTTGCTTGTGCGGTGGGAGGAGAGAAAAAGGAAGTCGTGATTTTTTCTAAGTGTGTCGACGGGTCCAAGGCATTAGTACTGGGGTTTGTTTTGCCCTGGTACTAATGTGCCCATATTAGTACCGGGGCTTGTTCCCACCCAGTACTAATGTGGGTTGCTCACATTAGTACCGGGTGGGAACTAGCCCCGGTACTAATGTGGGTGCCCTCACGAGGGCACGGCGGGAGCTATCTGTTGCCACCTCACATTAGTACTGACCCTTTTTCATATTAGTACCGGGTGTCAAAATACTCGGTACTAATGTGTTTTTTACCCTGGGATAGAAGCTTCCTTCCCTACTAGTGTAAAGTATGTCTAGCTGTGTCATGTAGAACCCCCCCCCCCCCTCAGAATGTTTATTAATCTCCAAATTGTTATTAGAATTTATTCAAAAGAAAAAATGTTGACTATTTTTGTTCCTTCATCCTGAATTTCACCGAGTGGACCCTCTTAGCTATTTGTTTCCTTCATCCTGAATTTCCGTTGCATCCCATTTCCAGGAATCACCAAGCCATCATAGATACTTGACTCCACGATCGACATCATTGTCTTTCTCCTAGCATCCAGCTATTACCTGAAAGCTACAATTTGGTGTCCTGAAAATGCTATCTCCTGAGAGAAGCAAGCTATTATTTATTGGTTTATAGTAGGCTCCAATATATATAGCACGCTGTGGGAATCTCTATTATTTCTTCACCAACCTGATAGCTGGTAATTTAGATGTCTTGTCACTTCATGAATTTATCTTGTGCGGATCGGAACAAAGATGCTCAATCATCAAATAGTTGAAAAAGATTGGGATAACCACCACTAGCAGAAAATTTACGTTTGCCGTGCATTAAAATCTTTGCCATGCGCTAAATATTGTGCGCTAAGTATTTCGATACGGAGGTAGTACTTCTTGCCAAATTATGAGCATCTGTGTTATGTTGATGATTTTCATAGGTAAATCAAATCGTATGTCTTCGTAAAGGGACCCTTTGTGCCTTAATTGATCTGCCAAACAATTTGGCCATAAACTCCCTAAGATCCTTATGGTCAAACTTTTAATCACTAGCAAGCAATCAGATGGCACCAGATGACCACAACCTTGTGAAGAAGCTAAGTCCTCGCATACAGTTACCGCTTCTATGCATGCCAAAGCCTCCAGAGACGGGGACGAATCCAACGTGGGGGCTGGAGTCCCCCTACACCCATGCAGGCATGGATGCAGCGGTGGGGCGGGTGGGGCTCTAGCCCCCCTACCCACCGAAAATCAATGGAGCCTCCAAAGAAGAGGAGAAGAAAAATGATGAGGAAGAAGAAGGAAGGAGAAGAAGAAAAGAAGAGGAGGAAAGAAGAAAATCAAGCCTCCAATGTCGCAGCTGCTAATATTTATGCTCTAGCTAGGGCCGATGGGCGAGACGAACTTTATGTCTAACTCCTACACTAGACTAACTGGTATGACATGGCTGCTGTGTGCAGACGTGTACCCAGAGACCACCATCCACCGTGTCGCGTTGTACTTGCCCTTATTCCCTATGCATCCCACTCCCTCAACCAGCAAAATCTTGCTTACTACCAGCTTGCTCCTCCACCAATTCATCTTGCATCCCAAGCTCGAAGTTGGCTAGCTTTACACTAGCAACCACTAGGTTACTATATATAACAACTGAAGTCGCTAACGCTACATGCTGTCTTACATCTGTCCTTTTTTTTTTTTTGCGTTTGGCTGGCAGATGCTTATAAAAGTTCGAGGCCCCTTGGTCAAGCTTTTATTGAAACATTAGTTGATACCACTGTGTAGCTTCAGGATTACGTGTCTATGGATCTGTTGGGACAAAGGTATATATGAACTAGACAATGCAAACTATAACACACAAAAAAAAGGAACAGAGTACTACCAGCTATAAAAGCAAAACATTATTTCAGAATGCCGGATACAAACTGCCAAAGAGATTTCTTGAGTCAGTGGAATATAAACTCAATTGTAACTTTTGATGGCTACTTCAATTCTTAATAGGTTCTTTCTGTCTACAATCCTTAAAGCAGAGTTTCTTGTATTGAATGAAAGGACTCCCTCCTTGTATATATGATTATTTTGATATCACGAACGCAAGCTCACACACATGCTAACTTTGATCACCGGAATTAAATTAGGTGTAGCTATCAGCTTTGCCATGCAAAATCCCATCACAATATCACCACCTCTACTGATAAAATCAGAAAGTATCAGTGGTAATATCTCAGGGACTTCAATATTTTATTGACACTATTTCTTCAAACAAAATGTGAAAAATGGACTCTGTGTTTTTTGTGTCCACCCCCATGAGCCATGACTTGTTACGCGCTGATGATCAAGCAAGAACCAGCTGGCTCGTCACCGTTGGTTGGGAACGGCGGACGGGCTATTCAATGAAAGATAATTTTTTGGCTATGTAGGATACTATGTCACCATTATCGTATACTATGTGTTATGTCACTACCAATAATTAAAGTGGTATTATCAGAAACTCCAAATGTAATTGGTCTATTGTTCCAAGAAAAAAATGCCACCCGTGCTTTTGTGCGTATGCATATCATTTGTGCACACCGATCAAGCCTCGCACCGTGGCGAAGATAACTGCCTTCAGCTTGACGTTTCATATATAACAGATCAGTGCTGGATGTGAGTCCTCCAACAAACTGCCTTGTGTTACTATTCGCTAAGATTGGTAGTCTCTCGCAGGGGTCGCCGGCAATTACTCTGAATGTCATATTATATGATTTTGCTTTTCGGTTTTCTATTGGGCATATATATATATTACCTTTCCTTGATATATGCCTGGCTGTGGCATGCTAAATTAATGCACCAAATTTTCATTTTTTTTCTTTTTCGAAAAGGGATGCTTTAATAAATTTTCAGTTAGATACATCGAGGTGATACACCCGCCTGAAAAAGATCCCGGCCTCTGTCAAATGACACACAGCCAAACAGTTTTTTTCCACCTCCGGACTCTAAGAGCCGCCAATCCTAAGACTAGGCTGCCACCCAAACGCCCGGGCAAAAATAGCCTTGGCCACTTGGACCAAGCACTGCGACGCCGCTACAAGACTGTCCCGCGATGATGGCTGTTGAAGGATAGACCATGTGCGGAGCCAATGCGACGTTGTGAAGATAACCTGCAAAAAATTTGGAGATTTGTTATCAAAAACCACTGCATTTCTGCATCGCCAGACCGCCCAACATAAGGCTGCCGCGCCTACAAATACCAGAGGTTTAAAATTTTGTGGAACTAAATTCAGCCAACCATTGAACATATTAGACACACTAGATGGCTTAGGTAATCCCCATGCCGCATAGACCGAAGCCCATACCATACGTGTGAATCTACACTCGAGAAAAAATGCTGAATTGACTCATTTTCATGACAGAAGACACACTGTTTACTGCCATTCCAATTTCGTTTGGCCAGATTGTCCTTAGTGAGAATAACTCCTCTCTTTAAAAACCATAAAAAAATTTTAACCTTTAATGGAAGTTTTGATTTCCATAGTTTTTTATTTGTGTTCGGTACATTTTGGTAAATCAGGGCCAAATAATGTGTTTTCACAGAGAAAACACCTGTCGGGTCCAAACTCCAATTAAATTCATCTCCTTCGTCAGTGAGGTTTATATTTGCCAGCCTTGCTACTAAATTATTCCACATTACCAATTTAGGTCCAATCAGATCTCTCCGCCAGGATATATTGGGAATCTCTGTACTAAGTATTTCTGCCACCGTATCCTGCTTTTTCCTAGCAATGTTATAGAGTTGAGGATATTGATCACGAAGAGGCCTGTTGCCTAACCATTTATCTTCCCAGAATCTTATCTGAGACCCATCCTTGATAGTGAAGGTGCCAAATTTTAGAAAGTCATTTTTAACCTTCATAAGCCCAGCCCAAAAGTGTGAGTCCCCGCTTTTCCATTGGACCTGAACCAGAGGTTTGGTCCCTAGATATTTGTTGCGAAGGATCTGTTGCCAGGTGCCATCTGTTGTAAGCAGACGATACAGCCACTTGCTGAGTAAGGCCATATTCTTGAGTTCTAGATTATGTATCCCTAGTCCTCCTTGATCTCATGGAAGACACAGAATACTCCATCTAGCTAATCTGTACTTTCTCTTATGCTCATCACTTTGCCAAAAAAATCTAGACCGGTAGTAGTCCAACTTCTTACGAACCCCTTTTGGAATTTGGAAGAAAGACATCATAAACATCGGTAGACTGCTAAGAACTGAGTTGATTAAAGTTAACCGGCCTCCGTATGAAAGGTTTTTCCCTTTCCAACTGCTGAGGCGATTCTCAAAACGTTCCTGGATCCTCAACCAGTCATTATTAGCCAATTTCCGAAAATGGATAGGAATACCTAGGTATTTGACTGGGAAAGTTCCGGGATTACAACCAAACAGTTCTTTATATTGGTCTTCAAAGTTCTTAGCCTCACCAAAACAGTAAATTTCACTCTTGTGAAAATTTATTTTGAGTCTCGATAACTGCTCAAACGCACAAAGAATATTTTTCATGTTCTGAGCTTGTTCCAGGTTGTGATCTAAGAACAAAATTGTATCATCGGCATACTGTAGTATGGAAAGGCCGCCATCAATCAAGTGGGGCACCACACCTTGTATCTGATTATTCGTTTTAGCCCGTTTAATAAGGAGTGTCAGCATATCTGCAACTATGTTGAAAAGGATGGGTGATAGTGGATCTCCTTGTCTGAGTCCTTTTTTTGTCTGGAAGAATGGACCTATTTCATCATTGATATTAATCGCGACACTACCACCCGAAATAAAAGATTTAATCCACTCAATCCATTTGGTGGAGAAACCTTTTAACCGGAGCGTCTGTGTCAGAAAGTCCCATTTGACTTTGTCATAGGCCTTTTCAAAATCGATTTTAAATATAATCCCGTTCTGATTTCTTCTGTGTAGTTCGTGTACTGTCTCATGTAGGATTACTACCCCTTCCAAAATGTTCCTACCTCTCATGAAGGCTGTTTGAGTAGGACTGATAATGTTATCTGCCACTGAGTTAATTCTGATTGTTGCCACTTTCGTAAAAATTTTGAAGCTGACATTCAGTAAGCAGATGGGCCTATATTGCTGAATTTTATTAGCCTCTTTAACTTTGGGTATCAAAGTTATGACTCCGAAATTGAGACTGAACAGCGGGAGTTCTCCGGTGTGTAATTCATGGAACATATTCATCAAGTCCCCTTTGATTGTTTCCCAAAAATGCTGATAAAACTCAACCGGAAAACCATCCGGTCCTGGTGCTTTATTGTGTTCCATGCTAAAAATTGCTTCCCGAACCTCCTTTTCAGTGAAAGGGGCCATGAGAAATTCATTTTCTGGCTGACTCACTTGCGAAATATCCTCTATGTTCTCATCCAAGCTAAAGTGACTCTCTTCCGGAGGACCGAACAGACCTTTGTAAAATTGGGTAATGTACTCTTTGAGATGTTGCTGTCCTTCTATTCTATCGCCTTCATGGTCCAGGGAAAATATTCGTTTTTTCCGATGTTTGCCATTTGCCACCATCTGGAAATACTTGGTATTATTATCCCCCAAAAGGACGTCATTCACTTTGGCTCGTTGATAAAATCTCAGTTCCTCCTCTCTCAGGAGCTTTGTGAGATCATCACGAGCATTTTCCAGTTGTTCTCGCTCCCCTTCAGTTAGAGTTCTCTGTTCGGCTTGCGTGTCAAGTGTTGTCACAATATGTTGGAATTGTTCTTTTTGAATTCTATACAACCCATGGTGATGGCGAGCCCATCCCCAGAGATGTGTTCTTAATGCTCCCATTTTTCTGTTCCAACGTTGGACTGAGTTTTGCCCTTGGACTGGATGATTCCAAATCTCTCTGACCTTTTCTATAAAATCCTCTTGAGTCAGCCAGCTAAGTTCCATTTTGAACTGCTTAGGCTGACCAGAAAAGGCTGGGTCTCCCATTTCTAGAATCAACGGTGTGTGATCTGAAATCCCGCGGTCTAAAGCTCGAACTGTAACCAAGGGGTATTTCAATTCCCATTCAGTACTCATCAAAACTCTATCCAATTTTTCATAGGTCGGATCCGGAAGTGAATTAGCCCAGGTGAATTGTCTACCTGACAATTCGATCTCCCGAAGATCGAAACTATCGATGACTGCATTGAATAGAAAAGGCCATCTGGGGTTAAAATTGTTTTTGTTCTTTTCTCTGTTGTGTCTCATTATATTGAAATCCCCCCCTATCAAAACAGGCAAAGGGTTCTGTTGGCAAGTTCGTACTAATTCCGACAGAAAGGCAGTCTTAAAGTCTTCCTGAGCCGGACCGTACACCGCCATCAGTATCCATTTAAAGTCATCTTGTCTATTTCGCAGATGGAATTTAACAAAAAATTCCCCTTCCACGATAACAGAAAGATCAAGTACTAGGGAATTGATGCCTAAGAGAATTCCTCCAGATCGACCCCTAGGTGGCAAGCAGTGCCAAGCAAAATCTGCTCCCCCTGATAGCCGATTAAGATTCGCTCGAGACATATCTTGCTTACCAGTCTCCATAATTGCAACAAAATCCAGATGATGATCCCTTATTGCTTCTGAAATATACCGGTATTTAGCCAAGTCTGAAAGACCTCTGCTATTCCAGTAAAAGCCTTTCATTGAGTAACCTTGTTGTTTTGTTTTTGCTGCCTATGCCGGCCTTTATTTTTCTTAGATGCAGACTTAGTCCTACGACCAGATACCTGGAGATCACAAATCTTTGTGTCCAAGTCCAAATCATCTAGGTCCGCGTCCGTTAAATCCTTCACCAAGTGCGATAGAAGATCATTATTAATCTCATAATCTTCTCCATCACTAAGGTCAAATGGGTTATCCTCTAGATTGAATTTTCGTACGCTCTGAGGTTTATGTTGTACTACTGTTTTGTCAATATGAATTCATTTAAGAGCACTATAGGATAGGTTAATTGCATCGGAGGTATGTCCTAACGAAACTCCAATAGAATATCACTAAGGTTGGTAAAGGTCAGTCTAAAATAGAAATCCTAAAAAGTGTTTTTGCAAGTTCTCTGTTCTTTGAAGACCCTTGCTTCCCTGTTCCCTCTTTGGTGAAACACACACCAGCAGATATACTACAAGTTTCTTTTGTGGTGCTTCTTGCGGCGCGGCGTGAGGCTGTCGCTAGGCTTGGTTTTTTAGCCCCTTCGAGTTGGACAAGGCCTGCTGTACGCCTGTACTGCCAAAAGATGAATGGGTGTCAAGAGAAGGCTGTCAACAGCGCAACGCTGAACCATCTGCGACTGCCGGGATTGGAATAGAAGAAAATGCAGAGTGTGCGTGGACCGCTTCTATCGGTCCCACTCACGCAGCTGCCAACGGATGGCGACTGAGGTAGAACGAGCACAAGCTCCTTGAGATGTTCTCGTCAATACAAAAGCCACAAAGCCAGTGGTGAAAGAACAATACACCCTATCCCACATTCCCGGTGCATCCCACCCCAAGCCACTGGCATGTTAACTTGCTCGCCCTCCAGTACACAACTACACAACTCATGCTACAAACGAGTCACAGACCAAAACTTGCTCTGCTTATGGGCTATATATATAAATGTAGGAGCAAGATTTGGCTAGGACTTCAGGTCTAGCATATATATACTACAATAGTGTTTGAGGTCTTTTACGGTGCACAATACTACCAAGTGGTAGTATGCATGGTACTATAACCGGTCTTTTTATTATGGGTAAAAATGTAATTAGCACCGGTATATTATTTGCAAATGACGATATGAGAGTAAAAGGAATGAAGATAATGTTATATATAAAAGATTTGATATATTACAACAATGTTATTTTGCATAGAGTAAAGTATATGGCCGGTCCTTAAACTATCACAGGTGTGTCATCCCGATCCATGAACTCTCAAATTGACCGTTTAGGTCCTCAAATTTGTTGAGTTGTGTCGTCCTGGTCCCTTAACTTGCAAGTCACACGTTTAGGTTTGTTCAGTTGCGTCATCTCGGTCCCCAAACATAGTTTTGAACCTCATCTGGGTCAAATCAAGGCGATCAAAAAACTTTATATAACAAATAATTCATATTTTTTTCATACGAACTCGAATAAAGACAAACTTCATATCAAAATTGTAGCCCTCTAAGTGATCTACAACCTTGTAGTTGAAAGTTTCTGAATTAAAACTTCTAGGGTCCCTAAATATTCTTGTATGTTTATAGAGTTTGAAATTTCAAATTTCCCAATTATCAAACAGTTTTATGCTCAAAAAAAAATTTATCAAACAGTTTTGGATATTGGTATGGTCTATATGAAAGTTATAGTGATCAGTACGATCTACAACTTTATAGTTGAAAAGTTTTTTATTTGAAGTCATTTAATGTTTCAAAATTTAATTTTAAGTTGCAGATTTCAAAATTTATAAACATACAACAATATTTTGAGACCCTAAACAGTTTTAGTTCAAAACATTTCAATTACAAAGTTGTAGATCATGCTGAGGGCTATAATTTTGATATAAAGTTTATCTTCATTCGAGTTCGCATGAAGAAATTATGAATTATGTTTTGATATAATGTTTTTAAATTGCCCTGTTTTGGTGCATATTAGACTCAAAATCAAGTTTGGGGACCAAGGTGATACAACTGAACAAGTTTGAATGTCTAAACGGGTGACTTGCAAATTTAGGGACCAGGATGGCACAACCCAACAAATTTGATGACCTAAATGGTTAATTTGAGAGTTCATGGATCGGGATAACACACCCGCAATAGTTTAGGGACCGGTCGTACACTTTACTCTTTTGCACATTTCCAATCATACCCTTATACTATCCATACTACTCATGCTACAACTTAATGTTTTAGTAATATACAATTAATTTCAACCGTCAGATTCTTTCATATAAGTCTTTTTTTATTTCATACAAGTCCTTTTCAAACAGTAGTATATGGTAGTATTGTGTACCGGTTCCTCCTTTATGAAAATAAAGGTTTCTTTTGTATAGTACTGGTACAGTAGTTATTAAGATGTGTCATATAAGTAATTTCCTACACGGGATTAGAATGGCACTTGGCTTACATCATTGTGTCACCAGGTCAATACATTCATATATACACGTAGACATATACAATAAGAGCAATAATAATGAACGTGCGTAAATGGCACAGTAATGGAATATACTGCACCAAGAGGCACGGTATGTGCCACAGCCAACAGCAAAGGAAGATCTGACAGAACAGGCATGTGGCTGAATTATCTCTCTTTTTCTAAATATGTAGGAGAGCTGCATAGCTTTGCGTTAAATACAAGATGGGATTCAAGATCATCTAGTCATTCGAGTTCATCAATCGTTCTTGTTTTGTGATGCCATTACAGAAATCTTATTAGTATGCTTTCTCTTGGGTGTCACAGTCTACCCCTAGACAGTAGACACTACCAGGTAGTATAGTTACGCTGTTAAGACTTTCAAGAACAGGTGGTTCTATCACAGGACCGATGCAATATTATTTTCTTCAGGTAGTTTGAACTAAGAATTTGTAACATCCCTCAATTTTATTGAGGAATGTTAATTAATAAAAATGAGAATTTAAAATTTTCGGTGAATTATTTGAGTGTTTATCAATTTATTTAAGGATGCCTTCCATTTTCTCTCCTAAAATTCCTAGATTTATTTTTTTGCATTAAATGAAATCTCTAGGAAATATAAAATGTTAGTGTGAGACACTTGGAGTTCATTTGGTTTTATTTGGAGTTTAATTGCGTGGGTTTCAAATTTGAATTTATATTCAAATTTGAAACTAAAATAGAAAAGGAGTGAGAAGGTAAAGAAAAGGGAAGGGGAGTTAGCACTGCTGGGTCACGAATCCAAAGCAGGAAGTCCGATCCAGGCCCTTCTTCTCTTTTTCCAACCCAACCGCGCTCCCTCACCTTTCCCTTACTTCAGCCCACCGCGGCCCACGCGCACGCGGCCCGCTTACCACCAACCCCGCCGCGCCGAGCCACTGACCGCTGGGTCCCGCCTTGCGTCACGCACACGTCACGATGACGTCGCCGTCGTCACCCTCCTCTTTTCCCCTTTAGCTGACGCCGGGCGCCACCGCAGCACCGCGCCGCCCATGGCCGCCGTCGCGACGCGCCCCGCGCCCCTCCGCGGCATCCGAGCCGTCCACGTGCCCCCGCGGTGCACCCCGCCTATAAGTAGCCGCCGCCGCGACCCCCAAGGCCTCCCAACCCTAGCCGCCTTGGGGACTTGTCCCCTGACCACCCCGCTTGCTCGCCGGAGGAGAAGGAGAAGGGGGGAGGAGAAGAGAAGGCCCGGAGGCCGTCCGGGGAAGCGCCGTCCGCAGTCGCCGCCGGAGCCGCCCGTGAGGAGGAGCCGGACCTGCCGACGCCGCGCACACCTTCCTCCTCTGCTTCCTCTGCTCCGCGCCGCCGTCTCCTTCCTCGCCGACGACCCCGCTCCGCTCCTCTTCATCGACGCCTGCACGTTGGCCTGTGGCCACCGAGGTGAGGACGTGCTCCCATGCTCATCCGTGGATGTCCCGGCCTTCGAGCCGAGGGAGGACGCGTGCTCGCCGTCGCCACCACCGCCGCGCTCGTGCCGTGTGAAGCCGGCCTTCGTGCCGTGCTGGGAATCTTTTCTGCAGGTGCCGCCGCCTTCGCCGAGCGCACACGCACGCCTCCGCTGCCTGCCTTGACACTCGCAGTCGCGCACGTCGCCGGAACTCCATCGCCCTGCTCGCCGCGCCGCCATGGCCGTCGCCATGGAGGTTTGCTCCGTGCACGCAGCAGCAGGGGGAAAGGCGCCGCCTTTGTGGCCGTTCCGTGCACGCCTCGCCGCCGGCATTCGCGCGCACCCACACGCGCCCGTGCCCAGCCGCGGGAGCCCTGCTCGCCGCCGCCATTGGCGCCGGCCCGAGCTCCGCCATGGCCAAGATGGCCCTGTGCTTGTTGACGAGGGGCCAAGCCCCAGTTCTTGCACCCAGATTGGTTCACTTGGTGCACGCGTGTCTGGACCTGGCGATTTGCGCACCCCAGCGCCTGCGCCGGCGACCATTCACTCTGCGCCGCCGCGCCTCACGCCGTGCCGTCGCTGTTGAGGTCGCCGCCGGTCCCTAGGAGCCACCCTCTTGGCCTTGATCGGTGCACAAACACCACCGGAGTCCATCCCTGCCGTTTATTGACCAAGCCGCCGTGCACCTCGCCGCCGGCGATGCTTGCCGCGCCGGAGTGCCTCACGGGCATTCCGCCGAACACCTGGGAGCGGCCAGCCAAAAACCTCAGGGGTTTTGGGGCACACTCACACACACACGCGCAATCGCGCAGAAGATCCATGGGGATCTTGTGCGGCTGGCCAACCCCGGCCGAGCCACACGCGCCCCTGCACACCGCTGCGCCGCAGCGGATCGCCCCGGATCCCGCGCGCCCGGCCATGCGAGGCAGCCACGTGGGCACGCACCGGCCTATAGCCACCCATGTGGCGGCCGCGTCAGCCTTGGAGCTGGCCTGCAGCTTGCTTTAGGCCCCCTAAGAGCTGGCTAGAGTAGGTTTAGAGCTAGATAAAAGTCTGTATTACTGTGTATGCGTATTTTATTTTCAGAAATGTATTTTATCTTTGGAAAATCATAATAAATCCGTTTTAGCTCTGAAAAATATGAAACTTCTTCTGAAAATCTTTTAAAAATCCAAACTCCGCGCTAGACTAGAGTTTGACTCTTTTTGGATCTTATTTGCTCTTCATCTTGGATTTATTGCTATTAGTAGCCGAGTTTATTTATTTAAATACGGTTCTAGGAGCTGCCGGAGCCAGAGAGCTGAACCAGGACTACGACGACGACCTCGGCTACGACGACTACCCGCACCCAGGTTCACGCCCGACCATTCTTTGGATGCCCATTAGGCATGGCTATTAGAATTGCTAGTGCTTTACTTACTGCATAGTGATGGATATAATGAACCCGTGCATAGCCTCTTTTACATACTTGTCCTTGATTGACCTACTACTACTGTTTACTTAAGCTAGATGATGTGCTGAGCTTGCTATGCATGTGTTGGGATTATTGTGGTAGTTTCTTGGCGTGTGTTGGGAAAACCGGCAGGAGAAGGTGTTTTGGGATACTTTGGCGGGGGTGAGCTCGAGACAACCCGGTCTGGGATCGGGGGCCAGGGATCGTCTTCTCGGACGTTGCCCAATGTGGTGCCTATGGCGGGTACATTGTTTTAGGAGCACAGGTGATGGGGATTTTGTGATGACTTAGAGGATATGAGCTCACCCCGGTCTGAAACCGAATGGGTCGCCTGTTACGCGGGACTTTCGTACACACCATCTCGCCGGGAGTGGGGATAGGGCCGCCCGACCCTAGCAAGTGTGATGCCATACCTGCCAGTAGGACAGAGGGTATCAGTGAGAGGGTTAGGGTGCAGTCCCTTCCCTTTGGGCGCTCCCCGTGTGGCCACACGGGGGCATTTTCACAGTTCTAGGGTGGACCTTTGCGAAGGACCGCATCGAGACCCGGATGCAGGATGGAATCGTAACTCCTAGGTGCTCGTTCGGTAGGGTAGGCTCGGTCGGCCGTACACCGTCCGGGTACTATTCCGAGTTGGGTACTGGTGTACACGCTCTGCAGAGTTTGCATCTATACGTATAGCCGCGTCCTCGGTTATGGACATGCCCGTTGTTTCTCCGACTCTTACGATTTGGGATTTCTACCTCCCCCCTTATAGGATGAGTGTGATTGGTGAGCCGTGGTTGTATTCGGGGAGAGGAGAGTTGCTCCCTCTGTCTCGCGGATCCGGGTGCAACCATTGAGGTGCGAGGAGTGGGAGTTCTCGCACCGACCCTAGATGGAGATAGGTGATGGTGACGGTGATCTGGGTGACCAGGTGTAACCGTTTGTGGATGAGTGATATGGGTTATGGTGGAATTATGGAGATATTACTCTATTTATGATGCTGCTGCTGCATAGGAAACCCCGCTACCACCTTGATATGTTCTTTCCCCTTAGAAGTAGGCCACTTAAAGCTTGCATACGGTTAGTGATGTGGACCTATCCCGATCCTTGGGGATAGCCCCTGAGCTTGCAGGGTACGAGTCCGACTACGACAACAACGCCGATGGATGGTACGACTGAGGGGGCATGACGCTTCGCTCAAGGATGCCTGTGGGAGATACCTGAAGATGGAGACACCTTTTGGGAGATAGCTACCGCTGCGTAGGCTCTTATTTCTGTTATTCCGCCAAGAGGCGGGTATTGATGTACTCCGAATAATCAGGACATGTAATAATCAGATTATTATTCGTACTCTGATATTTTATTTTGATGTATGACTGTGTTATTTATCTGTGATGAATGCCTGTGCGTGATATCGTCTGATCCAGGGACTATCACGAGACAGAATGCTGGGCTTTCTGATTTTGAAAACCCAGGGCGTTACAGATGGTATCAGAGCCATACTTGACCGTAGCACGTGCCCTTAGAAATGGTCGTTAGAAATTGGGACTCTGAACGAAACTCTTTTGCTATATGTCATTCTTGACTTATTTTACAAAACTTATCCTTCTCTTGAAAAGTTCTATCTCACCTGCGCTAACTAGAAATTTTTTCCGTGTCACACGAGATGGCTCGTCAGGAGGTGGAGTTGCTCCCGGAGCACATGGAGGGACTCGCCCGTTGGGTTGACAGGGTCGTCCTCAGGCTGGGGATTCCCCCTACACACGTCACCTACCGTGCTGAGGACGTCCGCACGCTGTCGGGACCACTAGTGCTTTGCACGGAGGCCGTCCTACCCCACCCGGCGCTTCCAGGCTTCCCCGGGATGCTCGAGCACAGCACAGGACTCAACGTCAGGAACGCTGTGGACACCGCCTGCAGCCACGTACTTCGCCACCTGCTGGCTAGGTACCGCGACGTCTACAGGACTGGAGACCTGAGGCTGATCCCCCAAGACTACTACAGAGTGGCTCCGATCGCGAACGGACTGCCAGACCCTTCGGCACTCTACGAGGAGGAGGTTGTTCAGGGACCTCTACGTGAGGCCGACGACACGCTCATCACCACTGGGAGCTACCTCGTCGACCTCGACATTCACGCTCGCCGACTAAGCGAGCAGACGAGTAGACTCTTCAGCAGACTGGAGTACACCACTCTGGAGCTGAAGGAGCTTCAGCCCCGCACCCAGAGCCTGCTCGTGGAGAACCTCACCCTTCGCCAGCGAGTTGAGCAGCTCGAGCGAGGACTTCGCCACGCCAACTCTTTGGCAGTTCAGGCTGAGGCTGAGAGGGTGACCGCTCGAGAGGAGAAGATCTACGCTCAGGAGGATCTACGCAAGCAGGAGGCTAGGTTCACCCGTCTCTTCGCCAAGCTGGATCAGAAGGATGCTCAGTTTGCCGCCCAGGGACGCAACCTGGTCCGTGAGAAGGCCAGAGTGACCGAACTGGTGGAGGACCACTACAACAACACCGCCAACATCGCCGCACTCACCAGGACTTCCGTGTTCCTACTGGACAAGTGCAAGAGGATGCTGAAGACTTGGGAGGACGCGGACTCACTTCGTGTGGACGAGCTTCAGGAGCTCAACAGTCTGCTACCCCCCGAGCGTCAGCGGGCGATCCGCAAGGAGACCTTCAGGCTCCACCCGTCCGCCCTCAAGCTTCACCTGTGTCCCCTGGCCGACATGGCCACTCTGGTTGAGACCGACGAGGTGAGGGCCGCTCACTCCAGGCTGTCACGGATGTTCCCCAGGGACATCCCCGAGGAGGACCGTTACCCAGTGAGGTACAAGAAGGCCCGCTTCGAATAGCGTGCCAGAGCATGACCATGCTAATGAGAGTAGAGTTGTAAGATAGGTAGTCTCCATGAGTTGTTCCATGCAGCCGAGAGCTTGTTCCGGTGCATGTTGAGTTATGAGTCTTTTCACACCTAGATGTGCACACCCTTTTGAGATCATGTAACGCTATATTAGATCGTTGTTGTGTGTGACCTCCAAGGCTTGAGTCAGCCTCGAGGAAACTTATGTACTCATAATGGATGCTGATTGTTTGGTCTTAATGGAGTTGTTTGTTCTTATTGCTTCTTCTCATTGAGTGTAGGATTTATATTAGTAGAAATATTTTCATGATTGTATATCAGACTCAATTTGTTGGTGAGTGACGTATCTAAGGCTTTCCTATATCCTTGGTCATGTTTTCAGCAAGATGTCGATCAGGAGGTCCGGTCGTCTGTTGGGACGTTTTGAGGTTGCCGAGGAAGAGCAAGCCCCGCCAGCCCCGCCTATCCGTGGCCGTGGACGTGGCCGCGCTCCCGTACGTGGACGTGGATGCGCTCGCGGTCATGGACACGCGCATATCCTAGGACGTGGCTGAGGCGATATGGTGCCACCACCACCGCCTCCGCCCATCGGACAAGGCGCTGTGGAGGATGGAGAAGAGGAGGGAGCCGAAGAAGAGCCTGTGCCACACCCGGCTCCCCAGGGTCGTGGGCGTGGTCGTGGCCGTGGAGGAGCACCGCCACCGCCTAACCTAGCTGAGGTTGTGGCCCTGCAGACTCAGCTAATGCAGAGGATGGCTGATGCCGTCGAGAACCGAGTCGGTGGGAACCGCAACGCCCCGGTGGAGGAGGACTTCGCCAAGAAGATCGAGAGGTTTATCCGTCTGAAGGCCCCTACCTTCAGCTACTCGGACGATCCCCTCGATGCCGATGACTGGCTCCGTGTGATCGAGATGAAGCTCGACCTCACCGCCTACACCGATGAGGAGTGTGTCGCTCTCGCCATCCACCAGCTCGAGGGTCCTGCCAAGTCTTGGTGGGACAACTACTCCGGGACTCACCCGAACCCAGCGTTCATCACCTGGCTGGAGTTCTGCGAGGTGTTCCGCGAGCAGTACCTGCCGAAGGAGCTCATGATCCAGAAGGCCCAGGAGTTCCGCACCATGACTCAGGGTGCGATGAGGGTGGAGGAGTACAAGAGGCACTTCATGAAGATGATGCGCTATGCCCCTGATGACACCAACACCGACGACAAGAAGCAGTTCTGGTTTCTGTGAGGCCTCCACCACGGTCTCCGCCAGGGCTTGAAGGCCAGCGAGCACAAGTCCCTTCGCCACCTAATGAACAGGGCTATCGCGCTCGAGGAAGAACGAAGGGGGCATGAGGAGCGCATGAAGGGCAAGAAGAGGTTCGGAGATCGGGACCATGGCGACCGATCCTTCTAGAAGCCGAGGAGTGGGTAGAGCAACCTGCTCCGAGGAAGCTACCGCCCGGGGAATAACCAACCCGGACGTGGCTTCGGAGGGAACCGTGCACTGTACCTAGGAGGAAGGAGCAACTACCAGCAGCAGAGTGGGGGCTACAACGGCCCGCAGCAGAGCGCGTCGAGACCTAGTGCTGGAGGTTTCACCCCGACATGCTACGCCTGTGGCAAGCAAGGCCACAAGTCGTACGAGTGCCCCAGCAAGAAGACCGCTGCTACACCTGCCAGGGCACCAACTCCAGGAGGGAGGCCACCTCAGGCTGCTCCCCAGCCGGCCGCTAATCGCGAAGGCTCAACCTCCTGACTGAGGAGGAGGCTGCCGACGCTCCTGACGTCGTGATCGGTGAGTTTTTAGTTTGTGGTGCTAATGCTTTGATTCTGTTCGATACTAGTGCAACTAGTTCGTATGTGTCCTCTAACTTTGTAAACAAACTGTCTCTCCCCATGACTCCCCGACCGAAACCGATTATAACGAGCTCCCTGCTCGGAGATATCAGTTGCACCCTGCTATGCAAAGGGGTAGAGATGTTCATCAAGGGTCACAAGTTCCTCGGAGATCTGACCGTGCTGAAGTCCAATGGGATTGATGTTATTCTAGGCATGGATTGGATCACCGCCCACAAAGGAGTTATCTCCTCGTCACCCCGACAAGTGACCCTGATGCACCCTAAGGGGACGAAGATCACCTTCGAGCCGCTGAAGTCTCCGGAAGTACCAGCTGTGTACAATCTCACTATGAAGACAGTGGCCGATGTTCCAGTGGTTTGTGAGTACCCCGATGTCTTTCCTGAAGACCTGCCGAGGTTACCACCAGACTGCGACATGGAGTTCGTGATCAACCTTGTGCCGGGTACCTCACCCGTGGCACAGAGTCCTTACAGAATGGGCAAGTTAGAGCTAGCAATGCTGAAAGAGGAGTTGGAAGCTCTCCGTGAGAAGGGGTACATCCGACCGAGTGCATCACCTTGGGCTTCACCGGTGATGTTTGTGCCGAAGAAGGATGGGACGCAACGGCTGTGCGTCGATTACCGCGCTCTTAATGCGGTAACCATCAAGAACAAGTACCCGTTGCCGCGCATTGATGACCTGCTAGATCAGTTGAAGAAGGCCAAGTACTTCAGCAAGATTGACCTCCGATCCGGCTACCATCAGATGAAGATTCGCCCTGAGGACATCTACAAGATAGCGTTTGTGACCCGATACGGGCAGTACGAGTTCACTGTCGTATCGTTCGGTCTTACGAACGGCCCTGCTTACTTCATGAACATGATGAACAAGGTGTTCATGGACGAGTTGGAAAAGTTTGTTGTGGTCTTCATTGACGACATTTTGGTCTTCTCGGAAACTGCAGAAGAGCATGAAGAACATCTGAGGATTGTGCTGGAGAAGCTGAGGCAGAATCAGTTGTATGCCAAGTTCAGCAAGTGCGAGTTCTGGCTAGAAGAAGTGGCTTTTCTTGGGCATGTGTTGTCAGGAGGGGGAGTTGCAGTTGATCCCTCGAAGATCGAAGCTGTGTCAAAGTGGCAGTCGCCCAAGACAGTGACAGAAATCAGGAGTTTTCTTGGGATGGCAGGATACTACCGCCGTTTCATCGAGAACTTCTCTAAGATTGTGAAGCCGATGACCGAGTTGCTGAAGAATAACACGCCATTCATGTGGTCAGAGAAGTGTGAAGCAAGCTTCCAAGAGCTCAAGACCCGACTCACCACAACTCCTGTGTTGACACTTCTCGATGACAACAAGGACTTTGTGGTGTACTGCGATGCTTCGAGGCAGGGTCTTGGTTGTGTGCTGATGCAAGAAGGCAAAGTGATTGCTTATGCTTCGAGGCAGCTTCGGAATCATGAAGAGAACTACCCGACACATGACCTGGAGTTAGCCGTTGTGGTTCATGCATTGAAGATCTGGAGGCACTACTTGATGGGCAACAAGTGTCATATCTACACGGATCACAAGAGTCTGAAGTATATCTTCACCCAGTCAGAATTGAACCTGAGGCAGCGGAGATGGCTAGAGCTGATAAAGGACTATGACCTCGACATTCACTACCATCCTGGCAAGGTGAATGTCGTGGCCGATGCGTTGAGCCGAAGAAGTTACTGCAACAACCTGATGGTGCAGAAGAAACAGCCCGAGTTGTACCTAGAGATGGAGCGATTGCGCTTGACATCGTCGAGAAAGGGCAGCTCAACGAGTTGAGGGTGAAGTACAACCTAGAGGACCAGATCAGGCAAGCCCAGAAGAAGTGTCCTGAGATTGAGGAAGTTAAGGATCTTCTGACGAGAGGCAAGGCCCCTGACTACCGCATAGATGAGCAAGGCACGTTGTGGTTGAAAGATCGCATATGCGTGCCTAGTGGAGAGGATATCCGGAAGACGATCCTAAAGGAAGCACATGATTCTCGGTATTCCATTCACCCCGGTTGCACCAAGATGTACCAAGACCTGAAGTGTCGATTCTGGTGGGAGAATATGAAGAAGGACATAGCTGAGTATGTTGCCCGATGTGACACCTGTCAGAGAGTGAAGGCGGAACATCAGAGACCCGCCGGACTGCTACAGCCGCTTGCGATACCTCAGTGGAAATGGGATGATATCAGCATGGACTTCGTGGTGGGTCTACCCCGCACTCAGAAGGGGAATGACTCGATTTGGGTGATTGTGGACCGTTTGACCAAGGTAGCACACTTTCTTCCGGTAAGGAACAAGTACTCTGTGAGTCAGTTGGCCGATCTCTACGTTGAGCATATCCTGAGGTTACATGGAGCACCACGCACCATCATGTCCGATCGTGGTGCTCAGTTCACAGCTCAGTTCTGGAAGAGTCTGCACGATTCGATGGGCACCCACTTGGACTACAGTACAGCTTTCCACCCTCAGACAAATGGACAGACTGAACGGGTGAATCAGGTCCTAGAAGATCTGCTGAGAGCTTGTGTGTTGACTTACAGCAGCGATTGGGAGAAGAGTCTGCCCTACGCTGAGTTCTCATACAACAACAGCTACCAGGCAAGTTTGCAAATGGCACCCTTTGAAGCTCTGTATGGCAGAAAGTGTAGAACCCCGTTGATGTGGTCTGAGGTGGGGGAGAGGATCTTTTTCGGTCCTGCTTCCATCGTGGAGGCTGAGGAGAATGTGGCCAAGGTTAGAGAGAACCTGAAGATAGCCCAGAGTAGACAGAAGAGCTATGCTGATCCTAAGCGAAGGGATGTCTCCTTCGAAGTTGGTGACTATGTGTTTCTGAGAGTGTCACCGCTTAGAGGCACGAGGAGGTTCCACGTGAAGGGGAAGCTAGCCCCCAGGTTCGTTGGACCCTACCAGATTGTGGCAAAGGTGGGGAAACTTGCTTATAGGTTGGAGTTACCATCTGACCTTGCCGGAGTGCATCCTGTGTTCCACATATCGCAACTCCGGAGGTGCCTCGACCCGAAGCTTGACAAGCATGTCTCCACCGATGCTATTGACCTGCAAGATAACTTGCAGTACCCGGTGAAGATTCTGGATTGGGCCGAGAAGGCTACCAGGAGTACCACCACTCGCTTCTGCAAGGTGCTTTGGAGCAATCACACCGAGCGAGAAGCGACGTGGGAGAAAGAGTCAGTCTTGAGAGAGAAGTACCCGCACCTCTTCGAGACGGAGGTAAGTTCTTAATCTCGAGGACGAGATTCTTTTGAGGGGGGGAGTCTGTAACATCCCTCAATTTTATTGAGGAATGTTAATTAATAAAAATGAGGATTTAAAATGTTCGATGAATTATTTGAGTGTTTATCAATTTATTTAAGGATGCCTTCCATTTTCTCTCATAAAATTCCTAGATTTATTTTTTTGCATTAAATGAAATCTCTAGGAAATATAAAATGTTAGTGTGAGAAACTTGGAGTTCATTTGGTTTTATTTGGAGTTTAATTGCGTGGGTTTCAAATTTGAATTTATATTCAAATTTGAAACTAAAATAGAAAAGGAGTGAGAAGGTAAAGAAAAGGGTAGGGGAGTAAGCACTGCTGGGCCACGAATCCAAAGCAGGAAGTCCGATCCAGGCCCTTCTTCTCTTTTTCCAACCCAACCGCGCTCCCTCACCTTTCCCTCACTTCAGCCCACCGTGGCCCACGCGCACGCGGCTCACTTACCACCAACACCGCCGTGCCGAGCCACTGACCGCTGGGTCCCGCCTTGCGTCACGCACACATCACAATGACGTCGCCGTCGTCACCCTCCTCTTTTCCCCTTTAGCTGACGCCGGGCGCCACCGCAGCACCGCGCCACCCATGGCCGCCGTCGCGATGCGCCCCGCGCCCCTCCGCGGCATCCGAGCCGTCCACGTGCCACCGCGGTGCACCCCGCCTATAAGTAGCCGCCGCCGCGACCCCCAAGGCCTCCCAACCCTAGTCGCCTTGGGGACTTGTCCCCTGACCACCCCGCTTGCTCGCCGGAGGACAAGGAGAAGGGGGGAGAAGGGAAGGCCCGGAGGCCGTCCGGGGAAGCACCGTCCGCAGTCGCCGCCGGAGCCGCCCGTGAGGAGCCGGACCTACCGATGCCGCGCACACCTTCCTCCTCTGCTTCCTCTGCTCCGCGCCGCCGTCTCCTTCCTCATCGACGACCTCGCCCCGCTCCTCTTCATTGACGCCTGCAAGTCGGCCTGTGGCCACCGAGATGAGGACGTGCACCCCCACTGATCTGTGGATGTCTCGGCCTTCGAGCCGAGGGAGGACGCGTGCTCGCCGTCGCCACCGCCGCCGCGCTCGCGCCATGTGAAGCCGGCCTTCGTGCCGTGCTGGGAATCTTTTCTGCAGGTGCCACCGCCTTCGCCGAGCGCACACGCACGCCTCCGCCGCCTGCCTTAACACTCGTAGTCGCGCACGTCGCCGGAACGCCGTCGCCCGGCTCGCCGTGCCGCCATGGCCGTCACCATGGAGGTTTGCTCCGTGCACGCAGCAGCAGGGGGAAAGGTGCCGCCTTTGTGGCCGTTCCGTGCACGCCTCGCCGCCAGCATTCGCGCGCACCCACACGCGCCCGTGCCCGACCGCGGGAGCCCTGCTCGCCGCTGCCATTGGCGCCGGCCCGAGCTCCGCCTTGGCCAAGATGGCCCTGCGTGTTTGGGCAAGGGGTAAAACCTTGAGCTTTAGGCTCGTTTGGACTCACCAGGTGAGCGCACGCGCACCACGGCGCCCTTGTGCCCTTACACGCCGCGCCGGCGACCATTCACTCTACGCCGCCGCGCCTCACGCCACGCCGTCACCGTTGAGGTCGCCGCCGGTCCCTAGGAGCCACCCTCTTGGCCTTGATCGGTGCACAAACACCACCGGAGTCTATCCCTGCCGTTTGTTGACCAAGCCGCCGTGCACCTCGCCGCCGGCGATGCTTGCCGCGCCAGAGTGCCTCACGGGCATTCCGTCGAGCACGTTCCGACGTCGGGCGCTAAAACCTCAGGGGTTTTGGGCCACACACACACGCACACACGCGCGCAATCGCGCAGAAGATCCATGGGGATCTCGTGCGGCTGGCCAACCCCGGCCGAGCCACACGCGCCCCTGCACGCCGCCGCGCCGCAGTGGATCGCTCCGGATCCCGCGTGCCCAGCCACGCGAGGCAGCCACGTGGGCACGCGCCGGCCCATAGCCACCCATGTGGCGGCCGCATCAGCCATGCAGCTGGCCTGCAGCTAGCTTTAGGCCCCCTTAGAGCTAGCTAGAGTAGGTTTAGAGCTAGTTAAAAGTCTGTATTACTGTGTATGCGTATTTTATTTTCAGAAATGTATTTTATCTTTGGAAAATCATAATAAATCCGTTTTAGCTCCGAAAAATATGAAACTTCTTCTGAAAATCTTCTAAAAATCCAAACTCCACGCTAGACTAGAGTTTGACTCTTTTTGGATCTTATTTGCTCTTCATCTTGGATTTATTGCTATTAGTAGCCGAGTTTATTTATTTAAATACGGTTCTAGGAGCTGCCGGAGCCGGAGAGCTGAACCAGGGCTACGACGACGACCTCAGCTACGACGACTACCCGCACCCAGGTTCACGCCCGACCATTCTTTGAATGCCCATTAGGCATGGCTATTAGAATTGCTAGTGCTTTACTTACTGCATAGTGATGGATATGATGAACCCGTGCATAGCCTCTTTTACATACTTGTCCTTGATTGACCTACCACTACTACTTTACTTAAGCTAGATGATGTGCTGAGCTTGCTATGCATGTGTTGGGATTATTGTGGTAGTTTCTTGGCGTGTGTTGGGAAAACCGGCAGGAGAAGGTGTTTTGGGATACTTTGGCGGGGGTGAGCTCGAGACAACCCGGTCTGGGATCGGGGGCCAGGGATCGTCTTCTCGGACGTTGCCCTATGTGGTGCCTATGGCGGGTACATTGTTTTAGGAGCACAGGTGATGGGGATTTTGTGATGACTTGGAGGATATGAGCTCACCCCGGTCTGAAACCGAGTGGGTCACCTGTTACACGGGACTTTCGTACACACCACCTCGCCGAGAGTGGGGATAGGGCCGCTCGACCCTAGTAAGTGTGATGCCATACCTGCCAGTAGGATAGAGGGTATCAGTGAGAGGGTTAGGGTGAAGTCCCTTCCCTTTGGGCGCTCCCCGTGTGGCCACACGGGGGCATTTTCGCAGTTCTGGGGTGGACCTTTGCGAAGGACCACATCGAGACCCAGATGCAGGATGGAATCGTAACTCCTAGGTGCTCGTTCGGTAGGGTAGGATCGGTCGGCCGTACATCGTCCGGGTACTATTCTGAGTTTTGTACTGGTGTACACGCTCTGCAGAGTTTAGATCTATACGTATAGCCGCGTCCTCGGTTATGGATATGCCCGTTGTTTCTCCGACTCTTACGATTTGGGATTTCTACCTCCCCCCTTATAGGATGAGTGTGATTGGTGAGCCGTGGTTGTATTCGGGGAGAGGAGAGTTGCTCCCTCTGTCTCGCGGATCCGGGTGCAACCATTGAGGTGCGAGGAGTGGGAGTTCTCGCACCGACCCTAGATGGAGATAGGTGATGGTGACGGTGATCTGGGTGACCAGGTGTAACCGTTTGTGGATGAGTGATATGGGTTATGGTGGAATTATGGAGATATTACTCTATTTATGATGCTGCTGCTGCATAGGAAACCCCGCTACCACCTTGATATGTTCTTTCCCCTTAGAAGTAGGCCACTTAAAGCTTGCATACGGTTGGTGACGTGGACCTATCCCGATCCTTGGGGATAGCCCCTGAGTTTGCAGGGTACGAGTCCGACTACGACAACAACGCCGACGGATGGTACGACTGAGGGGGCACGACGCTTCGCTCAAGGATGCCTGTGAGAGATGCCTGAAGATGGAGACACCTTTTGGGAGATAGCTACCGCTGCGTAGGCTCTTATTTATGTTATTCCGCCAAGAGGCGGGTATTGATGTACTCCGAATAATCAGGACATGTAATAATCAGATTATTATTCGTACTCTGATGTTTTATTTCGATGTATGACTGTGTTATTTATCTGTGATGAATGCCTGTGCGTGATAGCATCTGATCCAGGGACTATCACGAGACAGAATGCTGGGCTTTCTGATTTTGAAAACCCAGGGCGTTACAGAATTATTATCCGGCTGCAACTGAACAAGAGAGTCATGCATGTAACTAGTTCACTTTGGTTCCTTTCTAAGTTCTTCCACCACCCAGTGGACGAACCACTAAGCTAGTAAATTAGCTATCTGCTCCATTATCTTGAATTCCCTTTATTTGCATCCCATTTCTAGGAATCACTGATCGATGCCTCAACCGACATCATATTCACATACTACTATGACTAGCCACCAGCCGTCGAGTTCCAACCAGCTAATAGCTCGTAATTATAACCTGTCTTTTGTCAGATCACAGATTTACCTTGTGCAGAGCAGGAGCTCAAACCAATTAGTTCAATTAAAGGACTGGAAGGCATATACGGAACCATCCACTACTAGAAAAGGGGGCTTCCGTCTAGGACATCAGTACCGGATATTTTGCCCACCGGTACTGATATCCACATCGGGTGGGAAGGGAGGGTCCCGACGCGCCCCCAGAGAGCCACATCAGTACCGGTCCGTGGCTGGAGCCGGGACTGATCTGGCGCATCAGTGCCGGGCAGTGGCCAGCCCCGGCACTAATGTGGAGCTGCCACATCAGTACCGGCTGCCACCACGGACCGGTACTAATATGGGTCACATCAGTATCGGCGCCAGCCACGGACCGGTACTGATGTGGAGCGGCTGACATTAGTACCGGCGCCAGCCATGACCCGGTACTAATCTTCCCGTGTATAAAAATGACAGTCTTCTTTTTCCTCTGCCCGAGCCACTCACTCACTCTTCCCAACTCGAGCTGCCCCATCTCCATGGCGCCCTAGAGGAGGTTTTGCCGGATTTACGACGATTCCTCGACGATTTCACCTATTGAAGTGGTGTAGAGGTTAGTTACTTCATCCTCCCTCGATATATGCAACTTATTTCGAGTTTTAATGGTTCAAATAGAAGTATTTTGTGATATTTAAAATGAGCTAAAGATGGGGATGTTTTCTTATATCCATGCATTTATGTCTATATTCAATTAGAATGTTGTAGAGGTTAGTTAGATGAGATGTTGTATGTGATGATAGAATTTTTTTAGTTTTATCTATTTGAACATATGATTTACTTTTTCAAATTAAACTAGCATTAAATAATATTTTAGAAATGATAGTTAAATTAATTCTTCTATTAAATAATATTTTAGAAATGATACTTTTAGAAATACTAGAAATGCAAGAGTTAGTTTAGAAATATTAGAAATTTGTCTACAATTACTCTTCTGGAAATATGAAACATCGATTAATTAGCATAGATTTTAATTAATTTTTCATATATATGTCGCACTTTAAATTTCTGTAAGCCGGTCATTTAAGTTTGTCGTATTGTGTATTGCAGGTTGGATATGAACACTTTAAGATTTTTTGGTGATACTTTGTAGATGAATCGGCAATGGATGTACTCCGACAAGAGAATCTCCATGGAATACATTAATGGGTTGCGTGAATTTCTAGATGTGGCAGAAGCAAACAAGCCCCCGTCTGGTTTCATTATTTGTCCATGCAAAAAGTGCAATAATCTGAAGGATTACTCATCGATAAAGAGTCTTCACGACCACCTATACAAATGGGGATTCATGCCAAATTATTTTATTTGGACAAAGCATGGGGAAAGGAGGTCATAATGGAAGATGATGAACAAGAAGATGATCAGATTCCAGATTGGACTCAAGAAGGTGCCTTTGCAGATGATCCAATGGGAGAGGATTACATGGGCGACACTCATGGAGCTGCTCCGACCGATGAGCCTCTCGACGAACTCGGTGAGATGTTACGCGGTGAAAAGGAAAATTGCGAAAATGTGAAGGAGTCCAAGAAGTTTGAGCGTATGTTGGAAGATCACAAGAAACCGTTGTACCCAGGTTGCAAAGAGGGGCAGAAGAAGTTGGGTAGCACACTGGAAATGCTGCAATGGAAGGCTAGACATGGACTTTCAGACAAGGGCTTCGATGACTTGATATAGATCGTAAAGGATATGCTTCCCGAGGGAAACGAATTGCCAGCGTCAATGTACGAAGCTAAAAGAGTTGTTTGTCCTCTGGGTTTGGAGGTACAAAAGATACATGCATGCCCTAATGATTGTATCCTCTACCGAGGTGACGATTATGAGAAATTAGAGACTTGTCCTGTGTGCGAAGCGAAGCGTTATAAGATCCCACGCAATGAGGGTGATGAAGTTGAGGGGGTAAGAAGAAGAAAAATCCTGCGAAGGTAATGTGGTATTTTCCAGTGATACCATGACTGAAGCGTTTATTCAGGTGCGCGGCCAATGCAAAGTTGATGAGTTGGCACAAAAAAGAATGCAAAGCAGATGCAAAGATCAGGCACCCCGCTGACGGGTCCCAGTGGAGATTAATTGACAGAGAATTTGCAGACTTTGCAGGGGAAGCAAGGAACATTCGGTTCGGTTTAAGTGTGAATGGATTCAATCCATTCGGTGAGTTTAGTAGCGGTCATAGCACTTGGCCTGTGACCTTATGCATGTTCAACCTTCCGGGTTGGTTGTGCCTGAAGCGGAAGTTCATTATGATACCAATAATCATCCAAGGTCCAAAGTAGCCAGACAATGACATCGATGTGTATCTAAGACCATTGATTGAAGATCTGCAAAAGTTGTGGAAGAAAAAAGGTGTACCAGTTTGGGATGAGGACAAAAAGGATGTCTTCAATCTACGAGCATTGCTGTTCGTAACTATCAATGATTGGCCAGCACTTGGTAATCTATCAGGACAAACAAACAAGGGATATCGAGCATGCACCCACTGTTTAGATGATACTTGCAGCATGTATCTAAAACACAGTAAAAAGATTGTGTATTTGGGCCATCATCGATTTCTTCCTCCTAAGCACCCGTTAAGAGAAGAAGGAAAGCATTTTGAAGGTGTTGGAGAAAAACGTAAGAAGCCCTTGCACCGTGGTGGTAAAATTGTATTTTCTATGGTGAAAGATTTGAAGGTAGTGTTTGGCAAGGGTTCTGGTAGCCAACATGTGCCAAACGACGCTGACAGACAGGCACCCATATGGAAGAAGAAGTCGATATTTTGGGAGCTACCTTATTGGGAAGTACTTGAGGTTCGCAATGCAATTGATGTGATGCACGTGATGAAGAATTTTTGCGTGAACTTACTTGGCCACCTAGGTGTATATGGAAAGGCAAAAGATACAATTGAAGCACGTAGGGAAGAAAGCTCGGATGGACATGGATGCAGAGTTATACGATAAAGCACATTACACTGTCCTGAAACAATCATCCCTTGTGTCTCCATACTTGGAGGAGCACAAGTCCATTGTTCGGGCCTCAAATATAGGGAAGACAGAAGCTTGGATGACACGTAAGCACATTGATACTTTCGCGTCTTGGTTTTGGCAGAAAATAAGGGGTGATAAAACTGTTCATGAGCAACTACGATGGTTGGCTAGGAGCCCATCTATCTCAGTAGATACATTCCAAGGACACCAGATAAATGGGTACACATTCTACACGAGAGCCCAAGACCAAAAGAGCACAAACCAAAACAGCAGTGTCCGTATAGATGCAATAATAGACGACGAAGGGAACACAGAAACATACTTTGGTGTCATTGAGGAGATATGGGAATTGGACTACGGACCTCTAAAAATCCCTCTTTTCAAGTGCCAGTGGGTCAACAATAAAGGAGGTTTAACGACAGACAACTTTGGAATGAGAATAGTGGATCTCAACAAGATTGGGTACAAAGCCGAACCATTCGTCTTAGCCAATGATGTGAGTCAAGTTTTCTATGTTAAAGACATGTCAAGCAAACCATCGATAAAGAAGGGTGCCGATAATAAGTCGAATGCTGATGAGCCGAAGCGTCACATTGTTCTACCAGGAAAAAGAAAAATCGTTGGAGTTGAGGACAAGACTGACATTTCAGAAGACTGATCAGTTCGATGATGAATAAGCCAGTTTTCCATCGGGAATCGCTAATTAGTGACCGGCCGTCCCGAACGACCGATTCTGGCGAGTAGTAACGGCCGGACGGACTGGCCACTTGAAGCTGGGCCTCTTTCTCCTTCTAACTTTTTTTTTGAAAAAATCTTCCCACAATTTATACACACAACTTCGACAAATAACTTTGAACCATAAATTTTTACCACATAATTTTTAAGCATAAGTTTGATGCGCGAAGAACTTATGCGTACAACTTGTATGCACAATTATCTGCAGAACAACTTATGCATATATTTTTTTCTCTAATGACGAGTTGTATGTATAACTTTGTATGTAAACGACGAGTTGTGCGCATAAATTTTTCTATAACAATGAGGTATACGTATAACTTATGCACAAGAAAATTTGTTGAAAGAAAGAAAAAAGAAAAAAAGAAAAACAAAAGAAAAAATGTGAGGGCCTCCCAGTCGGTCGTGCCGCGCGAGCGACCGCGGAATTGGTTTCTCGGTTTTCCATCCCATGATGAGGACAAGCCAGGATGTACTCCTGGAGTCTCTCCCAAGCTTCTGGGATAGTCTCATTTGCTGCTTGCTGGAAACTTGAAATTCGCCCCCGAAGGACATTGGTTTTGCCCAACGGAAAGAACTTCGCGAGGAATGCTGCGGAGCACCTTGCCCAAGTGTTAATTTCTGCATGGTTAGCATAGAACCACTGCTTTGCCTTTCCCAAGAGTGAGAAGGGAAACAGTCGCAGACGAATAGCATCTTCCTCCACTCCTCGTATAGTGAAGGTACTGCACAATTCCAGGAGCTGCTGCAGGTGGGCGTTCGCGTCTTCATTAGGCTTGCCACAGAATGGGCTAGCCTGTACCATCGTGATTAGGCCAGTCTTGATCTCGAAGTTTCCCTTCCCGGTGTTGATCGCAGGGCCTGTCGGCACCTGGTCAGCAGAGGGAGCGGAGTACTCGCGGAGAGTCTTCTCGACAACAGCGTTGGTCATGGAAGTTGATGCGGATGGTACAAAGGAAGCTGGATCGACTTCCGAAAGTTCACGCAGAGGAGAGCCGAAATGAGTTCGTGCCTTCCTTACGAGTGACTCCGGATCTTTAGTAAAATTCGGCAGTAAGTCGAAACCAGTCATGCACTACCTGTCTTCATCATCAATAGACAAAGAAGACAATCCAAGTTAGCCAACATTGAGAACTGTTTTATTCCTGTCACGATTATAAACATATGCAAAGTGTTGATATGTCATCCTTAAGCCTTCCCCGGCGACGGCGCCAGAAATGCTTGTTGACATTTCTTAACGCAATCACCTAAGAACGGGTTTGGAACCCATTCTTGTAACAGCGCCAGAAATGCTGGTTGGTAATTCTTATCATTACAGGAGTCCGCAAGCGCACGGAAGTACCATTGTAGCATTTCCCGAAAGGAGTATTCCATAGGGTATCGAATTCAAGGAAGGCTTTGGCGGATTAACAAGCTCAACACTATTGCAATGAGTATAGATCATAGACGGAAATAAATCAGACACTCAAATACAAGGGTAAGATAATGATAATAGCGGTAGTGTGATCGCACACACACTCTCACTCTCTCTCTCTAAGGGGTCCTAGGCATAGGGGGCAGCATACGAGTTAGTTCTAGGTTCTTATGTACTATACACATAAAGCTGGTAGGAACGAGTTAGATACACTAGCGTTGAAGAACATTGACTTAAACACCCAGGTACCATGGGGAGCTAACCTCCCGCGTTGCTTCCGCACAACTCCGGTTGTTAGATTTTAGACTCCTACAGCTTATCCGAACGTGGGGGATTTCAGAGGGACCAACGGCTGTCACTACTGCAGCCTACCCCAAGACAAACCGTGGGATAAACTCATAAGTAAGGTAGCTACGCAACCTAAGCACCATGCTTACGTTGTTAGCCGGACTTGATCGGCCTGGGCTATTGTGACCCAGGTCAAGCCACCAGATAAACCAGCCAATTACACCGAGTACCGTAGCTTAAGCACAGACTTCATACAATGCAGTCATGTCATCTAATTAGATCAAACCAGGTTAGGTACACAAACGTATTCGTGTTTTCCTATGTCTGTTCAACTGGATCAAAGGGTCGTGTTCGCGAAGAACACGAGGCTCTAACTTATGAACAAACACCGGAAACATGTGAAAGTCACCCGTCAAGTGGATCGAAAGGCCTTGTTCATCAAGAACAGGAGCCTCTAAATGATGAACAGGTGAAGAACACATGAACAAATCACCCATGTATACTAACACGACTTTATATGGAATAGCTGAATAACTGAAGTAGATCAAAGTCATACAAATGAAATAAGATACAAGAGAACTCATACCTAGATCCCAAAGTAGACTTGGAACCTGAAGTAGAACTACTCTAGCCTACCTCCTAGCCTTGAGACTAAAAGTGAGAGAGGTGTTGCAAGTGTGGATGGTTCATAAGTGAGCCCCCTCTCCTTCTATTTATAGGCCCGGGCACCGGCGAGGAGTGGATGCAAACACCCCGGGAATGGCTCCTAGGACCAATAGGGAAGCACCACGTGGAAGCCCCTGAGTGGCGGCCTCAAGGTCGGTTCGGCCGACCCCACAGGTCGGCCGACCCCCTGTGGGCCCCACTCGGGGTGTGCTTTCTCCTGGTGGCTGTTCTGTGGGTCCTTAGGTCGGTTCCCGGTGTCCACCCTGTTTTGGCGTGATTTGCATGCTTTTGTGGGCCCATGGATCCATGTGACGTCCACGTGTCACACTCTGATTCGTCGGTGGGTGATTCACTTGGATTGCTTGCATGGCATGCATGCATGCATGCATGGCGCCTTGGTTGGTAGCTTTGCATGCATGACATCCTTGTTGGCAGCCCACCTAGGATGAGGTGATGTGGCATGGATCATAGAAGGTGAGTTTGTTACTCTTTTCTTGCTTATTTTCCTGCAATCAAATAATCTCCAAGGACAAGTGGAACTACATTGTTCTTAACTAAATACGTGTAAGAAATGCCTTATGCTCCTTTATTTATGAGTATATTGACGGCTAAAGTAGGCACTTAACAGCTGTCAACAGTGGTGTGGAGATGCAATGGCTGCAGTGTATCCAGCGAGTATGTTGTTCGGTGTTGGCTCTCTTCGACAATCGGTAGTCGTCCTTCTAGCTTGTGTCTTGGCTTTGCCTCTTGAACTGTATGTGTGTTGTCCGTCCTTTCTGGTTCTATGTGTTGTGTTGGGTTGTAAAATTGTTGAAACTTCAAATGTTGTAACATTTTGGCTTGCCAAAAAGCCCATCAATGAAAATTCAGGTGGGGATGTTCTTCCCCCCGGTGACCGTAAAAATATTAAGAATGTAAGGCTGTGTGGCATGCCAAATTCGAACGTCGACAGATACTATTGTCGGTGGTAGATGTTAGTATAATAGAACCGAAATGTGTTTTGTACTCCTTCCGGTTTGGTAAATAATGTTGTTTAGGACCAGATTGCACATACCAAGTAGTGATTAATTAGGGATTAGTTTTCTTTGTTTACCAACTGAACACACACTCAACCGATTAGCACAGTGATTCTCGAGGTCGGAGGACATGGGATCGAATCCTCGCGGTTTTTTTTCGGAAAAAGTCTAGATCACCCTCTCACCTATGGAGGGTGGACTACATAATCCCCTAACCTACGAAACGGTCTATATCACCCACTGAACTTTTCAAAACGGGCAAATTACTCCTAAAGTGATTTTGAAAAATCATAGTAAATTATGGAAAAATCGTAAAATAAAAAATTCAATTGTGTTGGACTCCAGATGAGTAGATCTACACAGTGAATATATAATATGGAATACTTTAGTACAATTTTTTAATTATAACCTTAAATTGATGCTTTTCTTCATAGCTGTAAAAAATGTACTAAAACATACCATATATTATATATTCTCTATGTAGATCTACTCATGTGGGGTCCAACACAATTGGATTTTGCATTTTTTGATTTTTTTGGATTTACTATGATTTTTCAAAATTACTTTAGGGAGTAATTTGACCGGTTTTGAAAAATTCAGGAGGTGATATGGACCGTTCCAAGGGTCGGGGGTTAGGTAGTCCACCCCTATAGATGAAGAGGGGTGATGTAGATTTTTTTTGTTCGCCATGCAGCCGAAACCAGGGACGCTGGCTGGGCGCGTTTTATTAACGCGGAGTGCGGCGCGCGACGAATACGAGGCGTGCGGCTTGCGGCATCTACGCAGGGGTAAAGAAGTCCAAAAACACTAGCGCGGCTGCGGACGACCTTCTTTCGGGGACCGCTAATTAGCGGTCGGTCGCTCCCAACGAGCGATTCTCGGACAGCTTTCTCCCACCCGTCGCTTTCCTTTTTAGGAAAGACGAAAATTCCGCAACTTTCCATTTTTGAAAATATCATAACTTATGTACATAACTTTGATGCATAACTTCGAGATATAAATTTTTATCAGATAAATTTTAAGCACAATTTTAACACTAGCTACACATGTAGAACTTATGCATGCAACTTGTATGCACAATTTTTTGAAAAATAACTTATACACGTAACTTTTTTTCAAACATCAGTTGTATTTTTCAATTTTTTGAACTTATACACACAACTTCGACGCATAATTACGAACTATAAATTTTTGTTAGATAATTTTTATGCATAAATTTGATGGCGCGCAGACCTTATGCGTACAATTTGTATGCACAAATGTTTGAAGAATAACTTATGTGTATAATTTTTTCTCTAACAACGAGTTGTGTGCACGAGTTTTTCTGTAAACGACGAGTTTTGCACATAACTTTTTCTGCAACGACGAGTTATACACCGAACTTATACAAAAAGAATTTTTTGTTGAATGAAGAAAAAAGAAAAAGAAAAGGAAAAAAAGATGTGGCGCACAAGTGGACGAGTTATACACCGAACTTATACAGAAAGAAAATTTTGTTGAATGAAGAAAAAAAAGAAAAAGAAAAAAAAGACGTGGTGCTCAGGTGGCAGCACACCCCCGGTCAGATCGTGCGCTCCGCGCACACACGACCTCAGAATTGGTTCTCGCCTTCTTTCCTGCAATTGCCTTCGCGGCCAGGACCACTTTTTGGAAACATAACCGATCGTGAAGGCAGAACAGAACAATCACTTGGGAACTAAAATCAGGTAGCTATAGGCTGGTTTATAATTACTTTTTTAGTCCCACTGCAGATATTCGTGGAGGAGTTGGACAAGCGGTTCGGGACGCTGCCAAACAGTACATGAGGATCAAGAGAAGTTTTTACAACGCTGCACTGGCGGGTTAATTTGGAAGGATTCGTGCAGTGGCCAGCACACGCGAGTGCGCTTACATGCGACTGTGTTAGAATGGACAAAGGCTCCTTGGGATCTTCTGGTCAAGGCAATAGCTACAACTAGCAGCATAAAATTTCTTTGCCTATCATGCATTACCATTGCATCCCAATCCCTAGCTAGAAGCAGGCCTTTCAATATATCTCAGCCACCACAACATTTCAACATGCTCACCTCGCGCTCAACTATAGACGACAGCGGGATCCCGGGAAAATTCGAGGCCCAGTTCGAACCACTAAATGGAGGCCTATATCTAATACCAAAACAAAAAAATTAATAGCAAATATCAACAAAAAAACCTCTTCATAGATCCTTTCAGAGATTGAGTTAATTTCTCATTTCTTTGCTTTTTCTTACACTTTTGATGGCCTGATTCAAATTTTCTAATCCGATTTGAAGAAGACGTGACTAGCAAGTTGGAACAATTACACTAGATTAATTTGGGTACAAGAACAATTCATATAGATTAACTAGATAAAATACAGACTAGGTATGGAATTTACCTGACAATCTCCCTCTCCGATCTGGGTCTAGATGGCGACGAGGTCTTGTGAATCACAGCAGCGCCGTCGAGTGTCGACGACTGGCGAGCGGTGAGGGCGAGCAGGGGTTACGTAAAAAATCAGGGCGAAGCGGCTCTGGCTGGATCCGTCGAGGACTCCAGGCAACAAAGGATCGTGACTTTGGTGTAGGCACTAGGCAGGCCAAGTTTTGGGCAGTAGAAGATACATTTAAGTGATTTTTCAATTGAAATAAAGCCCATGTTTATTATATATACCAATGATACTTCGTAAATTTGGAGGTCTATAGTTTTTGGAGGCCCTGTTGGATCGCACAGCCCGCACGAGCCCATGGACGCCACCTGTAGACGATCGATCTCATGCTATGAATGAGTTACCAAATAAAAGTCCATTTATGGGGCTATATATGCAGGAGCAGTAGTGTGGCTAGAAATTCAGCTCTATCAAACATACTATGTAGTACTCCCTCCGTCCTTAAATATATGACGTTTAGGAAAGCAAAATTAGTTCACTTTGAACTTAAGTTTTTGTCCTAAACGTCATATATTTAAGGACGGAGGGAGTAATTTAGTGCTTCTCGCCAAGCTGGTTCCGTACTTTATATAAAAAAATTAGTTCTTAGCGTAATACTTGTGATAGTATGCTAACTATTAATAAGTTGTACCCCTATGTGTAACAACCTGAAATTTTCAAATTTCAGGATGTTAATAGGAAAAATAATTAAGCAACGATTTCTCATAATTTTAAAATTTGCCCAACATTTATTTTCTTTACAGGAAATTTAGTATAGGAAAAATCAATTGATTGTTTTTTATAAATTAAATAAAATAAATATGTGTGAGTGTTGCATTCATATTTTGATATGCATTTGTTCTTGTTTGAAGTGTGTTAAAAAAAAGAAAGAGAAAAAAGAGAAAAACCCCTAAACCCCTTCCTTCCCTCTCTCCCGTTTCTCTTCCTTTTTCCCGGCCCAGCAGCTCTCTCTTTCTTTTATTCGCCCTCCGCACGGCCCACTCCATTCCCCTCTCTCTTCTGGCCCAATGTTGACGGCTGTTAAGTACCTAATTTAGGGCCGTCAATTCCTGCATTTTATCATAAGAACTAAGCATCCACACTAGAATAGGGGTTTAAACTGACAATTTCCACCAGTGGCTATGCTAAGTTGAATGCAGGTGTTTAGCATAAGAAATGAAGAGAAAAGACACCCTCATGATCCTAGCAAGTTGGGCTCAGCCAATGAGGGGCTGCATGCAAGCATCCCCTGGATCCATGACATCACCAATCCAAGGGAGGAAGCCTCAGCGAATCAGAAGCCGCCATGCAGACATCACAAGGATCCTATGGCCCACCAGAGCGCCTAAACCGCCTCCAAACCACGTGGACACCGGGAACCGACCTCAGGACCCACAGAGCAGTCACCACGCGAAAGCACACCCCGAGTGGGGCCCACAGGGGGTCGGCCGACCCCACAGGTTGGCCAAACCGACCTTGTGGCGCCCACTCAGGGGCTTCCACGTGGTGCTTGCCCATTGGTCCTAGAAGCCATTCCCGGGGTGTTTGGGTGCTCTCACGCCGGTTGCACAAGCCTATAAATAGGAGGAGAGGGGGTAAGAAGAGGGTGAAGCACACTTGAAGTCATTTCTCACCTTTGCCTCTTTCTCCCTCTCTCATTCTCTCTTGGTGGAGGTGAAACCTCATCCCACCATGAGTGTGTGTGTGGAGGATCTAGGCTAGGTGGTGCTAGGTAGAGAGGAGTGTGTGGATGAGTAGAGGTGAGGTGGTGACGACCCGTTCATCATCCATCGTCCCCTTGTATCTCGTGAGCGATGTTGTTCTTCATTTAGACTAAAGTGAGTATTTCATTATTTCCTATTTAGACTAAAGTGGCTCTCATGCATGAATGAGTTGTTCTTGAGTTCTTCGTTCGTTCATCATTTAGAGGCTCGCGTTCTTCATGAACGTGCATCCTCGATCTAGTTGACGAACAAGTATTCATACTTTTGCGTTTGTTCATAAGTTAGAGGCTCGTGTTCTTCACGAACACGACCCTAGATCTTCTGTTATCATCGCATAAGTTTGCATCTCGTTTGTATGATTGCCTGTCTATTAGAGTATAGTGAGCTCATGCATATCTGATTTAGACCAAGTATCAATCATATCTCCACGTGCGAATCAATTCAGTGACGAGTAAGGTCTAGCTCAACCTCGCGGGTTCGTCGCTCCGTATTTATACGGAGTGCTATAGTATTTCTACGGGACGTCAGACGTAGCCGTGCTATAGTAGTAGTCGGCGGTGTAGATGTGGTGTCTAGACTGTTGGTTATCCTTCGAATGCCCTGTATCCCACGGTTTGTCTTGGGGTAGGCCGCGGTAGTGACAGCCGTTGGACCCTCTGAAATCCCCCACATTCGGATACAGCGTGTAGGCGACCCTTTGCCGTGAACCAACTGTTATAGTCAGGAGGGGCCGGTGTCCGAAGCGAGATCTTATCCGAGCTTGTTCCTCTCTAGAATCGAGAACCTACAGGAGACTTCACATCACTCACCTACCTCAGCAGGGACTGTGTTCCCTTGGATAGTCACTCGTAGAGTCCCCCATACCGTTCCTTGGATTCGATACCCTTAGGAATACTCCTGAGGTGAAGTGCTACAACGGTGTATCCGTGCGCTTGCGGATTCGTTCGCACCCGTCAGTATACCCGGGTGATTCTTACACGCTCACGCTATCCCGGCGCCATAGTGGTGACATTAAGAAATACCAACACCCAACTAACCCTGCCGTCCCACCTCCACCTCCCCTCTCTCCCTCTCACCGACAGGTGGGACCCCCTTGTCGGATCCACCTTCAACCTCCAGCCCCACCCCTTCCTCCCTGGCCGCCGGCCACCACCGCCGTCTCCCCGGCACTCCTCCCTTCCCCACGCCTCCTCCCCTCACCCACTAAGTGCGTGCCTTCAATGCGCAGTGCACCCGTGCACCGCCCCGCCCCCTTCCCCTTCCGGAAATGGTTGCACCACCGAGTCACCATTAATGGCCACCGAGCTCCACTTAGCACCGCCGGAGCCGCCCCTTCTCCTCCCCCTCCATCCTATAAAAGGATGCCCCGAGTTCCTTCAACCCGCACCGCCCTCTCCCTCTCCTCCTCGCCTTCACAGTGCCGCCGCCCCGAAGGGAGTCACCGCAGCTCCGCCGCCCGCCGGAGCTTCCCCGTCGCCGAGCTCCTCCGCCGCCGATCCTCCCTCCTCTTCAAGCACCTCGGTGAGTTCCTCGAGTCCTCCTCTTCGCCTAGGTGCTCTTCCCGTCGAGTTTCGTGGCTGGGAACCCTTTTGGGGCGAACGCCGGCGACCTTCCGGCAAGCCCGCCGCCGTCCCGCCGCCGCACGCCGTCATCCGCCGCCGCCTGGCCGCGTGCAGCCGTCCCCAGCCATCGATCGCGCATCCAACAACCCTGATCAGCCGACCGCGAGTCAACTTTGACTCATAACGGTCAACACCTGCCGCCCGCCCTGCAGCTTTTCAAAAAGGTCCCTGCAGTTCTTAATTTCACAGATATGCCCTTCCACCTGTTAAGACCCTTTCAAACAGGTCCTGTTTTTAGCGTTTTAGCCCCTAACCTTTCTAGTTTTTCCCACCCGCCGTCCTAAGCCGTCTGTTTTGCACCCAAGCCCTCGGTTCTTTTGAAAGTTTAGGTTTTAGCCCCTGGTTTTTGCGGTTTAGCCCCTAAACCCTGTTTAGCCCCTAGTTTCCATGTTTTAGCTCCGTTTTGACCGTTTCAAGTTGCGTTAGGTTCATATCAACTCAAGTACGTGTTAGGAGCAATGTTGAACATGTTCTTTGTTTATAATTTATTTAAATATTTAAATATTATTAAATCCTTATACACATGTTTTTCTAGTTAAAATCAAATTAGAGTTCAACACGTGTTTTCATAAGAAAGTTAATATGATTAATACTTAATAAATATTTCTTTCAATTAAAAGTTAATTAGAGATATACCTCAGTTTTTATAATCAAACTTAAATTGATTAATGATTATGCAATTTGGTTTATAAATAAAAGCAACATAGGCTATATCCGAGTTTTCTTAATTAAATGTTAATTTGATTAATATGAATATAAATGTGTTTTTGAATTATAATTTGATTAGTTCAACTCGAAATATAAAGTTATACGTCTAGATGCTTTACATGCTTCTTTAAAATTAAATGTTTAATTTCCATAAATCATACTTGAATATTTATAAATAAAATTTGAATAAGTTCTACATCATCTTTTAATACAAATATAACTTGCTTAATTATAAATAGGGTATTTCTCTGAAATAACCTATGCACATCTTTTTGAATTAAAATATACCAAGCACATAGCCTTGTCTGATATAATCCAAATCTCCCGATAGTTCCGAGTGTTTTTGCGTTCACGGTCCTAGAACCAAACCCTGCTCTCTTTTAAAGCTTTTCATACTTGGTGTATTGTTCTTAGTTGTGATTGTTTGCTTTTGCATGTTGTGCTCGATGTTTGCTTCGAGTAGAAGATCGAGCTGCTGATCAAAAGTCCTGAAGATCAAGAGTACCGAAAGAGCAAGAGCAAAAGAGCAAGAGTAGCTTTTTGTTGAGAAAGGCAAGTGACCCTAACCATCCTTCTACCTATGCTTTAAACAAGAATATTGTGAATTAATTGGAACATGGAGAACCACCCAGGAAAACAGTACAACCACAAGACATATGCCTCTGTCTTGGCTAATTAATTAGGGAAGTCTTGTGTGGCTATTAGTCATGGTAGCTTGTGGTACGGAGGAATGCTTTTATGACTCTTCTACTCTAGACAGTTATTGGAACGGAATTGCTATTCTAGGCTAACCTGGTCCGAGAGTAGAAGGAGGGTACGAAAGATAGTCTCTAGGACGTGCTACTGTGGACTAATACACATAGGAGGACTCTTTGTAAAGGCCTCATAGCATCCCTATGCAACCACACCTCAGAAGTGTGGTATTGTGCCTACTTTTGCACAGCATGGTTGGGTTCAAAGTTCTTCGGAACTTTTACGCCACTTGTGGTGAAAGTGTACAACCTCTGCTGAGTGTAAAACTGTTATAACAGCCGTGCTCACGGTCAAGAGCGGCTTGGACCCTCACATGATTAATATACTTAAAGATGGACTTTAAATGTGCTTTCTGGTTAATTTTCATGGCCTTGCTGAGTACCAACCATAAGTGTACTCATCCTTGCTAATCGCTGCTCAGAAGAAGAAGAAGAAGGTGTATGAAGTCCAGAAGATAGTGCTAGGCTTACGCGACCCCCAGTCGTTTGCCTGTGAAGTTGGAGCCTTTGCTTCCCCAGGATTCCGCTATAAATCTCTGATAATCTCTCTTTCTTTACGTGATATTGTTTCTGTCATTCACTATGATGTCACTATATGTATGAAACTAGATCCTGGCATACATATAGCTATCACTTGGTTTTCTTCGGAAAATAGGGTGTGACGCTATGTTCCAAATTAGTATTCATTTTGACTTTTCTAGGTTCATGACTTTTTTATGCATTATCCACATGCTATCACTAACATAAACTCGTAGTTCGCTTTGTGTCCGACAGTTCGGAGTGTGGTTTTTATCGGGCACACGGGGCACTATGATTTCATTGTGTGCTTTTTTTGGCACACGGCAAAGTCATACTTCATCGTGTGCTTTTTTTTGACACACGGTGAACTATGACTTCGTTGTGTGCTTTTTTTTGGGCACACAACAATGTAATATTTTTTTATCCTCCCCACACCTTAGTGGCAACAACTCCACCTCCATGGGCAACGACTGCTAACGGCCGTTAGGATTTTATGTCCGCCTTTTAGCGACACGGCGAAGGCATACTTCATCGTGTGCTTTTCTTTGGTACACGGCGAAGCATACTTCACCATGTGTTTTTTTTGGAAGAAAGCAAAGTAGGAAAAAAAATCGCCTTATAACCTCCATATTTTTGCCACTTCTCATACAACATCTGGTACTCTATGTTAAAATTTTGAACAATTTTGTATTTGTTTGCTATTTTTAACTGATTAATTACATTTCAAGCAATTTTGTTAATCTATTCAAATTTTAATTGCAAGTGATTCAAATAATAAAATAAAATGCATGGAAAAATAATATTCATGTTATTTATCCCAAATTAAGACCTTTCTTATGAAATCAAAAGAAATTTTAAACATCTTGACTAGGAACGAAACACGACCACGACCGTGTGTCTGAATAATTTTAAAATTCTAAAAATGCAAATGAAATCCAAAAATTATGAGATTTGTCATATATCATGATATCATATATGGATATTGAGGTAAAATATTGAGCGAGTTTTGCATATTTTATCATGTACAATGATTACAAACAGAAACCATATTTTATCATGTACAATGATTACAAACAGAAACATCTTCGAAGAAGTTTCATAGAGTTGAGAAGGATGTGGTTAGATTTGGAGTGAAAGTGACGGTCAAATTTGAGTTTGACTTCAAAAAAAATTTTCTATAGGCAATAGACAACATTGATTTTTTTGTGTTATTTTTTAATAATTTTTCAAATTTGTTTGACAATTTTCATGTATTAAGTCTAACTATAAAAAATTTGGTTTGTCGTGTGGTAAACACTACACCTCCGGCTCACCACCCACCCGGCGCACACACACTCCGCGCCCCACCTAACCTTGTGGCCCGGTAAAGGCTCACAAAATTTCCACCTCCTATATAAACCCAAAAAACTAACCCTACCTCTCCTCCCACTCCTTCTTCCGCCGCGCCCTCCCTCTCTCGGCGTCGCGTCTGCCCAATCTGACCTCAGCGTGTTCAGCTTACGTTCCCATGCATGATGCATCCCATTCGCCCAAAAGAACCATGACCTGCCATGCAGGGGCGACCACCACGTCAACCATTTTATCAGCTATACATTTTTGATGGTCGTATGGTGTTCCAACCTTAATTTCCACTGAAAAAGTCAGCAAAGCTTCTGTGCCAGCCGCTAATTACCAAACTACTTCCAACCGCAATTTCTCAAGTGTGCAGTGGTAACAGGTTATGTGAAAACTAGAGTCACCAATTTATGATGTAGCCTGTGCCTATGGGCAGAGCTGTCTCCAGAAATTTGAGGTCTGTGTGCGAATTAAAAATGAGGTCTTTTGGAAGTGCTTGATCCCTTTGCTAAAGTTTAGCTTGGATCACATTGAGTATTTGGATGTTAATTAGAAATACTAAATATAGGCTAATGATAAAAAAATATTGCAGAAATGAGAGCAGTTCATCACGAGATAAATCCACTAAACCTAATTAGCCAATGATAAGCACATGGGATCCTACAGTAAATATATGTGCTAATTATAGAGTAATTGGGCTCAATAGATTCATCTCGTGAATTAGCTCTAATTGCCTAAGGTTATCTAACTGACTTGGCTAGAGAGCTGAGTGGCACCTCCCTAGGTTCTGAGTTCGGAGCGAATTTTAGGTTGAGGTTGAAAAAAACTTCATGTTTGACCCACACCAAAGCATGATACAAGACCCGACCTAAGCTCACGTGGGCGTAAGTGTCATCATCTAAGGGTGAGGCAGGAGTTCAGAAGTTTTCTAAACCTGAGAAGGTCATCTTTTTTAAGAAAATGCCAGAGGCAAATTAGGTCTAATTAATCCATCATTAGCATAAGAGACGTGGTCGAAACGGTGACGCCGAGTAGGACAACACTCATTGAAATGATTTAGTTAACATGAATGCGTTAGACATGAAACATAACATGTGAGATTAAAATACATAACATTTGGCTATCAAAATTTGGAGGCCCTTGATTTTGGGGGCCCTAAGCGGTCGCTCACTTCGCTCGTGGCCATCGACAACCCTGCCTATGGGGGTCGAAGTCGAACTTCAGGTTTAGCTGCTGTATATGATTAGTGTTTCTCAACTACTAATGCAATCAGACAATGCATACACACAACATTACTAGGCATACGGTACCAATCAACCATGGGTTATATACATTAATTTTTCCCAGGAATCCGCATATATACATATACAGTAATGCTAGGAGACGGACGTCGGACGGACGCCCGTCATTTCCCAGCGTATTGCTTGTAGACCCATGTTGCGACTTGTGAGTCATGTTGCGAGCCATGTTCTCAGCACTAGAAGTGGACGGGTCTTTCCTCTCCCTCGCTACATTGCTTTTTGTCATGATGCAATTGTTGTATATTGGTGTTGCAACAATATTCTTGGCATGTTGTAATTAGTAGCCTTCATGATGCAATCGTTTGTCGTTCATGATGCGATCGTTGTGACCATGTTGCATCCGCGTTTTCGAAATGTTGCGAGTGTTCAATGTGAATGTTTCAAAATTAGATCTAAATATTTTTTATGTTGCAAACATTGAGTTTCGATGTTGCGGATGATGTTGCTGACATGTGATGTTGGGTGTTGTGTCGAGGGGGAGGAGAGCCCCTGATGTTGAATGTTGCAAATATTAATTTTCAATATTGCGGATGTTGAGTTTCGATATTGCAGACATGTGATGTTAGGGGTTGTGTCGAGGAGGAGGAGGGGGGAGAGGGATCCTGATGTTAGATGTTGCACGCAACACGAGTTGCAACATGGGTCGCTTGAGTATTGTGTCGGGAGGAGGACCCCTGATATTGGATGTTGCATGCAATGGCTTGCAACATGACACTAGGGATTTTCGATCCGACGGCTGACGGCTTTGATGCTTCAAATCCGACGGCCACGGAGGTCTCCGATGCTAGCGCCCGGAACGGACGTCTGGGCGCTAGCAGCTCCGATACATATATGTAGCTACCACATGACTTATCTCAACCGTAATGTTGTTTTTATGCTTGTATAGTTGCTGGAGGTATATTTATACACGGTACCAATGAAGCAATAATGGACTATAGACTTCAAGCAATGCAAGCTATTACATTGACGGCAGTTGATGTCGCTGGTGATTCAAGCACATCATTTGCCGTTGTAGGTTGGTGGCTTGGTGCTGTAGCAGAAGTCTTAATATGCTAGTATCCCTTGGCTTGCTCAAGAATTCAGGAACAGAGGATCTCTCGGTGGCCAAAACCGTACCCCTTAACCTGAGTTAATCCAGCAGCCCGTGCTTCTTCTTCACCAGCGACAATCATGATGGATGTCAGCCTCTCAGGGAGTCAGGGTCACAGGCTTGATCGACTGGACGACTGCAGGACTGTCTGCACTCGCGGTGACGATCTCTCGGACAAGTTCATATTGGTTCTTTCGTAAGTCCATTTCACCGAGCGGACCCTCTTGGGTATCTGTTCCTTCACCCTGAATTCCCGTTGCATCCCATTTCCAGGAATCACCAATCCATCATAGATACTTGACTCCACGATCGACATCATTGTCTTTCTCCTAGTATACAGCTATTACGTGAAAGCTACAATTTGGTGTCCTGAAAATGCTATCAGAGAAGCAAGCTATTATTTATTGGTATATAGTAGGCTTCAATACATATAGCACGCTGTGGGAATCTGTATTATTTCTTCACCAACCTGCTAGCTGGTAAGTGGTAATTTACATGTCTTGTCAGTTCATGAATTTATATCTTGCATTATGTGGATAGGAACAACGCAGCTCAATTAATGATTAAATAGTTCAAAAAGATTGGGAGGACCACTGAGGAGTAGAAAGCAAAGGGAGCAAGATTATTTATATAGTCACTGGCCAGTCATAATTTCTCTGATGATCAGGGTCAACAATCATGTTATGTTATAATACCTATTTAGAGGAAACATTTGCCTTTGTTAGAGAGAATTGTGCTGCGCATTACCGAGCTGCAACACTTGCATTGTATTCATCTTTTCTCACACGCAGCGACGCATGTCCAACTTTTATTGGTTGAACGACAGCCGGTGTGTTGCCTTAGTTAGCTAGCTGGACTGCTGATTAACGGCATGGACGGCGTTCATGGTCCACCTGTTATTAGCGCCATCTCTTGTGCGATTGTCGTTAACTAGGTATCTGTACAGTGACCATCACAAGCCACACTGCCAAATAGGGGAGCACAACCCACACCAGTTCGTTGCTTTCCCCATGCGTCCCACTCTCAGGAAACAGATCACCTATCGTGCCATATCGACTGCTGTCATTATTTCAAATGGCTTATCTCGTCTTGATCTGCAAGCAAATCAGCAAGCTGACTACTAGCACGATCCTATACCCACCACAAACAACTACGATCGATCTCTCCTTGGCCCAGCAAAAATGTGAAAGCTAGCTAGCGATTTATATGCTATATAGCTACAAGCAAGATATGTCTGATTTGAAGCCAAGAAGCTAATAAAGTGTCATTAAAAGAGGTGGGCAGTTTGTACTCTGTGGTGTTTGGTTTCTGATTTCAAGTATACTTTTCGTTGTTCTGAGGTGGGAGAATCCATTTAAAGTATTTATGAACACAACTACAACTAGTGGGGAACGCCTCATCCATGTCGGCTCAAACCACGCCGGTTTAGATAGTACTATATCTATATCCTTGATTACTTCACGTTTCAGAGGGCTAAAATGATTTGATACCCTTGAGTTGTCGAAAATGTCATGTATAATACCGAACGGACGGAGTACATCAGTACCGTTTATTAATTCTATAGGGCCACACTTTGTACACCGGCACGTTAAAAAAACTAGACCGGCGGGGGGAGACCCCCAAGATTTTTCATTAAGAAGAAGGAACCTGCTTCGGTCTAGAAAACCCCCGAACCTCGGCTAACCGGTGAGAGGATTTTTTTTTTTGGGGGGAAATCCCGGTGAGACACCCGCGCCCGACGGGAATCGAACGCGGGCGGGCGACCTGCCAACCGCAAGGCACGACCAACTGAGCTACGCGCTCTTCTCACACCGGCACGTTTAGCCTGCCTATTTTATGTTACATGTTTGAGCATGTACCTAAGCTAGCTGGTTTGTGCACACATATGTTTCAGATCATGGTAACATTTTCACAAATATGACTGACTCTGAGTTTAGGCTTTGTCCATCGCCTTGGCTCTCACTACAACACACCTGGTCATGAAAAAATTGATAATAGGTTAAGATGACCCATCAGCAGATTGAAGATGGGCGGCGGCCCCCATGCATGAGTTTGACGAAGGGTTGCAGCCCCCATGCATGAAGAAGGGTGGCGGGCTTCTGAGTTTGACGAGACTTCATCTTTTGTTTTCTGTTCTTTAAAGACTCTTGCTCCATTTCTGTATCAATGCATATGCATACACGAGCTGATCTCTTGCAAGTTTGTACTCAAAACAAGGGACAACAAAAAGAACCACGACAAACTCATGGCCAGTTCTTTTTTTTTAGCATAACTCATGGCCAGTTGACAATGAGAGCTGGTGCCTAGCCCAGTACTTTTGTCTCACTGCGCAACCTCTGTGTTCTGTGTGGGAGTGTTGGACAAGGTCTATCAAACAAAGCAGTGTTTGAACGACGTCAAGCAGAGAGCGAAGATTCTGCCAATGGCTTTGCACGACACTACAGCTTCTACCGTGATTAGCGAAGCGGGAATAGATCAATAGAAGCAGATGCAGAGTGCACTGACCGCTTCTGTCGATCCTGCTGCTGGCACTATGCAAGTGCTTTTTGTATCACAAGATATACTAGCACTAAAGCCAGTACCAGAATATCATTTTGTCTAGACTGCAATCCCTATGCATCCCACCCCTAAGAAACAGATGTCTTTCCAAGTCCACGCATATTAGATACGGCGCTACCTGCATTTCAACTTGCTCATAAACTGATGTCCTAACGGACAACTATAAGAGACCTCATGTTACGACTTACGAGTGAGTTGCAGCTCAAAACTACTTCTATTTATGGGTTGTGTAGAGTAAGGTGTGGCAAGGACGACATCTCAGATTATGAACAACTGTATTTAGTGAATGTCACCAAACACCAATCAATATGTATCTTACAATTACGCTACCAAGTAATTTTCTAGGTACTATCTACATTTAAAATCCAAACTACCCCAAAATAATCCAAACTAGCCCAGAAAATACAGATAGTTTCTTTTGATATGCGAATTACGCATATATAGTCATGAGATCTTTACACCTGAAAACTGAAAAGAAGTAGGAAGCTAGTTTAAGTTTTAATTTACAGTGATGGAGCGAGCCTACCGCGCCAGCGTTCAGTTGAGAATGAGTGGTGGAGTTCTCCAACCGTGGTGACCCTCTTTATTACTAGAGCTAATAACGTGATCAGTTCCTGGTATGACGGGATTTCTTCTTCTCTTGTTGAGAATGAGTGGTGGAGTTCTCCAACTACTTGCGCGCGCGACGCATAGCATGAAGGTGATGTTTCCCAATTCGTGGCTTTCCCCATGCGTCCCACTCTCAGCTGGGATTCAGGATCAGTTCATCATATGTGTCATGCCAACAAATTGCCAAGCATACAACTGCTGTCTAGATTATTATTATTTCTATTCAAACCGGAAAGCAAACTACGTACTCCCTATACCACCTGGTACAACTAAGATCTCTCTTGGCAGGGCATAGATATATGTCGTCCAAGCTAGCTAGTTAGTCTCTCCGTTCTTAAATATATGATACTATTAACTTTTTTACTCCAACTTTGATCACCAATATATATTAAACAAATTAGTTAACTAAAGTAAAATATATATAATTATATCTATTATCAAATGTACTTCAGATCACTACTACACAAAACGTTTTTAGCACCGGGCGGAAATGCATTTTCAGGTGCGGGCGCCAAACCCGCTCCTAGCTGTCGCTTTTAGAAATAGCGATTGCTAGGAGCGGGTAATCGACCCGCACATGGAAACGTATTTCCAGGTGCGGGTGACGGGGTGGTCCGCACCTAGAAATCGATTTCTAGGTGCGGGTGATGGGGTGGTCCGCACCTAGAAATCGATTAAAAATGCTGTTTGAAAACTGCGTTAAAACGATCGAAATAAATAGCAAAAAAAATTTATTTTTAGAGGAGGACCCACTGGCCAGCCACCCACCGCCCCAAGTCGCCGCATTTTTCGCGCAAAGTCGCGACGCTACGCGCTCCGTGGGGTTCGAACCCGCAACCTCCGGGTTCACGCGAAGCTCCCTTGCCACTGCACCACACACTCATATACATCCATATCCCATTTTCATTCTACTCATATTATACTACGCCGAGTGTAAATTGCTTTTTTGAGGCTTCAAATGTATTCAAATGAAAAAGTTGTCAACTACAAAGTTTCACAACTTTCGAAGATCTATAACTTTCATGTTGAGAGTTTTTCCATTCGAGGTCATTTACAAATTTTGAATTTCAAATTTCAGAGATTCAAATTTGAATCTCGTTAACAATATGATTTCAAATAAAAAAGTTGTAAACTACAAAGTTTCATGACTTCTCAAGATCTACAACTTCTATTTTGAATGTTTCTCCATTTGAGGTCGTTTGAAAATTTCAAATTTTCAAATTTCAAAAATTCAGTGGTACTTTTCGTTGACAAAAGTAATTCAAATTAAAAAACTTTCAACTACAAAGTTTCATAACTTCTCAATATGTACAACTTTTATTTTGATCATTTGCTCATTCGGTATAGTGGTAGTAACATTTTTCACAAATCTTATATACCTCTCATATAGTTCCATTAAACTATATAAGAGATATATGTTTTGTGAAGAACTTAAATGGATATTTTGAAATTTTAAACAATCTCAAATGAAAAAGTTGTCAACTACAAAATTTTAGGTCTCGTCGAGCTATACAATTTTCATATAAAATTTGTCTTCATCCGAGATCATATGCAAAAGTTATGAATTTTTTTTTCACGAGACCATTTCTAGGAGCGGGTGATGACGTCACCCGCACCTAAAAATCCATTTCTAGGAGCGGGTGATGGCGTCACCCGCACCTAAAAATGATTTTTAGGTGCGGGTGACGCCATCACCCGCTCCTAGAAATGAGTATATTTCCGGGAGCGGGTGATGGGGTCATCCGCACCTAAAAAACGTTTTTAGATGCGGATGACCCCATCACCCGCTCCCGGAAATGATTTCTAGGTGCGGATTTTGTTGCTACAGTGTCACGCGGATTTCTTAGATCGGACGGCAAATTCGCCCGCTCTTAGAAAAAAAAGCGGTGACTCCTACAAATATGAACCAAAAAAATTAATGATGTCATATATTTAAGAACGGAGGTAGTACTTATTATTATAGGCTGGCTAGGAGCAAAGATATGTCTGGTTTCAGGCCCAGCAGTTAAAATGTAAGTAAAGGATCGGAGGCGGGCAAGCTAGCTTGTACGTACTGCTCTGTTGTTTCGAGTGTATGCTCTGCCCATCACTGTCGTCAGGTGCTCACTTTCAATATCCATAGACACCATAATTTATTTGGAAATAAAGGAGGGAGTAAAAGTATACTGAACCTATTTCGTTACTTGTAGCTACTGTGGCTAATTATGTTCATTAATTAGAATAAAAAAGAAGCACACGGAAATGGGCCTCAGTACTAAGTTAGGTCAGTCCCAGTGGTAGGGTCATCAACAATAAATAGACTGTCACATAAACTTGTTTGGTGACATTGCACCAAATTAATGAAAGGAGAGAAGATGACAGGGTCATGGTGATGACCCCGGGTCGGCACAGATACCAATATCCATGACCCCGCATTGAGAGACCCTTTGGCAAAATTCTCTCACAACACATGTAAGATTTAAATACTACATTCTTCTATAAAATTGTGCTCATGAACCTGTGCATTGAGAGTGACAGGGTCATCATGCAGAAAAACTGATGTGACAGACTTGGTAACTGTGCTCATGACCCTACCACTGAGATTGGCCTTACTAACGTTCATAGTGACCCCTTCCGGTTGTCATTACATACTACAAGATGATTGCAGAGAATGAATTTGGAAGAGAATGAATTTGGAAGATGCATGGGTCTTTATCAAAATGTTGTATTACAGCTCACACACATTGAATTTGTAATTACTATTACCAAGGTGAAGTTCAAGTTTTTTAGGATAACAATGGACATATAATACCCAGTGAGAGCGGAGCCCAAGAATCCTATAGAAATATAAGAGGTCAAGTTGTATTTTATTTTGCAATGTATAGATAATGTTGAATGATGATCCAAATTATGTTGCCAAGAGAGAAGACCGCCTACTTCTGACGAAGCGGAGCGGAGGCCTGTCGCCGGAGGCTTGGGCCGGAGATGGATTCTCTCGTCTTCTTGTAAGCCGCCGCCGTTGGCGTTTGTAACCGGACTCCGATCATAGTGAAGTTTTTGCTGGCTGGCGCCCGTGGTTTTTCCCTCTCGTGTTAGGAGAGTTTTCCACGTTAAATCTCGTGTCCCTTGCGGTTTGATTTCTTTACTTTCGTCGATTACTTGTCATCGTTTTATAATAGACAATATACTCAATCAATTCCAAAATAAATCAAATTCTGGAGTTGTTTAAGTCAAAACTATTTAAAATTTTATTTGACCAACTTTATACAGAAAACTACCAACATCCCTGGCACCAATATCAAAATATATTTCATAATAATTAATGTGATGCTATAAATTTGGTGCGTTACAATAAAATAAAATATTGGTGCTCATCTCAATAAGTTCAATCAAACTTAGGTCCCCTTTGGAATGTAGTAATGAAATAATATAGGAATAGGGAAAACGTGGGAATATGATAGGAATGTGCGTAGGCAAGAGACTACGGATCGGAAAACATAGGAATTTTACAAGAACAAGTCTTTGGATGATTTGGAATAATGGAAAAATACTTAGGAAACAAAAAAATTGGACTGACATCATATAACCAATGTCAAGAAAAACCATTTTTTATCATGCATATATGATTCGTAAGGGACAGGCCGCGGTTGGTTGCTGGAACCAGAATCGACCGAGACTGATCTTACCAGCTTGGACGCGGAAGACACGACAAAATTGTGTGGTGTGACCCATGCATGCATACGAGTCATGAGCACTTAAGAGACGAAGATCGGAGACGCGGGTTAACTATCAAAGGAGACACATAAAAAACGCGTCTTCAAAATTGCGTCTCTGAAGACAATAGATTAGAGACATGCCCAAACGCGTTTCCTTTGACGACTAGAAAAGAGACGCGTCCCACACACGTCTCCTTTGACGACAAGAAAAGAGACGCGTCTCACATGCGTCTCCGGAGTATTTCTTCAGCATCTTCTCTCAGACAGTTCGGAGACACCTTTGTATAAAACGGGCAGAGTAAAAAAACCGCGTGTATTATTAGCGGCCGCGGAGCTTATCTCATAATCTTGCATGTCGCACTTAGAAGTTTTGAATTTTTTTGAAACTTTACACACCAATAATACCAAATTAGATGTGCGTTGTCCCAAAATTTGAGATTAAAACAACTTTTGTAAAAATTCGTATGAAAAAACAAATTTCACCCATCCTGAAATTTTGTCCTCTAGTGGCTGAAATTTGATTTTTTCGTATGAATTTATACAAAAGTTATTTGAATCTCAAATTTTGGGACAATGCACATATAGTTTGGTACTATTGATGTGTAAAGTTTCAAAAAATTTCAAAACTTTTAAGTGCGACATGCAAGACTATTGAGATAAACTCCGCGGCCGCTAATACGCGCTGCAATGCATTTCTGATAAAACGGATCTCCTTTGTTGGAAGAGAAGGAGACGCGTCTCCTTTGTTAGATCAAAAGGAGACGCTTCTATCTGACACGCGTCTCCTTCAGGGAAAGAAAATGAGACGCTTCTAGTTGAGATGCGACTCCTTCATGGAAAGTAAAGGAGCGCTTCTATATATCTGACACGCGTCTCCTTCAGGGAAAGAAAAGGAGACGCTTCTATTTAAGACGGGTCTCTTTTGTTGGAAGATAAGGAGACACCTCTTGTTGGGAAGCATCTCCTTTGTTGGAAGGAAAGGATACGCTTCTGACAAAGCTGCGTCTTGTTTGCTAGACTCAAAGGCGACGTGTTTTATGAACACGCGTCTCCTATGATAATTCTATGAGCACCATAATTTAGCTCCATCCATTATCAAAATCACAGATCATAGAACAAATAAACAAAAAATCACAGAATATAGATATCACAGACATAAATCTCACAAAAATCATAGGAAAGTCTGTACACATTGTTCATCACATCATTGTTCATCATATCCACTACAAGATTGTTCATCAGATCCACTACAAGTCCATCACACAGCAACATTAGGAGTGTTGAAGTGAAATTCGCCCTTCTGAGGTATCACCTTGTTCATGAGGAAAGAGGCTATCTTCTCTCGAATGTGGTTCAACTCTTCAGTGTCTAGAGATCTTAGCAGCACCTCAAATTCCTGAAGTCAGTACACACAATACATATGAGCCCCTGCTCCAAATTTTTAGCATTTTCATGTGTTTTCTTTGTAACTAAACTATGCATCATACCAGAATTCAATAAACATAACTAAGACCTGATCCTAGTATAGAAATTTAAAAGTATTTCTGTAGATACTATTTTGTTCATGCAAAAGTCACATACACCAAATAGTTTGAGAACTGTCTTATCAAAATATTAACAGAATCTTTGAGAGCATCTAGCTCCTCGTGATTAAGATTCTGAGAAAAGATGCTAGCTGTCGCCGCCTGCGCACACGCGGGGTGGTGCACGTGTGGTGTGGCCTGCTGCAGCACGCGCGCGCCCCCGGCGAGACGATGATGGCGATCGGCGGCACTGCACAGGCCGACCAAGAGGCACTGAACAGTAGTGTGTGGCAACGTATTGTGTCGACGTGGCATGCTGCTATCCACTAAAAGGAGACGCGTTTTCTACACAAACGTCTCCTTTATTGTCGCACAAAAGAGACACGTTTTCTAAAAAAGTGTCTCCAATTGTCTAGTACTCATCTGAGACGTGTGCTCCTCAAACATCATCTCCTTTTTGGCGCACAAAAGAGACACGTTGTCTGAAACCGCGTCTCCAATTGTCTAGCAATCAGCAGAGACACATGTTCCTTAAACCATGTCTCCTTTAACATAAAAAAAGAGACGCTTATCACGCAAACCGCGTCTCCTTTGTGGTTTACTTGAAAGGAGACGGTTTTGTATAAAACGCGTCTCCTTTATCTCTGCATAGGAGACGCTTGTTAACTACCCCTGTTTTCTGCAGATTTGTTGGAGACGCGGGTTGTAAACCCGTGTCTCCTATGAGTCATTGGAGACACGTTTTGAAACCGCGTCTCCAATGATGGCATCTTCTTTCTTGGCTTCTTACATAGTGTTGTGCAAATTACAAATTTAGCCATATACAAAACCAGTTATACTCCATACTACGTACACATGGTAGTATTGTGCACCATAAAAGACCTTGTACATGATGTCATGTTTCATCACAAAAGTAAAAACAAAATTACTAATCCTATGCAAATTTTGATGGGTCGCACTGAACATATCTTGTGCGGGGTTTTTTGCTCCAGCAATAAGACTTTCTCCTTTGAGCTAGGCCACATTTCATATTGATTTGGCAGTAGCGTGTCACACCTATTTTTCCGAAGAAAACCAAGTGATAACTATATGTATGCCAGGATCTATTTTCATACATATAGTGACATATAAGTGAATAACATAAACAATATCATGTAAGAAAAAGAGAGATTATCAGAGATTTACAGCGGAATCCTAGGAAACAAAGGCTTCAAACTTCACAGACAATCGACTGGGGGTTGCGTACGCCTAGTACCATCTTCTGGATATCATACACCTTCTTCTTCTTCTCTAAACAGCAGTAAGCAAGGGTGAGCACACTTATGGTTGGAGCTCATCAAGTGGGGGAAGATGCAAGGCTATCAAGGATAGGCTAAGTTTTTTTTGCAGCGGTTAGCATATTAATGTTGGTCAAATTTTATTAGCAAGCACCTATTTACTAGGTGTAAGTTTATACCAACCCAAAATTAAGCATTTAGAAAACATTATCTCAAAACCATATAAACCATGATTTAATTCCATCTTCAAGTTCACTTATCATGTGAGGGTCCAGGTCGCTCTTGACCGTGAGCACTACTGATCAATCAGTTTTCACTCTGCAGAGGTTGTACACTTTACCCACAGTTCGTGTTCCCCATGTTTCCCGGGTTGGCCAAACCCTTAAACACTTCCGAGGTGAGTGGCTAGGGGTCCACTACGAAGCCTTTACAAAGGTATGAAGAAGACCAACAGCCTGCATAGTTACTGTAGCAGAGCGGACCAAAACCCTCCCTAATGGTCAGCACCTTAGCAAAGGCTGCTACCCAAGAGGATTGAGCTATACCCCTTCAACTCTGACCCCCTCTGCTCCTTTCAGATAAGGCTGTCAGATAATTCCACACACCTAATTAATTGGCTAAGCCAGAGCCATATGGACTATGGTTGCACTATTTTCCTAGGTGGTTCTCCATGTTCCAATTAATTCATATGATCTTGTAATTACCAAAGTTCACCAAATCTTTCTCATCATTCATCATTTTTGTAAAGTTTCATTTCAACCATCCCAAGGTATAGCAACTAAGCATTTCTACCCAAAACATTTATTTAAAACCGGGTTGTTCAAGGTAATAGGGATAAAAATATAGTCATGTCCTTAAAAAGGTAATTTCCCATCAAATTTATGCATAGCAACATTTAAATGTAAATTTAGTTATTATGCAAGTGATGTAGGACAAAGTAGAATATGCAGAGGGAGAATCCACTTGCCCTTCTCCAACGAAAAGCTACTCTTGATCTTCAGATCAGCAGCTCGATCTTCTACTCGAAACAAGCATGAGGCACAAACATGCAAAAGCAAACGAGCACAACTAAGAACAATACACCAAGCATGAAAGGCTTAAAAAGAGGACAAGGTTTGGCTCTAGGACCGCGACCGCAAGAAACACTCGGAACTATCGAGAGACTTGGATTATATCACACAAGACTATGTGCTTGGTATATTTTAATTCAATAAAGATGTGCATAAGTTATTTCAGAGAAATACCCTATTTATAATTATTCAAATTATATTTTTATATAAAAGATGATGTAAACTTAGTCCAATTTTATTTATAAATATTCAAGTATGATTTATGCAAATTAAACATTTACTTCAAAAAGAAGCATGTGAAGCATCTAAACGTATGTCTTTATATTTCGAGTTGAACTAATCAAATTATAATTCAAAAACACATTTATGTTCATATTAATCAAATTAACATTTAATTAAGAAAACTCGAGATAGAACCTATGTTGCTTTTATTTAGAAAGCAAATTGCATAAACATTAATCAATTAAATTTGATTATAAAAAGTGAGGTACAACTCTAATTAAATTTTAATTGGAAGAATTTTTTAAATAAGTATTAATCAAATTAATTTTGCTTATGAAAACACGGGTTCAAGCTCTAATTAGATTTTAATTAGAAAGGCATGTATATAAGTACTTAATCATGTTCAAATATTTTAAATAAATTATAAAATAGAGAACATGATTAGCATTGCTCCTAACACGTACTTTGAGTTGTTATGAAACTAACACAACAGGAACGGGGTTAAACAGAGCTAAAACGCATAAACTAGACACTAAACAAGGTTGTAAGGGCTTGAACGAGATTAACCGAAGATCTGGAGGACTAGCTGGTCACTTTTGCAAGACACTATAAATAGTGCTCGTGAAAAGAGTAAAAGACAGGGGCTAGAAAGAAAAAGAGGAAGGGTGGGATTTATGTGCGAAAGGTAGGATATTTGTAGGGGTTATGGACAAAAGTTGCAAGACACATGCTATGAAGCTTTGTTTGGAGAAAGCATGGGGACCTAAAGGCAAAAGTGCCTTATCCATACAGATAGATGCCAATGGGTGCTCCTGGACGCCATGGCAGCGGACAGAGGTCCTGGCTGTTCCAAATCGATGGCATTCCGGTGGGAGAAGGATGAAGGTGAGGTGGAAAATCGAGAGAGGGAGGCGAGGGGATTGCAGGGGTGTGCTTACCGGTGGCAAGGAGAGACGGAGGAGGCCAGATTTGAAGCTGCAGCAGTAGAGGCAGGGGACGGCTTGGGCCTCTGCGGCTGGCGGTGCTCCGACATGGATTGGACGAGGAAGACAGGGGCGGAGTAGGTCGTCATCATTGCAGATATTCCCGTGGCTTCGTCTTGCTCCGGCGGTTGACGGACACGACGAATCGAGCGGCAAGGTCGGCGGCGATGTGCGGCTCTGCTGCAGGCGGAGCTCCAGCATCGATGGCGCTGCGAGCCAGGGGAAGATTGGTGGAGGAGGTCTGAGGAGAGGCAGGGCTCGGGGTTGCCTTTTATAGGGTAGAGAGGGGAGGGGAAGAGCCGGCTAAGGCGGTGGTCAGTGGTGGCCGGCCATGAATGGCCATGGTGGAGCTGTTTCTGGTGGAAGGGAGGCGGTGGTGCATGAGTGCTCCACTGAGCATTGGTTTCAGTTCGGTGGAGGGAGAGGAAGGGGTGCAGAAGAGAGAGGGACCCGAGGCAGAGGCAGTGGTGTGCGTCCATGGTGGAGGAAGGGGCCAGCGGGAGGTGAAAGAAAGGCCTGACGGGTGGGCCCCGGTTGTCAACGAGAGGGAGAGGTAGCTGGGCTGGTGCTGTTAAACGGGCCGAGCTAAGGAGCTGAGCCGGCTGCTGGGCCAAAAGAGAAGGGAGGCCACCGGGTTGGGCTAGAAAAGAGAGAGATCAAGGTGGTTTTAAGAACTTGATCTTTTCATGATTTTGAAAACTACAAACATAAAAAAACCATGCAACAAAAATATAAATGCAACACTCACACATATTCATTTTATTTAATTTATAAAAACCAGCAATTGCTTTTTTCTATACTAAATTTCCTGTAAAGAGAATAAATGTTAGAAATTTTTAAAAATTGTGAGAAATCGTTGTTTAATTATTTTTCCTAATAACATCCTGAAATCGGAAAAATTTCAAGGTGTTACATAGCGGGACGCAGCCAATCCAAAACATACTCCTAGTGATTTTTTTCCTTCCTAGCTAAAACATACCATTCGGATCACAAAAGTAAAATGTGAATTTAGGCCCTTTCATTATTTGAGAATCGCCAATACTAATTTTCTTTTGGTCACAAAGGAACTAAAAATATACAGGTGAGGGCAGAAATGCATGGATGGATGATTACTGTCTCAAGAAAGGCTAGATGTTTTCATCAAAAAGAAAGGCTAGATGTATGCAATGCACATTCTATCCCTAGAGGCTAGAGCCACTGCGATCGCAGCTGCAGATATGTACGCCTGTTTTTTCTGGCAGATCACGCGCTGAAGGCAGCCTGCAACATCCTGCGAGCGAACTCCTTGATAGATGTTCCGTTGGCCATCCTATATACCCGACCTAACCGCCCTACGCCCCTGAACAATCTGCAACAAAAGTTCGGCTTGTGTTCCCTATGCATCCCACTCCTAAAAAACAATGACTCGCTATGCTAAACTACCACAGCTAGGGAAACGTACATTTGTACCGGGTGAGAACCCCTCATTAGTACCGGTTTTCAAACCGGTATTGTTCGATCGGTACTAATGTGAAGTCACATTAGTACCGGGTGAGGAAACCGGTACTAATATGTACATTAGTACCGGGTGGGATGAGACCCGGTACTAATGTGTTTTGCCCAATACACCGGTTTCCACCTCTCCTCTCTCATCTTTTTTTTTCTTTTTTTTTCTTTTCTTCTTTTCAGTTCCCCTTTTGGTTCTTCTTCTCCAAGAACACACAGATTCAACACACATATATATTCACACACAGATTCATCAAGTCACGAGATTCACAACATATCTTACATCACAACATTCATAACAAAAACAAGTTCCAAATCACAATCCGCCCTTCACATCTCACAAATCTCTCACAATCAATTTTACAATGCAACATCAAAATCAAGAACATCAAAATCGAGAACATCTCAACAACCTCCAGACCCGCACCGCGATGCGCTCGAACTTCCGCCGGTCGCGGCGGCCACCGGTCGCGGCGGCCACCGGCCGCGGCGGCCTCCCCACGCCGGCCCACGGCGGCCACCCTGCGCCGGCCTGGCCCGCGCCTGCCACCGCCCCTGCAAGGAGAAGTAGATCGAGAGAGGTGAGAGGAGGGCCGGGAGAACGAGAAGAGAGGGAGGAGAGAGATCGAGAGAGAACAGAGGAGTACTGCGCGGCCGGCCTGGGTGGGAATTGAAGATAAAGATAAGAAGAGAAAGAGGCGCGCGGACCGGTGCATGCGGATCCGGAGACCGATTTTTTCTAAGTGTTGGTTGCGGCAACTGTGTGAGAGAATTAGTACCGGTGGTTGTTTTGCACCGGTACTGATGTGTCCGCAACAGTACCGGGGCTAGTTCCCACCCAGTACTAATGTGGCAAGCCACATTAGTACCGGGTGGGAACTAGCCCCGGTATTAATGTGGGCACATTAGTACCGGTGCTAGCTCTCACCCGGTACTAATGTGCTCCTACGGAAGCGCGGCGGGGCTCTACCACATTAGTACCGGTTTTTGTTCACATTAGTACCGGGTGCCAAAATAACCGGTATTAATGTGAAATTTGTCTTGGGACGAAAGCCTCATTCCCTAGTAGTGTACACCACCGTATCGTCTAATTCAATCTTTTTGCGAGCAAGAATTCAGCAATCTTTTGTGCTAGCCGCTAACCAAACTTCTTCCAACAACTGTTCTCACGTGGTGTGGCCATAGCTAAGCAAGGTTATATATATGAAAGCTACTGTGTACTCACCTAGTTATGTTATAACAAAGGTCTGATGCATCTGCGTGGGCTAGACGCCGGCTAAAACTTCTGTTCTAGCTGCTACGGTTAATGCTTCCCAACAATCTGCCACTATATATTACACACAACATTACTGCTGTAACAATTTAACCATTCATGTTTATTGCTGCATGCATGATTTTATTGCTGGTAGTACTCACTAGGGACTAAAGGATGCAACATGAAATTAAAGGCGCATGCAAATGATTGAGCCATAAGTTTTCTTATTTTCGGCATGAGCATTGCCACACAACTTTTCTTAGGAGGAAAGGGTCTGGTTCAAATTTTATATTTGTAGAAAAATTAGGCCCGAAAACCCAACAAGCATATGGTTTACACTTGGAAAAAAAGCCCGGCACAATCCCACAACTAGATGAGTGCCATATGGAAGTAAAACAACAATAGCATGGTTTTAAAAGAGTAGAAACCGGCCGGCATTTAATTTAGTGTGGTGTGGATGCAGTGTACCGTTAGTATTACAGTTCACTTTCAAGGAAAACTATCACAAAGTTTCCCTTGCACTTTGCTTAGCTTGCTGATCGATGATGACGGTAGTATATACTCCCTCCGTTCTTAAATATATGACGTTTACGACAAGCTAATTAGTTCATTTTTGAACTAATTTGCTTGTCCTAAACATCATATATTTGAGAAAGGAGGTAGTATGTATTTGCTGCGCGGTTCTTCTTTTGACAATGGGTATATGATGTGTGGCTATATTGTCCATCCATCCTCAGCGTTGGCGCTGCGTGCGTGTCACTGCATTTTGTGGTCCTGAGAGGTGCTTACTGGAGCATATAACCCAACAAAATTCGCCCCAATGCAAATTCCCATGGCATCCCATTACCAGGAATCATTGAGCCTATGATCCCACTCAACATCTCCCTTGTCCCTCTCACTCCGACCGTCATATTTTTCTCCACCAAATGGTGCTGTGGGAGGCTTGTTTGTTGATACTGCCAAGAAAGAGAAGCTAGCTATTTATGGTGTTGCATAGAGTAAGCATCAGCTCAGTTCTTCACCAACCCACAAGCTGCCAATTGTTTATGTTGAACCGAGCGCGGTGGATTAATTATTAAAGAGTTCTGGTTTAGAGGACTGCTTTATCTTACATTATCTATTTTTTTTCTGGACTGCCATGGAACAGGGTGGAGCGGCTCCCTTTAGATGATCATGCGTGACACGTATGTATGGCTATGATAGAGAGCCCATGTAATCACTTCCCTCTGCGAAGGGCTCTCTACCCTTGTTGTGGAATTCCTTTCATATATAGTCTTGGTTAGTTACATCATCTGAGCTTTAAGATTTTACGAGTTAATTTGTTTGATCAATATCGTAAGGGAGTACAACAAAGATAAACCACTCCGTGCTATTCAAAACTTACCAGGGGGGGGGGTGTTAAAACTATAAACCAAGTCAATAGCTTAATATTACTATAATTGAAGTCTCTTTTTGAAACCACATAAGATTCTAGGTGAACACTCTAGAAAAAGAGAAATTCTAGAAATTCTCACAAAAAACATCTGACCATTAATAAGTAGACTCAAATCATCACAGTCATCGGATCTATTATGTTTTCTTAAAACTTACCCACCTGTGGCATTATGAAAATAGTCTAAAGTAACCTCCTAAATCTATATCTAAATTACTCACTTCTACCATTACATAAAATAAATTAAAGTAAATCTCTAATCTTTGTCAAATTGTCCACTTTTGCCATTATAAAAATAATTTAATGTAACCTCCTAAATTTGCAAATAACTTGTTCACCACTAATACTTAAAAATAACTTAAAAAACCTTTTAAATTTGCACTAAAATAACATCAGGTAACCTTAAATTTGAATCTAAGTGACTTATATTTAAAATATAAATAAATAAATATATATCAAAATCGGATTCTAAAATAATCTTCTATTTCTTAAAATATTGGCATATGATATAATAATTAAGGTATACACAAATTATGTGTATTATAATTTATAAAAATATAGTTTGTGCGAGAGCACGTGGCCTGATGGACCAGTTAGATTTAGTTTACTTTGGCTCCGAAACTTTTTCCATTTACTTGCACTCCCATGGATGCATATGTAGACAACCATAATGGCTGAGAAGCTTGATTATATCTTGCTAATAAAAGCTTGATTATATTCTATTTTGTTTTGTAGTAAATATTGTGATATAGAAGCACTTCCAGCCAAGGGGGGCAAAATACATTCATCTTCATAATCAGTTCCCGTCGTCGTCTCTCTGTTCGAGATGGATCCCTCCCAACTATTGGAGCTGGAAACAATCAACTTTTTTTTAAAGGAAGAAACAATCAACTTTCGGCCTTTACATATTCCCGTTGCATCCCATTGCTAAACGAGCACTGTCCGGCCGCGCCCGCATCCTCTACTCCCTCCGGTTTGGGAATTAAGGTCGTCCTGCGCGCGATGCCAGTTGCGAAAAAGAGTCATTTCGGATGTGGCGAGGGACGTTTGGACGTCGTTGCCCCTGCATGCGTAGGGAGTAATTACCGCCCGTTCCACTTCGTTTCCTGGTTGCAGACTCGAGGGCCGCGCCTAATTAATAACGCCGCACACTTCCTTCCTCACGCGCGCCATGCAGAAAAAAAAAATGAGGCTGGCAAGACTCGATCCCGTGATGTCTTCTCTCGGGACCAGCTGTGCTAGCCAGTAGAACTTGTGTTGAATTGCTGCGTTGGAGTACCCACAGCCCTATTTAATAAGGGCAAACAGGGAAAGTTTTACCCTAATTAATAACTCATTGGTATTAACAATTTTGTCCTAAACGACCTTATTTACCAAACCGGAGGGAGTACATGAGACCGGCCGGGCAGTGCTATAGATGTATCCACACATTGAGGTCACCCTATGAACTAGGTAAATTCCCCGCGCGTTGCTGCGGGATATGTTGCTTAATTTTCTGTGATTATTTGATCTAAGTGCTAAACTTTTTTTTAGAAAATCCAAGTGCCACACTTTAGCACCTTTATAGATTAGCCATTTGGAGCTATACATGCAGATTGCAGGCAAGACCCCAAGAGGCAAAACAAAACAAAACAAAAACACGGTTAAGGAGTTGGCCCATATGGATGAGCAGACCTTCCTTACTGGGCTGATGACTCAAAGCAAAACAGGCATGTGAAGGAGTTAGGCGGGCCCATACGGGCAGCACAGTTTTCTAATTTTTATATATTATTTTTCTCTATTTTGCAAAAATAAATGGCTCCCCAAAAATTTAGCAGATCTATACTATTGCCGCCATACCCCACGGCGGTAGGGTTCCTACCGCCGTGCGGCACGGCGGCAGTTGCCATGGCCCACTGGCAAGGGCACCTACCGCCGTACCACACGGCGGTAGGACTAATCGCTGTGTGGCACGGCGGTAGGTGCATACCGCCAGGCGGCAGTGTGGCCTCCAGCAATCGCCGTAGGCCACGGCGGTAGGTAGGGACCTACCGCCGTGCCCTACGGCGGTAGTTTTTTTTTGCTGGTAAGTTTCATTTTTTTGAACCATTGATACTTAACGACGAACCATTGATACTTAACGACGAATCACATAAACAAACAATGGCACGTACGACGCAAATACCCTAATTAACTTTGTGCCGCTGCTAGTCCTAACGTGCCTTAGGGAATTTAGATAAACGATTACAACATTTGTAGTCTAGTTGTACGAGTAGTACCCGGAGAACCCGGACATCATAGACCCGCCGGAGTGCTGGGAGGGCATGTAGTACCCGTACCCCGACGGGGGTGGAGTTGGATCAGATGGTGGCGGGGGTGGAGTTGCTGGTGGAGTGTTGTCCTTCTTCTCGTGGCATGGACAGCAGCAGAACTCGTCCTCACAGCTGGTGTTCGTCTTCACCACCATTGGTCCGGTCACCGGTCCGTCGTCGTCGTTGGTAGATGTCGGATCTGGAGAAGCCAATGCTGACGCGAGCTCTTGCCTCAGGTTGAAGATGACAACATCCTCGAGGTAGTCGATGTACTGTTGATACGGGTGAATAGCTGGGGGATCCACCCATTGCACGAAACCGCAGTTATCTGGTTGGTCGGAGTACCGCAGAAACCGAGATTATATTAGTAAACCATAAAATGATGAAGGACAAAGGTCATGTAGTTTTACTTACCCATGCTCGTGAGTAATGCCAGAAGTGTCGACCAGAGTTGTTCCATCCCTGGTAAACTTGCATCACACAGAACTCACCGTGTGCACACCTTGGCCAGTTCACCGTTTGATTTGGTGTGTACTTTCTAACATCATGCATGGATTTGAAATCTCTCTTATCTAAGACCGGAAAATTGTTGTTGAACTCTGGATCTTGCTGGCTCCATAGTGCTGGACCGAGGGAGCCATCATCATCCCCAGTCCAGGAACTCATTGGTGCTTGTTGTGTTGAGAAGTGGCACTGGAGAAGAGTGGTCACATATATGTAGGCAATGAAGCAGACTGGACGGTGGGCCATTCGATCCGGGGCAAGAAAAACGGGCAGTGACTCGGAGGAAACACACCCTAGTACTAGGTTCACTGTTTGGTGCAGTGACTCACAGAAAACACACCCTATGTGTTCACTGTTTGACGCAGTTACTCACAGGAAACACACCCTAGTACTAGTTTTACTGTTTGAGGAAACATGCTCTAATGCATCTGAAATCAAGTTCTTAATGATACAAGCCGACTCTTGAGGATGATGAAATGAAATCATAATTTTTTAGAGATACAGTAGCACTCGGCGTCTAGTACTCTACGTCTACTGGGTACAACGGGGGTATTTCCCCTTCCTCATGGCATTCGGCCCAGCTTCCTTAGCCCGGCGAGATCTCTCCCTCTTCCTCTCTCTATCTGCTTCACGGGCCGCGGCCGCTTCACGTTCTTTCATCTCCCGGCGAATGCGAATTTCCTCCTGCTGCTCCTTACGTTTTTCTTCTTGTTTTTCTGCCACAACCATCCTTTGCCACCTCTCACGTGCTGAACGACCCATCACCTCGACGTAACGCTTGTCTTGTTTGGACTGCTCACAATCTAGCGACTGCATAAAATCACAGAGAGGAGGTGGAGTCTTTTTTCAAAGACAAGTTAGCACATAATAAAATAGCAATGACATATTATTTATTTAGTAATGCAGTTTGTTCTTACTTTTGGTCTAACATTGCGACATGGTGGGAGGAGGTCATGCTCGTAGTTCACGCACATGAAGAACCTCATCCCGTAGACGTAGCCGAGAACGTTGCACTTGACAAGCTTATAGCTGTCACCACAGTAGCACATAGGAGTGTGGATCCCCTTTGGCACCGCAACCTTGTCCTTCCTACTGGTGAGCAACTCCAAGTTCAACTCAGGACCTGAGGAAGCCATTGCAAGCCTACAAAAAAGATGAGAAATATGATAATTCATTACATATTTCATTTGAAATTAGAGAACAATACATAACAGGATATGATAATAAATTTGAAGGCAAGAAGAAAACAACAAGCAAATGAAAAGGTAGTTCAATTATTACAACACGATAACATGCATAAGTTCAGACGGTGTTGCAAATTAATTGGTTCAAATATTACAAGACCTTGCTAAATTAAATGGTTCAAATATTACAAGACGATAACATGCATAAGTATTTCAAATATTACAACACGGTAGCACAAACAAGTACGATCACAGCATTCCTTCGGTGTAGCGACGGGAACGACGTCCACGTCCACTAGCTGAAGGTGCTGGAGAAGTGGCAGTGGAAAAGTAAGATGCTTCGGTGCATTTCTTGTAGGAGTGTCCTGGATTGTTGCACCTAGAGCATATCTGCACCGGAGGACCAGCTTCAGCCTCGTCCATGTTGTTCCTAATCCTCTTCTTCTTGCGTCGACCAACACCTTGGCACATGGTTGGATCTGGATTTGGTATGTACAACGTATTGTCTTTGGGGTCTTGAGTGAAAGTACCAAGATGCAGGTAGCCCTCAACAGTGTGGTTCCAAGTATCTAGAATGGTTTGCTTGAAAAAGTATTTAGCCACGTACCGACCTCAATGGTTATTCTTTGTTGCAAGGCATGCAACGATCACATGTGAGTAGGGGAAGTGTAGCAGCAGTGGCTTCTGGCAAGAGCATGAGCATGAGCATGTCTGATTCCCAATAACTGTTTGTTGTATTGTTATTTCACCATTCGCTTTTTGTGATTTGGACTGGCAACTTATCTGATACTTCCACTGAACTTCCTCGCCAGGATCACGACGTAGAGGTTGTGGGTAAGCTCTGTGAGCAAGAGCAGCCTTCTGTTTTTTGTCCAAGTACTCAATCATCCATGTTGAATACACCTTTTGACAGTCTTGCATAGCTGCATGTGCTGCAGTAGCACGCTCAAGAAAGTACTTCATTGTGTGGTACAAGAAGAACTCAATGATACCAACAAGAGGGAGAGCTCTGGCACCACGCAAAACCGTGTTGTAGACCTCAACAAAATTTGTTGTCATTATCCCATGCCTCACACCTCACTTATCAAACAGGAGACACCATTTCTCCTTAGGCTCATTCTAAATCCACTGGCTAAAGGTCTTCACAGCACGTCCCCTTCTCCTTCTGACATTTGGAGCATCTAGCCCCACGTCTTCTAGAGAAACTGGCTCTTCCCCGGGTTCAGTACTTATTGGCTTCTTAGCTATCTCTTCTGATGCTTTCTTCGTCAGATCATCTAATTTTTGCCAGAGCTTGTTGAACTTTTTCTCCTGATTCGTCGAACATAACCGCTTGAACAATGTTGTAAGTTCTTTGTTCTTGAACTGGCTATGAAAGTTTGCTCCTATATGCCTTATGCACCACCTGCTATGCACATCTGGCCATTGTGCTTCTCTGTGACGTTCTTGACTACCTTCTTTGATGTCATTAATCGCCTGCAAAATACCTTTGTGTCTATCGTGTATCACACACACGTTTGACACATCTCCCACCACCATCTGCTTCAATCTCTCCAGAAACCAATACCAACTGTCACCATTCTCTCCCTCTGCAAAAGCAATTGCCAATGACAACAACTGATTGTTGCCATCTGCAGCCACAACTGTAAGGATTGTGCCCTTGTATTTTCCTGTTAGGAATGTGTCATCTATGCAAATGACTGGTCGACACTGTTTGAATGCAGCAATAGTTGGACCCAATGCTAAGAATGCCCGCTGCAAGACTTGCTTCCCTGGCCTTGATACAAGATTATAAGTCTTGATATCATAATAACTACCAGGATTTAGCGTGGCAATTGTGTTCAGCAATCGAGGTAGATTGTCGTAGGATGCTTCGTAAGTACCCCACCTCAACTCCATTACCTTCTTCTTCGCCATGTATGCCTTACCATAACTTATCAGGTACCTAAATTTCTCCTCAATTGCCAAGATAATGGACTTGGGCTCATAAGTAGGATTTTCCACAATCTTAGCAAACATCTGGCTGGCCACAAAACCGGCCGACAAATTACGATGGCTTGCATCTAGCTAGTCAAGTACACAAGTGTGATCCACAACAGACCTGACCTCCCAGTAATTTTTCCACTTGCCCTTGGAAGCATACACTCGAAAAGGACAGTTGGGCTTCACACATTGTACATCATATATGTGTGGAGAACTCTTCACTACCCTGAACTCTCTCTACTGAGTAAGGGTGGCCCACCTCTTCACTGCATCCTTCACCTCGACTGCACTCTTATAAATGGCGCCAACACAAACCTGGTTCTCTTTGTACTCCCAAGACACATTCTCACCAGGATTGACAGATAGCTGTGAGAAATTGTAGCTGTCCCAGTCCCTTGGCACTAGCGGGTCATCCTCACATCTGAGGAGTCCTCTTGCAACCCACGTTCATCGTCACCGGCCTCCATTTCGTACTGCCTTAGTACTTCTTCATTAACTTCCCCCTCGTCAATTTCACCACGGGCCTCAAAGGGTGTCTGACCATCTCCTACTTCTGCCTCAGTGGCAGCACCATCTCCTTCTTCTGCCTCAGTGGCAGCACCATCTCCTTCTTCTGCCTCAGTTGCAGGACCATCTCCTGCTTCTAGTTCAGCCTCACCCTGGTGAGCACCACTACCCTCCTCATGCACTTGACTACTAGACCCAGCCTTGTGAACAACTTGGATAAACAAAATCACAGGCAAACCAATTTGACATGCTGTTCTGATATAACTCCTCCAATGTTCAGTGCCTTGAAGTGGCATAAGCTCCCAATATACTGCCTCACTCCTATTGATTAGAGCCATAATAGACAAGTCATGTTGCTCTACATCTACATGGAATGCCTTATAAAAAAAGTTGGTTATAGACCCCCAAGTTCTTTCGGCTGCTCTTCTAATCACATGGTCAACCGAATCAAATTCTGACAAGTCAACTCCATTTTCACCATATCTAATCTGGCTATTACCGAAATACAACTTGACAGTAACTGCATCCGACATGTCTGACAGCATGAAAAAAAGTCGCTATTAACAAGTGGATCCGTAACTACAAAATATATCTACTCAGAGCTACACTATAACTATAATTTTACTAATCGATCTACACTAAAACTATAATTTTACTATGCAGGTCTACACTAAAACTATATTTTTACTAAGCAGATCTACACTAAAACTATATTTTTACTAAGCAGATCTACACTAAAACAGTACTTCAAAATATGAATTATCACAATTCAAAATATTAATTACCAGAGTATTTACCTCTAACGAGATGAAAAACCGGCAGAGCTTCGAACCTTCGCCACCTCCTCCTCACTCCCTTCTCTTCTCCCCCCACCTCTCTTTCTTTTTTTTCCGAATTATTATGACATTTTCGGCTGAATTTCGGCCTTATATAGGCTGCAGATGCCGTGCCCTACGGCGCTAGGACCTGCCGCCATACCCCACGGCGGTAGGGACCTACCGCCGTGTGGTACGGCGGTATGTCCATTGGATAGTTCGGGTCCACGTCTGGCCGTGGGCCACGGCAACTGCCGCCATGCCGCACGGCGGTAGGAACCCTACCGCCGTGGGGTACGGCGGCAGTAGTATAGATCTGCTAAATTTTTGGGGAGCCATTTATTTTGCAAAATAGAGAAAAAAATATAAAAAAAATTCGGTTTTCTTTAACGTTCGGTAAAAAGAGATAAAAAGCCGTCATCGTTGCTCGTTGGGATGTACAAAAGTCAACATCCCCTTTCTCATACCTGCCTCGCAAGATCCCACCGTCGGCCCTCGCGAGATCCTGCCGCAGGCGCCCGTGGCTTCCCTCGCCGTCGGCGGGAGCGGCCTGACGGAGGCGCGGGTGGCGCAGGGTGACGCAACGACGCCTTACTCCCTCCCTCGTCCCTCCTCCTTTCCCTCGCGAACGGAGCACGAGCTGGTGCGAATTCCTCCTCCCGGCGATCTTCCTTGTCGTCAGCGGGCTCCTCCTCAAGGCCGAATCCGGCGACGATGTCGAGGCCGGGCGAGTAGCCACGACGCGGGCTGGTGGTGGCTCCTCCTCCCTCCGGTGTGGCAGGCCCGGCCTTCTCGGCATGTGACCTCCTCCTCCACCGGCCTCCCAAGTGCTGGGAGCAGCGGCACGGCGGTCCGCGCGTGGCGGCATCCGGGCATGGGCGCGGCCTCCCGACGTGGTGCCGCGGGGCGCGACTTCATCTGGTGGAGCATGGAGCAGTGGCCCGGTTATACCTGAGCATTTTTGGCCCGGCCCGACCCGGCCCGCGAGCCCGGCCCGCGCCAGGCCCGCCCACGGACCTTACTGGACGGGCGTGGGCAGAGATCTTGAAGCCCGCGAAAATTTTTTTTGGCCTGAGCCCGGCCCGAAATACTGTTTTTAGTTACTTTACACTATAAAATGCGCGGGCGGCCCGCCCAAGCCCGGGCCCGGCCCGAGCCCGGCCCGAAAACTGAGGCCCGACACGTCCCATGGGACGGTCATGGGCAGGATTTTCTCGGCCCGAAAAACCTAGGTTTTTTTCGGCTCGGCCCGAACCCGACCCGGCCCGTGGAATGCTCAGGTCTAGGCCCGGTGGCCTCTCCACGGCGCCGTCTCCTTCGCGACCTCCCGGTGTGGCGTCACGACCTCCAGACGCGGGGAGCGGTACGCCACCCAGCACGGGGTGGAGGCCGACAGCCCAGCCTGCGCCGCCCCCTCCCTCCCTCCTCTGCTTTCTGGCTGGTTGTGGCCCGCCGGATCTCTATGGCTGCATGGCCTCCAACGGTGGCGGCGTCAACGCAGGGAGTGGATGCCTACGGAGCTGGCGCGGTCTTTGACGCTACCCGTAAATAGGGAGGCGACGGGTGGGGAGTCAAGGGGGTGGCGCAGTGGGAACCCGAGGGGGCAGCGGTGGGCGGGATTCAAGGCGCGTTACGGTGCTCGTGGGGGAGGCGACTCGGCGGCGGCGCGGGATCGGGAGGCGCGGGGGTTGGGTGGGGGCGGCGGTAGCGCGAGGTGGGAGCCGCCGGGGGGTATGTTTTAATTGCTGATGATGTAAGCATGATGTGGCAGGCTGAGAGTTCAGAGAATTCCTTAGTGGGGGTCACAAATATAGTTTTGTATGATCATCTCTTTTGTTGTCAAACAAGCACTATCTGGAAAAGGGATCTTTTCCATATACATCTATAGCTCTGCCCGGCCAGTCTCCTGTGGAGGATGCGGAAGCCCAAATCAACTCCAACAATTTGCTATCTTAGTTTGACATTCATCTAATTTTGACAAAACATGAAAAATTAGCCTCTAATAGTTTGGCAAAACAACTTGGCATCCCTCCCCTCACCGCGCGCAGCTATCCGCAGCGCATCCTTTCGTAGCAAAAGAGGTGGAAGGGTATGAAAATAATTTTGTTTTTTTTCTCAAGATTCTAATTTAAGTTTTAAGAGGTGGAATGGTAGAAACATATTTTTGTTTCTCTCTCAGGGTTCCTGATGTAAGTTAAATCTAGATTTGACAAGTTAATTATGATAAACTGTTGGAGAGGAACTCTTTTTTTACTTAGCATATCTTTTTAGAAGTTGACAAAAGATCAGATTTGCCAAGTAAAATTTGGCAAACTCTTGGAGACCCTCTACTAGAGAATGGCGTAAAACTGGCGAGCACTTAAGTGTATCTCCCTACCAACACAAGCGCACTGAACACAGAACCTCGCTAGCTACCACAGTGTGTTCAGCTCACATTCCTTATGCATCCCACTCCTAGAGGCAGACGCAACCTGCGCTCCATTTGAACCTAGCGATAAGTTAGCTAGGCTGCTTGTGACAAACTAACACTTACAAACGTTTCTATTGCTACACATACTATACACTACATGTGAAATTGGTATGGTTCATGGGATAGCTGGAAGGGAGCCGGCTAGGTTTTTCAGGTCTCTAGCAGATATATAGTGCTTCGCGAGAACCATTTGGTGCATTACTTACTCTAGCTATTAAAATGTACTAGTGTACTAAAATTTTGCTCAACGCACGGTTGCTAGAGGTTAATTACTACAAAGGAACAGGATGACACATGGGGCATGTTTGGATGGTAGGGGTAAATATTTACCTCAAGGCAAATGTTTTGCCCCTCCTATTTGCCTCTACTAATATTTGCTTTTTGGGATGTTTGGATTGAGGGGTAAATGTGGGGTAAATGTGGATGTGAATGTGAGAGAGAGGGCTGGGGTCCACCACAATTTGCTCCAATTTACTACTTTTTAGGGGTAAATGGAATTAGGGGGCAAACCATTTGCCCCACATGTTTGGATCTTTTAGGGTAAATTTAGGATAGATTTGCCTCATTTACCCTATTTACCCTTTCATCCAAACACCCCCATGGTTCATTGAAAAGAAGCAATTGCGCCTGTTGTGCACATTGAATTAATATTCTTTCCATATGGTTGAACATGCGCACTGGAAAATGACACATTAAAGGACCATAAAACGTCTTCAAAAGGCTTTTGAATTAGCCAATGATGTGACTTGCCAGATTGGCGTTGAATCGGTGTTAACTTTTTTGGCATTACCAATACCCCTAAATATGCCGCAAATTAAATTCTGGTTACTATTTTTTCTGTTGTCTTTATTTATGTTCATACCTAATGTGGTATAAATTACACTTAGTAATTGTTAATAAAATTTGACCAACCAATTTAAATTCTGACATGCTATTAAACCTCATCCTATCCTTGCATAGACTTACACTACACACTGCTCATACCAAAACTACTCTGAGAAGGTTCATGGAGAGTTTGGGGAGTTCTAGACATTGCCATCGTTGAAATTCCGTTGCCAGAAGTCACTAGGTGATTTTGCTACCACTAATCATTTAACCTACCACTAAAATATACATTTATTTCTAAAGAATTTGAGCAACCATACTGACTGGCACTACGTGAAAAACAGACATTGGTAACGGGCGCGGATGGCCATTGATAACGGGCAAAACGCCCGTTACCGATCAAGCGTTACAAATAAACCAACAAAGGTAACGGGCTGATGCCCGTTACTGATGACACGTAATTGTAACGGGCATCGAACAAAGACCGTTACCACAACTACTTATCGGTTACCTGAAATGGCTGTTTCTCCGGGCCCACCAGAGCCTTTGGTAACGGGTGCAGACACTGAGCCCGTTACTCATAATACGTATTAGTAACGGGTGTCTAACAAAGACCGTTACCGAAACTAGTTACCGGTCACCTGAAATGTTTGTTTCTCTGGGCCCACATGGACCTTTGGTAACGGCCACAAAAACCGAGCCCGTTACATGAACTCAACATCGAAGACGCGGAAAATGACGCGTCTCCTCTGTCTTGACGAAAGGAGACACGTCGTGTAAGTGCGCGTCTCCTCCGTCTGGACGAAAGGAGACGCGTCTCCTCAGTGCGCGTCTCCTCCGTCTGGACGAAAGGAGACGCGTCTTGTCAGTGCGCGTCTCCTATGTCTCGACGAAAGGAGACGCCTGCTGTGAAACCGCGTCTCTCTCTGTCTCGACCAAAGGAGACGTATCTTGTCAGTACGCGTCTCACTCTGTCTCGACCAAAGGAGACGCGTACTGTGTACGTGCGTCTCCTCTGTCTCGACCAAAGGAGACGCGTGCTGTGTACGTGCGTCTCCTCTGTCTGGACCAATGGAGACGCCTATTGTGTACGTGCGTCTCCTCTAATCGACCAAAGGAGACGAGTACTGTGAACTTGCGTCTCCTCTGTCTCGACTAAAGGAGACGTGTTGTCTACTTTCACAAAAATTAGGTTCAGCATCCACATTCACAAACTCCACAAACTGAATAGAAATCCACAAGATTCACATGCATAATCTGTCAAAATTCAGGCATTCAGTATCCTCTTCTAACAAGCTAAGTAAGGTTCACAACAATATCATCACTGGCCATGAGGATTGGTATCAGATACAATGCGAGCCATCATAGCATCATTAATGTGAAATTTTCCTGAGGGTGCGATCACCTGGTCCATGAGGAATGAGGTAGTTCTTTCCCTAATGTGGAGCAGCGTGTCTCGGTGCAGCTGACAAGTAGGTATGCGAAATACCTGAATATAACAATGTCAGCAGTCAGCACACAGGTGGTTACCAAACATGTGCAGTGCTAATAAGCAAGAACTGTGCTCAGTTGCAGGTGTTACAATTGCAGATCCCAAGAAAGTACCTCAGGGTCCTTGAATTTATTTTTCACTGTAAGCATGTGATAGGCACAATAGAAGCCGCAGACTCTGGATTTGTAAGGTTGTTGGTGGCACTACGATAAATATATATAGACAAATAGTGGTGAGAAGAAATAAACTCAAGCTTTAGTACTAGCTTCCACAGGCAGGAAATACTAAGTAATACGTACATCAAAAGCCTTCTCATGGTTCAAGGCGCAGCGGGGTAACTTGTTGTCATCACAGTAACTATTCCAAGCACTACAACAAAACATGCAACAATGGTTAGGGCACCATTAATAAACTTCGCAGAGTTTGTTGAGGAAGTTTGTAGGTTAAGAAAGAAAAAGAACTTACTCATCAATGGCAAGTACCAACTGAGAGAAATTAGTGTCTAGCATCATATATGAATCAAGATACAAGACCGTCTTCTGCTCTGGAAAGATCGCCACTGTAATCCAGTGCTCCCCAGTGTTATAGCAGGAAATGATGACTCTCTTTTTAGCATATGACTGGTAGGCACGCTTCGTATAGGACACAAAAAAATCCAAGTTATTTTCTATATTTGATTGACTAAAGCATTCAGGATCAAGGAAGGCAACGGGTTCCTTCTTCTGCCGTACTTCTACAGCCATATTCCTAATATTAAGAAAAAACAAAGTGTAAGGAGGCAAAATACATAGTAAAGATGAACTGAGGCAGAAAACACATTTAGATAGAAAATGATTAGTGAGAAGCAGATTAAATTTTCAAGCAACTTACAGGATGAAACAGCGGAGAAGTCCCATATCCAAAGCATCCAAGTTGAAGAGATCGTACAAGTCGCTGATGATCACAGACAACAGCTCGTATTTTTCATCTTCTCTCACAGGCCACCAGCTGTGCTTGGGCCATATTATGCCCTGAATCAGAGACTCATCATTGTCCTTACAACGTCCCATGTAGAAATTGTGGAGATTAGTGACAGAAGGAGGAGCAGTATCCGGATGGTTGAGTTCAGCAGCACTGAGCATTGCATTTCCAAATTTGTAGTTTGGGTTAATATGAGTCATAGCAATATTGGCCGCCTTCTTCTTAGCGTTTCTCTCAGATGGCTTTCTGGCAGGCTTCTTTTCCTCCTACTTTGAGATGGCTGAAGAAGGCTTTGTGGTAGGCTTCTGAGACCTTTTATTTTCAGCAATTTTCTGCTGCTGCTGCTTTGAGATGGCTGAAGAAGGTTTCTCAGATCGCTTTCTGGTAGACCTTTTATTTTTAGCGAGTTTCTTTTCCTGCTGCTTTGAGATAGCTGAAGAAGGTTTCTCAGGTGGTGTCTGACCAGCAGCTATTGCAGAGATATTGGGCCTAGATGTACCTACAACTTTCTTCGAACTGTCGTCAACAGATTTCTCAGCATCAGCCAACACATGACTCTGGGCTCCTGCTTTGGCATCATTGTTTTGAGCACTTTCTTTTGGGGATGGAGATTTTGTTCTTTCATGAGAAGGTGGGGATGTAATTTGCGTTTCTGGGTCTGGAGGAGGAGGAGGAGGTGGGTTACCAGGTTGGGAATGAATCTGTTCTGTAATTTGTGTTTCTGGGTGTGGACGAGGAGAAGGAGGTGGGTTACCAGGTGGGGAATTTGGTTCTATAGTTTGTGTTTCTGGGTTTGGGTTTTGTCCTGTAGTCTGTGAACCAGAAGGAAACGGTACCATAGTGTGCGAACAAGATTTTGCAATTGGTGCTCCCTTGATATGAATGTGACACCTCTTCCACTGTATCCTCTGGTGTAGAGCTTGTCCAAGTGTCGTCATCTCGTCATTAGGAGGGTGTTCCAGCACGTGATCCCTAAAGACAGAATATACATGCAGCACTTCGACCACAGCACAGTCTTCATGAATCGGGACTGTGTGTAGCGTAGTCTGCGCTGGTTGAACCACACCAATTGCAGCTTCACATTCAACACCGTGAAATATGATCCATAGGCCACAGTCTGTGGGTTCAGTCAACATGCCTATAAGGTCTTCCTGTGTGGGGGAGGCAATGTGCAGTACCTCTGTCGACAACTCTGTAGTGTCGTTGATCAAACCTACATTATCTGCGGACGCACAACTGCTCTTCAGTCCGGCGGGTGAAGGGCTTGTGTGATTGGACACTGGTGCAAACACCACCTAGTACCCTCGTGCCATCATGTCAAGCATATCCTTCTCCATCTCAGCCTTGAGTTCTTGCTTGATTTCTTCCTTCATCTGTTGCTTATCACTGATGAGTCAGTACTGGCCCTCTTCCTCTTCCTGTACATGGAAGCGTGCTGAGGCCATGCAAACTTCCAGCCCTGGTAGCTGGAGACACCACGCATGCGACCTGGTTGTTCGGGGCGGCCCAAGCACTGACTTAGCACATCATTCTCCCTCAGCCATGAAGTCATTCCTGAAGATTCTGCATGTGCATTCTTTTCCATGATGTCTGCAGCCACACTTTCATTTGCTACTTTGTTGAACACTACCTCGGCAACACTGTCTTTCACCATTAGTTTACTCCTTGCTCGCATCCAATTCCTAGAACGATCATCAGTGATGGCATCATATGGGTTGGCGATCCCAGCCGCAGCTAATTTCCTGTCCTCTTCCTCCCATAGTGGTAGTTTTCCACAATAACAAGCTAGACCCATGCTGTGCTCGTTTGTGTTCATGCTTCGAAGTGACTTGAACTTGCCACTAAGAGATGAGGCTTCCTCGGTTTCCTGCTGTTTCACAAACTCTGTCCACTCTTCCGGCTTGATAAAGTCATGCTTTCCAAATGACTCGAGTCCTTTTCTGATAAAATCTCGCCTAAGCTGAAATCTGAATTGTCTCCATGCCTTGGCTGCAATCTTCCACAAAAGCTTGAATGCCTGCTCTTTCATGTCTTCTTGGAACTCCATGTGTTTCTGCATATAGGTTTCAAACAAGTACCACTTTTGTTCATCGCTTAGTTTTTTTATTTCTGGCAAATCCAAAGGTATCTTTTGTCTAGCGATGAGCCCTGCAAGCACCCTGAACCTGCGCTTTTGTGTCAATGGTACTGGCATCCCCCCTCTCTCAACCTCAGTGACTACCATTTTGTCTCTTGGCCACATTATCGCTGTCCTTGGCACTCTGGCTTGGCCCGCAGCCCCACCCACCTGCTCTTGTTCTTCACTAGTAGTGGCATATCCATCTTCTTCATTATATGCATCTTCTTCAAATTACCCATGTCGGCAGTCCTCGACAGAGTTATCCTATGAATTAATTCTCAAGGGATTATGAGAAAGGTCAGCTCAGTGTCCAAGAATAGCACAAAAAGCAGACCATACTGCTACCTCTCCCAGGAGACATGCTACAACAGGAGACAAGTAGAGCACATTTTTAGTTAACCATGCATAACAGCTAAGCATTTATCTAATCAACACCCACAGAACTGTGTACAAGACCATACAAATGAGAAAATAATTACAGTAACTAGTTTAGCCCACTATAATCTCATTGGTTCTATGGTAAACCATTAACATAAATGCAATATTCAGAAACCAAAAAATTAGTTCAGGCAATACGACCTTACCATTATAAAGAGGAAGATGCTCGCTGCCTCTGTTGCTGATGAGGTACTTATTCAACTTGGAGAGAATGTCCAAATGTACATGTGGAACAAGAGCAAAACTAAATATAAGAGTGAGTCGAAAGGAAAATGCTAAGTATACGTTTTGAAACTCGAAACCCTAACTGAGCATCAGTGGCGGAGCCCCAAAAAAAAATTAGCTGGGGCGACACCTAGTGCGCATCGACCTCGTGCGCTGGATCCCTCCTCCTCCTCCTAGTCGTCGTCACTGGAAGGTGAGGGGTGGTGTGGCGCGCGTCTCAGCGAAGGTGTGTAGCGTGCGTCGCGTCGTGGGGGAGAGGGGTAAGGGGAGGAAGGTGAGGGTGAGGAAGCGGCGGCGGAGGGGGCGAGGGGGAGGAAGCGGCGGCGGCGCGAGGGGGAGAAAGACGACGGCGTGAGGGGAGAGTGAGGAGGCGATTGTGTGAGGGAGGCATCTTTCCCTACTAACCCTAGCGCGAGTAGGCGTGTGTGGGCCTTAAAACAGAAAGGCCCAATATTATTAGGAAAACGCGTCAAGCCGGGGCTAGTTCTATTCGAATGAAGAACGGTTCGCTTCATTTTCCCCTTTTAATCTGCAATCAAAGATTTGAATCACGTATTTCTCTGTCATTCGTAATCCAAATTTGATGATATTTGTTTCTAATTTTTTCTAAAATAAACTTTTATTCATTTATGACATTGTTTCGTATATAACTCCATTTCCTGGATGTTGTTTATACGCCTTTATCTTGTTTCTTACAAGTAACATAGAAATAATATATGTTTTACACAACCATTACTAATGAAACTTTGAATTTCGTAATGTTAAGGTGAATACAATGTTGTGTTAAAATTTCAAATGTATATGAGTTCGAACTTGTTGTGAAGTATGGAAAACTTCAGTGTTGAAGTATAACATTCTAGGAAACTATGTGAGAGATGTACACATTTGTACACAAGTATGATCTTCCTTTTGAGAAACCATTTGAAATTTTTATGACAAGTTTAGGGACCCAAATTATGTTGCTAAGTCAATTTGTAGAATTTTTAGACCAACCTAAGACGTTATTACAATTATTATATCCCAACCATGAGATAAAAATTCGAATTTTGATAATTTTGGTTACACAAGTGTGCCTGCTGATATTTTATTCGAATACTAGATGATCAACTACGAATTGTTCATATTTTTAAAGAATTTTTAGGTGCTGTTTAATGAGCTCTAATATTTGAGGGAAGCAAGTTTCATTTCAAAAAAATTAGTGTCGGGCCCACGTGTCAGCGTCAGCAGCCTATATAAAAAAGATAACATTGCCTGGCCGGTCGAACCCACCTGACAACAAATGAGACGCGGGGTCTCGAACCCGCGTCGGAAATGACTCTCGATTTTGGAAATGAATATAACATCCCGAATGGGATAAGCGCAGCACACACGACGCTCTGACCTCTGAGCTCCCTGCTTCTTCTTCCCCGCTCTGAGCTCCACCGCCGCCCGCCCTTCCTTTCCCCACCGTCGCGCACATGTCGCACTACGCCGATTCGTCTGGAGGTGGACGTGGCAGGAGCAGGTTTCAAGGTGGCCGGGGCAGCCGCATTCACTCCATCGGCTTGGATCCAGTCGGTGAGCTAAGCAACTTCCCACTGGTCCCTTGCCCGGACTGTGGTATGGCTCGGGTGGTGGAGGGGAGGACGCAGAAGGAAGGTGAAAACCACGGTCGTCTTTATTTCAAGTGTGCGAGGAACACGGTGAGTAGTCTGAGCTGTGATTTCCCAAATCTGAGTTAGGGTTCTTATGTGCTTTTGATTTGTACAGTTCCCCAAGCTTTGTGGATATTACCGTTTCGAGAAGGAGTATCTCCAGATGCTGAAGGATGTTGGTGTCATATATTTTCGACCGTCGAACTAGGCAGACGTGATCGATGAAGTAGTTGATTCATTGGATTGTCAACCTGGGAGCGACAATCAGAGGAAAGCACCGGACGACAAGCAGAGGAAGAAAGCACTGGAGGAGAAGATGGACAATGTGATCTGGAAGATGAACTTGATTATTGTGAGTGCTGTTTGTGTAGTATTTGTATGTTTACTGGGGATGTATGCTGCAAAGAAGTAATTGTGATGTGAAAAGTGGTGCTTTAATTTGTTTCATCTGTGTGAATGAGGAATGAAAAATTTGTCACAGATGACAAACTTAAATGTATGAATGAAGAAAATAGAATGGAATGACAATTGGGTCACTAATCTTAATGTGTCACATATCACAAATTTCATCAATTCATCTGTGTTGACATTTCAGTGTGAAATTAACCATCCTGCACCCGCATTTCGAAACTCAGAATCTTTTCACTAACAAATAGAGTAACAAACATTGCAATTCATTGTTGCCCCGCTGCCACTCTGCCCTGCCACTCTGCCATTGTTAAATGTAGTTCAAGTTCAACAAACACACAGGAGGAACACATATTAACAGAGGAACATGTTCATGACAAACAAGCAGAGTTCCCAATGTTTGACCAAAAGCCCCTCTCCCCTGCCACTTAGATGTAGTTCATCACAAGTTCAACAAACACACAGGAGGAACAAGCAGAGTTCCACGAACAAATAGAGGAGGACGAACACACAGAGGAGGAACAAATTAATTAAGCTAAGGTAGGAAGACTTGTCGCCGCCGCCGGAGGAGCCCCACCGTCGGAGTCGGAGTCGGAGCCGCTGAGGCCGCGTTCGTCACCGCCGTCGAAGCCGCCATTGCCGCCGCCGTCACCGTCGCCATCGTCGTCGTCGTCGCCGTCACCCCAGACCACGACTCTCTGAAGGTCCCCAGCCAACCAATGGATCTTGAAGGCGAAATCCTTCACGGACCTCTGCAGCGGATCGTTGGGTCGTGGCAGACCGAGCTTAACGCCCACCTGTTGAAGCTTCCTGAAAGCTTCGGCCAAGAGTTGGACAGACCAAATGTTGTCCAAAACTATTTGTGAACTCAGAGAGGAGGGCTGCACGGGCGGTGGTGCCGGTGCCTCCTCGGCCGGCGGCTCGGCCGGTGGCGCCGAAGCCTCCTCGTCCGGCGGCGCCGAAGCCTCCTGGATGAGACGACGGCGGCGGCTTTCGTCGTTGTCGTCCTCCTCCCTTCCCCGCTTCCTCGATGGCTCGCTCGACAACGATGCCATGCGCGCGCTTGAGGAAGAAGAAGCTCTTGGTGACCGGAGACGGTGGTGCTGGGGTTTTCTTGGTGGCACGGTTGAAGCTTATGGAAGAAAGCTCTTGGCCAGCCGGACATTTATATGACAAGACGGGGAACCGTCAGGCAGCCAGTCTTCCCACTGCGACACGGCACTACGCCTCGGAACGCGGTACGCTGCGGCGACGCGTGTCCACTAACCAGCGTCGCATTTGACAAAAGACTTTTTGTCTCCGTCTCGCAAAGACTGTTCATATACCTTATTTTAATACCTCTTTTCAAGTTCCAATGCAAAGACTATTCATATAGCTTATTTTAATTTATTAATACCTCTATTCGCTGGAAACCGACCACAAAGGAAGCAGTTCTCCTTTCTCCTTTTAATCTGGAACCAAATTTTGTATCACGTATTTCTCGGTCATACGTAATCCAAATTTGATGATTGTTTTTTCTTATTTTTTCTAAAATCGCCATCTTTTCATTAAATTAATTGTTTAGTGTATATTTCCTTTTCGTTAGTAATGTTTTTATGCCTTATCTTGTACTTGATAAGTAGAACATAGAAATAATATTTGTTTTACACAACCATTACTAATGAAACTTTGTATTTCGTATTGTTAAGGTGGACACAAGGTTGTGTTAAATTTTCAAATGTATATGAGTTCGAACATGTTGTAAAATGTGGAAAACTTCAGTGTTGAAGTAACATTCTAGGAAACTATGTGAGAGATGTACACATTTATACACAAGTATGATCTTCCTTTTTAGAAACCACTTGAAATTTTTATGACAAGTTTAGGGACCCAAATTATGTTGGCAACTCAAATTGTAGAATTTTTAGACGAACCTAATACGTTATTAGAATTATTATATCCCAAACACGAGATAAAAATTCGAATTTTGATAATTTTGGTTACACAAGTGTGCCTGCTGATATTTTATTCGAATACTAAATGACCAACTACTAATTGTTTGTATTTTTAATGAATTTATAGGTGCTGTTTTATGGGCTCTAATATTTGAGGGAAGCAAGTTTCATTTCAAAAAAAATAGTGTCGGGTCCACGTGTCAGCGTCAGCAGCCTATATAAAAAAGATAACCATTGCCTGCCCGCCCCCACGTGACAACTAATATGACGTGGGTTCTCGAACTTGCGTCGGCAATGGCTCTCCATTTTGGAAAATCAATATAAGATCCCGAATGGATAAGCGCAGCACACACGACGCTTTCCTAATTTCTCACTAGGGATTAGCGGAGGTGAGCGGAGGCGGCGCCGGTGAGGTGAGCGGAGGCGGGGACACGACGATGAGCGCCGGCGAGGGGCCAAGCAGCGGACGACCCCACGCACCGTGTATCGAGGAGGAGAAGCCGAACGCGATGCGGTGCCGCAACTGGATCCGCACGCACCAGCGAGATTGCGGCGAAGACGGAGATGACGATGACCGTCGGGGAGGGGCCAAGCGGCGGTGCAGCGAACCCAAAGCCGGAGATGAGCGTCATCGACTGGATCCTCTCGGGTTCCGACGAGGGGCTAAGCAACGGCAGGGAGGAGCATGCCGGTGAGGGGGCAGCGAAGAGGGCAGGGCGCCTGCCTCACGTCTGCGACGGCAAATGTCTTGCAACGACGGCGAGGGGTCGAGGGAGCGGCGAAGGTGTAGAGGACCTCATATCCGACGCTGGCAACTACCATGACGATGGCGAGGCAAGTTTCTCTGAATCACAGTGCCTTTTACTTGTTCTATAAATGGAGCAGCTTGAGCTTGAGCTTGATCTACTTGTTCCTATGAAATGGCTTGTTCCACAGAGATTTTGTAGGATTTCTAACATGATCAATGTAGCAACTTGTTCCTATGAAATGGCTAGCTTGTTCCTTTGTCTATCTCAATCTTCTCATTCCTATGGTTCATCCAAATGATCAATGTAATAACTTTCCTATGTTTTTCATTCCATAGGAATCAAAATGGCATGACACTGTCTGGGAATATGTGAAACCTGGGGTTGATAATATTAAGGAAGAAATGCACATCCTCCTCACAAAGGCTGCATTCATGAGGCGGTACAAGTTTGTGGCTGAACAAAATCTGCAGCCCATGGAAGATGCGCTCGATGTGTTTCAAGATACCTTGGTTGCATTTGAAGAGGCTGCAAAAAAAGCAAATCTTAATTGAAGATACCATGCTTTTGTTGATGTTGAAGAGGGCATGCTTTTGTTGATGTGCATGGTCAGATAGCATGACCATTGTAAAAATGTGACGGGCAAGTTAAGGCCTAGCTAGATGGACAAGTTAACTGTTTGTAATAATTATGTATATCTGTGTGGATCTTTGTGGACAAGTAATCTTTATCTATATATGTGGACAAGTTATCTTTATCAATATTAATTATGTCTGTTTTGTCTCAAAAGATTTTTTGTTGATTATGTCTGTATGTCGAAATGGGAGCCCTGAGAGATCGGGCTGACCTGTCAATCAAGACAGATACAAAGGAGACTACGCGGGATGGTTATTCCGTGTCGCATTTGCCCCTCCAAACCGACGAGGAGGAGCCGGCCCCACGCGCCGCCCCCGTGCATTGGAGACGAGGTTTGGCTTATCCACGTATCCTTTGTTCCCAATGTTTGACGAAAAGCCACTCTCCCCTGCACTCGATCTGCCATTCTGCCTTCCTTCTCAAACCTTCTGCCTTCCTCATCTCCGTCGCCTTCTCTCCGATCCCCTTCTCCTTCCTCGTCTCCGTCGCAGAGATGACCGGTGGAAAGCAGTCGTTCCCCCGCTGCGACTCAAGAGGGAGGTTCTGCAGCGAGGAGGAGAAGGCCCCGCCTGCCGCCCCCGCCAAGTGAGTGAGGTTCAGCAGTGAAGAGGTCGGTTCTTCGTCGGCCAGGGGGAGGAGGCCGTACACACGCGCAAGCACCAAGGGGGTGCACTCCGGCAACGCCCGGCAGGCAGAGGCCGAGCCTTCCTCAAGTTTGGTATGCTTGAAGTTAGATTTATGCTTGAAATTGAATTCCTGGTACTCATCATATGCTGCTCACAAAAATGTTGAACTCATTCTGTATACTGCTTCAATTTCTGAATCTTCATGCACAGTGACTTTTATTAACTGAACATCCAGTGCCTTCACTGATCAATGGTTCCAATGCATCAATTTTTCATTGTTTTAGGAAGTTGTTGTACCAGCACATGACATTGTCAGGATCTGGACAGAAATCGACAAGCTCAAGAAAACCTTAGACTACATCTGCACATTTCTAAACAGGATGGAAAGAATGAAGAAGGATGACATTGGTAAAGAGAAGCAGCAGGCAAGTTCTGAACCTAGTTACAGCTAAACAACTTTCTTGTTTGACCGATTACAACTTTATGATATTAAACTTGGCAATCTAATTGTGAAGCTTGCTTCAATTTGCCTTTGTTTTAGAAATGTGTTGTTACTCGGGAGGAAAATTATTAACCTTTCGAGTAGAAATTTTGTTATGCCGTCAAACTCCAAGAAATCTCCTGCAATTTCTCTAGTTTTTTTGTCATAGATACGTAGAAGGACTGTATTCTGAGGTAGGAGAAAGTGATTTTGTGATTTTTGATAAAAAAATCATTAAGCCCACATTAATTGTATTGGGTCTTCCTATTATATGTATAGTTCAGCCCCCCTAAATTTTATTCTGGATCCGTCAGTGATGGTACTCATCATATGCTGCTCACAAAATTGTTGAACTTATTCTATATACTACTTCAATTTCTGAATCTCCATGCTACATCAACTTTTATTAACTGAACATCTAGTGCCTTTGTTTTAGGGAGGTGTTGTAGCTTGGGAGGACATTGACATGATCTGGAAACAAATCCACAGGATCAACCAAGCTCTGAACCCAGTTATAGCTAAACAACTTTCTTGTTTGACCAGTTACATCTTTCATGATATTAAACTTGGCAATCTAATTATGAAACTTGCATCAATTTGCCTTTGTTGTAGAAATGTGTTGTTACTCGGGAGGATCTTCACTGCATCTGCAAAGTACTCAACAAGGTGGATAGAAGGATGGATGACAAGGTTGTGGACGACATAAGTCTCCTAGCAAATGGTCAGGAAATACTAGAATCTGAGGTGGAGAAGCTTAAAGGCGCACAGAAGATGAAGGATATTGAACTTGCCGAAGCTGCAAAGAAGAATGCTGAGCTGCAGGAAAGACTTATAAAACTAGAGGCAAAGATAGCTGAACTTGAGGCTGTAGCACAAAAGAAGCCATCTAACTAGTGCCCCTGCTGATGCACGTCAGATGTGATCATGTGAATCTGTTTGTTTTGAACATTATGCATGTCATATGTGAACATGTGATGCTAGCTATATATGCATCTTAAATATGTAGAATATGCTCTTATGACTACTATCTATGTGTACTTGTGGTTTTGCATCTTATTTAAGAGACATGATTATATGTTTGTGTGATATCCAATATTTGCTATGATGACATAGTCAAATATTTGACGGTAGTGACAGTGCTAATGGACTTCAATTATTGAGCTCTGAGTCTATTAACGGGCGTCAAATTGTCATCAGTAACGGACTTAAAAGCACGTTACCGATATGGCAGTGATCGGTAACGGACTTAATGAGCCCACTACCGATAGGTTTAACTTTCGTAACGGTCGCATTTTAACATCCGTTACAAAGAATAACTGTAACGGGCGTTTAAGAAGCCCGTTACTGGAAGTCCTCATTGGTAACGGGCGCTGTGTTGGCCACGTCGGGGTCGAGCTTGCCACGCTTATGCGTAACGGGCGCCAAACAACAACCGTTACAGATGGGGTCCATGTAACGGGCGTTAAGGGCACGTTACAAATGCTGGGTGACCTATTTGAGGTTTTCACGTAGTGTGGCTCAGGTTCCACGAAACAGAGCAACCGTAATGTAGACTTTTGAATCACGCACGGCGGGGACACACATGCATGAGTATACATGCATGAATGGTAGGTATGTAAAGTTGTGGCATGGCAAAAAATTGATGGAACACATTGTATTGGAGTGGCATCATTCCCGAATCTGTGGGAATGGAGTGCAAGATGGGCCGGAATGAGGGATGGATTCAGAACAGCAACCAACACCCTCCCAAAATTGTTTCTTCTTGTCACCTCCATATCAACTACTTCGGTAGATCCAGGGGAGGATACACGCCTAGGGCCACTAGGGCCACGGCTCTAGGTGTGGTCCAAAAAACCTTTCTTAGTTTTTTCAATATTCATCACACAACTATTGACGAGGCCATGGACTAGGGCCCACCAAGGCCCCTTAAAAAGCGCAGTACGGACCCACGTACGGTACACTTTGGCGGCTAATACAACGAGTGTTAGACCACCGAGTTCCCGAGGGCCCGTACGACTAGTTTTCGTCGTGGGCCGGAAGACGAGTGGCCCACAGTCACCAACACATTATCTTCCGAGTACACGGCGGCCCATACGACAAGTCTTCACCACCGTCTCCGACTACTTGCTCGCACGAGTAGTCTCCGCCTCCCGCCTCCGACTACTCGTTCGCACGAGTAGTTTCCATCACCAACCCGCACAGGCTTCGCAGGGAAGGCGCGGGGCACGTGGGCCTCACTAAATCGAGATCCCGAGATCTCCGCGCACACCTCCCCGCGTGCCGCCACATGTCTGCACCACCACGGCGGTCTGCCCGGGCCCGACCGATTCGGTGTCAGGGGATGGATTCGTCAAACCCTACCACGAACGGCACAGTGGCCATCGTACTACGAACGGCGTAAGGAACGCTGGGCAACGTACGGTACAGTACGCACTATGCCCTAAGCATCGGAAGACGTGGAATAGATTACCTACTCGCAAGAGTAGTTTTCCGCCTCCGACCAGTTCAAGACTTGGCCGTCAAGGCCGCGGGTACACGGGCCCCGTTGGTGTCCCGTGATGCCCAGGCGCGCGACTCGCCACGTGCCAACCTCCCTGCGCTGGTCCGCCCTGACCAGGTCGATCCTGTGTCAGAAGACGGATCCTCCTCCCGCTCCTCAGTAGGGGCAGTACGTATCGTACAACAGATGGCACAGGAAATGCTGTGCCACGAGCGGCACAGTGCAAGCCGTCACCCTTCCCTCGATCGTCACGGCGCAGGCCTCTCTGTTTCCACAGTACCCAGAAAAGACAAGCCTCTGTACCCTGCCTCCTGTACCCGACTAACTACTCGGAGAAGGGTGCGGGGGGCCCCGGGACGGCTGCTTGGGACGCACGACTCAGGAGCAATCTACACCGTCACCTAAGGCACCAAAACAGTTCTTCGCCGCTGCTGCTGCCTGACAGCCCGACGCAAAGAAGGACACCTTAGACTATAGACCAGCTCACATACTCGATGTAACCACCCTGAGCCCTTTCCTTGCGACTATAAAAGGGAAGGACAGAGACACTCACAAGACACATTCGTTTTCACCCCCACACGCACTTAGCATCGATATCTCATCTCATACAACCCCACACTCACGTACGCAGAACTCTTGCTACAAGAACCACTCGCACATCAGGGACTTGGGCTCGAAACCCTCTCCCACCTTGTTTGTATCCCCTACTACAAACTCCCGAGCATAAAGAACACCCCCTCTCGGACTGGACGTAGGGTATTACTCTCCGGAGGCCCTAACCAGTATAATCCCGAGTGTCACTTGTGCTACCGTGGGGACCGACACACGCGTTCTTATAAATTTACATGCCGGCAGTAACAAACCCCGACAGTTGGCGCGCCAGGTAGAGGCCTTCGCGTGTTTTCGACGTTCTTTTTAGGGTCCGCACGGCCCTCCCATCGTACGCCTCGACGAAAGCCTTCACCAAGCCGCTGCTGATGGACTCCCCTGTGGGATCGCCGGACTCGCTCCAAGCTGGGCTCGAGATCTGCTTCGGGAGCCTGAACTTCCAGGCAACTGGAGACGGCTACCTCATGCGCCTCGTCAGCGAGACCACCGACGCGCCCACGTCGGCACCAGCTCCGGTCGCCGCGGCACGCTCGCCCCGATGCAAGAGGCGCTCGGGCAAGCGCTCGAAGCAAGCCAAGGCGGACCGACGCAAGGCGGCGCATGCCACCTCCCCTCCACGGGTCGAGCCTGGCGCACCACCGCCACCGACGCGGTGGAGGACTCCCTGCCGTCGGACTCCACGGAGCGCATCGCCAGGGAAAGCGCTCCGAAGCCATCTCCCTCTCAAGGAACATGCTACGCGGCAGCGTACTCCTCTTCGTCAAGCACGGATCTAGCTGTGTATGAGAACTACCCCAGCCATCGCCTCTGGTGCAACATGGGGCTCCCGGCGACCTTGCCCGACGAGCAGTACCTCCACTCCGACAGCTCAGACAACGCTCTGGGCTCAGAGTGGGATTACGTGGGGCTTCAGGACGCTGGTGCCCTCCATCGTTTCCAAACGGCGGCGGACTACTGCTTCGGCTACTCTGACGACTCAGACGACGGGGGTTACGACCCCTCACGCGAGTGCTTCGTCGTTGGCAACACCCCGGCGGCACCAGCACCGGCCTTCACCCCGGATGGGGCGTTTCATTCCGCCCACAGGTTAACGGCGGACAGTGCGGCTGAGGCCCAAGTTCCTCCCAAGGGCGCCGCACAGCGCGCCCGACTAGATGAGTTGGAGGACGCGCAGCACCAGCTCAACGACGAGCGGGCCCAGCTCCACCAACAACTCGGGCAGGACCCGAACCCGACTCCCGCTCGCGCACGGGCGAGGGACATCCAGCAACGCATCATCAACGACGACCGAGACGTCGTTGACGGCACGCTCACCTTCAAAAGGGCGTCGCAGAATCTGGCGGCGGTAGCAGTCCTTCTCCGGAAGATACCTGAGCCCGCCACGCCTCTAGAAAAAGAAATGCACAAGCAGATCAAGACACTCCTCGAGACTGCCGCCGTGCAGCAGGCAGAGAGCTTTGCTTCCCGACAGCGGGGCTCGTAGGGTCGCGGGCCATCCGAGCCGTGACAACCCGCGGCACCATCTCAGCAGCCGCGACAGTCCGAAGAGGTCAACGTACCAGTCAAGAGCCGTTTGGGTCCCAACCGCGACGCGCGCGACACCATCAAGGCACGACGGAGGGCTGACATGGGTCAGCACGACGACTACGAGCAGCAGCCTCGCAAGGAGTACAACCGGTGACGCAGAGGTCGGTACGACAGCGACGAGGACCGGAGCAGGAGCAACTCGCCTAATGCCCAAGGGCCTCGAGCTTTCGGGAAGAATGTGCGCAGCGCCCGTTTCCCATCGCGTTTCAGGGCTCCGACCTCCGTACCTAAGTATGATGGTGAAACCAACCCCAGCGTCTGGTTGGAAGACTACCGACTGGCATGCAACACCGACGGAGCGCGGGACGACCTGTTCATCATCAAGAACCTGCCGCTACATCTCGCGGATTCGGCCCGCACGTGGCTCGAGCACTTGCCGCGGGGCAAGATCGACAGCTGGTCGCAACTACGCGACGCCTTCATCGGCAACTTCCAGGGCACGTACGCCCGACCAGGGAACCCCTGGGACCTGCGCAACTGCAAGCAGATGAAGGGCGAAAGCTTACGTGACTACATCCAACGCTTCTCCAAGTGATGCACCGAGTTGTCCAGCACCACCGACACGGACATCGTCTCGGCTTTCCAGAACGGCACCACGTGTGCCACGCTGATCCATCGGATCAGTCGACGGAAGCCGCGATCTACTCGGGAGCTGCTCGACATCGCGACCGACCACGCCAACGGGGAAGAAGCCATAGCCGTGATGCTTAGTCCCGGTGCCAGCAAGGGGAAGCAGCCGGTCGAAGCTGGTGAGGGTCCATCCACACCGACCAAGAAGAAGAAAAGTAAAGACATGAGGTACCGTGATGACACCTTGGTGGCTACTGTCGACCGAAAGACAACGAGACCCAGAGGTAACCCACCATCAGATCACTACGAGAAGCTGTTGGATGCCCCGTGCCCCAACCACAAGGGCCCAGTGAAGCACGCCTTCAAGGACTGCAACCTGATGAAGTCCTACTCGCCGGCACGATGAAAAAGCGAAGCAATGCTCCGACCGACGACGGAGGGAAGGACAAGGGCAACGATGAGGGCGCTTACCCTCGGGAAGACGGAGCCGTGATGATGATCTTCGGGGGCTTGAAGGTGCGATCGCCGAAACGCCAGGAGAAGCTGATCCGATGAGAAGTTTACCAAGTCGAGTGTGCAACTCCGTCATACCTGAAGTGGTCAGAAATGCCGGTCACGTTTGACCGGCACGATCATCCCGACCACATACCACGACCGGGTAGCTACCCGCTGGTTGTGTCACCCTTGTTCGGCACCAAGCGTGTGCACAAGGTACTGATGGACGGAGGCAGCGGCCTCAACGTCATCTACATGTCGACCCTGGACGACATGGGGATCCCGCGGTCCCGACTGCGGCCGTCGACGGCGCCTTTCCATGGGGTCGTACCCGGGATGGAGGCGGTCCCCCTCGGGCAGATCGACCTGCCCGTCATGTTCATAAACTCCGAACAACTTCTGAAAGGAAACCCTCACCTTCGAAGTGGTAGGGTTCTCGGGGATGTATCACGCGATACTCGGAAGGCCAGCTTACGCTAAGTTCATGGCCGTCCCCAACTACACGTACCTCAAGCTGAAGATGCCCAGCCCGAAAGGCATCATCACAGCTGGTACAACTTTCCAGTACGCATACGAATGTGCTGCTGAGTGCTTCCAGTTCGCTGAAGCACTGATTCGGTCTGAGAAGCTCACCGCCGAGCACCCCTCCGAGGACCAAGAAATCCCCGAGTCATCCAAGCGTGCGGCCTGCTCTTTCGAGCCCGCTAAGGACGCCAATGAGGTGCCCGTCTCCGACGATGGCCGCACGCTCCGTATCGGGACGGCGCTCGGTTCCGACTAGGAAAGCGCGCTCGTCAACTTCCTCCGCGCGAATCTCGATGTGTTCGCATGGAAACCCTCCGACATGCCGGGGATTCCAAGGGAGGTCGCCGAGCACAAGCTTAACATTAAGCCCGGCTCGAAGCCAATTAAGCAGCGTCTGCGCCGCTTCAATTCTGACTAGTGCAAGGCTATTGGCGAGGAGATCAAGAAGCTCATTAGTGCAGGGTTCATTCGTGAAGTCTACCACCCTGAGTAGTTAGCAAACCATGTACTCGTTAAGAAGAAGAATGGAAAATGGAGGATGTGTGTTGATTACACAAGCCTGAACAAGGCATGTCCGAAAGATCCATTTCCTTTACCGCGCATAGATCAAGTAGTCGATTCAACGGCTGGGTGCGAAACCCCCTGTTTTCTCGATGCTTACTCGGTATACCATCAGATCGCGATGAATCTGATCGACCAACTCGCCACCTCGTTCATCACCCCGTTTGGCGCGTACTGTTACGTTTCCATGCCTTTCGGGTTGAAGAATGCAGGAGCCACATTTCAGAGATGCATGCATTGCGTCTTTGGAGATCTCATCGGACGGCTAATCGAGGCCTACGTAGATGATATCGTGGTCAAGTCGAAGAAGGTGGGCGACCTGATCCCTGACCTTACCGCGGTCTTCGAAAAGCTGAGAGAGCACGGTGTGAAGCTAAATCCCGAAAAGTGTGTCTTTGGAGTCCCCAGGGGCATGCTACTCAGTTTCGTGGTGTCCGAACGCGGTATCGAAGCCAACCCCTAGAAGATCTCTGTGATCACGAGCATGGGACCCATCAAGAATCTGAAAGGAGTGCAGCACGTCACTGGATGCCTCGCTGCTCTCAGCAGGTTCATCGCTCGACTGGGTGAGCGTAGCCTGCCACTATACAAGCTCATGAAGAAGTCGGAGCACTTTCAGTGGACGCCAGAAGTGCAGGAAGCACTCGACTCGCTCAAAAAACTACTTGCGAGACCACCGGTGCTCACCGCGCCAGTGGAGGAGGAGCTGATGCTCCTATACATCGCTGCGACGACCCAAGTCGTGAGTGCGGCGTTAGTGGTCGAGCGAGACGAGCCTGGCAAGACGCAGAAAGTACAGCGCCCCGTCTACTTCGTGAGCGAAGTCCTCTTCGACTCGAAGACACGATACCCACAAATCCAGAAGCTGATCTATGCTGTCCTCATCACTAAGCGGAAGCTCCGGCATTATTTTGACTCGCACCGCATCACGGTGGTGTCTAAGTACCCAATTGGCGAAATCATACAGAGCCCGAAGGCGGAAGGAAGAATCGCTAAGTGGGCCCTCGAGTTGATGGGGCAGAATATCGAGTATGCGCCCCGCACCGCCATCAAGTCGCAGGCATTGGTTGACTTCGTCGCCGAATGGACGGAGATCCAAACGCCTCCTGCCCCCATCGAGCACGAGACGTGGCACATGTACTTCGACGGAACCCTCATGAAGGAAGGAGCCGGGGTCGGACTCGTGTTCATATCGCCTCTGAGTGTGCGAATGGAATACATGGTCCGACTACATTTCACAGCCTCCAACAATGTCGCGGAGTACGAGGCACTCATCAACAATCTCCGGATCGCCCTCGAGCTAGGAATCCGATGCCTCGGCGTCAGGGGAGACTCCGACCTGGTCGTGGGGCAGGTAATGAAGGAGAAAAACTGCATAAATCCGAAGATGGCCGCGTATTGCCGGGTGGTGCGCGAGTTGGAGGACAAGTTTCACAGGCTCAAGCTCAATCATGTACTGCGCGAGTACAACAAGGCGGCTGACACCCTCACGAAGGCAGCGTCGAATCAAAAACCCGTCCCACACGGGGTCTTCGCCAGCGATCAGTATGAACCGTCCATTCGCTCCCAGGAGGACAAGGCGCCAGAGCCGTCAACACAAGAGGTCATGGAGATCGACGGGGCGCAAGAGCCCAACCTCGAAGACCCTGACTGGAGGATTCCGATCCTCGAATGGATGGTGGAAGGAAAATTGTCACCCGACAAGGAGACGGCTCGACGCATCGCTCGTATGGCCAAGTCATACAAACTGGTAGATGGCGAGCTCTGTCGAAAGGGCACTGAAGGCATATTCATGCGGTGCATCCTGGCCGACCAGGGCAAGGAACTGTTGCAAGAAATATATGCAGGCACATGTGGACACCACGCCCGTCCAAAGACCATTGTCGGAAAAGCTTTCCGACAAGGTTTTTACTGGCCCGCCGCGGTTGCCGACGCAACTCGGATTGTACGCAGTTGCGAAGCCTGCCAGTTCTATGCACGACAAACCCATCTCCCGGCGCAGGCATTGCGAACCATCCCTATCACCTGGCCCTTCACGGTCTGGGGGCTGGACATGGTTGGACCACTGAGGAAAGCACCCGGGGGCTACACCCACGTGCTCATCGCCATCGACAAGTTCTCGAAGTGGATCGAGGCAAAGCCCATAACGAATGTCCGTTCCGAGGAGGTTGTTGCGTTCTTTACCGACATCATCTACCGGTTCGGGATCCCGAACTCCATCATCACCGACAACGGTACGCAGTTCACCGGCAAGAAATTCCTCAAGTTCTGCGACGACAACCACATCCGCCTGGACTGGGCTGCTGTCAGCCACCCAAGGACCAATGGGCAAGTGGAGAGGGCCAACGACATGATATTGTAAGGTCTGAAGCCGTGGATATTCAAGCGCCTTGAGAAGTTTCGGGCTACATGGGCCACGGAGCTCCCGTCCGGCCTGTGGAGCCTACGCACCACACCAAGCCGGGCTACTGGCCGCACACCTTTCTTCCTTTTCCACGGGTCAGAAGCAATCCACCCGATGGACATCGACTACGGCAGCCCACGGGTTCAAGCCTACACCAAAGAAGGCAACCAAGTCGCCCTCGAGAACGCCATCGACCAGTTGGATGAGGCGTGCAGCATCACCCTCCTCCACTCAGCACAATATCAGCAAGCTCTACACCGCTACCACGAGCGCAACATACAGGAGCGCGAGTTCCAAGTCGGTGACCTCGTCTTCCAACAAGTTCAAAGTAACGAGGGGAGACACAAGCTCTCACCTCCATGGGAGGGGCTGTTCATCGTCGACCAAGTGCTCCGTTCGGGAACCTTCAAGCTCAAGTACGAGGATGGCAGGGTCATCTCCAACGCCTGGAACATAGAGCAGCTACGCCGTTTTTACCCTTAAGTATTTACTTCGTTCTCGTCTTATGATAATGCAATAGCTCTGAGCTACTTTCTTTTTCGTGAGACGATATCTTCCTCAAGCTTACGTTTTTACTCGAGTAAAATGTCTTTATGCTTGTCTCAACCCATGGGCAAGTCTCCGACTTGTCCATGGGCTCGGGGGCTACCCGGGGGCTATGACCCCCCTCCCCTGAGCGTTGCGAAACCGTTTTTCGATCAAAAACTGTCTACGGTTTCTTGTATGATCGTCGCGGTACGCTCGCACTCCTTAAAGGGAGATGAACGACGACTCTAGCGGTTACGAACCTGCGCTCGTCCGGGCCTCGAGTACTTATGCCCCCGCGGCTACGGTGCAAAGACCCACAAGCAAAGTTCGTGACCTCAAGTTGTCGATCACTCGCCCCCTCGAAGAGATGCCGAGTAACCGCTTCAGAAAACTCCAAAGAGTTTTCTTGTTTGCAAAAACATTTTCGCACACCTATCCTTCTCCAAAGTACTCGGGGGCTGCCCGCCCAAATAGTAACACTTCTAAACTAAGCCCGGTCGAGTCGCCAGGTTCCTACGCCCCTGCAGCTACGGAGCAAGACACCGCCAGTGAAGTTTTAAGCTGCACCGCTCGGGCTCACAGGTCCCCTAACTACTCGAGGAAAGGTTAACAAACAAACAAAATGCTTAAACTTGAAATAAAAACGGGTACGTAGCCCGCGAGCTTGCCATAAACACTTGGTCCATAAGTTTGTTACAAGCATGACTAAAAGCCTCGGCGAGGCGACTCTGTTTTTTCTTTACAGGCCCAGGTCGTGGAGGGCGTGACCCATCATAACATTGGCAAAGTCGATGGCGCCTTCCTCAATGCCGTCGTACTGGTCGTTGGTGTACCCCGGACACCATCCCTGGCCTAGCAGCTCCCTGTCCAGGTCCGGGTAATGCGACAGGAAGATGGCCACCACCTTGCGGACGACGTCGCGAGCCGTATCCATTGACTGCTGGCGGGCTGTCGCAGTGGCCAGTTCCAAGCGATCCTTCATGGGGCCGGAAGGAACACCAAGGTCGTCCATCGCCTTGATGATGGCCGCCCCCATCATGTTGCGCATTGTCTCCAACTGTCTGACTTCGGTTTTGGCCTCTGCGTGCGACTTCCGCTCCTGCTCGAGCTCAGCCACGACCTCTGAAGGAAAATAAAAAGACCAATATTAACGAAGGACATCTTGATCAAAATAGGGCAAAAGGTGAAGGGGACACGGCTCTTACTATTGAGGTTCTCATTAGCCTCCTTGATCAGCTCCACCAGCTTCTGGTTCTCGACGAGACGGGTGGTTGCGGCACTCTCGTGATCCGCGACCTGCTTCTCCAAGTCGGTGCGAGCCACGCGGAGAGCTGTCCACCCCAAGAGGAAGATGATATCACAAATAAAAAAACCACACGGAAACAGAAAGCAGAGATAACAGGTCGTGAAGTACTCACTGATGATCTCATTCTCACGCTTTTTGGCGATTTCCTCGAGATAGCCCTTCTCGGCGGTGATGCTGCCAACTTGGGCCTCGAGCGTCGTCGTCCTCTCGTGAGCCGCCTGGAGGTCGGACTCGGCCTGGCTTGCCCTGGTCTCGAGCTCCGTCTTCTCTTGGTGGGCAGTGCGGGCAGCGGCCTCGGCATTGAAGCGTAGCTCCGCCGCCGCCTGCCCCGCCGCGGCCAGTTTTTCCTCCAGGGCGGCCTTCTCCGCCTGCACCGTGGCCGCGCGGTCTTCGGCAGCCTTCGTCCTCGCCTCAAAGGATGCACGCTCAGTCAACCAGCCAACCTCGCTGTCTGCCGCCGCGAGACGGGCCGCAGCCAACTGCGCCTCCAGCTGGATCTTCTCCGTGCGGAGTGCCTCAAAGGCTCGTGCCTTGTCGTTGCAGCGCCCGACGAGCTCCTAAACCACATGTGAATGGTACGGCTATGAAGGAAAGAAAAATAAGCATGAGAAATGAAGAGGAAGAAAAAGGACTCACCCTCGAGGCGGGGATCAGATCCCTGATCGCCCGCTCTGACTGGCGCAGCGCCAGCTCGCTCAGGCGCAGGCCGCGCTCTAGGCGGCGACGGGCTGCCAGATTCGCGTCGCTGTCGATATCCGAGCCTACTGAGGCCTGGACCGGCGAAACGGACACCAGCCAGAGCGACGGGACTTCCACCTCCTCCTCTTCCCCCGCCGTCAAGGTGGTTGGCCTCTGCTCCCTCGAGCTCTCCCCGACCTCCACGATCGGGGGTGGCATCTGCTCATCCACCGTCACGACGGGAGAGACGACCGGAGAGGGCGATGCCGGGATGACGATCACCTCCACAGGGGTGGCGTCCGATGCGGCGACCGACGAAATGGGGACGATCCCCTCGGTCACCACGATCGCCGCCGCGGCAGAAGCATCCTCGGAGTCGAGGTCGGCCGGCTCCACCACCTCAACAGTATTCCCCGTTCCCCTCACCGACTCGGGGGCTCGGGTCTCCATCTCTACCTCCGCCGCAGCGCTCCCCGCTCCCCCAGCAGCTCGGGTGCTGGGGTCTCCGAGCCCGCAGCGGCAGCGGCTGCACCCGTCCCCACCAGCGACGCGGGCGCGGGCCGCTCGGCGTCTGCATCATCGCCCGCCCCTGTCAACAACTCGGGGGTTGGCTGTCCGTCATCATCCGCCCCAGTCGACGACTCGGGAGCCGGCTATTCATCACCGCCCGCCCGCGCCTCGAGAGCAGGGTTTTCCTGATCCTGCTCCTGGGCCCCGGACAGGCACCTCGCTAACTCGGCCGCGTGGGCCGAGAGCGCTTCTTCCGTGGGGACCTAGCCCCCCAAACCCATCGTCCCCATGGACTGGTCACTGCGAGCCGGACTCACAGTTCTCTGAGGGGGGACTGTCATCACCTGGGTCCTGGACCCATCTGTTTCTTCAACTGCCGCCCCCGACTGAAGGGAGGACGGCGGATCGCTCGACGACGGCGTGTCTCCAACCACCTGGGCAGGGCGGTGCAAGGCCTTGACAGGCACCGGCCTCATGGTACGGCGGTCGGGCACCCTGAAACGAGAAGAGTGTCACGACAACAAGCAAAAAGGCGTACTCGCTATGAACACAAGGCAAAAACCGAAAGGTCGCAACTCGGAGCTCACCTCTCTGTGACGTGACGGGGCTGCTTGGAGCCAATCGTGGGGTTGAGCGGAGACGCCACCCTCTTGCTCCTTGCCGATGGAGCAGATACCGGAGAAGGGGTCGACCGCCCCTGGCGATGATGACCGACGCGAGACGCCGCTGGGTCGGGGCCGGCCCCCGCCCTGAGCTGCAGGTGGAGGGGAGGTCGCCGGCACGCTTCGTGGCTCCCGTGACAGACGCGCTGAGGGCGAATGAGACCTCTGGCACGAAGAGTGGCGACGCGAGGTGTCGCACCTCGACTTGTGGCGGCTGGGGTCGCTGTGCTGCGGAGAGCTCCTACCCCTCTCGCGGTGGTCCCGCCGAGAAGCACGGCTGCTCGTTCTGGGCTGATCAGACCGGGAAGAGGAGGGTGGCGCCTGCCGGCTCGAACTGGCGCCAGCTACGGCTGAGGCGGGCACCGATCCGCTGCGTGGCCGCGAGGACGGCGCCGTCTCGTCGTCGGTCCACTCGAACTCGGACTCAGCCTCATCCATGTCCGGCAGCGCCGACGAGGGATCCTCGTCATTGGAGACATCCTTCTCCCCGTTGCGCTGGCGTGAGGCGCGGCCGTCGTTCCTCGACCGCTTCTTGATCTCTTTCTGCTGATGGGCCCTCTTGTGCTCCCCTCGCCGCTGCTGCCACGCAGCAATCTCCAAGGTGAGCGTCCGGTCCTCTTCCAGCGGAGGACGAGATGTGAGGATGCGCACGTCCCTCATCTGCGCAAACACAAGACAATCACCACCCACAATCACAAAAAACAAATCGAAAAGAAGTCGGGGGAAGGCGTACCAGGCCCGCAGTGATCGGGGAAGGAAGCATCGGCAACATGTCTGGCGGCGGCCAGAACAGATGAGCAACCCCAGTGGCCTGGGTCACTCGGCGCTGAACCTCGTTCAGCGAAGGTAGGGGGAGAGCAGTCACGGTCCCCTCAGAAGGTGCCCGGTCGTCCGTCATCTCCCAGAGGCGTAGCCCGCGATGACGGAGCGGGACAATCCCCCGGGCGTGGTAACCACCAATCAGGGTGATAAAGTTCACCCTGCTGTCGCGGAGTATCTCGAGGGCGGCGAGGGCGCTGTTGAGGAACCGGGGCGATCCTTCTTCTCCGGTCCGTAGCTCCACTTCGCCGGCGCCCGATCGTACCAGCGGTTGGTAAACTCAGGCAGCGGATTCTCGAGATCGTTCTTGAGGTAGAACCAATCTCGGTGCCACCCGCTATTGGAGGAGGTCAGGTAGGTGGGGATGTACTCGTCCATCCTTCCCTGCTTCCCGCGGAGACCGGGGCACCCGATGACCGCCACGGAGTTGTTGTCCTTCACGCAGACAAACTTGTAGAAGTACCGGAACAGGTTCCAATGGGCTCCCTGTTCTAGGTACCCTTCACACAAGGCCTCGAACGCCGCCATCTGTTGGACGCCATTCGGGTTGAGGTTGTGGAGCTCCAAGCCGTACTCCTCGAGGATGGCACGGATGAACCGCCCCGCTGGGACGGAGAAGCCTCGCTTGTGGAACAGCACGAACGAAACTACATACCCCGCCAGGGGCTGGGGGCTGCTCTCCGGCCCAGGCACCTTCCACTCTTCCGCTTCGGTCAGCGGCGGCAGCATGCCATCGGCGGCGAGGCGGTCGAGCTTGGACCAAGTCACCGTCGAAGACGACCAGTTCGACATCACGTCGACCGTGGTGGCGGCGGTGGGCGGTTCCAGCTTGGGAGAGAAGGCGAGGTGAGCCCTGCAGCTTGCGCGCGGCGAGCATGGGAGCAAAGGCAAGAAGCGACGGTGGCGGAGAGTACAAGGAAGCGGAAGGGGAAATTTTGGCCGGCGGCCGCGGTATATAAAGGGGTAAATGATTACTTTTCCCCTGCAGTTAATGCCCAGGCCGCCTCGGGCCACGTCCTCCATCCGCCGAAGCGTCACCCCTCAAAAGGCGCACCCCACTATTGCTCGCCGCCCACGACCGTGCCGCCACATCATCCGAAGTGGGTCCCGCAAATCTCGCGACTGGCGCGAGATCTCCGCCAGTCATCCCACGACGCGCACCACACGGCAAGCCATGAATCTCTGACTTGTCCAAGTGTTCAGCATTTAACCCCACGCACATGTCTCCGACTTGTCCGTGGGCTCGGGGGCTACTACTCGCGGGTCCGCTCGCGCGTCCCTGCCCGAGAAAACACAACAAATCTCCTCGTCTCCATGACAGTTGATCCTGGGAGCGAGTCTCCGACTCCCTCACCAGGCTCGGGGGCTACTGACGAGGCCATGGACCAGGGCCCACCAAGACCCCTTAAAAAGCATAGTACGGACCCACGTACGGTACACTTTGGCGGCTAATACAACGAGTGTTAGACCACCGAGTTCGCGAGGGCCCGTACGACTAGTTTCCATCGTGGGCCGGAAGATGAGTGGCCCACGGTCACCAACACATTATCTTCCGAGTACACGGCGGCCCATATGACAAGTCTTCACCACCGTCTCCCACTACTTGCTCGCACGAGTAGTCTCCGCCTCCCGCCTCCGACTACTCGTTCGCACGAGTAGTTTCCGTCACCAACCCGCGCAGGCTTCGCAGGGAAGGCGCAGGGTGTGTGGGCCCCACCATATCGAGATCCCGGGATCTCCACGCACACCTCCCCGCGCGCCGCCACTTGTCTGCACCACCACGACGGTCCGCCTGGGCCGGACCGATTCGGTGTCAGGGGATGGATTTGTCAAACCCTGCCACGAATGGCACAGTGGCCATCATACTGCGAACGGCGTAAGAAACGCTGGGCAACGTACGGTACAGTACGCACTACGCCCTAAGCATCGGAAGACGTGGAATAGATAACCTACTCGCACGAGTAGTTTTCCGCCTCCGACCAGTTCAAGACTTGGCCGTCAAGACCGCGGGTACACATGCTCCATTGGTGTCCCGTGATGCCCAGGCGCGCGACTCGCCACGTGCCAACCTCCCTGCGCTGGTCCGCCCTGACCAGGTCGATCCTGTGTCAGAAGACGGATCCTCCTGCCGCTCCTCAGTAGGGGCGGTACGTATCGTACTACGGTTGGCACGGGAAATGCTGTGCCACGAGTGGCACAGTGCAAGCCGTCACCCATCCCTTGATCGTCACGGCGCAGGCCTCTCTGTTTCCACAGTACCCAGAAAAGACAAGCCCCTGTACCCTGCCTCCTGTACCCGACTAACTACTCGGAGAAGGGTGCGGGGGGCCCCGGGACGGCTGCTTGGGACGCACGACTCAGGAGCGATCTACACCGTCACCTAAGGCACCGAAACAGTTCTTCGCCGCTGCTGCTGCTTGACAGCCCGACGCAGAGAAGGACACCTTAGACTGTAGACCAGCTCACATACTCGATGTAACCACCCTGAGCCCTTTCCTTGTGACTATAAAAGGGAAGGACAGAGGCACTCACAAGACACATTCGTTTTCACCCCCACACGCACTTAGCATTGATATCTCATCGCATACAACCCCACACTCACGTACGCAGAACTCCTGCTACAAGAACCACTCGCACATCAGGGACTTGGGCTCGAAACCCTCTCCCACCGTGTTTGTATCCCCTACTACAAACTCTCGAGCATAAACAACACCCCCTCTCATACTGGACGTAGGGTATTACTCTCCGGAGGCCCGAACCAGTATAATCCCGAGTGTCTCTTGTGCTACCGTGCGGACCGACACACGCATTCTTATAAATTTACTTGCCGACGGTAACAAACCCCGACAGTTGGCGTCTGACCCTAGCGTCACCGCTGCACCAGCACGGCTGCACGCCTGTGTCGCCGCTCGTCGGGCGCCCCACCGTACCTGCGGGTCTACTGCCCTGCTGCGCTGCGCACCTACGCCGCCGGCAGGCCGGCCCGCCGGACCTGCGTCGCGGTCGCCGGAGCCCGGAAGCTGAAGGATCAGAAGAGCCTGAAGAGGCGAAGTCCGAAGAGCCGAAGAGCGGAAGAGGTGCATTAGAGCAGAGGACGTGATGAAGGGTCATAGCAAGAAGAGATGCAGGATGCTAGCATCTTTCTTTTCTCCGACGCCTACTCCGGTAATTTCATAGGCCCACCTTTTGTGCAATAACTAGAACCGAAAATAGGTGGAACATCATGATTTTGCTTTGGCAAGTGGCCCTAGGCATCAAAATGATTTCTGTCCGCCACTGGGTGGATCCCAACATGGAACCAACAGCTCATAACATTAGGAATTCCCTCGGTTCTTTTCTGATCCCGAAAACCCTAATCCATACCTCGGGTAACAAAAAACCTTCTTCTTTCTCGTGCCAAACATCAAACTATAGCCTGACACCTGAAGACACACCACCTTCTTTCACATCCACCCCTCCAAAAGCCACAGCTCTTTGCAACTCTGATTTAGATGGGAATTTGGTAATAAACATTGCCACCTCATGTTCAAATAGTTCCCACTGCCACTTTCCAGGGAAAATTCTTTCCAATTGCGAACGCACTTGTTCCTTCTCAACCTCACCTCCTACTACTTTTATCAACACAGTCTTGATGTCTTTCAACTTTCTGGACAGAGCAGGATGGGGGATATGATAGAACCCCAAGCCATGAACTGCGTATCCAACTTTGTGAGCAACTGGTCTTGACTGCTTCAGAATGAGGCATCTATGGTTCATGATCTTTGCAATCGCAGATCACACAACTCCGCCAAACAATTAGCTGCCAAGTGCCCTCCTTTTTGTGCATTGGGCACACTTGGCAGTTGGCACCTGTCTTCGAGCCATCCTCCATACCATTCTCATCATGCACGGCCTCCTCCATCCAGACATCCCCTAAACCATCCAGACATCCCCTAAACCCAACTGCCAAATAGCAATTGTAACACATCTCCCTGGCGATTCTGAAGGCGACAGGCAACCGCTCGGGATCTAGCTGCCGCCGGTGAGGTCCCCGCTCCGCCGTGGCCAGCAAGGCCGCGGCGTCCCTGCTCATATCGCCAGCGACCCTTCAGTCGCCGTCGAACACCGCAAATAGTTCTGGTTAGCTGGTTCCGCGCCGGAGGCCACCAAATCCCTAGCTTTGCTGGGGCTAGAGCGCCGCTTAGGAACCTGCCCCATCTTTGTGTCGTCGGAATTCCGGTGGTCACACCTGGTTTTCCCCGGTTGCCTGTCCAGCAGTCACCATGACTTCGCCCGCGAGCAGTGCTAACCGTTCGGGATCGAGTAAATCGCCGGAGGAAGAGGCGCACGTTGCGTCCCTCATGGAGAACCTGAACCTCACCACGGATGAGGGTCAATTTGCTACCCTTAGTGATGATGAGGAAGATTCTGATGGTGGAATCCACGAACGGGCGCTGATCGGCAAAGCTTTGTCGCCGTCCACCCTCCACATCAGCACCATCATCACCGGAGCGATGAGGCCGGCCTGGGGCAACCCTTATGATCTCAAAATGCGATCGGTGGGGAGGAAGGTAGAGAACCTGTTCATTGCTGAGTTTGGTTGTGCTGAAGCTAGGAGGAAGGCCCTGGATGGCTCGCCATGGATGATCGGAAAACATGCAGTTATCCTTCAAGAGTATGATCTAACCCTTAAACCCTCTGATGTCTGCTTCTCAAAAATGGAGATGTGGGTACACATCCTGAATTTACCATTTGGATGGATGGACGTGAGAAGAGGAACCAGAGCAGTAGGGTTGATTGGTGATGTGGTGAAAGTGGATGCTGGTCCTAATGGCAAGGCCAGTGGCCCATTCTTGCATGCTCGGGTAGCTGTTGATGTGCACAAACCCTTGCGGCGAGGTGTGCTTCTGAAAACGAGTAAGAATTCATCACCAGAATGGTTTGATATTGAATTTGAAAAACTCCCATTTTACTACTATTCCTGTGGTCTGATGGGGCATATGGATTGTCACACCCTAAATTCCATCACAATTAAAAAAATAGAAACATGATGGATTTTTATTTTCTAAGGGTTTAAATAATTTTGACTAATTAAACTTGCTTTTAAAGTATTAAATAATATTCATTAATTTAGAAATACCTAAGTGTTTGAATGCACACATGCCTTTGCATTTGTTTTTGCTTGAGAGTGTTGAAAAAAAAGGAAAAAACAAACAAAACCCTAAACCCCTTTTCCTCCCTCCCCTCCTTGTCAGCCCATCGAGCCGGCCCATCCCCCCTTTTCTTTTCTTTTTTCCATCGCGGCCCACCGAACTCCCCGCAACCCAGTTCACCTTCGGGCCCAACACCATCCACCAGCCCGCTCTAGCCTTCCCCCTCTCTCCCTGCGGCTGACCGGCGGGACCCACCTGTCAGGGTCATCCCCTACCTCCCGCCGGCCGCCCTTCCTCACCGTGGCCGTGGCCACCGGCCCTCCCCGGTGCCTCCCTTCCCCGACGCCCCCTCCTCTCCTCCCCTTGAATGTGTGAGTGCGCCGCGCATTCACTCTCGCGCCGCCCCACCTCCTCCCCTCCCGAAACCCCCGCACCGAGCTCTCCACCGAGCTATAATGGCCGACCGCCGGAGTGCCCGCCGCCCACCGCCTCTGCGCCACCTCCTCTCCCACCCTCTACCCTATAAAAGGGCGGCACAACCCCCTACTCATCCTGCACCACTCCCCGGAGCTCCTCCCCTCTTCCTCGCCTCGCAGCGCCGCCACGCCGGAGAAACAAGCCGGAGTTCCGCCGCCCGCCCCGATCTCCTCCTCTGGTGCCTCTCTCTCCTGTTCAAGGCCTTAGGTCAGACCCCCACCTTCTCCTCTTCGTTCTAGTGTTCTTCCCGTCACAATTGGTGCCCGGGAGGCCAACTCCGGCGAGTCGTCGGCGAGCCCGCCGCCGTCCCGCGCCGGGCGCCGCCATCCCGCCGCCGCCCTTCGCCTGCGGGCCACCGTGGCCATCCACGCCCAGATCAGCGGCCCAAATCGCCCCCTCCCGCCGGTCAAACGATTCCATACCGGTCAACCCCACACGTCCGCCGCCGTTTTGCAAAAAGACCCCTGGGTTTTCTAAAATCACAAAAATATCCTCCCACCTCCAAAAACCCTTACAGTTAGGTCCAGGTTTTTCCGTTTAAACCCCTGTCCTCTTGAGTTTTTCCAACCGAGGTCCAAGCCTTGTTGTTTTACACCAAAACCCTTGAGTTCTTACACATAATTATGTTTAGGTCCCTGGTTTCTTGCAGATAAGCCCCTGGAGCCCAAGTTTTCTTACAATCTAGCCCCTAAACCCTGTTTTAGCCATATCTTTTCCGTCTTTTATCCGTTTTAGGCATTTTTGGTGTCCATGCGACCGTCTCTTCAAGCCCGTCAGTTTTAGAGGCTTGTTTTAGTTTTTTGTAATGTCTGATGTATTGTTTTTATTTATTGTATGATTTTTGCTGTGCGCGTAGATATCGTGCCAGTTGGAGCAGAGCTTCCGATCGCGGATCAAGAACAACTTTTTAAGGAAGAAGAATCACAGTGTTTAAGCAAGGAAGGCAAGTGGATTTCCTCCCCTGCATATTCTATTTTGTCCCACACAACTTGCATGATAACCAAATTTACATTTAAATATTACTATGCATAAATTGATGGGAAAATCACCTTTTTAAGGACATGACTAGAATTTTATCCCCATCACCTTGAACAACCCTTTTAAATAAATGTTTTGGGTAGAAATGCTTAGTTGATATACCTTGGGATGGTTCAAATGGAATTTTACAAAATGATGAATGATGATCATGAAAACTTTGGTGAAGATGATGCTTTTGGTTAATTACAAGATCATATGTTTTAATTGGAACATGGAGAACCACCCAGGAAAACAGTGCAACCACAGTCCATATGGCTCTGGCTTAGCCAATTAATTAGGTGTGTGGAATTATCTAACAACCTTATCCGAAAGGAGCATAGGGGGTCAGAGTTGAAGGGGTATAGCCCGGTTCTTTTGGGTAGTAGCCTTTGCTAAGGTGCTGACCACTAGGGAGGGTTATGGTCCGCTCCGCTGCTGTAACTGTCGCAGATTGTTGGTCTTCTGCATATCTTTGTAAAGGCTTCGTAGTGGACCCCTAGCCACTCACCTAGGAAGTGTTTAAGGGTCTGATCAACCCGGGCAATATGGGGAACACGAACTGTGGGTAAAGTGTACGATCTCTGCAGAGTGAAAACTGATCGATCAGCCGTGCTCACGGTCAAGAGCGGCCTGGACCCTCACATGATAAGTGAACTTGAAGATGAAATTAAATCATGATTTATATGGTTTTGAGATAATGTTCTCTAAAGCTTAATTTTTGGGATGGTATAAACTTACACCTAGTAAATAGGTGCTTGCTAATAAAATTTGACCAACATTAAAATGCTAACCGCTGCAAAACTCTTAGCCTATCCTTGATAGCCTTGCATTTTCACCCCACTTGCTGAGCTCCAACCATAAGTGTGCTCACCCTTGCTTACCCGCTGTTCAGAGGAGAACACTAGAGAAGAGTACTTCAGCGACTACGATGAGTTCTGAGGATGCGTTTCCCCCAGTCAGATGCCTGTGGAGTTAAAGATGGAGTTGGATCGTCTTAGCTATCGATGTTCGTGTAAAGACCTTCGTGTCTATCCATGAGTGTAATAAAAGTTAATAAACCTCTTCTCGTACGTTTTTAGCATTGTTTCTGTTATTACACTCATTATGTCTATCGTATGTGTGAAATTGAGATCCTAGCACACATATGAGATGCATTCGATTTTCTTCAGAAAATCGGGTGTGACATGGATCTGGAGTGCCCGACGCCGGCTCCGAGAAATGAGTTGGGCAAGCTACCCTATGACGTCAAGCTTCGGGCATTTGAGGAGAAGAAGAAGAAACCCCAAAGTTTCAGTGAGGCAGCGGCAGAACTCTTTTGCAACCCGTCAGGACAGCGGGCATCGTCTTCGCGCCGCACTGCTGGTCGACGTGGAGGAAATGACCGTCGTGGCTCGGAGGCTGACAGCAGCCAAAGGCCGGGAGAAGGACAGGAGCCTGCTGTCAAGGCACAACAAGAGAAAGGGGAATGTACTGATAAGGCTCGACAAGAAGAGGTACCTGGCCGTCAGGAGAATATGCCAACCAAAAACCCTTCCCGCGAGGAAAAGAGGCCGGTAGCTGAGAGTCCAAGGAAGAGAAAATCCAATGACAAGAGTGACCGACCTGATCTGAACATGCCGACACAGGAGAATGGTGTGGTACCTGTTGGTCTGGTCCATAATAGGCTTACTCAGCTTGGCAATCTCTCTGGCCGAGTGGAGGAGAAAAGGGAAGTACAGAAGAAACAGAGAGTCTCATCCAACCAAAGTGCAAGATCGGCGGCGGCTGCGGGTGGCAGCCCCCGCCGGGCACAATGAATCTCATGTGCTTGAACTGTCGGGGCTGTGGGAGGTCCGAGGTAGTTCGTGAATTTCGCAATATTGAGGAGTTGTACCATCCCAAGGTTCTCTTCTTGTCGGAGACAAAGATGGGAGCCAAACGAGCGGAGACAGAACTTCGGATGCGTCTTGGCTATCCAAATGCTTTTGGTGTAAATTGTTCTGGCCTTAGCGGTGGTTTGGCATTGCTCTGGTCTAATGATGTGGTTGTGGACCTGAAGTCATATTCCAAAAATCATATAGATGTTTGGGTCACAGAGCAAGGGGGCTCGGACCGTCAATGGCGCTTTACAGGTTTCTATGTGGACCCGTCAAGGAGCCATAGGAAGGAGTCGTGGAGGCTGCTCAGATTCCTTCGCAATGCTTCAGACCTACCCTGGATTTGTGGTGGTGATTTCAATGAAGTTTTACATGACCATGAACAGATAGGTGGAAATGACCGAGAAGAGTGGAAGATGGAAGGTTTCCGAGAGGTTGTTGATTATTGTGGCTTTACAGATTTCGGATTCTCTGGCTTACCGTACACCTGGAACAACAAAAGGGAGGGCACCAGTAACGTTAAGGTCCGGCTTGACAGATATCTTGTGGACGATAATATGTTGGGGCTCTACGGTGACTCAACAGTATATCATATCCAGATGACGGAGTCTGACCATTGTGCTATTCTCATCAAGCTTTGCCGATCGGGTGCTCTGGGCAATCAGAGAAGGGACAAACCATTTCGCTATGAAAATATGTGGCAGAGGCATGAAACTTATAAGGAGACGGTGGAGAGGAACTGGCTGGGGGGCTGCACCTCTTTGGCTGAGGTCCATTCGTCACTAGGAGTGATGCAAACTTCTCTGAAATCATGGGAAGGAGCACAGTTTGGCTCAGTGCGTAAAGAACTCGTAAATCTTCGACGACGGCTGGAACTGGTCCGCAAAAATAATCTGCATTCTGGCCCATCTAGGGAAGAGCGTAGTATTGCAAGGCGGCTGGCAGAAATCCTGGCTCGGGAGGAGATAATGGTGAAGCAGCGCTCTAGAGTGGATTGGCTGCGGGAAGGAGATCGCAACACGAGCTTTTTTCAGGTCAAAGTCAGGCAGCGATCACGTGCTAACAAGATTGTTGCACTGAAGCGGGCGGATGGGTCGATCTGTACCTCTGAGAGTGAGCTTGAAGATCTCACAGTGGGATTTTACAAGCAACTTTTCTCGGCGCAGGACCATGCATCGCCGGAGAATGTGGTGCACTTTGTGCCCTCGAAGGTGATGCCAGCCATGACTGAACTGTTGGATGCCCAATTCTCGGCTGAGGAGGTGGAGAAAGGCCTGTTTATGATGCACCCGCACAAATCGCCGGGCCCCGATGGTTTTACTGCTGGGTTCTATCAACGCCACTGGTCACTAATTGGTCCTAATATTTGTTCAGCGGTTTTGGCCTTCCTGAACGGTGGAGAAATGCCAAATATTGTCAACAACACTGTCTCGGTGCTGATTCCAAAGGTAAATAATCCTCAGGAGCTAACTCAGTTTAGACCTATTGCTCTCTGCAATGTCTTGTACAAGATTTGCTCTAAAGTTATTGCTAACCGGCTGAGACTATTGTTAAATGATATTATCTCGGAAGAACAATCTGCCTTTGTCCCAGGCCGGCTGATTACTGATAATGTCCTTGTTTCTTATGAGACCATACACTATCTGAAACCCAAGAAAGGAGCAACAGGGGCGTGTGCTTTGAAACTGGACATGGCAAAGGCCTATGACAGGGTGGAATGGGTGTATTTGAGACTAATTATGCTGAAGCTGTGTTTCTCGGAAAGTTTTGTGAACCTAGTTATGAAATGTGTTGAAACAGTGAAATTGTCGGTGAGAGTCAATGGCCATTTCTCAGATATGTTTTCACCAACTCGAGGAATTAGACAAGGCGACCCAATGTCTCCGTACCTGTTCCTTTTATGTGCAGAGGGCCTGTCAAGTTTGCTGAAATTCTCAGGACCAAACTTCCTTGCAAAAGGAATTCGAGTGGGTGTTCATGCGCCATGGGTATCCCACCTTCTATTTGCAGATGATTGCCTCCTGTTTACACACGCGAGCTCGAGGGCAGCTACAAGGTTAATGGATATCCTACAGGCTTATCAACAGGGCTCTAGCCAAATGGTTAATATTCAGAAGTCTGCTATATTCTTCAACGAGAATTGTCAGGCAGCTGCAAAAGAGGAAGTGAAGCAAATCACTAGTGTTGACAATGAAGCTCTGTCTGAGAAGTATCTCGGTCTTCCTACTGCGGTGGGCAGAAGTACAAAAGAGGCTTTTGAGCATATCCCGTCGCGGATCCGTAGCACTATGGGTGGCTGGAGTGAAAAACGTCTCAGTGGGGCAGCAAAGGAGACTTTGATCAAGTCAATTGCTCAAGCAGTGCCAACATACTCTATGAGTTGCTTCATTTTATCACCTGAAACATGCAAGAAGATTACCTCAATCACTGCAAACTACTGGTGGAGTGGAGTAGCTGATCGCCGGAGCATTCACTGGCGCAAATGGACTGATCTCACACTCCCGAAAAGCCATGGTGGAATTGGTTTCAGGAACATAAAGAACTTCAATCTCACCATGCTGGGTAAACAGGGCTGGAGACTCATGACAAACCCTGATTCACTCTGTGCAAGAGTTCTCAAAGGAAAGTACTATCCACAAGGAGATTTCATGACTGCCACCAAAAAGAAGAATGCTTCACACACATGGAGAGCAATTTTAGCAGGCCGCAAGGTGCTGGAATTGGGCTTGATCAAACGGATTGGTGATGGATCATCAACTAATATTTGGGAGGATCGATGGCTCCCGACGGCTATTGGAAATAAGCCCATCTGTAGGAAAGAGGGAGCAACAGCAACCATAGTGGCTGATCTGTTGACTGCAGATGGTGGATCGTGGGATGAGGAGGCCCTCTACCAGAACCTGCTCCCCTTTGATGCTGCAGCCACGAAACAAATTCCCCTGAGACGAGTGCAACAGGATTTCTGGGCGTGGTCTAGGGAAAAGCATGGCCTATAAATTGTAAAGTCTGCATACCGTCTCCTGGCTGAAGCTGAACTGCAAGCAAGATCATATACTACTGGTGCCTCATCACACTCGGGCGCTGGGATGGACCCAAGGTGGCAGAAACTGTGGAAGCAAAAGGTACCACCGAAGGTACGAGTATTCTGGTGGCGGGTTATGCATGATTACATGCCATGCCGGGCAAACCTTCACAGGAGGCATGTCGACCCAGTTGCAAATTGTGGCATTTGTGGTGCTCCGGAAGAAACAACATATCATACTCTGGTGGAATGTTCACTCGTTCAAGCCTTTTGGAAGAAATTGAAGGAACTGGAAGGAATCAAGCTACCGAGACTCCGCTCACTTACCTGGCCAGAAGACCTCCTAGATGACAAGCATTGCAAGGAGGAGGACAGGGTGGTCATTCTCTGCGGTATGTGGTCGTTGTGGAACTCCCGAAACGATTGCTACCATGGGAAGAAGCCAATTGAACACAAACTGGCGATTGACTGGGCTTTGGATGCATGCTTCCAACTTCTGATACTGCAACAAGGTAGTCAGACAGGGCAAGTGGCCAGGAAGGAGAGGTGGTGTCCTCCACCGGTTGGCACTATAAAACTGAATTGCGATGGTGGATTCTCTGCAAACGAGATGAGAGGTTCTACCGGTGCAGTACTACGAGACCACACTGGAGCTTTCATTTGTGCTTCAGCGCGCTGGTTACCGGCAGTGGCATCTGCTCTGGTGGCGGAGGCGGAAGCATGTTGTGATGGGCTGAGGCTGGTAATTAACAGTTCCGAAACAAGCAGTGTGATCATGGAATCAGACTCTCTTCAACTTGTCTCCTCATGGAACAAGAGACGACACCAGAGATCGGAAATTGCTGTAATCTTAGAGGAGATGGAGAACTTGATGTCTTCACTTTCTTCTTTCTCTTTTGTTCATGTTAAACGATCGGTGAATGGTACTGCACATCTCTGTGCAAAACACGCTGCCGAGAATAGGCATAGTGTTGTGTGGCTTGACCAGCCTCCTAGCTTTCTTTTATCCTCTATCCAGAGTGATTGTAACACTTCAGTTCGTTGAATGAAAGCTATGTGTTCTCAAAAAAAAAGACATCCCCTAAACCCTAAACCCGAACAATTAGCTGCCAAGTGCCCCCCTTTTTGTGCATCGGGCATGGCAACAAACTGATGGAACACATTGTATCGGAGTGCCATCGTTCCCGACTCTGTGGGAATGGAGAGCACCCATCAGAGCTCGTGATCTGATTTAGGCAATTGCGACGGTTGTATGAGGTTCGACAGTTTGAGGGACAAGATAAAATTCCAATCCCAAGTGGCTTTAGTTTAATCTGGTCCTGAGCCCAAGGAAAGTTGCCGCCGCTACATCTGCATCTTCGGCGGCCATTGTACCAATGAAGGTGGATGATCTCTGCAGCAAGATTTGCAGATGGCTCATCTCTGGCGGGTCATGCGAATGGTAGCTGACACCTGCGAGCGTAACGTCCAGTGCCAGCTGACTGGCGCAGAACTGGTGGATGCTCCAATCCGACGCCCATCTGATCCGAGAGCCAACTGTTCTAAACCCAGTACGAGTGACCAGCATTGTCCGGCTTGCATTCCCCGTGCATCCCATTCCCAACAACCATGGTTTGGCATATGCAAGCACCACACACCACCAGACAGCAGTCCAGCCTTTTCTCACCAGCTCGTCCTGATCATACGGTGTATTATTCCAAGCAAGAAGTCAGTAAGCTTCTGTGCCAGGCCAGTTACTAACCAAACTTCTTGCAACCGCTATTTCTCATATATATGTAAAACTACATATGAGCGTAGCTTAGATGGTAAGATTTGTTGTGGTGGAATCTGAACATTCATATTCAAGTATTTGACTCAACACAGGTGCTTGCATTTTTTACATTGATGGCTGCACATGGTTCATTGAAAAAAAGCACTTACTCCAAAGGAACAGGATGACACATGGTTCGTTGAAAAAGAGTTCTAATGGAAACTGGCATATCCTGTTGTGGATATTGAGTTCTTTTCATGGTTGTGGTCAAATGCACTGGAAAATGACACATTAAAGCACCTTAAAATATCTTCAAAAGGCTGTTAACTTGGTAGACGATGTGGCTTGTCAGATTGGTTTTGAATCGGTTTAACTTTTTTAGCATTACCGATTCCTTTTTTAGGGTAACTACGGAAGGCAAGAAGCCGGCCTGAACTTTTCATTAAAGGTGTGGCAAACCACAGATTACAAGAGCAACTGCAAGCGTAGCTCAACATGAGAGTACAACAGAGTGACTACATCCTAAGATATAATCCCAACACAACAGCAAAACATGGAGAACAAGGAAGAGGGAAACACAACTTCCGACCTGAGGACAAAAACCAAGGAAAGTAGAGGATGAAGACGATCCATCATTCCCCCATGGAGCACTGCAACCGAGCAACATACTTGCCAACTCAGCAAAGACCATTGTGTAACCCTCACCGCTCATAACTACGCCTTGCCACTGCCTCCCTTATGCATCCAACAAGGGGAGGAAGCCTCGAAGAACCAAAGGACGTGACAATGATAAGGGGACTAAAGGTGGAGGCGCGACGCTAACCCGAGCTTCGCTAGAAACTCCGACCTCCCTTGGAGCTCATGATGGCACCTTTCGCAGCGCATCTAGGCCCCCACCGGCCACCATCCAACGCCCAACAAGGGGAGGAAACCTTGAAGGAGGGAAGGCCGGCCACCATGAGCACACCTGGCATATGATTTGATGACACCACGAACAAGGAGAGCGGCGACGAAACAGGGGCGCTAGAAGTAGGCACATGTCAAACATGGATGAAGTCTGCAACCACCCACATCAAGGGTGATGACCAGGGAGGAAGGAGAACCGATAGCTTACGAGAAGGAGCAGATGGCACCCAGAGAGCTTGGCACGGTGGTAGAGGGTCGCCGCGGTGACATCCCCAGCAGGAAAATGACGCCAAGGCGACGCTGCCATCGCAAGGCCACTCGCGGATCTGAGTGAAGCTCCGCCGCCGAGTAGAATCCCATGCCGACGAGGAGGCCCCTTCCGCAGATCCGCGAGAGGCACCAGAAGGCCCAGGAGGGAGCAAATCCGGGCATGGCGGTGCCGAAGTACAGCACAGCCGGCGTCCACCGCCGGCGACCGCCACGCCGCACTCCCACAGCGCCCCCAGTAGATCCGCAGGGGGAAGCCCCCAACGGACGCGGGGGAGCCAGAGCCGGGCAGCCCAGAGGGGGACCCGGGCCCCGGCAGCCATGGGCAGCCATCTCCGCTGCTATCGATCACAGCACAGCAAGGGGGCAGAGAACCACGAAGGGGGGTGATGGGGCAGTAGATCCGGACCCCTAAGCCTAGATCTAGCGAATGGTGGAGCGGCGCCGCCGTCACCGGCCGAAGCTGCGTGAGGGCGCCGCCATGGCCGCCTGAAGACGCTCCCCCTGGCCAGGGCGCGTCTCGAGGTTGGGCCGGGCGGAGAGGCCCCGCCGCCGCCGTCCTAGGGGGCCGCGCAGGTTCCCGGCTGCCCCCTCCCGCGGTGGCGAGGCGAGGCGGGGGGAGGGGAGGTCGGGCGGTGGTGGTTGGGGTTCGCCCCCGAGTCGCCCTGGCGGGGACGACCGAGAGCCGCATTACCGATTCCCCCCTGAATAAGCCAAAAAAAATGTAATGGCACTTCTACCGTGTAGATTGAAGATCTTATTGTCTTGAAGCAAACATGCACTGCTATTTCAGTGTAAGTTTTCGTTGGATCACGCTCAGTAGATTTGGGGCTTTACCTTACTAAATTGATTAGTTCCAGAACATTCTTTCAACCATGAACTGGCGTACTTGCTTGATTCTTACTCTTAAAGTGGTTATGCAAGCGAGCTAGCTAGCTAGCGAGGCTCCAAGATTACAACAAAGCATTTTATTCGAATATCAACTAGAATCAAAGTAAAATGTGATTCAATCCCCCTCCGAGCGTGTTGGTACTCGGTGCAACATCACAAACAACAACAATCAACACTAAGGATTCAATCAACCTTCCAGATGCAGCCAACGTTATATGAATGCAACCATCGGTCTGAGAATTGGAACATAGCCTCCCTCTTACTCTGCAGCGTAAATTTCCTAGCGTGCCAAGCAAAGGTTTTGGAGAAGTAGAATTCCAGTTGCATCGCATTCCCAGCAGATCAGCCATGGGTTCGTCAGTTCCCTTCGATGATGTTCTAGTTGGCCTCTTCCTCCCCCTTATCATTCCTTCTTGCAGCTGATCAGCGTTGGTTCTGAATGAGCATCTTATAAAATCAGTTGGGATTATTGAAGCACTTTGGTGCGCATAGTGAGTTAATTTTCACTAATCCGGTCCGCCACCAATAACCAATGTTGTACGTACTAGAAGGAGTAATTGAGGAGTGTTGAAGACAGTCCAAGAAAAGTTTGTGTTTGTGCATTGAAAGATTTCATGATTGAATTAATGGTGGCTGACAATCCAACAAGAAAGCTGCAGCATCAATTCGGCGGAATCTAAAAAAAAATCATTTTGGCTGTGTGCGTTTTGCTGAGGCCGGATATATTTTCATTTTCTAAAAAAAATCGGCGGAATCTTATAAAAATCAGCTGGTTTAAGATTTCTCTAATTGAGGTATGGTTTCTTGCCGTTACAAATGAATTCCATTAGTTAGATCAGGAGTTTTATGCAGTTCAATAGGGCTTTGTTGCATTGGATTTGGATATGCAAAATCAACCAATGGTCGAGGTTTAGGACATTTGGTCTGTGAAAATTATTGTAAAAGAAATCTTCAAAGAGGAATTCTCCAAAGTATTATACAGGGCGAAGGCAAATTAAGTATCATCTGGTGATTGTTCATTGGCTTCATTCTCTTTTGTAATTGTTTTCCTCACTTTCTCCATCACTATTGTAAAACTTTCTGTTTATTTTTCGAGGTTTTTTTATGGTACACAATACCACCCTGTACCACCGGTTGGAAAGGACTCGTATGTAAGAGAAAATGATCTATATGTAAGGATCCGACGGTTGAGATTAATTATGTACCACCGATTTTTGTTGTGTGGTATAGGTGGTATTCATATAGGTGGTATGAGTAGTATACGGGTATTATCGGAAATGCAAAATGATATTGTTGTAATATATGAAATGGTTTAGGTATTATAGGCGAGGGAGGAGGAAAGTTTTTCCAAATAATATACATCGAGCAAATTACCATTTTACTCATAGCAAAAAATCAAAAAAAAAATCGATAATACCACCGTACTACCCCTCCCGTTTCATTAAAAAAAATCATTGCTCCCTCCCACGAGATTGTCGGCGGAAACCTGCTGCCACCAGCGTCCACTGAACAACAACGATGGGAAAAGGTCCTGCAAATCTGGTTGCAGCACGAATATCATCCATCGCTCGCGCTACCTCCTCCGAATCATGGCGCGCGTGGGCGAACTGTGGCCGGAACGCACATAAAGGATGCCTAGATGGGTCAGCGCCATTCCTTGGCGTGGATGCCAACAATTCCTCTGCAACCTTACGAGCAGCTGTTGCTGAAACGGCAGGCTTGTCGCTGCTTCTTCTTGCAAGTGGGAGCGCACTGAACCCCGGAGCAACGAGTAAACCTATTCAAGTGGTATTCCTCATGCATCCCACTCCAAGGCAGCACATCGTGCCTTTGCGATCGCCAGGGTCGCGATCTTGGCTAGTGTCATGTTAGCAACCAGCCAACCACTAGCTAGCTAGCTATTCTACTGCTACAACGATTACAATTTGTGTCCCGTTAAATGCTAGTACATGGAGAAGTTTTCAATATTTATCAGCTTGTGCAGCTAGCATCAGTTGGTGGGTGAGAGGACTCGTAATAACTAGTACTTTGCGCGTGCCCATGCGCGCGAGTTGTCTTTGTACTATGAAGAGGTACTGTGAATATCTGTAGCAAAAAAGAAGTGCAGTAAACATTGATGAAGAGATATTGTGAAAAGCTATACCAAAAATAAGAAATGCAATAAATATTTACCTACCAACCATTCTGCCGTTCTTGGAATTATAAAAAAACTTGACCTGCGAGGGGCAAGCCGCCACCCCGAGCATACTGATAAGACCATGAGTCACATGTTGAAGCTCCAAAAATCAATATCACTTAACTCAATTTGAAATACATGTCAGCCGGCACCATGATGATCCAGGCTATTATCCGTACTGCATCAATCATTAAGTATTGATTTTACTATGAAGTTAGTTATTTTGAGGGAGACAGGGTAAAAATTTCAAAAGCCCAAACCATCAAGAAAATAAGAAATGAAGATGGCACATATATTTCAGGGAAGACGAAGAGCTATGGTGGACCCGCAACAGTATTGATGGAAAGAATGTTTCTTTATAATTCTTTGTTCTGTGATCCATCGTAATGCTGATAAGTGATAAGTGAGCTTTGTTCTTAGATGGACAATTGATAGACTATGTATTTGCAACAGAAGCAACGCTGATATTATGGAATCTCTGATAATATTGAAAATTAGGTTATGATGGTAAGCTGCATCGCGAAATGTACAATCAGAATTAGTAGTATGTTTTAAGTGTCATCAATAGCACAACCAACAAGGTATTTGTGATAGATTCTGAATAACTGTAGCAGGTAGGACTAATGAGAAGTGAAATTTACAAAATGAACAACTTTCACAAGCTCACATGGCAGGAAATGTGTCCATTTGTTTGAAGCTGTAGGCATGTGTTATTTTTCAAGCTGTAGGTGTGTGTTATCTAACAGGTTTTAGTTATGGTGTATTATCACCGAATGACACTATGGGAAGTTGATAACATCGACAGCAATATAGAATAAACCCCTGAAAATCTATAATATGTAGGAATGGCTAACATGCTTATTTGACTCTTCAAAAGCACTGATCTTAGTTATTATATCCACTAAATATGTTGAGGAATATTTTAACTAATGTGAGAAAATTATGGCAAATAATGACATAGGTGGAGAACACAAATGGAAACATTGATTTGTTCATCATTTAATTAGTATGAACTTTATTTCTTACAAATCAAATCAAAAGGAAGAAAAGCTTAGGTTTAGCAAGCACTACTGGAAACGAGTTTTTTCCTGTGTACCGAAAACCGTCAGGAAAATATATGAAAACCGTCAGGAAAATATATTCTGACGGGAAACCGACAGGCAAATCCCGTCAGGTCTAGCTCGACAGAAAAAATAAATTTGCCTGTCGGTTTTCCGACAGAACACATTTCCTTGACGGTTCCCTCACAGAAAAATTTGGTATCGTCAGGTTTTGACAAGTATCAAGAACCGACAGGTTAAATGGTTTTTCCTGTAGGCCGCCACACAGGGAAAACACTATGACCAAATAAAAAAAAATCGATATACAAATTACCTTGTCTAATTAACATTACAAATTCAGTCATTCAACAAATACACATTCACATATATAGCCAAGTTCAATTAAAAGGGTTATATACAACACATACACACCAAATGTAGCCCTCTATATTTCATTTCACATAAGAAAGTGAAAAGCACATGTCACTGACATACATGTGTGCCTGTGTGAAAGAACTGAACATCCAATGTGTATGTACAACAAAAGACCATAGCTCAATCACCAAAGACAGCACAGACTTCGTCTTATATACTTACAGGCTTATATCCATAATTACTGTGGCTATGTGGGCCTGAAATAAATAAACATAAATGAAAATTGTATCTATATCTGCAAAGTTATTACCATTCATTGTCCAATGTCCGCAGTTAAGTAGATTTACCTTATTCTAGCACTACTGAGGAGAAGTTTTCAGCTTCCAAAGTTTTCAATTGATGAATCCATGACCAAGAGAGTTATTCTGCAAAGCCATGAACAAAAAGGAACAGTTTAGCACATTGCATTATTGCTATCAATATAACATGTTTAGGACATTGCATTAGAGCAGCAGTCTATAGAGATTTACAACTGAATCTAGTCATTCAAAATTGCATATTGTGCATTACCAACTGTAATTGTAGAAAAGGCATATATGTACATTAGATATTGAAACTGAACTGAAGCAACTTACTTTGAGAACATGTGTCTTTGCATGCTCGACTGATATAAGGATTTCATATTTTTTTCAAGAACAGTTATCCGCAATGCTAAGAATAATAAATTGTACTAGCCAAGTGGCTTAACATATGCAGATCTACCCAATTAGATTCTCCATTCATAAGGCTAATAAGAGAATTAATACAATTCCAACAGTAAGGCCATGAATCACTAAGCTCTCTAGTTAAATCATTTAGAAACACATCAATGAGTGAATGCTACAAAAATCATCATAACAGGCATCATTATTGAACACTCAGAGACAAGAATAATGAGGGTATTGCTTTATCCATGAAGCAAACTGAGATTTCATTGGAAATATGGCACAATATTGCGGCTTTGTAATAATTTAAAGAAAGGAACTAACCAGCCATCCTTCCCATCTTTCTCTTAGCTTGGAAGTGGTGATAAGTCTTCAGTAACAATGCAAGTGGTGATAAGTCTTCAGTAACAATACAAATACTCAGTTGGCAAGCAATATTTTTTAACCAGTATCAAGCAAATAATTCGCTGTCAAGTTGTATTACTGATGCTCATCCTGTACAAAATGACATGGGTGTGGTTTGTCTCTAACAGAAAGATAAAACATACATACCTACCTAATCACATGAAAGTTAATTCAAGTCCTACTCTTTCTAGGTAGTCCTATGGTTATCAGCTTGTTGACTGCAACACACATATCTGTACATGAGAAGCACAAATATGTAACTACTAACTAATGTTTTATTTTCTCTTTCAAGAGTATCTAAATACTACTAAGATACAGAAACCGACATCATCATTTAAAGGATTGCAAATCCAAGACCTTAGGCCTGGTCATCACTATTGACGTAAACAAACCAGAGTACATTGCACATCGAAGGAAAAAAAGGGGTCAAACCAATTGATCCTTCGTGAAGCAGTTGGATTTCTTGGAGTTCGGCAAAACCCTAGCACCCTGAAATTAGGAGCACAAGCCATATATCAATCCATAAATGGGAACAAAGAAATCGACGAATCAAAGCTTCCTTCTGCAGTACCTGTGCATGTCGTGCTTCACACCAAGAGGGATCTACAGGAAGATTTCGAGGGAGGGGTCGGCTCGTCGGGGTGGAGACGGCGCCCGGCGGCGTGCAGACGGCGGCGCCGGCTGAGGGGAGGCAGGGTCGGCGTCTGGCCCTCCGGGAGGCAGCGGGCGACGCCTGACCTCGTGGATCTGCTGGGGAGGAGAGAAGAGAGGGATGACGGCCGAGTGGGGGAGAGATGTGAGTCTGGCAATTTTTACCTTCGCTAGCTGGCAGCTCTTCCGTAGCCGGCGGCGCAGGACCTCGGCGGCGGCCGGCACGGGACTCATCGATGGCCGGCGGCGTGGAGGCGTGGGCTCTTCGGCGGCTGGCGGCGCAGGACTCGTCGATGGCCGGCGGTGTGGAGGCGTGGGGCTCTTCGGCGGCCAGCAGCGCGGGACCTCGCTCACCCTCGGGTCGAGGTGCTTCCTGGCGCCATGGGAGGACTGGATCTGAGGAGAAGGTTGGGGGAGAGAGAGACAGTGAGCGGCGTGGGGCAGACAGAGGAGGGCGGCCGCAGGCAGTGGAGAGCGGACGTGAGAGGTTGTAAAGGCCGAGCGGATGGAAATTTCGGGTCCGGGCTGTGAGAGTCCTTTCCCTGTGTGGGCTAGACCGACCCGTCAAAAAAATAGTCCGACTCACAGAACAAACATGGTTTCCAGTAGTGAAGGCAAATAAATGCTTACACTTCGACAAGGTTGTGAAGCTCTATAGAATACAATAGGCAAGAAGCATACTGAGCCTAGGATCTGTCTCTCCATTCTGGTTCCTGCACAAATGAACTCGATAGATTATAATGAAAATGCAAACTAAATAGTGAGGCATCTTCACAGCCATGTGAAACAAAATCCTAAGGAATTGGAGATGTTGTGTCCTGCCTGGCTGGTACCAAAAAAAAAATAAAAGTAGAAATTCTATTAGGAAGCGCTACGCTTGCATACTAACAACTCAACAGAAAAATATTCCTATTGATTGCATTTAAGAACAGAAGGCTAACAGAATGGTTGAATCATTATTCTTCCCAACAATTGTAGAATGATTTATAAATAAAATCAAGACTATTAAGAAGAATACATAAGCATCCAGTAGAAAGTAAAACCTATAAATATCATAGATTTCACAAGGCATAATGTTTTCTTTACAAATATAACCTAATCAAATTTAACTTCTCACCTTCCATCTGTCACTCAGGCTGCGAAACCAATCATGTTCTTCAGCATTCTTGACAGGTTCTAACAACCCCTTGCGTATGGAATAACCAAGCCAAGAGTCCCCAATCGACACAATATCAGCTACCATTGCAGATTTCGGCTTAACTTGACCCAATTCCATACATTGTGATATCTCAGAGAATATCACGGGGGTGTTTGGATGGAGGGGTAAATGGAAAAAATGGGGCACATTTACCCCAAAAGTGCCAAACATATGGGGTAAATGTGGTGGGGCAAATATGTAGTCCCCTCTAATTTCATTTACCCCTCAAAAGTGTTAAATTGGGGTAAATTTGCGGTAAATTTACCCCAACATATCCAAACACGCCCAACATCAAGATTAAAACGGAGCTCGGAGCTCAATTTGATCCTCTTGCGCTGGGCATTAATGAAATCCTACGAGCACCAGAAAAACATATCAGAAAATCTGATAACATACACCATACCATGCTTCGTTACTCCCATGAACTTATAAAATTATGCAACGCCATGAATTTTCTAATGTGACAACGGGAGATGCTTTGCTTATGGTGGATGAGGAAGACCGGACCTTAATCCATGCGGGAGAGAAGGAGACGCGGAACGCGACGACCCAAAGGGGCACCGAGAGCGCGTAGGTCTTGGTCTTCCACTTCTGCAGTGCAGCCTCCCACTCCTGGTCCTCCTCCTCCTGCCTCGCCTCAACAGCCTCGGCCGTCATCGCGGGGAGCGGCGGTGCCGGCGCGAGAGCTCGGGCGCAGGAGGGGAAGAGAAACAGGAGCGAGCACACGGCTAGCTGGAGCACCAGCGTCGTTGCGGCGTTCGGGCAGACTGGACTGCTGGCAACGCGAGGAGACGCGCGCGCGGGGGGGGGGGGGCGTCAGCGCAAGGCGGTGGACACAGGGGCGGGCGCGGCTGCGAGCCTTGTGCGGCACAGCCGCGCCGGCCGCCCGGTCATCCCCGCGCATCGCCTGCTGCCGTGGCTGCACCGCGGCCTGGAGCGGACCCTGTGACGAAACCACGCCGCTGGCGTCAGCTCGGCCAGACGCGACAGCGATTCGGGTCGGGGAAGAGGAGAAGAGGAAGGAGGCGCGGCGAGGATCTGCCGGTGGTGGGTGGCCAGCGGGGCCGGGCTCGGGGCGGGGCACGGGCGGGAGGTGCCCCGGCTCGGCGCGGCGGGCAGCGAGGATAGGTAGGAACGGGCGGGGTCGAGAAGTTTCTGGCGAAAGGTTGAATGAGGACCTCGGGTTAGATTTCACAAAAATTTGAGGGTCTAAATGCAAAATGTCCGTGGACATTGCTGCATCCTGACCGTCGGATCGCGATCGGACGGTCGGAATCGTTTGCGCCGACGTGGACACGCTGAGAGCGCGCCGACCGCGCCTCCTTTCATAAGGAGAGATTTTCAGGTTAAACAGTTAGTCCTTTGCGGGAGTGCTGCAGCCTGGGCAGTTGCTAGAATGGCTTTCCTACTGGGTTTCTCGGCTCGTTTAGCTCGTAATTAAGCAGCTCGAGCCAATGTGTTAAACAAACGAGCTAAAGTCCTGTCACGTCTCATTAGTAAAATACAAAGAACCGAGTAATAAGCTGCCAGCGCCTAAGGCCCTTGATTTGAGAATGGCCAATACATTTTTCTTTACTCAAAAAATTTTCAGCGCGAGTTGGGCTGTTTCTAGCAAGAACTTGGAGTGTATGGCTATCTGGTTTAATTTCATCATCCCAGTGCGTGCTGCATGCATGCTAAAGTTAGATGAGCTACGGCATATATCCACCTCTGCCTCGAGAAATTTGGAAATTTGACACCCAATTCGACTGTCTCGCTAGATTTGACACAAAATTCGCGGTCTCTTAAAAATAGACACCCGGACCACGAATTCTTTCAAAAAGAGGGATTCTCCCAATATTTTATTGTTTCCCTTGTTGCAGCTACTGTTTAGTCATGTGGACGGACCAAATTGCCCCTGACCAAATATGGAGGGAGAGAAGCATCGAGGGGGAGACAAAAAAGAGAGAGACAAAAAAAAACACATGCTCGCCGGCGCCCTGTTCAGCTGTTCCTATCCCCCTCCGCCTGCCTCTATCTGATATGATTCCACAGCCCAAATTTTTTTTTTTGCCTTTCATATATAAATTTGACAGCATGCACCCTGTACAAGAGAGATTCAAAACACATATAATAACGGGAACACATTAGATATCAAGAGATGAAATAACACAGATAAATAGGTTCAATCCAACACACATAAATAGATTCAATCCAACACACATAAATAGGTTCAATCCAACACACATAATTTCAGCCATGCAAGGCTTGTCCAAAATTGCAAACACACAATACACAGGTCCATAGTTTCCTGACAGCATCATACAAAAGCATCACACAAAAGCATGGAGTAGTGAGCTTCTTCCTGACAGCATCAGTTGTTTGTCTTTCTTGGAGTGAGCTTCTTCTTGACATCCATCTTTTTCTTCCTTGGAGTAGTAATGACCTCCATTGTGGTGTTCATCTCTTGGCTCGTCCCCTCTCCAACTTCTTTGTTGAACGCCAGTTGGCTTCTTGTATTCATGGCAGCTTCATTCACTCCAATTTTTTGTCTTTTGGGTGTACTTGGACCTACTTCAGCAACTATAGGACCAGGTTTCCTTCCTGGCTTGGCACGACTCTTCCTGCAGCATTGTTTTAGTAGGAATTAAAGTCTGAAATTATTATACAAAAATTAAGGTCTGAAATTAAGCTTTGAAATTAAGGTCTGAAATTAAGGTATGAAATTAAAGTATGAACAATAGAAATACATCTTTTTTGCTCCATTCAGAGGGCATTTTGGTGATGTAGTCCTGTGCCCAAATCCTAAACAGTTCCTACACTAGACTTGCCACTTGCCTTTGCCCTTAGCCTTGTTTCCCTTTTTCTCCACACAGCTAGGAATCCTATTTTTCCTCTATCTGCCAACTCCTCTCTTCTGCAAAGGTGGCTTCAACTTGAACTCCATTTCCACATGTGCCCACTGAGACTTGTCAGTTAATGGTTTAATAACACCAGAATAAGCAAGTCTAAAAAGCCTCACTGAGAAGTAAGGATCCAAGTACTCTTCCATCTTAGGATTTCTATTTGTTATTATGAGTGCCAAAGCATGGGAACATGGTTTCCCTGAGACCTGCCACTCCCTGCAAGTGCAAGTGTGATTCTTAAGATTGACCACTTCTCTTATGACCTTATGATTCTTAGTAACCTCTGACACTTCTGCCTCATTCCTTCCACCTTCTTTCACATTCAGGTGACCCAATTGCCTACTCATTGTTTGGAGTTGGCGGACTACAATGGGGAGCCTTACATGGCCATCAAACTTCTCACCAATTCTCCTCTTTTTTGCAAACAATTCCATAAATTTGGACCTCAAGGTGTCTGCCAGCTCGGTTATAGGAAGATCCTTAATCTCTTTGACCCAATTATTCCAAACCTCTGCAACATTGTTTGTGATATGATCAACTTTGATCTCTTCTGAAAATCTGCTCCTCATCCAGATTAAGTTGTGATCTTTGTCTAGATAAGGCTTAACAACCTTACTTGCAGCATATATCTTGTTCATGCAGTACTTATGATATTCAGGCTTGTAAGTTCTTGCTGCTGGCCACATTGTGTCATACACAGGACTATGAAACTTCTTGGAAAAATTTCTCATCAAGTGCAAAAAACATTCTCTATGCTCTGCCCAAGGGTACACCTCCCTTACAGCTGCAGCTAAGCCCTTGCAAGCATCTGAACTAATAGCTAGATGTGGTGGATTGCCAATGGCCTTCTGCAACTGCTCTAAAAACCCCTTCCAATTTTCAGTGGTTTCACTGTCAAAAAATCCAAAAGCAACTGGAAACATCCAGTTGTGCCCATCCATGGAAGTAGCTGAGGGAAGGTGGCCATTCCACCTTCCATTGAGAGCAGTAGAATCTATGCTCACAAATGGTCTACAACCATTCAGGAAACCATCAATGCTAGGTTTGAAGCAACAAAAAAATCTGTGGAAATATACATCATCTCCATCCTTTGTGACATCTATCTCTACAACACTTCCTGGCATTTTTTGCTCTACCTCTGCCTTGAAGTTGTACAAATATGCAAAACTTTCCTCCCATGTACCATACAATTGCTCTGCTGCCTTCTGTCTACCAAGCCACACTGTTGAGTACCCTATTCTAACATTATACTTATCCTCTAACTCCTTCTGTAATTTTCTTGGACCCGTGTTTGCATCTTTTGTAAGATATGGAATTGCCTTTTCAGCTACCCAATGATAAGATGTCATCTTGGTATGCAGACTCCTCGTTGATAAAAAATGTTCAAATTTGTTTACAGTAACCTGCCAAAAGGAAAAACTAATTGGTTAATGACATACAAATGCACTTAAGTTGTAAAAAGCTTCAAATTGTCAGCTATTGAAGGTTAGCAAAAAATAGTACCCTGACTTGCTTTTCATCAGGCATCAACCTTGCAAAAATAGCCCATGGACAGCCATCAGCTCTGCAATATCCTCTAAATCTTTTTTTAGTAGATTTTTCTGTCCCCATCTCAAATTGACACTTTATAGCATGGTGCTTCACAGCTAACCGGAAATCCCTCATAGATTTGTATATGGCACCAACATGCATTGGAGGGTCATCCCTATCATAATCAATAGCTTCCTCCAGGGATCACATCATCAATTGGCAATGCTGCACCTTCTAGGTCAACATCATCAGGAACTTCATTCTCTTTTTCTGCAGCTAGCTTTTCTTTCTCTATCCTCTCATCCTCTTCTCTAAGCCCAAGAAATTCATACATAGCATCTTCATCCATCAGTGGCCTAGCTGAACCAATTTGCTCTTCTGTAAATGGTAGTATCTCAAGACTGTCCCAATCAATTGCAGGAGGCTCATTGCTGGAATTAACTTGTCCACTACCAACATCCGTCACTGCATTACTGCTCATTACTACCTCTGAAACACATGACTTAGAACCCAATTCCAAAGGTTTGTCCTCAATATCCACATACAAAAATAGCGTCTGCTCTGTCTTCCTTTCAGAGAAAGCACAAGACAACACATTATCATCCACCAATTCCTTTTCTCCACCACTGCTCATGTCAAATTCACAAATTTTCAGTCGCTGCGAGCTACCCCATTTAACCCTTTCAGCCAGTTCCTTCTCTATCATCTCCAAGTTACAATATCGACAATCAACAGTCCATTCAACATATTTTCGTGGCACAACAACACAATTTCCATCATCTAGCTTGGCTAAGAACTGAGATATCTGAACACACAATCTACATGCTACATCCGGATCTATCCTAACGAGTACCAACAAAAAATACAAGTGTATGTATCAGTTAGTTGAATCCTAATCATCCATTTCAGTCACGACAACCACATCTTCTATTTGAAACATGCATCTCACAACAAGAAGAGGTTGGATTGCTGCCTTACCCAAGAGGGATGTCGAAGGGGATCATCGTGCTCGTGACCCGCCCCCAGCCGCCGTGGCCGCCGGTGCCGCGGGTGGCCGCTGGTGGCCGCGGGCGTCAACGGGTGACGAGCGGAGGGAGGGGGAGGCAGCAGCGGACGGGCGGTGGCGACAAACCAGCGGCGGCGGGCGGCGTGGCTAGGGGTCAGAGGCGATGGACTGGACGGGCGGCGTCGGCTCCAGGGTTCGTCGCGGTCGTGGCCTCCTCTCGCAAAGAACAGCACGGGACGGGCCACGGTTCTCTCTTTTGCTTGTGTCTGAACGGATAAGACCAGGGGAAATTTCGTCTCGTCACATGACAAAACAGTACCAGATGCAAGAGAAATAATAAAATATGGGACGAGTCCCTCTTTTTGAAGAAATTCGTGGTCCGGGTGTTAATTTTTGAAGAGGCCGCGAATTGGGTGTCAAATCTAGTGAGGCAGTCGAATTGGGTGTCAAATTTCCAAATTTCTCAGCCGTATTGTCGATTGAGGATTAGAGGATGGGTCTCTGCCACCTAAACGCTAAGGTTCCTACGTATGCAGCCTCCACGCTAGCGAGCAGCAGCTACCGTGGAACCAGTGGTCGTTTAGGTGTATCTTCCGGCCCACACAAACACACACATGGGATCAGAAACAGTGAGATGTTTCCATACAGCTCATATTCCCCATGCATCCTACTCCCCAGCCAACAGAAATTTTGCCCTACAACTGCCATCTGTTTCAATTTCCTCATCTGCTTCTCTAGTTCATCCTTACATCCCAAGCACGAAGTTTTATTTTGGCAAGCTTATACAAACACGCACTAGCTAGCTGGGCTACTCACAAGTCACAACGACTAGAATGTCATCTCACCTCTTCACGATCCACCAAATTGCGTGCAACCTCAAATTCTCATGTGCGGTCGTAGGATGTCACCTATTTATGATCTAGCTACTTTCAACCACCGATCGTATAATGTTACAGACAACATTATTACAAACTACTGGAAACTTGAATTTCCTTGTGAGTGGCAGAAATGACAGGAAAATTTGAAATACCGACAAAGAAATGTAAAAATAATTTTCTGGTTGGTTAAAATGGAAATACCGACAGGGAATAATAACTGACAGGAAATAACCATTAGGGATAAAGTAGGGAAATAAATAATTGCCTGACAGTTTTGATTTTCCTGTCGGATTCTTACTATACTTTCCCTTTACTTGCATTGTCAGTTTCCAACCCAGGGAAATGACATCCGTCAGGTTAAACCCATTTTCCATGTAAAAAAAACCCCGATAGCGAATAACCCAAATACCGTTAAAAAAACATTTACATTGTTGGTGTAATGCTGATATAGACAAAATTCAGTTGTCCTGTTGTTTTTCTTTGTTGATAGAGAAATACGTGAACCTTGCAAGTCTAATTCCATCAAGGTAATTATTCATCATTTCATTGGCTGCGAGGATAACTTATTTTCATGCAACAGTGGATCAAACTAGATCTGAATCATTCATATAATAGTCCAACTAACTTGACCATACAATGCAAATTGCTTACTTATTAAGCATGAGACCTTGACCGTTACATCTAACATACGATAGAAGAGATGTCTAAATGTCTAGCTAATTCAACACAATTGTTCAACACGAAAGAACCATCAAATTTTGAGTTTTTATGAGGGAGAATACCAATTACAATTTTTAATTCTGAATTAAAAAGAGAAAGATAAACTATTGATGTGTTCTTCCTCCCAATCCAGATGAATTTCCCTATGTCTCATGCATTTTCATGTGAGTTTTATGTAAATGAGAAATTTCTCCATGTACCATGTCAATTTCCCTGTGTGTTTTATCAAATTCACAGAGACATGAAGAATTTTCATGTTAGTTTTGGTATTTCCCTGTGTCTTCTTTCAAAACCGACAAGAAAATATGAATCTCCCTGAATGTACACGAAAATTCAGATTTCCAATAGTGACGGTAACAACCATCTTTATATATGTTTTGCTAGAAATTTGAAGAATGCAACACGCCTCCACATGTGGCTATCTCACAATAATATTGTTTTTATGCACGAATGCATGGTTGGTGGTACTCGCCAGATGATTCATAATAAAAAAAAGGGTGGCACTCAGAGTCCCATCAAAATGTCGCTACTAATAATGTGCCACTTATGATTTAGCTAGGGCCGATGGGTGGGTGAGAGTAGGGATGGCAACCGGTACAACCCTGCTAGGTTTTGCCACCCAAATCAATGCTCCCGAAGATAAAAATCCACCTGTTACTCAAACGCATGTCTATTGGGTTAACGGGTACTCACAAGTCGCCTGTGGGTACCAAAGCAAGAAACTTTGTTTATCATATACATACATATAAATATTCACAACTCAATATATGTGCTTGCAACATTGAGGTAAACCAACAAAAACATAGTAAGATAAAATATATATATAATATCAAGTTTGAACAAAGCACTTCATATGAGTGACATAAATACATATTATAGATCTTAAACCACCAAAGTTCAGCGTTTAACAATTTAATTTATGTCTCATATTATCAGTTCATGAATGTGTGTTGCATGAGAAGTTGGAACAGTGCTCATGTTTTAATTTCCTCAAATTGCATACGACGTGCCGAAGATGGACGAGCTACGTCAGCCCATTGAGCAACAATAAAACTAGACAATACAAGCCAGAACAAAGAAAAGAACATGTACTACTAATAATACCAGCAGCTAAAAGCAACAACCTATTTCAGAATGCAAGAAGCGACCTGCCAAAGAGATTTTGCCAAGTCAGTAAAATATAATTTCAATTGAAACTTTGGTGGCCAGTTCAGTTCCTTTTGTGTCTATAATCCATAAACGAAATGACTCCCTCTCTGAATGAAGGATTTCTTCCCATCAGTGGAAGCACGACGAACCCCGGAAGATTGTATTTCCACATTGGACTCGTATTCCTCATGCATCTCGTTCCCAGCTAGCATAAAACTTGCCAATGCTGCTACCCCTCTGCTATTTCATTTTGCTCCTCCAACTTCTTCTCCCTAGCTAGCTTCCAAGTTCCAACTGTTATACGTAAAACTTTACAAGGGGTGCTGATGATAGTGCTAGCTAGGAAGCAAGCCTTTTTTGGGCATATATAGGCCCAAGTAGTAGCAAGCGTTGAAATCTCTATTTCCACACCAACCAGCTAATAGCTGATAATCAACGTGCCTTGTGCCCTTGTCAGTTCAAGAATTTATCTTCTGCAGAGCAGGAGTTCAAAAGGTCCAGTAGTAAGGCATATGCGGAACCGTCTAATTTATTGACTGGAGTCAATTATGCTTTCATATCAGGATGTATAATGTTAGACGCTCGGCCCTGCACTGCATTGTGGATTATTAATTCTGCCGGATTTAAGCTGTGACTCCACACTTCCACAGTAGGTACAAAGACATCCCAAGTACAAACCGTGCAAAGCGGCTTCCTCGTGCCACCTTCAATTAGCTGTTTTCGGAAACATAGTTTCCGGCCGCCTTGCAAGAAGTTTGACGTGCTACCTCTTCCGTGTCACGGTGCGCATGGACGAGCTGTAGCTCTGCCGTGCGTGAAGCATGCGTGGACGGTTTGGTGCCATCCCATCGCATTCGCATGGACTGCGCATTCATGTCATCATCTAGATGTCGACAACTCAACACTGAAAAAAGGGATGACCACGTTCGACTCATATTCCCTGTGCATCCCGTTCCCAAGGTAGCAAAATCTAGCATTTGCTGAAACCGCCATCTCAACTTGCTCATCCCTCTCACCTCACTCACTTCACCTTGCATTCCAAGCTCAAAGTGATTTTTTGAAAAGATTATCCCGAGCTCGAAGTCGGCTAGCTTTATTAGGGCACTCTCAACCCAGACTCTACTCATAGAGTCTATGTGTTGAAGACTCTATCACAACAAACTATAGTCTCCAATGCAGACTTTCTATCATAGAGTCTATCTAATATTCGTCTTGGATCTTCTGTTCCCGTTTTATTAAATAAGCGGACACATCGAGCATGTGGGTAGCCACACGAGATCCGCACGAGTTTCGTTTTCCGTGTAGACTTGGTGTCTAACTTAGACTTGATTTCTTAGTTTTCACCTCTTTCTCATCATTAAATTACTTACCACATCAGCAAATTGCCTATGTGGCAGTGCAATTAATGACTCTGGACTCTACCATAGAGTCTGGGTTGGGAGTGCCCTTATACACCAGCAACCACTATCTAGACTACTATATATTGCTGTCTTGAATTTGTTTTTTTGTGTATGGCAGAAGCTTATTATAAAAGACCGACCCCCTTGGTCCAGCTCTTTTTTTGGAAAAGTAGTTGATATATATATATACATGTGTGCACACAGCTTTGGGATTTCGTGCCTCTGAATTTGGGACTGTGTTATTGGGACGACAAACATATAAACTAGACAATGCGAAGCTAGAACAAACAGAAGTAAGTTACCGAGTAGGTGGTAGTGATCATAAGATGGAACTTATTTTTGATACTGTGGCCCGCTTGTCCTTGTCAATGCACATGTCAATCATTTTGTCGATTTGCACTGATGGTTTGTCAATCCTAATGGTTTCCTTTGTGTTCTGTTGGGCACACACATGTTGTCTTTTCCTGCTAAGATAGTGTGGCTGTAGCGAACATAGTCTCATATGCCATTTGTTCAAAGCTTAATTTTGGTGATTAATGACAACATGATCAATGGGACTAACCATATTGTCTAGCATGTCTTTGTAGACACTTCTAGGTCTCAAAGATGTAAAAAATACCATATGCCAAAATGAGAAGATAGTATATTTTTCAAGGGTAAAAACCGTGGAAGAAAAAGAAAAAAAATGCCACCGTCGGATGAACCGACGGTACCATTGGAAGCGGCGTCGGTGCAATCACCGGATGAAGTAGTACACTGAGTGAAGACTCAAGACAACATGAAGACCACCGGATCATCCGACGCCCCCATTTCTAGTTGTGCCGGATGAATCAAGAGACCAAGCAAGCAGGAATCTTCAGCACCGGATGAACCGATGGTGTAGCGACAGTTCATCCGCCGACCGTGTATTTGCTAACAGAGACGTTCGGGCGGAAAGTCCTTCAGCACCGGATGAACCGATGGTATAAGGTTTTGAGCGACGGTTCATCCGATGGCTCCGAAGAAGCTAACAGTAAGGTTTCTGGCACGGATTCCTTTAGCACCGGATGAACCGACGGCAGGAGAAGGAATCCGCCGGTGCAAGCGTCGGAGCAATTGTGTCAGAGGATCTCAACGGATATATGACGTGGAGGGGCACCGGATGAACCGCTGCCCTGGAATTCAATAGCATCGGTTCATCCGGTGGTGTGAATTTCTGCAGCTTTTAGCCAACGGCTCTTTGGACGCCTTAGGCTATTTATACCCCCTCTACTCACCCATTTGGAGTTGCTGGAGTGTGTGGAAGTGCAGAGGAGTTCATGACTCATAGAAGATCATATCCAAGCCATCCAAGTGCTAAATTGCTCATCTATAGACTTGCAGATGCTTTGTGTGTGTGCTTAGTGCTAGGTTTAGCTTAGAGCTAAGTGAGTGCAATGTGTGCCTACCTTGTGAGGTGATTCTCGAGTGGATCAAGTTGTACGAGGTGTGCCGGAAGTCTTGGAGCCTAGGTGGCTCTCCGGCAAACGTCTTCGACCCTCCGGCTTGGTGTGGAGCGGCGAGGACACTTTGTGCGGGGGACGTGAAGACCCCCTTCCCTTGGTGGAGAAGCTCCTTAGTGGAGGCGGCATCAAGATGACCAAGGGAGCTTGGCGAGTGCCTTCGTGACGAGCCTTTGTGGCAAGTCAAGTGGTGCTCTTGGGAGAGACTTGGTGACCGGGAAACAATACTCTTGTGTAGAGTGCTTCAACAACGTGGACTAGGGGTGACTTAGTGCCTACCGATACCACGGGATAAATCACGTGTCAAGAGTTTGCTTCCTCTCATCCTCTTTACGTTTCCGCATTACATTCTTGCAATCCTTGCTTGCCTTTACTTTCCTAGAGTTGTATCTTGCTAGGATTAGCTATAGGTTGCAAAACTTGTTTTGGGATGGGAGTTTCACACTAGAACAACCTTAGTTGCACATCTAGATTGTATGTTCTAGTTTATGTTCCATGCAAAATAGTGAAAGTCATAGGTTAAGTTTTTAAGTTGCCTAATTCACCCCCTCCTCCTCTTAGGCTACGAGCATCCGATTCCTTACAGTGGCATGCCAAATTCATCAGAACGTCAGATGCTAATGCCGGTGGTCGTGTACAATAGAACTGAAATGTGTTTTGTACATGCGACTTTTGGAAACAGAACTGGTCGTGAATGATCCATAATGAGGAGCCCGTAAGACAAAGGCAGAACAGAAATACTTGAGAACTACTAGGTTGGTTTAATTTTTTAGCCCGATTGCAGACATTTGTGGAGGAATTAGACAAGCAGTTCGGCATGCTGCCAAACAGTGCATGAGGATCAATATAAGCTTTTACAACGCTGCTCTCCCTTCCGCAGTGTCCAGCAGACCAGCACACGCGAGTGCGCTTCTCGTAACACATGCGACTGTGTTAGAACGAACAAAGGCTCCTTGGGATCTTCCAATCAAGGCAATAGCCACAACTAGAAGCATAAAACCCCTTTGCCTATCATGCATTCCCAGTGCATCCCAGCCCCAAGAAACAGGTATTTCACTCTTTCAGTATATCTCACCACCAGCATTTCAACATCCTCACCTCTCGCTCCCGTGGACAACTAGATGATCCATCTCATGCTACGAAGAGTTACGGACCAAAAGTCCCTCTATTTATGGGGCTATATATATGATTTCTCTAGGGTGTTATGGTTTCCCTCTAGATACTAGTACTAGTTAGTAGTTACGCTATTCAGGTTTTCAGGAACATATTATTGAGTCACTAGGGTCAATCATGCTTTCAGATCGGGATCGTTAAATTTCTCTACCTTGTACATGTTTTATTTTGTCAATTTGGTAGAAGCTTAAAAAAGATCAACTCCCCTGGGCCCAGCTTCAATTCTATTAAATTTTTCAGGAATAATAATGCAGTTTAGAGCAAAGTTCTTGCCAGACAGGAACCACTGGAAATGTAATAAACCTGCACCATAATTGTCTCTAAACTCATAATTCACTCCACTAGCTAAACCACTAGAGAAGCACTACTAGGGATATAGCTTTCAGTACAGGTGCCAAACCCCCTTTAGTACCGGTTTTCAAACCGGTATTGTCCAATCGGTACTAATGTGAAAAGGCATTTGTACCGGGTTTTTCACCCGGTACTAATGTCACATTAGTACCGGGTGAAGTTGCCACCCGGTACTAATGTGGGATGCTCCCCATCGCTCCCCGTCCCTATTTTCCCTTTTCTTTTCCCTTTTCTTTTCTCTTTTCTCTTTTTTCTTTTCTTTTCTTTTCTCATCTCATCTCATCTATCTTTCACAAAAATTTCTTTCACATTCACAAAGATAGAGATCATCTTATCTCATCTTTCACAAAAATTTCACATACACAAATATATTTACAACATATCACATATTCAACTACACACAGATTCACATGAATCACACAGGCATGCAGCATTACACAAGTATCAATCACAAATACCAGCAAAGAAAGAAAGAGGGAAAGACTTCAAGCAAGAAAACCAACAAAGAAATCCTTCGCAAGAACCATGGCTGTCGTACGTGCGCGCCTCCCGGCCTCCCTCGCGCCGGCGGCCTGGCCCCGCGCGTCCGCAGCGGTCCCCGCGCCTCCCGTGCCGCGCCTCAGCTCCCGTGCCGGTGCCTGCAGAGACAGATCGAGGAGAGGGTGAGGATCGGATGAGAAAAAATGAATGGATGGGAGAGAGATGAGGAGAGAGGTGAGGGGCGGTGGGATAAGAACGTGGGATAACGAAGAGATCGAGGCAGAGAGTACTGCGTGGCCGGTGATTTTTTCTAAGTGTTAGGGGGTGGTGCGCAGCAGCAGTAGCGCTGGAGGGTATTAGTACCGGGGCTTCTTCTGCCCGGTACTAATGTACTTCTTTTGATACCGGTGCTTCTTTACACCCGGTATTAATGTACTCCGGTCACATTAGTACCGGGTGGGAACTAGCTCCGGTACTAATGCGGACGCATTAGTACCGGGGCTAGTTCCCACCCGGTACTAATGTGTTTTCATAGGGGCTCCGCGGGACTCTCTCTTCGCACGGCACATTAGTACCGGTGCTTATTCACATTAGTACCGGGTGCCAAAGAAACAGGTACTAATGTGAAAATGGCTCTGGGATGAAAGCCTCATTCCCTAGTAGTGAAGCCACAACAAACCGGGGTTTACTTTATCGATAAAAGAAAAAAACCGGAGGTCGACGAGAAACGTGTTTATTGGATTTATCGTTTCTTCACTACCGGAAACCAAAGCTTTGTCGTGAGCCCGGTACTCACGGCAAAGGAAGGTTTACTCACGGCAACCACTTTGCCGTGAGTAACCACCGACAAAGGACTCACGGCAGAGTTCCACCGGCAAACAGCCCTTTTGCTGTGAGCCTTTGCTCGGACCCACGGCACACGTCCGTCGTGTGTATGTTTGGGCTCACGGCAACCTTTATTGCAAAAGAATAAAAAAGCAAAGAAAGTGGAACTGCGGGCCCCGCCACCACCACCGTCGGCCACCACCACCACCGGCTGCCACCTCGCGGGGCCCATCACGCCGCCGCCAGACGGCCACCACGCAAGCCACATTTCCGGCTGCCGCGTCCCCCGCCACCTACCCTTCTCGCCGGTCGCGGGACGCCGCCTACCTTCCTCCGCCTAAGGAAGGAGCCACCGCCGCCTGTGGGCAAAAACAGGGAGGGAGATGAGAGAGAGAGAGAGGGGGGAGAGGGAGAGGGATAACCGGCCGTCGTAGATCCGACCCTCGCCGTCGTAGATCCGGCCCTCACTGTCCTAGATCCGGCTGTCGCCGTAGTAGATCCCGTGACCACCGCCCGCTCCTCGAAAGTGCCGCCGCTGCACTTCACCCCGCCACTGCTCCTCACCGTCGGTGAGGGCGAGTGGAGGGGGAGGCGAGAGGAGGCAGAGGAGGCGACGCCGGAGGAGTGGAGGAGGTGGCCGCTGGAGAGGAGGAGAAGGTGGCAGCCGGAGAGGAGGAGGAGGTGGCCGGAGGAGAGGAGGTGGTGGCCGGAGGAGAGCAGGAGGAGGTGGCCGGCCGGAGGAGAGGAGGACGGCTCGGCGGCAGCGTGGGAGAGAGTGAGGGAGGTGGGAGGAGTGGGGAGGGGGGCCTTATATACGCTAGGGTTGGGTTGGGGGGAGGCCGGCGGGTTAATTGGGCCGGTCGGCCCAATTAACTCTTTGTCGTGAACCTCAATTTCGGCCCACGCCAAAATGATTTTAAAAAATAAATACATCTAATAAATTTAATTAGTTAAATATAGCAAATGGTTTCAAATGAAAAGGTTGTAAAATGCAAACTTTTATAATTTTTTGAGATATACAACTTTCATATTTTGAGTTTCTCCAATCAAGATGGTTTACAAAATTTGAATTTCAAATTTGAAACAATCAACTTAGTTTTTCGATGACAATATTTATGTTGACATTCAAAAGTTGTAAACAACAACATTTCAATACTTGTCAATATATACAACTTTTATTTACAATGTTTCTCCATTCGAGGTCGTTTCAAAAATTCAAATTTTCAAATTCGAGAAATTCAGACATACTTTTCGTTGACGAAAGTAATTCAAATTAGAAATGGTTCAACTACAAAGTTACATAAGTTCTCAAGACCGACAACTTTTATTTTGGTCATTTGATCATCAGGCGTTGTGGTAGTAATACTCTTCACAAATCCTATACATCCCTCATCTAGTTTTATGAAACTATATAAGACATATAAGATTTGTAAACAAAATTATTTCAACTTTGTCAAATGAAGAAATTACCCTAATAAAAGTTGTCCATCTTGAGAAGTAATGAAACTTTGTACTTGAAAGTTTTTTTATTTGAATTAATTTACTTCTTCAAAATTTGATTTGAATATATGGCAAAGCTCATTTGCCGTGAGCCAGAAAAAAGGCTCATGGCAAAAAGGATCTTTGCCGTGAGCGGCTTTTGGCTCACGGCAAAATAACTCTTTGCCGTGAGCCGCTCTCAGCAAAGTCTTTTTTGCCGTGAGTTGTGTGTTTGCCGTGAGTTTTTTTAAAGGCTCACGGCAAAAGGGTACTTTACCGTGAGCCCGATTTTTTGCTCACGGCAAAATACCCCCTTCACGGCAACCATGGTTTTTCAGGTAGTGCTTTTTCGGACAAAATTTAGAGAAAAAATTTCTGAATTTTTACACAAAATAACCTAGATGGTTTCCACACAATCTAACATAAAAAAACCAAGACACAATGTATAGAAATGTGATAAGATTTAGAGTTACGCGAAACTGGGAGGTAGGATTAATAGGTATAAAAGACTTTTCGGTGATAAAATTAAAAAAAACCGGGCTCAACCGATAAACGTGTTTATCGGATTTCTCGTTTTTTTTTTCACCGAGAAAATTTTCCCTGCAACAAACAAGGGAATGCGCTAGTACAACTAGATAAAATGCAACCCATTTCAGAAAGCGTACAGTGCGACCCATGTTTTTATTCTGTCGCTGATGTATAGCCGCGGGCGTAAAAGAGCTCTGAAAATGCTATCCGAGAAGCAAGCTATTATTTATTGATATATAGTAGGCTTCAATATATATACACCACGCTGTGGGAATATGTACTATTTCTCCACCAACCTGCTAGCTGGTAATTTAGATGTCTTGTCAGTTCATGAATTTATCTCGTGCAGATCGGAACAACGCAGCTCAATTAATCATTAAATTGTTCAAAAAGATTGGGAGGACCACTGAGGTAGGAAGGAAATTAAGTGAGCAAGATTATTTATATAGTCACTGGCCAGTCATGCTTTCTCTGATGATCAGGGTCAATAATCATGTTATAATACCCATTTAGAGGAAGCATGTATGCCATGATGATCTCATCAACTGTGGCTAGTGTAGAACTGGGAGTGTTTGTCTGCATGCTTCATATTGCCAGAAGCACGACGAACCCTGAAGAAACAGATCGAGGTTCACGTTCGACTTATTATATTCCGTATGCATCCCACTCCCTCAGGCAGCAAAATCTTGCCTTTGCTGAAACCAGGCATTCAACTTGCTCATCTGCTCCTCCACCAATTCATCCTTACATGGTTACATCCCAAGTTCGAAGTTGGTGATGAGCTTTACACTAACAATCACTAGCTATGTTACTATATACTATAACAACTGAGCTAGAAAATTAGGGCAACAACGGTCTTTTTTTTTTGGCATTTGGCAGATGCTTATAAAAGATCGAGGCACCTTGAGCTAGATTTTATTGAAAAATTAGTTGATACACCTGTGTGGCTTCAGGATTTCGTGTCTATGGATCTACTGGGACAAACATATAAACTAGACAATGCAAACTACTACTGCCTGCTAAAAGTAAAATATTTCAGAATGCCGGATGCAAACTGCCAAAAAGATTTTGTTGAGTCAGTGAAATATAAACTCAAGTGTAACTTTTGATGGCTAGTTCAGTTCTTAAAGTTCCTCCTATCTACAATCCTTAAAGTAGAGTTTCTTTTTGTTGAATGAAAGGAGTCCCTCCTTGTATGATGATTTTGATATCATGCGCACGAGCTCACACACGCACGCTAACTTTGATCACCGGACGAAAATTAGGTGTAGCTGTCAACTTTGGCATGTGAAATTATCACCACCTCTAGTCCTCTACTGACAAACTCAGAAAATATCAGTGGTAATATCTCAGACTCCAAATTTTTTATTGACACTATTTTTCCAAAGAAAATAAATATGAAAGAAAATGAACTCTTTGCTTGTGTCTACCCATGATTTATTTGTCGAACCAGCAGTCATCACCGTTGATTCGGAACTGACTGTCTACTCAGTGAGAAATCGTATTTGGCTATATTGGACAATATATATGTCACTGTCATCGTCTACTATGTCACTAACTCACTACCATTAAAGCGGCATCAGAAACTCTGATTGTAATTGCCCTATTGTTCAAAGAAAGAAAAGGAAGAAAAAAAATGACATCCGTGCTTTCGTGGGTATGCATGATTTGTGCGCACCGATCAAGCATTGCACACCATGATGAATACAACTGCTCTCAGCTTGACGAGGTTTCATATATAACCTGGAATGGGGGTGGGAGAGAATTAGCTAGGATTGTGATTACATGGTCAAGGTCCGGCACCATGACACAATTACTCTGAATGTCATGACCTCACTACTACTAGCACCTGATGTTGAACCAGCACACACATATTTGTTGTGTCTGTTCAGCAAAATCACAATGAACCCCGAAGCAACGGCTATTCCAAATTCAACTTGTGTTCCTTGTGCATGCATCACACTCCCAGGCAGCAGATATTGCCTTTTTGCAACCGCGGCCACTTCAACTTGCACATTATACAACGCTAGCAAACAGTACATAGGATACTATAACGATTACAATTTGACTCCCGCTACTTGCTACTACATAAAAGAAAAATGATTTCATCCTATTATATATACTAGCTAGGAGCAAGACCACAGCTAGTATTTCAGCTCAAGCGGCAGATGTATAGTGCTTCACCAATGGGTTCGTAGCGTAACAAAGTATTGCTACATGCATGGTAAAAAAATGATGAGATTACAATGGAATTTACATTATTGTATTAAATTTATCAGGCAAAACATTCATATGAATATTATTGTGTGATTACTTTTTTATAATGCAGATCATAGATATACTAAGCGGATCATTTGTTCAGCATTTCCTATGACTCAAGTGTGTGGTAGGTGGCACAAACTTTGGCACTTATTATACGGGCCACATGCGGAGACACAGTTCATGAAATCTCTATTTACGTGACTAATTTATTAGTAGCATCAACCTTATATTACCAAACTACCTGTATTTTCAATTATTGATGGTCAAACCTCAACTAGCACTACCGGAAACGGAGCCTCTGCCGAGAGCTCCTGACTTTGCCGAGAGCGCTCTCGGCAAAGGTCCTCTTTGCCGAGAGTAGTGGGGCACGCTCTCGGCAGAGAAAACGCCCACGGCGCAGAGGGGCCTTTGCCGAGAGCTTCAGACCCCAGCTCTCGACAGAGAAAATGCCCACGGCGCAGGACCTCTTTGCCGAGAGCCAGAGAGCCCAGGCTCTCGGCAAAGGCGCAGCAGACGGCGCATGGGCGACGCCGTCACGGCCTTCCCCCGGTCGTTAGCCCCTGGCCCTCTTTGCCGAGAGCCAAGGGGCCCCGGCTCTCGGCAAAGAAATGACACACGGCACCTCCCGCCTTTGCCTAGAGCCTGACCTCTTTGCCGAGAGCATAACTATAACTCACGGCAAAATGTGGGAGAAAACTTCATATTTTTTGCTTCAAACTTTTTCCTTGCTCAACCTACACTCATACAGAGTACATATTCAAAATTGGCGACATTTCGACTCAGTTTGCTATATTTAACAATTTTACTTCATTCTTCGTAATTTTTTCGTACACGTCCGATATGAACTGCAAGTGCATGAAATCTTAGAGTAAAGTTGTTGGAAAAATGATATTCATGTTCATGAAACATCTCTAACACTCTGTACATAAAATGAAGCTAACTTTCCGTCATTGGGTTCTCTGATCGTGATGAAGATCGTGAGGTAGAAAGGTTGTAAAATTGTATAAAATTCAAATAAAGTTTGAAAATCACGAATTTTGTCAAGCGCTCATGATATCGTATGTTGAGTTTGTGGTAAAAATTTGAGAATGTCTTGAACACTTTAACACATACGCTGTTTAGAAACCGGAACATCTCACGAGAAGTTTCAAAGATTTTGAACTAATGTCACTTGATTTGGAGACTTAGACAAATTCAAATTTGAGTTTGACCACAAAAACTTTTTTATAAGTAATATGCAACATAAATGGTACCATGTTAAGTGTTGGTATTTTTTCTCATGTATTTGGTATTTTTAAAATTAAATTTGGTTCAGAAATTCTGTGCCGAGAGTAATGCTCTCGGCACAGAGGTCCCCTTTGCCGAGAGCTGCCAGCTTGGCTCTCGGCAAAGAAGTCGTGCGTGCAGGCCCGCTGCTGGTCAAACAGCAAGGGTGCTGCTGGTGGGTCCGCTGTACAATCTGTGCCGAGAGCCAGATCCCAAGCTCTCGGCAAAGAGGTGGGGCCACCTATTCCCACTCGTTCGGTCAAACGGCCGGGTCCTGCAGGTGGGCCCCATACCACTCTCTGCCGAGAGCCAAGATCTAGGGCTCTCGGCAAAGAGGTGGGGCCACCTCTTCCCAGCGTTTGGTCAAACGGCCGGGGCCTGCAGGTGGGCCCCCGCCCCACGCTTTGCCGAGAGCCAAGGTCTAGGGCTCTCGGCACAGCTTTGCCGAGAGAAGTAGATCTTGGCTCTCGGCAAAGCAGCCAGGGCGGGCCCACTGTCGGCCACACACACAACACACACTGCCACAACACACACGCCAACACACACACGCACACACCCGCGCCGCCGCGCCCCTGCCCACCCCTGCCCGCCCGCCGCGCCGCCGTCCCTGCCCCCCACACCCCCCACCGCCGCGTGGATTTGGTAAGTAGTTTTTAGTTAGCAATTTTAGTTAGCAATTTTAGTTAGAAATTTTAGTTAGCAATTATAGTTAGCAATTTTAGTTAGAAATTTTAGGTAGTAATTTTAGGTAGCAAGTTAGATAGAAATTTTAGATAGCAATGTATGTAGTGATATAGCAATGTAGGCATGAATTTTAAGTAGTAATTTTGGTTAGTAATTTTAGGTAGCAATGTATGTAGTGATATAGCAATGTAGGCAATTTGAAATAGTAACTTGTAACTTCACCTACTATATTTAGAATAAGGGAGAAAGTATGGATTGGACGAGCGGGAAATTAACAAAAGTTATGTTTTGGTTTAAACTTTTTGATGCATGTCTTGGATCGGATGTTTGGATGAGTTACATGGATTTGAAATTACGTTTTACTTATAAGTCTCTAAAAATTTTATAGGGAGAGGTGCCTCTGCCGCACTTATCACCGGGGAGGGAATTTTTGAGGAGGAAGAGGAGTAGGTCACGCCAACTCCTAGGTGAGGCTCGTGGCTTGGGCCACCATATGTGATTTGTCCGGCCATCGAGCCGTTGGAAGAAAACTCGTGTGTAGCCCGGCCTTCGTGTCGTGGCTTTTGTTTTGCAGGTTTTGGAAACCTCACCGTACAGGGGAGGTGCTGCCGAAATTTTTATTTGACACTATTATATTCATTTATTTGAGGTTCCCGTAGCTGCAGCCGCCCTCGTCCGCCACCACTGAAGGAGGAGTAGGAGGTCGCGCCGCCCGCCCCTGTCTCGGAGTCCTGGTCGTGCCGCCCGCCCCTGTCTCGGAGTACTAGGTGAGCACGCGAAAAATGCTCTTGTTTTCATTTGATGTCGTAGATCGCGAAACCTAGTTAGACGTCTCCCGTTCGGAAGAGATACAGTTCGAAATATGCAGAACTTTGCATATTTATGACTGTATATGTTTCGAATTGTGCACGTTTTTTGGACAGCTCGCGGATGCGTAGATGGGTTTAGTTTCTATGGTCTACTCCGATCCGAGACAGAGTTTCGGCAGCACCTCCCCGTTGTTCTCCGGATACACAATCTCCCTAACGGGACGTGTATTTGGAGAACAGCGGGGAGGTGCTGCCGAAATTCTGTCTCGGATCGGAGTAGACCATAGGAACTGACCCTATCTATGCATCCACGGGTGGGATTAGGACCTATCTTTACCTATTAGAATGTGTAGACATCGTGTAGAGGATGCAATTTATTTTATATAACTCGCTGATATGATAGAGAATGGATGACCGTGAGTGGATGTACAAAGGATGGGCACCAAATGGTCGTGTGACACAGGAATGGGTTGGCAACACTCAAGATTTCATGGATGAAGCATTTAGAAAGGTTAAAGGGCCTAAAAATAGTAAAACCATTTGGTGTCCCTGCGCCAAGTGCGGAAACTCGCGTCAACGGAACAAGCAGGAAATGGGAGCTCATCTGCACAACAATGGTTTTACGAAAGACTATTCCAAGTGGACTTTCCATAGTGAAACCTGTCGTATGCGATCCGAGGCCGTGATACAACGGATCGGAGAACTTGATGGTGATGCTGGAGTAGCAGACGTGATAGATGACTTTCATGAAGCACATTTTCAAGGAGAACGTCCAGAGGAGGAGCCAGAGCCAAGCGCGAAGGCGTATTAGGACATGTTGGCTGCAGCACAAAAACCCCTTCACCAGCACACCAAAATATCTCAACTAGATGCAATCGGCCGCCTGATGGTCGTAAAGTCCCAGCATAACCTGAGTCGAGATTGCTTCGATACTTTGATGACTGTTTTTGGTGACATGCTTCCCAAAGATCACCTTTTGCCGAAGAACTTGTACGATGCACGAAAAGTCCTTAGTGCACTTAAGATGCCATACGAGCAGATACATGCCTGTCCGAATGGATGCGTCTTATTCAGGAAAGAACATGAGAAAGCAACACACTGTCCGAAATGTAAAGCGTCTCGGTACGTGGAGGTAGACTCTGGTGAGGGTCGTCCAAAGACGCAGCTCACGATCCCAGTGAGTGTCCTGCGGTACCTCCCGCCCATACAGCAGATCCAACGGATTTACATGACCGAGGAATCTGCGAAGCAAATGACTTGACACAAAACGGGTGCCGATACAATGATAACCTTACACATCCATCAGATGCTGAAGCATGGACCAAATTTGATGAGATCCATCGTGAAAAAGCTGGTGAGGCTCGCAATGTACGTGTCGCACTGGCGACAGATGGGTTCAATCCTTTTGGAATGATGGCTGCCCCGTACACTTGTTGGCCCGTGTTTGTTATCCCCCTCAATCTACCTCCCGGCATCGTCTTTCAACGGCAGTACATATTCGTGTCGTTGATAATTCCTGGATACCTGGGAGATAATATGAGTGTGTTCATGGAGCCTCTGATTGATGATTTGCTCAAGGCTTGGAATGAAGGGGTGTGGACATACGACTGAGCTACGAAGACAAACTTCAGAATGCACGTGTGGTACATGTACTCCTTGCATGACATGCCGGCTTATGGGTTATTTTGCGGCTGGTGTGTCCACGGGAAGTTCCCTTGTCCAGTATGTAAGGTAGCTCTAATGTTCATTTGGTTGAAGAGGGGTGGCAAGTATTCTTCCTTCGACAAACATCGACAATTCCTCCCTCTTGACCATCAATTCAGACGAGACATAAAGAACTTTACGAAAGGTGTCGTAGTTCAAGATCCACCCCCGCACATGATGACAGGTGCCGAGGTTCAAACTCAGATAGACGCTCTCGTGCTCAAAGAAGGAGAACGTCGTTTTGAGGGATATGGTGTGGAACATGCCTGGACTCAGAAGTCAGGCTTGTGGAGGCTACCCTACATGAAAGATCTTCTTCTTCCACATAACATTGATGTGATGCACACAGAAAAGAATGTTGCCGAGGCACTATGGGGTACAATCATGGACATATCAGAGAGGAGTAAGGACAATGTTAAGGCTAGAGTCGGTCTAGAAATGTTATGCGATAGGCCAAAGCAAGTCATCCCGAAGCCTGTACCGGGTAAGACATGGAAAAGACCTAAGGCTGATTTCATCCTTAAAAGGGAACAAAGGAAGGAAGTACTATAATGGATCCAAGATTTAATGTTCCCTGATGGATATGCTGCGAATTTGAGGAGGGGAGTCAATTTAGATCGTCTGCGATTAAAGGGGTTGAAAAGTCATGACTACCACATATGGATCGAGCGACTTCTTCCGGTGATGGTTCGAGGCTATGTACCTGAGCATGTGTGGAAAGTGCTGGCAGAGGTGAGCTATTTCTTTCGTTAGCTTTGCGCTAAGGAGTTATCTCGTGTTGTGATTGACAAACTTGAAAAAAGTGCACCTGTGTTGCTCTGTAACCTAAAGAAGATCTTTCCACCTGGCTTCTTCAACCCGATGGAACATATGATTTTGCACCTCCCGTGCGAGGCACGATTGGGGGGCCCGTGCAGAACCGTTGGTGCTATCCAATTGAGAGGGTTTGCAAGGTTCTTCAAAGCTCATGTAAAAATAAAAATAAAATTGAAGCTTGCATTGCAGAGTCACACATTCTGCAGGAAGTGTCAAACTTCACAACTAAATACTATGCTGAGCACCTTCCCAGCGTGCATAATCGACCTCCTCGGTACACTGCTGGTGAAAATGAATCGAACCTCAGCCTTTTCCGAGGACAACTCGGAAGTGCCAGTGTTCGGACGCGCAAGACCTTATCTCTTGAAGAGTGGCGTACTATCACGATATATGTTTTGCGCAACCTTGACGAAGTACGGCCATACATAAAGTAAGTTGTCAATAAAGCTCATCATTTTCTTTCTCGTATGTTGCCTCATCTGCATCCAACCTCATTTGATTTGGTGCAGTGAATTTATTGAGCAATTTTGGCATCATTCGGAGCCACCTATTGACCACGAGGAGGAAACTCTTCTTCGCCAGGGTGCGGGACCCATGCATCCCGATTTCATTACCTGGTTCAGACATAAGGTAATTTAGCTCGTGATCAGTACATTAAAACTAATTAAGCTTGTACTTAGTATCACATTAACCACTATCCTCCCTTAACTTGCAGGGCCAAACCGATCCGTTGATGAATCCTGAGGTGAGGCAGGTTTCCGGAGGTTTCGCCTTTAGGGTCAACTCATATCATGTTTATGACGTGAATGGGTACCGCTTTCACACGACACAATACGAGGAGCGAAGGCCCAATCGAAGAACCACAAATAATGGAGTGTGTACGCATAGCCGATCCGATGGGGTAGATTACTATGGAAGACTTGAAGAAATATACGAACTCGAGTATCATGGTTGCAAACATCTTAAACCTGTCATATTCAAGTGTCATTGGTTTGATCCAAGCGCTAGTGGCATGAGACAGAATAAGAATCTTGGGCTCGTCGAAATTAAACAGTCATCTGTGTACAAAGGGCACGATGTCTATATTGTGGCCCAACAGACCACACAAGTATATTACCTCTCATACCCTTGTAAAACTGACAAGCGTCTCCAGGGTTGGGAAGTTGTGTACAAGGTATCGCCACACGGTAAACTACCCGCCCCAAACAAAGAAGATTACCACCTACTAGACCCAAACACATATGAAGGAGAGTTCTTTCAAGAAGATGGGCTAGAAGGAATGTTTGAGATAGACTTAACTCAAGTGCTCGAAATGGAAGTAGATAATGGAACGGTTGTCGACGACGATGCTGCCGAAGAGGTTCAAAATGATGATGACTTAAGATTACTCGAGCGATTACGTTTAGGCAGTGGCAATGATGATGATGACACCGTTCCACCTTTGGAGCACAGCGTTGAGTCTATGGACATGCGAGATAGTGATGATGAGTATGATCCAGAAAATCCGGATCATGATGAATATTTCTAAAACATGTAAGATACTAGGATATGTAGTTATGTTTCTAGTTTACTAGGATATTTGTTTCTTATTTACTAATTGTAGTTATGTTTCTAATTTACTAGGATATTTGTTTCTTATTTACTAATTGTAGTTATGTTTCTAATTTACTAGGATATTTGTTTCTTATTTACTAATTGGTATTTAAATGTAATTATGTACTGATTGATTTACTCTTTTTTATTTCAGGTGATTGATCAAAGATGCCGCCAAAGAAGAAGGCGTCGAAGCAGCGCGCCCCTGTGGTGAGGAACCTCAACGACTTCTACCAGGACGAGGATGAGGGCTCCGGGACGGTGAGGTGGGCGTCGATGTCCGTGGCACCCTCTGAGTCGTCTGGAGCCAAGGGTCGCAAAGGTGCACCCTCTCCAGCAGCGGCTGAGTCGTCCGATGAGGAGTACAGGGTTTATGAGGAGGAGGTGCAGCAGGCGGAGGATGAGGAGCTGGGGGAGGACGAGGAGCAGGGGGAGGGCGAGGAGCAGGGGGGACGAGGAGGAGGCGGGGGAGGGGTCAAAGGTCTATTTGCGAGGCCCTGCTCAGCTTCCGAATCGGCCCATACTGCCCGCGAACCGACCGGTTATTAGACCCGAGGGAACACGGTAACTTATCTTAACCTTTTCATTTGTTCTTTTGAAACAAATTAATGATTCAAACTAATACATTGTGTGAATCATTTTGGCAGGGGGTAGGAGATCGTCACTCTCGGTAGTCACAGGCGTCTTCCCAATGGCATCTTGGGCGTTCTTACCAGGCTTTGGTACCCCGGGTTCGTGTGGGTTGGCGAGCCAGATGCTCGGCGAGAGGTGCTGGTGACGTCGTTTGACCACTACGCCCTTGCTCCCGATTTCCCTGATCCAATTGGCCGTGACTTCCAGAACGTGGCCGCCAAGGTGGTTGGCGAGTTTTGGGTGAGTTTTCTTAGCAATAAATTGTGTTTCTGAAAAAATCGACTTAATTACATTTTGCTCAAGTATTGACAACACTTTTATATGCAGGATTTCTACAGATGCATGCCGGGATACAAGCAGGCGGCGGCTAACAACGCCATGTTCATCTGCCGGAAGCTTGTGACGGATATGATCTACGAGTCCCGCGTCTCGCAGAACATTATCTGGAATGCTAGGTAGAAGGTGAAAGCCACAAAACAAGAAGTTCGAAACCTGCGGCTCACTCCAGAACAATACATGGAGGTAAATATGCTCAATTCATTTTTCTTCGATTAAATTTGGTCAATTTGATGTTCTTGATGACGTGCAGGTGGCTCCGTGGTGGGTTGCCGACCGGCCTCGGGTTTGGAGAGCGATTGTGGATCAGTGGTTTACGGAGGATTGGGAGGCAAAGCACCTCGAGCGCCGACGGCGGTGTTTGGCCATGGCAGGTCCAGCACACCACCAAGGTCCCGTTAACCTTCGTGAGTATGGTCGTAGATGGGTACGTTAAGTTATTTCTTTATTCCAATTTTTTGTTATCTAAGTCTCAATTAGTCTAACATCCACTCTGTTGTTTTCTTGCAGCCTCGGGCACATGGGGATCAGCCTTGCAGCAAGCTCTAGGCATATGGCATGACACACAAGGGCAAGGCGACGTCCGACGTCACCTTCAACGTGGACGACCCGCCCGAGGCGTACAGCAACCCGACAATCCAGCCCCGCATCACAAATTACGTCACGACGGCAAGGGAGGTTCGTGGGGCAGACTTCGATCCAGTGACACAGCCTATTGATGGAGAAAGCGTCATGAGGAGTGGAGGCGGCAAGACGCATGGACGGTACTGGATTGGTGACAGTCTCCTGGTCCCGTCCGAGGTTCCGTTGCTCTCGCAGGTTCGATCTCGAGATAGGGGCACGAGCTCAGGCCCGCCCATACAATGGCGGCCCACCATTACGGAGAGCTTGCACGAGCAGTTCCAGGTTATTTCTGTTCTCTGCGTCGTTCATTGACATTTTCATATGTTTGCTTTGTATTCTAATGTGTAGATCAAATATTGTAGGCCCAGCTTGCGGCAGAGAGGGCCGAGCGGGAGAGGCAGGTAGAAGAGGCGCAGAGGCGCGCCGATGAGCAGATGCGACAGATGGCCGAGGCCCACCAGAGGCAGATGGATGCGATACAAGAGGCCCACAATCAGCAGTATGCCTCCGTGCTTCAGTACATGCAGACTCTTGGTCACGCGGTGGCGCCACAGGCGCAACTCCCTCCACTACCGCAGGTGTACTTGCCTCCAGTCCCTCGACCGGCTACTATTTCTCCAGTGAGCTACTTTCGAACCCTCCTCTTTTTGTTTCTCGTAGTGACCTACAATGACTTCATATAAATGCTCAAAACCTTACATTCATGTTCTCATCGTGGTATACAACTTACAAATGTTAGCAAAACCTAGAATGACGTAGAATTCAAAAATGACTTGTACAAATGACCCGTATTATCATTTCTCACTTTAAATCCTACGCAGAATCTATCGGCGGTATCAAACAAGTGGTCGCCGCCAGTTCAGCAGAGTCCTTGGGGCGGGATGCAGTGGGTGCCGCCTGGCCCTCAGTAGCCGTTTCGCCTTCAGCAGCCGCCTCACAGTTGGCCGGGGATGATGACACAACCACAGGCATCTGGGTGGGGGTCATGGCCACAGCAGCAGCCGACGGGGGGGTCGGGTTCCCAGTCGCCGCATGATGACGCGGCGAATGAGTGAGTTCGTAAACTACGCACCTTTTATTTGCATTTGGACATTTGTGAGTTGCTGGACCTTTGTGACTTCGACTTCGTGACTTGTACTTGCATTTGGACTCGTTATTTGCATTTGTGGATTATGTGATGAATATTACCTGCCCGTGATGATTATTAGCTGCCTGTAATAATTATAATATGCCTGCGATGAATATTAGCTGCCTGTGATGAATATTGTATATCTGTGATGATTTCTGTGATTTGTGGGCTGTTTTGACGCTGCTGGTAATTTTTTTTAAAAAAAGAAATAGGCTTTGCCGAGAGCTAAATCCATTGCTCTCGGCAAAGACTCCTCTGTGCCGAGAGCCAAATCCACTGCTCTCGGCAAAGGTGCCTGACGTGGCTGCCTGGGACGCTCCTTTGCCGAGAGCAGGAGCCACGTGGCTCTTGGCAAAGGAGCGTGCCATGGGGCCATGCGCAGGCCTCTGCCGAGAGCGGCGGTCCCCGGCTCTCGGCACAAGCGCCCTCTTTGCCGAGAGCGAGAGCCACGTGGCTCTCGGCAAAGCCGCGTGCCGTTGGGCCCTGCGCAGACCTCTGCAGAGAGCGGTGGTCAACAGCTCTCGGCATAGGCCTGCTCTTTGCCGAGAGCTCTGTGCCACGGCTCTCGGCAAAGAACTTGGGCCCCACGCGTAACGGCGTGACCCGGGGGACGGTGTGAACGCCTCTGCCGAGGGTCAGGTGGGCCTCTCGGCACATATCAGCCGAGAGGATATCCACCGGCTCTCGGTAAAGCGGCCTTTGCCGGCTCAGATGAGCCGAGAGGCCTTTGCCGAGAGCTTCCTCTCGGCAGAGCCTCTGCCGAGAGGAAAATGCCCTCTGCCGAGAGGAACCCCGCTCTCGGCAAAGTGCTCGATTCCGGTAGTGTAGTTTCACTTTCAAACCTAAAACTACTTAGCCCGTTCACTTGGGTGAAAAGAAATAATGAAGTGGTAAATAAATAGTGCTGGAATAGTATTTCTTGTGAGAGAAGATGTGATGGATGTGATGGGTAAAAAGTGATTTTCACTATTCCTTTTTAACCATGTGGAGGCTGTACATTACTGGATAGTGGCCACAGTATATGCATGGCACATATTTGGATACTGTGGCTTATCTCTTTGGAGTTTCGATGCAGGTCGATAGTTGTGTCGATTTGCACTCATGATATGTCAAATTATATGCTTTTGCCAAATAGAAAACCGAAAGCAAATTTCCTTGGTACATGCATGGCTGTGGCATGCTCAATTCACCAAATTTTCAGATAACTCGGTTGGTAGTCTAAAATAGAAATCCTCAAAAGTGTTTGTAAGTGCTGATTTCCGGAAGCGGAATTAATTGATGTAATTATGTAAATCAAGAGGCCAAAAGACAAGACGACTGAACAACTTGGTAACTTTGGAAGGAATCTGTTCGATCTTTTTTTTTCGCGTCTTGGTTAGTCCAGAATGCTCATTTCAGTAAAAGAGGAAGCGCAAACATGGGTAAAAGCTGGAGCCCAGAAGCTTCAAAACTTTAACGAAACAGTAATCACTGCCTTTCTATGTTTTTTCGTTTCTTTTTACTAGTGGGAGAGCCCAGCAGTTTTTCCCAAAAGATGTTATGTGCTTGTGAGTTTGCCAACGCTATACAGCATTAATTTTTTCATGTTTTGTTCTCTGTTCTTTGTGGTGCCTCAGGCGGTGATGCTGTCGCAGTGTCGCTAGGCTGGTTTTTTAGCCCCTTGTGCTCAAGTTGGACAAGGCCTGCTTTACCACCAAGTAATGCATGGGTGTCAAGAGAAGGCTTTGCCAATTGCGCAACGCCGCACCCTCTTCTGCGACTGCCGGGATTGGAATAGAAGCATGTGCAGAGTGTGCGTGGACCGCTTCTATCGGTCTCACCCACGCTGTTTCCATCACATGGCGACTGAGCTAGAACGAGCACAGGCTCCTTGAGATGTTCCCCTCAAGGCAACAGCCACAAAGCCAGCGGCAATAGAACAATTCATCCATCTCACATTCCCAGTGCACCCCATCCCAAGCCACTGGCAATTTAATTTGCTCGCCTCGCCCTCCAATACACAACAGACGATTTCATGCTACAAACGAGTCACAGACAAAACTCTCTCTATTTTCGGGCTAGCTATATATGTAGCAGCAAGGTTTAGCTAGGAGTGCTAGGACTTCATGTCTAACATATATATAATGCAATAGTGCTTCACCGAACCGTTTCCTCCTTTTATGAAAAAGAGGGTTCCTTGCATATAGTACTAGTAGTACTAGTACATTAGCTATTAAGATGTGTCATCTAAGTAATTTGCTAGTACAAAGGATCAGAATAGCACATGGTTTACATCATTGTGTCACCAGAACAATACATTCATATGTACACGTAGAAACGCATAATAGTGAACGTGCTTGAATGGCACATACTGGAATATGCTGCACCGAGGCACGCTATGTGCCACACCCAGGCAAAAGATCTGACAGAACAATTTTTTTTTGAAAGTAACAGAACAATTTTCTTAATATGCCACTACTAATACAGTCAGGAAATGGCATAATGGTGCTTTTTCAAAGTCTCCAGAACTTTGTTTGCATTTCTTCTAAGTTAGTAGAAAAAAATGGCTTCGGCGTGCTTAATTTCGTTCCTGCGCATGATCTGTACGCTCCGACGATCAAGCCTTGCATTGGCTGGTGTCCCAGGTGGTTGGCAATGGACGGTGGACGCTCAGTGCGAGACAGTTTTCGGCTATGGGTGTGTTTAGAAGTTCAAATTTTTCTAAAAAACATCCCATCATCTATCACATCCCATCACATCACCTCACACTATTCATCTGACGCTACAGTGTATTTTGCACCAATTTTGGCCAGAATTGTCAAACTTTGCCCAAACATTTGGGCTCTAAACACACCCTATCTTGCGAGAAGTTGGATCGCACATCACGACGCGATGGGGCGCGGGTGAGCCATTGTAGCGAACATGGCCCCATATGCCATTAGTTCGAGTTTGATTTTGGTGATTCATGACAACATGATTAATGGGACTAACCATATTGTTTAGCATGTCCTTTTAGACATTTCTAGGTCCCATGGATGCAAAAATACCACATGCCAAATTGAGAAGATAGTCTATTTTTCAAGGGTCAAAACCGCGGAAGAAAAGGAAGGAAATTGACACCGTCAGATGAACCGACGGTACCATCGGTGCAAGCATCGGTGTACTTGGTATACTGCGCAGCAGGCAAAATGAAGATGACACCGTCGGATGATCCGACGGTCCAGTTTCTAAATGCGCCGGATGAATTGCAGAGAAGGAGCAGCGAAGACAGTAGCACCGGATGATCCGACGGTCCGAGAGAGGACACCATCGGTCTATCCGACGCTCAGTTTGAATCAAGATAGAGACGCGCCAAGACGAAGCCTTCAGCACCGGATGAACCGATGCCTTGGTCAAGTGGAAGCATCGGTCTATCCGACGGTCACGAAGCAGCATACAGAGACATTTTGGCCGCGAGGTTTTCAGCACCGGATGAACCGACGCACCGTCGGTGTATAGCGTCGGAACAGTTGTGTCAGCAGAGCTGCAACGGCTAAGTGACGTGGAGGGCACCGGATGAACCGACGCCCTGGAAAAGCATAGCATCAGTTCATCCGACGCTACCTTTTTCAGTGGTCGTTAGCCAATGGCTAGCTGAGTGCTTTGGGCTATTTATACCCCCTCCACTCACCCATTTGAGGTGGCTGGATTGTGTAGAAGTGCAGAGGAGTTCAAGACACCTAGAAGATCATATCCAATCCATCCAAGTGCTTAATTGCTCATCCTTAGATTTGCATATGCTTAGTGTATGTGCTTAGTGCTAGGCTTAGCTTAGAGCTGAGTGAGTGCAAGGTTGTGCCAACCTTGTGAGGTGATTCTTGAGTGAATCAAGGTGTACAAGATTCGCCGGAAGCCTTGGGGCCTAAGTGGCTCACCGGCAATCGTCATCGACCCTCCGGCTTGGTGTGGAGCGGCGAGGACACTTTGTGCGGGGGACGTGGAGACCCCCTTCCTTGGTGGAGAAGCTCCTTAGTGGAGGCGGCATCAAGGTGACCAAGGGAGCTTGGCAAGTGCCTAAGTGGCTAGCCTTTGTGGCGAGTCAAGTGGTGCTCTTGGGAGAGACTTGGTGACCGGGAAGCAATACTCTTGTGTGAGTGCTTCAACAACGTGGACTAGGGGTGGCTTAGTGCCTACCGATACCACGGGATAAATCGCGTGTCAAGAGTTTGCTTCCTCTCATCCCTCTTTACGTTTCCGCATTTACTCTATTGCAATCTTTGCTTGCCTTTACTTTCCTAGAGTAGTATCATGCTAGGATTGGCTATAGGTTGCAAACCTTATTTTGGGATGCGAGTTTCACACTAGAACAACCGTAGTTGCACATCTAGGTAGTATGTTCTAGTTTTACTTTATGCAAAAGTAGTGAAACCATAGGTTAAGGTTTTTAAAAGTCTAATTCACCCCCTCCCCCTCTTAAACTACGAGCATCCGATTTCTTACAGCCGTGACTTGGATCGCAACTGGGAAGGCTACAAATCCCAACACAAGATCTGGTACCAATTCTTGGGGAATGTGTTAGCGGTCCTCACTAGCGGCTTGTGTCTTCACCAACGAGCGTGTCGCGGTTTTCTTCTGCCCATCAGCAGCAAGCACACTGAACCCCGGAAAAAGATATTTCCACGTTGAACTCGTTTTCCTTGTGCATCCCATTCCCACGCAGCAAAAAATCCTGCCAATACTGCTACAAAGGGGTACTGATGATAATGCAAGCTAAGGAAGCAAGCCCATACATATATAGGGCCGGCAGTTGGGCATAGGCTGCACAGTAGCACGGTACGCAGTGGAAATGTCTATTTCTTCACCAATCAGCTAGTAGCTGATAATTAACATGTCACTATTTCAAAAAAAGAAGAAGATAATGAACATGTCCTGTCAGAGTTGTTCACGAATTTATTGTGCAGAGCAGCAGCTCAATAATCACAAAATCAGATCAAAAGGATTAATGGAAGGACCAGTGAGGCATATATATATATATATATATATATGGGGAACCATAAAACTTTTCGATTGTATCACTTTGATGTAATTTAATATAGAATTTCACCCCTTTGCACCAAAGTGAACCAGGCGAAATTCACCCCCTACGCCCCGTTCACTTTGGTGCAAAAGGGTTGAAATTCCCTATTCATCCCATCATATTCATCACATCTACCATCACTTTTTCACCCAACTAAACACCTTCAATTCAATTTTCACTATTCACTATCACTTCACTCATCATATCCTCACATATTTTCTCTCACCTCACTTTTCATCACATCAAAATCCATCACATCTTCTCTCACAAAAATATTATTTCAACACTATTCATACACACTTCTCACTCTCTTTTCACCTCATGACACATCCCCACCACTTTTTCACCAAACTAAACACCTCACATATTTTCACATTTCATCCACTATTTATTTCTCCCCCTTTTCACCTAACCGAACAGGGCAGTTAGCAAAACAATATATATGGGGAACCGTCTTATTTAACTGGAGTCAATCGTCATGCTTTCAATACCTATCACGTTAGTTTGCTAAAGAGAATTGTGCTGGATTAAGCAAAGTTCACCACGCTAGCTCAGCTGACCCCGATAATAATAATATAGCACATGACCCCAGCCTTGTTGCATTATTGTGGATTAATGTTGGGGAATCGACCAAATTTGGTCACCCTCGAGTCGTCGAATGAAACACAATTTTTCTATAAACACAGTTTTTCCTCGAAAACGGCTAAGTCTCGATCGAAGTTTTCAGCAAATATGGGATTTATAACAAAATTTTTGGAGTCTTGATGTACGAAGTCTATAGAAAGATGCATTTTTATGTTTCCTAGGTTTGGGTGAACTTTGAAGGTAACAAATCCTAGATTTCTTGTGAAAGTAGGGAGAAATGACGTCATTTTTTTGGGTAAAAATGATGTTATTCTCAACAAAGGATGGGCCAAATATAAGAGTTTGTGCAAAATACGAAGTTCCTTGAAAGGAATCTTCTCTCTTGTTCTTGCAGGTTGCGAGGTTGGGCGGTGATTTGGGAATGATAAAGTGGATTCCTGGGGCTAAGGACAAGAAGAAGCACACCTCGGAGTTCAAGAAGATGTGAGATGTGTAAGTTTCACCAAAGATGACGTCAGCTTCGATAAGGCTGACGTCTGTTCAAGTGAATTTGATGAAGAAGGAGGAGAAGAAATCTCAATCTTAAAGGTGAAACTCGGAGTTGAATCAGTCAATAGCGTGATGAAGAAGATAAAGGAAACATGAGAATCTTGGCTACGCAAGACGTAGGAAGCTTAGCCACGTAAGGGCATTCTTGTAAATAAATGAGAAGTTGGATCACACATCACGACGCGATGGGGCGCGGGTGAGCCGCGACTTGGATCGCACGTGGGAAGGCTACAAATCCTAACACAAGACCTAGAGTGTTTGGATGGAGGGGTAAATGAAGCAAATTGGGCAAATTTATCCTAAATTTACTTCTAAGATGCCAAACATGTGGGACAAATGTGGTGGGGCAAATGTTTTACCCCCTAATTCCATGTACCCTAAAAGGTGTCAAATGTGGGGAAAATTTAGGTGGGCCCCAGACCTCTCTCTCCCATCCTGCCCCCTCTCCCGCGGGCTCCCACCCGCCACGCTGCCGCTCGCACCCAGCTCGCCGTGAATACCCAGCAGGGCGTCGCCGCCCCAGGGAGGAGGAGGAGGGCTTCCCACCCGCGGCCGCCAAGGGAGGAGGAGGAGGGCTCCCACTCGCGCCACCGCCGACTCTCTCTGACGCCACCTCCCTTGACTCGGGCGGCGGGATCTGCAAGACACCACCCCAACCCTTCCCACATCCTCTGTGCCGCCGTCTCCCAAGAAGATGGAGGGTGAGGGCACCGGCGACGACGGGTTGGAGCCGCTGTTTCCTTAGGCGGGTGGCACCTTCTCCCGCGGCTTCAACCAGTTCTCCCAAGCGGATTTGACCGGTGGCGTGTAGGCCCACAGAACGACCATGGAGTCCTTCGACCTCAACTCCCAGGCAGACAACTTCCCTCATATCGGCGACTACCAGTCCTACCTTGAAGGCGGCGCGTTCCCTGCAGGCACCTCCATGACCATGGAATCCGACCTCCCTCCTATTCCCGGCAACCACCACCTCGGTGTCCACAGGCGTGATAGGGTGGAGCCAAAGGGGAGTTGATGCTGGTGGACACGGCCGGCAGTTGGACTTCCTTGGCGCATCATCGTCGAGGGCAGCCGCCAGTGGCCGTGCCATTCCTCCGTCGGGTGCAACTAAAGGTCGTGCCATTCCTCCGTCAAGCGCAGCCCGAGGCCATCAGTGTGGAGCCTCTGCGTCCTCAGGCCGTGCCAGCGCCTCTGCGTCTTCAGGTCATGGCCGCTCCTCTCGTCGCAGTGGTCGTGCTCGTGGTCAAGGATGTAGTGCTAGCTAGTAGCTGGTTTTAGGATTTAGGGTTTTAGGGTACACGCAGTAGTGTCTAGTGTCTAGAGGGAGACTGTGACACCCAACGGATAGCGTATTAAGATTTCTGTAATACAACATCGTTCGCATAACAGGAACGAAAGCATACGGTTGCTCCACTGACGAGATAACTCAATCACATCTTCTATCTAATGCAAAGCTACGTAGCGTGCTTTTGCGTATTTTCCTCGACATACAAGCCACGGCAAGCAGTAGAAATATTTTCACACTAGACACTACGCGCGCGCCATGATGTCCACGCAAGCAAGCAGTAGAAATATATATTTCTTCACCAACCAGCTAATAGCTGATAAGTATAACCTGTCTTGTCAGTTCACGAATTTATCTTGTGCAGAGCAGGAGCTCAATAATCATGAAACCAATTACAGTAGTTCAAAAGGACTGGAAGGACCAGTAGTAGTAAGGCATACACGGAACCGTCTTATTTATCAACTGGAATCAGTTGTGCTTTCATATCAAGATGTATAATGTTAGACGACACTTATACTTCCAGGAAGCATTATTGCAGTTGTTAAAGAGAATTGTAATGTTTTAAGCATAGTTCGCCAAGCTCAGAGCTGCCCTTGTGCCACCGTTAGCTGTTTCGGGAAAGATAGTTCGATCCGTCTGCCTTGCAAAGAAGTTGGACGCGACACCACCTCTTCCGTGTCATGGCGCGCGCGTGGACGAAGTGCAGCTCCGTGCCTCCATCCCATATGCGTGTGAAGCATGCGTGGACGGTTGGCGCCATCCCAGCATCGCACCGGAATGCGCATTCATCCCGATGTCGCCAACTCACCATGCTCGCCTGTGGCTGGTGTACAACTAGCGAGCACTTTGGTGCTACTTCTCGCCAGCGGAAGCGCGGCAAACCCTGAAGAATAGGATGAACACGTTCGACTCATATTCCCTGTGCATCCCATTTCCCAGGTAGCAAAATCTAGCATTTGCTGAAACTACGGCCGTCTCAACTTGCTCATCTCCTCACCACTATCATCTTGCATTCTAAGCTCTCGAAGCGATTTTCCAAAAGATTATCCCGAGCTCGAAGTCGGTGAGCTTTACAACTGATGTACTGAAGCCTCTCACGCTACATTATATATATTGTTGTCTTGCGTCTCTTTTTTTTTTGGGTGATCGGCAGAAGCTTATAAAAGACTGACCCGGTCCAGTTTTTATCGAAAAAGTTGTTGATACATGTGCGTTGCTTTGGGATTTCGTACCTCTGAGAGCCTGTTTAGTTGCCAAAATTTTTGGCAAAAAAATTTTGGCAGCCCCTTCGAAGGTCTATTAGAGGTAAAAAATATAGACTAATTACAAAACTAATTACACGAATGAACGGGAAATCGCGAGACGAATCCATTAAGCCTAATTAATCTATCATTAGAGATTGTTTACTGTAGCATGACGTTGTCTAATCATGGCATAATTAGGCTCGTTAGATTCGTATCGAAAAGTTAGGTAGGGGTTATGGAATGAGTTTTGTCATTAATTCACATTTAATATTCCTAATCAGTGTCGGAAGATTGATGTGACGGGTAGTTGGGAAAAATTTTAGGAACTAAACAAGACCTGAATTTATTTGGGTGACAGCCATACTCCCTCTGTCTCAAAATAAAGTGTCATTTTCGCTTTTCAAGAAAATCAAATGATTTTAATTTTGACCAAATATAGATAAGAAAATATTAATATTTATAGTACATAATTACTATCATTAGATAGATCGTTGAATCTATTTTAATAATTAACTTATTTAAAGATAGAATATTACTGATATTTTTTATAAATATAGTCAAAATTAAGAATGTTTGAATGTCACGATATCATAGTGACAATTATTTTAGGACAATGGAAAGCTAGAACAAACAAAAGTACATTACTGGGTAGGCAGTGGTGGTCACAGGATGGAACTTATTTTTTATACTATGGCTTATCCTTGTCAGTGCACATGTCAATCATTTTGTGGATTTGCACTGATGGTTTATCAATTCTAATGGTTTCTTTTCGGATCTGGGCATACACATGTTATCTTTTCCTGGTAAGAATGTAAGGTTGTGAGACATGCCGAATTCATCAGAATGTCAGATTCTAATGCCGGTGGTAAATGTCAGAAGTACAATATATAGAACTGAAATTTGTATTATGACTTTTGGAAACAGAACCGTTCGTGAATGCATAACCAGGAGCCGAGAAGGCAAGGCAGAACAAAACTACTTGGGAACTATAATCAGGTAGCTAGGTTGTTTTTCTTTTTGCCCCATTGCAGACATTCGTGGAGTTGGACAAAGGTTCGACGACACGCTGCCAAGCAGTGCATGAGGGTCAAGAGAAGCTTTTACAATGCTGCGCTCCCTTCCACAACTACTGGGTTTGGAAGAATTCGTGTAGTGTGCAGCACACGCGATCGCGCTTCTCTTGGTACATGCGACTGTGTTAGAATGAACAAAGGCTCCTTGGGATCTTCCGGTCAAGGCAGTAGCCACAAAACTTGCAGCAAATCCAGTTCACCTATCATTCATTCCCAGTGCATCCCAGCCCCAAAAGCAGCATGTCTTTCAATATATCTCGCCACCGGCATTTCAACATGCTCACACCTCGCGCTCCCATGGACAACTAGACAATCGGTCTCATGCTACGGATGAGTTACGGACCAAAAGTCCCTCTATTTATGGGGCTATATATATATGATTTCTCTAGGGTGTTACAGTTTCCCTCTAGATACTAGTACTAGAGATCGTTAATTTTTTCTACCTTGTACATGTTTTATGTCGTCCGTTTGGTAGAAGCTTACAAAAGATCAACACCCCTGGCCCTGGGCCCAGCTTCAATTCTATTAAAATTGCCAGGAATAATAATGCAGTTTAGAGCAAAGTTCTTGCCAAACAGGCACCACTGGAAACGTAAATAAATGTTATTAAGTCCCATCTGTCTGCAATCTTTTAAGCATATTTTTGTTTTCATTGAACAAAAAGGAATTCCTCCTTGTGTAATGATTTTGCTATCACGACAGGCTCAAAACACATGCTAATTTTGATGAATAGATCAGTATGTGCAGCTGTTAGTTTTGGCCTGCAAAATTACATCAGGATGTCACTACCCATAGAGGTAAAGTCATGATTTTTCGACCTCTGGGACATCACACTGTCAGATTTTTACATAATTCTTAGCTTTTCTGAAAGCCAGATAAACTAAGCTTGGAACAGAAAATCAGTTCCAACAAAATTCTAGAATATCATTTGCATTTGCTCTGGAAAATATAAAAAAATAAGCCTCCTTCACGTGGGTTTCCATATGCATCATTATTTTTGCATGCCTTGCTCGAAGCTGTTCGCGGACAAAGGTTTCAGGATCGACATAATTTATTTTTTTAAGACGTGCAAAACACGTTTTTAAGCAAATATGGCCTCATATGCCATTTGTTCGAGTTTGATTTCGGTGATTAATGACAACATGATCAATGGGACTAACCATATTGTTGAGCATGTCTTTGAAGACATTTCTAGGTCCCATAAATGCAAAAATACTACATGCCAAAATGAGAAGATAGTATATATTTTGAGGCAAAACCGACAAGAAGAAAAAGAAGAAAAGAGCACCGTTGGATGAACCGACGGTACATAGGAAGAGGCGTCGGTGCAAGCGTTGGAGTACTTGGTACACTGCGTGAAGGAGGCTCAGATTACACAGACCGTCGGATGAACCGACGGTATATTTTCTAGTTGCACCGGATGAATTCCCGGAGGAGAAGCAGCACGGTCAGCAGCACCGGATGAACTGATGGTGTAGCAGCGGATCATCTGACGGCCATGTGTTTGCTAACAGTAAGGTTTTGGCCATGAAGTCTTCAGCACCAGATGAACCGATGGTTACAAGGGTTGAGCAGCGGTTCATCCGATGACGCCAAAGAAGCTAACAGAGAGGTTTTGGCCGCGGAGTCTTCAGCACCGGATGAACCGATGGAGCGTCGGTCGAAGCGTCGGATGAAAGGTGTTAGCAGGGCTGCAACAGCTATGTGACGTAGAGGGGGGCACCGGATGAACCGATGACCCTGAAAAGCAAGCGTCGGTTCATCTGACGGTACACTTTTCAGTAGCTGTTAGCCAACGGCTAGCTTCATGCCTTGGGCTATTTATACCCCCTCTACTCGCCCATTTGAAAAGGCTGGATGTTGAGGAAGACCAGAGAAGTGTGAGACACATAGAAGATCATATCCAAGTCATCCAAGTGCTAAATTGCTCATCCAAAGGCTTTGCACATGCTTGGTGTGTGTGCTTAGTGCTAGGTTAGCTTAGAGCTGAGTGGGTGCAAGGTGCGCCTACCTTGTGAGGTGATTCTTGAGTGGATCAAATTGTACAAGGTGCGCTGGAAGCCTTGGAGCCTAAGAGGCTCTCCGGTAAACGTCTTCGACCCTCCGGCTTGGTGTGGAGCGGCGAGGACACTTTGTGCGGGGGACGTGGAGACCCCCTTCCTTGGTGGAGAAGCTCCTTAGTGGAGACGGCATCAAGGTGACCAAGAGAGCTTGGAGAGTGCCTTTGTGGCCGAGCCTAAGTGGTGCTCTTGGGAGAGACTTGGTGACCGGGAAGCAATACTCTTGTGTGGAGTGCTTCGACAACGTGGACTAGGGGTGGCTTAGTGACTACGGATACCACGGGATAAATCGCGTGTCAAGAGTTTGCTTCCTCTCATCCCCCTTTATGTTTTCGTATTAGTTTCTTGCAATCCTTGTTTGCCTTTACTTTCCTAGAGTAATATCTTGTTAGGATTGGCTATAGGTTGCAAAATTTGTTTTGGGATGGGAGTTTCACACTAGAACAACCATAGTTGCACATCTAGGTAGCATATTCTAGTTTATGTTTTGAGCAAATTGTGATGACCCCAGGCTTAAGGTTTTAAGTTGCCTAATTCACCCCCTCCCCCTCTTAGGCTACGAGCATCCGATTTCTTACAAGTGGTATCAGAGCCAGGACTCACTTCCTTCACAAGGATTCGCCAATTCGATTGGCAATTTGTAAAAACCGACTCATTTGATCGGTTAGGCTTCACCACCTAGTGAGTTGCTCAATAGAGGAATGAAAGGGGTGGATATCATAGGTTTGGCTCCACATTTCGATGGCACGGGTTATCCTCGTTGGAAGGTTCTCATGGAAGCTTATTTACAAGCTAAGGATCTTGATGTTTAGAGGGTCACCAATGAGGGTGTTAGAAATGATACCAAAAAGGAAAAACAATTTGATGTTATTGCAAAGAGTATCATTTTATCCTCTCTAGATGTAGGTGTTTTCAATAGAGTTTTTACTAGTAAAAATGCTCTTGTGCTATGGAATACCATCAAGGAACAAAATGAAGGTTCAAAAGAAGTAGCTAATGAACGCTATGATTGTCTCCCTGAGAAATTCAATAGCTTTAAGCAACTTGAGAATGAAAATGCTGAATCTATGTACTCACGCCTAAATGTTCTTGTCAATGAGATTAATACTTTAGGTGTGAAGGACATCACAGACTTGAACATGAACCGCAAGATCCTTCAAAGTCTCCGGAAGCCCGAGTATGACTTGGTGAAAGCTATCATCTATGAAAAGAAGCTTGAAGAGTTGAAGCCATCTCAAATCTTGAGCAAGATCATGGCACATGAATTACTTTCCTAGAGTAGTATCTTGCTAGGATTGGCTATAGGTTGCAAAACTTGTTTTGGGATGAGAGTTTCACACTAGAACAACCATAGTTGCACATCTAGGTAGCATGTTCTAGTTTATGTTTTGAGCAAATAGTGATAACTCTAGACTTAAGGTTTTAAGTTGCCTAATTCACCCCCTCTTAGGCTACGAGCATATGATTTCTTACAGTTTTTCATTAAGAGAAGAGAACGAGTTACAACGAAGCAACATTAGGAGAGATCCCAAACTGCTAAGAACAGAAACAGAAAGAAAAGAGACTTCTCTACATCACCACCACACCCAACTAAGAAAGAAAAAGCGAAGCCTAGCCTGCAAGAAGGAACGCCAAGAACACACGCTCATCATCGGGAGCCAACAATCCAAGCAGAAGGAGGCAGAACGAAGACGTCAAGCAGGATGATGCCACCGAGGAGGGAACGACGTGAACACCGTCATCATTCGTCTGTCCAAGGAGGAACTGACCCAGTTTTCACCAAGCGGACCAAATGGCATTGGGGCCACAACGACAACGCCTCCAGTGAGGTAACTACACAAAAGATGCAGTCGTTGTCGGCACCAACCGAAGTCTTGCAAGGCTTTTGCCATGCCCCAACACCAACTCCTCGCAGCCGACCTTCAAAGCTTGGGTGGCAGACTGATGGAAACGCAGCACGTGAACCATGGCGACAACAACAGGGAACAAGAGCAGGCCGACGAAAGACAACCCCCCCCCCCGGAACGACGACGGAGACAGGCAACCCCAGGCTCGGCCTCAGAACGGCGGTGCAAAAGACCCGAGAAGAAAGGAAGGAAGGAGCGACTTTGGAACTGGCGGTGGAGTGGAGCCGACGGAGACGAAGCCGAAGGTGGAGCGGAGTTGATGCCGGGGGGGGGGGTTGACGACCGGCGACGAAGCGTGAGGGACGGGGGCAACCGACGCGCCCCCAAGCCCGGCCTCAGCACCGACGGCGCCCAGACCCACCCAGAGTGAGGGCATCAAGCATCGGCGGCGGAGGAGGAGGGGGCGCCCTGGGGAGGGGCTGCAGCCGGAGCAGCACCGCGAGCCCGACCGCCCACACCCGCACCAAGGGGAAGGGGCTGCAGATGCCGACGGAGAAGGAGGAGGCGCCGCACGGTGAGGGCTGCAGCCGGAGCAGCACCACCGCAACCCCGGCCGCCCGCGCCCGCGCGAAGAAGAAGGGGCCATGGTCGCCGACAGGGGGAGGGAGGAAGGCGCGGCTGCCGGGAGCCGCGACCGCCGGCGAGAGTCGCTGCCGACGGCGAGGAGGTTAGGATGCCTTCCACCGGAGCATCGAAGAGGAGTAGGTCTTTGACGGCGCCGGCCCCGCAAACGTAGCCTGCCGACGTCGACAGCCTAGATCGGCGGCGGCGCCGACCGCCAGATCTAGGGTTGCTCGAACCTGGGCACGGCGGCGGCCCAGGTAGCAACGCCAGATCCGGGACCCGACGGAAGCAGCCAAGGGGCTCACCCCGACCCCGCGGAGGGGAGGCCGCCGGAGCCGAGAGCCGGAAGCACCGCTGGAGTCGGCGACGGCGGACGCCCAACGAAGGAGGGCGGCTGACGTAGCCCAGCGCGCGTCGCCAGGCCCTCCCCCGACGCCCCAGATCTAGATCTAGGGAAGAAGAATGGGGACGTGAGACGGAGGAGGGTGAGGCGTCGGGAGATGCCGAGCGGGGAGGTCGCCGGTGCCTGGAGCCCGCCGACGCAGGCCAGGGTGGGGGTAGGCGAGGTAGGTGGGCAGGGAGGCGTGCGCCAACGCAGGCCATGGTGGGGAAGAAGTGACCTTGGCGTGTGGTGGTGAGGGAAGGAGAGGGAGAGGGAGGGGAGAGGGAGAAGGAGAGAAGGAGGAGGGGCGCGCGGCCGCTGCTGCCGTCGTAGACGGCGACGGCCTTCGGGTGCAGCGGCGGCGGGGAGCTCGGGCGGCGCGGTGGGGGCCCTCGAGTCGCCCCCGCGGAGGAGAGCGACCCGAGAGAGGGGGGACTATGATCGACATAATTTATGGCACCTGAAGCAACCACCGAGAAAGCACGTGGCACGTACGTGGCCAGAAATGGAGGATCAAGAGCATCGGTTGAGAGATCAGAGCTTGTTGTCAACTATCCCACCGTCGCACAATGCCCAGCAGCATGCCAATGATTTCCGGTGCATCGAGGGGCAAAAACGGCTTCAGCATGTCTCAATGCTCATTTCGGCCTGCCCAGTCAGACATTATAGTTTAGCTTAGGTTCCCCATGCATCCCACTCCCAAAAGAACCATGACCATGCCGTGCAGGAGCCACCACCACGTCAACCATTTTTTCAGCTTTTCATGGTCGTATGGTGTTCCAACCTAATTTCCACTGAAAAACTTAGCAAAGCTTCTGTGCCAGCCGCTAATATAACCAAACTACTTGCAACCGCAATTTCTCAAGTGTGGTACTAGGTTATGTGAAAACTAGGGTCACCAATTTATGATCTAGCTTGTGCCTATGGGGGTTGAAGTTGAACTACTTCAGGTCCAGCTGCTATATATATGATTTGTGTTTCGTTCCGATCCCAACTACCAACCAGACAATTGATGCATACACACAACATTACTATTCCTTTTTCTATGTTTAGTTGCTGGAGGTATATACATATACACGGTACCAATCAATCAATGGACTATAAGAGAGACCTCGTGCTCTACCAGTGATGAGTTACAGTTTTAGTTTAAAGAACAGCAAAGGTATTACATTGACGACTTGAGACGCAAAGAGCTTACTGACCCTCTCTACTATACCCCCTCTAAACACAGGTGACCATAACAAGTACAAAGCAAAATATTCAAAGCAAATCGTGACTTCAACTCCCCATCTCGATCCAACAATGTCATCCCTCCACCCTGTTCAAAACGCTGCTTCAAAACGCAGGGTTCTTGGTGGGGCTCTAATGGAGGCAGTCGGCGGTAGGAAGGGCTCCAGCCTCCAGACCCCCCCCCCCTACACACCTAACGCTGGTTCCGTCGTTGTATCAACCTCTCAGGGTTACAAGCTTGATCAACTGCACGACACAGTATATATCCACCCGCGATAAAGATCTCCCACACAAATTTAAATTGGTTCTTTGGTAAGTCCATTTCACCGAGCGGACCCTCTTGACTATATGTTCCTTCACTCTGAATTCCTATTGCAACCCATTTCTAGGAATCTCCAAATCGTCATAGATATTTTACTCCTCCATCAACATCATTGTCTTTCTCCTAGCATCCAGCTATTACGTGAAAGCTACAATTTGGTGTCCTAAAAATGCTATCTGAGAAGCAAGCTATTGTTTATTGGTATATAGTAGGCTTCATATATCTTGTCAGTTCATGAATTTATCTTGTGCGGATCGGAACAATGCAGCTCAATTAATCATTAAATAGTTCAAAAAGATTGGGAGGATCACAAAGGTACGAAGCAAAGGGAGCAATATTATTTATATAGTAACTGTTGGGTTTAGTCCCACATCAGGAATTGATGGGGAGGAGCACAACATATAGGTGGGGACGGTCCTCACCCAACATGCTAGTATTTTGGGTTGAGTTAGGCCCAGGATCTTGTTGTTGTGGGCTCTGGTGTACCTAAGGCTTGGTGGGGCGTCGGCTCGTGTGTACAGCGGGTCGGTCCGGATTCCGCTACGCCACTCTAACAAGTGGTATCAGAGCCGGAGGCTGGAAAAACCCTGGAAAACATCTTCGGCTCCGGGGTCAGATTGTTGTGACTGGAAAGTTGGACTCGAGGGGAGAGTTGGGGCGTCGGTTTATTGTGATCGGATAGTTGGACTCGGGGGGAGAGTTGGGGCGTCGGCTCGTGTGTATAGCTGGTCAGGCTGGATCCCGGTGCGTCACTCTAACAGCCACCGGCCATGCTTTCTCTGATGATTAGGGTCACTACGAACCTACGAAACCGCGCCGCAAGCCCGCGTTAGTGGAGCGGTCCACGCAGGTATGCTCACGATACCCAGCGGTGTCGCAAGCAGAGAAGAACTCCGCCTCCACTCTTTGGCAGAAAAATTGGCCTACCAATTGCTGAAATTGGCAGAGGAAACGCAAAGAAATTCATTTGAAGTTTCAGAATTTTTTTCAAAAAAAATGTCTAGCGGTGGCGCATGCTGTAGTCTCCGGTCCCCTGGCCTGTTTCCCTCCGACGCCCTGTTCTACATCCAAGTACCGGCCCCGTCAGGCCACCACTCTCTGCATCTCGTTTATACCATCCTTGGGTCTGCGAGCGCCATCTCTTGTGCGATTGTCGTGAACTAGGTAGCTAGCTTATAGCTATACAGTGGCCATCACAAGCAACACAGCCAAGTAGGGGAGCACAATTGTGTCTTGAGTCCCCTCCAGTTCATTGCTTTCCCCATGCGTCCCACTCTCAGGAAACAGATCATCGTGCCATTTGTAACTGCTGTCATTATTTCAAATGCCTTATCTCGTCTTGATCTGCAAACATATCAGCAAGCTTGCTCCTATATACCACCACGAACAACTATGATCTCTTATGGCCTAGCAAAAATGTGGAAGCTAGCTAGCTATATATATCCATATATGCTATAGCTATGAGCAAGAGATTGAGAATCGAGCATTCGTCCCCAGCCAAATTTCATATTAGTATTGAGTATATTAGCATCTGGTACTAATGAACGCATTTGTACCAGGTGAGAAGAGAGACTCCCGACGCGCCCCTGTGAGACCACATTAGTACCGTGTCGGGGCTAGTTTCCACCCGGTATTAATGTGGTCATGGTACATTAGTACCGGGTGTAAAGAAGTACCGGTATTCCGGTATCCACGAAAGCACATTAGTACTGGGGCAAAACAAACCCAAATACTAATACCCACACCGCTGCCGCACGCCCCAACACTTCGAAAATATATTAAGCCCAGCCGGCATCAGCTCCCACTGCACACACTGCCTCTCATTAATTCTTCTCCATTCTTATCCTCTCACCTCACCTCTCTCTTTCCCTATCTCCATCTGCAGGCGGTCGTCCTGGAGCCGGCGGGCACAACAGGAGTGCATCACGGCGGCGCGAGCTGGCTCTGCGGTTGGCGAGAGTGGGAGCAGGTCCACTGCACGCGGGTGCCTAGCCTGGCCGCGGGTGCCGCCGACGAGAACCGGAGTTGGTCGGTGGCCGGCGGGCCCATGGCCTCCCCGACGGGCTGCTGCCGGCGCGGGCGTGCGTCCTCCCCGGCTTCCTGGCGGGCGGTGGCGGCTGCGGCGGCCAGGTGTCGGCGGCGCAGAGGCCGGCGCGCGTTCGGGGCCGACCTCCCTAGCAGCGCGGAGGCCTGTGCGTGCGCGCAGGGGCCGGCCTCCCTGGTGGCGCAGTTGCCGGCGGCGCGGAGGCTTGTTCGCTGTGAGTTCTTGTGTTGTTCTTGAGATAGATGTGAATTTTGTGTTGTGAATCTTGTGAATTTTGTACTTGTAAATCTTGTGTTGTGAATTTTATGATGTGAATGAGATGAGATGAATCTTGTGTTGTGAGATGAGATGAATATTGTGAATCTTGTGAATCTTATGAGATGAGATGAGATTGAGGTGGGATGAGAAAAGAAAAGAGAAAAATGGGAAAGAGAAAAGAAAAAGAAAAAGAAAACTGGGGACAAAATGGACCATGGGCGGCGACAGGGGCACTCCCACATTAGTACCGGGTGGCAACTCCACCCGGTACTAATGTGACATTAGTACCGGGTGAAATACCCAGTACAAATGTCCCTTCACATTAGTACCAGATGGATAATACCAGTTTCGAAACCGGTATTAAAGGAGGTTATGAACCGGTACAAATAGCAGATTCCCTAATAGTGATATGTTAGATTTCAAGCCAAGAAGTTAAAGTGTCAATTAAGGAGGTGCGCAGTTTGTACTCTGGTGTGTGGTTTCCGGTTTCAAGTATACTTTTTGTCGTTGTGAGGTGCAGAATTCACTTAAAGTATTTATGAACGCTACTACTACTGTGGGCTCAAACCGTGCTGATTTATAGTACTACATCTATTCTTGATTACTTGACGTTTCAGACAGCTAAAATGATTTGCAATTAGGCGACTCTGAGTTAAGGCTTTGTCCAGCGGCTTGGCTTCCTCCGGGAAATCCTATATACCTTCCGAAAGAAAATTTCTTATGAAACTATAACCCACTAGTGGCCCATTTAACAGCCCACACCAGTCCAAACACTAGCACCAACCTTCTTCTACCTCTGCACCGCCGCCACCTCCCTCTCGATGTGTCGCCGTCACCCGCCGCCCCACGCCCTCGCCGGCCTCCCCCGCGCCGCCGTCCGCCGAGGCGGGCTCCCCCTCACCCTCGCCTGCCTCCCCCGCACCGCCCGCCGGCCCGCCGTGGCCTCTCGGGGCGCGCAGGAGCTCCGTGGTGGCCGCCATGGCCACGCGCGCGAGCTCCGTGGCCGCCGCCATGGCCGCACGCGGACCAGAGCTCCGCCTCCGCCGGTGCAGGTTCACGCGCAGCCGACCCGCGCGGCTGGCGTGCGGCCGCGGCCCGGTGCGAGCTCGCCGGCCGCCGCCGCGCGCTCGATGGATGTCCAACATTTCTAAAGAATGTTGGAACATTTTTGCAAAATGTTGACAGAAGCATGTTAAAAACCAACATTTTCTATAAAATGTTGGAACATTTTTCATGAAGAGATGGAATGTTGTCCAACATTTTCGAAAAATGTTGCAACATTTTGTAAAATGTCGACAAAAATATGTTGAAAAAACCAACATTTTTGAAAAATGGAACAAAATAACGATAAAGTGGGCTGGTGGGATAATAACTAGCAAGTTAGATGAACTTTTAGTGGGTTAGAAGTTTCAATACTTATCCACCTTCCGCAAGGTATATAGGAGCCCCCGCTTCCTCCCCGGCTGATATACGAATACATGCATGTGGGAATAGGGCTCTGACTTCGGTCATGAAAAAACTTTGATAATAGGTTAAGATGACCTAGCTTGCACCACGGTCCACGGGATGCTTAGGTTCATCTAAAATTCCCAATACATCCCATTCCGATGCTGCAGTGTTGTTGGACCGCCAGTGCCATTTCAACCTCTTTAACTCCTCTGGGTCATCCAACGTTCTGATAGAAACTAAACTAAATAAATAAGCAAACTCCACAATATCTAGATCTTATATGATATATATAGGTAGTAGTTAGGAAGCATGGCGAGTTCATGAGATGAGCACGCCTTCAGCTACGAAGATATATATATATATATCTTGGGTTGCACTCACACGGTGATCTACCACGAACATTTATAGTGGTCACGTACACAACGGGAAAGAGACCCTTTGCCGTGCGTCTCGAACACACGGCAAAGGTTAGAAAACGCACGGCAATGCCTTTGCCGTGCGTTTTCTATCGGGGCGCATGACAGCATTTGGCAAGGTAAACGCCCTTTGCCGTGCGTCACGGGCGGCGCACGGCAAAAAAAAGTACGGGCGGTAGGAACGACGTCGGTGCACCTTTGCCGTGCGTCGCCTTCCAAAACGCACGGCAAATTTTGCCTTTGCCGTGCGTCGCCATCGAAAACGCACGGCAAAGAAAAACATAGAAAATAAAAAAACAACAGGGCCACCAGGCCGCTGCCCCATGCTGCTGCCCTGCTGGATTTGTACACCAGCAGCACGCCGACGTCCAATTTAAGAAACAACAGGGACAAGTGTCCAATTTAACCAGTAAACAATTTTATTATGGATAAGAAACAAAAATAAACCACAGAATTCAAGGATTTGTACAACTGTAACAGAGGATATTAGTTATGCTATGCACTATTTTTACACCATTTTCAAGTGTTGTGCATCATTGCAATATTCATCATTTGAGCATCTGCCATATCCATCTTGGCAACTTCTGAAAGAACCTGGTGTTGTGACCTTAGCACCAGATAGCCCACGAAGGACTTTGGTAAATACCTCATGTACTAGACCCTATGGACAAATAAAAACCAGTGTAAGAAAGGATAAATTTAACACTCAGGTGCTGTTACCAGTAAGCATCAATTGCATACTTGTCTAAAAAGCGAAAAACAACTATGACTGAACCTGGCATACAATAGATAATCAAGCCTTAATTGAGACCAAATGACATGAGGATTACATAGAACTAGGCTCTGTAACGATAACCCAGTAGATGAACAAATGCTTAAGAAGACATGAGCATAGTTTGTCTCAAAATGATGCAGCGCCATTCTGTCAACTACAAGGGGCTGTTCCTAATTTCCTATGACAACATATTTCTTATAGATAGGATCAAATACAAAGAGTACGTGCAGCTAGTTACCAGTGTTCCTTCACTAGCATTGAGAAATAAAACTGTGTCGCCACGATATGCATATGCCTGACTACTTTCTCATGCTCAAATAATGCTAGTTGACAAAACATAAATTCTCTAATCCAAATTAACCAAAACATGCAGGATAGGCCTCAAGACTATTGTTAACGTATCACCATCACCACACACCATTCCATCATTTAGTACAGCTGTTTTTAGCTTATGCACGACATGTACACTCCTTAACAAAATATATACAACCTAATCCCTTGCCACACCCTCTACCTTACAGACACCTAAAAGATGCCCAAAATTTGTTTGGAACTACTCCTAACTAACCTGTTGTTGCACACCTTTGTCTTGGTCAAGCATTTAACAATGCTTCCCACCACAAACATAATCAAACAAATCTCTTGAAGATAAGCAAGTAGAAGAATTGCTTAGGAAGTTAGGATATCTTACAGCGCGTGCTCCTTGTCGCCGCGCCGTGGAGCCATGCGCGTGGCCGTGCGTCGCGTGCATGTGCATGTGCACGTGGCCCTCGTGGTCGTCATGGGTCCCTCCGCCGGCGGCGTGCGCCGCCGCCGCGGCCTCCTGCTGCTCGAAGGCGTCGGGGAGGATGTGGATGAACCCCATGGCGAGGATGACTGAGAGCCTGTGTGGTTCAAGGACCGGTGGTAGGTCGCTTCCTGGTGTGATGAGTGATTGACAACGTGGTGTGGACTGATTCTTGGCTAAGTATTGCAGGTGCAGGTTGCGGCTTGACTGGTGTTGGTGCAGGTGAAGAACAAGCGCGAAAGGTCATTGCCGGTGAGGCCTCCAGGTGTAGAGAAGACAAGTAGGCTTGGTTCGAGGGACCTGGTGGCCAGCGGGGTCAAGTGCGGACCGCATGGTGGCAAGAACCGCAAGATGAAGTCATGGACGGTTTCTTGGTTGAGCCTCAAAACCAAGGTCGAGCCGGGACTACGTGGGAGCCGAGTCATGAGTGGTGATTGGCGGAGGCTACACCGAGTTCGCGAGGTTTCCAGTGGTTCACCAGAAAACCACTGGGTTCCTTGGTTGATCCACAAAGCCAAGACCGAAGAACCGAAGACGGAGGTGCAGCAGCATCAGACGGGTCTGACCGGTGGGTATCGGTCTGACCGGTGAGGAGCACCGGTCTGACCGGTGTGCGACGACGCAGTCCAGAATCTTCGAAGCGGAGGACACGCGTCGGGATCGCAAGGCTTGCGTCGAGGCTAAGCAAGTTTGCGGTCGCTGGGCATCCGTCCGATGGTGCGAAGATAAAGACTTCCAAATTCACCCTTGAGGGGCATGTATCCCTAGTTAGCTAGTAAGGGTATTTTAGTCTTTAGGTTGCCTCCATATAACTCAAGTGGTGAGAGGATGGCAGCCATCTCTTGGAACCCTAGCTCATTTGGTTTTTCTATTTTCTCTTCCTATTTTCCTTAGGATTTTCATAGGACTAGCTTGAGAGCTTCATGGTGAGATCTTGTGAGAGGGAAGGATGATAGGGCGGCAAGCTAAACCTTGTATGAACCTCTTTGATATGTATAGATGATTCGGCGTGGTTCCTCAAGGCTTAGATGTGTCTTTCCCGTTTCTCTTTTTTGGTGATTTTCGGAGGTTTTTCTTGGCGAATTTCTTGTGGCGGTTTTGAGACTTTCTCTTTGGGATTTGGTGGGGGATGTATGCATAAACCCCTCGTGGTTCTTTTCCCTTTGATTCCCCTCTCAAATCCGTGAGTAAAGGGGCTCAATTTTGGGGTTTTCGTTGTCCTCGGGTTAGTGGTGTTCTTGGCGGAAATCCTTTGATTCCTCTTGATTCAACGAGTTTTGGTGGACCATAACTTAGCTATGGAGTGCCCATGAGGTGTTCCTACTATCTCCAAAGTCTTGTGCGAATCCGTGGAGCGAATCGGGAGATCGGGAGTTGGATTTGTAGGAGTTGACCCGCGGGCGCTGTTCATCCCGAGCTGCCCAGGCGTGACCGGTCTGACCGGTGCTCTTGACCGGTCTGACCGGTGAGAGCTCTTGGTGGGATTTGTCTCGGGGAACAGCCTTGTCCGTGTGGTTTTGTCCCGTGGTCCTGCTGGTCAGTTCTTGGTGTGTTTGGAGTTGTTTTGCTAGGTTTTGTGACAGTGTTCTTCTTCCTTGCAGGTTGTGTTTCGGAGGTGGTTTTTGTTCCAGGGCCTAGAGAAGTCACTGAGGCTTCCTGGAACATTTGCTGTGCGGCTGCTGTAGCCACCGGCCTGACCGGTGCTGTCCACCGGTCTGACCGGTGTCACCGGTCTGACCGACGCAGGCCATCGGTCTGACCGGTGTAGCACAGGCAGCAAGCCGTGCAAGTTTCTGCTGTGTGTGTTGGTGAGTCTTGGTTCGGAAGGTTGTGTGTTGGTTCCTAGGACCAGTAGCACTCCAGTGGCTGCGTGGTCTTGACCAACTTGGGTAGTTAAGTCGGAGAAGTGTTTCGGAAGCCGTGTTCGTCTTGTTGGAGTTCCCGTCTCCTTCGAGAAGGATTTTTATCGGCTCCCATTCACTCCCCCCCTCTCTGGTTCGCCTAATCGGTCCTTCAATTGGTATCAGAGCGGGTTCGGGTCTTCATTGACTCTTACCAGTCTAAGATTCAAAGATGGTGTACCAGGAACGGGGTTCGGGTCCTCCGCACTTCGATGGGAAGAACTACCAGATGTGGCAGAGGCGGATGGCGGCGTTCCTCCGCGGAAAGGGTCAGATCCTTTGGGACGTTACGGTGAACACAGCTTATGTTCATCCGATGAACTTCCTTGCTCCAGGATCGAGAGATGTGTTCGACGCCAACAACAAGGCAGTCGACTACTTGTTTCGTGCTCTGTGTCAGCCCGAATTCGATCGGGTTCAGACAGAGGACTTAGCTTATAGGATTTGGGAGCAGTTGAAGGATGCTCATGCTGGGAATGCTCAAGTTCAGGCTCGGATGTACGCGACTTATCGGAGAGAGTACGAGAACTTCACTCATCTCCCCGGCGAGTCCGTCGATGCTCTTTTCCAGCGGTTTATGATCGTGGTGAACAACATGAGAGCCAATGTGGTCGTGCTCCCATACGATGATCATGATAGAGCCGTGAAGCTCTTGCACTGTTGGATCGTACCGTATGGGACGGGAAGGTCGAGGCAATCCTTGAGTCCGAGAAGTATGACACCTTGACCGTGAACGAGCTGTTCTCGAAGCTCAAGTCGGCTGAGTTGGACCGTGGTATGACAGCCCGTCTTGAGAGCCCGACTAATCCTCATAGTCTTGCTCTCGTCGGTGGCTCAGGTGCTAAGACTAACGCTAACCCATCCTCCAAGATGTACACTTTGTCCTCTTTGATGTCTTTGCCAGACGAGGAGTTCGATGTACTTGGAGAGGACGAGCTGGCGTTGCTGACACGAAGATTCGAGAGGATGCACGAGAACCGGGTGAACTCAAGGAGGAACTCGAGGGCGTGTTTCAAGTGCTGCAAGACCGGGCACTTTTTCGCCGATTGTCCGAAGGTGAACAACCACGACAAGCACAAGTCCAAGGACAAGAGGAGGAAGTCCAAGAAGAAGGATCATGGACATGGGAAGAAGACGCGGTCTCGAGAGAAGATGAATAGATCGAGCGACATCGAGTCCGACTCCGAGGACACGTCATCAAGCTCGAGTGATGAAGATGAAGAGGGCGACAAGAAGAAGAAGAAGAAGAAGAAGAAGAACCTCGGGAAGTACCTCAACGGCCTTTGTGTGATGGGCCTAAGCTCCAAGGACGATTTCTGCGGCATGGCTCGCAGCTCCAGCAGTAAGAGAAGCTAGAAGAACGCCTCGGACTCGGACTCAGATTCCGAGGATGAGGTATGTGATGAGCTCTTTTCTTTGCGCAAGGAGAATGAGGAGTTGGTTGACTTGCTTGATAATCACGATCACATGCTTAGAGAGGCTAAGAAGCTTAGGAAGGAGCTTAGGGCTTTGCTTGAAGATGCTAGGAATAGAGTGGCTAAGCTAAAAACACAGAACCTTGATGCCAAGCTTGAGATAGATTCGCTTAAGGCGAGTCCTGTTGTTTCTGATGAAGTTGATTGTGCTGATTGCTCTGTTTTCCTAGCTGATTTGACTGCTCTTAGGGAAAAGCATGCCTCCAAGTGTGAGGAACTAGATGTGCTTAGGGTTGAGTTGGGTGAGCTGCAATCTAGACCCACTTTGCTTGGTGCATGCACTTCTTGCCCTGCTTTGCATGATAAGATTGTTGAGCTTCGTTCACGCATCATTTCTCTTGAGGCTGATTTGAAAGTGCCCATTCCTACTTCCTGTTCTACTTGTGATTTGCATGCTGTGAAGAATTTGGAACTTGCACAATGCGTTGATCGTTTGCAGGATGAGAACAGTAAGTTGCGTGAGGTGTTGAGTTGGGTGTCCAGTCATGAGCCTCAGCTGGGTGTGTTAATTGCCAGTTGTAAGCGCTTTGATGGTTGGGCTTTGGGTTCTGATAAGTTTGGTGAGAGCAGTGGTGAGAGAGAAGGGAAATTTGGGAATATTCCAGTTCCACCACAACCCACACCCAAAGACAAGTTTGCACCCAAGCCAAACCAAGTGCTTAAACCGAAAGAGAAACCAAGTGAGAAGGCGAGTGAAAAGCCTAGAGATAGATCAAGTGGGAAGCCTAGTGAGAAGCCTCGTGAAGAGCCTCACCCCAAGCCTACGCCAAGACCAATCCGTTTCCATTATGAGTTTTGTGGAAAGGATGGTCACAAGAGAGAGTTTTGCTATAAGAGAAGAAGAGAGGCGAGAATGGCTAAGGAGTGGGCAAACAAGGACAGGTACCACCCCTCTCATGGTGTGCCTGAGCTTCATATGCCACTACCTAAGGGAAAGGGTGTTGTGCATACGGTTCCAGCATGGAGAGATAGGAGAGCTTCAGGTGGAGGCAAGTTTGCTGGCCGAGGACCACCGGCCAGACCAGTCAGAGTGACCGGTCAGACCGATGCTAGGCAGAGTGCTGGACAGTTTGGTTTCCGGGGCCGTGATGCTAGAGGGTTCAGCCCTTTCGGTCGTGGAACAGATGGTATGCGCTTTGAGTCTGGTGGTGTTGAGGTTGCTGGACGTTCTCCACCTCGTGATCAATACGAGTTTGGGAGAGGTCGCAGCTTTGAGTCTCAGAGGGGCTACGGACCACGTTTTCCTTTTCGTGGTACTCGTACTCCTCCAGTGAGACGGGAGTGGTTTTCCCATGGTAGTTCCAGGTTTGATAGGTTTGACGGGATGGATCGCAGTTTTGATAGGCGCGGTAGGATGGATGTTGCTAACCCTACTTTTGAGGAAATGGCCCGGCACTGGTTTGACACCTTTGGTACTAAGCCCAGTGTTGAGTCATTTGCTCGTTCTCGCTCTTGGTTTTGAGTTGCAGGTGGGAGGCCCGGAGAAGATTTGGTTGATATCGGGGGTGGTTCTCCGGCTTCATACCCCGGTGGTGACATGGAGGTACATCACTTTTGGGTATGGTGGACAAGGATGAGTGACTTCTGAAGAAATGATAAAGGTAAGTGAATTTGTGACCTTCAAGTGTGTGGTCTTGGTCAAGCCACTTGGTTCGTTTCGTTCCTTGCCCTATCTCATGTGTGTAAGGTGAGCTTTGTATGCTCTTTGACCTTAATGCATGAGTTTAGGGGGAGCCTGTGTGCTTAGTGTGCTCTTTACTCTATCATGTGTACTAAGGGTGAGCTTTATATGCTCTTTGGCCCTAGTGCATGTGTTTAGGGGGAGCTTGTGAGTTTTGCACTCCTTTGCTCTTTTGCCGGTGGTGTCGAGCCCTTTTTGCCTCCCTTCGAGGAGCCGGTCGTTTCTTGAGTTGGTGTGTGGGAGCTCCTTTGTAGCATATGTATAGCTTTCCTTTGTGTATTTCTTGCATTTGGCATGGCATATGTAACATGATGTATAGGCATCTTTGTATCTTAGGTTGCATGCATTTTGTATCATATGCATTGTTTAGGAAAAGCTTCTCCTATATACATTGTTTCACCATGGAATGATATGTATGTCTTTGTGAGCTAGTTTGGTAAGCTATGGTTAGTTTGGCTTAGCTCTTGATAATCTTGGTTTATATCCATAGTTGATGGCTATATTTTTGAAAAATGTCACATGTATGCTCTCTTGTGAGTAAATGCCTTTATATGATCTTGACATGTTTTAGTGGCTTGGCTATGCTTAATTTGTGGTTGGATAGCTTATTTTGATCATATGGGGCCAAAGGCTCGTTTGCCATCATGAATGTTTAGCCCCCATGCTTGATCTTGTGGAGGGGCATAAGTTCCTTTTTGTCGCAAAGACATTTCATGTACCAATTTCAAATCTGAAAATGAAATGTAAATTGCTTGGAAAATGTGCTCCCATGTCATATGTGCTAATTTTAATTTGCTTTGGGTGCTAAACCGTTGCATGATGCCTACCAATGAGAAGTCTCATATCTAGAAGTAGGCACATGGCTCGGTGGCTTTGACATGACATGAGGTGCTTGTGGGTGTTTATGATGGTCTTATACTTAGAATGGTTGTCCTAGCATGAAGTTTGTGTGGATTTGCCATTTTGATATGTTTTGCTCATGTTTAGGACTTTGCTCATGAGAGGGTAAATTTTTGCAAAATTGCTCAATTCTATCTTAGCTTTGCCCAATGGTTGTGAAACTTGGTGATCATGTAGTTGATGTCATTACGAAGCTATAGAGTATCTAACTTGCTCATTTGGACATGTGTAGCATCCTATGTTGAATTTCGTCTATTTGAGAAGCTCTAGGTTGCATTTTTTGCATTTTTTGCTTGATTCATGCATTGTCAACAAGGGGGAGAAGTTTGAGCATGTTTTGGCCTACTGAATGCATCTAGAAGGTTTTCAGGTGGTTTTGAGCCATTTCTGGGCTGTTCACCGGTCTGACCAGTTGAGGTCACCGGTCTGACCGGTCCGAGTGCTGGTCCTGTTCACATGTTGAGCACCGGTCTGACCGGTGGTGTCGACCGGTCTGACCGGTCAGAGCTGAGCTGTTGCAGCTACTCTGTTTCGTGAAGTGGTTCGCATGCATTCGTCCAGGGGGAGTTGCATTGGTTCAGGGGGAGCTTGCATGTGTGCAGGGGGAGCTCTTTGTGGTTTTCGAGCTTTGGATTGGTGGTTTGTGCTCTTTGCTTGAGCGTGGTTTTTGTCTCGGATGTGTCGAGCCGTTGCCCTTGCCTAAGGGGTCCGAGACTTGTCTTTTTCAAGTGATCTTGCTCTTTGCCTTTCTTTGGCTTTCGATCGCTTGTTAGAGTTTCTTTTAGTCGTTTCTTTTCTTTTCCTTTTCTCTTGGTTACCAAAACATGTGTGTTGTCAATGCACTCATCAAGGGGGAGATTGAGAGTCTGTGTGGTTCAAGGACCGGTGGTAGGTCTTTTCCTGGTGTGATGTGTGATTGACAACGTGGTGTGGACTGATTCTTGGCTAAGTATTGTAGGTGCAGGTTGCGGCTTGACTGGTGTTGGTGCAGGTGAAGAACAAGCGCGAAAGGTCGTTGCCGGTGAGGCCTCCAGGTGTAGAGAAGACAAGTAGGCTTGGTTCGAGGGACCCGGTGGCCAGCGGGGTCAAGTGCGGGCCGCATGGTGGCAAGAACCGCAAGATAAAGTCATGGACAGTTTCTTGGTTGAGTCTCAAAACCAAGGTCGAGCCGGGACTACGTGGGAGCCGAGTCATGAGTGGTGATTGGCGGAGGCTACACCGAGTTCGCGGGGTTTCCAGTGGTTCACCAGAAAACCACTGGGTTCCTTGGTTGATCCACAAAGCCAAGACCGAAGAACCGAAGACGGAGGTGCAGCAGCATCGGACCGGTCTGACCGGTGGGTACCGGTCATACCGGTGAGGAGCACCGGTCTGACCGGTGTGCGACGACGCAGTCCGGAATCTTCGAAGCAGAGGACATGCGTCGGGATCGCAAGGCTTGCGTCGAGGCTAAGCAAGTTTGCAGTCGCTGGGCATCCGTCCGATGGTGCGAAGATAAAGACTTCCAAATTCGCCCTTGAGGGGCATGTATCCCTAGTTAGCTAGTAAGGGTATTTTAGTCTTTAGGTTGCCTCCATATAACCCAAGTGGTGAGAGGATGGCAGCCATCTCTTGGAACCCTAGCTCATTTGGTTTTCCTATTTTCTCTTCCTATTTTCCTTAGGATTTTCATAGGACTAGCTTGAGAGCTTCATGGTGAGATCTTGTGAGAGGGAAGGATGATCGGGCGGCAAGCTAGACCTTGTATGAACCTCTTTGATATGTATAGATGATTCGGCGTGGTTTCTCAAGGCTTAGATGTGTCTTTCCCGTTTCACCTTTTTGGTGATTTTCGGAGGTTTTTCTTGGCGAATTTCTTGTGGCGGTTTTGAGACTTTTCTCTTTGGGATTTGGTGGGGGATGTATGCATGAACCCCTCGTGGTTCTTTTCCCTTTGAATCCCCTCCCAAATCCGTGAGTAAAGGGGCTCAATTTTGGGGTTTTCGTTGTCCTAGGGTTAGTGGTGTTCTTGGCGGAAATCCTTCGATTCCTCTTAATTCAACGAGTTTTGGTGGACCATAACTTGGCTATGGAGTGCCCATGAGGTGTTCCTACTATCCCCAAAGTCTTGTGCGAATCCGTGGAGCGAATCGAGAGATCGGGAGTTGGATTTGGAGGAGTTGACCTTCGGGCGCTGTTCATCCCGAGCTGCCCAGGCGTGACCGGTCTGACCGGTGCTCTTGACCGGTCTGACCGGTGAGAGCCCTTGGTGGGATTTGTCTCGAGGAACAGCCTTGTCCGTGTGGTTTTGTCCCGTGGTCCTGCTGGTCAGTTCTTGGCATGTTTGGAGTTGTTTTGCTAGGTTTTGTGAGGGGTTCTTCTTCCTTGCAGGTTGTGTTTCGGAGGTGGTTTTTGTTCCAGGGCCTAGAGGAGTCACTGAGGCTTCCTGGAACGTTTGCTGTGCGGCTGCTGTAGCCACCGGCCTGACCGGTGCTGTCCACCGGTCTGACCGGCGCAGGCCATCGGTCTGACCGGTGTAGCACAGGCAGCAAGCCGTGCAAGTTTCCGCTGTGTGTGTGTTGGTGAGTCTTGGTTCGGAAGGTTGTGTGTTGGTTCCTAGTACCAGTAGCACTCCAGTGGCTGCGTGGTCTTGACCAACTTGGGTAGTTGAGTCGGAGAAGTGTTTCGGAAGCCGTGTTCGTTTTGTTGGAGTTCCCGTCTCCTTCGAGAAGAATTTTTATCGGCTCCCATTTACTCCCCCCCCCTCTCTGGTTCGCCTAATCGGTCCTTCAATGACCCCGGCCGCGAACGCCTTGACGAGGAAGAAGACGTCACCGTCGGCCACCACCGCTGCCGGAGGCCGGCCCCGCCGCGTCCGCGCCGCCGTCGTTGGGGCAACATGCGCTCGGCTCGTCGGATCTGGCCCCGCCCCGCCGGATCCGGGCCCGCCCCGCCGCGTCGGCCGCAGGAGAGGGGGCGGCCGGATCTAGCCTCCTCGCGCCGGTCGCAGGGGAGGGGGCGGCCGGATCCGGCCGCCACCGCGCTGGTGAAGTCGGAGGTAGGGGAGGGAAGGGGGACGAGGTCGCTGTCGTGGGAGCAGGCCGCCGCGGTGGGGGAGGGGACCGGGTCGACGCCTGTGCGCCGTGCGCCACGCCCGCGCGCCGGGAACGGAGAGAGAGGAGGGTGGCGCGGCGGGATCCGGGGGGGAGAGAGAGGAGGAGGGCGCGGCGGGGATTCCGAGGTGGGTGGGTGGGGCGGCATGGTGGGAGTGGGTGGTGTGGGGCGGCGTGGTGGGAGTGGGTGGTGTGGGGCGGGGAAGGCAGGAGATAAGGCCGCGGGGCGTGGTGGGAGTGGGAGGTGGGGCCGGGGGCGCATGCGACTGGGAGGGTTCAGGATTTTTTTCTTTGCCGTGCGTTGACGTCCAGGCGCACGACAAAGGGCTAATCTTTGCCGTGCGCTTTTTAATAAGACGCATGGCAAAGATCTCTTTGCCGTGCGCTTTTTAATAGGACACACGGCAAATAATTTTTCACTATTTTTATAAAATTCATAAAAATTATCAAATAAATTTGAAAAAGTTTAGAAAATTAACACCAATTAAGTTATGTTGTCTATTACCTATAGAAACAAGATTTGAACTCAAAACTCAATTTGAATGTCGCTTCACCTACAAATCTAACCATATCTTTTTTTAATAAATTCTAAATTTTACATAAAAATACTAAAATTATCAAATGCCTTCGAAAAAATACCAAATTTTTACATAGAACAACTTATATTGTCTATTGCTTATAGAAAAAAAAATTGAATTCAAATTCAAATTTGATCGTCGCTTTTCATTCAAACATAACCATCTACTTCTCAACTCTCTAAAACTTTTTCGGAGATGTTTCGATTTGTAAGCACCGTACATGACAAAATATTTAAAACTTGTTCAAATTTTTACTACAGCCTCCACGTATGATATCATGAGCCCTTGACCAATCTTATAATTTTCAGACTTCATTTGCATTTTTTAGAATTTTTAAATCATTTGGACACACGATGATGGTCGTATTTCCTAGTCAAGATGTTCAAAATTTCTTTTGATTTCATGAAAGAGGTCTTAAAGTAGACTAAATAACATGAATATTATTTTTTCACTCACTTTACTCTATTATTTGAATCACTTGTAGTTCAAATTTGTACTCTTTGAAAAAATTGCTTGAAATGTAACTAATTAGTTAAATATAGCAAATTAATCCAAAAATCTACCAAATTTTACCATGAAGTCTCACATGTTGTATGTATAGAGTAGAAAAAATTTCAAAGTGAGAAGAGCTTGTTTTGAGGGGCTATTAGATTTGGGACTTAGGAGGACATATATATAAAAAAAAACTTTGCCGTGCGCTTTTTCAGAGACGCACGGCAAAGAGGTATCTTTGCCGTGCGCCGGACAAAAAAACGCACGGCAAAGAGGAGAAAAAAAACTTCTCCCCTCCCCTTGCTAACGGTGGGTAATGACCGGTGGGAAAAAAAATATTTGCCGTGCGTCGGGAGGAAACGCTGTCTTTGCCGTGTGCCACGAAACAAAATGCACGACAAAGACTCTTTGCCGTGCGTTTTATTTCCGGCGCACGGCAAAGAGTCTTTGCCGTGCGTTTTATTTCCGGCGCACGGCAAAGAGTCTTTGCCGTGCGTTTTTTTGCCGTGCGCCCGATAGAAAACGCACGGCAAAGATTGTAACGCACGGCAAACATCGATTTTCCCGTAGTGGTACTTCCCAATTCCCTATTTTTCAGAAAAGTACAAGTTTGATAGGTGAAAATCTTTTTGGATACGTAGAATTTCTGGGTAACATAACCAAAATGAATTGAGGCTATATAATATATCGTTTTGTATTTTGGATAAGTGATACAAAATCTCTGACCGTTCTGCTTTAGTGCACAACTATTTAATTTGCTCTCATAAAGATTTGAACTCTTGTGGCATAACCTTACCACCCAAATTAAATAACCCGTCCTTTTATCTTCAGACAGTTTCATGATTGCACTCATGCCTTTTAAGATCATAGTGAAAACAAGAATAATATAAGTCAGGCATTGAACAACAATTTTTTTTTAGTTTTGATGACAAACTTAACTAGAGAAAAATTCCACACACCCCAGTCCCAGATCTCTTAGGTCAACAAAAACGGAGCGCATTTCACATTCTTGCATTGCTACCTTCTTCCGATCGATGGCTATGACAATCTCTAGGTCTATTTTTTTGGACATGGTGCCTCGGTGGTTCGTGGCACGTGTACTTTTGATAATATGCAATAAGGTCCTCACTATGTTCCTTAGAGCAACTCCAACAGTTTGCTATCTTAACTTGGCATTCATCTAATTTTGGCAAAACATGAAAAATTAGCCTTCAACAGTTTGGCAAAACAACTTGGTATCAATAGCAACTTGGCATCCCTCCCCTCGCCGCGCGTATATATGCGCGCGAGTATCCGCGACGCATCCGCTCCGTAACAGAGAGGTGGAAGGACCTAAAAATAATTTTGTTTCTATCTCGGGATTCTTGATGCAAGTTTTCAAGAGGTGGAAGGACATAACATGATTTTGTTTCTCTCTCAGGGTTCCTGATGTAAATTAGATCTGTATTTGGCAATTGAATTATACCAAACTGTTGGAGATGAGTTCTTTTTTTACTTGACATATCTTTTTAGAAGTTGGCAAAACACAAGATTTACCAAGTAAAATTTGGCAAACTCTTGGAGATGCTCACGGCAGTTGACCGCGACAATTCACAATAGGAGGAGGGCACCACGAAAGGAATCGTCATTGCTAGTGTTGACGCTTTTTCTGGTCGAACACACGAGTGCGCTAGTTCGCGCAGACGTCGGAAATCAACTCATCGAAACACCCGGCATGGGCCGGTCAGACCGCCTGGGGGACGCGGTCAGACCGCCTTGGACAGGTACGTCGCCGAAAACCTAAGTTCATCGCTCCGGGAGGGACCCCGTCGGGAGAAACGCGCCTAGGGTTGTCCTGAGGTCTGCAAGGCCACTCAGAACTTCCTCAACCGCCGTGGAGACGAAGGAGGAGAGCAAGGGGTTGAAAAAGCTAGGGTTTGGAGAAAATAAAGTGTAAATTGATAATTCGATTGGATCATCTATTTCAATCGGTCACGCCCCTTTATATTTATAGGGGGGAGGTCTTGCCCTGGAAGGAACCCTTTACAACTCGGGAATAGCTAAAAACCCTTAATTCGGGTCGGACTCGGTCAGACCGCCTGGCGGCCTCTGTGCCGGACCGGCTACAGGACACGCGGTCAGACCGCCCTAGTGACCCGGTCTGACCGCCTGGCCCAGCCTGATCCGGCTTTTGCCAAATCTGAGTGTCAACATATGCCCTCCTGTTTTTTTAGTAAAGCTTGCATGCTAAAAAATAAATCTAAGGACGATGTGACACCTCATCGGCCATTTTTTGATCTTAGGGCGATTCTTACTTAGAAATCGGCCATATCACCTTCAAGTGTCTTGCCATACACTTGGATAAAATTTCTTCAAGTATCTTCCATTAAGAGCCCGAGGTAGTTGCTGTCCTTGCAAAGTTTCCACCAGATAAGAATTCTCAGAGCAAACTCTCACAATCCTATACGGTCCTTCCCAACTTGGAGACCACTTGCCGAACTTGTTACTCTTAGATCCTATAGGTAGAATAGTCTTCCAAATCAAATCACCTACCTGAAAAGACTTGACTTTTACCTTCTTGTTGTATGCTCTAGCAACTCGTCTCTTATCCTTCTCAATTGCTTCTAAAGCCTCCAATCGCTTGTCGGTCACTTCATCAACATTGTCTATCATCAAAGCATAATATGTATCAAAATCAAGATCAATTTGCTTTGCAAGTCTATATGTGTCTAGATTCACCTCAACGGGTAAAACGGCCTCTTGACCATACACAAGCTCATATGGAGTAACTTTAGAAACACCATGTCTAGAAATACGATGAGCCCATAAAGCTTCAGATAATACCTCTTGCCATCTCCTAGGATTATCTTCTATCTTCTTCTTAATGAGCTTAACCAAAGTTTTGTTGCTAGACTCGGCTTGACCATTAGCTTGAGCATAATATGGGGATGAATTGAGCAACTTAATACCATAAGAATTGACAAAATCACGCATCTCTTTAGCAATGAACCAAGTACCTTGATCCGTAGTCAAAGTTTGTGGAATGCCAAACCTATGAATAATATGCTCCATAATAAACTCAATTACCTCCCGATGTGTCATATTCTTGAGAGGTATAGCTTCAGTCCACTTGGTAAAATAATCAGTAGCCATGATCACAAAACAATGCCCTTTCGACGAAGGTGGATGAATCTTGCCAACAAAGTCCAAACTGCATCCTCTAAAAGGCCAAGGTAATAATCAGATGCATTAATGCAGCAGGCACCAACTGAATATCCCCATGCTCTTGACACTCTTTGCATCCTTTGTAGTACCGAAAACAATCAGCTATCATAGTAGGCCAATAAAAACAAGCTCTCCTGAGGAGCTACTTCATCTTGGGAGCCGATTGATGAGTACCACAAATCCCTTCATGAACTTCCGCCATAGCTAGCCTTGCTTGATCATGACCTAAACACTTTAAAAGCAAATCATCTGCAGTCCGACGATACAACTCACCATCATCTAAAACAAACTTCAGAGCCCATCGTCGGACTTTTCGGTCACTTGTACCTTTAGGATCCTGCAAATACATAATCAAAGGATTTCTCCAATCATCCACTTCGTCCTCAACAGTTTTGAAAGAAACAATGGCCGAAGCAGTTTTCTCATCTGCAGGGCGGTCAGACCGGCCTGGCAGGGCGGTCAGACCGGGTAGGGCGGTCTGACCGGGTGAAGGATGCGGTCTGACCGCCTCCTCCAGGACATAACTCTTGGCTTTGCTAAACACCGGTTTCATTCTTGAACATTTCTTTTCTGAACATCATAACCAGATGCTTGCTGAGCCAGAGCATTTGCCCTTGGATTCTCTTCTCGTGGCACATGATTAATCACAAATTCATTCATACAAGATATGATGTCTAAACATTTATCAAGATAAGCATTTAAAGCACCATTTAAACATTGACATACCTTAGATACTTGTTGTACCACTAACATGGAATCACCATATGCTTCTACATGTTTTACTCCCATATCATGTAAAATTTGCAAACCAAGCAAGAGAGCTTCATATTCGGTTTGATTGTTAGTGCAATCTTGATCCAATCGGTTAAGAGCTTCAAAAACAGCCCCATTGGGTGAAATAATAATAACTCCAACACCACAACCACTTCTACAAACCGATCCATCAAAATGCAACTTCCATGGGGTAAAAGTTAAATAACCGATATCTAAATTAGGTTGCTCATTAATTCTATGTTCTACAATAAAGTCGGCCACAATTTGACCTCTCATTGATTTGATTGGTTCACAATGTAAATCATATTCAACAAGAGCATAAGCCCATTTGCCGACTCTACCACTTAGAATAGGTTTTTGCAACATGTATTTAATTATGTCGGTTTGACAAGCCACATAGCAAGTGCTTGATAATAAATAATGCATCAACTTGGTACAAGCATAATATAAAGATAAACACAGTTTTTCAATAAAAGTGTACCTTGTTTCGGCATCCAACAATCTTCTGCTTCCATAAGAAACAACATACTTCTTGCCATCAGTCTCTTGAGTCAAAACAGCCCCAATAACGCTTTCCTCAGCCACCACATATAGTATAAAAGGAACACCACTCTTGGGTGCTTGAAGAACAGGCGGCGGAGTCAAATAATTCTTGATCTCATCAAAAGCCTCTTGCTGTTTTGCCCCCCAAGTAAATTCTGATCCAACTTTCAACCGAAGTAAAGGAGTAAAAGCATTCACCTTCCCAGACAAGTTACAAATAAATCACCTCAAATAATTTAACTTGCCCAAGAACTTTTGCAAATCTTTCTTGCAAGTAGGAGCTTGAACCTTTTAAATTGACTCAATCTTTTTAGGATCAATCTCCCACCTTTCTCATGCACAATGAAACCCAAAAACTTACCAGCCGACACACCAAAGGCACATTTGAGTGGATTCATTTTTAAGTTATATCGACACATTTTTTCAAATGCTAGTCTTAAATCGGCTAAATGGGAATTTAAACCAGCCGACTTGACAACAATGTCATCGATATAAACTTCTACGATTATGCCAAGCAAGTCATGAAAATCAAATTCATAGTCTTTTGATAAGTAGCACCAACATTTTTCAAACCAAAAGTCATGACTACCCACTCAAACAAGCCCACAAATCCTGGACATATGAAAGCCATTTTGGAGATATCCTCTTCGGCCATAAAGATTTGATTATACCCGGCATTACCATCAAGAAAACTAAGAATCTTATGTCCAGATGCAGAATTAACAAGAAAGTCGGCTATAGGCATAGGATATTCATCTTTAGGAGTAGCTTTATTAAAATCTCTAAAGTCTATGCAAACACGAAGATTTTTTGTTCCTTTTTTCTCAACAGGCACAATGTTAGAGATCCAATCAGCATACCGACAAGGCCTTATAAAATTAGCAACAAGTAACCGATTGATTTCTTCTTTCACTCGGTCATATATATCATGATTAAAATTCCTACGTGGTTGCTTATAAGGCTTAAAACGAGGTTTAATAGGCAAATTATGCTTAACTAAATCACGACTTAAACCAGGCATTTCAGTGTAATTCCATGCAAAGCAGTCGACATACTCCTTTAATAACGTTATTAATTCTGATTTAAAGATAGGATCAAGACTCTTGTTTACAAATGTCGGCCTAGGTACAGTGCCATCACCAATGTCTACCTCCTCAAGAGGATCAGCCGACATAAACCCTTGTCCTAACTTTCCCAAATCTTCCAAGTCATCGATGGCTTCACACGTATTGTTCTTATGCGCCTGATAGTGATCAATCCTTTGCTGCAACCACTCTTTAGTTGAACTCATTGATTCACATGAAGTGGTTTAGCCGATTTTCGACCGGCTTTATGACAGTAGGGATGAAACCATCCTTGGAACAGCTTACAAACTCATAATCAGTTAAATCTAAGTCAGATAGACATTTTACATCATCATGCACATTTATAAAATGACTATCTGCTACAGCTACACAAGCAGAATTATCTCCATGCACAACTTCTACCTCATCGCCTATCCATTGTATTAAAAATTGATGCAAGGTAGAAGGCACACATCTATTTGTATGAATCCAATCATGACCAAGGATTAAGCTAAAGTTACCTTGTGTCTCAGCAACGAAGAAGGCAGTAGCTAGCGTCTTGCTTCCAATGGTGAGCTCCATGGAGATAACGCCTTTGGCACCTATCAGCTCGTCTCCTTCCACACCACTGACGGTCATGTTGGTCTTGATCAACTCCTCATCTGAACCTCTAAGCTTCTTAAATAGAGAATACGACATCAGGTTGACAATCGCACCTCCATCCACCAGCATCCGAGAGTTAGGCTTCCCATTGATGTGACCCCTCATGTACAAAGCCTTCAAATGATTATCAGTATCTTTAGGTTTCTGGAATATAGCATCCTTTGGCCCAAAGTCAAGATGAGCAAAGTCCTCCTCCGAAGGTGCAGAGCCATCCACGAATAAATGAACCACATTAATGTCAAGGTTCATGCGCTCTGGAGAAGAACTGTAATCAACGAGTTGCTCGTCGTCTTCTGATGCAGGCACCGACGACAACCCATCATTGCAAACCATAGAAGCCAAAGTGAAACCGGGCGGCGTCTCTGGAGAACCCGGTCTGACCGCCTCCAGGGCCAGTCTGACCGCGGGGGCCAGTCTGACCGCCTGATCAGCCGGTCTGACCGCCTCTGCTGGCGGTTGAACCTCCATATGCAGTCTGACCGCATCCTCTGGTGGTCTGACCGCCTCGGTATGTGTTGCAGTTTTAGCTCTCCACTTCTTCCCTTGTGGCACCATGGGTCTATAGTTGTTGAACATCTCATCTCTCTTTGCCTCCATCTCCTTTTCCTTCTTCTCCCAGAACCTCAGTCTTTGAAGCTTCCTCCTTTGAGTATGAGTCAATCCGGGAGGACACCACCTTGGCAAGAAGTTATTGGAGTTGGAACCACTTCCACTGGCCTCATGATCATTAGCAGCACATTCTTACTGAGTAGGTGTCACAACCTGATTGTTTAGCACAATCGGTCTCTTGCCACTTTTCTCAATAGGGACATCCATTGTCCCAATCTGTATGATGTCTTGGCCAGTAGTCCTCTCTGGATCAATATCCATCTTCTGAACCTCCTCCTCTCTGATCTTGGGCTTGTACACTTGTCGTGGAGGAGATTGAACATTTTTTCCGGGCAGGGCGGTCTGACCGCGTGCAGAGGGCGGTCTGACCGCGTTGGCCTGCTGATGCTACCCTGACCAACGTGGAGCCCAGCGATCTTGTGTAGGTCGTGAAATCCGATCCAGTGCTGGTCTTCTTGGCCCTACCCATCTGCTGATAAGGTACCCACATCACCCCATTGTCATCATAAACCGGGCGAGGTTGATTTGATGCAGACGCCCATTGTGGAGTAAAGTGTTGCCCTTGTTGTGATGATTCACCTCTGAATCTTGTTGCTGCTCTTGGAGGTGATGACGGCCTCTCTTGATGTGGAGGTGATCTCATCCTTTTTTTAATGGCCGATCACTTGTAATGGCCTTTTGCTTACAGTACTTGTCAAATAGCATATCAGATGTGACCTTTGACTTTGAAATACTCCCCTGATTCTTGGTAATATTAAGCTTCCAGTTTCCAATCTCCGGCCGCTTCGGAATAAGCATTTTTGGCCGACCATGGGGAGGGGCGGTCTGACCGCCCTGGGGCGCCGGTCTAACCGCCCTGGGCTGACTAGGCTTGGTTGTTTGTTGACTAGACAACGTGGACGATCCTTGCCCCCCATGTCCACAGGCTTTGATAGTAATCTTGAATGTCTCTCTGCCATCAGGGGTCCTTTCACATGAAACTTCTCTCACCAACTCTTTTCCCCTCAAGTCGGGCTTAGCTTCCCCGACTACCACGTTCTTGCCTTTAGTTGCTTCGACTTGGTGTGGCCAAATCAACACTTTAGATTGCTGCAGATCCATGGTATTGATAGGAAAAGGCTGCTTGTCCACTTGCATCTCATGAAGCATCAAACGACCTTCATTTATGGCCGATTGAATCTGACGACGAAACACATTACAATCATTAGTAGCATGAGAATAAGAGTTATGAAATTTGCAATATGCACGTCGTTTAATTTCATCAAGTGGAGGCATGGTATGAGAAATCTTAATATTTCCAAGCTTAAGTAATTCATCAAAAATACGATCACACTTAGAAACATCAAAGGTAAATTTCAATTCTTCTTGCCGACCTTTAGTAGCCGGCTTAAGTGATGCACAAGAACTAGGTTTAGCCTTAGTAGACCACAGAAATTCAGCAACATAAACCTCACCCTCGTCGTTCGAGCTATCAGAATCATATTCAACCAAATGCATGTTAGACCGACAAGGCTTATAATTTTCTTTTTCTTTATTTAGTTTTAATTCTTGTGTCATACCTCTTACAAGAATAGTAGCAAGAGAATAAAATTCTACACCTTCTAACTTTTCTCTAAGAGCAGATCTTAAACCTTTAGCAGCAATGTCAGAATCAGAAAGTGCAAGATTAAAACAACGGTTTTTAACTTCTTTAAAGCGCTTAAGATAATCAGAGACTGACTCATCTTTACCTTGTCTAACTGATGTTAAATCTATTAACTTTAATTGATAGCTCCCACTAAAGAAGTGATATGAAACTTTTGTTCTAATTGATCCCACGAATCAATAGAATTAGGAGCTAATGAAGAAAACCAAGCAAAAGCGGTACCAGTTAATGATAAGGAAAACAAGCATACTTTTAAAGAATTATAAGTACCAGCTTCACCTAGTTGAGCAGTATATTGGCTAATATGTTCCCAGGTTGTGCGATTATCATCACCACTAAATTTAACAAAGTCAGACATACGCCAACCAGGAGGAAAATTCACATAATCAAACTCGACTCTATAGGGTTTTTGATAAAGCTTAGAATTACCAAAGTCAACGCCGAGCTTATTTTTCATCATATTAGCTACTTCCTCTTTAAATTGAGTAAATTCATTCCTAGCAGCTAATTGAGATTGCATTGGAGCTGATGTATTAAATCTACTCACATGGGGTTGATTAGGATTTTGAACATGATGCAAGTCGGAAAACACATCATTAGGCACACCATAAGATGGAGCAACATTAGGTATAGGTGGTGATGTATGAGCAATAGTACTGAACGCATAAGGTGTAATACCAACATTGCCACGCCTAGGAATCTGAGTATTAGGCGCAACCGACAAAGGCATCAGCTGTTCTAGCTGCAAAACCATATAGGGGGCGGTCTGACCGGGGTCGGCTGGGTGAATGGTGTTTGCTCAGGATAAAACCATGTCGGCATACCGTACATAAATGTATCACCTAAAGAATTAGGTGCTGCCGACATGGTTTGGTGCAAAACCCCATGTGTATCAACTTGAGGGATTGAATCATCTGTAATATCATAACTAACACGTTTACCCTCTACTTTTTCAAGGCGAGTAATAACACTAGCCACTAGATTATTCTGATCACTAAACGCACTATCAAACTTTTCATATATTGAAGATAATTGCGTAACTAGATCAGGTGGAGTTTGGCTTACAGTGGGTATTACCTCAACCTTGTTGTTGTTTAACTTGAACGCAGGCATCTCAAAGTCTTGAGCTAAGGTCACCTTGCCTGCACGATCTTTCTTGGCGCCAGAGAGAAACTGCTTCTTGATGTACTCTTGAAGCTCCGTGTACTTCCTCTGCTCCTCTTCGCTGAGTTCTTCGATGTTTACCATGATGAGATTCTTGGGATCGAGTTCACAACGCGCTCCCATGCAATGATTGACAAAACGGTTGTAAAAACCAGATCTGTCCCCAGCGGAGTCGCCAAAAGTGTGTTGACGCTTTTTCTGGTCGAACACACGAGTGCGCTAGTTCGTGCGGACGTCGGAAATCAACTCGTCGAAACACCCGGCATGGGCCGGTCAGACCGCCTGGGGGACGCGGTCAGACCGCCTTGGACAGGTACGTCGCCGAAAACCTAAGTTCGTCGCTCCGGGAGGGACCCCGTCGGGAGAAACACGCCTAGGGTTGTCCTGAGGTCGGCAAGGCCACTCAGAACTTCCTCAACCGCCGTGGAGACGAAGGAGGAGAGCAACGGGGTTGGAAAAGCTAGAGTTTGGAGAAAATAAAGTGTAAATTGATAATTCGATTGGATCATCCCTCTCAATCGGCCACGCCCCTTTATATTTAGAGGGGGGAGGTCTTGCCCTGCAAGAAACCCTTTACAACTCGGGAATAGCTAAAAACCCTTAATTCGGGTCGGACTCGGGGAGACCCGGTCAGACCGCCCAGGGGAGGCGGTCAGACCGCCTGGCGGCCTCTGTGCCGGACCGGCTACAGGGCACGCGGTCAGACCGCCCTAGTGACCCGGTCTGACCGCCTGGCCCAGCCTGATCCGGCTTTTGCCAAATCTGAGTGTCAACAGCTAGCTTGGCCGATATGATAAAACCTCGTACCAATATGATGCATGTAAGCTCAAAATGACCAAATTAAACGAGAACTTTTGGTTATTCTGAACCTGCAACAAGAGTTCCCGACGCATCCCACTCCCAGCATTACACTGGTTTGTCGGTGACCTTTTGAAGTATTGGTTGCCCTCCTCCCTGACTGTAGCTGATCGATTTAGTTTTGCACAAACTTGTATATTTATGGAGAAGCCAAGGCAACTATATATATCAATGAACAATGTATCGGGTACCATTAGTATGAGGAGTTGACAATCGAGAGGACATTTGGAAGAAAGTGATCCAGGACCAGAAACTCCCTCTTAATTTGAACAGAGAGAAAAGTTGCATCTCCTTGTGGACTGAAAAGTGAAAACTAAGTTTTGCATTGGTCGTTGGGAGCAGTAACGGCGGCTGTCAATGATTATGTTGGGTTAATTAGTTTGGCAATATGTAGGAGAAACTGATGGCATTATTACAGAAGAAAAATAAGAATATAAGATTTCTAGGTGTGGGAATGGAACTGAAATATATATATTCTGAGATGTTACCAACTCTTTCACTTGCAGAATGGTGGATGGATCGACTGCCGCATTATTTTTGCATTTTTCATTCAATGTGGCCCATATGTAAACATGATTTCAAAACACTCACACACAAAACGACGAAAGAAGATTGATGAATTGATCACCACGGTTGTATGAGTGAACGACTTTCACTTTGTTACGTGCTGGTCCAACTAGCTGTTTGCATATCTGTGCGGGCCAAGTTGATGATGAGTCCGCTCGAGACTCGGAGAGTAGCTGCCGGTCAGGGGGCTCAGGGGTGCTGCAGTCAGAGACGAGCTCTAGCACATCCGGATTGCGTACGCGGAGACTGTTCCGACGGATGATCGCTGCGGGCTGCGGTAAGTTGACTGGGGGTTTTGATGTGCTGTCCCCCGTCATTTGCAGGTGCCCTAGAACTAAGGTACGCTCTGTTGGATCTCCCATCCGGTGATATCGTGCCGAAGCTAGAAGAAGATGCTTTTGAGTCCAGCTCCCATTCCCCGTGCATCTCACTCCCAAGCAACAAGGGGTGTTGCCATGCGACAACCCTCGCCATTCAACCTATAGTTCCTTATCACCACCTCTCCTCCGGATCACCTAGCGTTCTAAGAAAGATGATGAAGACGCGTCGATTGGCACATTAGCTAGGTCGGTAGCATTTCTCATGGTAGCGGATATATAAGTGCGTGGTACGTTGCTAGTACAGGCTACATGTTGAAACTAGCTATTTATATATGGGTCACACACGACGACGTCAGGTCTAGTACTACGTTTGCATTACTAATGTGGTAATGCCTCAATGATATGGTTCACCAACCAACAAAGCCACCACACTGTCCTTATCATACTTTTAGCTTTAGCACTTTATAATTTCGTCCCCAACGGACAGTAATGGACTGCCATGGTAATATTTTATTTGCATGGTTTTCTTTAAAATAACTTGTTTGGCTTTTGTGGTAGGCAACATGCTGATGATACAGATAAGCAGTCCGCGCTAGCTTCAATGATGTAAACGTCTCCAACATATATTCCCACTGCATCCCATTCTCGAGTTGATGCCACTCCACATCCTTCGCGTTAATTTCATCCTCTTTCGAATTCTTCCTCTAGTCCATTGAGGAGCCAAATGAGCGGGCAACATCGTAACTATAGTCTGTCTCGAGATTTCATCCGGCCACATATGCACAAGAAGAAGCATGCTATTTGTAACAGATCGAGATGTACTTGTACTTGCACAACGGAGTGAGCATCGCAGAACCTCTTGTTACTCTCTATGTGAAGACAATAATTGTTTTTCTTAAATGAAATTTTGGGTGTGTCATTAAAATTAGTTTTCATCCCGGGAAAAAGGTTTGTCCAATCCGTTAGTTGCTACTTAGTTGTTGGAGCAATGAAGATGAACTTAAAAGATAAAGTAATAAATCTGGTGTTATGATCCACGCAACAACTAACTTGAATCTGCACTTTCATCTGAAGGCACAATCAAGGTTCTTATGCACATATCGCATAGTTCCCATGGTTACATTCGTTCTTGTACATGTGCATCATTACCGGAAACCAAAGCTTTGCCGTGAGCCCGGTACACACGGCGAAGGAAGGTTTACTCACGGCAACCACTTTGCCGTGAGTAACCGCCGACAAAGGACTCACGGTAAAGATCTGCCGGCAAACAGCCCTTTGTCGTGAGCCTTTGCTCGGACCCACGGCACACGAGTCCGCCGTGTGTATGTTTGGGCTCACGACAACCTTTATTGCAAAAGAATAAAAAAAGCAAAGAAAGTGGCACTGTGGGCTCCGCTAAGATGGAGACTGGAGCGCGAGGTGCACAAGGGTTCGAAGCAGCATTTGACATTATTTGCTTCTGCCTGAGACTTGGAGGGGGTGCTGGTGTGACGACACTGACGAGTATGCAGCTCGAACTCTCAGTAGCTCGCACCAGCTACTTTTCTTCCTTGCTACTCGTCACTGCTAGCCGGGCCTCGGAGCATCCGGATAGTTACTGTTAGCCTTCAGTGGTCACTCCTGATGCATCCCATTTTCACCAAGCCGGCCGGCCGACCAGCACTACTCTCCTCCCCATAGCAGCTAAACGCGAGGCGTTAGTTTCTACACAATTTTTTTTTGAAAGGGTTTCTACACAATTTAACTATCACGGTGTATTTCATCACCAGCCATCTACCCATTTATATAAACACATCACATCCCAACTATTGTCTATCCCCCAATTAGAATTCTGACATCCAATTCCATGCCATTAAATTGCTTTCTGCAACTGCTAGAGCTTCCCAAGAATTTTTTGCCAAGTTATATATAGGAGTCCTGATGTTGATACCGGTGAACATCAAATTCAAAGGACCGGCCTCCAAAATGAACATTGTGTCCAGAATCCCTAAGCAACATGGAGTGATCAGACTGGTACACTTTTATTGTGTCCATGTGAACCTTATTCAACATGGATAACCCCATTGGCTAAAGTCAGATGATTAAAGTGATAATCCACATTTGTAGAATTAAAAGTGCTTATTTTCGCCGTCGTATTTTCTTTTGGTATGACAAAAGCTCAAATTATTTTAGGATATAACAATATAATGGAGACATAATTGCTAGCGACTGGAGCCAAGAATCCTATACAAATAAGAGTATACAAATTAGAGGTCAGCTAGTAAATTTTTTACAATGTGTGTACAAGTACCAGTAATCTCAAAACTAATTTAATATATATAGCAAATAATACACATGTACACTTGTACACAACATTTTGACGCCACCATTTATATTTATATACCATAGAGGTTAAGCAAAGGTTTAGGATTTATGCTTTTGCCTAGCTTATTAATTAACCACAAGGCACATAGACATGGTTTAGTGTCTATCGTTGAGTATACTAGTAGAGACATATATTGCCTACTGGAAACATGACTTCGTTGCAAGGAGATGAATTTCCTTAGAGGCATATTAAACTTTCTGTTTGAAAAAGAAAACTTTGAAAAGGAAAATATAGTTACATGTATGTATGTAATTAATTAAGCTTGCTATTCATATTATTACTTCCTCCATTCTCAAATATATGACGTTTAGGACAAAACGTCATATATTTAAGGACGGAGGTAGTACTTTAACAAGGATAAGTTAGTGTTACTGAACAAGGTTTTTTCTAGTAGTTAGTTTTGCGACCAGAATTCCCTGCGCCAGCTAGTTGAGGATTACTGTTGATTCTAGTACATGTGCATGCTCTTGGAACGAATAGCCAACCTAATTGATCACATGGACCAGATACGTGGAACTACAATGTTCCACAATGCTAGCTACACTAACTGCAAAATCGGCAACAGGAGTGCTTACATATGTCGGTTCTTGTTTTTTATAAGTTTGTAACTTCAGTAAAGGAACTCATATCGTGTGCCTAGCTTGTGGATCAGCAGCATCAAACACTTTGAGAACTGAGAATCAAGAAATGTCCGTCTTCATCAACAAAATTTGGTGAACAGCCGTGGTGTGCTTTGCAAGCTCGCTGCCACCGTTATAGCTTTTTCTTTTCGGCCGGGCTAGACTAGTTGTTTGCCTGGTTGACGACTGGTGGCTGGTGCTGATTTGTTCTGAGAGAAAAGTACCGCTAGCTGATACCTAGTGGCTGATTTGTTCTAAGAGAAAAGTACCGCTGGCTGGTGGTTGATAACCCAGACGAACAGGCTGCTTGGTTTGATCCAACGCGGGTGTGGGCATCAGTAAACAAAACACTGATCTGCAACCACATTATATTCTCCTCTCAAGCAAGTGTCAAGAAACCATACCCTCGCTGTGTCGTGAGCTCACCGTGGCCACGGCCCTTCGCTGCCGCCCACAGGCGGTGGAACAGGCAGAGTGGTTGCAGCGCTTGCCAACGGTTCTTCAACGCTTCTGCCGCAAGCCAAGCAGTTCTTGTCTTGTCCTTGCCTAGCTTAACCTCAATGCAGAACGAAGAGACAGCTTGGATCTCTGCTGAGGGCGGACTCGCTTCCAACCCCACCAAGTTCTCCCTTTCTTTCCAGCTGCGCTACATGACTACGGGTGTGTTTAGATCTCAAAAAATTTGCAAAAAACATCCCATCATCTATCACATCACTTCTCACTATTCATCTGCATTTACACCAATTCTTTCCTAATTCTTCCCCAATTCAGCTAATTCATCTGGATCTAAACACACCCGTACACGGAATAGTACTGAATAACTACTTTGAGTTTTAAATCCTGATGTCTCCCGTTCCCACTAGGCATTGATCGATACACTCAATTGCCACCTGATGTCCTTTAATGTTGATGTTGCTCTTTTCGTCCCCATTTCTTGTTCAGTGCCAGATCAGAGGAGGTGGCAAGGTTTAGTTGCGAGTCTTTGACGGATCTAATGCGTGCCAGTGTAGCGCTATTTATATGGATGCATATAGGAGTACTGAGTAACTTTCGTCTACTACCAGCAGGAGAATATGTAATTGATTAGGCTGTTAGCAAATAATGCGAAAACAAGATCGAACACGAGACATATTTTTACGTGGAAAACTCTTGCGGGAAAAAACCATGGGCGTCAACCGGCGATCTTCACTATAATGAAAGAGTTGCAACGCAGAGAATACACTAAGCTCTCTCGCTCTTCCCGTGCGGCTTACAAGATGTATATATATCAGGTGGACTAAACTGACTATAATGAAATACGGAAACAAATCCGCTAAACACATAACCCGAACCGTGGGCCCTCCAGGCATCCCCACAAGACTCACATTATAATTCGGATCATATCCAACATAGACAAAAGAGGGCCCTTCTGTGAAATCATGCGTGCATATAATTTTCCGAATTTCCAGATCAAGGTAATTCATGGAACTTCAAATAATATCTTTCCTTTCCTTTCAGACTTAAGGGATTGAGAGATTTGCCAATCTATCTTTGTATTATGATTTGTGCCTACATGTTTCACTAACACAGTTCATTGGTCACATGTCAATGAGACAAATTTTACTGAAATAATGCATAGCAATAGAGCAGTGGGATCTGCTTTCTTGATTGCAACAGTCTATTCATACAAATCACGTTTTGGTAATTGTCTACCTCAAACAATCATATTCTTCACAATGAACACATCTTGAGCCATCAGCCAATGCTGCGCTTGCCAATGGTTCTTCTCCTCCCCCACGCATGCTTGGCAGCAGTAGCGGAGGACAGACTGAAACTAAGGTATGGCGAAAACTGGCTTGATCAGCGTAGATCTCACTCAGTGCACTGTTTCATGGCGTCAAGACAGAGAATAATACAGGACTAAACAAGATTGCAAAGAAGAGAAAGTACTCTCAGAAAAATAGGTATGGCGGTGGCCACACCTTGCCATACCGAGTCCTCCGCCACTGCTTGGCAGTTCTTGTCTCGGCCTTGCCTAGCTTCACTGGCGGAGCTAAGGCCCTGTTTAGTTGGTGAAATTTTTAGTGAAAGTGGTGAAATTTTTACATTAAGAAACATATTTATGAGACGTGGCACGGTCTGCCAAGCAAAAAAATTTTGGAACTTTTGGGGAACTAAGGGCTGTCCCAATGGTAGACACTATGCACAAAGTCCAAAACAACCACATCAACAAAACTCTACATATAGAAACCACTCTACCCTACGGGAGTTTCTTCATGTAATAAATATGAATATTATTTTACTACTCTCTACCTTCCTCTGTTCCTCATCCCTTCCTCCTCTCTCCCCGTTCGTTTCTCTGTACACGGCGAGTGTGGACGCCAGCGATGGTGGCCAGTAGAGCGTGGCGGCCTGCAGGCGAGCAGAAGGCGCGAGCAGGCGCCGCGGCGCGACGCGAGCGGACGGCCGTGGCGGTACAACTCGAGCGGATGAGGCGGCACGGCGCGAGCGGGCGGTCGCCGCGGACGCGAGCGGGGCAGCCGCAGCGGACGCGAACAGGGCTGCCGCGGTGGACGCGAGTGGGGCAACCGCAACGGATGCAAGCAGGGCGGCCACGACGCACGCGAGAGGCGGCCATGGCGGCATGTGCGCTCCCACGGCTCCCTCGGCGCGGCGCACACGAGCACCCCACGGCGGCGCGGGCGCTCCCTCGGCGTGGTGCGCGAGATCCCGCGGCTTCGCGCGACGGCGGCGCGGGAGCTCCCACGGCGCAGGTTCTCCCTCGGCGGGGACACACGCGAGCACCCACGGTGGTGCAGCACGCGACGGCGGCACGAGCGCTTCCTCGGCTGCGCTCGCAGCAGCCTCCCGCGGCGGCCGGCGAGCGCACGGGCGGGCGCGGCGGCAGGTGAGCGCGCTGGATGGCCGGGGTTCGCAGCAGCCGCAGGTGTGGCGGCAGGAGAGCGCGCGAGATGGCTGGTGGGCGCAGCTGCCGGGGAGCGCCATGAAAGGCTGTCATCATTGCTCGTCACCTGGAAACTACCGGTTTCTTCCCAATGCAGATACAAGCATTTCTTCCTGTCTCGGTTTGACCGAGGACGTCGTTCCTCGGTGAAGAAATGATTTACAGATTTCCTTCTCTTTCTTCATTAATTGAACTGCCATGTCATCTTTTTTTTCTTATGTGTCATCTCATTTAATGTAGATAGAATCCACCATCAATACCCATTGACACTCCCCTAAACAGGACCTAAGGGCACGTACAACGGTCGTCTGCGAGCCGACTGCGAGCCGATAACTTTGCAGAAACACCCTCACCTCAGCCAGGCGACGAGCTTGCCGTCGTCTCGCGAAAGGACAGCAAGGGCTCCTGCTCCCAGACCATATCGCCAGCCTCAGCACCGTTGTACCCTCGGTCGATGGTGAAGGTGGATCCCGTGCGGCACCGGACCTCAATTTGGCGCCAAGAATCGATCCATCTGTGCGAGGGAGCAACAGCCGGGGAGGAGGTGCCGCAAATCAGGCGAGGTATCCTGCCACAAGGCCGGCAACGCCGGCGGAGGAGCTCACCTGCTGCGTGCTCGATGGGGATCTCGCCACCAGCCTCGCACGGAGAGGTCGCTCACCCGGGTGCCACGGCCGTCGCGCCTGCGGGGAGCCCGCCAGACCTCCACCACGGTCGTCGGAGCTCACCCGTCTTGTGCTCGCTCCCCGATGGGGGCTCACCACCAGCCTCGCGCCGCCTCTCTCGTGGGGGAGGTCGCCCACCCGTGTGCCGCGGGTCGCGGCCGTCGCGCCTGCCCTCCGCCGCGGCCGTCCCAAGAGCCGTTGCGGGCTCCTCCGCCATGGCCGCCTGGAGCCTCTCTACAGGTCTGCAGGATTCTTTTTTCGTGTGGCCGAGCTGATCCGGGAGAGGATAAGAACGAACAAGACTGCAGAGAGACTGAACCACGTGAGGCCCAGTGTGTTTACAAAATTGACCCTTGCCATTTTGCATTAGACATTAGAATCCTTTCTAGAAACTCTTTTTTGAAAGAAAATCCTCTAGGTAAGAAGGATATAAACAATATAGAAATAACATTTCAATCATTTGATATTTGATATGACGGTTCTCTCTTGTAACTACAAAATAGCTACAACCATCCAATGCACAATAGATCGTTATAGTTTCTTGTGTGAAAGGATATATTAAATATCATGTAGACACCTAAATAGACAACACGTTGTATAAGCTGTCTGTTTAGCTGTCTATATGTATCAAATAGACAGCAGTTGTCTACACTGTTGTACATGCCCTAAAGCTTGGCCATGGCCCTCCGTTGCCTCAAGGATGTCAAAGGGTAATTGGAAGCTAATTGATTGGCTGCGCAGTAATTTTTGCATCTTTTTTCTTATGTAGTTTGGTTTTATTAGGGCACTCTCAACCCAGACTCTACCATAGAGTCTAAGTTTATTTATTACCTTCATATTTATTACATTTTGCTCATGTGGCGCTTATGTGGCAGTATATTTATAGAAGAGAGAGGGAGAAAAATCAAGACTCCAAGTCTTATTTAAACTCCAAATCTATGATAGCTTTAAGATAATAAATGCTCTTAGACTCTATGTAGAGTCTGCACTGTGAGTACCCTTAGCACCACACTAACAATGTAGTACGAAAGAGTAGCAGGTGAACGGATTTTTTACAAAGGGCATGTTGTTTCGGGCAGGGCTTCGATCTATGCTGACTTCAGGGTTTTTTTTACCGCTGGTTACCGCTGCGGTAACCGCGGTTACCGTTTATACCGGGCCGGTACGGTAACGGTACCGCGCGGTAGATACCTCTAGGGTTTTTCAAATTTGAATTTGAATTCAAAAAAATGAAAAAATCAATAAAAATCCTCAAAAAATAGTTCATGATTTATAGAATCTGATGGTGTTAAAAGTTTTCAAATTTGAGTGCATTTAGTATTTATTTCGAGGTTTAGAAGTTATAGAAAAAAAGAAAAAGAAAAAAAGGGGCCGGCCCGTTAAGGCCCATGAGGCCAAAGCGTTTGGACGACCCTAGAAGCGGCTCCAGGCGGTCGCCCGTGACCCTCAGCCGCTCAGAGCCTCCCGTCCGCAGCTCTCTGCTTCCAGTCCGCCGCCTGGAGGCTTCGTCCGCGCCGCCGGCGGTGGTAAGCCGCGGCCCGGGCGCGGTATACCGCGCGGGAGCTGCGGTAAGCCGCCCCGCGGCCGGATCTGCTCGCTCCCGCTCGGCCAGGGCGGCTTACCGCGCGGGCGCGGTGGTATACCGCGGTAGGTCCGGCGGTAGACCGCGGCTTCAGGTGAGTTTGCACTTTTTTTTTGCATTTGTGTAGAAAGTAGCTTTAGGATTTAGGTAGAAATTAGCTGTAGGTATCATTCGCATTAGGATTCAGGTAGGATTAATTTTGTGTTAGGATTTAGGTTTATTTTGCTTTAGGATTTTAGGTAGGATTTAGGATGTGAGGTAGAGGTAGAATTGTTGCTTTAGGATTGTATGTAGGATTTTGGAGATGTTAGGTAGGATTTGTGGTAGGATCCAATTTTAGTTAGGATTTATTTCAGATTTAGGTACATTTTCTTTAGGTATACGATTAAGTAATTGTTTTGTTTGTGTTGGCATTTATGCAGGTAGACAATGTCAGGCAGACCTAAAGAGGCTTGAATGTCATGTCCATCGCCGAGTACAACTCCGCGTCCCAAATGGGGGTCTTTCCTTTCTACCATTGAACTTTTATTGTGTTGCATGACTTGTATCGAATTATTTGTATTTGAACTATCAACTCACTTATGCACGTCTAATATTATTGTGTTTGGTGTGGTATTTCTATGCATAACTATAAATTATTGATTGGGGGTGGTATTTAACACTACTTTGTGCCAACATCATGCCAAAATTTTCACTTCTTTCAAGCCGGAGACCCTTTTTCATTGTAGCGGTTTTAATTCATTCCGTAGCGGTTTTAATTCGTACCACAACGGTATAAATAATTTATACCGCGGTATACCACTTGTTACCATTTGTATAGGCAATTTTGATTTGGATTTTGAATTCGAGCGGTAAGAAGCGGTATACCATTTATACCGCAGCGGTATACCGTTACCGCTGGGTAGTGGTATAAATATACCGGTAGGTAAAAAAAACCCTTATGCTGAGGGCCTCGCTTCTGACCTTTGCCACGTCCGAGGTTGCTTCGCTGTTGCGGTACATGCCTCTGGCATGTACAGCCCTGGAGTGTTGACTTTCAGCTTTCATTCCCCATGTCTCCCGTTCCCCCAGACATCGACCGATGTTCTCAATTGCCACAGGATGCCTCTTAATGTTGGTTTGCTCTTATCCTCCCTCATTCTTGTTCAGTTCTCCATGGCGTTAACAAATATCTCGATCGAGGAGGGGGCAAGATATATATAGTTATGAGTCTTCTGCCTGATCAAAGAGCTACCAATACAGCTATTTATGGATGCATACAGAAGCATTATTGAGTAACTTGAACTGTACCAGTACTTCTTCAACAACCATTTTTTCCAATATTAGTCAAGACACAGCAGGAGAGTAATTGGTTAGACAAAGATAAAAGGTCCTTCTGTAACATCAAGCATGCCTATTGTTACCTGGGTTCTCCAAAAATGTCACATCCGATTTTACAAGGAAAACCGAATACATCTCATATGTGTGCCAGGATCACAATTTCACACATATGATAGACATAATGAGTGTAATATCAGATACAATACTCAAAACGTACAAAAGAGGTTTATTAACTTTTATTACACTCATGAATAGACACGAAGGTCTTTACACGAACATCGATAACTATGACGACGCAACTCCGTCTTCAGCTCCACAGGCATCTGACTGGGGGGAAACGCATGCCTCAGAACTCATCGTAGTCGTTGAAGTACTCTGTCACACCCTGAAATTGGAAATCGTAGTCGTTGAAGTACTCTGTCACACCCTGAATTTTCCAATTTCAGCATGTGAATAGGAAAAATAAATTAATAAACGATTTTCTCTCAATTTTAAAATTTTCCAACCTTTTATTTTTCTTTACAGGGAATATAGTGTAGAATAGAACAAAAGCATTGTTTTCTTTTCAAAAATAAATTATAGGCTTGGTGTTTGTTGCATCCATGCTGTTGCATAAATGTTAGTTGCTTGAATTCAAGTTTGAATTTGAATTCAAATGCTTGGTGGTTTTTCAAAACAAGTCAAAAAAAAGTGAAAACCTTCTTTTCCTCCCCCTCCCTTCTCTTCTCTTTCGTTTCAGCCCGCTAGCCTAAGTCCGCCGGACCTCCCTCTTCTCCTCGGCCCAGCTCGCTCGCCGTCCCTTTCTCTTCGCAGCTCGCGCGCGCGGCCCAGCGATGCTTTCGGTCCAGCGCCAGCCCGCTTGCTCTCTCGCCGCTCCAGTCGCTGACGCGTGGGGGCCCGCACGTCATCCCCTTCCCCGCGCCGGAGTCCGACTCGGGCATGGTTGCGCCGCGCCGACCGAGCCGCATCCTCGTGCCCGTCGCCTCCCCTTCTTGACCCGCACGCCAAGGCGCGTCTCCCGCCCTATATAAACCCCCGCCGCCGGCTCTCATGCCCTGTTTGCCCCCAAGCCCTAACCCTAGTGACCCAGAGCTGCGCCGCCGTAGCCCTAGTGCGCCGCCGCCGCTGATCTCCTCGTCCGCCGCCGGTCCGTCGACGTGAAGCTGCTCCAGAGGTGCGCGTGGAGGTGAGGAAGCCCCTGGTGCCACGTGTGGTCGCCCTGGTGCCTTGCTTTCTGCGCACGGGCTCGCCGGAGTTGTCGCCCTCGCTGTCGTCCACCTCACCGTGCAGACCGCCGTCTCCGTGCGCCGAAGGTCGCCCCTTTTGCCCCTGTTTAGTTCGCCTGGTTGCGCGCTACGTCTCGGTGCAAACCCCGTAGTGTTTCGAGCACCCTAGCTCGATCCAGCACCCCGCCGGCGAGTTCGCCGCCGTGCACCGCCGCTCGCCGTCGCGTCCCGCCGCCGCTCGCGCGTGTGCAGTTTCTGGACCGCCCGATGGCGAAGCAACGGTCCGGATTAGATCGTACCCCGGTCAAACCGGCCGCGTACCGGTCAACCCCGCGGGGTCATTGATGTTTTACAAAAGAGCCCCTGAAGTTTTCAAAATAACAAGCCGATCCTTCCACCTCTGAAAAACCCTTACACATAGGTCCTTTTCTTTACGGTTTTAACCCTAGCTTTTCTAGTTTTAGCGCCCGAGGTCCAGAGCTAGTCTTTTACGCGTTAGCCCCTGAGTTTATACATTTAATTATGTTTTAGTCCCCGGTTTTTAGCAGTTAAGCCCCTGGAAGTTCTGTTTTATCACAGTTAGGTCCCTATAGCTTGTTTTAGCCATAGATTATGCATTTTAGTTCCGTTTTTAGAGTTCTTTATGTCCAAACAATCGTATCGAAGAGTAGAATAGTTTTACGCTGTTGTTTTGCTCTGTTAATACTGTTTGATGCTTGTTTCTTATTTTATTCCATTGTTTGCCTGTATGTGAATGATGTGGTGCGTAAAGGACGATCGTTACTTCGACTATGCTGTTGTTGAAGAATTTGAAGATCTTGAGCAGTCACCCGAGTTTGTGGAAGACAAGTCCTTGATGCATGCCCTTTTTCCTATACAACTGCATTTTAATTACATTGTTTACTTTATTGCTTTGCATTAATTTGATGGGACCATATGATTAAGGATTGACTAGTGTTGTTTACCATGTCCTTGATAACCTGGGTATTTTATTCATGTTGGGTAGCTTATGCTTAGTTGCTAACTACGGGATTGAGGGTGGTTTTTATTGAACACAAATTGAACTTAATTTATTTTATGCTCCATCATCATTAAACAAGATTACTCTTTTAATCGGAACATGGAGCGACCACCCAGGACAATAGTGCAACCACAAGATAAATGACTCTGTCTTGGCTAATTAATTAGAAACCTTAGTGTGTGGTATGCTTTACCTGATAAGGGCGAGGGGGTGGCGGTAGATGATGTATAGCCCGACCCTCAACCTGATCTGCTCTGTGATAGCTTCGCAGTTTGAGAGAGGGTTATGCATTGCACTGACCATGTAACCTAGCGAGCAGCCCATACTAGGGAATCTTTGTAAAAGTCTCGTAGTGAATCCCTAGCCACTCACCAAAGGCAGTGTTTAAGGGTCTAGCTAACCCGGGTGACATGGGAGACACGACTTGTGGGTAAAGATGTGCCACCTCTGCAGAGTGTATAAACTGATCGATCAGCCATGCTCACGGTCAAGAGCGGCTTGGACCCTCACATGAGTAAATTATGGAATATGGATTTAATCTTGTGCATTGCATCTTATTATTGTTGCATTTATTATTCTTTGGGTTGGTATATACTTACATTGCTAGTAATCAGTTGCTTAATAAAATCTTACCAACTAAAATTGCTTACCGCTTTAACCATGTTAGCCATCCACCCAAAGAGCCTTGCATGTTGTTATAGTTATATTCCCTTGTTGAGTACGACATGTGCTCACACTTGTTGATTTTATTTCTTGCAACTACACTACTCGGACTGCTGCTCAGACGGACGCTTTGAAGACTTCCCTGAAGACTTTGAAGAGTTCTAGGCGCGTTTCTCCGGTCGACTTCCTGTGGTGGACGACTTCGTTTATTTTCCGCTGTTAGCTACTCGAACGATGTGTTAGACTATTGGACAATCGGTCTGTAATAATAATAATGCTGTGATACTGCGATTTGGTATTCCACTATGTCGTTTGCATGTGTGAACATGATCCTGGACACAAGTAAGCTTATGATCTGGTTTTGCTTCCAAAACTGGGTGTGACATACTCCTCCCTAGTGTTCTCCTCTGAACAGCAGGTAAGCAAGGGTGAGCACACTTATGGTTGGAGCTCAGCAAGTAGGGGAAAATGCAAGGCTATCAAGGGTAGGCTAAGATTTTGCAGCGGCTAGCATTTTTTAGTTGGTCAAATTTTATTAGCAAGCATCTATTTACTAGGTGTAAGTTTATACAAACCCATAATTAAGTATTTAGAAAAACATTATCTCAAAATCATATAAAACCATGATTTAATTTCATCTTCAAGTATATTAATCATGTGAGGGTCCAGGCCGTTCTTGACCGTGAGCACGCCTGATCGATCAGTTTTAACTCTGCAGAGGTTGTACACTTTCACCACAGCTCGTGTTCCCCATGTTGCCCGGGTTGATCACACCCTCAAACACTTCCAAGGTGAGTGGCTAGGGGTCCACTACGAAGCCTTTACAAAGGTATGCAGAAGACCAACAGCCCGCATAGTTACAGTAGCAGAGCGGACCATAACCCTCCCTAGTGGACAGCACCTTAGCAAAGGCTGCGGCCAAGAGGACCGGGCTATACCCCTTCAACTCTGACCCCCTCTGCTCCTTTCGGATAAGGCTATCGGATAATTCCACACACCTAATTAATTGGCTAAGCCAGAGCCATATGGACTTTGGTTGCACTGTTTTCCTGGGTGGTTCTCCATGTTCTAATTAATTCATATGATCTTGTTATTATCCACAACTTCACCAAGGTTACCATGATCAACATTTTATAAAGATCCATTTCAACCATCCCAAGTTAAGCAACTAAGCATTATCTATCCTAAAACATTTATTTAAAACCGGGTTGTTCAAGGTAATAGGGATAAAATCTAGTCATATCCTTGAAAAGGTGATTTCCCATCAAATTTATGCAATACAACATTTAAATATAAATTTAGTTATTATGCAAGTATTGTAGGACAAAGTAGAATATGCAGGGGGAGGAAAACCACTTGCCTTCCTTGCTTAAAAATTGGGATTCTTCTTCTTTAAAAAGTTGCTCTTGATCCTCGATCGGAAACTCGGCACCAACTGGCACGATATCTACGACCACACAAAAAATCATACAATAAATAAAAACAGTACATCAAACATTATAAAAGACTAAAACAAACTTCTAAAACTAACAAGCACTAAGAGACGATCGCAAGGACACCAAAAACACCTAAAACGGATAAAAGACGTAAAAGATACACCCTATACAAGCTCTAGGGGCTAAACTATGAGAAAAACTAGCTAACAGGGGCTAAACTGAAAGAACCAGGGGCTAAAACCTAATCACGTATAAAAACCAGAGGGTTAAGGTGCAAAAGATCAAGGCTGGACTACGGGCTGGAAAAACTAAAGAACTGAGGGGCCTAAACATAAGAAAACAGACTTATCCATAAAGATCTTTATAGGTGGAAGGGTATTGTTGTGAAACTAGAAAAGTTCAGGGACTCTTAAAGAAAACCGTCGACGGCGGCTTGGTTGACCCGTACTTGAATGTTTGACCGGGGCTTGGGAAAGATCTGGGCCGTCGATCCGCAAGCGGGCGGCTGAGAACGGCGGCAGCAGGCGGGCGGCGGTGGGTCGGCGCAGCGCGGCGGCGCCGGGCGGCAGCCTCGCCGGAATCTGCTCGGATTCGAGCGTCCGGCCACCAAACGGGACATGGCTAGGCTCTAGAGGAAGCTAAGGAGCTTGCGAACCTAGCTAGGGGGTTAAGGAGGCGACTAGAGCGGCAGAGAAGGCACCGCAGCTGGCGTGGCGGCACGGTGGCGGACGACTCAAGTTCGGCGAGCTTCTTTGGCAAGGACGGGCGCGGCTACAAGCAAAAGAAAGGAGGGACAACTTCCTTACCTCGATGTGAAGTTCTGGGTGAAGGAGAGGGCGTTAGAGAGGCAGCAGGGAAGGAGATCGATGCCGGCGGCTTGCGGTGGCGCTCCGGGCTCCGACGGAAGGAGGGCGCGCAGCTCCGAGCGAGGGAGAGAGAGAACGGAGAGGAGGTGTGGGAAGAGCAGGGCTCAGTCTCGCCTTTTATAGGGCGAATGGGGAAGAGAAGGGGGCGCGGCAAGGCGGTGGTGGTGGAGCTCGGTGGCCGGCCACGACTGCCCCGGTGGTGGAGCCGTTTCGGAAGGGGAAGGGGGCGAGGCGGCACGTGGGTGCGCCAGCGCATTCACTACGGCCGGTGGAGGGGAGAGGGAAGGGCGGGAGCGCCGGGGTGGCAGCGGTAGGCGGTGCAGCCAAGGCTGGCTTGCGACCGATGGGAGGTAGGGGACAACCCTGACGGGTGGGGCCCGTCCGTCAGCGGCGGGGAGGTGGAGCGGGCCGGCAAGGTTAATTGGGCCGCGGGAGATGATTTGGGCCGCGAGGGCGAGCTGGGCCTACGCGGGGGAAAAAGAAAAAGAGAGAGAGGGGGGGCTCGCTGCTGGTGCTGGGCCGGAAGAAGTTGGGCCGCGGTGGAAAAAAAAGAAAAAGAAAAAGGGAAAGAGGCCTGCTGGGCCGCGGGTTGGGCTAAAAGAAGAAGGGGGAAAATGAGATTGAGAGGGAGAGCTAGAGGGTGGGTTTGGGACTTTTTTCTTCTTTTTTTCAACACACATCAAACAAAAACAAATGCATAGGCATGAATGCATCAAACATTTGGGTGATTCTAAATTATTTAATTGTTGTTTAAATATTTAAAAGGCTAATTTATTTGGTCAAATTATTTAATACTTAGAAAAAAATCTAACCATGTTGCTAGCATTATTTTAATGTGATAGAAATTTTAGGGTGTTAAAAAAACAAGGTATCATGTACTTTCATGAAACTTCAAATAATATCTTGCATTTTCTTCAACACTTAGGCCCTGTTTGGGGAAGCTTCTGGGAGCTTTTGCTTCCCAGGAAGCTGTAAAAGCCAGAAGCTCCCCCAAACGAGTTCGATTCTCCAACAATCCAAAAGCTCCAAAAGCAAAAAATACACTGGGTTCCAAAAGCGAGTCAGCAGGAGCTTCCTGAGCTTTTGCGGGCGTTTTACGAGCGAAACCATTTTTCTCTTCCTCATCCTCCCTTACGCCGGCCTCCGCCCCTCCGCACGAACCCGCTGGGGCGCCTCCCCTCCGCACGAACTCGCCGGGGCTCTCACCTCCGCCGACCTCCGCCCTCCACGCAAACCCGTCGAGGCTATCCTCCCTCTCTCATCTCGAGGAGCCCATGGATAAGACAGCCTCCATCCTCATCTCGCGCCGCCCCTACAGAAGATGGGCCACCAGCCTCTCCAAATTCGCGCCGCCCTGAGCTCCCTCTGCGCCAGCCACCGCCATAACTCCCCTCTGCGGCGTCAAGGAGCCATGGAAGCCACCGCGGAACGGTCGAGGCGCACCTCCCCTCCACTCTCCTCTGGCCGCCTGCTCTGGAGTCTGGAGCATGGCACCGACCTTCTTGGCCCCTCCGCCTCCTCACGCCCTGGAGAGGTAGCCCGCTGCCTCATTGGCCGGCGACGGCTCATGCGGAGCGAGCGGCCGGCCGGCAGACCTCGTCGAGCAGGCTGAGAAGGAGGCGTGGCGGCTCCCGTGCAGGGACGGGAGGTAGGAAGGGGTCCGGGTCGGCAAGCTGGTGCGAGGACGGTGGTGAGCTCGGCTGGGGTCCTATCGATCTATGTTGTCGACAAGCTCCTGAAAAGCTAACATGGAGAAGCTACCCCAAACAGTAAGTGTTGCTTCTCCGAAAATCAGCTTCCCTAGCCAGCGGTCTTGGCTTTTCCAGGAAGCACTTTTGCAAAAGCAAAAGCTACCCCAAACAGGGCCTTAAATAACTGAGAGATTTGCCAATCTAACCATTAATTACGAGGATGAGCGCCTCCTCCTCCTCCACCCTCCCACCCCCACCGCCACCGGCCACCCTGACCCCGGTTTCCCCTACCACCGAGCCCACTTCCCCTAAGCTGCCGGCGGACACCGCCCTGCCGGCGTCACCCCCAACCCGGCCTCTGTCCACATCCAAGCTCCCTGCCTCACCTGAACCGAGCCTGGAGAAGCTGGACTGGGGCGACATTGAAGACGATGATGACGACGACGACGACGAAGTTGACGAGTACATCTGCGTTGAAGGTATGGCCTCTGTCTTCCCCGGGCACGCGGGGAGCGCATCAACTGCTCAGCGCGGCTCCCCTGTTCCCACCCCCTCGGCTGCATTTACTGCCGCCCCAGATCTAGGCGGTGGGGAAAGCAGCACCCTGAAGAAGAAGCTTTCACCATTGGACACTTTGTCCCCTGCCGCGGGGCAACCCGAGGCACCGTCCAAGCTCAAGTCCGTCCTCGTGGTGCCTCCGGGCATTCAATTCCCGTCTGCGCCGCATCAGCCCCGCCCTGCTCTGCGCGGCGCGCCGGCCCCTCGGCGTGACGTTTCACCGCCATGGGAAGAGGCGAAATCAAGACAGCAGACGTCGGGGAAAAGCTTTCCTTCCTCGTCGACTTCTTCAATGCCTGTGCCACGCCACCCGTACGCCGGTGAGCGGTCGCACCCCCTCCACCCCTCCTATAAAGAAGCTTTCCGAGGCAAGTGTTTTCGGTGCCTCGCCTCCGATCACCAGCTTGCCCACTGCCGCGAACCGAGGCGCTGCTTGGCTTACCGTAGAGTTGGGCACTTCGCTCGCCAGTGTCCTCAGCGGCGCAACATCCGCTCCCGCCTCACCTTCCCACCGTCCAGCATCCACAGCTGCATCACCTTCCCACCGCCGGATCTCCACAGTCGTCTTGTGTTCCCGCCGCTGCCCGGCTCGCCCGCTTCACCACCTGCCCCGACCTCGATGGCGTACACTCCTGGTGCCCCTGCTGCGCGCCCGGCGGAGGGCCATGCGGTGCTCACCTTGGACACTGCTATGGAGGCCGAGCTGTGCCGCCTTCACTGCACCGGGGTGGTCCTCACGGGCACAGACCGGAACTACACCCCGGCACCGGAGGAGTTGAAGTTCGCTATTAGCCTGCAGCTGTGCATCCCCCTGCACAACATCGCCGTGTCCAAGCACAAGCCAGAGGACTTCTTCGCTCGCTTTGATCACCCCGATCAGGCTGAGCATGCTGTCACCAAGGGGTTCGTCGACGTTGGCGGCATGGGCTTCCTCATCCAGCCCTGGAGGGAAGATGCATACTCCAGGGCGTCAAGCTGGTTCTTCCACTGCAAGATCTTCATCGAGCGCCTTCCTCTGTTCGCTTGGAATGAGGCAGGGGTGCGCCAGGTACTGGGAGACAACTGCGTCTTCGACTACATCGAGCCGGTCTCCTTCACGCAAGAGAACACTGAGGTTCTCCAGTGCTGGGTCTGGATGTGGAATCCAGACCTCCTACACCGCTCCAAGCTCACGACGACCTTCAGGGAGGGGGTGGGCCGATCGCGCCCCGCCGTGACTACAGCACCACCTGTCGGCGGCATGAACAACATCCTCTTCCACCTCGACTGCTACTTCGACTGGACGCCGCCACCACCGTCGCGCTCCCCGAGCTCGCGGGCGAGCGGGCTGCCCTCGTCCTCCTCTTCCGGATCGGATGGCGGCCCGTTCCCTGTTTACAAGGAGTTCGTTTGGCACATGGGGGTGCCCGACGGATGCCGCCCTTCTGCGACGGTGCCGAGGCTGCGCAACCCGTGCAGGGATGTGCCTCCGGCAAGGAGAGACAGGGACCTTGAAGATGAGGATCGCCTGGAGCCGCGGCGACACTGGACGACGAAATTCAACGCTCGCGGCCGGCCGACGGAGGACTGCCCGCGCGACGAGCACGGTGTCGGGGACCGATACCACTCGCGCTCTCCGGTGCAGCAGGGGCGTCGCCATGGCGAGGTGGAGGCGCACACGCTCCTGTCTCGGGGAAGGAGTGCTTCGCGGTCCCCACCTTCACCTTCCCGTGCGCGGGACCCGGCATGTCGCGACGATGAGGGCTGGGACCGCTGTCGCTCGCGGTCCCCAGCACGGTGGCGGTCAGGGCAGCCGTAGGAGGAGCTGGGCGCATGCCGCGACGGCTTGGGTGCCATCCCTCGTGAGCGTCGTGCTGCCTTCGACGACCCTCTAATCACCAGGCCGGTGCAGACTGCTACTTCGTCGGCTTCTGGGCGGCACCATCCGGACCCCATCATCGACTTCATTGCCAGCCTGTGCACAGATTCGCTCTGCCGTGAGGATCCTGCTAAGGTGGGGTTGATGGACCCGATGCTGCTAGAGCGCGAGCTACGGTTCTCCCCATCCCCTTCTGATGCAGAGAGGTATGCTTCCCCGCCGTATGTTCCTGTCTCTGCATTATGGACTGGACCAGGTGGTGTAGGGGGTGGTGGGCTGGGCCGCTGTTTGGCCTCTGAGCCCGCCAATGACGTCCCGGCCCCCGCGGCCCAACAGCTGCTGATGGGCTCTGAAGATGCTGGTACCATTGATACGCTGGTGGATCAGGTGCATGGCATGGACATTGACGGGCCGGCTGAGCCGGTCACTGGGAGCACTGATGGCCCCATCTCGGCAGCACCCTTTTTCGACAGGGTGTTCGCTGACCTACCGCCGCCGGCAGTGGTGGCGCCGCCGCAGCGCGCAACACAGGTGCAGCCTCTGAAGATGCCACAAGTGCAGCACAAGAGGCAGAGTCAGCGCCTCCTGGCCAGGCCCTCCTCTGTCCCCGTGTCTCGCAGGGCGACTCATCACCTGATGCGTGAGATGGACATTGTAGGACAGAACTAGGCCATCGGTGATGCAGCAGTTCAACAGTTCGAGCAGACCTTCAAGGGGAACCTGCCAAGCAAGACCGTGCGGGCGTTGGCGGCGGTCACGCGTGTGGCTAGTGGGGTGGTGATGGTGGCCTCGGCTGCACTCGCGGTGGATGCAGCAGCGGCTCAGATTGAGGCAGTCTGATGTTTCGATGCTTCTGTAGCAGTGTATCTTAGTTTTCAATGTTAGTTTGATTAGTTCTTTCAGGTTGTGACCTTCGGGTAGTTGCTACTCCACTCTTAGTTTGCTGTTGCTGTAGTTTGCTCTTGTCCCTCAGTTCTCCTAGTGCCTGCTATTTAGCTTTCTCCCTGTTTGAAGTGGCTGATCAGCATGTTGTAGTGACTCTAGCCTGCTTGTCTGGCTCCTATCAATGGCATTGTTTTACTGTTGTTGTCTTATGGTCTCAATGAATAGCAGTTTTGCAATCTTCAACTGGAATGTCAGGGGGCTGAACTCTGCAGCGTGTCACGAGGAAGTGCTCAAAATGATACAGGCCTCCAGGCCACTGATTGTTTGTTTACAAGAGACCAAACTTGAAGGAATTTCTGATGGTCTGGCTGTGGAATTCTTGGGACAACAGCTCTGCAAATTCTCCTTCCTTCCAGCAGCTGGTGTCTGCGGAGGTATCCTTCTAGCATGGGATCAGGACCTTATACAAGTGGGGACTGCTACTCTGAACGAATTCTCCCTCTCAGCGCAAATCATAGTGACATTGGCAAATCTTGCCTTTGTCATCACAGTTGTGTATGGACCTTCTACATATGCGGATAAACCACGTTTCCTGCAAGAATTGAGGGGGCTCAAACCAAGCAATGACCAACCATGGTTATGCATAGGGGATTTCAACTTAATTTACTCAGCACAAGACAAGAGCAATTTAAACCTCAATCGTCGTTTGATGGGAATGTTCAGAAGTGATCTGGACTACTGTGAGTTGCTCGAGATTGCCCTGCAGAATAGAAAATTCACTTGGAGCAATGAGAGGGAGCAGCCAACATTAGTGAGGCTTGACAGAGTGTTCTGCAATAAAGAGTGGGACTTGGCTTTCCCCTCAATTAGCCTTCATGCCCTGTCTTCTTCGGCTTCAGATCATTGTCCCTTGTTCCTGTCCCAAGTCCGGCAACAGCCAAGACACGAGCAATTCAAATTCGAACAGTTCTAGACTAAGGTACCAGGGTTCTTGGAGGTGGTGAAGGACGCTTGGGAGAAGCCGGTTACAGGTGTCAATGCTCTGAATACCTTCCATCACAAGCTCTCTAACACAGCATCTGCTCTGCGCACTTGGAGTAGTTCCATATTTGGGGAGGTGCTGCTACAGTTTCATATGGCCCAAGAAATCATCTTACGGCTTGACATGGCACAGGACATGAGACCTTTGACAGATGAAGAGAAGGAACTGAGAAAGGCATTGAAGATCAGAGTGTTGGGGATGGCTGCAGTGGAGAGATCACGCCGGTGGCAATGCTCCAGGATAACCTGGCTGAAAGAAGGGGACGTTTGCACGAAATTTTTCCACCTAAAGGCAAATGCAAGGAGAAGAAAAATTTTTATTCCAAGCCTAACTACTGCTGCTGGCAATATCATTTGGTCACATGAGGATAAAGAAGAGGAGATAGCACGACACTTTCAGAATACCTTGGGGATGAAAGAGCAACGTACCTGCACCTTCAATTGGCATGATCTGCAAATAATTGACACTCAACTAGAGGGGCTGGACGACCCTTTCACCGAGGATGAAATTTGGTAAGCAATCTCTCAAATGCCTTCTGAGAAAGCTCCAGGCCCAGATGGTTTCACTGGATCCTTCTACAATATTTGCTGGCCAATTATCAAAGCGGAAGTGGTTAATGCTTTTGGTTGTATCTACAACTTGCACACTGGACCCCTACCGAAACTGAACAGGGCATCCATCACTTTACTACCCAAGAAAAGTCTAGCTGAGAAGGTTCAAGACTATAGGCCTATCAGCCTAATTCACTCCTTTCCAAAACTGGTTTCTAAGGTGATGGCCATCAGACTTACACCCCACATTGACAAGCTGATCTCCAACTCACAAAGTGCTTTCATAAAGAAGAGATGCATCCAAGACAACTTTCTTTATGTCAGGAACCTAGCAGGGGCATACCACAGGACTCAAATGCCGGCCTTATTGCTGAAACTGGATATTTCCAAAGCATTTGACACTATCTCTTGGGAGTACCTGCTGGAACTGTTGAAGCACAGAGGATTCCTGAACTGATGGAGGGATTGGCTTGTGCTTAATTTCTCAACTTCAACATCATCTGTTATGTTGAATGGAGTACCAGGACCAGCAATCGCTCATCAGCGTGGTCTTCGACACGGAGATCCTCTTTCACCTTTCCTCTTCATTCTGGCGATCGACACCTTGCAGAACTTGTTCAACATCGCTACTGAAGAAGGATGCTTGTCAATGCTGAGGGGCCGTCAGGCAAAGTTAAGGCTGTCTCTGTATGCTGATGACGCTGTGATTTTTGTCAACCCGATCAAGCAGGATGTCGACATGGTGACTCAAATAATGCAGCGTTTTGGGGACGCGACTGGACTGAGGATAAACCTACAGAAAAGCACTGTGGCGGCAATCAGATGCACTAGTCTAGATCTTGATGACATCCCGGCCTCCTTCCTGGGACAGAGAGTGAACTTCCCTCTCACATACCTCGGCATCCCAATAGTGTTGGGCCGCTTGCGCTTGGTGCACCTTCAGCACATCAAGGACAAAGCGGTGGCAAAATTGGCTGGCTGGCAGTGCAAACTTCTGAACCCTGGGGGGTGGCGAGTGCTGGTGCGGTCGGTGCTCACCTCTCTACCGGTGTACATGCTAACTGTCCTCAAACCCCCCAAGCAATTCATCAAGGAGTTCGATAAGGTTCGCAGGCGTTTTCTTTGGGCGGGAAACTAATAGTTACATGGAGGAAAATGTAAAGTCAGTTGGGCGAGGCTCTAGAGGCTGATTGACAAGGGTGGCCTTGGAATTACTGACCTTGATGCCTTCAGAAGAGCCCTCAGACTCAGGTGGCTCTGGTTCCAATGGAAGTACCCCGAGCGCCCATGGGTTGGCATGGAGCTGCCGGTCGACCAACTTGATCTGGCGCTCTTTGCAGCGGCAACGAAAGTCACTGTCCACAACGGCCAAACAACGAGCTTTTGGTTTTCAAACTGGTTACCAGGAGGGGCACCAGCATTACAATTCCCCCCTGCTATACAAGCATAGCAAAAGGAAGAACCGGACAGTGGCACAAGCCTTGCAAAATGACCACTGGATTTCTGATGTTATGCAGGACCTAACTGTACCTCTCCTCGATGAGTTTGTCAACCTATGGGGACTTGTGGAAGATGCTGGTTTTCATCCACATGCTTTAAAGCCGGACACAATCATTTGGACTAGAACTTCATCAGGGGATTATTCAGCCAAATCGGCCTACAGGATGCAATTTGAAGGCGGCATCTTCTCATCCTTCCCCAAGACAGTCTGGAAGGTTTGGGCACCCTCTCGCTGCAAATTCTTCCTCTAGCTGTTGCTCCAAAGCCGGGTATGGACGGCTGATCGGTTGCTGATCAGGGAGTGGCCGAATTCATACTTCTGCAAGCTTTGTTTTCGCAACCTAGAGACTGCACCACATCTCTTTATGCAATGCCCAATAGTGCACTCGATCTGGACACAAATCAGCAACTGGTGTGGCAGACAGTCACTGAACCTAGCAAATTGGGACCTGGACTCCACCCTGATGGATTGGTTTGAAGCATTGGCTGGGAGCAATGCCAACTCAGCAACCAAAGGTGCTCGATCAATGGCGATTCTGGTGGTCTGGAACATTTGGTGCAAAAGGAACAACAGAATTTTTAATGCTACAGAGAAGTCCATCAACAGGCTGGTTCAAGAGATCAAGGATGAAGCTAGATTGTGGTGTGTAGCAGGGGCCAAACACCTTGCCTGTTTAGTTGTCCAACACAGTGGCGAGTAATCGCTTATTTTCTTTTGTGTTGTGTTGCGGGGCTATTTCGATGCCCCGGCTCATCCTTGTGATGGGTTAAACTTGGCGCCTCTGGCGCCTGTAATTGCTCATCTTCTTATTAATTAATGCCGGAATCATTCCGGGTCTTTCGAAATTTTTTTTAAAAGGTTCATGACTTCTGCCTGCATGTTTCACTGACTCTGGTCTTTGGTCACATGTCAATTAAAAAAATTACTGAAATACATAACAAATAGACCAGTGGAATCTCAATCCTTTCTTGATCACATTATACTCTATTCACATAAATATGTTTTTTTAGTACTGTGTTTATCAAATAGACATATTCTTCACAATAAACACAAGTGTCCAATGTTATATTTGACTTGCTTAATCTATACTATAAGGAGCGAAAACAATTGAAAACAATTCTCACCCAACTCGGTCCCACCGTACCCCTCATGCCGGACCCACCCGTCATATGGTTTTAGGAGTGGATAAGGTGGAATGACTATGAAAGGACCGAAAAATTGCAATTTGGAGAGCATTTCTGACAAAAATGTAATTTTTTTCTCACCAGGTGTTTCGTTTACCCACCGCCGTACCCACACCTAGCATCTCCCAAGTCCCATCTATTCACGCCTCGATGTCCCCTGTATCCATTGTTCGTTTAGGACTCTTCCTTCACCCACGCGCGCTCCATCGCCGCCAAATCCCGTAGTCTCTCCGAGCCGCCTCTCCCTTCCTGCTTCGTCGCCGGCCTGATGCTGCTCCCTCCCTGCTTCGTCACTAGCCCCCATCAGTGTGTGGAGGAGTCCATGGCCCCTTCCCGGTGGTGCGAGAAGAGCTCGCAAAAGCCGGTTTGGGAGAGGCCTGGCGCCCACCAGAGCTTGGGTTGCCGCATGGGGCTCTGCCACTACTCGCCCGCCGCACGTCGGCAGCGTCGCGCAGGGCTCTGCCTTAGCCGTTGCAGACCTCACGCCACCACTGGAGCAGGCGAGACCGGCAGGGCGCATTGGGACAGGAGCAAGGAGCTGAGGGCGCGGCCGCCAGCGGCGGGAGGAGGCTTGGTCGACGCTCAGCCATAGTATAGGAGCAGGGCGGGACGTGGCCGCCCGTGGGCGACTGCCCTCAAGGAGGCACAAGCTGGGGCGGCCGTGGCGGCCAAGTCACGACGCGCCGGCAAGCGGCGACAGTCTCGCAAGGAGGCCGGCGAGCATGGTGTAGTGGGCGGCTCCCATGATGATTGCCCACGGCAGCCAGGCGGTGGCCACAGCAGGTCCCGCCGGTGAGTGCCCATGGCAGTGGGGTGACAACGTGCAAGCAACAAGCGCTTGACGAAGTAGTGGCGTGTGACGGTGTCCGGCAATAGGGCCACGTATGGCAAGAAAGACGACGTGATAAGCCGGCATGGGACGGGTGGTGGCCTTCCCGCGAGCTTGGCTGACAGGGACGTCGGTCCTCGTCAGCGCGGAAGGTGTCCCCACACGGAGCTCTTGGGAGGGCCGGGTGATGCAGCGACGCTATGGGTGGCACGACCGAGGCGGATGCAGCAGTCGACGCCATGGGTGGCACGGCCGAGGCGGATGCGGCTGGCGACGCCATGGGTAACTCGTGAGCCGGCCCTAGGGTGGCGCCGCCAAGGCCCGCGGTGGTGGGTTGAGGCCAACATGGATGGTGTGTGGCCATGGGGTAGCTCAGCGAGCAGCACGGCGTTCGGGGCTGAGCCGAGATGAGGAGTGAGTGAATGCGCCACACAGGCCTGGCTCGGCATGGCCACGCGAAGCGCAAGCCTGGGGCACTACGCCTGGCTTGAATGCCTGGCCTAGCAGCTGCCTCGCTGCGCCGGCCACTGGCCAACGTCCGTTGGCCGGCTCGCTACATGCTTGCATAGGAGGAACAGAGGGGTTTGAATGTTATCGTGGCCTGGAAGAAAGAGCTCAAGCAATCAAACTCATGGCTTGCTGCCTTGCTTTGGTGAACCATGCGGAAGGACAAGCTCAGCCAGCTGGTTGCAGTGCCTCGTCTACTGAGAAAAGGAGGGAGCAGGTGGCGCGCAGAGGACGCCACATGAGGGAGCTCAGCTGGTGCCTGGTGGCGTGCTCGGTGCTTCACGGCCGGGCACGTGCTGTGTCGCTTCGGTTGGGAGAGCGAGCAGAGGGGTGGCAGTTGGAAAAATGACGGTGAGAGGGAGAGTGACAGTAGGTGGCGTTACTGCATGACGATCTTGAGCTGGTGAGTGTGCATGCATGTTACAGGTGTCTTGTGCATGCACGAGGAAAGAGAGGTGCGGTGTACATGTGATGTGTCTATGTGTGTGCTTCAATGTTGGAGGATGATCAAGCCACATATGATGGGGGCTCGGCCTCGACAAATGCCTCGTGTATTTACAGTTTGTGTAAAGTGACGCCCAAAGTGGTGAGATGTGACAGATAAATAGTGAAAAGTTGGTTTTGAGTATTTACTCCGTTTAAAGTTGGTGAGGATGTGACGGGTGAACAGCGAAAAGTTTTGTATTGAGCTATGTGTATAAAAAGATGATGTGACAGGTGAATAGTTAAAAATTGGCTGGGGTGTTTAGTTCGTCTAAAGTGGACAAAGATGTAACGGGTCAATATATAGTGAATTGGTGCCCACATTTGAATAAATCTAAAATCATTTCCATTCACGTATCACATCCAATATTTCGACACATGCATGAATCATTACACATGGATTAACGACAAAACTCATTCCTTAACCCCGACTCAAATCGAGAGACGAATCTAACGAGACTAATTATGTCATGATCAGATAATGTCATGTTATAGTAAATAATCTCTAATAATAGATGAATTAGACTTAATGGATTCGCTCATGATTTTTTGTCCATCTGTGTAATTAGATTCGTAATTACTTTATGTTGAATACTTCTGACAGGTCTTGTTTTAATTGTCCAAAAGATTTTATCAAATTTTTTTGAAAACAAAACAAGACCAAAGGCTCTGTAAATTTAATCTAGCAAATTTAGGGATCAAACTCTTTAAGGATCAGACCATAATACTATACAATTTTGAGTTAAAAAGAAGTAGAGTTTAGTCGGGTTGTGACGAATGAATTAAGTGGATAATCCATTATCACCCCTATGAGAAAGAAATTGAACTCGACCAACAGAGAAGAGGTGGCCCACAATATAGAAATTCAAAAGATTTAATAGGATTTTGGTTTGAAAAAAAATTGCTCGTCCTTCAATATGGCATAATTTTAATAGGATTTTTGTTTGAATTGAACAAGAGATCTCGCTGTCAGGAGGAAGGTTTCAGAGCTACTTGAGAGAGATCAAGAAGTGCGCTTGTGATTTTGAGGATGGGAAGAAGGGTATAAGATAAAGAAAGAGGATTAGGAGAAGCAAATCAACGTATAGCCCACTCTTCACTGTATTGATCGTATGGACATAGCACGTGCGTGTCGCACGTGCATCATTACTAGTTCAAATAAACATGAAAAGACAAGTCAAAAGAAAGAAACATAAATTTACTACCAACATATATAATGTTCTCTTATGACCCCGGAACTTAAGACTTGATTATTTTTTTTCTACAACAATCATGCCAGAAAGATGAATGATCTATATAGTGCACTGCATATTTTTTAGAAAGTGGAATTATTTTGCAATATAAGCTTGTATCCTTCAGTTTGTGTTTTATTCAGTTTTAGTCTGTGACTTGTGGTAATGCTTTTTGTTGCAGCTCAAACCCATAAGGTGGAGCAACAAACGCAACGAGACACATCTGCAAGCAGCAACCAACACACAAGGAGGCTCGGTGGCTTCAGGAGCTGACGTCCTGCGAGAATGCTAGTGCAGTGCTGGAGAGCCGGAAGCTAAGCAAATCGGTTAACTCCACCCTATACCATTACTCCTGATGCATTCCACTCTCACTCAGGCGATGCATCCCATCTCAGGCGATGCATCCCCCTGCTGCTTGGGTGCAAGCTTCTACTGCTATCTGGACTGCTGGTGTCGGGGCCCACCCTATAGGGGAGGACCCGAATACCATTTCGTATCATCCCCTGGATCAATAGATGATACGGGCATTTTTCACAAGAAGTATCTTAGCAATACTGCGTTCATTTCATTAAGTTGAAAAAGAGAAAACACATTCTATATAGGGTGGGCCATAGCCCAACCTTAATTCTGCAGCGGAGAACTACGTAGTGGCCCAAGCCGCAGGCAACTTGACTCCTAGTATGGATCCCCCGGATGCTTGCCCTCGTCTCAGCTTGGCTTGCGCCTGGAAGAAATGGTAAGGGAAGCAAGAATGAGTACCAAATAGATACTCAGCAAATCCCACAGTGGGGAAAAAAATGACCATGACGGAGCGGATCGGCCACTAGTGGGTCTAAGCACACATTCAACGTACTGAATGTAAAGCATAGAATGTAATAGCGAAAGAGAGAAGTATGTAATGCATCAATATAATGTAATTTTGGTCCTGGAGGGCATTCACCTCCCTACCAGTCCCCTAATTATATGAGCTCTACCCGAGCTCCATCAAGGATAACCCGATCCATCTCTAAACCATACTCGGGCTCCGGTTAAGGACAAACCCGATCCATCTTCATATTAACATTAACCTATCCATCTCTACTATCCAAAGGTGTAGACTAATCAATGGGAGCTTTAACCATGTGGGCTCATGACCGTGAGCCACGGCTATTCGAATAGATTTACTCCGCGTAGAGGTGTACGCTTTACCCACACGGTCGGTCAGCCCATACCTTGCGCTAAGGCAGTACTGACCTACGAAACCCGTATCCACCAGCATCCATTCATGGGTTACATTTTCACCCAATCCTAGATAACATTCCCTAGCTCCACCCACGTCTACACTGGGGTCTAAACAGGGGTCATTCCACCACCATCCGCTACGCGGATCCAGTTTTCCCGGGAAAGAAATGCATCAATAAAATGTGGCATTCAATACCACCGCGTCCCCTGACGCCATAACATACCCGATGACCCGTGCCGACCAGACCTGGGACTATGCGAAGGTCCTGCTCCAGCATATCCGTTGCCCACCATGGCCCCTTGGGGTGGTTTACTAGGTGCAGTGGTGGGGTGTGGATCAATTCCTCACATAAATAGGCATTCCCGGATGCTATGCCTTTTTAGCCCGTGCGGCCGTACCAAACACTAGAAAGACTTTCCCATGAACCGGGCCTTATGCGACCGGAGTAAGCATGGACAATACCCTCCACTGAGGTTTCCCCATACTCCAAGGTCCATCCTTAGGGGTTCCATTACTTAGTCCATTTCATGCAACTACCATAATCCTTCTAAAAGTATATTTGATCAAAAGGTAAATACAGAATGTAGAATTCAGTAGTATTTAAGCAGGAAAGCATGAAGTAAAGGTGAGAAGTTATCTGGATGGTAGAAGTCAAGGAGTTGCTGTGGAACTTGCCTCTTTCCTTAGTAAGAAAACTAAGGATTAGTCTAGAGCTTCTTCGCGAGGACCTTGATCACCTTCTTGATCGTCATTTATCCGAGTGCTAAACCCGTTCTATAACAACGTAATCAATCGTATAAACTAAAAGCACTCAAACAATCATAACAATTTACCAAAGATAAGTTAGAGGAAAGATTTAAGAAGCTAAGATAGGATTCTAGGGTTTCGGGGATAAGGATCGAACGTGTGAACGTTGCATAAATATAGGCTCTTCTATTAGAAAGGAGGGTGTTTAACCCATTTAGGGCTAAAGAGTGTGAGATCTTAGATGGACAAGGGATGGTTGCTAATCTATGGGCCCCTAGTATGTTTAGGAATTTTATGGGATTTTATGGGGCTAAGGATAAAGAAAAGTGAATTCTTGGGTACACAAATGGGAGTTTTCTATTGGATGAGATAACCAAAATTTGAATCTACACTTAGAAAAGAGATATGGAGATTTGGGCAGCATTTCTAGGTTTCTCAGGTTTTCTAGTATTTTTGGTAAATTTTGGGGAATTTTTGGAATTTTCTAAGTGCTCGAAATAAGGTTTGGTGTACACTTAGTCGGGTGCACCTAGCAAAAGGAAGGGGCGCTGACGGGGGAGGGGCTGGTGCACTGTGCTGTGGACCTAGATCGTGGACCCGTGGACCGGAGCTGGGATGTGAGAGGGTTCATGTGGACCATGTGCACAGAGGAGAGGTGGGGGTGACGGGGCTCCTGCGTGGCGTGGGTGTGTGGCTTCCGTGTGGGCCCTATGCTGGCGTGGCCGCCACGTCACGGCGCCGCCCAGAATGGGCGCGGGGTGCAGCGGCGGGAACAGGGGGCTCACCGGCGTGCTCGCCGCCGGCGGCTAGGGGGCGTCTAAGGCAACGGGAAAGGCATCTAGAGGCTTGGCGGACGACGGCGGAGCAGGTGGGCTATCTGGGATGGTACGGGGACGACCACGGCGGCCGGAATACCTCGCCGGAGTGGCGGTGGCGGCTCGGCTGAAAGGGGGGAGGCGCCTACACGTGATCTGGGAGTGTGGGAATAGCACGAATGTGTACGTGAGGTGTTGCTGTGCTTGTGCGTGAAATCAGGGGGGCTACGGGTGGCCGGAATGGCGGCGACGAATCGCCGGGGTAGTAGCGGCTGGTGGCGCACGGCGAGGGGATGGTTGGAGGCTGCGGCGGTGGAAAAGAGAGGAAGCGGGGGTGCGGGCAGCATAACAGCTTACCGAGGAGAGCTCTGGCCGGCGGCGAGCGCGACTCCGGCGGCGTAACGACCGGAATTGGCTCGGATGCTCGGCGGTGTGCGATGGCGAGGGAGGAAGCGGTGCTGCTAGCTACGGCAGAGCTGGCTGGGGCGGAGCTTCGCCTGGCTAGGAGCGGAGCTCCGCTGTGTGCTCTTGGCCTCGGCCGGCCTTACTCCGGCAGAGAAGGGTAGCAGTGCTCTGGCAGAGGAGAAGGGGAGCTCGGCCTGCGCCGGTGAGTGGTGTGAGGAGTTAGGGGCCGTGAGAGTCCTATTTATAGGCCGGGTGGGTGCGCACGGTTGTGTGGCGCCGGCCAGGTTGTTTGGCGGCGAAGGAGGATGGCCGGGGCTAAGGACGGCGGCTGGGCTGTACGGCGGCGAGGCCCATATTGTGGTGTGGAGGTTATGTGCGTACGGGGATACCAGAGTTGGGGAAAAAGGCAGTTTTGAGTTCGCCCAAAGCAGACGGTGTTGGGGCTTGAGTCGGGAGGGTGAGACCGGTGGTAGAGAGGGAGATCGAGCGCGTCATGCCAGCGGCGGTGCTCCAGAGCGCGGCGGGCAATACCGCCATGGCGAGGCGGTTTGCGGCGGGAGGAGGACGCCGGGTTGAGCTCAAGCGGTTTCCCCATGCTGCGGTGGTTGCGGCGAAGGCGAGGCGCGTCCCAGGGGGAAGAATCCGGCGTTGGCGAGGCGGATTGGAGGACGGGGTTGCCGGCGGAGCTAAACCGGCGGTTTTGGGCGCGAGGCGGTTTTGGGGTCGAGGGAGAAGGGGAAGCTGGTCAAGGAGTGCGGCGGGGCAGTGGAGGAGGCGGTGCGCGCACGTGAGGAATAACTTGGGGGCTGGAACAGTGGTTTTCACCACGGTAACAGCGGCGACACGCGGGGAGCAGAGAAGGATGGGGGTGAGGAGGAAGACGACTGGGTGACGTCATGCTGACGTCATCCAGGTGGGGTTTGGCTGGGCCGTTGCGGGTTGCGCGTGGGTGAAAGGAGAAATGGAGGCGGGCTGGGCTGGAAAGGGGGTTGGGCTAAAAGGGAGGATGGCGGCCTGTTTAGGGTTGTAAAGGTTTAACTTTTGTTTGAATTGATATATGAGTTCAAATTTGAAATGGGATTTCAAATTTGAGTTAACCAAGGGATGGAGGTACTCTAGAATTTTCCTTAGGACTTTGTTAGAGAGAAAATAAGGTGAGGAGAGAAGTTAGCCACCCAAATGCATATGCTTCCTAGGGGTTCTGATGCATACAAAATTTAAATAAGGGGTCTTTTTATAATGGAATTTGCTATATGGTTTGAAAAGAATTTTTTAGGGGCTATTTTTAAATATTTGAAAATTCAGGATGTTACAGCTGGTACACCGCACATACGTGTAACGAAGCCGAAGCAGTCTCACAGTTGCATGAATGCAGAGTGCCCCGGGTATGAACGATGTGGGTACTTTGTGTTTTGATCACACCATACATCGTCTCACTATTTATAACCCGCACTATTGTTTCAACATTTTTTTGACCGCAATAGTCTGTTGACATAAATAACATTTTTCAATTAAGTAGATCAAACAATCACATTCTTTACAATGATTACAAGTTTTCAATGTTGTTTTACTTGCTTAATAGAAACTGTGAGAAACCAAAAGTCAAAAGAAAGCAACATGAAGACTTAAATTTTTTTCTCTAAAACAATGTGCAAGAAAAATGATTGATATACAATTTAAATGTACTTGCATATATAAGCTCATATTCCTCACTTTGGGTTTTATTCAGTTTTCCTAGTTTGTGATTAGTGCCGACGTTTTTTTGCAGCTCAAACCCAAGCCCGTAGTGGTTTTTTTCCAGCAACAAACCAAGCGAAGCTACGACGCCGACGCACACGAGGACAGCAACCAGCATGGATGGAAGCTAAGTGCTTCCAGCAATCACAGTCCTGCTAGAATGCTAGTGCGGCGCTGGAGGCTCAAAATATAAGCAAGCGAGAAAAGTGGAGGCTCAAAATATAAGCAAGCGAGGAAAGTCCACTATGTACCGTTACTCCTGATGCATCCCACTCTCACCAAGCTAGGCTAGGCCCCGGTCCCGACCCATCTCATCACCCTGCCGCTTGCTAGGGTGACCAGCGGCACTCGTGGTCCTCCTCATATATAGCAGCATGTTATAAGTAGGTGTGCAAACTTCTACAGCGATCCCAGATTTTGTTGGTTCTGATGTTTCGCACATATATGTGTATTATGGCCGGGCCAAAGCATTCTCACGCAGTTGAGTGGTGCAGTGACTCGGGTGTGCTCGTTGGGTACTTGGTCACCGGCCATCTCGCTATTTATAACATGCAGTCTTGTTGATCAAATCCCCCACTCAAAGTTTTGCCTTCCCTGTTATGCATGCTTCTATAAATTGCTTTTGTGCAACTCTTAATTAGCTTCCCATGTTTTTCCTACCAAAATACCAAATCATAGAAGTCATCATGTCGATGTCTGTGGAGCTCAATTTTGAAGGATCGAGCTCAAATATAACAATTGTGTATGATTCCCAAAGTAATGCCTGGTGCGATCAGGCAATCAAATACATGGCTTCAGTAAAAATATATAGTGAACGATATTTGTCCTGCGATGAACAATGACTCCATGAGAGTCCCGCGAAGCGTAGGATTACCAACAGTGTACTCTTCATACAGATGAATAGAGGATACCCTTAGCCTCCAGAGCGAGTTGGTTGAGCAGATATGTTAGTTTGTTACTACAATGTTGGGGTGGTTCAGAGCCCTGCTTGGCTTCGTCGTACCACACCCCAGCCGCGCACGTCTGATGGCGAGGCCTAGCTTGCTGCCAAGCCTGATTTGTTGGTGTGTACGTACACGGTGTTAGTAGAAACTTAAATGGGATTACTAACAATACTCAGACTAATCTTAATCGTCCAGGATCACTAGTCTAATCTAGATCACATCTAGTAAATGAACTAATGCGGATAAACATAAGGTGAGCCTTATACCGGCAGAGGTGGCGTCCATCTCGTCGGTGTGGCTCGGTGTAGGGGCGACAGACTCGATAGCGAGTGCGGCGTCCGGGTTGGTGTAGCGCAGACGTTCCTTGAGCGTCTGTTTGGGGTAGCGGTAGCCTTCGGGTCTTCAGCGGCACTGCCCCTGGGGACGACGAGCTCGAGCTTCCGAGCCTTCCAGCGTCCTTAGCGATCGGTGGGGTATTCGGTGGAAACGAATAGCGTGAGGGATTCCTGGGGGAATCCTCTCCTTATATAGCGACGCTGTAGGCAAGAGGCCGAGCCCGTGACGGCTTAGGCTTTGCCTCCCGATCACGGCAAAAACGGACTCATTCCGTTGGGATAGCGCCGAGGAAAGGGGCGCCTCCTTTTCCCGCGGTGCTCGTTAGTTGACCGAGGTCAACAAAACATATCCAACATTCTCCCATTTGACCGAAGGTCAATAAGACTTATTCTTATTTATTCTTAACTTAACAAAACTTTATTCGGTCAATAACTTATTCTTAATTTAAACTAAAATCCTTCCTCAGTAAATCAGCAAGATCCAGACCAATGCGTCATCAGCAGCACCACGGCACACTGGGACAACATTACCCATAGACTTACTGATAAACTTTGTTAGGACGCTTATTCTTATTTGGGGAAACTAAGTGGCCCTTAACCAGGACCTGATCAAAAGGTTATCCACCAGTCCCATGCCTAGGACATGTTTCTGAAAGAGGGAAGGTGGTAGACCTTTTGTGAGCGGATCCGCAATGTTTACCTTAGTGCTAATATGCTCAATCTTAAGTGTGCGGTCCCGGTTTCTATCTTTCATGATACGATACTTAAGATCAATGTGCTTAGAAGCACCAGATAACTTATCATTTGCGCAAAAGTATACTGCAGCTTGATTATCGCAGTGCATTGTGATAGGTCGCGAGATACTATCCACAACTCTTAATGCCGGAATTAAATTCTTAAGCCATACTGCCTGTCCTGTTGCATCATAACATGCCACAAACTCAGCTTGCATGGTTGACGCAACAGTTACACCCTGCTTGCCACTTTTCCATGAAATTACTCCCCCTGCTAGCATGTAGATGTATCCAGAAGTGTATTTCCTATCGTCTTCATCACCAGCAAAGTCAGCATCAACATAACAAACAACCTCTAGGTTGCTCGATCTCTTATATGTGAGGATGCAGTCTTTAGTGCCTTGGCAATATCTTAATGCCTTCTTGACACCTACCCAGTGAGCCCATCCTGGGTTAGACTGATATTTACTAAACACTTCTGTTGCAAACGCTAAGTATGGACGCGTACAGACTTGTGCATACATTAAACTTCCGATAGTTGAAGCATAAGGAATAATCCTCATTCTTTCTCTTTCTAATTCATTCTTAGGGCTTTGATCTGTATTAAACTTATCACCCTTTTGAATAGGAGCAGGAGATGTGTTACTCTTTTCCATATTATATCTCTTAAGCATTTTCTCAATATAAGCTTTCTGAGATAATCCTAGCATGCCTTGAGCTCTATCTTGGTGTATCTCAATGTCGAGTACATATTTGGCCTCACCAAGATCCTTCATATGAAAGTTGGATGAAAGAAATTTCTTAGTTTCATGCAACATGTTCTTATCGTTGCTTGCTAATAGTATATCATCCACATACAGTACTAGGATTATTAGTTTTCCACCCTTAACCTTAACATAGATACAACTATCTGCCTCAGTTTCCTTAAATCCGAATTTCTTAATTGTTTGATCGAACTTAAGGTTCCACTGTCTGGATGCCTGTTTAAGACCATAGATGGATTTCTTTAGTCTGCACCCCATATGTTCCTTGTCCTTAATGATAAAACCTTCCGGTTGTACCATATAAATGGTCTCATCTAAATTTCCATTAAGGAACGCAGTCTTAACATCCATCTGATGTAACTCCATATCAAAATGAGCTACAAATGCCATGACAATTCTAAAATAATCTTTGGTGGACACAGGAGAAAAGGTTTCTTTATAATCAACCCCTTCCTTCTGTGTATAACCCTTAGCTACGAGCCTTGCTTTGAATTGGTCAATATTCCCTTTAGAGTCATACTTGGTTTTGAAGACCCACTTACAGCCTATTGGTTTGACTCCATCAGGAATTTCTACCAAATCCCATACCTGATTAGAACTCATAGATCTTAACTCATCTTCCATGGCAGTAATCCATTTAGTGGAATTCTCACATGAGACTGCCTCTTTAAAATTAGCAGGATCATTTACCTTCCCGATATCATAGTTTTCTTCACTTAAATATAACTCATAACAATCAAGAAGTGCTCGTTTCCTGTCCCGTTGCGGTCTTCTTAATGGTACGACCGCTTCTGGTTCAGGAACGGGTTCAGGTTCATCTTCTGGTGCATCTTGCACCTGAGCCTCTTGATTTGGCACTACATCCTGCTGCTGAACATTTGCAGATGGCTGCTGATCACCAGCAGGGGGATGCTGAGTACCAGCAGGTGACTGCTGAGTGCTAGCAGAAGACTGAGTGCCACTTATCTGAGCAGAAGGAATTATTGGTGGTACAAACTGATATACCGGTGTGGACTCAAGAACTACTGAATCAGGAAGCTCAATCCATAGTTCTTCGAGACTCACTTCCCTCCTTGGAAAGCTCCCACTAATTCCTGAGTCCTCTAGGAACACAGCCTGTCTAGTCTCAACGAACTTAGTGTGTTGACCAGGACAGTAGAATCAATACCCCTTAGACTTTTCTGGGTATCCAATAAAGTGACAGCTTACCGTCTTAGAATCTAATTTATTTTGCTGTGGATCAAATAACTTGGCTTCAGCTGGACAACCCCATACTTTAAAGTAACTTAGAGACGGTTTCCTCCCAGTCCACAATTCATAAGGTGTCTTGGGTACTGACTTAGTTGGAACCCGATTAAGTATGTGAGCAGCTGTCTTTAATGCTTCCATCCACAGCTCCACAGTCAAACTAGAATAACTGAGCATGCTCCGTACCATGTCCATTAGTGTACGGTTGTGCCTCTCAGCAACTCCATTTTGCTGTGGTTCACCTGGCATAGAGTATTGAGCTCTTATGCCTTGCTCTTCTAAGTACTTAGCGAATGGTCCCTTAATTTGACCATATTGAGCGTGTTTCGCATAATATTCACCTCCCCTATCCGATCTTACTATCTTAATGGAAGTGTTGTGCTGTTTCTCAACTTCCTGCTTATAAATCTTAAATATTTCTAATGCATCTGATTTCTTACGGATGGGGTAGATATGACCATAACGGGAATAATCATCAGTAAACGTTATAAATGAATCATAGCCATCTACCGATGTCACTGAGAGAGGGCCACAGATGTCTGTGTGAATTATTTCTAAAACGCCCGTACTCCTAGTCGCTCATTTCTTAATAGTCTTAGCAAATTTTCCCTTAATGCAGTCGATGCACTACTCTAAATCTGAGAAGTCTAACTGTTGAAGTATCTCATCTTTAATGAGACGCTCCATTCTCCCCCTCGAAATGTGACCCAAACGAGAGTGCCACAATTTCGAAGAAGTCTCATTATCACGCTTACGCTTATGTGAAACATCGGTGACATTCAAAACAGGATTATCATTAAGAGAGAGCATATAAAGCATGCCTTGCAAATGAGCAAAGCCAACCTCAATTCCATTAAATTGTATCACACACTTATTGTTTCCAAACACGCAAACATGTCCTGTTATCTAATGCTGAAACGGAAATAAGGTTTCTCTTTAAACTGGGAACATAAAGGACATCATCTAAATTAAGCTGGAAGCCGCCCGGCAACTGAAGGATGAAGCTTCCAACGCCTTCAACTTCAACTCTGTTCCCATCAGCCACTCTTAGACTTCGCTCCCCCTTTCTTATAGTTCAGATCGTACGGAATACCTGTAATGAATTGGAAATGTGCACAGTGGCACCTGAGTCAATCCACCAAGTATTAGGAGAAAAATCTTCTAAGAATGATTCATCAATGAATGAAACAACATCATACTTAACATTACCTTGTTGCTTCAACCATTCCTTAAAGCCTGGACAGGCTTTCTGAAGATGCTGAAGAGACTTATAGAAAGAGCACAGCATCTGGCCATCATTGGTCTTATTGTTCTTCTTGAATTTGTTGTTCTTGTTGATTGGAGCAACCTTCTTGTTCCAATTCTTCTTATTCTTCTTCTGGCCTTGCTTACTGCTGCCAGACTCATGCTGATTCTTTGGAGTGTTACTAAGACTCATGTGTTGCACCATGTTCACCACATCCTTCATCTTTTCAGTCTTAAGCCTCTCTTCTTCCTCAACACAGTAGCTGATCAACTCACTTATGGACCAGGTACTCTTATTTGTGTTGCAGTTGATCTTGAAAGCGGCATACTGCGGTGAGGGTAGTGAGGTCATGATGAAGTGAACAAGGAAACCATCAGAGATCTCCATCTTCATGTCCTTCAGTCTATTTGCCATGTCGCACATGTTGAGAATGTGCTCCCTTATACCAGTCGTACCCGTGTACTGAGAGGACAATAGCTTCATGATGAGAGTGCTTGCATAAGTCTTAGATGAACTTTTGAAGTTCTCCTCAATCTTTACCAACAAGGCCTTAGCAGTCAGATCCACTCCCTAGCCATCCTTAGTGGGGATTTCACCCTTGATGCCAGCACTGATAGTCTGAGTCATGACCATAGTGGCCATACGGTCTGACCTCTCCCACTTCTCCAAAGCAGGTGAAGTCTGTCCAGCAGCAGGAGCAGTAGGCTTATCCTCTCTAAAAGCAACATCAAGATCATTCCACACCAAGCACGTCATGACCTTGCCCTTCCAGTCAGGAAAGTTCGCTCCATTGAGCGGCTCAATGTTGTTGAGGTAGGAGGCAACAACGTTCACATTAGTCACTGAAAATCAAGAAGATTTGTCTTAGTAATCATATACAATGAAATGCACATAAAAGCATGATAATAACCCTACGTTGGTCTGATTAAAATCACGCATTAAAACTTCAATTTGCATCACCGTTGGGGAAAACAAACGAAATTCATCTTAAGACTCATGATTAAAACAACTTTGGTCAGAATTAATCACAAGTTTACTCTAAATAAACTTCTCGTTGGTTCCATTTATTTAGAGGCATCTCAAAGCATAGTGGTGGATTTAAACTTAAATTTCAGTGAAATAACATGAATATCTACCACTTAAATTAATCTGACTTATGCAAATAAAATCTGAACTTAAAATAGCAATTAATAAATGCTTAAACTTAAAATGAAAGGTACTGAAAAATGCTTAAATAAAATCATAAAACTTAATGTAATCCGAAACTCATTTATGGTCCAAAACTCAATTCAGCCCATAAACGGCCCACGAGCGCGCGCAGCCCAGCTCTCAAAACAGCCCAAAATGGCCCATTTAACTCATTGCGCGCGGCTCGGTTGCGCGGCTCAGTGCACCGGCTCGGCTGATGGCTCAGCTCAACGGCTTAGCGCAAAGCGCGGCTCAGCAGCTCGGCGCAAAACGCGGCTCAGCGGCTCGGCTCAAACTGTGCAGCTTAGCACATAGCTTACGCGGCCCAAAAGGCCAGAGGCCTAACAGCCAACGGCTGGGCTGTCAAACTGGCCCAGCGTGTCGCCGCCGCGCGCCCCGCCCGCCTCGATCGCAGCTGTCGATGCGATCCACCGGCTGACGGCGAACGGGAGCCGCTTAAAATGTCGAATCGGCCGGGGAGGGTGAAACCCTAATTCATTTTACTCCTCCCCCGTCCCGAGCACCAGCCGCAGCGGCGCAGCGGTGACGAGCGCCTCCGCGCGCCATGGCGGCGGCTTAATCCTTCTCTCCTCCCCCACTTCCGGCGAGCAGAGGGCCAAGACCTGAAGATCAAGAGCCCGTCCGCGACTGAGCCGGAGCTCCGCGGGCCTCCTCGGTGGCGCCGCGTGCGTCTCGCGCGCGGCGCGTCGAGGTGCTCCGCCGAAGTTCCAGAGGCCGGCGGCGGCGCGCACTGAAGCGCCGCCTGGAGGAGCACGGCGCGCACACCACGAAGGCACACGCGCAGGAGGGCGACGCGCACACCACGGAGGCGTACGCGCGTGCGTGGAGACCCCGGCCGGCCGCGACGACTGATGTCACGAGCACGGCGGGTCGCCGGAGATGGACGTCACGCACGGCGAGCTGAGGCCATGCGCGGACGCCGAGACCAGGTAGGCCTCTGACTTATTCTTAGGGTTAGGGTTTGGGTTTCGGATCTAGGGTTTGGGGATTCGCCGGGTGTTTCTGATTTGGATCTTAATTTGGCATCCCCTCCTTCTAATTGCTTCTAATTATGGGTGTAAACTTAATGACAGGTGAAAACTTAGATTAATCTCCTAACCGAAACCCTAATTAATGTAAACAGGAACTTAAAACTTGAAATTAATCAACTAATCATGTAATTAAAACTTAAAACATGACTAATCTAAACATAAGGCTTACTGATCTATCAAAGAACTTAACTTAAACATGATCAAAACTTGAATCTACACCTTTTCTTATGCTGAACCGAGACTAACAGGGAGACTTAGAGGTTCAACTAGGGGATCTAATCAGAATAGTAAGAGCTAACTGATACCAATTGTTAGTAGAAACTTAAATGGGATTACTAACAATACTCGGACTAATCTTAATCGTCCAGGATCACTAGTCTAATCTAGATCACATCTAGTAAATGAACTAATGCAGATAAACATAAGGTGAGCCTTATACCGGCAGAGGTAGCGTCCATCTCGTCGGTGTGGCTCGGTGTAGGGGCGACGAACTCGATAGAGAGTGCGGCGTCCGGGTTGGTGTAGCGCAGACGTTCCTTGAGCGTCTGCTTGGGGTAGAGGTAGCCTTCGGGTCTCCAGCGGCACTGCCCTGGGGACGACGAGCTCGAGCTTCCGAGCCTTCCAGCGTCCTTATAGCGATCGGTGGGGTATTCGGTGGAAACGAATGGCGTGAGGGATTCCTGGGGGAATCCCTCTCCTTATATATATAACGACGTTGTAGGCAAGGGGTCGAGCCCGTGACGGATTAAGCTTTGCCTCCCGATCACGGCAAAAACAGACTCATTTCGTTGGGATAGCGCCGAGGAAAGGGGCGCGGGGCGCCTCCTTTTCCTGCGGTGCTCGTTAGTTGACCGAGGTCAACAAAACATATCCAACACACGGGACATGTGGAACGAGGGATGAGAAGGGACAGGACGCATGTGCACTCATATTCAGGCCACCGTGCCGCAGTCTCTCATCATCACGTCCACGTCTGTGCACTATATATCATGTTTTTTAATTACTCACACTGACTATCTTCTTGTACACTAATAATCATCATACACGACTTCGAGAGGAGGAAAAAGAACAACCATGCATGAGGCCACAAGTGTCTCAGGAACATCCTGGTGATGTCGAGTCCGTCTTTGTTGATCCTGAGACCTTTCATGTTGCATTCGCATGGTCGGATTGCTGTACTCCAGCCACATGTTTTCACTCGTCTCTTTGTCCTGCCCCTTGGTGTTCTCACTCTCGGCAGAACCAAGATCTTGCGGCCCTTTTCCAGATTGCGTGCCCAAAGTAAGCATTGTAGAATAGAAGATCTTCAGTTCTAGTTCCCCATGCCTCCGGTTCCTACCCGACATCGATGCTCAATTACCACCTGATCTATGTCACTCAACTTGTCCTCCGCCATTCTTGTTTGGTTCTCTCCATCACTTGTCAACTACAAAACTCTGTATGTGTGTGCAAATTTTTTTGTTGAGTGCTCGTCTTCCGCTGAACGTTGGTCAGGGAGATGCCCAAGGTGTTATTTACGGAGGCATGTTGGAGCATAGAGTAAACAAAAATGAAATACTTCACCAACCGTAGTAACAGTTACATCAGTTTTAAATTTATCTTCTGTGTAAATTAATCAAGGCAATGTATATAGCAATACTTTTTTTTGAAACCTGGTAGCAATACTTCTTTTTATGGTTAATTGATTCATTGATTCATTCATTCATGACCCTGACCGGCCAGCAGGATGAAAAAGTTTTGGGCACACATTACAACGTTGAAGGTTCACATTGCGTTTGACAAAGATGACACGCTAGGCATCACATATTCCAACTGCAGCCCCAATTGTGCACTTCCTCTCGACAAGTCTGTAGCGTTATTTCGACCTTTTCATCCCAAAACTCCAGGGCATTCCTTGGTTTCCAGTGTTGCCAACAGCACAGCTGAGAAAGATTCTTTTTTCATTAGGAAAGAACTGCCTCATTTATTATTATTACGGTAATGCTACAAAACACACATACGATTTTTTTAAAAAAAATATGAACGCTCCAACATGTTAAACATCGATGTTGCAACTATTATTTCTGCATATTCCACAATAAATGTTGCTGGAAACATTGTTCATGTTGTGACGACGGCATTTTCTATCCCAGAGCCGAACGACGTAGTCATTTTTTCACATTATTTTTCATTTTGCAAACAGTGATTGCTAATGTTGCATGAAGTAATTTTAAATATTTCGTCGGAGGGCCGATGGAAAATTTCCAATCAGACGACCGGACACTAGCAGCCCCATTATCCTCACATCATGTCTCCCCTCCTCTCCCACACACAAAAGGTACAGTAGTTATTGTGATGAACTCTATGGATGAATATGTCAAGGAAAAATATGAATCACAGAAAATAATCATTATAAGATCATTGCTAACAACTTTAGACCAGCACATGCACCATCCCTTATGGTGCTCGATGTTGATTGTCTAGCAAATCAACAATGTGTTGTTAAAATTTTGTCTTCTATCTTCACTCCATCACAAATTACTCATGTACACAACTGTCTAATCTTTCTTTCATTAAAATTCTTGATGCATCACATCCCATAATATCTCCTCAGGAACAGTTGTAATGCATGACACTCAATGTATTGTGCCTGGCTCCTAACCATCTTTTCTAGGTCTTCCCTTCCCTTTGTCCGATGACAAGGTTTCTAATAACTACCTTAGGCCAGTGGCTGATCCATGGCATGGATGTTAACGGTGGAGAAGCCAATTCGTGAGCAAGAGAGAGATGAGTCGATGCAAATTCATGACTATCATGAGGAGTAAATAAATGAATAGGATCACTAGCAGGACGAAACCTACGTGCTGCTCCTTCCCTAGAATGCCTTTTATGGTTGTTGTATCATCGGCATGCTTATGCTTTAAAAAGGTTTTTAGTGTTACGAATTCTGATACACAGATAGGGGCAAGCAAACTATTCAGAGATCAGTAGCTGCCGGTCAGGGAGGTCAGGGGCGCTGGAGTAAGAGACGAGCTCTACCACATTCGGATTGCGTACGCGGAGACTGTTCCGACGGATGATCCCTGTGGGCTGCGGTAAGTAGACTGGGGGCTTTTGATGCGCTGTCCCCAGTCATTTGCAGGTGCCCTAGAACTAAGGTACGCTTTGTTGGATCTCTCCTCCGGTGATATCGTGCCAAAGCTAGAAGACGAAGATTTTGAGTCCAGCTCCCATTCCCCGTGCATCTCACTCCCAAGCAACAAGGGTGTTGCCTTGCGACAACCCTTGCCATTCAACCTATAGTTCCTTATCACCACCTCTCCTCCGGATCACCTAGCGTTCTAAGAAAGATGATGAAGACGCGTCGATTGGCACATTAGCTAGGTCGGTAGCATTTCTCATGGTGGCGGATATATAGGTGCGTGGTACGTTGCTAGTACATGCTACATGTTGAAACTAGCTATTTATATATGGGTCACACACGACGACGTCAAGTCTAGTACGTTTGCATTACTATTGCGGTAATGCCTCAATGATATGGTTCACCAACCAAAGCCACCACACTCCGGTCCTTATCATACTTATAGCTTTAGCACTTTATAATTGACAGATTCTCCTATGCTTGAGGATTTTAGGAGCCGTCTATCAGTCCAGATCGGATGGTTTAAAAATAGGAGGAACCTATTATAAGGAACCAAAATTGTGGACCGAAACCAAATATTTGTGGGACCGGAACAAAATATTCATGGACAAGAAACTAAATTTGAACCGAAGGAATGGGTATATCCGTGTTGGCGGTCAAATATGATACCCCTAAGGAACTTGTTACACTTTGGTTTCGGCTTTGATTTGGAACTAACCCGCCACTAGGCATACTAATGATGTAACAAGTTCGACACAAGCATGTGTTTTTGGAGTTGTATGTTTATGCAGAAAATCATGAGCTTAATGGATAAGTTCGCATCAAGTTCGGAAGGTGTTAAGCAAGAGAATCAAGGAGCTCCGTTCGTGTGCGAATACGAGATGAACTTACTTCCAAAGGTGGCAAGGATCAAGATGCAACCGCAAGATATTCTCGAGGACCAAGACAAAAGACCGGAGTTCATGCGACAATGCCCTCTATCTTAATCGCGGGGATAACGACGTCCAAAGCCCACATGCAAAGGAGCAGGAGATCCAAGGGCTGAGAGAAGCCTGCACGAGCAAGACGGAGCCGAGCCGAGCCAAAATGGGCCTGGGCCAGCCGGCCTATGCCGACCGGCCTAGGGTGTTTTTGTGGCGGTTCGGCCCTCCTTTCTTGTGCGTGATGTTGATCGAACCCTAAGTCTATGCCTCCGCCGCCACTCGCCAGAAAGACTGATAAAAGCCTTCAAGGTCGACGAGGTGAAGGCATTCAACTTTCAGAGATTCAACCAAGGGAGAGAGCCACATAGAGGAGAGAGGAGGACGCCCGGAAGCCCTAGCAAGGTCCCTCCGGCGCCGCCACAAGATCAAGAGCATGTATGTTAACGGTGGAGAAGCCAATTCTTGAGCAAGAGAGAGATGAGTCGATGCAAATTCATGACTATCATGAGGAGTAAATAAATGAATAGGATCACCATCAGGACGAAACCTACGTGCTGCTCCTTCCCTAGAATGCCTTTTATGGTTTTTGTTTCATCGGCATGCTTATGCTCTAAAAAGGTTTTTAGTGTTACGAGTTCTGATACGGATAGGGCAAGTAAACTATTTAGAGAAAATTCATCGTTTGACATTAGAAGATAATTCAATTCCCTCTATGATCCGGAAATTCCCCCCCTCCCCTATATGACACCGAGTCTAACTTTTATGACCTATTTGTCCATTTCACCTACTCACAGTAATTAACAGCGACCTGAAAAGGCAATTTTGCACTTCATGGTTCTAAGAACCAACGTTTGAATTGTTTCATTTGATATGGCTGGTGAGCCTACCCAATGAACATCCTTATGATTTGGATGATGGTACATTAGTTCATTTCCTTTTTTTCACTATTCTCCAACATTTCCCACCAAAGAGATATTTAAAAAGTACCATCGCAGCAGTATATTTTTTGTACAGGTAATTTCAATTGCCAATGTAAGCGCACATACAAATTCCTTGATAAACTGGAAGATGAAGTTCAAAAAATAGAATAATCATAATAACTTCAGTAACCCATGCAATTGTACAGAAACACGGAGAAAAATGGATGCTCAATTAAGAAATAGATCTCCCACAAATCTGTGATGGCACTCCAAAAATCATATGTGCTTGCTTGGGTCGAGTTCCCTCAAGTGGGGATCGGCGAGCAGCTACCTTGCGTCTCGAGCGGTGGCGCGGATCCTCACCAGTCGCAACACCAGCTTTCACCAACCAGAAACAACAAGCAAGCAACTAGCAAGGTTCTCACAAGGCTAACCGAAAATTATCAGGAGGAAGAGAGTAGCGCAGGCGAATGCATCTGCATTAGAGCGCTAGCATATTCTCTGGCTGAACCTGTTGGTACGTGGACGCAGCAGTTCGCGACAAGGTTGAGGAGAATCAGCAGCACTAGCTAGCCTGCTGAAATGAAGAGAGCGGGCTTCTTGCTTGTGTAAAGCTCAACAGCTTTGAGATGTTGAACTCCGTCTAGCACTCCCGATGCATCCTACTCGCAGAAAATAGATGTTGACCACACTATGGCACCACATCTATCCTTGATCCCCACTTGCAAATTGTGTGATGATGGCACACACATCAATATATCCTCGTCGTAGATAGGACTCACATTCTCTGATCTGACCTCCCCGGCCACACCATATATAACCAAATTAAGGAGGTGTGGTGCAAGCTTTAAGTTCAGATTTGAGTCTTATCTGATGGAGAAGCTAATGCAACTATGTTAATATACTTTTGCAATTCGAGCAATATTGTGTTGGTTTTGGTGTATGGAGAAATAGTTCGTTATTTATAGACAAGCTATGTAGTATGTTTCCAGTAGTAATGAAGCAGTAGATAATCTCTCACATCCGTCCTTCTGTCCTGCGCTATGTGAGATTAAACAAAAATTATGTATACATAGATGACGCTAGGATCTAAGTGCACACAAAATTTGATAGGCTCTTTTACGGTGAACCACACCACTCTATACCACTATTTCAAAAGGACTAGTATGAAAAGATCCGACGGTTGAGATTAATTGTATACCACCAAAACTTACACACCTGTGGTATAAACAAAATATATGATTTCTTCATTTCAAATTTGTTTCATTTCCCTCTAGTTTCAAAAACGAAAAAATATTTCATTTTTTCATTCCAAATTTTTTTGGTGCCATAAATGAGATATTTTAAAAAAATTTCATTTCCCTGTGGTGGTATGGCCAAAATTTTCAAATTTCAAAAACGAAAATTTTCATTTCAAATTTCAGAAACAAAAATTTTCATTTCAAATTTCAAAAACATTTTTTGCAAATTTTTTTCATTTCAAAATTTTCTTGTGGCATAAATGATATTTTTTTCTCGTCCTAAGGTTGTCAAATTTATTAAACATTTGCAAAAATTATCTATTTACCTTTACCAAAAATAGTCATATACTGCATACCAGCACCTGATGGTATGGTCTACCATAAAAGAGCCCAAATTTGATATTGAAGAAAAAATGTGTAAGGAGAAAGAAGAGAGAAATCAGCCTATGAATAGCGGTTTGCATCTGTTTCTCTCAGACCTGCAACCCATTACTATTTACAGGCTGATTTCACTTTTATGTTTCTCCACGTACAAGCATTCGTTGCAACTCAAACTTTGCATGATGGTAGATACTTATTATTTCCATCCAGATTTTTATTGCAATTTTTGCATGTGCATCTACTAGATTTTTTTCTACATGAGTACTGGAGTATAGGAACCTGCGAGAGTACACAAAGTGTTATCCTACGCTCAATGCTTCTTACAGCTACTTGACAAAAACTGGAACTAGCTTCTAGCTACATTCCTCATGCCTCACATCCCTAGAGATCAATCTCACCATTGAACCGCCAGCCACAAATGCCATGTTCTGCCTCCTCCCTATACTCTTGCCTTATAATGGAAGTAGCTACAGATATTTCAGCATGGTTGTTTTATGCATGGACGAGTAAAAGGAAGTTATTTATAGGCAGAGAGGTGCAGCTAGATCTGGATTATTAGGTGTTTCACCAGATATTATTTTGCAAACTATATAACAAGCATATATATGTTGCACTATGTGCGCATAAGGTGCTCAACGCATATACTATTCTGACGACCAACATCTATAAGTCTGAATGTCTGATTTGTGAGTTGGATTGATTAACCTGCCGGTCTTGATGACAATTTGGCTGAAAAGAAACTGAGAAACATGGTAAAAAAAGATATGGCTAGATATTATAAGAACGAAATTAAAGAAAACTGTATCAACAAGAGAAATCAAATGAGTATCCAAAAGAGATAAATGAATTGCACATTAGCCCTGCATCTGGCGGGACCGCTTGAAAAAAATGAGACTAGCGTCTTACGATATATTTGTTCCTTCATGTTAGATGATGAATTGTATTGTGCCTCGTCTACGTCTTAGGAGCAATAAGCAGTCAGTGATGCCGAGACATGTTTGGTTTGCACAGTACTGGGTCACGGATCCCCCGAGTTTTCTTCTATGCCTTGACTCATCTAAAAGGTACTGTTGGACAGCAGCAAATCAAGTCCAAAAGCCTCCCATCCAATGCATATGCCACGCCTACCCGCAGCAGCAAGCGGAGTGCAGCAGCGTCTGATGAAGATTCACCGGAAAAGGCTTCAAAGCCGAAAGCAAGGAAGAACCTAGATGTCTCACAGGAAAAAGGTAATGAAAGATTGAAAGTCCCAATATTTCATTTACTTCGTTTGATGAGTCTACTATTTTTTCAAACATTAGAAATGTGGGTATATGTATGGAGTCTTCTTTTGATGTTTCTACCTTTGTTAGCGATTTAAAGTGTACTGAATTAAAAAGGTTGAGAGAAATAGAACATGCTACTAGTTTTGTAGAAAATATGGTAAAAGAAAATGGGGATGAATCCTTAGGAATTGAAGTGGAGCTAGATCCTATCACTTTGGATCACTTATGTGGTGATCTAGTGGAGGGCGTGAGTGATGAGGACTGTGAGACTGAGTTTGCTCTACAAACCTCTCCTCATAGAAGAAAGTCACCTTCCAAAAAGAAAAAGAAAAATAAGGTAAACAAAGGAAATTAGTGCAAATGAAAGGATTTTTTTGGAACTGTAATGGGTTGGGGCATCCTAAGAAATATAGATTCCTGTCCGATCTCACCAAAGAGAAATATTTGGATTTTATTGCCTTAGGAAACAGAGAGAAGTGACTTCTCGAATTATTTTCTAAAAAATATTTATGCTAGGAAAGAATTCTTGTGGCATGCAAAACCTCCTAAAGGTCGTTCTGGTGGCATGTTAGTGGTCATAAATTTAGTAACATTTGATGTTGGAGAAATAGAGGAAGGAGATTGTTTTGTTAGATTTAAGATTAAAAATAAAGAGGAGGATTTTAAATGGAACTTAGTAGCAGTATATGGTGCAGCACAACAGGAGTTTAAGGAAGCTTTTTTAACAGAATTGGTCCAGTTATGTACTAAAGAAACCTTACCTATAATATTAGGTGGTGACTTTAACATTATCAGGGGACCACATGAGAAGAATAATTCAAATTACAATGACAGATGGCCCTTCTTGTTTAATGCAATTATAGATGCATTTAATTATAGAGAATTGGCACTATCTGGACGTCAGTTTACTTGGGCTAAGAACACGCAAAATCAAACCTATGAAAAATTGGATAGAGTTTTGGTTTGCACAGATTGGGAGTCTAAGTTTCCACTCTACTGTTCAAGCTTTAACCTGTGAAATTTCAGACCATACACCCTTGTTTCTAAATACGGGGGATCCATCTACTTCCAATAACCTACCGTCGTTCAAATTTGAACTTGGTTGGTTGTTACATGATGGATTCATCAATATGGTAAGTGAGGTATGGTCTAGTGTGCGGGAGGGGCACACACCTTTAGAAAGATGGCAGGCAAAAATAAGAAGGCTAAGACAATATCTAAGAGGGTGGGCTCAAAATGTGAGTGGTACATACAAAAAAGAGAAAAAACAGCTCCTGAACAAACTTGATGAATTAGATAAAAAGGCGGAAACAACTCTACTAACATCTCATGAAGTTGATCTAAAGCACATACTTAATGAGAGACTTGCAGAACTTTTAAGGGAAGAAGAGTTAAAATGGTATCAAAGAGAAAAAACTAAAAATCTTCTAGAGGGAGATGCAAATACCAAATATTTCCAGTTAGTGGCTAGTGGAAAATATAAAAAAACACGTATTTTCTGACTAGAAGAGGAGGAAGGAATAACATGTGGTGATGCTGAATTAAAAAAGTATATCACCAAATATTATAAGAATCTTTTTGGGCCACCACATAGGAACAATGTGCTGATGGATGAGTCACAACGTGATGACATACCACAAGTTACAAGCGAAGAGAATAATATGTTGACTGGTATTTTTTTCCGAAGAGGAAGTACGGGAGGCAGTTTTCAAGATGCAACATAATAAAGCACCTGGTCCCGACGGGTTTCCAATAGAGTTTTATCAAGTTTTTTTTGGCAAGTTGTTAAAGATGACTTGATGGCTCTATTTAAGGAATTTCATAACGGTACTTTGCCCCTACATAGCTTAAACTTTGGTACTATCATTCTACTACCAAAGAGTAGTGATGTGAAAAAATACAGCAGTATAGACCAATATGTTTGCTAAATGTAAGTTTCAAGATTTTCACTAAGGTGGCCACAAGTAGAATTACAAGAGTAGCACAAAAAATTATCAGACCTTCCCGAACAGCCTTCCCTCCAGGTAGGAATATTATGGAAGGGGCAGTCATTCTACATAAAACAATTCATGAGTTACATACAAAGAAGCAAGATGGAATTATCTTTAAAATTAATTTTGAGAAAGCGTATGATAAAATAAAGTGGGATTTCTTGCAACAAACTTTAAGGATGAAAGGGTTCTCAGAAACATGGTGTAATTGGATACAAGCATTTACTGAAGGAGGAAATGTAGGGATAAAGGTTAATGAACAAATGGGCTCATACTTCCAAACTGAAAAAGGTCTTCGGCAGGGTGATCCACTGTAACCATTACTACTTAATATAGTAGTGGATATGCTAGCTATCATCATTGCTAGAGCAGAGGAGGATGGGCAAGTGCAAGGGGTTGTACCACACATGGTAGAAGATAGCTTGTCTATATTGCAATATGCAGATGACACTGTGATTTTCATGGACCATGATGTTGAAAAGGCAAAAAATATGAAACTAATATTATGTGTCTTTGAACAATTATCAGGTCTGAAAATTAACTTTCATAAGAGTGAAATTTTCTGCTTCGGTCAAGTTAAATAACAAGAAATAATGTATTCAAGTTTGTTTGGTTGTAAGTCGGGTTCATATCCCTTTCGCTACCTCGGTATTCCAATGCACTAGATAAAGTTCACTAATAATGATTGGAAGGTAATAGAAAAATGTTTTGAGAAGAGATTAAGTGGGTGGAAAGGTAAATTAATATCCGCAGGAGGTAGGTTGGTGTTGATTAATTCGGTGTTGTCAAGTCTACCGATGTTCATGCTTTCGTTCTTCAAGATCCCCAGGGGTGTTCTCAAAAAATTAGATTATTATAGATTAAGATTTTTTTGGCAATATGATCAACAAAAAAAAATATAGATCAGTATGGGGTATTTTGTGCCGGCCAAAAGAACAAGGAGGAATGGGAATACAAAATCTTGAAATACATAATAAGTGTCTATTGAGTAAGTGGCTTTTTAGACTATGCAATGAGGATGGAATTTGACAAGAGTTGTTGAGAAATAAGTACTTAAAAATAAGACTTTAGGTCGGGTAATGGTAAATACAAAACCAGGAGACTCACATTTTTGGATGGGTCTCATGGTTGTGAAGGATGAATTCCTTAGTTTAGGAAGATTTAAGTTGCAGGAGGGCACACAAATTAGTTTCTGGGAAGACATATAGTTGGGTAACCAGACGTTGAAATCACAGTACCCATCCCTCTATAATATTGCTCGTCGAAGATATACTACAGTTGCAGAAGTGTTTAACTCGTCACCTTTAAATATATCCTTTAGAAGGGCTTTAGTAGGTGATAAGTTACAAGAATGACATAATCTGGTATCAAGACTAGTAAATATAAATCTACAGGAAGGCAAAGACATCTTTATATGGTCTTTACATGCAAATGGATCTTTCTCTGTACACTCAATGTATAAGTACCGTGTCAGGAGTGGAATTAGAGTCACATATATAGGAAATATGGCACATCACCAAGTTACCATTAAAAATTAAGATTTTTATGTGGTACTTAAAGAATGAGGTTATACTTACAAAAGATAATCTAGTAAGAAGGAATTGGAATGGTAGTAAACTTTGTTACTTTTGTAATGTGGAAGAGTCCATTAAACATCTATTCTTTGAATGTGCTTATGCTAGGTTCCTGTGGAGGGCTGTACATATTGTGTTCGGTATTGTTCCTCCTATAAATACTGATAGTCTATTCGATAATTGGATAAAACAGGGGGGAGGGGACAAAAACCAAACATAAACTTATTGACAGACAACTTTATTTGGGCAATTTGGCTAACTCGAAATGATGTGATTTTCGATAAATGTCAACCGAAAACTTTTATGCAGGTCTTATTCAGGGGAACATATTGGCTCTGATGATTGGCGCAGTTACAGCGTCGTGATGAGCAAAAGGATATGATGATCCAAACGTGCCCGACATTAGAGACTTCGGCGCTTCATTTGTTTGCCTCCCATGGATGGCTTTTTAGTTTACGGATTGATTTCTAATCATGTGTGATGAACATATAAATAGTAGTCACGCTCACATGTAGTGCAAGCATACTACATGTGATAACTTGTGGACTGATTCCGCCTCTACGAGGTGGTTGAAGCCGGATTTTTTATCCATTATCTAAAAAACCTGCTAAATTTACTCTCATCCCTTCCCTTCATCTTAAATTCCCAACATATCCCATCTCTGGAGCACCAAATCTCGCCACTCAGCAGCCATCCAATCAGTCAATATGCCGCCACATTTCTCTATTGCAGCTACAGCCCTCCCTCCTCCTGTTCCTTTGGGCAAGCAAGAAGATAAGGGCATGTTGAACTAATTTTTAATATCAAAATTATAGTGGATAATAAAAATTATTTTTCATATGTATATCTCATAAAACATAACAATAGTATACTAAGCAAATAAGTACAAATACTTGTTTTTCTGAGCACACGACAAATACTTTTTAGGCAACATCTGATATATATAAATAAGTACATTGAATTATAAATTTATAACCCTAGCACCGTAAACAGCGTATATGGCATACACAAAACAAAGAAGAAGAAAATTAGGAAAATATTAAGGATCATGGGTCGGGTGTTGGTGTGTTGCTTAATGTGACTGCATGCGCGTCTGTTGTCCGTGGTCCTTGCAGTTTCCGGTCGCCAGGCGTCGAGGAAATCGATCAGATCGGTGTCGTGCGTCGATAGACAGGCATCACCCGGAACATAGATCGGCGTCGACGCCGTGCGTCCATAGGTAGGCAGGGTGCCAAGGTTGCGGCGGCGGCAGAAAACCAAAACGTAATGTCGAATAGTGCCTGCGCTACCTCCCCTCGATGATATTTGACTTCCCTACAACATGTCTGTACGCCTGTACGTCATGGGTTTCAAAGGCTTATTATGCCAAATAGAAAATTATTTATACTAATTACCTACCTGTTCTTGGGCCCCTCATCTCCATATGGGCCCCTGCGCCCCCCCCCCTACCCCACCCCACCCACAGCCGGACCTATCTGCACGGCAACCTCCTAGGATATAGATGGTTCCACTCCTCTCCTCACCCGCAATCAGACGGTTGACGTCGTGAGTTCTCACCGGACCGAATGGCTATCAAGCTCAACAGGCGACGTGGATATTGCGTGCCCGCCCCCCGGAATAACCTAGCTAGTTTTCGTCTTTCCAAGATGTTTCCACTCCTCTCATCATCCCCGTTCCTTCATATCTACCATGCATGTGAGTACAGACAAGCGTGATGCGAAGTTCCAACTTTTTCCTTCACAACATGCTCTGCTGAAAGATGGCTCACCCTCTGAGAGTTGCCCAATGCAACAACGGTAGTCGATCAGTGGCCAGCTAGCTGGTCAGCAGGAAGGCCGAACCACCCGTACGTCGATCCGTAGCATGCTGCACTCCAAGGAACCTTTTCCACCATGCGTGAGCATGTCGTGTTTAGCTCCACCTACAGCTCGGGTTCCTAATGCATCCCATTTCCAACAGATTTTTGCATGCGGCGGAACAATGTCGGGAACTGGAGATGTGTGCCACTGCAGTCCTCATTTCTAGTTTGTTTCTACGCAATTTTTCTAGCGGCTTGGCAAGTACCGTACCTCAGCTCATTTGCCAAGACAAGTACAGCACGTATAGAAGAAGGTGCATGCAGCTTATTGCCGAGCTAACTCTGTATACGGATGTAGCAATGTCTTAAACCTGTACTACTATGAGTGCAGTCTTTGTGTTCGTAGTTGGGTTACAGCTAGCACACTCACCTAAAATTTATGCTTCAAAAATCAAAGGTACTATGGAACTATGGCTCTTAAAAACAACCAACTACTAAAGCTTGATAGGACACAATAGAACATTGGTGTAAAGAATTTCTAGAAGCCATGCTGTTTCCTGTTTGGTACTAGAAGCCCCACCAAACTTGTGAATCTCTGTAATTGAAGGAGGTGCAGACACCCATTTGCTCAATCTGTCATTTTTTCCTGTAATTACACACAAGCTAGTGCTCCGTCCAACAACCATGGCCACTGGCCAGTATAATGGTCTCATATAAACAGAAAAAAGTAATATTTGATTGAAAAACAATGGGTACCCTAGTGGTTAACAATGAAAAAGTGCCTCAAACATATTATAGCTAGCTAGGGATGAATTATCGAATGCGCATGGAATCGAATTCGAATACGAATATGAGTCACATCTAGTACGAATACAAAATGAATAGTTCGAATTTAGATTCGCATTCGGATAGTTACCAGCGTCATATCGAGTATCAATTTACTTTATTGATGGTTTTACAGTAAATAAAAAAATCATGCTACAAGTAGGGAGTAAATTATGAGGATCACACACAATAGGCAGCTTATTGAAATAATATATTTAGTAATAAATATTTCAATAATAATAAAATATATATCAAATTATTATCATTTGAATAGATAATTTCATAAATATAGAAATTATTTAATAAGAAAAAGTACATTTGTACATATAAATATATTTTATTTATTTAATAAAATAGGATTATGACGAGGGCCTGGATTAGGGCCCCCTAAGCAACGAGATAATTACTTTGAAGATGGAGTCCTCTGACACCATTGACAATGTGAAGGCTAAGATCCAGGACAGGGAAGGATGCAGATCTTCATCAAGACCCTCACTGACAAGACTTCCCCACTTCCGAGTATCTTCCGCCTGGCACGAGTTCGCCTCGGCTCCGAGTACCCTCCGCTTCGCACAAGTACTCTCCGCCTCGCACGAGAACGCGTCGTCTCCGAGTACGTGCCGCCCCACCTCCGACTACTCGTTCGCACGAGTAATCTCCGTCTCCGACTAAGGCGGAGCCCCCACGGAGGAGCCGGAGCGTGGGGCAGGGGCCCCACACGAACGTGGCGCCGCCCCAGCCCCCCAAGCTTCTCCGCGACGACACGCGTGACGTCGTTTTTCACACCATGCAAAGACCACAGCTGGCGCGACGGGAGGACGGCAGGGTCTGGCAGGGGCTGTAATGGCGCACAGTACACCCCCCACGACCTCCGACATGCCGTCACATCCAACGCCAGCTGCACACCACCCCGTCAGAACAGGCACTCGATTACCATCTACCAGCTCTTAGGCCATAACGTGGCAGGCCTAAAACGTACTCAAGAGGGCTGAGTCACCGTGTGAACTACTCGGAGGAGGTGCCAAGTGCCCAGGACGAACAGTAGAAACAGCCCACGCGGCGGCCTCCGACGACACCACAGCTCAGCGCCCTCCCACTACGCCTGACGGACATCAATGATGGAAAAGACTTCACAACGCCATAGCACTGTAGCTTGTTTTCGTTTTCCTTCTTTGCCCCTCGCCCTTGTGACTATAAAAGGGGGAGGGGCGCAACGTACATAAAGAGGACCGATGACCAAGTTTGTAACCCCTACTACAGACACCCCCGGCATAGGAACACGAGTACTCGGAACTGGACGTAGGGTATTACTCTCCAGAGGCCCGAACCAGTATAAAACCCTTGTGTCTCCCATGTCAACCATCCCGATCCGACACACGATTCGATACAAATCTACTGTCGGCGGTTGAGAACCCCGACAGTTGGCGCGCCAGGTAGGGGCACATCGTGTGTCTCGCCGAACTTCACCAGCAATCCAGATGGAGGGCCGCGGGGTCTCGCTGACTCCCGGCATGACCGTGCATTTCGGCTCCCTCGGTTTCGTCTTCATCGGGCCGGCGGAGTCCGTCGTCAGGAGGACTTTCTCCCGACCCGCGCGTCCCACTGTCTCGACGGCGGCGGCGGCGCGAGCAGCCTTCGTCCGTGGTTTCACAGACGAATCGATCATGGCCATGCTAGGGCCAAACCCGACGCAGGAGCGCTTCAGGCTCGCTGCTTTCCACCTCACCGACCTCACCTTCCAGGCCAGCGGGTCCGAGCCGCTGACCTGGGGGGAGTTCGCGGAGCGGTACGAAGCTCTGTAACCCCGCGGACAGCCAGGCCTCCCGGACGACCCGGTGACGGCCTACGTGAACGAGCTCCGGGCTTCGTACGTCACCCCTGGCTCCGCGGCCCCGCGACGGGGGCCACCGACACCCCTCCCGGACTTCACCCGAGAGTGCAACATCCTGGAGGCCCACACCGCCACCAGCTCGACGGACAGCGAGGAGAACCCTCATCATCGCAACGAGGACGCCCAGCGTCGGGCGCGCCTCGACGAGATCGCCGAGGCCCAGCGCCAGCTCGATGAAGAGCTGGCGAACCTCCACCAAGAGCTCGGCATGGAGGACGAGGCCCAACAAAGCCGCCGGCGCGAGCAGCATCGTGAGCAAGAAGCGGAGTAGCCGGTGCCGCAAGCTCGCGTACGGGCGCGAGACGTGAACTAGCGCATCAACGAGGAAGCCCCCGTCAACGACGACGGCACGCCGCGCTTCAGACGCGCGTCGCAGAATCTCGCAGCAGCAGCCATGCTCCTGCGTGGTGCCCCGAGCCGGCTACGCCCGAAGAGAAGAGGGTTCGACGGCAGCTCAAGACCCTCCTCGAGACGGCGGCCGCACAGCAGGCCGAGAGCTCGGCATCGCGCGCGCAAGAGGCGCGAGGTGCACCGTCCGTACGATGGCAGGATTGATCCCCCTCAAGACACCGAGCCACCGGCGAACCATCAGTCAAGTCGCGACTAGGGCACAACCGCGACGCTCGCGACACGCTCGAGGCCTGTCGTCGGGCTGCGGGCGACGACGGCTACGACTACGGCTACGGCAGCAACGACGACGGCCGTGACAAGCACGACGAGCACCGCTCACGCCGGCGTCATACCCAGAGGCGTGGAGGACGCTACGACAGCGACGAGGAACGAGACTGAAGCTCGTCACCCGACCCAAAGGGCCCGCGCACTTTCGGTCGAAAGGTGCAAGACGCCAAGTTCCACTCGCGTTTCCGAGCTCCGACAGCGATACCAAGATACGACGGAGAGACCAACCCGAGCATATGGTTGGAAGACTACAGGCTCGCGTGTCGCGCGGGCGGGGCGACAGACGACCTGTTCATCATCAAGAACCTGCCGCTCCACCTCGCCGACTCTGCGTGGACCTGGCTCGAGCACCTGCCACGTGGCAGGATCAACAGCTGGAAAGACCTACGGGAGACCTTCATCGGCAACTTCCAGGGCATGTACACCCGGCCCGGCAAGCAGTGGGAGCTGCGCAACTGCAAGCAGCAGCCAGGGGAGAGCTTGCGCGACTACATCAGGCGCTTCTCAAGGCGCTGCATCGAGCTTCCCACCGTGACAGACAACGACGCCATCTCGGCATTCCAAAACGGCACCACCTGCACCACCCTCATCCACCATCTAGGGCGGAGGACCCCGAGGACAACTCGGGAGCTTCTAGATATCGTGACCAACCACGCCGACGGGGAGGAGGCGGTAGCTGCAACCTTGATTCCCCCTCCGGGTAAGGGGAAGCAAGTCGTGGACGCCGGTGAGGGGCCCTCCACGCGGTCCAAGAAGAAGAAGAAGGGCGACAAGCGATGCCGTGATGACAACACTGTTGCGGCAATCGAGCGCAAGGCAACTCGCCCCAAGAAACAATCAGAACGGCCTCCGGCGGGGTCATTTTGAGAGGCTCTTGGAGGCGCCATGCACACATCACGAGACGCCTGTCAAGCACGCGCTAAAGGACTGCCAGTTGATGAAGAACTACGTCAACGGCACGCTCAAGCCCAAGACAGCGGATCCCCCGAAGAAGGATGCGCCACCCTTCCCCGACAACGATGACGATGACAAGGAGGTGGTCTTCCCCCGAGAAGATGGCGCGGTCCACATGATCTTCGGCGGAGCACCGGCGCGACCGTCAAGGCACAAGGAGAAGCTGATTCGGCGCGAGGTCTACAACACCGAGCCTGCAACTCCGGCGTACCTCAAGTGGTCGGACACCCCGATCACCTTCGACCGAACGGACCACCCCGACCACGTACCGCAACCGGGAAGCTACCCCCTCGTGGTGGCTCCACTGATCGGGACCAAGCGGGTCCACAAGGTGCTGATGGATGGAGGGAGAGGGCTCAACATCCTGTACATGTCGACGCTCGAGAGCATGGGCATCTCGCGGTCCCGACTGCGCCCATCGCCGACTCCTTTCCACGGGGTCATCCCCGGGAAAGATGCGCTCCCGTTAGGGCAGATCGATCTGCCCGTCACGTTCGGGACGTCGCGGAACTTCCGCACGGAAACCCTCACCTTCGAAGTGGTGGGGTTCTCGGGGACGTACCACGCCATCCTCGGGAGGCCGGCCTACGCGAAGTTTATGGCCGTGCCCAACTGCACGTATCTCAAGCTGAAGATCCCCAGTCCGAAGGGGGTCATCACAGAAGGGACTACGTTCCAGTACGCATACGAATGCGATACTGTGTGCTTTCAATTCGCTGAAACGCTCATCCGGTCCGAGAAGCTCCACGCTGAGCATCCCTCCGAGGACCAAGACATCCCCGAGTCATCCAAGCGAGCGGCCTGCTCTTTCGAGCCCACCAAGGATGTCAAGGATGTGGCTGTCACCGATGATGGCCGCACGCTACGTATCGGGACGGCGCTCGATCCCAAATAGGAAGGCGCGCTCGTCGACTTCCTCAAAGCGAACCTCGACGTGTTCGCATGGAAACCCTCTGACGTGAAGGGGATCCTGAGAGAAGTTGCCGAGCACAAACTCAACATCAAGCAGGGATCGAAACCGGTGAAGCAGCGCCTGCGCTGCTTCAACGACGACAAGTGTAGGGCCATAGGCGAGGAGATCAAGAAGCTCCTTAGTGCAGGGTTCATCCAAGAAGTATTCCACCCCGAGTGGTTAGCTAACCCTGTACTTGTAAAGAAGAAGAACAAGAAATGGAGGATGTGTGTTGACTACACGAGCCTTAACAAGGCATGTCCCAAGGATCTGTTTCCTTTGCCTCGCATAGATCAGGTAGTCGATTCAACGGCAGGGTGCGAAACCCTCTGTTTTCTCGATGCATACTCGGGTACCACCAGATCGCGATGTGCATAGCGGACCAACTCGCAACGTCCTTCATTACTCCCTTTGGCGCTTATTGCTACAACTCGATGCCATTTGGGCTCAAGAACGCGGGCGCTACGTTTCAGAGATGCATGCGACGCGTTTTTGGCGATCTCATAGGACGAATAATCGAGGCATACGTCGATGACATCGTGGTCAAGTCAAAGAAGACGGGTGATCTGATCCCCAATCTTACGGAAGTATTCGCGAAACTGAGAGAACACGGGGTGAAGCTAAACCCCAAGAAATGCGTTTTCGGGGTTCCAAGGGGCATGCTCCTAGGCTTTGTCGTGTCCGAACGCGGCATTGAAGCTAATCCCGAGAAGATCTCAGCCATCACAAACATGAGGCCGATCCAGAACCTGAAGGGCGTGCAGCGCGTCACCGGCTGCCTCGCTGCTCTTAGTCGGTTCATTGCTCGACTCGGAGAGCGTAGCCTGCCACTGTACCACCTAATGAAGAAGTCCGACCACTTTACGTGGACGCCTGAAGCCCAGGAAGCGCTCGATAAACTCAAGAATCTCTTGAAGAGTCCACCAGTGCTCATGGCGCCCATGCCAGAAGAGCCAATGCTCTTGTATGTGGCTGCAACGACGCAGGTCGTGAGCGCTGCTCTGGTCGTTGAACGAGAAGAGCCCGGGAAGTCACTTAAGGTGCAGCGGCCCGTTTATTTCATAAGCGAGGTGCTCTCCGACTCAAAGACCCGCTACTCCCAGATCCAGAAGCTCGTGTACGCTGTCTTGATCACCAAACGCAAGCTCTAGCATTACTTCGACCAGCATCCCATCACGGTGGTGTCCAAGTACCCTCTCGGGGAGGTGATCCAGAATCCCGAGGCGGAAGGGAGGATAGCTAAGTGGGCCCTCGAGCTGATGGGGCACAACGTGACTTATGCGCCGCGTAGTGCAATTAAGTCACAGGTGTTGGCAGATTTCATCGCTGAATGGACAGAGATTCAGACTCCGCCGGCACCAATCGAGCACGAGACATGGACAATGTATTTCGACGGCTCAGTCATGACGGAAGGGGCAGGGGCAGGCCTTGTCTCTATCTCGCCTCTGGGCGTGCGTATGGAGTACATGGTCCGACTGCATTTTCCCGCCTCCAACAACGTGGCTGAATATGAAGCGCTCGTCAACGGCCTTCGGATCGCGGTCGAGCTCAGAATCCGCCGTCTCGAGATCCATGGGGACTCCGAGCTTGTTGTAGATCAAGTGATGAAGGAGAAGAACTGTGTCGACCCCAAGATGGCAGCCTATTGTCGAACTGTGCGTCAACTAGAAGACAAGTTCCATGGGCTCGAGCTTCACCATGTGCTGTGCGACAACAACAAAGCTGCGGACATCCTCGCCAAGGCAGCATCAAGCCGCAAGCCCGTGCCGCATGGTGTGTTCGCTAGCGATCAACACGCGCCGTCCGTCCGAGTAGATGGAGAGCAACAACCAGAGTTGGAGGAGCCAGAAGTCATGGAGATTGACCAAGAGCCAAACTTAGAAGATCCTGACTGGCGATTCCCAATCCTCGAATGGCTGGTCGAGGGGAAGTTGCCCTCAGATCAAACGGAGGCACGTCGCAACTCACGACGAGCCAAATCTTATGTCCTTATCGACGGTGAGCTCCACAAGCGGGGCGCAGCAGATATACTCATGCGCTGCATTCAGAGAGATCAAGGCCGAGACCTGCTTCAGGAAATTCATGCTGGCACGTGCGGACACCATGCCGCTGCTAGAACCTTAGTCGAAAAGGCGTTCTGACAAGGTTTCTACTGGCCCACGGCGCTGGCAGATGCCAAAGATATAGTACGACGATGTGCGGGTTGCCAGTTCTACGCTCGACAAACTCATCTCCCGACGCAAGCACTTCAGAACATTCCCATCACGTGGCCGTTCGCAGTATGGGGGCTGGACATAGCCAGACCATTCAAGCAAGCGCCCGGGGGCTTCACGCATCTGCTCGTTGCTGTCGATATGTTTTCAAAGTGGATTGAAGCTCGACCCGTCGCCAAGATCCGTTCCGAGGAGGCCGTAGCGTTCTTCACCGACATCATCTACCGCTTCGGGATCCCGAACTCGATCATCACCGACAACGGCACACAGTTCACGGGAAAGAAGTTCCTCAAGTTCTGCGATGACAACAACATTCGCGTGGACTGGACTGCTGTGGCACACCCAAGGGCCAACAGGCAGGCTGAGAGGGCCAACGGTATGATCCTACAAGGTTTAAAGCCTCGAATCTTCAGACGGCTCGAGAAGTTCCGAGCAAGATGGGTCGCCGAGCTGCCATCCGTTCTGTGGAGCCTGCGCACCACACCGAGTCGATCCACCAGTGCAACACCATTCTTCATGGTGCACGGATCGGAAGCGGTTCTCCCGACGGATATTGACTACGGCAGCCCAAGAGTCCGGGCGTACACCGAAGAAGGGAACCAAGTCGCGCTCGAAGATGCGATCGACCAACTCGATGAAGCTCACGACGTGGCACTCCTACATTCAGCCCGGTACCAGCAAGCCTTGCGACGCTACCACGAGCGCAACATCCATGAGCGGCAATTTCAAGTTGGAGACCTGGTACTCTGACGTGTCATGAGCAACAAGGATAGACACAAGCTCGCGCCCCCATGGGAAGGGCCGTACATCGTCAACCAGGTGCTCCGACCAGGAACATTCAAGCTTCGGCATGATGACGGCACGATCATCACCAACGCATGGAACATAGAACATCTACGACATTTTTACCCTTGAGTAACGTTCTTTGCTTCAGCTTATGATCAATGAATAATGCCATCTGTCTTTGTTCTCATTTCATAAGCTTCTCGTTATACTCGTGTTGACATCTTTCGTATGTTTCAATGCTATCCAAAGGCTGAGTGGCAAGTGTCCTTGCGCCCATGCAAGAACATCTGCCACTCGGGGGCTACCCGGGGCACGATGCCCCCCTTTTCGTTTTCCGTTTTCAAAACAAAAACTCTCCGACAACCTTGTCACGACCAATCGCACGAGCGAATGGTTCTTTTTGGCGGAACACCTTTTACCTCGCGAGGGGAAAGGATGTTGATCTGTAAGCGTTTCGATGTTGTTGCTTGTCCAAGTCTTTTAGCACCTACGCCCCCGCGGCTACGACATGAAAACTTGCAAGCACAGCTCGGACCTACAGGTCGATGTCCGACTACTTTCAGAGGGAACATGGGTAACTGCTTGAGCTCTGGCTCAAAACGTCTTTTACAAAAAGCATGCTAAGTCTTTTCTTGAGCGTTTCTAAGTTCTCGGGGGCTACGAATGCATGGCGTCACTTCGTGGCTCAGGTCGAGCTTTTCGACTCTTACGGCTCTGTGGCTCTAGAGAAAAGTTCGATCGACTTGAGCGTCTAAGTGCCGCCATTCCATTCTGCAGTCATCCGCAGGTACTCGGGAAATGCTTCAGGAGGCGACGGTTTCAAAACAAAATAAAAAGCTGTTCAACACGGCACGAATACAAGTTTTGTTTAACTGTCATACAACTTGATACATCTAATGTGAAGGCCCAGAGTCGTCTTCTGGTGTGTCTTTTGGAATCAGCTCCAGGTCCTTCATCACGTTGTCGGCCATGGCGTGGGCAGGGGCGGCGCAATCCTCTTCGATCTTGTCGAGCTCCTCGCTCGAGTAGCCAGGGGCCCAACCACCACTCAGCGCCTTGAAATCCAGCCCCTGGTAGTGCGAGTTGAACATGGAGAGGACCCTGTGCACCACCTGCCGAGACGTCGACAGCTCCTTCTCCCGGACGAAGCCTGGCAGAAGATTGAGCCAGTCACCAAGCACGTGGGGAGGTATTTGTACTGGCGGGACGCCACTCTCCGTCAAGATCGTGTCAACATGACGTCCAAGCTTGGCGCGTTCCAGTATGTTCTTTTTGAGCACCTCCTCCACCTCATGCTGGGCCTTTCGAGAATCCTCCAGCTCGGCTTTGACCTCTGGGAACAGAGAACGAGTCAGCATTGAGCCAAGGGAGACACAAGCATGAGTAAGAAGGGGTCAAGATAAGAAGAATGTACTCGAGAGCTGGTCCGCCAGATTCTTGGCTGTCTTGGACATCTCGTGGATTTTGAGCTCCGCAGCCACGACCTCTTGAGCCTTCTCCGCCAGCTTGGCCGCCTGTGCAATACGAGCTATGCGAATCGCTGTGAAAACCAAAGAGTGAGGCAGCCTCAGCAGTGATTAACGCAGGGAAGGAAACATCATGAAAGTCGAAGAACACAAAGATACTCACCCTGGATCTCTCGCGCCATCTGGCTGTTCTCCTCGCGAAGCCGTGTCTCCTTGTCGGTGACCTCTTGCAGCTTGCTGGAAAGGTTGCAGACCTGATTGTTCGTCGTCTTCAGGTCTACCACATGGTCCGCAAGGTCTTGTTGCAGGTCCGCCACCTTCTTCTCAAGCGTCGCCTTCTCTTCGGCGGCGGTCCGGGACGCGGCCTCGGCGGCAGCAGCAGCGGCAGCTGCATTCTGAGCTGTTTCGGCGGCTGTGGCGGCTGCAGTTCGCAGCTCCGCGGTGGTGGCCTTAACCTGGGCAAGCTGGCCTCGAGGGCAGCCTTCTCCGACACGGTGGCGTCCGCGGCAGACTGCGCGGCGACTGCGCGGTCCTCCACCGACTTTGCTGCAGCTTCGAGAGCAGTCCTCACCGACGCCTCGCCCGCCACCGCTCCAACAGCCGCCAGTCGGGCGGCACCAGCTGCATCTCCAGCAAGGCCTTCTCGGCCTGGAGCTCCTTGATGGTGCGTGTCTTCTCGGCGCTACACCTGGCGAGCACCTGGATCGAGAAAAGGGTCAATTGCAGCAACAACTCGGAAATCAAAACACAAGATCAAGGAGTAGGGCTCGGCCAGCTCACCGACGAAGCTGGGACGACAAGCTCGTTGATCGCCCGCTCCGCCCACCGCAGACCCCACACGAAGCGGCAGCGTGCCGTGGCTTCTTCATCCTCACCGTCGTGCGCCTCGGCATCATGGGCTCCGGCCCACGCGGCACGCCCGAGGCCCAGGCCATGTCCACTTCCCTCGGGGTTGAGGAGAAACGGGCGCCCGAACTCTCGCCAGCTTCTCGGACGATGGTTGGAGAAGCGTGGCCCGTTGCGTCCTCGAGGGAGGCAGGCGTCTGCATGTCGAGAAGAGGCGAGTCCGCAATCTCGACCACCTCCATGACGATAACGGCGGGCTGGCATAGCGGCTCCGACGGAGTGATGGAATCCGGCGCCACTTCTCCCGCCTGGGTCCTGGACGCCTCAGGGCCCGCGGCGACCCCCTCGACCGCCACGTCCTCCTCGACCGCTACGGTGACTTCCGGGGCGGGCAGCACGGACGCCTCGGCTGGCAACTCCTCCGACGCCAGCAAGCACTGCTCCAGTTCGGTCGCATAGGCGGCTGCGTCACCACCTGGGAGGGTCGGTCCCCCCATATCCATGGCCTCCGGGAGCTGCGAGGACAACAAGGGGCCCGCCACTTCCACGGTCTCGCCGTCACCGGCGCCCGACGCCGGGAGCTGGTCCGCCTCTGGAGCCGCCTGCACGATAGCACCCTGATCAACGACAGGCGCCACCGGGGGCTCGGATCGCTCGGGGGCTATTTGCCCCCCGACCACGCCTACGTCCTCCGACGACGGCGAGGGCGCCGCCGCATCACGAGTCTCCGGGGTCGCCGCTGCCGGCTCAGGGGCTGTCTCCGGCGCAGACGAAGCAGTTGAAGAGCGGGGAGCGGATGAGGGGGTGTGCGCGCTTAGAGCCGCGCGCTTTCACGGTGCAAGGCTGAGCGCACCAACGTTGGAGCGGCTGACACGGAAAGAGCAAATCAACGAGGCGAACGAAAATCGAAGGATAAGATAACAAGATAGCACGAGATGACACTTACACGGAGGAGGTGATACAGGTCCACTTAACAGGCCTGGGTGCGGCGCCCGACGACTCGGGGGCTGGCCTCTTACCCCCCCGACTGGACGGAGGACGGCCCTCGACTGTCACTCTGGGGGAGGGGGACCTGCACGGGCGGGGCTCCGCCACCGCGGATGACCAACGACTGAAGACGTCGCGGAGGAGCGTCCGTACTCTTCCCGTGCGACGCGATCAGAGCAAGCGCCGGCGACATCGATCTCACCTTGGGGGGCGACCGCCTCCTCGGGGAGCGCGACCCCCACCGCAATGAGTCGCCGGAGGGACGGCGAACGGACGGATCACGTTCCGCCGGACGTCTGGACGAGTCGTCTCACCGCGGGGACCTCCTCCTCTCACTCTGCTGCTCTTGGCCGCCAGGGCCCGATTGGGAGCGAGTCACCCTCCGATCCTCCTGGTCCGGGTGTGGGGACGGGCGCGAGCCGGAGCTCGCTCCCTGTTCATGAGCAGCAGGCTCCGGCCGCTGCCTCAAGCTGGACGCCGCGACCTGCCATTGGGGAGGAGGCGACGGAGACGACAGCGCGCTCCAGTCAACACTGGCGCCACCGTCATCACCAGACCAGGGCGGCGACGACGAAGGGTCTTCATCCGAGGAGACAGGGCCCTCTCTCATTTTCCTGCGCTTAGCGCGGCGGTCATTCCGCTCACGCTTCGCGATCTCCTTGTCTTTGTGCTAGGCTTTACGGGCGGCCCTCCTCCTATCCGCGGCTGCCTGGGCACGATTCGGTATCGCGTCCTCAGGAAGACGCGGCTTCGCGGGGAGAGGGGTCGCATGCCCCAACTAAAAGCAAGGAAGGAGACAAGAATCAACACAAAGGCTGCCATATAGTCGGCGCGTTAATCGGAGGGTAGAAAGACTTACAAAATTTTTGGTCCCCTCGTGGGGGAGCATAGGTAGGATTTGGGGCGGCGGCCACGAGAAGTTGGCCTTCCCGATTACCTGCCCCACGCGGCGCTAGATCTCGTCCAGCGAAGGGAGCCGAGGCGCCGATACAGTCCCGACGAAGGGAGCCCTGTCCGCCGTCATCTGACAGATGCGAAGACGGCGACGCTGGAGTGGGATGATCCCCAGCGCATGGTACTGGCCGATGACGGTCGCCAAGTCAACCCCGGCGTCACGCAGCTTGGCCAGCACCGTCCAGCAATCCCCGAGCAGCCTGTCCTGCTCCGCCTCCGGGGGCCCGTAGCTCCAGTTCGCCGGCGCCTCGGCGATTGAGGAGCCGGTATACTTCGGCAGCGGGAACTTGGGGCTGTCCTTGAGGTAGAACCACCCCTTGTGTCAGCCGCTGTTGGAGCTCGTCAATGTGCCGGAGATGTACTCCTCGCTCCTCTTCGTCTTCATCCGAAGATTGGCGCACCCAAGGGTGGCCGGGAGCGACCTGTCCTTCAGGCACACGAACTTGAAGAAGTACCGGAAGAGGTGCCAATGGGCGCCCACTCCCAAGTACCCCTCGCACAGTGCCTCGAACGCCGCCATTTGTTGGATGCTGTTGGGGTTGAGGTGGTGGAGTTGCAGCCGGTACTCAGAGAGGACGGCGCGGATGAACCGACCGGCCGGAACAGTGAAGCCCCGCTCGTGGAATGTCACGAACGAGACGATGTAGCCTTCCGGTGGGTGTGGCACCGACTCGTTGCCCGGGACCCTCCACTCCTTAGTGGCGGTGAGGACCAGCAGCTGGCCGGCGGCGACAAGGCGCTGGAGCATCGAGTGAGAGACATTGGAGTGCATCCAGTTCGACATGGCGCCTGTCGAGCTCGAGGGTGAGAAGAAGGTTGAAGAAGCAGTGGAGGTGGTGCAAGGGTTAGGAGCAGATGAGCGAGTGGCGCTGGCAAAAGCAAGGAATCGGGGGAAAAGTACGGAGCTCAACCGGCGCGCGGTTTATAAGGGGCAAATGTGGCCGCCAGCATTTAATGCCGGCCCCACCACGCCGTAAAACCGCCCGCTTGGTGGACGCATCCCCCGAGGCGACAGAGGCACGCCCGTGTGACGGTTTGATACCGAGTGGGCCCGCAGGTCTGAATCAACCATGCGCCGTCTCCTCCAACCGTCACCATCGCCACGTCAGCCACGACCGGCGGAGTGGACACAGCTACCGATGCAGCCACAACCACCGTGACTGGAGATTTCAAAGCAACGACAACATTTCTAAATTCAAAACCCCATAAACGAGTCTACAACTCCTTCATGGGCTCGGGGGCTACATCCGGCGGATGCGCTCGCGCGCACCCGCCGAGTAAATCAAGGAACAACAACGACAACATTTCCCCGACGCAGAGCCTGCGAGCGAGTCCTTGACTCCCACCACAGGCTCGGGGGCTACTGACGAGGGCCTGGATTAGGGCCCCCTAAGCAACGAGATAATTACCTTGAAGATGGAGTCCTCTGACACCATTGACAATGTGAAGGCTAAGATCCAGGATAGGGAGGGATGCAGATCTTTGTCAAGACCCTCACTGACAAGACTTCCCCACTTCCGAGTATCTTCCGTCTCGCACGAGTTCGCCTCGGCTCCGAGTACCCTCCGCTTCGCACGAGTACTCTCCGCCTCGCACGAGAACGTGTCGTCTCCGAGTACGCGCCGCCCCGCCTCCGACTACTCGTTCGCACGAGTAATCTCCGTCTCCGACTAAGGCGGAGCCCCCACGGAGGAGCCGGAGCGTGGGGCAGGGGCCCCACACGAACGTGGCGCCACCCCAGCCCCCCAAGCTTCTCCGTGACGACACGCGTATGCCATTTTCCACGCCATGCGAAGACCACAGCTGGCGCGACGGGAGGACGGTAGGGTCTGGCAGGGGCTGTAATGGCGCACAGTACACCCCCACGACCTCCGACATGCCGTCACATCCAACGCTAGCTGCACGCCACCCCGTCAGAACAGGCACTCGATTACCATCTACCAGCTCTTAGGCCATAACGTGGCAGGCTTAAAACGTACTCAAGAGGGCTGAGTCACCGTGTGAACTACTCGGAGGAGGTGCCAAGTGCCCAAGACGAACAGTAGCAACAGCCCACGCGGCGGCCTCCGACGACACCACAGCTCAGCGCCCTCCCACTATGCCTGACGGACATCAATGACGGAAAAGACTTCACAATGCCATAGCACTGTAGCTTGTTTTCGTTTTCCTTCTTTGCCCCTCGCCCTTGTGACTATAAAAGGGGGAGGGGCGCAACGTACATAAAGAGGACCGATGACCAAGTTTGTAACCCCTACTACAGACACCCCCGGCATAGGAACACGAGTACTCAGAACTGGACGTAGGGTATTACTCTCCGGTGGCCCAAACCAGTATAAAACCCTTGTGTCTCCCATGTCAACCATCCGGATCCGACACACGATTCGATACAAATCTACTGCCGGCGGTTGAGAACCCGACAGATTATGTATTTAAAATAATATGATTAGCCACATTAAACATTATTATTCATTATTCGGAGTATATATCACTAGTAATATTAGATTAACATAATTAGTAAGTCCGGGAAAAATACCCGATACCCGTTACTTGTACCCGAATTACCCGAACCTGAGGTACCCGATCTCAAATTCGGATAGTGATTTTGATTACCTGAAATTAGTTTGGGTAATTCGAGTAATACACTTCGGTACCTGAACTACCCAATCTACCCGAAGTTTGCCATCCTCTTTGTATTTTATCACATGTTGTTAGTTGAACACTTGAAATTATCACTTTATTAGAATAGAATTCTCTCTTGAACAAGTGACTACAATTTGTTATTCTCCACAAGTTGTTGTTGAAATTCTACACAAATTGTTGGTGAAATTATGTATTAATTGCTACTAAAATTTGTGTATTTTGTTGTGTTTTTTTTAATTTGGGTAGATCGGGTATACCCGAACCCAAATTATCGGGTACTCGAAATTTCCGGTAACATTTTTTTGAGACTAAGATCGGGTACTCTGGTAGCTATTTTCATTATCCGAATTTTGAATTACCCGAATTACCCGACCCGAAATAATCGGGTAACCCGAACGTCGAGGCCTAATAATTAGTCATTTGTCAAATAGATGACTTTTTAATAATTGAAATGGTGCACACAATTACTTTTTAGTAATATTAAAGTCAACATCATTTATCATTAGTAATTAGTTATAGGAATAAGATTTAGATGACTTCATGGGGTACTTACTCTTCGGGGATACGAAAAGTATCAGATATTCCAATTTTGTCAAATATGAATCTTTAAACGGATAGAGAAAAATATTGAAATTCATATTAAATTGAATACGAATACGAATAACCATATTGAAACATTTTAGGTGGATACGAAAATGAATAACTATATTAACGTTTTAGGTGGATAAGAATACGGATAATTAAGATTTCTAAACATCCATATCCATCCGTTATAGCACTTGAGTAGCAACCAACAGTCTTCTGGTCGCCATCGTCCCTAGTTACAGCTGAACACGAAGGATCGGCTTGTCTTGGTGGTCCAAATCCGATGAATTCAAGCTGTGCAGGCGTGCAGCTTCTCGTCGCCATCGTCCCTTGAACTGCGGATGCAACAGTGCCACTCGCCATTGAGCGACTGATCTAATTTTGCCATTTAATTTCCTAACTCCCTCTGCATCGATCCTCCGCATGTCGCAACCTAAGGATAGATGTGCAAGCTATATTTCTGTATCTTTTTCCTCTACAACTTGAGTGTTGAAAACTGGAGCACGAATAGGAGAACCAAGATTGCTAAAGGTGGAGGTTTAGCCATGCATATAGGTGGTGAGTGTATCTATGGAGCAACATTCTTCTTATGGTATACCAAGTTCGGGCGATGGCCGATGAGCATGATCAAGACATTTACCTTCAGCTCATGCTCTGTTCAGAAATGTGTCAACCCTCTAACAGTTGCACAATGCCACATCGGTAGAAGCAGGAAGTGCAGAACCACATTGCACCAGTTGTAAGTTTCCATCTACAGCTGGGGTTCCTAATGCATCCCATTTCTAACAGGTTTTGCGGCGGAACTATATATGTTGGGAGCTGGGGATGCTATTGCATAGTCCTCATTTTTAGTTTGTTCCTACGCATTATAGTCCCCTAGCAACTTGTCTGTAGGAGGTGTAGCTATAGATGACTATTTGGCACGAGTACGATGGGCCGGCACTAGCACGGTCCGAAAAAGCACGCACGGCACGACACGAAGACGATAGTGCTAGTGCCGGGCACGGCACGATGTAGTGCCAGTGCCTGGGCTGTTAATTCGACCCGTAGTGCCGGTACGGGCACGACGCGATTAATGGGCTGGCACGATGGTAACTCGTTAAATCCTGATCTGCTAAAAGCCCATGTACTACTCTAGTCTTCTATATATACAATAAGGAGTGAAAATAATTGAAAACTTTTCTCACCCGAATCAAACCCACCACCCACCTCACATCGGACCCACCGTACAGTAGTTAAAGGATGGAACCAGCCTTGACCGAACGGTGCAGACCGAAGAAATCGATTGAATGAAAATGTTTCTGCCAATAGAGCGTGTTTTTTCACCGAAGGCTAGCTAGCCCCCGCGCGTACCCGCGAGGCCCGATCCGCGCCGCCATGCCGCATCACGCCCAGCCCCCCACGCAACCCCGAGGTGGCCGCGCCTGATACGCTCACTTGTCATACATCTAAATTAATTTCCGTACCTACGCCGCCTCATGGTCTACTCGCTCACGCCGGCTTGTTCGCCTTCGACGGAGCGGCCGTCAGCTATGGGCTCACGCCGCTCTTGCGCTTCCTCGTGTCCGCGGCGCTAGGCGCAAGCAGCGGGCAGGGGCAGGGCCTCTCGCCATGCTGCACCCATCATCGTGTCACCGTTCCTGGTTCCGCACAGCGGACGCCCGCACTGCCGCGGCGCGTGTCCTATTTCGAGGCTGCGCACGGCCGCGACCTCTGGGCGCGTTCAACGACGCCATGGGGTGCGACGGCCGGTTGGTGATAGACATACTCGTGCGTGACCACCGCGTCGTGTTCCGGGGCCTCGTCACGCTGGTCGACGTCGGCGGCGGTTCTAGCGGCACCACGAGGGCCATCGCCGCCGCGTTGACGCACGTCAGGTGCAGCGTCCTTGAACTGCCACACGTCGTCACCGGCATCTCGCAAATTAAGCGAGCGCGGCGGTGTGGAGTTCGTCGCCGGGGACATGTTCGAGAACGTCCCCAAGGCCAATGCCGTCCTCCTCAAGGTCTGGTGCACACTTTTTTTTCGAAAGGAAGATATATTAAGCATCAAGTAGTACATCCTCCCCTATTACAAACTGAACTCCAAAGAAAAAGAAAATTACAATTGAGTCCTCAAGATCCAATCTCATCTTCTTCATCTCCGATCTTCAGTTCGCCATTGCCGCCACCATGACGATCCTCGTCTCATGACTCATGAGCCCATCACTCTCCCTTTACCTTGTGAAACTGAAAACGTTCTGGTTGCTATTCGCAAAAAAAGAAAACGTTCTGGTTGCTTGAGTCCTTGTTGTGCAGTGGATCGTGCATGGAGGGGGCGACGAGAAGTGTGTGCGTTTACTGTGGCGATGCAGGTAGGCGATCCCGTCGAGGGAGGCCGGCCGCATGGTGATCGTGATGGACCTGGTGGTAGGATCGAACCCGGCAGTTGAGAAGGCCACCGAGACGCAGCTACGTTGGACGTGATGATGATGGGGGTGGTTTGGGAGCCCGGGGAGCGGGACGAGCACGAGTGGTGCAAGATCTTCGAGGATGCGGGCTTCAGCGGCTACAAGATCGTGGCCGTCCTCGGGGTCCGGTTGGTGATCGAGGTGCACCCTTGATTTGCTCTTGACAAGCAGACTGTTCAGCATTTACTATGTTTATTCAGTGAAATAGCCATTCTCAAACATTCACAGACAACATTTTAACAACTGATCTCACAGTACTAAGCTACCAGGGAAATGATAATTCATGCTACGAGTTGACGTAGCAGCATCCACACACACAATGCACCGAGTAAAGGTCCATAAGCAACACAGCTTAAAACATGACATTGATGACTGCAACCAAAGGCTCGTGATGGAGCTACAGAAGTCATACATCAGCTCAGTTAAAAATAGGTGAAATAGCAATCTCAAAAAAAATATATATAGGTGAAATAGCCATTTATATCCCTAAACTATCGTCACGGGCTCACTTTCGTCCCCGAACTTCCAAAACGTCCGTTTTCGTCCCTGAACTTTGCGAGTAGGCTCATTTACGTCCTTCATCCCATGTGGTAATCCACATCGACGTGCCACGTCAGCACCCAGTTAGCTAAGATTTTTATTTGCGTTGAACTGACCTTTTTGTCCTTCTCTTGTTTTTCCCAGTTAGATAGGGCCGGACCCGTCACCGTGTTATGTCGAATGGGTGCTGGCCGTCACCGCGTCCGGTCCCCAAGCAGCTCGCCGTTGCGGCGGCCCGTCCTCCACTAGCCGCTGGCCGTCGCCGCGTCGGGTCCCCAAGCAGCTCGCCGCGTCGCAGATTGACGCCCCCTACTCGTTTTCCCGTAGCAGCTCACCGCATCGCAGATCAGCACCCCCGTACTCGTCTTCCAGGAGCACCTCGCCGCCTCGCAGTCCTGCAGCTCGCCGCCCCCCACCAGATCGACTCAATGCCGAGCTCAGCTGAAGAGAGAGCGCGAGGCCCAACACGAGCAAGGAGAAGAGCAGCGCACGAGCAAGGAGAGATGCAGGCTCCTGGAGCTCAGCCATTGGACTCCCTCGCCATGGATTTGGAGGAATTTTTTTTGTGACTCATGGTTTACAGGTTGATGCATGGATTTGGATGCAGAAGATTAATTTGTTTTCGAAATTGCAGCTTGAACAGCTACTCGAGGAACATAGAGAGGGGATGGTGGTCAGGACTGGATTGAGATGCCACCGTGACTTGTGCCCAATCTTGAACTGCTGGTCAGGTTCAGATGCAGGAAGGAGGTTTTTGGCATGCCCCTTAGTTGTGTTTCTCCATTGTAATAGGTGGAGGCCTATGGCTAATATTGTAATGTTAGTCGAGGAACTAAAATGATGTGAGAAATGTAACAATGTTGTGAGAAATGTAACAATGTCTCCAGTGCTTATAATAAAAGTACTTGCTAATTTAAAGGTTCCAGTTCAAAGTAACCATGTCTGCTAAGAAACTTTAATACATTTGATAATTGGACCATTTAACTGGTACTGAAACTACATCGTGCTCTTGTCTGATGGCACTATGTGCTTTCCTAATCTTTTTCTGGAAGAGCTGGTTTGTCCTCCACGTCCAACTGAAGTGGACCTCATGTTTGCTGATGCAGATGCGCCTGAAACGTTGATGGTTGCCTTTGAAGATGAGCCATGAGCTGTGCCAGCACTAGTCTCAATTACAATAGATGCACTCCCACCAACTGATGCATTTGCTGATGCTTTAGCACTTGACTTGGAATTTGCAAAAGACACCATTTGTCTCTTATGGCCAGACTGCAGAAAAGCAGGTTGAAATTAGTGCTTTGAAATTGTCTTGTCTTTTTTTTATTATATGAAGCATCACTTAAAGTTAAAGTTTGCTAACCTGCATATAGGAAAGAACCAGTTCTGTCACTTGAAGTTGAGACTGTGTGCTTTCTTTTGGATTGACTGGACTGTGCAGGTGCTATTGGCAATGGTGTGGCACTTGCCTGGCTTCTTGCATTGGTAGCCTGCTGCTGTGACTCCGCGGCTCCCTGCAGTTTGTTAGTAAAAGTTAGTGCTCTCTCATGTCAAACAAGATAGTATGAACTGATTCAAAACTGAAATGGAAAAACACCATTATCATAGAGCATCTCCTTTTGTTGTGACCAAACTCTTTGCACCGGGTACATCTGATTTTAGTGCCAACTCTGGATGCTTTGCTGCTTGATTTCAATGGTTCAGAAACATCCCTCCTCCTATTTTTGGGTGGTCGACCTGGCATTTTTTCACTCTAGGAGGCAATGGTTTTGGATTATCGGACACACTCATGCTCTACTGGTTGCAGCACATGCTTGTATGTCCTCTTATAAGTCTCAAGAGAAAAACACTTATTCACATGAAATGAAATGTAACGGTCAATACCTCATCATCTGGCGAATTCCAACCTACATATCCACTACATGGTCAAATTCCATCCAAAAATCAAATCAAACTCAGATCCACGAGTACAACTTCAACTCACCTTCAACCGTCGGTGCAGCAGCTAGATATGGGATCTTCAGTCCAGGGAATCGCCCAGAGCAGCGCCAGACTCCTCTCCACTTTGCCCTCCATGACCTCGCCAAACCCTAATCCTCATGTGTAGCTGCCATGGGTTTGGCCAGTCCGCCGGCCCCTTTCAAAATGACGGACAAAACAGAGGCGTGACGGCATCCGTGAGTTAAACAAGAGAAAGAAGGGCAAAAATGTCAGTTCAACACAAATAAAAATCTTAGCTGACTGGGCGCTGATGTGGCACCGTGAGTTAAACAAGAGAAAGAAGGGCAAAAAGGTCAGTTTAACACAAATAAAAATCTTAGCTGACTGGGTGCTGATGTAGCACGTCGATGTGGATTGCCACATGGGACGAAGGATGTAAATGAGCCTACTCGCAAAAGTTCAGGGACGAAAACGAACGTTTTGGAAGTTCAGGGACGAAAGTGAGCCCGCGACGATAGTTTAGGGACATAAATGGCTATTTCGCCTTAAAAATACATTGTCGGTGCATTAAAGCTGAAAGACCTTCCCATGAATCTAAGTCCGCGAGCGAAATACTTTATGGGCACATAATGTCTAGAATGATACTGAAGGACCGGCCACAAAAGTTAAATGAAGTGTATCAAGTACCTGAGTATAACAAAAAAACCTTCCTGTGATTCCGACACTACCGCTGTGGGTCTCCTGTGATGCCCAGCGTCGGCCACACGGGCAGAGAGAGGTGGTGCCCCTGCACGCGAGACGGCGGAGACGGCCCGGCCCAGCGAGAGGGGTCAGCGCTGCTCTACTGGCGACGGTGGTGCGGTCCAGCGGGCGGCACCGTACCACGCGAAACCGAACGCCCCTACGCTCCCCTCCCCATGGCCATGGCGTGCTCCATGGTGTGAGACCCGTAACCCAGCACTGCAAGTCTGCAACCAGTGGACGGGGCCAAGAACAAGTGACGTTCGGCGGTGGCTACAAGCTTGGGCAGTGTAGCGCAATCCGCTGGTAATCTCGACATCTTTCTCTATCTCGTGCCTGATTGTAAATAATGTCCTGTTGCTTCCTCTCCTGGTTTTCTGTTCAGTGCATGTGATATGTTCTACAAAATGCCTAAGCCACGATCTGTTTTTCACTAGCCACTATATATTTTAACTGCAGTTTGATGCATGACCGTGACCTATGTTGTGTGTTTTATGAGTGCAGACATGAAACTTGTATCCTTATTAGGACAATTCATTTATGAGTTCTATTTTTTCCTATGATTTTTCATTCCCTTTTTATGCATATCAAAAAGTTTGATAATATTGCCCTTTGGTTTACACAGGAATATTTGGACAAACATACTTAACAAAATAAGCACTGGGATTTCATTCATTTTGTCTTGGGTTTACAATATTGTGGAGGCTCAGTCCCTTTGGTGGAAAGCATGGAGTGGGTTGGAAGATATCGTAGTATTGATGTTGGAATTGTGAAGATTAGTTTGTGAAATGCCATTGCACAGGAAAGGTTTCTCTTGTGTATATCCGGCTTGACAGAGCACATCCATCTAAGCTGTACACAGATGTATGACCTATATCATACATCTAAATATTATGATATATCAAAGGCTAGAGGTTTAGCATGAAAGTCAAATTAATGAGATTGTGATGTGTATACATTGAGAACAGAAAGATGAAGATGATTCTGAAAATTGTATGATCCTTCTAACCGTGGTCATTCAATTTGTTAAAAAAAAATTTAACACGTGCGTGTCGCACGTGCACCTTACTAGTATAAATAGAACACTCAAACCCTAAATCCCTCTTCCCCCCAACCGATCCCCAGTCCCCACCCTGCCGCCGCCACCCCCTGGGCGACGCGTCGCTCCCTCGGCTCCGGCTTCTGCGGGTGGCAGCAGCGGCAGCACCGGCTCCCTCGGCTCCGCACTGCAACAGCCGCCGGGCCCCTCTACCTCGACGCCTGACACACCCTGAAATTTCCAATTTCAGGATGTGAATAGAAAGAATAATTAAACAACGATTTTCTCATAATTTTAAAATTTTTTCCAATATTTAATTTCTTTACAGAGAATATAGTACAGGAAAAAGGCATTGTTTGATTTTCTGAAATAAATAAAATAATTATTGAGTGTTGCATTCATGCCGGTGCATCTTGGTGTTCATGAGTGCAAAATGTTTTAAAAACACGCTTAGGTGCTGACCAAATCCTTCCGAGAAATTTTCCACCTTTTTTTAGAATTTATTCCCATTTTCTTTGAGCTTATTCTATTTACTAGAAGGCTCTAAAATCCTTTTCATGAGGTCCAAATATTTTATTTGGGTTGTTTGTGTTCCAGTCTAGCTCTGGGAATTTTCCTAGAATTTTTGGAATTTTCAGAGTATTTTTCGTGGCTTTAATGAATTATCTAGCTATTTCTAGATTTTTCTATTTCACAAAAATATTTTCTGAAAATATAAAGAAAATTCTTTTTCCCTCCTTCACTTTCGGCCCACAGCTGATTTCGGCCCGTCAGCAAGAAGTCCGTTCGTGCCCCTCAGACTCCCTGTGTCGTTCACTTCTTTTCACCTTGGCCCAGCCCAGCGTCGACCCGGCTCGATCCGACCCGGCCCGCTCCAACCCGACAGCCCACCCGCTGAGGCCCATCTAAGCCCAGCCGAGCTCAGAGCTCGTGTCCATGGCGGACACAGCAAGGGGGCGCTGCCGCCGGCTTCCTTGGCGTCCGCGCCGCACACGCCCAGGACTCGCACGTCCCTACGCCCCATAAAGCCTGCGCCCGAGCCCCCCGCGTGTCCTGCTTCCTTGCGCCGCCGTTCCGCGCTTCGCTCTGCTCTGTGCCGCGTGCGACGCCGTCGAAGTTCGCCGTCGGCTGTCACCTGGATCGCCGCCTAGGGACGCAGCCGGAGCCAACCGACGCCGCCCCGAGCATCGTGAGGTCAAGCCGCACCGCATCCGCCCCTTCACATCCCTGGAGCTGCACCGGAGCCGCCCCGTCGCCTGGCACCACCGCCGACCGCCGTTGAGCTCCATCGCCGGCCGGATTCCCGTCGACTCCGTCCGTCTTCGCGTGTGGTGAGCGTCTCTCCGAGCTCATCTCAACCTCCTCCTTCCTATGCGCCGCTCGGCGCGCCGGCGCCCCGCCGGCCAGTGCTCCCTGTCCGCCGAGAGCCCAAGGTAGAAGAAGGAGTTGGCCATCTTGCGAAAAGCCCCCTGAAGATCTCCTAAAATCCTTAGATGCTTTATGTGTCTTGCTGCTTTTCTAGAAAACCCCCTAGGATGTTTAGTTTCTTTAGATCCGGTCCACCTGAGAGTTTTTGCATGGAAACCCTCAAGTTCTTATACATAATTATGTATATGCCTCTGGTTTCTCGCAGTTAAGCCCCTGGAAGTTTCCAATCTTTGCCAGCAAGTCCCTAGATCTTTAAATAATCATATCTTTCGTGTTTTAGCTCCGTTTTCATCCGTTCAAGTTGCGTTAGGTTCATAATAATGTAAAGAACACGTTAGTGGTGTGTTTTCTTCATAAATGTTTTCTGAAAATTTATTTAATATTAATTTGGTTTAATGCTTAGTTAAACATGCCTTTTATGAATAAAAGCAATATAGAGCTATACACCGTTTTTCATAACTAATATTAATTGGATTAATTATTTTTTCATGTGCTTTTATAAATAAAATCTAATTAGATCTTTTACCCGGTTTTTCATAAAACAAATGTTAATTTGTTTAATATTTAATTAAACTTTTCTAATTAAAAGTTGATAGGCTTTTACACCGGCTTTTATAAATAAATGTTAGTTTATTTAAATACCAACAAGAATGAGTTTTTAATTATAACTTTATTAGTTTACCCGAATCATAAAGTTTCGATTAGGGGATTCATATAGTTTAGTTTTCTAAATTAAATGTTTAATTGATATAATTTTATAAATGAATCTTTATAAATAAAATTTAATTAGTTCTTTACTAGGTCTTTTCCAAATAAAATTTAATGTTGCATTAATTCCAACTTAAGGTATTTTCTTTATGAAATATCCTTTACATGTTTTTGCTAATTAAAATAAACCTAGCTCATAGTTTGATCTCTCACATATGCAAATCGAACGTTAGCCGTTCTTTATCAAGCTCTGTCTTAGTATGTCTCTGTTGTAGAGCTAATCTTCTTTCAAGCTCAAGATCTTTTCATCCTAGTTCTTGCTCAGATCTAGTGTCTTTCATAAAGCTAACCAAGCCTTTCCTTTCTCAGCACGGTCTGTGTGCTTCAGTGATCCTTAGCATCGAGCATGTCCTTTAGTGCGATCTTTTAAAGCTTTTCTTTTGATTGGTGCATTGTTCTTAGTTTTGCTTGTTTGTTTGTTTTGTATGCTTGTGCCCGATGATTGATGCGAGTAGAAGGAACGTGGTTCGAGAGCTTTGAAGAGCTTGAAGGTGAAGACAATCTGAGCAACATCATTACACTGGTTAAACGCAAGTGTGTCCTTGTTCTTTTGTCCCAATAATTGTGTTTATTCACTCATTGCATTGCTTTGCATTAATATTGATGGGTCCTATTAAGGTTATCTTAGTCTTTATGATCATTCCTTGTCAACCTGGGTTTATCTTTATGTTGGGTAGCTATGCTTAGTTGCACTAGGGATATGGTGGTTCTAATGAACAACAATGATAAACATATTTTACTTTTATGTTATACCTCTGGTTAATACAAGATCATATGATTAATTGGAACATGGAGAACCACCCAGGACAACAGTGCAACCACAAGGACTAAATGGCTCTGGTCTTGGCTGAGTAATTAGGGAAGTCTTGTGTGTCCATTACTCGCGTAGTAGCTTGGGTACAGAGGAATGCTTTTAAGCCTCTTCTATTCCGGATAGGTATTGGAACGGAAGTACTCTATGGCTGACCGTTCGTGAATAGAAGTGTGGTACGAAAGATAGCCTCTATGTCATATGCTACTATGGACTAATACACATGGGAGGACTCTTTGTAAAGGCCTCGTAGCATCCCTATGCGATCACACCTCGGTAGTGTGGTATGATGCCTGATCAGCATCGCGTGGTTGGGTTTACAGTTCATTGAACTTTTATGCGACTTGTGGTGAAAGTGTACAACCTCTGCAGAGTGTAAAACTAATCGATTAGCCGTGCTCACGGTCAAGAGCGGCCTGGACCCTCACATGATAATTGAACTTGAAGATGGACTTAAATCGTTGGTATGGTTATGTTAGCCATATGCTTATGGCGTATCTCTCTATGTTAATTGTGGGTTGGTATATACTTATACTTTAATAGTAATCAGGTGCTAATAAAATTTGACCAACTAAAAGTGCTTAATGCAGTCAACCTGTCAGCCTTTCCTTGTCAAGCCTCTGCATTCATACTTTCCCCACACTTGCTGAGTACAGCATGTACTCACCCTTGCTATAAACAATGTTGCTCAGAAAGAGGAAGCTGCTATGAAGTCGTTGTGAAGATGTTGCTGGTGCTAGGCATATGCAACCCCCAGTCGACTGCTTGTGGATGTTTGGTGCCTTCGTTTTCAGGATTTAAGCGTAATACTCTGATAATCTTTCTCTTTCTTTACGTGATATTGTTTCTGTTATTCACTTATGTCAACTATATGCATGAAACTTGATCCTGGCGTGCATATAGGACTGTACTTGGTTTTCTTTGGAAAAACATGTGTGACAGAGTGGTATCAGAGCTGTATCGACTGTAGGATGTAAGCCTAGTTAGCAATGGATGTTTCCTTTGGTCTCTTTTGATCTAAAGTCCATTCTTATCTTATCCCTGACTTTTCTGATGATTTTTTCACTCCTTAACCATCTTCTTATCTCCCTACCGTGAAAACTCTGATTTCTCAGTTGACCCTTAGCATTTGCACTTCCTTTCCTCACAAATGCTAAATCGTGAATTCTTGTATATTTATCTTCACTCTCCTTGAACACTTCTTCTATCTCGTCTGTGCATTCTCTCAAGCAATGACACCCCCTTGATTTATTGGTGGAATTGTAATTCTTGATATTCTATCTGTTCGCGCAGCTCTCTGACACATCGTTACTGTTTTAATTCTTTCTCGGGCTACAGAATTTCGATTGACATGAAATCAGTTGGGTTAGTTGCAGAATTTCATGGGTCAATTCCTGTAAAAAAAATTCAGTAGTATTCGTTCTGTATCAAGGGAGATACACGCGAATTAGTCAAGCATTCAGAATCTGTCAATACTGCTGAAATAGCCATCTTGGTTAATCTATATCCCAGGTTATAAACCTCTGATTGAGGTGATTCCAGTTGAGATGATCTGACAATCTCGTACTACATGATCTGTGAGGAATTCATTATTTATGGATATCCTTACTGGGAGCTACATCTAATCTATTAGGAGAATGCCCTCTGACTTTATTAACATCGTGTAGCATCGTTCGTGTGTTTGGGTGTTGATTGGTGGAATTCAGTGCTTGCATGATCATGATTGTTTATGGTAACGTTTGAGTTGGTTCTTTGTAGTGAGTGTTGGTGTATTGTGGGTCTTATATCTACAATAACATCAGTTGCTTAGTTGGGTTCTTCTTTTGTATCTCCCACCTCCTTGTCTCCCTGTTCTTTCTACCCTACTCTTCAATCTATCTATTTACTCTTGTTCTCTTCTGATCATTTCTTTATCCACCAACCAGATGGAATACCCAGAAGGAGATAACCAAGTCAAAAGCCATGAGAACAATGACAACAATGGATACAACCAAGATGTGTTATCTTCGGAGGATAAGTATGCAGAGTTCATGAGGACTGAGCCACCAATATTCTCTAATACCACATACCCTCTAGAAGCTGATGACTGGATCAAGACAATTGAAGAGAAGCTAGATATGGTACAGTGCAATGATAGAGAAAAAGCTTTGTATGCATCCGGACAGCTTGTTGGAGCAGCTTCAGATTGGTGGAATGCCTACGTCAATGGACATGAGCAACCTGAGAGTATTGTGTGGAAGGAATTTAAGGACAACTTTATCTCACACCATACTCCTGTAAGTGAGAAGAAGCTCAAAAGGAAGGAGTTCCTTAATTTAAAGCAAGGACAAATGTCTGTGACCGAGTACGGTGATAAGTTTATTCAGTTATCTATGTACGCCCCAAGATCAGCTGAAAGTGATAAGAAGAAACGAGAACATTTCATCAAAGGATTGAATGAAGACCTTCAAAGTATACAAAGCTTACATGAGTATTTCAGTCTGCAAGATGTAATCAACAAAGCCATTGGGCTAGAAAGCAAACTACAGGAGATCATGAGTAAGAAGAGGAAATTTCCAGAGCAAGCTGATAATTCTCATCTTTATCATGTGTCCCAAACCCAAGATTATCTTGAAGATCAGTACGAAGATGCATATCTAGAATATCCTTATGGTTGCACAGTGCAAGTAATTGACGAGACATCACGTAATCGTCAGAACATTAAGGAAAATAGAGGTTGTTTCTACTGCAAAGCTGGTGGATACTTTATTAGTAGATGCCCAAAGAAACGCGTGGATCGGTATCACAAGAAAGCATGGAGGCAACAAAACAAGCAAGACAAAACGCCCGATGCCTAAGGATGTTAAGATCAGTTAGGTTGTGAGGGAGTTTTCTGTAATATGAAAGGAGGATATTTCTGAAGGATATGAAAAGAGCTCGAAATAAACCCCTGTCTCTTGCTAGCCTATTTCGAAGCTCGGGACGAGATTCCTTTTAAGGGGGTAGATTTGTCACACCCTTAAATTTCTAATTTCAGGATATGAATAGAAAGAATAATTAAACAATGATTTTCTCATAATTTTAAAAAAAATTCCAATATTTAATTTCATTACAGACAATATAGTACAGGAAAAAGGCATTGTTTGATTTTCTGAAATAAATAAAATAATTATGTGAGTGTTGCATTCATGCTGGTGCATCTTGGTGTTCATGAGTGCAAAATGTTTTAAAAACACGCTTAGGTGCTGACCAAATCCTTTCGAGAATTTTTCCAGCTTTTTCTGGAATTTATTCCCATTTTCTCTGAGCTTATTCTATTTATTAGAAGGCTTTAAAATCCTTTTCATTAGCTCCAAATATTTTATTTGGGTTGTTCGTGTTCCAATCTAGCTCTGGGAATTTTCCTAGAATTTTTGGAATTTTCAGAGTATTTTTCGTGGCTTTAATGAATTATCTAGCTAATTCTAGATTTTTATATTTCACAAAAATATTTTCTGAAAATATAAAGAAAATTCTTTTTCCCACCTTCACTTTCGGCCCACAGCTGATTTCGGCACGTCAGCAAGAAGTCCGTTCGTGCCCCTCAGACTCCCTGTGTCGTTCACTTCTTTTCACCTTGGCCCAGCCCAGCGTCGACCCGGCTCGATCCGACCCGGCCCGCTCCAACCCGTCAGCCCACCCGCTGAGGCCCATCTAAGCCCAGCCGAGCTCAGAGCTCGTGTCCATGGTGGACACGGCAAGGGGGCGCTGTCGCCGGCTTCCTTGGCGTCCGCGCCGCACACGCCTAGGACTCGCACGTCCCTACGCCCCATAAAGCTTGCACCCGATCCCCCCGCGTGTCCTGCTTCCTTGCGTCACCGTTCCACGCTTCGCTCTGCTCTGTGCCGCGTGCGCCGCCGTCGAAGTTCGCCGTCGGCCGTCGAAGTTCGTCGTCGGCCGTCGCCTGGATCGCCGCCTAGGGACGCAGCCGGAGCCAACCAACGCCGCCCCGAGCATCGTGAGGTCAAGCCGCACCGCATCCACCCCTTCACATCCCTGGAGCTGCACCGGAGCCACCCCCGTCGCCTGGCACCGCCACCGACCGCCATTGAGCTCCGTCGCCGGCCGGATTCCCGTCGACTCCGTCCGTCTTCGTGTGTGGTGAGCGTCTCTCCGAGCTCATCTCAACCTCCTCCTTCCTATGCGCCGCTCGGCACGCCGGCGCCCCACCGGCCAGTGCTCCCTGTCCGCCGAGAGCCGAAGGTAGAAGAAGGAGTTGGCCATCTTGCGAAAAGCGCCCTGAAGATCTGCTAAAATCCTTAGATGCTTTATGTGTCTTGCTGCTTTTCTAGAAAACCCCCTAGGAATTTTAGTTTCTTTAGATCCGGTCCACCCGAGAGTTTTTGCATGGAAGCCCTCAAGTTGTTATACATAATTATGTATATGCCCCTGGTTTTTCGCAGTTAAGCCCCCTGGAAGTTTCCAATCTTTGTCAGCAAGTCCCTAGATCTTTAAATAGCCATATCTTTCGTGTTTTAGCTCTGTTTTCATCCGTTCAAGTTGCGTTAGGTTCATAATAATGTAAAGAACATGTTAGTGGTGTGTTTTCTTCATAAATGTTTTCTGAAAATTTATTTAATATTCATTTGGTTTAATGCTTAGTTAAACATGCCTTTTATGAATAAAAGCAATATAGAGCTATACACCGTTTTTCATAACTAATATTAATTTGATTAATGATTTTTTCATGTGCTTTTATAAATAAAATCTAATTAGATCTTTTACCCGGTTTTTCATAAACCAAATGTTAATTTGTTTAATATTTAATTAAACTTTTCTAACTAAAAGTTGATAGGCTTTTACACCGGCTTTTATAAATAAATGTTAGTTTATTTAAATACCAACATGAATGATTTTTTAATTATAACTTTATTAGTTTACCCGAATCATAAAGTTTCGATTAGGGGATTCATATAGTTTAGTTTTCTAAATTAAATGTTTAATTGATATAATTTTATAAATGAATCTTTATAAATAAAATTTATTTAGTTCTTTACCAGGTCTTTTCCAAATAAAATTTAATGTTGCATTAATTCCAACTTAAGGTATTTTCTTTATGAAATATCCTTTACATGTTTTTGCTAATTGAAATAAACCTAGCTCATAGTTTGATCTCTCACATATGCAAATCGAACGTTAGCCGTTCTTTATCAAGCTCTGTCTTAGTGTGTCTCTGTTGTAGAGCTAATCTTCTTTCAAGCTCAAGATCTTTTCATCCTAGTTCTTGCTCAGATCTAGTGTCTTTCATAAAGCTAACCAAGCCTTTCCTTTCTCAGCACGGTCTGTGTGCTTCAGTGATCCTTAGCATCGAGCCTGTCCTTTAGTGCGATCTTTTAAAGCTTTTCTTTTGATTGGTGCATTGTTCTTAGTTTTGCTTGTTTGTTTGCTTTGTATGCTTATGCCCGATGATTGATGCGAGTAGAAGGAACGTGGTTCGAGAGCTTTGAAGAGCTTGAAGGTGAAGACAATCTGAGCAACATCATTACACTGGTTAAAGTCAAGTGTGTCCTTGTTCTTTTGTCCCAATAACTGTGTTTATTCACTCATTGCATTGCTTTGCATTAATATTGATGGGTCCTATTAAGGTTATCCTAGTCTTTATGATCATTCCTTGTCAACCTGGGTTTATCTTTATGTTGGGTAGCTATGCTTAGTTGCACTAGGGATATGGTGGTTCTAATGAACAACAATGATAAACATGTTTTACTTTTATGTTATATATCTGGTTAATACAAGATCATATGATTAATTGGAACATGGAGAACCACCCAGGACAACAGTGCAACCACAAGGACTAAATAGCTCTGGTCTTAGCTGAGTAATTAGGGAAGTCTTGTGTGGCCATTACTCGCATAGTAGCTTGGGTACGGACGAATGCTTTTAAGGCTCTTCTATTCCGGATAGGTATTGGAACGGAAGTACTCTATGGCTGACCGTTCGTGAATAGAAGTGTGGTACGAAAGATAGCCTCTATGGCATATGCTACTATGGACTAATACACATGGGAGGACTCGTTGTAAAGGCCTCGTAGCATCCCTATGCGATCATACCTTGGTAGTGTGGTATGATGCCTGATCAGCATCGCATGGTTGGGTTTACAGTTCATTGAACTTTTATGCGACTTGTGGTGAAAGTGTACAACCTCTGCAGAGTGTAAAACTAATCAATTAGCCGTGCTCACGGTCAAGAGCGGCCTGGACCCTCACATGATAATTGAACTTGAAGATGGACTTAAATCGTTGGTATGGTTATGTTAGCCATATGCTTATGGCGTATCTCTCTATGTTAATTGTGGGTTGGTATATACTTATACTTTAATAGTAATCATGTGCTAATAAAATTTGACCAACTAAAAGTGCTTAATGCAGTCAACCTGTCAGCCTTTCCTTGTCAAGCCTCAGCATTCATACTTTCCCCACAGTTGCTGAGTACGACATGTACTCACCCTTGCTATAAACAATGTTGCTCAGAAAGAGGAAGCTGCTATGAAGTCGTTGTGACGATGTTGCTGGTGCTAGGCGTACGCAACCCCCAGTCGACTGCTTGTGGATGTTTGGTGCCTTCGTTTTCAAGATTTAAGCGTAATACTCTGATAATCTTTCTCTTTCTTTACGTGATATTGTTTCTGTTATTCACTTATGTCAACTATATGCATGAAACTTGCTCTTGGCATGCATATAGGACTGCACTTGGTTTTCTTTGGAAAAACAGGTGTGACAACGCCGCGTCGGCCGCCGGTCCCCTCCGCGTCGACGCTGCGCCGGCCGCCTATCCCCTCTGCGTCAACACCGTGTCGGCCGCGGGTCCCCTCCGTCTCGACGCCGCACCGGCCGCCGATCCCCTCCGCCTCGACGCTGTGCCGGCCGGCCGCCCCCCTCCGCGCGCCTCGTCTTCTCTGGTCAGCGGTTGGCAGAGCAGCGGCGGCGCCGGCCGCCAGCCCTCCTCTACCTCAGATTCACCTCCCTTCCTTCTTCTTCGGCAGGATCCGGCCACCCTCCTTCTTCTTCTTCCACGGCGGGCACTACAGTGCTGACGTGCCCAGTGGCACGGCACGACACGCCTAAGTCCAGATAGGGTCGTGCCAGTACCGGGGATTCGGCACGGCGGCACTATGCAGCACGGCACGACGGGACACCGTGCTGCATAGGGCCGGGCCTCACCGTGCCTGTGCCAGTCCCGGGCCGGGCAGCCCGTTTCGCCATGTATAGGTGTAGCTTATTGCTGACCTAACTCTGCAATTCTGTATGCAGATGCAGTCAGTAAGACGATGCACTCTTGTGTTTGGGGTTACAGCACTTATTACTATCATCACAGCAAGACGATGGCTTGGGGTCCATAGCTCATATTTATGCCTGAAAAATCGAAGGTACTACGGTTCTTAAAAACAGCCAACTAAGCTTGCTAGGACAACAGAACAGTGTGCAACCAAAGGTCTTCTAGCCTAGTTGGTTTTAAAAAAAAATTCTTCGTTGGAGTGAACTTAGGAGACTGGTTTAAAAAATTCCCTCGCCGGTGAAGTCAGGTTCGGAGATTTTCTAAACCGGGATTAGGTTCCCTCTCTTAATGAAAATCGTGGGGCGGTCTTAACCCCACCAACTTAGTTTTTAACAGAATAGTCACTAGTAGAGAAGGAGCCTTTGGTACACCCCTTTAGTCCCGGTTCAACTTTAGACCCGAGACTAAAGCCTTTCCGTCGACGTGGCCCGAAATGGCCTCGGACGCCCCCTACCTTTTAGTCCCGGTTGGTATTACCAACCGAGACTAAAGGCTAGGCGCCCAACCGCTACCAGCCTCAATTATTGGCACCAGACTTTAGTCCCGAAGTGGTGTTCCCACTCGAGACTAAAGGCCCCTTTAGTCTCGGGTGGGAACACCACCCGGGACTAAACGTCCGACACCCGCCGCGCCCTCTCTCTTTCTTCCAATCTTCCTTATATTTTTCTTCTCTTCTCCACTCGCAGCCATTACTCTCTTTCTTTTTCTATCTTCTTTACCTTATCTTATCCTCTTGGTTGGCAGGGGAGGAGGGAGAGCGGCGGCCGGCCGGAGCGGGTGCGGCAGCCAGCTGGCGCGGCCGTGTGGGAGCGGGCGCAGCAACCTGCTTCGGCCGGCGCGGGCACGGCGGCCTCCGGCGCCCGGCAGTGCGGAGGGGCGCGCGCGGTGACCTGCTCCGACCGGCGCAGGGCACGGCGGCGCGCGGCCGGAGCAGGGCGTGCGCACGGTCGTGAGTTCCTAAGATTTGTCGATTTTTGTTTCTAATTTTGTGTGTTGTGAATCTTGTGTGTGAAGCGAAATCGAACATGTTGTATTATGAATCTTTTGTGCGAATGAAATCGAACTCGTGTCACATAAATCTTGTATGAATTGATTTGTATGAGTTCGAGAGATATAACTTCTGGTGAAGAACTTGTATGATTTTTTATGTGTGCAAATTGAGTTCGTGTTCGAGGAGGTGAAATTGAAGCTTCAGAACATCTGGTCGTGAGTTTTTAAGATTTGTCGATTTTTGTTTCTAATTTTGTGTGTTATGAATCTTGTGTGCGAATGTGAAATTGAACATGTTGTGTTATGAATCTTTTGTGCGAATGAAATCGAACTCGTGTCACATAAATCTTGTATGAATTGATTTGTATGAGTTCGAGAGATATAACTTCTGGTGAAGAACTTGTATGATTTTTGATGTGTTCAAATTGAGTTCGTGTTCGAGGAGGTGAAATTGAAGCTTCAGAACATCCAGGCATGGTAGAGGGATTGAGGACGCAGAGCAGGCAGGTGGGTTTTTTTTTCCGAAACCCCTTTAGTCTCAGGTCGTAATACCAAAGGGGGGCTTTTGTCCTCATCATTAGTCCCGGTTGGACTTTGGAGCCCTGTGGCTCTTAGCTGTTAGAAAGAGCAACGGAATCCGGTCCGGGAATTATACCCATGAGTCGGCACTCTAACAGGCCTAGGTCCAACGGAGTACACAACAACAAGAACTTGAGCCTAACTCAACCCAAAAGACTAGCCTGATGGGTGAGGATTGCCCCCACCTTTATGTTGTGCTCCTCCACCATATATTTCTGATGTGGGACTAAACCCAACAATCTTCCCCGTCACACATCGAGCCTAACTCTTCCATCACATGATAACACATGTGCACAACATGAGAGGTTATTAAAGGCTCAGAGTTCAATTCTCCAGTCACAAGGTTTTTCGTGACCCTACGGAGACAATCACGGGCTCCCCCGTCAATGTGTGACTCAGAGATATTGTCACAGGTTTTTCTAACATTCCTAGAAGCCAAAGCTGTTTCGGTACCTGAAGCCCTACCAAACAGGTCTGTAATTAGAGGAGGTGCAGACATACATTAGCTCAGTCTATCATTTCTTTTCCTGTAATTACATGAAGAAATAGAAGCACCGTTGGTCAGTGACATTCAGTTATACATTAGAAATAGAAGCACCATTGATATGTGCTGTAAGGTCAGTCTCAATGGGAGAGTCATAGATATTAAATAGGGTGTCACATATACAAAAGAGATGACATGGCATGATATTTAATAGGACAGAGAGGAAACTAGGGTCATCCTCATGACCCCCGGTCGGCGCGGAGTCCATGACCCTCACATTGTGACAAGTGACACAATTTGTATAGCACAATTGACCAACCAACATGCAGCAATTAAATGTTTACATGAATCTATGAAACTGTGCTATGACTCTGTTCATTGAGAGAGTGTGTGTCATCCCGCAAACCAATACAATAAAAAGGATGTGTCACTCTTGGAAACTCCCCCGTGACCCTTTCCACTGAGACTGGCCTAACACCCGTGTTTAGGCACGTACAATGGACGTCCTCTCGCCATCTATGTATTGGATTTTTGCAGACCCCCCCCCTGCGCGAGCGAACAGACGACCGCGTCGTCTCTCCGCGAGAGGATGACGGAGGCGCGTGCTCCAAAGCCCAGTCGACGCTGCCAGCACCGTTGTATGCCACGGCTCGTCGATCCGCAACGGCGGTGGGATTCGGCGCGGCCAGCCATCCGCGCGGGAAGATTGCGCCCGAAATCGACCCGTCCACGCCATTGTTTCCCCTCAAATAGCTCTATCTTCATCTCCCAATCCATTCCCAACCCTACTCCGTCTGCAGTGATGCGCCAAGAGCAGAGAGAAGCGACTGCGGCACGAGATTTGGTACAGGCAGCTGCGGCGCAGGAGAGAAAGGCCACGGGGGCGCCGGAACGGAAGGGGCCCGCGGGAGCAAAGGGGACGGCGGCGGCAAATGGGATGGTGAATGGAGTGCCAGTGGAAGTGAGGAAGGCATCAGCTCGTTCGTCAGCGCCCCCCACCTTCAGAAGGTACTGCCGGCGTGTTCCAATCCCCTCCGTCCTTCACCGGCGCCTCCACCTTCTTCAGTCCCAGTTTCCTTCAGCGTCATCAAGCTTTTGATCCATCAACATGGTAACAAATTAGTCTCAAGTTTTATCATTTTCCTCTTATTGGAGCACAAATAGTAGTTGTGTTTTTTTGCTTAGTTCCAATTTCTCTCAGTTTCCTCTGAGTATAGCACAGATAGTTGTCTCAATTTCTTGCAATCTAATTAGATTCGTTCAGTATTTGTGATTTTTGCTTAGTAGTAGCATTAGAGCACATATAGTAATTTTTTTCTGCTTCTGAATTTTCCTCGACATGGTGGTATAGGAACACTGATTACTGAATTTTCCTAAAACTGCTTGAAAGTCTCATGTGGATATGCATTCATAGAATTATAGGTCGCATATGGATATTACTGAATATAGGGTCCTAGAATGTCTAGCATCAGAATAGAGAATTTTGTCACATGGCATGAGAAGTGTTAACTTTTGTATTTAATACCTTGTTCTTCTGTAACCATTCTGATGACTGAACATATAGCATTGGAATTACAATTTACTTATTCAGGGAGCTTTGCATAGAGCACTGATTTCTCAATTTCGTTTGCTTGAATGAGATCTAATTAGTTCAGGGAGCTTTGCATTAGAGCACTGAATTCTCAATTTCAATGGCTTGAATGAGATATAATTACAGATTGGATTAGAGCACTGATTTTTGCATATGACTATACATGTACAATAGTTTGTCTTTCAGTAGCAATTCATCTCTGGACAGTAGCAATTCATCTATGGACAATGTACTGTATATTTGTCATATTGTCTTCTTTCACAGCAGTTTATTGGTTACTCAAATGTTTCAACATGTGTGTCACGCAACTATTTGAAGAAGAAAATTGGATCATGCAAATACAATGAAGTGTTTGGAGAAGAAAATATTTTCTGATTATAATTGAGGTTAGTTGTGACACTGTTCAGCTTCAGGCTGTTTTACTTGGGATGACACCTTTTTTTTTGTTGCAGGAGAACCTGTTTTTTTCTGTCAGCCTGCCAATATGATTTTTGTTAGCATGTAACTTCCATATGATTATTAAGCTGCTACTGAACTTCTGATTCTGTTATGTTTTGCTCTGGAGGACAGATTCAACTTCCTAGAGATGGGACCTGTTAAATATTCAATTTTATTTCGCACTGGATGATGTAATGCTTTTGTGGTCCTATCATATTTGCAGTTGGATATACATGGCTCTAGTATGACAGTTTCATTTAGTTTATTTTTCTGTCTGCAATGCTTTTCAAATGCTTCAGGATGACAGTTTACATGTGACAGTTTATTTGTATGATATAGAGGGTGTAGTGCTTCTAAATTTCAGTTTGTCAGAACCTATTTTGTCATCGTGTCTCGCTGGAGTATGATTGGTACTGTGATTTATTTCTGGTGCGAGTGAACATGTGAATGCTTGTGCGTGAGGAAGAATGCTTGTGTGAACATGTCAACAACTCACCTGTCAGCAGTGCGAACTCCTATATTTAATATTATGCATTGTATCTCAATTGAGCCTTTTTTTTGGGGTATTTGTGGCATGCAGGGAGAGCTCAAGCTGCTGCAGCAGGCTTTGAAAAGGGAATTGCGTGATTTGAAACCTGTTCTTTACATGACCCCTCTTAACTAAGATTTTTTTATTTCTACCTGTTCTACTTTTTTTCTATTCTAGCTCGGTTATTTCATCTAGCTGAGCCGTTCATGCTTTTTTTTATGAGAAAATGATATAAGCGGGCAGAACAAAGAAAAACATAGAAAGAAACGAATGTATTCAATAAACAAAAAAAGAGAGGGGGGGATTCGAACCCTCGATAGTTCCTCGGTTATTTCAACCACTCAGTCATCTCTCCACAGCCCAATTCCTATTTTATTCCTACAAATAGAATCTAGCTATATGGAATGATCTACTAAACTCCTATAAACATCTCTCAGATTCAATCAAAATGACTACAAAGATCAAATGTGCACATGATCATGTGACAAAAGATAAATTAAATGTCTTACAAACAGACAAACAAACAACTTATTATACAAGCTGGCTGTTTAGTTATCTATGGGTGTCAAATAGACCACAGTCATCTACACTGTTGTACTTGCCCTTAAACACCACTAGCAATTCAGCCACAGCTTGGGCACGGGAAATCTAGCAGGGAAGCCGACAAGCAAATGAAAAGAGTTACATACACTGTGAGCGCGTGGCAGCCGTGCGTTACAACGTATTACAGCATGTCCCTAATTGCAGCTTCAGATTTGATTTCCAATGCCTCGCATTTCCAAAGCAGATCTCACCCACAGGTCGCTCAAGCGCGCAACACAGCCTCTCTCGTAATCCTTCTGACTTACTCATCCTCCCAAAGTATTTCTGTAGAGTGTAGACTAATAAAAGTGATGAAATGCTAAAGAAGTGGCGAATATATAGGCACACCTCTTTAATTTCCCCGATTTATGCTCTTCTCCATTTTTTTCTTTCATGGCCTACTGTTGGTGTCTACTATATATATATGCGTGAATCCTAGCTGTATTTATGGGCAAATAGTCTTATATATAACTACAAGAAATTTTGAAGTGCTTGAAAAATTGAGAGCCGTCCATCATGTAAAAACGAACCGTAGAAACAAAGAAAATACTAATTTCGATAAATTTGTATTCAATTTGGACTTAATGAAGGCATGTATCTTCGCAGAGAAATGGGTCGCTGATTAGTACCTAGCACACCTGATGAGCAAAAAAAGTGCACACACTTCCTTCACGTTTGCTAGAAATCCAAAATTTGTGGCTCACCAGGACCAGGGAGCATAGCATTTCTCTCTCGTCCATTGTGTGCCCAAGGCAAGTCCTAGAACAACCCCTGCTTCAACTTCTATTTCCGATGCTTCACACTCTCATTTTTAGGTAATGGAGAAGTTTTGACTTTGTGTGTGTATGTTTATATGGATACAACCTTTGTTCTTTATTCAATAATCCCTCGATTTCGTAATACTCACTGCCAGGGAAACGCTCATTTGTACCGGTCCATAACTCCCTTTTAGTACTGGTTTCCAAACCGGTATTGTTCGATCGGTACTAATGTGAAGTCACATTAGTACCGGTTTTGAAAACCGGTACTAATGGGGACATTAGTACCGGCTGGTATGGAGAGCCGGTACTAATGTGCCCGCCCCCGGCGACGTGGCACGGTAGACATTAGTACCGGTTCTAATTGCCAACCGGTACTATTTTTTTTGTTTTTTCTTTTTATTTATTGTTTTCTGGTTTATTAATTCTATCGTATTTACGTATACTAATCCTAATGCCTGATACGCTATAATATATATTCGTGTGCCATATAAAATATTTGAGATAATACTATACATGCATACGTATATATGTATTAGTATAATATCTAATATTATACTAGTACATATATTCGTATGCATGTATTATCTCAAATCCGGTAGTTGATCCAATGCAAGAACATATATAATATTGTGCATACAGAAATACAAAAAATATATATTAGTGTATATAATACATAGCATCAAAGCTCAGTAGGGTTTAATATTAGTTTTTTTTGCTCCCTGACGATTGGTCCTCTGCAGAGCTTTTTCCTCTCTTGCTCCCCTGCTTAGTCGACTCTGCTTGTTCCGTCGACTTCCCAGTTGCTTTTGCCGTGGACCTCCCCGATGTTTCTTCCGTGAACTTCCCCGTTACAATCACAGATGATAAGCCTGAATAGAATTCTCCACTTGGTGTAATCACCTCATCTAGAAGAAATCCGCATAGTTGTTCTTGAATTAACCGGATTCTTTCCGACTCGAGGAGCCCCTACTTGATGTCATCAATCTACAAAATAATATGAACAAAGAATAAGAACTAGTACAAAAAAGAACATGGACAAATAAGAACTACATGCGTGTGTCGTTTAGTTTAGTGGACGCACCCTGTCTTCAAGGTTGGTACCTTGTGCGATGCTTGAAAAGGTATGCATGAACTCGCATACATAGTATCCGCACAGATTGGTACCTGAAGGTTGTGTCAAGCACTGCACATGTGCGAAAACAAGGTTATGAAATATGTTTCATTATATTGGAAGACATGAGATATGCGGACTAGCAGAATACACATACAGGGAAATCATAGTGGAAATAAAGGTTCTCTTTGTATTTTCCCGGGTGCTCTACACAGAGGCGAGTCCATGCAAGTTTGATCATCTCTACAATATCTTGGTATGTGCTTTTGTCTGTACTTGCACTCAAAGAGTCGAAGATGAAGACCTTGCTTAGAGATGGACAGAATGCAAAAAGAATCCAGTGAAAGCTGTGCATACGTGTAGAAGTATTAGTTTCTTGAAATATATATGCAATGTCATTTGAAAAAGATAAAATAGATGAGATACACGTTGCTCACCCGAAGTTGTATGGCAGAAGTATGATACCCTTGTCATGGTGTTTTTCTAGATACAAATATATAGTCCAATGTGGCCAGCTCCCATTTTCTGACACAAGTCCGATTTATCATTAGTAGATCCATGAAGCCGACGTCCCTTATTCCTCTCCTCCAGCACCGCTGCATCTCAAAGCTGCATGATTGAAATTAAATTCAAATTAAACACAAGTTAAGATAAGGTAGAATGTCTAGATTATTGTTTTCGAGACTTACAGAGTCCAGCAAGCGATGAGTCCTGAGTCAATTGCATCTTGATTGAATAAGTACCAAAATTGGTCAAATTCCACACCAAAAGTTTCTCAGCCACGAAAATAATGTCGATCTTCTATGGCAATTTCCACATAGGTTACACCGCTGGCTGACGCAGCCATGTACCAATCGTGCAGTTCATGCATTCTCGTTGGAAGAAACGGCACCAACTGTGGCCACACAAGAGGTTTACCCCACTCATACTTCGGTCTATTTGCCCCTTCATACTTTGGGATTGGCTCGTCCCCTCGGATTTGACCAGGAGTCAAACCTGAATCCTTATTGAATACAAGCATATGCTGCTCAAGCGAAGAAAGCACCTTGATGGGGGAGACAGATTGCTTTGACTGGGTGCCTAGTTGTGGAATTGTAGATTTAGCTTTATTCGCCAGCTTTTTCGGTTTGTCCATCTTGAGTGCCTGTCGGTCATAGTTACTCAAAGGAGGTGCCTGGGCATTTATTCGTTTCTCCTCCATTTTTTTCATGAAGCGATGAAATTTGACCCGGTCAATTGGTTTCTCAACAGGTGGCTTCTTCGCTTTGAATATTTGTCTATCAAGCTCAACCCGCACTGAAACATCTAGCTCCTCCTGAGTCTTCTCGTAAGATAATTTCGGTTGAGGCTTCTTCGGCCTGGGCTTCGTCTCCTTCTTTGGAGGAGGGGGCGGAGGATGATGCGTAGCTCGTCGTTTGGTACCCTTGCCCTTAACAGACTCATCATGCTGAGAGGGCGGACTCTCGCTTGGGTCTCGATCAACTAGAGGACTCATGCTTCCTGTTGGAGATGACGGTAGCTGATGATCTTCGCCTTCAGGCACGGGGGGTGTAGATGAGGCATCAGGAAGAGGTGCTTCTGGTGAGGCTAGGGGTGTTTCTTTGACCGGTTCCGTAATCTTTATGTAAGCCTTGGCCCACAATACCCAACCGTGCACGGTATCTCCAAGCACCTTTTCCCCATCAGGTCCTGGTAACTCCAGTTCGAGGTCTTCCCAACCGGGGACCACTCGGTCGACGGCAACTTTATGGTAAAATGATTTACTGAATTCCACACCCATAAAAGTTTCCCCCGGTTCCGGGACCTCAGAAACACCGTAAGCCACCGGTAACATCTTGTTTCTGAGTTGAGCGTGAAGCTCACACGCTGACCTCACTGTGATGTCATCCACGGGGAACCGTTCGTGGTAGACCTCGGCTGCTTTTGCTAAGGCTTGGGGTGCTTCTGGTGAGGCAACCGGTGCATCTGGTGAGGCTAGGGGTGCTTCTGCTTTCTTGGCCGGTGCTTCCGTGTTTGCTGGTGCTGCATCCGTTGAAGCGACACTACTTTTCCCCTTAGTAGATGGCGGGCTCATTTCATCTATAGGCCCTTGCTGAGACGATTGTTTGTTAAGAGCAAGGGCCACACGCTGGTCAATGATGACCTCCATTCTTGCCTCAGTCATTTCTACGCGCTCTTGCAATTGTCTGATTTTCCTATCTTGTTCGTCCTTATTCCGTTTGCGCTTCTTATACGAGTCAATGTGCTCATGCCATGCGACTTTCCATGGAATCACACCTTTGCCTCGGCAACGTCCACCATGTTCTTTAGTGCCTATTGCAGTAGAAAGCTCGTCCTTCTTTCGATCAGCTATGAATGTTCCTTCGGCAGCACCCCTGATCAAATCAACAAGCATTGCAGCTGTCTGTCTTAGTTGCTCCCCCGGTATTAATGACCCATCTTCGGGATTGAACGAGCCACCATGTGCATAATAGTAATTCCGCGCTCGGTCAGGCCACTCCAAAGTTGCCAGTACGATTCCACGTGCCATTATCTCTTGCTCCATCCAATCCCATTTGGGCAGGGCCATCGCGTAACCTCCAGGGCCAAGATGAAGGCACTCAAGTGCTGGCCAATCAGGGGCTGCCACATGGATTCTCCAAGATCCATGATGTCACCAATCCATGTGAGGGACTCTCGATGAATCATACGCTGCTACATCAGCATCACATGGATCCATGGGCCCACTTTACCAACTAAACCGCCAGGAAACGTGCCATGCATGGAGGAGAGGCACTAGGGCCCACATGGAAGCAAGCCAGACGAAGCACAGGCCAGATGGCCAGCCGGGAGCTTCGGCCGACCCTAGGATCGGCCGAACTGACCTAGGGTCGGTTGATCCCCCCCTACACGTGTTGCTCGCTCATTGGTCCTTGGCTGCATTCCCGGGTGTTTTGGAGCACTTGGAGCCTCGGAGAAAGCCACCTCCTTGTCTATAAATAGGAGGGGAGGGGCTCCATTTCACACACACCACCAAGCTCTCAAGTTCTACTTCTCTCTTGTGTAGCTCTCTCTCTCTCTCTCTAATTCTGCCCATGTGAGGTGATTCTCACCTCCATGTGGTAGAATGGTGATGAGGAGAGATCTAGATTAGGATTAGTTGAGAGGTAGAGTAGGGGTGAGGAGTGAGTTGATGTCCTCGTGGATGCTTGTTCTTCATTTAGATCAAAGTGAGTATTTCAGCATTTCTTATTTAGACTATAGTGGACATCATGCATGATTGATTTGTTCTTGTGTTCATGGCTCGTTCATAAGTTAGAGGCTTGTGTTCTTCATGACACAAGGCTTCGATCCTTTAGAGCCAGAGCAGTAGTTCATATACTTGTTTGCATGCTCTGATCTTGTTTAGTTAAGTAAGTCCGCTGTATCTCGTTTAGCTGCATCCATAGCTTCCTTTCTGCTCCGTAGCTCAATGAATGATAAGATGATCTGATTCCGATCTTTCCCTTGTTCGTGGGACCGTATTTATACGGTTGCTATAGTGTAGTTAGCGGGTCGACAGACGTAACCGCACTATAGTATTTTATCTGGGGTACAGACGTGGTGTCTGGGCCCTGGTTTTCCTACGAAGACCACGTACGATCGTAGCGTAAAGCTAGGCCGCAGTGGTGACAGCCTGTTGGCCCCTTTGTCAACCCTCTACGTCGCGTATCGAGTTGGGCTCGCTTGCCAGTACTTTGAAGTGCTGTCGCCACGCGAGGATGACTGAGACCTGACAGATGCATCTTGAGAGCTAAGTCCCTTAAGGAAGTGCTTCTTGTATCCCGACCTATCCCAGCGAAAGCTGGTGTCCTTGGATAGACCCTCTCTGGTTACCCACCATCCTAGGAACGAAACCCGATGGGAATACTCATTCTCCTAGGGAGAAGTGCTACAATGGTGTATCCGTGCGCTTGCGGACTCGTTCGCACTCGTCAATGTACCCGGGAGTTTCTTACACGCTCACGCTACCACGGCGCCTAGTGTTGAGATTAAGAAACGCCAACATGGCCTCGCCCCAATGTGTAACTCTACCATGTCACACCAACCAACACTCTGAATGATCCCACTCACTGGCAGCCCCTCGAGTGGAAGACCAAGGATCATGGCCGAATCCTGCATGGTGACCGTCATCTCCATGCTAGGTAGGTGGAAAGAGTGAGTCTCCGGATGCCATTGATCCACCAAGGCTGACAACAGTGGCCCGTCCATCATAGGAAGCCCACGAACCACCACAAGAGCAATGTCCAAGAAGCCCGCTCTAGCCAAGTACGGGGCGTATCGCTCATCCCAAGGAAGTGGACAATGCTCTCGCACCCTCAACGGCTTCAAGTCTTGAAAAAAAATAAAATTACCAACATCAACATTGTGTAGTGAAAATACATGACCAATGCAAAGGAATTGACCAACATTTTGTAAATACCTCATGGAGGTCGGCAATAAGGTGTCCACGATGGTTGCTATCGTAGGCAGCCTCAAGGAGCAGGTACACTGGGTGCGCCATCCTGAAAAAAGAATTCAAATGTAGTTAGTAACAATGTTCCAAAATATGAAGTTAAGTAAAAAGCAATATCAGCAAAGGACAGTGTCAAAGAATATAACATGCATAATTTTATAATTTATTTGCTACAAACATACTACCTCAACAGCTACCCTCGAGTTCCAAGCACCTTGCTTCTATTTGTCCCTGTTGATTTCTTCCCCTTTGATTTTTTTCCGGCACTTACACTGTTTAACTGACTTGTGACATTTTGAGCAAAGATAGGTTGTCTTGTCCCCATCAACTTCAAAATTGCTTAAGTCATAATCAGCGGCAAACCTTCCTTGACACTCGTCCATGTCCCCTTTAAAACGCTTCTTTTGCCTCCTACCTTTTTTCTTTTTCTTCAATGATGGTAGTGGCACGTACTCAGGGCCATCGTATTCAGTCCATTGAGACGGATCAAGGTAGGGCTCAAAGCTGGATTCCCAAATCTTAATAGTGTGTTCTCTCGAGAACAAAGGAGACAAGAACATGGGATTTTGATAGTCTAGACCTCTAGCCATGCATGTTGTCATCAAGTGCGAACAAGGGAGATGCAACAATTGAGGACCGTTACAGCTGCACGAATCGTGCCAATGGTCCACTATATAGTGTCGACCCCCATGACTCTCCCCTCTGACATTAGTAGTTGCAGAACCTCTAATAGAATAAATCATTCTATCTGGCCCGTATGCTTCTGCAAGTTGGTTCACGGATTTTAAACCAGCATCATACAACTTGTCATCTGCAAAGGATCCTATTTTACACCCGTTATCCAACTGATCACATGCCTTCCGCCATCTTTCCACAAAATATGAGTTGCATTTTTCAAATGAGTATTCAATAATGTCCGATACGGGTCTACTTCGGATCCCCTTAAATACATTGTTCACACTTTCTGCATAGTTTGTTGTCATGATACCCCAACACATACCTCGCTCATCATACGCTTGGGCCCCTTTGTCCTTATCCTGCATTTCAAACACCAACCAGTCTTTAGCAGCTTCGTTTAAGTCCTTCTCTAAGTCTTTGTATACTTCCTCAAATTTGTCCTCAGTATGTACTGAGCATAGTAACTTCAACTTTCCTATTACCTCCTTGTTCCTTTGCCGACGCCACATGTTGGCGGCAAAGTGCCTCATGCACCACCTATGAACAAGTGGTGGATACCCATCCATGTGCTCGCTCGCACATTTTATGAGGCCATGGTGCCGATCTGAGATCATACATACCTGTCGCATTCGACCAAGTATGTTAATGCGAACGAGCCTCATGAACCATGACCAACTGTCGTCGTTCCCACTCTCGGCCAAGGCAAAAGCTAACACAAGCTATTGTTCAGGATCTACAGCAACTGCCATCATGAGTGTACCCCTGTACTTGCCGGTCAAGAAGGTTCTGTCTACAAGTATCGCCAGACGACAGTGTTGGAAAGCCACTTCACATTGTGGAAAGCACCAAAAAACCTGTAGTAGGACAGGCTTGAAAACACAACCATCACGAACACACAACTCGTTCATATAAGGGAACCATTTAACCCCAGGATTGTAGTGGCTCATGGCCCTCAAGACCCTAGGAATTTGTGCATACGACTCTTTCCAGTCACCCCAAAGCAGAGCAATAGCATGTTGCTTAGCCCGCCATGCCTTAGAATACTTAACACGATATCCTGAGAACAACAATATGGTTTCGATCAGACTAGTGGCCGTCACATCACTGTCAGCATGAACGAGGCCTAAGATACGCCTTCCAATGTATGTAGCTATCAGTTGTGCGTGAACTCCCTTGACCTGACTCGAACGACATGTGTGAGGTTCTGAAACAGATGTAATCTTCCATTTCCCTATCCCTCTTTGTAGGCCTGAGTCCTATAATGCTTCACTGCGTAGTCAGCTAAGAAAAACTTCAGCTCCTCAAGTGAGTCAAACATCATTCCCTTATGTATCACAGGCTGGCTACTAAACGGTAATCCTTCCGTGAACAACATAATAGAATCACAAATGGCTCTATCAATCCTGCTTAAGTCTCTATCATTGCGAACAGAAGGGATCACAATATCATATTGAGCTAGGTTGTGTTGATCAGTCTCACCCATTCTAGTGTTCAAGGGCGGCCTAGGTACTTCTTGTCCACTGTCACCGATTCTAGTGTGAACCGGCGGCCTACTTATGTGCACTTCTCTTGGCACGGTTGTATGTGTCCCTCCAACATCATCATGTTCAACACTATCCACGTCAACGACATGCAAACCAAGGAGTGCTTCTGCCGCTTCAGCATTGGCATCATCCTCCTCATCAGACTCATCTTCAGACTCACTTTCTTCAGAGCTGTCAGATAAATCATCCTCGTCCATGGTTTCTTCTTCCCGCTCAAAACAATCGTTCGGAAAATCATCATTCAACATCCCAAGCTCCTGACGAGGTTCCCCCAAACCAAAGTCATCCTCTAAATTGTAGACTCTTGTGTGCCATTATGAACCTCCAACAGGACTTCCTCATTCATGTTAACATTACCACTAGGTCCACGAGTAATATCTAACACAATCTCCAGACATGACACATTAGCTTGGCCAACTACCTTTTTATACATATTCCAATTTTCTTCGCTAGACAAGCTCATGAAAACATAATGAGCTCTAGCCTTCCCAGAATCAAAATGACCTCTAAATGTCACCTCATGCAATCCAACTCCATACTTCACTATTGCACAATCAACTACATCCTTAAAGGTTGGCGGACCATCAAATATTTCTACTACCTCTGTCATATTCTCAAACTCTCCATTTTCTTTAACTATGCCCCCATGAAACATGCGAACTAAACAATCCATCTACAAAATTTAAACAACTTCATGAACCTGATGTCTCATAACTACATAAAATTCAACTACACATTTTATAAATACAAATGCCTAACAAACACTCCTAAATGTGAGTGTGAATAACAAACACTAGTGTGTGTCGCACTAGGGTGAGTGTGAATAACAAACACTCCTAAAGGTTTAGGGTGAGTGTGAATAACTAGAGTTAGTGTGAAAAACTCATAAATGTGAGTGGGAATAACAAACACTCCTAACAAACACTACAAGCATACTAAATTATTTGTCAAAATTATTGGGTTTTCCCACTAATAACATGCAACCATGTACCTTCACCTATCATCATGTACACTATATATTTCCACCACAAACAACACTAAATCGAATCATGCAACATGTTCTACACGTCAATAACACGAGCAGAGATACTACTGTGTATGAACTAATCATCATTTACACTAAACTAAATTGCAATGGTTCTAAATTTGAACTATCTATAGCTAACCCTAGGTCACATAAATCAACTCCGATCTCCAAAATCAAACGGTAAACGAAGGAGAAAAGTGGGGCAATACCTTCCCAAAGGTGTGGAGGTCGATTTCCCCCCACTTTTCCCACCCCAAATCGACGGATTTGGGGGTGGAATCGGGGGGGGGTGGTCTGCTGGAGCTCGGCCTCGGGCTGACGAGGAAGAAAGGGAGGAGGAGGAAGGAAGGAAGTCGCGCCGTGGCTGTTGACTCAGCACTGCCGAAAGTACCTTCAGGGATTTTTGGATTTTCTGTTGTGAATACTTTTCTATGCATAGTTTTCCTCTGGGTTGGTTTTTTTCTTGGCGAGACGACTTCGCTATCTCGAAGCTGGATGAAGGCATGGCGCACTCCGTGAAGGCGGAGCCCCTTAGCTACGGACGAAGATTTTGCATATGTTTGTGATATTGCTGAGCAGCACGGCTTTAAGCCTGGACACGTGCTTGAGCTTCCCTTGTAATTTTATTCGCTGCTACTGTTGTAAAACTTTGAATTTTCTGTGATGAAATTATGCTCTTCGTGGTGCGAAAGAGCAATAGAAAAAATCATTTTTGCAAAAAACGTCACCCTCCCTGACTTGCGTTTTGTAGCGTGAAGAAGCTGTCATTTCATCGAAGATTCCAGAACTTCTCGGACTTCGGAGGTTTTAGCGATCCTGATAAGAATATGATAAGTCGATAAAACTCGCTCCGAGTTTTATGGACTTACTTCTTATTTAGATGAAATCAATGTTGATATGGCAACTCTTGGTTGCCTTCAACGTGTAACGTAGCAACTTTTGATAGAAAATTTTTCTAAAGATTTTGGATTTTTTACAAAAAGGTGCTTTTAAATGAAGTAAGTCCTAAGAGTTGGAATATAGTCCAAACTCTTTCGTGGATGGTTAAGAAATGATAAAGGTTGTAATAAAGGCGAAGCTTCTGCTGCCCTTAGCTATTCACATATTTTTGGGATTATGGCCACAACCCTTTTGTTGCCACAGGCCTTCGTGATTTTTGTGGTGAATCACACTTTTTTGGGAATGTGGCCGCAACTTTGCTTTTTCCTCAGGCCTTTGTGATTTTTGTGGTGAATCACACTCCTTTTGGGAATATGGCCACAACTTTGCTGTTGCCTCAGGCCTTTGTGATTTTCGTGGTGAATCACACTCTATTTGGGAATATGGCCGCAACTTTGCTGTTGCCTCAGGCCTTCAAACTTTTCAAAGAATGATGGAAATTTAGGGGAAAATTCACTTTCATTAATGATAGAAAGGAAATTTACATGAGACCCGCCTCATTAAAAACCTTGCCTCCATAGCGGAGTTCCCCTTGCAAGGAAAAGAGTATGGTCCCTTTAGGTAAAGCGAAAAAATGCTGAAAAAGTAAACTTCTTTTTTCCCTCGACGCTATTTATAGATTCACAGGTCAAGGTTTTTTACAATTTTCTTAATCTAACCTAAGTTTTAATTAAACTCATGTTATTAGCTTTCTTCACGGGTAATACCTCTTTAGGCAGTCCACAATCCACGAGTGTGGCAGCTCCACTCCTAGTTCATCTGTTAGGCAGAAAGAACCCGGCCTATTGCTTTCTTTTCCTATGTACGGTCCTTCCCAAGCTTCTTGCAATTTACCCGGATTTTCCCAATCCTTCTTTCTTTTAATTACTAGGTCACCGACCTTGATTTCCTTCCTTACAATCTTTCTATCCTTCCATTTCCTAGTTTCTTGTTGGTACTTCTCCAAGTTTTGAGTGGCTTCGAGTATGTCCAGCTCGATCAAGTCTTTCTCTAATTTTCTAGTTTCTTCAGAATCTTCGTGTTTCCTTGTAGCTCTGAGGCTTCCATTTTTAATTTCTTCCAGGGTCATGGCTTCGGTTCCATACAAAAGACGGAAAGGTGAGAAGCCCGTAGCTCTTGATGTGGTTGTGTTTTGAGACCAGATGACTCTTGGCAATTCGTCTACCCACTTGCCCTTCTTTTGGTCAAATAGGCATTTTTTAACACTTGTGAAGATGATTCCATTTGCTCTTTCTACTGCCCCGTTTGATTGAGCGTGATAAACTGAGGAAAACTTGACATGTGTGCCTATGGATTTGCAAAACTCTTTGAAGTTGTAGCAGTCGAACTGTTTCCCGTTGTCTACTGTTAATTCTCTTAGAACCCCGAACCTGCAGACTATGTTTTGCCAGAAAATTTTTTGCACTATTGCTGTGGTGATGTTTGCCAGGGGTTTTGCCTCAATCCATTTGGTGAAGTAATCCACAGCTACCGCTGCGAATTTGCAATTGCCTTGTGTTGTTGGTAGTGGCCCTACCAAGTCCATTCCCCATCTTTGCAACGGCCATGATGGTGAAATCAGCTGAATTGGGAGCGAAGGTGCCTTCTGCTGTTTCGCATTTTTTTGGCATGTTTCGCACTCTTGGACTAGCTTCCTAGCATCTACGATCATTGACGCCAGAAGAATCCCTGTTTTATTGCTTTTCCTGCAAGTGCTTTTGTGCCAATATGGGCTCCGCAGAATCCACTGTGAATTTCTGCTAGAAGTTCTTTTCCTTTGTCAGATGTTATGCATCTTAGCCAAGGCTCTAAAACCCCTGATTTGTACAACTCTCCGTCTACTATGGCGTAGCCCCTTGCCCTTTGCTTGAGCCTGTTTAATTCGACTTCGTCGGTTGGTTCGTAATGGTCTTTTAGATATGCCATGATTTGAGCTCTCCAATCGAATGTTTCTATGATGTTCACCATTCTCTCTTCTTGCTCTTTTACTGAAGGGGAGGTTATGATTTCGAAGAAAACATCTGGAGGTAGAGGTTGGTTCTGAGCTACGACTTTTGCCAACTTGTCTGTCTCGTTGTTTTCAGCCCTTAGGATGTGTTGCACAGTGTATCCCTTGAAATGTTTCTCCATTTCTCTGACTTTTTTCAGATATTTGACAAGCTTCGGGTTTCTTGCTTCGCTTTCTTTCTCGACATGTTCTTGGACCACTTTGGAATCTGATCAGATGATGAATGTCTGCTGACCTAGAGCCTTCATTTTTCTGAGTGCCAGCAACAAGGCTTCGTATTCTGTGGTGTTGTTGGTGGAAACGGCTTCATCTGGAAAGTCTAGTCTTGCTGCGTATCTTATTTTGATACCCGAGGGTGATGTGACTATTGCTGAAATTCCGACTCCATTTCCGCACCATGCCCCGTCACAATAGATTACCCATGGTACCTCTTTGCAGCTGTTACTTTTTACTGTTGGTGAGGTCCAGTCCACAACAAAGTCAGCGAGAACTTGTGATTTTATTGCACTTCTTCTTTCAAAATCTACTACATAGCTGGATAATTCTGCAGCCTATTTTGCAATTCTTCCAGTCGCATCTTTGTTTGTGAAAAGATCATTTAGTGGCTGATTTGTAATAACACGGATTTGGTGCCCTGTGACACCCTAAAATTCCATCACTAAAATTTTGCTTAAGCAACAAAGGGTTTTAGGATTAGTCTTAAGGACATAATTAATTTGCTAATGAATTTGAGCTCTAAAGTGATTAAATTTAATTTAAATAATTTAGAGTCAAGAAGTGTTTGTGCATCATTATTTGGCTTTGCATGGTTTTTTGAGTGCTTGAGTGAAGTTTTAAATGTTTGTAAAATAATTTGAAAAGTTTGGAAAATTTTGATTTGAATTTGAGTATAAAAGGTTTGAATAAAAGGAGTTTGAAAAAAAAAGAACAAACCCACCTATCTCTACCCCTTCCTCCCTTTCAGCCCAATCCGGCCCACTTCCCCGCCGCGGCCCGCCTTCCCCTCTCCCTCTCTCTTACTCGCTGACATGCCGGGCCCGCGTGTCGGCATCGTCTTCTCCCCGGCCTCCTTCCCCTGCTTTGCCGCCGCGGTCACCGCCGCCTTGCCCGTGCCCTCTCGCTCCCCCTTCCATCCTTAAGCCTCAATCAAGGGCAATAAACCCCGCGTCCACGACTCCTTCAATTCCTTTCCGTTTCTCCCCCCTTCTCTTGCCTCCTTTACGACCGCGAGAGCCGCTGGCCATCAATAGCAAGACCACCGCCGGAGCTCCCCTTTCCGCTTCCCCTTCCCCCTCTCTGTCCACATATAAGGCCGTGCTCGAGCTCTTGCCCCACCCTTTGCTCAGACACATCTTGCTTAGCTCCCTCGCCTCCACACGCGCCCAGCCACCAAAGCTTCGCCGCCGCCTCTGTTATCTCACCGCCGCCAGAGGAGAACGTCGACGGTGAAATATCTAGCCCCTCCCTTCTTCTTCTCTGTGCACGTGGCTCACCGCTCTCTCTCTCTCCTTGCTCCAGGGGCTTTTGTTCGTCGCCGGACCGAGCTGCGCCCGCCCTCCTCCGCCGGAGCACCGCCCGAGCTCGCCGCCATCGCCGATCTTCATCACCGTCGCCCCTTCCTCGCTCGTGAACTCGCCCGGCTCTTCTTCGCGTGGTGAGCATCGTCTTCCCGGCCGTTTTTCCCTTGTGCGTGTGCCGCAGCACCGGCACCCGCACTCCGGCGAGGACCGTGCCGCCCCCTCCCGGTGTATGCCGTCGTGGTCGCCGGGACCCCCTCCTTGATGGCTCGGTTGCATGCGCGTGCACTTAAGCTACGCGTAGAGCCCGCCCGCGCACGAAACGGTGCTCCACAGCTCGATCTAGGGCCGCGCCGGCGAGCTCTCCGCCGCGCGCCGGAGGCGGCGACACCGCCGCCGCACTTCGCTTGCACGCCCCGTGGGCCGTCCGATCTCGTTTGTGCGGCTCAAATCCATCGGGCCGCGTGAGTCAAATCTGGCCGTAATGGTCAGCGCCAGCATTTTCGTTTAAGAGCCCCAGAAGTTTTAACTTTTCGCAAGCCGGTCCTTCCACCATCAAAGATCCTTGCAGATAGGTCCTTCTTTTTATGTTTTAGCCCCTGTCTTCTCTGAAGTTTAGCACCCGAGGTCCTTTTCACTTGTTTTCACATATAGACCCCTCTGTTTATATGTATAATTATGTTTCAAGTCCCTAGTTTCTTTCAAATAAGCCCTGTGAGCCTAGTTTTCTTACAGAAAAGTCCCTGTGCTTTGTTTTAATCATATCTTTTATGTTTTAACTCTGTTTTTCGCGTATAATATATCGAAATGATCGTATCAGTGAGTAGAACCTTTTTATCAGCGTGTTCTTAGCATATAGAACTGTTTGGTGTATTGTTTTATTTATTTATCATTTGTTCATACTTGTGCGTAGATATCGTGCCTGTTTCAACTGAGCACCCTGTCGGAGAAGATCAAGAAGAGCCTTTCTTCGAAGAAGAGGATCCCCAGTTTGTAGAGGAAGGCAAGTGGACTTCTCCCTCTGCATATTCTTCTTGGACCTATATAACTGCATATCTAAATAATATTTACTTTTATACGTTGTTATGCATAAACTTGATGGGAAATCACCTTTTTAAGGACATGACTAGAACTTTATCCCTGTCACCTTGATTAACCCTTTTAATAAATGTTTTGGGTAGATAAATGCTTAGTTGCAATACATGGGCTGGTTACAAATGGTTTTATGATACAGACTTTCATGTTATGAAATGTTGGTTATGTTCTAAAGACAAGATCATATGTTTTAATTGGAACATGGAGAACCACCCAAGAAAACAGTACAACCACAGTCCATATGGCTCTGGCTTAGCCAATTAATTAGGTGTGTGAATGAACTGATGACCTTATCCAAAAGGGGCAGATGGGGACCGGGGTTGCAGGGGTATCGCCCGGTTCTTTTGGGGTAGTAGCCTTTGTTAAGGTGCTGGTCATTAGGGAGGGTTATGGTCCGCCCTGGTCTGTAACTATGCGGGTCAGTGGTCTTTTGCATGCCTTTATAAAGGCTTCGTAGTGGACCCCTAGCCACTCACCTCGAAAGTGTTTAAGGGTCTAGCTAACCCGGGCAACATGGGGAACACGAGATGTGGTGAAAGTGTACAACCTCTGCAGAGTTAAAACTGATCGATCAGCCGTGCTCACGGTTAAGAGCGGCTTGGACCCTCACATAATAATTAAACTTAAAGATGAATTTAAACTGTGGTTTCTTATGGTTTTGAGATATGGTTACAAATGCTTAATCTTTTGGGGTTGGTATAAACTTACATCTAGTAATAGGCTTGCTAATAAAACTTGACCAACATTAAAATACTAACCGCTGCAAAAACCTTAGCCCATCTTTAATAGCCTTGCATGTTTTCCCCCACTTGCTGAGCTCCAACTATAAGAGTGCTCACCCTTGCTTACCACTGTTCAGATGAGAACAACGGTGAGGAGTACTGGAGCGACTTTGAGGAGTTCTGAGGCATGAGATCCCCCAGTCATGTGCCTGTGGAAGATGAAGATGAAGTCATTCGTTTAGTTATCGTTTGTTTTATTGGACCTTCGTGTCCACTGCCTGAGTGTAATAATGGATATTGTAATGGTTAACTCTTGTACGTTTGATTACAGTTATGGTATTACACTCTTTTGTCTATCGTATGTGTGTAACTTGATCCTGGCGCACATATGAGATGCATTTGGTTTCATTTCGGAAATCGGATGTGACAAAGTGGTACCAGAGCAGTAATGACTGTAGGACGCATCCTTAAGTTAGAAATGGTCGAAAATTAAGGATTCGTGATCTAGAAGCCATATCATCATTCAAAATTTACTTAATTATGTATAAAAACTAATTTATTCAGTTTTCTTTTATTTTAACTGCTATCATTTTGTTTTATCTATGCTGAGTCTCCTTTTGCTTATCAGATGGCCAGAACAAAGAACACTGCACGCAAGAGCACTATTGGCCGTGTCCCCACTGGTCGGTTGGCACCCTGCTACCCAGTGATTGAGCCAGAGCAGCAGCCTGAAGTTCAGGTGGAGGATGAGGTTGAAGAGGATCCAGAGGAGAGGATACTCGAAGATGATGCCGAAGATCACCGTGGGATACCGCAGCTGTACGACGGCACCTACTTGGAGGTGGATGCCGATAGTGATGTAGTGATACCTCCAGTTGCCCCTGCACCTGATGCTCCTGCACAAGATGCTGCTGGAGGTGATCCAGATGACTCTGGAGATGACAGCAGTGCCAACGATGGTGAAGACAGCAGCAATGGAGATAGTAGAGATGATGGTGATGATGGCAGCAATGGCAATGACGAGACTGAAGATGCTAACAGTGCTGCGAACGTTAATCAGATGGATGAAGACCCTCGCTTCCATGGAGCGACATATGACTATCATCATGCTGAGGATGTTGAGGGACAGTTCGTGGACTTACTAGAGGAGACCCTGCAGTATCTCGACTTCACCGCGAGGCCTCTCTACGTCACCAGGCACTACACAGAGCCTGGGATGGAGGATTACTACAACACGAAGGTTCACATTCGTGTGCCTCTTCGTGGAGGTGTTGGGCACCGTGTTCACTCTTCTCACTCCGGCTCAGCTCCTATGACAGAGGAGGCTGCTTCGGTGAACGATGCAGCGAGGAGAGCTCTGTGGTCCATCAGTAACAGATATCGTGAGCAGCTGCATGAGTCTGACTTCCGCCATGTCCTTTGCCGTCCTCGAGCCAGCGCCAACACTGTTGTTCCCGTGGGGACTAACAGAGATGGTCGTGTGGACATCCTGGCCCGTGTTGCTTCAGCACTCAACACGGACTTGGAAGGTTCTTACGATGAGGTGGACCGTCTCCATGATCAGCTCTAGAGGGCACAGGCACGGATTGCACAGCTGGAAGCACAGGTTGCTGGGTGACGTCCTCCAGAGGAAGAAGCACCTTTCTGTCCTCCGGAGTCTCCGCCTCACAAGAGGACCCGCTATGGTACCGACGAGGCTACTACCAGCGTGCGTCAGGAGTAGAGTTTAGAAGGCCCACCTTTTACCTTGTTATCATTAGAACGTTCCTGTGAGGACGATTCTTGTAATAACGGTTGTTGCTTGAAAACTTGGTTGTTTCATTTCTTTGTTTAAGTGTGTTGCTTTGTGGAGTGATGGCCACAAAGCAACGAGAACAAAATCATTTAGTAATAAAGGGTTTGGGTTATCTTTATCTGTGATGTTTCCTTATCAAGTTTGGATGATACGAAATCTGTTCACGCAACTCTCTGACTAAGCAGTCAAGTTTGAATTTTATCTTGAGCTACAGAACTCTGTTTGATGTGAAACCAGTTGGGTTAGTTCAAAAATTTTATGAGTAAAATTCTGGTAAATTTTCAGCAGTAATGAAAAAGTATTCACGGAGATATGAACAAAACTTGAGGGATGTTAGAATCTCTCAAACTCTGCTGACACAGTGGTCTTGTTTATTTTATATCTCAAGTTGTATAACTCCAATTGAGACGAAACTAGTTGGGTTGGCTTTGAAATTTCATAATGCATATGCTGAATTATTTTCATAATTTTTGGATAACATCACTGGGAGTTACACGTGATCTTTTGAGGCTAATAGAATCTGTTCAAGTTAAAATTCAAGCATCCTTATCCATTGAATCTACTCTTTATGCATCACTTATCTGAAATACATTTCTCTAACAATCAGATGGTACAAACCAGGTCAGGAGGAGGTCAAGACGTCCCGCCAGTGATTCGTGCTCATATAGCTAACCAACAAGCTCAAGCACCACCACCCCCACCCCCACTACTTAACCAAATGGATCCGGCTATGCTGCAGTTCCTTACCGCCCAAACCCAGCTGTTGCAGAACCGCACTGCTACAGTCCAAAACCTTCAAGCTCAGCAACAAAATCACCAAGCACCACCTCCCCCGCCTCACCCACAACCGAGGGATAAACATAAGGAGTTTATGAGCCACAATCCTCCCACCTACTCTCACTCAACTGATTCGCTAGATGCTGATGATTGGGTGAAGACAATTACCAAGAAGCTTGAAATTGTTCAATGTACTGACAGAGACATGGTTCTGTATGCTGCTGGTAGACTGACTGGGCAGGCTGGTGATTGGTGGGATGCGTATTCGACTGCACATCCCAACAGGAACAACATTACTTGGCAGGAGTTCCAGGACAATTTCCGTACCTATAACATTCCTTCGGGAGTGATCAAGCTTAAGCAGAAGGAATTCCTGGCACTGAAGCAAGGGAACATGTCTGTCACCGAATACCTTGACAAGTTCACTCATCTGTCTCGTTATGCTCCGGATGAAGTCAATACAGATCCCAAGAGGCAGGAAAGATTTCTGGATGGCTTGATTGGGCCACTAAACTATCAGCTACAAAGCCATACATTTCCGGATTTCCAGACACTGCTGAATAAAGCTATTGGACTGGAGAGTAAGAGGAAGGAACTGGGTGAGCAGAAATGCAAGTTCCAGTCTCATGGGCAGGTAATCTAGCAGTAACACTCGTCCTCGCTACAGTTCACAGCAAGGCTCATCTCAGTATCGTTCTGGTGGTCAAGGAGGGAAATATCCTCAGAATCTGCAGCTGCAGCGTTCGTTTCAACCACAGCACTTCAACCCTCAGACACCACGAACTCCTACTCCTCAGCAGAATCGCTCTAACAATAGTTCTGGAGCACCTATCAGAAACACCACTCCTGTTCAGCCTGGTGGATGTTTCAAGTGTGGAGAGCTAGGACATTATGCTAACAATTGTCCCAAGAGAGGAATGCAGACTCCTCAGAAGGATAATGGTCAGAGGCCTGGACAGTCATCTTCTCAGCCTCACACTCCACAAGCTCCTAACAAGAGAGGCCAGCAGAACTATATGCGTGGCCGAGTGAATCATGTATCTGTGGAGCAAGCCCAGAATGACTCCGGCGTGGTACTGAGTACGTTTCCCGTCAACTCTATACCTACTACAGTTTTGTTTGATTCGGGAGCATCACATTCATTTGTAACTGATCAATTTGTGGCAAAACATAACATATCTATGAGTCCTATGAAGACACCATTGTTAGTTAGTTCCCCGGGAGGTGAAATGAAAACTGGTCATATATGCCCTCAAGTGAATATTAATATCATGGGAGTAGACTTCCTGGCTAACTTAGTGGTTTTAAAGTCATGGGGAATAGATGTGATCCTAGGTATGGATTGGTTACAGAAATATGATGGAGTGATACAGTGTCGTAAGAAGTCAGTGTTGATAACCAGTCCACAAGGAGAAAGAATAGAATATGTGGGTACCCCCTCATCCAGTAGTGGCACTGTGAATTCAGTTGAAGGCAAGGCCTTGGAAGATATAAAAGTAGTAAATGAATATCCTGATGTGTTTCCAGATGATTTGCCAGGTATGCCACCTGACCGTGACATTGAATTCAATATTGAACTTATACCTGGTACTGCTCCTATATCAAAACGACCATATAGAATGGATGTTAAAGATTTAGCTGAACTAAAGAAACAAATAGAGGAATTACTCAGTAAAGGGTTTATCCGTCCTAGTTCTTCACCATGGGGAGCCCCCACACTCTTCGTGGATAAAAAGGATGGATCTAGGAGGTTGTGTATAGATTATCGATCTCTTAATGAGGTTACTATAAAGAACAAATACCCTCTACCCTGGATCGAGGATTTGTTCGATCAGATGAGAGGAGCAAAAGTTTTCTCCAAGATAGATCTCCGACCGGGTTATCATCAGTTGAAAATCCGACTGGAGGATATTCCAAAGACGGCATTCACGTCTAGGTATGGGTTGTATGAGTTCACTGTGATGTCATTTGGATTGACCAACGCTCCAGCATACTTCATGTACTTGATGAACAAGGTGTTTATGGAGTATCTTGATAAGTTTGTTGTGGTATTTATTGATGATATACTGGTGTTTTCTCAGAGTGAGGAAGAACATGAAGAGCACTTGAGACTTGTGTTGCAGAAGCTACGGGAACATCAACTATATGCCAAGTTTAGCAAGTGTGATTTCTGGTTGAAGGAGGTCTCCTTTCTCGGACACATTATAACTGATGGTGGGATTGCAGTGGATCCAAGCAAGGTCCGGGATGTGTTGAACTGGAGTCCGCCTAAGAATGTATCGGAGATCAGAAGTTTCCTTGGACTTGGAGGATACTATCGCAGGTTCATCGAGGGATTCTCGAAGATTGTGAAACCCCTTACAACTTTATTAGAGAAGGGTAAAGAATTTAAGTGGAATGACAAGTGTCAAGCTAGTTTTGAGGAATTGAAGAAAAGATTGACCACAACTCCTGTGTTGATAATGCCGGATATACACAAAGGGTTTGATGTGTATTGCGATGCTTCTCGGCAAGGATTAGGTTGTGTGCTGATGCAGGAAGGAAAAGTCGTAGCATATGCTTCGAGACAGTTAAGGAAACACGAGCAGAACTATCCTACGCATGATCTCGAGTTGGCAGCAGTTGTGATGCTCTTAAAATCTGGAGACATTATATGATTGGAAATAAGTGTCAGATTTTCACCGATCATAAGAGTCTGAAGTACATCTTTACACAGAAGGATCTTAACCTAAGGCAACGAAGATGGTTAGAATTAATCAAGGATTATGATCTGGAAATTCAGTATCACCCTGGTAAAGCAAATGTTGTAGCAGACGCATTGAGTCGGAAGAATCAGGCCAATATGCTGATAGGTCGCTTGTTACCTCAAGAGTTATGTTGGGAAATGGCACAACTTAACTTGGGAATAGTTGCTCAGAATGAAACCTTAACGTTGGAAATTGAGCCGACTCTTGAGCAGGAGATTAGAAAAGGGTAGTTAAAAGATGAAAAGATTATGGAATACAAGAAGTTGATAAAGTTGGGTAAAGTTCCAGAATTCAGGGAAGATGAACAAGGAACTGTGTGGTTCAAGAACAGAATTTGTGTGCCTGAGATTAAAGAGCTGCGAGAAACCATATTGAAGGAAGCACACGATTCAGCTTACTCTATTCATCCTGGAAGTACTAAGATGTATCAAGATTTAAAACAAAGGTATTGGTGGTATGGGATGAAAAAGGATGTAGCAGCTCATGTAGCTTTGTGTGACACGTGTCAAAGAGTGAAGGCTGAGTATCAAAGACCAGCAGGGTTGCTTCAACCTTTGAAGATACCTGAGTGGAAATGGGAAGAGATTGGCATGGATTTCATTGTGGGTCTACCTCGTACCCGTGATGGGTATGACTCCATATGGGTTACTGTGGATCGGTTAACCAAGGTAGCACACTTTATACCAGTGAAGACGACATATACTGGAGTCAAGTTGGCAGAGCTATATAATTCAAGAATAGTGTGTTTACATGGAGTTTCGAAGAAGATAGTGTCAGATAGAGGCACTCAGTTCACTTCACGGTTTTGGCAGAAGTTACATGAATCAATGGATACAAAGTTAAACTTCAGTTCAGCGTATCACCCTCAAACAGATGGACAAACAGAAAGAACAAATCAGATCCTTGAGGATATGTTAAGAGCTTGTGCTTTGAAGCATGGAGGTAGCTGGGATAAGAGTTTGCCTTATGCAGAGTTTGCTTATAACAACAGCTATCAGTCTAGCATTAAAATGGCTCCTTTTGAAGCTTTGTATGGAAGAAAATGCAGAACACCTTTGTTTTGGAATCAGACTGGAGAGAGTCAGCTCTTTGGACCGGACAGCATAAGAGAAGCAGAAAAGCAGGTTGAGATAATTAGGGAAAATCTCAAAGCTGCACAGTCACGATAGAAGAGTTATGCTGATCCTCGTAGAAGAGAAGTAGTATTGGAAGTGGGTGATTATGCATATCTTAGAGTGTCACCTATCCGAGGTTTGCGAAGGTTTAATGTCAGAGGGAAGTTGTCACCTCGTTTTATTGGACCTTTTAAGATCTTGGAAAGGAGAGGAGAGGTAGCTTATCAGCTGGAGCTGCCAGCGCAATTGTCAGGTGTACATGATGTGTTTCATGTATCACAGTTAAAGAAGTGCATGAGTGAGGTCAGAATAGAACCAGTACAACTAGAAGACATTGAGATGGAGAAAAATTTGATTTATAAAGAATATCCTGTCAAAATCTTGGATACCTCAGAAAGGGTTACTCGAAGCAAAGTCATCAGAATGTGTAAGGTACAGTGGAGTCATCATACAGAGGAAGGGGCAACCTGGGAAAGAGAGGATGAACTCATGGAAGACTTTCCACAGCTGTTCTCTAATCCTTCTGAATCTCGAGACGAGATTCTCTTTAAGGGGGTAGGATTTGTAACACCCTAAAATTCCATCACTAAAATTTTGCTTAAGCAACATAGGGTTTTAGGATTAGTCTTAAGGACTTAATTCATTTGCTAATGAATTTGAGCTCTAAAGTGATTAAATTTAATTTAAATAATTTAGAGTCAAGAAGTGTTTGTGCATCATTATTTGGCTTTGCATGGGTTTTTGAGTGCTTGTGTGAAGTTTTAAATGTTTGTAAAATAATTTGAAAAATTTGGAAAATTTTGATTTGAATTTGAGTATAAAAGGTTTGAATAAAAGGAGTTTGAAAAAAAAAGAACAAACCCACCTATCTCTACCCCTTCCTCCCTTTCAGCCCAATCTAGCCCACTTCCCCGCCGCGGCCCGCCTTCCTATCTCCCTCTCTCTTACTCGCTGACACGCCGGGCCCGCGTGTCGGCATCGTCTTCTCCCCGGCCTCCTTCCCCTGCTTTGCCGCCGCGGTCACCGCCGCCTTGCCCCGTGCCCCCTCGCTCCCCCTTCCATCCTTAAGCCTCAATCAAGGGCAATAAACCCCGCGTCCACGACTCCTTCAATTCCTTTCCGTTTCTCCCCCCTTCTCTTGCCACCTTTACGACCGCGAGAGCCGCTGGCCATCAATGGCAAGACCGCCGCCGGAGCTCCCCTTTCCACTTCCCCTTCCCCCTCTCTGTCCACATATAAGGCCGTGCTCGAGCTCTTGCCCCTCCCTTTGCTCAGACACATCTTGCTTAGCTCCCTCGCCTCCACACGCGCCCAGCCACCAAAGCTTCGCCGCCGCCTCTGTTTTCTCACCGTCGCCAGAGGAGAACGTCGACAGTGAAGTATCTAGCCCCTCCCTTCTTCTTCTCTGTGCACGTGGCTCACCGCTCTCTCTCTCTCTCTCTCTCTCTCCTTGCTCCAGGGGCTTTTGTTCGTCGCCGGACCGAGCTGCGCCCGCCCTCGTCCGCCGGAGCGCCGCCCGAGCTCGCCGCTGTCGCCGATCTTCATCACCGTCGCCCCTTCCTCGCTCGTGAACTCGCCCGGCTCTTCTTCGCGTGGCGAGCATCGTCTTCCCGGCCGTTTTTCCCTTGCGCGCGTGCCGCAGCACCGGCGCCCGCACTCCGACGAGGACCGTGCCGCCCCCTCCCTGTGTATGTCATCGTGGTCGTCGGGACCCCCTCCTTGATGGCTCGGTTCCATCCACGTGCACTTAAGCTACGCGTAGAGCCCGCCCACGCACGAAACGGTGCTCCACAGCTCGATCTAGGGCCGCGCCGGCGAGCTCTCCGCCGCGCGCCGCCACTCTCCGGCGACACCGCCGCCGCACTTCGCTTGCACGCCACGTGGGCCGTCCGATCTCGTTTGTGCGGCTCAGATCCACCGGGCCGCACGAGTCAAATCTGGCCGTAACGGTCAGCGCCGGCATTTTCGTTTAAGAGCCCCTGAAGTTTTAACTTTTCGCAAGCCGGTCCTTCCACCATCAAAGATCCTTGCAGATAGGTCCTTCTTTTTATGTTTTAGCCCCTGTCTTCTCTGAAGTTTAGCACCCGAGGTCCTTTTCACTTGTTTTCACATATAGACCCCTCTGTTTATATGTATAATTATGTTTCAAGTCCCTGGTTTCTTTCAAATAAGCCCTGTGAGCCTAGTTTTCTTACAGAAAAGTCCCTGTGCTTTGTTTTAATCATATTTTTTATGTTTTAACTCCGTTTTTCATGTATAATATATCGAAATGATCGTATCAGTGAGTAGAACCTTTTTATCAGCGTGTTCTTAGCATATAGAACTGTTTGGTATATTGTTTTATTTATTTATTCTTTGTTCATGCTTGTGCGTAGATATCGTGCCTGTTTCAACTGAGCACCCTGTCGGAGAAGATCAAGAAGAGCCTTTCTTCGAAGAAGAGGATCCCCAGTTTGTAGATGAAGGCAAGTGTACTTCTCCCTCTGCATATTCTTCTTGGACCTATATTTACTTTTATACGTTGTTATGCATAAACTTGATGGGAAATCACCTTTTTAAGGACATGACTAGAACTTTATCCCTGTCACCTTGATCAACCCTTTTAATAAATGTTTTTGGTAGATAAATGCTTAGTTGCAATACATGGGCTGGTTACAAATGGTTTTATGATACAGACTTTCATGTTATGAAATGTTGGTCATGTTTTAAAGACAAGATCATATGTTTTAATTGGAACATGGAGAACCACCCAAGAAAACAGTACAACCACAATCCATATAGCTCTGGCTTAGCCAATTAATTAGGTGTGTGAATGAACTGATGACCTTATCCGAAAGGGGCAGAGGGGGATCGGGGTTACAGGGGTATCACCCGGTTCTTTTGGGGTAGTAGCCTTTGTTAAGGTGCTGGCCATTAGGGAGGCTTATGGTCCGCCCTGGTCTGTAACTATGCGGGTCAGTGGTCTTTTGCATGCCTTTGTAAAGGCTTCGTAGTGGACCCCTAGCCACTCACCTCGGAAGTGTTTAATGGTCTAGCTAACCCGGGCAACATGGGGAACACGAGCTGTGGTGAAAGTGTACAACCTCTGCAGAGTTAAAACTGATTGATCAGCCGTGCTCACAGTTAAGAGCGGCTTGGACCCTCACATGATAATTAAACTTAAAGATGAATTTAAACTGTGGTTTCTTATGGTTTTGAGATATGGTTACAAATGCTTAATCTTTTGGGGTTGGTATAAACTTACATCTAGTAATAGGCTTGCTAATAAAACTTGACCAACATTAAAATGCTAACCACTGCAAAAACCTTAGCCCATCCTTAATAGCCTTGCATGTTTTCCCCCACTTGCTGAGCTCCAACCATAAGAGTGCTCACCCTTGCTTACCGTTGTTCAGATGAGAACAATGGTGAGGAGTACTGGAGCGACTTTGAGGAGTTCTGAGGCATGCGATCCCCCAGTCATGTTCCTGTGGAAGATGAAGATGAAGTCATTCGTTTACTTATCGTTTGTTTTATTGGACCTTCGTGTCCACTGCCTGAGTGTAATAATGGATATTGTAATGGTTAACTCTTGTACGTTTGATTACAGTTATGGTATTACACTCTTTTGTCTATCGTATGTGTGTAACTTGATTCTGGCGCACATATGAGATGCATTTGGTTTCATTTCGGAAATCGGATGTGACATGCCCATCGAAGTAGTGTCTGAGTTTTCTTGCTGCCATGACAACTGCATAAGCAATTTTCTCTAATTCTGAGTAGAACAATTTTTATCTCGAGAGAGCTTCGGAGGCGAAGTAGACTGGCACTTGCCTCAATTTGCCATTTTCTTTTTTCTCCTGAACGAGGACAGCGCTTACGGCTGAGTTGGAAGTTGTGAGGTATAATAGAAGAGGTGACTTTGGCTCCGGTGGACATAGTTTTGTCATTTTTGTCAAATATTCCATAAGTTCCTTGAATGCTTGACTCTGAGCTTCGCTCCATTGGAAGTTTTTGGAGCTTCGGAGAAGTTGGAAAAATGGCAAGCTTCTTTCTACCGCTCTGGGAATGAATCTATTTAATACTGCCACTCTTCCTGTCAATTTTTGTATATCTTTGACCAAAGTTGGCTCTTGCATGTCCACGATTGCTTTGATCTTGTCAGGATTGGCTTTGATGCCTTTTGTTGATACAAGACATCCTAATACCTTTCCTTTCTGAATGCCAAACACACACTTCTCTGGATTCAGTTTGAGATTTGCTACTCTTAGATTTGCAAAAGTTTCTGCAAGATCTCTGATGTGATCACATCTTCTAATGCTTTTGACTATGATCTCATCGACATTTGCTAAGATGTTTCTCCGAAGTTGGTAATGTAGCACTATTGCTATCATTCTTGAGAATGTGGATCCTATGTTTTTCAGCCCCTCTGGCATTCTCACAAAGCAGTATGTTCCAAACGGAGTTATGAAGCTAGTTTTCTCCTCATCTTCTTTTCTCACCCTGACTTGGTGATATCCAGAAAACATATCCAGGAGTGATAACATTTCGCTGTTTGCAGCATCGTCCACTACTCTGTCTACCCTTTCCAGTGGGTAATCATCTTTCTTACATGCCTTGTTTAAATCTGTGAAATCTACGCACATTCTCCATCTTCCGTTCTTTTTCTTGACTGGCACTGTGTTGGCCAACCAAACTGGATAGATTACTTTTCGGATGACTTTGGCATCTTGTAGCCTTTGAACCTCTGCCTCAACAGCTTTTACTTTTCTTCAGACATTGTTCTGAGTTTCTGTTTCTTTGGATGGATTCTGTCATCTGTGTCAAGTTTATGCTCAATGATATCACGATCAACACCCTGAAGATCCTTCGCTGACCAGGTGAAGACATCCTTGTTCTGGTTCAAGAAACAAATCAGCTCTTCTTCTTCTTGAGGACTTAGATCTGCCCCAATTGTTACTGCTCTATCTGGCATGCCATCCAAGAATACTTTCTTTGTTTCCCCATCTGCACTTATTTTGACCTTTTCCATGTCTCTTTTGGCTTCGATGTAGGGTTGTTGCTTTTCTTCCTCATCTGCCAAATGGTGAACATTCTTCTGTCCAGGTATGTTTCCTCCTTCAATTCTTCTTGCCTCATTCTGGTCACCGAAAACTGTGATTATGCCATGAGGAGCTGGGATTTTCATGCATAGAAAAAGTTGCCTGAACACAACATCGAACTTATTGATAAATCCTCTCCCGAAGATAGCATTATACAGATAGTACATGTGAACAACGTCGAACATGATGTGCTCTGTTCTTGCATTATCCAAGTTCCCAAATGATACTGGTAAGGAGATTTTTCCGTTGGACCTGATTGGTTTCCCACCAAAACCAACTAGTGGTTTTTCTGGTGGTGCTAACATGTGAGGAGCAAGGCCCATTCGTTGAAAAGTACTGGTGAAAATGATGTCCGCTGAACTTCCGTTGTCTATCAAGACATTTCCTATAATCCACCCAACGACGTTAACCTCGATGACCATTGCATTATTGTGGCAAGTTGATTTCAGCCTGAAATCTTCCTCGGTGAAAGTTATTGGAACTTTTGCCCATTCTGGCCTTGCTGCTGGACCATCGTCGATGATTACATTGACTTGTCTGTAGTAGTCATTTCTTTGTTTCTTGGTGTCAAATTCCATGGACGAGCATCCAGTTATTAGCATGATCATACCGAAGGACGGTAGAGCTCTTGAACTATTTTGGGAATTACTTTGTTCGATCTTTGGAGTTTGGGTTGCTGGTGGTGGTAGAGCTTCTTTCACTTGGAGTGGCTGAGTTTGTTCAATGACTTGTATGGCTTGAGTTTGTGGAAAGGCTTGCTGTGGAGCTTGGCTTTGGGGAATTTGGGATTGATGAAAAAATTGTTGCGAGTGTTGCGGCTGCAAAAATTGGGTTTGTGGATAGAATTGTGGCGAAGGTTGCCATGTCGTTTGTTGTGGTTGGATGAAAGACTGGGTTTGAGGGAAAGGTTGGTGTTGCCAAAAAGTGTGCTGTACTGGCTTGGGTTGCGTGGCTGTTATTTGGGCTATGCGCTGCTGGTCTTGAATTCTTTGGAAATTCTTTTTGGTTTCTGGGCATGCCTCGGTGCTATGACCCCTGCCATGGTATATGCATTGGAAATGTGGATCTCTACTGTCATGGTTTTGTAGCTTCGAAGGTGCTCTACCTCGTCCTCTTCCTCTTCCTCTTGCGGAATGGCCACCTCGCTGAGAGTTTTGGTTATGATAATCTTGGGTTTGAGTCGGATTGTTTGATGCGTTGTCTTGCATGTTCATGATGGGTTGATGTCCCGTCCAGTTGTTGCCTTTCTGGGATTGCCTTTGTTGATATCTTTCTGCCACTCTTCTTATGTGATCTTCATCGGATTTGCAATATTTTTCCAATTCCTCAAACAGTTCATCCATGGATTTAGGATCCAATCTGGAGAAATGACCGACTGTTTGCCCCGGAGTCAAACCACTTATGAGAGCAGAGATTGTTGCCTTGTCATCGGCATCTGGAGTTTGAGATTTTAATTGCATGAATCTTCTTACGAATTCCGCGAGTGGTTCCTTGTCTCTTTGTTTGCACTGATACAAATCTGTTGTTTTTGTGGTAGTGTGATGGAAAGCTTGGAAGACTTGGAGGAATTTGGCTTTTAGGTCCAGCCAACTGTACACAAAGTGGGGTGGTAAAAGCGAGTACCAATTCAGTACTGGCCCTTCGCATGGGATGATGAAAGATTTTGCCAAAGCAACATCATCTCCTCCTGCCGAAGCTACTGCAGCTTCATAACTCATGAGGAATTATCTGGAATTGCCAAAACCATTGAACTTTGGAAGTGAGACTGACTTGTACTTGGATGGCCATGGAGCTGTTTGGAGGCCTACAGAAAGTGGAGAGTTTAAGTCGTTGAACTGGGCAATCCCATTGTTTGTGTGCTCTGGGTTTTCTGTAAGAGTGAAATTTTGCTTGATTGGCTGGTTTTTGGTTGTAGAATCTGGATCTGGTGTGAATCGCCGGAAAGAATTGTTCTCTGTCTCGACCATGTCGTCGATCTCTTTCTGTAGCTGTGTTATCTCTCTTTTTGCTTGTTCTAGTTTCTACAGTTTGTCAGTGGCTTGCTTCTTTGCCTTGAGCTGCATGGCTAGCTTTTCTTTCTGCCTTTTCAAAGTTTGGACTTGCTTCAACACGGCCTCTAGTTCTTCATCAGGTGCTTCGTGTTCATTGTGCTCATTGCTGGCTTCCGGTATTTCTTCTGGTTCTTTGCCTTTCTCATTTCTGTTGCTTTGCAGATCTTGGACTTGTTCTGGATCTTGTGTGGTGTTGGCCTTGGGGTGAAGGACAAGGCCTTGCTCTGTGTTTTCTTGGTTGTCTTCGCTCTCAGGATCTTGTGTGGTGGGTTTCTGTCACACCCGAATTTAAGGACAAATTCGAATGCTCATATTATATGTGCGCCAGGATCAAAGTTCACACATATAACGACTCAGTGATAACCAAAACACAATGCCATAACGTAAAGAGAGTATTAAACTTTCTTACAGACCAAAATGTCTCATAAACGAACTAATAATTAATGAGTAGCAACGCAGCGGATGGGGTCAACACCACGCCCGCCTAGAATTCGTCGAAGTCTCCAGGGAAATCTTCAAATCTCTCCAAGTCTGAACAGCATCCGGATTGTGTCGTTGCAATAATGAAAACAAGCGTGAGCACATGCCGTACTCAGCAAGCGGAAACATAACATAACATAACATGCACGGCTTTATAGTGGAGGCTGATAGGTTTAAGCATTTAGCATTTTAGTTGGTCAAATTTTATTAGCAACAAAGATACTAGCAAGTGTAAGTTTATACCAAACCCACAATTAACATAAGAGAATGACAACATAAATAAAGATAGATGCATCAAGTTAATAATTGTCTTTCATAGATTAATCATGTGAGGGTCCAGGCCGCTCTTGACCGTGACCACGGCTAATCGATTAGTTTTACACTCTGCAGAGGTTGTACACTTTCACCACAAGTCGCGTAAAAGTTCTAGGAACTTTGAACCCAACCATGCGATGCCGGCCAAGCATCATACCACACTACCTAGGTGTGATTGCATAGGCACGCTACGAGGCCTTTACAAAGTTTCCCCAGTGTGAAGCAACCCGCGAAGGTTCCGAGTCGTTGCAGAGTATAAAGTCCCCTAGTAGGTACCGTGACTTAGCAAAGACCAACTCCCTACTAGAGCGAGTCTATACCCCACTGGCGCTCCCCCTTGCCCTTATCAAGTAAAGTCACCCCAACACTAGAGTCACTAATTAACTAGCCAAGGCAGAGCCATATGCCCTTGTGGTTGCACTGTTGTCCTGGGTGATCGCTCCATGTTCCAATTAAACAAGGTGATCTTGTATTAATGAAGGTATAGCATAAGTAAATCAAGTTTCATAAAGTTTCATTAATACCATCCACCAAGTTAAGCATAGCGAGAGCTACCCAACAATAAAAGTAAATACCCGGGTTGTTCAATGTAAAAGGGATAAAAATAATCTAGTCATGTCCTTAATAGGGTCCCATCAATTTAATGCAAGCAAAAGTAAGAGCAGTGAATTAAATGCATGTTGTATAGGTAATCGAGTATGCATCAAGGTAGACTTGCCTTCAACAGATCCTTGTTGCTGTTCAGACACTTGAGCTTCTTGGTCTTCAAATCCTTCAGCCCAAACGTTCTCTACGCATCACATCAAGTACATACAAGCACACAATAGAATAAAATAAGAAACAATCACCAAACAGTATTATCAAAGCAAAACAGAGGCAAAAAGCTAATCTACTCTTCGATACGGTCGTTTGGACATAAAGAACGCGAAAAACGGAGCTAAACGGAGAAGATATGGCTAGAAGAAGGTGCAGGGGCATATCTGTGAAGAAACTTGGGTTCCAGGGGCCTATCTGCAAGAAACCGAGGGCTAAAACGTAAAGGAACTTAAAAACAGAGGGGTTTGGTTGAAAACTTAAAGATTTGGACCTCGGGTACTAATTCTATAAAGGGCAGGGCCTAAAACAGAAGAAAATGGACTGATCTGTAAGGATTTCTATATGGTGGGAGGACTGGCTTGCTATATTTAAAAGACCAGGGTTTTTTGTAAAACATCACGGCCACACAGGATATTAGACACGTTGACCGGTATTGACCCAGGTCGGCTCTGATCTCGGCAGTTAGATCTCGATCGGTGGATCACGATGAAGCGCGAGCGGTGGCCGGCGGCGCGCGCGTCGACGAGCGGCGGCGCGGAGCGGCAACTCCGGCGACCTTGCCAGAAACCGAGCTAGGGTGCGAGGTTGGCTTCGGGATCTGGCCGAGAAGATAGCTAGGGCGACGGCGAACTCGTCTAGGACTTCAGAGAGGCAGCTCGGGCAACGACGCCGGCGTACAGCTCGGCGCAGCGGCAGCGGCAGGACTGCTTGCTCCAGCGAGCTCTAACTCGAAGCACAGAGCGTCCAGACGCAAACAAGTGGCACTAAGGGGTTTGTTACCTTCACGCGGTCCTCTGGAGCGGCTCCTCGACGACGGTGTGGCAGCGAGACGGCGGATTGGCTACGGCGGCGGGTTAGGGTTTGAGGGCGGTGCTGTGGGAGCTCTAGGCGGCGGCGGGGCTCGATTTGGGAGGAGGCGTCGGTGCTTCGGAGCTTATAAAGGCCGGGCGGGATCCTTGCGTGCGTGGCTAGGCCACTCGGAGGCGGGGGAAGCCCGGACTCGGCGGCGGCCATGGCGGGAGTCCGACACGGAGACGCGAGGTCAGGGATGACACCCCCGGCCCGCGTGTCAGCGGCTGGGAGAGGAGCGGGAGAAGGCGGTGGTTTCGCGGGCCGACTGTGGGCTGGATTCAGCTAGGCCGAAACACAGGCGGACGGGCGGAAGGAGTGCAGGGGCCTTCAGCTGACTTTAGCAGCTGGGCCGAAGACAAAGAAACGGGCCAGATAGAGAGGAAGGGTAGAGAGATTAAAAGAAAGCTTTAGAATTTTAAAAGCACTCAAACTCTTTGAATTCAAATTCCAATTTGAATTCAACCAAACAAAAACAATGCTCCAGCATGTATGCAACATTAAACTCTTATATTTATTTATTTAATTTTCAAATATATATTTAAATGCCTAAAAATTCAAATACACCTTACATTCCTTAGATACATACTCTTGTTTCTATCCAAATTTTATTGAAATTAAATTTTTGCAAAATTAGGGTGTTACAAATCCTACCCCCTTAAAATGAATCTCGTCCTCGAGATTCGGAAAGATTGAGAAAAAGATTGGGAGACTCTTCTTCAACCTATCCTCTCTTCTTGGTCAAGTGGCATACCTGACATCCTATCTGGAAGATCATCTGAATATTCACACCTTACTATAATATCCTCCAGATCTTTCCCATCAAGTTGGTTCACTGTACTCTCAGAAGATGGTGTTGATGTAGCTAGAAATTCAATCCTCTCTCCAGCAGGACTAGTGAGTAGTACTGATCTCTTAGAGCATTGGATCGCTGCATCACATGCAGCTAACCATCCCATCCCAAGTATCACATCAATCCCTCTTGATTCCAACACTATGAGATTAGCCCAAAAATCTTTTCCCATTATTTTGAGACTGACCTTCTCACACTGATATGATGCTTTCAATTCCCCCCAGGTGAGCTAACTAGCATGTTGCGAGTCATAGGACTAATGAGTATATTATGCTGAGCTACGAACTGAGAAGTAATGAAAGAATGGGATGCTCCAGAATCAAACAAGACTGATGTGGGGGTGGAGTTAACAAGGAACATACCAAGCACCACTTGTGGATTCTCGTGAGCGGAATCTGCACTCACATGATTCACCCTGCCACGTGCATAGTTCTGTTGTCCTCTGCTGCTTTGGGGTGTCTGTCCTCCACTCTTGTTAGGTGTACCTTGTACTGGAGTGCTAGGGATAGTCCTCTTGGGGCAACTGTTGGCGTAGTGACCAAGCTCTCCACACTTGAAGCAGGTGTTATTTCTAGGAGTATAAGGTCCACTAGGCCTCACAGGGGTACCGATTGGGATGGCCTGCTGATTCTGCTGATAAGCGGGGGCATTGGCCAGCGGAACTGGACGTTGAGTCTGTGGAGCTGTGCGCGGATACTGCTGCTATCCATAACTCCCACTTGAGCCTCCATAGCGAGATGGTGTCCACTGCTGAGTGTTGTAGCGAGGGTGAGTGTTGCTTCCTGATGTTCCTGAAGTAGTAGCCTTCCTCTTCAACTCTCCCAACTCTCTGCGCTTAGATTCCAAGCATATTGCACTATCAATCAACTCTTGGAAAGTTGGAAAGGTGTGAGACATTAACTGGTACTGAAGGGGTCCAGCTAATCCTTCCAAGAATAGCTCTTACTTCTTTCTATCAGTGTCCACATCCTCAGGCGTGTAGCGAGACAACTCCATGAACTTGTCCCTGAATTCTGGCACGGACATCTTTTCCTGTTTAAGAGAGAGAAACTCCTTCTTCTTAAGCTTCCGTACACCAGCAGGAATGTGGTGGCTCCTGAAGTTGGTGGTAAACTCTTGCCAGGTGATAGCATTGGGATTGGCATGTGCGGCAACAAAAGCATCCCACCAAGCCGATGCAGATCCTTGGAGTCGGCCTGAAGCGTATAGGACCTTCTCCCGATCATCACATTGAGCAATGGTAAGCATCTTCTCAATGGTCTTCAACCAGTCTTCAGCTTCTAGTGGATCAGTAGAATGAGAGAACACTGGTGGCTGATGGCTCATGAACACTCTGTGCCTATTCACCGGGGCCTGCTGCTGGGGTTGGTTATTGCCTGGAGCCGGCATGTTGGCCACAGTGTTGGTTAAGTTCTGCAGTAGCTGAGTCTGGGCTTCCAAAAACTGGCGCATGACTGGATCCATTTGTGATTGCTGAGATGTGTTGCTAGATCTGTTATCTCTCCCTGGACGAACCACTACCGGTTGATCAACTACTGACCCTGACCTGGTTGTCACCATCTGAGTGTTAGGAACATTACTTTAGATGATTGCACTAAGAGTAAAGCTCTAAAAGACAAGGCAGTATAGACTTTCAATTCTGGACAGATTCTGTTAACTCCAAACAATCAGTTGTAACTCTCAGTATAAGAATCCAAAAATTATGAAAATTTAACTAGAGAAGTATAACGAAATTATGGAACTATTCCAACTGGAGTTACTTCAATCCAAGGTCTGTAGATTCAGTTATGAAATAAACAAGTCGTCTGTGTCAGCTGAGTTTACAGATTCTGATAGCTCTAATGTTTCGTATATAACTCTCTGTATATACTTCCTAAATTTCTGAAATTTTTACTGATAACCTTCTATAAAATTCCTGAACTTTTCCAATTAGATTTACTATATTTGGAGTTCTGTAGCCCGAGATAAAAATAGAACAGTACTGCTGACTCAGAAAACTTCGTGAGCAGATTGAGATTTACTAGATTATATTGGGGTAGAGCATAGAGATTAAGGGATTAGGATAAGAAAGATATAGATTGAGACAAAGATAAACCCAACTAACACTTTACTAAAGAACCAATGTCATTGTGGTCATCACTCCACAACACAATCCACTCAAACAAAATTCCAACTCAATCATTAACACAAGATCAAGCATTCAAACACACCACTGGACTAAGCAAACTTAAACGATCGTTTAGAACTAACAATTACAAAGATACTAAGCTTAAGAACTCTTAGATCCTAAGGAAGCTCTTCAGTGCGGGCGTCTGGGGAGTTGTAGCGGGGCCTCTTGGGTGATGGAGAGTGATGAGTTTCCATTTCACCATCTTGGATCACAGGAGATTCCTTTCCTGCCAAAGTAGCTTCTAGCTGACGCTTCTCTATCTCCGTTTCATAGATCTTCTGTTGAGCTGCGGCAAGCATGTTGTTGGTGTCATCCAAAGCAGTGTTGACAGCAGCCAGTAACTCACGAAGATTGTCTATGTTGGGACTGTGACCATTAGCTGATGCGATATAGGTCTTGGCTTCACCACTAGCTCTGTAAGGAGTGTACAAACTGCGAGTGTGTATCAACTCAGAACGCTCCCTGTGAGAGAGAACATAGAGTGCACTTCTAGCAGCTTCAGCAATCCCAGGTTCCATAGTATCTCTGGCAGCTACGTCGTCGTGCCTGGATATCTCCATAGGTCCATAGTCTTCAACTCTTTTATAAACAATGACTGTTACTTCCCAGTGAGGCTCAAACCAAGGATGAGTCCACCTCTCACAATGGTAAATTGGATCTTCCCCATAGGCCAAATGGTACACTGTCCTCCTTAGATTGTCAGCCATGAGAATGCCTCTTCCATCTTTCTTGTAGTGGAACACCTTCCATCCCACTTCCTCAGCTGACTCTCCACCCTCTTCAGCTCGCTCCTCTTGCTCTTCCATCTGCTCTTGATGATCTCCTTGATCACTATCCTCTCCCTCTGGATTCAGCACTTCTGGGTCTTCTTCTTCCTCTGGGACCAACTCTTCTGGGTCCTCCTCAGGTTCCTCAGTGGCCTCCTCTGGCTCTTCATCATCTGACACAATGATGGGCTCTGGAGCAGGTGTTGGAGATGGCATTGCAGGTGGTGCTTCTATCATTATCTCCTCGTCAGTGTCCCCTTCATGCTCTCTACTCTCCATAGGATAGTAATAATAATCTTGGTCCTCCAAATGCGGGGAAACTGGAAAGAGCCTGTACGGGATGTCTGCAACTGACGAACCATCTAAAAAGAAACATGTGATGGATGAGATAGATGTCAAGAAAAGGTACTAAAAAGGAGAGAACCAAGTAGAGATCAAGGATGAGATAAAGCAAGGATGAAATTATTAGAAATAAAGCAAGAATGCCTTCTAAGATATTATAATCCTTAAATACGACCATTTTCTAACTAGGCTAACGTCCTACAGTCAACACGGCTCTGGTACCACTTTGTCACACCTGAATTTAAGGACAAATTCGAATGCTCATATTATATGTGCGCCAGGATCAAAGTTCACACATATAATGACTCAGTGATAACCAAAACACAATGCCATAACGTAAAGAGAGTATTAAACTTTATTACAGACCAAAATGTCTCATAAACGAACTAATAATTAACAAGTAGCAACGCAGCGGATGGGGTCAACACCACAGGCAGCTGACTGGTGGCACGCCCGCCTAGAATTCGTCGAAGTCTCCAGGGAAATCTTCAAATCTCTCCAAGTCTGAACAGCATCCGGATTGTGTCGTTGCAATAATGAAAACAAGCGTGAGCACATGCCGTACTCAGCAAGCGGAAACATAACATAACATGCATGGCTTTATAGTGGAGGCTGATAGGTTTAAGCATTTAGCATTTTAGTTGGTCAAATTTTATTAGCAACATAGATACTAGCAAGTGTAAGTTTATACCAAACCCACAATTAACATAAGAGAATAACAACATAAATAAAGATAGATGCATCAAGTTAATCATTGTCTTTCATAGATTAATCTTGTGAGGGTCCAGGCCGCTCTTGACCGTGAGCACGGCTAATCAATTAGTTTTACACTCTGCAGAGGTTGTACACTTTCACCACAAGTCGCGTAAAAGTTCTAGGAACTTTGAACCCAACCATGCGATGCCGGCCAAGCATCATACCACACTACCTAGGTGTGATTGCATAAGCACGCTACGAGGCCTTTACAAAGTTTCCCCAGTGTGAAGCAACCCGCGAAGGTTCCGAGTCGTTGCAGAGTATAAAGTCCCCTAGTAGGTACCGTGACTTAGCAAAGACCAACTCCCTACTATAGCGAGTCTATACCCCACTGGCGCTCCCCCTTGCCCTTATCAGGTTAAGTCACCCCAACACTAGAGTCACTAATTAATTAGCCAAGGCAGAGCCATATGCCCTTGTGGTTGCACTGTTGTCCTGGGTGGTCGCTCTATGTTCCAATTAAACAAGGTGATCTTGTATTAATGAAGGTATAGCATAAGAAAATCAAGTTTCATAAAGTTTCATTAATACCATCCACCAAGTTAAGCATAGGGAGAGCTACCCAACAATAAAAGTAAATACCCGGGTTGTTCATGGTAAAAGGGATAAAAATAATCTAGTCATGTCCTTAATAGGGTCCCATCAATTTAATGCAAGCAAAAGTAAGAACAGTGAATTAAATGCATGTTGTATAGGTAAACGAGTATGCATCAAGGTAGACTTGCCTTCAACAGATCCTTGTTGTTGTTCAGACACTTGAGCTTCTTGGTCTTCAAATCCTTCAGCCCAAACGTTCTCTACGCATCACATCAAGTACATACAAGCACATAATAGAATAAAATAAGAAACAATCACCAAACAGTATTATCAAAGCAAAATAGAGGCAAAAACCTAATCTACTCTTCGATACGGTCGTTTGGACATAAAGAACACGAAAAACGGAGCTAAAACGGAGAAGATATGGCTAGAAGAAGGTGCAGGGGCATATCTGTGAAGAAACTTGGGTTCCAGGGGCCTATCTGCAAGAAACCGAGGGCTAAAATGTAAAGGAACTTAAAAAATAGAGGGGTTTGGTTGAAAACTTAAAGATTTGGACCTCGGCTACTAATTCTATAAAGGGCAGGGGCTAAAACAGAAGAAAATGGACTGATCTGTAAGGATTTCTATATGGTGGGAGGACCGGCTTGCTATATTTAAAAGACCAGGGTTTTTTGTAAAACATCACGGCCACGCGGGATATTAGACACGTTGACCGGTATTGACCCAGGTCGGCTCTGATCTCGGCCGTTAGATCTCGATCGGAGGGTCACGATGAAGCGCGAGCGGTGGCTGGCGGCGCGCGCGTCGACGAGCGGCGGCGCGGAGCGGCAACTCCGGCTAGCTTGCCTGAAACCGAGCTAGGGTGCGCGGTTGGCTTCGGTATCTGGCTGGGAAGGTAGCTTGGGCGACGGTGAACTCGTCTAGGACTTCAGAGAGGCAGCTCGGGCAACGACGCCGGCGTACGGCTCGGCGCAGCGGCAGCGGCGGGACTGCTTGCTCCGGCGAGCTCTAACTTGAAGCACAGAGCGTCCGGATGCAAACAAGTGGCACCAGGGGGTTTGTTACCTTCACGCGGTCCTCTGGAGCGGCTCCTCGACGACGGTGTGGCGGCGAGACGGCGGATTGGCTACGGTGGCGGGTTAGGGTTTGAGGGTGGTGCTGCGGGAGCTCTAGGCGGCGGCGGGGCTTGATTTGGGAGGAGGCGTCGGTGCTCCGGAGCTTATAAAGGCCGGGCAGGATCCTTGCATGCGTGGCGAGGCCACTCGGAGGCGGGGGAAGTCCGGACTCGGCGGCGGCCATGGCGGAAGTCCGACGCAGAGACGCGAGGTCGGGGATGACAACCCGGGCCCGCGTGTCAGCGGCTGGGAGAGGAGAGGGAGAAGGCGGTGGTTTCGCAGGCCGGCTGTGGGCTGGATTCAGCTAGGCCGAAACACAGGCGGACGGGCGGAAGGAGTGCAGGGGCCTTCAGCTGACTTTAGCAGCTGGGCCGAAGACAAAGAAACGAGCCAGATAGAGAGGAAGGGTAGGGAGATTAAAAGAAAGCTTAAGAATTTTAAAAGCACTCAAACTCTTTGAATTCAAATTCCAATTTGAATTCAACCAAACAAAAACAATGCTCCAGCATGTATGCAACATTAAACTCCTATATTTATTTATATTTTTTTCAAAATATATTTAAATGCCTAAAAATTCAAATACACCTTACATTCCTTATATAAATGCCCGGGAGATGGTTGCTGCTGCTCGGCAACACTCGGAGGGATCGTTGACGGCCCAGGAGATAGTGGCTGCTGCTCGGCAACACTCGGAGGGATCGGTGGCGGCATGTTAGGTATTATGATGTAACGTTTGGGCCACAATATGATACTGTGAAGCGCATCGTGGAGTGTCCTTTCCCCGTCACCTCCTTGGATGTCTAGCTCTATGTCGTTAAACTTTGGGTCAGCAATCTCCTCCAAACCAACTGAGGCATAGCCACTTGGAATCTGCATGCCGTGGCTTGTACGTCCTGGGAGATGTGCTAAAGCCATTCCATACGCCACCTATATATATGTAGAGAAATAATGAAGTTATTAAATGCCTGAGACATGCATCAAAGGTTGAGATAATTGCACGTATAATCAGGTTTATACCGTCATTGTGATGTTCCCGATCGGCTTGTGCAGCTCACATGCGGTGCGCTGACAGAGTTCATCCACAGGGTACCGTACGTTGTCCTCTACTTGAACTTCTTCTTGGTTTGCCGCCCTTTGTTCTTCGGGGGCCTCTGTGGAAGCACAGCTACTTTTGCGAGCGGAAGGGCTAATGACGGGATCCCCGGTAGCTTGGGGCAGTGCTCCGGCAGGGGTGATCTGAGCTACCGCGGCGGCCACTCATCGTTCAATCTCTGCATTCATACGTTCTTCTTGTTCTTTAAGTCTCTGCTCCATCATTTCACGCCACCGCCCCTCTTCACGGTCCCTTCTTCTTTTGCGGCTTCTGTAGGTGTCGGCGCTTCCCTTGAAAGCAAACTTCCACGGGACTACCCCGTAGCCCCTGCAACGTCCTGGGTGTTCCGGATTCCCGAGCGCCAAAGTGAGCTCATCCATGCCTCTGTCAGGAACCAATCTGCCCGCTTTGATGTCTTCATTCTTTTTGACTATCTCATGTGCCGCCTCCCGTGACGTGGGTGGGAATTCGAGGGAACCATCATCAGGGTTCAATCTTCCACCACGGGCATAATACCAATTCTTCGATCGTTCTTCCCAGTCAAAGACCGCTGGTACGATACCTTTGTTGAGGAGGTCTTGTTCAATCTTCCGCCACTTGGGTGTTGCAACCGCGTAACCACCGCGACCAAGACGATGGTTGTAATCCGTCTTCTTACTATCACTTTTCTGAGCTCGTGCGCTCTTGTTGGCAAATTTTTCACTATTCTTGTAATCCATAAAGGACTGCCAGTGATCCTTTAGCTTGGGATAATCATCAAAATTTGGAGTTCGATTCTGCTTGATATAATCTCTGTGCAGCTGCTTCTTGAAACTCTGCAATTGAGTTGCCATCTTCGTGAGAGTCCACTGCTTCACAAGGTTTGCGTTCACGCCCGGTGGAAGTGTGAAGTGTTTTAGGATATCATCCCATAACATATTCTTAAGTGAATCCGGAACCACCCATTGATTATCTTCCCTTCCATTCTCTATATGATATGGGCACATTGTCCCTCACAATAGCACCGCATTGGGACACAAACTTGTCCCTGACCTTCTTTGGTTCCGATGGCTGGCCAAGCTCGTTCACTTCAGTGATATGAAACTTCACGTCATGATCGACGATTACTTTTGTACGGCCTCTCTTAGTCTTTTTGCTTGTCGAGGTTGAAGCCTACAAGTTGTGGATTTGTTATTCACGCGGGGTTCCAGAATGATATATATACCTCGTTGTTAATGCATTTATGGATTTTCTAATGCATGATATATATACCTCGTTGGAACCTTCTGCATTAACTATGAAAAGGTCTTCATTATTATCCTCGGCGCGGCTGTCGATGTCCGCGGTGCGGGAGTCGATGTCCGCGGTGCGGGAGTCGATGTCCCCGGTTATGTTGAGGAACGCGTCCGCCTGGCTACGCTCCTCCTCGGTGAAGGTTGGGACCACGGTATTTGCACCCCCAGTAATAAGGCTCTCCATCAGCCGCTCCTCGTCCTCATTGTTATCCATAACTAGAAATTTCTGAAAACATAAATGAATTTCTGAGCACATAAATGATTTTCTGAGCATATAAATGAATTTCTAAGCACATAAATGAATTTCTGAATACATAAATGAATTTCTGAGCACATAAATGAATTTCTGAGCACATAAATGATTTTCTGAAGACATAAATGATTTTCTGAGCACATAAATGAATTTCTGAGCACATAAATGAATTTCTGAATACATAAATGATTTTCTGAGCACATAAATAATTTTCTGAGCACATAAATGATTTTCTGAGCACATAAATGAATTTCTGAGCACATAAATGAATTTCTGAATACATAAATGAATTTCTGAATACATAAATGATTTTCTGAGCACATAAATGATTTTCTGAGCACATAAATAATTTTCTGATTACGTAAATGATTTCTGAATACACAAATGATTTCTAAGTGTCGGGCGAGAGTCGAGCGAAACTACCTAAGTGTCGGGCGGGAGTCGAGCGAGTCGGGCGGGAGTCGAGCGAGACTACCTAAGTGTCGGGCGGGAGTCGACCGAGTCGGGCAAGAGTCGAGCGAGACTACCTAAGTGTCGGGCGGGAGTTGAGCGAGTCGGGCGAGAAAACCTAAGTGTCGGGCGGGGTCGAGCGAGTCGGGCGGGAGTCGAGCGAGTCGGGCGGGAGTCGAGCGAGTCGAGCGAGACTACCTAAGTGTCGGACGGGGTCGAGCGAGTCGGGAAAGAATCAAGCGTGTCGAGCGATACTACCTAATTGTCGGGCGAGCGAAAAAATTAATATCTCTAAATACATTTCATCTCTAAATACATATTTCATCTCTAAATTCAAATCTAAAATCTCTAGTTCTAAAATCTCTAAATTCAAATCTAAAATCTCTAAATTCAATTCTAAAATCTCTAAATTCAAATCTAAATCTCTAATTCTAATCTAAATTCATAAATAAATTAACTAAAAACATTAAAAAAAATTGCTGACGTCAGCCATCAGGGGCTGACGTCAGCAGATCCCCTCACCGGCAGCGACGGCGGGCTGAGGGGGGAGAGGACGTCGGCGGCCGGGAGCGGCGGCGGGCGACGGCCGGGCGCGGGGGAGACGGCGGCCGGGCGTGGGGGGCGGCACGGAGATGGCGCCCGAGCGCGGCGGAGCTGGGTCGACGGGCGGCCGGGAGCGGCATCGGCGGAGCGGGGGCGACGGCGGCCGGGAGCAGCGGCGGGCGACGGCCGGGCGCGGCGGAGGCGTCGACGGGCGTGGGGACGACGACCGGGTGCGGGCGGGGTCGACGGGCGGCGTGCGGACGACGGCGAGCTCCGGCGGCGGCGAACAGCGCGGGGCCGGCCGAACGTGTCGACGGCCGGGCGCGGGCAAGGACGGCGGGGCGCGACGGGGTCGACGATGGCGGGCCGCGACGGGGTCGACGACGACGAAGTGGAGGAGTTGGGGAAGAAGGGGTGGATCCGTGGGAAATATATCCCCCCCTTTAGTCTCGGGTCGTAATCAGACCCGGGAGCAAAGAGCCTTTAGTCCCGGGTGGAGATACAACCCGGGACTATCTCCACCCGGGACTAAAGGCCCCTTTACCACCCGAGACTAAAGGCCCCCCTTTAGTCTAGGGTCGTAACACCACCCGGGACTAAAGTGTAATTTTCGGCGGGAACTGTTTTTCCCCTCCCAATTCTTTTCTCATTTTCACATTCTATCTCTTTGAAATCAAAAAAAAATATAGTAACTTTTACTATTTTTTCCATGCAAAATTATATTTAGTTAAAATATAATAAACTGTACTTTGCTATGCAAAATTATATTTTAGAGTTGTAAACATTCACTTCCAATTTTCATTTGCAATATTGATGTGCATTCCCAACAAAATTCAATTAAACCGAAAAAAATAGTAAATTAATTCAGAAAAAACTCAAACTTGGCGGGTCAATCTCACATGACATATTCAAGCTTCATAACAATTTTGAGACCGATACAACACTGCAAAGTGCATGGACTTCAGAATCGTTAAGACATAAGTGGTATAGACATGGTTCGATGAAAGGTTCTATATAGCTTTGTGAAGCACGTGTACTCCATCTATGTCGAAATGGTCTGAAATTTTTTTGGTTGTCATTTACACTCAAAATATTAGCTCACGCAAGATCTTAGATTTTTCTGATGACTAAATGTATTTTAGGTTTTTTTCTTCGTGCTAAAGGAGCTAGAATATTGTGAATTACACATCAATAACTCAAGAATTATGATTCGGCTTCCAGATAAATTAGACTCCTAAGTCACAAGAGAACTTGTGGCCAAGTTTGGCACCATTCTGGATCGTTTCAGGGATGCTCTCAGCTCAACTTTTATTTTCTAGGTGATTTCGCACGGAAATTCAATTAAACCGAAAAAAATAGTAAATTAATTCAGAAAAATCTCAAACTTGGTGGGTCAATTTCACATGACATATTCAAGCTTCATAAAAATTTTGAGACCGATACACAATTGATTTGATCAATAATCATTACATTACGACATTAATCTCAAGCACATAAGTACGGTGTCTCTTCACGTCCAAGCAATATGCTTGGGTCAACTTCGATAGCGAACGGAGGCATTCCATCAAACTGATCATAATCATCAGATTGATCTGTTTTGTCCTCGACTCCCACGATTACTCTTTTACCTGGAAGAACTATGTGACGCTTTGCCTCTTGTGGTCCTGCTTCTTGGGGATTTTTATTCTTCGGTATGCTAGTCATATCCTTCACATAGAAAACCTGATGCACATCTTTGGCAAGCACGAATGGATCATCTTTGAAGCCAATCTTGGTAAGGTCCACTATTGTTATTCCATATTCATCTTTCTTTACGCCATTCAGGTTTACCCATTGGCAAAAATACAAAGAGACGTTCATCGCTCCGTACTCAAGCTCCCATATCTCTTCTATGATACCATAATAGCAGGTCTTGCCCCCATCTGTTCCGATGATGTCCATACGGACACCACTATTTTGGTTTGTCCTTTTGTGATCTTGAGCTCTCGTGTAAAAATTGTAACCATTCATATCGTAAGCTTGAAATCTTGTAATTGTGCTACAAGGTCCCCTGGCTAACAAAGCTAGTTGTGGATGAATCGTTGAGTTTCCGATTAGTTGTTCACTCAACCATGAGGGAAATGTTTCCAAGTGACGGCGTGCAATCCAAACTAGGGATTTGGTTGGATTTTGAGAAGTAATAATCTACTCGTGTTCCATCCTATACGGAGTCACCAGTGATGATTGTTGCAGGACTGTTAGGTGTGCTTTATGGAATAAATCAGTATTATTGCTCAAACTTGATTTCCTTCCAATGGTACCCTTTCCCTGTAGCCTCCCCTCGTGTCGTGATACTGGAAGCCCAATCGAGTCAATTGTGTCGACAAAATCAACACAAAACTCAATGACCTCCTCAGTTCCATATCCCTTAGCAATGCTTCCTTCCGGACGGGCACGGTTAAGAACATATTTCTTGAGGATCGACATGAACCTCTCAAAAGGCCACATGTTGTGAAGGTATACTGGACCGAGAATAGTAATTTCTTTCACAAGGTGTACCAAGAGGTGCGTCATGACATCGAGGAAGGAAGGTGGAAATGCCAACTCAAAGCCGACAAGACATTGAACCGCATCATTCTGTAGCTTTCCTAGCTTAGCTGGATCGATTGCCTTCTGTGAAATTGCATTGAGAAATGCACAAAGCTTTACGACCAGTAATCATACATTCTCTGATAGAACACCCCTCAACGCAACTGGAAGCAATTGTGTCATCAACATGTGACAGTCGTGGGTGTTTAGATTTGTGAACTTCTTCTCTTTCATATTTATGATCCCCTTTAAATTCGACGAGTAGCCAGACGGAACCTTAATACTGTTCAGGCAATCAAACACGCTTTCCTTCTCTTTCTTGGTGAGAGTGTAACTAGCAGGACCATAGTAATCAACATCATCTTCATCCTCTTCCGGATCAGTTTCATCATCACCCTCCCGCGGAACTTTGGGAATCTTATGAAATTCTTTCAGGTCCTCTCGTGCTTCGTTGGTATCCTTCGGGTTACCATAACAACCCATGAAGCCTAGCACATTCACGCAAAGATTCTTCGTAAGGTGCATCACGTCAATTGCATGTCAGACTTCAAGGCTACGGCAATAAGGTAGCTCCCAAAATATAGATTTCTTCTTCCACATTGGTGCACGCCCATTGGCGTCAGTTGGAACAGGTTCACTACCAGCACCCTTTCCAAAGACTATCCTTAGATCATTTATCATCTCAAATATGGCATCTCCATTAAAATGGGGTGCCTTCGTACGATGGTCAGCCTTCCCTTTCCAATGCATCCCTTTCTTCCGTAAGGGGTGATTAGTTGGAAGGAAACAACGGTGACCATTATACACGACCTTCTTACAGTTTTTGAGATGAATACCTTGTGTTCTATGTAAACAGTGCGTGCATGCCCGATATCCCTTGTTTGTCTGCCCAGAAAGGTTACTTAGGGCAGGCCAATCGTTGATGGTTATGAACAACAATGCTCGTAGATCGAAGTTCTCTTGCCTATCCTCATCCCACACACGTACGCCCTCTTCCCACCATAGCAGTAATAGTTCATCGACCAACGGTCTTAGGTACACATCAATGTCGTTGCTGGGTTGTTTTGGACCTTGGATGAGCACCGGCATCATAATGAACTTTCGCTTCATGCACATCCAACCAGGAAGGTTGAACATGCATAGGGTCACAGGCCAAGTGCTATGACCACTGCTAAACTCCCCGAATGGATTGAAACCATCCGTACTTAAACCAAACCTTATGTTCCTTTCCCCATCCTCAGAAAATGTCTTGAATTCTCTATCAATCTTTCTCCATTAAGACCCATCAGTCGGATGTCTCAGCAGGTTGTCTTGCTTACGTTCCTCGGCGTGCCATCTCATCAACTTAGCATGTGCTTTGTTCCGGAACAAACGCTTCAAATGTGGTATTATAGGAAAATACCACATAACCTTCGCCGGAACTTTCTTCGTCTTGTCACGGTGCCCCTGGAGATCACCAGCATCTTCATCTCGCCGAATCTTATAACGTAGCGCTTTGCACACAGGACAAGCATCCAAATTCTCGTAATCCTTACCCTGATATAGGATGCAATCATTAGGGCATGCATGGAACTTCTGTACCTCCAACCCAAGAGGGCACACAGTCTGTTTTGCTTCATATGTGGTGGACGGTAATTCATTATTCTCCGGAAGCTTGTCCTTCACAATTTTTAGCATCCCTTCAAATGCCTTATCAGACACACCATGTTTTGCCTTCCATTGCAGCATTTCTAGTGTAGTACCAAGCTTTTTGTGACCTGGCTTGCAATCTGGGTATAACGGTTTTCTGTGATCTTCGATCATACGTTGGAACTTTGCCTTTTCTTTTTCGTTTTCACAGTCCCTTTGTGCATCCTGTAGAACCTGGCCGAGATCATCAGCAGGCCCGTCAGCATGTGCTGGTAACTCTTCTTCGTCAGCATCTTCCATTAAAGTATCTGCAAAAGCTTGACCTGTGGCCCAGTCCGGAATACCCTCCTCCTCTTCTTTGTCATCTTCCATCACAACCCCTCTTTCACCGTGCTTGGTCCAAACCACATAGTTCGGCATGAATCTGTATTTCAACAAGTGGAGGTGAAGTGTGTCCGGGTCATGGTAGTCTCTTTCGTTTCTGCAATCAGAGCATGGACAACACATGAACCCACTCGCATCCTTGTTTTTTTTTCGCCACTTCGAGAAAACCATGCATGCCGGTAATGTACTCCACTGACCGTCTGTCGGTGTTGTACATCCATTGCCGGTTCATCTGCATCATATTAAGTGAAAAATATCCATGTTAATTCTACAACACTATCCCTAGGTATCCTTTTCTAATAACTAAATTAATAAATTCTATTTTCTCTAATATTAAATATAGCTAGCTAAAAGTAAAATTTATATAAAAACAAAAAAAAATCTTAGTACAAATGAATGAAAGAAGATAATCATAACAAATGAAAACTATTTATTACCAAATCTAAAGTATACTAATATAAAAACTACATCTCTTAGCTCTTAAATCAAATTTTCTATTTTCTTAATTATGGCATAAATTTTAAGTATAAAAAATATACACTATCCCTAGGTCTCATTTTCTAATAACTAAATTAATAAATTCTATTTTCTCTAATAATAAATAAAGCTAGCTAAAAGTAAAATTTTTATAAAAACAAAAAAAATCTTAGTACAAATGAATGATAGAAGATTATCATAACAAATGATAACTACTTATTACTAAATCTAAAGTATACTAAAAACCTCATCTCTTAGCTCTTAAATCAAAATTTCTATTTTCTCCTTCTCTAAATCATAACACGAAATTTAAACACAACAAATGAATGGAGGATGAAGAATAATACCTTAGCAACACCTTGGAGGTGAGAAAACTCCACAAATTGATGACGAAAAATTTGGGCAGCACCTCCCTAGGTTTGAGGCGCCATGGAGCTGAGAGGAGCTTGCTCTTTGAGCTCTCGGTGAAAAATGGTCGGGCAGGAAAAAAGAAGGGAGCGTGCTGTCGATTTTTTATAGGGGAGGCCTTTTGTCCTGGTTGGTTTTACCAACCGGGACAAAAGGCCTCTGAAGGCCGGCCCCGCCCACCCTTTAGTCCCGGGTTGGTTTACCACCCGGGACTAAAGGCCGGCCCCAATCATTGCGGTCGTGGAGGGTTGGCCTTTAGTCCCGGGTTGGATTACCAACCGAGACTAAAGGGTCGCCCCCCAAATGACCCTGTTGTTTTTTTAGTTTAATATATATTAAGGTCTCCAAAATTTGTGATAAAGGCTAATATTAAGGCTTAATCAATACTTTGGAGGTGAGAACCCTAATATTAAGGTTTCTAATAAATTAGTCACTGGCCTAACATCAATACTTAAAGTCTTAACAAAAAATATAAAAAAGTTCATACATCAATACTTAATTAAGGTCTTACAAACATAAAAAAGTTCATACATGAATACTTAAGGTACGGTCTTAACAAAGATAGAGGGGTGCATCAATGCACGACACATATTTCATACTTCATTCTTCTTCCTTAGATAGTCCATATAGTTGAAGTCTTCGATCTTGAAGTCGAGAACTTCAGCGAAATATGCCAGAGAATGGATCAGTGCACTCTCTATCGCTTCACAATTACGGACACATGGACTTCCATAAATTTCAAACAGTGGCGGCGAGGAAAACTAATATGGTCTGTAAAATGAAAGATGAGCCTGATACTTCAAATTTCTTGTTTGTATAGAAATTGAATCTGTGTAAGAAAATCCCACAACATCCATCACTTGCTCTAGAATTGCATGAAAACTCATTGCCGCAAAGGTTTGACCAAACATATCCTACAGTTAAGAATAATGTTATTACGACGCATTAAAATGCTGAATAAGAAGATTAAAAAAAGTTAAATCGTGCTCCATACCATGTCATGTTCATTTAGCCGACAAAGTCTCTCTGCGGTCGTGGTGACACTTTCTCCTTCCTCGAGTGACTTTATTTGAAAATAAGAGTAATCTGGCACAAAATACCCATTAGCGTTTAGTTGTTGTAAACATGCCTGCACGACGGTCCTTTCATAAGTCCTCTTAACCAGTGCAGGGGTACCCCACCCAACAATTGATACCATTTGGATGGGTTCTGAAGACAGTGATGAGTAATTTTGTCCTCGAACGGCTATGTCAAACGAGATTTATTTTTAATTGTATGCAATTGTTTGGACCGACAATGGCGCATTGTGTAACAAGAGGGGTACCACCTAAATTTTCAACAACATGTGCGAGCCACTGCAAATGATTGAGAACCTGCATTGTATGAAAATAATATTATTATTCGCGTGTAGTACGTAAACATCAAATTTATACAACGAAAGAATATTACTATGTTGGGACGAGGTCCCTGGCTTCGATCACCAGTAGGTAACTCAATCACACCATGGGTGAAGTGTATGCCTGGACGACGAGCCAAAGGTGGCCGGTCATCAAAACTGATTCCACGACCGCCGCCATGGCGACCTCCACGGCGACCACCGTGACCAGAATAACTTGCCATAGTTATTCTGGACTACTCTGTAATATATATAAAACAATACTTAAATAAGAGAATGCTTAAATCTATTCTATATAAATACATAATATATAAGACCTATTTTCTCATTTTCTAATAACTAAACAGATAAGTGCAAGAGCTCGTTCAGGTGCAGTGAGCCTGGAGGCGACGTAAGTCTGTACTATACCTTTTCTAATCACCCTGATCATTTAAGTACAACCTCACCTCACTATCATATACACACACCTCGCTCTCCCACTTACTGTACATCGCCAAACTACAGCCCTGCATCTCCTACCTGGCTACAGCCCAACATCACCGAGCCACGTATAGCCCCAGCTCATAGGTGATGTTGGACTGTAGCTAGCTAGGATGTAAGGCTACTGGTACAGAACGTCCAACCGACTGTATATATGGAAAAAAGAAAAAAAATAAGAGAATGCCTAAATGTATTCTAAATAAATACAAGAAATACTTAACAAAAATGAATTAAATAGGTAGGTAGTATATTTTCATTTGGTAATGACCATTTTTTTAATAAACTAACTTCTAATAAATTAAGCTAAATGTAAAATTAAATGCATCTCTCATCCAAAAAATAAAAAATCAATTATCTCTATAGCAAAAACTATAAAATTAGAGGATATATAAATCCCTATGTGAAACTATGCTTAAAAAATATGTGAAACTAAATACAATGTTAGCTAAATCTAAAACATCTGAAAACATCATCTATTTTCTCCATTTCTAATCATAAAAACGAAATTTAATCATAACAAATGAAGGATGAAGAATCAAACCTTAGCAACACTTTGGAGGAGAGAAATCTTCACAAATTGATGACGAAAAAATTGGACATCACCTCCCTAGGAGAAGAACTAGCTAGCTCTTCACAAACTATCTCTTAAGCTCTCGGGTGAATGAATAATGTGAGCTCGGGCAGAGGAAGAAAAAGGGAGGCAGGGATATATAGGCGCACCCTTTAGTCCCGGGTGGTATTACCACCCTGGACTAAAGATGAGACTTTAGTCTCGGGTGGTAATACCACCCGGGACAAAAACTTTAGTCCCGGGTGGTGTTATGACCCGGGACTAAAGGCTCACCCTTTAGTCTCGGGTCGTAACACCACCCGGGACTAAAGTATGGCGCATATAATTGCGGCTCGGAGCCGTTGGACGCCAGGCCTTTAGTCCCGGGTGGTATTACCATACCACCCGAGGCTAAAGGGGGGGCGGCGCAAACAGCCTTCCGAGGCCACGTCGTCCCAAAAGCATTTGTCCCGGTTCCAAAGTTGAACCGGGACAAATGTTTAGGAACAAAGGTCGTTTTTCCACCAGTGATAGGATGCACTTGGTTTGTTTTTATAAAATCAGGTGTGACATAGCTAGCTTTGTGGATGGAGGAGACAGGACTCACAAGAGACCAACTCTTAGGGGGACACTCTCCCAAAACTCGAAGGTGCTAATAGAAAGTCGTTTGTGCTCTAGGAACCTCTTATGTGGCCATAGCTGGTGGATCTCCTGCCAACGAAAATGTATTTATTTCATAAATGGTACATGGAGCAATCTGCTAAAGGACATGTGATGTTCGCTGCTCATCTCGAAGATCGTGATTTTTTCCGGGGGCCAGATGACTTATGGATTGAATTTGAAAGTCTATGGTTCTTCTACAATCAAGACGTTGTTGACAAATCGTTAATGAGTGCATGGGTTCTATAAGTGTTTCCTCTCATTTCTAATCGTAAATTAATTATGTGTTGTCTCATTGGATGTATTTTATTTTCTATCATGCATAATGGAGATTCAGTTGTGCCGGAAAAAAGGGTACTATCATGTCGGCTTCATGGACCCCCAGATTGTTAACGATACCATGTTAGAGAAATAGCTAAATAGGACAATAAAAATATTTTTAACTACATGGAAAAGCAGCATCACATGCCTTACGTACTTCTCTCGTACCACTTTGGGTGAGTCGATCATCCTTATTTTTCATACTTTCAATGCAACTTAACAATAAATACGTGTAACATCTTTGTTATGTATATGCATATGAATAGGTTCCACTGGATATTGATAGTAATCGAGATTGATAGAGGCGAAGTCACGGTGATGGACCCAAAGCAATACCCCACCTCAAAGTACCAAAACCTCGTGGATGCACTTCGCGTGGTATGGGCCCGCTTCGAAAAAAATCGGGATAGTTCAAGGAAGAATTTTACTTGTAGGACAAATTTCATGTAAGTATTCACTTTCATTTTATTTTACGGATTGATAACAATAATTTTATTATCCACAAGAAAATGTTTTAACTTATTTTTTCATGTTAAGTGCTTGAGACAGGAAGATAATAACAACTTATGTGGATACTACATTTGTGAGTTCATCCACAACTTCATAGTTAAACTGAAAGACAACACCGATCAAAAAGTGGTACGTAAAACATTAATTTATTGTTGACTTTTACACTTTAATTTCCACATATATTAATTTCTTAAATTTTATCTTGTGATTTTGCACGTGCCAGCTAATAAAATTGAGAAGCGAGATACTTCCTCAAGAACGAATACGAGCTATTCAGGAACAACTATGTGGATTTCTTTTATCTGAGTCGTAAATCCAAAAGAAGAATTTCATTTCGATGGAAAAAGTGTGGATAAACTTAATCCAATCAGGGATGATCCTGATACCTTTGGGTGAATCGTTGGTCACACTTTTGAGTTGTATAAAAGTTGTCAAACTCAAATAGTTGTACTAAGTGTAATATTTGTAATATTTATAATATGTGCTAGATCAATATCTATATGTAATATTATTTTTAATATATATATATATTATGCTACATAAAATACAAATACGGCTACGAATATGAACAGGAATACGAATATGAAGATGAATACGAGGTCAAATACGAAGGCAAAAAATATTAGGTAGGAAGCAGATTAGTACTGGGTAGAATTATTGCCCGGTACTAATTAAACTGCTCACCAAACCAAGCGGGGGTGGATGCAGTTTAGTACCGGGCAGTGTTACTGTCCGGTACTAAACTTCCCGCTGCGCCCGGTACTAATTGGCGTGGTAGTTAGTAAGGGGGGGGTGATACCGGGCAGGCGCTCGGTACTAAACCGACTTCCTACCCGACACTAAAACCTGTTTTTGTAGTAGTGACCTAAATTAAATGAAAGAATACATCAATAGATATATTCCAGAATCTTTTTTAATTACATAATTAGCTATTATTTACCATCAGGTGATTTCATGCCTGTACAATTGTGAGTCACCATCGACTCTTGCTTCTCCATTACAAACATTTTCTTCAAAATAATTAGAAGGTGCAGTGCCCGCGATATCCCTAAAATAAAGGGGTGGTCAAGAAACAGATGACAAAATATTTTCATACAGAACACAGGTTGGACTGGATGGCAACAAATGATAATTAGATAATCAAATCTTGAGCATACTGCTGAAAATGTGATTCATGGTACATTTGCTCAACATGTCGATCACTTGAACCTTGAGCATACCGAAGAGTGTTCCTATTTGCATCATGTAAACAAGAACCACTTAACCAATTATGCATGAAGTATGAAGCTGTGGTACTAGAAAAGTTATGTATAGGACCACATTACCATATTATAAAATGCGGAAGGTTCATTTCTCAAGGGAGTTGCTTGCTGCTGATTGGGATTATATATGTTCCAGGTTGAGTCATATCACCTAAACTGTCCTGGATCAGTACAATCAACTAAGTATCTCAAAAAGCATAACTTGAGATATATCAAAATGCTACCAGTAGGTAAACTTGTTGTAGCAACGTCCAACAAAAGACGAGCTATATGCAGGCATGCAGAGGCATACTGGCACACAATCATATACATGATACACAAGCAATACAGCTGGTTGACACACTGAAAAATCAGTTGCCCGAATATTTCAAAGCACAATTCGACAAACCCTTGAACATGTCAATTTTCCAGCAACCTTAGTTTACGCAGGTAAACTAATGATCAACAGTGGTTAAATCAAGAGACATATGTAAGTCCAAACAATCATATAAAACATAGCTGCCCCATTGGAATTATGTAAATTCTAAAAGAGAACCATTGAACATTTCTTTCCTTGTGACCCACCCACCTGAAACTACCTATTTGACATTGAGGAAATAGAAAACTTAAAAAACTTTAATGAAAAGGAGAAATTTATCTATATATAAGATGATCACAGTAGCTGATCAACTAAAACAAATTGAGATGTACCAGTAGTTTCATGACATTTTTTAGAGCCAAAATCCGTTGAGCCACATTCAGTGTCTCGATAGAATACAAGAAAGGGCATTTATAACTAGTTTTTTCCAAAAAATCATCTTGCCACTGTTCCACAGATATTATTTTTGCAAGTAAAAGACCCAAAACAAAACAGTATCAAACATTTCAGTATTTCACAATCTTAAGGATGCAAATTTGTGGGCACTTACATTTAAAGATCTGATCTTCCAATACAACTGCTGGTACAGCCGCTGAAAATTGTGACCAAAAGAAACTGTTATACCCTCATGGTACACAGTGAACAAACGTAACATAAAGGAACTAGTCAACAGGTCCAATTTTTACAGACTATGTAGGCATACTGCAGCAACGATATGAACTGGGGGAAGCACTAGAGGATAGGAGGAACAAATTGTTTTTGAAATTGAGCTAACTAAAACGCAAAAATAACTTCAGCTTTGTAAGAGATTATGATGGCAGCTAGCCATGTAACAAAAAATTCTCAAAAGTCATGCCATGAAGACTCATTGTAAACGAAATAGCAGCTAGCTATTGCCATACTAATTATTAGGGTGTTGGCTGGCTCAGCTGGCACATGGCGAAAGCCGAAGCAGACGCACGGTGGCACAAATTGAAAGTGACTCGGGATGGTATTTCATCACCAGACATAATAATCTCCCCATTTATACAAACACATCACATCCCAACTATTGTCCTATCCCCTTAGAATTCTGACATCCAATTTCATGTCATTATAAATTGTTTTCTGCAACTGCTAGAGCTTCAATTCCCAATAAATTATTGCCAGATTATATATAGGAGTCCCGATGTTGATATATACAGGTAAACATCAAATTCAAAGGACCGGCCTTCAAAATGAACATTATTGTGTCCAGAATCCCTAAGCAACATGGAGTGATCAGACTGGCACACTTTTATTATCATAACTCTGTGTGAACCTGTCACACCTGTTTTTCCAAAGAAAACCAAGTGCAAGCCTATATGCATGCCAGGATCAAGTTTCATGCATATAGTGACATATATAAGTGAATCACAGTTCAGTATCACGTAAGAAAAAGGGAGATTATCAGAGATTTACGCTTAATCCTGAAAACGAAGACACCATACTCCACAAGCAATCGACTGGGGGTTGCGTATGCCTAGCACCAGCAACATCTTCACAAGACTTCAAAGCAGCTTCCTCTTTCTGAGCAACATTGTTTATAGCAAGGGTGAGCACTTGTCGTACTCAGCAAGTGTGGGGAAAGAATGAATGCAAAGGCTTTGTAGTGGACTGGGCTATAAGCATTTAGCATTTTAGTTGGTCAAGTTTTATTAAGCAAACTGATTTACTAGCAAATGTAAGTTTATACCGACCCAGAGATTAACATAAGCATCATCATCATGAACGAGAGTAAATGCAACAAGTTTAATCCATCTTCCATAGTTTACTCATGTGAGGGTCCAGGCCGCCCTTGACCGTGGGCACGGCTAACTAGTTAGTTTTACACTCTGCAGAGGTTGTACATCTTTACCCACAAGTCGCGTAAAAGTCCCGAAGAACTTTAGACCCAACCATGCGATGCCGGCCAAGCATCATACCACACTACCGAGGTGTAATTGCATAGTGACGCTACGAGGCCTTTACAATGATTCCCTATCATGGGCTGCTCGCTAGGTTACCTGATCAGTGCAGCGCATAAAGCTCCCTAGCGGGTACCGTGTCTTAGCAAAGCCCAACTCCCCGCCAGAGCAGGTCTATACACCATCTACCGTCAGCCCCCAACCCCTTTCAGGTAAAGCATACCACAATACTAAAGTTTCTAATTACTTGGCCAAGACAGAGCCATATGTCTTGTGGTAGTACTGTTTTCCTGGGTGGTTCTCCATGTTCCGATTAACAAAAGTGATCTTGTTTAATGAAGGTATAACATAAGTAAATCAAGATTAACATTGTTGTTCATTAAAACCACCATGATCCCGGGTTTATATTTATGTTGGGTAGACATTCTGAGCAACTAAGCAAGGTCTACCCAACATAAATATAAACCCGGGTTGATCAAGACATAGGAATAAACAAAGCTAGTCAAACCTTAAACATGGGTCCCATCATATTAAATGTAGGCATATGCAAAGTGATTAAATATAGTTCTTAGGACAAAAGAACAAGGACACACTTGTCTTTAACCACAGAGTAGTTGCTCAGAATGTCTTCAACTTCACGCTCTTCAAACCTCTCGAACCACGTTCATTCTACTCGCATCAATCATCCAAAGCAAAACATCCAGAGCACACACATACTAGCAAACAAATGAACTAAATTAAAAACAATACACCAATCATCATAAAACATACTGAAAAGCGGTACAAAACTAATCTACGTGTTAGGATGAACACGTCAGTGAAAGAATTACCGAGATCGGAATTGAATTGGATAAGATATGGATTTTAACAAGAAAATAAGGATAGCTGATAACGGAATATGACATAAAAATGATGTCACCATGAGCAATAATCAAGAAAAGAAATTAAATAATAGATGGATTGACTGACGTGAGCAAGGATTTTTACAGATGAATAAATAATTGTTCTGTAGATGAAAGATAAGCTAAAAGATTTATGAAAAGAATTATAGCATAAGTATGATGTAAACATGATTGAGGCCAAAGGAGCTGATCGTGTCCTTCCTTCCTGTACATGCATACAGGTATGCATGCTGCATGCATGGCACTGTTTTGGTTGCATGTGATTAGTGAGAGATGGACGGAAGGGTGCATGACCGGAGGTTCTCACCAGCGGCGTTGACGGCGAGCTCGGCAAGAGGAAAACACTTGCTGGTGATGATGGCATGTGGCAACGACAGCGTTGAAGTTCTGGCGTCCGGGCTGGCTTCTCGCTGCAGTCCACACATGCATCATGCATGCACACAGAACGCATTGCACATGCACTTAGAGAGAGCACGCCTAGCAGTTTGTTGCCACCAGAAGTAAAAATATAGACCACTGCGCATATCTCTACTCCTAAAAAGTATGAAGTGGAGACAAAAACTTGTTCCTACTTTTTCCCCTCCCCCACGCGTCCGCCCTCACGCCCCATCTTCCGGTCGACGCCTCCGCGCCCTCCCCCGGTCCCACCCGACGCTCCGCATCCCCTCCGCGCCCTCCCCCCAATCGACCAATCCTATTTTCCCCTAGGGTTTCCACCCCCACGGTCCAATCCCAGTTCGGGTGCCGTCCTCCTCCTCTCCACGCGTCGCCGGCAACGCCGCCGCCCGCCCCTCCTCCTCTCCTCTCCACGCGCCGCTGGCAACATCGTCGTCCGCCCCTCCTCTCCTCTCCACGCGATGTCGAGTTCCTACTGGGGTACCCCCATGGAGGTCAAGGTCGTTCGCTCCTCCGCCGCAGCTCGCGCACGCTGTTGAGATCCATGTCGGGGTCACCATGGTTGTCGTCTAGGACCTCTCCTCCGGCGGTTCCCTTCTCTGCACTAGCACCGCCGCCACCTCCTCCGCGCCGCTCCCCCGCCTGATGGCGGCTCCTCCGGCTGTGTGCCTGCTCCGCCTGCAGGCCGTCGGCCGCCGCTGCATCTACATCGCCGGACACCGCCTCCTGCTGCTAGGCACCGCCTTCCCCCTGAAGAAGCCCTCAAGCTCTGGGGTCCCTTACCTGGAGGCCGACTCTGAGCCCTCATCTCTCGGTCCCTGCTCGTGAATCCCCGTCTATGTGAAGCATGGCATCTACAGGTAGCAAATCTCGTAGATCCTCTCGTTTTTTCATGTATCTCGCAAATTCTCACATAAATAAGATCTTATTCTCGTTTATCTCGTGGTGCTAGGTTTTGCTGACTGCCACTGAATCCACTGCCTCCAACCAGGAACCTGTTCGTGAAAGTTGATCCATTTCTTTGTGCCTATTTTTCTTCTTATGTGCAATGTACTATTTTTTGAATAGCGATAACCATACCAAAGTTTTTGGATCTGCAATCCTTTAGGTGATTATGTCGATTTTTCCTGCAATCCTTTAGTGGTGATGTCAATTTTTTCCTCTTTGTAGACAAATCCTCATTTATACAATTTTGGGGATGATTTGTGAATGTACTGCACTTAAACATTGCTATCGCTGCTTGCCATTCCCTTTTTTGGCAGTTCTCGTATAAACTAATGCATGTTGTCAGCTGTTAAAGAAACTCAGATTTAGGAAATAAATGACTGATGCTGAATTATTTGTCTCATGCATGCTAAATTGCTTACATACTAGGATTTGTCTGGTGTAGATTTACCATTCAGGACTCGGAGGATGCTTGAATTGGCTCTTCAGATTCAAGGTAAAGCCCTTTATTTTTTTGGTTTATTTACCAATGTATATAGTGCTAGCGTTATTGGTTCACACACTACTGGTGTTGCTAGCACAATGCTCCTCTTCCAAAGATGGGAGCAGTAGAAGCTATGCTATGCTCTTGTGAAGTTAAAGTACTTCTGAATACAACATCTGGTGGAGTTTATTAATAGATGAACGAAGAGTTTGAGATTGTTGGAATTGTAGTAAATTGCTAATTGGGCTATGCTCTTGGAATTGCTTCAGTTAAGTTCCAATATCCATTGTACATATATGCCTTTCCTACTATTACAATTGGTAATGTACATACATATGCAAATTTGAATGACCAGATGCAGTTGTGTTGCGACTATTTTTGCCCTTTTTAGTAACTAATTCTAGATAGAATAATAATTAAATTTGGCAGCATTGAAATATAAAAAATAGATTATATATCCCTTGCTCTAGAACAATAGGTCTTACAATTTACAAAGTACCTGAACTGTAAGGTTAAATTTCTCTTTTGCCTTTTGGTACAAGATTTGCAGTTTATTGGAATAAGTCAAGTTTAATACATTACTTCCAATTAAATTACTTCTTGTTGATATTTTCATTAAAGATCTGTAGGTACTTTGCAAAATAATTGGTATTGTTATCAGACTTAGGCATTTTTTCTCATATATGATTTGATTGATTAAAATTTTACTTCCTTATAATGAGGAGTAATGAACACAGGCAAGGCATATATTTTGATTGATTAAAAATTCACATCCTTTGTAGGTCAGATATCACTTTGTGGCTTTCTTTTTCAGTTTTGTACAGTACGGCCAGAGATGCTTATAGGATGCTTAAATGGTTGAATATAGTACTTGTGTAATTTGATCCTGTAGTAGATGTCCTGTAGGGGAAATGTAGATGTAATATAGTACTTGATTATTTAGTTAGTGCAGATGGAAACCATTTCTACTCCAAATCAAGCGGGGTCTGCATTGGTGATGATTGCAGGTGTATTTCATTGCCTGATATAAATATGTTTACCTCTATACTGCAATTTGATTGATGATATCTTAACTTTGATGTTCTTTCCATAAGATCCTGACTTGTTTCTCTACTAAGCTATCACCAGCACTACAAGTAGGTTTTCAACATTTTGTTCCTGCTTTGTTTTTGGACCTTTTTTTAGTGTACCCTGATTAGAAGGGGCAGGAAGGAATCATGGGTGTGGTCTACACATGACTGTTGCCAACCGTACTATGATTACTCATCGTTGAATATGAGTACTAATTGGAGCTTATCTCTTGTCGCTTGTTTATATCTTGGACACACAAATGGATAGATTTTGGTGTACGAAAACCATGAATATGTTGCCAGGTTGGTGTGTTGGCCATCTATGGTGAATTTTACGTGCAAGAAATAGATGTGTTGTTTGTACCCTTTGTATGAGATTGAAGAGGATGGGTCCCATTTCAAGCGCAAGAAATAGATGTGTATGAGAAAATCTCATTATGTATGTGTTAATCTCCTATCAAGTTCCATTTATTATAATTATTCACTACTTAAGTGGATTAGCTTGGTGTAGGCCTTGCACTCTTGTTCATATGACATCTCTTTTGAAATAGTGAAATATAATGTGGTAGTTGGACCATTAATGTGTATTGGAATGATATTTGGATTTTTTTGTGCATAAGAAATTATTATTGATTTGGGATGTATGAATATGTAAGACATGCTACAAATACATTTTGGTGTGGTTATATTTTTGTCATTTCCTCTCAAAAGGAATTTGTTTTCCCCGTAGCAACGCACGGGCACGATCCTAGTACATATACATATATGCACTAGGCAGGAGGAACGCGGATTAGATGCAAACCAGCTGAAAGACCGAGACCAGGAACGAACATGGTTAAATTGGAATGCTCACCTAAGATCAAACGTGAAAGGCGGAAACGACGATGGAGGCGGATAACGAACTCGACAAGATCTGGATAAATATGATATGCTGCTCTGACAGCAGATCGATCGTCACAGGAACGGCAACCTCGAGCTTCTGGATCACCTCGCTGGCTTCCATCGTGATCAACTCCTTCCCGGCGGCCGGCATAAGTGGAGTCATGGACAGAGAGATGCGGTTGAGAACTTTTGATGCAACACAGAAAGATAGATGAACTAGGAACAACAGATGGTAACTCACGTACGGGTTGGCCAGTTGGCCCCAAGCCAAAGATGACGACGGACGAGCGATGGCGAAGATTGAACTCGACGAGACGGGCTGCGGTTCGACCATAGCGTGGACGTGCTTCAACAGCAGATTGAGACGGTGGCCGATCACGAGCGACCATCATGCGTCCCGGTGAAACTCTTGGAGACGGCGAGCCTTGCCTGTGGTGGCAGCATGGTTGAGCAGCGGATCGGACGGCATGCCGTGGCGGCGCTGCGTAGGCGAGGGCATGAGGTGGTGGCGGCGGCTTCATCCTTGGCAGCGCGCGGCGCGGACGCTAGGGCTGTGGCTGCGAAGTTTTATACGGAGAAGAATTGAAAGAGTTTAGGTCACCGACGATACTTGTACGACGCGGCAGGAAACCAGAAGAGCTGGATGTGCTTGCGTCATGGTTCAATGCAGCGGCCGTACGTGCACATATGAGTTTGACCTCTGTTTGTTTAAGGCGAGCAGGAAACAAGCCTGGCCTAACAGCAACAGGGGAAAAACATCATGGACATCAAAACTAGCTAGCTGCTTGGGTCGAAAGAAAGAAAAGAATGGGCCGAGAGAGATAAAGCAAGGAAATAAATAAAACGTGGCTTGGATCTGAATTGGTAGAATATACGGCTTTTCAGCTGTAAAAGAACAGATACCTTGACACTCCTGGAATTACGGAGTTCCTTGATTATGGCTAAATTGCAGAAGCTCAAAAGTTTCAGCCATGCAGACAATGAGACAGGTGCTCTGCGAGTTCCGTGGCTCAAAGATAGTTTGTGACACTATGAATCCAAATAAAAATATTTGGAACTCGTGCAAACGATTTTAGAACATTTAAAAAAATTGGATTTAGCTCTAGGAAGATTGAGAATAAATGCCAGAGAAGGCTGGAAGATTTTTGGAGGAACCTAAACGTTGTCTAGACTCATTTTTAAATATTTTGCACTCAAGAAACACTAGGATGCATCGGCATGAATGCAACACTCACACCTTTTTATTTGATTCAGAAAATCAAACAAGAATTTTTCCTATACTATATTTCCTGTAAAGAAAATAAATGTTGGGAAAATTTTAAAATTATGAGAAAATTGTTATTTAGTCATTCTCTCTATTCACATCCTGAAATTGGAAATTTCAGGGTGTGACAGAACCTTATTCAACATGGACAACCCGGCCCATTGGCTAAAGTCAGATGATTAAAGTGATAATCTGCATTTGTAGAATTATTAAAAGTGCTTATTTTCGTCGTCATCTTTTCTTTTTGGTATGACAAAAGCTCAAATTATTTTAGGATATAACAATATAATGGAGACATATAATTGCTGGCGATCGGAGCCAAGAATCCTATACAAATTAGAGGTCAACTAGTGATTTCTTTTTTACAATGTGTGTGCAAGTAGTAGTAATCTCAAAACTAATTTAATATATATAGCAAATAATACACTTGTACACAATATTCTAATGCCACCATTTATATACTAGAGCTAGCTATGCGCAAGTTTAAGCAAAAGTTTAGGATTTATGCTTTTGCCTAGCTTATTAATTAGCCACAAGGCACATAGACATGGTTTAGTGGCTATCGTTGACTATACTAGCAATGATCTCAAATTCTCCAATCGTGTCTAACGGGTAGAAAACCAACTTTCCGTCCTGAACATCAGTACTGGGTATTTTGCCCCCCGGTACTGATGTCCACATCTGTACCGGGTAAGAAGGGAGGGCCCCGACGCGCCCCCAGAAAGCCACATCAGTACCGGGCCGTGACTGGAGCCGGTACTGATGTGGCACATCAGTGCCGGGCAGTGGCCAGCCCCGACACTAATGTGGAGCGGCCACATCAGTACCGGCACCAGCCAGGGCCCGGTACTGATGTGGGCCACATTAGTACCGGGTCGTGTCTAGAACCGGTACTAATGTGACCTCTCCACATTAGTACCGGGGCTAGACACACCCCGGTAATGAAAAGCACACATTAGTACCGGGTAAAAAATGCTCTGGTACTAATGCAGCGACACCCACCGCCGTTCCCTCCCCTCGTGACTTAGAAATAATATCTCACCCCTTCCCCGCTTCTTCATTCTCTCAAGTCTCAACCACTCATTCTCCCCTTTCTCTCTCTCCTTCTCCTGGATCTCACGCCCTCTCTCTCTTCTTCTCCTGCAGGGCGCAGCGTCCAGGCGGCGGAGTGGTGGCGGCCGGGTGCGGCGGAGCGGTGGCGGGACCAGGCCGGCGCCGGCCTCCCGGCACGGAGCTCGCAGCCGCCGGCGCGGGGCTCGCGGCCTCCCAGCATGGGGGCGCGCGGCCACTCGGTGCGGGGCTCGCGGCCTCCCGGCGTGGGGCTCGCGACCGCCGGCGCGGGAGCGCGCGGTCTCCCAGCCCGGGACGCGCGGCCGAGGCGCGGCGGCGCGTGGCCTCCCGGCGCGGAGGCTTGCGGCCGCCGACGCGGCCTTATCGGTGCGGGGCTCGCGGCCTTTCTGGTGAAGATGATGGTGTTGTTCATGTGATGCAGCTTTGATTTTTGAGTTGGTTCATGTAAATCTGTAGAGTGATTCTCTAATTGTTGAGTTGTTTTGGGGATCTTCTTGTATTCTAGTAGTTCTTGTTCATGTGGATTTTTGAGATCTACGAAATGTGTTGAATCTGAGTTAATGAATGTGTGTTGTGAATGGAAAAGGAAAAAAGGGAATGAAAAAGGAAAGAAACGATGAGGAAAGAAAAGATGACGGGAATGGCGACGTGGTTCCCACATTAGTACGTCACACGACCCGGCATTAATGTGGCCGTCCACATTAGTGCCGCCTTAGCTGTACCGGGTGGTCACCCGGCACTAATGTGGGTTGCCACCCAGTACAGAAGCCCCTTTCCCTGGGCATCAGTAAACAAAACACCGATCATTGCTGCCCACAGGCGGTGGAACAGGCAGAGTGATTGCAGCGCTTGCCAATGGTTCTTCACCGCTTCCTGCAGGCCTGCCGCAAGCCTCAGTGCAGAACGAAGAGACAGAGCTTCGATCTCTGCCGAGGGCGGCCTCGCTTCGAACCCCACCAAGTTCTCGCTTTCTTCCCAGCTGTGCTACATGATTACCACAGAATACTACTGAATAGCTACTTTGAGTTTTAATCCCCGACGTCTCCCGTTCCCACCAGACATTGATCGATACTCTCAATTTCCACCGGATGCCCTTTAATGTTGAATTGTTGATCGATGTTGCTATCTTCCTCCCCATTTCTTGTTCGGTTCTCCATGGCGTCAACAAATATCTATACTAGATCAGAGGAGGTGGCAAGGTTTAGCTGCGAGTCTTTGATCTAATAGGTGCCAATAATGTTGCTATCTATATGTATGCATATAGGAGCATTGAGTAACTTGAACTATATAGTACTTCACCTATCAGCAGTATGTATGTAATTGATTAGGCAAAATAGGGCCCTTCTGTAAAATCATGCGTGCATATAATTTTCTGCATCTTCAGATCAAGGTAGCACATTCGTGGAACTTCAAATAATATCTTCTCTTTCCTTGCCAATCGATCTATGTATTATGATTTGTGCCTACATGTTTCACTAACGCAGGTCATTGGTCACATATGTCAATGAGATAAATTACTGGAACAATGCATTGCAAATAGAGCAGTGGGATCTTAATGCTTTCTTGACTGCAACAGTCTGTTCACACACAAAACACGTTTTGGTAACTTACCTCAAACAAATCGTATTCTTCACAATAAACACATCTAGAGCCATCAGCCAATGCTGCGCTTGCCAATGGTTCTTCTCCTCCCCCACGCAAGCTAGGCAGTTCTTGTCTTGGCCTTGCCTAGCTTAACCTCATTGGTGAGCGAAGCGGCAGGGCTTCATCTATGCTGAGGGCCTCGCTTCTGACCCTGCCACGTCGGAGGTTCCTTTGCTGCTGCGGTACATGACTGATATGTACAGCTCGTGCGTGTTTACTTTCAGCTTTGATTTCCCATGTCACCCGTTCCCACCAGACATTGATCGATACTCTCAATTGCCACAGGATGCCCTTTAATGTTTGCCTTGCTCTCTCATCCTCCCCCATTCTTGTTCAGTTCTCCATGGTGTTAACAAATATCTCGATCGAGCAGGTGACAAGATATATAGCTATGAGTCTTCTGCCTGATCAAAGAGCTACCAATACTACTATTTATGGATGCATACAGAAGCATTATTGAGACTTGAACTGTACCAGTACTTCTTCAACAACCATTTTTCCAATATTAGTCAAGACACAGCAGGAGAGTAATTGATTAGACAAAGTGTTGGCACCGTTTTTTGACACATAACGTCAAAGAAGTAGAAAGGGCTACAAGAAGATAAAGATTGAAAAAGAAAAGAGTAATCGGCTGAGGTAGACATTGGCCGATTAGTAATGGTCAAACAGAACCCGCCAACGGTCAACAACGGGATCGGCTGATTGAGGAAGAGAAAGAGGTAAAAGAAGGATATGTCAAGGAAGGAAAGGAGGCTTAGGCGGGTCAACATCGGTTGGAGACGGGTCAAAAGTAGTCAAAGAGTCCGACTCTTGCATGGGTAGTTTGTTTTTAGCAATTATAGTTTCTTTTTGGTCAAGTAAGCCTTGTCATAATCAACTAGGAGTTTGATGTTCTAAGGTATAAGTAGCGACCCTACGTGATCGAGAAAATTGTACACACCAACAAACACAAACATTTACTCTTTTCCTGCAATTTACTATTCAAGTCGGTGACTTCGCCAAAAAGTTTTCTTTCTTCTTGTTTCTTCAAACGTCGTCCTTCAAGCTCGTCAGGCTGCATCAACTGATCTCCGGCAGGCTTGTAAGTACCGTTTTATCGAGTAATTTCTAGGCTTTAACCTCCGGGCGTATCATTGTGGTTTCGTCTAGATTTGTTCACAATTTACCGATATCAGTTAGATTTGCAAGTTTCGTACCAATTCTTGTTTATTTAGCTTTTATCACCAATTTATCCCGTTCGAGACTAGATCACATCGGCTATATTCGTTACGACATTGGCGTATCGATTGCACAGCAGATCAAGATTCGTCTCGAACGCTGCTGACATCACCAAATTGGCTGACATAGCCGCTCTGAACATACTTGCACTTCGGCTGGCTGATTTCGCCTGCTCCCGTATCGGACGATCAGGCTGTTACGTTGTGCCCACATGGAAGACTCTCATCGGTTCTCTAGCCGATTAACCCGAATTTAATTATCTACTCTCTTTCGGTGTCAATCAACAGGTCAGGTCGACTGTCACGTCTTGTCACATCCCGAGGATCCGTTACGTGTTGCTGTGAAGAACTTTATTCTGTTTTTTGCATCAACACAAAGATAGAAGGTCCTTTTGTAACATCAAGCATTTCTATTGTTACCTGCGCTCTCGAAAAACAAGGTATCATGTACTTTGATGGAACTTCAATAATATCTTGCATTTTCTTCAAGACTTAAAGAACTGAGAGATTTGCCAATCTATTTTTGAAAGGTTCATGACTTGTGCCTGGATCTTTCATTAACTCTGGTCTTTGGTCGGTCACAAGTCAATGAGAAAAATTACTGAAATACATAACAAATAGACTAGTGGAATCTCAATCCTTTCTTGATCGCAATATAGTCTGTTCACATAAATACGTTTTTTAGAATTGTGTATATCAAACAGACATATTCTTCTCAATAAACACAAGTGTCGAATGCTATATTTCACTTGCTTAATTCAAATAAACATGGGAAAATGAGTCAAAAGAAAGCAACATAAATTTACTACCAACATATATAATGTTTTCTCTTATGACCCTAGAACATAAGACTTGATTTTTTTTCCCAAAACAATCTTGCCAGAAAGATGAATGATCTATATAGTTTACTACATATTTTTTTAGAAAAAGGAATTGTTTTGCAGCCTCTGCGACCGCACACGGCCACATAGTTCAGTGGCGTAGCCAAGGGGGGGCTGGCAGGGGCCATGGCCCCCCCTATGGCTTGCAAATCTCCACTAAAACTTCAATTTTAATCAAATTTTTTAGATAAATTAGCATTATTGGCCCCCCTCAATGATGAAAAAAATTAATTCCTGGCTACGCCACTGACATAGTTTACTGTAATATAAGCTTGTATTCAATTTTAGCATGTGACTTGTGCTAATGCTTTTTGCTGCAGCTCCAACCCATAAGGTGGAGCAACAAACGCAAGGCTAACTTACATCTGCAAGCGCAGCAACCAACACACAAGGAGGCTCAGTGGCTTCAGGAGCTCACGTCCTGCGAGAATGCTAGTGCAGTGCTCAAGGACCGGAAGCTAAGCAAACCAGTTAACTCCGCCCTAGTATACCATTACTCCTGATGCATCCCACTCTCACTCCGGTGAATCTCATCACCCTGCTGCTTGGGTGTAAGTTTCTACTGCTATTCTGGACTGCTGGTACACTGCACGTATATGTAATGAAGCTGAAGCAGTCTCACAATTGCATGGACGCAGAGTGACACGGGTGTGAACGATTTGGGTACTTTAATTTGTGTCTTTATCACACCATACATCGTCTCATTATTTATAACCTGTAGTATTGTAAAATCCACCGTTCAAAGTCTATCATCCCTGTCGTGCATGCCACCATAGATTTCTTTCAGCTTTATCTTTTTTTTTCTCTCTCGTGAGGACTAACTTGAAGACTCTAAAAATATACTCCATTTAATAATAGTAAGATATCATACATGTTCTTGCAGACGTAGTAATTGAGAGATTTGGCAATCAATCTGTCTTCGAAAGGTTTATGATTTATTTGTGCTTACATGTTTCATTGATTCAGGTGTTTGGTCACATTTCAATGAGACAATACTGCAATGCATGATCATTCCAGCCCAAATTAGAAGCTGTTTTTCCTTTTCTAGGTTCATAGATGTTAGCGATGGAGGGAGTAACAAATGGAGCAGTGCAGTCTCAACACTTTCTTGATCATAATAGTGTGTTGACATAAGTCACATTTTTTGTAATTTAGTAGGCCAAACAATCACATTCTTTACTATAAACACAACTTTTCAATGTTGTTTCACTTGCTTAACAGAAACTACGAGAAACCGAGTCAAATAAAGCAACATATAACACTTAATATTTTTCTCTAGAACAATGCTGCCAGCAAAATGATTGATTTGCAATTTAAATGTACTTGCATATATAAGCTCATATTCCTCACTTTGGGTTTTATTAAGTTTTCCTAGTTTGTGATTTGTGGCTTTTTTTTTTTTTTTTGCAGCTCAAACCCGTAGTGGTTTTTTACCGCAACAAACCAAGTGAAGCTACACTGCCGCACACGAGGACACAGCAACCATCACGGATGGAAGCTAAGTGCTTCCAGCAATTAATCACAGTCCTGCTAGAATGCTAGTGCAGCGCTGGAGGCTCAAAGTCTAAGCAACTGAGGAAACTCCAATCTATACCGTTACTCCTGATGCATCCTACTCTCACTGAGGCGAGGCCCCATCTCAATCATCACCCTATCGCTTGCTTATTGGGTGACCAGCGGCACTCGTGGTCCTCCCCATAGGAGCTTGTTAAGCAGGTGTGCAAGCTTCTAGCCTTCTACAGCAATCCCAGATGTTGGTTCTGATGTTTCACATATATGTATTATGAAGATGCCAAAGCATTCTCACGCAGTTGAGTGGTGCAGTGACTCGGGCGTGCACGTTGGGTACTTGGTCACCGGCCATCTCGCTCTTTATAACATGCAATTTTGTCAAATTCCCCGCTCAGTCAGCCTTCCCTGTTATGCATGCTACTATAAATTGTTTTTGTGCAACTCATAATTAATTATCTTTCCATATTTTCTACCAGAATACCAAATCGTAGAAGTCATCATACTCCGTATGTTGATGTCCATGGAGCTCAATTTGGAAGGATCGGCCTCGAATATAAGAATTATGTTTCATTCCCAAAGCAATGCCTAATGCGGTGGATCATACCACCAAGTGGTGGTATAAGGTAGAAGGTATTACTTCTTTTTTGAAATGGGTAAATCTGTAATTATATAAAAAATATTTATTTTGAGTACTGTGATTTTTTCTTCTGAATGTTGTTTTCTCATGCACAACGTTTTTCACTTTTCCACCGAGACAATTTTTTCAATAATACCTCTATACCACCTATGTATATCATCTATACCACAAGTGCGAGTTTTAGTGATATACAATTACCCTCAACCATCAGATTCTTTCATACTAATCATTTTCAGATAGTGGTATAGAGTGGTATGGTGCACAGTAAAAGAGCCGAAAAAATAAATCAGTAAATGGTATTTCTCCAATGAACAATGACTCCATGAGAGTCCAATACTCTATCCTATTAATTTCAGAGGGAGAGGACACTTGTGCACCCACATGCCACCGTCCCGTGGTCTCTCAACTCTCATCACCAAGTGTGTGCAGCGTAAATATCGTGTTTAATTACTTGGTCTCATTTGGTGGAGCTCGAGCTTCCCTAAAATGAGGAGCTACTTCTTTTTTTTTTTAGTTTCTCCATGTAAAACGGTTTCGACTTCTATTGCTTTAGGATGGACACGTTTATAACCACACTATTTGGTTGGACTTCAGCTGGAGTCGTGCAGGAGAAATCGGTGCCCTACCAAAGGAACCCTCACACTCACACTGACTCTTCTTGTACACTAATAATAATCGGACACGACTTCGAGAGGAGGAAAAAACAACAACCATGAAGCCAAGTGTGTGAGCAACATCCCCGTGATGTTTAGTCCATCTTTGTTGGTCCAAAGAGCTTTCATGTTTCAGGCCCATGGCCAAATTGCAGTACTCCCAGTTGCTACTCGTCCTAATCCAATGGTGTACAGGCCCACAGGGTTGCGCATTACGCGTTGTTAGAGATGGCAATGTGTGCCCGAAACCCGAAACCCGATGGGTTTTTGCTCCATTAGGGCACGGGTTTGAGTCGATTTTTATACCCGTGGGTCTACTAATGGGCAAAAAATGAGACCCAGTGGGTTTGTGGGCATGTGTTTGGGAACATAAAACCCAAACCCGTGAACCCATGGGTTTTTTTGACCCGACTATATATCACTAAATAAGCTAATATTCTTAGCTTACACCTCAATTTTAATGGCTAAACCCCAACTCTTACATGCATGCATTATTTCTTACCATGAGTTTAATTGTTAAACGATTTATACTATACTTTATGTCACTCATATGAAGTGCTTTGTTAACATGTGGTGTTATGATTGGATAGCTAATACTACATTTTCGTTAATTTACATCAATATTGAATGTGTATGTTTCAAATTGTGAAGATATACATGTATATTACTTTTTCTTGTTGAATTGTGAGCACATGTATAGACGTATATGTCGATTTTCTTGTTTAATTTGATACCTACGGGCGACCCGTGGATACCCGTTAACCCGATGGGCATGGGTTTGGGCACAAAATTAAACCCGTCACGGGTCATGAGTTTTTTAATGGACGGGTTTTGTATTCGCGGGCATGAGTTTGAGATGGCAAAACCCAACGGGTTTGTGCCCGTTACCATCTCTACGCGTTGTGGTTGCCCGGAACGGCGAAGGCGCTTCTCCAACGGTGGATGTATATATGTCCACATCGATCAAGCAGCTCTTGCCTTTTTTTTAAAACAAACATACTTATATTAAATCACAATAGCCACATTACAATTAAGTCCTCAGAAGAGGACCGAATTACAACAAGGTCCAGAAGGCAAAGTGAAGCTTGACGGTGATGTCCATGGCGAAGGAGGCGAAGAAGCCGTCGGCGGGGGGAGGGGGGTCGCAGAGGCGTCCAGGACGCATACACCTGGGCGGTGACCGCGCACAAAGCGTCGGTTGAAGCGGGCCGGTGAAGCCGATGTAGGAGAAACACACCGACGACCGAAAGATTCGGTTGGAGATGTCGCCGGAGATAGAAGAAGCGGCTTAACACTAGGATCCCGGGGGGGCGGCGAAGTCGAATCCGCACCAGGGACGAAGCCATCTTGATGGAGGAGCAAGCTTCCAGACCAAAGACTGTTGTGGGGGGAGGCAGAGGCGAGGGCGGTGGAAACCACAGCGAAAGGTGAGAGGCGGCCAAAGAGCATCACAGAGGCCCGATCCATACTAGGAAGGATCCGATCTACTGGAGCCACAAGCAAGCCAACCTCTACACCAACCGGATCTGGGGCAGCGGCGGCGGAGGACCAGCAGCAGCAGGGGACGGAGGAGGGCGGAGGGGGAACTGCTGGGAGGGGCGACAGGGGAGATCTTATTTTATTACCACATACCTGGGCGGTGACGAAGGCGGCGGTGAGAATCGCAGCAGCGACTCTTCCACCGGCGACGGTGGCGACGACGACGAGGCGGGACGACGCCATAGCGGCCAAGCACAAAGGCACAAGACTAAGAGCATGCTTGGATCCATGAGACTAATTTTAGTCTGACTTATTTTAGTCTATTTAAGGGGCTAAAGTTCCAAGCACTCATGACTAAAGAGAGACTAAAACTAGTCTCGAGACTAAAATGTTTTAGTAAGGGGAACTCTACTAAACTTTGTTTTAGCTCTCTCTCTTCATTTAAACTCATAGAAATCTGTAACATGCCCCATCTATTGGTGGGAGAGGGAGAAAAGGGAGAGAGGGAGAGAGATAATTAATACTCATTTACTATATTTTAGTCTCTTTAGGATTTGGATTCAAGCATAGGTAAGACTAACAACTTTTAACCTAACTAGTTTTTGTCATGGGACTAAAAGGTATCCAAGCACCCTCTAACTACAACTACTAGAGGAACTACTAGCTACAGGACTGGGGGCAACCCTGCTGCGTTTGAGTCTTCTCGGCAGCTGCGCTACAAGATTGACGTGTGAACAGCTGGTTAATCTGTACTTTCAAGTCTAATTCCTCATGTCTCCCATTCCCACCAAACATCAACCGATCGATGTTCTCAACTGCCACCGGATGTGTCCTTTTAATGTTTGATGTTGCTCTCATCCTCCCCCATTCTTGTTCAGTTCTCCATGGCGTCAACAAATATATCTATATAAGAGGAGGCGGCAGGATTTAGCTACGAGTCTTCGACTGATCTAAGAGGTGCCAATGTAGCACTATTTATATGGATGCATATATGAGCACTGAATAACTTGATCTGTGTGCTTCTGCTTCACCAACTAGTTTAGTTTTTTTTCCCAATATTAATGGAGACACGGCAGGAGAGTAATTGATTAGGAAAAAGAGGGCCCGTCTGTAAAATCACGCGTGCCTCTAATTTTCTGCGGCTTTTCAGATCAAGGAAGCATATTCATGGAACTTCAAATATATCTTCCCTTTTCTTTCAGACTTGAAGGTATCCAGAGATATTCCAATCTATCTTTGAAACCTAAACAGTGTATGGCAAACAAACATATTCTTTACAGTAGACACAAATGTTCGATGTTATTTCACTTGCTTAGCAGAAATTATGAAAAACCGAGTCAGAAGGAAGCAACACAAATTCAGTACCAACAAAATGTTTTCTCTATGACCCGATTTTTTTTCTAGAACTGTTTCCAGAAAGATTATTTACCTATAATTTACATGTTCTGCATATCCCTCAGTTTGTGTTTTATTCAGTTTTTTGCTTTTGACTTGTGCCGATGCTTCACCAACACACATGGAAACTCGGTGGTTATAACAAAGGGAAATTGGTCTGTGGCACATCCTCAATAGCAGGTTTGGTACCCTGCACACTTTACTTCTTGATTTGGTCCCTGAGACATCTCTGTTGGTTTATTTTGTGTGCAGCACATTGGTCTCATTAAACAATTTCTTTTGTAGCTTGGGAGGTGAGAGAGCATCAGGTAATAAGACTCAAATGCCCCTAGCTTTGTAACAGAGGCAAAGCCACCTCCCTGCCAGACCATCGGCGAACCTTCCACCCACAAGCAAGAATACAAGATGCCCTTATCTTCCCCATTAGGAACCCATGACAAAATCCAACACCTTAATCGTTGATCTCGTGCTGTTTAGCCGGCCCACACCACGCTCAGGATTCGGGGATCGATTCGACGACATGCTTGGGGATGAAATCGACAGCGATCCGAAGAGGACGACGAACCTGCGGCCGACCAAGTGCGGTGAGGCGCCGTAGCAAGGAAGAAGATGCAAGAAACAATAAGAAGAAGCAAGAGGCGACGGACGAGCATCTCCTTACCTGAAAGCTGCGGGTGCAGGCGGACGGAGTCGCACGCGTGGACGCAGGCACGCGGACGCAGGCAATGGCGCGAGACCGCGCAGCGTCCCCGGGCGCAAGGGGGCCGCCTGCGGCCGGCGGCGCGCTTTGCTTCGTCACGCCCTCGCGGGCAACGAGCAGAGAGCGGACGGATAAGGCCAGCGCTGTCTCGGATGGATAGTTGAGTTTGGTCCGGGGTATTTTTGGTCCTTTACTATTATCGTGTTAGCTCTTGCAATGGAAATAGAGTTGTTTAATTGACATGGTGTGCCTCAGGCAAAACACTGCTTGGACGGTGTCTCAGGGACTAAATCAACGAGTAGGATGTGCAGCGTACCAAACCGGCTTTTGAAGATGTGCCACAGACCAATTTCCCTATAACAAATGTTGATATGCTAGGCTGATAGTGCCACACTGGAGGCATGAAGTACCATCATTCCCGAGTCCTGATGCGTCCCATTCTCACCGAACCAATGACCGATCTTGTCACCCTCCTTGGGTTACCCAGCTGGTCACCAGGCCCCCAGCCATGTCGCCATTTACTAACCTTGCAGTGCTGCCGAATCCCCAGCTCAAAGTTTGCCTCCCCTGTCATGCTACTATAAATTGCTCTGTGTAAATGTTGGAGCTACCAAAGTTTTTCTTACCAACTCATAAACTCAGGCCCGTTTAGTTCACCAAAAGTACCAAATTTTAAAAAAATAGTGTCACATCCAGGATTTGAACCCTGAGTGAGAACCCCCAGCCAGTAGTCTTTACCACTCCAATTATAGATGAAGCTAAAATTTGAAGGATATTGACTTTGGATATAAGAAAATACAATGTTTTAGATCCCCGAAGGCCAAAGAACTGTGTGGTGCGATCAGCCGTTGAGAGAAAAAAAAATACATCAAACAATATATGTCGTCCAATGATCCAAGAGAGTCCAAGACTCAGTTTCGCAAATGTAGGATTGCTGACCGTGCGGAATTAGAGGCGAGGAGACAGGCCACCGTGCGGCTCTCTAGACTCTGCGCCATGTGCGGGCGTACTCATTACTTAAAATTTTGTACTCCAAAAGAGTGAGAAGCGGATGCAAGTGTTCAGCTAAATCGCTAAGGAAAGAGATTTCGAAAAGATTTAAGTTCCTAACGGAGATTACTCTTCATACCAGAGCAAGAACCAGCGTCTGCAGTTTCTGAATTCTATCTCTCCTGAAAGAGGCACGCAAAAAAATTCAGGATGAGAACAACTTGTAAACTTGCAGTTTTCAGCTATAGTGGGGGCTGCAAGTCTGCATTTTACAGCACCACTGCATTGAAACTCATCATAGATTAGGTTATGGGCGTCGATGTCGACTGAAATCAAGCTATCCACCACCCCACCATTAACCTTGGGCATGCTGGTTTTCCCCAGGCAACAATCTCATTTAATTTATTAGTTCTCTTTGAGGGGAAAACAATGAACACAAAATGTACATGAAGCCAAATAAACCAGGTTAACAACGTGCAGATTTTGGAGAAGAAGACACAATGTCTGATTAAACATCTATGTGGTGTTTCGCATTGCATTGCCATCGCCCCCGTTGTAGTATTTCAGCCTTTGTATCCTCGTCTCTTAGTCCTGGCCCTTGGCCTTCTCACTCCCAGGTGAACCAGGGCAGATGCCGAAAGTTAGCATCATGGTATGAATTATTTCAAGTTCTAGTTCCCCATGCATCCTGTTCCTACTGCACCGATGTTCAATTTCCACCACCTGATGGCACTCAACACGATCATTGTTTGCAACGCCAATAGTGTCCGGCCTCTGCCATTCTTATTCAGTTCTCCATCACTCCAACTAAACTCGGGAGACTGGCAATTGTTTGTTGAGTGTCTTCTTCTGAATGTTGATCGGGGAGATGCCAAGAAGTTATTTATGGATGCATGTAGGAGCATCGAGTAAACTAAATTGAAATACTTCACCAACCGTAGTGACAGTTATAGTACAATGGCTAGTTTTAAATTTATCTTCTATATACCTTATCAGTGGATGAGTATATGCCTACTGGTTTTGTGTCATCTTGAGAACATGGTAGCAAAGTCAAAGAAATTTGAATGACGCATGTACATTCAAAAGTCATGATAACATGAGATTTGAGAAGTTGCATGTTGCTCAACACCTTTAGTTTTGGAAGGCAAAATAGGCAATCTCGTCCTTGAACTTTTGGTAAAGAGTCGACTTCGTCTCTGAACTTTTCAAAAGGCCAATTTAGTCCTTAAACTCTTGTGTTTCGACTCAGTTAGATCCCCTCCGTTTTTCCGTCCGCGCCGTCTGTTTCACCGTGACGGACAAACAGAAATTACCGCCCCGAGGTGTCTGTCCTACGCCACCGCGCCACTCGACCTTGGGGAGACCGTCAAGGACGCAGCTTTTGTCGGCTTCTCGGCATCCACGCAGGAGAGCACGGAGGTGCACGCGATCGAGAGGTGGAGCTTCTCGACCGCATCGCCGGCGCCGGCGCCCGCCCCACCGCCGGAATCCCCGCCGTTTGAAGCTCCGCCGGACGTGAACCCAGTGCTTCCTTCGCCGCTGCTCCCGGGAGTCACGACGCCGTCGCCGCCAACAGCAACGGTCTCGGCACCGACCAGCTCGATCTCAGCGGCGAGCGCCCCGTCGAACACCGTCGCGGGGAATGCCAGAGGCTCGCCACGCCCGCCTGCGAACGGGGCCGTGGCCGGCGCCGCCACGGTAGGCGCCTTCATGGTGGCCTCGTTTGCGGGCTTCGCGCTCTGGGCGTTGGTGTGCCGCACGAGGGCCTGGAAGCGCACGGTGCTGGCGGTGGCCACGAAGCGCGACGGCCTCGCGTCCGCCGCGGGAGTTCAGCTATAAGGAGCTGAGCGCCGCCACGCGGGACTTCGACGCGTCCCGCGTCATCGGCGCGTTCGGCGCCGTGTACAAGGGCATCGTCCCTGACACCAGCGTCATGGTCGTCGTGAAGCGGTGCACGAACGCCAGCGCCAGCGCTAATGGCGAGCAGGGCAGCAGGCGAAGTCCGAGTTCCTATCTGAGCTCTCCAGCGTCGCTGGCCTCCGCCACCGCAACAAGCTCCGCCTCCAGGCTGGTGCTACGAGAAGGGTGAGTAAGATTCTGCTGGTCTACGACTACATGCGCAACGGCAGCCTCGACAAGGCACTGTTCGAAGCCTCGGCGCCGGTGCTACCGTGGCACCACCGCCGCGAGATCCTCGTCGGCGTGGCGTCGGTGCTGGCGTACCTCCACCACGAGTGCGAGCGGCGCGTCATCCACCGGGACGTCAAGTCCAGCAACGTCATGCTCGACGAGGCGTTCCGCTCGCGGCTCGGCGACGGCTTCGGCCTCGCGCGGCAGGCGGAGCACGGCGCGTCCCCCGACGCCACCGCCGCGACCGGCACGATGGGGTACCTGGCGTGGGGTAACTGGCGTCGGAGTACCCGCTGACGGGCCGCGGATGGAAAAACAGATGGGGATGTAACTGAGTCGAAACACAAGAGTTCAAGCACTAAACTGGCCTTTTGAAAAGTTCAGGGACGAAGTCGGTCCTTTGCCAAAAGTTTAAAGACGAGATTGCCTCTTTTGCCGTTTTGGAACAAGTGATGTCGTGTGCAGCTCAACACCAAGTTGTCTAACATAAGCGAGTGAATTTTCACTGTACGTCCATGAACTTATCTCCCATTATCTCACCTAGGTTCATGTACTCCCAAACTCGTTATCTAGGTTCTTGATATATCTAAAGTGCAGTCATTTAGGTCCATGGACATCCATGAAAGCACTTTTCGCCCATGAGTATTATAAGGTACAAATTAATGAATACACACTTACTCCACTAGACGTACGTGTGTTGGGGAATCGACCATTTTTAGTCACCCTCGAGTCGTCGGAGGAAACACAATTTTTCTATAATCGCGGTTTTCTCTCGGAAGCGGGTAAAAGTTTTCAGCAGGCCCGTGTCTCACCCCAGGGCAATAGGGGTGATGGCCAAGGGCCCGTGACACAAAGGGGCCTAGGATTCTATACGTATGTATGTATAAATACATGTATATCTTCATTAGAGGCACAACTAGCCTGCAGACAGAGGCACATTGGAAGCTTGGAAATAAATTGTTGTTTGATCCCTGGCGGCAGCGCCCGTCCATCGGTGAGTGCATCTTTAATTACTTACTTTACCTACCAGTTAGCACCTAGCATGTTATTAACTTGATGTCTTAAATTTCTAGGATTTTAAACTTCTAAATTCCAATGTTACCTACAAAGTATTTGATGAGTTCTCAAAAAAGAAAAAAAAAACAAGACAAGATTGTAGTATTGATATTATTTTCCACCAGAACACATATTATTAGTACTACATTTTTTCTTTTTTATATTGCAAATAAAATTTATGTTAAAGGGCTCATAATTTTTTGTTTGCTCAAGGGCCCTCAAAAATGTAGAGCCGGCCCTGGTTTTCAGCAAGATATAAGATTTATGATGAAAATATCAGGGATTTCACTGTGCGAAGTCCATGGAAAGATACTCTTTTATGTTTATTGAGTTTTGGTAAAGTTGGGTCTTTGTAAAATCTTTGTTTGTTTGAGAAATAGAAGGAAGTGACGTCATTCTTGGTGAAAGATCAACGAGATACGAAGGTTTATGAAAAACATGAAGTTCCTCGAGAAGAGTCTTTTCTCTTGTTTTTACAAGAAGAGAAGTTGGTTGGAGGATCAGAATTGATGGGACAAATTCTCAAGACTAAGGACTGAACGGGGCATACTTCGGAACCCAAGGAAATACAAGATATGCGGATTCTTCCTAAAGTGATGTCAGCATCAATAATGTTGACGTCTGTCCAAGCGAATATGATGGAAGGAAAGAGAAGGAAATCTTGATCTTGAAGGGGAACTACGATGTTTGAATCAGTCAATGGTGTGATCAAGAAGGTAGAAGAAATGTGAGAAGCTTGACTACGCAAGGGCACACTTGTAAATATAGAAAGTGATTGCGTGATCACTGTGGACGTATTGTACCCCGGATATTCTCCAAATATGCTTTGTAATCAGAGGTAGAATCAGAATGTAAAAGTGACCTCTGGGCACTATAAAAGGAGCTCCCTGTCTCCGTGTAAAGGGATCCACCTTTTAAAAATGAGAGAGCACACCTTTTCAGAATTTTTTTACCTTTTCTGTTCGGCTATTTTTCAAATAGCCAACAACTCGCTAGCTGCTCCTCCCCTACAAAGCCTTTTACGTTTTTTTTAAATTGGCATGGTGGTGCTCTTAGAAGTTTTTTAGTGTTACAAATTTTAATACACACACACACACATATATATATATATATATATGGCAAGCAGATTATTTAGAAAAAAAAATCAGGACATGTTTAGTTAGGAGAAAATTTTGAGCTCCTTTTCAAGACCTATTAGATGGATTAAACATAGACTAATTACAAAATTAATTACACGGATGGACGAGAAATCTCGAGATAAATCCATTAAGTCTAATTAATCGTCATTAGATATATTGATTACTGTAGCACGACGTTGTTTAATCATAGCATACTTATGCTCGGTAGATTTGTCTAATTAGGCTCGTTAGATTCGTCTAATTAGGCTCGTTAGACCTTATTTAATTTTTTATGAGCCTGCCCCTAGGATGAGTATTTCCTGATTACTGGAAAGAAACTAATTGATGAATGGCCAATGATGCAACAGATTGCAAAAAAAAAGTGATGGAAAAATTGAGAAGCGAGGTTCCACGAATGGCGCAAAAACCTCCCGTATGTAAAACTATTTTGCCATGGGTCTTCTCAATTTTCTTCTCAGCTACTGAGTGCCACCAAATTTAACTTCGATTCCTCTGGTCACTTCAACTAGAATTTCAGTCAACAAGAGAAGAAGTGGAGCGCACATCCTTGGGTGATGTGGGCACAGCCGCACAGATGACCACAAACGATCAATTCAGGCTGTTCAGCTTCTCCCGTCACCATCGTAAATCTGATCAATTCAGGCTGTTCAGCTTCTCCCGTCACCATCGTCCCTTGAACTATGGATACAGCAGTGTCACTACCCCCATTAATGATCGACTGATCTAATAATTCTGTCATTTCAATCTCCTAACTGCCTCTGCATCGATCCTCCGCGTGTAGCAACCTATGGATAGATGTGCAAGCTATTACCAAATCTTTATTTAATTTCCTCTACAGGTTCGAGTGTTGAAAACTGGAGAATGGGAGCACCAAAAGATTGTTGAAGGTGGAGGTTTAGCCATGCATATAGGTGGTGCGTGCATCTATGGAGCAACATACCCAGTCCGGGCGGTGGGCGATGAGCATGATCGATACATTTTTCCTTCAGCTCATGCTCTGTTCAGGAATGTCGCGACCCTCTAACAGTTGCCCAATGCCACATCAGTAGATGCCTGCACTACATTTGAGTTTTCATCTACAGCTCGGGTTCCTAATTGTAGCGAATATGGTCTCATATGCCATTTGTTCAAAGCTTAATTTTAGTGATTAATGATAACATGATCAATGAGACTAACCATATTGTCTAGCATGTCTTTGTAGACACTTCTAGGTCCCAAAGATGCAAAAATATCATATATCAAAATGAGAAGATAGTATATTTTTCAAGGGTCAAAACCGCGGAAGAAAAAGAAAAGAAATGCCACCGTCGGATGAACCGACGGTACCCTTGGAAGCGGCGTCGGTGCAATCACCGGATGAAGTGGTACACTACGTGAAGACTCAAGACAACATGATGATCACCGGATCAACCGACGCCCCCTTTTCTAGTTGCGCCGGATGAATCAAGAGACCAAGCAAGCAGGAATCTTCAGCACCGGATGAACCGATGGTGTAGCGAGAGTTCATCCGGCGACCATGTATTTGCTAACAGAGACGTTCGGGCGCAAAGTTCTTCAGCACCGGATGAACCGATGGTATAAGGTTTTGAGCGACGGTTCATCCGATGGCTGCGAAGAAGCTAACAGTAAGGTTTTTGGCATGAAATTCTTTAGCACCGGATGAACCGACGGTAGGAGAAGGAAGCCGTCGGTGCAAGCGTCGGAGCAATTGTGTCAGAGGATCTCAACGGATATGTGACGTGGAGGGGCACCAGATGAACCGCTGCCCTGGAATTCATTAGCATCGGTTCATCCGGTGGTATGAATTCCTGCAGCTTTTAGCCAACGGCTCTTTGGACGCCTTGGGCTATTTATACCCCCTCTACTCACCCATTTGGAGTTGCTGGATTGTGTGGAAGTGCAGAGGAGTTCAAGACACATTGAAGATCATATCCAATCCATGCAAGTGCTAGATTGCTCATCAATAGACTTGCACATATTTTATGTGTGTGCTTAGTGCTAGGCTTAGCTTAGAGTTGAGTGAGTGCAAGGTGTGCCTACCTTGTGAGGTGATTCTCCAGTGGATCAAGTTGTACGAGGTGTGCCGGAAGCCTTGGATCCTAGGTGGCTCTCCGGCAAACGTCTTCGACCCTCCGGCTTGGTGTGGAGCGGCGAGGACACTTTGTGCGGGGGACGTGGAGACGGCTCCTTAGTGGAGGCGGCATCAAGGTGACTAAGGGAGCTTAGCGAGTGCCTTCGTGGCGAGCCTTAGTGGCAAGTCAAGTGGTGCTCTTGGGAAAGACTTGGTGACCGGGAAGCAATACTCTTGTGTAGAGTGCTTCAACAACGTGGACTAGGGGTGGCTTAGTACCTACCGATACCACGGGATAAATCGTGTGTCAAGAGTTTGCTTTCTCTCATCCCCTTTACGTTTCCGCATTACTCTCTTGCAATCTTTACTTGTCTTTACTTTCCTACAGTAGTATCTCGCTAGGATTGGATATAGGTTGCAAAACTTGTTTTGGGATGGGAGTTTCACACTAGAACAACCTTAGATGCACATCTAGATAGTATGTTCTAGTTTATCATTGATGCAAATAGTGATAAGCAATAGGATAAATTTTTAAGTCGCCTAATTCATCCCCTCCCTCTCTTAGACTACGGGCATCCGATTCCTTACACTAATACATCCCATTTCTAACAGGTTTTGCGCGGAACAATGTTGGGAGCTGGGGATGTCGTCACTGCAAAGTCCTCGTTTCCAGTTTGCTCCTACGCATTATATATTCCCCTAGTAACTTATCTGGCGAGTACCTTATTAGCCTTAGCTCATATGCTAGACAAGTACAACAGTGTAGGAGGTGTAGCTTATTGCTGAGCTATGCACTCTTGTGTTTGGAGTTACAGCACTTAGGGTCCTTTTGGCACAACTTCATCGGCAGCTTCGCAAGCTGTTTTGGGTGAAGTTGTGCCAAATGGTGCAACAAAACAGCTTCTCCCCCAAATCGCTTCCCCGCCTCCCTAAATTCCCGCTCTCTAGAGCCGATCGACCGAGGCGAAGCTGCAAAAGGGCAGCTTCCCCTGCTTCGCCTGGGTGTTTCCCACACTTGCCCTCGAGGGGCCCGCGCGGCGGTGGTGGATCCTAGGCCGACGATGGCGCGGCGAGGTGGCGAGCCGACGGTGAGGCGTGGGTCGGAGGATTTACGACGACACGGTGGAGCCAAGCGGCCGGCCGGCGGTGTCGCGGCGCAGAGGGGCCCGCGGCGCAGATCCGTGCGCGCCGCCTCCATGGGCGACGGCGAGGCCCCGGCCGAGGAGCTCCGTGCGGCCGCCTCCATGGCCAGCCAGGGAGCTCCGCGCGGCCCGCCTCCATGGGCGACGGCGAGGGCCCGACCTGGGAAGCTCCGCGCGGGGGAGGATGCTGGTGAGCGCAGGCCTGCGCGGGGGAGGACGCCGGCGAGCGCAGCGCAGCGCGGGGGAGGATGCCGGCGAGCGGTGCGGCCGGCCGGCGGGGCCGGAAGGAGCGCCGGGGCGGAGCTCGGGTGAGCCGTGAAGGCACGGGTGGATACAGGATAGGGATGAAATGAGTGGATAGGGGATGTTCGAGATAAATAAAGAGAGAAAAGTTGAATAGGAAGAAAAAAGGAAAAGGAAAAGGAAAAAAAGAAAAAAGAAGAAGGGTATTATAGGTATTCCACTCTTTACACAGGCAGGAGAAGCTGTTTTGCCAAACGTTCTTCTGAAACGGTTTCAGTTTCACCCCTAAATCCGCTTCACCAGCACAGCCACCGCCGAAGCTGCCACAGCCACAGTCGTGACAAACGGACCCTTATTACCATCATCACATAAATACGATGGTTTGGGGTCCATAACTCCATTTTATGCCTGAAAAATCAAATTAAGGTACTATGGTTCTTAAAAACAGCCAACTACTAAAGCTTGCCGGACAACAGGATAGTGTCCAAAGAATTCCTAGAAGCCAAAGCTGTTTCGGTATCTGAAGCCCTACCAAACGGTCCTGTCGCCCTGAGTCTCTGTAATTATTAGAGGATGCGGACACTCAATTTCTCAGGAAACGGAAGCACCATTGGCCAGTGACTGACATTGAAAACATAGGACTATAGGAGGCATTGATCTGTGCTGATGTAACACCCGTGTTTGTTTAAACACCACTGCAGTTCGCCAGTTCACCACAGCTTGAGCACGGGAAACACAGCGCATTTGACTTCCGTGGCAGCCGTGATTTACTATAGGGGGTGTTTAGAAGTCAAAATTAGGATGCAAAATTAGAAGATTTTACACGGATTTTGAGCTGAAAAATACTGTTCTGAACTGAAAAACACTGTAGCACTTTTCGTTTGTTTGTGGTAAATATTGTCCTACCATAGCCTAACTAGGCTCAAAAGATTCGTCTCGCAAAGTACATCCAAACTGTGTAATTAATTTTTGATTTCATCTACATTTAGTACTCCATGCATGTACTGACATTTTTGATGTGATGTTTGATGTGATGGAGAATCTTCTTTTTGCATAGTGTATTTTGGGAAGTTAGGGTCCTAAACAGGACCATACTACAGCATGTCTGTCAGTTGTAGCTTCAGATTTGATTTCGCATGCCTCGCATTTCCAAAGCAGATCTCACCCACAGGTCGCTCAAGCTCGCAACACACAGCCTCCCACATAGTCCTCCGGACTTATTCATCCTCCCACAGAATTCTATCGACTAAAAGTAACAAAATGCTAAATATGTGGGGAATAAGAAGTCAACTAGCATACTGAGCAAAGGGATTGAGAATTGAGACAAAACACCAAGAATATACTTACTTTGATGCACTAGGATCGTGTTGACGTAGGTCATAAGTTATATATACTTTCTCTAAAGAAAAGCGCAAGTCAACAAATGACTACCATGCCCCCTGTTTCAATGTTTTCACCTAGAACTAGTAGGAATCAATAATATCTTAATTTCTTAAATACGCCAACATCGTGTGGTTATTAATTACTATTGTTGTCGAAGGAGCTACGGACGGTTATCATCATGCAAAACTATATAGGAGCACCCCACTCAAGAATTCTCTCAAACCTCACGCAACCACATCATCACCTAGACTCCCCTTCTTCACTATGCCTTCTTTAATCAGTACAGCAGCACACCCGCAGCTCAAGTAGCTCCACACTCACTAAGGGCATGTACAGCCCGTCTATAACCCACGTCGGTATGCAGACGGGCCTCGCTTTGCCTGGCGAGGTGACGCCTCCATCCCGTTCTCCCAGGCATAGCCGACGGCTGTCGGCGTGTTGTACGACATCGTCGTCCCAATGCGATGAGCCGCTAGGATCCTACGCGCATGCGCTCTCCTCTCCCCTCAACTCCTCTGCAGGCTTCGCGCACGGTAGTTTCTCCCGCCAAATCTCCCAGCTCGTTGCAGCCCCACCGGACGTAGCCTCGTTGGCACCCTGGTCGGCCGCAGCCCCAGGAGAGAGAGAGAGAGAGAGATCCGCACCGGGGCGCCCACCTTCGTTGTCACTTCCCGACGAGGGAGGTCGCACGCCCTCGCGCAGCCGCTCCACGACGAGGGAGGTCGCCACTAGCCTCACACTGCAGATCCCGTGGGGGAGCTCGCCCGCCCTCGCGCCGCTGCTCCACGGCGGGGGAGCTCGCACGCCTACGCGCCCTCGTGCCTGCTTCTCCACTGGGTCCTCCACTGGTGGCAGGAGAGGGCGGAGGCGGCCAAATCAACCCTGCCTGGTACGACCCGCCACCGTCGGGCGGCCTTGAGAGAGGGGGAGAAGCGCCGACGGGGAGGAGGGGCTGCAGATCCGCCGCTCCCCCACCTCTGCCCGGAGCTCCGCCGCCGCACTGCTCCCTCTCCTCCTTCTGGCCTTCCGCCGCCGGACGGGAGAGGCCGCGGCCTCGACTCCTCCGCGGCCGCGATCTTATTGTTCAGGTGGAGCTCTAGGCTCGTGGCCGCGGTGGTGCTCCCGCCGGTGACCTCGTGGTGGTGGGCGTCGAGGCCGGGGAGGAAGGCGTGCCGGGGAGGGGCCGGCTTGCCGGCGGAGGGAGCCAGGCAGGGTTGGCTGGTCGCATCGTGGATATGGGCGGGGAGTGTGTGGTGGAGAGCGAGCAGAGGGGAGATAGGGGAGGTGGTTCTTTGCGCCGCTACACCGTCGGTCGTCGCCGCTGCGAGCAGAGTGAGCAGGGGAGCAGAGTGAGCAGGTGAGATAGGGAAAAAGGCATGAATGCAGGGATGGAGTAGACAGAGGAGGTTCGATGGGAGTAGAAGGAGCTCATGCTCCACCAAAGCTCTACTGGGAGTTGTGATAATAACGTAAACAAATGTGTTGTGGAGAAATTTTGGTGTTTTACTTATGCCTTTTTTTCACCTATTGATGTCATTAAATATTTTATTATATTAGACAAACACGTCACAACTATATATGTGTAATTAGTTATTATATCCATGATCTTTTAAAATTATTGTAATCATATTTTTTATTTATGCTTGATAATATTCTATCCAATAGCCAAACAATAGTATATCAAATAGCCACACAATGATATGCACAAATACATTTGTAATTGATCTTAGTTACATACAAAGCATTAAACAGTTTACAGAAGACCTCTCTATCTGTGAGTTGTATGAATTATCTATACATTTGTCTGCATGCTAAAATCAAGTTTCTGCAAATAACTAACCGTCTGTGAGCTGTACATACTCTAATGATGGTAGATAAACAGACTCCACTCTTCTTTATTCTCTACTCAGCACAGCGTGCCATTCGGTGGCAGCTCAAGCGGCTCGGCACTCATTCTTCTTTATTACTCTGATCACCGCAGCTCTATTACTCTTCTTTATTACCCAGCACGACAGCTCTTGGCAACTCAACCGGCTCAGGAGGGCACCTCAACAGGCTCACAAATGGTGGTAGATTAAGAGCCTCCGTTCAGTCAAAATTAAAGGACAACCACCCTCACCATGTGAGGTCTTTTTCGGTACACAATAGCACCTTGTACCACCACTTTAAAAGGACTCGTATGTAATAGGAAAGGATCTATTTGTAAGGATCGGACGGTTGAGATTAATTCTGTACCACCGGGTTTTTTTGTGTGGTACGGGTGGTATTCATAGGTGGTATTGGTAGCATATGTGTATTATTGGAAATAGAAAATATTTTTGTTGTAATATATGAAATTGGATATATGAAATGATTTAGGTATTGTACTCGTCAGCGTATATTTTTTTCAAATAATATTCATTCACCAAATTACCATTTTACCTACAGTAAAAAACTGGCAATACCACCGTACTACCAAAGAGTGGTATTGTGTACCGAAAGAGAGCTCCACCATGTACTCCCTCCGGTTCTCTAATAGAAGTCGTTTAGGACATGATTTAGCCTACCAAGGAGTCATTAACTAGGGGTAATTTTTCCTCCTTTGCCCTTAATAAATACGGTGGCAAGTGGTTTACAGTCACCAATCTATTCCTATCCGAGTGGCTAGCGCAGCACTTTCTAGGTCGTGGGTCGCGGGTTCGAGCCCCTGTGATTGAATCGATGCATGCATGCGCGATTTAATAGGGGTACTTCCGTCTAAAACGGACTCTAATCCGCAGGACGTCTTCTATTATGCACCGCGCGCCTCCGTCCAGGACGACTGGTATTTGGGAACCGGAGGGAGTAGTCCTGCAGCCGCTCGCCTCCATCATCATTGTGTGCCACAGGTGCGAGAACAACCTGCAAGCTCTTCTCACGTCGCCGTCCAATGCAAGCGGGGAGTAGCGGACCAAGCCCCTACGAGAGCCCCGAGCTAAAGCTGACCTCACAAGGCATCGATGGCCGTTTGGTGCATGTCCTGTCGGTTCGTCTTTATCTCAGACTATCTCCAGCAGCATTCTGCATCTGCATCGCATATGAAGCAAGGAAAGAGATGGAACAGGTGCTGCAAAAGCAAGAGGTCTCCAGCAATCCCCCCCGCAACCCCGCATGCATCCGGGCGGTAGTTGATTTCCGTGAGGAGAGGGAGAGGATTGCGGGACCTCGTGGAGCTCCTCCGCACCGGCGAGCTCCTCCCCCGCCAGATCCGGAGGTGAAAGAGGAGGAGCAGGGGCGGAGCATCTTCCTCCCCGCGCGAGGACGAGGGAGGCTGCCGCCCACCCCGGCGGCGGCGGCGGCGGCGGTGATGACCTGCGGCCGCAGCGGGAGACGGCGAGATCCGGCGAGCTCCTTCGCGCCCGCTCGACCGGCGAGCTCCCTCCTCTCTCCGCGGACGCCCGACGAGCTCCCTCCTCCCTCCTCCGCGCCCACCCGGCGAGCTCCCTCATCCCTCCTCCGCGCGGCGAGCTCCCTCCTCCCTCCCGGTCGCCCCCTTCATCTCTGACTCCCTCGATTCGGTTGCGCGGTGGCGGCCATGGAGGTCCCGATGGCGCGGATCTGCGACGTCCGCCCCTCCACCTCGATGCACTGCCGCCGGATCCGGCCACCGCGGGCTAAGCCGTGGGAGAGAGATGCGCCCGGCCGTCGTGCGGAGGCGGAGATGGAGCCGCGCCGGTAGGCCTCCTCCCCGGCGGGGTTGAGGGCGAGGGAAGGAAAGGGAGACAGTCGCAGGGTCACGGAGACGGGCGGAGGCGAGGGAGGAGGAGGGCGACGTAGGGAGCCAGGGAGGGAGGTGAGAGAAGGCCGTTGGTTTGAGCGACGCCCGAGATATCCCAGGAACGAATGAGCGACGGGGGAGGCACGACTGCGTTTTGCAGCGCACGATGCAGTAGCTGCTGGAGCTGCAACAGTGGCGGTTCCTTCTTCATTTTGAAGATGCAGCACGCTTTGCACAATCTGGTGGAGTCGGTCTGGTGACCTGTATGTTATATGCTGAGGTGACCGATCTGCATGCAGGTACGGAACAATCATAGTAAACAGGGACGGATCCAGCGATGGGGCGGGCGGGGCTGGCGCCCCCCCCCCCCCCACCGCTGGAAATTCAGTGGAGCTCCCCTTAAGCCTCTCATGCAAATTTGAGGAAGAACAATGAATGAGGGGCTAGAGGAAGAAAAAGGAGAAGAAAACTCCTCCTAAATTTATTCCTAGATCCGTCACTGATAGTAAACTAAGTGATATTTCATGATCATTTTTTTTGTCACCTATCTTCTTTTGTCAAAACGTAAGGTGTCACAATGTCATGTTTACCTTTGGACTTTTTTGTTTTGTATTAATCAGAATCGGTAGTGATTCGTAGTTTACCGAAAGTCTCTTTCAAATCTAGCGGCGATGCGCGGAGAATTACCTAGTTTCTTAGATGTGCGATGTGGTCATGGATCGAGTGCTACGAGGCACTAATTACCTGCATATATAACAATTGACTTTCCCACGCTCTTAATATATATTACAGTAGCAATGGCATCTGTGTTCACAACTTCACATAGATATAAGGGAATTCGACTATTATTTTGTGGCAGTAGTTGGCATCACGAATATGCAAATAATGTTCACCTACTTGGGGGTGATTTGAAAGACCTGGACGGCTGGACCTGACTAACACCCCCGGCACACGGTATCACTGAACCGGGGGGGGGGGGGGGGTATGTGCATGTGCGTGACCACCTACTTTGGCTTTGATTTCCGATGCCTCACACTCGGAAGTCGCAGTCGCAGCAGGTCTATCCCACCTTAAAGGGACGCGTCGATTTGGAGGCGGTCTGCCCCGGCGGAGGTCTTGGGCCGCGTGTAGGTGAACTATGAACAGAAGAAACCACGCCACCTACACGTAGAGAGAACATAAAGTACTCAGTCACATGATATTCCGTATTCCACATGTGATGACAAATGAGTAGTATTTTTAATTAAAAACATAAATCAGTATTCTAATGAGGACCCTAGAACATTTACATCATCCTCATTTTTTTCCAACAAAATTTACATACTTTTCCATTTATTCGCATGACATGCACAAATGTAAGACAGATTTTTATCTCAAAATAAAATAGATTTATCCTAAAAGATGCACAAAACAAAAAAAAAGATTTGTTCCTCTTTTTCTACATTCCTTCGTGCGCAACTTCAGTTTGCAAAAAGAACATAAGAACTAAGAAGCATATCTTTTTTTGGTAAATATTCTATGCAAACCACCTCTTTAGTGGAAACGTGAAAATCACTTTAAAAATCATACTTAGAAGTCTCTAATTTTTTTGAAATGATCCATATCCATAATTTATCCATAGGTGTACTTTATTACAAAAGGTGAGATGCAAACTCATTTTCTAACCTTTCAAAAAAAAACTCATTTTCTAAAATTCTTATGAAAATGGCAAAGTTCAAGTGCATGTGCACTAGAATACACATGTTTTGTCTTCGGGTGCACATGCACTCAAAATTTGTCATTTTTGCAAAAAAAAAATTATACACAATGGATGTGCATCATCTCAATTTTTTTTAAAAAAATCTCTAAGTACGGTTTTAGAGAGTTTTCACGTTTTCATGAAAAAAATGGTTGCTCAAAATATTTACAACGTATTAACTTTATTTATTTATTATTATGCGAGGAAAACATAGTACACGGTTGTACTTCGGGATAGGAAGCGTCGGAGCAATATCTCTCCTCCGGTCCTCCCACTCCCACTCACTCATCTCTCCCTGTCTGACATGGCAGCGCTAGGGCCTAGGGGTGCAGGTCTATTTTTTTTGTCGCTTGGCAGAAGATTGAACGGCTGTAAACACCACCGCCGCCGCACACCGTCGCCAAAGTGAATTTCCGCACCTTAAACCACTAGACGCCTTAGAGGCTTAGACTGACCGGCTCCTGCATCCTCAAAATGAGGAAGGGATGGGAAATATTCCAGCTCCAGTAGGAACCGCAGCTGGTGCTGTAAAATGCAGTTCGCCCTCCCAGCAACCGCATTCTCGGGGAATCTCTCTTCTCCTCATCCCAACGGCTGCACTGCGCGGCTGCCTTGCTCCTGCCACCTCCAGCCCTCCGGCGACTAGGCGCAGCGACAGCAGCAAAGCGAGGCAGGGCCCGTCGGCCTCCTCCTCCCCATCCCCGCAATCTTTTCCTGTGCGACGGCGCGACGACCTCCGGGGACCGGCCACGGCGACCTCCCTCTGCCTTCCCCCCCGGCCACCTCGATCTGGAGGGAGGAAGGAGCAGGGCGGAGCGGGCCACTCCATCTCCTCCTCCTCCGTTCCCCACCACCTGCGTCTGCCACCTCTCCTCCTCAAATCTCGCCTCCGCCGACGACCCCTGCCGCGAATCCGCCCCCAGATCGGCGCGGGTGCGCCACGTTGATGTCCGACCATGAGGGCCTTGCTGCTGCTCGCGCTGCTCCTGGCGGCTTGTGCCGCGGCGGTGCAGGCGGCGGGAGGGCGCAACTCCTGCTGGAATGCGTCGCCAAGGGGCACGGCAACGACACCGACGGTCGGGTGTGGGGTGGGGACGAAGGCCCTCCAACCTCGCCGTCGTGGCATCCGCCTCCGGGCAGGACCCCTCGGTCCTGCATGTGTCGTACCTCATCGCGCGGGTCTCGGCCTCGCCCTTCACCTCCTCCTTCCTGCAAGTTCCTCAGGCTGCACTTCTACCTCCACGCGCTCCCCTCCCTCCTCCGCCTCCGGCCACCGCCCGCTCGATCCCAACACCTGCGGGAGCACAACTGTCTGGGTCGTTGCGCGAAGGGTGGGGAACACTGCTGGAGCCGCTCTTCTTTTGCAGCACCCGTTTCTCCTCCCTCCTGCTGCAAAACGATGTTTTTTCCAGATCCGCGACGGAACCTGCTGGAGATAGTCTTACGTTGCATTCTCTTCCATTGTTTTCTCACCCAAGCTCCCAAGCTGCCTACTAAATTTAAAGACTCTTTTATATATGATGGACCAATCACCCTATACCATTGCTTGAAAAGGACAATCTGCTACTAACATGGCAAACAAGGCGTTAGACTGCTTCGTAGCTCACAGCTCACAACCATGTTTGAACATATATTAGCAATTATGCCCGTGTGTTGCTACAGTTATATATATGATATCATTTTTTGTTTTCGCTACTGTAAATAATATAGGATAATTTTTCAGGATGTTCCAAAATGTGCTAGGCTTTAGGGAAACTAAAGGTAGGTTAAATATAAAACGTGGGATCTAGAACCATTAATTAGGAATGCAAGACAGAGCATAAAAATTTACATAACACATCTATTGTATTGCTATTTTTAAAATTAAAAAATGCATACTTATATTACCTTTTAGAGGTATATAAAATAAATAAATAAATAGAAATTCTATAATGTATTTTATCATGAAATAATTTATAGCTGTGGAACAATTTTTTCAAGATGTTTCACAATGCGCTAGACCATAGGGAGACTAAACATAGGTTAAACATGATTAAGCATTTGTGTTGTTTTCTTATTATGCACAGATTAGGAGATAATTTCATAAATGAAGATCAAACGTGGGATCTAGAACCATTAATTAGGAATGCAAGACAGAGCATAGAAATTTACATAGCACATTCTATTGTATTGCCAATTTTAAAAATTAAAACATGCATACTTATATTACTTTTTAGAGCTATATAAAATAACTAAATAGAAATGTTGTAAGGTATTTTATCATGAAATAATTTATAGTTGTGTAAACGTTCAAAGTGGTACAAGGCCAATGCCAAAAAAGATGCAACACGAATATTATTTGGTTTAATAAAGATAAAAACAAAATAAAAGGAAGATATCAACAGTAGACAGCCCATCATTTATTTATTTCTTGGCCCAGTCAGCCTACCACAGCACAGCCTGCCTGCTCTATGCCCAACAAAATAGAGGAAGGAATTAACAGTAGACAGAGTTGTTTGTTTCTTGGCCCAAGAGCCCACCACGGACCACCTACCCTCAACCAGCAGCGGTTCGGGAACTGGGACCTTAATTTTCTGCCGGTTCAGGAACGGTTTTTATGTAAAATCTGACGGTTCAAGCGGTTCGAGTCCGGTTTTGCTCAGGATTTTTTCTGCCGAAGTCGGATTAGATGGCGATTCGGAGGTGACGGACGAAAAACAGGGCAGAAACGTTCCTCTCTTAATATTAGGTAGAGATATGTATACTTGATCCGGATGAGCAAAGTAACATATAAGACATCTCGTCCAGGTATTCGATGTCCACAAAACTGGCGGTTGGCGTCTTCCTCTTTATTTACACGAGGAGGTGTGTTATACACGAGGACCAGAGGACTGGCAATAATGTGTTGAAGTACTTCCAATGTTGGACAGATGAACCCTGGTTCAGGTTCTGGTTCTCAGCCAACACAACGTCATGGTTCTCCTCACTGGTCATCGGCAGGTTGCACAAGGAGAACTTGATCACTTTTACAGAACATATCACCCAGAAGAATACCGTGATAGATGCCCAACAGCCATGTGAACTAGCGTAGTGGAGCATGTCTTGTGACCCTCTACACTGACTCATCTGGTTTCCGATGCCTCCTACTCACAATAGATTTTCTCCAATATTTCTCCTATCAGTTTTTCCAGGTAGCTAGCTACTGGTTAAACAGAGAACAAAAGGGCTATGCTATATATATGCAGCATGCACACACAAATACAATATATATACTGTGTGCATGTGACTTGTGATATGATTTGGGGTTAGTAGAGTGACTTATTATTAATTACCGACACTGTATCTATCCCTGGCATCAATCGTGCCTACTGTTTGTGGTCTGTCCTCGTACAAAACTATTATGTGGCGGTTGATGCATGTTAAATACATGCACATGCAGATGGTCACTACTCACTTGGGGGTGATCTGATGGTTGCTGATTTGGACTAACTGAGGCCACGTTTTAAAACAGTATAATATTTTCACAATTCCTCCTGTATATGTGGCCTATGTATTTCTACTTTCCAAAAAGTTGCTACAGATATGTAGTTTAAACTTTGATGTAAATTGTTGCCGAGGATATACCACCTTAACTTTGAGGATGGATGTAAATACACATCCATGTGTGCACACAGTTGCATACGGCCTGTGCAAATACAAAAGAGAAAATCTGCTCAAAAAATACAAAAGAGAAAATAAACCATAAACAACTGCCGTCATGCTGCAACCCGTCCAAATCTCAGGAGAACAAAATACAGTGCTGGTCCATTTTTGTGACCCATTTCAAATATGTACTCCCTCCGTTCTTAAATATATGACGTTTAGGACAAGAAAACTAGTTCAAAATGAACTAATTTTCTTGTTCTAAACGTCATATATTTAAGGACGGAGGTAGTATTTGTTTGGACTTAATGAAGACATGTGTCTTCACGGAGAATTGACTTCATTGCTGATTAGTTACCTATATATAACACCGTACCAGAGCAAAGAAGCGTACACGACTTCCTTCACTTTGTGCTAGTGGCGGCAGCGAACGGAAAAGGATGGGCTCCGCGCAGTTCGCGTTTTATTGTAAAGAGAGACGAAGCTGCAGGGAGAAATCCAAATTTTATGTTGCTCGATCAGCAGATCCTTCGGATCGACCATGACTTAATCTCATCCCCCCCCCCAAACCCACCCCACACACACGATCCTCTGCTTTTGATCCCTCTGCCATTGGGTCGTCCCTGTCATGTGGACCCGGCCACGGCAGCGGTCCAACGATAGAGGGCCAACAGCAGGTAAGCTTCATCACGCGCACACCCCACACATTGATTTGCGTTCTGGCCCTGCATGCGGTGCTTAGGTCAAGTATTACTCCCTCCATTTCAAATTGTAGTTTGTTTTAATTTTTTAGATTTATAGATATTATTGTGCGCTTAGACATACACTATACCTAGGTGCATAGTTAAAACTATGCATTTAGAAAATATAAAATGACTTACAATTTGGAATGTAGGGAGTAAAACCCACATGTGAAGAACCCACCTTTAGTCAATGGGAACTAAGAAATTAGGACTAAAGTCTGCAACCATTTCAACCCGGGCTAAAGAGTTTCGTGAAAAATATTCTAAATTTTAGAGAGGCTCTCTATGACTACAAAATTTACGCCCTGTTCGTCTGGCTTATCAGCCACCAGCCAGCAGTACTTTTCTCTCAGAAAAAACCAGTCACCAGCAACCAGCCAGCAGTACTTTTCTCTCAGAACAAACCAGTACCAGCCACCAGCAACCAGCCAAGCGAACAGGCCATTAGACTCGTGGTTAAAGAGGTCCAATTAGTTCCAAAATTTTTGTTGAGGATCGAAGTTCAATTTTTGTGACCCCTACTTCAACTTGTAATGGTTCTGGGCAAGTACTGCAACTTGTAAAGTTTGGAAATCGAAAATTAAAAGTCAAACAATTAGAGCAAATAAGGCTTCCATCGACCAAAGGTCACAATTGGTAGGGGGCGAGGAGCACCGAGTCTTTTCTTCAAAATCCACTCTCAGCTAGATGAGTCAACGATCATAGACTCTCTTTCTCTGTGGTATAGGACAAATGGATCAAGTTCATGAAGAGCAACTTCTGGCACAAGACACCACGCTGATTATATATCCAAAAGTTACTAAAAATTCCGTATTGCAGACCGTGCCACCTCTCACAGAACACGTTTTCTAATGCAAAAATTTCATCACTTTCACCAAAAATTTCAACAACTAAACGGTGCCATAGTGTCCCTGTGTGGCTTGACGGCGGACTGGAGCGTGTTACTTGACCACCTGTTGGCCTTTGATTTCCGATGTCTCACACTCGCAGTACAGATCTCACCTTAAACTACACCCCCACACTACAAGTACCCTCATTCACCTTCCACATTTTTTTTTTCATTTTTTCTCGCACAAGCTGGCTACCAATTTAAAGGCGATCAGCAACAGACATGGAAAACAAGGAGACACAGCCATGTGCGTATATATACTGGTCCGCCAGACGAGTAACCTAAGACACCTCATCGCCCCCAGGTATTCACCAATTGATAATAGATCTATTCATCTTGCTACGTGTAGTACATTAGATAAATGGAGATTGTTCATCTTTGCACAAGGTGTTATGAGGACTAGAGAGGAATCATGATCGGCACGTGATAATTGGCGTGAATTAATTAAGGCTGCACGTGAAACAAGATTATATTGTGATTTTTGGTGACTGTAAAAAGACAGTGATCAATAATACTGTTAGGAACATTTTTTTTTACTCGCGAGCTGCTAATTCTTTATTCAATCGGAGGGATGGTGAGGTCACGACCTACCAAATCAATCCCAAAACTTGGGAGGGGATCGTTCCAAATACAGGGAGCGTTCGGGTCCCTAGCTAGAGCTAGCTCATGTGTACACTGGTTACATGAACATGGAACAGCACAAACATCAATTAAAACAAAGTGCAAATCTAGCAATTCCCGAGCTTCTCGATAGATGACGCCTCCTGGATTCTGATCAAAGGAATCAGAACGAAGAGCCACTACCAGGTTCGATGAGTTGTCTCAACAACAATCCGGCCTCGATATCCCAATGTTCGACACTCTCTCACGGTCTGTGAGGGACTGTAGTGTGGCGCGGTAGGGCTGCGCTGGGTCGCTGACATCACTCACGTTAGGACGGTGCAGGTTCTTGTACAATACCTTACCGTCTGGGATCTTGTGCAGCAGGTTAGGCTCACGTCGGAGCCTGATTGGATTATCTGGAAGTGGACGCCCAGCGGTGTTTACTCTGCAGTTTCGGCCTACTCCGCTCTCTTTCTTGGTCGCGTTGAGATCCTCGGAGCAAGGCAGATTTGGAAGGTCCATATGCCTGGGAAGTGCAAGTTCTTCGCCTGGTTAGTCTTGCACGGCCGCTGCTGGACTTCTGACCGGCTTCACGGGCACGGACTGAAGGATTCGGATACCTGTGCACTCTGCGCACAGGATTCAGAAACACTAGATCACCTGATCGTGGACTGTGTTTTTAGTCGCGAGACTTGGTTCAGGGCGCTCAGGCATGTTCTCCTCCAGGATCTTGCCCCTGACCGCCCAATGAGCTTCGCGGCTTGGTGGTGCTCCGCTAGAAAGCAGGTCGCGAAGGTTTGAAGGAAAGGTTTCGATACCTTTATCTGGCTAGTCACGTGGTCGCTTTGGAAGGAGCGCAACAAGCGCGTGCACGACAAGGAAACACTCATGTCGGTGGCGCTGGTGCCGGCTATTCTGGAGGAGGTAAAGTCGTGGGTGCGTGCGGGCTTCCTTCCTCTAGCTCGTCTTTTAGGTGTTCGCACAGCGAGAGCGGTGTAACTCTTTTTCGTGTTTTGTTGAGCTTCTGCCTCTTTGTACTCGAACCGGAAGACTTTTTCTTCTCTCTTAATAAAAAACGTGCTTTGCATGTCTTAAAAAAATAATAAAAAAAAGCATAGAGAGCAGCAAGGCAAGCTTCTCCCTCAGCAGCTAGCGCGTCATGAACTGCAGCTAATCGTCCTGATCCCGCCAGGACCCCTAGCCTTCACTGTCCCTGATCACAAAGCCCCAAGCCCCACTAGCCTTCACTGTCCCTGATCACAAAGCCCCAAGCTCCACTTTTTTCGTTCGCATTGAACGCTCCATCGGTGTTGATTTTCAGTACATCTGTTGGTGGAGGGTTCCATTTCTTTTTCTCCTTTCTTATAGCACTTAGGTTGTCCTTCTTACAAAGATTTGTTTGATCATTGCTAACGGTCATCTGCTTTGTTTTGTGCATCACCTCTGCCAGCAGCCTTGTTATTTGTTCGCCAGAAGTTTATTTCTCGTATCCCACCACACCCACTAGATTTTGCTCTTCCTCTCTCATCTTTAGGATATGATGAACATCTCTTGCTGACTTTAAGTGCAATAGCTGTAGGCGTACCCCCTTCAAGGCCTGCCAGCTTTTTGTTGACATGTTTGCACTTTTTATTAGGAACAATTTGGCATAAGGAGTTAGAAGATGAGTTCCTCGGGCTTCAATCATCATGCAGTCAAGGTAGGGTGCCGGTCTACCAGAACTAAGACATCGAGCTAGACCTGGTGACAGCCTGAGGTACACGAGCTAACCATTGAACCCACTGGAGGGAAAACCAACATGGTCAAGTGCTTCCGCCCTCACCTTCTTGATTATCAAGTGAATTAGCCACTGAAGGCAGGCAAAGTATCGACACATTCCATTGATTATCCTTTTAAAACACACAGGAATAGGCAATGTGCTGAAGAAAAGGCATATTGGAAATCCATGAGAATATGAGACAAACGTTGCACATGGATTCTGAAACCAGCATGACAGACGAAATCAACAGCCATAAGGAAATGACAAGTTATTTCCAAGAGCTGCAGCGGACCTCATAAGTTTATATGCAGCATTGGCTGCGTCAAATTTTACAAAGAACTCAGTGCCGTGACTTAGAGGAAGCAATGATACGAGAACGAATTACACAAACCTACAATTTACTGTTAACACTAGTTGGATCAAGAGCAGACACCAGATTCCTCTAATCATTTATGTGCCCTCACACCTCCACCGGGTAATTCTTGAAATGTCTGGCTACAATCGACAGCTCATTTCACCTCGAGAACAAAAAATATTGAATACTGCACAAAACAATCAGAAAAAAAGGAAAATCTTCTTCGTAGAATCTACTGTGACACATCTACATGGATTCTAAGCCTTGCCTTTCCTTTTAGCATCTAGAGCCTGTCAACCATGAAAATCAAACAAAATCAAACATGTAACCACATAATCTAATAACCAGATAAGTAACGGTTTGAGATCAGAAATGCCATAACGGGATACCTTTTTCTGGAAAGTTCTCATTACCAATACAATTAGGTCACGTAACCTACATCAGTCAGATAATCAGATATATGATTTTTATTTGCTTTGCAAACATGAAAAAGAAAATGTGCCATCGAGAAGGTTGGTAGGGAGGTACAGTAACTATACCTAACATCATAGTCCTCATTGTTGGTCTCTGATAGTCCCTGTGTGTTAAATGGTAGATTTGTGCCCGTAGAAGTTACCAAAACAAATTGAGTAGTGCGCCCATTCGGAATTTTGGTCTGAGGACATATTGAATATAGGACAGTCAAACAGACATGTTAGATTTTTCAAATAGTTAGTGTCGATTTTGTCAGCTAGCCATTCATCAGAATTACTAAAATGGTCAACTTCACATGGAAAAAAAATACCTGTAGATTTGGTGAGTACTTCTCATTAATTATAACTTCACCAGTATTCTTGAACCTAATCTGATAGCTAGGCCGTGTAAGCACCAATGTAGCCAGTTCCCATTCTTCAGGAGAATATGCCTGCTGCGCAAAAGGTAGAAATCAGCCTCAGCGCTTAGATATTGTTCGATCAGACTTTTAGTAGAAGATATGGCATGACACAACAACACTATAGTGAAATCAAGTATTCAGCAACTGTTCAGCTAGCAGCACCAGATGGTTGCTAGGAGACAGGAGTGTAGGACCTTCCCAGAAGAACAGGTGTACTTTTTCCCAGAAAATATCACAATATCCAAATACTTCTACACAATTGTTTTCTTTAACAGTAGGATGCATTAACCTATTCTGCACGGGAGAAGTACACATCCAGACACCAACTACACAAACCAAACAATAATAAGCTAGAACATTTTATATCACATTGCTGTCTTCCTAGCACTGTAAAGAGATCACATCAAGTGCCTTGAAGTATTTTAAGTATGTCAAAGAATAGAGGATGTATGTATTTTAAGTATTAACTCAATAATTCATCTAAGACGAATTGCAGCAGTAAGCAGTCATGGGAGTTACAACAACATTAGCAACAATATCATGCTTGCCCAATTAAACATCATGTTATCTTCATAGGGCAGCATCAAATGCTAATTAGCAGATATAGTGATGGGGCAATAAACATTTTAAGACATACCAGAACATAAACTTCAAATTCAGCACTCCCATTTGAAATCCATGCATCGATATGATTCTGCATCTCTGGATCTGCATATGTAAGATGAAACTTTAATTATATAGGAAACAAATTGCAAACAAAATGATGGTTAAATGCAACTAAGGCTAATGGAGAGCTGGGGGTGGTTTGGAAACGGGATGATTTCAGCAACAGCACCATGAAGGATCAGTTATGTAAAAATACACATCAGGCAAATTTTAAAGCCACTAGGTGATATACATTATGCCATCTGATAGGTAAGGAAGCAAGTAGAAACACTATTATAACAAGTTGTTAAAGCCATGCCTGTTAGAGACAACTGCATGGCCTGTCCTTCAGGTAACTGTAACTCAATTTCTCAGTGAATTAGTTTTAAAAAAATCAATAACAAGAGAAAAGTAATAGATATCTGGAAAGTTATTAAAAATCAAAATTACAGTGATATTTTCTTTTTCTGAAGGCACATGACAGCCCTATCTTGGGCCACATGAATAGCAAGGGCTGCAATTATGCAAACGGTCCAAACCACAAATGCTTCCCATAGATAAATTTCCTTAGTTCAAGGTTGTAATGAGATGACGATGACGATGGTGATTACGATTATTATTATTATTATTATTATTAATTCATTAATGTAAGTCAAGACTTCCTTTCAGCTTTCTCCGATAGCAAAACTCTGACTATTACCTTTTGGAAAGAAAAAAATAGAGGATAACCTAGCAATGTGTTGTATGTCCTACAACCTTTTAAAAGCATGGCATGAGAACATGTAAGTTCCAATAAGTTAATCCAATTATATTGAAGAAAGCATTACAATGTTGCAAACTTGCAATCCATGAGATCAGCAATCAAATAATGCAGCAACATTGCAGTAAAAACTCACCACAGGTTATCTTATGCCCATCGTTAGCAAATCTTGTCACCAAATCACCCTACAAAAAAAAGGAGACTTCTTACACTATGATAATAGCACTGTAGGTGGAATTAAATTCAAAACAGTCCAGTATCAGATGCTCATCAGCTCAGTATTCAAAACAGCACATGTATAAGATAAAGTGTAAGGACAGTCCTATCATCTAGGGAGGTACATATTAAGCATGACATTCTCAAATTACGAAAAGGGAAGCCAGTAGCCTATGTCTTCCAAATGTGCAATTTAGCATATGCCCCCTCTGATTTTTTTACATGTCACATTAGGTTTTTCCTAATTCAAACTTATCCAACTCTGACCAAATTTATAGAAAAATATAACATCTATACTACCAAATATATGCACTATCAAAATATATTCCATGGTGATTTCAATGAAACAAATTTGATATTGTAGATGTTATATTTTTTCTATAAACATAGTGTGACATAAAAAATGGAGGGAATACTAGTATTGACACAGAATTGAGAGAGCGGAAACTTATCATAATAGTGTTTCTACTCACTCCTGTATAACAAATGACACTTTAAAATGTGTTTCGTGAAAAACATTGTACTTGATCATTGACATATACAGAAAAAATTTAGATGGGCGTGCAACCTATTCTGAATTACCTGACGGCCATTATCATCCATAGGTGTGCAGTCTACAGCAAGAAGAGTACCAACATCATCTGCAGTAACCACATAGTCATACATCGTAGCACCTGGATTTCAAAATATAAAGAACTAGTCAGCAAACTTAAATTGTCTCTGACAATATATTATAGAATGCAGAACAAATTCCCCAAGTTACCTTCAATAGACTGCCTGGTACCATTTTCAAGATGGCGAACCCACTAGAATAGCAACATCATGGGACGCAAGGTTTTACTCATAAGATTTAACCATTAAGAGAAATTACAAAGAAACATGATTAGAAGTCAGAAAACAACATACCTGGAAATTGCAAAGTGTAGTACCGTTTGTAGGAAAACCACATGCCCTTAATGTAGATCCTAGCGTAGGCTCACCAACAATTTGAAAACCCTCAATACCAGGTAAGGGATCACCTAAATTAAATGAAAGAATACATCAATAGATATATTTTGGAATCTTTTTTAGTTCAGAATTAGCTCTTATTTACCATCAGGTGGGTAATCTGGATTTTCATGCCTGTACAATTGTGAGTCACCATCTACTCTTGCTTCTCCATTACGAACATTTTCTTCAAAATAATTAGAAGGTGTAGTGCCCGTAATATCCCTAAAATAAAAGGGGTGGCCAAGAAATAGATGTCAAAATATTTTCGTACAAATATTTTCGCACAGAACACAGGTTGGACTGGATGGCAACAAATGATAATTAGATAATCAAATCTTGAGCATACTGCTGAAAATGGGATTCATGGTACATTTGCTCAACATGTCGATCACTTGAACCTTGAGCATACCGAAGAGTGTTCCTATTTGCATCCTGTAAACAATAACCACTTAACCAATTATGCATGAAGTATGAAGCTGTGGTAATAGAAAAGTTGTGTACAGGACCACATTACCATATTATAAGATGAGGAAGGTTCATTTCTTGAGGGAGTTGCTTGCTGATGATTGGGATTATATATGTTTCCAGGTTGAGTCATATCACCTAAACTGTCCTGGATCAGTACAATCAACTAAGTGTCTCAAAAAGGATAACTTGAGATACATCAAAATGCTACCAGTAGGTAAACTGGTTTAGCAACTTCCAACAAAAGACGAGCTATATGCGGGCATGCAGATGCATACTGGCACACAATCATATACATGATACACAAGCACAATTCAACAAACCCTTGAACATGTCGATTTTCTAGCAACCTTAGTTTACGCAGGTAAATTAATGATCAACAGTGGAGTTAAATCAAGAGACTCATATGCAAGTCCAAACAATCATATAAAACATAGCTGCCCCATTGGAATTATGTAAATTCTAAAAGAGAGACCATTGAACATTTCTTTTCTTGTGACCCACCCACCGGAAACTGCCGATTTGACATTGAGGAAATAGGAAACTTAAAAAACTTTAATGAAAAGGAGAAATAATTCTTTAATAAGATTATCACAGTAGCCGATCAACTAAAACAAATTGAGATGTACCAGTAGGTTCATTACACTTTTTTAGAGCCAAAATCCGTTGAGCCACATTAAGTGTCTCGTTAGAATACAAGAAAGGTCATTTATAACTCGTTTTTTTTTCCGAAGTCATCTTGCCACTGTTCCATGGATATTATTTTTGCAAGTAAAAGACCCGAAACAAAACAGTATCAAACATTTCAGTATTTCACAATCTTAAGGATGCAAATTTTTGGGCACTTACATTTAAAGATCTGATCTTCCAATACAACTGCTGGTACAACCGCTGAAAATTGTGGCCAAAAGAAACTGTTATACCCTCATGTTAGACAGTGAACAAACGTAACATAAAGGAACTAGTCATCAGGTCCAATTTTTAAAGACTATGTAGGCATACTGCAGCAACGATATGAACTGAGGGAAGCACTGAGGATAGGAGGAACAATGTTTTTGAAGAATTGAGCTAACTAAAACGCCAAAACAACTTCAGCTCTGTAAGAGATTATGATGGCAGCTAGCCATGTAACAAAAAAATCTCAAAAGTCATGCCATGAAGACTCATTGTAACGAAATAGCTGCTAGTTATTGCCATACTAACTAACATGGTGCACAAGTGTCAGAGTACATTCTTATCAGTAAGTTTGAGCAAGCAGATCAAGAAGTATGTTGGAAAATGTCATACTAGTAGGGTACAGTTTTGGCAAACGAGTGAGTCCAGTAACATTTGAGCAAAAGAGGAGAGATATATTACACAGAAAATCCAAATTTCAAATAAACTGTAATTTCATCAGGAACTACTGACACTGTTAACATTGTTGGAAATCAATGACTCTGTCAACCAGTAGTTAGATCAATAAAATATTGTTTCTAAGACCCAGATAGTATCATCATAAACATAAACTGCATTTATGTTTAATTATCACAGAAGAAATAAAGGGAATGACTTGGACCACAACATAGTAAATGCTCCATAGCAAGGACAATTCAAACATGTTGATGCAGTAAGAATTACCTTTGTACCAGTTGTAATGGTGGAAGCATTTATTTGAGGTGGGCGAACATTGTATTCTGCTAGCATGCTAAGCAATGATGAAGTGAAAAGGTATAGCTCTTCTTCCTCAGCCTAGAAGAATTCCATAATAGTTTATAAGTTATCAGAAACACAAAAGAAAAGCATGAAAGTGATTGATGCGAAGCAGCTGATAACAACAAAATGTAGCCATATGCAGAAAACTAGAGGTAATATTTTACATAAATGCCACATAAAAGCATGTAGTTTGGAAGAAAAAAATTATACTTGATGTCTCATTGATATATAGGCCAAGGACTTAGGAACTACATATTATATTCAATTGAAAGCATTTTAAATCGGCAAGCAAATAAAAATCACATGATGAAATAACATGAGAAATAAAATATTTAAACAGGGCATTGCATACAGAGATTTTGAGCATACATTATAGAAATGTACAATAGCATCATACTTTTAGATCATTTGCCAGTCTCATATTTTCGTCAATATGGTTTTTCTTCTGGTTCAATTGTTTCATAGCACCAGATATAGCTTCCTCCTGCTTCTCGTCAACAGCCTAGCAAAGTAATATTTAAATCAATGCATAGTTCTATGAATCGAACATAAAGCTAAGTGACATGTGTCGTTCATAGAGACCATCCTCAAGTCTGTGAGCCTCCTCTCCAGAATATGTTTTTCATTCAGCAATCTCAGCTCCTACCACAATAAATCAACTACAGTTATAAATTAGGCACAGTGGTAAAGGAAAGAAACTAATGTTGAGGCATTTAACCCTTTCTAAACTCCTACCTTGAGAGATGCATCTGCAACTTGCTTGCGAAGCAACAAGATCTCGTCCTCTTGTGATTGTGACCTAAAGTAAAGTTCCTGCAAAAAGGAACATCAACAGGTCAAGGAATTGGCACAGATGAAACGGACCAGCAAAACTGTAACTTTTGTGAACAGTTACCTTGGTCTCAGGATCCATGAGACGAGTATTGGGGTCTTCCACAACTAAGTCTTTTTGCAAGGATGCACCCTGGAGTTGATGCCTGCCAATGCAAGATATAGACTCATTTCACAAAGAAGTCAACAAAATGAAAGAAAACATCTGTGCAGCAGTTATTTTTGCTCAAGAATGAAGGACCTGACTAAAGTGTCGGAGTTTGGAGCGAAGGATTTGGCATCACCATTTTGTAAGCTATAGTCCCTAGTAGCCACCACACTAGTCCTGGAAAGTTGACTGCCACCATTATGATCTGCGTTAACAAGATCAACCGGCGCATCAAATGGATCCCGCATGTCCTTCCTATGAAATTTCGATATAGATGGATATCATTAGTCAAGTGCAGTACCAAAACCCAATGCATATACACATGATTCATTCACTTGAAAGCAGACAAACAAACACATACTTATCTAGGTACCCCCACCCCCCCCCCCCCCAAAAAAAAACAATGAACCATCAACCAAACCACACCCAATAATCGGGTCAAGCAAAGGCAAACGGCCCGATCCCACAAACCATTTTTCAGTGACCTAAACTAGAAGATAATGTGTTAAAACAAACGTGTTATAAGGCCTGTTGACCTGGCAAATTGACAAGCAAAATTATCAGACCAAGCATGTATTATTTCATTCTCACTGTTTCTTATTCGATTACCATGGCGCCCTAAACTGGATACGACAGAAACACTGTCTTTGAAATGGAAGTTCAATTGCAAACACCAGGCACAGAACATCATACAGAAAATTTCTGTGCTGTGGGAAAAAATGGATTCGTTACCTTAGCCGGATTGGAAGCACAAGCAGCACCAGTCGGCGTCACGGGCTCCTATCCGGCGTCTCGATTCGGCGGGGCAGCAGCAGGGGAAAGGGGGACGACGGCGCGTTGGCAGGGGAGGTGGGGCGGCGGCGGCGGCGACCTCGTTCAGGGGCAGGTCGTCGGCGCAGAACCCTAGCGGCCACCACGCTGCGACGCCTGCGCCGTCGGCAAGTCGGCTGCGGCAGGCGACCGGGGATGATGGGGCTGGCGGCCTCGGGTGGGGTGGAGCGGCGGCCGGGGACGGGGGGCGACGCGGGACGGCCTCGGCCGGGGGGGCGTGGCGGAGAGGGAGGGAGTGGCGTGCGAGAAGGGTGCGCGGCCGCGGTGGGGTTGGGATGGGGGCGCGCCGCGTCGGCCTCGGTCGGACGCGGCCGGGGCTGACTCAGATTCGGCGACTTCGCTCGAGCGGGGTCACCGTGACGCCGTGTGGCTTTACTAGTACACTGCATCGCGAGCGCTTGTTCCGCATCCAACGGCTCTCGCGAAAACATCGCCCAGAATAGCTTTTGAGGGTGTAGAATCGCGCGCGGACTCTGACCTCTGCTCGATCTCCCGCGCGGCCGCGCCGGCGCCGCGATGCCGGACAGCCGGAGAAGAGGAGAGGTGCCGTACTGCCGTGGAGGAGAGAGGCGCGAGCCACTGCCGGGTCCTGACGCACTGTATTGTCTATTCGATTTTGACATGAGAATTCCGTCCAGAAAATGATTCAGCAACTCAAACATGCACGCTTCAGCAAAACAAAACTCTTTCGCAAATAAAAGAACAGAAAACATTAACTCGATGCAGAGCTCGAATGCGCGATGCACCAGCAACGAGCTGGGAACCAGCCGCGAGTCCGCGACACTTAGACTGACTCCAGCAATATATCCAAAACGGTGTTATGATAAAAGGAAAGAGAAGAAATCGCAGCCTCAAACGAGTGAGGCTTCCAGCGGTATAGCGCATCCCCTCCACATCGGCTGCTGGCAGTTGACTCCCGCGTGCATCCGGAGAAACCGAGGAGGAGGGCGCTGCCGTAGGGCCTCGCCGGGGAGACCACCGCGGATGTCATACCTGGTTTTAGAAAAATAAACCAAGTGCATACCTATATGTATGCCAGGATCTAGTTTCATACATATAGTAGACATAAGTGAATAACAGTAACAGTATCACGTAAAGAACATAAACAAAACTTACTATTCTATCAGAGTTATACAGCTCAATCCTGGAAACGGAGGCGCCAACTCCACAAGCAATCGACTGGGGGCTGCGTACGCCTAGCATCAACACCATCTTCAACATCTTCACACCTTTTTCCTTCTGAGCAGCAGTAAGCAAGGATGAGTACACTTATGGTTGGTACTCAGCAAGGCCACAAGAAATAACCAGAAAGCGATTTAAAGTCCATCTTTAAGTTTATTAATCATGTGAGGGTCCAGGCCGCTCTTGACCGTGAGCACGGCTAATCGATTAGTTTTACACTCTGCAGAGGTTGTACATCTTTACCCACAAGTCGCGTAAAAGTTCTAGGAACTTTAAACCCAACCATGCGGTGCTAGCTAGGCACCATACCACACTACCGAGGTGTGATTGCATAGGGACGCTACGAGGCCTTTACAAAGATTCCCTAATGTAGGCTGCTCGCTAGGTTACATGACAGTGCAATGCATAAACCTCTCTCGAGACTGCGAAGCTACCATAGAGCAGATCAGTCTGAGGGCCGGGCTATACACCAACTACCGGCACCCCCTAACCCCTTTCAGTTAAAGCATACCAAACACTAAGGTTTCTAATTAATTGGCCAATACAGAGTCATATGTCTTGTGGTTGCACTGTTTTCCTGGGTGGTCGCTCCATGTTCCAATTAATGCAAAAGTATTCTTGTAAATAAAGCATAGGTAGAAGGTGGTTAGGGACACTTGCCTTTCTCCAACGAAAAGCTACTCTTACTGCTCTTCAACACTTGCTCTCTTGAAACTCCTTATCTTCAAAGCAACGAACGACAATCCTTCTTCTACTCGAAGCAAACATCGGGCACAACATACAAAGCAACAAGTACAACTAAGAACAATACACCAATCAATAGAATAGATTTGAAAGAACACACTAAAGGATGGATATTGATTCTAAGATCATGTGAATGCAAGAAAAGTTTAAATGATAACTGAATAAGGTATGGTTTTCAAGAATATAGAAGCATAGGTATTTAACATGATGGTGAACATGCGTGAATTACATGGCTGCATGCAAATGAACAGTTAGCTCAAAATCACGTTGCATGGTGATGTGCATACGTGCATGTAATTTGAGATAAACAAAATTATTATTGCTTAAGCACGATGCAAGCATGATGTCATCAAGCCACTTAAGCAATAAAGAAATCTGGTGGCAAAGTAATTGATTGTGACTTACGGACATGCATGCATGGCTATACGTAACTCATCCAGGAGCAATCAATGGATTACGTGTAGTCTTGCATGGCTTGTGGATATCTTTGGAAGAAGGTGCAGCTTAGTTGGCAGGGCAGCAGGAGGTAGCTGCTCAACGCGCAGACAGCAGCAGCAGTGCAGGAGCTGCCAACGGCATAGAAGAAGGGAGATGCATGAGTCAGCGGAAAAACGGTACAGGAGGAGATGGACTATTGCGTGATGAAGGGCTCACCCACACGATTACCGGCGACGAGCTGTGGTTGAACTCGACGACGACGAGCAGAGACAGAACCTGAGGATGACACCACTGGTTCAGCATTAGCGTGGGACATGCTTCTGCTTCCCTTGGCATCACAGGGTCGGACGACAACCTCGAGCTCCTGGCTCACCTCGCTGGCTGTTCTCATGGTGAAATCCTCCCAGCGGCCGGCGTACAAGGATGGTGAACGGCTTGCTGCAGTGATGGATCCCCGGCCGGTGACGAAGATGCTGTAGACGGCTTCATGGTGAGTAGGAAAGTTATCTTGTCAGTAGAAGCTGATCGAGTTTGGACCAAGGAAAAGCTTACGGCCAGCGTCTCATCTGAGATCAGAAAATAGCACGTGTCCATGACTTCAATCTCGTCAACCAATGGTATAACAAAAGAGAAGCCAGGACTTACTTTCAGCTGCAGATTGATCACGACTTGCACATGGACACAAAGAATAAATAAGCCGGAAAACCAGGAGAGGATTCACGGCCGGCGGCACGATTGGAAATTAGGGAGATACAGTTGAGAATTTGAGATGCAAAATACAATTCAGAAAAAACTGAACGAGGGATGGCATATGCTCACATATGGAAAACGACAGTTGATAGATACGGCCACAGAACTCCGTTTAAGATCGCTGCGGGATTCAAACTTCACGTGGACGTTCTCCTCCTCACCACAAGCAGCAGTTCGGCAACGGCGACCTCGGGATGGACTTCCTCGGTGACTCTCAGGGCACGGATGGCGGATGGCCGTCGGAGTTGACGGCTAACGACGACATGTCTGCAAGGAGACATGATGTGGCTTCTGCTGAGTCGGCATATAACAGAGAGAAAAGATGGATAGAGTGCATGCGTAGGTGATAAAAGAAAGCTGATGTATTTTTCAAAATATGATGGAAGCGTGACATCACTTGGATGCTTAAGTAATAAACAATGTGACAAAAGAATTTATTGTCACCTGCTATGCATGCAGGCGTGCAGTGCATGGCTTTGTTAATTTGCATCTTGCACTGACAGGGAGGCAACCGCTTGCAGCGCGGGGCATGCAAGCGCAAGCTGCAGCAGCTAGCTCGGCATGCAACAGCAGGGCAGGGCCGCAGGCAACACTGCAGCATAGATTGCAAAGTCGCACGGATTAGAGAAAAACGATGGACGACAGAGGTTTGCATGCGCAGGTCACATCTCACCAGTGGCGACGACGGACGCTAGCTTGGCAACACAGGTGATGGAGTGGCATGCAGCGGTGAGCAGAGATAGATCCTCACGACAGAAAATAACTGGAGAAAAACATAAACTGGATAGGTTATGGAATATAGATCATGAGAGATGAGGATAAGATGTAAAACGAAACGAGGAGGAGATTGGCAATTGTGCTGACGTTCTCACCCAAGACAAAAGATGAACGCCGGCTTCAGATCAAACTCGATGAGGATGGCGGTAGTTCGGCCTTCAGCTGGGCGTACTTATTCTTCCACGAACAACTCGACGACGCGCAGTGGCCTCGGGATGGCCTTTGTGACGGGCTTCCTGCAGCGACGGTCTGGAGCTTAGGCATCAGGCAGGGCGTACGGCGGACGGCGTCTCCGATCGAGCTGCGGCGGCGCCTCGGTTTCCCAAGGATGTTGAGGTGCGGCGGCGGTGGCGCTTGCTGTTAGACGAGCTTGATGGCGGTGGAGAGCTAGGGCACATGAGGAATAACAATAGATGGAAAAGAAAGCCCACGAAGATATATATTGCTGGTTATGAGACTTGCAACATGTACGCTGCAGATAAAATATATTCGGCCCAGGTTTTGGTTGGAAACAAACTCGGTCAACCTCGACTCTTGCTCGTTGCAGCTCGACGACGGACCAGCTTGACACCAAAACAAAGATGGAATTGGAACGGCAAAAGATGAAAGAGAATATGGTCTGTGTACCTTCACGTTGGCCCAGGAAGGAATTGCAATGATAGATGAAAATAAAGAAAAGAAAATAGTAAGGGAAAACAAAAGATAATACAAGACGATTTGGATTACTACAGATGCTGTATAGGATCTTGAAAAAGATAAGAAGACATGTTTAGATGACAGTAACTAAGATGATGACTTTATAGGCAAAAACTCATAGAGATAGTTTAGACCACGAGTATAAGAGGAACAAGGTGATGATTTTGGCCATGGCCCGGGGTAATGTTTGCTCCCTGCGTACACCAAAAGGATGTACATAGGAAAACAGATATATAAAAAGAGGAAAACCAAAAAGCTAATACAAGTAGCCATGGGGTACTACAGATACTGCTGTATAGTCTGATCTTGAAAAGAAAAGATGGAGTAGTTAGCAAATATGTTCAGATGACAGAAAACACAGTAGAGCCAACAGAAATACTTGGAGATCGTGGAAAGAATTTTAAGGTTTCTGGTAGATAGATTTAGGTCTAGGAAAAATGAGAATTCACCCTGGAAAATTCTCGGAGGAACTTGATCGTCATCTAAACTTATTTTAAAACATTTTGCACTCAAGAAACACTATGATGCATCGGCATGAATGCAACACACACATAACCATTTATTTAATTCAGAAAAATCAAACAAAGGCTTTATCCTATACTATATTTCCTGTAAAGAAAATAAATGTTGGAAAATTTTTAAAATTATGAGAAAGTCGTTGTTTAATTTTCCTTTCTATTCACATCCTGAAATTGGAAAATTTCAGGGTGTGACAGCGGAGCTCCAGGACCTCCAGCTCCAGCTCCTCCGCCTTCCGCGCTCACCCTGTGCCTCACCGGCCTGGCCTCCGGGCCTCCATCTTCACGTGTGGAGCCAGCGCGGAGGAGCTCCACGCCCCGCTGGAGAAGGAGCGGCGAAGAAGACAGAGATCCCCGCCCCGCCGGCCGCCGGAGAAGGAGCAGCAGGGCCGATCGTGGAGCTCCATCCGCGCGCCAATCGTGGAGTTCCACTCGCGCGCCGGCCGGATCGAGGGACCTCCGCCGCAGGGTAGCCTGGATCTGCGAGCTCCCCGCGCCGCCGCCGGGAGGAGGCAGGCTGCGCCGCCGCGCGGGAGGAGCCCCGCCCCTGCTCCTCCCTTCCTCCTAGGGGCCGCGGGCGGAGGTCCAGGAGGGGCGCGCTCGCCGGGGAAGGAGGAGGCGACCAAGAAGAACTAAGAGGAGGCGGTCGCGGGTAGGGGTGAAAATAGTGATGGAAATTCCGACCGACCGAGCTTCGGGAAAATGATTTCGTTTCCGATCGGTTCCGATGCAACTAAATATAAAACTTGGTATTTCTTATCTCTTTCACCTCTAAATTGCATTTCTCACAAAAAAGTTGATTTTCAAAATATGATAATTATTTTTCGACCGAGCTTCGTTTCCGATAATGTGATTTCGTTTCCGATTGTTTCCGATCGTTTTCATCCCTGGTCGCGGGACATTCGTTGTCCTCCGCGCTGGCACCTACCACCGGATCTGCCGCCGCGGAGGTGAGCCAGCCCCGGCGTGGCGAGCGGGGAAGCCGAGGCGGCGGGTGGAGCGGACGGAGTGGCCGCGGCTCCCTGATCTCGACGGCTGCGGAGGAGGGAGTGGTCGCGGCCATGGCACCCGCCGCGAGTTCAGCGAGGCAGGGTGCGAGGATGGAGGGAGGAGGGAGGGGAGCGCCCGGTAGTTGGGAAGAGGAAAGGAGAGAGAGTTCCGAGGGATGCGGTCGCGTGGGGAGGTTACCTCATTATGCAGCAGCTGCTACGGCAGCTGCTGGAGCCTCTACAGTGTCAATTCTTTCCTCATTTTGAGGATGCGGGAGGCGATCCGGCACCTGCTGGAGTCGGTCTTAGCCTCCAGTATTGTTAAGTTGTAGCCTTGTAGGGAGCCTCATCGAGGCACGCAATTTTGCAGCTACTCGATTTTTGAGCACCACCCTTTACGAAAGTACTAGCAGTTTTTATCATCCGCTTGAACAAGCATTATCATCTCTGCACGAAAGACACGCGCGCACAAAAAAAAAAACATTAGCCAAAGCATCAAACAGGTTATCAGAATAACCCAAGTGGACGTGGAGATGCGACTTCTCATGTACTCCCTCCATTTCAAAATACTTGTCATTCTGAGTTTTCTAGATGTATTCAATTTATTATGTATGTGGACATACTAGAATCTAAGTGCATAACAAAAGGAATGTATCTAAAAAAGTCAAAATGATAAGTATTTTGAAACAGAAGGAATATATGACGCATACCGATGTATACCCAGAGACCCAGTAGCCATGATGCAAAGGTCTTCCTAGGTGAACACCCTATTGGTTGATCGTCGGATCTTCCTGTAACTTGTGCACCGAAGAAGAATGATCCGGTACCATACCTGTTGAGTCAAGGCGATCGAGTGCCTCATATGTACTCATAGGAAGGGCAGATCTTAAGTGGGGGGGGGGCTTAAGAGGTAGAACTAGTATGGTTCATTGATTGCCAGTCTGCCGGTCGCATACATTTTTCGAACCGAGGGGATCCCCCATTTCCATTACCAGAACGGAAATAACCAAGTCATACAGAGATAGTTCGGAGAGAGCCCCTAAACCACACTAGCTTGTTAGTTGCCCTGTAAACCCTCCTGTCTTATCTCAAGACAGGAGCATTTGGCTACTCCCAGGTCTCCCAAGAGTTCAAGGCAACTAAAAGCTGGGGGGGGGGGGAAGGAAAGAACACACCACAAGTTTTCTATCCACCTATTACATGAGAAGCAGTTGAAGTAAAAGGTGAGGCTGCCATGCCGATCTCGCAGCAAAGAAGTCCACATAGTCGCTGGGAGATCGAGGTGAGCCGCAGCGGTTGCGTGGCTAGTGACAACTCCGTCCTGACAACATCCTTGGATGCTGATTGAGTTGCACAGTAGCCGCCGTGACCTGTGAGGATCCGGATCGAGACCTTGGGCACAGTCGTTGCATGTATCTCCGATCTAGCTCCACTACTATTTCCGATGCCTCCCTCTCACACCCCATCTCACACTATGATCCTCAACCTGAAGCAACTTTGATCGTAACACCCAAACAACTGAAATTTTGTATCACACCTTCTTGCATTTCTACACCACTTTTTTCTCCCGGTTCCTAGCAAATGAAACTTTGAAAGAGGTGGGCTAATATATATGGACATGGCCAACAAAGAAGCATGTTCAACCATAGTCTTGTGTGTGCATATATTGTATGTAGGTGGCAAAAGTAAATGCCACTAGTTATCCAAGAATTCAATGATTTACCTAATAGTTGACACTAATTTTTAGTATGCTCCATAGCCATTGACAAGTTGGTGTTTGCTCATTGTCGATCGAGAGCCTGAGTAAAATGTTTGGTTGCGATTCGGTGAATCCTGATTTTGATTAATTATTTAACGTTGTGCTTGAGACCGCTGCTGGGTTTTTTTTCTTCAATTCCTTGATCATATTTAATTAATTAATGAACGATGTGCTTGGTTCACTTTAACTCTAAACTACATCATTTGGTTCAATTTGCTCTTAACTTGTCATTTCCTTTTCCATGCCCAAGTACTTAAACTTTGTAATTAATATGATAGAAGATGTCCATCCTGCCGGCATTGGAAGTTAGCCAGACGTGCAAATAGGGGTAAAATCGGCTGCATTACAATCCGCAAAATGATGATGAATACATGAAGGTAGTGATGCCATTGATGCGCAGCTCGCGGAACAACCGATCGAAGACCAGGCTATCTGAGGCCCAACGACATGGTTGCATCATCTTAGGAGGACAAGAAGTCTCCGAGAGAGTAGCTCTGGGTTTGCAACCGGTGGACAAGTTTGCTACTAGGAGTACAACACTAAAAGTCACTGGCGAGCGACGAGCCCAATGCAAAACATAACATATCACATATCAGCCTACCTAGCGCATGTCTCTCAATTACAGCTCCAACGTAACATCATCTCTATTTCCGATGCCTCGCACTCACACCGCATCTCACACTATGACTCTCAACCTGAAGCAACTTTGATCGTAACACCCACACAACTGAAATTTTGTATCACACCTTCTTGCATTTCTACACCATTTTTTCTCACGGTACCTAGCAAATGAAACTTTGAAAGAGGTGAGCAACTATATATGGACATGGCCTGTCGGTGCGGAAAGTAGTCCCGACACTAACTAGTGAATTACGCTGTGATCGGCTTCTCGATGGTCGGTGCCAACGACAACACAGGGGACACAAGTTTATCCTGGTTCCGGCCGGGGCCGTACGTCCAGCAGTGGTGTGCTCGAGGCACTGTATTGCGTTGCACCGTGGTGCTTGCAGAGGGGAGCTACAAGCGGGGCGGGAGAGGAGGCCGGGCCTCCAGGTCCCTGAGGTTTTGATTGAGGCGAGTGCCAATATCGTGGTGGAGGCGGAAGGCGTGTAAGTCAGTGCTCCTTTTCGTTTTTCCGTCCTCTGTCGTCCCCCTGCGGCCAGGGGACTGCCCCTCCTTTTATAGACCAAGGAGGAGGCAGTTTACAGGCGTGCCGCACTGTTCTAGCTACGTGTGATGGCCTGGCGGACAGTGCAACGGAGTGGACGGCCGTCCTGGCGAATCTTGCTTCTGGCGGAGCGTCGTGGCGTGCCCTGTATCCGTCCAGGAGCGGCTTCGAGGGTGGCGGCGTAGAAACTTTCCGCGTGGTCGTCGTCCGTACGCTGACTCGAGGGTGCGGCTGACGGGAGGTCGCAAGGGGCACAGCCGCGGTCGTGGCGGTGTCTTGTCGCCCCGTGTTCCCACAGCGTCAGGGATGGCGCAGCAGTGCCCGGGATGGCGTCGTGATGGCGGGGATGGCCGCGCAGGACCGACGGTGACGGAGGTGACGCGCCTCGCTGGTCCGGCGTCATGGTGTGGCGTGGAGCAGGCGTCCGTCCCCGTTTCGAGGGTTCTGCGGTCCTCTTTCGAGGGTGCGGCGCGTTGGCCGTACGAGAGTGGGTGGCGCAGTGTCGCGGAGCTGACACTGGCCTTGCCGAGTGGGTGGCGCAGTGTCGCGGAGCTGACACTGGCCTTGCCGAGTGGGTGGCGCAGTGTTGCGGAGCTGACACTGGCCTTGCCGCACAGTGGTGGGGATGGCCTCATCGGGAGAGTTGGCAGAAACAGCGCCGGGATATGATTCCCGGGCGTGTCAGAGGGACGGCATGGCGCGGATTCGTCTTTGACCCGGGCGCCTGCAAGTGTTAAAACGCTGAACGCCCCTGTCGGGGGAGCAGGTGCGGGGGCGGCGAGCCTGTGAGGGCCTCGAGCGAGGCGGAATCTCACCCAAGGGGGCGACCGACCCTCGAGCGAGGCGGAGTTTCACCCGAGGGGTGGGGCGACCAACCCTCGAGCGAGGCGGGGTCTCGTGGCGCTGCGCCCCTCGAGCGAAGCGGAGTTTCGCCCGGGGGTGGCTGGGCCGACTGCTCTGGTGGGCCGCTGGGGCCACCAGGGCTGTGGGCCCGGCCGCTGGGCCGTGACTATCTTGAGCGCGTTTTAGGTTTGTGAATTCGTTTGTGTTTTAGTTTTTGCGAAAGTGAACGGGTTTCCCCCTGTTTTTTAGGGGACCCCTACGGCTGTCCCCGACAGTAGCCCCCGAGCATCTGCGGGTGTATCCGTTAGGATCCCGCAGATGCTGACGCTTGCTGATGGGACCTTCTTCCCTCCTGATTGCTGTGCTATTCCGTGGGGGCGCGCTAGCGGACCCGCGGGTCTAGCCCCCGAAGCCTTGGAGGAGTGTGTGTACTCCTTCAAGGTTTTTTCGCAGCGTCGTCATTTGTGCGAGGCGTTTATTTCAGCCGGCCTCGGCGGTATTTCAGCCGGCCTCGGCGGTGCCGTACGCATGTGCCGACGTTCGCGTGCGTTCGGTGCATATCCAGGAGGTGTAGCCACGCGTCGAGCCCCCGAGCCTGGGCCCGTTCAAGGCGATCGGGGCGGGCTCTCCGACTTGTTGGTACGTTCCCTCGCCGTCCCTCCGCGGGACGGGGGGTGAGGTGTCCACAACTCCCATCGAGCGGGTCGCGAATTGTGGGTTCCTCTTCGAGCTGTTATCGGGTGATTCAAGTGGACGCCCATGCCCCGTTCGATAAGGGTTGGCTCGTGGTCCGGAGACTCGTCCATGAAAGCGTTTACGTGGGTTTGCTAGGCAGGGCTCGGTCCCGTTCGCTGGGGACCGAGGGCGCGGAAGCTCTCCCTCGATGGGATCCCTCGACTAGCTGCCCTCGTTGGCTCTTGAATACGACATGTGGGGCGCACTCGAGCTGGTGAGCTCGAGGACAGTCTCGAATGCGCGCGCCCTCGTCGTCCCTGACTCTGTTAATCTGGGGCGCCTGTTCGGACCCTTCGAGGGTCAGGCTTCGAACCCCTGATTAGTAGGGCCGTTGCGGGGTGGCAGCTAAGTGCCCCCGTCTCGATTGCATCTGCAGGATTCGTGGGTTCGCGGTCGAGTCGACCCCCGAGCTGCTGATCAGTAATCCTCTAGAATCGAGGGCACCTGTGGCGCCCGCTTTCACCGAGCGGGTCTCGAGGCCACTGGTCAGTAATCGCACCCTTCGAGGGTCTGGTTTTTCGAGCACTGGGCTCGGGCCGTGCGAGGGTCACACTTACGCAGTAAGGGACCAGGCCGTTTAAATGCCCACAGTTGTGGCTTAAGTCGTGCGTCGCGGGCGCGCCTTTTCAGGCGTCGCGGCCGCGCGCGTAGTGGGCGACGTGGGCGGGGGGCGGACGTGACGGCCCGCTGCGGCTCTTCGGTTGTCGCGCCGTAATGATCGCGCGTGCGCGCGCGACCGGCTGTTACGGTGCGGTGGCCCCCGCTTGTCAGTGGTAGATGCAGCCGCCTGCAGTTAATGCGCGCGGCGCGCGGTTTGGGGAGCGTGGCTCCCTTAGATCTATAAATCTAAGTAGAGGGAGGCGGAAGTTCCTTACCTCGTTACTTAGTGCCGCCGCCCTTTCGTTTCGCCCGCCGCTAGCTTCGTCTTCGTGCGCCGCTGTCAACCGCAATGGCTCCCCCCAGCCGATCACGGTGCTGGATCCGCTGCCGTGGAGCCGCTCGACGGTGACGAAGCTCGCCCTGAGCGAGCTCGTGAACAGCGGCCAGCTGGCGCCGAACGTGGAGGGGCAGCCCTCGGCGTGGATCGTTCCGCCGGCGACGGACCGGGAGCCCAACCCGCCATACGGCTACGTCGTCAGCTTCATCCGGCACCATGAGCGCGGCTTCGCCGCGCCGGCGAGCCGCTTCATGCGCGGACTGTGCCACCACTACGGGGTGGAGCTGCACAACTTCGCCCCCAATGCGATTTCGCAGGCGGCCACCTTCGTTGGCGTCTGCGAGGGATTCCTGGGGATCCCAGTGAACTGGGATCTCTGGGTCCATCTCTTCCGCGCGGAGCTGCATACGCTTGCTACGCCCGAGGCACGGGTGCGCCGGGCGGTGCGTGCCGGCGGCCTGTCGGTCTCGTTGCGGGATTCGCGCAAGGAGTTGTACATCCCCTGCACGATGACATCCAACAACTCGGAATGGGAGCGGGGGTGGTTCTACCTCCGCAACGACGGCGCCGGCCTTCCCCCCTACACCGGCAAGGTGCTGAAGGAGAAGGCCGACTCCTGGCACCACGGCGTGTCCCCTTCTTCGCACCAGGCGCGGTTGGATTCGCTCCTAACCGCGTTGAAGAGCCTGGCGGATGCCGGGTTGGGGGCGGCTTCGGTCCTCGCGAACCTCCACCACCGGCGGATCGTTCCCCTCATGGAGAGGGAGCTCCGTGTTTGCGAGATGAGCGAGGCGGCCAACCCTACGTCGTTGGCGCGCTCGCGGTTCTTGAATGAGCGCCTCGCTCGGGAATACGCGGCCACGAGGGCGAGGCGCGCCATCAGCCTCAAGGCCGGCCGACACAGCAACGACGACCTCTGGTCGTTCGTTATGCTCCCCGACGCCCCGGCGGTGAGTAGGCCTTCCTCCCTTTCTCGTTCCCTTGCAACGTACCAGCATGGTTTTGACAGTCGCCTTTTAGCAGAGGGTGACCGTGGATGCCTCGCGGTCCGACCCGCCCACGCCCCGAGCTCGAGCGGTTGCCCGTGCCACGCAGCGGCGGGAGCAGGAGCGGGCGGCGCGCAGGAAGGAGAAAAGAATCCGGCGGCGGGAGCGTCGGGAGCAGCGGGACGAGGAGTATAGGCTGCGCGAGCAGCAGGGACTCTCTTCCCCGGCAACTCCGGGGAACTCGTCGTCGGGAGAGGAGGAAGAAGAGGGAAGCGACGGGGGGCGGCGCCCCCCTCCCGAGAGGTGGAATCCCTCGACCCCCTCACCGAGAGCCGCAGAGGCGACAGAGGAGCAGGCGCCCGTGGTGGGCGCGGAAGCGCCCGCCGCCGGGCGGTCCGTGGATGAGGCGGCGCGCGTTGCGGAAGCGCCAGCGCGTGCCGCGGAAGTGTCTGGGAGCGCCGTGGTGGCGACGACGAGCGCCACAGCAGCGCCCGCTGAACCCTTGAGGAAGAGGAAGCGAGGTTTCTCCACCTTGAGGTAAGCAGTCGCTCCTCCAGACGTTCCGGTTTCGAGGGGCTGGAGCTCAGTTGTTTGTCTCCGTGTTCGCAGGGTGGCGCCGACCGTTCCCGCCCTCGCGCCTGCTAAAGCGCTCAGGTCGGATGCGTCCGTACCCACGAGGCGGCGCTCGTCGAGGGCGCCACGGGCGGCCGGGAGCGCGGCGATGACGGGCGAGCCACCGCGCAGCGCGGCCGTGGCCACGGAGCCGCAGCAGGAGGCGACGGCCGCGGCGGCGGCTACGACAGCGGCAACCGCCGCGCCGACGGTCCGGCCTCTGCCTGTGCCGGCGGCGGGTGGTCAGGCGGCCGTGGTGGAGATCCATGACGATGACGCGCCGCCGCCTGGATGGGGCCAATGGGAGAACTGGCCCGCGCCAGCCCCCGAGCCCGCGGCGGGGGTGTTGGTGATGCGGGAAGATGGCTGCGTGATGCCGCAGCCCTCGGCGCATGGCGCCGAGGCCTCGTCGTCTCGTGCCGGCCCTCCTGCCCCCGATGGCGCCGCGGCGCGTGCGGAGCGGGAGCGGGAGCAAGCCAGCGCGCCGTCGGCCCTCTGCCTCGAGGCCCTGGCCGAGCAGGCGCTGTGGCAAGAGTTCCGCGACCACGGCGCCTCGCTCAACAACGCGCTGGACGAGGCGCTGCGGATCCACGGGGGTCCTGCGTGGTGGATTTTCCAGGTACGCGTCTCTTCTGTTGGATTTCGGAGTTTCTTCCCCCCTCGTCTCTCCCGCGTTCGCGCTTTTTCCGACTCAAACTCTCTTCCGCCTTGTCTGCCGGTGGCAGGAATTGGAGGGTCGAGCCCGGGAGAAGTACGGCCGCCTCGACCGGCTGAGCTCCGAGCGCAACTGGTACCGGGACCAATACGACGCTCTTGACGCCCTTGTCGAGGCCCTGCGGACTGACAACGGGTGGCTGGAGTACCGGCTTCAGGCAGTGCGGGACGAGCTCCTGGAGCAGGACGCCCAGGCTGCGGAAGGTGTTTCTGCGGTCGCGAAGGTGCGGACTGCGCTCCTGGAGCGGGACGAGGCGCTGCGGAAGGCGCGCGAGGACGCAGCCGCGATGCAGACCGTGGCGGCAGAGTGGGAGACGGAGGTGGCCGCGATTCGCGCCCAGCTCGAACGGGACCGTGCAACCCTCGAGGGAGCACGGTCTTGGCAGAGCCAGGCCGAGGAAAGGGCCAAGGAGGCCGAGCAGCTGAGGGCCAGCCTGGCGGACCAGGCCGCCTCCCTTGCGTCGACGGGGGAGCAGCTTCAGCGGGAGCGGGACGCGCGCCGACAGGCGGACGTTCAGCTCCAGCAGGAGCGAACCGCCCTCGCTGAGGCTCGGGCCGCCCTCGAGCGCGAGCGCCTGGCACGAGAAGAGGCCCAGGGTCTCCTTCAGCAGGAGCGCGCCGCACTCGAGGGGGCGCAGGCGACCCTCAAGCAACGGGACGAAGAAGTCTCGCGGCTCGATGGGGAGCTGAACCAGCTCAGCGTCTCCTACGAGGACCTGCGCCAGGCTGTCGTGGAGCAGGAAGCTACGGTCCTTAGCCTGCAGCAGGGGGCCGAAGTCGCGCGCAAGGCCCTCGATACGGAGAAGAAACAGGTTGAAGGTGAGTCGCCTCTCTTCGCATTTTGCGTGTCAATTTGGTTCGCTTGGGATCCGCTCCCAATTTTTGTTTTTCGTTCACGGGTTTCAGGCCTGCGGAACGCTCTTGGGAACTCGACGACCCAGGCAGAGTCCCTCCAGGCGGCCTACAACTCCTCACAGCAGGAGCTGGAGGAGCTGCGGGCCGCCGCCCTCGAGGCGTGCCAGGGGGTCGAAGAGGGCGAAGTGCAGGCTGGGAGCTCGATGGCGAGTCGCCTCCGCGCCCTCGGCAGGCATGTTACCCAGCGCGTGCGCCGCGCCCTTTACCTGGGAGTTCAGAAAGCTCTTGGCGTGGTGGCTTCCCACTACCAGGTCGACCTCGAGGCCGTTTCCACGGGCTACGTCGTTCCCGTTGGCGTCGACGACGAGGTGGCGATGAACCGTGCGGATGCGCTCGCTGCTCCTGCCGCCGACATCCTCGCCGAGGACTTCATGGACTTCCTCTTCCCGGACGCTCCCCCGGCTGGCGGCCCCCAAGCCTGAAGACCATTGGGCGTTTGTGCCCTTTATGTTTTTGATGTTAGAATTCGAGCCGCGCGGCTGTTGTAATAAACATTCGCTTGTTTAAAACACTTCAATGTTTGTAAGTTGAAAAACTCGTTGTTTATTTCGGCAATTGTGTTGTTCTGCCTCCCCGCTTTCTTAGGCGAACCTTGGCTGGGAAGGTTTTCGTTCGCACGGGTAGCTCATAGGCAAAGTGGCGAGGGGGAAGGGCCGTATCCTGCCGGAGGCGTGGGCTATCCCCGACTCGCGCGTCTTCGCCCTTTGGCCACTCGCGTCCCGCGTGGGTTCACCCAAAGTTTGGGTCGAGGCATACTTAGCACATTTGCGGCGAATTTTGCGAAAAAATGGGACCATTTTTTGGGGGGGACGCCCCCACAGTAGCCCCCGAGGGGGATTTGGTCTTCGGGAGAAAACCAAGTCGCCCTTCAGCTTTTATTAATCTGATGGAAATTACAGCCAACTGGGGTGTTGGGTATGTAATGACAAGAAATACTTGGAAATTCTTTCTAAGGGTAGAAGCGACGTAGCTGTTGGATGTTCCAAGCGTTGGTGAGTTCCTCGCCGTCCTCGTTGGCCAGCTTGTAGGTGCCGGGCTTGAGCACTTTGACAACGATGTAGGGTCCCTCCCATGGGGGCGATAGCTTGTGGCGGCCTCGATTGTCTTGGCGTAGCCTTAGGACTAGGTCCCCTTCGTCGAAGTCTCGGCGTCGTACCTTCCGGGCCTGGTGCCGCCTCAGAGCCTGCTGGTATCTTGCTGAATGCATCAGGGCCACAGTGCGGGCTTCGTCCAACTGATCCAGTGAGTCCTCGCGGGCTCGCTGGTTGGCGCCCTCGTCGTAGCTCTTGACTCTGGGCGACCCGTAATCCAGATCCGTGGGGAGGACGGCCTCCGCGCCATAGACGAGGAAGAACGGGGTGAATCCCGTGGCCCTGCTCGGAGTGGTTCTGAGGCTCCATACGACCGCCGGCAGCTCCTGGAGCCATTTCCGGCCAGACTTGTTCAGTCTGTCGAAAATCCTGGGCTTGAGGCCTTGTAGGATCATGCCATTGGCCCGCTCCACTTGACCATTGGTCTGTGGGTGCGCGACGGCCGCCCAGTCCACGCGGATGTGGTGCTTGTCGCAGAATTCCAGGAACTTCCTGCCGGTGAACTGGGGCCCGTTGTCGGTGATGATGGAGTTAGGCACCCCAAACCGGTGGATGATGTCGGTGAAGAATATTACGGCCTGCTCTGCCCTGAGATTCGTGATTGGGCGCGTTTCGACCCACTTGGAGAACTTGTCAATGGCGACTAGCAGGTGCGTGTAGCCCCCGGGCGCCCTTCGTAGGGGCCCGACAATGTCCAGCCCCCACACGGCAAAAGGCCACGTGATGGGGATCGTCTGGAGGGCATGCGCCGGGAGATTGGTCTTGCGGGCGTAAAACTGGCACCCTTCGCAGGTGCGCACGATCTCGCTGGCATCAGCAACCGCGGTAGGCCAATAGAAGCCCTGGCGAAACGCGTTGCCCACGAGGGTGCGTGGCGCCGCGTGGTGGCCACACACGCCCGCGTGGATGTCCCGAAGGAGCTCGCGCCCCTGGGGGATGGGTATGCACCGCTGCAGGACGCCTGACGCAGCGCGCTTGTACAGCTCGCCGTCGACGAGGGCGAACGACTTGGCCTTCCTGGCGATGCGTCTGGCCTCGGACCGATCCGAGGGAAGCTCCCCTTGCTCCATCCAGGCGAGGTACTTGGCCCGCCAGTCCTCCGCGCGGGGGGCTGGCTCCGTGTCCATGGCTTCGGCCGCACCGTAGCCCTCGAGCAAGGAGAGCACAAACGCCTCGTTCGTGGGGTCTTCATTCATGGGTTCCGCGCCCGCTGGGTTCGAGGGAGCCCCCGAGGGTTCCTCTTGACTCGAGGGTGTCGATTCGAGGTTGACGGACGGCCTGGCGACGTCTCGTGCAAAAACGTTCGGGGGGACGGTGATTCGCCCCGACGCGATTTTTGCGAGTTCGTCCGCCTCCTCGTTGTACCTGCGGGGTACGTGGTTAAGCTCGAGGCCGTAGAACTTGTCTTCGAGAGCTCGTACGGCGTTGCAGTAGGCCTCCATTTTGTTGTCGTGACAACTCGCATTCTTCATAACTTGGTCAATCACGAGCTGCGAGTCCCCCCTGACGTCGAGGCGTTTGATGCCTGTCTCGATGGCGATTCGGAGGCCGCAAAGAAGGGCCTCGTACTCCGCCATGTTGTTCGACGCGGGGAAATGCAGGCGTACCGCGTATCTCATGTGCTCCCCGAGGGGTGAGAGGAAGAGCAGGCCCGCGCCTGCCCCTGTTTTCATCACCGACCCGTCGAAGTAGAGGGTCCAGCATTCGGCCTGGATTTGCGGCGGCGGCAGTTGTGTGTCCGTCCATTCGGCGACGAAATCCGCCAGGATTTGGGACTTGATTGCCTTGCGCGGCGCATAAGCGAGCGTCTCGCCCATCAATTCCACAGACCACTTGGCGATTCTGCCCGTCGCGTCCGGGTTGCGGATGATCTCACCCAACGGGAACGAGGAGACCACCGTGACCGGGTGGGCCTCGAAGTAGTGCCGGAGCTTGCGCCGCGCGAGCACTACTGCGTAGAGCAGCTTCTGGATCTGTGGGTACCGTGCCTTGGTCTCGGATAGCACTTCGCTGATGTAGTACACGGGCCTCTGGACTGGCAGGGCGTGCCCCTCCTCTGTACGCTCCACCACGATGACGGCGCTGACCACCTGAGTGGTCGCGGCGACGTAGAGGTACAGAGGCTCGTGGTTCTGGGGCGGCGTTAAGATTGGCGCGTGGGCGAGCGTCGCCTTGAGTTTGTCAAGCGCCTCCTGGGCCTCGACGGTCCAGGAGAAGCGCTCGTGTTTCTTCAGGAGTCGGTAGAGGGGTAATCCCTTCTCGCCGAGCCGCGAGATGAAGCGGCTCAAGGCGGCAAGGCACCCCAACACCTTCTGGACCCCCTTGAGGTCTCGAATCGCGCCCATCCGTTCGAGGGCCGCGACCTTCTCGGGGTTGGGCTCGATGCCCCGCTGGGAAACTATGTATCCCAGCAGCATGCCCCGCGGCACTCCGAAGACGCACTTCTCGGGGTTCAGCTTCACCCCGTTGGCTCGCAGGCAATCGAATGCCACGCGCAGGTCGCTAACCAGGTCGTCCGCCTTCCTGGTTTTCACGACTATGTCATCTACGTAAGCCTCAACGGTTCGCCCGATGTGGTCTCCGAAAACGTGCTGCATACATCGCTGGTATGTAGCGCCCGCGTTTCGAAGGCCAAACGGCATCGTTACGTAGCAGAACATTCCGAACGGCGTGATGAACGAAGTTGCAAGCTGGTCGGACTCCTTCATCTTTATTTGGTGGTACCCGGAATAGGCATCGAGGAAACACAATAGTTCACACCCTGCGGTTGAGTCAACGATTTGATCGATTCGTGGCAAAGGAAAAGGAACTTTGGGACATGCTTTATTCAAACTAGTGTAATCTACACACATCCGCCACTTCCCATTCTTTTTCTTAACTAGTACAGGATTAGCTAGCCACGTAGGGTGAAAAACTTCCTTGATGAACCCGGCCTCGAGGAGCTTCCGCAGCTCCGCTCCGATCGCCCGGCGCCGCTCTTCGTCAAAGCGGCGCAGCCGTTGTTGCACGGCTCGGGAGTGAGGTAGGATATCAAGGGAGTGCTCGGCGACCTCCCTCGGGATGCCTGGCATATCCGAGGGACTCCACGCGAAGATATCGGCGTTGGCGCGGAGAAAGTCGACGAGCACCACTTCCTATTTCGGGTCGAGGGTGGAACTGACCCTCAACACCTTGCCCTCGGGGGCTGCAGGGTCGAGGGGCACCTCCTTCGTTTGTTCGGCAGCCTCGAAACTGCCCGCGTGCTTGGCGGAGGAGTCGGGGCCCTCGTTGGCCAGCTTCTCCATGTCCGCGACAAACGTTTCGTCGAGCGCCAGGGCCTCAGCGTGCTCGACGCACTCGACGTCACAGTCGAATGCGTGCTCGATCGACGAGCCCACGGTGATTACGCCTTTTGGCCCCGGCATCTTCATCTTGAGGTAAGTGTAGTTCGGGACCGCCATGAACTTGGCATAGCACGGACGGCCAAGGATGGCGTGGTACGCGCCCCGGAACCCCACTACCTCAAAGGTGAGGACTTCCTTGCGGAAGTTGTCCGGTGTGCCGAACCAGACTGGTAGGTCGATCTGCCCGAGGGGCTGGACGCGCTTGCCTGGCGCGACGCCGTGGAACGGCGCCGTGCTGGGCCGCAGCTGGTCCAACCCAATCCCCATCAGTCGTAGGGTGTGGGCGTAGAGGATGTTGAGGCTGCTGCCGCCGTCCATCAGCACCTTGGAAAACCGCGCGTTGCCGATGATGGGATCGACGACCAACGGGTACTGGCCCGGGTTGGGGATGCGGTTCGGGTGGTCCTCGCGGCTGAAGGTGATGGCGTCCTCCGACCAATCGAGGAAGGAAGGAGGTGCCCTCTCCGCGGCGAGGACCTCGTGCCGCTCTCGCTTGCGCCGATTGGTGGACATGTCCACCGTCGGTCCCCCGAAGATGAAGAAGACGTTCTCCACCGCAGGGAAGCCGTCAGCGTCTCCGCCACCCCCGTCCTTCTTGGCCTCGTCCTCCCTCGCGGCGACGCGGCGGTAGTACTTCTTGAGCATGTCGCACTGCTCAAGTGTGTGGTTGACTGGGGTCTTGTGGTACGGGCAGGGCTTCTTCAACATATCGTCGAATACGCCGGGGCCTCGAGGGGCCCCTCGAGGGCCCTTTCGAGCCGGGTCAACTGCGAGGGCCTCGTCCCCGCCGTTGTCGTGCGCCTGCGCGCGCGTCTCGTGGCGCGGCTTCTTGCCCTTCTTGCCCCGCTTGTGCTTGTGCTGGGGCTCCTTGGACTTGCTGCCCTCCGCGGGCGCGTCGTCCGCGCGCTTGCCCTTCTTGCCGTCGAAAATGGCACCCACTGCCTCCTCTCCGGAGGCGAAGCTGGTGGCGATGTCGAACAGCTCGTTGGAGTCGACCGGCGGGCTCCTCCCGAGCTCGCGCACGAGGTCCCGACAGGTCGTGCCTTCAAGGAAGGCGTGCACGATCTCGGACTGAGCAACGCTCGGGAGCTCAGTACAGCGCTTTGAAAAGCGCCGTATGAAGTCCCGGAGCGACTCGCCGGGCTTCTGGGCGCACGCTCGTAGGTCCCAGGAGTTCCCAGGGCGCACATATGTGCCCTGGAAGTTCCCCACGAACGTGCGCACTAAGTCATCCCAGCTGTGGATCTGGCTGGGCGGTAGGTGCTCGAGCCATGTTCTGGCCGAGTCCGCAAGGTGCAGCGGCAGATTGCGGATGATCACCGCATCGGTGGTGGCTCCGCCCAGCTGACAAGCCAGACGGTAGTCGTTGAGCCACACACGAGGGTCCGTCTCCCCCGTGTACTTGTCGATGGTGGTGGGCTGGCGGAAACGCTGGGGGAAACTCGCCGCACGGATTTCCCGACTGAACACTCGGGTTCCCGGGGGTTCCGGCGTTGGCGAGCGGTCCTCTCGGCTGTCGTAGCGACCACCTCGTCGAGGGTGGTAGCCTGCCGCCGCTCGCGCCTCCGCGTCGCCCTTTCGCTTGGCGTTCAGGACGTTGCGGGCGTCTCCGTCGTGGGCCTCGCCGCGCGTGTCAAGGATCCGCTCCTTGACAGGCGTCTTGCCCTGGTTTGGCGGCTGCTCCGCCGCGCCGTCCGCGTGGACGGATGCCTCCTGGTCCTTCGCGCCACCGTCGCCCCGCGCGCTAGACTGGTTGCGCATGCGGGACGCGGAGCTCTCGGCCTGCTGCACGGCCGCTTGCTCGATGAGAGTCTGCGCCTCGCGGCGCAGGTTACGTGCCTCGGGTGTCGATGGCTCGGGCATGGCCCGAAGTAGTGTTGCCGCCGCGATGAGTTTTTGGCTGGCACGAAGTGGCGTGTGTGGGTCGTCCACATTGAAGTTGGCGTTGATGCGCTCGCAGGCTTGCTTCCCGGCGTCTCGGGCGCGTTCGCCGCGCGCCGAGGCTTCCCCTGCGATAGTTGCACGCAGGAGCCGCACCTGCCGGTACTCTTCCGCGAGCTTCGCCTCGAGCTCGCGTGCCTGGGCCAGCTGCGCATTGATGTCCGCATTGCCCGCTGGTGGGGCCGGTGGCGGGTTCGGCTCCGGATGCTGGGCCGCGTTCCCGTCGCCCGCTCCGTTTGCGCCGTCTTGCTCGTTGGCGATGACAACGAAGCACTCGCGCGAGGGGTCATAACTCCCCTCGCTGGAGTCGTCGGAGCAACCGAACCAGTAGTCCGCGGCATCAAGGAATCGCCGGAAGACCACAGGGTCCGGTACGCCGGAGAAGTCCCACTCTGCGTAGCCATGCGAAGTTGAGGGCGGCAGTTCGCTGGGCGAGCCGTGGTACGACTCGTCGTTGGTGGTGGCGATGAGGTTCCGGATTGACAGCAAGTGATGGCCCGGGAGATCCTCGTACGCGGCCATATCGGTGCTGACGGATGAAGCGTACGCCGCAGCAGGGTTGCGCATCCCGTGGGGAAACTGCGGCCCCGCGGCCACGTGCTCCCCCGCAGGGTGCGCCACCGTGCTGCTTGGCGGGGGCGCGTCGTTCCGGGCCGCCTCGCGTGTTGCCCGGCGTCGCTCCGTGCGCGCCTGGCGCGAGCGCTGACCGGGGCGTTTGCGGCGTCGGGGCGTCGTGGCGCTCGCGGCAGCCACCCGGGTGGGTGCCGGAGCGTCAGTAGCAGGCGTGACGGGCATTGGGCCCGGCCCAGTCGACCGCCACGGGTGGAGCTCGTCGAAGTTGGTGAGGCGCATGAGGTAGCCGTTCCCTGTAGCCTGAAAGTTCAGGCTCCCAAACCGGATTTCGAATCCAGCGGGGAGAGGGTCCGAGCTGCCCATGGCGTACCTCTGGGACGTCATCTCGGTACGAATCACCATCGAGAGTGCGGGTGAGGGGTTGATCACAGCGCGAGGGTCCCCTACCTGGCGCGCCAACTGTCGGTGCGGAAAGTAGTCCCGACACTAACTAGTGAATTACGCTGTGATCGGCTTCTCGATGGTCGGTGCCAACGACAACACAGGGGACACAAGTTTATCCTGGTTCCGGCCGGGGCCGTACGTCCAGCAGTGGTGTGCTCGAGGCACTGTATTGCGTTGCACCGTGGTGCTTGCAGAGGGGAGCTACAAGCGGGGCGGGAGAGGAGGCCGGGCCTCCAGGTCCCTGAGGTTTTGATTGAGGCGAGTGCCAATATCGTGGTGGAGGCGGAAGGCGTGTAAGTCAGTGCTCCTTTTCGTTTTTCCGTCCTCTGTCGTCCCCCTGCGGCCAGGGGACTGCCCCTCCTTTTATAGACCAAGGAGGAGGCAGTTTACAGGCGTGCCGCACTGTTCTAGCTACGTGTGATGGCCTGGCGGACAGTGCAACGGAGTGGACGGCCGTCCTGGCGAATCTTGCTTCTGGCGGAGCGTCGTGGCGTGCCCTGTATCCGTCCAGGAGCGGCTTCGAGGGTGGCGGCGTAGAAACTTTCCGCGTGGTCGTCGTCCGTACGCTGACTCGAGGGTGCGGCTGACGGGAGGTCGCAAGGGGCACAACCGCGGTCGTGGCGGTGTCTTGTCGCCCCGCGTTCCCACAGCGTCAGGGATGGCGCAGCAGTGCCCGGGATGGCGTCGTGATGGCGGGGATGGCCGCGCAGGACCGACGGTGACGGAGGTGACGCGCCTCGCTGGTCCGGCGTCATGGTGTGGCGTGGAGCAGGCGTCCGTCCCCGTTTCGAGGGTTCTGCGGTCCTCTTTCGAGGGTGCGGCGCGTTGGCCGTACGAGAGTGGGTGGCGCAGTGTCGCGGAGCTGACACTGGCCTTGCCGAGTGGGTGGCGCAGTGTCGCGGAGCTGACACTGGCCTTGCCGAGTGGGTGGCGCAGTGTTGCGGAGCTGACACTGGCCTTGCCGCACAGTGGTGGGGATGGCCTCATCGGGAGAGTTGGCAGAAACAGCGTCGGGATATGATTCCCGGGCGTGTCAGAGGGACGGCATGGCGCGGATTCGTCTTTGACCCGGGCGCCTGCAAGTGTTAAAACGCTGAACGCCCCTGTCGGGGGAGCAGGTGCGGGGGCGGCGAGCCTGTGAGGGCCTCGAGCGAGGCGGAATCTCACCCAAGGGGGCGACCGACCCTCGAGCGAGGCGGAGTTTCACCCGAGGGGTGGGGCGACCAACCCTCGAGCGAGACGGGGTCTCGTGGCGCTGCGCCCCTCGAGCGAAGTGGAGTTTCGCCCGGGGGTGGCTGGGCCGACTGCTCTGGTGGGCCGCTGGGGCCACCAGGGCTGGGGGCCCGGCCGCTGGGCCGTGACTATCTTGAGCGCGTTTTAGGTTTGTGAATTCGTTTGTGTTTTAGTTTTTGCGAAAGTGAACGGGTTTCCCCCTGTTTTTTAGGGGACCCCTACGGCTGTCCCCGACATGGCCAACAAAGAAGCCTGTTCAACCATAGCCTTGTGTGCATATACTGTATGTAGGTGGAGAAAGTAATGCCACAAGTTATCCAAGAATTCAATGGTTTACCTAATAGTTGACACTATTTTTTAGTATGCTCTATAGCCATTGACATATTGGTGTTTGCTCATTGTCTATTGAGAGCCTGTGCAAAATGTTTGGTTGCGATTCGATGAATATTGATTTTGATTGATTATTTAATGTTGTGCTTGGGACCACTAATGGGGTTTTTTCTCTTCAATTCGTTGGACATATTTTAATTAATGAATGAACGATGTGCTTGGTTCACTTTAACCTCTAAAGTACATCATTTGGTTCATTGTTCTTAACTTGTTATTTACTTTTCCATGCCCAAGTAGAATCTCAAAACTTTGTAATATGATAGAGAGATGCCATCCCGCCGTCATTGGAAGTTAGCCGGATGCGCAGATCGGGATAGAATCGGTCACCTGATCAGACGATTACAATCCGTAGAATGATGATGAATACATGAAGGTAGTGATGCCATTGATGCGCGGCTCGCGGAACAACCGATCAAAGACCAGGTTATCTGAGGCCCAACGACATGGTTGCATCATCTTAGGAGGACGAGGAGTCTCCGAGAGAGTAGCTCTGGGTTTGCAACCGGTGTGAGGACCAGGTGTGTCCGAAGACCAGTGGAGGGTCGCTCCTTAGTGATGAGTGGTTGACAATGTTGTGTGGACTGATACTTGGCTCAGTGTGCAGGTACAAGTTGCGGCTTGACTCGTGTTGGTGCAGGTGAAGAACAAGCGCGAAAGGCCTATGCCGTGGTGGCCTCCGGGTGATGGAGAAGCAAGTGGGCTTGGTTCGATGGACCCGGTGGCCGATGAGGTCAAGTGCGAGTCGTGCGGTGCAAGAGGAGCAAGTTGAAGTCATGGACATGGGCCGGTGCAAGGTGGCGGTTCGAGGCCGAAGCTTGCATGCGGGGTTTGGTGGTTTGCCCACAAAACCATCGGTGGACGGTTTCTTGGTTTGGGCCTCAAAACCAAGGCCGAAGGCCCAACACGACGGAGACGGTGATCCGGGAGCGTCGAGAAGCTTCGATGCGGGGGGCACGTGGTGTGATCACGGGGCTTGCGTCGAGACTAAGCGAGTCCGCGGTGGAAGCGTGTCCGCTCGATTGGAATATATATCCATGTCTTGGACCAAAATGCCCTGAGGGGTATGTATCTTACATTTATGCACTAGGGGTAGTTGGGTCATTTGCCACCTCCGGAAGGCTAAGTATAAATAGAAGGTAGAGGAGGATGGTTAGGGTTATCCGCTCTGGACTGCTTCTTTTCCCTGTATTTCCTTAGGCTAGATTCTTGTATAGACTCTGACCTCTGGATATATGGAAGCATTCGACGTTGTGATTCCTTCTCTCTCTTATCTCTTTGTGATTTTCGTGTCATGTTCGGAGTTATTTTTGGTTGCTTTCGTTCTTCGCTTGATTCGTCGATTTAAGGGCGTTTCTCCTCAGATTTCTTTGTGGGGATCATGGGTGGATGCCTTGTGCATATTTTGGTATGATCTTGACCCCTCAAATGCCGGGAAAACCCTTCGATTTGCGAGTTCTTGGAGGAACCCGAGTTCATGGAGGTGCTTTCATGTGATCCGTGATTCCCATTGATTTAGTGAGTTAGAGGTCGAGATTTTTGGGGTATAGTTTCACCTAGTGACGCTTCTCATCTCCCCTAAATCTTGTCTCAAGAGATCAAGTGTTTTGGGAGATCCGGTGATGGCTTTGGAGAGTTGACTTCGCGAAGTGCCTTGTTTCTACTTCTGTCCGTGCCTGGCGGACAGTTCGTGCGAGCCTTGCGGACAGTCCGCGTGTGGCTGGCTGCACGGCTGTTCGTCGTGTTCTTCACGAGTTCTTGTGTGCCCGTGTTTCGATTCGTTGTTCTAGGAGTTTTCGGTTGTAAGAAGTTTGCGGACGGTCCGTACTCGAGTACCAGACGGTCCGTGAAGAGCTGGACAGTCCGCGGTCTCCTCGCGGACAATCCGATTTTCCAAGGTGCACTACTGGTGGTTTCGTTGCTATTTTCGGACGGTCCGCGGTGTCCGTGCGGACAGTCCGCCCCTGCCTGGCGGACAGTCCGCCCGTACTGCCCGGACGGTCCGCGCCTAGCCTGTCCAGATTTGGCTAAGTGCTTTGATTCTTGTCTAGTGGTTCCGCTCTTTGATTCGTTGCTTGTCTCTAGAACTTGTAGGCTTGTGTGTGACTAGTCTAGAACTTCTTTGGTGTGTGCGAGTGATCGGAGTGGCAATCGGAGTATAGGCCGATTTCATTCTTCGGGAAGAGTTTGTATCGGCTCCATTCACTCCCCTCTATCTGGTCGCCTATTCAGTCCTTCACTGTGGTCAAGTTTGCTACTAGAAGTCCAACACTAAATGTCACTGGCGAGCGACGAGCCCAATGCAAACCATAACATCTCCCATATCAGCTTACCTAGCACATGTCTCTCAACTACAGCTCCAACGTAACATCATCCCTAATTCCGTTGCCTCGCACTCACACTGAATACCAGATCTCACTCTCTGACCCTCAATGCAACCACCTCAAGCCATTTGATGGTGACATGTAGGGACGTCGAGCCAGCTCGACTTGACTTGTCTCGGCTTGGTCTAACTCGTTAGTCTAACAAGCTAGCTTGGCTTGGCTTGTTAACAACACGAGCAAAAATAATGATTCGGCTTGACTTGTTAGTACTTCGAGCTAGCTTGTTAGGCTCACGAGCTGGATGTTAATTTAAGATTAACATCTGAATATATATATATATATAACTATTAGTCTACAGTCGGCCATATAGTTATTCTGTAGCCGGCCTCTCTCCCGTCCGATTCCCCCTTTTTTATGGCGTGTTGATGTGAGCGTTAATTGCTGGTGTATGGATTAGCTGGCGAACCATTAATTCTACCCTCTAATTATCGCTATGCATGCATGCCGTGAAGCTGTGGAGCACATAGAGAATACTTTTCTTTGATTTTGTCTAGTAGTACACAAGTTACGAGAATACAAAAAATAATGTTTACTATTATAGTTATTTTTTGTAAACGATTTACTAGTTACTAAAACAAGTCTTGTCTAGCATGAATTACTATAGTCCATGCCTACTACGCCATTTTATTTTAGTAGTAATCTTGTAAATGGTTTACTACGATATATGCACTCATGTATGAATTACTAGAATCCATGCATATTACTGTAGTAAATCTAAAAACTGTAGTACATGACAAACTCCTAAGTCAGTTGTATCAGATAGTAAATAATATTTATTAGTAACTCGGCACACACCATTCTGGTATACAAATTGTTTATATCGAAAAATACCTCGCCATGTATTCTGGTAACTTGCTTGCACGATACACATGCGTGCATGTATGTAAATCTGCCCCAAATTTGGATCTCATCGTCAGCCACTATTCTAGTGTTGATTATAACCTAATTAATGACTCCAAATCAGGCCATAATGGTGATTAATCACACTCCTGGTCCGTGATTTTCAAAAGTGTAAAATGCACCACCGGTCCTTAAATTTTTCTCATCGTGTCATCCCGGTCCACGAACTTTCAAAGCGTGTCATTGCCATCCCTAAACTTAGTTCGGGTCTCTAATCAGCCCGCTAACAGATCTAACCCACAACAGACGAACCCGTTAGGTTCACCAATGTTGTAGATTTGCAATTAGACCCTTGGCGATTCAGCTCCCTATCAATTCAGTTCCCTCCCGAGTCATCACGCCGTTCTACGCGCGACGGACTCGTACGCGCGACGCGCGTCTGCGGCGGACGTCCTGCTGCGGGCGGCGATCAGAGGGGGCACGTCCGCGGTGGACGTCCTACGGCGGCCGGCGATCAGAGGGGGCACGATTCCTACGCGGACGGCGGACGTCCTGAGGCTGGCAATCAGAGGGGGCGCGACTCCTACACGCGGACGGTGGTCGTCTCGCGGCCGGCGATGGTGGCGCGATTGCGGGGCAAATGGCAACCTCCGCCGATTTATTGTGAGCTCCTCCATCCCTAATCCCATCTTCTTTCCTTCAATCTGTTCATCTAGAAAGCCCCAACGGTGAAAGGCCATGCAACTGATATCTCTAGCTACGGATTGCTTGGACATTAAAGCATAAGAACTACTCCGTATGCGATTTTTAGTTCTTTGCTACTGTTATGTATAATCTATCTATATAAACTATATAATTGGTATCTACTAACGATTTCTCATGCCTCTCAACGCGTCACGTCATAACCCACTACACGCCATGTCACTATCTACTATAAGTCATGTCAACATCCACCAAGCCATGTCAACATCTACCAAACCATATATTTATGTCTTCGTCGATTTTCTGTGACTAATAGCATGTTGTATTTGCGAGTAGCATGCCATAAAATTCTCGTAGTTGAAATACATGTAGAATCAATTATTTAAAAAGGTTCTCTCTCAACAAAATTAACATATTTTCATATATAGTATTGTTTACAGATGAATATGGTCATGTAATCGTTTTGGTGTTTCTACTTTCACATTTCACCTTAAAATTTTGTTTAAAATTCCCGCGTCAATGTGCGGGGTATCACCTAGTGTTACCAATATTCGAGGCCTCTAATCACTTCTAACAATGAAACCCGGCCTCAGCCTGTGTGTGAGGTGCTGATGTATGTAACCACGCATGCTCCAGTAGGCCTTTTCCTTCTTATTCTCCATCCTTTTTTGTTTATTACCTCTTTGGAGATGTATGTAATTACTGCTAGTATATGTCCATTTCGTTTCATACAGAATACATTGATTTCTAGACAAATTGGGCGCATTTGCAGGCATTTCCAATTTAACAGCACAAACTTGCAGGCCATGTGTATTCAAGATTCAGATACAGTTGCAAGCTGAACCACCCTTTTTTGAAAACACTTACAGTATGTTGCAAAGTGCACATTTATTTCACCATAGTATATCCTAAAGAATGTCTTCTAATTTTTTTATCAAGGAACCAAAGTAAATTTATCCACCTCATCTGTGAAACTTGTCATCCCCTGGATCTCTTCAACTTCACAATGAACTAAAAATCACATACGGCTATTTTGCAATGTATATTTCTAATCTTTTTATTTATAGTTCAAAATTGAGGTAACATCGTAAAACTTTGTTTGTGTTTATGCGGTGTGAATTAGTGCAAATACAAATAATGCATTTTTACTATTGATTTAGTTTATTATAGCAACCGCCCCACCTATAATTTTTTCCTGGCTCCGCCACTGGTTTGGTCAATTATTCATCTGTTCAATTTTTCTGGCAATGTAGGTGACAGTGGTGATCAATTCATTGTAGAGGTTCACCATGGGGGATTCTTTGTTGGTGATGGAAATCTCAGAAGCTATGTGGATGAAAAAGTTGATTTTTTTATGATTTAGAGGCAGATACTTGGTCCCTTCTCTGGTTTGATGACTTTGTGGAGCAATTAGGCTACCAAAAGGATGACAAATTGAAGTTCTACTAGTTGTTACCTGAGAAGACCATTGCAGATGGTCTTAGAAACCTCCAAGAAGACAGAGACACCAATGTCATGTCTGCTGTTGTGAGCAAGATCAAGAACTTTGTAGTGTATTTCGATCATGATGACATTGTTGATGGGATTAATTGGGATGACATTGTAGTTGATCTAGTGGCTGAACTTCCTAAAGTACTGAGCTCGCAGAAGGTTGGTGAAAAGCTCCCAATTAGCAGGAAAGTGCAACAATTCAGAACCACTGAAGGTGAATCAATTGGTCCTAGATACAACAATAGTGAAGAATCTGATGGTTTTATTGACAGTGACAATGAAATCGAGGATGGGGATGAAGACCTTGTTCAGTCATTTGTTGATCCTGATGAGAATGAAGCACATGTGGGTGAAGTCAATGTTAGAAAGGATAAGAAAGCTAAAGGATGCAGGTTCAAAGCTGTTGCTATGATGAGGCAAGATGTATGGTCAGATGAGGAAGATATTGATGACGAGGGTCTTGAGCTACATTCCGAGGGAGAAGGTGGCCACACTTTCAAGTCATTCAAAGATGAGGACATGACAAATCCTACATTTTTAGTGAGGACATGACACAAAGTTTTCCTAGAGTTTGAACACAGATTTTGTGTAAGGCACCTGTACTCTAATTTCCAAGAGAAGTTCAAGGTTGAAGTGTTGAAGAATCAGTTGTGGACATATGCAAGATCTTCCTCAGTTTTTGCATGGTAGAGGAATATGAAGAGGATGAAGGCCTTGGATGCTAGTGCTCATGCATGGCTGTCAAATATGGCACCCAACACCTGAGTAAGAGCCTACTTCTCCACTTTTCTCAAATGTGACATCTTGTTGAACAATAATTGTGAGGTGTTCAATAAGTATATTTTGGAAGCTAGAGAGTTACCAATTCTGTCTATGTTTGAGAAGATCAAGTGCCAATTGATGACAAAGCACTACAACAAGAGAAAGGAACTGGAAAATGAGATTACAAGTCCATTTTGCCCAAAAATCATAAAGAAGTTGGCCAGGAATGATGAGTTTGCTAATGTATGCTATGCACTGCCATCTGGGGCTGGAGTGTTTCAGGTTTTGGTTAAAGATTATCAGCACATTGTGGACCTGACAGCCAAAACTTGTGACTGCAGGAGTTGGCAACTGACTGGCATTCCTTGCTGCCATGCAATTAGTTGCCTAAGACATGAGAGGATAATATCTGAATTCGTTCTACCAAATTGCTACTCACCGGATGCTAACAACAATGCATATGCCTACAGCATTTGGCCTTGCAAAGATAAGTCAGAGTGGGAGAAAATGGATGAACCACAGGTCTTGCCACAAGTTTATGAGAAAAGGATTGGTAGACCTCCTAAGGCTAGAAAGAAGCAGGCTCATGAGGTACAAGGCAACAATGGGCCAAGGTTATCTAGGCATGGTGTCACAATACATTGCAAACATTGCAAAGGAGCTGGGCATGATAGTGCTGGATACAGACTAAAAAAGATGGGTTTTAGTGCAGAGAAGCACAAGCTTTAGTTGCCACAACACAAGCCACACTTCAAAGAGAGAGAGAGAGAGAGGGGGGGGGAAGAGGCAATGAGAGCATCTGCTGATCAAGTACCTGCTAATGAGGTCCCTGCTGAACAATTGAATGTAAATGAGTCACCAGACCCACTGAACATCTCAAGCACTCAACCACCATCAACTGTAGACATGACATAAGGTAGCACCACAATGCTTTCTCACATGCTTGGAGAGGTTAGATTTCTAACTCATGTAAAAATATTGTCTTATATTCCAAACAAGAATGCTTTGCTGATATTTTTTTTTCGAACATAGGAAACTCAAGAGACATTATTGTCACAACCCCATGGACCTCTACCAGATCCGGTCTTCATCCTATCTAACTAGCCAGTTCAAAGGCCAACTCCACTTAATACAAGCACCATTGCAGGCATGGCTGCATTAGCCAAGAGGAGGAAAGCATCCACAAGTCAGAGGACTTCATCAAAGAAAACAAAGACTGTTGATATTGTGTAGTCATTTTTGTGATACAATGCACTGTTTTAAGTACTGGATTTTGATTTTGTATGCATCAGTGGTGCTTTTGGTCTAAATACAATGCGTGTTACCCGTTAAGTAGTGCATTAATATGACAATTCTCTCTAAGGAATCCAATTGAGAAATTTAGTGTTCAAGTCTTTGCTGTTTATTGTTGTGAAATAATGTTGTTGCCTGTGGTGCTGCTAGCACGGCGTTGGTGCTGTTGAAATCGTTGTTGTTTATTATTGGTGCCGACCGTCGCGAGCTAGGTTGCCGGCGCCGCTGCTCAGGAACTGGACGGCCGTCGCGAGCCAGGGCGACGCGGCGCGAGCTAGGGTTTAGGCGGCCGCGACTCGAAATGACGGCAGGAAGGATGAAAAATCAATCGAAAAAGAAGACAAGGTTCCAATTGCAAATATATAATAGCCTTTCGGTGCAATGAACCCGTTAGCGGGTTGAGTAGAGACCCGAATTAAGTTTAGGCACAATTTTGACACACTTTAAAAGTTTATGAAGCGAGATGACACACCATAAAAAGTTCGTGGACCGGAATTGCACTTTACTCTTTTTAAAATTAGTAATTATAACTTCTAAATGTTAAATTTCAAAAGTGTATGGAGCATCTCTATATGGACCATGCAAATTTAGACTTGATTTAACTCTGATATCTCGGTTTTTTTATGTTGGATCTTTTACTTTTTAACTCGTTTGGCTCGCGAACAGCTTGCGAGTTGGCTTAAGCCAGCTCGTTCAAAAAATGAGCAAAAATAATTGCTTGACTCATTACAATTTTGATCGAGCCAAGCTGAGTTGAGTCGAGCTGCAAACGAGCCGAACCAGTTCACAAGTTTCTGGCTTGTGGTCATGCAAGTATTATGTGTGTCACCCTCCTGCATTTCTCCGCTTTTTTTTCTCCCGGTACCTAGCAACTGAAAGTGGTGAGCCGCTATATATGGACATGACTAACATATAAGTATGTTGGAACCGTAGTAAATGTAGGTGCAAGTAGTAACTGCCACCAGATATTATCCAAAAATTCAATGGTTGATGAAACAATTGACACTGTTTTTTTCCAAGTATGCTCGATACTAAGCGCCGTTGATAAGTTGGTGTTTGCTAATTGACTATCGAGAGCTTGCGAAACGTAGGATGGGATTCCCGTTCAGGCCCTAATTCTTTCGGCCTCTCCCGTAGCCCCGTCCCCCGCGTCGCCCCGAGGGCGACTCGGGCGGAAGCCGCCGCCACAGGTTGCCCGCGCCGCCTCTGCAGTCCACGCCTCCGGCCTCCGTTCTCCCTCGTCCCCGGCCTTCAAGCCGGTGGCAAGGGGAGCGAGGGTCCATCCTTTAGTAGATCAAGTCCTAATCGAGTCCATCTAGTCTAGAGTTTGCTCGCCGCTGATGTTCGGCGGTGGAGTTAGGTTTTGCCGGAGGAACGTGACTCCTTTGCGGCTTGGTTTTTCTGGTGGCGTCGGCGATGCGGAAGCGACGGCGTTGCAGAGGAATAATTTCTCCCAGCTTCTTCCGTTCTCCGATGGCGATCTACTCCGACGTCAACGGAGAGGCTGGGGAGACCTGTCTAGGAGTCGAGGGCCGGCGCATCGTTGTCTTCTTCAGGCGATGATGCTGTTGACCCTGTTAATCTCGAGGAAGATGTTCTTTGGCGAAAATCTGAGCTTTGCTCGGGTTGCTGGCAATGGTTTCGATAGATGCGTCGTGGGTACTGGAGTTGGCCGATGCGCCTGGGAGGCAGTGTACTCGGCTGATTCGCCTAGAAGTAAGCCCTCCTCTGCGGCCTCCACCTGGTGGAGATTGGCTCTGGTGCCCGGCGATGATTGGGAAGCGGCTTCGACGGCGGCGACGAACGGATCTCTGAAGGCTTCGAGGAAGATGATTAGGAGTTTTGGACGACTTCTTTGTGATCTTTTTCTTTAGGATCCTGTTTGTAAAAGAGCCAGTGTAATAGGCTAAGATCAATGCATTTTCCTTCTTAAAAAAACGTAGGATGGGATTCGATGAATCTTGATTCGAAATAATAAATTAATTAACCCGGCGCTTGGGACAGATGATGGGAATTTTTTTATCAATTTCTCAGAAAATTAGTTTCTTCTTTCTAATCTAATAAAAACAAGAAAAAAATAGTACATGTTATGAAAGTCTCCGTTTGAACACTGGACATTTTCAAAGCAGAGAAGAGCACGTCTTCCAGCAGCGCTATCAGAAACCGCAAGTTACCTACTAAGGATCTGCTTGGATCCTTTGTTGAGCACTGTATTGCTTTGCTCATCAAGGGTATCAAGGGAGGCCATAAGTTTGGATGCCCTACCAGATTTTGTGTAGGTAAAAATTAGCTTGCTACCTCAAGAGAGCCTAATTTGCTCGCCCGACCTAGCAAGGGATCTCATTGCCCACGCTAGCAGGAGAGGTTAAGGCGAGATGAATCTAGCTCGGAAACCAAGCAGCTTTTGAGAACCATAGCACAATACCTCCCACCATAACCGACTAACCACACATTGCAGGGGGTGGAACAGATCTTGAAACCCCTTCTCCTCCTTTGGTTTCAGATGCGTCGCATTCACACTGTATTTCAGCCTTAGCTTTAATCTTATCGTGTCACCTACCAAAAGTCCTCTAGTCTAGTTGGTTACAGGAGGTTGAGATATGATCACGAAAAACCCACTCGCCGCTATAGCGTACAGTGTTTATCTTGAATTCACAATCTGAACTTAACTGTTGAAGCCACAACTTCGGTACGGTAAGGTTTCGCAATTCATTTGGGTAATTTAAATTTATTTCTGAGCTGTATTATTCATGTGTGTTTTTTACAAGAACTATTCATGTGTTTTGGTTCCTTGTAAAAGCATTGTTACTCATGCCCCTTACAAAAAGGCACCTGATCTCTTTGTTTCTCATGTCATGTCCAGTAACTTCTGGAGCACCCAACAATGGTTTGCAAAAGAGTTCTTGCAAAAATATAGTAGCAGCTTTTATGCCCGAGACACGCTGACATATAAAAATGACTTTATATCGAACACTATGTTATTCATGCTTTCCTTTTTCACGGCGCATGGGAAGTCAATATCTGAAGAACATAAGTTTATTTGTTTGACCCACCGTTGGTCTAGAAAAATATACTTGCTTAAGCTTTTTTTAGAACTCTTTTTCGGTGCCTTATATTAGGCTATACTATCACTAAAAAATGACTAGTATGCACATCTAACGGCTCAGATTAATTGTATACTTCGTAAAACTCATCGGTAGTATGAGGTAGTATGAATAGGTAGTATAAGATAGTATAAGGGTATTACTGGAATAAAAAACTAAACGACTTTTATAATTACAACCTTGTATAACTTGTGAATTGAAATTCTACTTATTACAATCAAAAACTTTAAAGGATTCATTTGAAAATCAATGTATTCTCTGGATCCCGTCTCCCTCTACTCTCTTCCTCTCTCACCCTCGGCGGCGGCGCTCGAGCCCGCGCGAGCAGCGACAACCGGCGGCGGGCGGCGGCGACGGCAGTGCAGACCGCGTGGGCGCTGACGAGCTTCCTCGCGCGAACGGTGACCAACTGCGGGGGACATGCGGCGAGTGGTGGATGCGCAGGTTGGAGTGGCCAGATCCGTTTGCTGCACATGCCTCCTCTGGCTCTACTTCATGCATGCAGCGAGCAACTTGGTCATGGCAACGATTTCTTCATCTATCGTTGAGAATCATTTCCTGGTTTCGTTACTGTATTTGCGTTCGAGAGGTTACCATTGTTAAAAATAAGCTTATCTGAATTGGTAATCAATATTTACTTTTTAAATATGGCACACCAAATCGGAGAAGCTCACTCTGCAAAATTCCATATCCGTATGAATACCAACGAGGGTTAAAGCATCTACAATAAAATTTGTAGGTGAAGTCTACATGTCTGACGATGGTTTTTTTTTAGAACGGTCTGACGATGGTTGTTATCAGCCAGTGAAGTCATTTGTTGTTCCTAAATATGTTTGACAGCGCCTACTCAAACTTCACTGTTGCCACATCTCAACAAATTGATCAGTTTCAGAATTACCGAAGAGCGTGAATTGAACCAAACATTTGAATACAAATAATGCATATGAAAAATTCACAGGAAAAATTGTGAAACATGCCACTTTTACAAAGTCCACGAGTAATATAGGATTACAACTTAGGATATCAGAATACAACTTAATTAACATCAAATTGCAGGCACATGTCAAGCGGAGCCGCCACAGTTTGATAATCTTGGACTCTCGACTCTTGGTCCCAAGTCAGCCGCATGCTTCCAAGAAAAATCTTGATTCCTCATGGCAACCGCACCTAAGCAGGAGTGTTCCGTGGAGACAGTAGATGCTGTTGCATAAGCAAGTTCAGATGTTTGTTTGTATACAAAACTAGACATGCAACCTTTTTGGGTACTGCTTAGTTTATAGTTGACTAAAGTTTTAGAAAAACTTACTGAAAATTTAATTATACGGTGCAGTGATCAGACAACTCAGATATGAGGTAACACATGCAAATTGTTACATGTTTAAAAAAAATATGCAAATTGTTATTCCATCGGTTGTAAGCAATACTGCATTGAGTTTCATGCAAGCAGGTCAATGAAGCAATAAAGTAACCAATCCTATTAATCCCAATTGAATAGAGATAGAGTAAGCCATACTGTTATTCACTCATTTGCAAAAGAATTCAGAATGTTCAGTGCATCTGCATACTATAAAGATGACTAGATTTTTTTTGCGGGTATAAAGATGACTAGATTAGCAATCATACAAACCGGGGACTACCACAAAATACCTGAGCAGAGCAAAATTACTTCAGAAATCTCACCCGGTAACACTGTTATGCTGTTGAGTGTAGTTCGGAATGAGCAGCATGCCCTCAACTTGTATCCTGAACAATACAAAACATATAAAAAAAATCAACCCATGTTCCAAAACGAATTTAAGGAAACTTACATCATAGAATTTCACAATAGGATAGCAAAATTGCAGATCGATCAACAGGCACAAGAGTCAAGAGGCAGAGGAGGCGCCCCTGACCCCTGTGCGGCGCCGACAGGGCCGGCACGGTCCTAGTGGGCGCTCTGCGGGGGGCCCTGCAGTGGCGGCTAGTCACGGCTAGAATGGTGTGACGCTCATGCTGCGTTACGGCGGGATCCACGGGACGGCGGCCGGGATCGGGGCGCCCGGCGGCGGCAGAGCCACGGAGGCAGCTTGGGAAAAGGTCAGCACCCGGCAGGATTGGAAGGAAAGGGTTGTGGATTGCGTGGACCGATTGATTAATATTACTATGTGATAATTACTTAATTACCCATACTATGATCTTCTCTATACCATATACTACTAAGCAGTAGTATAAGGCACCAGAAAGGACCTCTTTTAGAACATCACCTAGCGAGCAGATGTCCGGAGGACAGAACATATTCATTCGTTCTGGCTGCATGCAGTGGGAGTGGGAACAAATTAGACCGAGATGCCCAAGATTTGTTGCGGCCAGCAGGGGTGGACCCAAAGCAAGATAGAGAGAGGGCACCCTTTAAGAAAATTGAGCTCGGCGGTGTCATCTCGGAGGAGGAACAAGAGGAGAAAGAAGGAAAAACAGGAGGATAATTTGGTTAACTCATTTCATCAATACTAGGAAAGTGCCCGTGCGTTGCTACGGGCATCCAAATATCTATAATGTAATATACAAAACATTCACTAAAATTATATAGTACAAAAGCAATGCTACTAAATCATAATACTGAATTACAATATGCCATGCAGATACAACATTGTATTTCTTAATTTAAGACATCATAGGATTGTGCTCATTCAACAAACTAATAATAATGTGACAATGTTCTTATGGGATGTGATGTACTGATGTTCAATAATTATGCATTTTGGTTCCCTCAGCACTGTTCTTATTCAAGCTGTTTGATAGGAGGGTTGAGTTACTGGGTTTAACATGACACCATTCTTAGAGTGACTATGTACAAATAGCTTGTTTTTTCGATCTCAGAAGCATGGGATGGGTCACCGTCACACTCATTTCTTTCATCATCATAAAGTGGCTTGCTTGCTAATATCCATTTCATGAGCTGGCAAGGCTGGACTTCAACCTCCTCAGGTCTAGACCTGAGCATTCCACGGGCCGGGTCGGGTTCGGGCCGGGCCGAAAAAAAACTCGGGTTTTTCGGGCCGAGAAAATCCTGCCTATGACCGTCCCATGGGACGTGTCGGGCCTCAGTTTTCGGGGCGGGTCGTCCGCGCATTTTATAGTGTAAAGTAACTAAAAACAGCATTTCGGGCCGGGCTCGGGCCAAAAAAAATTTTCGCGGGCTTCAAGATCTCTGCCCACGCCCGTCCAGTAAGGTTCGTGGGCGGGCCGGGCCAGCGGGCCGGGTCGGGCCGGGCCAAAAATGCTCAGGTATACTCAGGTCTATTCACCTCAAGGAACTTAAGGACCTCTCATTGTAGTGTACCTTTTATTTCTCTTGGCAAATATTTCTCCTGGAATACTCACTCCTGCAAGACCACTAACAAATTCTTACAGTTTTCTTTGGATAACTATACCATAACTGTGGGTTATGAGTTTGTTGGAAATTATGGTATTGGTGATTTGGTAAAACTGCTGGGAAAGATGATAATTGTACAACAAATTGTCAGCACTAAAGAGTAAAAACATAAGAAAAAAAACTAAAATTGTTGGTCAATCGTAGAAAAAACTGTTGATAGCATTTCTTGGACACACCCTTATCCTTATGTTGGATATGGTAATATTCAGTCTGTTCGACTGGCCGGTGGTTAACGTTGATTTGTTCTGCAAGAAAAATACCAATGTCTGGATGGTGGTTGATGCCGATTTGTTTTTTTGAATCCATAGGTGGTGGCAGGGGTGGACCAAGGCCCAGCCCACGCCTAGGGCCACTCCACATATGTAATTTGCTAGTTGGGTTGAACCTCTTGTTGCAACAGTAACTTCGTGTGGAGATTTCAGCCCAAGGGCCATGACCCTACTGGCCCCAGGCGTGTATCCGCCACTGGGTGGTGGAAACATACCTACAACACCATGAAGCTAAGCTATGCTCGAGACCGCCTAGTGGAGAACTACTTCTGGACCTGCGGAGTGTTCCATGAGCCCAAGTACTCGCGAGCACGAATGATGCTCGCGAAGACAGTCGGGCTGCTGTCCACGATGGATGACACGTACGATGTCCATGCCTCCCTGGAGGAGTGCTGTCAACTCAACGAAGCTATACAAAGGTATTTGTACTATATGTTTTGAATTAGAGGCCATATGTATTCAAAATTTATCAAATGATTCAGTAGTTCTAGATTAAAATCAAAATTACCCGCAGATGGAATGAAAGAGCCGTGGCTATTTTACCGGACTACCTGCACTTGTTCTACACCAAACTGTTGGCAACCTTCCAAGAGTTTGAGGATTGCTTGGGAGCAGACGAGAAATACCGCGTGGCGTACGCAATTGAAATGGTAGGAATGCACGACTGAAATTGTATTGCGTACTTACTTTACAAGCATGCGTGCACAAGAAATTAATAAATCGGGTAAACAAATGTATTATCGATATCTGATTGATTCTACAAAAAAAATCAGATCAAATCGTTGTCCAAGCACTTCCTGGAGGAGGCGAGATGGTCGAGGGAGAAGTACGCGCCGAGCTTCAATGAGCACCTGCAGGTGTCGGCCATGTCCTCCGTGTTCCCCACCATGGCCGTCGTGCTGCTCCTCGGCGCGGGTGACGACGTGGCGACCAAGGAGGCGTTCGAGTGGGCCGTCGGTGTCCCCGGCGTGGTCACCGCCGGCGGGGAGATCACTCGCTACCTCAACGACATTGCCTCCTACAAGGTTTCGCATCAAGCAGAGGATTGTATCTTTAAATTCCTGGAAAGCCGGCCGGCATTTTTAACTCCTCGAGGACGCGTTCTCTTGCAGGTGGGGAAGAACAAGGGGGACGTCGCGAGTTCCGTGGAGTGCTACGCCATGGAGCACGGCGTGTCCGGCGAGGAGGCCGTGGCGGCGATCGCCGGGATGGCTGAGCGCGCGTGGCGGCGGATCAACGGGGCGTGCGTAGGCATGGAGGCGGTGGCGGCGCGCCCCGCGGCGCGGCTGGTGGTGAACCTGGCGAGGACGATGGAGGTCATGTACCTCGGCGGCAGGGACGCCTACACCTCCGGCGGCGACCTCAAGAACCTCGTCACCGCCCTCTTCAATCTTCATCGAGCCCGTCCCCGTCTAAACCTCCTGAGTAATAATCAGGCAACAGCGTCCCACTGTTTGCTGGTTACTGAAGTTGCCAAACAAAAGAATTAGGACATAAAAATCACAAATGAATGTCTGTACTGCACTTCGTAACAGAAAATAAAGTGTATATGGCGCTGAACCTATATTTTGGTTTTGAAACTCAGGTAGATTTCCTTGCACGACGTGTTTGGTGCTACTTGTTCACTGCTTCCGTAATGTGATCGAGTGAAGATCCATGACAAAGTAGCAACCATTATTTACCTGACAAAAGGACTGCTCGCACAGGTTATCATTGCTAAAATGCTAAGCATGATTTACATTTCAGATTGGATTCACCGCACCGCATAGCACTCCCTAAACCTGAAGTTACCTGAGTGCTACACCAATACTTTATAGAAAGTAGAACCACGAAGAAAACCAAAATCATATTACTATATATGCTTTACTCTCAAACCAGGATCAGGTGCTTATGCATACAATATGAAAGCAAAGTTCTATAACTATCAAACCCTGTGCAAAAGGATTTTACACTTGTAACACTCTCTCGATTGCTGAAACACCACAAGTGAAACTACGGTCGGCAGCAGCAGTTGCCTATAGATAACAAGGATTTAATCAGAAACAACCACCAGCAACCATGCGACACCCATTCTCTACCGGATCAAGAGGACAGGTCAGGGGTGGCCTCTCCAAGGGAAATGGAGGACAGCTTCTGGGTCAACAGATCAACTAATGCACTCACGTCAACATTAGCCTTGATATTTTGATGCACAGCCGGAATGTCTCCTTCAGAGTGTCTGCAGCCACCACCGGATTTGTCTTGTGAAGGCATGCTTCAGGTTCGGTGACCTTAAAAGGATCCGCTTCCATTTGTACAGCTTTAAGGGGTATACTGCCTTTGTCGCCTTGCTCTTGCAAGCACTGATCTCCTCATGAGGTGCTGCTACAAGTTTTGATTCCTCTTGCAAGCACTGCATCTTCATGGATGTCTCCTGAATACATGGAAAGCAAGATAGTAAGAAGCACATTTATGGATGACATTTGCACTTTTGCAAGGAAACAAAACATAAAAAGTAAAATGCACATACAGCTTCAGGTTCAGCAACATCTGGATCGGTCTGAACTGTACAGGCTTCAGGTTTTGATTCCTCTTGCAAGCACTGCAGCTTCAAGGATTTCTCCTGAATACATGGGCAGCAAGATAGTTAGAAGCACATTGGTAGAGGACAATTGCACTATTGCAAGGAAAGAAAACATAAAAAAATAGAATGCACATACAGCTCCAGGTTCAGCAACAACTGGGTCAGTCTGAACTGTGCAGGCTTCAGGTTCAGATTCCTCTTGCAAGCACTGCATCTTCATGGATTTCTCCTGAATACATGGGCAGCAAGATAGTTAGAAGCACATTGGTAGAAGACATTTGCACTATTGCAAGGAAACAAAACATAAAAAATAGAATGCACATACAGCTCCAGGTTCAGCAACAACTGGGTCAGTCTGAACTGTGCAGGCTTCAGGTTCAGATTCCTCTTGCAAGCACTGCATCTTCATGGATTTCTCCTGAATACATGGACAGCAAGATAGTTAGAAGCACATTGGTAGAGGACATTTGCAATGTTGCAAGGAAACAAAACATAAAAATAAAATGCACATACAGCTTCAAGTTTAGCAACAACTGGATCAGTCTGAACTGTGCAGGGTTCAGGTTCAGCCACCTTAAAAGGCTCCATTTCCATTTGTACAACATTAAGAGGCAACGTCTTCATGGCCTCGCTTTTGGAAGAATCATTTTCCTTATGAGGTGCTGTATTCAGTTTTGACTCCTGTTGACTGAATGCAGATGATGCAGCGTTCTTGTTCTGAATAGGTGGCTGAGATTTCGGTGTGGCAGGTAGAAGACACTGAATCTTCATTGGTTGCAGCTGCACCTGTGCACCTATGTTTTGCTCCAAGGATTTTTCCTAAAGACATACACAGAGATAGTTAGAAGCACATAAACAAAATGAATAAACATTATTGCAAGGGAAAGAATAAAACATAAATGCACATACAGCATCAAAATATCCTATCTTGGGTGTTGGCCTTCGCAGCCCTGATGGTTTAAAACCTTTTCCCTGGTTCGTTAGATCTGCAGCACATTTAGTAGATTCTCCATCAAAGCCACTGACTCAGTGTATTATCATGCAAAATCATTGACTGACATCACAAGGTTTTTATAGAAGAATCAAACTACAATATTATCTCTCTCCATCTAATAACAAACGTGCAATATTTCAATCTAATATTTCTTCGTGGATTCTCCACAATTTAAATGAGCACACAGATGCAGCAAAACTGTAACACATCATGAGGCAACTAATCACACATTATATATGGTTAACTGTTCATTAATTCAAGTCCATCATTATTTGGAAAACATAGGAGACCAAATTAAACATTATGTGTTCACAGGAACACATGAAGATCTAACTGTTCATTAATTCAAGTCCATCATTATTTGGAAAACATAGGAGACCAAATTAAACATTATGTGTTCACAGGAACACATGAAGATCTTAATTTCTGGGGATCATCCATAATTCAAACACATCCAAAAGTTCATGTCCACAGCAGACAACAAACAAAATCACATGCCGTAAGCATAAATCATGAGTTACTAAGTTCACAGATGCAAGTGCAAAGAAGCACACCGAAATAATTAATAGTCAACATTCCCATTAGATGAACTTTGTATGCAGGAAATCTTGTCTGATTAATTAATTTTAGACTATTTTTTTCTCGATCAAATTGTCTTCTTTTTATGCTTCCAATTTGCAAAAAAAAAAAATCAGCTTATAAGACTTAACTCCTGCAATTAGCTACTTATTCAGAACATTTTTTCATATCTAAGTGGCTAATATAATTTGACTGAATGAACTCCCCCATACACTTGAACAGTGGTAATATTATTTTCCTTTGCTTGGTAAGCATAAGCATGGGCAATACCATTACTTTTGTTTCCATGTAAATCTTATTTTGGTACAACAAAATTGAGTAACCCCATTGTTCCCTAAGTTCTGTATAAGAAAATTTTCGGTCGTGGTGCACGTTTCTCTAAATGTTTGAACTGTAATCCATCCGACATGTATCTTGCAGGAACAATGACATTGCATTTAATACTCCATCAGTAAAAATAGTGAGAAGTCAGACAGGCTCAAATAGCTATATATCTATAAATACAAGGTTTATCTGAATGTATGGGGCTGAAGAAACAATAATGCAAACATGCAGACAGTAAACTGGTAGATCACAAGTACAGACAGTAGATGTACCTGTTATAAACAGACATGTGTGAAAGAGGCCATAAGGAGCTGGTTGCTACCATCACGGTACTGCCAATACTAATAACCTGAATTGGTTTTTGTACTATAAGCATCCATAAGAACAAAGGTGAGATGGTTGTTGAACACCCAGCCTTCACTAAATTTGAGATTGCTGATTGCTTGAAGAAAAATATCAGCAGTGCCCACTTCTCCATTTAATCTTCAAACCCACCTATGCCCAAAATTTGCAAGCCTTTAAGAAGTGTAATGTTCAGATTTTCGATAGACTGACCAAAGAAAACAAAAATATAACGACGGGCATGTTATAGGGCACATCAGATCAACATAAAGACTAAAAATCTGCATCAGGTCTACTATTCTGGTTTATTACAAGCATTGATGCGGGGAAAAATCTTTTCAATTCAAAAACATTCATGATGTTTGTTGAATACCAGAAAAATAAAATGGGCAGCATTCATTTATCCATATCAGAAAAAATCAAATGGTGTTGAAAAACCTTCATTTTCAGCTTGTGCTTTCAAACGGCAGCCTTTTAGCTTTGTTGTAAGCTACTACAGAGTATTTGTTTAGAGTATCCCACAAGTGTCACCTAGAACCAAAACCAGATATATTGCTGAGGTAAAAGCTTACAAGCAATGACAAATTTTGTTATGAAGTTAAGCATGGTTAACTACTAATAATAGATACTACCAGCCTGATAGACATACGCTGTTCAAGTACATCAGCTTTTCTGCTTCTTGCCTACTAAGTAGTATGTAAGGAAACAACTAAAAATTAGAACGAGAAAAAAGGACTACCTATTTCGACATTAGCCAAGCATCTGACCAGCATAAGATGAGGCAATCAAAGGCCACAATCATCTCCTAGAGATCCAATCAGTTATTCCATAATAACTAAGAAGGGATTGCAGCTGTAGAAGGACATGAAGAATATATGAGAAAAGACCAAAAAGCACCACCTTGCTCCTAGAGCTGGACCATTGATAGAGTACATTATGGAGCAGTGCTTGTGTCTGCAAGCCAAACATCTAAATACATTAATTGGGGCAGTCTAAAACACTCAAAGCATGAACCTGACACATGGTTAATTTTATCAAAAAATAATTCATTATCGCTGATTATTGGTTCATGTTTCTATCAAAAGCCTTCCTCCAATGCAGGCTGCAGAGAGATGTTGACAATGTTTAATGCTGGGTCAATTTACTGTAAACAGAGCGGAGGGCACCTAACCTTTTTCGTACACGAACAACCATAGACCTCAAGTCATTGTCGCCATGGTTGGCCACGCATCTGCAAAAGAACATCAAAGAGCTAGAGGTCAGTTGAAAGCACACAAGTACACAACAAATCCAAATCAGCAGGAAGGGAAAAGGGGTAGGCAATGAGCGGAGCTCACAAACGGTCCGAGAAAACACACAGAGGTAGGCAATGACCAGATTGGGAACACAATGGCAGCTAGGGTTTCGAATAATATCCAGTTGCTAGGGCTTCATACCTTGGGAGCTGACTTCCCTAGAGAAGGAAGACCCCACGGGAGCCGACGGGGAGATGAGTTGCGGGCGTGCCGGAGCTGACATGAGCTTGCATAGAAATTCCATGTCATCTTATCATGAATTATGTACACAATTAATTAATACCAATCCCCCTATATTTGATCCTTCAACCAGAGTAGCATAGTACATAATCCAGTCTATTAGCACCACTGGTGGGAACAAATTAGACCGAGATGCCCAAGATTTGTTGCGGCCAGCAGGGGTGGACCCAAAGCAAGATAGAGAGAGGGCACTCTTTAAGAAAATTGAGCTCGGCGGTGCCATCTCGGAGGAGGAACAAGAGGAGAAAGAAGGAAAAACAGGAGGATAATTTGGTTAACTCATTTCATCAATATATATCCTGCTGAGGCAACAACACAGAGATACATATAGGTTCAGCTAGCACATGGGCCAAGGCCGACACGAACTAGGCTCGCACGCAAGTCCGGTTCTTCGGCCTACTGATTACTTCGCTCACCGGCCCATGGGTGCAGGTAACACAAGCGTCCTCCGTGCAAGGTGGATGATGATGCTCTCAAGGACATATTTCTCCCGAGTAATATGATAGCAGTGTTATTTGCTTTTGTGCAGATTTGCACGTATATTCGGAACCAGCGAGCCCAACCTAACCAACTGTTCACATCATCCACCTGTGTACTGGGCTGACTTAAAGCATGTCATCGCTATATAGCTTGACCTCTATTTCCGATACCTCGCACTCGCATTAGACCTCACCCTCAACCTCCAGCCACTTATATATGGTGGCCAGGGTTCACAAAACTGCTGACCGCTCGGGTTGCCGAAGGAAAAAAATCGGGACGGTTAATCGGTGAAACCGGCCGGTTCACTGGTAGAGGAGGTTTTTAGGTTCGGTCAGGAGGCGGTTAACCGGTCGATTTCGCTACCGGACCGGACCGGACCGGTATGAGCGAATACCGCGTAATTCCGGCCGGTAGCGAACAGTATTTAGAACCCTAATGGTGGCAAGTGGCCAACACTACTTGAGTCATTAGCACCATCCCGCATTTAGGCACTCCTTTTCCTCTTGGTAACTACCAACTGAAAGTGTGGTGAGCTAGCTGTTGTATATATGGACATGACCAGCAGAGGAGCTTGTTCAACCGTAGCCTTGTGGGCATATATATTGTCTATATGTAGGTGCACAAGTAACTTCCACGAGTTGCCCAAGCATTCAATGGTTCACCAAATATTGGCATACTAAGGGCAGTTTTAATGGAGGAAACTAACACGGTTTTCATGACACAAGAAATCATCTACAGAAACTATTCTTCACAGTGGTAGTGTTTTCGAGTAATAATTGTTTTCTCTTCCTCTCTCCCAATTTCACCAATGGGGAGCATTGCATTAACTCCATAGAAACTAGTGGTTTCTTCCCAATGGCAGATTAATGGTTTCTTGTGCATTAGGTAAAGAGTAGACATAATTTCTCCATGAGGAAACCATTTCTATGATTTGTGCTCTCTTTACTCATTAAGACTGTCTCCAGCAATCCCCCGTGCCCCATCTGCAAAACTGAGACGAATGCAGACGATGCCGTCGCGCAAAGGAAAAACGCTTGCAGCGGAGGAGCGCTTCCCCGAGCGCATCGCTCGCGGTCGTTGGCTCCCGCGTGGGCTCGGAGGTCCTCGTCAGGGAGGGCGAGGCCGTCGCGCCGCCCGCTCGTTCCCCGTCCGCGGCCGTCATCGGGGACGGAGAGGCGGAGGCGGCCGCCGGTGGCCGAGGAGGAGGCCGCGACGGCGGCGGCCGGGAAGCGGAGGCGGAGGCCCGCCCGGGCTCCCCGGAGACCGTACTGCCTCAGATCTGCACCGCCGGACGCCGGGGAAAGGAAGACGAGGAGGAACCCCGCCGCCGGATCCGGCCGCTGGGGGAAAGAGGAGGAGGAGGCCGCCGTCCGCCGCCGGGAGGTCGCCTCGCCTTCCTCCTCTGCCCCGGCCCCTGCTCCTCCGCTGAGGTCGAGGACGCCGCGCTGGATGTCCGCCGGGCTTCCCGCCCATGCGCCGGAGGAGGAGACGCGCCGTGGGCCGCGCCGGTGAGAGGGGTGGGCGCAGATCCGCGCCCGCCGTCGTTGAAGAAGACCGGCGAGGTCACCGTGGTGCGCAGCGCAGGAGGCCGGCAGACTGGCGGCGCGGTCCGTCGGCGACGGCGCGCGGGCCAGTACCAGCAGCAGCGAGGGGTGGAGGAGGAGGTCGTCAGCAGCGAGGCGAGCTCCTCGAGCAGCAGCGGCGGAAGGAGGCGGCTTGCGGGAGTGGAGCCGTGGAGGAGGCATGCGAGAGGAGGGAGGAGGAGAGAGACGGGAGGAGGGAGGAGGCGTGCAGCAGTTGGGATGCAGACACCCTAGGAATGCGCGCGCGGGGGGTCTTGCTGCATTTTGCAGCAGCTGTTGTAGCTCCTGCTGGAGCTGCTACAGTACCCGTCGCTGCTGCAAAATGCAGATGCAGAACGGGCTGAGGCACTTGCTGGAGACAGTCTAATTAGACTACCACATCATTATTTTGCTTAGTTGACAAGCTATTTAATAGAGATAGAAACTACCATTAATACTCTATTTAGCGCACATTTGTCAGGTCGTTGGTGCATGTTTGCACATGATCTATTGACAGCTTGCAAAATGTAAGTTGCGTACAGTACGGTGAATCTTAATTTGATTTGAATAGCTAATTGTTGAGTATGCGCTTGGGCAGCTGCTGGTTAGTTCCGGTGCAAGTTGAAGGTTTTTCATAATTTTTTAACAAAAAGTAGGAATGCAACATGATCAGAACAAATGTCCTGCACTGTGATTCTCCAGCACTCCCAACCCAGACTCCATAGTAGAGTTCATAGTCATTAATTATACTGCCACATAGCTAATTTACTGATGTGGCAAGTAATTTAATGATAAGAGAGAGGTGAAAACATAGATACCAAGTCTAAGTTAGACACCAAGTCTACACGCAAAACGAAGCCCGTGCGGATTCTGTGCAGCTACTCTTATGCTCAATGTGTCCGCTTATTTAATAAAACAGGAGCAGAAGATCCGATAGGAATATTAGATAGACTCCATAATACCAAATCTGCATTGAAAATCATGATTTCTTGTGTAAGAGTCATCGACGTATAGACTCTATGGATAGAGTCTGGGTTGACGTAAGGAAATTTTTTGTTTCCAGTAAGATTCCTGCACTTTGCAAACATGCCCTAAATTAACATGCTCCAAGTCTTGGATACAACATTTGTTGTGAAAACCAAACTTCATAATTAATTTGTTTTTACTCAAGGCCTTCAAATATAACTTAATTATTGCTCTAATTTATAAATGTATCTTCGTCCTTCAAATATAACTTTATAATTCAATGGCTAACAAAGAAGCATGTTCAACCATAGCCATATTATATATTGCGTATATAGGTGGCGAAAGTAACTACCACACGACACGAGTTATCCAAGAATTCAATGGTTTACCTAATAGTTGACAATATTTTTTGGTAGGCTCGATAGCCATTGACAGGTTGGTGTTTGCCTATCGAGAGCCTGTGCAAGATGTTAGATTGTGATTCGGTGAATCTTGATTTTTTTTAATTATTTAACATTTTGTGTGGGACCACTGAAGGTTTTTTTCTTCTTTAGTTATTTGAACATATTTTAATGAATTAATTAACACTGTGTTTGGTTCACTTTAATCCCTAAACTACCCCATTTGGTTCAATTCATCCTTATTGTCATTTCCTTTTCCATGCACAAGTAAAATTTTAATTCTTCAATTAAATTTTTGTAATATTATAGCAGACATCCATTCCGCCATGATTGGAAGTTAGCCAGCCGCGTTGATCGGGGTAAGAGGCCGACTGATCAGATGTTTACAATCCCCATAATGACGACGGATACATGAATGCAGTGATGCCACTGATGCGCGGCTCGTGGAACAACCGAGCAAGAGTCGGGCTATCTGAGGCCCAACAACCTAATTACATCGTCTTAGGAGGGCGAGGAGTCTACGAGAAGCTAGGCTGACCCCACCGCGGATCGGTAAAGGGCCCTGAACGCCATCAATAGCAGTGGAATTGCTGCACCGCGGATCGCCAAAAGCAACTGCAACCAACAGGTCGCTACAGGGCACCTCCAAGTCTGGAGGTCTTGGAGAGGAACGCCATCGTCTCTAGCTGCGGGTCCCACGGCATCTGGAGGAGGCAATGGCACGGAGATGGACGGTTTGCAGGTGATGTTACAGGCTGCTCGAGTGCAGCATTTTTCTTTACAGATCGGTGAAATAGGTCCTGACAAATGGGCCAGGCCTCCTTTCCGGATTGCCATAACGGTGGCGCCGTGTGGTCAGCCTCCAATTTCACGGCCGGTGGATAAGTTTGCTAGTACAACACTAGCATGCAGGTTCGATCAGACCTCGACTTCCCTAAAAGTCACCGGCGAGCCCAAACCATGAGACCTCTCACATCCGCCTGCATTGTGCAGCATGTTTCTCCATTACAGCTCCAACGCATCACCTCTATTTCTGATGCCTCGCACTCACACTCAGATCTCACCCTAATGCAATGACCCTCAACCTCCTCAAGCGACATGATCGTGACATCCAAGCAGCATTCTACGTCTCACCCTCCTGCATTTCTCCACTACTTTTTCTCTTGCTACCTAGCAACTGAAAGTGGTGAGACGCTACCTACTATCCGTTAAAATAATCAGAAGGAGTGTATTGAATTGGATTAATTGTGTCAAGGGCTTATCCCAAATTTAATGTCAGGTTTAAGGTTCTATGCCTACTTATCAATAAGTGCTTTGAATTAGGATTTTGGATAAAGTAGGCATAAGTCGAGCAAGATATAGAGGGTGCTTGGATACCTTTTAGTCCCATGGTTAAAACTAGTCAGGCTAAAAGTTACTAGTCTCACCTATGCTTGGATCCAAATTCTAAAGAGACTAAAATGTAGTAAATGAGCATTAATTATCTCTCTCCCTCTCTCATTTTTCTCCCTCTCACGCCAATAGATGGGGCATGCTACATATTTCTATGAGGTTAAATGTAGAGAGAGAGCGCTAAAACAAAGTTTAGTAAGGGTTCCCCTTACTAAAAAATTTTAGTCTCAAGACTAGTTTTAGCCTCTCTTTAGTCATGAGTGCTTGGAACTTTAGCTCTTCAAATAAACTAATTTTAGTCAGACTAAATTTAGTCTCTTGGATCCAAGCACTCCAATAGTCTATCGACTATAGCATAAAGTACAAGCCAAAAGGAAGGCTTCTATCTTCTCCATTGTAAACTTGTTGAATTAATTATGTATGTGGTTCAACCATTAAATGTCAGATGTTGTGTTTCAGGCTGCCATCTATCCGGAACAAGGCAAACCATTGTACTTCTCCGAGCGTGGAACAACCACTTTGCACTCCGCATGTAACTACGCACTGATCCAAGGTCCCACCGCGTGCAGTTGTCCATTACTAATCCGGTTCAAACGAAAGACTAGAGGAATAAAATGGGCGGCCGCCGAGCCAATCTCGTGGCACCGAGGTCCAGCCGACCGGCAGGAGTCGAGAAGAGCTGTTGCGGTTGCATGTGGCCACTCGTCCCGGCGGCATTCTTGGATGCCGATCGAGTTGCATTCTATCAAATGATGATATGATACACAGTGCAATATGGTCAGAACAAGGTGTTGCATAATACAAACCCTGGAAAGAAAGGAAATCTAATCCATAGATCTTTTTCGACTCTTTTTCTATCCAATTAGTTTATGTTTGTTCTAATTACAAAACAAATAAGAACAAATTTATTTTTGCGGACCAATCGTTCTTTTGACTTTGGAATACAGTTTCTTACTCTCTTTATCAATATACTGTTTCTTTTACACATTCAATTCATAACATTCCTTTTCAATTCATAATCAAGAATAATTAGGATTTCTAAAAAAACAAAGTAAAGGGTCCACTCATAGGAAAATCTAACCTTTCCCCGCATCACGCACTAATATATTTTTAACGTCTAATTAGATTAGAGAATCCTTCCAATTAAGAAGTTAAGCTCGTTAAAGAAATTAACTTTTATCCACCACGACCGGCTAGAGCGTCCAGACCGAATCGCTACATTGTTGCAGGAATTTTCGACCTAGTTCCACCATAAATTCCGATGCCTCGCACTCACATCAGACCTCACGCTCTAACCCTCAACCTTAATTAAGCCACTTGATCGTAACACGTAAACAACTGGAACTCTGTGTCACCTTTTTGCATTTCTACACTACTTTTTCTCTTCCGGTACCTAGCAACTCAAACTCTGAAATGTTAGAAAATTAAGCAATTTTCACATTATTTTAATCCAGATAAATGACGGCTTAAATGTGATGACATATATAAAATTGATCATGATGAAAAGAACAATTTCCATGCATATATACACAAAGAAAGCAGACAAGAAAGACAGGAAGAACAACACATAAATAAAGATGAGAGACAGAAATAGATACTCAGCATTTCCAGAAATGTTAGAAGGCCCGGTGTTGTCACCCATGGTGTCGTCGTCGTTGTAGCAGAGAAGCCGCCGCAGGCAGTCCGGTGTCGTCGTCGTCGATGCAGGCAGTCACGCGAGCGCTCCCCAAAAACCAAATCGCCGTACACCCCGAGCAGAGTTCACGAACGGCGTCGGTTCCGGAGGCACCTGTCCTCCAGCGATCCCGTGCACGCAGGAGCACCGGACGGAGATTCCCGAGAAGCAGCAGAGTTGTGATGTGCTTGTTCAACCGTGACAAATGAGATAGAGTTTCCAGCTATTTATAGAGTCGAGCCAGGGAGGTGAAAGATCATGCACGCAGGCATGCGAAAGGACGGAAGTTGTTATCAAATTCAACTTTCATTCAACCAGTAACTCCAGCACTAGCACTTATGGGTTACATTCAACCAGTAACTCCACCACTAGCACTTATGGGTTACAATCAACCAGTAACTCTAGCACTAGCACTTATGGGGTAACTCCACCACTAGCACTTATGAGTAGTGACTGACAAAATGAAGAGTCGTCCATCTGTTCGCTCGCCGCCAGCCTGCACGCACCGCTCAGCTCGGCCACAGCTCGACCGACCGGCGGCGGCGCGCGTGTGTGTGTGGCACCCTAGCACTCTTTCTCAGCTTCTCAAATTAATTAGAATAAATCCAACCATTTAAGCTGAGTAAGAGTCTCTTGGAATTCTCATCTGGTATTAGTGTTATTCCCATGCAAATATTACGTATCATAGAGTTTAATTAAATTTAAATGGGCCAGGCCCAAATAAATTCCAACAATCCCCACCAAACTCTAGGGTAAGTAATAAAGTATGACAAAACCACAACTCTTTGATATACCAGTGTTTCGATGGAGACTATTAAGTTGAACATCTATCTAGAACCTGAATTTTACTCAATCACAACTATACAATGGACTAAGCCTTGAATTGACAGTTTTGTGTGAAATGAGGGCCATTCAAGTCATTTACTGGTACTAGGCTGCAAAAAGGCATCCCCTCTGTTTAAAGTATATAAGTCACACTTCTGTACCTTTTCATGAGAATTTAAAGATTACTCAAGTCTCATAGACTGTGACCAGCAGTCTGTCTCATATAGGTGTATTTCTCAACATATGTTCTGTAGGACAACATCTCATTTGAAATACATTAAGATAAAAATCATCCTGCCTTACAGAAAGGAAAGATGTACACCAGAGATGAGTTCAGAAGGGATCTTTCCTCACAATCTACTACTAGCTTATTTCACCGTCCTAATTCACGGGATCTCCGATCACATAGGACAGGTTACCACTAAAGTAGAATTCAAATGGGTCTCATACCCATCTCTCGATGCACTTTCTATCACATTACCTGATAAGCCCTTGGTGAATTGATCTGCCAGATTTTTTGACGTATGAACATAGCCCAACGCTATAACTCCGGAGTTTCTTAACTTCCTGACAGATTTAAGTCGTCTCTTAACATGCCTTGAAGACTTCATGTTATCCTTGGAACTGTTAACCTTTATAATCACGGTTTAGTTATCATAGTTCATGGAAATAGTCGGAATTGGCTTTTCAACCACCGGTAAATGCAAAAGAAGTTCACGAAGCCACTCAGCCTCGGTCCCAGTAGTGTCCAAAGCAGTGAGCTCAGCTTCCATTGTAGACTTCGTTAAGATAGTCTGCTTGCAAGACTTCCAGGAAACAGCGCCACCTCCAAACAGAAACACATATCCGCTTGTGGCATAAAGCTCATCAGCATCAGAGATCCAGTTGGCATCACTGTATCCTTCTAACACTTTTGGGTGTCCTGAATAATGAATACCATAACTCATGGTACCCTTTAAGTAGCGCATCACTCTCTCGAGAGCAACCCAATGCACATCTCTAGGTTTTTTCACAAACCGCCTCAGCTTACTCACAGCATAGGAGATATCAGGTCGTGTAGCATTTGCAAGATACATGAGAGAACCAATGATCTGGGAGTATCTCAATTGATCCCTTGCAATTCTACGGTTCTTTCTCAAAGGAACACTTGGATCATAAGGTGTGAGAGAAGGAATACAGTCACTATATCCAAAGCGACTTAAAACCTTTTCCACATAGTGAGATTGTAACAAAGTTACCCCACCATCACTATCTCTTGACAGCTTGATATTAAGAATAACATCAGCTTCTCCCAAATCTTTCATCTCAAAATTATTTGACAAAAATTGCTTCACTTCCTCAACAACTTTGAGATTAGATTCGAAGATCAATATGTCATCAACATATAAACACAATATGACACTTTCACCCCCACCATGTCGATAGTATACACATTTGTCAGCTTCATTAACAATAAAGCCCGCAGACGTCAATGTGTTATCAAATTTCTCATGCCATTGCTTAGGGGCTTATTTAAGGCCATATAACGACTTCAGTAACTTACACACCTTGTTCTCTTGATCATTTGCAACGAATCCATCAGGCTGATCCATATAGATCTCCTCCTCCAACTCTCCATTTAGGAAAGCGGTCTTAACATCTATTTGATGGACTATAAGACCATATGAGGCTGCCACGGAAAGCAGAGTCCGAATGGTCGTCAGTCGAGCAACAGGTGAATAAGTATCAAAGAAGTCTTCACCCTCCTTTTGAGTGTAACCCTTAGCCACAAGTCTTGCCTTTTACCTCTCAATTGTACCATCACGCCTAAGCTTTTTCTTGAACACCCATTTACATCCCAACAAATTAGAATGAATAAAAAAGACAAATTATAATTCTAAACCAATTATAATAGTCTAATGAAGCATACAATTATTAGTTAATTATCAATATTAATCTATTCTTCACTAACAATGTGCAAATTTACAAGTTTATCACATATTGTAGACAGATATATTTTACCCGTGGGTATGCGGGTACGGGTACCCGTACCCGCACCGGTTTACCCATCGGGTACATGATATTGCCCATTTGTGTACCCACGGGTAGAGATATGTTTCCATACCCGGCTTCTTATCGGGTAAAACCCGTCGGGTACTCGGCTTTCGGGTACCCATTGCCATTTCTATCCACCACTAGCACTTATGAGTAGTGACTGACAAAATGAAGAGTCGTCCATCCGTTCGCTCGCCGCCAGCCTGCATGCACCGCTCAGCTCGGCCACAGCTCGGCCGGCCGGCGGCGGCGCGCGCGTGTGTGTGGCACCCTAGCACTCTTTCTTAGCTTCTCAAATTAATTAGAATAAATCCAACTTTTTAAGCTGAGAAAGAGTCTCTTATAATTCTCATCTGGTATTAGTGTTATTCCCATGCAAATATTACGTATCATAGAGTTTAATTAAATTTAAATCGGCCAGGCCCAAATAAATTCCAACATGAAAGAGGTGAGCAAACATATATGGACATAGCCAACAAACAAGCCTGTTCAACCGTAGCCTGGTGTGCATATATGTAGGTGAAGAAAGTAACTGCCACGAGTTATCCAAGAATTTAATGATTTACCTAGCTAACACTATTTGCTCAAGTATAATACTCGATAGCTATTGACAGGTACTACCTTCATTCTTATTTATTTGACGTCCATTATCAAATATGAGCTAGCCGGTGTCAAATAAAGAAAAACAGATGCGGTAGGTGTTTGCTCATTGTCCATCGAGAGCCTGCAAATGTAAGGTTGCGATTCGGTGAATCTTAATTTTGGTTAATTTTTTAATGCTGTGATTGGGATCATTGATGGGGATTTTCAATTTCTTCTTCAATTCCTCTTACACATTTTGATTAATTAGCTAGCGCTGTGGCTGTTGCAATTTACCCTTAAACTATGTTATTTGATTTAGTTTACATGCACAAGTGAGGTCTTAGATGAAATTTTTGCTAAGATGATAGCAGTCGTCCTCCAAGCATCCTTGTGGGTTGGACGCCGATCAAGTAGCGCATGGAACTCCATGATGAATTTTGATTCCATCATCCTCTGATCCAGCACCATCAACATTCTCTGCATCAAAGATTCAAAGGAATGTTCATGTGTGCAACCCTGTGTATCCATAATCATCAACATCCCCCACATGAATGGTTAATCGCCCACATCCACCAAAACAATGTTTGATAGTAGATGAGATAAGGAAAGCACAAGCAGCCATGGGAGTATGGGACCATCCGGTCGCTGGAGGAGGCGATCCAGCTGTGCACCAACGAAGCTGAGATTCCCCATCCTAGGTAAAACGTTGTGCTCCATGTGGCCAATAAGAGAACTTAACCTTTCATGCAGTAAAAAAAAGTCAAAACACCCACTAAGTGTAGGTCTATAAACCAATAAATTAATTTCCTGATGTCAAAAAATAGTAATTTCCTAATAATAAACAAGTCTACATATATATCCTTTTAATGTTTGCAAAGTAAGATTTAAAACGTTTTGCCAAAGTTTTGAATTATCCCTATTTTAATTTGGGGACAAAGCTAAGAGCTTGTTTAGTTGCCAAAAATTTTGGCAAAAAATTTTTAGCAGCCCCTTCGAAGGTCTATTAGAGGTAAAAAATGTAGACTAATTACACGAATGGACGGGAAATCGCGAGACGAATCCATTAAGTCTAATTAATCCATCATTAGAGATGGTTTACTGTAGCATGATGTTGTCTAATCATAGCATAATTAAGCTCGTTAGATTCGTATCGAAAAATTAGGTAGGGATTATGAAATGAGTTTTGTCATTAATTCACATTTAATACTCCTAATCAGTGTCAGAAGATTGATGTGACGGGTAGTTAGGAAAATTTTTGGGAACTAAACAGGGTCTAAGTAGTATCTGAAACCATTGTACCACAAATGCTGCTCCGAGCAAGGAACTCCAGCTGGCTGCACTCTGCATCGATCTATCACGCCAACACGGGCAGGCGGGCAGCCGTGCATTACCACTCTGGTTCACCGACCGCCGGTCGCACGATCCGATGAAAGGAGAGCGAAGTAAAACGTGAGTCCGCCGAGGCGATATCGCGGCACTAAAGTCCACAAGTTCAGCAGGTGATCGAGGAGAGCTGCCGCAGTTGCGTGGCTAGTGGCTACTCCGTTGACTACCTGAAAATATCAGTTTGTCGTGCGCCACAAGGTTAGTGGTGCGTTTTTCATAGGACGCACGACCAAAAAAAAAGCACGGTAAATTAGTTATTTGCCGTGAGTTTTTTTCTTTTCACGCATGGCAAATTATTTTTTTCACCGTCCATTAGCCTTCCGTTGTAACTGTTAGGGGAGATGATTTTTGCCGTGCGTCTTTCTTAAAGCGCACGACAAACAAAATTTTTGTCGTGCGTCTTTTTTAAAGCGCACGGCAAACAAAACTTTGTCGTGCACCGGCGCACGACAAAGTTTTTTTTTCTATATATATGTCCTCCTAAGTCCCAAATCTAATTGCATCTCAAAACAAATTCTCCTCACTTTGAAATTTTTTCTACTCTATACATACAACATGTGATACTTCATGGTAAAATTTGCAAATTTTTGTGTTCATTTGCTTTATTTAACTAATTAATTGTATTTGAAGTAATTCTTTGAAAAAAGTCAAATTTGAACTACAAGTGATTCAAATAATAGAATAAAATGAGTGAAAAAATGATATTCATGTTGGTTAGCCCAATTTCAGACCTTTCCATGAAATCAAAAGAAATTTTGAATATCTTGAAAAAGAAACGCGATCATGATCGTGTGTCCAAATGATTTACAAATTCTAAAAAATGCAAATGGAGTCTAAAAATTTCAAGATTTGTCGCTATCTCATGATATAATGTTCGAAGGCTGTGGTAAAAAAATGAGTGAGTTTTGAACATTTTGTCATGTACGATGCTTACAAATCCAAACATCTCCGATGAAATTTCATAGAGTTAAGAAGTATATGGTTAGATTTGGGTTAAAAGTGACGATAAAGTTTGAAATTGAATTCAAAATTTTTTCTATAGGCAATAGACAACATAAGTTGTTCTATGTAAAATTTTAGTATTTTTAAAGCTATTTGATCATTTTTGTTTTTTCTATGTAAAATTTGGATTTTATTAAAAAAAATCCTTTGCTGTGCGTTTTTGCTTCGGCGCACGGCAAAGAGGTGCCTTTGCCGTGCGTTTTTGCTTCGGCGCACGGAAAAGAGATGTGTTTGCCGTGTGTTTTTGATTTGGTGCACAACAAAGTTTTTTCCATACATATGTCCTCCTAAGTCCCAAATCCAATTACCCTTCGAAACAAATTCTCCTCGTTTTGAAATTTTTTCTACTCTATACCTACAACATGTGATACTTCATGGTAAAATTTGGAAAATTTTTGTGTTCATTTGCTATATTTAACTAATTAATTGCATTTTAAGCAATTTTTTGGAAAAAAGTCAAATTTGAACTACAAGTGATTCAAATAATAGAATAAAATGAGTGAAAAATGATATTCATGTTGGTTAGCCCAATTTCAGACCTTTCCATGAAATCAAAAGAAATTTTGAAAATCTTGAAAAAAAACACGATCATGATTGTGTGTCCAAATGATTTACCAATTCTAAAAAATGCAAATGAAATCCAAGATTTACAAGATTTTCCTTTTCTTTTTCTTGTTTGCCGTGAGTCTGTGCCAACTCACGGCAATGGCTGCCCCCTCGCCGTCTGTTTCCACCGTATGAGACTCCGTTGCCTTTTTTACCGTGCGTCGTGAAAAACGCACATCAAACCGGGTTTGATGTGCGTGTGATAAAAGACGCACGACAAAGTCGTCTTTGCCGAGCAAAACGCTGCCGAGCGCTTTTTGCCATGCGCCAGGCAAAAAACGCACGACAAAGATATTGCCGTGTGTTTTTCCTTCCTTTGTCGTGCGTTTCCGGCGCACGGCAAAGCTGCGATCTCTTATAGTGGTTGTGCCAACATCTGAGAATGATCGAATTACACAGTATGCACTACAACCTGCGAGGTTCCGGACCGAGGCACCAAAGGGACTTGTTGTACGCAGCGGCGGAGCCAGCGGTGGGTCAGGGGGGCTCCAGCCCCCCTACCACCCTGACTCCCATGGTAAATACTCCAATTTTCTAGAGAAATTTTGAGGAAGAAGAGGAAAAAGAAGGAAAAAAGAAGAAGAAGAGGAAGGAGAGCCCCCCTAGCACCTAATCTTAGATTCGCCACTGGTTGTACAAGTATACCATATAGTTCCACCACTATTTCCGACACCTCGCACTCACACCAGATCTCACATTCTGACCCTCAACCTTAAGCCACTTGACCGTAACAACCAGACAACCAAAATTCCATGTCACTTTCCTGCATTTCTACTGTACTTTTTTTCTCCCGGTACCTAGCAACTGAAACTCTAAAAGAGGTCAGCAACTATATATGGACGTGGCCAACAAAGAAGCATGTTCAACCATAACCTTATGTGCATATATGTAGGTGCAGAAAGTAATTGCCCCGACTTATCCAAAGCATTCAATGGTTTACCTAATTGTTGACACTATTTTTCAAGTAAGCTCGATAGCCGTTGATAGGTTGGTGTTTGCTCATTGTCTACCAAGAGCCTTTTAAATGTAAGGTTGTGATTTGATTTTGATTAATTATTTAACGACGTGCTTGGGATTACTGATGGGGATTTTTTTCTTCTTCAATTCCTTGAACACATCTCAATTAATTAATGCTGCACTTAATCTAACTTAACTTCTAATCACATAAGGAGATAGAATCTTTGTACATGAGAAGTTGTTTCTCTCAACTTGTTATGATGCGATCACAAATATCTGACACCCTCTAAACCACGTCACTTGGTTCAATTTATACCTAACTTATCATTCCTTTTTCCATGCACAAGTAGAGTCTTCAAACAAAATTTTGTAATATGATAGCAAACATCCATCGTGCCGGCATTGGAAGTGTAGCACCACCCACCGCTTCTGTGCCCTAAAGGATGTGTATGTAGCAGTGTAGCACCCGGTGGTGGAGCTAGGGGTATGCCAGTTATGCACTGGTATATCCTGCAATTCTGACTAATGCAAGTATATATATGTATTTTTTAAAGAAAACATACGAATGAGATGCTGCTGCACGACTGATTACCTGAAGCTGAGCTGTGTTACTTAGTGGTTAGTGTATATATACCGACTTATATTCTCAATTTTACTATTATTATCGAATTGGTAAAATGGATTTACCAAATTGTATATGACTTTTTTAAGTGGCATACTCTAAGCTCAAATTCTAGATTTGCCACACCCATTGGACTCTGACGGATTCGCCACACCCATTGGACTCTGACGGTGAATTACAATTCCATCCGCTGATCCAGCACCGTCAACATTCTCAACATGCATCAAAGGAATGTTCTGATACGACTCTTCGTATCCATAATCATCAACAACCCCGTGAATGATTAATCGCTCACCCACAAAACAATGTTTAATAGTATATGAGATGAGGACAACGCAAGCAGCTGCGGCACGCCGCGCCACTCCCCGTCTCTGGAAGAGGCAAACCACCACTCCGCCTCGAGTCTACGCGTGCTTGCTGCGTAGAGGTGGTGAGCCGGCCGCGCAGATGGGTAAAATCAGCCGTCCGATCTCACGTTTACAATCCACAGAATATGACGACATAAACATGAAGAGAATGATGCTATTGATGCTCGGCTCGTGGAACAACCGAGCAAGAGCCAGGCTATCTGAGGCCCAACGACGTCGGTTGTAGCGTCTTAGGAGGGCGAGGATTCTACCCAGTAGCTCCGGGTTCACAATCTGTGGACACGTTTGCTACTACAGCACTAGCATGCAGATGCAGGTTCAATCGGACCTCGATTTCCCTACACATCACCGGCGAGCCCAAACCATAACATCTCTCTTATCAGCCTGCTTTGCGCATGTCTCTCAATTACAGATCCAACGTAGCATTACTTCTATTTCTGATGCCTCGCACTCATACTGAATACCAGATCTCACTATCTGACCCCTCAATGCAACCTCCTCAAGCCATTTGATCGTTGTGACATCCAAAGCATTCCGCGTGTCACTCCTGCATTTTCACTCCTTTTTCTCTCGGTACCTGGCAACTGAAAGTGGTGAGCCGCTTTATATAAATTACACATGACCAACATATAAGTATGTTCAACTGTAGCATTGTGCGCATAAATGAAGGTGCAGGAAGTGACTGCCACGAGACAATATCCAATAATTCATTGATTCACCTAATAATTAACACTTTTTTCAAGTACATACATATACTCGATAGTCGCGGTTGATAAGTTGATGTTCGCTAATTGACTATGGAGAGAGCTTGCAAAATGTAGGATGGGATTCGCTGAATCGTGATTCAAATAGATTAATTAACGTTGCGCTTGGACATCTGATGCCTGATGGGGATTTTTTCATCAACTCCTCTGAAAGATTAGCTTTTTCTAATCTAATAAAAACAAGAACGCAAATCATACATGTTACGTGTCACATCCCGAATTTTCTAGGTTTTAAAATTTGGTCCCTGAAAATTTCTTTAAAACCTATAGGACCTAAATGCAATAGTTTTGCATTTTTCAATTAAGTCCCTCTCTTTTTCTTCACACACTCATGTGCATTTGTTTGAGCTAACATTCTTTCTCACCTCAAAGTCTTACTATTTTTCCCCTAAGGAATTTCTAGTTGAAGCCCTAGTTCAAAAACCATTCAAATTTGAATTCAAATCCATGGTAAAATAAATTAGAAAACCTTTTAAACCTTAGATGGGCTCCCTCCCCACCTCGGGCCAACCTGAAGTCCATCCCACCACCCTCTTTTCTTCTTTCCCGCACAGCCTACCACCTCCTTCTCTTCCTCCCCCGAGCGGCCCAATAACACGCGGCCCACTCAGCCCAGGGGAGAGACAAGACCGACGTCATGCTGACGTCAGCCCGTCGTCCTCCCCGGTTCACTCCCCTTCTCCCCCTTTCCCGGTCGCGCCGCACCGTACCCCGCCATGCCCTGCCATCACCTCCCATCCAGCACGCGCGCCGCAATCCGCCATACCTCCTCGCCATACTCCTTAGCTGCACGGCGGTATTCTTCCCCCACCCCGGCGCCAAACCGCCTCGCCACGGCTCCGCCGCGCCAAACCGCCACGGAGTGAAGCGCAAGCGCCCCAGGATCGCCATCACCTACACCTCCCGGAGCCGCTTGATCAACACAGCACTCACCCCTGGCCGCACATCACCCTCGCCACCACACCGCCTTCCCCCGAGCTCTGGTGCGACGCCGTACAGCAAACCGCCGGACCTCCCTCTCCGCCTCCCAAACCAGCTCACCGGCGCAAGCGCCGTACAGCCCGAGGCCAATCCGATTTTCTCCCGCCCATTCCTCCTTTCTCCCTCGCCTCTCCGGCCTCATCCGCAAAGGCGACGTGTCGCCGTTGTGAACGCCGGCTCTGCCACCTCACCACGGCCGTAGCCCTCCCCTCCGGCCTATAAATGGAGCCAGAGGCTCTCTTCGAGCTCCTCATCCACCTCCACACATCACCACGCCACCACCACCCCTTCTACTCCTCCCTCGGCGAAGCCCTACTCCGCCAGCGAGAGACCTCCGCCGCCGAGCCTCGCCGCTGCTTCTCCCATCTCTGACGACCCTCCGCCGAATTACAACACCGGTAAGTGTTGTTATGCCGCTGGAATTGCTCCTCTTCCATAGCCGTAGCCCGTAGGAGCCCCTGCTCTGCCGCCGTTAGCTCCGACGAGCAGAGCTCGCCGCCGACCACTCTCAATTGCCCCGCCATGCTGCCCAACCGCCGCTCTGCACTCACGGCACGCCCTCACGCACCAACACTTAGGCACATTCTCGCCCTTAGGCCTGTTTCCATCCGCGGTAGCGCCACTGCCTCGCTCCGGCGAGCTGCTGCGCTGCCGCCGACGGTCCCCGTCGACCACAAGCCCCGGTCCTAGCTCCGCCCTGTCCTGCTGCACCTCCACGGTGAAGTTTCACCCTTACTCCGGTCGTATAAGGTCCGGTTCATGGGAAAGTCTTTCTAGTGTTTTGTACGGCTGCACAGGCCAAAAAGGCATAGCCTTCGGGAATGCCTACTTATGTGAGGACTTGATCCACACCTTGCCATTGCACCTAGTTAACCACCCCAAGGTGCCATGGTGGGCAATGGATATGCTGGAGCAGGACCTTCGCATAGTCCCAGGTCTGGTCGGCACGGGTCATTAGGTATGTTATGGCGTCAGGGTGACACGATGGTATTGTATACCACATTTATATTGATGCATCTTTTCCCGGGAAACTAGATCCGCGTAGCGAATGGTGGTGGAATGACCCCTGCTTAGACCCTAGTATAGACGTGGGTGGAACTAGGGAATGTAGTCTAGGATTGGACAAGAATGTAGTCCATGAATAGACGCTGGTGGGTACGGGTTTCGTAAGTCAGTACCACCTCCGTATAGGGTATGGGCTGATCGACCATGCGGGTAAAGCGTACCCCTTTGGCCAGAGTTATGAATCTATTCGAATAGCCGAGGCTCGTGGTTATGAGCCCACTTGATAAAAGCTCTCATTCATTAGAATGCACCTTAGGACACTAGAGATGCTTTTGGTTAAGGATAACTTGATCTTGAGTCGAGTTTGTCCTTGAATGGAGCCCGAGTATGGCATAAGGCTAGATCGGGATGTCCCTGACAGAACCCGGATAGATTTTGTATAATCAGGGGACTGGTAGGGAAGTGAATGCCCTCCAGGACCAAAACTACTTTACACTACTGCATTACATACTTCTCTCTTTCATTACATACTTTACATTCAGTACCCTGGATGTGTGCTTAGGCCCTCTAGTGGCCGAATCCCCTCTGTATTGGTCTTGTCCGCTGTGAAATTTGCTGAGTACCCTACCCGGTACTCATTCTTGCTTCCCTTATCCCTTCTACCAGACAAGGAGCCAGAAGCTTATGACGAGGAGGACCCCCTAGGTCCGAGCTAAGAGTCAAGATGCCTGACGTGTGAGTCCGCTACGTAGATCGCCGTTGCTTGAATAAGGTTGAGGCTACGACCCCACTTGTATAGAGTGTGTTTTCTCTTTTCAACCTTATGTAAAATATCAGAATAAATAAACGAAGTACTGTTGCGATACTTCTTGTGCAAGTGCCCGTATCTTCTAATGATCCAAGGAATGATATGTAATGGCATTCGGGCCCACCCCTATAGGGCGGTCCCCACATTACGAAGGTCTCCGTTCAACACTGGAAATTTTTCAAAGTAAAAAAGAGCACATCTTCCTGCGGCACTATCAGGAACCGCAAGTTGATCTACTTGATCTCTTGTTAAGCACTGTATTGCTTTGCTCATCAAGGGTTTCAAGGGAGCCCATAAGTTTGGATGCGCAACCAGACGTCGCCTAGAGGGGGGTGAATAGGCACAACCTGAAAATCACCACTTAAAACAATATTATCAGTGAAACCCGGATACTCTGGATTTTTGTCCGGAGTCTCTGGAAAAATGTCCGAAGTCTCTGGACCACGCCTGCGCAATGAAACATACACCACTACCCAAAACTGGTGCCACCAGTTTTGCAAATCCGGTGCCACGGATTTGCCTGGCAGTGACTCCCCTTTTGGTCTTCTCCTTGTTTGCTTGCTCCAAACTGAAATCCGCTTGGTGTATAGGCTAAGGAGTGATTCTTAGATGAAGTAAGGTCCCTGCACTCCAAAAACACTAACAACCACGTAGATCGACAAATATGACAAAGAGCAAGCTAAGAATGATAAGTAGGGTAAATGTGAGGTAAACCAACAAGAGACGCAGTGATTTGTCTTACCGAAGTTCGGATTCACCACCGTGTGAATCCTAGTGTTCGCACCCAAAATTGGCACCAATGCCGACTAGGCTGGTCGCCACCGGTCAGACCGGTTCCCAGGAACGGTCCGACCGGTGGCGCCCTGTGTCCGGCATGGGCCGCACTGGTCTGACCGGTGCGCCTGACCGGTCTGACCGGTGGACTCCGAGTCCGAGTAGAACTGAGGAATCCTGGTGTTTTCTGATTTGTAAAGGATTTCCTTGCGGAGCAAGACCTCCCACCCTATAAATATGAAGGGCCACGGCCGATTGAGACCTATCATCCAATCGATCAATATATTTTACTACTTTTTATCTCAAACCCTAGCTTTTCCAACCCTCTTGCTTTCCTCATTCGTCTCCATGGCGGTTGAGGACGTTCTAAGTGGCCTGCTGACCTTAGAACAACCCTAGGTGCATCACCTCTGACGGGGTCCCTCCCGAGGTGGTGCTCGTAGGTTTTCGCGGCACCCCTGTCGTCACCGGTCAGACCGGTGCCCCTGACCGGTCAGACCGGTCTGGGCAGAAGCTCCGGCGAGTGCACATTTTCGACTCTCACGTGATCCAACATGTTCGTGTGTTGACCAGTAAAAGTGTCAACATATTTTGGTGACTCGGCTGGGGAAGAAAGATTAGGTTTCTAAAACCGTTCGATTTGACCCTAGCCCGATGGGATCTCGCTGCGACCTCGACATGGAGAACATCGTCACGACTTCGTTTGAAGATCTACCTCCAGAGGAGCAGCAGAAGTTCAAGATGCTCCAAGAGTACATGCAGACTCAATTCTTAGCGGGCGTCAAGAAGGATCGTCATGGCAAGGTGGCAAGACTGAAAGACTTTGAGCTGCCGGTGATCAAGCTAAATGACAAGACCGTTGAGGTACTACCCACTGTAAGTAAACCTCAGACTCCTCCCATCAATCCTATAGATAAGCGTAAAAATACTGTTGAGAATGATGGGTTGCTTGCTTCTTATATTGCTCGTTTAGAACGTTTATAGGATCTTGAAAAAGATCGTAATTTTGCTTATGATAATAATGTTAATTCTAGCAAGAATCCTCTGAATACTTCTAGTGGGGCAGCACATTCTAGCGTGACACCTATGTCTAATATTAATCATGGATACATTTATGGGATGCCATCAGATTCCACCATTGGTCAAACCCCGCTGGTCCAATCGACATGGCCAAATATGGCCACACCGGTCGGACCGATGCATGGTACCGGTCAGACCGGTCTGACCAATGCACTGGAGCTGATTCCTGAGCAGCCTCCGCCACTTTCTTTTGTGCCTAGTCCGGTTTATCCTGCTTTTTCAAATACTATGAATAGATCTGGACCACATTATAGCACAAATGTTAGCACATCGGTTCCGTCAAATATTATTCCTGACGATGTGTTTGAAAGGTATAGGCTCGCTCAAGCTAGGATTACTCCCTACTTAAATAAAATGAACCTAGAGAATTTAGGTACGCAACAGCCAAATAATCCTCCTCAATGGGCTGAATTTAATAAATTTAAGGATGATTTGGATAATGTCGTAAAAACCAAACTTGGTGTGGATATCGGTAGTACAAATGTGTATCAAAAACCATATGATGCTGAGTTTGATAGATTTGCTCTCCCACGTGGCTGGCGTATGCCGGATTTTTTTAAATTTAGTGGTGATGATGACCGAACCACATGGGAGCATATTAGTCAATATACAGCTCAACTAGGTGAAGCGGGTGCTTATAATGCTTTGAAAGTGTGCTTGTTTTCTTTATCTTTAACTGGCACCTCTTTTGCTTGGTTTTCATCGCTTGCTCCCGGTTCTATTATATCTTGGGATATGATAGAACGTAAATTTCATGATCACTTTTATAGTGGAAGCGTGCAATTAAAATTGACAGATTTAACATCGGTTAGGCAAGGGAGAGATGAAAACGTCTCCTCTTACATTAAAAGGTTTAAAGAAACTAAGAACCGTTGCTTTAATTTGTCAATCACTGATATGGATCTTGCGGATATTTGCTTAAATGGTTTAAGATCCTCCATTAGAGATAAGATAGAGGGTTTCGATTTTCTATCGGTTGCACAAGTTCAAATTAGAGCTTTAGTTGTTGAAAACCGATTGAATAAAGAAAAAGATAACTCTAAGTCATGTCGTTCAAATGTGCATCATATTGACTATGATTCTGATAGCTCGAGCGATTGTGATAAAGATGTTTATGCTGCTGAATTTGTTTGGCCCTCTAAAGAAAAATCTTACTCTTGCTCATCTCTTAAGCCGGCTACTAAAGGACGGCAAGAAGAAGTTAAATTTACTTTTGATGTTTCTAAATGTGATCGTATATTTGATGAATTGCTTAAACCTGGAAACATTAAATTGACTCATACTATACCTCCACTTGATGAGTTGAAAAGGCATGCATATTGTAAGTATCATAATTCATATTCTCATGCTACTAACGATTGCAATGTGTTCCGTCATCAGGTTCAATCGGCCATAAATGAAGGTCGTTTGACGTTCCATGAGATGCAAGTGGATAAAGCTCCTTTTCCAGTCAACACTATGGATTTGCAGCAGCCCAAGGTATTGGTTCGGCCGTCTCAAGCTGAAACAACTAAGGGCAAGAATGTGGTCGTCGGGGAGGCTAAGCCCGACTTGAGAGGAAAAGAGCTTGTGCGTGAAGTTGCTTATGAGAAGACTCCTAACGGCAAAGAGACTTTCAAGGTTACTATGAGAGCCTCTGGACATGGGGGGCAAGGGTCGTCCGCACCCGCTGATCAACGACCGTCTGAGCCTGTCCAGGCCAGACCGGTCCGACTGGTGGCCGTGACCGGTCAGACCGGTGCGCCCTAGGAGCGTCCGAGGATGATCAAGCCAAGTCGTCTGGAGATCGGGAATTGGAAGCTTAATGTGGCAAAAAATCAGGGGAGTGGTCCTAAGCCTAAGGTCACTTTCGACATGCTATTTGACAAATATTCCAAGCAAAAGGCCGTTACAAGTGATCGGCCATTAAAAAAAGGACGAGGTCACCTACATATCAGGAGGGGTCATCTTCGCCCCCAAGGGCTGCTATAAGATACAAGGGTGAATCATCTCAGCCAAGGCAACACTTTGCTCCATCTTGGGCGCCTTCAAGTTCACATCCGCCGTGCCCAATTTATGATGATAATGGAGTTATGTGGGTGCCATATCAACAAGCATTCCATCCTGGATGGGCAGAGCCAAGAAGACCAGCTATGGACAGGATCTCCAGACTTATGCAAGACCGTTGGACACCTCGCCATCCCGGTCACGGTCATCAGGTGGCACCGGTCCGACCGATCCAGGGCACCGGTCCGACCGGTACGTCTCGACAAGCTGCGCTGACCCTCGTGAAGCAAGTCTACAAGGAGAAACAGAGGGATGAGGTGCAGAAGATGAACATTGACTCAGAGAGGACTACAAATCAAGACATTATTCAGATTGGGTCAAAAAGTTCCTATTGAGAAAGATGGCAAAAGACCGATTTTTTCAAACAATAAGGTTGTGACATCTTCTCCTGGAATTTCTGCTGCTGCTAATGACCATGAGGCTAGTGGAAGCGGCTCCAACTCCAAGTACTTCTTGCCAAGGTGGTGTCCTCCCGGTTTGACGCGCACGCAAAGAAGGAAGCTTCAACGTTTGAGGTTTCGGGAGAACAAGGAAAAGGAGATGGAGAAATAGAGGGACGAAACTTTCAACTAGTACAGGCCTATGGTACCTCAAGGGAAAGAGTGCAAGGCCAATACTAGCTCCCTGCTTACACCGGTCAGACCGGTGGAGGAGTCGGTCGGACCGGTGGCACCGGTCGGACCGGTGGTCGGCGTCGGTCAGACCGGTGACTCAGAGACGCCGCTCGGTTTTGATTCTACTACTCCCATGGTTTGTGATGACAAGTCTACATCGGCTCCTGCTCCAGAAGACGATGAAGAGCTTGTTGATTACAGTTCTTCCCCCGAGCGCATGAATTTAGACATCAACGTGATACATATGTCAATGGATGGTTATGTGCTTTCGGAGGAGGATGTTGCACATCTCGACTTTGGGCCAAAAGAAGCTATTTTCCAGAAGCCCAAGGCCACTGAAAAGCATCTCAAGGCTTTGTATATGAAGGGTCACATCAACGGGAAGCCTGTCTCTCGCATGCTAGTGGATGGAGGAGCGATCGTCAACTTGATGCCGTATTCTTTGTTCAAAAAGCTGAGAGGTGTAGATGAAGAGTTGATCAAGACTTACATGACAATCAGTGGTGTATCGGGAGATAAGCCAATGGGCGCTAAAGGAGTTGCTTCGATGGAGCTCACCGTCGGGAGCAAGACATTGGCTACTGCTTTCTTCATCGCCGAGACACAAGGCAATTTTAGCTTGATCCTTGGTCGTGATTGGATTCACACAAATCAATGTGTGCCTTCTACCTTGCATCAATTTTTAATTCAATGGGTAGACGACGAGGTAGAGATTGTTCATGGTGATACGTCGGCTTGTGTTGCAGTGGCTGATAGTACCTCCGTGAGTGATCATGAAAATCTTAAATGCTTATCTGGTTTAGATTTATCTGGGCTAGAACTTATTGCTTCTACCAAGGATGGTTTTGCTACTGTTGTTATGAAGTCGATTCAAGATCAGGCTACAACGCTTTTTGGGATTTGATGGATGCAAATCTAAAATGGTTACAGCAGCAGCGTGAGCACTATCGGGCGCATACGAACGATATGTGTGAGGCCATCGAAGATTTTGATGATTTGAGCAAATTGGGACAAGGGTTTACGTCAGCTGATCCTTTGGAGGAAATAGACATTGGTGATGGCACTATACCTAGGCCGACATTTGTAAACAAGAATCTTGATCCTTTGTTTAAATCTGAATTAATAAAGTTATTAAAAGGGTATGTTGATTGTTTTGCTTGGAATTACAATGAGATGCCTGGTTTAAGTCGTGATTTAGTTGAACACCGGTTGCCCATTAAACCTGGTTTTAAACCTTTTAAACAACATGCTCGATATTTTAATCCTAATATTTATGACCGAGTGAAAGAGGAAGTCAATCGGTTGCTTAATACTAAATTTATTAGGCCTTGTAGATATGCTGATTGGATCTCTAATATTGTGCCCGTTGAGAAAAAAGGTACAAATAAGCTTCGTGTTTGCATTGATTTTAGAGATCTTAATAAAGCTACTCCTAAAGATGAATATCCTATGCCTATAGCCGACTTTCTTGTTAATGCTGCATCCGGACATAAAATTCTTAGTTTTCTTGATGGTAATGCTGGTTACAATCAAATTTTTATGGCCGAAGAGGATATTTCCAAAACGGCTTTCATATGTCCGGGTTTTGTCGGTTTGTTTGAGTGGGTTGTCATGACCTTTGGTTTGAAAAATGCGGGTGCTACTTATCAAAGGGCTATGAATTTAATTTTTTATAATTTAGTTGGCATCATAGTAGAAGTTTATATTGACGACATTGTTGTTAAATCAGCTGGAAATAATTCCCATTTGGCTGATTTAAGGCTTGCATTTGAGAGAATGTGTCGGTATAAACTTAGGATGAATCCGCTCAAATGTGCTTTTGGTGTGTCGGCTGGCAAGTTTTTGGGTTTTATTGTACATGAGAATGGTGTGGAAATTGATCCTAAAAAGATTGAGTCTATTCACAAAGTAAAAGCGCTGACATGCAAGAAAGATTTACAAAATTTCTTGGGCAAGGTAAATTACTTGAGGAGATTTATTTGCAACTTGTCCGGGAAGGTGAATGCATTTACTCCTTTACTTCGGTTGAAAAATGATCTTGACTTTACTTGGGGAGCAAAGCAACAAGAGGCTTTTGATGAGATCAAGCGCTATTTAACTTCGCTGCCCGTCCTTCAAGCACCTAAGAGTGGAATTCCTTTCAAGCTATATGTGACGGCCGAGAGGGATGTTATTGGTGGTGTTTTAACTCAAGAGGCCGAAGGCAAGGAGCATATTGTTGCATATGAGAGTAGGAGATTATTGGATGCCGAAACGAGGTATACTTTTATTGAAAAGTTATGCTTATCTTTATATCATACTTGCACCAAGTTTAGGCATTACTTGTTACCTAGTACTTGTATAGTAGCGTGTCAAACCGACATAATTAAATATATGTTGCATAAACCAATTTTAAGTGGTAGAGTCGGCAAATGGGCTTATGCTTTAGTTGAATATGATTTACATTGTGAGGCTTTAAATTCAATGAAAGGACAAGTTGTGGCCGACTTTATTGTTGAACATAGGATAGATAAACAACTTGATTTAAATGTCGGTTATGCTACTTTTACTCCATGGAAGCTACACTTTGATGGGTCGGCTTGCAAAGATGGTTGTGGAGTTGGTACTGTTATTATTTCTCCATGCGGGGCTGTTTTTGAAGCTTTAAACCGGCTAGATCATGAGTGTACCAATAATCAAACCGAATATGAGACTCTTTTATTTGGATTGGAGATTTTACATGACATGGGAGTAAAACATGTGGAAGCTTATGGAGATTCTTTATTAGTGGTGCAGCAAGTTTCTAAGGTATGTCAATGTTTAAATGGCTTTTTAAATGCTTATCTCGACAAATGTTTGGATATCATATCTTGTATGCATGAGTTTGTTATTTATCATGTACCACGAGAAGAGATTCCGAGGGCTAATGCTCTGGCACAACAAGCATCTGGTTACAATGTTCGAAAAAGAAATTTTCAGGAACACAAACCGATGTTTATGGCCGAGTGTTTTGCTCTGGAGGCACCGGTCCAACCGGTACCTCTAACCGGTCTGACCGGTGACACCGGTCTGACCGTTGCCACCGACCGGTCTGACCGGTCCCCTGTTCAAAATTCAACTTCGGCTATTGTTTCTTCCAAAGATAAAAAGGATGAAGTTGATGATTGGAGAAAGCCTCTAATTGATTATTTACAAGATCCTAGCAAATCAGTTGATAGAAAAGTTCGACATTGGGCTCTCAAGTTTGTTTTGGTTGATAATGAATTATATCGTCGGACGGCTGATGATTTGCTTCTCAAGTGTTTGGATCCTGATCAAGCTAGGTTGGCAATGGCAGAGGTTCATGAAGGAATTTGTGGTACTCATCAATCGGCTCCTAAGATGAAGTGGCTCCTTAAGCGAGCATGTTTTTATTGGCCTACTATGATAGCTGATTGTTTCAAGTATTACAAAGGTTGTGAAGAGTGTCAAAAACATAGGGATGTTCAGTTGGTACCCGCTGCATCGATGCATCCGATTATCAAGCCTTGGCCTTTTAGAGGATGGGGATTGGATTTTATTGGTAAGATTCACCCTTCTTCATCAAAGGGGCATTGTTTTGTGATCGTGGCTACCGATTATTTTACCAAGTGGACTGAGGCAATACCTTTAAAGAATGTGACACATAAAGAGGTAATTGGGTTTATTTTGGAGCATATTATACATAGATTCGGCATTCCACAAACCTTAACTACGGATCAAGGGACTTCATTTATATCAAAAGAGGTGTGTGAGCTTGTTGATTCTTATGGTATTAAGTTACTCAATTCATCTCCATATTATGCTCAAGCCAATGGTCAAGCCGAGTCTAGCAACAAAACTTTAGTAAAGCTCATTAAGAAGAAGATAAAAGATAATTCTACATCATGCTTTGTTATTTTTATGTGACAACCTGCTCACATGCTTAACAAAGGTATTAGATCTTTAATCTAGTCGTCAATCAATACACCAAAACACACTTAGGGCCTAGATGTCTTTCAATCTCCCCCTTTTTGGTGATTGATGACAACCTCAATTAAAGCTTACAAAATACATATATAATAAAGCTTAAAAACAACAGATTTAGGTTGAGCTCCCCCTTGATATGTTCTATGAATGGAATTCATAGAATTTGGCCTCAAATGCCATTTTGCACATTTTCTAGAAAACATGGAGCTCCCCCTAAATCCCTGCAATAGTGGGGTGCAAAACAAGTGTGTGAACAATTAAACTGTGATGCATGCACAAGATAAGCACTTCAACAAATAAAAACAGAGAATGGCAGTGTTGTCTAGCCAAACTCGGTGCCACCGAGTTGCCAAACTCGGTGCCACCGGTTTTACCCAGGTAGCCCTGTCAAAAAGCAATACATCACCCATAAATTCACACTAAGATGCATATGAGTCTTAATAAGCATAAATAAGTTTAACACACATTAAAGCACACATCACAAAGGTTCTCAAGTCCAACTGAAGCTAACAAGAATTTATTACATGGGCCTATTGCATCCAACAGCCAAAACCGGTGCCATCGGTTTTGGAAACTCGGTGCCACCGGGTTTGCCAGCAGAACCAGCACAGAGTAGCCACTTCAGAAATCCGGTGCCACTGAGATCTAGAATCCGGTCCCACCGGTTTGTGCAGACAAAGCAGATGCAGAAGCAGATCAGCAAGCTTTTAATTGACACACCGGTTTGTGCAGACAGAGCAGATGCAGAAGCAGATCAGCAAGCTTTTAATCGACACAATCTCTCCCTGTTTGTCATCTATCACACATAAAAGACCTGGGGGGTACTCTGACAGCAGCTAGTCCTCCTCTTCATCATCTTCCCTTTGATCTTGACTTGGTGGCACAAATGGGGGTGGGTTACGGGGAGGTGGAGGAGTTGGAAACATTCCCGCATATGGATTAACTAAGCCAAATAATCCACCATAAAGGTAACCACCACTAGTGCTAGACCCTCCCGGTGCATTAGGATCCGCCTGAGGCATACTAGAAGATGTGCCTTGACCTTGGGTGCCCATGAATGGTGCCTCAGAGTATGAAGTACGAGCACTATACATTCCTCCAAAGGTTGGGTTGTAATAGGAGTTTCCATAGGCTCTATCCCAATAATCTTTATTTGTAGCTTGATCAACTTGTTGGGACTTTTCCCATATTCTCTCAAAGGTCTCCGACTCACTATCTTCATCATCGGAAGGTGCACTAGGAATGGAAGGCCTATTTGCGGGAGAGGGATTTTCATACATTTGCCTTATCATCTTTGAATCCCTCTTCCTTCTCTGCCTATCCTTGTGAGCAACATCATTTGCATTCATGCAAGCACCACACATGAAGTTGAATAATTTTCTGAGGGGAGAGGGAGGCTTTTGCACATCTTGCCTACCACGTCCACGACCTCTACCATATGAGGGCCTTGCTGCCCTAGGAGGAGCAGCTGCTGCAGCGGGCTCCTCAGAGGCCCCTTGGCCTTCAACATTCTCCCTTTGATTTTCCGAGCCAACAAGAGTGTGTCCTCGATGTCATTCTTCAAGTGAAAGGGTTTGTGCTCATGATCATACTCAAACTTGAAGTTGGTAATGGCCTCAATTGTAGGGATGGAAATATGGAAATGAAATCCGAATTATCCGATATCCGTATCCGCTAAAACGTAAATATGGATATCCGTATCCGTATTTGAATTCAAATGTGGTAGCAAAGTGGATACATCCGAATTTGCTTTTGTCGATTTTTTCTCTATCCGATTCCATGCGTATTCGGCAATATCCGGCACTATTCGTATTCAACTATATAAAATTGCAACTTATCCCTATAACTAATGGCAAATTAGGTTCAATAGAATACTAATAATGATAGTGTATAATTAAAAAATTATATCCATAACTAATGATTACGACATTAATCTTAATATTAAAAATATTGCATCCATAAAACAATTTAAAAGTTATATTTAAATTTAATGACCAATATCATTAAGTTTAATGATAAAAATGCATTAATATAAAGTTTAATTTTAATTACCCTAGTTTATTTATGTATTGATGAAAATATTTTTCATGTATTTTTATTATTTGTTTGATAAATATATATATTAAAAATATGTATTTATTAATAGTTTTATTTATTATATGATTAATTATTAAAATAAATATGGATGTACTAATACGTTAGTCTTTACATGTTTGTAATTGTAAATTATCAATAAAGAAAATTGGTAAATGCTGTCTTTCGAATCGAGTAAATATCCGATGCGTTTCCGAATTCGAGACATCTATTTTGTATTCGTATTCGAGAACATTCGAATCAGTATGTGGTAAAAGATGCTATCCGAATCCGATTCCATGCGAATCCGATCTGTTTCCATCCCTACTTAATGGCATGCATGAGATAAGGAGCATATCCACAACTCTTTTATGGAGAAGACGCTATGGTTTTCATTTCTTCCCAAATGTAGTCCACCACACTGAATTCTTGCTCACTAGGGTCCATAAATTTCAGCAAGTCTCTCCCATAATGTGATACATTAGATTGATCCCCTTCTCTAGGAGCAAGTGTCTTTCTAAACATGCGGTGAAGATATGCATAGAAGGATAACATCCCTTTGACACAACCATGATTCCACTCTCTTCCCGAAATGTACATGAATTTCATGTCCTCCTTATCCATGTAGTGAGCCATATGAATCTTCACTCTAGATTTGTCTTCCTCACCAAATCCAAGTAGAGAGGCAAATTGGGTATAGGACATACCAAACCACTTCCCCTCTATCATCCAATGCACAATCCTCTCATCATTCCTAGAAGTGAAGTAGCAAGTGGCATAGAATTGTGTAATCACCACATTGTTCCATGACTTTCTAAAACCCAGGATTCTATAAATATTTTTCCTTTTGCATTCACGAATAATTTCTTCAATTCTGGGGTCTTGTAAGTCTGTTAAGAACTTCCAATAAATGTATTCTGAGTGAGCTATGGGATAGTCCTTTTTGAGTATTGCACTTGCATAATAGTCTTGATGAAATTTTGTGCTAAATCGGTAGTCCAAATTTCTCCCACCCACCTCTATGGGATTCTTTTCTCTCTCTTTCCTTGCCTTCTCTGTCATGCTCCTTGCCTTGTAGTTGATTACGTTGCGGTGCTCAGGATCATATGGAGGCCTTGTTCTGATGTTGAAGTAGGTCTCGTCATCACTGTCAGGTAGCTGAGGTCCAATGACTGAAATATAGATATCCACATCACTGTCATCATCCCCGGTACCCTGACTGTGCTCATGGCTAGCTGTGCGGATATTTTTGCCCTTTCTCTTGCGCTGAGCAGCTGCTATAGGTGACTCAGGAGGAGTGAGTTCCCTCCTATACGGATGTTCCTCATCATCATCACTAGAGGTTGGCTCATGCTCGGAGTCATCAATGCGCATCGTACCTCTAGGGAGATTAATTCTCCCTGCTGCCCTTTTAGACCTTCTAGGCGGGTCTGGAACTTCTTCCTCAATCTCAGGATTGCTGCTAGCTCCTTCTCTCTTCCTCAACTTGTCGATGTCCGGATTAGCACCGGCTCCAACTAGTAATTCGCACTGAGATCAGCTCCTCGATGGTCGGTGCTAAGCTAAGAAGACATGGGGTTTATCTTGGTTCCGGCCACATGGCCGTACGTCCAGCAAGGTGTGCTTGCGCACTAAATTAGCTCGCACCGGGGGTGCCTGTAGAGGGGAGCTACAAGCAAGGCGGGAGAGGAGGAAATTCCCCCAAGTCCCTACTAGGATGATTGAGGCAAGTGTCAATATCTGGAATGGGGTGGTGTGCTGATGAGCGAGTAAGCGTACATGGGGTGAATGAGAGTCGTCCCCCAGCGGGGACGTCTGCCTCTCCCTTTTATAGGCCAAGGGAGGGCAGTTACACGAACGCTGCACAGCAGCCGACACAGTGACAGTATACTGGCAGGTATGGCGCCGACGGTCTTGTCCCCGCACGTCGTGGTTCCTGGCGCGAGTCGGTAGCGCCCTCCGGCTTCTACGAGCGGCGTGGCGGTTACTGTGGTCCACCCGACTTTGACTTCGGGGGTCACCCCTGCTAAATCGAGGGCCTGGCCGCCGGGGGAAGGACCAGAGTTGGTGGTGCAGGGCCGCGGTATGTCACCAGCCTGTCCGCACAGTGCTGCGCAGCTTGTCGCACAGATGGCGGCATAGTGTCGGGGATGGTCGCACAGTGCCCGGGATGGCCGTGCAGCGTCAGAGTTGGCAGAGGAGACGTGGCGCACGCCGCTCGTACGGCGGCGCCGGTCAAGGCGTACACCCCACTCGTCTCCCGTACACCTTTCGAGGGTGCCCCCATACCCGTTCGAGGGTCTCGCCGCAGGGGGAGGACGGGAGCAGGTGGCACAGTGCCGCGGAATGACGCCAGCCTGTCTGCACAGGGCCGCGCGGCGCCCGCACAGGGCCAGGGATGGCTGTACAGTGACGGGTTAGGCCGCACAGTGGTGGTGTCAGGTGCTCTGACCGTGTCAGATGTGCGGCGTGGGAGGAGATCTACTCTTGACTCCGGCGTCCCGTCGTGGAGCCAGGCATTAAATGCCGCTGTCGGGCGGAGTGGAGGGGCGGGGTACCGTTTGCCGAGGGATGGCCTCGAGCAAGGCGGAGATTGTTGCTCGCTAGAGGGGGACGGACCCCTCGAGTAAGGCGGAAACCTGCTCGAGGGGCCAAAACCCTCGAGCAAGGCGGAGACCCGCTCGAGGGACCGGAACCCTCGAGCGAGGCGGAAACTTGCTCGGAGGGACAGAAGACCCTCGAGCGAGGCGGACAAGTGGGCCTTCTTGATGAAGGTCGTTGCTGGGCCGCAGCAGGCCGTGGGCCCGTGGTGTCCCGTAACTGTTGGGTTTGGGGATTAGCCCCGGAGCGATTTTCGTTTAACAGGGGTGATTATCCCCTTAGTTAGGGGACCCCTAATTACCGTCCCCGACACAACTCATATTGAGCAGTCTTTGATCGTCGAGGCCTTCTTCCATAAACTTGTTCAAATGTTGGATCTGTAACACATAAAGATGCAAACAGGTACACAAGTATTTTAGAAACACATCCCTGCCATATATATATCCATTTGATTTTTGTAGAGCAGATTTTTGCAAACTTGACAGAGCCTCTGCACTGAAACTGGTGCCACCGAGTTGGGAAATCCGGTGCCACTGGGTTCAGTATGAACCCTAGGTCATGCCCCCCAACAATGCTGCCATAGAATCCTTAAGCCACTGATTGGAATCTGTTTTAGGACCATATATATACCATTCTACCAAAGGAATCCAAGAGATAGGTCCTAGAAAAGTAGATCGGGCAAAACTAATGCATAGGGTACCTCCTGACATGGTGAAGATGTTGCTACAACCCTAGAAACGAGGGGAATCCGATCCCACTGGGTTGGAGAACCGGAATCTTGACTTGCTCCTTGAATCTCACGGTGGAATCTTCAAACTGCCATGGAATCACCCCTTTGACCTTTCCCTCTCCTGTTCTGAGTCGTGGATGAGAGGAGGGGGTAAATGGGATGAAGGGGTAACTGTAATCGGGTGAGTCACGGGTATATCCTGTGCTGCCGACAGAAACCGGTGCCACCGGGTTTCACTTAACCTGTGGACTTTTGTCCATAAACTCATTTCTGCACTTCTTTTTCCCTCGTATTTTCTTTCTTTGTCTCTTTTATCCACTTTTACACAACCCTTTGACTCAGATATAGATTTTGATAGGATTTGATGAAATTTGAGAAATCCAAAGTTTGCAAGCCCTTGAGATGAGAATGAGTAGCTTCCTTTGAACTTGAGAGAGTCTTGCCACTTATGGTTAGCCAACAATTAAACATGAGTAACAATAACCATAAATAACAAGACATGATCTAAAAAGATCAAGACTCAAATATTTTGCAAAAAGCACACCACCTACACATGCTAGTGAATTTTGAAAAACTATCCTATGTCACCAAGAGTATGCAAGGATTACTAGCCAGGACAAGTCTTAGCATATTTAGCTTATGCCTCTACTGAAATTTCAGCCATGGTTAGAAAACAAAATTTCCAACAATAAATTTGTGAGGCATCAACTAAATATCCAAAACTCATTACTATCACCATGAAACAAATCCAAGGTGACACTAGGCATCTTTGCACACCACAACTCACACTAGCAAGATTAAGGCCTAGATGCTTGAAATAATTGCTTGAATTTAGAATTGCATACCTTGACCTCTATTATAGAGAATTCTCACATAGAGAAACTTACAAGAGAGCTTGCACCCATTTTAGTCTTTCAATAAGGTTACCTTGTCACTCTTGATAAGATGAGGCCATAAGAGAGAAGAGTTTGAACTTTCTTTTGATATTTCCATTTTTATCATCTAGTCATTTTTTATATAAGATAATCACTTTGTGATTTTACAGAGATGGATTAATGACCTCCTTGTCATGTGGCTTACTCACAACCAACACCCTTGCCATAAGATATATTCAAGTGTAGCATATAGATATTTACATAGAACACCTCTCACTTGAACTGCACACATGAGGCATTGCAAGTGGTGTTAGTTCCAAGAGACACAAAATGTGAAGTGAGCTCCCCCTAAATAGGTGCATCAAGTATTTGAATCTTGATGGACACACTTTTAGCCCAATTAAAGCACTAGGGTAGCAAACTCCACATTTTGGTCCAAATATATATGAGCAAATAGGCATTGAAGAATATGATCAAGAAAAGCTCACAAAGAATTCTTGGTTAGGACCAGGAGAATATCTGAATAACACATTTGAATTATTTTCTTCTCCTTTTCTACTGATCCTGACAAACTCGGTGCCACCGAGTTCATAAATCCGGTGCCACCGGATTCTCCCAGAGTCTTGCACCTTTGCATTACCTAGAGATGCAAATGATCATTTTCTTGATTCTTTATTTCATTTTTGCTCACTTCTATGCTCCTGCATGCAACAACCACTCAAAGCTTCTAGATGAAGCAGTTAATAGCATCGAATGGTATTTGACATAATTTTTCTAGAGAGAGCATAGGTAGCTTGTTCAACTCATATGATTAACTAGCATAGGAATATGTTTCACATATGAGCATGAACATCTATAGAGATAGGTACTTATCATTTGAGAAGCATTGAATAAGATTTCTTTCATATATTTCACTTGGCCCTTTTCTAGAGATGAATCACACAATTTCCCTTGAGATATAGATGAATGAAAATAAACATCTTCTCAAGTGAACCAAGCTTCTAATGCTGCTCAAAGTACCTGCAAAGTCCTTTTAGGCATGTTTTGGTACCCAACATGCATTGGGTCCATTAAGGTTAGTTATCAAGGACTTAAGTACCCAAATGGCCTTTGTGCCCTTTCTTTGTGATACAACCACTCTAGGGGAACAATGGTCAGTTAAGTTCATCCTAGGCAATTTACTTTCATTGTGAATGTGAATAGACTTAGGATTCTTACTCACGGGACAATCTTTACCAAAATATCCCTTTTGTCGACAAGTGTAGCAAATCTTGTGCTTAATGTTGATAATCGTCTTCTCACTTGTCATAGAGCCATTCTTCTCCTTGTATTTAGCTTGAGCCTTCAGAAATCTCTTGTTGAGCTTCTCTTGAGGTTTCTTAGTGGAAACTGGTTCCACCGGTTTGGCAAATCCAGTGCCACTGGTTTTCCCTGAGGAAACCCTTGACCAGTTAATACAAGCTTCAATCTTGTGCCCTTTTTCATTACATCCAAAGCATCTTCTTTGAGCAAGATTTCTTTGCCTCTTTGATTGATTTGGATTGTCTTCTTCCTTGAATGAGCACATGGATGCATAATGTCCCATGTGTGAGCACTTGTAGCACTTGATATGATCTAGCTTCTTTTTGTTGCTAATCTTGTGATCATTGATCTTGTGGCTTTGTTGAGAGATTGATCTAATGATGATTATTCTCTTTTCAAGCTTCTTCACCATGGGCTCACGGTTATCTTGAGAAGGTTGCACCTTTTCTTTTCTCTTCAACTTAGCCACTTCTTTCTTGAGTCTTTCCACTTCTTGCATAAGATCATCATTTTCTTGAGCAATAGAGTCATCACAAGATTCTGTAATAATTTTATCATACCAAAAAAGTTTGCCTTTTGGGCCACATGGGTTAGCACAAGATATATCATTTTTAACTTGAGTACATGTGCTAGTTGTGCAATGAGGTGTATAAGATTTAAATGAGTTTACCAAAACCTCATTGGTTACTTCTAAGAATGTGTGTGACTCTACAAGCTTCTCATAAGAATATTCAAGTTCTTTGTGAGTGCCTTGTAGATTCACCGACTTGCTAGTGATCTCATCAAGTTTATCTTTGAGAACTTGATTTTCCTTTTCCAAGGATGCTGCACAAAATAAAGAGTTAGTAGCACAATCATATGCCTTGGTGATGTCCTCCTTGCACTTGCTAGATAAGAAAGCATTGGACTCCTTAAGTTTCTTCAATTCTTCCTCGAAGGAGTCACGATATGCTTGTTGCCTTGCAAGTTCATCTCCTTGTCTTCTTACTCGCTTAATCAGCTCCAACACATTCTTCTTGTCTTTCTTAGTCATCTAGTCAAGCTCAAAATCAAATTTCTCCTTCTCATTTTCTTTCTTCTTATTGAGACTTGATAAATGGCAAGAAGAATTGTAAGTACCCAAAATGAAGTAAGGTCCCTGCAATCCAAAAACACTAACAACCACGTAGATCGACAAATATGACAAAAAGCAAACTAAGAATGATAAGTAGGATAAATGTGAGGTAAACCAACAAGAGACAGAGTGATTTGTTTTACCAAAGTTTGGATTCACCACTGTGTGAATCCTAGTCTCCGTTGGGTGCTTCTCCTACCGAAGCTGGGTTGCACTCAACCCTTTCCCCGATCCACTAGATAGCTTCTTCCCTTTCGGAGGCAAAGCAAGACCTTCACAAACTGTCCCAGACCTCACCACACCTTGGGACCTTGTGGGCGACGCCTAGCCGTCTAGGAGGCAACCCTCCAAGAGTAACAAATGCTTCACACAAACTTGACGACGTCCAACAGTGCTCAAGGGAATCAAGTGCTCTTTGATTGCTCACAAAGGCTTCACTCTACCACCCAACTCACTAGATCTATCAAAGATCGAACAACCTCACCAAGAGAGGTTGGGGAGAGCTAGAATGGCTTTGGCTTAGCAAGGAATAGCAGGGATGCACACCAGCAACCTCAAGAACAACAACTTGCAACAGTGGGGACCCAGGGGGTATAAATACCCAACTCACCAAAAACTTGCCGTTACAAACTCAGGGGAACACTGGTGCCACCGGGTTCCCAAACTCGGTGCCACCGAGATTTCAAACCAAGTAGCCGTTGCGCCAGCTGACACAAAACCGGTGCCACTAGTTTCCCAAAACCGGTGTCACCGGGTTTGACACAGGGTCAAACCCGAGACCGTGTATGTGTGGTTTTTGTGTCTCTCTCAACTCACATGGGTTGCTTGAACACTGAGACATTCTCAAGACTCCTTATGATGCATCCCGCTTGATAGTACGGCGTACCTATACTCAAGATCAAATATAAGCTCTATAAATATCCACTTGAGCTTCATCTTCATGAATAGCCATACTTGGTCAATATATCCTCTTGAGAGATCCATCCATCAATGTCTCATTGATTTGAGCACTTCTACCTTGAGCTAGTGACTTTGATCTTCATACAAGAATGAAACTCAATTCTTGATCAAGTCACCCTTCACATGACTCAAAGAACACATAATGCTTATTCATTGCTTCACTCCGTTAGGCTCGACTTGATACCTCGAAATTCTCCAAGCTATAGCCACTTCACTCTAGCCAAGCACATGATCCAAGTCACTACTTGGCGAACCTTAGCTTAGTACCTCGTTGCTAATCCCTTGCTTGATTTCTTCATCCATTCGTTATCATCTTGAGTAAAGCTTTGATTTAACATTAAGAATGAAATCCACTTGAGATCATGTCTTCTTTGATTCTATAGTCCCATTTTATCATAACAAGTCTTCCAATATATTTAGAGACCATCCAATATTCTAATATCACTATGTCTGTTTCTTCACCTTCATTGACTTGTTTATATATCAAGTATACATCATGGGATCACACATATCACAAATCATGACATTCAGCCTTATATAAAGCCATTTAACAATGTGAGGCAATAACCCATTCCTCAACTTATCTTTTACAACAATGATTTGTCTTCACATAAACATGTTCAATGTCATACATCATGCTTTGTTATTTGTATGTGACAACCTGCTCACATGCTTAACAAAGGTATTAGATCTTTAATCTAGTTGTCAATCAATACACCAAAACCCACTTAGAGTCTAGATGTCTTTCAGTTTCACATGAGCCAAGGCCGACACGAACTAGGCTCGCACGCAAGTCTGGTTTGTCAGCCCACTGATTACTTCAGTGACCAGCCCATGGGTGCATGTAATGACACAAAATTCCTCCGTGCAAGGTGGATGATGCTCTCAAGAGCATGGTCCTCCCGTGTAATATGATAGCAGTGTGATTTGCTTTGCGCAGATTTGCACGTCAAATCGGAACTAGCGAGCCCAACCAAACCGACTGTTCACATCATCCACCTGTGTACTGGGCTGACTTAAAGCATGTCATAGCCATATAGCTTCACCTCTATTTCTGATACCTCGCACTCGCATCGCATTAGACCTCACCCTCAACCTCCAGCCACTTATGGTGGCAAGTGGCCAACACTACTTGAGTCCTTGGCACCATCCCGCATTTCACCACTCCTTTTCCTCTTGGTACCTAGCAACTGAAAGTAGTGAGCTAGCTGCTGTATATATGGACATGACCAGCAAAGAAGCTTGTTCAACCGTAGCCTTGTGGGCATATTTTTCAGGTCGTTGGTGCATGTTTGCACATGATCTATTGACAGCTTGCAAAATGTAAGTTGCGTACGGTACGATGAATCTTAATTTGATTTGAATAGCTAATTGTTGAGTATGCGCTTGGGCAGCTGCTGGTCATGTTATGGTAGTGGGACCGGCCCTAGTCCTGGGCCCACTACTGTAGCACGTGAACAATATCGTGAGATTAGGATGAGTTAGTTAGCAGATAAGATGGGATTAGATTTGTTAGTTGGTTTGTTAGTAGACGCCTTGGTCTATAAAAGGCAGTTAGGAGTCCTAGAGTTAGGCAAGCAGAAAATAGATCAAATAGTGCATCTCAGAGCCTCTCTCGGGAGGGCGAGTAGCCGATCTATCCTGCCCAGTTTAGTCCAATAATCCAGTTCATATCATTTGGTATTCAGAGCCAATCTTCTTCCCCTGCGCGCACACCATTTTTTTCCCTTTCTTCCCCTAAGCTTCCAAGATTGCATCTGTTCCTGCGCAAGTTCTTCTTCCCTGCGCCAAATTTCACCCCAACCCAGCCTCTGCGCCAACCGGATCACATCTGCGCTGCTGCAGTTTCTTTCTCTGCGCCGCCGCACACCAGCCGCGTCGCTGCAGATCGCATCTGCGCTGCCGCAACATCACCCAACCCTCCCACCCTCAGTCTGCACCATCGCCGCCATGGACGATTTCACCACGATGAATGAAGTCATGGGATGCGTGTCCGACGGTGTCAATCGCGTCGCCAACGGGCTCGATCGTGTCTCGGAGAAGCTCCGTGACATTCTAGGCGTGCTGGACGAGATGCTGCAGAAGGCTTCATCAGCGCCATCGGCACCCCCTTCGCTCGCTGCATCGACACCACCTTCATCGGCATCAACGCTGCCATTCGCGGCCAGAACATCTGCTACACCGGCAGCCACATCTACCACAATGGCTTGTCCAGCACCTGCAGTGACGCCGCCGTCACCCCCTGCTTCAGGCCTGACGACGCGGCTTTGACTTGCTTTCTGGGCCTGTTTACGGGCTATGCAGAGAGAGGGAAGGTATGCACTGCTACTGAATTTGGGTTGGCAAGCACCAAGCAGGCCGGGTCTTCAACATCCCTCTCCTAGTGGCTTTGTCTTGGGTCTCCTCGCATGAGCACCTGGGATTGGGCTACTGCTTCTGCTTGGCTGCTCCCGTCCTGTGGACTACAGCACCTGCTCCAGCACCAAATTACATCAGCAGCCGACGTGGACTACATCTCCAATCGCTACCGCAGCTCGAGGACGCGCTGCCTTGAAGGGGTGGTGTAGTGTTATGGTAGTGGGACCGGCCCTAGGCCTGGGCCCACTACTGTAGTGCGTGAACAGTATCGCGAGATTAGGATGAGTTAGTTAGCAGATAAGACAGGATTAGATTTGTTAGTTGGTTTGTTAGTAGACGCCTTGGTCTATAAAAGGCAGTTAGGAGTCCTAGGGTTAGGCAAGCAGAAAATAGATCAAAGAGTGCATCTCAGAGCCTCCCTCACGAGGGCGAGTAGCCGATCTATCTTGCCCAGTTTAGTCCAATAAACCAGTTCATATCAGGTCAGTTCCAGTGCAAGTTGAGGGTTTTTCATAATTTTTTTTAACAAAAAGTAGGAATGCAACATGATCAGAATAAATATCCTTCACTGTGATTCCCTGGCACTCCCAAGCCGGACTCTATAGTAGAGTCCATAGTCATTAATTATACTGCCACGTAGCCAATTTGCTGATGTGGCAAGTAATTTAATCATAAGAGTCCATAGTCATTAATTATACCGACACGAACTAGGCTCGCACGCAAGTCCGGTTCTTCGGCCTACTGATTACTTCGCTCACCGGCCCATGGGTGCAGGTAACACAAGCGTCCTCCGTGCAAGGTGGATGATGATGCTCTCAAGGACATATTTCTCCCGAGTAATATGATAGCAGTGTTATTTGCTTTTGTGCAGATTTGCACGTATATTCGGAACCAGCGAGCCCAACCTAACCAACTGTTCACATCATCCACCTGTGTACTGGGCTGACTTAAAGCATGTCATCGCTATATAGCTTGACCTCTATTTCCGATACCTCGCACTCGCATTAGACCTCACCCTCAACCTCCAGCCACTTATATATGGTGGCCAGGGTTCACAAAACTGCTGACCGCTCGGGTTGCCGAAGGAAAAAAATCGGGACGGTTAATCGGTGAAACCGGCCGGTTCACCGGTAGAGGAGGTTTTTAGGTTCGGTCAGGAGGCGGTTAACCGGTCGATTTCACTACCGGACCGGACCGGTATGAGCGAATACCGCGTAATTCCGGCCGGTAGCGAACAGTATTTAGAACCCTAATGGTGGCAAGTGGCCAACACTACTTGAGTCATTAGCACCATCCCGCATTTAGGCACTCCTTTTCCTCTTGGTAACTACCAACTGAAAGTGTGGTGAGCTAGCTGTTGTATATATGGACATGACCAGCAGAGGAGCTTGTTCAACCGTAGCCTTGTGGGCATATATATTGTCTATATGTAGGTGCACAAGTAACTTCCACGAGTTGCCCAAGCATTCAATGGTTCACCAAATATTGGCATACTAAGGGCAGTTTTAATGGAGGAAACTAACACGGTTTTCATGACACAAGAAATCATCTACAGAAACTATTCTTCACAGTGGTAGTGTTTTCGAGTAATAATTGTTTTCTCTTCCTCTCTCCCAATTTCACCAATGGGGAGCATTGCATTAACTCCATAGAAACTAGTGGTTTCTTCCCAATGGCAGATTAATGGTTTCTTGTGCATTAGGTAAAGAGTAGACATAATTTCTCCATGAGGAAACCATTTCTATGATTTGTGCTCTCTTTACTCATTAAGACTGTCTCCAGCAATCCCCGTGCCCCATCTGCAAAACTGAGACGAATGCAGACGATGCCGTCGCGCAAAGGAAAAACGCTTGCAGCGGAGGAGCGCTTCCCCGAGCGCATCGCTCGCGGTCGTTGGCTCCCGCGTGGGCTCGGAGGTCCTCGTCGGGGAGGGCGAGGCCGTCGCGCCGCCCGCTCGTTCCCCGTCCGCGGCCGTCATCGGGGACGGAGAGGCGGAGGCGGCCGCCGGTGGCCGAGGAGGAGGCCGCGACGGCGGCGGCCGGGAAGCGGAGGCGGAGGCCCGCCCGGGCTCCCCGGAGACCGTACTGCCTCAGATCTGCACCGCCGGACGCCGGGGAAAGGAAGACGAGGAGGAACCCCGCCGCCGGATCCGGCCGCTGGGGGAAAGAGGAGGAGGAGGCCGCCGTCCGCCGCCGGGAGGTCGCCTCGCCTTCCTCCTCTGCCCCGGCCCCTGCTCCTCCGCTGAGGTCGAGGACGCCGCGCTGGATCTCCGCCGGGCTTCCCGCCCATGCGCCGGAGGAGGAGACGCGCCGTGGGCCGCGCCGGTGAGAGGGGTGGGCGCAGATCCGCGCCCGCCATCGTTGAAGAAGACCGGCGAGGTCACCGTGGTGCGCAGCGCAGGAGGCCGGCAGACTGGCGGCGCGGTCCGTCGGCGACGGCGCGCGGGCCAGTACCAGCAGCAGCGAGGGGTGGAGGAGGAGGTCGTCAGCAGCGAGGCGAGCTCCTCGAGCAGCAGCGGCGGAAGGAGGCGGCTTGCGGGAGTGGAGCCGTGGAGGAGGCATGCGAGAGGAGGGAGGAGGAGAGAGACGGGAGGAGGGAGGAGGCGTGCAGCAGTTGGGATGCAGACACCCTAGGAATGCGCGCGCGGGGGGGTCTTGCTGCATTTTGCAGCAGCTGTTGTAGCTCCTGCTGGAGCTGCTACAGTACCCGTCGCTGCTGCAAAATGCAGATGCAGAACGGGCTGAGGCACTTGCTGGAGACAGTCTAATTAGACTACCACATCATTATTTTGCTTAGTTGACAAGCTATTTAATAGAGATAGAAACTACCATTAATACTCTATTTAGCGCACATTTGTCAGGTCGTTGGTGCATGTTTGCACATGATCTATTGACAGCTTGCAAAATGTAAGTTGCGTACAGTACGGTGAATCTTAATTTGATTTGAATAGCTAATTGTTGAGTATGCGCTTGGGCAGCTGCTGGTTAGTTCCGGTGCAAGTTGAAGGTTTTTCATAATTTTTTAACAAAAAGTAGGAATGCAACATGATCAGAACAAATGTCCTGCACTGTGATTCTCCAGCACTCCCAACCCAGACTCCATAGTAGAGTTCATAGTCATTAATTATACTGCCACATAGCTAATTTACTGATGTGGCAAGTAATTTAATGATAAGAGAGAGGTGAAAACATAGATACCAAGTCTAAGTTAGACACCAAGTCTACACGCAAAACGAAGCCCGTGCGGATTCTGTGCAGCTACTCTTATGCTCAATGTGTCCGCTTATTTAATAAAACAGGAGCAGAAGATCCGATAGGAATATTAGATAGACTCCATAATACCAAATCTGCATTGAAAATCATGATTTCTTGTGTAAGAGTCATCGACATATAGACTCTATGGATAGAGTCTGGGTTGACGTAAGGAAATTTTTTGTTTCCAGTAAGATTCCTGCACTTTGCAAACATGCCCTAAATTAACATGCTCCAAGTCTTGGATACAACATTTGTTGTGAAAACCAAACTTCATAATTAATTTGTTTTTACTCAAGGCCTTCAAATATAACTTAATTATTGCTCTAATTTATAAATGTATCTTCGTCCTTCAAATATAACTTTATAATTCAATGGCTAACAAAGAAGCATGTTCAACCATAGCCATATTATATATTGCGTATATAGGTGGCGAAAGTAACTACCACACGACACGAGTTATCCAAGAATTCAATGGTTTACCTAATAGTTGACAATATTTTTTGGTAGGCTCGATAGCCATTGACAGGTTGGTGTTAGATTGTGATTCGGTGAATCTTGATTTTTTTTAATTATTTAACATTTTGTGTGGGACCACTGAAGGTTTTTTTCTTCTTTAGTTATTTGAACATATTTTAATTAATTAATTAACATTGTGTTTGGTTCACTTTAATCCCTAAACTACCCCATTTGGTTCAATTCATCCTTATTGTCATTTCCTTTTCCATGCACAAGTAAAATTTTAATTCTTCAATTAAATTTTTGTAATATTATAGCAGACATCCATTCCGCCATGATTGGAAGTTAGCCAGCCGCGTTGATCGGGGTAAGAGGCCGACTGATCAGATGTTTACAATCCCCATAATGACGACGGATACATGAATGCAGTGATGCCACTGATGCGCGGCTCGTGGAACAACCGAGCAAGAGCCGGGCTATCTGAGGCCCAACAACCTAATTACATCGTCTTAGGAGGGTGAGGAGTCTACGAGAAGCTAGGCTGACCCCACCGCGGATCGGTAAAGGGCCATGCCATCAATAGCGGTGGAATTGCTGCACCGCGGATCGCCAAAAGCAACTGCAACCAACAGGTCGCTACAGGGCACCTCCAAGTCTGGAGGTCTTGGAGAGGAACGCCATCGTCTCTAGCTGCGGGTCCCACGGCATCTGGAGGAGGCAATGGCACGGAGATGGACGGTTTGCAGGTGATGTTACAGGCTGCTCGAGTGCAGCATTTTTCTTTACAGATCGGTGAAATAGGTCCTGACAAATGGGCCAGGCCTCCTTTCCGGATTGCCATAACGGTGGCGCGGTGTGGTCAGCCTCCAATTTCACGGCCGGTGGATAAGTTTGCTAGTACAACACTAGCATGCAGGTTCGATCAGACCTCGACTTCCCTAAAAGTCACCGGCGAGCCCAAACCATGAGACCTCTCACATCCGCCTGCATTGTGCAGTTTCTCCATTACAGCTCCAACGCATCACCTCTATTTCTGATGCCTCGCACTCACACTCAGATCTCACCCTAATGCAATGACCCTCAACCTCCTCAAGCGACATGATCGTGACATCCAAGCAGCATTCTACGTCTCACCCTCCTGCATTTCTCCACTACTTTTTCTCTTGCTACCTAGCAACTGAAAGTGGTGAGACGCTACCTACTATCCGTTAAAATAATCAGAAGGAGTGTATTGAATTGGATTAATTGTGTCAAGGGCTTATCCCAAATTTAATGTCAGGTTTAAGGTTCTATGCCTACTTATCAATAAGTGCTTTGAATTAGGATTTTGGATAAAGTAGGCATAAGTCGAGCAAGATATAGAGGGTGCTTGGATACCTTTTAGTCCCATGACTAAAACTAGTCAGACTAAAGTTGTCAGTCTCACCTATGTTTGGATCTAAATTCTAAACAGACTAAAATGTAGTAAATGAGCATTAATTGAAAGACCGAATCGGGCGACCAGAGAGGGGGGGAGTGAATGGGAGCCGATAAAAATTCTTTCCAAAGGTCGAACTCGGCCTATGCCCCGATTGCCACTCCAAGTTCCCGCGCACACAAAGGAAGCTCCAAACAAGGCACACACAAGCCTAGAAGATCAACCAACAAGCATAGGAGCAAAGAGCGGAAGCACCAAAACAAGATCCAAAGGACTTAGGCACTGCTGCGAAGTCCCTGGCGGACCGTCCGGAAAGACCAGGCGGACTGTCCGCGAGGAGGGCGCGGACCGTCCGCGGTGGCTCGGCGGACTGTCCGAAAATACCACCAGAACCTCTAGGGGCGCACCGAGAAAAACGGACCGTCCGTGATGGACCCGCGGACCGTCCGCCTCGTCACGGACCGTCCGGCACTTGAGTACGGACCGTCCGCAAACTTCGCACACCAAAAACCAACCAGTTCAACGGATCAAACAAAAGACGCTCAAGAACAAGTGAAGAACACGAAGAACAGCCGGCCTGTCAGGCGCCTCGCGGACTGTCCGCACGGAGGCCGCGGACTGTCCGCCAGGTGCGAACAGAGCAGAAAAACGCCCGACCTCGGGAGTCAACCCCACCTTTCCATCACCAGATCTCCCAAACGGTTGAAGCTCTTGAGACAAGATTTTAGGGAGATGAAAAGCGTCACACAAGTATGCTATGCCCCAAAAATCTCGACTCCTAAGCGACTAAATCACCGGGAATCGCAGATCAACCGAACCACCACCATGAACTCGGGCACCAACCAAAAACGCACGAATCGAAGGCTCTTCACAGCGTTTGAGGGGTCAAGATCACACACAAAGATGCGCAAGGCATCCACCCATGATCCCCTCAAAGAAATCCGTGAAGAAACGCCTCCAAAATCACGAATCGAGCGAAGAACGAAACTCCCCAAAAATAGTCCCAAAAATGACACGAAAATCAAAGAGGACTAGGAGATCACCTGGACGCCGAATGCTTCCATACATCCAGAGGTCAGAGTCTGTACAAGAGTCTAGCCTAAGGAATCCAGAGGGAAAAGAAGCAGTTCAGAGAAAATCTACCGGGGAAGAAAGCCCTAGAGTCCAAGAGAGAGATGCCATCCACCTCTCCGCTATTTATACGAAGTCCATCGGAGGGAGGTAAATGACCACGCTACCCCTACTGCTTGAAATGAAGATACAAACCCTCAGGGGCATTTTGGTCAAGTCTTCATCGAGCGGACACACTTCCACCGTGGCCTTGCTTAGCTTCGACGCAAGCCCCGCGATCACGCCACGTGCCCCCGCCTCGAAGCTTCCCGAAGCTCCCGGATCACCGTCTCCGTCACCTCGGGCCTCCGGGCTTGGTTTTGCGGCCCAAACCAAGAAACCGTCCACCTGATGGTTTTGTGGGCAAACCACCAAACCCCGCGTGCAAGCTTCGGCCTCGATCCGCTACCTTGCACCGGCCCATGTTCACGACTTCAGCTCGCCAGTATTGCACCGCACGGCTCGCACTTGACCCCATCGGCCACCGGGTCCATCGAACCAAGCCTACTTGCCTCTCCATCACCCAGAGGCCGCCACGGCTCAGGCCTTTCGCGCTTGTTCTTCACCTGCACCGACACGAGTCAAGCCGCAACCTGTACCTGCTCACTTAGCTAAGCATCAGTCCACACAACGTTGTCAATCACTCATCACTAAGGAGCGACCCTCCACTGGTCTTCGGACACACCTGGTCCTCAATCTCTCTCTTGATGAGTGCATTGACAACACCCATAGTAACCATGATAGAGAAAAAGAAAAGAAAACAATCACGAACACAAACCTCTAAGCAAGTGATCCAAAGCCAGAGAACAAGCGAAACAATATCACTCGCCAATCCAAGTCTCGGCCCCCTAAGACAAGGGCAACGGCTTGACACAGCCGAGACAAAACAAAGCTCACAAGGAGCACACCTCAAAGAACAAAACTCAGGAAAATCAAAGGAGCTCCCCCTGCACATGTGCAAACTCCCCCTGAGCAAATGCAACCTCTTCTTCTCAATTTTTTCTCCTCACATGCCACATCTCACAAATGCATACCAATTTTTCACAAAAACTTACAATGCATGAAAATTCTCCAAAAAGTCTCCCCATATCATACAAATCTCTCCCCCTTGTTGACAATACATGAATCAAGGTATATGATGCTCTTCCCCTTGTTTTCATGAAAAATGCATGTCAAAGCATATATACAACCTACCAAACTTCTCAAATATACAAAGAGCACCACAAAATGCTACAACTGAGACATAGAGCAAGCAAAGTAGACATGGTGTATCTAGCATATTGCCATCAAGAAGGTAGAGACATATAAGCATGTGACATGGCTAAAAGCAATTTTAAGTAATTTTCACAAAGAAACATGCATCTCATGAGCAAGATCCTATCCATACCAATTTGAGCATAAAGGCACTAGATCATTCAAAATTTATGCAAGATCACAAATTCTCATCACAAGATCATTATAAACGTCCACAAGCTACTCAAGTCATGTTAAAGCCACCGAGCCATGTGTCTACTTCTTAAAATGAGACTTCTCATGGTAGACAAGCATGCTACGGTTTAACACCCAAGATATGAATATCAAACCATAAAAACATGATTAGGAGCTCATTTTTCAAGCATAAGGCAATTCATACACCAATTTCATTTTCAAGTTAAACATGGTACATGAAGTGCCTTTGTGGCAAAAAGAAGCTTATGCTCCTTCCCAAGCAAGCAAAAGGGCTAAACATTTACAATGACAAAGGATCTTTGACCCCAAGCAAAAAGAATATGATCCTCAAGCACAAACTGAGCATGATATAAGCATTTAAGCACAAATTGAGCATAGATAAGCATCTACTCATGAGAGAGGTAGTTTTATCATTTTCACAAACAAAGTGCTATCTCATCATACATATATGGCAAAACCAACAAGAGCATAACATTCACATCCACAAGCTACCAATCATGCACATATCTTATCCATAGCACATCAGTGATCAATGAATATAAGAGAAGTTCATTCCTAACTCAAGTGATCCAAAGATGGCTATCCTACCAGATTTTGTACAGAAAGTAAAATGCATGAAGGAAATGCAACAAAATGAACATATGACACATATATACATGAGAAGCTCCAAGACCCAGCTAGAAAGGAAAGCACACCCCAAGCTCACCTCGCAAGCGAGTGAAAGTGACTTGGTCAAGCGGTTTGGTGAAAATGTCAGCTAGTTGGTCTTGGGTAGGAACATAGGACAAAGATATGTTTCCCTTTTCCACATTGTCTCTCAGAAAGTGGTACCTCACTTCTATGTGTTTCGTTTTGGAGTGGAGAACAGGATTTTTGGCTACGCTTATGGCACTGGTGCTGTCACAGAAAAGTGGAACATGGGAGCACTCCTCACCAAAGTCACTCATGGTGTAGGTCATCCAAAGCAGCTGGGAACAACAACTAGCAGCAGCTACATACTCAGCCTCGGTGGTGGACTGGGCTACACTCGATTGCTTGCGAGATGACCAAGAGACCAAAGAAGAACCAAGGAACTGACAACACCCAGAAGTGGACTTGCGATCCAATCGACACACAGCAAAAATCCGCATCAGAAAACCCATGAAGCCTGAGTGTCGAGGAGGCAGAGTACCAAAGACCAAACTCAGGAGTGTAGTTCAAGTACCTGAAAATCCGCTTGACGGCCTGCCGATGTGAAGTCCTCGGTGAAACCTGAAAACGAGCGCACAGACACACACTAAACTGTATGTCCGGCCTCGTCGCCGTCGAGTAGAGGAGGGAGCCGATCATGCTCCAGTACTCCTTCTGGTCCACGGGTTCGCCGTCCTCGTCCGCGTCCAAAGCCGTAGTCGTACTCATCGGTGTAGTCAACGGCTTGGAGTCGTTCATGCCAAACTTCTTCACCATGTCCCTGGTGTACTTCGCCTGGTGTACAAAGGTCCCGTCCTTGCACTGCTTGATCTGAAGACCCAAGAAAAACTGCAGCTCGCCCATCATGGACATCTCAAATTCCCTGCTCATGTCATCTGCAAATCTGGCAACAAGATTATGAGAAGAGCCACCAAAGATTATGTCATCCACGTATATCTGAACAATCAAAAGATCATTCCCATGCTTAAGGAGGAACAAGGTCTTATCAACTGTGCCCATCACAAACCCCTTACTCAGCAAAAAGCCTCTCAACCTACCATACCAAGCTCTAGGTGCCTGTTTCAGCCCATAGAGCGCTCTCTGGAGTTTGTATACACGGTGTGGGTATTTTTCACTCTCAAACCCCGGGGGTTGCCTCACATACACTTCTTCCTCTATCACCCCATTCAAGAAAGTACTCTTGACATCCATTTGGTACAACTTGAACCCTTTAGCCACGGCAAAGGCTAGAAGGATTCTAATTGCCTCCAAACGGGCCACAGGAGCAAATGTCTCCTCATAGTCTATCCCCTCCTTCTGGTGGAATCCTTGCGCCACCAACCTCGACTTGTTTCTCACAACCATCCCATTCTCACCCTCTTTGTTCTTCCACACCCACTTGGTTCCTATGGGACGGCAATTTGGCGGTGGATCGACTAACACCCAGACTTGGTTTCTCTCAAAATTTTTCAACTCCTCATGTATGGAATTCACCCAATTCTCGTCAGACAAAGCGTGTCGAATATCTTTGGGCTCGAAAGAAGCAACAAATGCAGAATGAGCGAAATGAGAAGTATTCCTTGACCTCGACCGTGTAGTGCGTTCATGAAGATCACCAATGATGGCCGTTGGTGGGTGATCAACTTGTACTCACCGGGGAGCCTCTCGCCTGGACACAACCTCCCCCTCAGCAGCAGCCTCCACTCGAACAGCCTCAGTCATAGTGGGTGTAGGGGATGGTCCGTCCTCGATTGTCGTCGTTGTAGTGAAAGTAGTACGTACACGATCAGCCGCTGGAGCATCACCACCATCATCATCGTCGTCTCCATCTCCGTCCTTCTCATCCTCGAAGATCCTCGCTCCAATCTCCTCGTCACCTGCATACTCAAAAGCAGAAGAGCTACATGGCTGTGTCTCGTCGAAGGTAACCTCGCAAGTCTCCATGATTCGGTTAGTGTCAGGGTTGAGCACACGATATGCTCTAGAATGAATCGCATAACCAAGGAAAATCCCATCCGAAGATCGAGACTCAAACTTATCCAACTTGCCCTTCTTCAAAATGAAACACTTGCAACCAAAAGCTCTAAAGTGACTCACCTTGGGTTGTTGGCCATGCATCAGCTCATAAGAGGTCTTCTTCTTAAAGGCACGAAGGAAGATGCGATTTGAGACATAGCAAGCGGTATTGACCGCCTCGGCCCAGAAACGCCTAGGAGTCCTATGCTCATCAAGCATCGTCCTGGCCATCTCACAAAGGGTCTGGTTCTTCCTCTCCACTACGCCATTCTGGCAAGCGACGTATGGAGAAGAGTACTGATGATCAAGACCAAGATCACTGCAAAAGGCATCGAAATGAGAGTTCTTAAACTCTGTGCCATTGTCACTGCGTATAGCTCGAATGGCATCACCATGTCTCTCATTCTTCAACCTCAAGATCAAGTCTCGAACAAAGCCAAATGTCTCACTCTTATCCTCCAAAAAGAAAACCCACGAGTACCTTGAAAAGTCATCAACAACCACAAGAACATACCACTTCCCACTAGCAGAACGAACACGAGCTGGCCCAACCAAATCCATGTGCAACAGCTCACAAGGTTGCTCGGTCATGACAGAAGTCAGAGGGGCGTGAGAAGCAGCAACCATCTTTCCATGCCGACAAGAAGCACAAACCAAATCCTTCTCGAATTTCAACTTAGGCAATCCTCGGACAAGATCAAGACCACTCAAGCGGGAAAGCAACTCAAAGCTCAAGTGTCCCAATCTCCTATACCATTTCCAAAGCTCAGCCGAAACGCCAGCAACAAAGCATCGAAGAGGACCAACAGACTGGGAAAAATCGGCACGAAAGATTTGACCCTCGGGGACGATCGTACAGACAAGATCGCCTCGAGAATCAAGCACACGAGAAGCACCCGACTTAAAACGAACCTCAAAACCTTCGTCAAGCAATTTAGATACTGACAACAGGTTGAAACCAAGTGACTTGACCAGGGCCACACTTCTTAAGGTCACCTTGCTACTCACCTTCACCATACCTTCAGCAAGCACTCATCCTCTCCCATTGTCCCCGAAACTGATGTACTCCCTCGTACTCACCGGGGTGAGGCTGGAGAACCACCCACGATCTCCGGTCATGTGTCGTGAGCAACAGGAGTCGATCAACCAAAAGTTCTCCAAGCCTCCCACCTGCAATCAAAAACGAGGACGAGAATGAGCAAGCGACTCAACACTGGGGTTAGTACCAAAAGAGTCAAACCAGTGCTGAGCCATTTGCTCAAAAGAATGGTTAGCAAAATCCATCCTCCCAAAACCTCTAGGCGGAGTCCTCTCACGCCTACCACCAAAGGACCTGTCACGTCTCACTGGAGGAGTACGTGCACCACGAGGGGGAAAACGTGGCCCGTAGTTCATCTGAGACCCAAAGCTCCGATCGTGCCTCCCAAACTCGTAACGGTCACGAGAAGGAGCACGTCGAGCCAACTCACCACGCCCAAACCCAACAGGATTGTCTCTCTGTGGGAACACACCTCCACCTCCACGAGTGGGAACTGTACGCACATACACCTCACCCCTAGGTAGAGGTCCTCTACGAGGCTCAGGCACACCACGAGCAAGGTGGTACTTGTCCTTGTTTGCCATCTCCCTGGCAAACCGCTCATCCCTCTTCATCCGGAAACAGAACTCATCCTTGTGCCCATCCCTCCCACAATACTCACAATGGAAGCGGATTGGCACTGGCTTAGGCGGTGGCTTCTCTGTGGGTTTCTCAACACCTTTCTCTCCTGACTTCCCCTCAAAGACATTACCCAGGTTGCTCACAAACTTGATGGGTTTCTGATAATTCTTTGTTTTCTGGGGGAACACTGGTGGGTCTGGAGTTGTATCAAGCTTGTTTCTCAAGTGGTTTGGCTTGGGTGCATATTTGTTCATGGGTGTGGTGTGTGGTTGAGTAGGGATCTCTCCAACTTTCTCTTCTCCCTCACCACTCTTCTCACCACTCTTTTCAGCCCCCAACGCCTGACTATCAAACCGCTTGAACTGAGCCAACATCAAACTCAATTGTGGCTCATGCCCAGACAACCAACTCATCAACTTCCTAAGTTCATCATTTTCATCCTGCAGACGATCAGCATAGTGTGTAAGTTCCATGTTCTTCAAAGCATGCATTTCACAGGTTGAACATGATGTAGGAAGAGGAGCTTTCAATGCCGCCTCAAGAGAAATAATCCTAGTGTGAGATTCATCTAGCCTAGCATGCAAAATAGGACATGATGTACAAGCTTCTAACAAAGCTGGCCTAGACTTCAATTCATCACACTCAATCCTAACAACATCTAGTTCCTCCAAAGTAGAGGCATGCTTCTCCTTGAGTGCAGTCAAATCAGCAAGAAAAACTGAGCAGTCACCACAATCAATCTCATCAGACACCACAGGAGCAGACTTCAAAGCAGTTATCTCATTTCGAGCATCCACAAGCAAGGATACAAGTTCGGCTACCTTGTCCTTAGCATCACCCAACAAAGACCTGAATTCCCTCTTCTCCTTGTTGGTCTTTCTAAGCACATCATCACGGTTGTCAAGCAACTCATTCAGCCTAGCATTCTCCTCTAGCAAGAAGTTGGGATCTTGTCGTACCTCGTCATCGGAATCGGAGTTCGAATCCGAGCTGTGCTTCCCACCCTTCTTGGAGTGCGCCATGCCGCAAAAGCCTCCTTGCGTGACGAAGCTCAGGCCGGTGAAGTTCTTGCCCGTGTGCCGCTTGTCCTTGCGCTTCTCTTGCTCTTCCTCGCTGCTCGAACCAGAAGAAGCATCACTTGAAGTCGAGTCGATGTCGCTCGCTCTGGCCACCATCGCTCGAGCGGTCTTCTTCTTGTGGCCGCCACTCTTCTTGTGCCTTCTCTCACCCTTGTCCTTGTGCTTGTCCTTGTAGTCGTTCCGGAAGAGGTGCTTGTTGTAGTCGTGCTTGGGCTTGCCCTTGTAGTCGTTCCTGATCTCCATGGCTTCAGGGAATTCGGTGATGAAGTGCTCATGCTTCCCGCACCGATAGCACATCCTCGAGCTCCGCCTTGCATTCTTGCGGTTCTCGTACATCCGCCCAAACCTCTCGCTCAACAAGGCGAGATCGTCCTCGATCAGCACATCAAAGTCCTCATCTGGCAAGGACACAAGACAAGACAAAGAGAAACCACCAGAGTTAGCGTTAGTCCTCGATCCTGAGACGAGAGCCAAACTATGAGGATCAGTGGGACTCTCGCTCTTGGCTCTCAAGCCACGATCAACCTCTGAAGACCTGAGCTTGGAGAACAGCTCATCAAGCGAAAGCGTATCATACGCGCTCGACTCCTCAATGGCCTCGATCTTGGCTTCCCACACGGACCTATCCAGGGCATGCAAAAGCTTGATAGCTTGATCACGATCCGTGTATGGGAGCATTGTCACATTGGCCCTCATGTTGTTGACTATGCAAGTGAAGCGCTGAAACATAGCATCGGTTGACTCACCGGGGAGATAAGTGAAGTTCTCGCACTTGGGCATTGCCAACATGAGCATTCTTCAACTTGAGCCAAATCTTTCCGGCCACATCCTCTCCGTACACTCGATCAAACTCCGAGGCACAGAGAGCACGGAACAAGTAATCCACGGCCTTGCTGTTGGCCTCAAACATGTCCCGTGATCCTGGAAGCAGAAAACTGTCTGGGATGACATAATGAGGATTCTGAGTGACCTCCCAGATCAGAGTTCCCTTCCCACGCAAACACGCGCCCATGCACCTCTCCCACATTGGGTAGTTCTTGCCATCAAAGTGCGGAGGACCCGACCCCTTGCCGTAATCGCCCATCTTTAGATCTTAGACTGGTTAGAATCAAGAAGATCCGTAACCGGCTCTGATACCAATTGAAGAACCGAATCGGGCGACCAGAGAGGGGGGAGTGAATGGGAGCTGATAAAAATTCTTCCCAAAGGTCGAACTCGGCCTATGCCCCGATTGCCACTCCAAGTTCTCGCGCACACAAAGGAAGCTCCAAACAAGGCACACACAAGCCTAGAAGATCAACCAACAAGCCTAGGAGCAAAGAGCGGAAGCACCAAAATAAGATCCAAAGGACTTAGACACTGCTGCGAAGTCCCTGGCGGACCGTCCGGAAAGACCAGGCGGACTGTCCGCAAGGAGGGCGCGGACCGTCCGCGGTGGCTCGGCGGACTGTCCGAAAATACCACCAGAACCTCCAGGGGCGCACCGAGAAAAACGGACCGTCCGTGATGGACCTGTGGACCGTCCGCCTCGTCACGGACCGTCCGACACTTGAGTACGGACCGTCCGCAAACTTCGCGCACCAAAAACCAGCCGGTTCAATGGATCAAACAAAAGACGCTCAAGAACACGTGAAGAACATGAAGAACAGCCGGCCTGTCTGGCGCCTCGCAGACTGTCCGCACGGAGGCCGCGGACTGTCCGCCAGGTGCGGACAGAGCAGAAAAACGCCCGACCTCGGGAGTCAACCCCACCTTTCCATCACCGGATCTCCCAAACGGTTGAAGCTCTTGAGACAACATTTTAGGGAGATGAAAAGCATCACACAAGGATGCTATGCCCCAAAAATCTCGACTCCTAAGCGACTAAATCACCGGGAATCGCGAATCAACCAAACCACCACCATGAACTCAGGCACTAACCAAAAACGCACGAATCGAAGGCTCTCCACTGCGTTCGAGGGGTCAAGATCACACACAAAGATGCGCAAGGCATCCACCCATGATCCCCCTCAAAGAAATCGGTGAAGAAACGCCTCCAAAATCACGAATCGAGCGAAGAACGAAACTCCCCAAAAATAGTCCCAAAAATGACACGAAAATCAAAGAGGACTAGGAGATCACCTGGACGTCGAATGCTTCCATACATCCAGAGGTCAGAGTCTGTACAAGAGTCTAGCCTAAGGAATCCAGAGGGAAAAGAAGCAGTTCAGAGAAAATCTACCGGGGGAGAAAGCCCTAGAGTCCAAGAGAGAGAGATGCCATCCACCTCTCCGCTATTTATACGAAGTCCATCGGAGGGAGGTAAATGACCACGCTACCCCTACTGCTTGAAATGAAGATACAACCCCTCAGGGGCATTTTGGTCAAGTCTTCATCGAGCGCACACGCTTCCACCGCGGCCTTGCTTAGCTTCGACGCAAGCCCCGCGATCACGCCACGTGCCCCCCGCCTCGAAGCTTCCCGAAGCTCCCGGATCACTGTCTCCGTCGCCTCAGGCCTCCGGGCTGGTTTTACGGCCCAAACCAAGAAACCGTCCACCTGATGGTTTTGTGGGCAAACCACCAAACCCCGCGTGCAAGCTTCGGCCTCGATCCGCTACCTTGCATCAGCCCATGTTCACGACTTCAGCTCGCCAGTCTTGCACCGCACGGCTCGCACATGACCCCATCAGCCACCGGGTCCATCGAACCAAGCCTACTTGCCTCTCCATCACCCGGAGGCCACCACGGCTCAGGCCTTTCGCGCTTGTTCTTCTCCTGCACCGACACGAGTCAAGCCGCAACCTGTACCTGCACACTTAGCCAAGCATCAGTCCACACAATGTTGTCAATCACTCATTACTAAGGAGCGACCCTCCACTGGTCTTCGGACACACCTGGTCCTCATTAATTATCTCTCTCCCTCTCTCTTTTTTTCCCTCTCCCGCTAATAGATGGGGCATACTACATATTTCTATGAGGTTAAATGTAGAGAGAGAGTGCTAGTGGAGATCCAGCGGCGGCGTGGGGAGCGACGGCGGGATCGAGCGGCGTCGGCTCCAGCTGCCGGTCAGAAGGCTACGGTGCGTGGTGCTGGTCGTCTCCGCAGCCGCTCCCGAGGTGGCCGAGGCGAATGTGCTTCGAGGCCCGAGGGTGAGGCGGAGGTGGCAGTGCCATGGAGGCTCGAGGAGCCGCCGGGCAGGAGCCAGCTCGACATCTGCGGTATGGCCTTCCTCGTGGCATTTTCTCTTTCTCTCCCTACCCCCTCTCCGAGGCTCCCTCCAATCAGATCGGGCAGCGGCGATGGCAAGCGGCGCACGGGCCGGATCCGGCAGCGCACGGGCCGGATCCGGTGGTTCATCTGCGAGGTGATGCACCGGCGGAGAGGAAGCGCTCTCGGGCGAAAGCAGCGGTGCAGGGCACTAGGGTTCACCGTCTTCTCATGTGGGGGCAGCAAAGGTGGCCACGAAAGATCTCGGTTGGTTGTCCATCGATCTGCACAAGGCGGAAGCAGATCTGTGTCATTCCGTCTTCCGAGCAGGCGAGCACGTCCTGCGGCAGTAAGGTCCAAGATGCGTGGTGAGAGCACCTGCAGCCCACGCGGCTACAACCCCATCTGCAGCGGCCTCTGCGACCTCCAGCACCTCTCAAGCTCCTCTACATTTTCTCATGAAGATGCATCAGCCTCCAGAGCCACTACGCTGTGGAGATGACCACCGTTGCTGCTGCCTCCGTCCGGAGCTCCAAGGTTCTCTTGGTCAATCAACTCGTCATGGGTAAGCAGAGCTTCTCGCTCCTGTACTTTTCGTTCCCCATTGTTTCCTTCAGATGCTTTGTTCCTTGTTTTCTCGCTCATGTCATATCAAACATAATTAAGCAAAATGCTAATTCTTATGCCTCCTATTTATTCCTATAGCTAAAGAATGGAGTAGTGTGTGCTGTGCAATCGCAAAATTAGAATTTTTTTTACCTCTCTTCGTGCGTGCTTTGAATTTTAAGTTCTCTGTTTTCATGATGTGCAAATATAAAGGCCATTGATGGAGAGGTAACATGGCCGGCTGCTATTTAATTTACTGATCGACGAAACTTGTTTTGTATGCTGGTAATTTTGAATGTCTTTTGAATGTATTATCACCTGCTTGCTTCTACTTTTTTGAGAAAATTATAATTCGCTTGCTTTCTGCAGGAGTTGGACCTTGCGTTCCCCACCTTGGATATGAGCATCATCACTTTGGTGCTTAATTGTTATGTGTTTTAACTGTTGTTCTCTCTATGCTAAAAAAGTATTTAGTGAGGAAAAGGCTAATTAGGATTTTGTATTGATATATGGTTGTTAAGTTTGCTTGCCTGCCGGGTGAGCTGTAGCATGAACGAATCTGATTTTGTACATTTTTCATGTTTAGGTAGCTCTTATTTTCATGGTAGAGATTACAATAGCATGGTTGATTGAAAATATTACGGAAAATATTACAATATCAAATTATTCTATCTTTCTGAAAGTTTATGCCTGTTGAACCTATCATATTGTGCAACATATATAGTTGTTTAGTTGATTTGAACCTGGAAACTTTCTGTTTTGTTCAATGTGTTCTTGATTTATTGGCTGAATGATGTGATCTTTTTTCCTCCTGCTACCTGTGCTGATATATGACAATTAAAATGCGATCAAATCGCAACTCATGAGTTCGTCTTATAACTGGAATCTAAATGATTTCCCTCCTTGTGCAGTATTGTCACACGAAGGAATAGTACGAGGAAAAATGGAGCAAGCATATGCAGAACAAGCCCTGCTTTCAAAGGAATGTACTGAATTTTCTACACATCTCATCTTTCAATAGGAGCTCCCTCAAACAGGACTCGAAAGGTACATCCACAAGTAACTCCGGGCGAACCTTTTTCTCAGTTTTGCTACCCTGGGCTGGGCGAGCATCTTGGATTTCTGAACATCTTGCTTCTGTAGTGCTTGGCGTGAGGCTAGTTAATAGCTCCACCATGTATGTGCATCTTAGTTTTCAAATCTTAAGACTTCCATAGTGCACAATATAATATCAGATTGGATGAAAATTATCTAGCAGCAAAGAAAGAAGTACCACTTGACTTTTTTAGCACTGATATGCATCCTTACATGTATCTAATTTTATTAACGCCATCTTTCTGAAAGCATATGCCTCACAGTTAATTGGAAGTAATTTTGTTCAATGCACAAAGGAATTTTGTATGTTACCACTTTTTTTCATGAATTGAATGTTTAAACTGGGCACCATATATAATCTGATTAATTTGCAACGTATGGTAGGTACGACAAAGTACGAATGAGGACACTTTGATGTAAACTATACCTAAGGAAAACTTATCATTTCATTTTTTTTTGTTAAAGGCTATAGAATGTGAGTAGATGTGCAGCCTTGGAGAAGAGGATTTTCTTTATTTTCTTTTGTTGAAAACTTCTGGATTTGTCAAATATTTGCAGGTCTTTTTTTTCAAAATATTTGGCAGTAGCGCTGCCATGTCATATAAGTAGGAAGAGAAGTTAGAAGTTACATAGGTGGATATTACAGGGATAACATAAAGCACAAGCTCACAAGTGAGAGGAACATTGATAAAAACTAGAAACCCCCAGGTGGGAGCACCTGCTCCCCACACACAAAGCTTCTGAGATGAATTTCTTCTTTGATCAAAGCTAGAATGCGGGGTGGAGCAGCACACGTGTGATCAAAGACTCGTCGGTTGCGTTCTTTCCATATGTTCCAAGCAGTGTAGATGAGAAGGGAAGCTAGGCGTCGCCTGTTCTCCTTTGAAGCTGAGCGCAAGGAGGAGTTCCACCATTGTTCCAGATTAATGCCCTCAGGGACGGGAACAAGGCCAGCGGTCCAAGTATTCATGAGCAGCCACACCTCTCGCGAGAAGACACAATGCAGGGATAGATGTACAGTTGTCTCAGGTTCTTGGTCACACAAGGTACACGATGGGTTGCACGGCCAATTACGCAAAAGAAGTTTGTCAGCTGTCAACAACTTGCTCTGGATTAACAGCCAGGCGAAAAAACGATGCTTACCCTCTGCTTTGGCCTTCCAGATGGCCGTGCAATTGAAAGGACAGTAAGAACCTTTGAATTGAACTTCATAAGCTGACTTTGCAGAATATATACCATCAGCAGTCCACCTCCAAATCAGTTTGTCTTCAGATTCAGTGAGCTGCACCTCTTGGATCAAAGACCACAGTTTGATCAGCTCAACCATTTCGTCTGCAGTAGTCATTTTCCACAAGCCTCTTGTCCAATTGTCATTCTGAAGATCAGCAGCCACTGTTTGATTTTTTCTCCAGGCAAGTTTATACAACCTTGGTGCAAGGTCTCGAGGAGCACAACCATCAAGCCAAGGCGACTCCCAGAAATTAGCTTTCAGTCCATTTCCCAGCTGTACTTTGGTTGAAATTCTGAACAATTGCTTGTCAACTTCATTGCACGGGACGTCAGAACCTACCCATGGCCGGTCCGGCTCCGTCACTGGAACCAGAGCCAACGCAACCTTAATGCTCTACTGAACAAATCCAAGTCAAGGACCCCTAACCCACTGAGCATCTTGGGTCTCTGTACTCTCTTCCAGTTCACCAAACAGTGCCCACCATTGGCATCCTCTGACCCCTTCCAAAGAAAGCTTCGACGAATCATATTAATGTTCTTGACAGTCCACTTCTTAGGAGCAAACAATGTGAAGAAGTAGGTCGGGATAGCAGACAGGACGGAATTAAGAAGTTTCAACCTCCCAGCTTTGTTCAAGAATCTCCCTTTCCAAGTAGGCAGCTTGTTGGCCACCTTGTCGATCAAAGGCTGAATATCAACTCTTCTCAATTATCGAGTGTGTAGAGGCAAACCAAGATACTTGCACGGAAAAGATTGTATGGGGCAGGGGAAACCTTCCATGACATCCTGCAGGTCAAAGTTATCACAATGGATGGGGTAAGCTGCGCACTTTGTCCCTGTTAGTAATCAATCCTGAAGCCTTGCCAAATAGCTCTAGGATTTCAGCCACCACATTAATGTCTTCCTTTGTAGGGTTCACAAATATCGCTGCATCGTCAGCATACAGACTGGCACGAAGTTTAGCAGTCCTGTTACCAATGGGTGAGAGCAACCCTTCCGAAGATGCAAGCTCGAGGAGCCTCTGAAGGGGCTCCATGGCCAAGATGAAAAGCATGGGTGATAGAGGGTCACCCTGCCTGAGACCCGCAAATATTGCAGGTCATGGTGGACTATTATGACTCAGGCAAGGACGTAGTGCCTCATACTCGTATGGGAGCTGTCCAATGTTTGAGGTTGCTGTGTATTCAAACTGCATATACGGGTGGTGCATAATCTATAGAATGAAACTGCATATACGGGTGGTACATAATCTATAGAATGAAACTGCATATAGTGATTGCACCATGGTTGACAGTATTGTTTAATATTCCTATTTTTTTTAAGTGTATATTCCTATTTTTTTATTATACAGTGAATCGTGAAAATGATTGTACTATTCAGTGTTTATATTTTTTATATGCCGTGGTTTCAAAATTTCAAATGTTCGGGTCAGCACTTGATATTGCCACTCAACTCAGTTGACTGTATAAAACTTCAGGTTCTTGATGATCCTGTCCTGCAGATTCTTGAGGTAGTGTTCTTTGATCATTTGAAGGCCGACACTAAGCTTACAAGTCACATTATATTATTCCATGTTGCATTGAATTGTTTATCAAATAACTTGTTCCATGCTATTTCAATTATTTGCAAATGTTAATTGGGGAATCTGGTAATGCATAATGTCCTTGTCTAAAACTTCTGAGGATTTTTTTATCATCTGCTAAATTATTATGCAAAGAGTGATTTTCCATTGCATAGTTTACTTAACTCTTGTAAGCTAAGCATTGTATACAAGATGCCTCATGTACAGTGGTGAATCTAGCACCGGGTCGGGGGGTCTGGAGCCCCCCTACCGCCGGTACCACCATGAGAGCCTCACCGAAGCCCCCCTTAGGCTAGAGGAGGAAGAAGATGTTAGAGAAGAGAAAAAGAGAGGTCTAGAGGTGGAAGAAGGCAACATCAGCCCCCCCTAAGCTCCAGTTCTAGCTTCGCCACTGCTCATGTACTATACTTACTATTATGCAAAGAGTGATTTTTCATTGCATAGTTTACTTACTATTATGCAAAAGCCTCATGTACTATATGTTTTAGGTGTTAGTAAAGATGATATTGCTATACTTATCATGCCATCACATTTAGTTTGAAATTTGTAGAAAAGATCATCATATGATGCATATATAGTTGTAGTTCCTCGTGAGTACACCCATGGTACGGTTATGCGTTTTTAGAACTAAATGTTTCTAATTAGATTATTACAGGTAGTTTTAGAATTTTTTTAAAAAACATGAATTGTAGATACACAAGCATGCATTGTGTTTTTGAGGGGTAGATATTGATCTGTACTACCGAGTGTTGCATCAGATTTTGAGACATATATTTTTAGGTCCCTATATTTTTATGAGATCTTAATTTTGATCTGGTTGTGGTAAATCTTAGGAGTGCGTTCTTAATTCTCTTATTTTTTGCAATTTTCAGATGGTACATGGGTGATGCATGCAATTCATACGGCTGGTACAAAGTGATATTTTTATGCCCCTAGCATATGCAGCTCAAGATCTGTAAACAACAAATTATTTGATTTAGTCTGCTAAGGTACCTTAGGAAATATATTTAGGTAGCAGTAAGGTGGTACCTTTGAGGTACCGCAGGAAATATTGAGATTATGGCAAGGTACCTTTATCAGTACTGGAGGTAAGGTACCATAGGAAATGTTGAGATACCGGCAAGGTACCTTTATGAGTAGTGGTAGTTCTCTTTTTTAACTCATGAGGATATGTGATTTTTATTTTTATTTTGAAAGAGATTTTTAATTGTACCGAGCATTCACACTGAGCCAGTGGCTGCTACATGTATTAGTACATTTTTTTATTGTAACATGCATTCAAATTTTGAATTAGTGGAAGCTGTTGGCCGCATGAGCCTTTGAAACGTGTGTCGGTAGACAGAGAGCTGACAACTTTATGTCCTATCAAACAGGGTTGAGTGGTACAACGTATCTGACACTAGGCAGGAAAAAAATTACATGTATACCGTGAATACATGAACAAAAGACAAAATGGTACGCATCCGATGTTGCTAGGAACGGTTCCGATTGATCGAGCTGCAACTCGCCGGAGTAAAACGTACTTTTCCGACCGAATCGCTACACTTGTTGCAGGAATCTTCGATCCAGCTCCACCACAAATTCCGATGCCTCGCACTCCCATCAGACCACACGCTCTGATTAAGCCACTTGATTGTAACACGTAAACAACTGGAACTCTGTGTCACATATTTGCATTTCTACACACTACTGTTTCTCTCCCGGTACCTAGCAACTGAAACTTTGAAAGAGGTGAGCAAACATATATGGACATAGCCAACAAACAAGCCTGTTCAATTCAACTGTAGCCTCGCTCGTGTGCATATATGTAGGTGGTGAAGAAAGTAACTGCCACGAGTTATCCAAGAATTTAATGATTTACCTAGCTAATAGTTGGCACTATTTGCTCAAGTATAATCACCCTGTTCGTCTGGCTTATCAGCCATCACTCAGCGGTATTTTTCTCTCAAAACAAATCAGACACCAGCTACCAGTAAGCGGTATGTTTCTCTCGGAACAAATCAGCATCAGCCGCCAGCACCAGCTAGACAAACAGGGTGAACTCAGTAGCTCTTGACAGGTACTACCTCCATTCTTATTTATTTGACGTCCATTAACTCAAATATGAGCTAGCCGGCGTCAAATAAAGAAAAACAGAGGTAGTAGGTGTTTGCTCATTGTCCATCACTCCATCGAGAGCCTGCAAATGTAAGGTTGCGATTCGGTAAATCTTAATTTTGGTCAATTTTTTAATGCTGTGATTGGGATCACTGATGGGGATTTTCAATTTCTTCTTCAATTCCTCTTACACATTTTGAGTAATTAGTTAGCGCTGTGCTTGGTGCAATTTACCCTTAAACTATGTTATTTGATTTAGTTTTACATGTAACTTAATTTATATCTATATTTACATGCACAAGTGAGGTCTTAGATAAAATTTTTGCTAAGATGATAGCAGTCGTTTGGATGCCGATCGAGTAGCGCATGGATGCCCTCGAAGGTAGTTGTTACCTGTAGCACCCAATGGAACTCCACGATGAATTTTGATTCCATCATCCTCTGATCCAGCACCATCAACATTCTCTGCATCTATCATTGCCTAGTTAATAAAGCTCTTTTTTACCTCGCAAAAAAAAAATCTCTGCATCAAAGATTCAAAGGAATGTTCCTGTGTCCAACCCTGTGTATCCATAATCATCAACATCCCCTACATCCACCAAAACAATGTTTGATAGTAGATGAGATGAGGAAAGCACAAGCAGCCATGGGACCATCCGGTCGCTGGAGGAGGCGATCCAGCTGTGCACCAACGAAGCTGAGACTCCCCATCCTTGGTAAAACGTTGTGCTCCATGTGGCCAATAAGAGAACTTATTAACCTTTCATGCAGTAAAAAAAAGCCAAAACACCCACTAAGTGTAGGTCTATAAATAAATAAACAAATTTCCTGATGTCAAAAAATAATAATTTCCTAATAGGAAAAATCCATTCTACACGCGCGTGTAACTACTCCTACCTTCATATCTCATGATATACATTGAATTTGACTAAACGAAAAGTATGTACACGTAGTATGTGATGATACTAGACTATCTGTCGCGGTATATATGTTGAGTATGTCATCATACATAGAGTATGTGAGCATACTATTTTTTATATACTAGTAAAAAGGTATAATAGAAATATTTCAAAAAGTAGAGGTGCTTTTGAAATTTTTCATACATATCCCTTTGAATTATCCTACAATTAGTATGTAAACATACTCAAGGTGATAAATGTGTATGTAGACATACCCATGGTGGTATTCTGATGATGAGAGTAGCTACACGCGCGTGTAGATAAAACTCATATATATAATTTTAATGTTCGCAAAGTAAGATTTAAAACATTTTGCCAAAATTTTGAATTATCCCTATTTTAATTTGGGGATAAACACTAGTAGAGAGGCGCCTTTGATCCAACCCTTTTGTCTCGGTTCAACTTTGAAGCCGGGACAAAAGGGTTTGCATCGATGTGACCTAGAATGGCTGCGAACGCTCCCTACCTTTTTCTCTCGATTAGTAATACCAACCGAGACAAAAGAAGGGGCGTCCAACAGCTAGAGCGGCAACAGATTCTTTAGTCTCGGGTGGTGTTTCCACCCGAGACTAAAGACTCCTCCTTTAATCTTGGGTGGAAACACCACCCCAGACTAAAGATTTTTGTTTCGGGTGGAAACACCACCCGAGATTAAAGTCCCATGCCCACCGCCGGTCCCCTCTCTTCTCATCTTTTTTATTCTTTTCTCTCCCTGTGAGCCACTCATTCATCTTCTCTCTATCTTTTCTTGTATCTTATCTTCTTTTCTCTCATCCTCATCCACCTCTCAGTGCGCATGCGAGAAGGTCCAGGCGGCGTGAGCAGGCAAGCCGTGCGGTGGCGAGCAGGCCAGCACGGCGGCGCGGCCCGCCCTCCGGCGGCGGCGCAGCTCACCAGCTGCCCACGACTGGCGGTCGGCGCGGCGTCCCGCGGTGGTTCGCGCAGGCGAGCGGCCTCCAGGTCGTTGGCCGACGCGGGGTGCAGCGGCGGCCAGGCCGATCGGCGGAGGGCCCGACGGGGGCGTGGCAGCGACGGCCAGGCCGGCCGGCGGAGGGCGCGGGCGCGCGGCAAGGCGTACGGCCACGACGGCCTGTCCGGCCAGCCGGTGGGGCGTGCGGGATGCAGCGTGTGAGTCTGTTATTTTTTTCAATTTATTTGTGAAATTGAACTTGCTTCAATCTTTGTGAATCTTTAGCGTGTCGATCTTGCTGTAAATCTTGTGTGAAATGATTTTACAAACAAAGTTGTGAATTTGTGAGATAAGCATATGTGATGATTGAATATGTTGTGAGATAAATTGTGTGATGTGAGATGAATTTGTGACCAATTTGGATGAACATGTGATGAACTTGATGTTTTACTCTGCATGGAGTGGAGCTCGAGGTGCGTGGCAGGAGGTGGGGGCAGCGGCTGCCAGGGTGGGTTTTTTTTGTTTTTTTTTTGGAATTCTTTTAGTGTCACACCCTGAAATTTCTCAATTTCAGGATGTGAATAGAAAGAATAATTAAGCAACAAGTTTCACTCAATTTTAAAATTTTTCCAACATTTATTTTATTTACAAGAAATATAGTATAGGAAAAAAAGCTTTTGTTTGTTTTTCTGAATTAAATAAATGGTTATGTGTGAGTGTTGCATTCATGCCGATGCATCTCGGTATTTATAAGTGCAAAAGGTTTTTTATAAATGCGCTTAGGTGCTGACCAAAACCTTCCGATAATTTCCAGCTTTTTCTGGAATTTATTCTCACTTTTCGTGAGCTATTTCTATTTATTAGAATGCTCTAAAATTCTTTTTCATGAGCTCCAAATATTTTATTTAGATTCCTCGTGTCCCAAATCATCTCTAGTAATTTTCCTAAAATTTTCTGAGCTTTCAGAGTATTTTTCGTGATTTAATTATGATTTCAAAATTTCCTAGAATTGTTTTTAATCCGAAATTAATTCCCGAAATTAGAAAAAGAAGGAAAAATAAATCGGACTCTATCTCGGCCAATAAATAGTTGCCGGTGATCTCCTTCACGTCATCTTTCCAACGCCGCCAACCTCATCCCGTTTTGATAACCCTAGCTCCCACAAACCGCCGCTGAACTTTCGCATCTACTAAATTCCGGTGAACTCTCCGGCGAGCTTTTCCGGCGAAATCGTGGACTTTTGGTGCGAACGGACACCACCATGGAGTTTTTCTCGTCGAGCTCTACGCCGTGGTGTGGTAGATTGCTCGATTCCGATGTCGGCTCCGTCGTCTTCCCCAACTCCGACGAGCTCTTCCGTCGCCATCGTTCATCCCTGGCCGAAGGTGAGGACACCATCGCGATCGTCTCGTCGTTTCCTTTCCGTTTTGCCGTTCAAACATTAGTTTAGTCTTTATTCTCAACGAATCCCTGTTTTCCCTATCTCTCTCGGTTCCTGTGTTTCCCGTGCGTTTTCGCCATGGCATTCACCTCCTGTCCCAGCCCTGGACCCCTCCTAGCTGCGAAGCCGCGCCTCCTGCGCGCCCCCTCACCTCTGCATAGCGTCGCTGCGCCTCTCTCCCGGCTCGCTCACCGCTGGAAACGACCGCCAGGAGCTCCCGTTGACCTGCACGAGCGTTGCCCAGTTCTGCATCGAGATGCACCAGGAAGAAGAAAGGTTGTTTTGCAATTAGGCCCCTGAAGAACTATGTAATGTTTAGATCTAATCTTGTGTCTTGCAGGTTTCCCAGAAAACCCCCTAGAAAGATCCCACCTTTCACACATAAAGTCCACCTAGGAATTTTGTAGATCTAATCCTGTTCTTTATTCTTTTCGCGAGCACTATTTAATGTGTCTTGCTAATCTTATCTGTTAGCCCCTGAAACCTATAAGTAATCACAATTAGGTCCTTCCAATCTTGTTTTATCCATATCTTTCACGTTTTAGCTCCGTTTTAATCCGTTCAAGTTACATTACGTTCATAATGATGTAAAGCACACGTTAGTGGTGAGTTTTTCATCATGTTTGTTTTATGAAAATAAATTTAATATTAATTTTGATTAATATCTATATAATGTTGTTTTCAGTAATAATAATATTATCCACTTGAATCATAAAGTTGCGTTTAGATGTCTCACATAGTTTAGCTTTTTCAAAGCTAAATGCTTAAAAAGGTATAATTTATACTTTAATCTTTCTAATTAAAATATGGTTAAGCTATAACTCAGTTTTCATAATTATTGTTAAAATGACTAACGTCAATGTGTATGTGTTTTCTAAATAAAGTTTGACTAGCTCAACACGACATATGCTTTGATTCGAGTAGTTGTTTTAACCTTTCTAAAGTAAATGTTTAATTGGTATAATTTATCTTTGCACATTTTATAAATAAAACTTGATTAGGTTCTATACCTCGATTCTTGCAAATAAAGTTTAAATTGCATTAATTACAATTTAGGATATTTTCTTTATGAAATATCCTTTACATATGTTTTTCTAATTAAAATAAACCTAAGCTTATAGTCTTTCATGTTCATAAATGCAAATCGATCGTTAGTCGTTCTCTATCAGCTCTATCTCAGTGTGTCTCTGTTGTAGAGCTAGTCTTCTTTCAAGCTCTAGATCTTTCCGATCGTAGTTCATGTCACCCTCTCATAGTTGTCTTTTTGTAAGTCAGATATACTCTTTCAGTTCTAGTTCATGCTCAATCCTAGTGTCTTCAATAAATCTAACCCAGTCTTGGAGTTCCTGTTCTGCTTAATAGCTTTGTTTGTGTGAGTAGTTCGCACTGCTCATTTGCCTACCAAGTAATCCTATCATGTTTATCTTAGAATCTTGTTTATCAACATGTACTTCTATCCATTTCAGTTGTCTCGGTTTCATATCTATCATGTCATACTTGTCTTCTTTTAAGTCTTTCAGTTATTTGTGATCCAATCTTGTGCAGCTATCTTTCTTAGAATCAATCTTGCTAGGTATCTCTGTCATCTAGTTGTTCTCCCTTCAGCCTAGTTCTCTTCGTAGACTAGTTCTCCTAGACCCTTGCTTAAGGTTTCTTATGTGCGTTATAGTTCGTTTCTACCGTTCTCTTTCGTTTCACCTTAACTTGTACGTTAGCATGTGTATCACCTGTTACATGTTTTTAACACTAAAGTTGCATGTTAATCTTGACTAATCATTATTCCATTGATTTTCTAAATAAAAGTGATTAGGTTCTATTCCGGTTTTCTTTAATCATGATGTAAATGGGTTAATTCTTATTTATAACTAGTTTTTGTTAAATAAAAGATGTTAGATACAACGGTTTTCATAATAAAGTTAATATGCTTAATGTTATTATAAATGTTTTTAATGTTAATATGCTTAGTTGAACACGTCATACAAAGTTATTCGATTAGATGTTTATACATGCTTCGTGTTTCTAAAGTAATTATTAATTTGGCTTAACTAGTTCTTAAATATTAATGAATAAAATATGATTAGGCATATCGTGTTTTCTTTAATTAAATGTAACTTGTTTAATGGTAACATAGAGTATTTCTCTGAAATATTCTTTTCACATGATTTCTTTATTAAAATATGCCAAGCATGTAGTCTCTTGTTGTTTGATAATAATCTCACGATAGCTTAGTTTGTTCGATCTTAGTTTCGTTCCAGCATTTCTTTCGTTCGTGCGCAACCATAGAATCAAGCCTATCCTTTAGTGCGTTCTTTTAAGGCTTTTATTTGATTGGTACATTATTCTTAGTTGTACTTACTTGTTTCTTTTGTATGTTTGTTCCCGATGTTTGCTTCGAGTAGAAGAAGGATCGTTGTTCGTTTGCTTTGAAGATAAAGAATTTCAAGAAAGCAAGAGAAGAAAGAGCAGTAAGAGTAGTTTGGAGAAAGGCAAGTGTCCCTAACCATCCTTCTACATATGCTTTATTTACAAGATTACCATGTTATAATTGGAACATGGAGAACCACTCAGGAACCAGGTGCAACCACAAGACATATGGCTCTGTCTTGGCTAATTAATTAGAAACTTTAGTGTGTGGTATGCTTTACCTGATAAGGGCTGGGGGGTGCCGGTAGTTAGTGTATAGCCCGGCCCTCAGGCTGATCTGCTCTGTGGTAGCTTCGCAGTCTCGAGAGAGGGTTATGCATTGCGCTGTCATGAAACCTAGCGAGCAGCCCACACTAGGGAATCTTTGTAAAGGCCTCGTAGTGAAACCCATGCCACTCACCTCGGAAGTGTTTAAGGGCTTTGCAAACCCGGGCATATATGGGGGACATGACTTGTGGGTAAAGTGTACAACCTCTGTAGAGTGTAAATCTAATCGATTAGCCGTGCTCTCGGTTATGGAGCGGCCTGGACCATCACATGATTAATAAACTTAAAGATGGACTTTAAATCGTTTCTAGTTATTTCTTGTGGCCTTGCTGAGTACCAACCATAAGTATACTCAACCTTGCTAAACTGCTGCTCAGAAGGAGAAGAAGTGTGAAGCTGTTGAAGATGGTGTTGTTGCTAGGCATATGCAACCCCCAGTCGTCTGCCTGTGAAGTTTGGTGCCTTCGTTTCCAGAATAAAGCGTAAATCTCTGATAATCTTTGTTTTTCTTACGTGATACTGTTACTGTTATTCACTTATGTCAACTATATGCATGAAACTTGATCCTGACATGCATATAGGTTTACACTTGATTTTCTTTGGAAAAACAGGTGTGACACCCGGATGGTATTACCACCCGATACTAAAAGGTCATTTTTGTCCCGGTTGGTTCACCCGGGACAAAAGGGGTGTCTTTCGTCTCTAATGATTAGTCCCGAGTGAGCCTTAAAGAAATAACACTCTTTCCGCCCGGGACTAAACGTAGGTTCTCCACCGGTAAAAACTTAGTATCTGAAACCATTGTACTACAAATGCTGCTCCGAGCAAGGAACCTCAGCTGGCTGCACTCTGCACCTCTGTGTCGATCTATCACGCCAACACGGGTAGTTCCTTAAGATTCCAACAATTTTACTTATTTCACCAAAATTTTATCTATTTTTTCTCTGTATGCACGCAACACAATACAAAAAATTTCACCTATTTTATCAAAATTTCAGCCAACTAAACGGAGCCATGGTTCACCAACCGCCGGTCGCAGGATCCGATGAAAGAAAAGCGATCTCACGGCACTAAAGTCCACAAGTTCAGCAGGTGATCGAGGAGAGCTGCCGCAATTGCGTGGCTAGTGGCTACTCCGTTCACTGCCAGAAAATGTCAGTGCGCCACACAGTTTGTCGTACGTTTTATTTTGGACGTACGGCAAAGAAGCGTTTTTTATAGGGTGTACGGTAAAAAAACGCACATCAAATTAATTGTTTGCCATGCATTTTTTTTGACGCACGGCAAACACAAGAATTTTCCGTGCGTTTTTCTTACGCATGGTAAATTATTTTTTCCCCACCGTCCGTTAGTCTCCCGTTGTAACTGTTAGCGGAGGTGATTTTTGCCGTCCGTCCTTCTTAAAGTGCACGGCAAACAAAATCTTTATCGTGCGTATTTTTTAAAGCGCACAGCACACAAAAACTTTGTCGTGCGCCGGTACACGACAAAGTTTTTTTTCATATATATGTCCTTCTAAGTCTCAAATCTAATTGCCCCTCAAAACAAATTCTTCTCACTTTGAAATTTTTTCTACTTTATACATACAACATGTGATACTTCATGGTAAAATTTGGAAGATTTTTATTTTCATTTACTATATTTAACTAATTAATTGCATTTAAACAATTTTTTTTAAAAAAATAAATTTGAACTACAAGTAATTTAAATAATAGAATAAAATGAGTGAAAAAATGATACTCATGTTGGTTAGCCCAATTTAAGACCTTTCCCATAAAATCAAAAGAAATTTTGAAAATCTTGAAAAAGAAACACGATCATGATCGTGTGTCCAAATAATTTACAAATTCTAAAAAATGCAAATGAAGTCTAAGATTTACAAGATTTTTTCCTTTTTTTTGTCGTGCGTCTGTGCCAACTCACCGCAATGGCTGCCCCCTCGCCGTCTGTTTCCACTGTCTAAGACTCCGTTGCCTTTTTTTACCGTGCGACGGGAAAACGCACGACAAATCGGGTTTGCTGTGAGTGCAATAAAAAACGCACGGCAAAGCCATCTTTGTTGAGCAAAACACTGCCGAGCACTCTTTGCCGTGCGCCGGGACAAAAAACGCACAACAAAAACATTGTTGTGCGTTTTTCCTTCCTTTGTCGTTCCTTTCCGGCGCACATCAAAGCATTTATCTCCGGTAGTGGTTGTGCCAACAACTGAGAATGATCGAGTTACACAGTATCCACAACAACTTGCGAGGTTCCGGACCGAGGCACCAATGGGACTTGTTGTACGAGTATACTCCCTCCGTCCCGCAAAGAGTGGCCCTTTGGAGATTTTGAGACACAATAATATTAGTGAGAAATGACTATATTGCCCCTAATAATTATTAGTAATTGTGATTGGAAATTGTGATGTTTGTTTAGTTTTTTGAATTCTAAATAAATGCACATGCATTGGAACTAGACAAATAGCATCAATTGAATATTTGATTGGCTCTACACGCTTCTCCATACACTTTCTTTTGTTGGTATTTGTGTTGTTGAGATTTATTATGGTGTAAGAGGACACTCTGTAGGACAATGTTTAGAGGCTAAAGGGACACTCTTTGCGGGACGGATGGAGTACCATATAGTTCCACCACTATTTCTGATACCTCACACTCACACCAGACAACCAAAATTCCATGTCACTTTCCTGCATTTCTACTGTCCTTTTTTCTCCCGGACATGGCCAACAAAGAAGCATGTTCAACCATAGCCTTATGTGCATATATGTAGGCGCAGAAAGTAATTGCCACGACTTATCCAAAGCATTCAATGGTTTACCTAATAGTTGACACTATTTTTTCAAGTAAGCTCGATAGCCGTTGACAGGTTGGTGTCTACCAAGAGCCTTGAAAATGTAAGGTTGTGATTTGATTTTGATTAATTATTTACGATGTACTTGGGATTACTGATGGGATTTTATCTTCTTCAATTCCTTGAACACATATTAATTAATTAATGTTGCACTTAAGTTCTAATCACATAAAGAGATAGAATACTTGTACATGAGAAGTTATTTCTCTCAACTTGTTATAATGGGATCACAAATATCTGACACCCTAAACCACGTCACTTGGTTCAATTTATACCTAACTTAGTATTCCTTTTTCCATGCACAAGTATAGTCTTCAAACAAAATTTTGTAATATGATAGCAAACATCCATCGTGCCGGCATTGGAAGTGTAGCACCAGCCACCGCTTCTGTGCCCCAAAGGAAGTGTATGTAGCAGTGTAGCACCCATTGGACTCTGACGGTGAATTACAATTCCATCCGCCGATCCAGCACCGTCAACATTCTCAGCATGCATCAATGGAATGTTCTGAGACGACTCTTCGTATCGATAATCATCAACAATCCCATGAATCATTAATCGCTGACCCACAAAACAATGTTTAATAGTACTCCTTCCATCCCAAAATAAATACAATTTTAGGACCGAGCATGCAAACCAATAGAGATGTAAAATGATCAAAATATTTCTTGTCTTTTATGAGAAAGATCTAGATATTGGTTTGTCTTTTGTGTAAGAAACTTCTAGAGCCTCTTGTCTTTTGTAGTTGGTTGGTCAAAATTTCATCCTTTGTGGGACAAAATTTGAATCCTAGAATTGTATTTTTTTTGGACGGAGGGAGTATATGAGATGAGAAAAACGCAAGCAGTCGCGGCACGCCGCGCCCCTCCCCATCTATGGAAGAGGCAAACCACCAGTCCGCCTCGAGTCTATGCGTGCTTGCTGCATAGAGGTGGTGAGCCGGCCGCGCAGATGGGTAAAATCAGCCGCCCGATCTGACATTTACAATCCACAAAATGACGACAGAAACATGAAGAGAATGATGCTAGTGATGCACGGCTCGTGGAACAACCGAGCAAGAGCCAGGCTATCTGAGGCCCAACGACGTCGGTTGCAGCGTCTAAGGAGGGCGAGGAGTCTACGAGTAGCTCCGGGTTCACAATCTGTGGACAAGTTTGCTACTACAGCACCAGCATGCAGATGCAGGTTCAATCAGACCTCGATTTCCCTAAACGTCACCGGCGAGTGCAGACCATAACATCTCTCGTATCAGCCTTCTTTGCGCATGTCTCTCAATTACAGCTCCAACGAAGCATTACCTCTATTTCCGATGCCTCGCGCTCATACTGAATACCAGATCTCACTCTCTGACCCTCAATGCAACCTCCTCAAGCCATTTGATCGTCGTGACATTCAAAGCATTCTGCTTGTCACTCCTCCTGCATTTTCACTCATTTTTCTCTCGGTACCTGGCAACTAAAAGTGGTGAGCCGCTTTATATAAATTACACATGACCAACATATAAGTATGTTCAACCGTAGCATTGTGCGCATAAATGGAGGTGCAAGAAGTGGCTGCCAAGAGACATTATCCAATAACTCAATGATTCAGCTAATAATTAACACTTTTTTCAAGTACATACATATGCTCGATAGCTGCGGTTGATAAGTTGATGTTCGCTAATTGACTATCAAGAGAGCTTGCAAAATGTAGGATGGGATTCGCTGAATCGTGATTCAAATTAATTAACTAATATTGCGCTTGGGCCATCTGATGCCTGATGGGGATTTTTTTCATCAACTCCTCTGAAAGATTAGCTTTTTCTAATCTAATAAAAACCAGAACGCAAATCATACATGTTACGAAGGTCTCCGTTTGAACACTGGATATTTTTCGAAGTAAAAAAGAGCACTTCTTCCTGCGGCACACTAAGAAACAGAAAGTTGATCTACTTGATCCCTTGTCAAGCATTGTATTGCTTTGCTCATCAAGGGTATCAAGGGAGCCCATATGTTTGGATGCGCAACCGGATGTTATCGGCATCTGTGTAGGTAAGAATTAGCTTGCTAGCTCAAGAGAGCCGAATTTGCTCGTCTGACCTAGCAAGGGATCACATTGCCTGCGCTAGCATGAGAGGTTAAGGCGAGATGAACCTAGCTCAGAAACCAAGCAGGCTCTGAGAACATAGCACAGTACCTATCACCGTAACCGCACATTGCAGGGAGCGGAACGGATCTTCACTGCCCCTCTCCTCCTCTGGTTTCCGGTGCGTCGCATTCACAGTGTATTTCATCCTTAGCTTTAAGCCTCTCGTGTCACCTAGTAATAAGTAGTAACCTCTGCCAAACTCCAGAACATCTGCATTTTCCCAACACGGTTGCAGTTATAAAGTGGCAAGGTACTCTGGAGTCTGGACGCAGAAATAAAGAAAATGTCAAATATTCATATCTCGTGATATGGGATATGTGACATTACGGATGGTTGTATTTATCTTTGTGATCGAGTGCACTAGAAGCGTCAGGCATAGCTCGTGGACTCGTGGTGTATAAAAAGGACTTAATATCGAACACTATATTATGTTATTGATGCTTTCCTTTTCCACGGCGCATGGAAATGTTGGAAAGTCAATATCTGAAGAACATAAGTTTATTTGTCTGAACCACCGTTGGTCTATAAAAATATACTTGTTTCAGCTTTTTTTTACATCACCTAGCAAGCAGATGTTCGGTTCATCCGTTTTGGCTGCATGCAGTGGGGGAGTGGGAACGAATTAGGCCGAGATGCCCAAGATTTGTTGCGGCTGGCAGGGGTGGACCCAAAGCAGGACTGAGAGAGGGCACTCTTTAAGAAAACACAAATTTGTGAAGTTTTTACATAATAAAAATTTGGTGTTGTCTTTGCTTCAAGAACCTGAGGGGCCCGGCAACATATGCTGATCCCTTTCTGACGAGGTCCTAGACCAGGGCCCACCACGATCACCAAAAAACATAGTACAGACTGACACACAGCATACTTAGCGGCTAGGACAACGAGCACTACGCCTCTGAGTACCCGGCAGCCCGTACGACCAGTTTTCATCATGGGCCGGGAGCTAGGCGGCCCATGCGCACCACTACCTCCTCCTCCGAGTACATGACAGCCCATCCGACAGGACCCAAGCACCCGGGGGCCCCACACGACAAGTCCCCGGCCACGTGGTGGTTCGCACGACAAGTTTCCGTCTCTCCCTCCGACTACTCGTTCGCACGAGTAGTTTCCGTCCCCGACAAGTTCAGGCTTCACGTGGAAGACGACGACGACGTGGGCCCCCGCCGATATCCCGGGATATCCACGTGCGCTCACCCACGCGCCGCCACATGGCGGCCCCTCCGCGCCGGGCCGCCCTGACCAGGCCGATCCAGTGTCAGAGAGCGTATCCGCCCACTGAGCCACGAACGGCACAGTGGGGGCTGTGCCACGAACGGCACAGTGCGCGCCGTCCCCTGAACCTCGAACGGCGTGGCAGAAACTACTCATTTCCGTCCCCGACCAGTTCAGGCTTCGCGTGGAAGACAACGGCGATGTGGGCCCCCCGCCGATATCCCGGGATATCCGCGCACGCTCATCCACGCGCCGCCACGTGCCGACCCCTCCGCGCCGGGCCGCCCTGACCAGGTCGATTCGGTGTCAGAGGGCGTATCCGCCCACTGCGCCACGAACGACACAGTATGCGTTGTGCCCCGAACGGCACAGTGCGCGCCTCTCCCTAAACTTCGAACGGCGTGACGTAGGACACTCCGTTCCCACAGTGTCCGGGAAAGACGCGCTCCTGCTCTCCTGATGGGAGTAGGGTACGACGCCTACACCCTACGACTAACGACTACTCTGAGGCGAGCCTGAGAAGCCCCGAAGACAACTACTCGGGGCCCGCGATTCCAGGAGGCCTACGCTATCACCAGTAACCCCGCTGCCGCTGTAATCTAGTCTCCATCCTCGATTTTACCCCCATAGACCTCTCCCTTGCAACTATAACAGGGGAGGAGAGGAACACTTGTAAAACATGCTCACTTTCACCCCCACACGCACTTGCGAGCGATATTTCATCTCATATCACCCCGTAGTAGAGATGGCAACGGGTAGAAACCCGTCGGGTAGTACCATTCCATACCCGCACCCGCCAACTCTAACTCTACCCGTTAAAAAACTCATACCCGCATGCGGGTACAAGTTCTTACCCATACCCGCACCCGCGCGGGTTTTTTTACCCGTCGGGTAACCCGTACCCGATAGCATACCCATTATAATCTAATATAATTAGAAACATAACACATGGGAAAGTACATATATCAACAAATTGGAATAAATAAAAAAGATAAATTGTAATTTTAAACCAATTAAGTCTAATGAAGCATAAAATTATTAGTTAGTTATCAATATTAAGCTATCATTCACTAACAATGTGCAAATTTACAAGCTTATCACATATTGTAGACGGGTATATTTTTCCCGTGGGTATGCGGGTATGGGTAGTATGCACCCGTACCCGCTTACCCGATGGGTACATGATATTGCCCATTTGTGTACCCGCGGGTAGAGATATGTTTTCATACCCGGCTTCTTATCGGGTAAAACCCGTCGGGTATGTCGACCGGACATCCCTGGGCCCACCAACACATTGTGGGCCATACCCGGGAGATGAGTTCTTGTACACCTAGACTACTCGACTAGTGGGCCACGGTGCTGGTACCGTGGACCACAAGGCAAGACAAGGCGGACAAGGACTTGTACTAAGACTAGGACAGCTTTCCATACCTTGTATAGGCTACTCCGGGTCCTACTCGAATAGTACCCTTGTACCAATCCGACTTGTAACCCTGCCTCCCGTGGCATATAAGGCGAGGTAGGGACCCCTCTCAATACATACGCAATCAATACAGAGCCACGCAGCATACAGGACGTAGAGTATTACGCACATTGCGGTCCGAACCTGTCTAATTGTGTGCCCCGTGTCTCACCATCGTGTTCCTGATCTCGGCGAGCCCCACCGCACAATCTACTACTTCGGGTACCTCGTCGTAGGCTCGGTGTCTAAAACACTGACAGCTGGAGCGCCAGGTAGGGGCTCTCATCGTTGATCCACTGGCGAACTCGATGGCTCTCGTCACCATCAAGCCGATCGTCGCTTTCCAGCAAGGCGACACCTTCGTTTTTGGCTCCTGGGTTTGCGTTGCTGATGGCGCCGGATCGTTCCTGCGTTTTCTAGCGCCAATTCCGGAGTCAAAGCTCAAGTCCTCGACGCTTACGCAAGCTTCGATGGAGAATCTCGTCGAAAATTTCGGCAAAATTTTGATCTCTGACCCACTCAGAGAACTCGAGTCGGAGTCTGAGTACAACTCGACTTCGCCTCCTATCCAGCCTGAGTTGCTCTCATCAGCTTCACAGCTTGCGCTCAGCCTGGATAACATTCCAGCACCACCTCTCTTCGGTCATCGCCATGTCAGTGCCGCTTACCAAGCCGCATTGAAGCGCCTCATGTGCCCTGGCCCGAAGATTGTGCTCGAGTACTCTTCAGATTCGGACGACAACTTCGACTACTCTTCGGATTCTTCTGAGTTCGAGTTCGACTACGGTTCAGATTCTGTTGAAGTTCAACAACTGTCTGGCCCTGCTCATGGACTGGTGATCACATCGACACCTGAGGGTAGATTCGTTTACTGGCCTGAGCATGTGCCTGCTGATCTCACCTTGGATGATCAGGAGCGCTTTATCGCTTGTCTCGACAACTTACCTTTCCAGGAAGGTGTCAAGCTTGTTGATTATGACACTGATACTGAGCTCATTCAGAGTACGGGTACTTATTCATCGCATCGAGAAGTGTTCGTCATTGATGCATCTACTCCGCAAGGGCATCGTTCCAATTATCGTTACCCGGACGATGTGTCTGATGATGAACTCTCTGCTAATGCTCCTGCTGATGAAACCGCGGAGGTCAAGGCTGCACGTCGCCAACGCAATGCTGATCGTGCAACTCTTCGTCGGGAACTCGTGGAAGCTCTACCTACCCGTAATCTTCAAGAGGCTCTGGATGCGGTTACTACTCATGAGTATCGTACTCCAGAAGATGCCATTAATGCGATCAATCTACTCGGTCGCTCTATGCCTCGTGACAGGGCGACTGCTGAAGTCGCGAAGCTGGCTGAGCTAGCCTACACTATGCTACGATAGAATACCAGTGCTCCTAGTCACCATGGCAGTAGTGGGGGTGCTCATCGTACTACTCCTACTCCTAATCGCACACATCCGGAAGCTAGCAACAAGGGCAAAGGTGATGATGGCAATGTCAACAGCAAATCGAGAGATTCTCACTACGACGCTCGTACAACTATCACCGCCAGACACGCTGAGCGTGAGAAGCAAAAGGATAATGACTCTGATTCTTTTCCTGCTTTCTCCGCTCGACTTCAAGCTTTATATCTTCCGGAGAAATTCAAACCTTACGGCATCTCAAAGTATGATGGCAAGCAAGATCCAAGGCAGTGGTTGCGCTGTTATGCTCTGTCCATCTCAAACGTCGGAGGCAGTGATGATACCAAGTGTATCTATTTCCCTTTTGTCCTTGAGCAAGAGCCCCTCACATGGTTTGAGTCTCTCAAACGTGGCTCCATTGACAATTGGGGACAACTTAAGCACCGCTTCACCAGCAACTTCGCGGGTTCTTTGGGCCGTCATGGCACCAGGATGGACCTTGCCCTGATCAAGCAAAAACAAGGCAAAACTCTTCGCGAGTACATGCGTCGCTTCTTTGAGAAAAGGGCTACTGTTGTTGATGTCACTGAAAAAGAAGTCATAGACACCTTCCAGGATGGTTTCTATGATGATAGGCTATTCCAAGACATTGGTCGTGCTCGCCCAGCCAATATCACCAAGCTTAAGGAGATGATCACTCATTGGGCAGACGAGGAAGACAAAGCTCGGAATCGGTTTAAGCATTTTTGCAACAACCAGAACGACAACAACAATGTTGGTGGAAGCAGCAGCAGGGCAACTGTTGACACACCTTAACGTATACTTTTACTTGTCAACTAAATAAAGAAAAGGGCATAAAATGAATATCAATATAGACTTAGGGGTTTGCTACTAATGAATTCCACGAGTTTTGGTGAATTATATATTTTCAGGGACTATTCAGGAAAATGCTAAAAGAATGAATTCTAGAAGGCTCCAGAAGACTCCCAAACTCAACTGAAGTGGGCCCCAAGAAAATATGCATCTAGAAGGGACAAGAGGCCCACACGCGAAGGTGGAGCCCGGCCTGGGCTGGCCCAGGCCGACCGGCCCTGTGGGGAGGCCGATCGGGCCCCCCTGGCCCCGATCAGGCCCATCTTCTGGAAGCTTCCTCCACCGCCTCCTAGGATCAATCTAAACCACTTGTTTAGGTCGGTTTGATCCTACGGCGCACGGTACCCCCTCAGGACTATATAAACAGCCCCTCTGACCCCAGGGTAGGCAATCCAATTCATTCTGATCACCAATGCCTACCTGAAATAGAAGCTCTAGATTAGAATTAGAGTTGGAGAGAGTTGTATCATGTTGAGAGATTGGATCCATGGTCTAATTAGATCTAGCCAATCTTGTTCGAGAGGATTAGAGAGCGGTAGAGGCGAAGCTGAAGGAAGGCCCGGACATGTCGGTGTCTCCTCTTCATCTTCTACCTCTGGGATCAGACTCCATTGGAGCCCGATCCTGAGACCTTGCGGGAAAGATCGACTTCTTATTCAAGTGAGCAACATTGTCTTTATTGTTCTTACGGTTCATAACTCTTTGAGTACTTTAATTCCTGTAGCTCTTGAATTAAAGTTGCATGTTTAGTGTAAGCGTGGTGCTTAGACTAGCTAGCCTATGAATGCCTTCTATATTCCGGATCGTGTGGTAGATCGTGGTGGTGACAGCACCATTGAGTCCTTCGTAGTCCACCTCCCGTCTATAGAAACCGTAGGACTCCCCCCATAGATTCTCGGGAGGTTCCCTTTCCTAAGTGTGCCTTCAGACAATCACCCCATAAGAACAATATAGACATAGCTTGTGAGAATAAGAACCAGACATCCTTAAGTTCTCCTTATCTCTTCTTTCTGTCAAGTCCTTGATAGCTTCTCAGGGATTAGTCTTTTACTCAGACCATTCTTTCTACCTTTCTCCCTGTGGATTCGATATTTAAAACCCTCTCCCGGGTGGAATGCTCGCCGGTATCCGTGCGCTTGCGGATTATCCATCATAATATTTCTGTAGGCTTAACAATTACCAACAAGCATTTCTGGCGCCGTTGCCGGGGAGAAACGGTTAAGAGAGAACTCTTGAGTATAGCTAATCTTGTACCATACTTTAGTTTAGATTTTATCTTTTTCCTATCTTCTCACCTGTTGCTATCTTTGTGGGATCACTTGGTTCCACTTTTATCTATCTTAAGCTGTACCCTAAAGCGAAAGCTCTGGCCACTAGAAACTTTAGATCTTATCCTTACATCCGACCATGAGCTACGCCTACGATTGGTCGAAATGATCATGAAATAATCCTTCTTAGGAGCGACAGACGAAAACTCTAGTCTTCATCTTGGATGGACCGGTACTGAAGAGATGAAGCAAGAAAGAGCCTGGGAAACCATATGTTCTACCTTAGTGTAGACCTTTACCCCATAGTTCACCGCAGGAGCCAGGATCATATCCTTAATAGGGTAAGGAATCTTTGTATCGTTACCTCTAAGGGTAGTGAATCTTTGGCCCCGTCCTACGAATGTTGTGAGCATGACCATCATGCAGTATCTAGAGGAGCTTTTCTTTCTTTTCTAAGGCAAGGTTTGTCTTTGACAAACTCAGCGGGTGGAACTCTTACACTAGCATTCTTTATGACCACCCAAAGGAAGAAAAAAAATCATCCTCTAGCCACAAAAGGGAAGTTCTGATAGCTATATCACCATCACTCCAATCCCAAGACTTAGCTATCAAACCCAAACCATCAATGCCCTGAAAGCCTTTAAGGGAAGAAGAAATTCAACCCTTGTAGATGATGAGTTTGGGAAGATCGTGAAACTTCAAGCTTCACAAGAAGACTTCTGAGCATGCAATTTCCCTAAGGAGATAGTCTCTTAGAAAGCACCCTTTTTGCTACACAAGGACATTGGAGAAACCTCAAGGATAGCATATCTAATCATGCCATAGGAAGAGAGCAAAGCCATCAAGAAGTCATTTCTGTCTCTCTCTTTCAATGTTCGGATTAGATAACTTTTCGAACCCATCTTTAACCTCATCCTTGAGCCTAATGAATCCTCTTGTGCCCTTTTTCTTGCGTCCCCTCACGATCCTAAAATTTTATGAAGGATCTAAGGAAGACCAGAAGGAGCATATTACTTGGAGAACATCAATGAGCATGAAAGCTACTTTACAAATGGAACTTTTCCACCTAGTCCATGCTCATTTGAGAAAACTCCTTAATTCAATTGCCATCTCAAATCTTGCCGCACAATAAGATCTCCAACCCCCTTATGCTTCTTTTCTCTACAAATTCAGAAAGGGTGGTTGTCCTAATGGCTTGAAATCTTGAGATTGGCAATGTAAGGGAAACCACTTCACCATCTTGAACCATATTTTGAAGGTTTCCCAAGGACGAGCTTTTTGTCCAAAAACAAGCACGCTAGGGGGAAATTCTATAAGACTTGCATATACCCCTGCGTAGTGAGCATAGAGGTGTAATTATAAAAATATTCCTTCGGGTATTCTTGTCACTAACCATTCCAGGTTTGGAACAAAGAGAATGAAGGATGACAATACAAGGTATGTCCAACCAGTCGTTACGCAACATTGAATCACATGCATAGAAACATCTCCTATCATGTTGCTACACTAGCTTGGTTGTCTCTACCTTGATTACATGCTCACTCTGTTAAAAAAACTGATCATGCTCTACCGTCTCTGTTTGAGTAAATCTCTATATGCTTCCATGTTACCTTTTGTCTGCTTAGTATGCTAAGGTTTAGAATGAGTTCATGTATCTCTTAAATGAAGCAAGGTGCCTTGTTTAGGAGTAGGTGATCTTTCTTCTAAAGGCTTTTGATTTAAGCGTGGTGCTTAGGTTAGAATGCCTTCCTAAATCAAATTAGACGTGGTGTCTAGGTTGACTTTTGAACCAATAGTACACTATAGTAGATGCTGGTATGTTTTGTTGGACTAACCCCTGCAGAAAAAGAACAAACTCTGAGACAAGCTTGGGGGAGGTCAAGATGAACTCACTAGAGATGGAGCAAGACACGTGAGAAGAATTCCTTATGAACTAAGAAGAAGAAGAGTGACGCAAACAAGATCCACAATCAGAAGCACTCACTCAAGGAGGAATTCCTGGATGATGGAGGCATAAAGGAAGGAGGTTAATTCCATTAAAGATGATCAAGCCATGCCTCCTCACATGCACTCCACAAGTTGTATACATTCAAGGGAGAGACCACCACAAGATGTCATAGTAACATCATAATAAAGGTAACACCTTGAGGTAAATTGTCATTTCCCTTTTCTCTGGCATCCTAATAAATGAAAAGTCAAACATGCTAGAGTTACAGTTTCACATGATCCAACCTTGTTAGCTCAACATGTTGTCTTTTTGTTTGTTTCTAGCATCACTTTCTTGATCACTCTTTATTTTGCTAAAAAAACAGAGAAAGAGATTTACGTGCTAGATTCATCTTTTGATCTTGCTACCCTTGTCATAAAATAAATCTATGCTTTATCGTTATCTTGTTCAATGTGCCCAAGGTTAGAGTAGAATAAATGAAATTATGGTTCTGTTGGTGTTTTTCCACCAACAGAACCCATGCACTTGATCTCTACCTTGTCTTTGCAAGCAGGACTCACTTTACGTAAAAAAGGAGAAGTCTTACTTCCCCAAATCCTACAAGTCCACGACCTACAAACATGCACACTAAACAAGACGCTGCCAACCGCCACTATCCAACCCTCCTTCAAGCAGCTGAATCAACAAAGGACATGGGCGACGCCACCACCAGTTGGCTATCAAGATCAGATGATGTACTCAAGGATGACCGAGCTGATAAAATAAGAAGAACAGTGAGACATGGAGGGAGTCTGGATGATCAACCCGATCAAATCAGACTATGAGCACCTACTCCCTTCACCACTACTGCCTAAGATGGACGACCCTAGAATGCCGACCATACACCGCTCCATCAACCAAAGAAGCTTCCAGAGAAGTTGTCCACAACACGGGAACAGGCATTACTCAATGTCAAAGATGGCGGACCAAGACCACTAACTCTGGGACAATTTTGTGCAAAACATCCCCATCAAGATTCAAGACTGTTCCTGAACACCACAAGACCCAAGAAGAACTAGACGCGGAGACGTTTCCGGAATTCACAAGCCCAGTTGGAATGAGTTGACAGACAAGGAAGAAATTAAGAAGATTGAAAAGAAGTCCGCTCAACCCTAACCAACCGAACACTCAGTCCATGCTGAGGAGAAAGATCAAAGTACACCTTCGGAAGACCAATCACTACCCGCGTCACCAACTGAACAAACGCCATCTCCATCAGCTACCTCATCTACGCCACTCGTCGAGATCATTGAAGGCACCATACTAGGCACAACATTCCGATGAGGTGTCATTGATGACGCACGCCATGGGGGTAAGTACTCTAAACTCTCGCCGAGAGGTAACTCGGTATTTATCTTTATATTCTGCACTGCATATTTAGATTAGCATGTTTATTTTCCTATACCTGCATTGAAAAAGATCATAAAAATATTTTCTGCTTTTGCATTCTTTAAGGCCCCATGTACTCTGTACCGTGGCGGCATATAAAAAATTTTTTGCATTCACATGTTTTTGTTTAGCATCCCTTTTGCATATAAAAATTCACAAAAATACGTGGGCACATGAAGGTCCACACATTTCAGAAAAACCCAAAAAGAAGTGGGCACATGAAGGCTCACAACATAATCCTAGAATTTGCTCCTTCGGGTATGTGCGAGACTAATATTTACAGGGAAATTAAGGAAGACCCGAAGGCCAGCGAGTTCCAAGGATAAATCAAGGACTACTTCAAGATCCAGCTTGGGGGAGAGCACCCCCAGTTATCACGATAAGTATCACTATCCTAAGTGTTTAATATTAGCTAGTTATTTGAGTGTTAGTTAAAAGTCTTAGTTTGAATAAAATGCTAGAGTCTGCTAGTTGGCTTTTCTCTCTAATAATGATCTTGATGATATATGCTTGGAGATGATGAATAGTTGCTCCGCCGTAATTCCTTTTAAGTGCTTAGTTTTCAGACCTAGATTTTCCTGAAGCTTAAATACTTAATTTGCTCTAAACCCAAAACCTGTGCAAGTACATGCTTAATCTGAGTCTAGGCTTTGAAAGATGATTCATGAAAAGTTGAGCTGCTGTTTATCAATTTCCTAGAGAAGCTTGATTCCTGATTTTATCTTAAAGCTTGAAAAATCCTACATGATGAGTTCCTGTGACCATGATCCTTAAGAGCTTGTCATACACATCAAGATCATTCCATTCCACCATTTATGCTGCTTCTGACATGGAAGTACGCATTTTCCATCAAGCCATATAGCTCATGCAACTCTAGGATATATCTCTCTCAATGTCAAAAGGATTCTGGGGCTACATTCGAAAAGAAAAAAAAGAAGAAGAAGAAAAAAGAAAGAGAGGAAAAAGTGAGACGAGAGAGGGAGAGAAAAGGACAAGTGTCATACTAGGCGAGTAGGACCTACTTCCCTGAAAAAAAATTAATTTAGAGATGAATAATGGACACATGTCCGAGGGCGAGTAGAGCCCACATCTCTAAGGAGAGAGAAAAATGGACAAAAGTCCGGGGCGAGCAGAGCCCACCTCTCCAAGAATGGAAAGCCCAGATCTTAAAAATCTTAGAAAGAGAGATATAGTCCAAGAGCTAGGCAAAAAGGCTTACCACCTTTCACCCTCATCCATCCAACACTATCATCCATACATATCTTGCTAAGTGTGACTCCATACTTGAGAAGGTCATACACAGGATCTCTGAGTTTTATCTGAAAAATGTGCAAAACCCCAGGATGATAGTTGATCAAAGAAATTGAGATATACTGCTTGACTTGATTGTTTTGTCTTTTATTTGCTCACGATTTATGAAAAGGCTATGCTTAAAGGTTGAAGGTAAGAGAGAGCAATCTTGTTGAGGAGAATTGGTTTTTGAAAACCATAGTACTTTTGAGGTGTGAAAGCGTTGCAGCAACTTCTGATCCTGCTAAAGCATATCTTTGCTAGGGACTAGCAAAGGGTAAGCTTGGGGGAGTTTGTTGACACACCTTAACGCATACTTTTACTTGTCAACTAAATAAAGAAAAGGGCATAAAATGAATATCAATATAGACTTAGGGGTTTGCTACTAATGAATTCCACGAGTTTTGGTGAATTATATATTTTCAGGGACTATTCAGGAAAATGCTAAAAGAATGAATTCTAGAAGGCTCCAGAAGACTCCCGAACTCAACCGAAGTGGGCCCCAAGAAAATATGCATCTAGAAGGGACAAGAGGCCCACACGTGAAGGCGGAGCCCGGCCTGGGCCCAACCCAGGCCGACCGGCCCTGTGGGGAGGCCGATCGGGCCCCTCTAGCCCCGATCAGGCCCATCTTCTGGAAGCTTCCTCCACCGCCTCCTAGGATCAATCTAAACCACTTGTTTAGGTCGGTTTGATCCTACGGCGCACGGTACCCCCTCAGGACTATATAAGCAGCCCCTCTGACCCCAGGGTAGGCAATCCAATTCATTCTGATCACCAATGCCTACCTGAGATAGAAGCTCTAGATTAGAATTAGAATTGGAGAGAGTTGTATCAAGTTGAGAGATTGGAGCCATGGTCTAATTAGATCTAGCCAATCTTGTTCGAGAGGATTAGAGAGCGGTAGAGGCGAAGCTGAAGGAAGGCCCGGACATGTCGGTGTCTCCTCTTCATCTTCTACCTCTGGGATCAGACTCCATTGGAGCCCGATCCTGAGACCTTGCGGGAAAGATCGACTTCTTATTCAAGTGAGCAACATTGTCTTTATTGTTCTTACGGTTCATAACTCTTTGAGTACTTTAATTCCTGTAGCTCTTGAATTAAAGTTGCATGTTTAGTGTAAGCGTGGTGCTTAGACTAGCTAGCCTATGAATGCCTTCTATATTCCGGATCGTGTGGTAGATCGTGGTGGTGACAGCACCATTGAGTCCTTCGTAGTCCACCTCCCGTCTATAGAAACCGTAGGACTCCCCCCATAGATTCTCGGGAGGTTCCCTTTCCTAAGTGTGCCTTCAGACAATCACCCCATAAGAACAATATAGACATAGCTTGTGAGAATAAGAACCAGACATCCTTAAGTTCTCCTTATCTCTTCTTTCTGTCAAGTCCTTGATAGCTTCTCAGGGATTAGTCTTTTACTCAGACCATTCTTTCTACCTTTCTCCCTGTGGATTCGATATTTAAAACCCTCTCCCGGGTGGAATGCTCGCCGGTATCCGTGCGCTTGCGGATTATCCATCATAATATTTATGTAGGCTTAACAATTACCAACAGCAACCGCCAAGGGAATAACTACTCGAGTAATCCCAATCGCAAGCGCAAGCCCGAGAACACTGTTGCAGCTATGGAAACTACCGCTAAGCCTGAAGATGATCCTCACTGGGCAACATTGACCAAGCAGAAATGCCCATGGCACCCAGAGGGCGATCATACTACAGAGCAGTGTTACCAACTTCGACGTGCGTTGAAGAACACACCCAAACCAACGCACCCAAACCCGCGATATCGCAAACACAAGGGGAAGAAGGCTAACACAGACAAAGACACTGGGTTCCAGAACCCATCCAACACTGTCAATGTCATATTTGGTGGAATTCCAACCAAGCACATGCAAAAACTAGCTCTCAGGGAGATTATGTCCATCCAACCAGTAGCTCCCACTTATCTCAAGTGGTCTGAAACCCCCATTACCTTCTCAAGGGCGGATCAATGGACTAGTTTCTCTGAGCCAGGATGATATCCTCTCGTTCTGGATCCAGTGGTGGCAGACTCCAGGCTTACCAAGGTTCTTATTGATGGTGGCAGCGATCTCAACGTCCTGTTTGCTAAGACTTTGAAGAAGATGGGCCTGGATATCACCAATATGCTTACCAAGACCAACTCACCGTTCTATGGTATCATCCCGGGCAACGCAGCTGTTCCTTTGGGTTCAGTTGTACTACCCGTTACCTTTGGGACCAAGGATCATTATCGCACCGAGTACATCAAGTTTGAGGTCACTGACTTCGAGACTTCTTACCATGCCATCATCGGCAGGCCCGGTCTCGCTAAGTTCATGGCTATCCCTCACTATGTCTACTTGGTCCTCAAGATGCCGAGCCCCAAAGGAGTTCTTTCATTGCAAGGGGATCTGAAGCGTTCCTACGACTGCAACACAGAAGCCGTGGAACTTGCCTCGACTACTCAAGTACCCAACGCAATGATGGAAGTCTTCACTGCTGCTAAGAAGCTTGCTCCAAGCGAGCTGGAGGTTCCTGAGAAGACTGACAACAACAACAAGCCTGCACCATCTGGTGACGTCCTGCTCAAAGCCATTGACCTCGGTACTGGTGATAGCAGCAAGACGACCATGATCAGTGCACAGCTTGATCCTAAATAGGAAGACGCGCTCGTCAACTTCCTTCGGGCTAACCGTGATATCTTTGCGTGGAAGCCATCTGACATGCCAGGTGTGCCTAGAAGGTTGATTGAGCATTCACTCAACGTCAATCTTAACGCTACCCCCAAGAGACAACATCTTCGTCGCTTTGCTGATGATCGCAGGGCTGCTATCAAGAAAGAGCTCGCTAAACTACTCGCGGCTGGCTTCATCCGAGAAGTTTTTCACCCGCAGTGGCTCGCTAACCCTGTACTCGTCAGAAAGAAGAACTCTAATGACTGGAGGATGTGTGTCGACTACACTGATCTCAACAAGTATTGCCCCAAGGATCCTTTCGGGTTGCTGCGGATTGATCAAGTCATAGATTCTACGGCGGGCTGTGCTCTACTCTGTTTCCTGGATTGCTACTCTGGCTATCATCAAATTGCAATCAAGGAATCTGACCAAGAGAAGACCGCGTTTATCACCCCGTTTGGTTCTTATTGTTACACAACAATGTCCTTCGGGTTGAAAAATGCTGGTGCTACATATCAAAGGGCTATCCAAGCGTGCTTCAAGAAGCAGCTTCACAAGAACGTGGAAGCATACGTGGATGACGTCGTTGTCAAGACTAGGGATCCAGACATGCTTATCACGGATCTTGAGGAAACTTTCGCTTCGCTACGCGAGTACCAATGGAAGCTCAACCCCAATAAGTGCGTCTTTGGCGTATCTTCAGGAAAACTACTCGGGTTCATCATCAGCCATCGTGGCATCGAAGCAAACCCCGAGAAGATTACTGCCATCTCCAACATGCAAGCTCTGACTACTATCAAAGATGTCCAGAAGCTTACTGGTTGCATGGCGTCACTCAATCGCTTCATCTCGCGACTTGGAGAACGAGGTCTTCCTTTCTTCAAGTTGCTCAAACGGCAGGAGAAGTTCACATAGACAACTGAAGCTGATCAAGCTCTTTCTCAGCTCAAGGAGTTCTTATCCAATCCTCCAGTTCTCACAGCTCCTCTGCCTAATGAAGAGCTCTTGCTCTACATTGCTGCGACTACTAATGTCGTTAGCACTGCTATTGTCGTTGAGCGGCAAGAAGAAGGCAATGGCTACCCTGTCCAGAGGCCTGTCTATTTCGTCACTGAAGTACTCTCAGAGTCTAAGGCTTATTACCCTCCGGTACAGAAGCTACTCTATGCAGTTCTGATTACTTCACTGAAGCTCCGCCACTACTTCGACGAGTACAAGATTTCTGTGGTCACTAGCTACCCGCTTGGCGAGATATTGCACAACCGGGACTCCACAGGAAGGATTTCTAAATGGGCTGTAGAGCTTGGCACTCTATCGCTCGAGTTCAAGTCTCGCACTGCTATCAAGTCTCAAGCCTTGGTTGATTTCATGGCTGAGTGGCGGGAAAATCAAGTCCCAACTCCAATTGAGCGTCCAGAACATTGGGTCATGTACTTTGACGGTTCCCTCAAGTTGGAAGGCGCTGGTACCGGGGTACTTCTGATTTCTCCCAAGGGCGAGCAACTTAAATATGTTTTGCAGATCTTTTGGAAGGTCTCAAATAATGAAGCTGAATATGAAGCTCTACTGCATGGCCTTCGCCTTGCAGTATCTCTTGGCATTACACGACTACTTGTCTATGGTGATTCTTTGGTAGTCATCAATCAAGTTAACGATTCATGGGATCGTAAAGCTGAGAATATGGATGCGTACTGTCAGGAGGTACGCAAACTTGAGAACAAATTCCATGGTCTCGAGTTCCATCATGTGGTCCGCGACAACAATGTTGCTGCGGATGTTTTGTCGAAGCTGGGGTCTACACGAGCTCAAGTGCCAGCTGGAATCTTCGTCCATGAACTCCACAAACCATTAATTCCGGAGCAATCATCTGCACCTATGACTACTTCAGTTCAACCTGATCGAGAAGTGCTTATGATTGATGTGGACTGGAGAACTCCTTTCATCGACTACATTAAACATCAGTTGATTCCAGAAGACAAGGCAGAAGCCGAGCGCATTTCACACCGCATCAAGGCTTATGTTCTAGTCGGAGATCAACTCTACAAGCGAGGCGCAAGCTCTGATATACTCATGAAATGCGTTTCTCGCGAAGAAGGCAAGGAAATCTTGGAGGAGACACACAAAGGAATCTGTGGCAATCATGCTTCTTCCCGCACCTTGGTGGGAAAAGTGTTCAGACGTGCTTTCTACTGGCCTACAGCTCTTGCTGATGCAGAGGAACTAGTCAAGAAGTGCCAAGGATGCCAATTCTTCGCCAAGCAACAACACGTTCCTGCCTACAAACTCATCACGATACCACCAACTTGGTCTTTCGCTTGCTGGGGGCTGGATATGATTGGTCCTCTCCCAAATGCACCAGGAGGATTCAACAGAGTTCTGGTGGCTATCGACAAGTTTACCAAGTGGATTGAGGTCAAGCCTGTTACATGCCCCAAGGCTGATCGTGTCCTCGACTTCTTGGATGAAATCGTACATCGCTATGGTTTCCCTAACCGCATCATTATAGACCTGGGTTCAAATTTCAACAATCACCAGTTCTGGGAGTACTGTGAGAACAGTGGAATCGACGTCCAGTACATCTCTGTTGCTCACCCATGTGCCAATGGCCAAGTGGAACGCGCCAATGGGATGATACTCGATGCTCTCAAGAAGCGACTGTATGATGCTGCAAATACCAAGGGCGGCAAATGGATCAAGGAACTACCCAATGCACTCTGGGGGCTATGCACTCAACCTACTACCCCCACAGGGAAGTCACCTTACTTCCTGGTCTACGGCTCTGAAGCCATTTTGCCTGCTGATGTCATATGGCGTTCTCCGACGGTTGATCGGTACGAAGAAGGCGTAGCTGAAGAAACAAAACAGATAGATGTCGACAGTCTCGAAGAAGCTCGCTGCAACGCACTTGTTCAATCCGCTCGATACCTTGAGAGGATCCACCGCTATCATGACCGCAACGTTAAGGAACGCTCCTTCAACGTTGGTGATTTAGTCCTTCGTCGCATCCAGAATACGGCAGGACTACACAAACTCAACTCGCCATGGGAAGGTCCTTTCTCTGTTGCAAAGGTTACTGGCCCAGGCTCATATCATCTTCAAACTCTAAAAGGCGAGCAAGTCAACAACTCTTGGAACATCGACCAGCTTTGTCGCTTCTACCCGTAGGGGGTCTCAACAACCCTCTCCAGACAGCTACGGCTGTACAACAACTCGTATTGGGTTCCAACAACTCTTTCCAGGTAGCTTCGGTTGCAACCACTCAACAGACAGCTACGGTTGTCACCACTCGTAGGGGATCAAGATAATCCTCTCCAGAAAGTTTCGGCTGTATCTTCTCGTGGCTTTCAGCTGCGAGCACCCGCAGGGGGCTTCACCAACCCTCTCAAGACAGTCTCATTCTGCGACCTCGTAGGGAGTCATGATAACTCTCTCCAGACGATCCTGTATCGTATAGGACAGTAAGTGGCACATGCTGTCCAAGTTCCTATTTTTCAATAAGAGGCTGCGGCTTAGAGTAACACCCTGCTGGTAGGGTCTCAGTGGAACTCTCATACAAGTTGCTGCTACAGCAAGGATGAGTTCATCACACTGTCTCCTACGGTCTTACTCGTTCTTCGGAACATTCTTGCGAGTACTCTCTCACTAGGCTCATAGCCTCAGAGGTACTTAAGACATTGTAAACACTGTACAATGTATTCAGTAATAAAGTTGCTACTCTATACCGACTTGTTACTATCCTTTACTTATTCATAACAAAGCTTTCTTTACGCTGCTACAGCTAAGGTGTTCAACTCGTTATGAATAAGTTCTTTTCGAGTACTCTCTCACTAGGCTTGTTAGCCTCAGAGGTACTCAAGACATTGTAAACTCTGTACAATGTGTTTAGTACAAGCCGCTACTCTATATCGACTTGTTACTACTCTTAGCCTATTACATGACAAAGCCTTCTTTACGCTGCTACAGCTAAGGTGTTCAACTCGTCATGTTTTAAGCTAACGTTCTTCGGAACATGTGTACACTTGAGTACTCCTACTCGTGTACTGTATATCTCTTTTTTGCAGCCACACACTCAATACCAACTCGAGTACTTGGCCAACATAGATGCATACAAGGGATCCAGATAATTGATTTCTTAAAGTTTTCAATTATATTACATAAACACTTGTTTGAGATTACACTGGTTTTCTCTATAGTGTTTCTACTCTACAGGTACATCTAACGGAGATCAATAAACTTGGAGACTGCTTCCGCGATTGGAGAAGTCTGTTGCATCAGCTCGTTGAGTCGATCATCAGTGCAATCTCTAGATCTGCCGTCCATGATGACCGTGAGATCCGCCTCGGCGTAGAAAGACTTGATGAAGCTCAGGACTTGATTTGGGATCGTACAGGCCAGTCTTTGAGCATATTCCAGAATCTTCTTAGGAGTATCCTTCAATCTCTCCACAAGTGGACGAGGCTGCACTCCAGCAACTCTAGGCTCGAACAGATTTGCCACTGGCTCGGCAGCCTCTGTCAAGGCTTTCAACTCTGAGCGTAGGCCTTCGGCTTCTTCAATCTTCTCCTTGAGCAACTGCATGCAACGCAGCAAGTCAGTCCAGCCGGCAATGCGGATATCCATTTCGCGCTCAAGTTCGAAGCACCGCACCTTATAGTCTTCTTTTAGATCCATATGAGCTGCTTCTTCACGGTTGAAGGCTAGCTGCCAGTCCAGCGCCTTGTTCTTGAACTTATCGACTTCTTCCGTCAGCTCTGCAAAGGATCAAGGCTACTTATCAGATGTGGTGCACAAGAGCAAAGTACTCAACAATGATTTCAGAAGGGAGATTACCTTTATTCTTCAGGCGTAAGGATTTGTTCTTACCAACAACTTCGTCCTTCTTCACCATCAGCTTCTGGATTTCGTTGTGGTACCCAGCGGCGTTGGCATCAAGTCTCTCCTGCAGCTTCAGAGACAAGGCTTTTTGTTGCTTCAACTCTTCTCTGAGTTGCGTGACTTCCTCAATGTCAGCTGTGTGTTGCTCCAGTAGGCGAGTCTTGCATTTTGACTGCTTGACTACCTCCTGCAAGGGCAAAAACAACATATGAGTCAGAGACAAGATATCTGTGACTATAAGAACTCTACAAGAGACTACTCGAACTCACCGCAAGGAGCTTCTCTATGCCGCGGAACATCTCAGCATGCGCGTTCAAGTTATCCTCGTCCAGGCAGGAGTCATCATATGGCATCAAGTTCTCTGCAATGGACTGGGTACTCGTGCTAGCTGCAGAGTATCTCGCAGCGCTACGCAGAGGAGTCGGGTCTTCAATCTGTGGCTCATGCGGTACCAAGCGGTTCTCTAGTTGCTCTTCCAGCGCCAGATGTGCATCAACATGATGCACGGGGGCTTCCGCAGCTGGGACTTCTTCGTGGCGCAGCATGGCTTCCGGATCAACTTCCAAGGCTTAATTCACCACGGCCTCGATATCCTCGAGTTGTTGAGACCTGGGCCTGGAAGTTGCCTCCACTGCTGCCTTGACCACGTCACTCCAGAGAATCTGCAATGCTTCAGTAGCTTCAGCTTCTGCGGGTACTTCTTGGCGTTCTGGAAGTACGCCTTCTTGTTGTTCTTGAGGAGTCTGGTCTCCTTCAGCAGCACTTCCAGAAGCGCCCCACTTCACATCAGTGGATTTCCTGCATTAACAAGTTGGTTAGCAAAAGCAGAGTACATAATCATCATAAGTACTCGAGTACTCGTGTACTTACAGGGCAGCACGAGGCACTGAGACTTTCGGTCCCAGCAAGTTGAAGAAAGAAGGTGTTGTCGGCATCTCTGGCACACTTTCCACCGGCAGCACACTTTCTGGAACTTCGGCTTCTTGTTGCTCAGGCGCCATCGTCTCCACGGCTGACGCTGGAACCACCTCGGGTTCTGTTATTCTTGGAGGGCTCCTTGAGAGTACACTAGATGCACTCTCGATAACCTGCACAAGACAAAAAAACAAGCCATTACAGCAAAGAACAAGTACTCAACACACATTGACTACTTACAAGGTTCTCCAACACTTACTGTAATGACGGGGAGGCCTGAGATCTTCTTTACGGCTCGCTTCCCCACCGTCGTCCTCTTCTTCCGCGGCAGCAATGTCACATCATCTGCAAGAGATGATGCTGGTCTTTTCGACGATCCCGCGGCGAGGCCACTAGGGATGGGTGCCCTAGAGTATCCGTAGCGGCTCTTCACTTCAAAACGCTGTTGAAGTGTTAAGCCGTCATCGTCGCTTGAGGAGGCGTCCTCCACCAAGACTTCTTCTCCTTGAGTAGCCTGACTACCCTCGGGGGCTTCAACTTCCGCTCCTGGTGCCTCTTCTTCTGGCGCTTGGAGTGGGTCCTCAGGACGAGGAGGAGGGTCAGATACATACTTTAAGACATCCTCCTGCAAAGCACAAGTCAAATATCAGTAACTCGACTACTTTCAACAAAGTACTTGGGGACTAAGTACTTGAAGACTTACCAGACGAGGAGGGTTGTCTGCACTGAACTCAAGGACAGCTGCAGGAATTCCATGAAGATCTTCTGCAGCCGCTCCATCACAAGATCATCGCTGATCTCTTCAGCAGATAGCCTGGAGCCATCATCCACTCCAGTGTACTCGAACCCAAGATGCTCCCGCTGCATCAAGAGTTGTACCCGCCGCTTCATAAAGCTGAAGGCTACTCGCTCTGCTGTCAAGCCTTGCGCCTTCTTCTGTGCAATCTTCGCCAGCAACTCTGAGATCTGGATGCACTCCTACATCATGGGTTCATCTTTCCAGAGCCGATCGTATACTGGCGCGAACATGCTGGGCTTCGGCAGCTGCGGCGGGGCGTTCTCTATGTAGAACCACTTGTTCTTCCAGTCTTGATTGGAGTCAATCAAGTCGTACTTAAAGTACAACTCCTGTGCCTTCTGGTGCATCTGCACACCGGCTCCACCGACTACAACTAGGAAGTTGGCGTTGGGCTGCGGCTTCAACCGGAAAATCTTCCTAAACAAGGCCCAGTGTGGGCGGATGCCGAGAAAAGCTTCGCAGAAGTGCACGTACACCGCAATCTGGAAGATGCTGTTGGGGTTGAGGTGTACGTGCTCCAACTTGAAGAAGTCGAGGAAGCCGTGGAAGAAATCCGAAGACGGCAGCATCAACCCACGCTCGACGAAGTGCCCAAACATCGGAATTTCATCCGGGCTCTTCTCCATCGGCCACGCATCACCGGCGGCGGAGCTCCAACCAGCAATGGCCTTCTCACGCAACAACCCACCGGCTTCGAGGGCTTGGATATCTTCCTCCCTCATCTTGGACTTCTTCCAAGAGACAGCTTGGCTCGAGGGCTTCGTGATCACCACCGTCTTGTACTTGGGCTCTGGCAACTCATTCTTGCCACGGCCGGATTTCCTCATCTGTCCCTTGGATGGCGCTGGCTTCATCCTTCCTGTCACAAGAGTTTTCTTTCGCATTGACCAGAAGACGGCGAAGGGATGGAGGTGTGCACTCTTAGCAATATGGGCGCTCGAACTCTGCGGCGTCTATGGATGCTAAGGCGTTCTGGATCTAAGGACGAATGGAAGCAATGAAACCCTAAGGGATACCCCTTCGGGTATTTATAAAACCAAAATCCTAACGGTTCGACCTGGTGACCCTTCGTATTCAACAGATTGGTTTCACACAGGCAAATATTCGGCTAAGTTAGAGGACTAAAATCCAAGACCTGCTCGGCTCTATCTCGGGGGCTCGACTACTCGATGGAATTGGATTTCACTCAGCTATAGTTCACTGAATTCAGGCCACTGTTCTACAGTCAGATTGGATCCTTCAAATCGAGAAAGTACTCGACTCAAGGCTCGGGGGCTCCGTGCCACGTGTCCTTCAGTTTTCTTAGGATTTTATGGGATTATTTGACGAAGACTACTGATTGACCCTCAGCTTGAATTGTCAATTCGAACTAAGGCTCGGGGGCTACATCCATGTAGGATGCGATTTTTGCAAATCGCATTCCTATATTATTTTTTCGGATTATCTACGGATTTTTCGGAGTAAGATCAAAGAGTTCAAGATTGACCCTCAGCTTGAATCCTGGATTCGACCTAAGGCTCGGGGGCTACATTCCATATGGAATGCGATTTCAGTAATCGCATTTCCATATGGATCTTTGATGCAAAGATTTCAAGAACGAAGCGGGTATTATTGAAGACCTTCAAGGGAAGTACTCGGGGACGCTTGGGAACAACTCGAGAAGACTTCAAGACTACTCGTGGAGTTAACTGGAGTACCTTTCAGCCTCGTGATGATTCAAGTACTATTGAAGATTGAAACTTGTAGAACTCGGGGACGCTTGGGAACTAGTCGTGGAGACCTTCAAGACTACTTGGACCATTGCACTCGACTACAAAGTACTCGGGGGCTTGTCGACCGGGCATCCCTGGGCCCACCAACACATTGTGGGCCATACCCAGGAGATGAGTTCTTGTACACCTAGACTACTCGACTAGTGGGCCACGGTGCTGGTACCGTGGACCACAAGGCAAGACAAGGCGGACAAGGACTTGTACTAAGACTAGGATAGCTTTCCATACCTTGTATAGGCTACTCCGGGTCCTACTCGAATAGTACCCTTGTACCAATCCGACTTGTAACCCTGCCTCCCGTGGCATATAAGGCGAGGCAGGGACCCCTCTCAATACATACGCAATCAATACAGAGCCACGCAGCATACAGGACGTAGGGTATTACGCACATTGCGGCCCGAACCTGTCTAATTGTGTGCCCCGTGTCTCACCATCGTGTTCCTGATCTCGGTGAGCCCCACCGCACAATCTACTACTTCGGGTACCCCGTCGTAGGCTCGGTGTCTAAAACACTGACAGGGTACTCGGGTTTCGGGTACCCAGTGCCATCTCTACCCCGTAGTCACACACCCACACGTGTACGCAGAACTCTGCTACAAGAACTCAGTGCACGCGCACTAGGGACTTAGGCGCAGAAACCCTCTCCCGACTAGTTTGTAACCCCTACTACAGACGCTTGAGCATAAAGAACACTCCCCCTCGGACTGGACGTAGGGTATTACTCTCCGGAGGTCCGAACCAGTATAATCCCGTGTGTCTCTTGTGCAACCGTGCGGTTTCCGATACGTGTTTGTATAAATTTACTTGCCGACGGTGACAAACCCTGACACTTTGAGTCCATCCCATCTTCTCTGTCAAACTGTTATGATCTACTCCCTCCGTCCACATTTATCTGTCATCATAGAACTGACCCGGTAACCAAAACAATGATCAAAAGACCCTAAACCCGTACGCTGTCACCTGACACCCCACCGCGGATGGATGGATGGGGAAAAGTTAGTTGACTGTGTGACTGCATGAGTTGAGAAACTGAGGAAGCGTACAGCTAGAGGCTAGGTAGGCCGTAGGTGGCGACAATCATTTGGGGACACTCCGTTGTAGCTTCAACGACAGATAAATAGGGACGGAGGGAGTAGATAGCAAATCAAGCACAGCAAGTTGAGCTCGGCGGTGCCATCTCGGAGGAGGAACAAGAGGAGAATCAAGGAAAAACAAGAGGATAATTTGGTTAAATCATTTCATCATTTCATCAATATATATCCTCCTGAGGCAACAACACGTTGATACATATAGGTTTCACATGGGCCAAGGCCGACACGAACTAGGCTTGCAAGTCTGGTTGGTCAGCCCACTAATTACTTCAGTGACCAGCCCATGGGTGCAGGTAATGACACGAAATTCCTCCGTGCAAGGTGGATGATGCTCTCAAGGGGTTCTCCTGCGTAATATGATAGCAGTGTGATTTGCTTTGCGCAGGTTTGCACGTCTCATCGGAACCAGCGAGCCCAACCTAACTGACTGTTCACATCATCCACCCGTGTACTGGGCTGACTTAAAGCATGTCATAGGCATATAATTTCACCTCTATTTCCGAGACTTCGCACTCTCATTAGACCTCACCCTCAACCTCCAGCCACTTATGGTGGCAAGTGGCCAACACTACTTGAGTCCTTGGCACCATCCCGCATTTCACCACTCCTTTTCCTCTTGGTACCTAGCAACTGAAAGTGGTGAGATAGCTAGCTGCTGTATATATGGACATGACCAGCAAAGAAGCTTGTTCAACCGTAGCCTTGTAGGCATATACTCGTGTATATATGTATTGTAGGTGTACAAGTAACTTCCACGAGTCGTCCAACAATTCAATGGTTCACCAAATATTGGCATACTCAGACTCTTAGTGCGCATTTGTCAGGTTGGTGCATGTTTGCACATGATCTATTGACAGCTTGCAAAATGTAAGTTGCGTACGGTACAGTGAATCTTAATTTGATTTGAATAGCTAATTGTTGAGTATGCGCTTGGGCAGCTGCTGGTCAGTTCCAGTGAAAGTTGAGGGTTTTTCATTTTTTTTAACAAAAAGTAGGAATGCAACATGATCAGAATAAATTTCCTGCACTGTGATTCCCCTATTAAACGTAGGGAACTTTTTTGTTTCCAGTAAGATTCCTGCACTTTGTGAACATGCCCTAAATTAACATGTCCCAAGTCTTGAATACAATATTTGTTGTAAAAACACAATTCATAATTAATTTGTTTTTTTACTCAAGGCCTTCAAATATAACTTAATTATTGCTCCAATTTATAAATGTATCTTCACCCTTCAAGTATAACTTCATAATTCATGTGTCAATCTAAGTATGCTCTAGTTTATAAATGTCCCTTCGTCCTTTTCTTTCTAAGTATGCTCTAGTTTATAAAAGTAGTTTCTCACTCTCTGAAGTGATTCTCCATCTAGATTTTTAAAATTGATGTTAGAGAATCAAAGAAAATCACTTTCAGCCAACAAAAATCCAGAGAATCAGCTCTTCTAGAAAATCAGAATCAGATGGAGATTGACCAAACAGACTCTAAACAAGAAGGCAGTACTTTTACAACCTACTTGGCCGAAGAGGGGAAAGGAAAGTACAGTGCATGTCCATTTCTTGCTCATGACGATTTTCTGCACGCTCCTTCTAATTCTAAACGAGGTTGGTTACGGTGCTTGAGAGGAACCGGGAGGAACCGATTGTTTTGACGGAACGTGATGGAACCTGCCGAGGGGTAGTTTTGGAACATAGTATTCTGGCTCCAAGCACGGCAAAATAGATCGGGAAAAAAACCACCGCTAGGAGGTCAGACACCATCACCCGACCGCTTCGCCTCATCACGCTCGCTAGCTGCGGAGGATTGCGCCGCCGTCAGCCGTCCGCCCCACCTCATCCATGCCAGTCTCATCCAGGCTATTTGATTCTTTTGTGTGAAAAGAAATAGTGAAGTTGTAAATAAATAGTGCTGAAATAGTGTTTCTTGTGAGAGAAGATGTGATGGATGTGATAAGTAAATAGTGCTTTTCACTATTCATTTGTGACGAAAAGAACAGACCCTCAGCGAAATCTACATGTTTCAAGCGTAATGTCGAGCCTTTGATGTGTTGCGCAGAGACGTGCTCTCTGTTCCATCACGAAAGCAGCGGTTGTGTTCGTGGGGGAGAAAGGATCAGCGGAGTTCCCGGACCCCCACTTGCAGCTTATTGTTGAACTATGTAATCCAAATCGATCCCAAGAACACTGAAGAAATGGAATTCTGGGACGGCAACAACGAAACATAGCGCAAATGGCACGGAGCAGTCCTCCGAAGAAGCAAGCCGTGGTGCACATGTGTCCGGACTTCAAGTGCAGCCCGCCCGTCACCTCGTCGGAGGCGCTCCGCGAGCTGCTGAAAAAGACACTGGCTGCTGCTGCGCTGCAGTTCTTCCGGAGGAAAGAGTAGCCAACATCAATATTAAACTTCTTCATGAAACTCGAGTGCAATACTGCAATGAGCTTATCTTTCACTTGCTGGCGCATGTCGTCATCTCTCTGCACCTTGACGGAGAGGACGGTGCCGTGGGGTCTGAAGAGAGCTGGAGCAGGTCCTCAACGTCACAGCGGCGCAGAAGGAGAAGGTTGCACACCAAGACGGTGGCGGAGCCAAAAAAAATAATAGCTGGGGCGACTTTTAGAGGTAAAACTATAAAGTGGATAGACAACACAAGCGCGCCATATACATTGCAAAATACAAAGTAAAAAAAATGAACATGCTGATCCAGTTATAATTAGATAAAGTGAAATGTAAATAAAAGAAAACGAAAAAATGAGCCAACGTCATTGGGTCGGTAGCTGTTATGATTTGCAAGCATCTACAAGCCTTCAGAAATAAAACCTTCAGCACTCAGTTAGCTGGTGTTGATATGATTTTATAACAGATAGTGCTGCTGTTTTCTGTGGTCTAAACGGCGATGTTGGTCGGCCCATGAAGAAAGGAAGAAGTGCGCGGTGTGTCTGGTCTGGGCCTTCAAGTGCGATCAAACTAGTCCTGCTGGCTGATGATGGGGTTGAGCGCATGCCTGCTAGCACGGACAGAGGGGACGGCAACACACAGAAATTCGACAGGAGCAGAAAAAGGAATTCCAGATGACCATGTTGCCACTGCCACGCCGGTAGCTGGGGCGGCTGCCCCAGCTCGCCCCAACGTGCCTCCGCCACTGCACCAAGAGCTCCCGTGGGCGCGGCCAATGCCGCGTCCAGCCTCGCAGGTCCTCGTCGGCGCCGGCGCTCAGGTCCTCCCCGCGAGCCGCGTCACGTCCAGCCTCTCGCAGGTCCTCGTCGGCGCCCACGACCAGTTCCTCCCCCTGCGAGCCGCGTCGTTGCCGTGCTGCCCACTCCTACGCGTTCTCCGATGAGTCCGCGTCCGTCACCTGGGGGCGCTGTTTGTCCTCCGACGTCTCTGTCCTGGACTCGACGACACAGCTCGACGGGTGGCGAAGGGGAGCGATGCGGCAACGCCGGCAGTAGCCCTGGAGGAGGATGAGCGTGTATAGCAGCTCCGGTGAGGGCGATGCGGCGGCGGCGCCGTGAGTCGCCGCCTGAACCTTACTGACGGACATTGGCCAACGTGTGAAAAATACAAAAATACCCTTTACTTTATTTTTGGGATTAGTTCCTGGCCCACAAATATTTAGTTCCGGTCTACAATTTTGATTTCTTGTAACAGGTTCCTCCTATTTTTAAACCATCCGATCTGGAGCGATAGACGGCTCCTAAAATACTCAAGCATTGGAGAAACTATATATTCATCTGAATTGAGTTTTTTTTAAGAAATGATCGTGCCAATGGCACACTAACACCACCTACCTAGTGCTAGAGCAGAGATGCACAAATGTCTTTCCTCGTGCCAGACCAATGTTATAGAGAACTGCCGCACCAAGAAGCATGTTCGCTGGGTCTCATAGTCAACTATTGTGCATTGCACAGTACCTCCCATGCATATGGTAGCCCTGGGATTCAACCTTCGATTTCCGATGCCTCACATTTGTAGTGTATTTCATTCTAACACCTCTCGTACCACCTAACATCCTCTAAATGGTTCATCATACTACCAAAAGTGGCAAGCTAGGTACTGTGGAAGTGGCGAAGAAGAAGCCATATATTGAGGCACCGCATAGCACATAGATAGCCATATGTGTGAACAGTGAGAGAGATAAGTGGTCCATGACCATGACTAAATGGTTCATCACACAACTAAAAGGCTATTTATATCTTGATGAGATCTAAAGGGGTTCCCTCGAATTGCATTCCCTAAAAGCTAAAGCTTCCATTGAAAATAAAGATATTTTTGTGGTATCATAGGAAAGGGGTAATATTAACTAAAGATAATCTGGTGAAACGAAGATGGAAGGAGTGCACAAAATGTTGCTTCATTTTGTAACTCAGAAGAGAGTATTCAGCACCTGTTTTTTTATTGCCATTTGCAATTTGGCCCGATGTCTTTGGAATTTAGTGCATATTTCATTTGGGATTTGTTCACCTTCTAGTGTGCAGGATCTGTTTGAGTCATGGGTCAAAAGTTTCCACAAGAAACTGAGAAACATGATTTTGTTGTGGCAGCCGCCTTGTGTTGGACTGCATGGTTAAGTAAGAATGATATTATTTTCAAACAATGCAGTCATAATTCTTGTCTGCAGGTCATCTTCAGATGGACATTTTGGATCAGGAACTGGGCACAACTATCTAAAGTGGAACTGAATAGCAGATCTCACTCTCTGACCCTCAATGCAACCACCTCAAGCCATTTGATCGTTGTGACATCCAAGCATTCTGTGTCACCCTCCTGCATTTTCACTTCTCTCGGTACCTGGCAACTGAAAGTGGTGAGCCGCTTTATAAATTAAACATGACCAACACACATAATGACATAAGTATATTCAACCATAGCATTGTGCGCATAAATGGAGGTGCAGGACTGCCACGAGATATTATCCAATAATTCAATGGTTCACCTAATAATTAACACTTTTTTCAAGTACGTACATATGCTCGATAGCCGTGTTCGATAAGTTGATGTTCACTAATTGACTATCGAGAGAGCTTGCAAAATGTTGGATATGGGATTCGCTGAATCGTGATTCAAATTAATTAATTAATTAACATTGCGCTTGGGACATCTGATGCCTGATGGGGATTATTTTTTCATCAACTCCTCTGAAAGATTAGCTTTTTCTAATCTAATAAAAAACAAGAAAGAAAATCATACATGTTACGAAGGTCTCCGTTTGAACACTGGATTTTTTTTCTTGGTAAAAAAGAGCACCTCTTCCTGCGGCACTATCAGAAAGAAACCACGAGTTGATCTGCTTGATCCCTTATTGAGCACTGTATTGCTTTGCTCATCAAGGGTATCAAGGGAGGCCATAAGTTTGGATGCGCAACCTGATGCTATCGGCATTTGTGTAGGTAAGAATTAGCTTGCTACCTGAAGAGAACTGAATCTGCTCGCCCGACCTAGCAAGGGATCTCATTGCCCGCTCTAGCATGAGAGGTTAAGGAGAGATGAACCTAGCTCGGAAACCAAGCAGGCTCTCAGAACATAGCACAGTACCTCTCACCGTAACCGCACATTGCAGGGAGCGGAACGGATCTTCACTGCCCCTCTCCTCCTTTCGTTTCCGACGCGTCGCATTCACAGTGTAATTCAACCTTAGCTTTAATCCTATTGTGTCACCTAGTAATCTCGCCAAACTCTGGAACTTTCTGCATTTTCCCTACACGGTTGCAATTACAAAGTGGCAAGGTACTCTGAACGTGGAAAAGAAAAGCACAAATATTCATCTCGTGATATGTGACATTACGGATAGTTGTGAAGGCTATTTATATTTGTGATCGAGTGCCCGGCCGGGCTAGCAGCTGACATCTTGATCCTTTGCACATGCTTGGGGTACTATAAGATGCAGGCATAGCTCATGGTACGGTGTATCTTGAATTCGCGATCTGAACTTAGCGTGTTCGTTTGGCTTATCCAGCATCAACCAATACTACTTTTCTCTCGGTCATAACTTAGGTAAGGTTTCACAATTCCCTTTTGGTAATTGAAATTTATTTGTTTCTGAACTGTGCTATTCAGGTGTTTTGATTCCTTTTAAAATTGTGCCCCTTACAAAAAAGGAACCTCATCTGATCTCTTTGTTACTCATGTCCAGTAGCTTCTGGAACACCCAACATTGTTTTACAAAAATATACAGTAGCAACTTTTATGCCTGAGATGCTGACATATAAAAAGGACTTAATATTTGAAGACTAAATTATTTATGCTTTCCTTTTCACGGTGAATGGAATGTCACTGTCTAAAGAACATATACAAGTTTATTCGTTTGACCCACCATTGGTTTAGAATGGAAAATATGACATTCACGCGTAAGAGACGCTTGGCGTAAAAACAATGTTATTATCAAAAGACTACTAAGAGCAACTCCAACAGTTTCTCTAAAAATCACTAGCTAAAATCTTGATTTAGCTAATATGTAAAATGAAATAGCTAGCAAAAAGTTAATGAAATCCAACAGACTAGCTAAAATTTACTCTCCTTATGCTGACGCGTGGGACCCATCCATTATCTCTCCCCCTCCACCTTAGCCTCTCCACTCTGTCTCCCCCCACCTCCTCCACCGGTGCCGCCCCAGCTCCTCCTCCCCCCAATGGCGACAAGCAGAACCTCAATCTTAAAATCGTCAAGTATACAACATCCTCTGATGAGCTCTGAATTTTTGTGTTCTGCTTACACGTACAAGTACAACAACTCATCAATCGTTTGCGTGCATGCAAGATGGTGCTTCGGGAGACTGGCTGGTGCACCTGGGAACCGGACCCCGAGCTGATCAGCAGCTTCCCCAGGTCGCTCTTCACCGGAGGCTTCGCGGAGAAAGCCCGGCGGCGGGGGATGTGGCGGCGTTCGTCAGCAACATCCAGCTCGTCGGCGAGGTCGGCCAGGACGGGCGTGCTTCACCGGTGACGCGGGACGTGCCAAGCTGGAGAGCAAGCCGGACGCCTACGCCGCGAGCCCCATCGCGTGCTCCGCCTCGCGCTATCTCAGACGGCCGGCCGCGTGCACCTCCGCCAATCCACCGTCGCACGCTGTCTGGGAGTGCCGGCCCACGCGCTGCAGTTCCTCTACAGCGGCCAGGCTTCCGTGGAGGCGCCCAAGTGCGGGCCGCTCCCAGGCTGTGGCGCCGCCGTCGACCTCGCCGCTGCGCGCTCCTTTGGCGTCGAGCAGCTCCCGCTCTCGGTCCAGATGTGGGATCTTCCTCCTCCTCCGGCACGGGCGGCCGACGCCTCCTCCGCGGGGCATCCCCGTGCGGGCGACGGACGCGTCCTCCCCGAGTTCGCGGCAGCCCGGCGCGGCTCCACCACCTCCCCACGAGCGTGGGCGGCCAGTGCGTCTTCCTAGCGGCCGACGACGTCCTCCTCCTCCAGACCTCCACCTTCAACTCCCGCCGCGCCTCCTCCACCTCCGCGTAGCACGGGCGGCCGACGCGTATTCCTCGGCTGCCCCGCGCGGCCGGCCGGCGCGTCTCCTCGGCATCCCAGTGGTGTCGTCCTCCACCTTCCCGCGACGCAGCACGGCACGGCGTGGGACCACACGCGCGGGAGGCTGCGGATTGCGAGCGGGTTCGCTCGCGAAAAATGGCCAGTGGGAGGCGGGGGATTGCGAGCCGGATGGATTAGCTTATCAGATGAAGAGGTTGTTGGATTGCATTTTTTTCTTAATTTTTCATATTTTAGCTAACAAGATAGATTTAACTAGTCTCTTGGAGTTGCTCTAATAGCTTCTGCTTTTTTTACATCACCTAGCAAGCCGATGCCGGGAGAACAGAACATATAGTTCTGGCTGCATGCAGTGGGGACAAATTAGGCCGAGATGCCCAAGATTTGGTGCAGCCGCCAGTCATGCTGATCCCTAATCCCTTCCACTCCATCTTCTCTGTCAAATTATCATGACCTACTGTAGTAGATAGCTACCTGGGCGTCACGTACGGCAAATCAAGCTACGCGGTGCCACCTCGGATGAGGAACAAGAGAAGGAAGGAAAAAAACAGGAGGATAATTTGGTTAATTCATTTCATCATGTTCGTCTTATCTGAGCTCGGTTTATTTCCTCTCACACAACACTATTTAATTTATCAGCCGAATATTATTCTTCGTACCAGCCGAACAGACTGTAACACATAGGTTCAACACATGACACGTGGGCCAAGGCCGACACGAAGTAGGCTCGCAAGCCCAGTTACTCATCACAGTACCATTTACTTCAGCCACCGGCCCATGGGTGCAGGTCATGACACCGTCCGTCCTCTGTGCAAGGTGGATGAATGCTCTCAAGTCTCAAGGACAAGCACGGTTCTCTCCCGCGTGATATGATTGTAATGTGATTTGCATCGCGTTGAGTTGCACGTCGCATCGGTATCACAACCGTCTTAGAAATCACCAACGAGCCCAACCTAACTGATGGTGTTCACGTCATCCACCCGTCACCCGTGCATTGGGCTGACTTGAAGCATGTCAGCGCATGATAGCTTCACCTCTATTTCCGATACCTCGCACTCGCATTAGACCTCACTCTCAACCTTCCAGCCACTAATGGTGGCAACAACGATACATGAGTCGGCACCATCCCGCGTTTCACCACTCCTTAATTTTCCTTTGGGTACCTAGCAACTGAAAGTGGTGGTGAGCTGCTATATATATGGACATGACCAGCAAAGAAGCTTTTGTTCAACCATAATTCAATGGTTCACCAAATATTGGTCTTGTTTGGATTCATGAGCTAGAGTTAGTTTTAGCTAGTTGGAGCTCAACTAGCCACAAAGTATCCAAACATGAGAGCTAGATTGGGCTAGTTTGCATCTAACCCACCCCAAAAAACTATCCCACCCATGAGGTGCTTATTGGAACTAGTTCATGTTGAGTCCACCAAAAAGTAACTTTTCTCTCTCCCTCCACCCACACCTAATGATTGAAAAAGTACATTTAATGTCATTCTAACCGTTCCATCCAAACATCTCTAGAATTAGAGTTAGTTTAAAGCTAGAGCTAGAGTTAGAAACTAACTCTAACCCTGTTAGAGTATCAAACAGGGCCATTGGCATACTCAGACACGTACTCTTAGCATTTCTGCATTTGTCAGGTTGGTGCATGTTTGCACATGATCTATTGACAGCTTGCAAAATGTAAGTTGCATACACCGTACGGCGAATCATAATTTGAATTGAGCAACTATAATTGAGTGTGCGCGTGGGCAGCTGGTCACAGTTCCACTGGAAGTTGAGGGTTTTTCATATTTTTTAAAAAGTAGGAATGCAACATGATCAGAATAAATTTCATGCGCTGTGATTCCCCTGTTAAACGTAGGGAACTTTTTTGTTTCCAGTAATAAGATTCCTGCACTTTGTAAACAGGCCCTAAATTAACATGCCCCAAGTCTTGAATACAATATTTGTCGTAAAAAACCACGCTTCATAATTCATTTGTTTTTTACTCAAGGCCTTCGAAAATAACTTAATGTTGCCCCAAGTTTATAAAAGTCTCTTATTTTTTCTCTTCCTCTGCCATCCATCTGGTTCCTACAATCATGTAGCAATCTCGCATTCCTTCCTTCGGAATTATGGGAGGATGAAGAAAACTCAGTTGCTCAGGAGACCTAGGCACCAATAATGATCTGAATGAAAAAGACTAGCCCAATTTTTCTCAATAGTAATAGGAACAAATTACATGTCTACGATTTTGCCCGTGCATTGATTGCACCGTTTATATTAGAGCCGAGCAAAAACATCTGAAGCCCTTCCACAGCGATAGGTGGTATAAACTTCTCTCTCTACCAAAGGATGTGAAATAGGGTTGGGCACGGGACATGAATATTATTCCACAACTCAAATCACGATGCCTCTCAATCCTTATCTATTCAGGGTGCTGAACTGCTGATTATTTTCGATGTTTCGATGTTTCCCTGACCCTCCAAGGCTCCAACCCCTTACATATTTGGTGTGCATTTGTTATGTTTATGTACCGCCTATGTTATGTACTCCACACTTGGGAGAGCTTGTAGAACGCCAGGACTTGGTCCTCATGACCGGCAACGTCTTGTAACTGAATCACCGGGTCCAACGGATCCCTGATGTACTCCTAGACTTTAGGCAGTTAGTTACCACGATGGCCTGCGGCCGCCCTGTATATGTACTCGAGTCTGTACAGCAATGGAGCTTGAGCTTTTCCTGCAATTGATAATCTACATGGTATCAAGAGACTCCACGATCTAAATCCACCTTCCGCTACCCTCTTCTTTCTTCGTTTCGATGTCTTCTTCTGGTTCTAGCTCCACAAATCCCTTTGCTGCTCCTCTTCCAGCAGCGCCGTCGGCCGCCGCCATTGCCAAGATCACCATCAAGGCCCATGTTCCTGTGGTGCTCGACATGGATGCGTCGAACTTCCGTCAGTGGCGCACGTTCTTCGATCTCACTTTCAAGAAGTTCGGCCTCACCAATCACATCGACGGCTCCCTGGACGCCATCCTGATGCAGGACGAAGTCGAGTGGCTGCAGATCGACTCCTGCATCGCGTCGTGGCTCTACACGACGGTGTCCTCCGACATCATGGACGCCGTCTATCGACCTCAACAGTCTGCGTTCTCCGTCTGGTCCGGCATCCTCGGCCTCTTCCTCGACAACAGCCTGCAGCGCGCCGTGCTCGCGCAGCAGGAGTTCCACAGCCTGTACCAAGGCGACATGTCCATCACCGAGTACACCGGCAAGATGAAGCGCCTCGCCGACACTCTCTATGACGTCGGCGCCGCCGTCACAGATCAGGCTCTCGTCGTCAACGTCCTCCGCGGCCTCAACGCGGATTTCAGTTCGGCCATCACCTACCTCAGCGGCAAGGACCCTACCCCGTCCTTCCTGTACACGCGCTCCTACCTCCTTCAGGAGGAGAGCCGAAAGCGCCACACCCGCAAGATGGAGGCTGCAACCGCTCTCCTAGCTGCTGGCTCAGCCTCTTCCAAGCCCGGCAACTCCACCGCCACCACTCCCCCTGCTGGCACCGGTGGTGGGGATCGCCGCAAGAAGGGGAAGAAATCTGATGGGCGCGCCCGTTCCGGCGCCGGTGATGCTCAGCGCCAGCCTGCGCTGCCACCGCCGGCCGGCGCGACGCAGTGGGGGCAATCCTACAACCCTTGGACGGGAGTTGTACAGGCGTGGCCAATCCAGCAGTGGCGACCTCCGACGACGGGCGTTCTGGGTCCGCGCCCTGGTGTCGCGCCGCCCCACGCTCTGACGGCGTACTCCACGCCGGGCCTCGGACATCAGGACACCAACCCCTTCATCGCCCATTCACCTCAACCTCCAGTCGCCCTCCTCCACGCTCTTCAGGGTGCGCCAGCTCAGGCGCCTCAGACCGGCGGCGGGGACTGGTTCCTTGATACCGGTGCGACTTCTCACATGGCGTCCAACCCTGGTATACTCTCCACACACACCTCTTCCTCCTCTCCTGCTCAGATCGTTGTTGGCAACGGGGCGCCTATCGCTGTCCACTCCACCGGCCAGGCCTCCCTCCCTACTCCTTCCTCTCCCCTTCTTCTCAACAATGTTATGATTTCTCCTCATTTGATCAAGAATTTAATTTCTGTCCGTGCTCTCACTCGTGATAATTCCGTTTCCGTCGAATTTGACCCCTTTGGTTTTTCAATCAAGGATCTACGCACGAAAACGGTTCTTCTCCGATGTGATTCGACCGGCGACCTCTATCCACTGCGCTCGCCGGCTTCACCTTCTCCAGCGCATGGTCTTCACCACAATCTCCATGCCTCCCTCAACACCGAGCTGTGGCACTCCAGGCTTGGACATCCTGGAGACACTACCCTCCGGCGCATTTTGAATTCATTTGGATTTTCCTGTAGCAAATCCGACAAACACACATGCAATGTCTGTCGCCTTGGCAAGCATGTGCGTTTGCCCTTTACTGAATCAAATAACATTAGCTCATTTCCCTTTCAATTGTTGCATTGCGATTTATGGACGTCTCCAATTGCAAGCAATTCTGGTTTCCAGTTTTACTTAGTAATACTTGATGATTACTCTCACTTTGCATGGACGTTTCCTCTACGCCATAAATCAGATGTTCTCCCCACACTCATTTCATTCCATGCCTTCGTTCGCACTCAATTCCGCTGCGACATCCAGTGCTTTCAGACTGATAATGGCAGGGAGTTCGACAATTCTGCTGCGCGCGTGTTCTTTACCACTCACGGTATTGCCTTCCGTCTTACCTACCCTTACACATCGCAGCAAAATGGCCGAGCTGAGCGCATCCTACGCACCATCAACGATAGCCTTCGTGCTCTCTTGTTTCATGCATCGTTGCCTCTGTCCTTTTGGCCTGACGCTCTGTCCACGGCGACATATCTGCTCAATAGACGACCTTGTCGCCGCCGTGACAATCGCACACCCTATGAACTTCTATACGGTGTTGTTCCCTCCTATGATCATCTCCGGGTATTTGGTTGTCGATGCTATCCTAACACTGCCGCAACAGCGCCGCATAAACTCGCTCCACGGTCTGTCGCGTGCGTTTTCCTTGGGTATCCTGCTGAGCAACGAGGCTACCGGTGCTATGATCCGTCCAGCCATCGCGTCATCACCTCGCGCCATGTTTACTTCGACGAGGACGTGTTTCCATTTGCGCAGGTCTCGCCATCATCGACAGGGCAGCGCTACTCGCCGTCCGCGACGCTTCAAGCACCGCCGCCAGCCGCTCCGCCGCGTCGCGTCAGCACACCATCCGCATCGACGTCCCCGACACTGCAGGAACTTATCCCGGAAAACGCGCCATGCCAAGCACGCACACCGCGCCCTGTCACTCGTCATGCCGTGCATCGCGCGGCCGCGCCAACTGCCACACCGAGTCAACACCACTCTACGCCGCGAACGCCGCCAGTCAGTTCCCCAGGTGCCGCTGCCTCCGAACATTCCTCGGCCGCCCCAACACCCACGCCTGTCCCTGCTGCACCGCAGTCACCTCAACTGGATGCCGCTCCTCGCCTACGCCATCACATGACCACACGTGCGCGCGCCGGTGTCATGCAACCCAACCCCCGCTACGCCCATGTCGCCGCCACGACACCATCTGCGCCACCAACCTCTACTACCGACGCCGGATCTCCCTCTGCACCGCCCACTTCAGTTCATGCTGCTCTTCGTGACCCTGAATGGTGCCAGGCCATGCAGGACGAGTATGATGCTCTACTGGGCAACGGCACTTGGGTCCTTGTCCCTCGTCCTCCCGGCGTTCACGTCATCACTGGCAAATGGATTTTCAAGAACAAACTCAATCCTGATGGCTCCCTTGAATGGCTCAAGGCACGGTGGGTTGTTCGGGGGGACACTCAGCGTGCTGGCGTCGACTTCCACCAAACGTTCTCTCCCGTCGTCAAGCCGGCGACCATCCGCACTGTCCTGCATCTCGCGGCATCTCGTCACTGGCCTGTGCACCAGCTCGACGTGAAGAACGCGTTCCTGCACGGCGAGCTCGCCGAACGCGTGTACTGTCGCCAACCAGCCGGCTTCGTCGACCCGGCACACCCGGAACACGTCTGCCTCCTCGTCAAGTCTCTATACGGACTCAAACAAGCGCCGCGCGCATGGTTCGATCGGCTCCGAACGTATCTGCTGCAGATCGGATTCCACGCCACTGGCTCTGACGCCTCCCTGTTCGTCTTCAGTCACGACGGCGCAATTGCGTATCTCGTCGTGTACGTGGATGACATCATCCTCACAGCCTCTACACCGGACCTCCTCAGTCGCGTTGTCAACAAACTGAGCAGCGAGTTTGCCATCAAGGACCTCGGCGACCTGCGTTTCTTCCTCGGTGTGCAAGTATCCAGACACACTAGCGGCTTCTTCCTCAACCAAGCACAGTACGCCGAGGATGTGCTAGAGCGTGCCGGGATGATGAACTGCAAGCCGGCGTCCACTCCGGCGGACACGAAATCCAAGCTCTCCATCAACGATGGCATGGCGCTCTCAGACAAGGACGCCTCCTTCTACCGGAGCATCGCCGGCGCGTTGCAGTACTTAACTCTGACTCGCCCCGATGTCGCGTACGCCGTCAACCAAGCTTGTTTGTACATGCATGCCCCGCGTGATGTGCACTGGAACCTGGTGAAACGCATCCTGCGTTACCTGCGAGGCACACTGAACCAAGGGCTCACCATATCGGCTTCATCAACAAACCAACTGACCGCCTACTCCGACGCCGATTGGGCAGGCTGTCCAGATACCAGGCGCTCAACCTCAGGCTACTGCGTGTTCCTCGGCGACTCCCTTGTATCCTGGTCCTCAAAGCGGCAGACAACAGTTTCTAGGTCCAGCGCGGAGGCCGAGTACAGAGGCGTCGCTCACGCGGCGGCAGAATGCTGCTGGCTAAGAAACCTTCTCAGCGAGCTGCTCGTGGATGTGCCCAAAGCCACAATCATCTACTGCGACAACATCTCGGCGGTCTACCTATCGGAGAATCCGGTTCATCATCGCCGCACAAAACATGTTGAACTTGACATTCATTTTGTGCGTGAGAAGGTTGCCATTGGACAACTTCGAGTTCTTCAGGTACCGAGCTCTCAGCAGTATGCAGATATCATGACTAAGGGCTTGCCTACGGCATTGCTTGAGGAGTTCAAATCCAGTCTTTGCATTCGATCAGGAGATGCTGCAACTGCAGGGGGGTGTAGAACGCCAGGACTTGGTCCTCATGACCGGCAACGTCTTGTAACTGAATCACCGGGTCCAACGGATCCCTGATGTACTCCTAGACTTTAGGCAGTTAGTTACCACGATGGCCTGCGGCCGCCCTGTATATGTACTCGAGTCTGTACAGCAATGGAGCTTGAGCTTTTCCTGCAATTGATAATCTACATAGCTCTTACATGCAGTACATATGGGCAAATTGTCTATAGACCTACCAAATTTATGAATGTAAATCATGTCGAACTGAAAAAGACTGCCTTTGTTATTTACCCACGTGTACATAGCTGCATATACTTATACTAGATAATAGTGTTTTATAAAGAAAAAAAAGTGAAACAAGCATGCAGTACTTGGGGTGGGTGAAACCTACTTGGTCGAAGAGGAGGAAAGAAAATACAGTGCCGGTCCATTTCTTCATCGTGACGGTTTCTTCCACTACTCCTTTGATTCATTCCAAACATTATTTATATTCATCTGAACTGGGATTTTTCACAAGGATATGACCATGCCAATGGGCAATGGAAAACTAAACTACCTAGTATGCCAGTTGCCACAGCAAAAAGGCGCAAAGGTCCTTTACAAGGCATCGCTCTACGAACCTCTGGTTAACAAATCATACTAAAATCGTAAGAACATTCACCGCACTAAGCCTCAAAGCTAACTACTGAACACCGCAGTACACAGCCCTCGAGCGGATCTTGAAACCCCTGATTCGCCTTCGATATCCGATGCCTCACATTCGTAGTGTATTTCACTCATAAACCTCTCTTGTGCCACCTGGAATCTTCATCAAACTCCAGAACCTCTCCATTTTCTCAACATTTTTGACAATTGAAATCCGGATGCGGAGAAGAAAGAATAATCCATATATTCAGGCATGTCATTTAGGTAGTCATATGGGAGAAGTGAGAAAGGTAAGTGTTATATATATGACTAAATGGTTCACTCAACCAAAAAGCTATTTATCTTGCAATGAGGGGTGCCCTAGCTATTGAGTGTCAGCTGACACTTCAATCTTTTGCACATGTTCTCGTTCGGGACCAGCAGAAAATAGGCATAGCTAGCTCCGGGTGTATCTCTTTTTTTTTATCTCACATTCATATTTGAACTATGTTGCTGTTTGTTTGGACTTTGCATGTGCCTACCCTGCCATATGGTTGGCTCGCCAAATAATTGGTGTAGGAATTTGTCGCCCACGACGCCATCTTTTGGCGTGATGAAATCACACTGCAAGTTTTTGAAAGTGATGAAATCACACTGCAAGTTTTTGAATACTAATTAGTAGTACTAAACATGAATTAATGACAAAACTCATTTCAAAACTCTCCTATTTTTTCGAGACGAATCTAACAAGACTGATTATGTTATGATTAGACAACCACTACTAAAAAAACAACATTTGGTCCTGGACAACATTTCACATTAGTACCAGTTTTTTTGCACCCGGTACTAATGTGCGCATTAGTACCGGGTGGGCAGGGGGCCCTTCTAGCAACACATTAGTACGGGGTCGGAGTTGGACCCGGTACTAATGTGACACATTAGTAACGGGTGGTGTCTAGGCCCGGTACTAATTTGTGGCGAACACACTAGTACCGGGCCTAGACATCACCCGGTACTAATGTGAGGCACATTAATACCGGGTAAAATGTTACCTCGGTACTAAAAGAAAACCCTGTCAGGTGCGTCGTTTCCCCCCACCCCCACCCATCTACTAGCAGATATTTAACTAAGTCTCTTGCCTCCTCATTCTCTCGTCTCTCTTTCCTAGCTGCAGATCCATTTTCTCTCCTCATCTCACTTCTCTCCCTCTTTGGTCTCTGCAGATCCAGCCGGTAGGGGACGCCGGGGTGCTGGCCGCCGCCGCCGGCCTGGGGCGCACGGCCACGACGCTCGGGCGCGCTCACGCGCGCGGAGGCCGCAGGCCGCCGCCGTGGAGAGGCCACGGCGCGCAAGCGCGGAGGCCGCGGGCCGCTGGCCGCCGGCACCGAAGCCGCCGCGGAGGGGCCGGCCGCGGGCGCGGGGCGCCGGCGCGGAGGGGCCACGGCGGACGGTTCGTGCGGGCGGGCACGATGGGATCTAGGTCTTGTTCTTGGGAATTATTCTTCTTGTGAATTTTGTTCCCGTGAATATGTTTGTGATGTAATTTTTGTGCGATTGTGATGTGATTTTTGTGAGATTGTGTTTGTGAATGTGATTCTGTTGATTGAATCTTGAGAATGTGAATCTGAATTTTGAGAATGTGATTCTGTTATTGAATCTTGTTGATGGAGAAAAAAATAAAAAAGGAAGAAAGAAAAAAGAAAAGAAAAAAAGAAAAGAAAACAGAGAGTGGCAGATGGAGGGAGAGGGCGACGGACTTCAACGGAGAAAACACATTAGTACCGGGTATATCGAACTGGTACTAATACCGCCTGGCTAGTACACCAAAACCGATACTAATAGGGATTTCGACCCGGTACTAAAGTTTTTCTAGTAGTGAACGTTATGCTATAGTAAACAATATCTAATGACGGATTAATTAATCTTAATGAATTCATCTCGCATTTTTCTGTACATCCGTGTAATTAGTTTTATAACTAGTCTACATTTAATACTTCTAATAAACCTTGAAAGAGGATCGTAAAAATTTCTTCAAAAATTTCACCGAACTAAACGGAGCCCGGCAAGTCAAAAGTTGGCTGATTGGCTACCATCAAAGCGGCCACGCACATTTGTAAGGCGTCTGAGGAGTGAGCACACCAATATAAACGGCTCCAAATTATTTGAAGCCATAACTTCGATAAGATCTCACGATGCCTTCGGTAATTTGGATTGTTTTCTAAAGTTTATCTATATCTATATAAACTATATAATTGGTACCCACTAACGATTTCTTTTGCTTCTCAACACGCCATATCATAACTCACTACACGTCATGTCACTGTGCACTATAAGCCATGTCAACATCCACCAAGCCATGTCAACATCCATCAAACTATATATTTATGTCTTCGTCGATTTTCTGTGACTAATAGCATGTTGTATTTGCGAGTAGCACGCAATAAAATTCTCGCAGTTGAAATACATGTAGGATCAATCATTTAAAAATGGTTTTCTCTCAACAAAATTAACATACTTTCATATATAATATTGTTTACAGATAAATATCGTCATGTAATCGTTTTGGTGTTTCTACTTTCACATTTCACCTTAAAATTTTGTTTAAAAATTCCCGCGGTAACGTGCGGGGTATCACCTAGTGTACTAGTATGCAGCAGGCCATACAGAAGGGTCAGAGATACTAATATTAGTATTCGCAAACACATGTTAGTCCCTTTATTTTTGGGTGATTTTGATTTGTCACATTAATTCTTATCCATGGATGGGATATCCAACCCACTTATGCCAGATATAAAGTTATTAGAATCACATTAAGAGAACCAAGATGAACATGATGGCTTAAAAAATTATTAGGTCAATCTCAGTAGCAATGTTATGGTCACAGTTACCAAGTTTGACACATCAGTTTTTCAGTAGGATGACCCTGCCACTCTCAATGGACAGCTTCACGGGCACATTTTCATAGATAGAATGCAACATTTAAATCTTGCATGTATTATCACCATGACCCTGTGATCTTCTCTCAATGTAGGGTTATGAGTATTGGTAACTGTACTCACCTAAGGTCATCATCATGACCTTGTGATATTCTCTCCCTTCGTTAATTTAGTGTCATGTCATCTAAAAAAGTTTATATGACAGTCTATTAATTGTTGATGACTATGTCATTGAGACTAGCCTTGGGTTGTTGCTTGCGTACTGCCCATAGCCAGTCTCAATGCATTTTCAATTAGTAAGACACAACATCATAGTTGTTGATTTGGCACTAATCATCAGGAGAGAGAGCGAACCCGTTTCATCACCACAACACCCCTCGGCACTCTTACCTAGTCCGGTGAAACGGATTGAAACGCGCATTGAGGCACTCACCGTTTCATGGCAGGATCCGTCGTGCCGATCCCTTTGCTCCCGCACCTCCCTCTCTCCCCAGCTTCCTCGCGACAGCAGATCCCGTGCTCTCTCTCTCTTTCTCTCTCTCCCGCAGCTGCTCTGCCACCTCGCCCGCGCACGTTCGCAACAGGCACCGCCGCCATAGGCTCAGGTGGGGTGCTCATCTCGTGCGGCTCTCTCCCTACACTGCTGCATCAATTTGCAAGAGAGCGAATGAAGGATGAAAAGAAGAGAGAGACGGGGTGACAGAGATGAGAAGCCAAACTAATCGAAGGGAGCTCAGGAGATGAGGATGAGATGTATCCTCTCATCAAAATATCCTAGCACTTTTACATTTTGACCATAACCAAAGATAGAAACTACACAGAAGTCCTTTCACTGGTGGAGAAACCACCTTCCGTCCCGGGTGGGAAGAGAGTTATTTCTCTAAAGCCCACCCGGGACTAATCTTTAGAGACAAAAGGCTCTCTCCTTTTATACCGGGTGCACAACCGGGAAGAAAAGGGGCTTTTAGTCTCGGGTGGTATTACCACCCGGGACTAAAGAGTTTCACAGAAAAAAAGCCCCCTGGCTGGCTGCAGGTGCTCTGCACCTGCGCCACCCCCGCCGGCAGCAAGGCTTCCCTCCTCCAGCACCGCCGTCCGCCGGCAGTAACAATCGTCAAGAACACAAGACAATTTCATCACATAATAACCATCACTTGAGTCAATCGATTTCACCACTCATAAACATCACGAGTTCGATTCACAACACGTTCACCACTCGTATAAACATCACAAGTTCGATTCACAACACAAGAGTACATCAATTCCATTTGGATTTCTTTCCAATCACAAGTAAAAATAAAAAAACACACACACAAATCAACGCACCAGAGAGCCCCATCGTGTCGCCGGTCGGGCCCGCGCGCCGCCGGCCGGGGCCGTCCGCGGTCGCACCACCGGTCGGGCCCGCGCGCCGCCGGCCGGGGCCGTCCGCGGTCGCACCACCGGTCGGGCCCGCGCGCCGCCGGCCGGGGCCGTCCGCGGTCGCACCACCGGTCGGGCCCGCGCGCCGCCGGCCGGGGCCGTCCGCGGTCGCACCGCCGGTCGGGCCCGCGCGCCGCCGGTCGGGGCCGTCCGTGGTCGCGTCGCCGGTCGGGCCCGTGCGCCGCCGTCCGCGGCCGCACGCTGCCGTCGGGGCCGCCCACCGGGGTCGCGCTGCTGCCGGCCGGGGTCACACCGCGCCGGCCTCCCGCGCCGCGCCGGCGGCCTCCCCCGGGAGCCGCGCGCCCGCACCGGCCGCCGAGAGCTGTGCCTCCTCCCGCCGGCCACCCTGCGCAGGAGTCAGTAGAGGATGACTCAGATTCAGATGAGAAGAAAGAATAGAGAGGGGAGAAGAATGAGTGGAGGAGAGGAGGAAAGAGAGAAATAAAAGAGAGAGAGGGAGGGGTGCGCTGTCGGTTGTTTTTTCTCGGGTGGTGTTCTGACCCGGGAGTAAAGGCTCTCCTTTAGTCTCGGGTGAAAACACCACCCGGGACTAAGGGGGAGTCTTTAGTCTCGGGTGGAAACACCACCCGAGACTAAAGAATTTGTTGCCGTTCTACCTGTTGGACTCTCCTCTTTTTGTCTCGGTTGGTATTACCAACCGAGATAAAAGGTAGGGGGTGTTCGCAGCCATTACAAGCCACGTCGACGCAAACCTTTTTGTCTCGGCTCCAAATTTCAACCGGGATAAAAGGGTTGGATCAAATGTGGTTTTTCCACCAGTATTTGGAAAGAACAGAGATAGAAAATAATATTTGAAAATTACATTGTAATTCTTATAGAATTCTAAGCGTGTTACTTTGTTAATTTTGTTAATCTACAAACTTAAGTACTCTTGTGACTGAATCATGTTCTACTATACAAAAGACTACACAATGAATGGCACAATTGATCACAACGCAATTTGAAAATTAAATAATGCACCCTATATATGAAATCGTATTATGAAACTGTGCGCTGACAATTTCATTTCATTGAAATTATGTTGTGACAGTCCTGGTAACAGTGTGGCGAGGAGAACTATTGGCAACCAAACTAGCCACAGTGGTTAGCAGTTAGCACAAGAGGCGGCAACAATGAATCTGGTAGCGAAAGTTTAGCTTCGCCGACTCTTATTGTTTCCGATGCCTCACACTCACACAGCAGATCGATCTCACCTCGCCGTGGCTCGTGCCATACTAGCTCCTTCTCACCTTCCCGTGTTTCTCCATTCATTTTTAATTATCCCGATAGCTAGCCCACTAGCAACTATACAAGCGGTGAGTATATGTACATAACGAATAATAGGAAGCATGTCTGACCACAACCGTATATATATGGACATATATGCACGAGTAAATGGATGGCATGAACCGTATTATTGGAGACTTAAGTATTTCACCGAGGGACACGTAGTCTATTTTTATCATGTCTTCATCTCATGAAGTACTGTACGTACCTGCTCTATCATGTGCCAATCAATCGATACATTGATATTTGCGCACGGACTCTTTGGGCTTGTAAAGGTTCACTGATTGAGCCACTGAGGTCTGGTGCGTGTGGGGAATCTTTGATTGGAATCAAACGAATTAAGTTGCCGCCCCTACAATATCTCGATGATTCGAATCATAATGACTTTCATGCAGGCTGGCGCTTCCTAACAAAGGGTGTGTTTAGATCCTAAAATTAGGATGCAAAATTGAAAGATTTTGCACGGATTTTGAGCTGAAAAGTACTGTTCCGAACTGAAAAGCTCTTTACACTTTTCGTTTGTTTGTGGTAAATATTATCCTACCATGGCCTAACTAGGCTCAAAAGATTCGTCTCGCAAAGTACATCCAAACTGTGTAATTAGTTTTTGATTTCATCTACATTTAGTACTCTATGCATATACCGACATTTTTTATGTGATGTTTGATGTGATGAGAAATCTTCTTTTTGCATAGTATATTTTGGGGGAAGTTTTAGGACCAAAGGGTCTTTCTTTCCGGCTGGCATTTGCTGCCAAGTGCCAACAACTAGTACTGTATGCATGAGCTGTTGATTGTTATTAAGACGAGGATGCAGACACGGCTTTGCCCCCAAAGAAAGGAGAGTAATGAAAGATCTAAGGGTGTGTTTTGCAGCCTGGCTAACTGTAGCCTGGTTAGAATCTAGAGTCAGGCTAGCCCAAGACTGTGTAATACAATGCAATTTGCTCGTGTTTGGTAGGGTGACTACACTGTGGTAGGATGACCTTGTGTTCTTTAAAGGTGAGGTTACCACCATTCTCTTCCTCTTCTCTCCCCTTCCCAACCTTCATCTCACCTCTGGTTCGCCGCCGCCGGACTCGAGGCCTACTGGCCTGGCCACGCCGTCAGGGAGCTCGCCCTCGAGCATCTGCTGCGCCACCCAGAGAGCTCGCCCCCGCCGCTGTCGGTCGGGGCCGCGGTCGGCATCTAGGCGACCTCCGCCGGGGGGGGAGGCCGCCGCCAGCCGGGCAGGCAAGCTGCGCCGCGCGGGGCCGCGGTCGGCCGGGCAGGCGAGCTCCGCCGTGGGGGGGCGCCGCCAGCCAGGCAGGCAAGCTCCGCCGCGCGAGACCGCGGCCGGCATCCAAGCGAGCTCCGCCGTGTGGGGGGCCGCCGACCGGGCAGGCGAGCTTCGCCGCGCGGGGCAGCGGCCGACATCCAGGCGAGCTCCGCCGTAGGGGACCGCCGCTGGCCGTGCAGGCGAGATCCACCACGCGGAGGGACGACCGAGCTCCGCCGCGGGGGCTACGGCCGGCCGTGCGAGCGAGCTCCGCCGCGCAGGTCCCCAGCCGGCTGTGCGGGCGAGCTCCACCGCGTGCTGAGCCGGTGAGGGGAATCCCGTCACCCTATGCAACCCTGCATAACCGGATACGGTCGTGAGTTGTGTTCCCACTATGTAGGTTGAGCCTCTCTTTTTGCATAAGCTTAACCAGGCTAACTCCCTATGCAGCTCACCAATCACCAGCAAGTTGCACTACACAAGCCTGGATAAACCTTATACACGCTGCCAAACACCCCCTAAGACTCGATCCAACCAGCATTGCACAGCAGTGTAAAAAGAAACCAAATACTGCAACTCGCTGTTTATATATGTCCATATATGTGCTGATTACAAGATCCATATCATATTTTTTTTAAAAAAATGAAGACATAATTACATAGTACCCATCCACACCAACAAGAGCAAAAGAAAGAGAAGAAAGAAGAAATCTGAGGGAAGGCTGACAAATTGGCACCACGCACGGCGCGCACCTCCACGGCACACGCACTCAGAAGAGGTAGCCGAAGACGAGCGCGGTCAGGGACGCGGCGGCGACGGCCGGAGCGGCCATGGACGCGCCGGACGTTGGGGCGGGCGCGGGGCCCTCGGCCGCGGAGGCGGTCGCGAGCAGGGACGAAGCGGCGACGGCGGCGACGGCGAGGATCCTGAGCTTGAGGGTCGTGGTGGCCGCCATTTGCTCCGTGCGCGTTTTCTTGGTTTGGAACCGCCGGTCGAGGCTTTTGACACTTTGTGGAGACGACCGGATTTGCAAGTGAAGCTAGTAGAAGCTGGAGAGGCTTTTCGTGCTCTTGGTTGGGAAGAAGAGATCACTGGGGTTGTTATATACGGGCATACGGCAAGGCGGGCAAGGTTGGTAGTTGGGAGGCGAGCCTTGGAAACGAAGGGTAAAGGCTGGAACCCGGCTGGCATCTCCCCGGCGATTCGCTGGCGGCGGCCTTTCTTTCTTTCGGAATTCATGGCCGGTTTGTGTTTGGTTGGCTGCTTCGCTGGTGTTGCGTGATCCGCCCGCTGGCGCTTGATTGGCGGCTGGGTTAAAATACGGGGCAGTTGGAAGGCGCATGGCTGGCCGGCGTAGCTGTTGACGGCTTTGGGTCCCCCGCGTTCGTGTTGTGCTGGTGCCTGGTGGGTGGCGTTTGATCTGTGTTCGGCCGCGCCCGCGCGCGCCATTTCCGATTAGCTGTGGTTCTCTCGCTGGAACAGCAGCCGTGGCGACTGGCGAGGGGTTCACACTTGACAGCCTGCATCCGGCTGACACTTGCCAGCGTGTTAGGCTGACCGCAGCAGTGATATGTAAAAATCGTCCTCCAAAATAATATTTGGAGGTTTTCTTAAAAAATTGTAACCTCTAAAAGATTTTGAGCTGCAGCAGTAGTCTTCATTTTCAACCTGGAAATGAATATTCCAAGAAATATTCTCAGATCCATCCACCACCGATATTCTTCCTCCACCGGATCCCCTCTTCTCCCGACGCACCTTCTGCCCGCCTCCGAGCCCGACCTCCCCGCCTCCGCATCCCGCGCCGCCGCCGGAGCCCCGAGCAGCCGCCCCTCCTGTCGCGCTCCACGGTCCGTACGACGCTGCGACGTCGTCGAGCCGGCCAGAAGCGAGGGGAGCGGCTAACGCGGGTCTCCCTGGCCTGCGCCTGCGCCTGCGCCTGCGCCCGGAGCGGTGCGGCCTCCAGCGACGGCAGCCACAGGGCGGCGGCGGCGGCGGAAGCCTGGAGCGCCTCCACCCCTTCTTGATCTGAGCAGAGACCGCCAAGACGAGCGCGACGCGCTGCCCGTCCTGGAGGAGGCCGCGACCGGCTCCCGACTTCGGCGCGCGGTCCGTCCTAGAGGAGGCAGTAGCCAGCCTCCGGTGAGGGCGCCGGCGATGTAGCTGCTGCGGTCGGTGGTGTCGTTGCGGGCGCCGGCGATGCGGACCCACGGGCACGGAGCGGAAAGAGCACAGGAGACTGCCGGCGGTGCTTTGCTCGCGGTCGAGGCGCTCGACACGGGCCCGCGGCTTGGCGGCCGCCATCTCCGCCTCCTCCGGTGACGTCGCCCCTCCGCCCTGACCCGCCGCTGGGGCCTCCTCCCAGAGCGCTGCCGTCCATTCTCCTTCTCCTCCCCATCGCCATCCAAGAGGTGGGCGCGGCGCGGCCCCGTCAATTCGCCTTCCCCGAGCGCAGCGCGATGCTTGAAGGTGGGCGCGGCGGCGCTGCGGGCGGATTGGCACGCAGGCTCCTCCGTCTTCCTGCGCCGCGCCGAGCCCACGAGCCAGGGGCGTAGCCAGGATTTGAACATAGGAGGGGTCGAGGCACCAGGTAGAGAAACAAATTTTTTTCTAAAATTTTCAACTAGTTCAAACTTGTTCAGTTTGCAACGGTGTAGGTGTATTTTGTTCTGATTCTGTATATTTCATTTTATCTGGTTCCACAGCTTGATTATTATTTTTTACATTAAGATCAACAAAGTGATTATCCCAGCTAAAGGGTCTTTAGTCTCTTCAACTTATTAGCTAACAGAATCAGTTGGATCTCAAAGATTAATAAAAAAGTCATGTAATCTGAGAAAAAAAGAAGAAAGAAGCAGCCAGCTGCAAATTATTTAATCTAAACTAAAAAATAACGGAGACAATAGAGGATGTTGTTGCTGTCGCACGGGACGGAATCGGGGAACAATGCATGGGCCGAATGAGCTAATGCTGGCTTATAAGACTTGTGAGTCGATTAACATATGCTAATCAATATAATTAGCAGAGTAATTAGGAGATTATATATGGTTTTGCGGGAGTATTAGGGGGGGCCAGGCCCCTGCTCGCCCCCCTTGGCTCCGCCCCTGCCACGAGCCACGACGATGATTTGGAGGAGGACCGGGGCAGTCGCGAGGTTTGGCGGTGCGAGCGAGGATCCGGGACGATGGAGGATGTTTTACCGGGTGCTGTTGCAGCTTGTCCAGGAGGTCGGAGCCTCTATTTTTACCGGTCCAGGCTGGTATCCAGGGGACTGCTGCGGTTAGCCTTAACTTGTATGGTAGTGTGTGCGCTGTTCCGGTTGTCACCGTACGGTTTTGGTTTTTTTTTAGAAACCGGGTAAATTTCATTAATAGTTTTGGTGATTACAACCCATGTTACAAGACACCCTTGAACAAAGTAAAAATGACAATCAGATCCTTGTAAACACAACCCGGTGTTCCTCGCCACCGGCGGCCGGAGTCCGCAGCCTGGAGCCGACCTCCTCCCCGACGAAGAAACATAGTTTTTAGTCGCCGTCTTGGGCAGCACATCGAGGACATGCTTTGTTGACGTTGAACGCCCCGGCTTGAAATGATGACCAATGGCCATCGCATCGCCAGACCATGACAAATCCGACGCCCCAAGGATCGGCGGAAGCCCCAAAACGCCGGACGACGAAGAACCCCGAAGGGCAGCTGAACCACCAAAACAGGTGGTAGACACAAACCAACCTGGTTTCACATCGAGTCGGTAAACACACCTCACAGGTTGTTCGCCGGAGAAGCTAGCCTCGCCAGCAGCATCACCGGAGAGGGAGGAACAAAAGACAAACCCGACCAAATCCAGAGTAACCACCGGTACACCAGATCTGGCGAGTTCGTACCTTTCACTGATGCAGCCGCCGCCAGCGAAGTCGGGGAAGCAGCCGTAGATGTTGGAGCCATCCTCCGCACATCCACGCCGTCGCTCGCCAGAGCCACCGCTCAGGAAGACGAAACCATGCCGCACCGCCGACATGGGGAACCCTAACCCTAACTTATTTAGCTTAGGCCTAACAAGGACAAGTATGTACATCTCCTCCGTCAATTCGACCAGTCCCCCTCCTCCTCCGACGCCGACGAGGGCGCCAGAGGCAAGGACGACGACGAATCTACGGAGTAACTCGAGATCTCCCTCGGTCGCCGCTTTAGCGCTCTGGAAGGAACGAGAGGAGAGGGGGATACGAGGCCGTCAAATGATCCGTACGGTTTTGATGAGCTGATGGATTTGGTAAGATCGATCTAAGGCCCATACTGACGTCAATCAATCATGCGCCTCCGCCGCAGCCCAATAAGTTTCATGGTTTGATTCCAGCACGCGTGGTTTGACTGACACGGACCATGGCCCATGGGCTTCTTGCCTGCCTCGTCGAGCGGGAGGAAGCCATAGCTTCCGGAATTTTTTTTCTTCCGTGACTTCCCCAGAATAATATCCATTAGATTATGATGCTCAACCCTAGCTACTCTCCAACTCTTCCCCGTCCCTGCGCCACTGCCGCCGGAGCGCCGCGCCTGCGCCTGCCTGCCGCCACGCACGCTGCGTGCCACCGCCGCGGCCCTCGCGCCGGCTACCTGCACTGGTGTCTCAAGGAGGAAGATGAAGAAAAACGGGATGTTGATTTTTTTTCCTAAATATTGAATCTTGCTTTTCTTAAATGTTGAAATAGAAGATGAAAATTGTTGAATGTTGAACAAAGTATTTGCAAATGTTGAATATAATTTTATAATGTTGAATGTAGTTGGAGCTGATAAACTATAAAACCATACTCCTTCCGTTCTCGAATATATAACGTTTAGAACAAACAAATTAGTTTATTTTTGAACTAACTACATTGTTCTAAACGTCATATATTTAATGATGAAAGTAGTATTATTTATCCACACATGGAAGTAAGCCCGGAGGAAGCCCCCCGACCAAGTGGACATATTCGTGTACCCGGCCCGCTGCTTTAACGGGCGATCGATCTTCAGAACGAAGTGATCTTCAGGCATCACAGCAAAACAGTGATGATTGATTATGCTCATCGACAGACGTGTACCGTTTCATCACTTCACCTTGTGGCAAATTTTATGCCTCTGACCTTAACAGCACTTTTTTCCTAGGCTGCCAGATTTTTCTACTTTGACCCTGTTATTTTGTAGCTGTGCAAAAACAAAATGCGTTTGCTCATAGGGTCAGAGCAGTTGCTCTTTCTCCACGAAGGCAAAAACAATCCAACAAACAGTGTGCTTATCTATACTCTCACTTTTTGCCAAGGAGATTTTGACGTGCACTCCCCGAAAGCGAAAACGATGGTGATGACGTCGACCGCTGAAGCCTCGACAGCCCTGGGCATCCTCCCATCGAAGGGAAAGGAAACAACAAAATTGCGGACACGGAGCTTCGTGCCACAGAGAATCGGCACCGCGCACATGTACGCACGTACGTGCGTGCGCATTCAGCCCAGCCGCGGCCGTGATATTCTGCCACGCCAAAAAAAATTTCTCAAAACGAGCCGCAAATTGTCCGGTGTGCCGCGGCTTTATCCAAGTCCAAGGGACAAAGAACAAGCGTAAAGCGACGGTGGCCAGGAGGCCACTCACTGTCACTGTGACACTGTCGCGGCATCACACCGCGGAAAACAGAAGGCAAGCTGCCGCACGAGATCCTGGTCCACGGGCCACCCAATGGGAGATTTGCCTCTGATCTCATTTCTGACCTCACTCCGCCTCCGCTCATGCGGCTGCGGGCGGGGGCGGCTGCGCGCGGAAAGTGGGGGGATAGGGAAAGTCAAGTGAGGAGGGGAATCCAGCTTTTGGCAACAAAAAGACGTCCAGGTTCGATGCACCCACACAAATCCCCGGCCAAATCCAGGGCCATCCGCCATCCCCGGTCACGCCTGCAAGCCGCATCTTGGCCGCCTCGTGGTGGATGCGGGCACATCAAAAAATTCGCCGAAAATCCCAAACGCTACGAAGCAACGAGGCGGGCTCGCAACAAATCACTGACATGTGGGGAACAAAGTGCTCAGGCCCACTTGTCAGTCTCTTGTATACGACGCGTGCTCGGCACAGTCGTCAGGTGTGGACCGCGGGGGCGTGCTTCACCACTGCCGTTCCCTTCTTCCCCACTGGATTCCACCACCCTCGCACGCCCGCACTGCGCGCATACACCGCGACCCTCTCGTATCACTGACGTGTGGGGCACTTGTGATCAAGTCTGAAGCTACTGAGTACTACTATTCTATAGACCACGTCCAGGATGATGAACTCCACTCACCCACCCGGGTGGGGGCCAGGCTCACTCGTCCCCTTTCCCCACAATAAAGCCCCGTACCCGTCGTCCCGTCCGGCACGACCCCTCGGCCGTGCGAAGCGCCTGCCCCCCGCACGAACCTACGCTCGCTCGCCACTCCGCCCGCCGCCGCACCTCCGTCCAATCGCTTTTCTTCCTCCTCCGGGCTCCGGCGATGTCGGCGGCGGTCGGGGGCGCCGAGTTCCACGGGTTCCGGGGCGGCGCGGCGCAGCTCCCCAGGTCGCGGATGCTCGGGAGGCCGCTTCGGGTGGCGCCACCCGCCGCGGCACCGGCGGGCGGGGGCGCGTCCTCGGGCAGCATACGCGCCGTCTCCGCGGTGAGTGCTTGTGGGTGTGTGTGTTTCTGGATTCGTGGTTTTACCTGAGATTCCAAGCGCTGGGACATTTGAAATGGCACCATTTTTAGGGGATCATGGTTTTTTTTTTTGATTTCGGGAGATGTTTTATTCGAAATGGTAGGACAAAATGTGACTCGAATCTGCGGGTTTAGGGGAATTTTCTGTGGGTTTAACTTGAGCTTGTGTTAATAAATTTGTTCAGTGGTGCTAGTTTTAGATCGCTTGTCGGACTGTTATTATGATTCTCAGGAATCCAAGTACTACTAGCAAGGAAGTGAGAGATTATATTAAATTACTCAGTGGAGTAGTTATTATTTCCAGAATTATTGTCGTTTTGTGTGAGGGTGGCTCGTGGGAACGCAGTCAGATGAGCTATGTTCATAAGTGTGAAATGTTCCATTTCGAAACGTTAATTAACTTGTTTGCGTCCAGACAAGATGTCTTACATTAGTAGTTCCTTGCAATGTTTGTTACAAACTGATGTACTCGTACATATTTTTTTATATATATTTCACTTGGTACAAAAAAAAAATCTATGATAGAGCGACGCTTGTGTTACCTGAAGTTCTGAACTCGTGAGTCTGTGACTCGTTCCTGCAGCCTCTGAAGAAGGATGCAGCTGAAGTGAAGCGAAGCAAGGTTGAGATCATCAAGGAGAAGAGCAATTTCCTCAGGTACCCCTTGAACGAGGAGTTGGTCTCAGAGGCCCCAAATATCAACGATAGCGCTGTCCAGTTGATCAAGTTTCATGGAAGCTATCAGCAGACTGATCGAGATGTCCGCGGGCAGAAGAATTACTCTTTCATGCTCCGGACAAAGAATCCTTGTGGGAAAGTTCCAAACCAGCTTTACTTGGCTATGGATACACTTGCTGATGAGTTTGGCATTGGGACACTCCGTTTGACCACCAGGCAGACATTCCAGCTGCATGGCGTTCTTAAGAAGAACCTTAAGACTGTTCTCAGCACTGTCATAAAGAATATGGGCTCAACATTGGGTGCTTGTGGAGATCTGAATAGGAATGTGCTTGCACCTGCAGCACCTTATGTCAAAAAAGAGATCCTTTTCGCTCAACGAACAGCAGAGAACATTGCAGCACTCCTTACACCACAATCTGGAGCTTATTATGACCTGTGGGTGGATGGAGAGAAGATAATGTCAGCTGAAGAGCCTCCTGAGGTCACAAAAGCCCGCAATGACAACTCACATGGAACAAATTTCTCTGACTCTCCTGAACCAATCTATGGCACCCAGTATCTGCCGAGGAAGTTCAAGATTGCAGTTACTGCAGCTGGTGATAACTCTGTTGATATTCTGACCAATGACATTGGCGTTGTTGTTGTCTCAGATGATGCAGGGGAGCCTGTTGGCTTTAACATCTATGTAAGGCCTACAAAAAACATTCTGCAACCCATTTTTGCCTTTGATAACATTTTTCTTTCATGTTAATTTATTTTACAATGTCTCTCTTACCCTATCTTCCAGGTTGGTGGTGGAATGGGAAGGACACACCGAGTGGAAACTACATTCCCTCGGCTGGCTGATCCGTTGGGTTATGTTCCAAAGGAAGATATATTATATGCTATAAAGGCCATTGTCGTCACACAGAGGGAAAATGGAAGAAGGGATGACCGCAAGTATAGTAGGATGAAGTATTTGATTGACCGTTGGGGAATCGATAAGTTCCGGGCTGAAGTTGAAAAATATTACGGGAAGAAGTTTGAAAGTTTCCGGCCATTGCCTGAGTGGCAGTTTAACAGCTACCTTGGCTGGCAAGAACAGGTATTATTCTTTCGTTGTCTTGGGCAATACACTGTTACACTAGCAGACTAGCTGCAACCACATAAAAAAAAGAAAGAAAGAAAGAAACAGAAGGAAAAAAATTGATGTTACCTTTTAGGATATCCTTCAGTAATTCGTAGTATTTTTTGTGTTGATTTTAAAAACGATCAGTGTCAAAGGTTATTTTACTTAATTCTTCTAGTTTTGACTTGACACACTTACTATTTGCCTTTACTCTGTGCTTCATAAGAATCGAATCTGATAAGTTTGTTAATTCACTTACATGCTTGATCAGTCACAATATTGTTGGACGTACATTAGCTATATCTAAGTTATCTCTGTTTTTGTCTGTTACAGGGTGATGGGAAATTATTCTATGGAGTGCATGTTGATAATGGTCGTGTTGGTGGGCAAGCAAAGAAAACTCTACGGGAGATAATTGAGAAGTATAATTTGGATGTTAGTATTACCCCAAACCAAAATCTTATTTTGTGTGGGATCGATCAGGCATGGAGAGAACCCATCACTACAGCTCTTGCACAAGCTGGTCTGCTGGTGAGATTTACTTTCTCTATTTGATATAACATATAACTGGTCTGAGATGTCCAAATACATCTTTATTTCTTTGGTTTACACAAAATTCTTTCAGTTCTCCTTGCTTTTGTCTGCCACCCTGATTAAAACCACCGTTCTTCTTATAACTACTTAATACATACGGAGGCTTTTCTCACTGAAAATCCCAAGAAAAAAAAATATGAACAAACAATCTTACTTTCTGTATATATTTGATTTCTTGAACAATTGTGGTATGCTGGTGGAATATAACTGAAGTTGTTGTGTTCATGTATATAGGAACCAAAGGATGTGGACCCCCTGAATTTGACTTCCATGGCATGCCCTGCCTTGCCACTGTGCCCTTTGGCACAAGCAGAAGCTGAACGTGGGATCCTACCTATTCTTAAAAGAATTAGAGCAGTATTCAATAAGGTATTTATCTGTTACTCCCTCCGTTTCATATTAGTTGTCGTTTTGACTTTTTCTAGATACATTCCTTTTGTTATGTATCTAGACATAAGTATATATCTAGGTGCATAGCAAAAGTAATGTATCTAGAAAAGTCAAAACGACAAGTAACATGAAACGGAGGGAGTATGTTGTAAAATTTACATTAGTAGATGCACAGTATGTATTGGAGACTAGCCATTTGATATCACTTCATCTGCTTAATAGGTTGGTATCAAGGATTCGGAGTCTGTGGTTGTGAGGATAACTGGCTGCCCTAATGGATGTGCTAGACCATATATGGCAGAGCTTGGTTTTGTTGGTGATGGCCCGAAAAGTTACCAGGTAATAAAAATAGTGGCATATTTTAGACATCATCTTGATTACATTCTTTTGTATCTGTTGTACTCTACTTTAGTTTTGTGTTCCTTTTGTATTTATTGTACTCTACTTTACTGTGACAATAGATCTGGCTGGGTGGAACACCAAACCAGAGTACCCTAGCAGAATCATTCATGAACAAGGTGAAGCTTGATGACATTGAGAAGGTTTTAGAACCTTTGTTTTCCTACTGGAACAGCACGCGCCAGGAAGGTGAATCTTTTGGAAGCTTCACAAACCGAACGGTAAGTTGATAATGCTCTTTCTGCATATACTGTTCCTGTTAGTAATTTGGTCCGTTTGGAAGGTGCGTCATCTAGAATTTGACTCGGGGCTTTTAGAGTAGTATTCCCTATGCAATGCTCAGTCACTTAACACTAGTATCAGTTAAACTTAATAAGTGGAAAACCAACTAGATTTTTTTTATCGACACCATTTGTAAATGTATTAAAACTGCAGTTTTAATCACCGATTATTAATGTGTAGAAGCTGAGAAGGGCTACATGAATGTGGAATTGTGAATAGTAATTAAAGATTTGCAGAACTATTGCACCATGTATGACTTGATAGGAATATATACCAAGCTGTGTATCATCAACCACATGATACAACAGCAGCACAGCACCAAGGTCCTGGTGTAGTTATGCAGTGTAACAACTCCTGTGTTTTCAACAACAACAAAAAAGTAGATAGGCAGCATATCTGCCATCATTCTGGAGTAGCATCACATTTTAGTCTTTGGTTATGTTATTTGATTTTTGCTGAGGTGGAGGGTGAGTTTCAGTTGAAATTTTCACAAAAGTGGGATTGCATTCTTATAAACTAGTGAAGCTGACTGCTTTTGTTCTTTATACCAGTGGCTTCCCCCTACTGAAGCTGACTACTTATATGTTGGCATGTCGTAATCCTTATTTGCATATATGATCTTTTGGCTCTTGCTGTCTTGGCCCTGTCCTTTATTCGCCTCTGCACTGTCTTGTAGTCAATTATCTTACCCATCTCTCGCATTCCAGGGATTCGACAAATTGAAAGAGGTGGTGGACAAGTGGGTAGAGTCACCATCAGCCGCATAAAAGGATCGCTTTTGACGGATAAAAATCCTGAGCTCGCAGCACAATTTTTGTCTCCGGGACTACTAGCAGTGTGTGTGACGAAAGGCTCTCCAGATAAACGAGAGTAGAGGTTGTCAACCCCGTTGACAACAGAAAAACGAGGACTCGGTTTGGAGTCATTATGTTTGTTGGGTCGAGTGGCCAAAATTTTTTTTGCGCGTGCTTTGAAGGAAAACCTATGTCGACTTAATAAATTCCTCGCAAAATTGTGGGCAACTGAGAATAAATTCGACCGAGGTATTGTTGAGCTCTGCTGGCTCTTTGTCTGGTGGTGGGTTGGTTTAGCTCTGCATTTGTGTGTGGTGCTTTTTATTTAGAATATTTGTGTGTACTGGGAAGCGCATTTGAATTCGGGATTTTTTTTTAATATATATTTTTTTCTTTGATTTTCGAAAAATAAATGGATGAACCAAAAATTTTGAGAAATATACATATGCCGCCGTGCCACATGGCGGTAAGGTCATTTTTATTTTATTTTTAATTTTTAATTTTTAAAACACTTTTAACTTTTTTAAAAAACAACAAACTGATAAATGTAAGCATAATCACAAGATCATATCATAATCAACGAGTAGATGCAAATAGTTTATACAAAATCATGATAAAAGTACTACTACATCTAAATGCGTCGGTGTCTCTTCGGCTTAACAGCTCTAGCGCCAGCCCAGGTGTGGTCCCGGGCGTACGTCCAGGGGTCAGGCGGCCTGACCACCCGCGGTCCGAGCTGGTCGGGAGACGGTGTCGCCATGGCCGCCTGCGACGAGCCTGCAGCATCCGGTGTCCCTCCGCTGGCCGGTGTCGCTCCGCCCGCCAACGACAACCCTGCACCAGCCGGGGTCGCTCCGCCCATTGGCTGTGTCTGCTGAGTCCCAACAGGCGGTGCCTGTGTGAACTGTGACGGGCCAACCTCCTCGGCCTGCGGGGCATCCATGGCCGCGAGAATGTCCTGGTACCCAAACTCATCCCAGCCCAGGTGCTCGTCAGGAGTCTCGACGGTGGTCGCGTCGAAACCGGCTGCAACGAATAGTATTAGTTCTCCAAAACGTATCGTACTTAACGAATTTTACTGTAAAGTTAAGGTCGTTACCAGGCTGGAACATAGGCGGAGTGAACGAGGAAGGAATATCTGCCGCCGCAAACTGAAAGACCGGCGGTCTGAAACCTCCTAGCGGAAAGATCGGCGCTCTAGGTGCCGTCGTCTCCGGTTGTCGAGGCCCGACTGTCGGAAAGAGCGGCGGTCGCCCTGTACGATTAGAATATAGTATAACACAAACACACAACAATTCCGTGCGTTAGTTGAAAATAAGGTCCACTGAAAGTACCTGCGCCGGGGGAAACAAACGGCCGCTGCACGTAGGTGTGCGGGCCCTGCGCCTGTGGCTGCTGCTGTGCCGTCGGAGCCGAGAAGCCGCCGGCAAAGGTGGAAGGCGCCGGCTGCGAAGCCGCTGTCGAGGCGGAGCTCGAGGACGACGCTGGGTGGCGCGGAAGGAGAGAAATCTCTGCGGCCCCGGCGTAGTTCACGACGGCGGAGTACCTCGTGGCAGCATCGAGGATCCTGTCGTACGTGCGCTGGTGCTGGTGAGGCCCCCAGGTAAAACACTGCTCCCTCGCGTACGCTGCTAGCCGCACGATCTCAGCAAGCACGTCGTGCTGCTCACAAAATTAGTAACACATGTTATAATGAAAAGTCATATGAATGAAATATGTTTGCAGTATCGTAGCTTACCGCTGTGTCGGCGGTCTGGTCTCAGCGCACCGGGTACGTGGTGTCCGGCAGGATCCTGTCGTGGTCCGGTACCGGTGGCGGTGGCGGGGTAGCAGGCACGTACGTCACCCGCGTCCGCGTCCTCGGGAGGTACCACTGAAGGTACGCTACCCCAGGGCGCGCCGTCGTGAAGGTGGTGCTCGGTGACGACGTTCTCCTCGTGCGTCGCGGACGCCCACTCGTCCACGTACGGCTGCAGCTTGTCGACGAACGACGTCGCCGCAGACACGCCCTTACACGTCCACCTAGCATAGATGAAACAAAAAAATATTTGCAATTGACTATTTGTAACGGAAAATAATTATAACTGGCAAATGGTAGCTCACCTGTGCGCTGTGGGCGGCAGACGTGGCGCAACGGGTACTGAGCGCTATCTCGCCGACGGGGAAGTGGAAGGTGTGCGTCTCTGGTCGCCACCGGTCCATGAACGCGGCGATCAGCGGGGCGTCGTAGCTGAACCGCGTCAACCGCTCCGCCCAGGGAACCTCAGCTCGTAGCCTGTCCCCCTCGACCAACCGCGCGAAAGGGAGAAGTCCTGCAGCGCGTAGCCTGAAAAAAAAACAAAATTAATTTACTTAACGCAATTACTATTGTAAAGAAACAGAAATAAATAATAAAAATGAATTACGTACTTCAGAATCCACCGCTGGTGTATCGGCATCAACGTGCGGGTGGTCCGGAAACGTATACTACCGGGCGAACGTCCAAGAACAGCCGACACGTACGAGCGGTGGTGCCGGTCACCGCCTCGTCGAACAACTCCGGCCGTACGTACTCCAACGGTCCAGCCATAACTACAAAAAAAATAACAAAATTTAATCAATTAGTCGAATTATACTAATTAAAACGAATTATGTGAATTAAAAATATTTTCTAAATATTTTTACATTAATTTATTCTAATCATGTGAATTATAACCATTTTCTAGGAATTTTAAATGAATTAAAACGAATTATGTGAATTTAAACTATTTTCTACGAATTTTATATCAATTTAATCTAATTATGTGAATTATAACCATTTTCTAGGAATTTTAAATGAATTAAAACGAATTATGTGAATTAAAAATATTTTCTACGAATTTTATATCAATTTAATCTAATTTTGTGAATTATAACCATGTTCTAAGAATTTTAAATGAATTAAAACAATTTATGTGAGTTAATACTATTTTCTACGAATTTTATATCAATTTACTCTAATTTTGTGAATTATAACCATTTTCTAGGAGTTTTAAATAAATTTTATATTAATTTAAACAAATTTTTTGAATTATAACTATTTTCTTGAAGTTTAAAACCAATTTAAACGAATTATGTGAATTAAAACTTTTTTTTAATAATTTTATACTAATTTAATCTAATTATTAGAATTATAACTATTTCTACGTATTTTAAATCAATTTAAACGAATTATTTGAATTATAACTATTTCTAATTTTTTTGAAATTTCTAAACTAAGTTAACTAAACTAAGTTAACTAAACTAACTAACTAAACTAACTAACTACACTAACTAAGCTACACTAAATTTAGAAACATACCTTAGTCAAAAGTGCTTCGAAGGGTTAAAAGCCGAAGATTTAGAGGAGAGAGTGAGGGAGGGAGGAGGGGGCGGCGGCAGCCGTCGCCCCCTTATATAGGGGTGACGCTGCCGCCGTACCTCACGGCGGCAGGCTCCTACCGCCGTGCCACACGGCGGCAGTACGGCGGTAGGAAGCTGGCCCTACATGGCAGGTCAGCCGACCGTTGGCGGCACCCCTACCGCCGTGCCCAACTCCTGCCGCCGTGGGGTACGGCAGCAGATGTATATTTCTCAAATTTTTTGATTCGTCCATTTATTTTTCGAAAATCAAAGAAAAAAATATATAAAAAAAATTCTGAATTCGGCGGTTGTTAGCGGGCCTGGCCCGCGTGAAATACGGACCTTGTTTGGGCTGGGGCCGTGCAACAACATTCGTAGGTTTGCTGCGTGCAGTTGCCACAGCAGTCGCACGCACTGGCAGTGGCAAGTGGCCAGTGGACTCGCGGCGTCCCAGGATCGAAAAGGGTGACCTGCTGCTACGCTGGAAAAGCTGGTGCGCAACGCTGAAAGGCAGGGCCTGCCTGACGAGCTCGGGTGCCCCCCCTGCGCGCGTGTCGGCACGCGAGTGACCTTTTCCCCGCGTCGTGTGGATCGAGAAACTGCCGCTGCCCGTGCCCGGGGCGTTCGCCGCAGCTGCCGCGCCCCCGCCTCTACACCCCAGAGGCTGGGGCGACGAGCGAGTGGCGAGCAAAAGCGCGGCCCCGCCCCGCTCGTTGCGCGCACGCCGGCCGCATCCCACCGTTTCGGTCGGGCTTGACTCCGGGTCGGCCCGGACGGCGGGATCTCTCCCCTCGGCCCTCGCCGTACGCGCGGTGGAACCTCTCGTGCGAAACCTCTCGTTAGGTGCAGCGCAGGGGGGCCAAGTAGCACGGCGGATGTCGCAGGGTAGCGCTGCTGCCGCGCTACAACCTGCGTGGTTGGTTAAAGTCCACGGCGACGGTGGCACCGAGCAATGGCGGCGGACAGCGCGATGGCGGGGAAGGCAACGGCCACAACGGCGACGCGGCGCGATCGGTGCAGGGAAGGGCGCACACGAGCGGCGGCCAGGCGGCCGCACGACGAGGCGTCGACGCGTGCGCGAGCGGAGCCCCGTGTGATCGGTGTATGTATCCATGAGACAGACCATGACCCGCGCCGCGGTGATGCCGTCCCCGTCTGGTGTGTCGGTGGCTCGGTGCCATGCCGTTGAAGGAAGGAAGAAAGAAGGAACGAACGAACGAACGGAAGCCAAGCCACCACCACCAATCCAAACGAAAAATCAAGCTGCGACAGTCTTGCCCGTCGCAATGCGCTCTTGACGCCTGGCCCCTGCTACAGCATTCAAGGAGAGGGATCCCGTGGCATTGGATCGGCAATTCGGTTGCACAGGGCATGGCCATATGCCCATATATACAGAGGGTAGCTTGCTTGCAGTTGCAGCAGCGCCCTTGATGTGCAGAGTTATTGAACTGGCCCGTGCGCGCGAAGGGGGCCATTGAATTGACATGGACGAAAATCGTGATGGACCAAACCACATCGTCCTGATTCATGAAACAAGTAATGAAACCTCTGGGCACCCCGTTGGCTGGCTGGCTGGCGCTCTCTCTCTCACACACACAAACAAAGAAAATGTCAATATACAGCAACAAACATACTCCTAACTTCTGAATCGCATTGCAAATTGAGCGAACGACGTGGTGGCCACTGGCTAGTGAAGAATGAGAATGGTAAAGCAACACGAAATGGAGTACCTTTCCAGCTCTGAACGACTCCATGTTGCAAAAGAAAACCGAACATTACAACTGGGCAGGCACTAATCAGAAAGATACTCTACAGATTTAGGGCTCGTTCGTTTCCATGGGATTCAATCCGGATGAGAATGTCAAATACTATAGAAAAAATCAATATAGATACTATAGAAACCCGGATTTATTCCGGGTCGAGAACTAATTAACTCATCATGATAAGTATAACAAGGAGTCAAAGAGCCGGATTGATTCCACACCTCTTGACTAGTGGATTAATTCCGAGTCTTTTGATGTTCACATCGTGAGTAAAATGGTTTCCAACCCGGAATAAATCTGGATCCCTTATAGTAACTATCGTGATTTTCCTATTACATTTATCAATTCTGACCGGAACCAATCCGGTGGAGACGAACAAGCCCTAAGGGACATCAAGGGCACTGGAACACCATGACAGACACTACAAAGAGCACGTCAGAGCCTTTCTGATCTGTATCAGAAAGCGCTAAAGAACTAACCTGGGAGTATTTTTCTTCTCCCCCGGATAAAAAAGCCAGACGAGATTACTCAATCAGGCTGCTGCTCTAGTTACTCCTACTAAGCTAACCGTGGAGTAATTAACTGACAGGCGACAGCGGAGACCGGGGGAAGCCGGAGAGGAGGGGAATTTGCGCTACAGGAAGATGAAGCATTCCATGGCCACCAACGGGTTGTCCAGGGACTCGTTTCCCTCGCCGTCGCCGGCCACGGGGGCGGTGCCAGCGCCACTCTCCGGCTCCGGCTCCGACTCCGGCTGTGGAGATGGAGGCACGAGTGGCTGCGCCGGCGGCGGGAGCTGGGGAGCCGCGGGCGCCTCCTGCCCACGGCGCGGCGACGCGCGGCCGCACGGCCTCGCGGGGACGGGCGGCTTACGTTGCGTGCCGGGGGTAGCATTGGCGGCACCCGCGCCCGCGCCCGCGCGGCGCTGCTCCTGCGTCCGCTTCGCCGCGGGCGACGGTGACCTCCGGCCCGGCCGCTCGCCTGCGGTGTCGTCGCGCCGCCGCGGCGGGGGCGGCGGCGAGGGCGACGCGCGCCCGCTGCCCCCACCACCGCGACCGGCACGTGGGACGACAGGGGAAGCGGCGCCCCGGTCCCGCCTGGCGCCGCGGGGGGGCTCGCCGGTCGCGGCTGCCGCCCGCCTCCTGGCCGCCGCCGCCGCCGCCTTCGCCGGCGACCGCTCGGGCCCCGTGGCGGTGGTCGCGACCGAGGACTCGGACGCCACCTCCGACTTGGAGTCGCAGGAAGGCCCGGAACGCGTCGGCCCCGCCGCCCAACGCGCCCTGCCACCGCCACCATCCTTCACCCTTGCACCGCCACCCTTCGCCTTGGCCACAGCCTCCGCAGCTTCTTGCCCCGCGGACGCGGCCACGCGCCTCGGCTTGGCCTTCGGGGTCTCCGAGAGCACCTCCTTGACCGTCTCCTCCTCCGGCGGCGGTGGCGGCGGGTCGCGCGCCTCCGACCGCCGCCGCGCAGCGTCCCCCACGGGGCCCGGCGACTCGTCGCACTTCTTGCTGACGCAGCAACCCATTGCCTCCCTTGTTCTGCTTCACGCTAGGAGCTAGGCAGCCATTTCCCGCGGAGAGCTTGTGCTGGTGTGGAGCGGGAGGAAGGGCAGTTTGGGAAGCAGTGGCTGGCGAGTGGCGAGAGAGTCGAGGTCGAGGAGAGGGCTATTTAACTATTTGCCATCCTTACCAATGTCACCTCTTCAAATGCTAACTTTACATATGTAACTACACATTTGCCACATTCGTTGCAAATGGCTTACATTTTTGCCACTTTGGCTGACGTGGCGCGCCAAATCCCCTTTACCAGCGTGGATCGAGAAGTGAAAAGACCAAAATATCCCCGTGTTACTCCTATCAGCCATCCTCTTCCACTCTTTCCACCACTTACATGTGGGACCCACGTGTAAGGGTTATCTTCAACCTTTCCCTACCACTTCCTTTCCATCGAGCCGGCCGGCCGGTGAACTCCGCCCACAGGGGCCAAGTCCCTGCCCCTCAGCGGCTGCTACGGCGCCGATCCGGCGCACGAGGCGAAGAAGTCGTGCCTCGTGCGGTCCACCTCCATCCCCTTGATCTGCTCGCTGCCCGGCAGGTTCCCCTCCGGCGAGGAACTCGCCACCGTGACCGGCGAACTCCGCCCCCGGGGGCCAAGCGGCGGCGATCTGGTGAGAGCCGGCTGCGGGGCCAGCGGCGGACCCGGCGAGCTCCGCCCACGAGGGAGCCCGCAGCCGGCCGCTCCCCGGCGAGCTCCACCCACGGCGGCCGGGAGGGCAAGCGGCGGCGCCATCCCCGGGAGGGCTAGCGGCTGTAGTTCCTCGTCCTCCGCGGCTTCTGCTGCTCCCGCGAGTCAGCGTCATGCTCGCCAGTTCCTTCGTCCGGCCGACGACTGTCTCCTGCGCTGCTGCTGCCCCGCCCTGCTCCAGACGCACGGCCGCGGCCCAAGGCTGACCCGGCATGTTCCTTCACTCCGCGGCGGTCTGTTACGGCTGCGGCGCCCGCTCATGGCAGGGTGGCGGCACTGCACGATCCATGCGGCCGGCCCCTCGGCCCTCTGCGGCTCCACCCATGGATCGAGGAAGGAGTGGAGAGGTTGAAGATAACCCTTACATGTGGGTCCCACATGTAAGTGGTGGAGAGAGTGGAAGAGGATAGCTGATAGGAGTAACATGGGGGCATTTTGGCCTTTTCACTTCTCGATCCATGGTGGCAAAGGGGATTTGGCGCGTCACGTCAGCCAAAGTGGCAAAAATGTAAGCCATTTGCAACGAATGTGGCAAATGTGTAATTGCAAATCTAAAGTTGGCATTTGGATAGGTGTCATTCGTAAGGGTGGCAAATAGTTAAACAGCCCTCGAGGAGAGTGTGGCGTTGGGTTTCCCTCCGTTGTGCTTTGAGTTGTGTGAGGAGCAGAGGAGCTGTGGTGGGAGACCGGGAGTCAAAAGCGCTGAGCCAGTCAGTACTAGCGACCAGGGTTTGTTATTTCTGAAGCGTGCTTAAAATTAATGGAAAATTAGATTTTAAATCATTAAAAGATTGTAAAGTTAGATATATATTATTGAACTCACATATCATTGACTTATGTGAACCCCACATATCATTAACTTAGCGATAGTATATATCTAAAGATGCAATATTTTAATGGTATGATCCAAATTCCTCTTAATTAATCAGCTCGAGCTGTCCGTTAGTGACATGGATTTGCAGTCAGCCAGGTCTGTAATACTTTATTTTATGATCAGATGAGAATGGGCACATCTCTAACTCCAAAATTTTTGGAAGCTTACCATCCATATCTTCAGAAATTCTCTAACTAGAGCTTCGTTGACATATAGTAAGTTGTTTGGGTAAACAATTCTTTAGTAGTTATCATTGAATTATTAAATGCATGTTTAAAATACTTTATCATGCAAACTTTGTATTTATTTGGATATGTTCGCTAGAGCCATCCAAAACAAAGTCCTATGTCAAAAAGAAGCAGAAGGAAAATGAAAGCTAATCATTGTATATAAGGTTGCACATCAGTTTCATAGCGCGGTAAGATTGAGAACTATGGGTACTGAGTTTTATGGTCATGATTATGAAACTTCTCTCACATATGATACTCTTTCTCCTCTACCTCGTAATGATTTTGTCATATCAACAAAAATGCTGATGTAACATGTTATTTAATGGTCATGAAACTTTTGTGAAACATACACTAACACCGGTCTAATTAACTTAAGAGTTAAGTTTCATTTCAAAAACACTTTGTTGGGGAAATTCAGATCGAAGGTGGATCCGAAACAACAGTGACTCTCCTCCGAAGGTGCTAAGGGGGTGCCCCTTCGGAGCTCTACTCTCTACTAAACGAAGCTACTACTACCGAAATATAAATGCGAAATAAACAACAGCTTTGAAGTTCTCTTCTTATTCAGGTGCTCCCCATCTGTCCCATCAACTACAATGACCCTCCTATTTATAGGGGTGGGGTGAGCGGACCATTTTACACCGAGCCCCTTGGTGGGCACCATATTTACAAAAAAGCCCCCTGAGCATACAAAGAGGCCCATCAACCCTCACATGGGCTTTACATGGGCTGGGCCTCTCCCCCAACAGTAGTCCCTCAGCTACTTCGGTTTGGCCGGCACAACAAGACGATGTAGCTGAAAACAGGAGTGGCCCAGACCTTTCCTATGACTTCGGCCCTGAGGAACACCCTCACGACCTTCCGCCCGTACGCCTCGTTAAAAACTCCAGTCTGAAAAACCCAGTGGGAAAAACCGGAATGGAGAAAAGAGCACGTACGCTTCGCGGATTTACATACGAAACTACCAGCTAGCCTAAGTAATGCTCATCTTCGGTGCTGTCTTGACGATGAATGGTGTCTCCGATGCCGACATCAGCTTCGTCGTCGTCGATGATTTTGCTTTCGAAGCCCTCCTCAGGCGAAGCAGACCATGCCGAAGTAGTCGACGATGTAGTAGTAGATGACGAAGCGGACTTCGCACGTCGTCGATGTTGATGAACCCCTCTCCTTCAGTCACGAGCACCGGGCAAAATTTCATCCTTCGGGTTGACGTCACTCATCCCGATGCCATCATAGCCCCTCTTGCCCGATGTTTGTGACGAAGCCCCTCAAGCGTACACCATGTGCGACGAAGTACATGTCGATGAAGACGAAACCGTAGTCGTCGTTGGTGAAGTAGACGATGAAGGCGAAGTCGACGTCGATGAAGTAGACGGCGAAACCCCTCGAGCCGAACGCATGTCGACGGCGAGGTAGTGTCGCCGAAGGCGAAGTCGGAGTCGTCGTCGGTGAAGTAGACACGAAGACGAAGTCGAAGCCGGCGTCGACAAAGTAGTGCCGCCGAAGGTGAAGCCGGAGTCATCGTCGGTGAAGTAGACGACGAAGACGAAGTCGAAGCCGATGTCGACGAAGTACACAATGAAACCCCTCGAGCCGGACACGTGTCGGCGATGAAGTGCAAGTTGTCGAAGGCGAAAACGGAGTCGAAGTCTATGTCGACGGAGTAAACGACGAAGTCCCTCAAGCCGGACTCCTGTCGATTACAGAAGTAGTCGAGGACGCCCCTCGTGCCAGATGCTCGACGAGCTGAACCTGTCAGTGACAAAGTATACAAAACAGGTGAAGTCCCCGCTTTTCTATTCAACACTGCATTCAAGACGAAACATTCTTATTCAAGAGACTCAAAAAATTGTTAGTCAATAAACAATTTATCTCAAATTGCATCACGCAAGCAAATCCGAAGCCACTCTCGGGCCTTCGGGGTGTCTCAGATCCGAAGCATCTCGCGGTGCTTTCCGGTGTCTCAAAGCCGAAGCCACACTCGGGCCTTCGGGGTATCTCAAATCTGGAGCATCTCGTGGTGCTTTCCGGGGTCTCAAAGCCGAAGCCACACTCAGGCCTTCGGGGTCTCAAGCTCAACTCCGGTCATCACAAGACCGGTCGTTTGCTTCGTGCAAACGGAACCTTCGGCCAATCTCGGGCCCTCGGCGTGAGCGCTCTCGGCTCCACACCTCGGTGCTATGCATTACAATGCAATATGCTGCAGGTAAGTATGTATGTATGTATGTGCGCATAAATGTATGCTTTTGCATAAAGGAGAGGGTGAAGGGTTAACCAAAATATGGTATAGGACATCCATTGATTGGTCTCCCAACTTGTGTGATGAAAGATCCATGAGATGACCGAAATCCAATAATATCGAAGTCCATATGGAAATCCCAGCACTCACCCGATGAAGTTCAATAGACATTGAAACCAACTGATATGGCCTAGCCATTTCCAAGTCAATCAATAGAGTAAGACAAGCACGAAGACATTTGATTCGGGGTAAAAACCAATAAAGTTATAACTTGCAAAAGATGTGACGAAGTGCATATACGAAACATAATAGTTCCATGCATCCAGTCGTTGCGAAAACAATCCGAGGTGTAACTGAGAACAGACACTTAGCACATATGAGATGAATGAGCATGAGCATATGAAATACGAAGGGTTAGAGTGCCCGCTATGCAATACATGAAACGAAGAGTACGAAAGAGAAGCAATTACACGGAAACAGGACTGAGGTGATAGCAAGATGCCCACATATGCTAGCTGACCATATATTCAAGAGATACAAATACTTCACATAAAGGGTTAGTTACGAAGGTGAAGAGGTACTTACAGTGATTGGTTGAACCTGCATGTTAGCGAAAAACCAACACAGAACAAGCATAACCATAGCCTCTTCGACCACTAGCGAAGAGTGAGAAGTACAGCGTACTGCGACGAAGCGGTATTTCCTGCATACTTCGGTGACTCCTTGCACCCGAAGTGCAAGTTCAGAGCCTTAACCTCAGAAAAAGCAACATATTAAAAATGCTCGAAAGATTAGAAAATTTACCACTTAAAACCGCTTACGAAGTTGGTGGGAGTTGTAGTTTTCGACACTAAGGAGAAAACGTACAACTTTCACCTACCCCAAGTCTATAGACGCTTAGTCGCAAAGTGAATAGCCTTCGTATACGAGGCGTAGATCGCTTGCGGGGTTGATTTCTTAAAGAGACGAGGTTCCAAACGAAAGAAAGAGTTCCCAACTTCATCAGACAGACGAAGGACAAACAGGTGGTATGCAGGTAGCACTAGCAAGCGCAACATAGCAATATACTCAAAGGAAATATTCCTAGTGTGAGAGACATGGGTACCCATGGGTCCCCACCGGCCAGGGTCCTAAAGGCCCCTGACAAGTGGACCCGACCTGACAGAAGACCCGCCGACCTTACAAGTGGGCCCAGCGACCTAGTCAAACTCCCAGAAGACTCGCGAAGCCTTGGCGTGCAAGACAAGACACGGCGACCTGGCGCGCCGCCGCCTGTAGACTCCGAGTATCACAGGATACTCCTTGTAATCCGGGAGATAAGCTTCCCACAGTTGTAACCGACCCCGACACGGGTCAACCGACCTTGCAAGGAAACCCTAGCCCGTCCTCCCCATATAAGGCGGCCTAGGGCTCCATGCAAAGGGAACCGAAACTCAACCACGCATAATCCACCACAACTGGACGTAGGGTTTTACTCTCCGGAGGCCCGAACCAGTATAAACCCTTGTCTCCTTGTTCTTCGCCGCCATACTCGCCTAGTTCCATGTGCACCACGTGCATAACCACCTACGCTCTTAGGTCCCGATCCTCCATTAACCTGCAAACCTCTAGGGTAACCCCCTAGCGGATCTGTCCAGGTCTCACCTCCTGACAGTTGGCGCGCCAGGTAGGGGTAGTCGGGAACTCGCTATGCAGCATGGTGGCCCAATCTGGCGTCGTCTTCCCGACAAGCATGGCGGCCTTCCTCGCCGACCCCGTGGAGATCTGCTTTGGATCCTTCACGGCGACCTCACCTGCCCCGGCAGCCTCGGCTCCTCCAGCGACCTCTGAGAAGGTCATCACGGCGCCCGCCGCCGTTCCTGTTCCCGATCTAGTATCGGAGACCCACCCGCCCAAACCCTGTGACCTCGTCCAGGGGATGGACAACATCATCGGCTCGATGAGGGAAACCCTGGAGATCTGCGAACGAGCTCAACGCTCGACGCAGACAGCGTTGCGCCACGACACCTTCCCCTTCGGCCTGAAGTCTTCGCCCGACCTTCGCCTGAGCCAATTCTCCACACCCCCTCAGATCCAATCTTGGCGGCGACCTTCGCGCAACCCAAGGCCGGCGCCTCGCGCTCGGCGCGACCCCCTCGACGTGCCCTGCACTTACCACAAGGGTGCAAAGCACACCCTCCGTGGGTGCCGCCTGCGGAAGAAGATCGACAACGAACTCCCCCGCCGAGCTAAGCGACCTACCCAGTCTCCGGACTGTGGGAAGTTCCAGAAGGTCCGGGTTCGCATCGCCCCGAACGACCCGGAAATCGTCTTCCGTCAGGTGATGGTGATCTTAGAGAACGAGCCACCACGCTTGGGCGCGACCAACTCCCAGGAGGCGGCTCGCATCCAAGTAAACGCCCGCCGTGCTGAGCGACATGCGGAAGAGCAGCGGTGCGCCTTGCCCTGCGCTCGCGATCTGCGCCTCGAGTTCGAGGAAGCTGGGATCCCGACCTTCAACAGCCCCCAGGCCAACCTGGGCGCAGCCATCACCCGGCTCCAGCAAGTCCAGTCGCCTGAAGCTGAGCAGGCCCTTGCGTATCTCCGGGTCGCCAACACCATGGTGGAAGAGAAGAGCGCGGCCTCTAGGTCTGCCGCGTCGTCCTCTACTCCCCACTCGCGTAGTCGATCACATCGACCTGCACGTAGTCATCTCTCCCCCGTCCAGGAGGAGGTCGCTCAGCACAACCCTGAGCAACCCGCCCAGCAGCCTGCTGCTGCCCGGGACCTTCACGTCAACCTCGACGCCAACAGGCGCGCTCACGACGCCCGCACCGTCGTCGACCAACGCCACCACGAGCGAGAGGAGCGCGAGCTCCGTCGTCGCCTGGACTACGTCTGCGAGTACGGCGCCCCCGGTGGCGTCCACCGCATCATGAAGCGCGAGCTCCGCGATCAGCACGAGATCGAGAACTAGCGACGTGCCAAGTACGACGCTGACCACGGCGATCCCGCCATCGTCCAGATCGACAGGGATCGGCAGCCCCGCTCCCAAGCTGTCGTCCCAGAGCGCAGCATCCACTCCGCGCCTCGAGATGCCGCCCCGGCAAGAGGCACCAGCGAAGACCTCGCGCTCAACGCCTTCCCAGCGCTGGATGCCCGCTTCAAGAGGGTGAAGTACCCCGACAACTTCAAGCCCAACATCAAGCCATATGACGGGCGCTCCGACCCCAACATCTGGCTGTCGACCTACTACGTCGCCGTCAAGGCGGCTGGTGGTGATTTCGACCACATGACGGCCTACTTCCCGTTGATCATGGGCAAGTCCCCTTCTCTGTGGCTCAACAACCTCGAGCCGGGCAGCATCAAGACCTGGGCCGATCTGTCCCAGGCCTTCACATCAAACTTCCAGGCGACCTACGATCGCCCTGGGAACGCCTTTAGCCTAAGGCGGGTCGTGCAGAAGCCCAAGGAGCGTCTCCGCGACTACAACAACATGTTCTTCGAGAATCGGAACGAGTGCGTCGACGTCAGGGACGACCAGATCGTCGACAGCTACAAAAAGGGCCTCAAAGACCCTAAGATCTTTGAGAAGATCCACGAGTCCGGCGCCACCAACGTCAAGGAGCTGATGATCATCGTCAACAAGTTGATGGACACAGAAGACGCCCTCCAGAACCAGTTCGACGCTGGTAACGCTAGTACATCTAGTACCGCGGCGGACAAACTCCGCAAGCGACCTTCCGAGGTCCTGGCAGCCGAAGGGCGGCGAAACTCGTCCTTCAACCAAGCTGAGTTCGACCTGGCGCACGACAGCATCTGCGGGTTCCATGAGGGAGCCACCCACACTCTCCGTGAGTGCTCTCAGTTCAAGAGAGCCTTCAGCTCCTCTGCGGACCCCAAGCGACCCAGGAACGACGGCGGGCGACACGACAACCGCCCCTACAACAACAACTACCGCCGCGGCGACCGACGAGATCGCCGCGACGAGCGATACGACGATCGCCGCGAGCCACCTCGCAACGACTCCGCAACAGCGGCTCCCCGCGATGAGACGAACCTGCCCCCTCCACCGGCGTCGGGCAATCCCAATGGGCCTTTCCAGGCCGCAACCCGCGCGATCAACATGATCATCGGTGGGATCAAGTCTAGTGCCAGCAGGAGGCGCTACCAGAAGGACAAGTGCGACGTCCACCTCATCCACACTCACCCAATCGTACCCTTACGATGGTCTGAGCAGCCGATCACGTTCTCCAGAGCTGATCACTGGGTTCATATCCCAGACCCCGGGTCCTACCCACTCGCCGTCGAGCCTACGGTGGATGGAGCCCTGCTCTCCCAGACCTTGATTGACGGCGGCAGTGGGCTCAACATCATCTTTGTTGACACCCTCAAGAAGATGGGCTTCGACTTCAACAAGATGACGGAGTGCGACGAGCCTTTCTATGGCATTGTCCCTGGGAAGGCGGCCCAACCGCTGGGTCGGGTCTCCCTCCCGATGACTTTTGGTACGGAGGCGAACTTCCGCACGGAGTACCTCAACTTCGAGATCGCAAACTTCAAGTCCTCCTACCACGCGATCCTAGGTCGCCCAATGTTGGCCAGATTCATGGCCATCCCACACTACACCTACTTGGTGTTGAAGATACCCACTCCGCGAGGGGTCCTCTCCGTCAAAGGGGACCTCGTTATCTCCTTCAGGTGCAACACGGAGGCCCTCGACCTCGCTGCGACCTCCGTCGCTGCCGAGGCCTCCGCGGTCTTAGTGACTGAGGCCGAAAAAGTCGACCCCGTCGACCAATCCACCCTGGAGCAGAAGCGCACTGAGACCGCCCTCGACGCGGCTCCATCGACGAAGAAGGTCTGCCTCGGCCTTGCTGACCCAGAGAAGACGGTGGTGATCGGCGACGGGCTCGACCCCAAATAGGAACTCGCGCTCACCAGCTTCCTCCGGGATAACGCCGACATATTCGCTTGGAGTCCATCAGATATGCTAGGTGTTCCTAGGGAGCTGGTTGAGCACGCCTTGGATGTAAGCAAAACGGTGAAGCCTGTCAAGCAGAAGTTTCACCGCTTTGCGAAAGATCGCAAGGACGTCATTAGGGTAGAGCTAATAAAGCTCCTAACTGCCGGATTCATCCGAGAGTGTAAAAACCCGGTTTGGCTCTGTAACATCCCGCAATTTTATTACGGAATGTTAATAATAAAAATGAAGATTTAAAATTTTCGGTGAATTATTTGAGTGCTTGACAATTAAAATAAGGATGTCTTCCTTTTTCTCTCCTATAATTCCTAGATTTAATTTTTGAATTAAATAAAATTCCTAGGAAATATAAAATGCTAGTGTGGGAACTTTGGAGTTCATTTAAGTTTATTTGGAGTTTATTTGTGTGGGTTTCAAACTTGAATCTTTATTCAAATTCGAACCAAAAATAGAAAAGGCTTTAGGGAGAAAAGAAAAGAGAAAAGGGAAAACTCAGCTGGGCCTCGAGTTCCTACTTCGAAGTCTGCTAAGGCCCGTCCATCTCTTTTTCCGAAACCACCGCACACCCTCATCTTTCTCTCGGTCCAGCCCACCGCGGCCCGTCCAACAGCCGGCCCGCATAACACCTACCGCGCCGTGCCGTGTCGCTGCCAGGTGGAGCCCGCCTTGACGTCATGCCCTCATCAGCGGCAGCGTCACCCCGTCTCCCACCTTTCGCACTTTGGCTGATGCCGCGCGCGCCAAAGCGGCGCGGTGCCGCCCATGGCGCCGTCGCGACGCGCCCCGCGGCCCTCTTTAGCATCCAGGCCGTCCACGTGCCCCGCGCTGCTCCCTGCTCCATATATAGGCCGCCGCCGCAGCCCCAGGGCCTCCCAACCCTAGCCACCGGGGACTTCTCCCCATTTGCCTCTCGCCACTGCTCGCCGGAGGAGAAGAAGAAGAGGGAGGGGAAGAGGAGACCCAGAGGCCGTCCGCGAGCACGCCAGCGCCGCCGCGAAGACCGGAGGCCGCCCGTGGAGCTCCAGGACGCCGAGAGGCCAAGAACCGCGACGCCCCTGCATCCTCTTCTTCCTCTGCTCGGCGCCGCTCATCTTCTTCCTCGTCGACGACCCTGCTCCGCCTCTCTACACCAACGCATGCACGTCGGCCAGTGGCCACCGAGGTGAGGCCGCGCTCTCCCGCTCATCTGTGGATGTCCCGGCCTTCGAGCCGAGGGGGAACGCCATTCCGCTGTCGCCGCTGCCGCCGCGCCGCCGCGCTCGCCGCTGTGTGAGGCCGGCCTTCGTGCCGTGCTGGGAAGTTCTTGCAGGTGCCGCCGCCTTCACCAAGTGCACGCGCTCGCTCGCCTCCGCCGCTTGCTTTGACACCCGTAGACACGCACGCCGCCGGAACACCGTCGCCGTCCTGCTCGCCGCGCCGCTATTGCCAACGCCATGTCGGTTTGCCCTGTGCACGCGGCAGCAGGAGGGAACGGCACCGCCTTGTTGACCTCTCTGTGCTCGCCTCGCCGCCGGCACAGCCGCGCGCCCACGCGCGTCCTTGCCTGGCCGCGGGAGCCCTGCGCTCCGCCGCCGCATGCGTCGGCCCGAGATCCGCCATGGCTGACCCCGCCGTGCGTATCTGGGCAAGGGGCGAAAACCCCAGATTTTGGTGCGTCTTACTTCACTAGATGCTCGCGCACGAGAACCCGGCATGTTGGCGCACCCATACGCCGTCGCCGGTGATCACCGCACTGCGCCGCCGCACCCTTCACTACGCCGTCGCCGTCGAGCTTGCTCCGGCTCCAAGGTGTCGGCTTTTTGGGCCCAGATCGCTGCGCTATCACCCCCTGAGTCGAACCTTGCTGCTTGTTGGCCACCCACCTGCACGCCTCGCTGCCGGCGATGCTTGCCGCACCGGAGCTCCTCTCAGGCAAATCGTCGAGCACCTAGCAGCGTCGGGCCGTAAGCCCCGGGGGTTTTGCACCCCACGCGCGCACACACGCGCACGTACACGTAGAGGATCCGAGCGGATCCCGTGCGGTCGGCCAACCACAGCCCGGCCACACGCACGCCACACCGCACGGAGCCACAGAAACGCCGGGGCGGGATCCTGTGCCTCCGCGCCGCGTGGGCATTCCCGTCAGCGCCACGTGTGCATCGCGCCGGCTATAAGCCGCCCGGTGGCAGCCACATGGGCGGGTTGAGCTGGCATGCCGCCGGCTTTAAGCCCTGCTAGAGATAGTTAGAGTTAGCTAGGAGCTAGCCTAAAGTATGTATTATTGTGTATGCGTATTTTAATTTCAGAAATCTATTTAATCTTTGGAAATTCGTATTAAATCCGTTTTAACTCCAAAAAATATGAAACTTCTTCTGAAAATCTTCTAAAAATCCAAACTCCGCGCTAGGCTAGAGTTTGCCTCTTTTTGGGTCTTATTGGTTCCTTCCCTTGGATTTATTGCTATTAGCCGCCGAGTTATTTATTTAAATACGATTCTAGGAGCCGACAGAGCCGGAGAGCTGAACGAGGACTACGACGACGACCTCGGCTACGACGACTACTCGCACCCAGGTTCACGCCCGACCATTCTTTGAATGCCCATTAGGCATGGCTATTAGAACTGCTAGTGCTTTATTTATTCCATAGTGATGGATATGATGAACCCGTGCATAGCCTCTTTTACATACTTGTCCTTGATTGACCTACTACTACTGCTTTACTCATGCTAGATGATGTGCTGAGCTTGCTATGCATGTGTTGGGATTATTGTGGTAGTTTCTTGGCGTGTGTGGGGAAAACCGACAGGAGAAGGTGTTTTGGGATATTTTGGCGGGGTGAGCTCAAGACAACCCGGTCTGGGATCGGGGGCCAGGGATCGTCTTCTCGGACGTTGCCCAAGTTTGGTGCCTATGGCGGGTACACTGTTTTAGGAGCACAGGTGTTGGGGATTTTTGTGATGACATGGAGGATAGGAGCTCGCCCCGGTCTGAAACCGAGTGGGTCGCCTGTTGCACGGGACTTTTGCACACACCACCTCGCCGAGAGTGGGGATACGGCCGTTCAACCCAAGCAAGTGCGATACCATACCTGCCAGTAGGATAGAGGGTATCAGTGACAGGGTTAGGGTGAAGTCCCTTCCCTTTGGGCGCTCCCCATGCGGCCACACGGGGGCATTTTCACAGTTTTGGGGCGGTCCTTTGCGAAGGACCGCAACGAGACCCAAATGCTGGATGGAATCGTAACTCCTAAGTGTTCGTGCGGTAGGGTAGGCTCGGTCGGCCGTACACCGTCCGGGTACTATTCCGAGTTGGGTACTGGTGTACACGCTCTGCAGAGTTTAGATCTATACGTATAGCCGCATCCTCGGTTATGGACATGCCCGTTGTTTCTCTGACTCTTACGTTTTGGGATTTCTACCTTCCCCCTTATAGGATGAGAGTGTATTGGTGAGCCGTGGTTGTTCTCGGGGAGAGGAGAGTTGCTCCCTCTGCCTCGCGGATCCGGGTGCAACCATTAAGGTGCGAGGAGTGGGAGTTCTCGCACCGACCCTAAATGGAGATAGGTGACGGTGACGGTGATCTAGGTGACCAGATGTATCCGTATGCGGATGAGAGTTATGGGATATGGTGGGATTATGGAGATATTACTCTATATATGATGCTTCTGCTGCATAGGAGACTCAGCTACTACCTTGATATGTTCTTTCCCCCTTAGAAGTAGGCCACTTAAAGCTTGCATACGGTTGGTGACGTGGATCTATCCCGATCCTTGGGGATAGCCCCTGAGCTTGTAGGGTACGAGTCCAACTACGACAACAACGCCGACGGATGGTACGACTGAGGGGGCACGCTGCTTCGCTCAAGGATGCCTGTGGGAGATGACTGAAGACAGAGACACCTTCTGGAAGCTAGCTACCGCTGCGTAGGCTCTTATTTATGTTATTCCGCCAAGAGGCGTGTAATGATGTACTCCGATTATTCAGGACATGTAATAATCAGATTATTATTCGTACTCTGATGCTTTATTTCGTTGTATGACTGTGATATTTATCTGTGATGAATGCCTGTGCATGATAGCGTCTGATCCAGGGACTATCACAAGACAGAAGGCTGGGTTTTCTGAATTTGAAAACCCAGGGCGTTACAGATGGTATTAGAGCCATACTTGACCGTAGCACGTGCCCTTAGAAATGGTCGTTAGAAATTAGGACTCTAAACGATCTCTTTTGATTATATACCATTCTTGACTTATGTTACAAAACTTATCTTTCTTTTGAAAAGTTCTATCTCACCTGCACTTACTAGAAAAATTTCTTTCGTGTCACAGGAGATGGCTCGTCAGGAGGTGGAGTTGCTCCCGAAACACATGGAGGGACTCGCCAGTTGGGTTGACCGGGTCGTCCTCAGGTTGGGGATTCCCCCTACGCACGTCACCTACCGCACTGAGGACGTCTGCACGCTGTCGGGACCACTAGTGCTTTGCACGGTGGCCATCCTACCCCACCCGGCGCTTCCAGGCTTCCCCGGGATGCTCGAGCACAGCACAGGACTCAACGTCAGGAACGTTGTAGACACCGCCTGCAGCCACGTACTTCGCCACCTGCTGGCTAGGTACCGCGACGTCTACAGGACTGGAGACTTGCGGCTGATCCCCCAGGACTACTACAGAGTGGCTCCGATCGTGAACGGGCTGCCAGACCCTTCAGCACTCTACGAGGAGGAGGTGGTTCAGGGACCTCTACGTGAGTCCGACGACACGCTCGTCACCACTGGGAGCTACCTCGTGGACCTCGACACTCACGCCCACCGACTGAGCGGGCAGACGAGTGCACTCTTCAGCAGGCTGGAGTACACCACTCTGGAGCTGAAGGAGCTTCAGCCCCGCACCCAGAGCTTGCTCGTGGAGAACTGTGACAACCCCATCCGAGATAATTCCGTACTATCGCCTAAACCACTTCATTTGGTCATTAAGCAATAATAAAGAATCATCCCATTGAGTGTTGCCGGGTCAAAGCCCGGTAAATCAGTTGAAACACACACAGAGGATCGAAACGTATACATTAAAACTCCCACGAAGGAGAGTCCTTAGTGCCTTACAAAATAAAGTAAATCTTCCCCGTAGGGTCCATTATTACAAACCCTGGTTCTTGACATGAAAGTAAATGGTTCAGAGTTTATTAAACAACAGAAATTAACTAAACGGTACGATAAACATCATAGGAGGCCGTCCATGATGCAATCACTCGTCATCATCCACCCATTCTAGCTCCCAGCCGGGTGGAATCTCTCCAGGCCACACATCACATGCATTACCTGGAAACAACATTTAAAAAGCAAGGCTGAGTATACTAATACTCAGCAAGGCTTACCCGTCTAAAAGAAAAGACTTTACCTCTAATCATGCAAGGCTTTTGGCTAGTGGGTTTGTTTTGCCAAAAAGCTCCTAAGTAGTGAATCCTTACTTTCACATTTTAGCTCAAGTTCTAGTAGAAGTAATCATTACTAGATAAGCAACTATTGCAATCATAAGTTGTACCATACAATTAATCAAATAATAATATTCACAAAGTTCCATCATAAAGGGATATCATGGCCAGTAGATCAAGTAGTCTCAGATAACAGTGAGAGGCCGACAATCGATTGATTTAAACCTTGCAAGGTGGACCTAAACACACGGGAGGTGCCCTCGCTAAGAGTTTACCAACCAGGCGGTTCCCGTCATTCCTCGGATTGGGATCAGATGTTACAGTCTTAAGTACAAGGTTTACTGGGCTATGCCACCAAGGTCACCCAGTCTCACGCATGTACTCAGGTGGCGAGCCCGGGGCCGCAACCCTAAGATTAGTAGCGCAAAGTTCTCGCACCGCATCATTTAGGTACTAGGCTTATCGTGCCCATTTCCGACAAGTGCTTAGTACGTTCAAACACTTAACCAACAAAGCCACTGGACCGGAGCCCAAATCCCATGCTCTTACCACATGAGCAAACCATTAATAAATATGGTGATTCCATCAAGGAGATCCTATTCTCGCGAGTGACGAACATCACTCGACTTGTACCGGATCCTTAGAGCATAGCCACTGGTGACCTAGCATACTAGTAAAAGATCATAGGTACTTAAGAATCATGCAACTAGGGTTTCAATTCAACTCCTGAACGTAAATGCACATTGATAAGCAAAGGTAAATTCAGACGCTTAAAAGAAACACATAGGTTAATGTTTAAACCGGGGCTTGCCTTCGTCAGCACAAGCAGTCACACAAACTTCCGGACTTTGGTCCGGGTCTTGATCTACGGACACGTAGTGCACGTCTCCTCCTGCTCCCTCGTCCTCGTCAGCCGGTACGAGCGTATAGCTACCGTCGGGAACTTCTACACGGAGGATGCATATGCAATAATTAGTGATGAATTTAATTTAATTTAAACAAAAACAGCAACACATGACAACAAGAAGCACATGGTTGACCATATTCACCTTGACAAAATATATTCATCACTTTCCCTTTTAAAGAATATTATGAAGGGCTTTATTTATTCTTCTCTTTATAGTGATTGTGTACATATTTAAAATAATTTATTTATTTATTTGCACAAACAGCAAGGAGGTGGTTTTCAACTCTTAATTTATTTTCACAACACATCCATACGGTTCAAAAAGATAAAAGGAATGATTTTCCAATTAAACTTATTATTAAGTTTATAATGGCTTCTCCACTTTTATTCATCAAAATAATTTATAAAGAGCCATGGATGGTGCTCACTGAGCCCACAACTCTATATTAAGCCACTAAACCAGAAAGCACATATATTTGAGCTATGAAAAATAAATATACCACAAATAACATTTCTAGATACCACAAATGAGATAAATGCATACAAAAATAAATACATCACTTCTGGATCCAAACTTTCTCCTACATCATCTCTGAACTAAAACAAGGCTAGGAAACCAACAAACACATCAAGAGCTATTTTAGATCTTGAACTAAGCATTTATGATTAAAACAAGCATAAATCAGAAACAAATATTTGTAACAGTCCAAAAATCATGATTAAATCAGGAAAGGTGCATCTAGGCATTTAATGACTATTCACAGAAGTTGAGCTCAAAAATATGTTTAACTTTTGCTACAAAAATCATTAATACAGAAAAAGCATAAATGCATGATAAATCATAATAAAAGATTTACTCCATAACTTTGTGCAAATTTTTGTGCAGAGCCTACACATACGATCTACAACAACATATCCAAAGTTCAGCTTGATATCACATATGGATTTTGAACTACAACACATGTAGCTTAAATTGATTTCAATTTTTCATGCAAAAACTATCACTCCAAAGTATATACATGCTTTGCAAAAGATGTAGGTCTGCTCACATGGAACCCAACAAAATTGGTTTTGCATATTTATGATTTTTATGTGAATTTATATGAATTTTCCAAGGTCCGGGCAAAACACACAAGGGAGGGAAGAATCTATTTACGAAGAAGTCCTCGGAAAGTTTAAGAACTTCACAGAAATACCCTTGTCTCTAGCAACCAGGCCCCTGCACATGAAAACCTTCACAACGGTGCCCTCCGGCGGCGGAGGCGAGCTTGCCGCCGGTGGTGTGGGACCGGAGCAGGCAAACAAATGGGACGGGGCTTCAGTTGGGCACACCACGGACCTATTGGTGGAGGTGGCTCGGCCGGAGACGTCGTCGGTGAGCGGCGGCGGCGAGTCCGTGGCGGCGCGGCCGCGGTTGCTCGAATTCCGGCGGGGCTAGGGGTGGGGCAGGGCAACGTGCTGCGGTGCGAGCTTCAAGGGGTCCTAGGTGAAGCTCTGGAGGGGTGGGTCGGCTCTGGAAGCGAGCGGAGCAGAGAGTTCGCCGGCAGCGGCAATGGTGGATACGACGGCGCTCGGTGCTCCGCGCGAGGGGGAAGCACTGGGTTTATATAGGCAAGCGTGCCGTGGGGAAGGGGTCACGAAGGTCGTCGAAGCAGTGGGTCGCGGTATGGGCGCAAGGGTGGTGGCGACATGCGCAAGGCGGTGGCGACCAATGGCGGATGGCGGCGCGCCGTCCGGCGGGTGGGAAAATGCCGTGTGGCGCCGACCATGGTCCCGCTTCGCGTCACGCACAGGAACGTTCAGCGCGGCGCATGGACCGCGGGACGCTGGCCGGCCTCGGTGTGCGCGTACGGCGAAGTACGGCGGCGGGCCGACGTGGCGCGGCGCGGCGCGACGTCGCGCGTGGGCGCACGTTCCAGCTCCAAACATTTCAAGGCAGGTCGGTTTGACTCACCTTTTCTCATTTTTTTGTAACCAAAGTGCTACAAGTGAAGAATAGCGAAGTTGTAGATCTAGTGACCCTCTATAACTTTTACAAAGGCCGATGGGTCTTTTGATCAAAGGATTTTACATGAACTGCTGAGCAAGATGTAAAATTTTATGGCGCCGGCCAATAGTACTTATGGGCGTTGACTAAGGTTTTTCACCCTTTTGCACTTCGGATTGGCAATGCCACTCAACATGAAAGTTGTGTGCCTCAACAAACTGCACAACTTTTGTATTGGGAGAAAATGAAGTGTTTAGGTGAAATTTGGAGAACGCGGCAAAAGTTCTGGAAGGGCTATGGAGGTCAAAGGGTTTTGACTAGGGTTTTAGCTAGGGCTTGACCAAGGTTTGATCAAGTGTTGACCATTAGTGATTGTTGGCTAGGTTTTTGAGGTGATGACCCAGGTTGACTCAGATTTGACCAAAGTCAACGTGTTTGACCGGATTGACTAGGTCATCTGCGTCAATTAACCTTAAATGAAAATCTGGGGCGTCACAAGAACCTCACCCTTCGCCAGCGAGTCGAGCAGCTCGAGTGAGGGTTACGCCACGCCAACTCTTTGGCGGTGCAGGCAGAGGCTGAGAGGGTGACCGCTCGAGAGGAGAAGATCTACGCTCAAGAGGATCTACGCAAGCAGGAGGCCAGGTTCACCCATCTCTTTGCCAAGCTGGACCAGAAGGATGCTCAGTTCACCGCCCAGGGGCGCAACCTGGTTCGTGAGAAGGCCAGAGTGGCCGAACTGGTGGAGGACCACTACTCCAACACCGCCAACATCGCTGCACTCACCAGGACTTTTGTGTTTCTGCTTGACAAGTGCAAGAGGATGTTGAGGACTTGGGAGGACGCCGACTCACTTCGTGTGGACGAGCTCCAGGAGCTCAACAGTCTGCTACCCCCCCGAGCACCAGCGGGCGATCTGCAAGGAGACCTTCAGGCTCCACCCGTCCGCCCTCAAGCTTCACCTGTGTCCCCTGGCTGATATGCCCACTCCGGTTGAGACCCAGGAGGTGAGGGCTGCTCACGCCAGGCTGTCACAGATGTTCCCCAGAGACTTTCCCGAGGAGGACTGTTACCCAGTGAGGTACAAGAAGGCCCACTTCGAGTAGCGTGCCGAAGCATGACCATGCTAATAAGAGTAGAGTTGTAAGATAGGTAGTCTTAATGAGTTGTTCCATGCCGCCGAGAGCCTGTTCTGGTGCATGATGAGTTATGAGTCTTTTCACACCTAGATGTGCACACCCTTTTGAGATCATGTAACGCTATATTAGATCGTTGTTGTGTGTGACCTCCAAGGCTTGAGTCAGCATCGAGGAAACTTATGTACTCATAATGGATGCTGATTGTTTGGTCTTAATGGAGTTGTTCGTTCTTATTGCTTCTTCTTATTGAGTGTTGGATTTATATTAGTAGAAATATTTTCATGCTTGTATATCAGACTCAATTTGTTAGTGAGTGACGTATCTAAAGCTTTCCTATATCCTTGGTCTTGTTTTCAGTAAGATGTCGATCAGAAGGTCCGGACGCTTGTTGGCACGCTTTGAAGTTGCCGAGGAAGAGCAAGCCCCGCCTGTTCGTGGCCGTGGACGTGGCCGCGCTCCCGTACGTGGACGTGGACGCGCTCGTGGTCATGGACACACGCCTGTCCTAGGACATGGCCGAGGCGCTATGGCGCCACCGCCACCACCTCCGCCCATCAGACAAGGCGCTGTGGAGGATGGAGAAGAGGAGGAAGCCGAAGGAGAACCTGAGCCACACCCAGCTCCTCAGGGTCGTGGGCGTGGTCGTGGCCGTGGAGGAGCACCGCCACCGCCACCGCCTAACCTAGCTGAGGTGATGGCCTTGCAGACTCAGCTGATGCAGAGGATGGCTGACGCCGTCGAGAACCGAGTCGGTGGGAACCGCAACACCCCGGTGGAGGAGGACTTCGCCAAGAAGATCGAGAGGTTCATCCGTCTGAAGGCCCCTACCTTCAGCTACTCGGATGATCCCCTCGATGCCGATGACTGGCCCCGCGTGATCGAGACAAAGCTCGACCTCACCACCTACACCGACGAGGAGTGTGTCGCTCTCGCTGTCCACTAGCTCGAGGGTCCTGCCAAGTCTTGGTGGGACAACTACTCCGGGAGTCACCCGAACCCAGCGTTCATCACCTGGCTGGAGTTCTGTGAGGTGTTCCGCGAGCAGTACCTGCCGAAGGAGCTCATGACTCAGAAGGCCCAGGAGTTCCGCACCATGACTCAGGGTGCGATGAGGGTGGAGGAGTACGAGAGGCACTTCATGAAGATGATGCGCTATGCCCCTGACGACACCAACACCGACGGCAAGAAGAAGTTCTGGTTTCTGCGAGGCCTCCATCATGGTCTCCGCCAGGGCTTGAAGGCCAGCGAGCACAAGTCCATTCGCCACCTGGTGAACAGGGCTATCGCGCTCGAGGAAGAAAGGAGGGGGCATGAGGAGCGCATGAAGGGCAAGAAGAGGTTCAGAGATCGGGACCATGGCGACCGATCCTTCCAGAGGCCGAGGAGTGGGCAGAGCAACCTGCTCCGCGGAAGCTACCGCCCGGGGAACAACCAACCCGGACGTGGTTTCGAAGGGTACCGTGCACCGCACCCAGGAGGAAGGAGCAACTACCAGCAGCAGGGTGTAGGCTACAACTGCCCACAGCAGAGCGCATCGAGACCCAGCACTTGAGGTTTCACCCCGACGTGCTACGCCTGTGGCAAGCAAGGCCACAAGTCGTACGAGTGCCCCAGCAAGAAGACCGCTGCTACACCTGCCAGGGCACCAGCTCCAGGAGGGAGGCCACCTCAGGCTACTCCCCAGTCGGCCGCTGATCGCGAGAGGCTCAACCTCCTGACTGAGGAGGAGGCTGCCGACGCTCCTGACGTCGTGATCGGTGAGTTTTTAGTTTGTGGTGCTAAAGCTTTGATTCTGTTTGATACTGGTGCAACTAGTTCGTATGTGTCCTCTAACTTTGTAAACAAACTGTCTCTCCCCATGACTCCCCGACCGAAACCGATTATAATGAGCTCACCGCTCGGAGATATCAGTTGCACCCTGCTATGCAAAGGGGTGGAGATGTTCATCAAGGGTCACAAGTTCCTCGGAGATCTGACCGTGCTGAAGTCCAATGGGATTGATGTAATTCTGGGCATGGATTGGATCACCGCTCACAAAGGGGTTATCTCCTCGTCACCCCGACAAGTGACCCTGATGCACCCGAAGGGAACGAAGATCACCTTCGAGCCGCTGAAGTCTCGGGAAGTACCGACAGTGTACAACCTCACTACGAAGACAGTGGCCGATGTTCCAGTGGTTTGTGAGTACCCCGATATCTTTCCTGATGATCTTCCGGGGTTACCACCAGACCGCGACGTGGAGTTCGTGATCAACCTGGTGCCAGGTACAACACCCGTGGCACAGAGTCCTTACAGAATGGGCAAGTTAGAGCTGGCAACGCTGAAGGAGGAGTTGGAAGCTCTCTGTGAGAAGGGGTACATCCAACCGAGTGCATCACCTTGGGCTTCACCGGTGATGTTTGTACCGAAGAAGGATGGGACGCAACGGCTGTGCGTCGACTACCGCGCTCTTAATGCGGTAACCATCAAGAACAAGTACCCGTTGCCACGCATTGATGACCTGCTAGATTAGCTTAAGAAGGCCAAGTATTTCAGCAAGATTGACCTTCGATCCGGCTACCATCAGATGAAGATTCGCCCCGAGGACATCTACAAGACCGCGTTTGTGACCCGGTACGGGCAGTATGAGTTCACTGTCGTATCATTCGGTCTTATGAACGCCCCTGCTTACTTCATGAACATGATGAACAAGGTGTTCATGGACGAGTTAGACAAGTTTGTCGTGGTTTTCATTGATGACATCTTGGTCTTCTCGGAAACTACAGAAGAGCATGAAGAGCATCTGAGGATTGTGCTGGAGAAGCTGAGGCAGAATCAGTTGTATGCCAAGTTCAGCAAGTGCGAGTTCTAGCTAGAAGAAGTGGCTTTCCTTGGGCATGTGTTGTCAGGAGAGGGAGTTGCAGTTGATCCCTCGAAGATCGAAGCTGTGTCAAAGTGGCAGTCGCCCAAGACAGTGACAGAGATCAGGAGTTTTCTCGAGATGGCAGGGTACTACCGCCGTTTCATCGAGAACTTCTCCAAGATTGCGAAGCCAATGACCGAGTTGCTGAAGAACAACATGCCATTCGTGTGGTCAGAGAAGTGTGAAGCAAGCTTCCAAGAGCTCAAGACCCGACTCACCACAACTCCTGTGTTGACGCTTCCCGATGACAACAAGGACTTTGTGGTGTACTGTGATGCTTCGAGGTAGGGTCTTGGTTGTGTGCTGATGTAGGAAGGCAAGGTGATCGCCTATGCGTCAAGGCAGCTTCGGAAGCATGAAGAGAACTACCCGACAAATGACCTTGAGTTAGCAGCTATTGTTCATGCTTTGAAGATATGGAGGCACTACTTGATGGGCAACAAGTGTGATATCTACACGGATCACAAGAGTCTGAAGTATATCTTCACCCAAGTCAGAGTTGAACTTGAGGCAGCGAAGATGGCTAGAGTTGATAAAGGACTACGACCTCGACATTCACTACCACCCTGGCAAAGAGAATGTCGTGGCCGATGCATTGAGCCGAAGAAGTTACTGCAACAACCTGAAGGTGCAGAAGGAACAACCCGAGTTGTACCTGGAGATGGAGCGATTGCAGCTTGACATCGTCGAGAAGGGACAGCTCAACGAGTTGAGGGTGAAGTACAACCTAGAGGACCAGATCAGGCAAGCCCAGAAGAAGTGTCCTGAGATTGAGGAAGTGAAAGACCTGCTGACGAGAGGCAAGGCCCCTGACTACCACATTGATGAGCAAGGCACGTTGTGGTTGAAAGATCGCATATGTGTGCCTAGTGGTGAGGATATCCGGAAGACGATTCTGAAGGAAGCACACGATTCTCGGTATTCCATTCACCCCGGTTGCACCAAGATGTACCAAGACCTGAAGTGTCGATTCTGGTGGGAGAATATGAAGAAGGACATAGCTGAGTATGTTGCCCGATGTGACACCTGTTAGAGAGTGAAGGCAGAACATCAGAGGCCCGCCGGATTGCTACAGCCACTTGCGATACCTCAGTGGAAATGGGATGATATCAGCATGGACTTCGTGGTGGGTCTACCCCACACTCAAAAGGGGAATGACTCAATATGGGTGATCGTGGATCATTTGACCAAGGTAGCGCACTTCCTTCCGGTGAAGAACAAGTTCACTGTGAGTCAGTTGGCTGATCTCTGCATTGAGCATATCCTGAGGTTACATGGAGCACCCTACACCATCATGTCCGATCATGGTGCTCAGTTCACAGCTCAGTTCTGGAAGAGTCTGCACGATTCGATGGGCACTCACTTGGACTATAGTACAGCTTTCCACCCTCAGACAGATGGACAGACTGAACGAGTGAATCAGGTTCTTGAAGATCTGCTGAGAGCTTGTGTGTTGACTTACAGCAACGATTGGGAGAAGAGTCTACCCTACGCTGAGTTCTCGTACAACAACAGCTATCAGGCGAGTTTGCAAATGGCACCCTTCGAAGCTCTGTATGGCAGAAAGTGTAGGACCCCGTTGATGTGGTCTGAGGTGGGGGAGAGGATTTTCTTTGGTCCTGCCTCCATTGTTGAAGCTGAGGAGAATGTGGCCAAGGTTAGAGAGAACCTGAAGATAGCTCAGAGCAGGCAGAAGAGCTATGCAGATCCTAAGCGAAGGGATGTCTCCTTCGAAGTTGGTGACTACATCTTTCTGAGACTGTCACCGCTTAGAGGCACGAAGAGGTTTCACGTGAAGGGAAAGCTAGCCCCGAGGTTCGTTGGACCCTACCAGATCGTGGCAAAGGTGGGGAAACTTGCATACAGGCTGGAGTTACCGTCTGATCTTGCCAGAATGCATCCTGTGTTCCACATATCGCAACTCCGGAGGTGCCTCGACCCGAAGCTTGACAAGCATGTCTCCACCGATGCTATCGACTTGCAAGACAATCTGGAGTACTTGGAGTACCCGACGAAGATTCTGGATTGGACCGAGAAGGCTACCAGGAGTACCACCACTCACTTCTGCAAGGTGCTTTGGAGCAATCACACCGAGCGAGAAGCGACGTGGGAGAAAGAGTCGGTCATGAGAGAGAAGTACCTGCACCTCTTCGAGACGGAGGTAAGTTCTTAATCTCGAGGACGAGATTCTTTTGAGGGGGGAGTCTGTAACATCCCGCAATTTTATTACGGAATGTTAATAATAAAAATGAGGATTTAAAATTTTCGGTGAATTATTTGAGTGCTTGACAATTAAAATAAGGATGTCTTCCGTTTTCTCTCCTATAATTCCTAGATTTAATTTTTGAATTAAATAAAATTCCTAGGAAATATAAAATGCTAGTGTGAGAACTTTGGAGTTCATTTGGCTTTATTTGGAGTTTATTTGTGTGGGTTTCAAATTTGAATCTTTATTCAAATTCGAACCAAAAATAGAAAAGGCTTTAGGGAGAAAAGAAAAGAGAAAAGGGAAAACTCAGCTGGGCCTCGAGTTCCTACTTCGAAGTCTGCTAAGGCCCCTCCATCTCTTTTTCTGAAACCACCGCACACCCTCATCTTTCTCTCGGTCCAGCCCACCGCGGCCCGTCCAACAGCCGGCCCGCATAACACCTACCGCGCCACGCCGTGTCGCTGCCAGGTGGAGCCCGCCTTGACGTCACGCCCTCGTCAGCGGTAGCGTCACCCCGTCTCCCACCTTTCGCACTTTGGCTGACGCCGCGGGCGCCAAAGCGGCGCCGCGCCGCCCATGGCGTCGTTGCGACGTGCCCTGCGGCCCTCTTTAGCATCCAGGGCGTCCACGTGCCCCGCGCCGCTCCCTGCTCCATATATAGGCCGCCGCCGCAGCCCCAGGGCCTCCCAACCCTAGCCGTCGGGGACTTCTCCCCATTTGCCTCTCGCCACTGCTCGCCGGAAGAGAAGAGAAGGGGGAGGGGAAGAGGAGACCCGGAGGCTGTCCGTTAGCACGCCAGCGCCGCCGCGAAGACCGGAGGCCGCCCGTGGAGCTCCAGGACGCCGAGAGGCCAAGAACCGCGATGCCCCTGCATCCTCTTCTTCCTCTGCTCGGCGCCGCTCATCTTCTTCCTTGCCATCGACCCCGCTCCGCCTCTTTACACCAACGCCTGCATGTCGGCCAGTGGCCACCGAGGTGAGGCCGCACTCTCCCGCTCATCTGTGGATGTCCCGGCCTTCGAGCCGAGGGGGAACGCCAGTCCGCTGTCGCCGCCGCCGCCGCACCGCTGTGTGAGGCCGGCCTTCGTGCCGTGCTGGGAAGTTCTTGCAGGTGCCGCCGCTTTCACCAAGTGCACGTGCTCGCCTCTGCCGCTTGCCTTGACACCCATAGACACGCACGCCGTCGGAACGCCGTCGCCATCCTGCTCGCCGCGCCGCCATGGCCAACGCCATGTCGGTTTGCCCTGTGCACGCGGCAGCAGGAGGGAACGGCACCGCCTTTTTGACCTCTCTGTGCTCACCTCACCACCGGCACAGCCGCGCGCCCACGCGCGTCCTTGCCTGGCCGCAGGAGCCCTGCGCTCCGCCGCCGCATGCGTCGGCCCGAGCTCTGCCATGGCTGACCTCGCCGTGCACATCTGGGCAAGGGGCGAAAACCCTAGATTTTGGTGCGTCTTACTTCACTAGAGATGCACGCGCACGAGAACCCGCATGTTGGCGCACCCATACGCCGTCGCCGGTGATCACCGCACTACGCCGCTGCACCCTTCACTGCGCCGTCGCCGTCGAGCTTGCTCCGGCTCCAAGGTGTCGGCTTTTTGGGCCCAGATCGCTGCGCTATCACCCCCTGAGTCGAACCTTGCTGCTTGTTGGCCACCCACCTGCACGCCTCGCCGCCGGCGATGCTTGCCGCGCTGGAGCTCCTCTCAGGCAAATCGTCGAGCACCTAGCAGCGCCGGGCCTTAAGCCCTGGGGGTTTTGCACCTCACACGCGCACACATGCGCACGTACACGTAGAGGATCCGAGCGGATCCCGTGCGGCCGGCCAACCACAGCCCGGCCACACGCACGCCACACCGCACTGAGCCGCAGAAACGCCGGGGCGGGATCCCATGCCTCCGCGCCGCGTGGGCATCCCCGTCAGCGCCACGTGTGCATCACGCCGGCTATAAGCCGCCCGGTGGCAGCCACATGGGCGGGTTGAACTGGCATGCCGCCGGCTTTAAGCCCTGCTAGAGATAGTTAGAGTTAGCTAGGAGCTAGCCTAAAGTATGTATTATTGTGTATGCGTATTTTAATTTCAGAAATCTATTTAATCTTTGGAAATTCGTATTAAATCCGTTTTAACTCCAAAAAATATGAAACTTCTTCTGAAAATCTTCTAAAAATCCAAACTCCGCGCTAGGCTAGAGTTTGCCTCTTTTTGTGTCTTATTGGTTCCTTCCCTTGGATTTATTGCTATTAGCCGCTGAGTTATTTATTTAAATACGATTCTAGGAGCCGCCGGAGCCGGAGAGTTGAACCAGGACTACGACGACAACCTCGGCTACGACGACTACTCGCACCCAGGTTCACGCCCGACCATTCTTTGAATGCCCATTAGGCATGGCAATTAGAACTGCTAGTGCTTTATTTATTGCATAGTGATGGATATGATGAACCCATGCATAGCCTTTTTTACATACTTGTCCTTGATTGACCTACTACTACTGCTTTACTCATGCTAGATGATGTGCTGAGCTTGCTATGCATGTGTTGGGATTATTGTGGTAGTTTCTTGGTGTGTGTAGGGAAAACCGGTAGGAGAAGGTGTTTTGGGATATTTTGGCGGGGGTGAGCTCAAGACAACCCGGTCTGGGATCGGGGGCCAGGGATCGTCTTCTCGGACGTTGCCCAAGTTTGGTGCCTATGGCGGGTACACTGTTTTAGGAGCACATGTGTTGGGGATTTTTGTGATGACTTGGAGGATAGGAGCTCGCCCCGGTCTGAAACCGACTGGGTCGCCTGTTACACGGGACTTTCGTACACACCACCTCGCCGAGAGTGGGGATAGGGCCGTTCGACCCTAGCAAGTGTGATACCATACCTGCCAGTAGGATAGAGGGTATCAGTGAGAGGGTTTGGGTGAAGTCCCTTCCCTTTGGGCGCTCCCCATGCGGCCACACAGGGGCATTTTCACAGTTCTGGGGCGGTCCTTTGCGAAGGACCGCAACGAGACCCAGATGCAGGATGGAATCGTAACTCCTAGGTGTTTGTGCGGTTGGGTAGGCTCGGTCGGCCGTACACCGTTCGGGTACTATTCCGAGTAGGGTACTGGTGTACACGCTCTGCAGAGTTTAGATCTATACGTATAGCCGCGTCCTTGGTTATGGACATGCCCGTTGTTTCTCCGACTCTTACGTTTTGGGATTTCTAGCTTCCCCCTTATAGGATGAGAGTGTATTGGTGAGCCGTGGTTGTTCTCAGGGAGAGGAGAGTTGCTCCCTCTACCTCGCGGATCCGGGTGCAACCATTGAGGTGCGAGGAGTGGGTGTTCTCGCACCGACCCTAGATGGAGATAGGTGACGGTGATGGTGATCTGGGTGACCAGATGTATCCGTATGCGGATGAGAGTTATGGGATATGGTGGGATTATGGAGATATTACTCTATATATGATGCTTCTGCTGCATAGGAGACCCAGCTACTACCTTAATATGTTCTTTCCCCCTTAGAAGTAGGCCACTTAAAGCTTGCATACGGTTGGTGATGTGGACCTATCCCGATCCTTGGGGATAGCCCCTGAGCTTGCAGGGTACGAGTCCGACTACGACAACAACGCCGACGGATGGTACGACTGAGGGGGCACGCTGCTTCGCTCAAGGATGCCTGTGGGAGATGACTGAAGATGGAGACACCTTCTGGAAGCTAGCTACCGCTACGTAGGCTCTTATTTCTATTATTCCGCCAAGAGGTGTGTAATGATGTACTCTGATTATTCAGGACATGTAATATTCAGATTATTATTCGTACTCTGATGCTTTATTTCGTTGTATGACTGTGATATTTATCTGTGATGAATGCCTGTGCGTGATAGCGTCTGATCCAGGGACTATCACGAGACAGAAGGCTGGGTTTTCTGAATTTGAAAACCCAGGGTGTTACAGGCTCGCCAACCCGGTTCTTGTACCAAAGAAAACCGGTCAATGGAGAATGTGTATCGATTACACCGATCTCAACAGGCACTGCCCTAAAGACCCCTTCCCTCTTCCACGAATCGACCAGGTCGTGGACTCCACGGCCAGGAGTGTCCTCCTCTCCTTCCTCGACTGCTACTCAGGGTATCACCAGATAGCCCTGAAGGTCTCCAACCAAGACAAGACGGCATTCATAATGCCCCATGGCATCTACTGCTATACGGCCATGACCTTCAGCCTCAAAAACGCTGGCGCGACCTACCAGAAGGCAATACAGAGGTGTCTGGTTAGCCAGATCAACAAGAACATAGAAGCCTACATCGACAACGTGGTCGTCAAGACCACCCATGAGGACCAGCTCATAGCTGACCTCGCAGAGACCTTCGCCAACCTCCGCACTTACCGCTGGAAGCTCAACCCAGATAAGTGCGTCTTCGGTGTCCCGTCCGGCAAGCTCCTGGGCTTCATGGTCAGCAACCGGGGCATCGAAGCTAATCCCACCAAGGTGGATGCCATCCTCAAGATGAAGTGACCTACTGGCAAGAAGGACGTCATGAAACTCACAGGCATGATGGCGGCCTTAGGCCGATTCATTAGCAAGCTCGGAGAGAAAGGCCTGCCCTTCTTCAAGCTGCTAAAAAAGGCAGACAAGTTTGTCTGGACCGAGGAGGCGGACCAAGCTCTTGAGCAACTCAAGACCTTCCTCACGACGCCCCCGGTGATGGTGCCCCCGGCGCCTAAAGAGCCCTTACTGCTCTACATCTCGTTGACCACCCTCGTGGTCAGCGCCGTCCTGGTGGCTGAGCGGCCTGAAGAGGGGTGACCTTACCCTGTCCAGCGACCTATCTACTACGTCAGCGAGGTCCTGTCTGACAGCAAGACTAGGTACAGCCAGCCCGAGAAGATGCTCTACGCGCTACTCATGACTTCGTGAAAGCTCCGGCACTACTTCCAATCCCACAAGATTAAGGTCATCTCGGCCTTTCCCCTTGGTGAGATTCTACAGAGTCGTGACACCTCCGGGCATGTCGTCAAGTGGTCTATCGAACTAGGCAAGTTCGACCTGGAGTTCTGCCCCAGGCAGGCCATCAAGTCCCAAGTCATCGCAGACTTCGTCTCAGAGTGGACAGAGATCCAACAGCCTCCGCCGCCGGAGCGACCTGAGCATTGGAAGATGTACTTCGATGGTTCCCTGAACCTCGAAGGAGCCGGCGCAGGAGTTCTATTCATCTCCCCTAAGGGCGACTACCTCAAGTACGTCCTGCAGATCCACTACAAGGCGTCCAACAACGGCGCCGAGTATGAAGCCCTCATCCACGGGCTCCGCATCGCCTTCTCCCTTGGGATCAAGCGCCTCTTGGCCTACGGCGACTCCAAGGTCGTCATCGACCAAGTCAGCAAAGACTCCGAAGCCAGGAAGGATATGATGGATGCCTACTATGCTGAGGTGTGTAAGCTCGTGCGTCACTTCGAGGGGCTCGAGTTCCATCATGTCTGCCGCAACAATAACGTTGCTGCGGATGTCCTCTCCAAGCTTGGATCCAAGCGCACACTGGTTCTGGCTGGTGTGTTCGTCCAAGACCTATGCAAGTCGTCCATCAAGCTCATCCCAGACTCAGAGTCGCCCGATGACGAGGTTACCTCGCCCGCGGGTCGCGAGATCCTCATGGTCGACGCAGAAGATGATTGGCGCCTCGACTTCATTGCCTTCCTCCTCGAGCATCGAGTGCCTGAGGACAAGGCAGAGTGAGAAAAGATCACCAGGTGTAGCGCCAATTACGTCATCATCGGCAAGGAACTCTATCGAAGATCCGCCTCCACTGGGGTACTCATGATGTGTATCCTGAGATCCGAGGGCCTCAGGCTCTTGGACCAGATCCACGGTGGAGAGTGCGGCAACCACGCCGCCTCCTCGAACCTGGTAGGCAAGGTCTTCAGGTCTGGCTTCTACTGGCCCACGGCCTTGGCCGATGCCCAAGAACTTGTACGTCACTGCAAGGGGTGCCAATTCTTCGCTAAACAGCAGCACCTCCCGGCTCAGGCCCTCAGGACCATCCCTCTGTCGTGGCCCTTCGCAATTTGGGGTCTCGACTCTATGGGACCTTTTAGGACCGCCCCTGGTGGCTACAAGCACATACTGGTGGCAGTGGATAATTTCACCAAGTGGATCGAGGTTCACCCCGTATCCAACGTCACGTCGAAAGAGGCGACCAAATTCATCGAGGAGATTACCCATCGCTTCGTGGTGCCAAACAGGATCGTCACCGACCTTGGCACGGCCTTTACAGGGGTCGAATTCTGGGACTTCTGTCAGGACAGCCTGATCGACGTATACTACTCTTCGGTGGCGCACCCACGGTGCAACGGCCAGGTTGAACGGGCCAACGGCATGGTCCTACAGGCTATAAAAGATCGTATCTTCGACGGCTCTGCGCCTTATTCCACGAGGTGGCTCTCGGAGCTCCCCCATGTCCTTTGGGGCCTCAGGACCGAGGTCAGCTCGGCTATAGGGTTCTCACCCTTCTTCCTGGTCTATGGATCAGAGGCTATCCTCCTCACCGATGTGGCCTTCGATGCTCCTAGCCTCCAGCACTTCGATGAAGGAGAAGTAGAGCAAACACGCCGCCTCGACCTTGACAGTGTCGAGGAACACCGTGTGGCCGCGCTCATGCGCCACACCCACCACGAGCAGCAGCTACATCGCTACCACGACCGCAACGTGCGGGAGCATTCTTTCAATGTTGGCGACCTAGTCCTGCGGCGGATCCAGAACACCAAGGACATGCACAAGCTCTCTGCACCTTGGGAAGGCCCCTTCATAGTCAAGGAGGTCATTGGACAGGCGACCTATCGCCTCCAATGGGCCGATGGCCAGGGCGTTCCTAACCCCTGGAACATCAAGCACTTACTCGCTTCTATCCTTAGGGGCATTGTATCACAATAAAGCTAGGTATTCTACCCCTTGTAATTCAATACACATATAAAGATTTCTCTTTCAGCTTGTCTGTTTTTTGTTTACCCCTCCCCTTCGACACGCTTGGGGACTTGGCCTAAAAACCAATCCTTCGCGCTCGGGGGCTTGGCTCTAAGCCCGACCCTTCACGCTCGGGGGCTTGGCTTTACCAACCTAAGGGTCTCTCGACCTGGGGTTCTCCCTTCTCTCTTTCCAAAGTATTCCCTTAACAAAACTTTTTGTACATTTTATAAGTATTCATAGGTCATGAGGTTGCTTGATCTCGGGTCCCTGACCCCCTCCGCGTGCCGGCCACACTTAAGCCTAAAACATCGAGCCGTGTGGTCGGTAAGCCGTTCCTCCACTGAGCAGGGTTAGCGGAGGAAAAGGGTCTCGCAGCTTCGTTGCCTTTGCGTTCTTATAAAGAGTACACAGAGTCAAATAAGGGATCACAGGACCTATCTTTTTCATTCATGCAATATTTATATTACATCAAAAGGGTCCGCGACCCATTGTTACTAACTGTTTCGCCGACCAAAGCTACTACTGCAGGTCTATTTTCTTCATAACTTCCTCCGCGGCAGCCTGAATCTCCTCGCTGGCCACCAGCTGCTCCTCCAGCTCCTCCTTGACCTTCCCAAGGTCGAAAGACGGCTCATGGTGTTTCACCGTGGCCAGTGCGGTAGCAGCGGCGAGCTTGCCGCCATCAATTAACAAGGTTTTTATGCGACCCTCAGCGCCCTCCAACTGCTCGACAAGCCCTTGTGGATCGCCCTCGACCTTAGGGGCGTACACGTCCACAAGGTACTCGGCGCCCTCCTTGAGGTCGTCCAGCTCCTTCTCCAGATCTGCAGTCATCTCTTGATGATCAATAAGAGTTTGCATCGCCCGACCAAGGTCGATCTCTAGATCCCTGCGTGCCCCAAATTCATAAGCTGCTTTCCGAGTGAAGTAATACTCACTGGCGATGACCTCCTGGTGTTTCTCCTTGAGGATCTTCACCTGCTCCTTCGACTCCTTGAGGTCCTTCCTCAAGGCAGTCTCCCTCTTCTTGGCCTCTGTACACGATGAGGTCAAGAGTGGGTCACCACGACGTACTTACATAACAAAACAAGGGCGTCCCATGACGTACCTACAGCGGTGACCTTTAGTTCGTCCTCTGCCTCCTTCGCCTTCAGCTTTGTAGCTTCAAGCTCCCGCTTCAAGGCCTTGATGGCCTGATTCTTCGAGATTACCTCATCCTTGAGGCTCCTTACTTCCTTTGCGGCCTCCACCTTGGCCTGAAGAATGGCCTCCTGGGCCGTTGTTAGCTCTGCGTTTCAACAGGGTCGCCCTTTTCTGCGCGCGCTCAGCAAGAGTCTGCAACCACTCATCGAGATTGTTAAAAACATCGCGTCGGTACGAACCCAAGAGGCAGCTCCAAAGCTAATGCACACTTACCGCGAGCGTCCTGCCAATGGTCACCTGCGCCGCCTTGAAGTCTTCAAGATCCTTGGCGTCAGCCCAGACGTCGTCCTCCCACGGAGTACCTTCGTAGAGGCAGGGCTGCTCGTCAGCTTCCCCGCTTGCACCTCCGGCTTCCGCCTGCTGCATGCCCAGCAGACTCGACTCCGACAGGTCCTGCTGGCGCAGGCCCTCCTCCTGCTGCTCGAGCTCAGCAGTGACCTTAGCCGGTGCTGACGGTGTCGTCTCCACAATCTCAGGGGCCTTATTGGTGAAATCCCCGCCTGAGGTTGCTGGTGACTGTCCCACCGGCAACTTCTCGACCTTCCAGCCAAACGCCTCTTGGCCTGAGGCGTTCTTGCTGCTGCCAGAAATAGCAGGAGTCCCCCTGCCCAAGGTGCATATATTTGTCAGCACCGACATGCTTGACAGAACCGCACAGATGCAGAACAGCATAAATCAAGCTTGGCAACATACCCGCTGCCAGTCTTCAGCTTCATCGACATTGGCCTGGGCGGCTCCCGTCTCGACTTCTTTTGCGACCCTTGGTCGCTCACGCCCTCCGTGCTCGCCTTCTGCTGCTGCTCGCCGGTAGCCGTGGGCGGGGCATTGCTTTCTCCTACGGCCGCCGCGTCGCCCGACCCTCTGGCGACGTCACGCGACCCCGCGTCATCACGCTCCTCGAAGACGACCACGGTGTCAGTCGTTGTCGTCTCCGACGACGCAACGACGACCTTCCACTTCCTCTTCTTCTTCTTCTCCGCTTCAATGGTGGCGGAGATGATCTTGACGCCTTTGTGCACCGAAATCTTCACGGTGGCCTACCGCGTACGACGAGTTGTCGGCGCGGAGGTCGCCACGGGCGGATCCTCGTCATCGCTACCCCCCACTGATGAGTCGGAAAGGTAGTTCTCCAACAACTCCGGCGGCGGAGCCCTTATGTCCTCCGCCGCCCGGACCTTGAAACTGCACTCCCCCTCGTCCGCGAGGGGAGCTGCACACCAGAACAGACCTTCACGACCCTACGACACCAGTCGGCCTTCATTTCAGCACAAAAAGAATACAACAACAACAATGAAATCAAGGTCGATTGGCGACATACCACGTCTGCGGGCTGTGTGAGAGAGAATTCCTTGGGGCATGTCCGGTTCTGGATCACCCCGTTGAAGGGCTCCTTCACCCGCGCCACCATCTCCTGTTTGGAGACCTTCCGTTGCTGCACGCGGGTCGGGTCGGTCTGCCCCCAGTACTCGTAGGCTGGGTGCACCCGATCTTGGATCGGCTGCAGCAGCCTCCGGCTGAAGCTAATGGCCACTGCTCCACCGGTTAGCCCTTCTTCCTTCCGTTGCTTGAGGTCCTCCAGCAGCGGCTTGATGGTGTCCATCTCCCGCGACGTCAGCTGGTTGGTCCACTCAGGCACCAGGACCGGCGCAAGCCCCGACCTGGTCGGCAGTGCTGGCTTGGGGTTGTCGATGTAGAACCAGCCCTGCCGCTAGCCCTGGGTGTTATCCGGCAGTTCCATGTCGATGTACACCGTCTTCATGTGACGGCGTAGCATGAACCCGACGGCGCCGACGACACCGTTCTTCCCCATCTTCACCTCGAAGAAATACCGCCACCGGTCGAAATGTGGCGGTATCCCAAGGTATGCCTCGCACAGGTGGATGAACGAGGATACCGTGGTGATGGCGTTGGGGACGACGTGCGCGAGGTCGATGCGGTAGAAGTGCAGCAGCCCGCGGAAGAAGTCGCCCGCCGGGACTCCAAAGCCGCGCTCGACGTCTACGACGAAGGCGACGGTTTCCCCAGTTCCCTCGGACGGGAACGCTTCGCCAGCGGCGGGCCTCCAGCCCACCTGCTCCCTGGGCTTCAGGAGCCCGCGCTCCACCAGCTCCTTCAGATGTGCCCCCGTCACCACCGAGTGCTCCCACACCTTCTCCGGGGCCGGCGCAAGCTCCGGGGCCATTTCCTCTTACTCAAAGCCGATGGATCTAGCTCTAAAAACCACTAGGGTCTTTTGGCGCATACGGCGACGCTAGATGCGGCGGGTCTAAGCACGGCGGTGCCGGCGAATCTACGCGCTAAAGCTTCTAGCGGCGGATCGGGAACCCTAGCTCTTGCGGGGAATGGAAGCGAGTGGGGTCCTCGACCCCTCCCTCGGCCTTTTATAACTAGGCCGCGACGCCCAAACGCCCCCTCAAATTCAGCGACATCACCGGCGACCCAACGGTTACATTGCATAACGGCTATTTTGGCCTAATGGCAACAGGCAGTGACGGCTCGTGCCGTGCGGGAATCCATGCCCGTTGGTTTTTCGCCCAACGGCCTGATGTCCATGGACTCGCTATGCCTTACTTCAAGCTCCCTACCCATAATTTTCCTCTAGGTCTCCTGGCCTCTGACGACCTCCGGGTCTATGATGTCACCTTCTCAAGGTCGACAGGTACTACCGCTTGGTAGGTCGCCTCAGCTTTCATTAGCAAGTTCACCTCCCTAGCTCTACGCCCGTGCACGGCCTCCGAGCCAAGTAGCACCTCCTTGAGGTCGCTAAAGGTCCTGCTACCTATTAACATTGCCTTCATGGCTATACCGACGGCCCCGTGCTTAATGGCTCAGCTGCCCGTTGGCGACCTCTTGGTCAAGTAGCACCTCCCTGAGGTCGCTAAGGCCCTGCTGCCTCCTTGGTCGTTCAGACCTAGGTTTTTCAGGTTGACTACCTGCGTTGTGTTACTGCACAACGGCCGTGCCGACCCAGGTTGACACGGGTCCTTTGTCTCTACGGAAGGCCTACTGAAGGTTGGCGTGCTATTTCAGCTCCGCTGGGACCTTAGTATCCTTACCATTGCTGCCTGGGCACCCTTACAAACTACTAAAGCCATGACACCGCTCATGCACAACTGTATTTACAGCTTCATAAGCTATAAGGAGTTTGGCCCTTGGCCAAATTACAAGATACAAAGATCTTAAAGGTCCTAAATTACCTTCCAAAGTGCTTACGACTCAATCTACACTAATAAGGCTTGTCGCAAGCTTTCTTCTGGCTTCAGGGCCTACTCGGCGACCTCTACAACCACTGTGGAGGCAGCTGCCACACAGCCACCTCTACTCGCGTACCAACCGGTCTCCTGCAGTGCCCAGCATCAAGTCTGAGCTTCGCCGCAAGGTTGCAGAAGGTCCGAGCTTTAACACCAACCTCGCCGGGTGGAGCGCGGTGTTCACCAGCATCACATCAGGCCTACAAGTGTGAGGGCCGACGATGCAACTGCTGCTTCATACTCCTCCTGGGTTCCTCAGCGGGGCGGGGAGAAGAGGCCACATGTCGGGGTTCGTTACCGCCGGCAAGTAAATTTATACGAGGGGAGGCATGTTCTGATCCGCACGGTAGCACAGGAGACACTCAGAGTTATACTAGTTGGGGCCTCCGGAGAGTAATACCCTACGTCCAGTGAGAGGGGGTGTTCCTTATGCTCAAGGATTTGCAACAGAGAGTACAAACTGGTCGGGAGAGGGTGAAGAGCCCAAGTCCCTGGTGTGCGTGTGGTTCAAGTAGCAGAAGTCTGCGTACGTGAGTGAGTGTGGAGGCTTGCATTGTATGAGATGGGATATCGATGCTAAGTGTGTATGAAGGTGGAGACGAACCTGTCCTGAGACCGCCTCTGCCCCGCCCTTTTATAGTCGCAAGGGAGGAGTCCAGGGCGGTTACATCGAGTGCATATGAGCTAATCTATAGTGCGGTGTGTCCTTCTCTGCTCCGGGTTGTCAGACAGCAGAAGCGGCGAAGCACTGTTACGGGGCTTCGGGTGACGGTGTAGATCCCGTGCATCCAAGGATCCGTCCCGGGGCCCCCCATGCCCTCCTCCGAGTAGTTAGTCGGGCATGGGAAGCAGTGTGCGTGCCCTAACCCCACCAGTGGATCAGGAGCTTGTCTTTTCTTGATGTCGTAGGAGTGGAGTAGCCTGCCTCATGGATAGGTGTGCGTGCCGTTGGTGGCACAGCGTTTCCCGTGCCCTCCGTGGTACGATGCGTACCGTCTCAGCTGGGGGGACGGCAGGAGGATCCGTCCCCTGACACAGGATCGACCTGGTCAGGGCGGACCCGTGTAGGAAGGCTAACATGTGGCGGACCGCGTACCAGGGTATCACGGGACGCCAACGGGGCCTGTGTCCTTGTGGCCTTGGCGGCCAAGTCTTGAACTAGTCGGAGACGGGGAGCCACCCGAGTGAAAGGACGGTCTACGCCGCATCTCCCAATGCTTAGGACGTAGTGCGTACTGCTCCGTTCGCCGTTCAGCGTCTATTACGCCGCTCATGGTACGTCGGTCACTGTACCGATGGTGGCAGGGTTTGACGAATCAGTCCCCTGACACCGAATCAGCTTGGCCCGGGTGGACCGCTGCGGCGAGGCGAACGCGTGGCGGTGCGTGGGGGAGCGCGCGCGGGGATCCCGGGATCTCGATCCGGTGGGCCCACGCGCTCCCTGCCTTCTCTACGAAGCCCGCTCGAGCGGGTGACGAAAACTACTCATGCGAGCGAGTAGTCATGGCGCCGAGACGAAAACTACTCGTGCGAGTGGGCTTCCGCGGCCACAAGGCGGAAACTACTCGTTCGAGCCGAGCTGCCGGGAGTGGGGACGGAAACTTGTCGTACGAGTCGCCACGCACTTGGGGAAGAGGTATAGGCGGCCGTGGGCCCCTCGTACCCTGTCTCACGGCGGAAACTAGCCGTACGGGTCCTCGTGTACTTGGGCAGCATAACACCTGTTGTGTTAGCTGCCGGAGCAGGCCGTGCGTGGGCCTGTGCTGCGTTTTTTAAGGGTCTTGGTGGGCCCTAGTCCATGGCCTCGTCAGTAGCCCCCGAGCCTGGTGAGGGAGTCGGAGACTCGCTCCCAGGATCAACTGTCACGGAGACGAGGAGTTTTTGTTGTGCTTTCTTTGGTGGGGACGCGCGAGCAGACCCGCGGGTAGTAGGCCCCGAGCCCACAGACAAGTCAGGGACTTGTGCGTGGGGTTAAATGTTGGAGTCTTGAATAAGTCGGAGACTGGTGTCCCGCCACGTGGCGCAAGCCATGGGGTGACTGGCGAAGACCCCGCGCCTATCGCGAGATCGTCGGGGCCCATTTCTGATGACATGGCAGCTCGGTTGTGGGCGCCGAGCGGTAGTGGGGCGCGCCATTTGAGGGGCGACTCTTCGGTAGGTGAAGGACGTGGCCCGAGGTGACGCGGGCATTAACTGCGGGGCAGGGGCAACCATTCCCCCGTTTATATACCGCGGCCGCCGGCCGGTTTTCGCCCCTTCTGCCTTCTTGCTTTTTTCGCCGCCGCAGTCTCTCGCCTTTGTCCTTGCATTCGCCACGTTCACCGTAGAGCTCGCCACACCTCCCCTTCGCAAGCCCGAGACACAATGTCGAACTGGTCTTCTTCGTTGGTGACCTGGGCCTACCTCGACCGCCTGGCCTCCGACGGCATGCTGCCGCCACTGACCGCGGCGGTGGAGTGGATGGTCCCCGGGCCGGAGAACCGCCCCCAGCCTCCGGCGGGGTATGTGGTCTCGTTCGTGCTGTTCCACGAGCGAGGCTTCTCCGTCCCGGTGGGACGATTCATCCGCGCCGTGCTCCAGGAGTACGGCTTGGAGCTGCAGAACCTCAACCCGAACGGCATCCAGCAGATGGCAACGTTCGTGGCCTTGTGCAAGAAGTACCTGGAGATGGGAGCCCACTGGGACCTGTTCCGGTACTTCTACAAGTTCGTCGTGGTCAAGGACCACAACTCTGCGGCGGCCTTCGGGTGCGCCGGACAACGCGGGAAGCAGGGGAGGATGGACGAGTACATCCCCACCTATCTACCCACTTCCAACAGTGGGTGGCACCGGGGGTGGTTCTATCTCAAGAACGACCTTAAGAACCCGTTGCCAGAATTCACCGGCCGGTGGTACGACCGGGCGCCGACGAGGTGGAGCTATGGGCCGGAGAAGAAAGATCGCCCTCGGTTCCTCGACAGCGCCCTCACCGCCCTAACCAGGCTCCGCGACAATGGAGTGAATTTTATCACCGTGATCAGCGGTTACCACACCAGAGGGGTCGTCCCGCTCCGTCGCCGCACGCTGCGTCTCTGGGAGATGACGGACGACCGGGCCCCGTTCGAAGGGACCGCGACCGCCCACCCGCCGCCTTCGCTGGAGGAGGTCCAGCGCCAGGTGACCCAGGCCACCGGGGTCAACTACATATTTTGGCCGCCGCCGGGTGTGCTGCAGATGCTCCCGGCTGAGGCCACCGCAGAGTTGGTACGTCTCTTCCGACTTCCTTTTGATTTGTCTATTTTGGTCACGGGTGGTGATTGTTCCCACACTTGTGCAGATGAGGGATGTGCGCATCCTCCCCTCCCGTCCTCCGCTGGATGAGGACCGGACGATCACCCGGGACACCGCCGTGCGGCAGCAGCGGCGAGGGGAGCGCAAGAGAGAGCACAAGCAGAAAGAGATTGCGAAGAGGGAGAGGAATGACAAGCGCTCCACGCGCCGGCGCAGTGGGGAGAGAGCTATTTCCGACGACGAGGATCCCTCGCCGGCGCTGTCGGATACGGACGAGGAGGAGTCCCTGTTCGAGTGGACCGATGAGGAGACGGCGCCGTCCCCACGGTCTCGCGACTGACCGGCGCCCGCTTCAGCCGCCGCCGGCTCCAGTTCAAGCCGGCAGCCGCCGTCCTCCTCCCGGGCTGATCAGCCTACGAGCAGCCGTGTCCCTCGACGGGATCGACATGAGAGGGGCAGGAGCTCCCCGCATCGCGGTGACACCAGCCGCCCCGAGCCGAGGCACGACAACTCGCGCCGCCATTCCTTCCGCCGGAGGTCTCACTCGCCCTCCGCTCCTCCTCCGCGGGAGCCGCGGAGTGTGCCCGCGGCCTCCCCGCCTCTAGCGGCCCAGGGTGGGGTGCCACCGCCGACCCAGCCACGCCTTGCGTCGATCGTCATCGCCAGAGGCGGGTCGGCCTCGTCCCCGGCATCGGCTCCGACCTCGGGTAGCAAGAGGACGGCGTCCCCGCGTGACTCCGTGGCTGGCTCCAAGCGGCCCCATCGTGTCGCGGAGGGGTGAGTTCCGAGTTCCGGCCCTCTAATCTTTGTTTCGTTTCTTCGTTTGGTGACGTGACCTTCTTCTTGATTCAGGGCGCCCGGCCGCACCTTGAGGCCGGCACCAGTCAAGGCATTGCGCCGCCCCGCTCAGACGGCTGGTGTCACGTTGGCAACGAGCAACCCGCCACCCTCCCTTCAGTCGGGGGTGGTGATTGAAGAAGTAAGCGGGTCGAGGACCCAAGTGACGACCGTCCCCCCGCAGAGAGCTGCGAGCCCAGCTCGCAGCGACCTGTCGATGGGGACGATGGGATTAGGGGGTGAGGCCCCTATTGAAGAGGCACTCTCGGCCCGTACGGCCGAGTTGGCGAGGTGCCTGTCCGGCGCCCTGGAGCAGGACCAGGAGGATCCTGTTCTCGAGCCGCGGGCAGGCGGTGACGGACAACCAGCCCCCAAGTCATCGGCGGGGGCGAGCGATACTGTAAACGCCGAGCAGCCAGCTCCCGAGTCGCTGGAGGGGGTGGCTGCGGCTGCCGCGGGCATTGAAGCCCCAGCCGCCGAGTCATCGAGGGGAGCGGGGAGCGGCACGGCGGAGATGGAGATGGGACCCCGATCCACCGAGTCGACAAGCGGCTCTGGGAACGTTGTTGCGATGGAGGTGGAGACGGGCGACCGCGCCTCCGCAGATGTTTCTACCGCGCCGGCGATCATGGTGACCGAGGGGGTCCTCCCCGTTTCATCTATCGCCGCATCGGACGCCGCCCCTGCGGAGGTGATCGTCATCCCGGTGTCGCCTTCGCCGGCCACCTCTCCTACCGCAGCGGTGGACGAGCAGCCCCCTCCCCCGATCGTGGAGATTGGGGAGAGCTCGAGGGGACAGAGGCCGGCCACGTCGATGGTGGAGGAGGAGGAGGTGACAGGAACCCTGCCACTCTGGCTGGTGTCCGTGTCGCCGGTTCAGGCCTCAGTGGGCCTAGACCTCGACAGCGACGCTGAGCTGGCGGCCCGCCGCTGGCTGGAGCGCAACCTGCGCCTGGTCGAGATGACGCAGCGCCAGTCGGAGCGGGCGCTCGAGAACCTGGTCCCCGCCTCAAGGGTGAGTTCTCCTTCTTCCTCTTGCTTCCTTATGTTTGTTTTCCCTTAATTCTTAGTCGTGTGACTTGTGCGTGATTCAGGAGCTCGTCGGGCGCTCTGAGGATAGGGCCCGGGCCTTCGAAGCGCTCCGCGCGGAGAAGGTCCAGCTGGAGATGCAGCTGGCCGCGGCCCGTCTTGCGGCGGCGGACAGCGAGGCCGGCCGGGTAACAGCGCGCGCATCCCTTGAGGCGAGGGCGGAGGCTGCGGAGGCCCGCGCGATCTCAGCGCAGGCGGAGAAGGCCGCCCTGGAGGAAAGGTTGGCCGCGGCGGAGCAGGCGGCGGCAGCGTCTCGTTCTAATGCCGAAGCCGCTGCCCGCGCCGCCCATCAAGAGAAGGTGGACCTTGAAGCAAGAGCAGGCCAGGCCGAGTCCGACCTCCGGTTGGCTCGCGGGCGGGTGACGATGCTTGAGGCTCAAGTCAGTACCGTCACCGCCGAGAAGAGCCGTCTGGAGGAGATTGCTCAGAAGCGCGAGAATGAGATCCTCGGTGAGTACCTCACGACCTGTTATCTTTGCTTTCTATTTTTTTGTGCGGTCTCCTGATTCAAGGCGGCGTTTTTCTTCTGGGCGTACAGCCCTCTGCGTGGAGTGCACTGACCTACACTCTGACCACTCACCTCATCGAGAACCAGACGCTAGTGGAGTTGATCAAGGAAGCCAACGAGAAGCTCAACAGTAAGAGCTGTGTCCTCGTCATGTTTTGCCTTCCTTGGGCTGGCTAGTTTTTTACTGATATTGGTCTCCTTGTTTTTCTTCAGAGGCCGTGACCGAGCTCCAGCAGGAGCGGAAGTCGCTCAGGGAAGCTCAGGCCGAGATCAAGCAGGCGGAGTTAATCCAGAATGCGATGGGTGCGGCCATCATCAAGGCGTGCGATGAGATGGGTGTCCCTCCCGGCAAAATGAAAGACCGCTTGGGGTCGGCCCCTGCGACAGCTCATCAACAGGCCATGGATACGGCTAGGGACGCCGTCCATAAGGTGGTGTCCATCTTCTTGTCGCATTACCCCGAGCTGGACAGAAGGCTGCTTGGCCAGGGATGGTGCCCAGGCTACACCAACGAGTAGTACGATCAGATCGAAGAGGGCGCCGTCGACTTCGCCAAAGCCATGCTGAGCCACGCCCTTTATGACCTGGGCCTGTAAAGAGAAACAAATTGCCTTGCCGAGGCTTTTTATCATGCTTGTAAAAACTTGTGGGCCAGATGTTTTGTGGCAAACTTGAGGGTTAAGATCCCGTCTTTGTTTTAAGTTTTAAGCATTTGACTGTTGGTTGCCTTTTTCTCGAGTACTTAGAGGACTTGTACACCGAGCAGTGTCACTTAAAACTTTGCTGACGGTGTCTTGCTCCATAGCCGCGGGGGCGTAGGAACTGGGTGACTCGACTGAGCTTAGTTTAGGAGTGTTACCATTCGAACGGACAGCCCCCGAGTACTTCGAACAAAGGTAGGCGTATGTACGTGTTTTTGTAAACAAGAAAGCTCTTAAGAGTGTGGAACGGTTACTCGGAGTCCCTTTGAAGGGGCGAGTGATCGATAACTTGAGGTCACAAACTTTGCTTGTGGGTCTTTGTACCATAGCCGCGGGGGCGTAAGTACTCGGGGCCCAGACGAGCGCAGGTTCGTGACCGTTAGGGTCATCGTTCATCTCGCTTTAAGGAAAGTGAGTGTACCGCGACGATCATACGAGAAACCAGGACGGTTTTTGATCGAAAAAACGTGTTTCGCAACGATCAGGGGAGGAGGGTCGTAGCCCCCTGGTAGTCCCCGAGCCCATGGACAAGTCGGAGACTTGCCCATGGGATGAGACAAGCATAAAAACATATTACCCGAGTAAAAGATGTGAGCTTGCGAAAAGATGTCATTTCGTGAGGAAGAAGTAGCTTAGAGCTCTTGCATTATCATAAAATGAGAACAAAGTAAATACTTAGGGATAAACATGGCGTAGCTGCTCTATGTTCCAGGCGTTGGAGATGACCCTGCCGTCCTCATGCTTGAGTTTGAAGGTTCCCGGACGGAGCACTTGGTCGACAATGTATGGCCCCTCCCATGGAGGCGAGAGCTTGTGTCGCCCTTCATTGCTCTGAACTCGTCGGAGGACGAGGTCGCCGACTTGGAACTCGCGCTCCCGTATATTGCGTTCGTGGTAGCGACGTAGAGCTTGCTGGTACTGTGCTGAGTGGAGGAGGGCGACGCTGCGTGCCTCATCCAACTGGTCGATGGCGTCTTCGAGGGCGACCTGGTTGCCCTCTTCCGTGTAGGCCTGAACCCGTGGGCTGCCGTAGTCGATGTCCGTCGGGAGGATTGCTTCCGACCCGTGGACAAGGAAAAAGGGCGTGCAGCCGGTAGCCCGACTTGGCGTGGTGCGCAGGCTCCACAGGACGGATGGGAGCTCTGCAGCCCACGTCGCTCGAAACCTCTCGAGACGCTTGAATATCCGTGGCTTTAAACCCTGCAAGATCATGTCGTTGGCCCTTTCGACTTGCCCATTGGTTCTCGGATGGCTAACGACGGCCCAATCCACACGGATGTGGTTGTCATCGCAGAACTTGAGGAATTTCTTGCCGGTGAACTGCGTGCCGTTGTCGGTGATGATGGAGTTCAGGATCCCAAACCGATAGATGATATCGGTGAAGAATGCGACGGCTTCCTCGGAGCGAACGTTTGTTATGGGCCTGGCTTCGATCCACTTCGAGAACTTGTCGATGGCGACGAGTACGTGGGTGCTTTTCTCAGCGGTCCGACCATATCCAGCCTCCAGACCGCGAAGGGCCAGGTGATGGGTATGGTTTGCAAAGCCTGCGCCGGGAGATGGGTCTGTCGTGCGTAGAACTGGCAGCCTTCGCAACTGCGCACGATTCGCGTCGCGTCGGCTACCGCGGTAGGCCAATAGAAACCTTGTCGGAAAGCCTTTCCGATGATGGTTTTCGGGCCGGCGTGATGCCCGCAGGTGCCTGCATGGATTTCTTGCAAAAGCTCCTTGCCCTGGTCGGTCAGGACGCACCGCATGAGCATGCCTTTGGCGCCCCTTCGACAGAGCTCGCCGTCAACCAGTTGATACGATTTGGCCATGCGGGCGATGCGTCAAGCTGTTTCCTTATCGAGCGGCAGTTTTCCTTCCACCATCCATTCGAGGATCGGAATCCTCCAATCAGGGTCTTCGAGGTTGGGCTCTTGCGCTCCGTCAATCTCCATGACTTCTTGTGTTGACGGCTCTGGCGTCTTGTCCTCCTCGGAACGAACAGATGGCTCGTACTGGTCGCTGGCGAACACCCCGTGCGGAACAGGTTTTCGATTCGACGCTACCTTTGCGAGGGTATCGGCCGCCTTGTTGTGCTCGCGTGGCACAAGATTGAGCTCGAGTCCGTGAAACTTGTCCTCTAGTCTGTGCACCACCTGGTAGTATGCGGCCATCTTCGGACTTATGCAAATTTTCTCCTTCATGACCTGTCCCACGACCAAGTCGGAGTCCCCCCTAACGTCGAGGCGCCGAATTCCCAGCTCGAGGGTGATCCGAAGACCGTTGATGAGCGCCTCGTACTCAGCGACATTGTTGGAGGCCGCGAAATGCAGCCGGACCATGTATTCCATCCATACGCCCAGAGGCGAGATGAACACAAGTCCGACCCCGGCTCCTTCCTTCATGAGGGATCCGTCAAAGTACATGAGCCACGTCTCATGCTCGATGGGAGCAGGAGGCGTCTGGACCTCCATCCATTCGGTGACGAAATCGACCAAAGCCTGCGACTTGATGGCGGTGCGGGGCGCATATTCGATATTTTGCCCCATCAACTCGAGGGCCCATTTGGCGACTATGCCTTCTGCCTCTGGTCTCTGTATGATTTCGCCGAGCGGGAATCTGGACACCACCGTGATGCGGTGTGAGTCGAAGTAATGCCGGAGCTTTCGCTTAGTGATGAGAACGGCATAGATCAGCTTTTGTATCTGCGGATATCGCGTCTTGGAGTCGGAGAGGACTTCGCTCACGAAGTAGACTGGGCACTGTACTTTCTGTGTCTTGCCGGGCTCGTCTCGCTCGACTACTAGTGCTGCGCTCACGGCCTGGGTCGTTGCTGCGATGTACAGAAGCATTGGCTCTTCCTCGGCGAGTGCGGTGAGCACCGGCGGACTCTCGAGTAGTTTCTTGAGAGAATCGAGCGCTTCCTGTGCTTCTGGCGTCCACTGAAAGTGCTCCGACTTCTTCATGAGCTGGTACAGTGGCAGACTACGCTCTCCTAGTCGGGCGATGAACCTGCTGAGAGCAGCGAGGCATCCGGTCACACGTTGTACTCCCTTCAGATTCTTGATGGGACCCATGCTCGTGATCGCAGAGATTTTCTCGGGGTTGGCCTCGATTCCGCGCTCTGATACGACGAACTCGAGCAGCATGCCTCTGGGAACTCCAAAGACACACTTCTCGGGGTTCAGCTTTACGCTGTGCTCCCTCAGCTTCTCGAAGACCGCGGTTAAGTCAGGTATCAAGTCGCCCACCTTTTTTGATTTGACTATGATATCATCGACGTAGGCCTCGATCAGCCGTCCGATGAGATCTCCAAAAACGCGACGCATGCATCTCTGGAAGGTGGCCCCTGCGTTCTTCAACCCGAAAGGCATGGAAACGTAACAGTACGCGCCAAACGGGGTGATGAACGAGGTAGCGAGCTGGTCGATTAGATCCATCGCGATCTGATGATGTCCGGAATAAGCGTCGAGAAAACAGAGGGTTTCGCACCCAGCCGTTGAGTCGACTACTTGATCTATGCGCGGTAAAGGAAAAGGATCTTTTGGACATGCCTTGTTAAGGCTCGTGTAATCAACGCACATCCTCCATTTTCCATTCTTCTTCTTAACGAGTACAGGGTTGGCTAGCCACTCGGGGTGGTAAACTTCACGGATGAACCCTGCACTAATAAGCTTCTTTATTTCTTCCCCGATGGCCTTGCATTTGTCAGAGTTGAAGCGGCGCAGACGCTGCTTGATCGGCTTTGAGCCGGGCTTAATGTTAAGCTTATGCTCGGCGACTTCCCTTGGAATCCCTGGCATGTCGGACGGTTTCCATGCAAACACGTCGAGGTTTGCGTGGAGAAAGTCGACGAGCGCGCTTTCATAGTCGGAACCAAGCGCTGTCCCGATACGGAGTGTGCGGCCGTCGTCAGAGATGGGCACTTCCTTGGCTTCCTTGGCGGGCTCGAAAGAGCAGGCCGCACGCTTGGACGTCTCGGGGATTTCTTGGTCCTTGGAGGGTGGCTCAGCGGCGAGCTTCTCAGACCGGATCAGTGCTTCAGTGAACTGGAAGCACTCAGTATCGCATTCGTATGCGTACTGGAAGGTTGTACCAGCTGTGATGATGCCTCTTGGGCCGGGCATCTTCAGCTTGAGGTACGTGTAGTTGGGGACGGCCATGAACTTAGCGTAAGCTGGCCTTCCAAGTATCGCGTGATACGTCCCCGGGAATCCCACCACCTCGAAGGTGAGGGTTTCCGTTCGGAAATTGTTCAGAGCTCCGAACGTGACGGGCAGATCGATCTGCCCGAGTGGGACCGCCTCCATTCCGGGTACGACCCCGTGGAAAGGCGCCTTAGATGGCCGCAGTCGGGACCGCGGAATCCCCATGTCGTCCAGGGTCGACATGTAGATGACGTTGAGGCCGCTGCGTCCGTCCATCAGAACCTTGTGCACACGTTTGGTGCCGAACAAGGGTGATACGACAAGCGGGTAGCAACCCAGTCGTGGTATATGATCAGGATGATCATGTCGGTCGAACGTGACCGGCGTCTCCGACCACTTCAAGTAAGTCGGAGCTGCGTGCTCGAACTGGTAGACTTCTCGTCGTACCACCTTCTCTTGGCACTTGGGCAGCCGTGCCTCTGAGCCTCCGAAGATCATCATCACGGCTCCGTCCTCTCGGGGGTAGGCGGCGTCGTCGTCACCCTTGTCCTTTCCTCCGTCGCCAGTCGGAGCGTCGTTCTGCTTCTTCAGCGTACCAGCGAGGTAGGCCTTCATCATGTTGCAATCCTTGAAGGCTTGCTTGACTGGGCCCTTGTGGTTAGGGCACGGGGCATTCAGCAGCTTCTCGAAGTGGCCCGTCGGAGGATTGCCCCGAGGTTTTGCTGTCTTTCAGTCGACAGCGGCCACCAAGGTATCCTCACGGTACCTCTTATCTTTGTTTTTCTTTTTCTTGACTGGCGCAGACAGATCGTCTCCAGCTTCGGCCGGCTGCTTCCCCTTGCTCGTACCGGGGCTGAGCGTCGCCGCCACGGCCTTTTCTCCATTGGCGTGGTCTGTGGCGATGTCGAGCAGCTCCCGAGTAGATTGCGGCTTCCATCGCCTGATCCGATGGATCAGCGTGGCACACGTGGTGCCATTCTGGAAGGCGAAGATGATGTCCGTGTCGGTGGTGCTGGGCAACTCGGTGCACCGCTTGGAGAAGCGCTGGATGTAGTCGCGCAGGCTCTTGCCCTTCATCTGCTTGCAGTTGCGCAGATCCCAGGGGTTTCCTGGTCGGGCGTACGTGCCCTGGAAGTTGCCGACGAAGGCGTCACGTAGTTGCGACCAGCTGTCGATCCTACCACATGGCAGGTGCTCGAGCCACGTACGAGCTGACTCCGCGAGATGTAGCGGCAGGTTCTTGATGATGAACAAATCGTCTCGCGCTCCGCCAGCGTTGCACGCTAGTCGGTAATCTTCCAGCCAGACGCTGGGGTTGGTCTCGCCGTCATACTTGGGCACGGAGGTTGGAGCTCTGAAGCGCGAAGGGAAGCGGGCGCTACGCACATTCTTCCCGAAGGCACGTGGCCCTAGGGCGTCAAGCGAACCGCTCCTGCTCCGGTCCTCGTCGCTGTCGTACCGGCCTCCGCGTCGCCGGTTGTACTCCTTGCGAGGCTGCTCTTTGTAGTCGTCGTGCTGACTCGCGTCAGCCCTCCGCCGCACCTTGATGGTGTCACGCGCGTCGCGGTGGGGTCCCAGTCGGCTTTTGACTGGTACGTTGACCTCCTCGGATCGTCGCGGCTGTTGTGATGGTGCCGCGGGTTGCCGTGGCTTGGAGTGCCCGTGACCTTGCGAGCCCCGCTGTCGTGAAGCGGAGCTCTCAGCCTGCTGCACGGCGGCAGTCTCGAGGAGAGTTTTGATCTGCTTATGCATCTCCTTTTCTTGAGGCGTGGCAGGCTCCGGTACCTTCCGGAGAAGGATCGCAGCTGCTGCCAGGTTCTGTGACGCCCTCTTGAAGACGGGCGTGCCGTCAACAACATCTCGGTCGTCGTTGACGATGCGTAGTTGGACATCCCTCGCCCGCAAACGAGCGGGGGTCGGGTTTGGATCCTGCCCGAGTTGTTGGTAGAGTCGTGCCCGCTCGTCGTCGAGCTGGTGCTGAGCTTCCTCCAACTCGTCCAGTCGGGCGCGCTGTGCGGCGGGGTTGGCAGGAATATGGGCCTCCGCCATGCTGTCCGCCGTCGAACTGTGGGCGGAATGAAGCGCTCCATCCGGCGTGTGAACCGGCGCTGGCGCCACCGGGGTGTTGACGACGAAACACTCGCGCGTAGGGTCGTAACCCCCGTCGTCCGAGTCGTCGGAGTAGCCGAAACAATAGTCAGCCGCCGTTTGGAAATGACGGAAGGCGTCGGCATCACGAAGCCCGGAGTAATCCCAGTCTGGGCCCGATATGTCATCGGTGCCGTCGGTCACGAGGTACTGCTCGTCGGGCGAGGTTTCCGGCAGCTTCATGTTGCCCAGCAGACGATGGCGCGGATAGTTGGCGTACACGGCCGGGTCCGTGCTCGATGAGGAGGAATATGCTGCCGCCGCGTAGGACCCTCCTCCATAGGTCAGCGGCGTCGGGGCGCTCTCCCTGACGATGCGCTCCGTAGAGTCGGACGGCAGAGAGTCCTCTGCTGCACCGGCGGGTTGCGACGCGCCAACCTCAACCCGCGGAGGGGTGCTAGCGCGTGCTGCCTTACACCGCTCCTCCTTGGCATGCTTCGAGTGCTTGCCTAAGCGCTTCTTGCATCGAGGTGGGCGAGGCTGGGCGGCCGGAGCGGGAGTTGGAGCAGGTGCATCGGTGACCTCGCTGATGAGGTGCATGTCGTAGCCGTCTCCAGTCGCTCGGAAGTTTAGACTTCCGAACCGGAGCTCGAGCCCAACCATGAGTGACTCTGATGATCCCACAGGGGAGTCCATCAGCGGCGGCTCGGTGGAGGCTTTTGTCGAAGCGGATGACCAAAGGGCCATGCGGACCCTAAAAAGACTATCGAAAACACGCGAAGTCCCCAACCTGGCGCGCCAACTGTCGGGGTTCGTTACCGCCGGCAAGTAAATTTATACGAGGGGAGGCGTGTTCTGATCCACACGGTAGCACAGGAGACACTAAGAGTTATACTGGTTCGGGCCTCCGGAGAGTAATATCCTACGTCCAGTGAGAGGGGGGTGTTCCTTATGCTCAAGGGTTTGCAACAGAGAGTACAAACTGGTCGGGAGAGGGTGAAGAGCCCAAGTCCCTGGTGTGCGTGTGGTTTAAGTAGCAGAAGTCTGCGTACGTGAGTGAGTGTGGAGGCTTGCGTTGTATGAGATGGGATATCGATGCTAAGTGTGTATGGAGGTGGAGACGAACCTGTCCTGAGACCGCCTCTGCCCCTCCCTTTTATAGTCGCAAGGGAGGAGTCCAGGGCGGTTACATCGAGTGCATATGAGCTAATCTACAGTGCGGTGTGTCCTTCTCTGCTCCGGGTTGTCAGACAGCAGAAGCGGTGAAGCACTGTTACGGGGCTTCGGGTGACGGTGCAGATCCTGTGCATCCCAAGGATCCGTCCCGGGGCCCCCCATGCCCTCCTCCGAGTAGTTAGTCGGGCATGGGAAGCAGTGTGCGTGCCCTGACCCCACCAGTGGATCAGGAGCTTGTCTTTTCTTGATGTCGTAGGAGTGGAGTAGCCTGCCTCATGGATAGGTGTGCGTGTCGTTGGTGGCACAGCGTTTCCCGTGCCCTCCGTGGTACGATGCGTACCGCCTCAGCTGGGGGGACGGCAGGAGGATCCATCCCCTGACACAGGATCGACCTGGTCAGGGCGGACCCGTGTAGGAAGGCTAACACTTGGCGGACCGCGTACCAGGGTATCATGGGATGCCAACGGGGCCTGTGTCCTTGTGGCCTTGGCGGCCAAGTCTAGAACTAGTCGGAGACAGGGAGCCACCCGAGTGAAAGGACGATCTACGCCGCATCTCCCAATGCTTAGGACGTAGTGCGTACTGCTCCGTTCGCCGTTCAGCGTCTATTACGCCGCTCATGGTACGGCGGTCACTGTACCGATGGTGCCAGGGTTTGACAAATCAGTCCCCTGACACCGAATCGGCTTGGCCCGGGTGGACCGCTGCGGCGAGGCGGACGCGTGGCGGTGCGTGGGGGAGCGCACGCGGGGATCCCAGGATCTCTATCCGGTGGGCCCACGCGCTCCCTGCCTTCTCTGCGAACCCCGCTCGAGCGGGTGACGGAAACTACTCGTGCGAGCGAGTAGTCGTGGCGCCGAGACGGAAACTACTCGTGCGAGTGGGCTTCCGCGGCCACAAGGCGGAAACTACTCGTACGAGCCGAGCCGCCGGGAGTGGGGACGGAAACTTGTCGTTCGAGTCGCCACGCACTCGGGGAAGAGGTATAGGCGGTCGTGGGCCCCTCCTACCCTGTCTCACAGCGGAAACTAGTCGTACGGGTCCTTGTGTACTTGGGCAGCGTAACACCTGTTGTGTTAGCTGCAGGAGCAGGCCGTGCGTGGGCCCGTGCTGCATTTTTAAGGGTCTTGGTGGGCCCTAGTCCATGGCCCCGTCACCACTCGAGTTCTTCGAGCCTCGCAAGCATTCTTCTAGCTCCAAGCGTGAACTACACTACCTCTACACTCTGGGGGACGGACACAAGCCCACGGCGTGGCAATATTACTACACTGGATCATCTTGAATCCCCTCTGAAGATTGGTGCGGTCTGCTTCAAGCCCTTGGCACCTATTTATACTCCAGCACCTGCCGTTGGGCGTTCATCCGCAAGCGGGCTTGTGTGGCGTCCTTATCCTCGAAGACACTGTGCCCTCATAGAGCACGAGGCCACTGTTCGCCTGCGAAAGGCATCGGCGCGCCTGACCCCTACCTGACTGCACACAGCGGCACCTTTGTCCCTTGCAGGTGGCAGCAACCCGTGCTTCATGAGCACATCGGCCCTTGACCGTACAGTGCACTCATGACCCTGGTCATGACAGACATGTCACCTGCTATCCCCTGCAAGATTCTAGAGCTCTTGTCCTCTAGTCGGCACTACAAGAGCCTCTGTTTCCTAAGCAGAAGGTCATAGGTTCGGTTTCTTCTTCTTTTTCTTCTTTTGAACATCAAACCGGCCATCCTGGTCGCTTTACTGCTCGGGGGCTACTACACTAGTACGTCTTTGACGCCCTATTTTCTCTGGGTCGCCTCGACCTAAAGGAAGCCTGCTTCCATCGCATCTCGGCTCGACCTACCCCTGGTAGGCTTGTTGACCTTTCTGAAGGTCGTGACTCCTACTACAACATGCCTGACTCAGGTCAGGTCGGCGGTTCTCCAAGATCTACGCCTTGTCTTCACTTCGACCTCATTGTACTTCGACCCAGAAGCTCGACGCTCAACTTCGTGCGCGCATCGGAGGGGTTTTCTTTTTTGATCCCCGTGCACCCTTCACAACCTCGACGGTGCCGCGCCTCTGCTGCTCTTCGACACGACCCCGCCTCGGCCGCTACGCCTACAGGTCCATCGGGGGCTTGAGAGACATGGGTACCCATGGGTCCCCACCGGCCAGGGTCCCAGAGGCCCCTAACAAGTGGACCCGACCTGACAGAAGACCCGCCGACCTTACAAGTGGGCCCAGCGACCTAGTCAAACTCCCAGAAGACTCGCGAAGCCTTGGCGTGCAAGACAAGACACAGCGACCTGGCGCGCCGCCGCCTGTAGACTCCGAGTATCATAGGATACTCCTTGTAATCCGGGAGATAAGCTTCCCACAGTTGTAACCGACTCCGACACGGGTCAACCGACCTTGCAAGGAAACCCTAGCCCGTCCTCCCCATATAAGGCGGCCTAGGGCTCCATGCAAAGGGAACCGAAACTCAACCACACATAATCCACCACAACTGGACGTAGGGTTTTACTCTCCGGAGGTCCGAACCAGTATAAACCCTTGTCTCCTTGTTCTTCGCCGCCATACTCGCCTAGTTCCGTGTGCACCATGTGCATAGCCACCTACGCTCTTAGGTCCCAATCCTCCATTAACCTGCAAACCTCTAGGGTAATCCTAAGAGCGTAGGTGGTTATGCACGTGGTGCACACGGAACTAGGCGAGTATGGCGGCGAAGAACAAGAAGACAAGGGTTTATACTGGTTCAGGCCTCTGGAGAGTAAAACTCTACGTCCAGTTGTGGTGGATTATGCGTGGTTGAGTTTCCGTTCCCTTTGCATGGAGCCCTAGGCCGCCTTATATGGGGAGGACGGGCTAGGGTTTCCTTGCAAGGTCGGTTGACCCGTGTCGGGGTCGGTTACAACTGTGGGAAGCTTATCTCCCGGATTACAAGGAATATCCCGTGATACTCGGAGTCTACAGGCGGCGGCGCACCAGGTTGCCGTGTCTTGTCTTGCACACCAAGGCTTCGCGAGTCTTCCGGGAGCTTGACTAGGTCGCTGGGCCCACTTGTAAGGTCGGCGAGTCTTCTGGAAGGTCGGGTCCACTTGACAGGGGCCTCTGGGACCCTGGCCGGTGGGGACCCATGGGTACCCATGTCTCTCAAGCCCCCGATCGACGTGTAGGCATAGCGTTCGAGGCAGGGTTGTGTCGAAGAGCAGCAGAGGCGTGGCACCATCGAGGTTGTGAAGGGTGCACGAGGATCAAAAAAGAAAACCCCTCCGATGCGCGCACGAAGTTGAGCGTCGAGCTTCTGGGTCGAAGTACCATGAGGTCGAAGTGAAGACGAGGCGTAGATCTTGCAGAACCACCGACCTGACCTGAGTCAGGCATGTTGTAGTAGGAGTCACGACCTTCAGAAAGGTCAACAAGTCTACCAGAGGTAGGTCGAGCCGAGATGTGATGGAAGCAGGCTTCCCTTAGGTCGAGGCGACCTGAAGAAAATAGGGCGTCGAAGACGCACTAGTGTAGTAGCCCCCGAGCAGTAAAGCGACCAAGATGGCCGGTTTGATGCTCAAAAGAAGAAAAGGAAGAATTAGCCGAACCTACGACCTTCTGCTTAGGAAACAGAGGCTCTTGTAGTGCCGACTAGAGGACAAGAGCTCCAGAATCTTGCAGGGAATAGCAGGTGACATGTCTGTCATGACCAGGGTCATGAGAGCACTGTACGGTCACGGGCCGATGCACTCATGAAGCACGGGTTGTTGCCACCCGCAAAGGACAAAGGTGCCGCTGTGTGCAGTCAGGTAGGGGTCAGGCGCGCCGATGCCTTTCGCAGGCGAACAGTGGCCTCGTGCTCCATGAGGGCACAGTCTCTTCGAGGATAAGGACGCCACGCAAGCCGGCTTGCGGATGAACGCCCAACGGCAGGTGCTGGAGTATAAATAGGTGCCAAGGGCTTGAAGCAGACTGCACCAATCTTCAGAGGGGATTCAAGATGATCCAGTGTAGTAATATTGCCACGCCGTGGACTTGTGTCCGTCCCCCAGAGTGTAGAGGTAGTGTAGTTCATGCTTGGAGCTAGAAGAATGCTTGCGAGGCTCGAAGAACTCGAGTGGCCTCTTCTCCCCGCCCCGCTGAGGAACCCCGGAGGAGTATGAAGCAGCAGTTGCATCGTCGGCCCTCACACTTGTAGGCCTGTTGTGATGCTAGTGAACACCGCGCTCCACCCGGCGAGGTTGGTGTTAAAGCTCGGACCTTCTGCAACCTTGCAGCGAAGCTCAGACTTGATGCTGGGCGCTACAAGAGACCGGTTGGTACGCGAGTAGAGGTGGCTGTGTGGCAGCTGCCTCCACAGTGGCTGTAGAGGTCGCCGAGTAGGCCCTGAAGCCAGAAGAAAGCTTGCGACAAGCCTTATTAGTGTAGATTGAGTCGTAAGCACTTTGGAAGGTAATTCAGGACCTTTAATATCATTGTATCTTGTAATTTGGCCAAGGGTCAAACTCCTTGTAGCTTATGAAGCTGTAAATATAGTTGTGCATGAGCGGTGTCATGGTTTTAGTAGTTTGTAAGGGCGCCCAGGCAGCAATGGTACGGAGACCAAGGTCCCAGCGGAGCTGAAATAGCACGTCGACCTTCAGGAGGCCTGCCGTAGAGACAAGGGACCCGTGTCGACCTGGGTCGGCATAGCTGTTGTGCAGTGACACAACGCAGGTAGTCAACCTGAAAAACCTAGGTCTGAACGACCTAGGAGGCAGCAGGGCCTTAGCAATCTCAGGGAAGTGCTACTTGACCAAGAGGTCGCCAACGGGCAGTAGAGCCATTAAGCACGGGGCCGTCGGTATAGCCATGAAGGCAATGTTAATAGGTAGCAGGACCTTTAGCGACCTCAAGGAGGTGCTACTTGGCCCGGAGGCCGTTCACGGGCAGTAGAGCCAGGGAGGTGAACTTGCTAATGAAAGCTAAGGCGACCTACCAAGCGGTAGTACCTGTCGACTTTGAGAAGGTGATATCATAGACCCGGAGGTCGTCAGAAGCCAGGAGACCTAGAGGAAAATTATGGGTAGGGAGGTTGAAGTAAGGCATAGCGAGTCCATGGACACCAGGCCGTTGGGCGGAAAACCAACGAGCATGGATTCCCGCACGGCTCGAGCCGTCACTGCCTGTAGCCAGTAGGCCAAAATAGCCGTTATGCAATGCAACTGTTGGGTCGCCGGTGATGTCGCCGAATTTGAGGGGGCATTTGGGCGTCGCGGCCCGCCGCACTAACGCGGCCCATTTATAAAAGGCCGAGTGAGGGGGTCGAGGACCCTACTCGCATCCATTCCTCGCAAGAGCTAGGGTTCCCGATCCGCCGCCAGAAGCTTTAGCGTGTAGATTCGCCGGCGCCGCCATGCGTAGACCCGCCGCGTCTAGCACCACCGCATGTGCCAAAAGACCCTAGTGGTTTTTAGAGCTAGATCCACCGGTTTCGAGGAAGAAGAAATGGCCCCGGAGCTTGCGCCGGCCCCAGAGAAGGTGTGGGAGCACTCGGTGGTGACAGAGACGCATCTCAAGGAGCTGGTGGAGCGCGGGCTGCTGAAGCCCAGGGCGCAGGTGGGCTGGAGGCCCACCGCCGGCGAAGCGTTCCCGTCTGAGGGAACTGGGGAGACCGTCGCCTTCGTCGCACACGTCGAGCGCGGCTTTGGAGTCCCGGCGGGCGACTTCTTCTGCGGGCTCCTGCACTTCTACCGCATCGACCTCGCGCACCTCGTCCCCAATGCCATCACCACGGTATCCTCGTTCATCCACCTGTGCGAGGCATACCTTGGGATACCGCCACATTTCGACCTGTGGCGGTATTTCTTCGAGGTGAAGAAGACGGGGAAGAACGGTGTCGTCGGTGCCGTCGGGTTCATGCTACGCCGTCACATGAAGACGGTGTACATCGACATGGAGCTACTGGATAACACCCAGGGCTGGCGGCGGGGCTGGTTCTACATTGACAACCCCAAGCCAGCACTGCCGACCAGGTCGGGGCTTGCACCGGTCCCGGTGCCTGAGTGGACCAACCAGCTGACGTCGCGGGAGATGGACGCCATCAAGCCGCTGCTAGAGGACCTCAAGCAACGGAAGGAAGAAGGGCTAACCGGCGGAGCAGTGGCCATTAGTTTCAACCGGAGGCTGCTGCAGCCGATCCAACATCGGGTGCACCCAGCCTACGAGTACTGGGGGCAGACCGACTCGACCCGCGTGCAGCAACGGAAGTTCTCCAAGCAGGAGATGGTGGCGCGGGTGAAGGAGCTCTTCAACGGGGTGATTCGGAACCGGATAGGTCCCAAGGCATTCTCCCTCACACGGCCTGCAGACGTGGTATGTCGCTGATCGACCTTAATTTCTCTGTTGTTGTTGCGTTCACCTTTGTTCTGAAACGAAGGTCAACTGTTTCACAGGGGTGTGAAGGTCTGTTTTGGTGTCCAGCTCCCCTCGCGGACGAGGGGGAGCGCAGTCTCAAGGTCCGGGCGGCGGAGGACGTGAGGGCTCCACCGCCGGAGTTGTTGGAGAACTACCTCTCCGACTCATCGGTGGGGGGTAGCGATGACGAGGATCCGCCCGTGGCGACCTCCGCGCCGACAACTCGTCGTACGCGGCAGGCCACCGCGAAGATTCCGGCGCACAAGGGCGTCAAGATCATCTCCGCCACCATTGAAGCGGAGAAGAAGAAGAGGAAGAGGAAGGTCGTCGTTGCGTCGTCGGAGACGACAACGACTGACACCGAGGTCGTCTTCGAGGAGCGTGATGACGCGGGGTCGCGCGACGTCGCCGGAGGGTCGGGCAACGCGGCGGCCGTAGGAGAAAGCAATGCCCCGCCCGCGGCTACCGGCGAGCAGCAGCAGAAGGCGAGCGCGGAGGGCGTGAGCGACCAAGGGTCGCAAAAGAAGCCGAGACGGGAGCCGCCCAGGCCAATGTCGATGAAGCTGAAGACTGGCAGCGGGTATGTTGCCAAGCTTGATTTATGCTATTCTTCATCTGTGCGGTTCTGACAAGCATGTCGGTGCTGACAAATATATGCACCTTGGGCAGGGGGACTCCTGCTATTTCTGGCGGCAGCAAGAACGCCTCAGGCCAAGAGGCATTTGGCTGGAAGGTCGAAAAGTTGCCGGTGGGGCAGTCGCCAGCAACCTCAGGCGGGGACTTCACCAGTAAGGCCCCTGAGATCATGGAGACAACACCGTCGGCACCGGCTAAGGTCACCGCTGAGGTCGAGCAGCAGGAGGAGGGCCCGCGCCAGCAGGACCTGCCGGAGTCGAGTCTGCTGGGCAAGCAGCAAGCGGAAGCTGGAGGTGCAAGCGGGGAAGCCGACGAGCAGCCCTGCCTCTACGAAGGTACTCCGTGGGAGGACGACGTCTGGGCCGACGCCAAGGATCTTGAAGACTTCAAGGCGGCGCAGGTGACCATTGGCAGGACGCTCGCGGTAAGTTTGCATTACCTTTGGAGCTGCACCTTGGGTTCGCCCCGACGCAATGTGTTAACAATGTCAAAGAATGGTTGCAGACTCTTGCTGAGCGCGCGCAGAAAAGGGCGACCCTGCTGAAGGAGGGCGCCAATCTTCACGCGGAGCTGGCAACGACCCGGGAGGCCGTGCTTCAGGCCAAGGTGGAGGCCGCGAAGGAAGTAAGGGGCCTCAAGGACGAGGCAATCTTGAAGGATCAGGCCATCGAGGCCTTGAAGCGGGAGCTTGAAGCTACAAAGCTGAAGGCGAAGGAGGCGGAGGACGAACTGAAGGTCGCCGCTGCAGGTACGTCATGGGACGCCCTTGTGTTGTTATGTAAGCACGTCGTGGTGACCCACTCTTGACCTCGCCGTGTACAGAGGCCAAGAAGAGGGAGACTGCCTTGAGGAAGGACCTCAAGGAGTCGAAGGAGCAAGTGAAGATCCTCAAGAAGAAACACCAGGAGGTCGTCGCCAGTAAGTATTACTTCACCCGGAAAGCTGCTTATGAATTTGGGGCGCGCAGGGATCTAGAGATCGACCTTGGCCGGGCGATGCAAACTCTTATTGATCATCAAGAGATGACTGCAGATCTGGAGAAGGAGCTGGACGACCTCAAGGAGGTCGCTGAGTACCTTGTGGACGTGTACACCCCTAAGGTCAAGGGCGATCCACAAGGGCTTGTCGAGCGGTTGGACGGCGCGGTAGGTCGCATAAAGACCTTGTTAATGGATGGCGGCAAGCTCGCCGCTGCTACCGCACTAGCCACGGTGAAGCACCATGAGCTATCTTTCGACCTTGGGAAGGTCAAGGAGGAGCTGGACTTGGAGCAGCTGGTGGCCAGTGAGGAGATTCAGGCCACCGCCGAGGACGTCATGAAGAAGTTAGACCTGTAGATGTAGCTTAGGACTCGTAAATAGTTAGTAATAATGGGTCGCGGACCCTTTTGATGTAATATAAACATTGCATGAATGAAAAAGATATGTCATGTGATCCCTTATTTGACTCTGTGTACTCTTTATAAGAACGCAAAGGCAACGAAGCTGCGAGACCCCTTTTCCTCCGCTAACCCTGCTCAGTGGAGGAACGGCTTACCGACCACACGGCTCGATGTTTGAGGCTTACGTGTGGCCGGCACGCGGAGGGGGTAAGGGACCCGAGATCAAGCAACCTCACGACCTAGGAATACTTATAAAATGTACAAAAAGCTGTGTTAAGGAAACACTCTGGAAAACAGACAAGCTGGAAGAGAAATCTTTATATATATATATTGAATTACAAGGAGTAGAATACATAGCTTTATTGTGATACAATGCTCCTAAGGATAGAAGCGACGTAAGTGCTCGATGTTCCAGGGGTTAGGAACGCCCTGGCCATCGGCCCATTGGAGGCGATAGGTTGCCGGTCCAATGACCTCCTTGACTATGAAGGGGCCTTCCCAAGGTGCAGAGAGCTTGTGCATGTCCTTGGTGTTCTGGATCCGCCGCAGGACTAGGTCGCCAACGTTGAAGGAACGCTCCCGCACGTTGCGGTCGTGGTAGCGACGTAGCTGCTGCTCGTGGCGGGTGTAGCGCATGAGCGCGGCCACACGGTGTTCCTCAACACTGTCGAGGTCAAGGCGGCGTGTTTGTTCTACTTCTCCTTCATTGAAGTGCTGGATGTGAGGAGCACCGAAGGCCACATCGGTGGGGAGGATAGCCTCTGATCCATAGACTAGGAAGAAGGGTGAGTACCCTGTAGCCGAGCTGACCTGGGTCCTGAGGCCCCAAAGGACATGAGGGAGCTCCGAGAGCCACCTCGTGGCATAAGGCGCAGAGCCGTCGAAGATACGATCTTTTATAGCCTGTAGGACCATGCCGTTGGCCCGTTCGACCTGGCCGTTGCACTGTGGGCGCGCCACCGAAGAGTAGTATACGTCGATCAGGCTGTCCTGACAGAAGTCCCAGAATTCGACCCTGTAAAGGCCGTGCCAAGGTCGGTGACGATCCTGTTTGGCACCCCGAAGCGATGGGTAATCTCCTCGATGAATTTGGTCGCCTCTTTCGACGTGACGCTGGATACGGGGCGGACCTCGATCCACTTGGTGAACTTATCCACCGCCACGAGTATGTGCTTGTAGCCGCCGGGGGCAGTCTTAAAAGGTCCCATAGAGTCGAGACCCCAAACTGCGAAGGGCCACGACAGAGGGATGGTCCTCAGGGCCTGAGCCGGGAGGTGTTGCTGCTTAGCGAAGAACTGGCACCCCTTGCAACAACGTACAAGTTCTTGGGCATCAGTCATGGCCGTGGGCTAGTAGAACCCGGATCTGAAGGCCTTGCCCACCAGGTTGGCAGAGGCGGCGTGGTTGCCCCACTCACCACCGTGGATCTCCTCCAAGAGCCTGAGGCCCTCGGATCGCAGGATGCACTTCATCAGTACTCCAGTAGAGGCGGACCTCCGGTAGAGTTCCTGACCGATGATGACGTAATTGGCGCTACACCAGGTGATCTTTTCTCGCTCTGCCTTGTCCTCAGGCACTCGATGCTCGAGGAGGAAGGCAATGAAGTCGAGGCGCCAGTCATCTTCTGCGTCGACCATGAGGATCTCGCGACCCGCGGGCGAGGTAACCTCGTCATCAGGCGACTCTAAGTCTGGGATGAGCTTGATGGACGCCTTGCGTAGGTCTTGGACGAACACACCGGCCGGAACCAGTGCGCGCTTGGATCCAAGCTTAGAGAGGACATCCGCAGCAACGTTATTGTTGCGGCAGACATGATGGAACTCGAGCCCCTCGAAGTGACGCTCGAGCTTGTGTACCTCAACACAGTAGGCATCCATCATATCCTTCCTGGCTTCGGAGTCTTTGCTGACTTGGTCGATGACGACCTTGGAGTCGCCGTAGGCCAAGAGGCGCTTGATCCTAAAGGAGACGGCGATGCGGAGCTCGTGGATGAGGGCTTCATACTCGGCGCTGTTGTTGGACGCCTTGTAGTGGATCTGCAGGACGTACTTGAGGTAGTCGCCCTTAGGGGAGATGAATAGAACTCCCGCGCCGGCTCCTTCGAGGTTCAGGGAACCGTCGAAGTACATCTTCCAATGCTCAGGTCGCTCCGGCGGCGGAGGCTGCTGGATCTCTGTCCACTCTGAGACGAAGTCTGCGATGACTTGGGACTTGATGGCCTACCTGGGGCAGAACTCCAGGTCGAACTCGCCTAGTTCGATAGACCACTTGACGACACGCCCGGAGGTCTCACGACTCCGTAGAATCTCACCAAGGGGAAAGGTCGAGATGACCTTAATCTTGTGGGATTGGAAGTAGTGCCGGAGCTTTTGCGAAGTCATGAGTAGCGCGTAGAGCATCTTCTGGGCTGGCTGTACCTAGTCTTGCTGTCAGACAGGACCTCGCTGACATAGTAGATAGGTCACTGGACAGGGTAAGGTCGCCCCTCTTCAGGACGCTCAGCCACCAAGACGGCGCTGACCACGAGGGTGGTCGCCGAGATGTAGAGCAGTAGGGGCTCTTTGGGCGCCGGGGGCACCATCACCGGGGGCGTCGTGAGGAAGGTCTTGAGTTGCTCAAGAGCTTGGTCCGCCTCCTCGGTCCAGACAAACTTGTCTGCCTTTTTTAGCAGCTTGAAGAAGGGTAGACCTTTCTCTCCGAGCTTGCTAATGAATCGACCTAAGGCCGCCATCATGCCTGTGAGTTTCATGACGTCCTTCTTGCCAGTAGGTCGCTTCATCTTGAGGATGGCATCCACCTTGGTGGGATTAGCTTCGATGCCCCGGTTGCTGATCATGAAGCCCAGGAGCTTGCCGGACGGGACACCGAAGACGCACTTATCTAGGTTGAGCTTCCAGCGGTAAGTGCGGAGGTTGGCGAAGGTCTCTGCGAGGTCAGCTATGAGCTGGTCCTCATGGGTGGTCTTGACGACCACGTCGTCGACGTAGGCTTCTACTTTCTTGTTGATCTGGCTGACCAGACACCTCTGTATTGCCTTCTGGTAGGTCGCGCCAGCATTTTTGAGGCTGAAGGTCATGGCCGTGTAGCAGTAGATGCCATGGGGCGTTATGAATGCCGTCTTGTCTTGGTCGAAGACCTTCAGAGCTATCTGGTGATACCCTGAGTAGCAGTCGAGGAAGAAGAGGAGGACGCTCCCAGCCGTGGAGTCCAAGACCTAGTCGATTCGCGGAAGAGGGAAGGGGTCTTTAGCGTAGTGCCTGTTGAGATCAGTGTAATCGATACACATTCTCCATTGACCGGTTTTCTTTGGTACAAGAACCGGGTTGGCGAGCCAAACCGGGTTTATACACTCTCGGATGAATCCAGCAGCTAGGAGCTTTATTAGCTCTACCCTAATGACGTCCTTGCGATCTTTCGCAAAGCGGCGAAGCTTCTGCTTGACAGGCTTCGCCGTTTTGCTTACATCCAATGCATGCTCAGCCAGCTCCCTAGGAACACCTGGCATATCCGATGGACTCCAAGCGAATATGTCGGCGTTATCCCGGAGGAAGCTGGTAAGCACGAGTTCCTATTTAGGGTCGAGCCCGTCGCCGATCACCACCGTCTTCTCTGGGTCGGCAAGACCGAGGCAGACCTTCTTCGTCGATGGAGCGGCGTCGAGGGCGGTCTCAGTGCGCTTCTGCTCCAGGACGGATTGGTCGACGGGGTCGACTTTTTCGGCCTCAGCCACCAAGACCGCGGAGGCCTCGACAGCGGCGAAGGTCGCAGCGAGGTCGAGGGCCTCCGTGTTGCACCTGAAGGAGATAACGAGGTCCCCTTTGACGGAGAGGACCCCTCGTGGAGCGGGCATCTTCAACACCAAGTAGGTGTAGTGTGGGATGGCCATGAATCTGGCCAACATTGGGCGACCTAGGATCGCGTGGTAGGAGGACTTGAAGTTTGCGACCTCAAAGTTGAGGTACTCCGTGCGGAAGTTCGCCTCCGTACCAAAAGTCACCGGGAGGGAGACCCGACCCAGCGGTTGGGCCGCCTTCCCAGGGACAATGCCATAGAAAGGCTCGTCGCACTCCGTCATTTTGTTGAAGTCGAAGCCCACCTTCTTGAGGGTGTCAACAAAGATGATGTTGAGCCCACTGCCGCCGTCAATCAAGGTCTGGGAGAGCAGGGCTCCATCCACCGTGGGCTCGACGACGAGCGGGTACGACCCGGGGTCTGGGATATGAACCCAGTGATCAGCTCTAGAGAACGTGATCGGCTGCTCAGACCACCGTAAGGGTACGATTGGGTGAGTGTGGACGAGGTGAACGTCGCGCTTGTCCTTCTGGTAGCGCCTCCTGCTGGCGCCGGACTTGATCCCACCGACGATCATGTTGATCGCGCGGGTTGCGGCCTGGAAAGGCCCATTGGGGTTGCCCGACGCCGGCGGAGGGGGCAAATTCGTCTCATCGCGGGGAGCCGCTGGGGCGGAGTCGTTGCGAGGTGGGTCGCTGCGAGGTGGCTCGCGGCGATCGTCGTATCGCTCGTCGCGGCGGTCGTCGCGGCGATCTTGCCGGTCGTCGCGGCGGTAGTTGTTGTAGGGGCGGTTGTCGCGTCTCCTGCCGTCATTCCTGGGTCGCTTCGGATCCGCGGAGGAGCTGAAGGCTCTCTTAAACTGAGAGCACTCGCGGAGAGTGTGGGTGGCTCCCTCGTGGAACCCGCAGATGCTGTCGAGCGCCAGGTCGAACTCAGCTTGGTTGAAGGACGAGTTTCGCCGCCCTGCGGCTGTCAGGACCTCGGAAGGTCGCTTGCGGAGTTTGTCCGCCGCGGTACTAGATGTACCAGCGTTACCAGCGTCGAACTGGTTCTGGAGGGCGTCTTCCGTGTCCATCAACTTGTTGACGATGATCATCAGCTCCTTGACGTTGGTGGCGCCGGACTCATGGATCTTCTTGAAGATCTTAGGGTCTTTGAGGCCTTTTTTGTAGCTGTCGACGATCTGGTCGTCCCTGACGCCGACGCACTACTTCCGATTCTCGAAGAACCGGTTGTTGTAGTCACGGAGACGCTCCTTGGGCTTCTGCACGACCCGCCCCAGGCTGAAGGCGTTCCCAAGGCGATCGTAGGTCGCCTGGAAGTTCGATGTGAAGGCCTGGGACAGATCAGCCCAGGTCTTGATGCTGCCGGGCTCGAGGTTGTTGAGCCACAGAGAAGGGGACTTGCCCATGACCAACGGGAAGTAGGCCGTCATGTGGTCGAAATCACCACCAGCCGCCTTGACGGCGACGTAGTAGGTCGACAGCCAGATGTTGGGGTCGGAGCGCCCGTCATATGGCTTGATGTTGGGCTTGAAGTTGTCGGGGTACTTCACCCTCTTGAAGCGGGCATCCAGCGTTGGGAAGGCGTTGAGCGCGAGGTCTTCGCTGGTGCCTCTTGCCGGGGCGGCATCTCGAGGCGCGGAGTGGATGCTGCGCTCTGGGACGACAACCTGGGAGCGGGGCTGCCGATCCCTGCCGATCTGGACGATGGCGGGATCGCCGTGGTCAGCGTCGTACTTGGCACGTCGCTGGTTCTCGATCTCGTGCTGATCGCGGAGCTCGCGCTCCATGATGCGGTGGACGCCGCCGGGGGCGCCGTACTCGCGGTCGTAGTCCAGGCGACGACGGAGCTCGCGCTCCTCTCGCTCGCGGTGGCGTTGGTCGACGACGGTGCGGGCATCGCGAGCGCGCCTGTTGGCGTCGAGGTTGACGCGAAGGTCCCGGGCAGCAGCAGGCTGCTGGGCGGGTTGCTCAGGGTTGTGCTGAGCGACCTCCTCCTGGACGGGGGAGAGATGACTACGTGCAGGTCGATGTGATCGACTACGCGAGTGGGGAGTAGAGGACGACGCGGCAGACCTAGAGGCCGCGCTCTTCTCTTCCACCATGGTGTTGGCGACCCGGAGATACGCAAGGGCCTGCTCAGCTTCAGGCGACTGGACTTGCTGGAGCCGGGTGATGGCTGCGCCCAGGTTGGCCTGGGGGCTGTTGAAGGTCGGGATCCCAGCTTCCTCGAACTCGAGGCGCAGATCGCGAGCGCAGGGCAAGGCGCACCGCTGCTCTTCCGCATGTCGCTCAGCACGGCGGGCGTTTACTTGGATGCGAGCCGCCTCCTGGGAGTTGGTCGCGCCCAAGCGTGGTGGCTCGTTCTCTAAGATCACCATCACCTGACGGAAGACGATTTCCGGGTCGTTCGGGGCGATGCGAACCCGGACCTTCTGGAACTTCCCACAGTCCGGAGACTGGGTAGGTCGCTTAGCTCGGCGGGGGAGTTCGTTGTCGATCTTCTTCCGCAGGCGGCACCCACGGAGGGTGTGCTTTGCACCCTTGTGGTAAGTGCAGGGCACGTCGGGGGGGTCGCGCCGAGCGCGAGGCGCCGGCCTTGGGTTGCGCGAAGGTCGCCGCCCAGATTGGATCTGAGGGGGTGTGGAGAATTGGCTCAGGCGAAGGCTGGGCGCAGACTTCAGGCCGAAGGGGAAGGTGTCGTGGCGCAACGCTGTCTGCGCCGAGCGTTGAGCTCGTTCGCAGATCTCCAGGGTTTCCCTCATCGAGCCGATGATGTTGTCCATCCCCTGGACGAGGTCACAGGGTTTGGGTGGGTGGGTCTCCGATACTAGATCGGGAACAGGAACGGCGGCGGGCACCGTGATGACCTTCTCAAAGGTCGCTGGAGGAGCCGAGGCTGCCGGGGCAGGTGAGGTCGCCGTGAAGGATCCAAAGCAGATCTCCACGGGGTCGGCGAGGAAGGCCGCCATGCTTGCCGGGAAGACGACGCCAGATTGGGCCACCATGCTGCACAGCGAGTTCCCGACTACCCCTACCTGACGCGCCAACTGTCAGGGGGTGAGACCTGGACAGATCCGCTAGGGGTTACCCTAGAGGTTTGCAGGTTAATGGAGGATCGGAACCTAAGAGCGTAGGTGGTTATGCACGTGGTGCACACGGAACTAGGCGAGTATGGCGGCTAAGAATAAGGAGACAAGGGTTTATACTGGTTCAGGCCTCCGGAGAGTAAAACCCTACGTCCAGTTGTGGTGGATTATGCGTGGTTGAGTTTCCGTTCCCTTTGCATGGAGCCCTAGGCCGCCTTATATGGGGAGGACGGGCTAGGGTTTCCTTGCAAGGTCGGTTGACCCGTGTCGGGGTCGGTTACAACTGTGGGAAGCTTATCTCCCGGATTACAAGGAGTATCCCGTGATACTCAGAGTCTACAGGCGGCGGCGCGCCAGGTCGTCGTGTCTTGTCTTGCACGCCAAGGCTTCGCGAGTCTTCCGTGAGCTTGACTAGGTCGCTGGGCCCACTTGTAAGGTCGGCGAGTCTTCTGGAAGGTCGGGTCCACTTGACAGGGGCCTCTGAGACCCTGACCGGTGGGGACCCATGGGTACCCATGTCTCTCAGTGATGTAGGATTAATAGAAGCCAAATTCGATTAGTTAAACTAGTCACAGTGGAAGTTTTTATTTAAATTTTTTTATATTAATAGTATGTCACGCCAACAATTTTGCTCGTGTGGTAATTTTGTTTTCACTCCTATTTTTAAAATCTTATGATTTTGCTCTTATCCATTCACAAGTCAATGAGATTTTACCTTTAATCTTTGACGTATTTGCCCATATTTTTACTATTGATTAGGGGCTAAGCCACATTATTTGACGACAAAATCACAAAGTTGAAACAATGGCAAAACACAATTACAATTCAAAGCAGTGGTGTGGTGTGAGCACAAATGAAAATTATTGTTCAGATACAGACCAAGTATAAAAATCATCCCCTCAAACAGTTTGAATTTGGCTAAAGTTTTTTGAAAACTAAAAAAAAAATCCGATGGGCTCTTTTTTTTTTCGATCCATGAGGAAAGACGCCGCACCACCTTTCTGGACCCCACCTGTCATGGACTACGAAACGCCTCAGTTCTCTTTCCGCGTATTCGAAGGCAGCGCGGCAGGCAGCAGCAGTAGTACGCCACTAGCGCAGCAGCGGTTGGCCATCACCCGACCCGACGCCGGAAGAGGAGGCGGCGGCGCGGCGATGGCGGGGAAGCGCAACGGCTACGAAGACGACAACGTCAACCCCTTCGCGGTGAGTGCTCCTCGCTTCAGCCTCTGCGCCAAACCTGACTAGTCACCCTACTTTACGGCCTCTCCACCCGCGTAGATCTCGGTGTGACCATCCCGATCCGATCAGCTTCCGCTGCGCTCGCATTTGGGATCCAGCCGCTTCATGGTTCCTTGTGTGCCAGATCTGAGCGTTAGAAGGAGGGACGCGATGGGCGAGATGCGGGTTTGCGCGCTTTGAGTTTGGTAACCACGTGCTCTGTGTAGGCTGCGTTAGGCTGCTCGGTGGAGCGGCTGCTTAACTCTAGATCTGTGCGTGCTCCTGTGGGGAACTAGGATGGATGACCAATAGTTTGTGCCGCGAGGTTGGGTGTGACTTGCGGTCCTGCATTTAGCTAGTTCATTGTTGCAACTTGGGGATTTGGTAGCATTGGCTTGGTATAATGGGATGTCAGAACCTAATGCTATAATGCATGGGCGTCTCCCAATCTTATATGGCCTGCTAGGTTTGGATCACTCATGTTGTTTTAGATAGGTCACACTTTTTTATTGACTGTTTCCTAGTGCAAAGTTTAACTTACAAGTACAATCATGGAGCAACTTCAGACCACTTGAATTGGAACGATTGGTGTTTCCGATACAGCCAGTTTATTTCACGTGCTTTTCGTTTTATGGTGCTATGTCTTGATTGTTCTACTTAATGCTGAGTAGCAGGTTAGTTATATCTGCTAAAAAAAATGTCTGCAGCTATGTTTTGTAACTATGACTGATTTGTCTTCCAAATTGCCCCTATTCTTCAGGGAGGAAGTGTTCCACCAGCCACCAATTCTCGGCTGTCACCTCTATCACATGAACCGGCTGATTTCTACAATGCGGACATACCTCTTGATTCAACGAAGGTACTTGTAATCTCCTTGAATCTGGAACCCTGTACATTTGCACAATTGCACTAAATGAAAGTTTTGAGAACCCCTTTTGCCATTTAGGGCTAATCAAATAGAGTTGACTAAGCTTCCTTCTGTAACTGGGTACATGCACTCTTCATTATGATTTTTTTAGAATTTTCATGTCTAAATAGCTCATGTAAGTCATTCACTGTACTTTCTGTTTGCCAAGTTAGTTTTGAATATTTATCTGATGATTCCTCACACCATACAACATTTTTTATATCTCCGTTTAGGATCTGAAGAAAAAGGAGAAAGAGCTCCAGGCTATGGAGGCTGAGCTAAACAAAAGAGAAAGGGTATGTGCCTATGAATTGCAGAATTTTCCGCTTTTTCTCTGTGACTTCTGCCAGCTCTAATAAATAAAATGGAAGTCGTGCACAACATACAAAACTATGTTTACAAAACTATTTTATGCCGTGCAATTTGTCTGCTACCTGATGCACTGCTTTATTAAACATTATTTGTTGTATCCAATCAAACCATGAATTATACTTATTGCCAAAGCATTCTTACTCCAGACAGTACTCAAATATTTCACTTCAAAGCCTTGTTTGCTCTATATATGATTTATATTGATGACTAAAGCACTCATTCTCCATACAGTACTCAAAGATTTCATTTGAGAGAGCCATGTTGCTTTATATTATGTATTGATATTTTATTGAGATATCAGAGAATTTTGAGTCAAGGAGGAAATTTGTCCATTTCCGCTGTGTCTCGGGTGTTTGACTTTGAATCCATGTTCCATCTGTTTATTTACTTTGCACATAATTCTTTCTCTAAAATGTTGATCTGATTTTTTTTTATTTGTCTCCATTGGCCTAGGAATTGAAAAGGAAGGAAGAGGCGGCATCCCAAGGTACACTGCATATCTGTTCCTGTTTTTATATACCTGTGTATTCATTTTGCTACATTTGTTAATATAATTTTTTGAACTCATAAGAAAGGTATTGGCAAAGGTGGTTAGAAATGTACTGAGAAACCAATGCCTGTCTGTGACAGAACCGCCCAAAATAATTCCGTATTATCGCCTAAGCCTGTCCACGTGGTCATTAAGCGATAATAAAGAACTATTCTGTCGCCTCTGCCGGGTCATGCCCGGTAAATCACTTACACAGGATCGAATTATGCGCTAAGCCCACACGAAGGCGGGACCAGAGTTCAACATTACATTACATTACATAAAAGTTCACGAGTACTTAAAATTTTACAAACCAGGTTTTGAGTATATAAAAGTAAAGGTGATTCAGAGTTTAAACAGCGGAAATAAATCTAGCGGAAGATACACATGGGAGGCCATCCATAGAGTATCACTCATCAATATTGTTCTCCCACTCAAGTTCTCACCCATCTGGAATAGATCCAGGCCAGATGAGATTACCTGAAAACAACAACAACAGCAAGGCTGAGTATACTAATACTCAGCAAGACTGACCCGACAAAAATAAAAGACACAAATAAAAGACACAGCTAGATATGCAAGGCTTTTTGGCTGGTGGGTTTGTTTTGCCAAAAGCAACTAAGAGTTGATCCTTACTTTCAAATTTTAGCTCAAGTTCTAGTATGTTAACCATTCTAGGTAAGCACCTAGCTAAGCAAGCATGGTTGTACAAACAAGATTAATCATCCAACAATATTAATATGAAATGTTCCATAAATAAACATGGGGTAGCCAGTGGTCAAGCCGACTCAGATAACGGCGAGTGACCGACGATCGATCGATTTATATCCTTGCAAGGTAAACCCAAGATACACGGAAGAAGGTAGACCAAGTGCAGTGTCTACCCCAACCAAGCGGATCCCGTCATTCCCCAGATTAGGGACAGGCGCAACAGTCTTAAGTACAAGGTTACTGGAACGCCCTCACACGGCACGTCCAGGATCACACTTGCACTACCGGGAGCAAACCGGGAGAAGCATCTCAAGAGTAGTAACGATAAAGTCCCCGCACTGGTTCATTAGGTACTAGGCTTACCGGTCCCATTCCCGACAAGCACTTGGTACGTTCAATAGCTTAGACCAGCACCATGCTACTCGGTCGAGACCGAACCCATTGCTCTTACCACATGAGCGAGTCAATTTATCCAACTTATGATTCCAACATAAGCATCCTATATCTCGCGAGTAATGAGTCATTACTCGACTTGTACCGTGTCCTTAAAGCATGGCACTAGCGTTCCTAACATACTAGTAAAAGAGCATAGGAGTCCTAAGGATCATGCATCTAGGTTTCAACACAACTCCTGAAACGTAAATGCACAAAATAAACAATAAATACTGAAAAGTAAAAGTGGAGATTTTATCCCAAAAAGGTTAGATGAAACCGGTGCTTGCCTTCCTCTACTACAGCACTAACACTAGCCTTGGGCTCTTCTGGACTTTGGTCCAGGTCTTGCTGCTCACCAAGTTGGTTCACTTCCCCGCTAGCTGCTCCCTCCTCCTCCTGGGTGAGCGTGTACTTCCCGTCCGGTAAATCTACACGTATACATGCATATGCATTAAATTAAGATGAGCTTTGATGGTGATTGCGTACACATCTAAGCAAATTGAGCTATTTAACTTCACCAAATAGTAAGGGGGTGTTTTTAAATTACTAAAAACAGGAACAAAACATGATTTCACAATTTACACTTTAATCTCCATTTCCTTATTTAATTCCATAAAACAAGCCTTTCAACCATAAATCCATATAAAATCAAAAACACTTCAAATGAGCCTAAGCTTCTGCAAACATCATCATATACTCATTCTAAGCTCACACACCAAAATTTAGATTAAGAACATTTATAAAATAATTTATATGAAAAAGACAAATCTTAGCCTAGTAAATCACCATTAATTCATATAAAAAGATTTAATAAACTTTTTGATCTCAACTTTCTCCTACAGGTCATGTATGCCAAAAATGAGTTTCTGACCAAAGCATGGTTGCAGATTCAAATTATTTTTCAGATTTTGAATTTAAACTCCTACACAAGATTAAATCCAAAACATCTATTAAACAATTCCCAAAAAAACACATCCATCATACCAGAGGTACGAATCAACAAGGCAAAGCCCTAGGGTGCACTGGTGCTTAAAGAAAAGTTTATAAAAGGGCCTATAAAAAGCATCAAGCTTAATCTAGCATAAAGCTTACATAAATCATAATTAAAGATCTACACATCAAACTCCTGCCAATTTTGGTTACAGATCTAGACATGCCATAAAGAGCAACATATCCAAAATTTAAGTTCATAGCATGTGTATATTTTAAACTACACTAAAAACACTTCAAACTGAGTTTGAATTTTTAATTCAAAAACTACACAGAAAAACCATATACAACCTTTCTAGAAAAGGTAGAGTTCTTCACCAGGAAACCAACAAAATTGGATTTGCATTTTTCTGATTTTTCTACGATTTTCTATGAATTTTTGAAGTTCCAGCCGAAAATCCTAATGTACTATTACAGAGGGACCCTCGGCTTAAACTCAGACTTCACGAATAGGTCCCTGGTTTGCGAAAAACACCCTAGGAAGAACTTGAGTCTTGCAATGTGGTCCCTGGGGTGGACTGCCTGCACCGGCGGCCGGAATTCACGGCCGGCGACGGCCGGACCTCGCCGGGGGAGGTGGCAGGGGCTACCACTAACCTTGCTAGGGTGGTGGTGAAAGGACCTTGATGTCGCCTAGAGGGGGGGGTGAATAGGCGTGACGACCAAATTAAACTCTTCTTCCCGATCACTTGAGCTGACAGTGTTCCACCGGTCAGACCGGTGGTGATTACCGGTCAGACCGGTCAAGCACTGGACTTCGCAGGAGGCACCGGTCAGACCGGTGCACCTCACCGGTCAGACCGGTGTAGCACAGAGCACCTGCAAAAACAGCTTCAAGCACCTCTTGACTTCTAGCACGAACCAAACTTGGTGAGTGGCCTTTGTAGATGATCACAAGCAAGGTAATGAGCCCTGCACACACAAGTAGCACACCCAAGTAGATCGAAGCGGAAGCAAAACAAATATGCTAGAAGAACAACTTAGAGAGTCAAACCACACGAAGAAGCAAAGGATTTGTTTCCCGAAGTTCACCACCCACTAAGGAATGGCTACGTCTCCGTTGAGGAGCTTGTAAGGGACAATTCCCACAACAAGCCGGGTCTCTTTCAACCACTTTCCTCCTTTCCACTAAGGGGATCTTTTCCACGAAGAGGCAAGATCGCAGCCCTTACAAACTTCCCGCTGCTCACCACAACGTTGGGAGCTACACGGCGACGCCTAGCCGTCTAGGAGGCAAGCCTCCAAGAGTAACAAACGCTTCAAAGCTTGTAGACGCGAAACCAAAGTGCTCAAGCTATGGAAATGCTCTTGTTAGCTCACAAGGTCGCTCTTGAGCTCACTCTCTCAACCCAACACCAAGGATATGGCTTGAATCCACAAATCTCACAAAGAGAGTGTTGGGGAGAGCCACTAAGGCTTAGAGCTTGTTAGGAAAGGCTTGGGACCTCAGCAAAGTCACTAGAAACAGCAAGCTTCAACTGAAGAAAGCTTGGGGTATTTATACCCCTCAAAGGAGAAAACTAGCCGTTGGTCCACGGGCGGCACCGGTCAGACCGGTTCCCCACACCGGTCAGACCGGTGTTCGAAAAACTAGCCGTTGGGGCTAGCGGCACCGGTCAGACCGGTGCCTCTGACCGGTCAGACCGGTCAGGCCCGAGACACCCCCAAAACCCTTTCTATGATACTAACACGTCACCAAAGAGATGAAGTGGCTCAGGTTAGGTTAGGAGGGGTTGTTAGCACACTCTAAGGCTAGATCTCACTTAGGTCAACTAATGAGCACTTTGACTTGGTCAACTCGCTAAGTTGCATCCCTCTTGATAGTACGGCATACCTATACTCAAGAATAACTAAGAACACTTTGTTGATCTCTTGAGCTTGGATATCTTCAATCTTGCCATACTTGATCAGTATTCACTTGAGGGCTTTCAACATAGCTTTTGACTTGAGCACTTTCATACTTGAGCTAATGACTTAGGATCTTTCCATCTAGCATAGGAATGCACACTTGAATCCATAAGTCACTCCATATTGCCAATCTTAACATGGTGATGACTTGCATTGCTTCCCTCAGTTAAGGTTTGGATATGATACTTGGAGACCCCACGGATGCTAGAACTTCACCTTAGCAAAACACGAAATGGCGGCTTAGCTACGGCCCCAAAGATTGCTTAGTCCCTCACCCTAGACATCTCGGTTGATCTCTTCATCACTTATCCAATCCACTTTTGAGTTCCACTTGCTTCATACACAATTAACCTTCATTTGAAAACCCGCTTCAAATGCTTGATCTTGATTGACAATGAATGTGCAAGCTTCCAAATTAGAACCATAATGTGTACACTCATCCTTGTGTCCTCTTTCAATAAACACATGAAGCCTTGCACTTGACTTAGAGAATTACCATCTTCTCTTTTATGATCCTTGTAAATTTAATCAAGCTACGTCTTCATATGGGAGACCATGAATTGACCTTCTCAAATTATCCCAATATTTATCTTCTTTTATTGCTTGATACTTGTCACTTATGCATTAGGATCATCCATATATTTGTCTTCTCCAATGTGAGCCATATAATATTCATCCATAAATAAATACTTCAATAATTGCTCATGAATATATAAATAAAACCTGCTCACAATCTTAGACAAATACATTAGTCCTTTAATCGCCTTGTCATTCAATTCACCAAAATCCACTTAGGGGCCTAGATGCACTTTCAATCTCCCCCTTTTTGGTGATTGATGACAACTTGATTAAAGTTTACAAATAAAACATTAAAGCGCATTTCAGATTCTTAGATGTAGCTAGAGCTCCCCCTTAATTTGTGCTTAGAGTTGAATTTCAAAAAAATTGGCCTTAAATGCCAATTGCACAAATTTGGGAGAAAGCGCGTGTTAGCTCCCCCTATATCTTAGAATCAGTGGAGTGCAACATGTGTGAGCGATAAAATAAAAACCGTGATGCGTATGACAAGATATGCACAAAGCAAAGAACAAGAGTACTGACTAGGCAGCACCGGTCAGACCGGTGCTCCAGACCGGTCAGACCGGTCAGGTCCAGCCAGCACGCCTGACTAGGCGGCACCGGTCAGACCGGTGCCCCTGACCGGTCAGACCGGTCAGGTCCAGCCAGAGCACAAAGTAAAGGGTGTGCGTGCTATTTGGTCCAAGGTGATCAGGCCGGGGTTGCAAGCCGGCTTAGATCACTTTGCTCCATTTAGCCAACACAAACAATACATCATTCAATACATACATCACAATCTAGCAATAAAGTCGCTTAATTATTACAATAAAGGTTCAAACACACAGTAGCACTCACACAAATGTTCTCAAGTCCACAAAGATAAGATTCTAAAAAATTACACAGCTGCTCTCAACAGCCAGCCAGCACCGGTCAGACCGGTGCCCTGAACCGGTCAGACCGGTGCAACACAGACAGCAACTTTGAGTTTAAGTCTTTAATCCAAATCTTCTCCCCCTTTGTCATCAAGCATCCAAGAAGGGCCTGGAGAAGAAGTAGCCGTCGATCACTGTCCCTGAGATCCGTCTCCTGGTTGAGAGCTCCCTCCTATTTGAGAAGTGTCAAAAATCCAATGCATAGGAGAGTTTAGGTAAATAGAATCAGAGATAGTGATTTCAGATGGATGAGCTATAGGAGCACTGTCTTTACCATAGTGATATGGATTATATCCAAAGATCTCGGCGGAGAAGCGAGCGCCCCAATCTTGTCCTTGCTCGGAAGGTGGAGGAGGTGGAGGAGCTTGTTCTTGTTCCATGGAGTGAGAAGAACCAGGTACATCTGGGTGAGGGGGTACAAACGGTGGAGGTGGAGGAGGCGCTGATGATGAAGACCCTTGTTCTTGCCCGGACTCAAAAAACATAGGTCCATATTGATTAAGCATGTCGGAGTTGACCCAACCTCTCATCCTATCCTCGAAGGAAGGGATCTCAACCTGTGGAGACTCAGGAGAGGGAGGAGAGCGAGGCGGTTCAAACCCTTGAGCGTTGTGCATCAACTTCATTGTGTCCCTCATTTGCTTGTTTGCCCTCCTAGACCTTTGTTGCTCCACCTGGATGTCATGCTGACTCCTACACATGCCAAAAATGAAATTGAGGAACTTCCTCAATGGAGAAGAGGACCTGCGGGGCCTGTGCTGCTCCCAGCCTCCCCACCGGTCAGACCGGTGCTCAGCACCGGTCAGACCGGTGACGGCCTGAGGGCCTGACTGTGGCTGATCTGACTGAGTAGTGCCCTCTTCTGTGATTCCTTCCCCATGGCCAGGTGCTTGCTCTGCTCTAGGAGATGGAAGCCTTGGACTCTTGCTAGGATTGAGCTTCAACGGCTTGTGTGTCACATTTTTGGGAAACTCCGTCTTTGCAACCTTTTCAATTATATACATGATATAGGGACTGTAGCTGCAAATCTTTTTAGGGTCCTCTGATAGATGCTTGATTTCCTGCCAAATGAAATCCCCAACACTAAATTCCGGAGCTCCCGGCCTTAAAGCAACCATCAAGTTTTTCTGAAATTTTGTGATCTCAGAGGGATTCCCATCTCTCGGTGTAATAGACACCCTAAGGAGTCTATTAAGTGCAGCATAATAGGTATAGAGATTCTTCACCTTCCCATAATAAGCATGGTTACCTCTCGGGTACATAAGGTGCAAGGCACTTTTGTCAAGCTCCCCTTCATCATGGAGCTGTCTTAAGTCCTTGTCTCCTGCCATGATCCCAAAGCACCTCAAGAACCTGGGGAAAGTGATGGAATACCGCTGGGCATTGGTCATCCAAATCATAGCCCTCTCAGTACCAATGTGTCCAAAGTGCACGGTGGCATAAAATTGGGCTATTATCTCCTTGTTCCAATCTTGTCGGAAACCCATAAGCTCCTTGACCCTTTGCCTCTCACAGTTGCTTATGACTTCATTAAAAATGGGGTCATTCTTCCTAGCCATATGCCCCCAATCCACATATTGTGCCTTATGAGTGATTTTGGGCTTTTTGATGATCACCGTAGCATAATAATCTTGCTGAAACTTAGCCCAAAACCTTGGATCGGATGCGGTCCTTGCCTCCTCATAAGGGTTCTTATCCCTCAACTTCTTTAGGGCTTTAGTCATGCCCGAACCATGGTACTTTACTGGCCTGTCAGGATAGATATAGGTGGGTGGCATGATTTTCAATCTACCCTGGTCATCATCATCCTCATCCATGGCATCCACATCATCGTCTTCTTCCTCATCCTCCTCATCCTCATCCATTGCCTCGTCGGAGTCATCATCATCAGACCCAGCCTCCTGATGCCTCTTTAGCTCAAACTGTCCCTGAAAGGTCTCATCCTCAACATTGTCATCACTGCTAGTACCGGTGTCACCTCCAAGGTCTGGTGCCTCTGCACTCTCTCGAGCTGAACGACGTCTCAACCTTTTGCCGCTGACATTTATGGTGCTGCCCCCTTCCCCAAAGTCACCGGGGGCAGTCCCTCTGCGAGCATGCACATCTTCTCTTCTCTTCTTAGCACCCTCCTTTTCCCTAACCATGGCCGCTGTCCTGAGTCACAAAAAGGATGACAAGAGTGTATTAGACTCTAGGAACCAGATTGAATCGATATAGAAGAAAATTCTTGAAAGTACAGACCAATTGGGTCTGCTCTGGGCCACACCGGTCAGACCGGTGATGGGCACCGGTCAGACCGGTGCCACCCAGAACAGAGCCAATTGCTCCAACATTCAATCTGAGCAGCTATGACTCTAAGATTTGGTCTAGATAGACATGAGACAACCTAATACAGATAAGTGCTGAAAAGCATGAAGAAAACAAAATTTGGGACTGGACACGCGCCACCGGTCAGACCGGTGACGGCCACCGGTCAGACCGGTGAAGGCCGTCCGACCCCAAATCTTGGGTTCTCACAATGTGTCCAACGAAACGTTATGGATCTATAGGTATGTCTTCTAGGGGTTCTCAGGAGATGATATACCAAAGGAAATTCAAATCTTTGCACGGAGTAAAGAGATCGGGCAAAACGAAGATTTGAATACCTTTGGAGAGAAGAACTTGAATGGAATCCAAAGGACTTGAAGGGGGAACTGAAGAGGGGCCTTGGGAGATCCTTTTGCTTCCAAACTTGTGGTCTTTCCTTGGTTGAATCCTCAAATCTCCATGGGAGAAAGGAGTGGTGAGAGGAGGGAAGGAAGATGGTCCTCACGGTTTGGAGGAGGTGAGTTCTGGTGAATAATGGAGGAGAGAGAGAAGGAAGGGGGTAAAGGATAGATCCTTTTTACTGTGGGCCCACGGGTTGAAGTCGGGCGTCACCGGTCAGACCGGTGCGAGCCACCGGTCAGACCGGTGACTACACTTGGTCGAGCCAGTGAGCCTTTAGCGGTAGTTCCGACCCGTGCTCGGTAGTACCGAAGATTTTGATAATTTCAACAGAGAATCCATATCGGTAGAACCGACGTAGACTCGGAAGTTCCGATCCTTCTTTCCCATTTTGCGAAAATTCCTCTGAAAACTTCTTCTGGTATTTTATAAGACACTTTGCATCCACTTAGGTCTCAGAAGAAGGAAGATGTGACTTCAGGGGTACCACCAGTCAGACCGGTGGTGGGCACCGGTCAGACCGGTGCTCCCCTGAGAAAAGGACTTTGGGTCAAAAAGAGAGATTTTGATCCTAATTCTTTCAGAAGTTTTGGATAGGAAATGAAGAGTTGATATTGATCCAAAATTCATCAAGTCTTGAAAGAATGAAGGATAATCCAATTTATTTTGATAATTCTTGATTCTTCCAAGAGAGAGAGATAAAGATGGATTTAATGGACTTGAGAAAATCTTCTTAATTGTGACTAGCCATCAATCAAGCAAGGGGAACCATAGTCACAACTAAGTTGGTTGGGTCACAAAGACCAAGAATCGAATATTTTCAAAAAGAGCACACTTCCTACACATACTAGTTGATTTTTTTCGAAAAGTCTATCCTATGTCACAAAGTGCATGCATCCACTTCAAATGAATGGCTTTTCAAGAATATTTGACTCATACCTTCAACCTCGAGACACAAAGACGAGAGAAAGCAAAGGTATCAACCAAATATCTAGAGAGGCACACAAAAATTCACTTGAAGCAATTGCATGCTAAGGATGGCACACTAGCATGGTATTATGGCCTAGATGCATTACGGTATTCAATGAGGTTCATGGAAACATACCTTTGCCTTAAGACCATTTCATTTGTGCATATATTTGAATTTTGAATGGTGCTAGCTCTTACTTATCTTTAGAGAGTTATACTTATCAAGAGCTCGCTTAGGGATGCACAAAAGAGTAAGATTACAATATCACTTTGATGCCAAATCACCATTTTTCTTGAAAGTTGGGTCAATCCCGGGTCACCCGGCCATAGGGGTCGGGTCACCCTGCAGCACACAGAGGCACACCGGGTCACCCGAGCACAGGTGCCGGGTCACCCGCCCAACAGCCTCACTGAGCCGGCACCGGTCAGACCGGTTCCTGTCACCGGTCAGACCGGTGACCCCAGTGGTCACTTCTTTGGTGATTTTCAATTTCTTGTCCCTTGATTAAGTGAACACATCATTAATTTGAAACCTGTAACAGAGACAAGGCAATGCTCTTCTAGAGAGCCATTAAAAGCATCGAATGGCATGAGAGTATAATTTCATAAAGATGTCAAAGTCACTACCTCATGTTTCACTCGTCCAAGATAAGTGTCACATGAGTGTTCACGAAGAACTAAGAGTGACTAAGACTCAACAAGGAGCACTAGTTACCGAGATGTCATTGAACTCAAGATTTATATGAATTTGCCCTTCACATAGGCAATTGATCAAACGTGATTTCCATGCCTTCTAACCATGTGTTCAATGCATCTCTTTCAACCTGCAAGCTCAGCAAGCATTTCTTGGTACCCAACGCTTGTTGGGTCCTATGGGGTTAGCCACAAGATGCTTAGGAACCCAAATAGCTCTCATGCTATATTGAGGTGAACTAATCTCCCTCATAGCACAAGTTCCATTCTTATCGTTCCTAAGCTTATGAAAATCATAATGGACTAGATTTGATTTAGGAATATTACCATTTGGACAATCTTTGCCCATGTGACCCTTTTGACGGCATTCATAGCAAATGCGACTTTTGTTCTTGTTGGTCACACCATTCCTTATAGTTTCTTGTTCATGCTTGCTTCTGAGCCTTGTACTTAGAGAAGAAGTCTTCCTCGCCTTGTTTGCTTGAGGTGGGGCTGCCCTGGCCGGCACCGGTCTGACCGGTGGCATGCACCGGTCTGACCGGTCACGGTCAGTGCCACTGCTCATTTTCACACTTGGGCACGAGTCCGCAAAGTGACCCTTCTCTCTGCACTTGTAGCACACTCTCCACTTGTTTGAGCTTCTAGGCTTCTTGGAGAGCGATTCTTTTGCCTTGTGCTTGGTTGGGCGATATTGGGACTTGACTTGCCCAACCTTGCTCTTTTCTTGAATCTTGTGCTTGTGGGTCCTTGTATGTAGTTGAGGGGTTGAGCTAGTGACGGTTGATCCCTTCTCAAGCTTCTTCACCATGTCTTTACGGTTATCTTGAGAAGGTTGCACTTTGCTCTTCTCCTTCAACACATACAAGTCTTTTTGAAGCTTTTCAACCTCTTGCTTGAGTTCATCATTTTCTTTAGCAATGAGATCATCACAAGATTCTACAAGTACATGCTCAATGCTAGATTGGCTTGCTTGAGACAAATAATCATTAGCGCAAGATAAATTAATTTGAACTTGTGAGCATGTGCATGTGTGAGATAGAGATTGCATAGATTTTACCGATGAAAGCACAACCTCATGGGCTATCTCTAGTGTTGCATAAGAATCGACAAGCTTCTCATAGGAGCACTCAAGTCCCTTGTGATCGGCTTGTAGAGCCATATGCTCACTAGTGAGTTTCGCTAGTTGGGCTTCTAGCTCATCATTGGCTTCTTCTTCTACTTTAGTTCTATATGAAAAAGATTTGATATCATGATCATATTTGTTAGCCAATGATTCATACTTACAAACCAATGATGCAAGCTCGGATTTGAGAAGTTCAAGTTCTCTTGTCGGAGAGCTTGATGCTTCAATCTTCTGGCCCTTAGCTCCCTTGGCCTGCCTCTTCTTCTTGCTCTTCTTTTCCTTCTTTGCCATCAAGCAAGTTGGTGTGCCTCTGTCGGCACCGGTCTGACCGGTGTGTGTCACCGGTCTGACCGGTCCCTGCAGAGGGACAGCGTCATCGCCTCTTTGATCTTCTTCTTGCTTGAGGGTTGATGCTTGATGATCAGTGGATGTTGTAGAGGCTGTGGAACATATCTCCACTGGTTCATCTTCATCATCACTCTCAATTTCATCCCATTTGGTGTGAACTATCTCAAATAGCAATTTCCAAATGAGATGAGCATCTTCGCTAATCTTTTTGCTCTTTAGAATAAGATGCTTCAGCTCTCTACATACACAACTACACAAAAGGTTAGTAATAACGGCATTGAGTCGCTTCTTCTCCAATTCCTTAGGAGTGACACAAGTCCCATCCTCCGGAAGGATACTCGCAACCATAATACCCTCAGCGGTAGGACCCAAAACCTTAAGTGAAATGAGAACATTGGAGCACCAAGAAGAGTAGTTTGAGCCATCTAGAGCTAGAGGCTCAAACGGTACCACACAAGTTGTCGACATCGAAGAACTCCAAGCGGTTAAGCTCGAATCGGAGCACCAAGCTCTGATACCAATTGAAAGGACCTTGATGTCGCCTAGAGGGGGGGGTGAATAGGCGTGACGACCAAATTAAACTCTTCTTCCCGATCACTTGAGCTGACAGTGTTCCACCGGTCAGACCGGTGGTGATTACCGGTCAGACCGGTCAAGCACTGGACTTCGCAGGAGGCACCGGTCAGACCGGTGCACCTCACCGGTCAGACCGGTGTAGCACAGAGCACCTGCAAAAACAGCTTCAAGCACCTCTTGACTTCTAGCACGAACCAAACTTGGTGAGTGGCCTTTGTAGATGATCACAAGCAAGGTAATGAGCCCTGCACACACAAGTAGCACACCCAAGTAGATCGAAGCGGAAGCAAAACAAATATGCTAGAAGAACAACTTAGAGAGTCAAACCACACGAAGAAGCAAAGGATTTGTTTCCCGAAGTTCACCACCCACTAAGGAATGGCTACGTCTCCGTTGAGGAGCTTGTAAGGGACAATTCCCACAACAAGCCGGGTCTCTTTCAACCACTTTCCTCCTTTCCACTAAGGGGATCTTTTCCACGAAGAGGCAAGATCGCAGCCCTTACAAACTTCCCGCTGCTCACCACAACGTTGGGAGCTACACGGCGACGCCTAGCCGTCTAGGAGGCAAGCCTCCAAGAGTAACAAACGCTTCAAAGCTTGTAGACGCGAAACCAAAGTGCTCAAGCTATGGAAATGCTCTTGTTAGCTCACAAGGTCGCTCTTGAGCTCACTCTCTCAACCCAACACCAAGGATATGGCTTGAATCCACAAATCTCACAAAGAGAGTGTTGGGGAGAGCCACTAAGGCTTAGAGCTTGTTAGGAAAGGCTTGGGACCTCAGCAAAGTCACTAGAAACAGCAAGCTTCAACTGAAGAAAGCTTGGGGTATTTATACCCCTCAAAGGAGAAAACTAGCCGTTGGTCCACGGGCGGCACCGGTCAGACCGGTTCCCCACACCGGTCAGACCGGTGTTCGAAAAACTAGCCGTTGGGGCTAGCGGCACCGGTCAGACCGGTGCCTCTGACCGGTCAGACCGGTCAGGCCCGAGACACCCCCAAAACCCTTTCTATGATACTAACACGTCACCAAAGAGATGAAGTGGCTCAGGTTAGGTTAGGAGGGGTTGTTAGCACACTCTAAGGCTAGATCTCACTTAGGTCAACTAATGAGCACTTTGACTTGGTCAACTCGCTAAGTTGCATCCCTCTTGATAGTACGGCATACCTATACTCAAGAATAACTAAGAACACTTTGTTGATCTCTTGAGCTTGGATATCTTCAATCTTGCCATACTTGATCAGTATTCACTTGAGGGCTTTCAACATAGCTTTTGACTTGAGCACTTTCATACTTGAGCTAATGACTTAGGATCTTTCCATCTAGCATAGGAATGCACACTTGAATCCATAAGTCACTCCATATTGCCAATCTTAACATGGTGATGACTTGCATTGCTTCCCTCAGTTAAGGTTTGGATATGATACTTGGAGACCCCACGGATGCTAGAACTTCACCTTAGCAAAACACGAAATGGCGGCTTAGCTACGGCCCCAAAGATTGCTTAGTCCCTCACCCTAGACATCTCGGTTGATCTCTTCATCACTTATCCAATCCACTTTTGAGTTCCACTTGCTTCATACACAATTAACCTTCATTTGAAAACCCGCTTCAAATGCTTGATCTTGATTGACAATGAATGTGCAAGCTTCCAAATTAGAACCATAATGTGTACACTCATCCTTGTGTCCTCTTTCAATAAACACATGAAGCCTTGCACTTGACTTAGAGAATTACCATCTTCTCTTTTATGATCCTTGTAAATTTAATCAAGCTACGTCTTCATATGGGAGACCATGAATTGACCTTCTCAAATTATCCCAATATTTATCTTCTTTTATTGCTTGATACTTGTCACTTATGCATTAGGATCATCCATATATTTGTCTTCTCCAATGTGAGCCATATAATATTCATCCATAAATAAATACTTCAATAATTGCTCATGAATATATAAATAAAACCTGCTCACAATCTTAGACAAATACATTAGTCCTTTAATCGCCTTGTCATTCAATTCACCAAAATCCACTTAGGGGCCTAGATGCACTTTCAGGTGGCCGGCCTTGGTGGGACTGGGGACGGCGGCGTCGCTGGCCGGCGGCGCGGCGCGGCCTGCGCGCCCGCTGCGTACGCCGGTGGCCGGCGGCGGCTTGGTCCGACGGGCCGGCGGTGGCGTGGAGGTGTTCAAGGAGGCTCGAGGAAGGGGTAGGAGGGACCGGACGGCGGTGGGGCGGCGCAGGCGAGCTCGCTCAGTAATGGAGAGCGGCGGCGGCGGCTCAGCTCGTCCTGGCAGGGGTCGGCGGCGCGAAATAAGCGGGCGGACGAGGCGAGGATGGCGAGGAGGTGTAAGGCGAGGGCGCGACGGCCAGGTGGCGTCGTGCATGCGCCAGAAGGCGCTGCGGCGCGGCCTGCATCGGCGCGTGGCCATCAGGCCCGCGGCCTGGCTGCGATGCGTCCCTGGACGCGGCTCACAGGGAAACGGCGAGGCGGAGGACCCGGGGTCGAGCGCGGGTCCATAGCGACGCATTCGTGACGACCGTACGCCGGGGCCGCGCGGAAATGCCACGTGGACGTGACGGCGCGGACGCGCGCGCGCGTGCCGGCGCGGCGTCGATGTCGCCCGGCTCAGTTTTAAAAACCGTTTATGCCTCTACTAAAAAGCATAACTCTCGAAAATGTCAACACACTTGTAAATATCCAAAAATAAAAGTTGTAGAGGAGCTATAACACTACAACTTTCTCAAAGGGCGACCTATGTTTTGATGTTTGGTTTGACGGGAAAATCGTGATGAACATACAGATTTTCTCGGCCCCGAGTGACTGTTCACAGGGACTTCAACTCGAGTTTTGGCCACTTTACACTCAAAATTGGAATGTCCGCCAATTACGAAAAATGTGTTCCCGGAAATAACGAATAACTTTCGTATTGGCCGATTTTGAACTTCTATAGTGAAATTTGGAGAACGCGTAAGAAAACCATTTCAGCCTTAAAGGAGATCTAGGGTTTGACCGGGAATTTGAACTTCGACCAAGGTCTTTTGTGCAAAAATGTGCACAATCAAGCAAAACATGCTTAGGGACTAATTAATCTTGATTAACCCAACTAATCGAGTTATTTATCTTTAATAAACACCTGGGGTGTTACAGTCTACCCCCCTTAAAAGAAATCTTGTCCCGAGATTTGACAACAAGATTAGAGGAGACAAAGATAGGGGAGAAGTGGTGTCGGATATGAGATGTACTCGTCGTTGTCGGTGCTCTTTTTGACGGATTTATTGTAGTCGTGACCTTGAGCATGCTCTTCTGAGCTTGGGTGCGAAGTCTCTTGCGCCTATTCTTTTTAGTTCGATTAGTCTTGTCCTTCGGAGGTTTCGGGCACTTCTTGGCAAAATGCCCAGGCTGTTTACAACTGTAGCAAAGGCGTGCACTGTGATCATGTGTTGTCGTACCAGCATTGTTGCTCTGATTTTTAGCATGTGAAGGAAATTCGGTGCAGGTGATTTCCCACCCACTTAAATCCATCTCAGGCAAAACTCGCTTGTGACTCTTACTTCTTCTTTCTTCCTCCCTAAGGTCCATAGGAAGTTGTGATGATGATAGGAGTGAATTGAGAAATTGTTGGTTGGAAACTTGGTTCTGTTGATTTTGAGCTTCATGATTCATCAATAGGTTGAATAGATAGACTTGCTTCATAATAGATTCCGATATTGCTTGGGAGAAACTGTCGGAAAGACTAGTTTGCGATAGCCCTTGATAACGATCATGGATGACATTTTGCACTAGTTGGCTTAACACCAAATTTTGGCCCTCCAAAATTTCCATGGTGTTGGCAAAGATATCCACCACATACTGTGGTGGTGGAAAGGATGGGGACATTTCTTTGGGTTGAGGATTGACCGGACCTCCTCTAGTGGAGTTCATTGCCCTGAAATTATATGAGGATCCGATCAGTTTCCTTAAGAGAACAAAAATCCAAGTACAGAAACAATTAATAAGGAATCGTAGCAAAAGATCGGGAGGTCAGATAACTCGATCCGGAGATTTCATAAAGATTTCCTTAACTAAAGGATCGTCAATAAACACGTTCTGCAAGGGTGGTTCTCTTAAGAATTCAATAATTTCCTTCTGAGAGTAACCAGAAGTGTGATGGTAACTCAAGGAGTTGAAAGTTAATTTAAAAGAATACTTAAGGAAACCAAAATTTTAGAGAGCAATTAGCAACAAGTTTCTCATGAGTAGCAAAAATAGAAGATAGGAAACTGGCACAGGGAGGCCAAAAATTTCAAAACAAACTTGCTCATAGCTTATTGAGTTAGTGATTTAGTGTGATATCCTTCCTGTTATTAAAGGTGCAATGGTTTTATATTTTAGAAATGATGCACCGACGATGTAGGATTGCAATGTTAATGCATATAAATGATTGGTGCAACCATGGGATGGTGCACATGATGATGCTCAATGATGAGTGCATGGGTATGATGTACATGCATATGAGCATATGATGTTTATACATATGAACTTATGGTGCATATGCATAGTGAGAGATGCTCATGATGTGTGCTTGATGTTGTGCACGCACGATGATGCATATGTTGATGAATGCGCGATGCATATGCTTATGCGGTATGGTGCTCATGATGCAATGTCAGCATGACTTGCTTCACCCATGAGGTTAGTCAAGGTAGAGAGGATAAACATAGAGTTGAGAGGTAATAGGTGCGGTGAGTCGCATTCTCACAAACCAAGATACCTAGCGCGCTCCTAGTGGTAATCATATGGCTGCAGCACACATGATACCCTAGGTTCCGTCGCAGCACCTTCGTTTATGGAACAACAACATCACCAGCAAAAAGGGCGATAGAGTAGAAAGGTGGGAAACTGTCAGGACATATGCAGGTTAGTTCATCCAATGTCCCAAATGCACATGTTGTGCAATGCATTTTCCATGCTCATGATTTATGTTATTAAGGTTGCAAGATATGCATGCGGTGATGATGCTCACGTGCTTACCAACAGATTTTTGATGCCTTGTAACCATGTTCTCATTTATTTGTTTGTGAGCAAGCATAAGGATTTTTAGGTCAAGGCTGAGAATTTATAGTGATCAAAGTAGGGATATCGATGCAAGAAAAGTGGAGTGATCACCTTTACATAGCCATAGGAAGTTGGTGGATCGCCTTTAAATTGAAGAAAAGGTGTATAAGCAATCAGGGGAGTACAACGGGGTTCCACTTGACTCGGCAAGGATATGATTATGCTTCTATTAGAAACCATCCTAAGAGAAGAAGGGGATAGATGGATCTTGCACTGATTGTATTCATCTGTGGATAGAAACTTCAAAAACATACGTGGAGCATTCTTCCACCACCTAAATATCATCATCTTTAGGCAGGGGATGTAAAATCTCGTGCCTTCCAATATTGGTATTCAACTTAGAGATAATGCTGAGGCTATCATGCCCGAAAATTCAGATATCGCTTTGCTGTCAGGGCTGTTGGACAGCAGGCCGAGGGTCACTAAAAATTCCATATCTCTCAGCTCAAAACTGTAACGATGCTGAAATTTTACGAGCATGCAGAATATGAAATTCTAAACAACTTTGGTATTCAAGGTTTGCTCTGGATTTCAAAGGAAGATGACCTAAAAATTTGAATTTCAGAGATCACTAGTTCTGAAATTCAGCAGGGCAGAGACCTAATGTTTTGGGCATATCTCCCAAACTAAAAATCTAGTGACCTTGAGATTTCTACAGGAGGTAGATAGATACCTAAGGAGCATTTTTGGTATTCAAGGGTCGAACCAATTCAGATTGGAAAAGGGTCTAACTGATCAATTTTTAGAGTGCTGTTGCCCAGAAATTTTCAGCAGGAAAGTGCTTCACTAAAAAGATCATATCTCAAAAATTGAGTACCCAATTACCATGAGATTTTTACAGCATGATCTAAGCTAGATAAAGAACATTTTTGCTATAGATTTTCTGGTCAAATTCATTTAGGAACTATATGCAAAAATTCGAGTTTTCAGACTAACTCAGGAATTTGACAGCCTTTCAGCATGACCTTGCCTAGCAAATTGGATCCTAACTTCAGTTTTAAGCATCCTAAAATCATGAGAAATTTAGAGAGCAATCTTAACTAGGTGATGAACAATTTCCCTAAAGAGCATCTAGCTAGAAAATTTATAGATCATCCTTAGAAAAATTTGGACAGCAACTAGTTACAATCTTTGCTTAACACTTCATCAAAACATCAAACTATCATGATTGGTCCTTAAGAAACACAAATTAAATAGAAACCAAGCAACACATGATTTAAGTTCAGTTTTGGTTTGATAGCTTTTACATGATGCAAAAAGCGTCCTAAACTTCCTCACAAAGCTTTTAAGCTCAAAAACGAAGTTAGTGCCGGTGGCAAGGCATACATATACGTCTCTCCTTACAATAGCTAGTCGAAAACTACTCGTTTCTTAAATTACCGTACCTAACAACCGTGGTTAGTGTACCTGCAGAAAATCACAGATATTCAAGACCTTTTGTGCCAGCACTCACAAAAGCGTCCACATTCATTACCGTTCACTATAGAAACGGTATCCATGCGTAAAGCCGCTGCATGGACAGCGTCCAACCTCGGACACCTCCGTTTGAATGGAGTTGTCCTTTCCGCCTATTGCGGGTTCGCACATGTATGGCAAAACATGGCTAGACACAGACGCGACGTGAGTGCCCATTGGAATAGGCCTCACTCATCCCTCACGGACTTTCCCGTGGTACCATCACGTATGGCAAAACGTGACGAGACGCAGACGCGACGTGGCACCCATTGGAATAGGTCCCACTAGTCCCTCACAGGACTTTCCTGTGGTACCACCACGTATGGCAAAACGTGATGAACTAGTATGATTGTGCAAGAAAGTAAGTTTTGACAGGAATAAAATGTGCTGGAAGTCAGATTAAATACACCATAGAGTACTAGCCACCTGAAAGAACCCAAAAATTCCCTGTAGGGCCTCTCGGACTAGATAAGACCTTAACGTCCTACTCACTTAGCAAGATTATTAATCTTGGCAAATTTTATTCCAAAAACAAGTTTGTTAAGGTGTTTTAATTACTCTGGTGCATAAACTCGCTCTGGTACCAGCTGTGACAGAACCGCCCAAAATAATTCCGTATTATCGCCTAAGCCTGTCCACGTGGCCATTAAGCGATAATAAAGAACTATTCTGTCGCCTCTGCCGGGTCATGCCCGGTAAATCACTTACACAGGATCGAATTATGCGCTAAGCCCACACGAAGGCGGGACCAGAGTTCAACATTACATTACATAAAAGTTCACGAGTACTTAAAATTTTACAAACCAATTTTTGAGTATATAAAAGTAAAGGTGATTCAGAGTTTAAACAGCGGAAATAAATCTAGCGGAAGATACACATGGGAGGCCATCCATAGAGTATCACTCATCAACATCGTTCTCCCACTCAATTTCTCACCCATCTGGAATAGATCCAGGCCAGATGAGATTACCTGAAAACAACAACAACAGCAAGGCTGAGTATACTAATACTCAGCAAGACTGACCCGACAAAAATAAAAGACACAGCTAGATATGCAAGGCTTTTTGGCTGGTGGGTTTGTTTTGCCAAAAGCAACTAAGAGTTGATCCTTACTTTCAAATTTTAGCTCAAGTTCTAGTATGTTAACCATTCTAGGTAAGCACCTAGCTAAGCAAGCATGGTTGTACAAACAAGATTAATCATCCAACAATATTAATATGAAATGTTCCATAAATAAACATGGGGTAGCCAGTGGTCAAGCCGACTCAGATAACGGCGAGTGACCGACGATCGATCGATTTATATCCTTGCAAGGTAAACCCAAGATACACGGAAGAAGGTAGACCAAGTGCAGTGTCTACCCCAACCAAGCGGTTCCCGTCATTCCCCAGATTAGGGACAGGCGCAACAGTCTTAAGTACAAGGTTACTGGAACGCCCTCACACGGCACGTCCAGGATCACACTTGCACTACCGGGAGCAAACCGGGAGAAGCATCTCAAGAGTAGTAACGATAAAGTCCCCGCACTGGTTCATTAGGTACTAGGCTTACCGGTCCCATTCTCGACAAGCACTTGGTACGTTCAATAGCTTAGACCAGCACCATGCTACTCGGTCGAGACCGAACCCATTGCTCTTACCACATGAGCGAGTCAATTTATCCAACTTATGATTCCAACATAAGCATCCTATATCTCGCGAGCAATGAGTCATTACTCGACTTGTACCGTGTCCTTAAAGCATGGCACTAGCGTTCCTAACATACTAGTAAAAGAGCATAGGAGTCCTAAGGATCATGCATCTAGGTTTCAACACAACTCCTGAAACGTAAATGCACAAAATAAACAATAAATACTGAAAAGTAAAAGTGGAGATTTTATCCCAAAAAGGTTAGATGAAACCGGTGCTTGCCTTCCTCTACTACAGCACTAACACTAGCCTTGGGCTCTTCTGGACTTTGGTCCAGGTCTTGCTGCTCACCAAGTTGGTTCACTTCCCCGCTAGCTGCTCCCTCCTCCTCCTGGGTGAGCGTGTACTTCCCGTCCGGTAAATCTACACGTATACATGCATATGCATTAAATTAAGATGAGCTTTGATGGTGATTGCGTACACATCTAAGCAAATTGAGCTATTTAACTTCACCAAATAGTAAGGGGGTGTTTTTAAATTACTAAAAACAGGAACAAAACATGATTTCACAATTTACACTTTAATCTCCATTTCCTTATTTAATTCCATAAAACAAGCCTTTCAACCATAAATCCATATAAAATCAAAAACACTTCAAATGAGCCTAAGCTTCTTGAAACATCATCATATACTCATTCTAAGCTCACACACCAAAATTTAGATTAAACATTTATAAAATAATTTATATGAAAAAGACAAATCTTAGCCTAGTAAATCACCATTAATTCATATAAAAAGATTTAATAAACTTTTTGATCTCAACTTTCTCCTACAGGTCATGTATGCCAAAAATGAGTTTCTGACCAAAGCATGGTTGCAGATTCAAATTATTTTTCAGATTTTGAATTTAAACTCCTACACAAGATTAAATCCAAAACATCTATTAAACAATTCCCAAAAAAACACATCCATCATACCAGAGGTACGAATCAACAAGGCAAAGCCCTAGGGTGCACTGGTGCTTAAAGAAAAGTTTATAAAAGGGCCTATAAAAAGCATCAAGCTTAATCTAGCATAAAGCTTACATAAATCATAATTAAAGATCTACACATCAAACTCCTGCCAATTTTGGTCACAGATCTAGACATACCATAAAGAGCAACATATCCAAAATTTAAGTTCATAGCATGTGTATATTTTAAACTACACTAAAAACACTTCAAACTGAGTTTTAATTTTTAATTCAAAAACTACACAGAAAAACCATATACAACCTTTCTAGAAAAGGTAGAGTTCTTCACCAGGAAACTAACAAAATTGGATTTGCATTTTTCTGATTTTTCTACGATTTTTAATGGATTTTTGAAGTTCCAGCCGAAAATCCTAATGTACTATTACAGAGGGACCCTCGGCTTAAACTCAGACTTCACGAATAGGTCCCTGGTTTGCGAAAAACACCCTAGGAAGAACTTGAGTCTTGCAATGTGGTCCCTGGGGTGGACTGCCTGCACCGGCGGCCGGAATTCACGGCCGGCGACGGCCGGACCTCGCCGGGGGAGGTGGCAGGGGCTACCACTAACCTTGCTAGGGTGGTGACCGGCCTTGGTGGGACTGGGGACGGCGGCGTCGCTGGCCGGCGGCGCGGCGCGGCCTGGGCGCCCGCTGCGTCCGCCGGTGGCCGGCGGCGGCTTGGTCCGACGGGCCGGCGGTGGCGTGGAGGTGTTCAAGGAGGCTCGAGGAAGGGGTAGGAGGGACCGGACGGCGGTGGGGCGGCGCAGGCGAGCTCGCTCAGTAATGGAGAGCGGCGGCGGCGGCTCAGCTCGTCCTGGCAGGGGTCGGCGGCGCGAAATAAGCGGGCGGACGAGGCGAGGATGGCGAGGAGGTGTAAGGCGAGGGCGCGACGGCCAGGTGGCGTCGTGCATGCGCCAGAAGGCGCTGCGGCGCGGCCTGCATCGGCGCGTGGCCATCAGGCCCGCGGCCTGGCTGCGATGCGTCCCTGGACGCGGCTCACAGGGAAACGGCGAGGCGGAGGACCCGGGGTCGAGCGCGGGTCCATAGCGACGCATTCGTGACGACCGTACGCCGGGGCCGCGCGGAAATGCCACGTGGACGTGACGGCGCGGACGCGCGCGCGCGTGCCGGCGCGGCGTCGATGTCGCCCGGCTCAGTTTTAAAAACCGTTTATGCCTCTACTAAAAAGCATAACTCTCGAAAATGTCAACACACTTGTAAATATCCCAAAATAAAAGTTGTAGAGGAGCTATAACACTACAACTTTCTCAAAGGTCGACCTATGTTTTGATGTTTGGTTTGACGGGAAAATCGTGATGAACATACAGATTTTCTCGGCCCCGAGTGACTGTTCACAGGGACTTCAACTCGAGTTTTGGCCACTTTACACTCAAAATTGGAATGTCCGCCAATTACGAAAAATGTGTTCCCGGAAATAACGAACAACTTTCGTATTGGCCGATTTTGAACTTCTATAGTGAAATTTGGAGAACGCGTAAGAAAACCATTTCAGCCTTAAAGGAGATCTAGGGTTTGACCGGGAATTTGAACTTCGACCAAGGTCTTTTGTGCAAAAGTGTGCACAATCAAGCAAAACATGCTTAGGGACTAATTAATCTTGATTAACCCAACTAATCGAGTTATTTATCTTTAATAAACACCTGGGGTGTTACACTGTCACTCAACTTATGTGAAACTTTTAATGCTTCTATGCTCGGTTATCTCTGATATTTTCTGAGAAGAATACCTTTTCTAGATGGTGTTTGTAAATTGTAAATACCAATATATACGTCTTCTAAGTTATAATTTAATCAGTATGCGTATTTGTCCTTGTTCTAAGAAAGTGTTTATTTCTTTTTGTAAAGCTGATTAGATTGGTTACTTATTGTGATGCCTACTTGTATGGGCTTGGACCGTTTGTGGCCAAGCAACATGAACAATTCTGGCTTGCTATATATATTCACTAACCTTTATGTTTCCCCAGCTGGCATTGTGATAGAAGAGAAGAATTGGCCTCCTCTTTTCCCTCTCATCCACCATGACATTTCCAATGAGATACCTATCCATCTACAAAGGACGCAGTACCTTGCATTTTCATCATTTTTGGGTAAGCTCTTAGTGCCCGAAATTGTTGGTCAGTACTAGTGTGCTGTGCTACCTCACTTTTTTTTTTTCTTTCTGGCTTAAACATATGGCATTGTTTTTTTTTTTTTTTTACATATGACGCACTACAACAGTTTTATTTCAAATTGGGAGCAATGTCAATAAGCTTCAACTCCTTTGCTTATTGCATAAAGGATTGCTTATGGTCATTTGAATTGTGGACTGATGAATTCCACAGAAAAAAATATGTTAGATAGTGGCTTTTCCCTTAATTTTGTGTAGAATTTCTCAATAGTGGTTCTCTTATCCAGTACTTGTTTCTTGTGCAGGATTGGTAGGATGCCTCTTTTTTAATGTCATAGCAACTACAACAGCATGGATTAAAGGGGAAGGTACAGTTAACATGCACCTTATTGACATCTAGTATATCTTCTTACATCAGCACCTATTAGTCTACTGACACTTAAAATAATATGATCACTCTACTTCAATAGGTGTTATCATCTGGCTGCTTGCCATTATCTACTTCATATCTGGTGCACCTGGGGCTTATGTGTTATGGTACCGCCCTCTTTATAATGCAATGAGGTTGAGTGTGCACATCTGCCCGATGCTACATTTTTCTTTTTCACCTTTTTGATTGTTTCCTTATGACCATATATCTTTTTTTGTTTGAACACCTATTCCAGAACTGAGAGTGCTTTGAAGTTTGGGTGGTTTTTTCTGTTCTACATGGTAAGATATCGACATACAATAAAGTAAAGGTTTTACACAATGGCATCTTAGCATTAATAATGCATAAATTACTGCATGGCTTGCTGACTTTTCCATTTCCAGATTCATATCATCTTCTGTGTCTGGGCTGCTGTGGCTCCTCCGTTTCCTTTCAAAGGAAAATCCTTGGCGTAAGTCTTGCTATGTTACTGAAATGATACTTGTTTTTTACTTCTTGTGATGCCATAACTCATAACTTTTGTAAGTTTTATAGGATGTTACCTTTGAGGAATCATATGTTTCCCAATTTTTTTTCTTAGCAACAATTTTACTCCATAAAAGTTAATTTGAACTTGTCGACCATATTCGTTTAGTACATACAACTATACAAGGCTTTTGTGGTACTAACTATCTTTGCTGTTTCATCAGTGGAATTTTGCCAGCAATTGATGTCATAAGCAAGAGTGCTATTGTTGGGGTAAGTTCACAAGTCTCAGTATTTATCCTTATACCATGGGACTACCAAGTTTATATTGCCGGCAAAAGGTGTTAAACTACTCCCTCCAAATCATAATATTTGACGTTGCTTAGTTCAGTTTTGAACTACCAAACGTCAAATAAAACGATATGTAGTACTTGGTAACATGTTTCTCAGCACTTCATGCATATCGACTCCCACAAGCACCTGTAGCCTTTCTGCCTACTTTAGTTCTTAAAACTGTGTGCTTTATCAATGCTGCTGCACTGGATAGTCATATGATGGTTGGCTTATTTAGTCTCATGCTGATTTGCAATTACTTTCTATTTGGCAGATATTTTACTTTGTTGGATTTGGCTTGTTCTGCCTTGAATCGCTTCTGAGCATTGCTGTCATTCAGGTCAGCTAAACCTATTCTTTATTCAAACGAACCCTTCATGGCCCAGGGATATTTTCTCATGTGGCCTTTTCAGTAAAGAAGATTGTTATGTTCTTCATATCTCTTGATCATTGAATTATTTCACTCAACACGCAGCAAGTATACATGTACTTCCGTGGAAGTGGAAAAGCCTCGGAGATGAAACGTGAGGCGGCACGTGGTGCGCTAAGTTCTGCTTTCTGATGAACATACGGCGCTGATTACAGCCAGTTGAGGGATAGAAGGAAACCAGATGTGTCATTTGAGGCATGGGGTCTTGTACATGGCTGCAGTACGCGTATTTGGATCATTGAAAGCGTACAGCTGATCCTCCTTTTGCTCTTCTGTAAGATACGAATATGGATGCGTAAGGATATGTTGGTTTCCATTTCTTGCCACGGTTTAGATGTGGTTGATAGGCAAAATGGTGGATTTTGTTGGTGGAATAGTAGGATATCATGTATTTTGTATACGCTTGCATGTGAGTGCAATCGCTTGATTTATTGCCTGGCCGCTGCTGTGTTTGTTCAATGTTGCTCTATTGCTTTTCATTAGTATACTGCAACGTTCTTCGTTGCGGCTACGTCGTCGTGTTAGTGTTACTTCTTGCACGTTTGCTTATCAGTGGTTATCAACCAGCAGTACTTTTCTTTTCACAACGAATCAGCATCTGACTGATGTCAGTCGGTGTTACTTTTCTTTCATAATAAATCAGTACTATCCAACTGAACAGGCTGATCAACTCGTATGGAGCTACGAAACTTTTAAAGTACATTTTCAGGGGTATAAACTTTCTAGATCCACAATTTCACTAGAAACTAAATTGGTCTTGTTTAATTTGAACGACCGCTATATCGGTGTAGTGAGCTTGCAAGAAGGCTCTCGTCCTGGAATTTAGAGAGGGAGAGGGACAAAAGGAAAAAAAAAAGGAAATGATGGAGAAAAATATAGGAGAAAGAAAAGCCTCTACTCCATATGGCCTTGCCTCCAAAATCCGTCCATACCCGCCGCCACAACCGAAAACCCTAAACCCATGGCGCCGCCACCGCAACGCCTCCCTCTCGGTCCCCAAAACCCCAGCGCCGCCTCCCCCACCCATGGCGCGGCATCCTAAGCCCCCTTCTCCCTCCCCGCGCCCGCCGCCCTCGGACTCCGACACCGGCGTCGGCTTCGACCCCGTCGAGGAGTGGCTCGTGGACTTCGACCCGGCCATGTCGGGCGAGCTGGGGAGCCCGGCCAAGGGCCTCGGACCCGCCGAGGAGGCGGCGGCTCCTCACGTGCCGGCGCCGGCGGCGACGGCCTGCGCCGATAGCGTTGGAAAGGTCTCGGATGGTTCGGCGGCGCCCAATAGCTGTGAGTTTGATGTGAAGGCGGAGGCAGTCCAGGTGGACGGGTTGCTCCGCCAGGCAGGAGAGTTTTGCGGTGGCGAAATCGGAGAGAAGGCTGAGCTTATGGGCGGCGGACTGGACGAGCTGCTTGCCCCGGATCAGCTTCTGGCGTCGGGGATTGGTGACTTGGCTGTGAAAGAGGATGTCTCAGAGGGAGCGGTTGCTATGGAGATGGCTGCTGTCCCTGCTGATGTTGAGATGAATACAGCGGTCTCAGGCGGCAAGGTGGAGCAGGAAAGCAGCGAGGAAGAGTCGGAGAGTAGTGAGGAGGACTCGAGTGAGGCTTCCTCGAGCAGTGAGGATGAAGAGCAGGGGGAGAAGAAGGATGATGAGTCGAGTGAAGCCTCATCAAGCAGCGACGAGGAAGAGCTGGGAGCCATGAAGCTTGGTGGTGCTGGTGAGGGCAATAGCTTGGAGGCCCTCCTTGAGGAGGGTGAATTGATGGTTGGGAGCGATGAAGAGGATGAACAACCAAAGCGCCACGGCAAGTCCAAACATGGAGCAGAGGTATCGAGTTGCTCTATCCTGTGATGTGCATCTTCGATTAATACTCATTAAGTGATGGTTTTCTTGCTGCAGTGGTGTGTTAATAATTTGTGAACGGGTTGCAATTGCAATTATGTTTCTAGTTGAGACAAATATGTGTTACATAGTTAAATTCTTGAATAGCTTACACCTATACTTCGCATTGAATGTAATAAGTTTATGGTTGTGATTGTTAATTTGTTCTTAGTTTTTTAACAATACCCTGTATTGTCTATAAGGCTGTAGTAGTAATTGTAGAAACTGTGGCAACATGCCACTGTATTGCTATGTACTACCTCCGTCCTCAAATATATGACGTTTAGGACAAACACTTTAGTTCAAAAATGAACTAAATTACTTGTCCTAAACATCATATATTTAAGAACGGAGGGAGTAGTTGCAATGCTAAAGTAAATTGTTACAAACAGTAGGATCAGCTACTACAATGATGTATTTTCTGTTTTCAATATTCCTAAAGTTTTTTTCCCCATTGTATATGTATTCTAACATAATTATACCTCACAGGTCCTTCCTCCAGTCCCAAAGATTGAAATACAGCTGGAGCCACATCATCAGACTCTTCCAGTAGGGACTATCTCAGCTGTAAGTCTTGCACCTCCTGAGCAGCTTATTTTTTGTTTTATATTTATCCATGGAGACCACAGTTTTTGCTGACAAAACCTGTGCTCTCCTTTTCTGAGTACATTTAGATCATCTCCTTGTTTTGTCTCACGGTTGTCATCTACTCGTCTTCAAAACAAAGCTAGTCCACTTTGTATTTTATGTGCTGAAAGCATTAGGGATTTTTTCAGAAGATAATGTACTGAATCCTTTATTTAGGACTCAATTGTGAAAAGCCCTCCTTGGATATTTTCCATTTCAAACCCATGAAATTTTAGCTGCTTTTTACTGATAACCAGACCAGTTTCTTGTCACTGAGTTGCCCTGGCACCCTGATAAGATGGAATATGCTGAGTCCCTTTTTTGTCATGACCACCCGGAGATCCAGATGAAATCTTCTGAATCTTGTGTACATTTTTTTCTTCTTTTAACAGAGTATGTGCACTTGTGCAGAGACATGTTGTAACAATGTATTTAGCATAATCTGAAGCATGTAGGTGCCTGATGTTCGGTAGTTGTTTATTTACTTGGTTTGCTGTCGTTAGCACATTCCCTAATGTACTCTAAGATGTGGTGTTTGAGATAGTTGTTATAGAATGGTTAATTGAGGCCTATATTTGTGAAATGCCGCTATGCTATCTACAAGTCTTTTGACTGTCTTATGTCTTCTGTCTATCCAGATTATGGGTGAGAGAGTGATTGTTGAAGGATCAGTACAACACAATCCCCTGAATGAGGGCTCAATTCTGTGGATAACAGAAAGCAGGACACCCCTTGGTATTGTTGATGAGTTATTTGGACCTGTAAAGAATCCGTACTATCTAGTGCGCTACAACTCCGAGGAAGATGTTCCTGCAGGGATCAGTGCAGGAACCAGTGTCTCTTTTGTCGCAGATTTTGCTGATCACATCCTGAATATGAAGGAGCTCTATGCAAAAGGTTATGATGCATCCGCAGACAATGATGACCAAGAAGATGAACTTGAATTCTCTGATGATGAGAAGGAGGCTGAGTACAAAAGGTCATTACGCCAAGCAAAAAGGCAGACTGATAGACAACAGGAGCCAAAGAAGCATTCTGGTGATAAGAAGAGATCACAGCCCAGAGGTGGTGGCTTCCGGAAAGACATGCCACCAAAGAACCAGGATGCACCAGCACCAGGTCACCAGTCACAGCCCCATTTCCACTGCTCAGACATAGCTCCTGCAGTTGGTAAAAATACAGCACGTTCATTGGGGCCTCAAAACACTCCTATGAATGCTCCAACCGCGCTGCCGCCTGGCCCAATGAATCCTGCCATGCCATCACCAGTTCACATTGCAAATCAGATGGGCAGCTGCTTCATCAATCCAGCACAGCAGTTCTTGCCACAGCAGCCAAACATGATTTGGCCTGGTGGGCTTCCACCACAGGCCAATCCAAACATGGGGCTAGACAGAGCTGCCCTCGCTGCCAGCATCATGCACAACCTTCTCGCCGGAGCAAACCAGTTCCAGCAACAGCTGCAGAACCAGAACTTCGGTGGTTTCCCGAACCAAATGCCCATGCCCTTCCCGCAATTCATGCCCCAGACTGGAATGCCCGCTAATCAGTTGCCATTCACCAATCAGTTGCCATTCGGTGGTGGACCCCCGGTAGGGAATTCCCCATTTGGTGCAGCACCTCAAATGCCTATGGGGCAAGGCAACTTCGGCCAGCCACCTCCATACATGGCATCCGGGAATAGGCATGATCAGGGAGCCCGACCTGGATTCCCTGCTGATTCGCAAGGATTCACAAACCCAGGGCAACCCCATGGAGAGGGAATAGAGCATTCACCTCCGCAGTTCAGTTCTGGGCAATTTAATCAAGGGAGCCCGCCCTTCCGTGGTGGAAGGCCACAGCGCGGTGGCCGGCATTCCTCAGGCAGAGCTGGCGGAAGAGGTGGCCGGCATCGCAGATAGGTGTCTGGCACCTTGTAATTTTTACTTTGTTATATCAAACTATTGCTAGATTCCGGTAAGCGTGTTCCTGTCTATGTTGCTGTAGTACGAGAAGTTTGCTTCTTGTAACGAAGCTTGCTACTCATACTGTGCCAGAAGCCCAGAATATATAATTATATATCCTGTTCTTGCCGCTTAGCGTGCTCATATTGTTATCCAACTTACCCTGAAAAAAAGGGTATGTATATCCTGTGGTTTTTGTGTTATTTATATTTACGTTGAAAAATAATAAATGTTTTTTTGCCTGGCTAAGAATAATCGAAATATTCTGAGACTTTAGAAAAATAAAAGCTGACAAAGCAGCAATCTCTAGCAAACAGGCTTGAGTTCCGGATATGGATGACAAGTTGAACGTCGTGTTTGGAACACGACTGCGAGCTGCAGAGACTTCTCTTTCCGGTTGCTTCCAGTGTTCCAAACTTCCAACTCCACCTCTGCCACTGCAAACCCCTACTGCGTTTTCACCACAAAAATTTGGAAACATCAAACCAAATACGGAAAATTCGAAAAAAAATCGAATTTAGAAGAACAATTGCGGAGTGATACTTCCTGAAGAAGAATCTTCCCCACGCGTCCCTTCGCCTCCATGGCCTCGCTGCAGTCCGCTCTTCTCGCTCCTCCCCCGCTCTGCTGCTGTTCGCACGCCTTCCTCCACCCAAGCTCCAGGAAATTGCCTCCAAGATTCTCAAATGGGGCCTGTTCCACGGCGAGGCCGTTGGACCGGAGCGGGAAAGGCGATACGTTGGCTTGGAGAATGGCGGATAGGCAGCAGCGGCGGCTTGGCGCCGCCGGAGCCGGGAGAGGCCCCTTCTTTGGCGGCGGCGGGAGGCGCATGGACAAGGGCATGGGACGGGTCGTGGGTAACCTCGCCTTCGCCGCCGTCTTGACGTACCTCGCCGTGACCGGTCAGTTCCGGTGGGTTCTTGACGCCATCATCTCCCTCTGGGTACGATAATCCTCTCGCTGCTGCTGAAATTTGCTGTATCTGGTTAATTTTCTGTGTGGTTTGTTTCGGTGAGGACATTTGGATTTGTGGCATTAAGTTGTACTAGTCTTTAAATTTCTTTTTCGATGCCTGGTGGTAGTAAACAAATGTCAATTGTCAGCTCAGCTAAAATTGATACCTGAAACTGACCTCCAAGACGCACTGCGATTTCGTGAGGCATGGTTTTCTAGTCTATGTCGTAATAGGTTCTTGGTTGACCTCAAATCTCCTATCAGTTTACCTTATCACCAAGTATTGTTGTTTAGTAGAGCTAAGATGTGCTGCTATTTGCTTGCTAGTCCATAATTCTGCACTGTACCATTAGCTAAGATCTCCATAGAACCTGGATGATCTGAAACCTTGATTTAGCTTTACTCTATCTATGGTGCTAGTAACTGGATAGGTTTAGGATAGCGATTTGCATACCACAAAAAAGGAATGACTCTTCTCAAATAACATCAGTAAGTTTATATGACTAAAATTTGGCTTTTAAATTTCACAAAAGTTCATTCATTCTTCAGATTTTTCGTTTATTTTATGGTATTAATTGCTTAAGTTGACAATAACTTTGGATGTTTACATCTCTTATGACCACAGCTCCTCACAATACTGCTGCCTATTCTGTCTCTGGGTGCATTTTTCTTCTTTGCAGGACAAGATATACTCCGGAGCGATGTAAGTCTCCCCATAAATTTGGCATTCAGTGCCTTCATTCTAATGATTGACTTCTATCTACATTTGGAAAAAAGTTTCTGTATAACCCTCCCCACTTTTAAAGCATTTTTTCTTAAAGTACCATAGGGAAAGGTTATCAGGTTGAATGGCAAGTAGCATTACTATTGTTATCTTTTATTCCTACCCAAAATTGGAAGAAACTCTGTGTTGTCACACTTCTGTTCATGTTCCCACACTCATGTTCTGTTTCCTTTGTTGGCAGTGTCCAAACTGTGGAAAAAGCTTCCGAATACTGAAGTGAGAATAAATGAACTATATAAAACTTCAAAGATATGTGCTTTAGATGAACTCTGATTAGCTTAATTTTCTTATAGGTCTGCTTTGAAGGATGGACCACAACTGTGTCCTTATTGCACTCAGCCTTTCTCTGGTATGCGTCTTTTGTTTCTCTTTCCTGCTTACTGATAAATGGCTAGTCATATTCTTCCTCTGTTTTTTATGTCATAGAAGAACTGCTTCTTCGATGCACATGTTTTTGCATAATCACATTAGTAACTGCTACTAAAAAAAACACAACTAACCTAAGGTACTGTAGACTGATATGACAACATAGTTATGCTGAACCTATGGTCGAAACATTTATGGTCCTCACTTATGTATTATAAAGTTGCAATTGAAAACTTAGGTTTCAACACTTTATTTCAGTTTAAGAATCACATTCTCTGATGATGGCACTTATATGCAATCTTAGCCAAATAAGAATGGAGAATTGTGTAATCACCTTTGCTTAGCATCTTTATTATGCTTGTCTGTGTGGAACTTGAGTTGGAGCTAAAGCTAAGAGGTCAGTGTACATGATGCAGTTCAGGGCAACAAATTTGTAAGAGAATCTGCTAGATTTTCATCTGGAAGGGGTGCTGCTGCTACAAATGGACAGGTGTTCAATGAATTATTCAACCGTGGAATGAGAGGTCTGAAATGTTTTTTTTTTTGCTTAAATATGAGCCATCCAAAGTGACCAATGGCTGCCTATGCTTAATAAACATCACGAACAAACACATTTTGTGCTTCTTTATGTAGGGACGGCCCCTTCTGGAACAATTGTGGACGTCGAGGCTGAAGTCAAGGATGTTGAATGATATCTCCGCAGATCCTACATAGCATCTTCTCCTATCAGTATTGGCTATTCTGCCTTTCAGTTGAATGCCAGTTTTGCCGCAGGCTATATGAGTCCATACCTGCAGCATCATTCATATATGTTTGAAAGCAAAGATTGGGTCCCCGATGTCGAAAACTAAGAAGCAGCCGGAACTGAGTGGGCATCTCTTGGCAAATGTATATAGATTGACAATGGATATAGTAGCAGGTTAGCGTGACCGGAACAGGAGTAGAGGCACATGGTATGCTTAATGTTTTGCGTGTATGCATGATAAACTGTAACGGGAGCACTGTAGCTAGTAACGGATGAGTTGTCGTGTGGGTGAAGAGTATTACATCTCCACAGACTTGGAATTACAGGCTCTCCAGAAACGGCTTTCGTTTGAGGGAGTTTCTTGCCGTTCATCCATTTCAATTGATCGCTTTGTAGTATACCTGTAAATTGTAAAAGAAGTCATTAACATAACTCTCTGTACTTTTGAATCATTTGTTTCTTGAAGTTACTTAGGGATGAGGTCGGATGCTTGCTAGTATTAATAACTACTATTATTTTTTTATAACAAAAAAATTATTTTAACCAAAAATTGAAAGAAGAAACTCTATTATCTGTGTATACGTTCTGTTTTCTTTTGCTGGCACTGTCCAAGCTGCGAAAAAAAGGCTTCCAGATCCTGAAGTCAGCTTAAAAAAATTATTATACTAGTGTGAAATTTCTTGTGTCACGGATCTGTACTTTGGCGAGCTTAATTGCCTCATAGGTCAGCTTTGAAACTGGGACAGGAACTAGGAAGGGAAGTGACAACGAGCTGTCAGCTGTGCGTGAAGCTAAACAAAATTAAAAAATAGATCGCCGTTGCCGGGGATCGAACCCGGGTCACCCGCGTGACAGGCGGGAATACTCACCACTATACTACAACGACTTGGATGTCTGATGCATTATATAGGTCTATAACAACAAGCTCCTCCAAAGAAGGGCCCAGCGAAGTTCCCGACCTTTTGTAAGTTGCGGATGCGGCATCAGAGATTCAGAGGGCTTTTGCAAGTTCCGAAGATGATGGATCGATCCTATCCTGCTGTACAGCATTTCCATTGTCATCGTTCAGACATGCATGGCGCCCAGTTTTACCCCCACTCCAGCCATCAGAGTAACGGTGAAGTACAAAATGAGCACGAGCTGAACCACATCTTCCCCAAGCAGCTGACCACCCAGATACATCATGCATGGCTCAACAACCACCGCACCACGATCTCATAGCAGTCGCAGATTGGCTGCAATGCAAAACAAAAAGACTCAAAAGGCCGCAAGTCCAGGCAACGAATTCTCTCAACAGCTGAACCAAAGACGATATTCCCAGCAACAGATACGTTGAACACATGCACATACACTACGGACGTGGTGGTAACAAGCTGTGCCATCCAGCTTTCAGTTACAACAAAAGTTACAATCAAGCATACTTCGCGTGGGAGCCCAACCCAGGGGAACCTATCAGCTGGGGAAGATGTATGGAGTAGCAGGTGGCGACCGTAAGAAACGTGCAACTAAACGCTACAAAAACCTTGAACCACACTGACGAAAACAGGGTCAGGTACGTGAGGATGCCCGTAACGCCGACTACTGCTGTGAAATTCGCAAGGCACTTGAGTGTCGACAGGTCGCCTTCTGTCCCTTCATTTGGGAAGTGGCCTAATGTCAAGAAATTGGACAGGAGCTCATCCTTCAGTCGGAACCGCTCTATCAGCCAGCCAGTCACTTCATCTTCTGATGTCGGTATTTCAGAGACTTGGATGCTGTTGATATGGATGTGGACTTCGGAAGGATCGATGCCATAGACGTTGTCCAGAAAAGTTGGTAGCCGATGTTTATATGCGATTGTGATATCATAAACTGCATCAATCATCCAAGTACAAGTCATGTAACCGATGGGCAAATCTAATCAACTATTCACACTCAACCAGTTGAAAGTGTATTGTTACTTAAAATTCCTGCAACTCAACCTTTCACTTGTGCATAACTTATTACCTTTGACAGTAAATGCTACTTCCAACATGTACTCTTGACCAGGGTTTTAATTACCGTTGGTAACCGGTCGGTTTACCGCGGTAACCGGTGATACCGCTCCGGCTCGGTAGCAAAACTGACCGGTAACCACTACCTAACCGAACCTATCTAACCGGTCCGGTTTTCTCGGTTCAAAAAACCGCTACTGTAGCGGTAAATTAAACCCTGCTCTTGACTTCATGCACTACAGTAAAACTTCCAGGATACTGCAAACAGCAAAACTGCTACAATATTTGGAATGTTGTTCTGCAACTACCATGAACAGAGTTTTTGAGCAAACCAGCCAGTTGGTCCAACAAAAAGTGAATTGAACTAGCCAGAAGAGTCCAGAGTAAGATGTTAAACTTCTAATGAATGAGCAAATGCTAACATTGAGTTCAGGACACAGCTTACGCAAATGGTTGTTTGCAAATGCTACAATAAAGAAGTAAAATTTTGCAAAGGACAGTATGAGCAATTACCAGCGTCTATGGAACTTCTTAGCTCTTGCAAGCAGCAATTGAATCCCTTTGTCTTCGGAAGGAGTACATTTTTTAGAACAGGCAAACCATGCTCTACTGCATACTCTTGACTTTTCATACATTTCTTCTCACTGAGACATTAATATAATCATCAGTTAGCCTCAGAGAGATAAAAAAAGGCAGGCACAAAGCGAAACAGATTCGCACAAAGGAAGGCATACGGTATAGCAGATTCTCACAGATGCAGAATTTTGTTGTGCATGAGACAGAACAGTTAGCATGTATCTAGAGTCTAGACAATGTACATTCATCTACTATACACAAAATCAATTTTAGAGAATCCATGCCTGGAGCCTAGGCTACCTGTGTTACGAGAAGGACTAATTCATAAAAGTGATGACTGGATATATCCTTCCAGAAGCCGAAAAATATAGAAGTAAATCGTGCTAGTTATTTAGGCAGAAATGTGGTGATAAACTGAATGGGAAGGGATCTTACGTATAATCAGTGCCTTCAGGAAAAACTGCCAGCCAAAGGGGATCCCTAGGGTTCTTAAAGTCTGATAGCTTCCTTCGGATGATTGGCTCATCAATCTCCCACTTCCGATCTACCGGGATAAACTCAATAAGGTGAAACGACCAATTAAAAACAGGCAATTTCATCAAGCTTTTCTTAAGCATATACTTGATACACTGCAAACGGCCTTTCCTCAGTGCAAAATCCCACAAGTACATCCAGTCAACTTCAGTCCTGTGGTTAGCAAACAACAGCACACGCTCTTTTGGGGGCACACTTTCACCAGAGAAAATAAACCTCGTCTTGTTAACCTTCTCAAACAAAAAAGGCCACATGGCTAACCACATACCAAACAGAAAACATGTTGACTTTCTGCTGTAATGCACGCTGAACAACCGTACAAGGAAAGTAGTTATAGGGGACAGGTAAACCATCATCATGAATGCTGTTAACAGCATAATCACCAAACATAGTACTCCACGGCATCGTCTTATTGGGGTCAGGGGGCGGTGTCTTGGTCCATTGTTCACGATGGCAGGACCGGGAGGATCAGTGCTCTGCTTTCCATTAACATGATGCCCTTGGGAACTAGTTGAACTTGGACAGTCCATTTTGTATGCCTAGAATGAAAATCCTTCAGCCTCCATGAAATTCACATTCCCAGCACAAATGAAACCATTCAAGCTCCACATATGATGGGATAAGTATGAACTGAACAGAGTCATTAGAGATTCGTTGTAAGTATGGCAGTATTAAGACAACTCAAAAGAAATAGGACCCCTTATGCTTGCTGATGTAAATCTATAACATAAAATGCACATCTATCACAATTAGAGTCTGAGCCTTTGAGACATGCATTATGTGAGAGCTGTTACTTAAAAGAAAAGCCATACGAGTGTCACCACACTACCAGTGTATCCTGAACCCTCAGTCCAAGGCAACACCATCTGACGATCACTAAAATCAGATTAGATTATTTTTGCCTACTTCGCACTTTGGTGCTGCATGACTACAACTCCGCTTTATTTTTTTCTTTAATGCACACTTGTCAGTTCCGATAATTTTTATTAAAAAAAGCCTCCATGTGTGAAGGCAAGCAAAATGAAACATCTAACAATTCCACTCAACTAGGACATTTAGCAAATCTGGACGAACACTACCAAATGGTTGACGCAAATCTGGACGAACACTACCAAATGGTTGACGCGATTGATACTGTGCCACGGGAGAGTGTCCGAAACACTTTCAGACTGTTGCATTGAGCAAATCAGGAAAATGGACAAATTCATTCACACCAATAGGGCTGCAGCAGTTCACTATCAAGCTCCCCCACCTAAATAGACAGCGTAAAGCCACACGCCTGTTTCCAGCAAGCAGAAGCAAGGCAACAAACCGATCGTTTGGGCGAGAGCTCAACTCCAGCCACACACACGTCAATCGACTGCAACACCCCCGAACTGAAACCTCCCCGCAAACGGCCACCTGAACTGAACCGCCACGCCGCATCCATTTCAGCACCCCCCGCCGGTGGCACTGGCACGGCGCTACGGCACACTAACAGAGCAGTGATATTAAATGCCAGCAGCAGCTCGAACGGCGCCATCAGATCTCGACGGCGGCGGCGGCACCCGCAGCAGCTAAACGAAACCGCATCCGCACGCAAAGCTGAGGGCTAGGCCAGGCCACCGTCCGGGGACCCGAGCACTGGAGAGACGAGGAAGGGTAGGGGGCGGGATTTACCGGGGGCAGGACGGCGGATGGCGGGGCGAGCCGCAGGCTGGAGATTCCGATGGGATTGGGGAGGAAGGGGGGGTGTGGGGTTTTGCGGTGCGGTGTGAGGTGTCTGGGGCTCTCCCTTCTCGTCTGGTCGGTGGGGGCATTTTACATATTTACCGTTATTACGGATGCGTTTTACAGGAATACCATGTTTACAATGTGTCTTACAAATTCATCATCCTTGAGTTCAATATCTTACATATATACCACATTTGTCTACGTGGCTTGCCATGTCAGATTGAGTCACCCACACACAGTCAGCAGCCAGACGGGAAATTACCTCCACGCCCCTGCCCTTTCCCTTCAGTGGCCGCACGCGCCCGCGACGGGCTGGGACTCGGCCTCGCTCGCTTCTTTCTCGCGGGCGTACAGAGCGGGCGGCTTCTTTCTCGCGAGTAATATATGTGATGCTAGTCTGTACTGGGCAAAAAAACATTAAACATTTTGCCCCTTTTATGACTTATGTAATGGCAAACAATTAGCCCCTATTTTCTTGTGAACATCGATGTATCAGGCTCCTTTGAATTTATCTATTTTTTCTTTTTAATGAGATGACTATATATTTGTTGAATGGCTGTCCAATCTGGGTGCTCACTGTGAGCGTGGGTGCTCAATGGAAGAAAAGGGCAGGGGTAGGGAGGTCTTTTCCCGTCCAACTGCTGACTGTGTGTGAGTGTCTCAGTGTGACATGGCAAGCCACGTAAGCAAATGTGGTATATATGTAAGAGGTTGAACTTAAGGATGATGAATTTGTAAGACGCATCATAAACCTGGTATTCGTGTAAAGCGCATCCGTAAGGATGGTAAATATGTAAAATGCCCGGTCGGTGGAGGCCAGGGGAAAGCGAGAGGATGAGAGTGGCCTGGCCGCCTGGGCATCTGGGCATCCCATTCCCCCCAGTCGGCCAGTCACACTGCACAGAGAGATGAGAGGGAGAGGGTTTAACCGCGGAGGGATGGGCACGATTCAAGTGCAAAACAGCAACGTAGCAACAGAGGCATGGGCGCGTGGCACATGGCACAGTGCACCTTTGTGGAACTTTGTGGTTTCTCGTAAGGTAAAGTTATCTATTACTTGGGTGAAACAGTCCTCACACAAATTTTTTTCCACCTCCATCTCCCCTCATTCATTCATCTTCTCCAACTCCGGCGAGATTCCGGCGAGGTCCGACGAGGTTAGGGTTCGGGTTAGGGTTTGGGGTTCGGGGGTTGCCGGGGGGCACTGCTCACCGCCGGCCATGGAGGGAGGGCCGGCCAGGCGGAGGTGGCGGGTGGCGGGGCGGCAAGGGCACCGTCGGCCGGGCAGCGGAGGCCGGCGGTTGGGGCGGGGGCGTCCGTCGCGGACTACTGCGGCATCCGGAGACGGCGGCGGGAGGTGCTCGAGGCGGCGGCGGTCGGCGCGGGAGGGCTAGGGTCCGCCGGAGCTCCGCGCCGGCGGCGGTCGGCGTGGAGCTCCGGCGGACCCTAGCCCGCCCGCGCTGGGGGTGGGTGGCGGCCTAGCGGTGGTCGCGGGTCGAGAGGAAGACGAAGGAGCCGGGGGAGGCAGGTCGCGGGAGGTCGCGCGGGTGAGGAAAAGGAGAGGATAAGGTGGAGGGAGGGGATAAGGAAGGGAGGGAGTAGAGGTAAAAATAGTAGATCTAAGGTGTAAAAAGTTGTAAAAATTCGTGTGAGGGAAGCCCCTAAATCACACATGTGAGCTATAGACAAATCCTTCTCGTAAGGTTTAGTCTCTAGGACATCACCAAAATATTTTTTTGTCATGTGCAAATCATCAATATTGATTTATTCATGGCACGATTTGATTGAATTCGTAATACATTGCCCTGAATAAATTAATTTTTTCTAGCTGAGAAGAGTAGTGAAAGACCATTTCACCCTCGGGTCCAACTGTTATGAGAACAACTCCTGTTTTACCACTCAGTAGTGTTACCGCGTTATCAAATAAATGTCTATAGTGATCACAAAATTTTAATTAAAATATGAATGATAGCTCATAGTCCCTCCGTTTCGTTTTAGATGTCGCACGCAGTTCAACTCAGAACGAGTCAAAATACATGTCGTCGGTATAGTAGACAGCCTGTGTATTTCCTATTTTACCCCTGTTTAACATCGCATCGCCTCGGCTTGGGTTCGCTCGTTCGCTTCTGGCCTCGACCCGCCGGCCACCGCCGCCGCCGGCTGGCCTGGTGCGCTTCGCCCGCCGGACACGGGACCTCCCGGCTCCACGCCGCCGCCACCGGCGGGGTCCCTCCCTCCCGCCCTCCTCCTCAATCCAATCCACATCTCGCCCATCTCTCCCGTCCACACATCGCCATCCTTGCGGCGGCAGGAGCAATGGCGCCTCCGGCTCCTTCTGATGCCCCCTTCGAATCCCTCACCACCGGCGCACAGGCAACGGCGCCATGGCTCGGCATCCAGATGCCGCATCCCCACCCTGTCGATGCTCCCACACTGCCAATGGAGATGCCGCACCCCCACCATGGCCGCGAGTGTTGTTCTCTACCTATCGAGTACCGTCTTGCTCGTCTCTCCGCCTTGGCCGCACAGACCAGCACCGCATCGTCGTCGCGGTCATCAACATCGCCAAGATGCAGGTATCGGCGCAACGGTTCGTGTTCGCCATCCCCAAGGTACTATTGTGATCCGTAAATTCTTGTGAGTTGTATCTTCCCGCCGTTTCTGATTAGTACTGTATGCAATTGAGTTCCTAAATCACCTGGAATAACTTATAACTTATGAATAAAGAATTTATGTAAGTTAAATGATGCAGATCCTGCTGATTATTCGATGATAGTAGTAGTCACATTTTCTGATTTTCTTGTAATAATTTGATATCATGAGCAATACTGATATCATGAATGGTTTCTAATGCTCATGTTGTTAACTGAGCATTCAGGCACAAGTCTGAAAGATATTGCATTCAGTCCATGTCATTCTTGAGCTCTGGAGTTAACCGAGTATCTGAAGCATTTCTGTTTCCTGTTTCGATAACTGTGCTAACTGGAGTCCTTTCAGTTTCAGAAACCTGATAGTTTCAGAGGACAAATTTTTTTGGTAAACTGTAGTAAATGTGCAGGTGCTTGTTGATGCATTTACTTGATCAGTTTTGAAACTGGTCAAGTAAAGGTGCTGGTGCTTTTTGGAAAAACAAATGTGTGCAGAGTTGTGGCAACTTGTGGTTAATCTGTGCATACTTGCTGGTGCTTTTTGGATGAACCATCTACTGTTTTTTTTTTTGCTGAATTGACATCAAACGGTTGTAAACTGACTTGCATGCATTCATTATGTACAGTATATATCATCACAGGTTCACAGCTGTAACTGATTCTATTTTTTTGTTAAGCAGCATATTAGCTATCTGTCAAGCTTCTCTAATCTGATTTTCTATTATACTGTATTTATGTAGATGACTTTGATGACTTCTGTTCCTAAATTGAGTTCCTAAATCACCTGGCATAAGAATCCTAAATCTTGGAGTATTCGGTACACTAGGTGTTTCAGTAGACTAGTTGAACATGCATATACTCATGGAATTACTGCTGATGCATTCATGGAACTACTGCTGATGGTTGCATGTCTGTGCTGTTTGTAATTACTGATGTTTGATTATCGACTTGGCTGCAGCAACTTGAATGTTGGATGATAACATTTTCATCTCACAATTTAAGTACTGGATACTCATGCAGGTTCATCCAAGAAGGTGCACTGAATACTCAAGGTGGACAAAGGAGCAATAAAAGGAAATCCCCTAGTGCAGTCATGCTACCCTTTCCACTGAGCAGAATGATGTTGTCACCAAGAGCATGTATGAGGTCTCCTTCAGTGAGGCAGGAAACATCACCATCTGTCACCAACAGTACTCCACTTGATCAAGGCCAAACAGTGATGGGTGAAATTGATTTAAACTTGACACATGAAGACACCATGGATGATCCAGTTGGTCAAGAGGATGGGGATGGTCCAGTTGGTCAAGAGGATGGGGTGGGTCTAGTTGGTCAAGAGGATGGGGATGGTCCAGTTGGTCAAGAGGATGGTGATGCGGATGATCCAGTTGGCGCTGCTCGCAAGAATTTACTAGTGTCTAATGAGAAAAGGAGAGCAATATTTGAAGCTTTGTTAGGAAGAGCCAGAAGTGGACATCTGAAGAGAAGTGAGACAAGAGAAGTATCACTACAATTCTCAGTACCTATTCGAACAGTTCAACGTATTTGGAAAAAAGGCAAAGGTTGTCTAGACTAAGGTCTTGGAGTTGATGTTAGTACTGAAAAAAGCAGATGTGGTCGTAAGAAGAAAGTGGTAGATATTTCAAAGCTTCAAGATATTCCGTTGCCAAGCCGTACAACAATAGAAGATGTTGCTAAACACTTAGGTGTCAGCAAAGCCAAGGTTCATAGAATGAAGCGTGAAGGTCTGATAAAGCGTGTCTCAAACACAATAAAGCCATATTTGACAGACAAGAATAAGAAGGATCGTCTAAAGTGGTGCTTATCTATGCTTGACCCAAGGAGTGTACCTAACGATCCTGTGTTCAAAGGGTTGTTTGATTATGTCTTTATTGATGAGAAATGGTTTTACATCACAAGGAAGGCATTGAGATATTATATAATATCTGGTGAACAACAACCCACGAGAACGTGCAAAAACAAGAACTACATCCCAAAGATTCAGATTTTGACTGTTCTTGCCCGGCCGAGATTTGACTCTAATGGGAATTGCACCTTCGATGGGAAAATCAGTTGCTTCTCCTTTGTGACATATGAGCCTGCAAAAAGATCAAGTGTGAACCGACCTGCGGGGACGATAGAAATGAAACCAATCAACTCCATAACAAAGGATACTATTCGGCAATTCATGCTTGAAAAGGTTCTCCCAGCTATCCGAGAGAAGTGGCCACACGAAGATGCCGACAAGCCCATTTACATACAACAAGATAATGCAAAACCACATCTTTCACCTACTGATAGACAATTTTGTGAGGCTGCACGACAAGATGGGTTCGACATGAGACTTGTATGTCAACCAGCCAATTCACCTAATTTCAATGTATTGGATCTAGGTTTCTTCAATTCAATCCAATCAATTCAGTACAAGACGTCTGCCAAAACCACTGATGAACTCGTAGCCGCTGTCAATCAGGCTTTTGAAGATTATTCAGTGGGCCAGCTGAACAGAATTTTCTTAACCCTCCATGGATGCATGAGAGAAGTCATGAAAATTGGTGGTGGTAATGAATATGATGTTCCACACATCAGAAAGGGAATGCTCGAAAGACAAGGCTGCCTTCCTTTGCAGCTGAAATGTGAAGCGTCTTTGGTGGATACGGCTATGGCACAAATAAATGAATAAATTGCTCCTGGTTACTATACCAGGGTATGCTTTATACTTATGGACTGCTTAGTACTCATGGTTCTGTATATACTTGCACATTGTACTCATGGTACTCACAGGTTTGCTATACTTGATTGCAGGATTTCCAAGGAGCTGTCCCTTCCTTCAAAGGACCTGGTGATTTGGGAAGAGCAAAGAGAGATACAAATCAGATGTGTAACTTATCCCATTGTGTAACAGTATACATGTCATTGTGATCTGCAACAGTGTAGCTCTTTTACTGAAAACTTATCCAGATTCTGTACTCAGTTGTGTATCAGTATTCATGTAACGCGTGTGCTTAAATATGCTCTTACTATGGGATTACAGATGATTGTTATGATCATTTTTAGATTTATGTAAGTAGAGTTCTGCTGTTGTTACTTCGATTTGTGTTGAAAGTAAGAAAGTCTGCAACCTGATGTTTCAGCTAGTATGAAAACCATACTCCCTGATGTTCTGCTGTTGTTACTCCTTGATGCTGCTACACTATCAGATTTGTTTCAGGCTTGTGGGGTTGCTATTTGATTTGTTTCAGGCTGAGCTTGTTGCATCATCAGACTTTCTAGTGCAGAAAATTAAAACTGGGCACATTTGCAAGTTTGAGGTAACTAAAACTGGGAACAGCATAACTTGCAGTTGCCACAAATTTGAATTTTCTGGGATTCTGTGTCGGCATGCCTTAAGGGTTTTAATTGTTATTGGTGTGCAAGTGCTTCCTGATAAATGCCAGGAGTATAAGTGCTTCCTAATAAATGCCAGGAGTATAAATTCCAGGAGCATTCAGGCACAAGTCTCCCAAGTTCATGATCTCCCAAGTTTCAGTTTCATATTTTTATGACATTTGAATATGTGTCCAGGCACTGTGTGAAGTCTCCCAAGTCCAAAATGAAAGCATGCACTAATACAATAGCTATTCTGATATTGAGCAACGACAGGCAAAATCTCATGCAGTTTACAAAATGACAAAACACACAGTCTCTGCCTTGGCCGGGGGTAAAACAAGTTTGTGAGCTCTATCTGTTACTCTCCAGATCCATTCTGAATTTTACATTAGCTTCAGTTTCAGTTCCATTTGGCAAGTGGCAACCAAGGAGTACACAACTCAAAAACCAAAGACAAGGAAAAAAATTTGTAGTCTAACTGAAATGTGAAATAGAACATATATACTCCTTTGAAGACTGCATATTTTTGTTTGTGCCACCTGCAGACTGCAGATTCAAAGAACACCACAACAAGAAGTATGCATGCTTTGTTCAGTCAGTTGCCAATTAAGAGTGAATTTTTTTGACAGCCTAAATTACCAATTGAAAATGTATATTTTCTGCAATCACTATTCTGTCGAAACAAGCAACAAGCACTTGCACCTTTACATTTCTGACGGCAGTTTCAAAACTGCAAATTTACTTGAGTACTGAACTTTCAGCACAGACCACAGTTACACAAGCCAATAAATCTCACGCAGTTTACAAAACTGCTACATACAGGGATTTGTTTTTGAGAGGAAGATACATATAGATTGAAATATACATTCAAAAATGCTACAGCAGAGTACTCCTGAGATCATAGACCTACTTCCATATGACAGCATCAGAACTCAGAAACATATATGTAGCCCTTAAAGGCTTGAACAGACTTAAAGCCATTATGTCATATGCAACCTTGGCCTTCTCCTTCCTCTTCTCCTCCAGTTCCTGACAGCAGCAACATAGCGTCTTGCACCAATTGCGCTTCACACTTCAGTTGCAAAGGGGGGCGCCCTTGCCTTTCGAGCATCCTTTTCCTGATGTGATGAACATAATATTCGTTTCCGCCACCAAGTTTCATAACTTCCTTCATGCATCCATGGAGAGTCAAGAAAATTCTATTTGCTTGGCGCACCGAATAAAAATCAAAAGCCTGATTCACAATATCCATGGAGTATTTCAGAACATTTTCATTTCAGAATAAGTTGTAGCACACACAATTGCAAAGGAAAGCAACAGTTCCGAGCTCTCACCTGATCCACCGCGGCTACAAGTTCTTCAATTGTTTTAGATGTTTTATACTGGATGGACTGAAAAGTGTTAAAGAAGCCTAAATTCAAAACATTGAAATCAGGAGAATTTGCTGGCTGACCCACAAGTCTAATGTCGAAGCCATGTTCCTTAGCAGCCTCACAAAACATTCGGTCATTAGGAGCAATATGGGGGCTAGCATTATCCTGCTGTATAAATATTGGCTTGTTGGCATCTTGAGGCAGCCAATTGGCACGAATAGCTGGTAATACCTTTTCAATCATGAAAGCCCGAATGACATCCTTATTTACTGAGTTGATAGCCTTCATCTCTATTGTTCCCGCAGGCCGCTTTGCACTTGACCGCTTGGCTGGTTCAGATGTCACGAATGGGAAACAACCAATCTTTCCATCAAACGTGCAAAAGCCCAGAGAATCAAATCTTGGCCGAGCCACAACAGTCAAAAACATGACCCTAGGAACTGTATAATCTCTCTCTGTTTTTCTTGTAATGTAGTGCCACTTTTCCTCAATGAACACATAATCAAACGGGAGTGAGCGGTAGCTCACTTGGTTAGTGACTCCCACAGGGAGCTCGGCCACCCGGGTTCGAAACCCCGCGCCCACGAATTTCCGCTCCCTGAGTCAGTGAGTGGGAATGGGGACACTGCTCCCCGATTAAAAAAAAACACATAATCAAACAGCCCTTGAAACATAGGATCTTGTGGTACACTGCTTGGGTCAAGCATAGATAGACACCACTTCAGTCTATCCTTCTTGTTTTTGTCTGTCAAGTAGGGCTTTTCAGAACCAATTTCAACATACTCCTCAGCCCTGCATGAGCATTAATTTAACATGAACATTAATTTGACATGAGTATCAGGCTTATGCTGCACTAAAAAATTGCTGAATAACTAAATGTGCTACACAATTTTATCATCATACCAAATGGATTAGAATCACAGAGGGAGATGGTGGCAAAGGTTAGAGGATTGCTACACAATTGCAGGAAGTATCTTGAGCTTGTAAAATTAAATTGCAAAGCAGAATCTTATCAGTAAAAGAAGAATCCTAGGCTGGAGTACTGGACAAATGAGCTTCAACTCGAATGGTAATCAGAAACTGACCCATACAAGAACCAAGTAAAAGAAAACATTGCCTTAAATACTCCTAGACAGTGGAGTTGTTTGGCAAGCAGAGGTCACAGCACATGCATACTGGCCGGCCATGGATGAAGAATACTCCGTACACAGGAAGGATAGGATGAAAATGGTGGAGTAAATAATGATGTTGGCAGGCCCAGAAAGATCTCTGAAGAAATTGTCCCTCTGACGACCATAACTTCATTATTCACGGTCATACTTCAGATTGCAGTATGGAGTACTACTCCCTGAATTGCAAAACTAAATTGCAAAGCACTCCCTGAAGCTACTTGGAGTATTTGGAGCCTACAAGTGCTGCATCTAACATTTACTCCACCTTGGTAAGTTACAGAAGTTAACATTTTTCACGAGTTCTCATCAGAAACAGTCAAAGAAAAGGGAGGGATGGATCAAACATCCTAGCACGAGTACTTCATGAATTAATTAATTGAGTTTACATCCTCTACTCTGTAAACTGATCTACTGAAACCATTAATCGAAGCAGGGCAGCTGTAGAGGGATTGGGAGGAGAGGGAGGCTTCACTTACGGTTGAACCAGATGTTGGATGCGAGCTCCTCCACCTTGCGGCTCCAAGTGTTGAAGAAGTCGAGGATGTGTTCCATGGGGTTGACCACTTTCCTCCTCTGCTGCTGCTGCGCCGGCGCCGCCACGAGCTCCCCGTGCGCCGCCGTCCACCGCGCCGAAGGATCTTGCTGCCGAGGCAGAGGCCGTGGCGGAAGGGAGAAGCGACAGGGAGGGCCTCGGGCTCGGCGGAGAAGGAGTCCGGAGCGGCTCCATCACGATTTGGTGCCGAGGAGGAGCGGCGGCGGGCGGCGGCACGTTCGGGTCGGGAGGAGCAGCGGCGGCCGGCGGCGCATTCGGGGGAGGGGCAGGGCCGCTGGGCGTCCAGCAGAGAGCAGGTTCGGGAGGGCAAAAGGGTCATTTCGCGGTTTTATTAGTTTTGCCGAAGATGTCGGAAACGACATCTATTTCGAATCGGAGGGCCATCTTCTAGTGCCATCGTGTAAAAATCGAGATGCGACAAAAATATGTACAAGATCAAATAAAAAATGAAACTGTACTGTAGCAAACAATGTCCCCCACCCGTAGTTGTTGCAAATTTTCACGGTGAACTTTGTTCTCTCCAAGCGACTTCTTGTTGTTGACCCCAACAGCCTTTGAACTCCTTTATAAAAAAAACAGCCTTTTAACTCGCGTTAATTGGCATGATTATCTGGGAACCTTGTCATCACTAATTTGGATTATCAGTCACCAGTCAGCGGTATTTTTCTCTCGGAACAAATCAGTACCCACAAGTTAGAGTACTTTTTTTTCTCAGAACAAATTAACACCAGCCACCAGCCTGCTGAACAGACCATAGATGATAGATGATATGCAAGTATTCAGAGGGAAGGAGATCGAGCGCGAGCGATCCTACCAAAAGGTTTGAAGGGACTGTGATCTCCGTCGAGGAATCCCGATGATCGGAAGAAAATTTGACGAGGCTCTTCCCACACCAGAACATGCTTGCATTGGACTGTCCAACCATACTGTACAACCCTGCCCACGCGAGCAGGCTATTGGGGATCCATGTCGTGTACTACCGGCCTAGCTAGAAGCCTAGAACTCGTCGTCTTGGTTGGGCTTTGGCGAGGTGAGGATGGCGGTGTAGAGCCGGAGCTTCTCCTCCCCGAGCGACGAGCACCTCGACAGCGGCCTCCGCGGTCGGATGAAGGAGAGCGACGCGAGCGTCTTGCGGTGCTTGTACCTCCTCCACGCCAGCTGCACGGCGACGGTGGCCCAGGTGCGCCACCCGGGCGAGTAGTACCTGGCGCTCCGCCGCACCTTCTCGTTGGCGAAGGTGTAGCGGAAGTGCTGCGTCACGTACTTGACGTCGGCGGCGTCGAGCCCGAACGCCTCCGTGCTCTCCAGCGTCACCAGCGTCGCCGACGCCGTCGGCAGCCGGTCCCTGAACGGCCGGCGCAGGCACCACGACAGCAGCTCGTCGCCGCTGAAGTTGCCTGGCCCCAGCGTGCAGCTGCTCGTCGCGCCGTTCCGCAGCTCCTGGCTGCACGCCAGGTGGCCGCGCACGATGAACAGCATCCGCCGCACCACGTCGCCCTCCCGCACGATCGTCTCCCCCTTGGGGAAGATGAGGGACTTGACCCTGTCGCAGATGTTCTCCAGGACGAGGTCGTCCATGTGCTGGAACAGCGGCACCTGCCGGACGAGGTCGAGGCAGAGGTGGTACTTGATGTCCCGGCGGAGGCCCTCGGGGAGGTCGCGCACGATCTGGCACTCGTCGACGCCGCGGGTGGCGGCCCACCGCTGGCGTTCGAACTGGCGGACGCGGTGCCGGAACGCGCGGGGCAGGCCCTTGCGCCGCATCCACCACTCCACGGCGCGGAGCCGGGTGTGCATCGCCTGCTTCTTGGAGGTGGTCGCGTTCAGGAACACCTTGATGTTGCCGATGAGCATGGTGACCAGGACCAGGCCGCCCGTGATGGTCACGATGTTGAACACGATCTCCAGCCACTCCGTCGTGCTCTCCAGGTTGCCGAAGGTGCTCAGCGTCATCAGGCCCCAGAAGATGGGGAGCAGCATCCGCTCCACCCGGCTCGGGTTCGCCACCAGCATCACCGTCCACTTGTACGCGCCGTACTGGTAGACGCCGGTGGCGCCGTCGCCGATGCTGCTGGGGAGGCACGTGGCACGGGCCTGCGCGTTCCGGGACCACGCGAGTCTGCCGCCGCCGAGGTGCCCCGCCGCGGCGGCGGAGGGGGGGCCGCCGTAGTAGAGCGGCGCGGCGCAGGCCACCACCGCGCCGCCGCGCGCGCACCCCCCGCCCCCGGCCGCCGCCCCAAGCTGGCACTGCTCCTTGAGGCACTTGCTGGCACGCTGGACCCCGAGCAGGTACCAGCACGCGCCCACGGCCTGCAGAGCAGAGGCGCATGTTCAGTTCAGCTCAGCAATCGATCAGCATGCATGTGTGCGGTTCAGTGATCGGAGGGACTGCGACGACGTACGTTTGCTGCGACGAAGTAGGCCATGAGGTTGAGCACGATGCCCCACCAGATGGTGCCGAAGACGTAGCCGGAGTGGCTCTGCATCCGGCGGAGGAAGCGCACGGTGTGGTAGATCTTGGGCAGGTACTCGAGCAGGAACGCCACCAGCATCACCGTCATCACCGGCGTCGTCAGCCCCGCGCGGATCATCGCCGGCGCCGCAACCCACACCACCACCTGCATTGCTATCCAATTCCAATCAGCACATGACACGATCGCACGAGCGCCGACGAGGAGCAAACAGAAGTGGCGGTCCTGGCCGTGGCCGGCTGCCGGCCCCATCGGCCGCTTTACCAGCCATCACCGATGGCCGCTGCTCAAGCTACAACAGGACCAAAATAATGCGCGTCGGGACAAGCAGAAGCAGAGAAGCTAAAGGCACGCCCAATGATCCGTGCAGCCTGGGCGGCGGATCACGTCGCCGTGCCAGTTTTGCCTGTGCAGTGCTAGCGACGTGAGATCGATGCTGGCAGGATAGGGGGATTAGACTCCAAGCTGTCAGAGAACATTTCGGACAAGGCAATGCACACTCGGAAAGCTCCAAGATGTGCCACTGTGCGTGGACAACGATCTGGGCAAGCAAGATCAATCCTGCACTTATGATATGCATGCATGAGGCGATGGGCGGATTGCGAATAATTGAGAATAATCTCGACTTGCTTGTGTTGTGCGGCATTATGTTGAAATATTCTTCGATCTGCTTCGACATTCTGTCCGCCGAGGGAGGCCTACATTATAGTATTTTTTTTAGTGACCCGAAGTTCACTACATTTACTCAACATTTTTAATTAAGCCTGCTACATGGATGTTTCATTGTTTCTAGTCTATCGTTGAAAAATTACAACTCTATATATTTATGGTCCAAATCTTAACTATGGTTCAGGTACTCCTAGTTATATCTTAGCCAATGTGACCCTTGTTTAAGTTCCAATTTCGATTTGTGAAGAAAAATAATTTGATATTTTTGAGAAAATATTCCAAATCTTATTTTATCAATAAAAGAGTGACCATTGCAAAGTAGACTGGCCCTGCAAAACTTGTCAAGGATCAGCAGGTGTACCGCATGTACCATTCTTAAATATTTACCAGGACCCATAGACTGATAGACATGAAAACAAACAAAATTATATGCGGATTAAATCAATCACATGGACAATTATTGAGAATCACTTAAATCGGAGATACATATTAAAGTACTCCCCCATTTTGATGGCCAAAATCAATTATTTTGAAATTATAGATTGTTTTAGTTTTTTTAGTATATATATTTTTTATACGTCTAGATGTAGTGTATGTCTAGACATATAAAAGTTTATGACTTATAATTTGAAATGGATTGAGTATGTTGTTCACTAACAAACATAATATGCACTTAAAAACAACAGGGCTGGACTGTAGTAAAAGAGGGAAATTAAATCATGCACTTTTGGCTCAGCAAAATGAGCATGCATGATAACCTAACTAAACCAAAGTTTATATCACTGAGTAGAAACATATGTCATGGATCTGATCAATTGCCAAATATATCCTATGATTTTCAGGAAAATATGTTGGCCGGGTATGTGACTATGTGATGCTAATGGCATCGGCAACACACGTAATGACGTAAATAGACTAGGATCACTTCCAATAGCACGCGGCTACTACATGGTTATATACATGGTTTAAAAAGCACTCCTAAATCTTACAAGAAAAAGGTTTTAACATTGACTGGTGAGTATAAAGTTATAAACAAGTTGCGCACCTGCATCACGGGGAGGGTGACGAAGAAGTCCAGCACCGAGGCCTTCTTCGACCTCGCGCCCGCCGGGACCTTGCGCGCGACCTCGTCGGCGCCGCCCTCCTCGTCCTCGTCCTCCTCCCCCTCCCCCACGGCCGCCGCCTGCCGCTCCTCGTCGGCGGCCGAGCTCCTCCCCTCCGCGCGCTGCTTGCTCCCCGCCGCGCCCCGCGACAAGCGGTGCTGCGTCGCGACGTTCCACACGTGCATGGCGTCCACCGCGCAGCGCAGCGCGGTGACCGCGGCGGCGAGCCAGCCGTCGAGGAAGAGGCACATGAGCGGGCCGCTCACGGACACGGTGTACAGGAAGAGCGGGTCCACCATGAGCCCCGCCGCGCAGGCCAGGAGGTAGGCCCGGTTCCACTCCCGGACCCACCTCGCCCGCGGGTCCAGCGCCCACGCCGCGCCGAGGCCGCCGGGTGGCCACCACCGCGCGCGCCGCCGCCGGCCGCCCCGGCGGGTCCTGCTGCCGCTGGCGGCGTCGACGATCATCGCCTCTCCTCCCCGTGGCGGCGCCGCCGGCGCCGCCTGTCCTGCTTGGTCTCTCCGCCGCGCGTCATCGCGACGAGGCGACGCGGCGGCGGAGGAGGAGGAAGGCGACGAGCGCGCGGTGGGGTCACTTGACATGGCGGTGGTGCAGCCGCTGCGCCGGCGATCGAGCTTGGCCGTTGATGATGATGCCGCGCCAGCACAGCAGTGGACATGAGCCAGTAGCAGAGCAGCGGAAGCGGCGAAGGGCGTGTCGTGTCGTGGGCCTCGTGGCTCGGAGCAGCAGGTGCGGTGGACGGATATAAGATGACGGATTGGTGGTGTGCACTGTGCTACTGTACAGCGCCTGAAATGGCCAAATTGCCCTCAGCTCTTCTGCGTTGTAACGTGTGCCTGGAGCGTGCAATGCAGACATGATTTCTAGTTAACTGATGAATTCCAGATGAGCAATCACTTATATTTTCCAAAAGAACGAATTTCTTGGTCAACTCCTCTTGTGTTGTGGAAAGAAAACTCTTGGCAACACAAGATCCAAGCAGATCTACCTGTTCGGCTGGCTGCTGGTCGGTGGTTGGTGCTGATTTATTCTGCGAGAAAAATACTGTTATGTGGCTGGTGGTTAGTGCTGATTTGTTCTAAGAGAAAATTATCGCTAATTGGTAGCTGATAATCGAGACGAACATGGCATTATACATTCTACACAAGGATGTGGTACGTAGGTGCATATCACACCCACTTCTCTATTCTCGGCAGTTCTTAAAACGGATTATGCTAATTTGTATGGCTGGTTTATTATGAGAAAAAATATTACGCAAGAAGTAGAAACACTGCTCAAAACAGAGAAGCCGAACAACGAGTGTTTTTTCCATGTCTGCATGTAGAAATTGTATTACAGTCGATGGGTGGGATATATTGTAGCACTAAATTCCTCAATATCTTCAATGTTGTGAGTTGTTAGCAATTGGCTTCTTTTTTCAACAAAGGACACATAATATGCGTATTTCATTGATATAATAGAAAAAAATAAAATACAAAAAATCCTCAACATCTTCAATGTTGTGAGTTGTTAGCAATTGGCTTCTTTTTTTCAACAAATGACACATAATATGTGTATTTCATGGATATAATAGAAAAAATACAAAAAATACAAGACTATATGCCCTGGAAGGTCATACCCAAGCAAAACTAAAAGAAACTAAAGAAAAACAACTAAACAAATACCGTCAGGTTGAATTGGATCATTGATACCGCACAACATAAATAGCCCCCGAAGGTTGGAACTTCTTCATCCACAACAGTTACATTCTTAGTTTTACAAGTTAGAGTTCATGTAAGAAATATGTTTTACTCTCTCCGTCCCAAATTACTTGTTAGATACATTCCTTTTAATTTATTATGCATCTAGATATATATTTACGTGTAGATACATAACAAAAAGAGAAAAGTCAAAACGACAAGTAAATTTGAGAGGGAAGCAGTATATAAATAAATGGGATTTGGCGGATCCTATATATAAAAAAGGGAGCCTGAAAGGCTACCAACATGCAATCTCAAAGCATTGTAGTGAGAAGCTGGAGAGGTGGTCATCCGGTAGAAGAGGAGGAGAGTGGTTGCGACGTGTGGATTGGTGGCAAACTAGCAACGCATGGGAGGTTCTACATCGGGACGTTCGGACAGGGGGACAGAGTTGATGGATTTTGGACCCATGGGTTGAAAATATGGGCGGCGAATGATAGTGTCACTATTACATGGGTTTTTTTGAACGGACGGTGAAAGCTTGTGCTTTCCCGAATTTTTATTAGAAGAAGAGAGTTGATCTAGTTTATAAGGAAAACCGGACTCGAAAACCATACAACTCTGGCCGATCGACCGCACAACTAGGGGGGCAGAAAACCCCGAACGATTCAGGTCCGCAGACCATACAACTAGGCACTATGGTGGGTTGGATTGGGACCTCAACACACACCGCTCAACTCAACAACTTATCGGTCGGATTGGGACATCGACACGATCAACTCAGAGAACTTCCAAAGGATCGAGCCGGTCGGATTGGGACGTCGATCCGGGTCTCCACAACTCTTGTTCTACCGTCGACGCGAGCCACCACCCACCACCAAGAACCAAACCTCTCTTCTCTCCCGCTCAAAGTAGAAACTACTGCCTACTTTTTTTTGCACAAAGAAAAGAAAAGAAGCAGCACTCACACAACACCACACCGAAGAGGAAGTTTAACAAACAGACAGAGTCACGAACGAGTCACCACCACCCAACAAGCCACTTCCATCAAAGGTCTTCTTCTCCCACCATCAGCGACACCACCTAACACCGCAAGCCAGGCCCGGTCTCAAGGAGTGACGCCTCCAAGGAGGTTGCGACGCCCAAAGCGCCGCCGACGCTCGTCCACTAATGGACAGGGTTTTCACCCAGAAACCACACGTACAGCAAGTGGAGCCGCTCCACATTGGTGCCCCCAACAGAGCGAACGACGCCCGAAGGCGCCGTCACCAAAGCTTTCGCCCAGAGCAGTCCAACCCTGTTGCACGGCCTGCCCCGTGACGGCAAACGGAAGAACGAAACAAGCGACGGCAACGCCCCGCAGTACCACCATGGTACCGCCAGACGCAGCCCAGGCCGCCTTAGCCCCACCACCATGGCGGAGCCGAAGCAACAGGAAGCCGCCGAAGTCTCGCAGTCCGCCACACCGTCGCCGCAGCTCCGCCGTCTGAGGACCGGAGCTCAGGGCACCAGATAGCACCCAAGCTCCTTCCCCCGCTGTCGAAACCAGCAGCGCCGCCAGCCACCACCGCCGCGACCGAACCCGCGCACCGCCGCGCCACCACCGAAGGAAGGGGAGAGGAGGGCACCTGAATGCTGCGGAGCACCATCCCCGCCTCCCCCACACCTCCGCCGTCCCCTTCGCACGCCACGCCGCCGCAGCACCCGCCAAGCCGCCGATGCGCGACGGGCACATCCACGGCCGGCCCGCGCAGATCCGGGCAAGGAAGCACCAGATCAGCCCCTCGGGGCGGCGGATCTGGTGGCCCGGGCCCCTGCCGGCGAGACCGGACGACCGCCGTTGTCGGAGCCGCGTCGTCGTCGGAGCCGCGCCGTCGCCGCAGCTGAGGGAGACCACCGCCCCACTCCAACCTCCTCCCGCTCCCCGGCACCTCGTTCACAACCCCGCCGTGTCCCACCTCACTGCGACGCCGCGCCATGGCCGTCGAGCTCCTCCCCGCGAGGGCCACCCGTGACCTCCTGGCGAAAGCCTCGCCGCCGCCCTCCTTGGGGGGCGCGCATGGGTTCCCGGCGGCCCGCCTCCGGCGGCGGCGAGGTGGAGATGGAGGGGATGGGGCTGAGGCGGCGCTAGGGTTGGGGCTCCCGAGTCGCCCGCGGGGGGACGACCGCGGGAGCGAGTCTAAGCTCTCTCGTGGTTCCACTATTACATGGGTGTCAAGCCAGATGAAATAATTGCACTTCTTCTGTTTCAGACTAGCACTAATACTAATTATTCCGAGCCCTCTGATGGAGAAGTTAAAAGTTAAAAGCACGTTGTTTGCAATTTTGCACAGTGATGTTCTGCATAAAGAAGAATATCCCTACCCTCAAAAGAATATTCTCATTCCGGATAAACAGGTATAGGACCCCTTTGCATAAGCATAATTGTGCTGTGCAGGGCAGCAGCTACAACGTGCATGGAAGGCCTACGAGGCTCCTGTCAGCAGTTGGAGCTTTGGGCCCGACGGCTGAGGGTTAACGTGTCACACCGGGCTCACTGGTTGAGTCTCTGCCCATCAACTGATCGATCTGGTCCCTGTGCTCTTTGAGCTTTTCTTTTCCTAAAAAAGAGAGAACAATATGAGGGCATGCATGCTTAGAATCCGTTTCTAAATATAGTTTATTTGACTTTGTGACTATAAATTTGAACACTCGTCTTATTAAAAAGTTATGTAAAAAATCTTCAAAAATGATTTAAATTTAACTATGCCTGCACAAATTTTTTTGAACATGACAAATGGTCAAATTTGAGGTTGAAAAAGTCAAATAATCTAGAATTCAAAGCGGTTGGAGTACTAAGGAAGTATCGAAGATCGAATTCTCAGACTATATTTGTGACGTGTCTATATGAAATTCCATGGAAACTGAGCTCTTTGTCAGTTATATGAATTCTGAGGCGAGCACTTAGCTCGGATGGTCAGGGGTGCGGTTATGCACCCCGTCGGCCAGGGTTTGAACCCCAACTTCGACTCTGGTTTCTCACAAAAAAAATCTCCTCGTCGGTGTTCGGAGGTTCAGAGATTTTCTAGACCGAGTGTCAGTTCATTCTTCTTAATGAAAACCAATAGTTACTCACCCCCACCGGCCTAGTTTTAGTTATATGAATTCTTTGCGTCCCAAAATGTTGCAAACAAACAAGCCATCAAGAAAATGAAGAACCAAGCCTGCATTTTTTCTTTTTTGCATTTTAGGACTGAGAGTACTCCGTACGCTCGGAGACCGCGGCCCGATCGACGTACGTACTGGGAGTACGTGGCGGGGTTTCGGAAGCAAATCCTCTGCAGTTACTGCAGAGGGACTCACCCACTGCCACGTGGGCCCGGTGGCCATCAGGGCCACATGGCAGTGACAGAGTCCCTCTGCAGCTACTGCAGAGGAGACTCATCGGGGGTTTCGGCATCAGAACCTGCCTGTGCTGCTGTGCGCCCTTCCGTACCTGAGGAGTCACATTTCGGCCTGCAGGGTTGGCCACATTATTATTATTTGGTGATGAACGTCAATAAGTACAACTGAAAATTGATTTCCATTCTGTTTCTGTCGTTTTCAAAAACATTCGATCTTACCTAAATCATTCGGATGCGGAAGGTAAGCAGGAGCGAGATCGCTCACGGATGAGATAGATAGATAGATGCCGATCGCACGCAATTCATTTGGAAACAGAAAAAAATCGATGAGCGAGGGAGAGACCATGATAATGGAGTAGTTTAGCATCGTCTCGTTTAACTAGAATTCGCTCATATATATATCTTTAAATTATCTGAAGATACGGGTAGGGGATCGACGCATGTGTCGCTCCGGGGCTCGTTAATCTGCAATCACCAGCAGCGGCGGCAGCAGCACCTAACTATACTAATTCTTTTCTGCAGAAATCTCCTAGGACAATGACGTCCGGATTTGCCAATTCATAAAGGGGAAATCCTTCCTGCTCGTACAAGCCACCACCAAGAAGGCAAGAAGCAGGGCAGGAGCAGGGTTAATTAAGGTGGATATATAGCTGTGGCGATGCGTGTACTTGCACTGGAAAACGACGAGCCACCGTGTGGGCACTTGGATTTCGCTCCTAAAAGGCTGATAGAAAACCAGGGCTTCTTTTGCACTTTGCTGTCAGCCACCACCGCACGTCGTTGTGCTTGTGCAAACCGGCGCTCTGTAATCGAGCGGTGGATCCTGGACGGGACAGGGGAAGTTTCTGAGCAGCTTCGTGCGCCGTCTTGTGTGCGTGGAGTCTTGCGCGAGCTAGAATGCACAGTACCGTACGAGTAGTCGGTCTCAGGGTTCGTCGGCGATAAGGGTACCATACTAGTACCGTGTGGCATGCATGCGCTTTGTCCGAGCCTGAGATGATGGTCGGAATGTCTGATCGCGTCGCGGTTCCGTACGGAATATTTGCTCTCGTCATCAGGTCCTGATATACAATCCCCGTGGTTGCGTGGAGTCTGTTCGGTTTATTTCAGACTGGGCTTATTTTAATTTGTTTCGACTTATTTTTTCTCACATAATACTATTCTATCTACCAGTTGAACACGATTCGATTAGTTTATAAGATTGACGGTATACTGTAAAAGTCACGCGCGTTGACACGTACGTAAGGTCGTTTTAGGTGACAACATACATATGGAGCGGTGAAGCAGCACCTAGTTTATACTGCAAGCGGACGGGATAGTGCAGGTAGCGGCGGCCGAGGACGGCCGGCCGTCAGCCGACGAAGGTGCCGCGGACGCAGACCCACCGGCCGTGGGGCAGCGGCGCGGCGCCGCAGGTGTAGTTGTAGTCCTGGTTGAGCACCATGAACTGGGTGAGGGTCAGCCGGAAGTCCCGGGCCACGGAGGCGCACGTCTCGCCATCCTCGAGCACGTGGAACTTGGTGCACTGCACCGTGACGGCGGCCAGCGGCAGCGGCAGCGGCGGCACCCGGGCGCTCGTCGGCGCCTCCGCCCCGTGGCTGCTGCCGCCAGCGCCGCCGCCGGTGCCGACTGCGCCTTGTTCCTTGTTGGCCGCCGCCGCCTGCGCCAGGGCCGTGCTAACGGCCATAGCCAGGAGAAGGATCGTGGCCACGGCGCGGTGGATTGTCCCTGTTGCCATCTGCGTGTGCGGCCGGAGCTGGCTTGTGGTGGTGATAGGCCGGGTTGCTTGGTTCGTCGGAGTCGGACGAGGCACTCTTTTGTGCGTCAGTGTGTGTGCGCGCGCACGGTTATAGCCCGGAACGACCAAGCAGGCATAAATTTTTTGCTGTAACGTGCAGGGGTTGATGTAGCGGTTTTCAACGTGGGAAACCGAGAGGATGCGGAGTAAATGGTGAAAAGAATAAACCGATGACTGGTGAGCTTCCTCGGCAAACAAAGCTAACTGACGACGAGGCGCAGAAGAGAGAGTAATAAATGGTGGAAAAAACGTCGTATGCATGAATGAATAGCGCTAGCCTCGGCAAAGAGAAAGAGCCCAACGCAGCGGCCTGCTGCAAAGCCCACCGCAGAAATTTTTGAGACCACTATGGCCGCCGTGTCAGCCTAGAGAGAGATCCTATACAGCTTCTACACGTTTTTTTTACATGACTTCCAACATTTATGATCGGTGTTATAGTAAATAGACGACTGAGATTGAGATGAGCTCCCATAGATTTATAAATTTCAGATCCACTCCTCCAAACATATATATATATCTCATCTCTCGCTCTCTCATAAATTAATATCTGATCTTCGTAAAATGTTAATTAGGTTAGCCGTATTGTTGAATTAGGTTGCGCTGACTGTTGAATATGTTATAAGAAAATGTTAAAATATGTATCAGTCGAGGAATAACTTAGGTGAGGTGGAAGATGAATCTATTATTAATTTTTTCTGACCACCATGAAATGTTGAATTAGTATATCCACGATGTTGAATCATAGTTTGAACATTGTTAAATAGAGTTTATGAAAATGTTGAACGACGTGTGTTGTGGAAAGTTAGTGAGCTGGAATAGATAAGCTAAATGAGCTTGATGGACTTTATATCTATATTTCTTAACCAGCTAGTGAAAACTATACAGGAGCCTCGTGTCAAACCCGCAAAACTGACCGGGAGTCCTGCGCCCCACGTTTTTTTTTCTTTTTTTTCAACAAATTTTTTGTGCATAAGTTATACGTAAAACTCGTTGTTATAAGGTGGTGGCAAACATGCAAGTGGAATATATGGTCATATAGCCCGCGCCGCACGGCCGGTGTGCATACGGAGATGAGCTAGAGCGCGCAGGTCGTCATCGTCAGCCGATGGCGAAGCCGCGGACGCAGACCCGCCGCCCCTGGGGCAGCGGCGCGGCGCCGCAGGTGTAGTTGTAATCCTGGTTGAGCACCGTGAACTGGGTGAGGGTCAGCCGGAAGTCCCGGGCCACGGAGGCGCACGTCTCGCCATCCTCGAGCACGTGGAACTTGGTGCAGCGCACCGTGACGGCGGCCGGCGGCGGCGGCACCCGGGCGCCGCCTGCGCCGTGGTCCTTGAGCGCCGCCTGCGCCTGGGCCGTGCCGACGGCGGCCGTAATAGCGGCCAGGAGAAGGATCGTGGCCACGGCGCGGCGGCTTGTCCCTGTCGCCATCTTGTGTGTGGCGGAGCTTAGCTTGTGGTGGGGTTGGTTGGTTGTTCTCGCAGTCGGTCAGTCGTCGGACTCGGACCGAAGGAAGGCGCAGTGTCAGTGTGTGTGTGCGCGCGCTTATATGGCTACTAGCCCGGAACGAGCAAGCAGGCATCATCAATTTGTGTGGTTTGATGTGCAGGGGTTACAGGTGGATGATGGTAGCGGTTTTGATCGATGGGTAACCGAGAAGAGATGCGTGAATGGTGAATAATAAACTGATGACTGCTGGGGTTCCTCGGCAAACAGAGTTAACGGACGAGCGAGGCGCAGCAGAGAGTAGTAATAATGGAGAAAAAACGTCGTGCACCACTCACTCACTACTGGGCTGAATGATGAACTAGCCTCGGCAAAAGAAGGGCCTAATCATCGATCGGCCTGCTACAAAGCCCAACCACAATGATTTCAGCCCACCACAGACAATTTTTGAGCCCACCATGGCCACGAGCCAGCCCCCGACCACAACAACAAATGCGTGTCATCAGCCACCTTAAATTTGGCATGTGATCTCGCGCAGGGGCGACGCGACGTGGTGGCGCCGGTGCACTCGCGAGTTGGAGTAACACCCCCGATGCGGTTTCCTCTAGCGGAAAAGATCCTCTGCGACAGGAGATCGGCCAGCGGCAGCGGCCTCGACCAGCTAGCTGCCCGCGTGCCATGCCTGCCGGCCGGGTCAGTAAAACTATCGCATCGAGACCGATCCGCGCCGGCGTGGGCGTAAACGTCAGGGCACCCACAGGCCACAACTTCCGCTTACGCGTCAAACAGTCAATGCGTGGTCTCGCCGTCAATGCTACGCTGTCACCTCCCTCCGCCTCCTAATTCAAAATCTTTTCTTCTTGTAACAACACGATTATCCTTTTCCGGACAAGGTGGGGCAAAAAAAAAAAAAAAAGAATTCGACGAGCCACGACGTCTCGCGACAGCCACATGCTGACATGCGTTCCGTTGTCACGGGCGCAAGCAAGAGTGCAGGACGACGACGCAGCCTCTCTCGGGACAAAAACAAGAGCAGCCTTCCTTTTCGCCGTGGCAGGCAGAGGGGGGGACAGTGGGACACCAATGCCAGCGGCCCAGCGCCGACGGGCAGAGCAGAGCACAGCATCCGCATCGATCCTCGAGCCCCAACGCGATCCCAATGCCGGCCGCCGACTCTGGTGCCGCGCGGACGAGCATTGCACGGGCCCCGGGCTCCGGTGGCATGGCGCGCGGCTGGATGCGATGCTGTGCGACGCGAATCCCAGTTCAGATGCACCCGATCTTCTCGAGTACCACTAGCTAGTACTGTGCACTGCTTGGCCCCAGCCAGTATTTTTTTTTTTGAAAGAAAGCAGGAGTACTGCCATATCATTTAAGAGGAGAAGCAAGCAGCAAGTTACAAGGTTGCGATTACATAAGAAACAAAAAGACTCAAAAACTCTCCAAAGCGACTAATCATAGGGGTGCTTGGAACAGCCCGTCGTCACCACCACAGGCCACCAGCCTGAGCTTCATCTCTTCCCTGATTAGGGCCACAACGCGCGCCGGCGAGGCGTAGACTCCTTCAAAGATTCTGCGGTTCCTTTCTTTCCACAAGTTCCATGCCGTGTAAATGAGGCCAGCAGCAATTTGTCTTCCCTGGGACCTTGGTAATCCCTGCACTGAATTATTCCACCATTGCTCCACTGAAACCCCTGGCGGCGGCGACCTAACGCGCCCAGCTGTGGCCGTGGAAACCAGGTGCCAGACTTGCCGAGCGTAGACACAATGAAGACACAAGTGTTCTACCGTTTCGAAAGCTTGATCACAGAGGATGCATACCGGGTCACAAGGCCAATTTCTGGACAGCAGCCGGTCAGCAGTCAGAAGCTTACATTGCAAAAACAACCAAGCAAAGAACCTGTGCTTTCCTTCAACCTTCGCTTGCCAGATTGCCCTAGAATTGAAAGTGCAAAAGGATCCCTTGAACTGGACTAGATACGCCGATTTGGCTGAGTATACCCCGCTCGCCGTCCATCTCCACCTGATGGTATCAGGTTGATCTGTCAGTTGGACCTCCTGAATCTTTTCCCATAGCGTGATGAGTTCTGCCATTGCCTCAGCGGTGTCCATGCGCCATAAACCCCCGAGTCCAGTTATCGTTGCACAGGTCTTCCGCCACCGAGTTACTCTTCCTCCATGCCAACTTGTACAGTCTTGGTGCAATGTCCCTTGGTGCCTGCCCGTCAAGCCATGCGGACTCCCAGAACGACGCCAATCTCCCATTTCCCAGCGTGACCGAGGTGCTTATGCGAAATAGCTGTCTGTCAACCTCTGTGCACGGCACATCGAAGCCGACCCACGGCCTGTCTGGGTCAACCCACTGGAACCAAAGCCACCTCAGCCTAAGGGCTCTACTGAATCTTTCCAAATCAAGCACTCCAAGCCCTCCTAACTTCTTCGGCTTCTTTACATTAGACCGTCTCACAAGACAGTGGCCTCCACTCGCTTGTTCTGACCCCTTCCACAGGAAGGCTCGCCGTATCTTGTCCATCTTTTGGATTGCCCATTTCTTTGGAACAAAAGCCGTCAGGAAGTACACCGGCATGGAGGAGAGAACAGCATTTAGAAGCTTTAGTCTCCCAGCTCTATCCAACAATTTCCCCTTCCACCCCGACAACCTGTTGCCCATCTTGTCAATTAAAGGTTGAATGTCCAAGCGTCTGAGCTGCCGGATATGCAAAGGTAGCCCAAGGTAATTACAGGGGAATTGCTGCACCGAACAATTGAAACTTTCCATGACCTCGGCTAAATTGACACCATCACACTGTATTGGGAAAACTGCACATTTTTCCTTGTTGACCACCAGCCCGGACGCCCTTCCAAAGATATCCAGAATCTGGGCCACCACATGGACATCCTCTTTCACTGGCTTGATGAAAACAGCAGCATCGTCAGCGTACAGACTTGCTCTTAGAGCAACCGGTTTGCTCAGCAAAGGGGAAAGAAGTCCATCAGCCGCAGCAACGTCAAACATTCTCTGTAGGGTTCCATAGCAAGGATGAAAAGCATGAGGGATAGAGGATCCCCCTGCCTGAGACCGATGAAGTGCCTGTACCACCTTCCTCGCGAGCCATTGAACAACACTGCCGTGGAACCTGTTCTTAAGAGGATTGAAATCCATGCACACCACCTTGGCCCAAAACCAAACTGCTGAAGGACCTCAAGCAGGTAATCCCATCTTACACTGTCAAAGGCTTTTGCTATATCGAGTTTGAGGAAAAGTCCCGGTTGTTTCAGTCTGTGCATCATCCTGATCAAATTTTGTGTGTAGATGAAATTGTCCTGGATGCTTCGCCGCTTGATAAATGCACTTTGTGCTCGAGAGACCAACTGATTCAAAAACCCTGCCAGCCGATTAGCCAAGCATTTTGAAATCAACTTGGCAATGCAGTGTGTAAGACTGATCGGCCTGTAGTCCCCCACTCTTCTTGCATCAGATTTCTTGGGGATGAGCACTAGATGAGCAGTGTTCAGTTGCTTAAAATGTTGATCATGGCGCAGATAGAAGTAATTGAAGGCCTCCATGAGATCACCCTTGATAACTGGCCAACTTCACTTGAGAAAAATCCCTATAAAGCCATCAGGGCCAGGCGCCTTGTCCCCTGCTATATCCTGCAAAACAGCGAGCACCTCTTCCTCCTGAAACTCCTTTTCCAAAGAATGCAGATCTAGCCGAGTGAGGCCCAGCTCATCCCAGTTTAAAGTAGTGGTTCTCGGCGCAGGGGGTCCAAACTGAGAACTGAAATGTCTGAACAATTCTTGCTCCTTTCCCTCATGGGAGTAGCAGACCCCATCCGTTGTCTCCAAGGAGTAAATGCAGTTCTTTCGCTTTCTTCCGTTAGCCTGCAGAAAGAATAGCTTGGAATTGGCCTCCGATGCTTTAATCCTCACCAGCCTGGATGTTTGTTTAGCACGAAGCTTTTCCACCGCGGACAGGCCTAGAAAGCGGCCCTTAAGGTCCCTTCGTAAAGAAATTTCAGTGTCGGAGAGGGGTCGAAACTCCTGAACGACATCCAGCACTGCTATCAACATCTGCGTGGCACACAGCAGAACTTTGTTGTTACCGATGAGTTTTCTGGCCCAAGCTCTCAGGGCCTTCCCAGTTCTATGCGGCTTAGTATGCAACCTCAGGAAAGGGTTGAAAAGGTGAGTTTCCCTGCCCCAAGCTTCCTGTACAACGTGATCATACCCCTGCAGCTTGGGCCAATAAGCTTCAAAACGAAAGCCTTTGAAAGAGTTTGCTGTGGCACCACCCGCAATGAACAACGGGCAATGATCAGACACCCTAGAAGACAAAGCTTGCAAGAAAACATTTGGAAGCATTAAATCCCAGTTTACAGTACAGAAAGCTCTGTCGATTCTCGTTTGGGTGCGGTCATTGGACCATGTAAACTTTCTTCCCCTCAAATTAAGCTCTTTTAACTGTAAATCTCTCACCACCTCCCTGAAAGCTCCCATCAACCTCCTATTCAGGTTAGCATTGCTCTTGTCAGACGCTTGCAAGATCATGTTGAAGTCCCCGATAACCAGCCACTTGTCCGAGACTGACTGCTGCAACCACCTCAATTCCCCTAGAAAATTTAGCTTCTCTCTGTCTTCTTGTGGTCCGTACACTACTGTAATGAACCAAGTCAACAGACCATTTGCAGTAGACACTTCCGCTGTCAAAGAATGAACTCCCAATTCAACAACACCAATCCTGTAAAACTCATCATCAGCTGCCAGAAGGATACCCCCCTTGTTCCTACCGCAGGCAAGGTCACAAAATTTTCCACAAATTTGCTTCCTAGAGATTCCTGTACCACCTGCCTATCAATCAGTTCCATCTTGGTCTCCTGCAATGCCACAATAGTCGCTTTGGTGTCTCGCACCAAGTCACACACCACTTGCCTCCTTCCCAGATTATTCAGGCCCCTAACATTCCAGTTCAAAAGAAAACAATGCTGCTCTAACATGATAAAAAGGAAAAACTCCCCCTTCTGACCACAAACCACATCATCAGCAGCGCAGCCCAGGCTAAGCCCAGAAGCACCAGCTGATTACCACCTTCCAGCCAACTTTCCCGATAAAGGATCACGAAAGTAAAGCACAACACAGCACCGGCTCCCAAGCACAACCGGCAACACCAGCACAACACGGAAGAACAACACGACATTGGAAAGTAAGATACACGTGCTCCCCTTGAGCACACCACCCACGACCAAAGCCGCATCTCAAACATCCGCAGCAGCATCAGCAACAAGGGCCGCCAGGCCCCCCACTCCGTCAGCCTCAGAGATCCCCAAGGCCTGCCGCATATCCGACGCCATGCCTGCCGTGACAGGCAGCACGAACGTCTCACCAAACTTGCTCTGTGCCCCCTCAACCAGCGAGCCATCATCCCGAACAAGACCACAGATTGTCATCAGAAGCTTAGTGGCCTGCACCTCAACCGGCAACCCAAGGGAAGGGGGCAGCACCTTCGCATTCTTCTTATCAGACTTCTGCACTGGCTTAGACCTGATAGGGGGGTTACAGAGAAGTGATTTCTTCAATGGCGCAGCAAACCTCGGAACCCCCCTAACAGGAGCGCGCTGCCCACCAACCTCCTTTGCGGTCACATTCAGACGTCCCTGGGCGTCTTGCAGTACCGCCCCTGTAGCAGATCCGGCACGGTTTAGAGCAGACACAGCAGCATCAGTTGGGCCATCAGATCCCACCAGGCAGTCCTCACCAAGAGACCCCATCATATCCTCCAACTGGGCCAGGCCCGCAGTGTCATCAGGGCCCAGCTCGCAACCAAAGTTCTCCATGTCAAACCCCATGTTCAAATCAAAAATGGGGCCAGAGGGCGCCCCTCCCTGGGTCTCCATGCATGTCCCTCCCGTGAGGTCTGTGTGCACGCCCGGCGAGGAAACCGGCACGCGCAACAGCCCAGTATCTACAGAATTAGGCGTGGCAGAAGTCTGCCCACCATGGTCCGCAGCCAGCACCGGGTCCGCAATGGCCGCTGTTGGCTCCACCGAGCGCAGCGGCCGTGCAGACGAGCGTGCAGGGGAGCGCAGACCAAAGGTGGCCTCCTCAGACATCGGGTCTACCACCCTATCATCAAAACAGCAAGTCTCCGCTGGGCGCAGCAACAGGTCACTGCAACCCCTTCCTAACTGGTGATCAACCTTTGGACTCCACTCCAACCTCATCCGGCGGCCCCCACCTGAGTATTGACCTCTCCCTCCATGACCTCCTCCGCCATGCCCACGGGAAGGCTGTCCACCACGCAGAAGGCCTGGAATATCGTGCAACCCAGACGGTGGGAACTGCCGCACGCCATGAGCCGAGGGCCCCCCACCGCGTGGCGGCGACCGATCCCTCCCCCTGCCCCCAAGTCTCTCGAACACCGTCACGCGCTCCACCGGAGCGCGCCGCCGATCATCATCCGGAAACCCCAGCCTCCACCGGAACGGATGAACAGCCGGCCATTCCGGCTCAAGCTCATCATCAGGAATCCCGCTGGTGTCGCTAACATAGCTTCAGTGATCAGGACTCTCAGGAAGCGGCGTATAGTCCAGAACCCTATCCACATGCACAATGACCTCATAGTCAAGAACCTCAGCCTGATCAACACGGATCGCCCCCATCGGCATGCCCATCTCCACAAGGCTCTCAGCATACCCCTCCCGCGGCAAGGTTACAGGCTCCTCAACCTCCAGAGTCGCCGTGATGGGGATCCCCTCCGGGTCCGGGGTCCACACCCAAAGACACAGGCACTCTTCCTCCTCCGGCTTCTCCATGTCGCAAAACTCATCATCCACGAAGGACGGGCGAGGGAACAAGGAGGCAACCGAACTCGCACGCCGAATATGCGCAGGGACCCCCTCAATGCAAACTCTAACCTTGTACTTGAACTTCGAGAGCGACGTGGCACTGACCTGGCGCCGCCATGGCAGAAGGCGGAGCTGCACATGACCAACCCTGAAAGCCCCGCGGAGGTTGGCGGCGTTGCGCCGCTCAGCGGTGTCGAAACGAAGAAGAAAGGTGGCGCCCGCCAGCCTCGACACCTCGACGCCGAAGATGGGAATGCCAAGCTGACGCATGACCTCCCGCTTGACCCTTGACGACTCCAGGCGAACACCACCATCCAGAGGGACGGCCATGAGCGTGCGGACCTCCAGGTCACTCTCAGCCTCCCGAACAGCTTCCGACCGCGCCACACCGACCCGAAGATGGCCGACGCGCGACTCCGCGGCGGGGAAAGAAAACCCAGGCTCCTCCATGGCAGAAGAGCCGACAAGGGGGGCGGGCGCAGCAGCAGCAGGGCGGAGCGGCGCGCAGGCGGTGGACGGCGGCTGCGAGAGCAAGGGAGGTGGCGAGGCTGAGGTGCAGGGCGCAGCAGCAGCAGTAGTGGCGCGGAAACTGGGCGCAGCGGCGGTGTCTCGCGGGGCAGAATGAGGAGGGGAGCGACACCAATGGGCCTTGTGCCCAAATCTGAAGCAAAGGATGCAGCGTGGAGGATCTCTACAGGCTTCAATGCGGTGCCCAGCAGATAAACAGTTGAAGCATCTAGTCCCAGCCTTTGCCTTCAGCGTCTCGGACCAGGAACCCCCATTACCCAGGGGTCTCATCACACCATTGCGGTCTTGAATGCGCGCAGCAGACCCCAGACGGAACCACACAGCCGACGGGGCCCGGGCGGCACCCGCCATAGTCTTCTCATTATACCACCTCCGGTTGTCAGGTCCTGCCACGGCCGGGAAACGAGGCTTGAAGGTGCGCGGCCGCAGCAGCGCGTCGCGGTAGGATGGCTTTTCCCCCTGCACCGGACCCAGGGGGAGGAGCGGCGCCACTAGCCCAAGAAGGCTGCCCACCATCATGGCGGACACCCTCCACAGCCTTACCTTTCTCTCCGGTCTTGTCATGTCGAGCAGATTCCTCGCGGACCTTGAGGGAGCCAGGGCCGAGAGGGCGCCCAGGCCCCCCCAGGCAGTGAGGGGCGGAGGACAGGGGACGAAGGGTGGCCGGCCGTCGCCGGCGTGAGGCGCAGCGATGGTGGCGGGGGTGGTGTCTCTCTCGCGCTCTCGCCCACGCGTTCCCTCATCTTCCCTCCCCGCGCTCGCGACATCACCACTCCCTGCAACTCAAATCAGAGGTGGTAAATCGCTCGAACGGCAGACAGCGCTGCGCGGTCACCGACATCCACCCGAGCTCGGCAGTGTGCACATGGCATCCCGCCCCAGCCAGTATCCGCGGTGATCTGTGCGTGATCTCCCGTGGCCACCAGCGTGTTTCTCCTTGGGGGGGGGGGGGGGGGCCACCTGCGCCCGCGTGGCCAGAAGCCTAAAGCCGGACCTGCCCCCTCCCCGTTCCAGCACGGTCATAGGTGCCCTCCTGCTTCCGGTGCTGTATCTCTCTCGCAGGCGAGGCCACGAGTCCATCCCTGTCGCTCTGTGGTGGTCCTCCTCCAGGGACCAGCGAGCGAGGTGCCAAGCCAAGCCGCAACTGATCGCACCAGGGGGTCCGCGTCCGGCGAAATCTGTGGCAGTGGCCCAGGCCGCGCAAGCAGTGCCAGTGCCAGACTGCCAGTTCTCGCCAGCGCGCGCTTTGCTTTGGCACTGGCGCCTCTGGCCGGACGGACCCTTCTCCTTTTGCAGTGCAGTGCAGGGGGAGGAAAGCTAGCTGCTGACCTGTGACCCCTGCCTGCCACCCCTAGTGTCAGGTGCAAAGAGGGAGGCCCTTTCTTTTGGACCTTTTGGTTTGCTTGCCCGTTGCCCTCCCCCACTCCAAATCTCCTATCATCAAACTCACTGCATCACCACCTATGGGCTATGGCTTTGCAAAATGGACAGTAGCCTCTTGCTGTCGTTGATGCTGAGAGGTAGGAGTAGTCCGTGCCCGTAGCAATAGTATAACCAAGCAATGCAAATCTAGGGTAGCTAGGGCATAATCGAGCTGCTATATATCCCTCTTCCAGCTGCATGGATCTGCTCCGATGATCTTGCCACGCATCCCCGTTAGTACTTAGTATATCTGCGCCAGAGTAAAAATCGAGATCGTCCCATGCTCTTCAAGACATAGTAGCTACGGGATACTAGAGACGAGAAAAATGAAGCGGGCCGGGCGGTGGTATCGACCATGATCTGTGACCTGATTACCTCGCTGCAACTTTTATTGCAAATTTGCAAGATAGGAGTATGCTTGCAAGATGTTTGTCCCCACATAATTAAAAAAAAAAAAGAGAGAAAGGGAGATGCTGGATGGAGGGGCATCTTTGTACTGACTGCTACTGACGACTCAGGATGAAGGCTGCATGCAATGCAAGCCCTGCAAGGTTATGACGCGTCGTCTGCCTGCCCTGTCGTCGCCGTGATTCTTTGTAACAAAAAAGATGGTAAAAAGAGGGGAAAAGCAACGTTTCATGTAGACCCACCCACCCAATCATCTACTGCAAGGTAGGATCCAAATGAGCAGACGGTCAAGTACAGTTTGTGCATGGCTGGGAATGGGAACAAGGCATCAAGGACAGAGATCCGGCCTCTCCTCTTAAATGAACATCAACTGCTGGTCGATCTGCACGCTCAGGCAAACCAAGTAGGAGTAATAACCAACCATACTACTGTAATCTATTAGAGCAAAAAAAAAAGGAAAAAGAAATGTGATCCAAGAAAACGAGCTATAGCAAAACACACAAAGAGAAGGAGAGAGGAAATAATGGAGCGCGTGCAATCTATTAGGGCAGCATCCAAATCTAGAGCACGCGGCACGCTTTGATCCTGTGATGCGACCTACCAGATACTCTCCTCTGGAGACGCGTGATCCGTGCCATGATGTCCCATCAAAATCCGGTGGTGTGCCCATGCCATGCATGCACAAAGACAAAGCATAGGCTTGCATTGGGCCTGAACCTTCTGCACCCTGGCTCGTGATCTCCCTGCTGCACTGGCGGTGTGGTGCCGGCTGCCGGGACACGATGATGAGCGCAATATGCAGCGTCACCTCCGATCCCCCGCACCGGACCCCCTCGCGTCGCGCGCTTCAGGTCAAAGATACCGCACCTATACATCCATGGCCGGGGTGCACCGTGCCCGGATGTGCATGGACGTGCACCAACGTGCTTTGGTGGTGACAAAGGTGAGCTGCAAATGGACGGCTACGATCCAATCCAGTCGGTAGCTAAATGACAAACGGCCAGAGGGCCCGGGTGAGACCGGGTCACACAGGAGCGTAGTACAAAGTCTTACAGGGCCCACTTGCCAGGCCTGTCCATGCAATGCGTACAGAATCTTACTGGATACATATACGGTATACCGCATGCAATATGTGCAAACCGTATAATGTACCTGTACGTCTACGTCGTCGCTAGTCCTTGTACACGGCTTGGGATTCCATCTGTGTGTGGGAGGACCAAGACCATTTGTCTCCCCTTCTTCCTCCGGCTATAAAGTGCAACACCCTCCCAGGAGGAGACAACTCCCTCTCGCCCCACATCCGCCGCCCGCTCGCCGACAAGTACCGCCGCAACCTCCTCCCCTTCCCATGGCGACCAAGCCCTACTTCCTCTGGGGGGACACGAACAACTCCTCCGCCGCCGCGGCCTCCGACCCCGACCTCGCGGCCGTCTTCGGCTCGGGCGCTCCGGTCACGGCGCTGCTGGCTTCGGCCGCGACGGCGGCGGGCGACACGGCCGCGGTCTCGCCCGAGCTCGGGGCTGGTGCCGCCGTGGCGCGCCCTCGCCTGCGCCGGAGCTCGTCCGGGTCCGGGAAACAGCAGCAGGCGGGCGGGGCCAGCAGCAGGAAGCCGCCGCAGCGCGGGCTCGGCGTCGCGGAGCTCGAGCGCCTCCGCTGCGGGGGCGACCCGCTGCGCGAGCTCTCCGCCGTCGTCGTGGACGCCGCCGGAGGGCAGGGACACCCGCTGCTCCACTACCACCACCACCACCTGCAGATGCCGCCCTCGGCGTTCGAAGCCGCCGGCGCCGGCGCCGGCGCGCGCTACTGCTCGCAGCTGCTGGCCCCGGCTCCACCAGGTCCCGTCTGCTTCCTCCACCCGCCCTCGGCGGCCGCCTGCCAGAGGGCCCCGCTCTTGGCGCCGGAGCAGCAGTACTTCAGGGACAGGTGGGGTCGCATGGGGGGATTCACCCCGGCGGTCAATGGCTCCGGCGGTGGCGTCGAGCACCAGCCACAGCTGCTGCCGGCGCCAGAGCACCCTTCAAGCCAAAACACCATCTGGCGTCCTGCTGTGCCCTCCTCCTCCTCCTCCTGCCTCCAGACCGGCCACCGCTGCGACTTCTGCTGCAGGGTAATAAGCTGCAAACTTTTCTGAATCCCTCCCTCCCTGTCAGCATGCGATCGATCCGCTTTTCTTGACAAGCACTAATCTGGTCTTCTTGTTTCTGTTGCATCTGCATTTCTCGACGCTTCCACAGAGGATGCGGACCTTGGCAGAGAGAGGAGCACTGGCACCGACGCCTCCTGCGTCTCCGAACGCCGGGGCCAACACCAACGCCGCCACCCCAGACTACTCCATCTACGATCTCGCCGCCGCCATGGCCACCGCTCGCCAGGTAACAACATCTGTCAGCAATGTAACAATTGCTCGTCTAGTACGCTCATCTGCTCGTGCCACAAAATGTTGTCTTTGCCTGCTTCTGATAGTTTCCTGTGCAGGGAGACGGGTTCTTGGCCCTGGAGACGAAGGGCGGAGCGGAGGCGCCGGCGAAGAAGGAGATGAGGGAGATCGAGTTCTTCCCAGCGGCAAGCGCGCACCACACTGGCGGCGGTGGCCGAGTCTCGTCCTCCGCCCACGACGAGTCGGAGCTCGCAGCGCCCTTCTCCTCCCCGTACGGCGCCGCCGCCGGCCGCACCACACCGCAGCTGGATCTGTCTCTGAGGCTGTAGTAGGGGGTGGTCGATCAATCGTTGCACTATCTTGGCGTTGGCGGTGTAGGGTTTTAGCTTGTGTTGTTGCTTGCATCGGTAGTCGATCGTGCGCTATGCTATAATACTGTTCTAGATAATTTGGTTTTTTCTTGGAGTTTTGGATTTAAAACGTCGTGATAATTGCCGTTGTTTTGATCTGCTAAAAATGCTGCCGAATCTATGATCATGGATGGACATATCAAATATGTATTTATTTAATCTAAAAAAAATATGTATTTATTTACTGTTTATTTACATATGAGGGTAATTTAACCGACAGTGAGACCCCAATAGCCAATGATCATTGACCAGGCAAGGAGTTAATCACCAGCCCTCGATCAATAGCTCACAGCACAAGACGCCTTTGCGAGGTAATAACAAGAGTTCTCGGATTCGAAATGCAAAAAGAATCTCGGAAATTTCTAAAAATTCAGGCGGCTGGGATTTGGTTGTTGACTGTCAACGAAATCATTTTTATTTGAAATTGGCTAGAATTATATGGACATTTACTAATTGAACATTCCTAGACAAGATAGTGGGAGAGAACTAGGAAGATACGATGAGGAGCTAAGGAGTGCCGTTATAAAGTGAGAGGTAAAAGAGGGTTATAACTAAAGTTTTCCACATCTTATTTATAGCTAGGAGGCTATATTTCATAGTATAAATCTTAATGATGGTAGATAAAACCAACTCTAGTTAATTTTTCTGATCATTTCAATTTCATTTCGATCCTCGGCGAAATAGTTAATTTCAATCATTTGGGATCAATTTTTTTTTAGAATTACATAGTACAACGCAGACGCTCACAACACGCACGCACACTCACCCTTATGAACACACGTACGCAAACCCTACCCCTATGAGCACCTCCGAAGGACTAAGCACGGCAGATCTGGAGATTACTACAAGCCGACCAAATCTGGACCCCGGATTTACAACACATGCCTGACTATTCCATTAAAATCCAATAGAGAGAGTGTTGAGAGAGAAAGAGAACCAAGACACGTGTCAACTTATTACTCCTTCCATTCTTTAATATATGACATTTAGGACAAGCAAATTAGGTCATTTTTGAACTAACTAGTTTGTCCTAAACGTCATATATTTAAGAACGGAGGGAGTAAAACACATTCCTCTGAAGATAACCATCCACAAGTACAATGTAGCCACACGCAAAATAAACACGCCCACATGAACGCGATGCACCGCCCGGGGAGGATTTTTTTTAAGACGTGCGTAGCACGTATTTCATTAAGAAGAGGAGAAAGATCTGTTTACAAAAAGAGGTACAAAAGCGGGACGACAACAAGCCCCAAACAAAAGAAAGAACAGCTACCAACACAAGCCTATCTAAGTGCGCGGGGACAACCTACGATGACCAAGCAAACCAATCCCAGAGAAGCCAGCACGAGACCACCTCCGGGCGCCCGCCAGGATCAGCGTGCCAGTGACACCGGCTAAAGTGCCGCCCTGTCATGCACACGCCTGTTCCTCTCTTTCCAAAGCGACCAGACGACCAAAAAAAGCTAAGGAGTCGAAGCTTTTGTGCTGAGTCTTGTGAACCTGCTTCCCAGCATCTAGCCACCACGTGAAGTAGGGCACCACCTCCTGCGGCGTCAGTCGATCCAAGCCGAAGTAACGGAGAACCCTAAACCAGGTTTCCCGACTGTGGACACATCCAAGTAGGAGGTGATCCAACGGCCGGGGAGGATCCACGACGGCCATCAGCGGCCGCGCTGGCCATCGTTATGAACTGATAATTGTCGTGCCGGAGTCAATGATCATGCATGCCCGCGGACTGCCAGACAATGAGCGGCTGCCCCGTGCCCAACATCGACGCTGATGCCGCTGAACGTCACCACGGTGAAGTAGCAGCGAGTGTCGAGGCCACCAGAGGCACCAGCCCATCTCTGCCTGTCAGGAACTAAAGGGAACAGAACCAAATCGAGAAGGGGAAGAACACGAAATTCAGACCAAAAGACAAAGATGAACGGGGAATTCAGCAGCAGCAGCTTTGCTGATCAAAGAGGAATGAGTCCAGAGTTCAAAACTCCAACAGATCGAGGCCAAGGAGACCACGAGGGGATCAGCTAAACTACTGCTACCTACTAGGGTTCTACCCTGTTCAACTCTCCATACGCGTTACAGCAAGGCCATGGCCCTTTAACTCAGGCCGGCAGTAAAACAGTTTTACTTAAAGTAACTGTTGCCGTTATGACAACAGAGGTGAAAGGGAAAGGTAAATCCCGCAGCCATTGACACCGTGATGGACGACATCCCCTGCATCTGACGAAGTGTTGCCGGTTATGAATACGCGCCAAGCCTGACAATGCCCCCTCTTAACATCCTTGTCCTCAAGGATGGAAGGATGGAAAGACTTTGCGGATGAATTCAGCATCTTCCCATGAAGCTTCTGCCTCTGTCAGATTACTCCAGTGGATAAGCCATTGTGTCACCGGTTCATTATTCCTTGGAATCATCCTGCGTTGTAAGATTGCTTGAGGGGCGACTCTGATAGTACCCTTTGCATCCAGAAGGGGTAGTTCCTTGCTAGGCACAGCTTGAGGTCCCATATGTTTCTTGAGTTGATTGACATGGAAAACATCATGTAATTGACATCCTTCAGGGAGTAGTAGCTTGTATGCTGAAGTACCAATCTTTTGTAAGACTCTGAAAGGCCCATAGAACTTGGAGTGTAGCTTCATATACTTGTGAGCACTTAAAGAAGTGTGCCTGTATGGTTGCAATTTGAGATATACCATGTCACCAACTATAAAAGCCCTTTCTGATGTATTTTTATCAGCCTGGTGTTTAATTCTTGCTTGAGCCTTTTGTAAATTCTCTTTTATGACTTGGGCAGCCACTTGTCTATTTCTGAGCTGTTCTTGAGCAGTGATCAGGACAATCAACTGAAATGTCTTCAGCTACCAGTGGTGGGGGAAAACCATATAGGGCTTGAAATGGAGTCATATTCAAAGATGTATGGTAGGATGTATTGTACCACCACTCAGCCATAGATAGCCAGTAAAACCACCTCTGAGGGCTATGAAAACACATGCATATAAGATAATTCTCCAAGCACTGATTCACCCTCTCAGTCTGGCCATCAGTTTGTGGGTGATATGCAGAGGATAGATGTAATTCCACTTTCATGTTCTTGAAGATAGATTGCCAGACTGAGCTAGTGAAGATGGGGTCTCTATCTGTTACAATCACCTTAGGTAATCCATGCAACTTGAATATGTTGTCCATGTATAAATCAACAACATCCTTTGCTTGATAGGGATGGCAGAGTGGAAGAAAATGGGCATACTTGGTAAATCTACCAACAACCACCAAAATGACATCTTTCCCTTGGGACTTGGGTAGGCCTTCCACAAAATCCATGGAAACATGTGTCCATGCCTGTTCAGGTACTGGAAGTGGTGCTAGCAACCCTGGATATGGTGTATTCTCAGATTTATTTTTCTGGCAAACAGGGCAATTCTTAACATAGTCCTTAACAAACTGCATCATGTTAGGCCAATAAAACACTAGCTGAAGCCTTTTATAAGTTGCTCTTCCACCAGAGTGGCATCCCAATGCTGATTTATGAAATGCATCTAGTAATTGGGATTTCAATGCAACATCATTGCCAATAAATAGTTTGCCTTTATGTCTGATAATGCCATCAGCCAACACAAAATTTGGTGCAGCATTTGGATCTAAACTCAACTGAGTGAGGAGGTCCAAGCATTTCTGATCATTATCATAACTAGCCATCACTTGAGTCATCCAATTTTGAGTGACTATGGATATAGTATAAGCATCATGAGAGTGAGTAGCTCTGGAGAGTGCATCAACAACTCTATTTTCTCTGCCCTTCTTATATTCAACTTTGTAATTCAGTCCCAAAAGCTTGACCAGCAGTTTATGTTGGATGCCTTCAACCAATCTTTGTTCATGGATAAATTTAAGACTCTGTTGGTCTGTTCTGATTATGACAGAAGTGCTAGCAAAGTAATGCTTCCACTTCTTGATTGCTTCCAATATAGCCATGGCTTCTTTCTCATATGTTGATGCAGCAGATGCCTTCAAGCCCAATGTTCTGCTGTAAAAGGAAATAGGTTTGCCATTCTGCATTAAGACAGCCCCAATACCAGTACCACTTGCATCAACCTCCAAGACAAATGGCTGGCTGAAATTAGGTAATGCTAACACAGGTGGAGAAGACATAATCTGCTTGAGTGAGTTGAATGCCTCATCTTGTTGAGGTCCCCATTGGAAGGAAGCTTTCTTTAATGCATTGAACAGAGGTCGACAAATGATGCCATAGCCTTTGATAAACCTCCTATAATATCCTGTCATGCCCAAAAATGCTCTCAACTCAGTGACAGTGTTAGGTGTGGACCATTCTTGAATCATAGTGATTTTGGAGGGGTCAGTTGCTACTCCTGCCTCACTGATGATATGCCCCAAGTACTCAACTTCCTTTTGTGCAAATGAGCATTTATCTAGTTTGGCATATAACTTGTGCTCACTCAAAATTTGTAATACTGTCCTAAGGTGAAGCACATGGTCTGTGAGAGAGCTGCTGTATATCAATATGTCATCAAAGAAGACTAGTGCAAACTTTCTCAAGACTTCAGCTAATATAGTGTTCATCATAGTCTGGAATGTTGCAGGGGCATTTGTTAGCCCAAAGGGCATGACCACATATTCAAAATGCCCCAGGTGTGTTGTAAATGCTGTCTTCTGAATGTCCTCATCCTTCATTCTGATCTGGTGGTAGCCTGACCTCAGATCAATCTTAGAGAAGATCTTAGGCCCAAACAACTCATCCAACAGATCTTCAATAATTGGAATGCTATATTTATTTTTCACAGTTTTGGAATTCAACTGCCTGCAATCCACACAAAGCCTCCATGTACCATCTTTTTTCTTGACCAGGATAACTGGGGAAGAGTATGGGCTAACACTTGGCCTTATCATATTGGTTTGAAGCAGATGTGATATCAATGCTTCCATAGCATTCTTTTGGTGGTGAGGTAATCTGTAAGCTCTTTGGTTTACAGGGGGTGTGTCAGGTAGTAATGGTATTGCATGATCAATAGCTCTGTAGGGAGGCAGTTGAGTTGGTTCCTGAAAAACATCCCCAAATTCCTGCAGAACTTCAGCTATTTCCAAAGATGGTGTGGAAGAACCCAACTGTTTGGAAGAACCAGAGTTGTTCAGCACAATTACAGCTCCAATAGCTCTTTTCTTCAGTAGCTGACAAAGTTTTTAGGTCCAATAACTATGTTGTTGTTTCTGAATGTTTCATCCACAAAAGTAACTAGTTGTTTGCCTTTCTTTGTAATGGAGAATTCTCTTGTCCTCAAATCCAGACCAACAGGACTATGGGTATAAATCCAATCTGCTCCTAAAATAATATCAAAGCCCTTAATGTCCAATAATCTGAAGTCAGACTGAAATGTATGACCTTGGATAGAATAGTTGCAATTTTTGCACATGGTAGAGCTTATCATCTCTTTGCCTTGGGCTGCAGCTATCTTTACTTTGTCAGCTTCAGAAATATCACACTTGGCCTTAACAGCCCATCTGGAACTGATGAAGGACACATCACTTCCACTATCAACTAATGCAGTGGCCATGTGATTCCCCAGCTTAAGATGTAAAGTAAATGTCCCAGCTTTAGATGGAGTGCCAGTCAGTGCTTGAACAGATATTCGAAAAGTGGTAAGCTTATCAGTTTCCTTCTCCTGTTGCTCAGCTGAATCCACATCTTCTACTATAGCTACCTCTTCCTTGCCCTCTGCATTTTCCACCAAAATTACAGCATAGAGCTGCTTGCCTTTACAAACTTTGGTATGTCCAGGAATCCATGGTTCCCTGCATTTGAAGCATTTCCCAGCAGCTCTTAACTCTGCTATTGAGGGTGCTGTCACCTCCTTGTCCTTGTTTTCAGGTTTGGGATCCATCTTGATATTCTTTTGGTGTGGCACAAAGGCAGTGAATTTCATGGAGCTTGGAGTGGCCATTTCTAACCTTTTAGCAAACCAATATGCCTCATTTAGAGTTGTAGGTTTGTGACATTGGAGGTGGTGTTGAATTTGGTCTTTAAGCCCAGATATGAAGCTACTGATGAAGTAAGTATATGTGAGAGAGGGATTGTGCCTTTTGACCATACTGACCATCTCTTCAAACCTGTCCACATAATCTGTGACAGTCCCTACTTGTTTCAAGTTATGGAATTGACCCACAATGTCATATTCAGATGAAACATTAAATCTGTCAGTGATCATTCTACAGAAATGGTGCCATGGAAGTGTATTGGCATTACAGCCTGTACCTCTCCACCAATACTCAGCTTTTCCTTGCACATACATAACAACAATTTTCACTGTCTTCATTAGGAATGCCAATCATTTCAAAGTACTTCTCAACTTTTCTCAGCCAGCCATCAGTATCCTCACCATTGAATTCTGGGAAATGGAGTTTAGGTCCTCTAGCAACAGCTCTGTGTTGATGGTACAAGTGTTGGTTGTAGTTGAAAGGTGGGTTTGGTTGGTAAGTATTTCTTGGATTGGGAGTGTTCTGTTTTTGGTAGTGGTGTGTAGGAGGTTGTTGTTGTCTTTCTTTAAAAACAGGAGGGTTCTGGTTGTTGTGTGGCTGATAAGTGTTTGTATAAGAGAGATATTTCTGGTTGGATTGGTAATGGTTATAGTTATGTTGTGGTGGAATGGGTGTTGGGTTGGGTGTTGGGTTAGGTGGTTGGTTGGGTGGTTGTTTTTGGAATGGCTCTTCCTGCTCATTGAGATTCCATGGGTGTTCATGTGCATCCTGATCCCAATCAAAGTAATGTCCCTCACTATACTCAGTATACTCCTCATCATCATACTGGCCATCTTGTGACCAAGGCTGATAGTGGCTAACATGGGATGCAGTATTTTTCTGTGCCATGGCATTAGAGCTAGATGCAAAGTTCACTTTTCTCTGTGTATTAGGAACTCCACTATACATTTCAGGCCTTCTAAGTTGAGGAATAGTGTAATTTGTAGTGGTGTTCTTACCCTTGACAGCTGAACCCTTGTCTTCAGGATGAGTATCAGAGAGTTTAGCCCCAGAACTTTCAGCTAATTTCAATAGCTTTTCCAAACTGCTGTTGATGGATTTGTTTTGAGCATCTTGGGCTTTCATGAAGTCATCCAGGGTTCTTCTGATGCCATCAACCTCTACTGCTGTAGCATAGAGTCTAGTATCTCCTTCTTCGTTGTTGGTATTGGTCACCATGACGTTCTGTGAGATCGGTTTGGGTCAAACCCTCCCCAACAAGTCTCACACAAGGATCTACCGCCGTCTGAGACACGGATCTGGTTAAGGAATTTTACGCAAACACTTGGTCTGCAACCCGTGCCAGAGAGCGCCTCCCACCAATCGCCACTGCAGATTCCGATCTCCTTACCAGTTTCCGGAATTTTACGCAAGGACACTAGCCCTGCAACCCTCACTGGCAAGAAATGCACTGCTGATTTGGGGAATTATGGGGTGGTTTCCTCGAATCCGGGTGGGAGGGTGGGGATTTTTCCGCAGGTGAGCTGCAACCCCCTCTCACCCGCCGATCGGACAGGACTCGAGGAATTGGCTGTGGAAGCGAAAAAAATTTCGCCAAGGATCGAGAGCTCTGATTACCAATTGTCAGGAACTAAAGGGAACAGAACCAAATCGAGAAGGGGAAGAACACGAAATTCAGACCAAAAGACAAAGATGAACAGGGAATTCAGCAGCAGCAGCTTTGCTGATCAAAGAGGAATGAGTCCAGAGTTCAAAACTCCAACAGATCGAGGCCAAGGAGACCACGAGGGGATCAGCTAAACTACTGCTACCTACTAGGGTTCTACCCTGTTCAACTCTCCATACGCGTTACAGCAAGGCCATGGCCCTTTAACTCAGGCCGGCAGTAAAACAGTTTTACTTAAAGTAACTGTTGCCGTTATGACAACAGAGGTGAAAGGTAAATCGGCATCCCCTGCATTTGACGAAGCGTTGCCGGTTATGAATATGCGCCAAGCCTGACACCGCCGTACACGGGAACTGACCGCGCTGCTGCCACCGTTCTATCTGCCCGAACACTCTACAACCAAAGGGGCCAAAGCCCAAAGCAGAAATGCAACCCCACAAAGCACACGGCAGCAGGCGGCTGATGCACGCAGCAACAGTTTTTCCATTTTACTAACAACTAGGATCATGCCCGTGCGTTGCTACGGGCAATAAATATTTTTCAATCAAGTGTACATCGTATCAAAATAAAAAAAATCAAATCATCAGATTATTCAATAATGTATAACCATTCATTGTGCAACTTTACATTGAGATAATAGTAGAAAATGGATTTACATTGAGATAATAGTAGATATACAGATGCTGCATGCCAGTGGAACTGCAAATGCAAAAGATGGTTTTAGGCTTTTAGCCATGAAAACTCGCCAGTGGTGGAACTGCCATTATCAAAAAAAAAAAAAATCCATGGAAGAAGAGAGAGCTTACTAATTGATAACAGAGCACATATGATGCAGTTAGAAGAATAATATTCTGAAAGGAAATTTTACCTGACAACGACACACTTACATGTAACAGAGGCTATCGGTAGGAGTTGGTAACTAATCAGCAGAGAAGTTGTTTTCATGCCACAAGATATGATAATGAGCTGGACAGCTGGTGCCCTATACATGGTGTGTGTGATGACTTGTGTGTCGACAAAACAGATGCAACCAAACCATGATGTGTATCTTGGTGCCAGCATGGCTGCAAAAGAAGAAGTCAAGCTCAGTTTGATGGCATATCTTCAATATGTGGCAGTAACGAATATTAGTTTTACCAGAGTAAAACCGAAATGTACAAGACAATGTCAAAATTTACATGGGAGTATGTTTCAACTCCCATCAACTGAAATTTGACCATTGTGGATGTGATCAAATTTACCTCATTACCTGGTATGATGGCGCTTCTGAACCACCACAAAAGTAAACTTCGGTTGGTATTTCGCTTCCAGGGAGATAGAGGCCCGGGTAAGTTCTCCATCCTATCCTCCTCATCTATGGCCCTTTGGCGATCTCTTTCCTCTGTTTGCAGAAATTGTAAGTGGTGAGTAGTGAGATCAGCACATAGCATGTATGAGTAGAACAAGTTTATGCTTTGATCCTTTCAAAGTTTAGATAACTTACTACAGGGAAGTGACAGCTCACAAAGCACAAACCTTGCAGATGGCTCAATACAGACATGATATTTCTGCTAAAGTATCTTTGAGACATGAGACTACGGGCTGTGGTCAAGCTCAAGACAACATTAGTTTGATCAGGACAGAAAATTTGCAAAATAGGTGGATTCAGCATGCAGAAAATATTCAGATAGATATGACCATTAGTAGAAATGTAGAATGTATAAACCTTTCTTTGGCAAAAGACACAGACCATTCTCAAAACGAGCAGGACTCAACAATTAAATATACACATTACTTTGTTTTAAGCAATCATTGACAACAAGAAGTAGAAAGTAGTTTTAGTTCTATGCTATGTATGTTTCCATGTGTTTTGTCTAGGAGTGCTGATTTCATTGGCCGTTGTTGGCAAGAAATTACCAATAATTCTTCAGGATCACACAAGAGAACCACAAATAGAATATGAAAACTTGTCTATTGCCACCAACTTACCACAGTGGTGCACTGAATCACCTGCATCGCAAAAAAGAAGAAAGGCACAAATTTAGTTGCATGCCACATTTACATCTTCTATACAATTGTGGCATTATTCCTTAAAAATTTTGAAGTTCCGATTTACTATTGGATCTCCAATAGTAATAATGACAACCATCACTGCAACTATCTGAACTCAAGATTTAAGATCAGAATATTCATCATGGTCACAGTAAGAACACTGGAAACATTCATAAAATGGCTCGATATTTTTCTGCTTTACGACTCAGCTTCTATCTGACGAAAAGTAATCTGACAAAACAAAATGAATTATTTCCAAATAACAATATGCATCTTCGGTAGATCTATATTTAAAACCATATGCATGTTGAATGGTATTGGCTTCATATATTTGTAGGTCAACATTAAGACCTCAACCTTTGTGTATTTTCATTCACCAATATTCAGAATATAGGTAACTTACTGTCCCAAATATTTTAAACAATTCTATTTTAACTTACTGTCAACAGATGCCTCGTCCCAAGCCAATGGTGCCAAGAACTTGAAACAATCCAAGAACTTCTTACGATTCTTTGAAAAATCGAAGACCGAGAGGAGAGGGGAGAAGAGGGAGTCATACCTGTAGGTGCTTGATGGGAGAAAGGTCCTGCTCCGCGAGATGGGGCGCGAGGAGAGAACTGGATGCAGGAACACTACCATCTACATACATTTGAAAAAAAAACAAGACAAATCATGAAAGGAATTGAGAAGGGTAGAGAGGGGTGAGCGCATGGTTCATCTCCACTTGCATCTGTAGATGTGCGGTGAGGGGTGAGCGGACCTCATGTATATCGGAGATTCGGAGATGGCGTCGCGGTGGGCAGGCTACTGGCGGAGTCCGGCGGAGCAGGGAAGGCAATTCAGTCAAGGGCGGGTGGAGCCGGCGGCGCGCGGGGCCGGTAGCGCTTGAGGCCCAATGGGATGGGGACGCCGCCGCTGCTCCAGCCGTGTCCCTGCTGAATCAAGTGAGGCGGCCGCGGAGATGGAGATCAGCGGTGGCGGCGGAGCCGGATTCGAGGGTGGGGTGGTTGGAAGGGAGGGGGTGCGTGATTGGGGGAGGCGGAGGCAGACGCGCGGATGAATGGGGATGCGATGGGGGTGGCGGTGTGCGGAGGGCGTCGAGGGGGAAACGGTGTGCGGGATGGGGAGGGCGTCGTCGCCGGATCCCGGATGCGCCGGTCATGCTCGCTGCCCCACGCTCACCAAATCTGAAGGCGCGCCCGCCCTCCCTGATGCGGAGGCGGACGGCGACCATGGTCGGGTGAGGTGGCGGTGGGAGTGGACCGGCATGAGGGTGTTGAGCGGGGAGAGGACGGGGGCGGCGAGATGGACGGGGCGGCGGCGGCGGGCGCGTAAAAGATCAGAGGGGAGGGGAGGGGAGTTGATTGGCCGGTTGGAGCGGCTGACCTGGGGTCAAAATTGAGATGCGGGAGGGGCGAGCCGCGCGGGAGGCGGACGTTCACCGCGATGGAAAGTTTGACCATAAATATTCTCCACTTCATACTTTTTTAGGAGTAGAGATTCACGAAACACGCATGTCACGAAGCAAAAAACAGCGGGGGACTCGTCCATGATCTACAGTTTCTGTTACAAACGCAAAGGTGCAGAGGAGCATGGGTGCCCGCAGAAGCGAGCACTCATGTTTACACTAAGGGCTGACGACGTGAAGGACCCTGCTTTCTCCCTCTCGTAGCCGGGCGCCCTGCTGTGTGCTGTTTCCCTCATTTCTCTGCAAACAGACGAGGAGAACATCAAAGGCGTGCTCCAATCATATATGCAAGTACAGTATTAAAGAACCTTGTCAATCAACAGAAGCATATATATGCAAGCAGTAAACAGCTTGTCAATCAAACACGCAAAACACTGTCAATAGCTTAAGGAAGGAAAAAACAGGGAAATAACAAAAAAAAAAATTGAGCTAAAATAATTTGCCTGCAAATGTTGAGGAGCGGTTTTTACAATGTCAATGGCACCAGAACTAATGCAAATAGAGAATGCTGTAGCACCACCATGCAGAATATGACAATGTTCTGTGTGTTGGAATAACCGAATAACTCTTTGCTTTCTGGTATCCATGTTGAATTATAGGATTTAGAATAAAAGGAACATGGCCAAAGCATGCTCTGCTCCATGCATGGAAAGAGCTTCCAAGTTTGAATGTTGTGGTCTGACTTATACATGTGAAAGATAGCACTCAGGCTAGTCAAGTCAGCAGTTTCACTTTCATGTTGGATTAGAGAATGCTGCATTAGAAGTTGTCATGCTCATGCATCTTTGTTGCTACATTAATCAGTCCAGCATTTGTTTGGTTTGCACAAAAGGTCAAATAAGAGCCTACACTACGGATGAAGCTGTGAGGTAGTTTGTGCATATACTGCAAGCATTTGCTGAAACAGTGGCCGCCGAGGCATATGAATGCAAAATGTTAACAAATGAAAGAACACAACATGATCTGAACTGGAAGTTATCTAATGCCAAACAAATGGTAACAATTTGCATAGTGCAGATACATTCAGCTACAATGACAAACAAAAGCTAAAATAAGTCATCTACAGAAATATTGAACAAATTCATCTGCCAAGGCAAAAGAGTGCACAGCTGCACATACATAGATATACAGCATTTCTAATCCATCATGTTTTAGCATGAATCCACCTTATTCTGCCTGTGACATTGAGCTGGTGTGTTTTAGCATGTATGCACCCCTATTGTGGCTATGACATTGAGCTGGTGGCGCAGAATCAGAACTCCACACTCAATATCTCAGAACTAGGGAGACAAAGATTAGACTTACCATATGAGTAAATTTGTCAGGAAAATAAGGTACTTAATTACAACTTCTTCCAAATAGCACGCAAGCTTATAAACATCACAGAATTTAGCTTCTTCACAAAAGGGTTTTATAATACGATGACATGCGGGAACTTGTAGGGATCTCTAGCTGTGCTTTTGTGTCCCATTGAGCTAAACATTACAAAAGAATGCAATATCTCATTCATTCTTCCTCCCTGTATTCTATCAAAACAGTTTTGACAATAATTCTCTTAGGGATAAAGGTGAATATAAAACCAGACTAGTAGTGTCAAGCAGCCAATACTTTTCATAGCTATTCAATTATTATGCAAATGTTGAGCAGGGAAAAATCACTTTGTGTACATTCTATGTTAATGCTTATTTTGACAATTGCAATTTACTTGGCAATTCCCTTTCTCATCATATATATGAACATGACTATTGTACATTTGGATATAAACAGAAAATCAATGCTCAATCATGAAACTATCAGCATTGTTCTGTCCTAAAACATAAACAGATCTACAGATCAATCCTACAGTGAATCAAACTTTGGATCGGGAAGAACATGGTTGAAATTATAATTTCATGCACTATGTTCACAGTTATATAGGTGATTGTTTCCATGATAAGGAAATTCTACCAGGCTATAAATTGGTCCTGCTATAAACATTGCAATGCCTGTGTAATAGCTGTCAATTGATTTTGCCTGAACTAGTTTTTCTAAAAAAAAAATTGCCTGAACTTGTTAACAAATGAGAAAGTTAAAGTTATACCTCTAGTGGAAAGGTATGCGACATGGACAGATACTCAGATGGGGTACTCACTTCCCATATCAACACAAAATGGATCAAACATTCCAGGGAACGTTCTTGCTGGATTAGTTCAACACTTCTAATGCAATTCCCTCTCTTTACCATTAATACACAACAATGCCTGCTATTGGCCAGCAGTACAGCAAGCCGGTTACCAGCAGGTACTTGTAACGTAATATGAAGACAAAAGCAAACCATTGCAGATTAGGCTTTCTTGCTAAAACTAGCTCTATTCTTGTACTGCAATGCCTCCCTTTTCTCTTTGTGAATGTCACTAATACACTCCAATGCCACATCATTCAATTACCTACTGCATCAAAATCTAATCGGCAAAATGGACACACCTTTCTGCACCATATCAACACAAAATGGATCAAATATTCTAGGGAAATTTCTTGCTGGATTAGTTTAACACTTATTATGCAATTCCCTCTCTTTGACACAGCAATGCTTACTATTGGCCAGCAGTACAGACAGGCCGGTTATACTGCCAGGTACTTGTAACGTAATATGAAGACAAAAGCAAACCATTGCAGATTAGGCTTTCCTTGCTAAAACTAGCTCTATTCTTGTAATGCAATGCCTTAGTTCGCAACAGATACGCTACCCCCCCTTTTCTCCTTGTGAATTTCATTAATACACTCCAATGCCACATCATTCAATTACCTACTGCATGGAAAACAATCGGTAAACAAATGGAGCACGTGAAAGATGAAGTAAATGGACACACCTTTCTGCGCCTCTGGCGCCTCATGATACACAGGCTCATTTTCAGGCACCGTGCGCAGCTCATCCCCGAAGGTGTCCCCTCCAGTAGCTCCAGCAGCATCATCAGGGAAGCGCACAACCACCACAGGGCAGACGCAGTGGTGCACACAGTAGTCGCTGACGCTCCCCAGCCTCCCTTTGCCGGCCCTGCGCGAGGCGCCGAAGCCGCGGCTGCCCATGATCAAGGCGGAGAGGCCGAGGCGCTCGGCCTCGAGGCAGAGGCGCTCCTTCATGTCGTGATCCTTGACGATGTGGATCTTGAAGGGGATCTGCGCGCCGACGAGCGGCTGCGCGAGGTCCTGCGCCTTGGTGGAGGTGAAGGCGTCGAAGTCCTCCTCGCGCTTCTTCTTCTCCTCCTCGGGCTCGTGCTCCTCCCCGGAGGCAGCGGCCGCGGCGCGCGCGGCGCCCTCGGCGATGCCGGCGTCGGGCTCGTCGTCGTCGACGGAGACCGGGATGGAGCCCCAGTCGGCGCCGTAGAGCACGGAGGTGGGGCGGACGTGGAGCAGCACGACGGCGTCCCCGGGGCGGAGGTAGTTCTGGACGGCCCACTTGACGGCGAAGGCGGACTCGTCGGAGAGGTCGACGGCGATGCCGATGCGGCGGTGCGGGGAGGACGCCGCCGCGGAGGCCGCGGACAGCGAGGAGAAGAAGTACCGCGGGGAGGTGGGCTGGATGGCCGCCACCGCCTGCGCCGCGGACAGGCGCACCGGCGGCGGCCCGGAAGGCGACCTGTTGCCGCCGGCGCTGGCGGTCGGGGAGGCCGGGTGGGTCGCCATCGCGGATTCGCCCAGGGGGTGTTCCTCCTCTGGCCCTCGAGATTCCTTCCGGCTGCGGGCTGCGGCGGCTCGAACCGAATCGAATCGGGCTTGCGGTCGATCGGGGACGGGGACGGGGAGAGAGGGGAGGCGAGACGGCGAAGGTTTCGGCTGCAAATGACGCGGATTTGCGGAGACAGCGACCAGAGAAGTGGACTCTGGTGAGCGTGGTTTGTCCGTGATTAAATGATGGTGTTGGTTTGGGGGAATGGACGGTGCCGATGCTACACGTGGCTGCCGACCGTCTTTTTTGCTTTTTAACCCTTTTTGCGAAAGATTTTCACAAGTAGACCCTTTTTGGAAAGATTTCAAAAAATGGACCCTGAGCTCGGCGCCGTGGATCATGGCGCCGAGGTTACATGCCTCGGCGCCACAGATCATGGCGCCGAGGTCTTGGGTCTGAAAACAATATCAGTTATCCTACTTTGAAATTCTTTTGTGAAGAAATTTGTATGTAAAATGTGGCCAATAACATGCAAAATGGAATCTATGAACTTTGTTTAACATCTTACAACATTTGTGGATAAAAACTAAGCGAGTTTACATATTTAAAATGACATTCCAAAATTGAAAGTATTGCTGTCGGCATTTACTCATGCGCTGAAAAATTCTAAGTGCTGAGAACATTAACAGGCATGCAACTTTGAAATTCTATTCTGAAAAAGTTTTCATATATACATTGAAAGAATTTGGATCCCAAATGTAGTATGATGTTTAATAAACATTTTGTGTATGTTGTTGACCATGAAAACATACAAATTTCTTCACAAAAGAATTTCAAAGTAGGGTAACTGATATTGTTTTCAGACCCAAGACCTCGGCGCCATGATCTGTGGCGCCGAGGCATGTAAGCTCGGCGCCATGATCCACGGCGCCGAGCTCAGGGTCCATTTTTTGAAATCTTTCCAAAAAGGGTCTACTTGTGAAAATCTTTCGCAAAAAGGGCTAAAAAGTAAAAAAGTCGGGGCTGCCGACTGCCTGCGCTCACTTGTCGCTTTGTGCTTTCGCTAACGAGGGTATGATTGGTTGGTACCAAATGTGCTAAATCAAAATTTTGACCATTTTAAATTTTGACCACTAATTCAAAATTTTGACTAATTTTGGCAATTCAAATGAACTAAGGTGCACAAGATGAATCTTTTTAGCTACCCATTCATTTAGATTGTTGAGATTGATTAAAATTTTGAATTGGTGACCAAAACTTAAAATGACCAAAATTTTGGTTTGGCACATTTGGTGTCCAACCAATCAGGCCCTGAAATACTAGTACTAGTAGTACTAGACAGCATAAAAAATTACATTAAAAATGCATTTAAGTTTAATTGTGCAATCAAAAATCTATTATTCTAGTAATACAACAGAGTTAAAAGAAGACACTATGTTCGTTGAGAGGATCTAGAAATTCTCACGTTAATTTAGAAAAAAAAAGAATATATAACGTTGAATTTTATGATGATCTGATAGTCTATAATAATACAAAGAGTCCATGTCATAAATTCTATTTATAAATAATCAGAACATAAAATAAAGTATCACTTGACCAAAGAGTCCATATTGAATATGTTGAGCCATGGTACAAAATAATTTCGTGGGCCATTGTCACCTTGCAAGGCACCCGTCGTCCTCCTGGGTGACTCAGGCGGCTCCTCCGTAACCCCATCGCACCTCCCCTACACCACCGCCACCAACCTGCGCCACCCGTCGGATGCTCGGTGGGCTGCGAGGAGGGCGGCGGTGGGGCATCCCCCCTCTCCACCTCTCTCCTTTTTCTGTCCTCTACACCTTCTCTCAAACCCTAGCCTCGACTAACGGTAGCGGCGAGGAGGCCGGATCCATGCCGTGGGAGTCCAGATCTGTGTGTCATTGACTCGTCTCAGCTGGCTCCGACGAGGAATCACCGGCTTCAGCGACGCCGGGCTATCGGCAGCGGCGGGCGGTCGAGCTGTTGCGCTGCTGTGGCGGCTGGCCACCTGACTCTCTTGATGCTGCTGGCTAGGGCGGACCTTGTGCTGACGCGTGCAGCCCGCTGTGGCGGCGTGCGGCCCGGCAGCGGGGCCCCTGCGGTGCCCGATGGCTGCTGCTTCTTCGACACCTCAACCGCGATAGCAGGGCTCGAAGGCCGTTGGGTGCCGCTCACGACAACAGCTTCGATTGTTGTTGGTGTCGACATCGACTTGCTTGGGTGTGTGCTAACGACACCGCAGTGGCATGTCTGGTAGTGGCCAGCCGACGACGCACCAGGGACGCCTCAGTGGCATAGCTAGTTGTTTCGAGCCGCCTATCAGGCAGCGATGTGTCGGTGGTGCCGTGGTGGCATGACCGACGACGGTGTTTGCACGGATGATTGTCAACGGTGCCATGGTGGTGGTGTTGGCGGCGGTCGTGCGACAGCTCAATAGCAACACCACAATGGTGTGGCTGGTGGCGTTGGCCGTCTCTCTGCTCTACGGGGACGATGAGGGTGAAAACCCTTCCTTTCTTGGGATGGCATCGATTGCTTCTCTGGTAGCATGCCCTTCTTGAAGGCGACGTTCAGCATCTCCAACGCGGACGTTGACTCCTACTTGGGACCTACGGCGACTTCTAATCATGTTTAGTGTGTGCTGGTGGTTCTAATTTTTGATTGTTTCAGTCGTTTTCTGTTCTGTTGTGTAGGCTCTAGTTGGTGGTGAAGCTTGTATCTTCACATTTCAAGGGCTCTTATGAAGTTGTGTTCATGTACTTCTCTTCTTCTTAATAAAAAATGTGCTATGCACGTCTTAAAAAAAAGTTGTCACCTTGCATGGTTCCATATCTGACGCTACATCTTCCTAATCACTGTTGACTTGCCTAATCATGCGGGCATATGCTAATTTACTTGGCACGCTAGAAAAATAGAAGGCACTCAATTAACGTGCGGCTGTCAGCCTACAGATTCATGCATTCAAGCCGTTGGGATAGGTGAATGAGGGTATTTTGATCCCTTCACATGTGAAAAATGGAGTGGGAATTTTGAATGTGGTTATATTTGACACAATTTAAATGCTCAACGCAGCTATATTATGGGAAGGAAAAAATAACTAAATTCGAAATTCATTAGGAGTCCGCAAAAGAGTCCATGTCAAATACCATTAGTAAATAGTTAAATTCGGAATTAAGAAAATATAGGAATTCAAAATGTAGTTATATTTGACACAAGTATCAAAAGCAGCTCTATTATGGGAAGAAAGAAAATAAGTAAATTCAGAATTAATTAGGGATCCACGAAAGAGTCCATATCAAAAAACCATTAGTAAATTGTTAAATTTAAATTATTTTTTTGAAAATTAGGATTTGATGAGGAAAACCATGTCATGTATGATTAGTAAATAATTAACTTTGGAGTTAAATTTACAATTTTAAATAAAATAAAATTAGTTGATGTGTCTACGATTAAGAACAACTAAATTCAGAATTATAAGAAAAGAAAATTATTAGTATATGTCTAATGCAACTAAGAAGTAACTAAATATGTAACTAAATATGTAGTAACAAAGGGGAATCGGCGGCATACCAAATATTTCATGTGAGTAGAGAGGGGAAATTGAAGGAGTTGTTGGGATTTGGAGAGTGGGATACGAAGAATCCGTTGGAGTGAGCAGTTAAATATGGAGAGGAATTTTTATTGAGAGTCAAATGGAGAGCAACCAATTTTGACTATTCTGTTGGAGATGCTAACATTTATATTTTTCAAAAATAATAGATAAAATATAGAAAATGAGAAACCATATTATATGGATATTGCAACTCAAACTCCATATTAAAATTGGAAACCATATTCGATAGAATTGAAGCAGTCTTGATTAGTATGAAAACAATCTAAACAAACAATGTATTGACATAAATCAATGCCATATCAATCACGTTTTAGCACAAAAAAAACTAGTATAGAGAATATTCCAACTTTTATCATAATGAAATACAACTAAAGACAAAAATAATTTTATTACTTCCAAAAAATATCGAAAAGTTCTACGTAACAAACCCTTTTATCTTGAAAACTAATTTATGTTCCTCACTACATGAGAGGATATTTTGCTCCACATCACTTTGATTAAAAAAAGATAATGAAACGACAAAATAAAAATATTTAAATAAAAATATTTTCAAATAAATAAACATAAATGTGAGTACGAAAGCAAACTAGCTACCCGCCCTTTTGCGCTGGCAACCTTGCTAGTTTTATATTAAAACAAACACACAAAACACAAAATAATTTAATTTTCTATCTAAATAATTGTATACAAAACCGTTTTAGCCACAATCAAAACTTCGCCAAACAAACCCATAGTATTAGACAAGATCATTTACTAGAACAATAACAATCGTAACACTTGCATAGCTCGGGAGGTAACATCGTAACAAGAATCAGAGTAAGAGGTAACACGGTTCTACTTGCATAGGCACTTCGGTCTCCAACTTGCACAGCTCGGGAGGTTGCCTTGAAGTCCTTCGAAATAATTTTTTGGAGTAATATATCAAATCAAATGGCAGTAGTATACTTAAAATACATGTGGAGAAAAGAACAATCGTTGAAGTTCAATGTAACATACTAGTTGTTAATATACAAAAAACAGACACACGCAACACAACAAATTAATTTGAATAGTTCTTAACCCATCTTTTGAGTCAATTCCTGGTTGTAACATCCCGGAATTTCTCCGGAATGTTAGTAATGCAAAAATGTGGATTTCAAAATTTCGATTTGAAATTGAGTGCTTGATTAAACTATAAGGTTGTCTTCTGTGATCCTTCCCTGAAAATCCTAGATTTATTTTGAGCTAAATAATTAATTTAGGAATTATAAAATGCTAGTGTGCGAACTTTGGAGTTTATTGGATTTATTTTGGATCTTAATTGTGTGGGATTCAAATTTGAATTCTAATTCGAATTTGAATCTAAAGTTAAATAGGAGTTAAGGCTTTAGGATTATAGGGAAACCTTAAACCAGTTTTGGGCTTTGACCTCGCCTGCTGAAGTCTACCGAATCACCCCCACCTTTTCTCCGTCGGCCAGCTCGAACCGCAGCCCATCACACCTTTCAGCCCACCAGCCCGCTTACCACCTACCGCTCCTTCACCTCTCTCACCGCCATGTGGGCCCCACCGGACAGCCTCACACCCCCACACCTCTTCCTCTTTTCCCCTGTTTCTCTTCCCTACCGTGACGAACGTGGCGGACGTCGCGATAGCGACCGGCGCATCCCTGCACTGAGCTCGCCCGCGCCCCTGGATGCGCGCCGCGTGGCCGCAAGCACGGACGCCGAGGATCCTCGCCATCCCTTCAAGCCCCGAAACCCTAGCCGTGCCGCCCTATAAAAGTCCCCAGCCGGCCTCTCCCTGTGCCGCCGCCCTTGGGAATTTTTCCTCAATACACCGCAGCCACCACCAGGGATAGGAAGAAAGGAGGAGGAGTGGAAGGGGAAGAAGAAGGGGAGAGGGAGAAGGATCCGGAGCCGCGCACGTCGAGGGCTTCAGCGCCGGCCGTAGTTGCTCGGTTTCCTCGTCGCCGCCGGACCAGTACCGCGCGTCCCCGTCGTCGTCCGGCCTGAAGGCAAGGCCGCCTGAGGAGGGACGCCCGTGCTTGGACCGTAAGGGAGCCGGAGCTGTTCAAGCCGACGACGACCGCCCCTGCTTCCTCTTCACCGAGCCGTGCCCCTGCTCCAAGCCGAACCCCTGCATCCTCTGCTCTACGCCGCACCGTCGCCGCACCTTCTTCACTGCCGTCTCGCCATCGCGTCCAGGAGCACGAGGTGAGCTTCACCGCCCTCTTCTTTGTGCTGTGGACCCGGCCATCGAGCCGTGGCTGAATCGAGCCTTGTGAGCTCGCTGTCTGCTGTTGCCTGCACCGCGCCGCCGCGCAGACCCGCCGTCGCCTGAGAGCCGGCCATCGAGCCGAGCCGGCCGTTTTGCAGGTGCCGCTGCCGACTGCGCGCGCGCTTCTCCGCTCGTTGTTCCCCTTTCTTTGTTCCTTCGTCGTGTGCACGCCGTCGATTTCGTGACGCCGCCATGGCCACGTCGCCGACGTCTTGCACGCACATGCACCCAAGGAGCCAAGCTCCTGTCTTTTGGACAGGGGCTCCTGACCGGATCACACCCGTGCGCGCGCACACGCGACCGAGCCGCCGCTGGGTAGCCTAACCATGACCGTGCCATCCAGACCGTGAGCACGCCAACGGTGTCACGTTGCCGCTCTCTTTCACCGCCGGCACCCACACGGCCGCGCCTCCGTTGTTTTGCCCGCACGTGCACTCCCGAGGTCCAAAATCCTCCCTTTTCTGGATAGGAACTCAGGGCCAACACACACGCACACACCACCGCGAACCAGGACGCCCGTGCCGTCGACCGGTTCCTCGTCGCGCAGAGCCCTGCACTCGCGCGCACGCCGTGCCGCCAAGGCCAAGGCCGAACTTTCGGTCATGCCGGTGTCGAGGCCTATCTGGCCGGACGTCCCCAGTCGAGCCGCGACCCAGCGCGCGCTGCGACGTTCACTTCGTCCTGGTCGCGACCGCGCTGCCGTCCTTCTTGCTCTCGCCGCCGTGGACGAGCCACTGGCGCTCGCCCGCGCGCAGCCACACCCAGCCGTCGCTTTGCGGCTACTGCACGCCTCCCTGGCGTTCTGTTCACGAGCACATGTTCGCGCACACACACGTGCACACGTCCACGCGCTCGCACGCGTGATACCTCGCCGGCGTTGGGCAATTCCGCCGCGCCGTTGCACTTCCCTGTTCCCGCTCGACCTCTCTCCTTTCTCGGTTCTTTTTCCGTTGAGCACAAAGCTCCGCCGTGCCGCCACCGCGCACCCCCGCGCACCGGCGCACGTGCTTGACGAGCTGCTCTGACACGTACGCCACGCGAACGCGCCCAAGGTCCAACCTTTCCGTGGCCGCCAGGACCCCTGGTGCCTGCCTCGCCCTGTCTCGCTCGGGATTTCCCCGTGCTCATCGTCGTTGCGCACACCGCCGTGGCCGAGCCGGCCGGCGAGCCAACGCCCAGACGCACGCCTGTGCGCGCACGAACACGCGCTTCGTCGCACACCTTCGTGCGCACGCGCACGCGCGTCCGCATGCGCGCACACCGCCAAGCCGAGCCTTGGGCTCCTTGATCCACGCCGTTCCGCACGCACGCACGCGTGTTCTCCCCGCCGGCGCCGGCCACCCCAGCCGTGCCGTCGGTGGCTCTGTTTTCCGTCGCCACGGTTGTGCCGTCGCGGGTCAAACCCCGGCCAAGACCGAACCTTTCTTTGCCCTGGGCGCATCCTTAGGAACCCTTAAACCGCGCCGTGCCGCTTGTTGTCCAGCCGCCGAAGAGATCACCGCCGGCGAACTCTTTTCCCGTCCGCCGTCCCTTTGGGGCAGGGCGTCGAACGCCTGGCGGGCGTGCCAACCAGGTGGAGTCCTTCACACGCGGGCGCGCATGACACCCCAACCGCAATGGATCCCGCCGGATCCCGTGCGGCGGACCAGTCCCAGCCGTGCCGCACGCGCGTCCACACCGGCCGCTGGCCACCGCAGGTCCCAGGGATCCCGTGCGCCCGGCCAATGGTGTTCCACCACACCGCCGCCTACACAGCCCCTGTCCGCACCAGATCCCGGCCGGATCTTTTGTGGCAGCCACACCTGCAGCCATGTGGGCAGCCACGTGTGCTAGAGTTGGCTTATAGCCACCTAGGTGGCAGCCCCGTCAGCTCATGGAGCCAGCTAGCAGCCAGCCCTTAGTTAGTTTAGAGTCAGCTAGAGATACCCTATAGTCAGCTTATAGTTAGTGTTATTGTGTATGCGTATTTTAATTTCAGAAAATGTATTTTACTTTTGGAAAATCCTAGTAAATCCATTTCAACTCCGAAAATTACGAAACATTTTCCAAAACTCTTCTAAAATTATAAACTCCGTGTTAGGCTAGTGTTCGCTCTCTTTTGGCTCTTAATTGTTGTTCATTTGGAGTTATTTGCAATAGGACCCGTCTTTATTTTATTTGCGTGTTATTAGGAACAGCTGGAGCCGGGGAGCTGAGCTCGGAGTTCGACTACACCGACGACTACGCCGCCGACGACTACTCGCACGCAGGTGTTCACGCCCGACCATCTTTGAATGCCCATTAGGCATGGCTATTTTAGAACTGCTAGTGCTTTATTTAATGCATAGAGATGGATATGATGAACCCGTGCATAGCCTCTTTTACATACTTGTCCTTGATTGACCTACTACTACTACTTTACTTATGCGTGATGATACGCTGAGCTTGCTATGCATGTGTTGGGATTATTGTGGTAGTTTCTTGGCGTGTGTTGGGAAAACCGGCAGGAGAAGGCGTTTTGGGATATTTTGGCGGGGGTGAGCTCGAGACAACCTGATCTGGGATCGGGGGCCAGAGATCGTCTTCTCGGACGTTGCCCGAGTTGGTACCTATGGCGGGTACACCGTTTTAGGAGCACAGGTGTTGGGGATTTTGTGATGACTTGGAGGATATGAGCTCGCCCCGGTCTGAAACCGAGTGGGTCGCCTGTTACACGGGACTTTCGTACACACCACCTCGCCGAGAGTGGGGATAGGGCCGTTCGACCCTAGCAAGTGCGGTACCATACCTGCCAGCAGGATAGCGGGGTATCAGTGGGGGAGAGGTGGGAGTGAGTCCACCCTCTCAGTGCGACTCCCGTGTGGCCACACGGGGGCATTTTCACAGTTTTGGGGTGGTCTTCTGCGGGGGACCGCATCGAGACCCGGATGCAGGATGGAATCGTAACTCCTAGGTGTTCGTCCGGTAGGATGGGCTTGGTTGGCTGATCACCGCCGGGTGCCATTCCGAGTTGGGTACAGGTGTACACGCTCTGCAGAGTTTAGATCTATACGTATAGCCGCGTCCTCGGTTATGGACATGCTCGTTGTTTCTCCGACTCTTACGTTTTGGGATTTCTACCTCCCCCTTATAGGATGAGTGTGATTGGTGAGCCGTGGTTGTATTCGGGGAGAGGAGAGTTGCTCCCTCTACCTCGCGGATCCGGGTGCAACCATTGAGGTGCGAGGAGTGGGAGTTCTCGCACCGACCCTAGATGGAGATAGGTGATGGTGACGGTGATCTGGGTGACCAGATGTATCCGCATGTGGATGAGAGATATGGGATATGGTGAACTTATGGAGATATTACTCTATTTTTGCTGCTGCTACATAGGAAACCCTGCTGCTACCTTGATATACTCTTTTCCCCTTAGAAATAGGTCACTTAAAGCTTGCATACGGTTGGTGACGTGAACCTATCCCACTCCTTGGGGATAGACTTTAGGTGTGCAGGGTACGAGTCTGACTTCGACAACAACGCCGATGGATGGTACGACTGAGGGATGCGTCGCTGCGCTCAAGGATGCCTGTGGGCGTGAAGAATAAAAGATGGAGACCCTCCTGAGATGCTAGCTACCGCTGCGTAGAATTTCACTCTGATTCAGCCAAGAGGCTTGTAATGTTGTACTCCATTATGGACTTGTAATAAATTATGTACTAAAATTTGTGTGATGCGATGTATGGTTGTGATTTACCTTCTGTGATGAGATCTGTACGCGATAGCCACTGATCCCGGGACTATCGCAAAGGTACAGGGACTCGGGTTTTCCTCACCGAAAATCCGGGGTGTTACACTAGTGCTTGCAAAAAGCATACATAATGGTCGTGTCGAGCTAGAACTATACCTGGGATTGGATTAGCAATAATCCATATCCAATTGGATTTTACTAGTTGGACTTTATTGGATTTGGATTTAGTTGGATCATGAATTTCATTGGACTCACAAAACAGGATAATCCAATTTGTATTGGACTTGATAAGAAAGAAAAAAATGTTGATCGAGGACGCATGCCTAGCTGGTTCTTCTTCCCATGGCTGTGGGTCTGTGGCTGCTTCCTGCACCTCCACGCCGGCCGAGCTCTCCCCTACCACCGGCCACGGCGCTCCAGCGCGCGCAGCTGCAGAGATCCAGCTGGCCTCCGTCGAAGCCCCCATCTCCACTGGCGAGCCTGCCCCCCACAGGCAGTCGCTCCTGCCGCCGTTCCCCTACCCCATTCGTCTGTGCTCGTCACCCACGGGGAGATCCCCTCGCCGGTCATGGAGGGCTCGCCGGAGCAACCTGTGTCGCACCGCCTCCACACCTCCTCCCCTCGGAGCTCCGCTCCCCGCGGGCCCATCGCGTCGAGCCACCATCCCCTCGTGATCTGCCGGCCACGAGCTCGCTGCGCTGCGCGGCTCCCATCCTACCGTCGAGCTCCGGCGCCGCTGTAGCCCAGGCAGGTCGACCCTGCCGTTCTGGTCCCCGACCAGGCTGCCGAAGTAGCTCCCGCGCCCACCCACAGGCGGGGAGCTCCGTCCACCTTCTTTTCCCACGTTGCTGTTGAAGCCTGAAGCAGAGTATATAGGATGTATTGGATGGATTTGGATGTTAGCCTAATTATTAGGATTGGATTGGATTGAGGTGTGTTTGTAGTTGGATTTTTTTGGATTTCCTCTGATTGGATTTGGATATTAATCCATTCCCAGGTCTAGCTAGAACGACTTAAAACTTTCCTAGATTTCTCGCATCATCGATGGACAGGTAGCCGAAGATGACGAGGTAGGGCCAGAAGAGATATATGATGTTGGCGACGAAGCCGGTGATGAGCTTGAGGGGCCTCCATTTCGTTCTTCCGTTAAAAAGGACCGTGCTGTCGTGGAAGCTGGTGACGAGGAACCAGAGCCCGTCGAGCAGCGCGAGCGACGTCATCACGCAGGCGGCGATGGCGGTGCTGCGCTCCACCGGCTCGAGCAGCAGGAAGAGGGAGAAGGCGAAGGCGGCGCAGAAGCTCCGCGCCGCGCAGAGCAGGAGCGCCAGGGAGAAGGACACCAGCGTGAACCGCCGCTGGATGTCGACGGCGGCGACCCCGCAGTAGACGAGGCTGAAGGTGGCTAGGGTGGAGCAGATGAACGCCAGCGTGTTGGAGACCACGAACCCGTCGAAAGCGTACTCCCCTGTGAGCACCGGCGTCCCGGCAGGGGCGGGGGCGGCGGGCGGCTGCGTGGCGTCGCCGCCGGGGCTCCAGACGCCCCCCGGTATGGTTATTGCCGCCGCGAACGTCGCCGTCGCGACGAGCACGGAGCCGATGCCCACGATCTGCGCGAAGTCCTTTATCTTGCTCGATTCTTCCTCCTCGTTCAGGCTTGGGTTGTACTCCTCCATCTGATCGCGCCGGCGGTTGGCGCTGGAAGTCTGAGCATTCGCGAGGGTCAGCATGCCGAGGATCCTCCGAGGTGCAGTCTGCAGCAAAGCAAGGACGATTACCTAACATCAAGCAAGGATTATCCAAAAATTGGTGTATTTTTTTACCAGTCCGAAGTAAAATCCAGAGCGGACTTTCCCCAGGGCGAGATCCATGGGAGTGTTCCCTTGGTTATTCTGCAGGTTTATCTTGACAACCCGGCGCCTGATGAGGCATCTGAAGATGTCCAGCTCCCCCTGCATGACAGCCAGGTGCAGGGCGGTGTTCCCATCCTTGTCCTGCACGTTGAGCATGGACTTGAAAGATGTCGCGCGGTGGCACACGAACTTGACGACATGGAACCTCTGCTTCTCGACCGCGACGTGGAGGAAGGTCCGGCCCATGGCGTCGCGCAGCCCGGCGCAGCCGGGGTACCTGGTGAGCAGGACGATGACGGCCACCATGCTCTCCGCCGACGCGGCGACGTGCACCGGGTACGACCCGTGGACGTCCGGCTGGAACGCTAGGGATGGCTCGGCCTTGAGCAGCTGGGGGAAAGGGAGCTCCTTCCACTCGTAGAATCCTGCTAGGCATGCCTGAGGTAGAAGGACGGAGGAGCCCAAGAAATGGCTCTCCAATTTGCTCGTGGTGAAAACGAAGCTTGTAAATTGGAAGGAGGGGTCTGCGGCTGATGCAGCGAAGTGCATCGGCGTGCTTCCGTTGATGTCCCTTTGGTTCACAAGGCCCTTGTTCCACTCCAGCAGGAGCTTTGTTATAACTGCAGTTGCAATGAATTAATTGTGCATTACATAAAGGAAGAGTAAGTAAATAAATAAATATAATGCCACACTAAAACCTTTATAATGGCACTACTACGAAATATACTCCATTAGATCGTAAGGATCTAGCAACTCGGTATGCCCAAGGTGAAATTTGAGCATGCAATGAGGCAGTCCCAATAGAAGAAACTGGTGCGGTTTTCATAGCACAAGGAATATGTATAGAAACTATCTTCCACAGTGGAAGTGTCTTTGAGTAAAAATTATTTTTTCTTTATCTTTCTCAACTCTATATTCTTCCTCCAATAAGAGCATGACACGAACGCTTTAGAAACTAGTAGTTTCTCCCTAATGGTGATTTCATAGATTCTTGGTGCATTGGGTCAAGAGAAGACTTGGTTTCTTCATAAAGAAATCATTTCTATATTTTTTCATCTCTTTTCTCATTAATTAAGCTGTCACATCAGCATTTTAATTACTTGACAAGCTATTTAATAGGACTAGAAACTATCATTATTGATGCGCATTTATGCTATCGATCTTAAGTTGTTGCACCTTCTTATTTCTTTCTATATTCACTTAGAAAAAAAGTTTGACTGACATAAATCAATAAAACAACTTATATATTCAATTGTTGTGTGGGGTGAGGGTGCTCAACCCTTTGGAGATCCCTATTGCTTAAGTTGTTTTAGAATTTTCCTAAGTCAAATTTTTGTAAGTTTGACCAAATATATAAAAACATGTATATATTTATGGTATGAAATAAGTATTATTAGATTTATTATGAGAAATATTTGTATAACGTACCTATTTGATGTGATAAATGTTGATACTTTTAACTATAAATTTTATAAATTTGATCAAAGTTGAAAAAGTTTGACTTACGACAAACCTAAAACGACATGTTTTTCGGACCGAGGGAGAACATTATTTTCACATGGGAACCGTGAGGTCGAAATTTGAAACTTCTTCTATTGTTTTAAAAAATAAAATTATTGAATATCTGTTATACATGTGTAACAGATATTAATTCATTTGCATAGTGCTTTACTTTTGTAATCTAACAGTTATACATGTGTAATACTAACAAATTATTTAAAACAAGTAAGAAATAATACACAAATATTGAATATCTGTTAGTGTGTTATTGCATGAAATACATCCACCAACCTTTCATGTAAACAGACAACAACTACCAAATTTACAATGGTTTTGTTCCCATGTTGTGTTTGTGTAACACTCATTCATAAATCATACAGTTGAGTGAAGAATATTGAAAATATGTATTATTTAGGAGGAGAAAAAGATCTCATGTTCTTTATTAGCAAAAAAAATATGGAATCCTAATATGGTATTTGCCAAAAAGGTAATTTTCTTAGTTTGTTTTAAAAGGTTCATTGACCCAACATTCTTCGGAGCCTCAGAGGCTTTTTGTAGGAGGCAGTGTTGGAGCCCTGGTGGCTATCCCTTGGAAAGCAACTGCTCATGATTTTGTCAAATATGGCTAAATTTAATTTTAAATTGCTTCAAAATTAAATATAGTATGTGGACAGTGGATCCAACTTCAAAGTACGATTTTCATAACCCAACACAAAAATTGTAATGTGCTTCATAACATAAAAATAATCCAAGTTTAATTTATTGTGCAAATACAACTATGATATATGGCAAGCGAAGTTTTTGCCGTGTCTTAAAATTAGATTTTGACCATTTTTGTCATATGATATATCAGTTATTATAGTTATAAAAGTAGTATGATGCGAAATCACTTCAAAATATATATCTAGTTACAAAATTTGGTAAAAATACTTGACATCACTAACCTTTAAGGGTGTGTGTGTGTGTGTGTGTGTGAGGTTATAATATCTACAGTTTTTATAAGACAAGGATAAACTGATAATCTTATTTCTGTTACTATTCATGTGCTTGTATCTGGATGTTTGTGTGCATATAGCAATCCAAAAGAAGACATTTTATACGGAAAAAGTCTATTTTACTCCCCTCACCTATTTACTTTGTCCACTTAACCCTCTAAACAAAATTTAGGCTCCCTCTACTCCCTCAAACTACTTCATTTGGTCCAATCTACCCCCTAACTAGATTTCTATTTTTTGCTTCTTCACGTCCAAGTTGAGTTTCAATTTCAGATTCTGTCAGTTGACTTATAACATGATGCTCTATGGTACAAAAATACAATAGCAATTTTCAAGACTAATTTTGTACCGTTTTGTCTATCTCTGATAAATTTTGTATTAAGTATTCCTAACTTACAAAAAAATCATTAAAAAAATCTTAGTATAATTTTTTAACATGAGGCATCATGTTTTGTATCCGCTCACAAATTTTGAAATCGGAATTCAACTTATGCAGAGAGAAAAAAAATCTAATTAGAGGTAGATTGAACCAAATGAAATATTTAGTAGTAAAGTGATCTTAAATTTTGTTGAGGGGTTAAGCGGACATAGTGATTAGGTGAGAGGAGTAGAATGGATTAGTTCCCATTTTATACGGTGCTTAAGTAAAACAAGCGCAGTTCACCTTTATGGTGGAGGACAGCAGCATGCAAGGCATTTTGTCCATCCGGGCCGGAGTAGGACAGCCCTTGCCCGTCGGCCTTTTGGTGCAGCTCGACAGCAACACCTCGACGGCCCAACGAGCAGGCGATGTACAGCGGCGAGGTGCCGTCGTTGGCGACAACGCGGCCGAGCCCCCTGTCCGCGTCCATCAGCGCTCCGATCATATCATTCTCCTGGCCGCAGAAGCGGACGGCCTCGTGCAGGGCGGTCTCCCCGCGCCCGTTCTGCGCGCGCACGAGAGCCCTCGCGTCGTCCTCGTCCCCGGCGAGCTCGACGAGGTGGGCGACCATCCGGGCGTTCCCGGCCCGGGCGGCGCAGTGCAGCGGCGTGTCGCCGTCGCGGTTCGGCGTGCCCAGGAGGAGGCGCTTGTCCCTGCAGCAGATCTCGCGGGCGCTGTCCAGGTAGTGCACGTCGTCCCCGGCGGCCGCCACGACGTGCAGCGCGGAGGAGCCCGTCTCGTCCGTGACGACGATGGCCTCCAGCGCGGGCTCGCCGTCGTCGGCGACGACGACGTCGATGGCGACTTCATGAGGTGGCGGCGTTGGTGCCGACGCGAGGATGTCCCCCCGCCACTGGCGCAGCTGTCTGGAGTCACCCGAGCAAGCGGCCATGAGCATCATGCTGGCTCGAGCTCGACGCGCGGCGGCCGAGGCGCTGTCGTCGTCTCGCGCGCGCTGCTCCTTTGTTGCCTCCTTCCACGGCGCTACGCTTGCCTGCTTAGACTCCATGGCTGCTGGTTTCTTATATGTAATTGTGATCTGATCTATCGAGGCTATACCATACCGACCCAGGACATCGATCAGCAGCTTGCATCTGCATGTGTATATATATATAGTTGGCCACCAGCCCACCACGTAAAGGTAAAGCCGCTATGTGCATTGCGTATGGCCATAGGGTATTTCGAGATGGACTGTTCTTCTCATAAAATATGTTCGTTGCTTCCGGCGATGAGAGCAGGCCGGCAATGACAGCTAGCAGGACTAGATGCCCATGGTCCATGGCGTGGTGCCCCCATAGGTACGGTATAGTCTGTCTTTTATATTCATTCTTACGTGAACAAGAGGAGATGCGCCAGTAGCCTTATTGATACACATGCATGGAGACAATCGAGAAAAACCCAACATGTCAAATAAGTTTTAAACGTAGTCTAGACCGGTGGATTTTGAATTTGAAACTGTAAACATGCATATGTGCCATATGTGCGTTTTTAAGAGGAATGGGTTCATCTTCGTTCTTTTACCACAACAAAAAGTTTTATGATTTTTTAAGATGATTTGGAAGACCATTTTACTTGACTTAACTAACTTCCAAATAAGGAATAAGGAATGAAAGTCTGAGCTTGATGTCAGAGGAAAAAGTTTCATAGGGTCATATTCCAGGGTTAAATATGGAGTTTCGTTCTCTTTCTTTTCTTTGTTTATAATCATCTAGCCCTAAAAGAAAGCAAGGAACCTTACCTTGCAAAGTCCATACAGAACCTCAGGCTGATAATTCTTTCCAAATGAGATCAAATTATTTGAGCTCTCTTGATTACATTATTTTTATTTTATAAAGTTATCGTTGATAGGTGAATCATGTTGATTCCCAAATATAATATAAACAATATAAACATCGGTACCGATGTCCATATATAAAGGAGAGGATGATTCTTAGGTTCACATTTTGCGTGTTGTGTGCTAAATCTTAGCGTGTATGATACTCGTGAGAACCACTCCAAAAGCATATCTCTAGAAATGGTAGTTTGCGAACAGCGTTGGTGTGGACTAGCCACACAACGGCTGATACTTTAGCCCTGTTTGGATCCATTCCAAAACTAAAGTTTAGCTGGTTACAATAGTAGCTAGCTAAAATTAGCTAGGTGTGTTTGAATCCACTAGCTAATTAAGTGGTAATTGCATATAGGTATAGCCAATTTTATCCTTCTTTTTCGATCTCCAATCAACCTTCTCTCTTTCTTATCCTTTTCTTACACCATGACTTAACCGTGCGTCCGGCTCCTACTGCAGCTTGCACGCTAGCGCATCTAGCTCATGTCAGCGAGTGCACACCTCCTCCCCCATAGCCGTGCTACCGCCGCCTCCGGTTCCTCCGTCCTCCTTTGGATCAACTCCTCTGCCTCCCCCGCATGCAGTGTCACCTCCCCGATCTTCTTCTCCCCTACAGTCATGCCGCCTCCTCTGCGGCTCCCTTCTTCTCTGTAGTTGCGCTGTCACCGCCTCCATCTCCTCCACCAGCTGGATTAGCTCCTCGGCCTCCCCCGCAGTATGCAAATTCATCTACCTTCGCGTTTGGTGACCGGCTAGGCGGCGTGGGAGAGGCTCGATCAACGGAGGAGAGATGCGAAAAACCAATTTCACGGTCGATTGTGCAGAGCGCACGGTCCGACCCTGAGAGACATGGGTACCCATGGGTCCCCACCGGCCAGGGTCCCAGGGGCCCCTGACAAGTGGACCCGACCTTCCAGAAGACCCGCCGACCTTACAAGTGGGCCCAGCGACCTTATCCGCACCTCCGAAGACCGCGGGCGACCTGATCAGGATCCCGGAAGACCCGCGAAGCCTTGGCGTGCAAGTCAAGACACGGAGACCTAGCGCGCCGCCGCCTGTAGCTCCGAGTATCACGGGATACTCCTTGTAATCCGGGAGATAAGCTTCCCACAGTTGTAACCGACCCCGACACGGGTCAACCGACCTGCGCGTGCAAACCCTAGCCCGTCCCTCCATATAAGGCGGCCTAGGGCTCCATACACAGGGACAACTCATCTTCATCCTCGCATAATCCACCACACCTGGACGTAGGGTTTTACTCTCCGGAGGCCTGAACCAGTATAAACCCTTGTATCCTTGTTCCCCACCGCCATACTCGCCTAGTTCCGTGTGCACCCCGTGCATAACCACCTACGCTCTTAGGTCCCGATCCTCCATTAACTTGCAAACCACTAGGGCAACCCCCTAGCGGATCTGTCCAGGTCTCACCTCCTGACAGTTGGCGCGTCAGGTAGGGGCGATCGGGAACTCGCTGTGCAGCATGGTGGCCCAATCTGACGTCGTCTTCCCGGCGAGCATGGCGGCCTTCCTCGCCGACCCCGTGGAGATCTGCTTCGGATCCTTCATAGCGACCTCTCCTGCTCCTGCAGCCTCGACTCCTCCAGCGACCTCCGAGAAGGTCGTCACGGCATCTGCCGCCGTCCCCGTTCCCGATCTAGTATCGGAGACCCACCCACCCAGGCCTTGTGACCTTGTCCAGGGGATGGAAAACGTCATCGGTTCGATGAGGGAAACCCTGGAGATCTGCGAACGAGCCCAGCGCTCGGCGCAGGCAGCGCTACGCCACGACACGTTCCCCTTCGGCCTGAAGTCTGCGCCCGGCCTTCGCCTGAGCCAACTCTCCACGCCTCCGCAGATCCAATCTGAGCGGCGACCTTCTCGCGACCCAAGGCCTGCACCTCGCGCAAGGCGCGACCCTCTCGACGTGCCCTGCACCTACCACAAGGGTGTGAAGCACACCCTCCGCGGGTGCCGCCTGCGGAAGAAGATTGACAACGAGCTCCCTCGCCGAGCTAAGCGACCTACCCAGTCCCCGGACTGCGGGGAGTTCCAGAAGGTCCGGGTTCGCATGTCCCCCAACGACTCGGAGATCGTCTTCCGTCAGGTGATGGTGATCTTGGAGAACGAACCACCCTGCGTGGGCGCGACCAACTCTGAGGAGGCGGCCCGGATCCAAGCCAACGCCCGCCGCGTTGAGCGACGTGCGGAAGAGCAGCGGCGCGTCTTGCCCTACGCTCGAGACCTGCGTCTGGAGTTCGAGGAAGCAGGGATCCCGACCTTCAACAGCCCCCAGGCCAACCTGGGTGCGGCCATTACCCGTCTCCAGCAAGTCCAGACGCCTAAAGCTGAGCAGGCCCTCGCGTACCTCCGGGTCGCCAACGCCCTGGTGGAAGAGAAGAGCGCGGCCTCCAAGTCCACTGCGTCTTCATCGACCCGCCACTCGCGCAGTCGATCTCATCGACCTGCGCGCAGCCATCTCTCCCCCATCCGGGAGGAGGTCGCTCAGCACAACCCTGAGCAACCCACCCAGCAGCCTGCTGCTCCCCGCGACCTTCACGTCAACCTCGACGCCAACAGGCGTGCTCGCGATGCCCGTGGCATCGTCGACCAACGTCACTGAGAGCGTGAGGAGCGCGAGCTCTGTCACCGCCTGGATTACGACCGCGAGTACGACGCACCCGAGGGTGTTCACTGCATCATGGAGCGCGAGCTCCGTGATCAACATGAGATCGAGAACAGGCGGCGTGCCAACTACGACGCCGAGCATGGCGACCCCGCCATCATCCAGACCAACCGGGACCGGCAGCCACGCTCCCAGGTTGTTGTCCCGGAGCGCAGCGTCCACTCCGCGCCAAGAGAGGTTGCCTCGGCCAGAGGTTCCAGCGACGACCTTGCACTCAACGCCTTTCCAGCGCTGGATGCCCGTTTCAAGAGGGTGGAGTACCCTGACAACTTCAAGCCTAACATCAAGCCGTATGATGGGCGCTCCGACCCTAACATCTGGCTGTCGACCTATTACGTCGCTGCCAAGGTGGACGGTGGTAGCTTCGACCACATGAGGGCCTACTTCCCGCTGGTGATGGGCAAGGCCCCTTCACTGTGGCTCAACAACCTCGAGCCTGGCAACATCAAGACATGGGCCGATCTGTCCCAGGCTTTCACGTCGAACTTCCAGGCGACCTACGATCGCCCTGGGAACGCCTTTTGCCTGGGGCGGGTTGTGCAAAAGCCTAAGGAGCGGCTCCGCGACTACAATACCCAGTTCTTCGAGAACCGGAACGAGTGCGTTGGCGTCAGGGACGACCAGATCGTCGACAGCTACAAGAAAGGCATCAAAGACCGCAAGGTCTTCGAGAAGATCCATGAGGCTGGCCCGACCAACGTCAAGGAGCTCATGGTCATCGTCAACAAGCTGATGGACACGGAGGATGCGCTCCAGAACCAGTTCGACGCTGATGCCGCTGGTACATCCGGTACGGCAGCAGATAAGCTTCGCAAGCGACCTTCCGAGGTCCTAGCGGACGATGGGTGCCGAGGTTCGACCTTCAACCAGGAGGAGTTCGACCTGGCGCTCGACAGCATCTGCGGGTTCCACGAGGGGGCCACCCACACTCTCCGCGAGTGCTCCCAGTTCAAGAGGGCCTTCAGCGCCCCTGCGGACCCTAAGCGACCCAGGAACGTTGGCGGGCACCGCGACAACCGCCCCTACAACAACAACTACCGCCGTGACGACCGCCGCGAGGAGCGATATGACGATCGCCGCGAGCTTGCAGCGACCCACCACGCAGCAACCCACCTTCAGCCGCTCCTCGCGACGAGACAAACCTGCCCCCTCCACCAGCGTTGGGCAACCCCAATGGGCCTTTCCAGGCCGCAACCTGCGCGATCAATATAATCGTCGGTGGCATCAAGTCCAGCGCCAACAGGAGGCGCTACAGGAAGGACAAGCATGACATCCACCTCGTCCACACTCAGCCAATCGTGCCTCTGCGTTGGTCTAAGCAGGCGATTACGTTCTCCCGGGAGGATCACTGGGTCCACATCCCAAATCCTGGGTCCTATCCGCTCGTCGTCGAGCCCACAATGGACGGAGCCCTCCTCTCCCAGACTCTGATCGACGGAGGCAACGGGCTTAACATCATCTTTGTCGAGACCCTCAAGAAGATGGGCTTCGACTTCGACAAGATGATGGAGTGCGACGAACCCTTCTACGGCATCGTCCCCGGGAAGGCGGCCTACCTCCTGGGTCGGGTCTCCTTCCCTGTCACCTTTGGTACGGAGGCGAACTTCCGCACGGAATACCTAAATTTCGAGGTCGCCAACTTCAAGTCCTCCTACCACGCGATCCTAGGTCACCCGATGCTGGCCAGATTCATGGCCATCCCGCACTACACCTACTTGGTGTTGAAGATGTCAGCTCCACATGGGGTCCTCTCCGTTAAGGGGGATCTCATCGTTTCCTTCAGGTGCAACACGGAGGCCCTCGACCTCGCCGCGACCTCCACTGCTGCCGACACCTCCGCGGTCTTGGTCGCTGAGGCCAAGCAAGTCGACCCTGTCGACCAGTCTGTCCCAGAACAGAAGCGCACCGACACCGCCCTAGACGCGGCTCCCTCGACGAAGAAGGTCTGCCTCGACCTTGCCGACCCAGAGAAGACGGTGGTGATCGGCGACGGGTTCGACCCCAAATAGGAACTCGCGCTCACCCGTTTCCTCCGGGATAACGCCGACATATTCGCATGGAGTCCATCGGATATGCTGGGTGTCCCCAGGGAGCTGGCTGAGCACGCCTTGGATGTAAGCAAGACGGCCAAGCCTGTCAAGTAGAAGCTTCGCCGCTTTGCGAAAGATCGCAAGGACGTCATTAGGGTAGAGCTAATAAAGCTCCTAGCTGCCGGATTTATCCGAGAGTGTAAAAACCCGGTTTGGCTCGCCAACCCGGTTCTTGTACCAAAAAAACCGGTCAATGGAGAATGTGTATCGACTACACCGATCTCAACAGGCACTGCCCTAAAGACCCCTTCCCTCTTCCGCACATCGACCAGGTCGTGGACTCCACGGCCGGAAGTGTCCTCCTCTGCTTTCTCGACTGCTACTCAGGGTATCACCAGATAGCCTTGAAGGTCTCTGACCAAGACAAGACGGTATTCATAACGCCCCATGGCATCTACTGCTACACGGCCATGACCTTCGGCCTCAAGAATGCTGGCGCGACCTACCAAAAGGCCATCCAGAAGTGTTTGGCCAGCCTGAACGTAGAAGCCTACGTCGACGACGTGGTCGTCAAGACCACCCACGAGGACAAGCTCATAGCTGACCTCGCGGAGACCTTCGCCAACCTCCGCACCTACCGCTGGAAACTTAATCCAGAGAAGTGCGTCTTCGGTGTCCCGTCTGGCAAGCTCCTGGGCTTCATGGTCAGCAACCGAGGCATCGAGGCCAATCCCACCAAGGTGGATGCCATCCTCAGGATGAAGCAACCTACTGGCAAGAAGGACGTCATGAAGCTCACCGGCATGATGGCGGCCTTAGGCCGATTCATTAGCAAGCTCGGAGAGAAAGGCCTGCCCTTCTTCAAGCTGCTAAAAAAGGCAGATAAGTTCGTCTGGACCGAGGAGGCATACCAAGCTCTTGAGCAACTTAAGACCTTCCTCACAACACCCCCGGTGATGGTGCCCCCGGCGCCTAAGGAGCCTTTACTGCTCTACATCTCGGGGACCACCCTGGTGGTCAGCGCCGTCCTAGTGGCTGAGCGACCTGAAGAGGGGCGACCTTACCCTGTCCAGCGACCTATATACTACGTCAGCGAGGTCCTGTCTGACAGCAAAACCAGGTACATCCAGCCCCAGAAGATGCTCTACGCGCTACTCATGACCTCCCGCAAGCTCCGGCATTATTTTCAGTCGCACAAGATTAAGGTCGTCTCGGCCTTCCCCCTTGGTGAGATCCTGCGGAGTCGTGACACCACTGGACGCATCGTCAAGTGGTCCATCGAGCTAGGCGAGTTCGACCTAGAATTCTGCCCCAGGCAGGCCATCAAGTCCCAAGTCATTGCAGACTTCGTCTCGGAGTGGACAGAGATCCAGCAGCCTCCGCCGTTTGAGCGGCCTGAGCACTGGAAAATATACTTCGATGGTTCCCTGGACCTCGAAGAAGCCGGTGCAGGTGTCCTATTCATCTCCCCCAGGGCGACTACCTCAAGTACGTCCTGCAGATCCACTACAAGGCGTCCAACAACGGCGCTGAGTACGAAGCCCTCATCCACGGGCTACGCATCGCTGTCTGCCTCGGGATAAAGCGCCTCATGGCCTACGGTGATTCCAAGGTCGTCATCGACCAAGTCAGCAAGGACTCCGAAGCTAGGAAGGACACGATGGATGCCTACTGTGCTGAGGTGCGCAAGCTCGAGCGTCACTTCGAAGGGCTCGAGTTCCACCACGTCTGCCGCAACAACAATGTCGCGGCTGATGTCCTCTCCAAGCTCGGCTCCAAGCGTGCACGGGTTCCAGCCGGTGTGTTTGTCCAGGACCTACGCAAGCCGTCCATCAAGCTCATCCCCGACCCAGAGTCGGCTGACGACGAGGTGGCCTCACCTGCAGGTCGCGAGATCCTCATGATCGACGCAGAAGAAGACTGACGCGTTGACTTCATTGCCTTCCTCCTCGAACATCGAGTGCCTGAGGACAAGGCGGAGAGCGAAAAAATCACGAGGCGTAGTGCCAACTACGTCGTCATCGGCAACGAACTCTACCGGAGGTCCGCCTCCACCGGAGTACTGATGAAGTGCATCCTACGATCTGAGGGCCTCAGGCTCTTGGATGAGATCCACGGTGGCGAGTGCGGAAACCATGCCGCCTCTTCCAACCTGGTGGGCAAGGTCTTCAGGTCTGGCTTCTACTGGCCCACGGCCATGGCTGATGCCCAGGAACTTGTACGTCGATGCAAGGGGTGTCAGTTCTTCGCTAAGCAGCAACATGTCCCGGCTCAGGCCCTGAGGACCATCCCTCTGTCGTGGCCCTTCGCAGTTTGGGGTCTCGACTCTGTGGGACCTTTCAACACTGCCCCTGGTGGCCACAAGCACATTATCATGGTGGTGGATAAGTTCACCAAGTGGATCGAGGTCCGTCCCGTATCCAGCGTCACATCCAAAGAGGCGGCCAAGTTCATCGAGGAGATCACCCACCACTTTGGGGTGCCAAACAGGATCGTCACCGACCTTGGCACGGCCTTCACAAGAGCCGAGTTCTGGGACTTCTGTCAAGACAGCCTGATTGACGTATACTACTCCTCGGTGGCGCACCCACGGTGCAATGGCCAGGTCGAGCGGGCCAACGGCATGGTCCTACAGGCCATCAAAGACCGTATCTTCGACGGCTCAGCACCCTACGCTACCAGGTGGCTCTCAGAGCTTCCTCACGTCCTCTGGGGTCTCAGGACCCAGGTCAGCTCGGCTACAGGGTACTCACCCTTCTTCCAGGTCTACGGGTCAGAGGCCATCCTCCCCACGGACGTGGCCTTCGGTGCTCCTCGCATCCAGAACTTCGACGAAGTAGAAGTAGAGCAAACACGCCGGCTCGACCTCGACAGCGTCGAGGAACACCGTGTGGCAGCGCTCATGCGTCACACCCGCCACGAGCAGCAGTTACGTCACTACCACGACCGCAACGTGCGGGAACGTTCCTTCAACGTTGGCGACCTAGTCTTGCGGCGGATCCAGAACACCAAGGACATGCACAAGCTCTCTGCGCCTTGGGAAGGCCCCTTCATAGTTAAGGAGGTCATTGGACCGGCGACCTATTGCCTCCAATGGGCCGATGGCCAGGGCGTTCCTAACCCCTGGAACATCGAGCATTTACGTCGCTTCTATCCTTAGGAGCCTTGTATCACAATAAAGCTATGTACTCTATCTTTTGTAATTCAATATATATATAAAGTTCCCTCTTTCGATCTGCTTGTTTTTCTGTTCACCCCTCCCCTTCGACACGCTCGGGGGCTTGGCTTTAAGCTCGGCCCTTCATGCTCAGGGGCTTGGCTTTAAGCTTGGCCCTTCACGCTCGGGGGCTTGGCTTCGCCAACCTAAAGGTCGTTCGACCTGGGGTTTTTACCTTTTCTTTTTTACCAGTGTTCCCTTACCTCAACTTTTTGTGCACCTTGTAAGTATTCCTAGGTCGTGGGGTTGCTTGATCTTGGGTCCCTGACCCCCCTCCGCGCGCCGGCTACACATAAGCCTCCACGCCGAGCCGTGTAGTCGGTAAGCCGTTCCTCCACTGAGTTGGGTTAGCGGGGGGAGAAGGGGTCTCACAACTTCATTACCTTGGCGTTCTTATAAGGAGTATACGAAGTCAAATAAGGGAGCACAACAATTTAATTAAACATGCCTTTTTGATTCATGCAAGGTTTATCTTACATCAAAAGGGTCCACGACCCATTGTTACTAATTGTTTGCTACGACCTAAGTTACACCTACAGGTCTATTTTCTTCATAACCTCCTCCGCGGCGGCCTGAATATCTTCGCTTCCCACCAGCTGCGACAAGTCGAGCTCTTCCTTGACCTTCTCAAAGTCGAACGACGGCTCATGGTGCTTCACCGTGGCCAGCGCCGTAGCAGCGGCAAGCTTGCCGCTGTCTGTCAGCAAGGTCTTCACGTGACCTTCCGCCTCCTCCAGCCGTGCAACGAGCTCCTGTGGCCCGCCCTCGACCTTGGGGGCATACACGTCCACAAGGTACTTGGCGGCCTCCTTGAGGTCGTCCAGCTCCTTCTCAAGATCTGCAGTCATCTCTTGATGATCAATAAGGGTTTGCATTGCCCGGCCCAGGTCGATCTCTAGATCCCTGCGGACACCAAATTCATATGCAGCCTTCCGGGTATAGTAATACTCACTGGCGACGACCTCCTTGTTCTTCTCCTTAAGGACCTTCACCTGGTCCTTCGACTCCTTGAGGTCCTTCCTCAAGGCGGTTTCCTTCTTCTTGGCATCTGCGATCAGCAAGGTCAGGATCGGTTCATCGTGACGTAAAAATTCAAGCATCAAGCATAAGGGTCCCTAGACGCACCTGTGGCGGCGACCTTCAGCTCGTCCTCCACTTCCTTTGCCTTCAGCTTGGCAGCCTCCAGCTCTTGCTTCAAGGCCTCCATCACCTTGTCTTTTAAGGTCGCCTCGTCCTTGAGGCGCTGTATCTCTTTCGCGGCCTCAATCTTGGCCTGGAGCACAGCCTCTTGCGTCGTGGCCAGCTCTGCGTGAAGCTTGGCGCCCTCCGTCAGCAGGGCCACCCTACCCTGCGCCCGCTCGGCAAGAGTCTGCACCCAGACATTAAGAAAGATCGTCAAATCAAAGCGCTAGAGTGAATTCAAGACTTAGCCCCAAAGGCAACATTAGCTCACCATGAGCGTCCTGCCGATCGTCTTCGCCGCCTCCGTGATGGTCGCCTGTGCCGTCTTGAAGTCGGCAAGGTCTTTGGCGTCGGCGATGACGTCATCCTCCCACGGAGTGCCGGTGTAGAGGCACCGATGCCGCTCGTCCTCCTCGCTTCCACCTCTGGTCTCCGCCAGCTTCGTCTCCGGCGGGCTTGATTCGGGCGGGTCTTGCTGGCGTAGGCCTTCCTCCTGCTGAGCGCTCTCAGCAGCAACATTGGCCGCCGCCGACGATGTTGCCCCCATGGTCTCAGGGACCCTGCTGGTGACGTCCCCGCCTGAGGTCGCCGGCGACTGCCCCACCGGCACCTTCTCAATCTTCCGCCCAAAGGCCTCTTGGCCTGAGGCGTTCTTGCTGGTACCCGATGCAGCGGGAGTCCCCCTGCCCAAGGTGCACAAATCCGTCAGTACCGACGTACTCAACAAACCGCAAAGATGAAGAACGGCATAAAGTCAAGTTCAATAACATACCCGCCACCGGTCTTCAACTTAAACGACATCGGCCTAGGCGGTGCCCGCCTCGGCTTCTTTTGCGACCCTCAGTCGCTCACACCCTCCGCGCTCGGCTTCTGCTGCTGTTCGCTAGTAACCACGAGTAGGACGTCGCTTCCTCGCGCGGCCGCTGTGTCGCCCAACCCTGCGGCGACGTCATGCGACCGCGCGTCATCCTGCTCCTCGAAGATGACCTCGGTGCTAGTCGTTGCCGTCTTCGACGATGCAGTCGTGTCCTTCCTCTTCTTCTTCTCTGCCTCGATGGTGGTGGAGACGATCTTGGCACCCTTGTGCGCCGGGATCTTACCGACGACCTACCGCGTGCGCCGAGTCATTGGCGCGGAGCTCGCCACCGGCGGATCCTCATCATCGCTACCTCCCACCGATGAGTCGGAGAGGTAGTTCTCCAATAACTCTTGTGGCGGAGCCTGCACATCCTCCGCCGCCCGGACCATGAAGTTGTGCTCACCCTCGTCAGCGAGGGGAGGCGGGCTCCAGAACAAGCCTTCACGACCCTGCAACAGGCGACCTTCGTCTCAGAAACAGGGGAATGCACACTCAACAAAAACAAAGAAATCAAGGACGATCAGCGACTTACCACTTCGGCGGGCTGCTCGAGAGAGAACGCCTTGGGGCACGTCTGGTTCCGGATCACCCCATTGAAGAGCTCCCTCACCCGTGCCACCATCTCCTCCTTGGTGACTTTGCGCTACGCCACGCGGGTCGGGTCAGTCTGGCCCCAGTACTCGTAGGCCGGATGCACCCGATCTTGGATCGGCTGCAGCAGCCTCCGGCTGAAACTGATGGCCACCGCGCCGCCCGTCAGCCCCTCTTCCTTCCGCGTCTTGAGGTCCTCCAGCAGCGGCTTGATGGCGTCCATCTCCCGAGACGTTAGCTGGTTTGTCCACTCCGGCACCGGGACCGACGCGAGTTCCGACCTAGTCGCCAGCGTCGGCTTTGGGTTGTCGATGTAGAACCACCCTCGCCGCCAGCCCTGGGTGTTGTTCGGCAGCTCCATGTCGATGTACACCGTCTTCATGTGACGGCGTAGCATGAAGCCGACGGCCCCGACGATGCCATTCTTCCCCGTCTTCTTCACCTCGAAGAAGTACCGCCACAGGTCGAAGTGTGGCAGTATCCCCAAGTAGGCCTCACACGGATGGATGAATGAGGAAACTGTGGTGACGGCGTTGGGGACGAGGTGTACCAGGTCGATGCGGTAGAAGTGGAGCAGTCCGCGGAAGAAGTCGCCTGCCGGGACTCCAAATCCGCGCTCGATGTGCATGACGAAGGCGACGGTCTCCCCGGTCCCCTCGGAGGAGAAGGCTTCGATGGCGGCTGGCCTCCAGTGCACCTGCTCCCAGGGCTTCAGCAACCCGCGCTCCACCAGACCTTGGAGCTGTGCCTCTGTCACCGTCGAGTGCTCCCAAACCTTCTCCGGGGCCAGTGCAAGCTCTGGGGTCATTTCTTCTCCGTCGAAGCCCGTGGATCTAGCTCTAAATACTACCAGGGATTTCTGGCGCATACGGCGGCGCTGGGCGCGGTGGATCTAAGCACGGCGGCGCCGGCGAATCTGCGCGCTAAAGCTCTTGGCGGCGGATCGAAAACACTAGCTGTTGCGGGGAATGGAAGAGAGTGGGGTCCTCGACCCTTCACTCGGCCTTTTATAACTAGGCCGCATCAGTGCGGTGGGCCGCGGCGCCCCAAACGTCTCTTCGGATTCGGCGACATTCCCGGCGACCGAACGGCTACATCGCCCAATGGCTCTTTCGGCCTAACGACTACAGGCAGTAACGGTTCGCACCGTGCGGGGATCCATGCCCATTGGCTTTCTGCCCAACGGCCTGGCGTCCATGGACTCGTTATGCTCTACTTCAAGCCCCTTCCCCGTTATTTTCTTCAAGGTCCTCTGGCCTCTGACGACCTCCGGGTCTATAACGTTACCTTCACAAGGTCGACAGGTACTACCGCTTGGTAGGTCGCCTCAGCTTTCAATCATGGGTTCACACACTCATTTACTCGTTGACGACCTCCGGGTCAAGTAGCACCTCTCTGAGGTCGCTAAGGTCCTGCTACCTACTACGTTGCCTTAAATGGCCATACCAACGGCCCTGTGCTTAATGGCTCCACTGCCCGTTGGCGACCTCCGGGTCTAGTAGCACCTCCCTGAGGTCGCTAAGGTCCTGCTACCTACTAAACTGCCTTAATGGCTATACCAACGGCCCTGCGCTTAATGGCTCCACTGCCCGTTGGCGACCTCTTGGTCAAGTAGCACCTCCCCGAGGTCGCTAAGGCCCCGCTGCCTTCTAGGTCGTTCAGACCTAGGGTTTTCAGGCTGACTACCTGCGTTGTGTCACTGCACAATGGTCGTGCCGACCCAGGTCGACACGGGCCCCTCGTCTCTACGATAGGCCTCCCAAAGGTCGGTGTGCTATCACAGCCCTGCCAGGACCTTGGTATCCGTACCATTGCAGCCTGGGCGCCCATACAAACAACTGATATCATGACATTCCTCATGAAAAACTATATTTACAGCTTCATAAGCTACAAGGAGTTTGGCCCTTGGCCAATTACAGGATACAAAGATATTAAAGGTCCTGAATTACCTTCCAAAGTGCTTACGACTCAGTCTACACTAATAAGGCTTGTCGCAAGCTTTCTTCTAGCTTCAGGACCTACTTGACGACCTCTACAACCACTGTGGAGGCAGCTGCCACACAGCCACCTCTACTCGCGCACCAACCGGTCTCCTGCAGCGTCCAACATCAAGTCTGAGCTTCGCCGCAAGATCGCAGAAGGTCCGAGCTTTAACACCAACCTCGCCGGGTGGAGCGTAGCACCCACCAGCTTCACCTCAGGCCCGAAAGTGTCAGGGTCGACGATGTAGCTGCTGCTTCATACTCCTCCTGGGTTCCTCGGCGGGACTGGGAGAAGAGGCCAATCGAGTTCTTCGAGCCTCGCAAGCATTCTTCTAGCTCCAAGTATGCACTACATCAACCCTACACTCTGGTGGGCGGACACACGCCCATGGCATGGCAATATTACTACACTGGATCATCTTGAATCACCTCTGAAGATTGGTACGGTTTGCTTCAAGCCTTGGGTACCTATTTATACCATCAAGCACCTGCTATTCAGTCTTATCCGCAAGCCAAATTGCGTGGCGTCCTTATCCTCAAGATCACTGTACCCTCGTGGAGCACGAGGTCACTGTTCGCTCGTGGGAGGCATTGGCGCGCTTGTCCCCTACCTGACCACATCTTGGAGCACCTTTTGTCTTTTGCGGGTGATTGCGACCTGTGCTACATCTGCAAGCCGGCCCGTGACCGTACAGTGCACGCGTGACTCTGGTTGCGCCAGACCTGTTGCTGCTGCCCTCTGCAAGATTCTGGAGCTCTTGTCCTCTAGCGTTGACACTACAAGAGCATCTGTTTCCTAAGCAGAAGGTCGTAGGTTCGAATTATTTCTCTTCTTCTTTGGAGCATCAAACCGGCCATCTTGGTCGCTTTACTGCTCGGGGGGCTACTACACTAGTGCGTCTTCGACGCCCTATTTTCTTCAGGGCGCCTCGACCTAATGGAAGCCTGCTTCCATCATATCTCTGCTCGACCTACCCTTGGTAGGCTTGTTGACCTTTCTGAAGGTCGTGACTGCTATTCCAACATGCCTAACTCAGGTCAGGTCGGCGGTTCTGCAAGATCTACGCCTCGTCTTCACTTTGACCTTATGGACCTTCGACCCAGAAGCTCGACGTTCAGCCTCGTGCGAGCATCAGAGGGTTTTTTTTCTTTTTGATCCCCGTGCACCCTTCACGACCTCGACGGTGCCGCGCCTTGCTACTCTTCGACGCAACCTCGCCTCGGCCGCTACGCCTACACGTCGATCGGGGGCTTGAGAGACATGGGTACCCATGGGTCCCCACCGGCCAGGGTCCCAGGGGCCCCTAACAAGTGGACCCGACCTTCCAGAAGACCCGCCAACCTTACAAGTGGGCCCAGCGACCTTATCCGCACCTCCGAAGACCGCGGGCGACCTGATCAGGATCCCGGAAGACCCGTGAAGCCTTGGCGTGCAAGTCAAGACACGGAGACCTAGCGCGCCGCCGCCTGTAGCTCCGAGTATCACGGGATACTCCTTGTAATCCAGGAGATAAGCTTCCCACAGTTGTAACCGACCCCGACACGGGTCAACCGACCTGCGCATGCAAACCCTAGCCCGTCCCTCCATATAAGGCGGCCTAGGGCTCCATGCACAGGGACAACTCATCTTCATCCTTGCATAATCCACCACAACTGGACGTAGGGTTTTACTCTCTGGAGGCCTGAACCAGTATAAACCCTTGTATCCTTGTTCCTCACCGCCATACTCGCCTAGTTCCGTGTGCACCCCGTGCATAACCACCTACGCTCTTAGGTCCCGATCCTCTATTAACATGCAAACCACTAGGGCAACCCCCTAGCGGATCTGTCCAGGTCTCACCCCCTGACAGACCCGTGCTTCCACGTGGGCAGACCCCACAAGTTTCCTCTCTTCTTTTTTCTTTTCTTTTTTTCTTTTTCTTCTTCATTCAACAATGTTTTTCTTCTGCATAAGTTATGTGCATAACTCAATATTACAGTAAAAGTTATACGCACAACTCGTCGTTAGAGAAAAAAATATATGCACAAGTTATTCTTTAAACAACTGTGCATACAATTTGTACGTATAAGTTCTGCGTGCCATCAAACTTATGCTTAAAAATTATCTGACAAAAATTTATAATTCGCAGTTATGCATCAAAGTTGTGTGTATAAATTTCAAAAATGGAAAGATAAAACTGATCTTTGAAAAAAATTATGTGTATAAGCTATTTTTTTTCAAATAATTGTGCATACAAATTGTATGCACAAGTTCGGGCTAGTGTCAAAATTAGCTTAAAAAGTTATCTGATAAAAATTTATAACTCGAAGTTATGCATCAAAGTTATGTGTATAAGTTATGATATTCTAAAAATGGAAAGTTGCGGGAATATAACCTTTTTTTTAAAGACGCGGCTGCCGAGAGATCGATCGCTAGCAGCGTTAGGAGCGCGCGTGCCGATTAGTATGTAACGGTGAGATGGCTGCACAGGAAGGGTGTGCAAGTAGATTGAGAGCCCGCGCATGAGGATCAACTAATGGCTAAAGCTCTTTTTGAGCTATATGTTGGGGTATTTTTGTCTTTAATTTGTTGGTTTTAGCTACTCTTGATCCCTAATGGCTAAAGCTCCTTTTGAGCTATGGCTAAAGTTTAGCTTAGTCTTAGCTGGACTTGTTAGGGTCCTTACACTACAGGAACTGAGCCCGTGCCATGAGCCACGGGCTTTGCCGAGAGCCACGGGTCAGGCTCACGGCACAGGCTCTCTTTGCCGAGAGCCAGGGGTCAGGCTCTCGGTAAAGACAGGGCCCACGACATAGGTCTTCTTTGCCGAGAGCCAGGGGTGCGGCTCTCGGCAAAGAGCATGACTCACGGCCTGCCGTGTGGCTCTTGGCAAAGAAGTGAGACCGGGACCTGACGGCGTGACCCCTGGCTGTGCCTGTGTCGAGGGCCAGATGGGGCTCTCGGCACATCTTTACCGATAGGGGTGCCCGTGGCTCTCGGCAAAGAACTCTTTGTCTGCCAAAATGTGTCAAGAGTACTTTGCCGAGGATTTCCTCTCAGCAAAGCCTGTGCCGAGAGGAAACAAACCTTTGCTGAGAGCACATAGCTCTCGACAAAGGTTGCGATTCCGGTAGTGTCACTAACTAAATTTAGATGGCTAAACTTTAGATGATGGATCCAAACTTGAACTTAGCAACGGACCAACAAGCCCTCATGCAACAACGGTGCTTGCCAGGACGAGCCAAGTGTGAAATGAAGTCAGCACCCAACTTAGATCACAGACTGAAATGTGAGACCAAACAGACAAGCCCTGCCAATAATAAAACCCATGTTGGCTATATGCAGGAATAATTGATGTGGAATCAAGTTATCCTTTTGAGATTTAGACATGTGTCTAACGGTATTAGTGCATGCGATGATATTTGTTATCTTGTTGCAATGTTCATAGATTTTTGGTAACCAAGAAACCACTGATTTTGCTTGGTGGGCCGGAAATGTCAGACTTATCAATTTGTCCACAGGTGTGTAAACAAAAATAATGTTACGAAGAAACTACTGAAGTACAGCAGGAGCTTATGCATGGTTCCTTAACAACATATGACCGACAATTAAAAAAAACAACAACTCTTACATGCATGTAGTAATAATGTCAAATGCTAATAGCTAAGTGCCCTAGTATCTTCTTTTCAGAAAGTCAACAAACAAATAACCAAATATTATGAGGTACGGCCAGAACATGTATACGACATTGGCTACGAATCCGGTTCCTAGTTTGAGCCACGTCCTCTGAACCCTTCTGCTCAGAAGCACCGTCAAATCTTTGAAACTCCACATCAGGAACCAGAGCCCGTCGAGCAACGCGAACGATACCATCACGCAGGTCACCACGGCGGTGCGGTACTCCACCGGAGCAAGCAGCAGGTAGAGGGAGAACCCGAAGGCGGCGCAGAAGCTCCTCGCCGCGCCGAGCAGCATCGCCAGGGAGAAGGACATGAGCTTGATCCGCCGGTGTATGTCCACCGCGGCGACCCCGCAGTAGAGGAGGCTGAAGGTGGCCAGGGCGGAGCAGATGAACGCCAGCGCGTTGGAGATGACGAACCCGTCGAAGGCGTAGCTCCCGGAGAGCACGGGCGTCCCGGCGGCCGGCGCGGCGACGACGCCGACACCGGCTGCGGTTTTGTTCCCCGCCGCCGCCGCTACGTCGCCTGGGGTCCTGACGCCCCCGGGCATGGTTATAGCCGCCGTGAACGTCGCAGTCGCGACGAGCACGGAGCCGATGCCCACAATCTGCGCGAAGTCCTTTATCTTCCTCGATTCTTCCTCCTCGTTTATTAGACTCGGATTGTACTCCTCTATCTGATCGCGCCGGCGGTTGGCCGTCTGAGCATTCGCGAAGGTTAGCATGCCGTGTATCCTCCGAGGTGCAGTCTGCAGCAAATTAACCAATAATTAACAGTTTAACACCCGAAAAAGTTCACTCATATGAAATTACTGACTGAAACAAAAGAGTTAATTAACTAGATCGAGGATATGGAAAAACACCAGCAGAGTGTTTCTTTTGATTTTTACCAGTCCAAAGTAGAATCCATACTGCACTTTTCCCTGGGCGAGATCCATGGGGGTTTTCCCTTCCTTGTTCTGCAGATTTATGTTTTTTTTTAGAAAAGGATTAAAATCCGGCCTCTACATTCTCTGGAGAATGTATACGGCCAACAAACCATTCAGTACAATCGCAGCACTCAGACTGCACACCCAACTCAAGACACTAACAAGTTCGCCAACCACGACAACAACAATTGAGATAAAGAGAGCCCACAATGCCCGCGCATCGCACACACCAAGAAACACATCCTACCAGTAAGTTATTCTTTTAAGCGCGTTCCAACCATAATTGTTGAAGAGCTCCAGCGATGTCGTCTCCAACCTTCGACTTCCAACCAACAAGCTACTCCTATCCTCCTCTTTGGACAGGATGGACCAACTCCTTATCCAATACACACTTCTAAAGATTACCTGCAAACATGAATCAGGTTTTGATCTTTGGAACACCACATTATTCCTGCCAAGCCAAATAGCCCAGCAAACAGCCGCTACACCAAGCAGCACCCTTTTCTTTTGCTTGCAATGAAAACCGTTAATCCATCCCTCAAAAATGTGACTTATACTCGTTGGTTTCTTAATATCAAAGGTTATACATATTGTACTCCAAACCAGCCTCGCTATCGGGCAATCAAAGAAAAGATGTTGAATAGTCTCCTACGCATTACAGAAGCAACATTCAGAATCTCCCTTCCACTTTCTTTTGGCCAGATTATCCTTAGTAAGGATCACACCCTGCCTCAAAAACCAAAGGAAAATTTTAATTTTTAAGGGCACTTTAACTTTCCAGGATGATATATCAAAAGGAATTCCCACTCTCGTCATAATGTCATTATACATCGACCTTACTGAGAAGGTCTTGCTTCCGTTCCAAATAAAAGTGTCCCTTTGCGAGTTAAGCCTCACCTCCAAAAGACCCCCCACTAACTCTAGCCATTTAACCCGGTTCTCTCCTATCACTGCTCGCCTAAAAGAGATATTAAGCGGCTCAGTGCTTAACACTTGAGCTACTGTAACATTCTTCTTTCTAGCAATGTTATACAACGACGCGTACTTTGTCATCAACGGCTCATCACCCAACCAAAGATCTTCCCAGAATCTAGTCTGGGCGCCATCTTGGACCGAAAAGCGGCCCCTTTCTAGAAACATATTCTTGACATCCATCAACCCTGACCAAAAGTGAGAGTCCCCTCTTTTCTTTTCAACCTGTGAAAGAGTCTTATTTTTAGGTACTTTTTCTTAAGAATCTCCTGCCACACACCTTCCTCGTTTATCAATTTAAACAACCACTTACTTAGAAGACATTTATTCTGAACTTCAAGGTCTAAAATACCTAGGCCCCCACACTCTTTGGCTTATGCAAAATACTCCATTTAGCCAACCTGTATTTCTTCTTATGTTCATCACACTGCCAAAAGAAACGAGATCTATAATAGTCCAATTTCTTCAAAACACCTTTAGGTATTCTGAAGAACGACATCATAAACATAGGCAAGCTTGAAAGCACTGAATTAATCAGTACAAGCCTTCCTCCTGACGAAAGAAGCTTTCCCTTCCAACTACTCAATTTTTTCTGAAATCTTTCCTCCACCCCGCTCCAGTCTTTATTTGAAAGTTTGCGATGGCCCATTGGGATTCCCAAGTATCTAAAAGGTAGCTCCCCTTCTCTACACCCAAACAACTCCACATATTGAGCAATTCTTTCTTTCGTTTCTCCAAAGCCAAATAACTCACTCTTGTGAAAATTTATTTTAAGGCCTGAGAGCTTTTCGAAAGCGCATAACACAAGCTTCAAGTTCCTGGCCTTGACTATGTCATCTTCCAGGAAAAGGATAGTGTCATCTGCATACTGCAGAATAGAGAGACCACCCTCAACTAAGTGAGGGACCAAACCGTCAAACAAATCCTGCTCTTTTGATCTCTCGATTAAGACAGCCAACATATCTGCCACTACATTAAAAAGAACAGGTGAAAGGGGGTCACCCTGTCTCAGCTCCTTCCTAGTCTGAAAAAAGGACCCATTTCATCATTTACCTTAACGGTCACGCTCCCTCCAGTAACTATCTTATCTATCCATTGGCACCACTTACCAGAAAAACCTTTCATTCTTAACACCTGCTGTAAAAAAACCCAATTCACCTTATCATACGCTTTCTCAAAATCCAACTTCAAAATGATCCCCTTCTGCTTCTTCCTACGCAACTCATGCAAAGTCTCATGTAAGACCACCACTCCCTCTAAAATGTTTCGACTGGAGAGGAAAGCCGACTGCGAGGGACCAATAACCTTTCTTGCTACCAACGATAGCCTGTTAGCAATCACTTTTGTAAATATCTTAAAACTAACATTGAGCATGCAAATCGGCCGGTATTGCTGAATCTTTTTTGATTCTTTCTCCTTAGGTAACAAAGTTATAGTTCCAAAGTTAAGGCAAAACAATGGGAGATTGCCGCTATGAAAGTCTCGAAACATGGCCATTAGGTCATCCTTAATGAGACTCCAAAAAACTTGATAGAATTCAGCGGGGAATCCATCCGGTCCTGGGGCTTTATTGTGTTTCATTTGAAAAATGGCATCACGTACCTCCTTCTCTGAGAACTCGGCCACTAGTGCTTCATTCTCATCCGAGGTAATTTGAGGTATGTCATCCTTCAAAGATTCGACCATCGAGAAATTATTCCTCTCTGGCTTCCCAAAAAGCCCTTTATAGTAATTTGTAATATACTCCTGCAACTTGTCATTCCCCTCTACTATACCCTCCTCTTGCTCAAGCCTGAATATTCTCGTTTTCCTTCTTTTCCCATTTGCCACCATTTGAAAATACCTTGTATTATTATCCCCTTTAAGAATTTTGGTGGTCTTAGCCCTCTGGAACCACTTCAACTCTTCCTCCCTAAGGAGCTGCGCAAGCCTATCTTTAACACACTGCTTTAGATCCCATTCGTGCTGACTTAGCAGCTGGGTCTCCGCTTTTTTATCAAGTTCTTCAGCTTTCCTTAGTAATTCTTGCTTCTCCTTATTATAAGCCCCCTTCATGTTTTTTGCCCAACCACGTAAAAATTGTCTTAGCCTCCTTATCTTGTTTTGCCACCTCTGCATAGGGGAGTTCCCTCTATTTTCTCTATGCCACACATCAGACACCAGCTCAAAGAAGCCATCCTTCAGAAGCCAACCCAATTCAAATTTGAAAGAATTTTTATTGTTATTTTTACCCCCACTCTTCTCTCCTGTATCAAGCAAGAGTGACGTGTGGTCTGAAATTTCCCTACTGAGCGCAACAACTGTGGCCAAAGGGAATTTTTGCTCCCACTCGGTACTCACCAACACCCTATCCAGCTTCTCATATGTTGGAGACCTACGAGAATTAGCTCAAGTGAATTTACGACCCGACATCTCAATCTCCCTCAAATCCAAGCTATCAATCACCGCATTAAAGAGGAAAGGCCATCTTTCCTCGAACCTGTCATTATTCTTTTCACTCCTGTTACGAATTATGTTAAAATCGCCTCCCACACATAAAGGGAGTTTTTCCTTGCTGCAAGCTTGCACTAATTCAGTCAAGAAGGACTCTTTAAACTCAGGCTGAGCTGCCCCATAGACAGCCACTAACACCCATTTAAAATCATCCTTCCTATTCCTCAATCTGAACTTCACAAAGAAATCTCCTTCCTCAATGCTGCCAATATCCAACCCCTCTACATTTACACCTAATAAAATGCCCCCCGACCTCCCATGGGGCTTGGTCCAGTGCCAAATAAAATTTCTCCCGCCGCTGAAATTATCCAGCACTTCTTGAGAGAAATCATTCTTGCATGTTTCCAAAAGAGCAATAAACTCTAGGTTATGCTCTTTGGACATTTCTTCTAAAAATCTAGATTTAGCCAAGTCGCTAAGACCTCTGCTATTCCAAAAAACTCCCTTCATCTAGGAACCACCTTAGAAAAATTAGCTCTCCTAACTTTGTAAGTTTTTCTCAAGCACGACTTAACGTGAAACTTGCCCTTTCTTATGTGACTATTAAGTTCACAATTTAAAGGGGAACTTGTCTCATCGAACACTTCTTCCACCATTTCTTCACAAAGGTTTCTCAAAGCATTAATCTCAAACTCCCCAATATTTTCTTCGTCACTATCACTATCCCCCTCTAGTTGCTCTTTGTCCCCAATTTCAAAATTATCCCTCTCTAGGTCTGAATCTAAAAACATTTGGATGTTATCTAATTTATTTTGTTTGGAACTACCACAACTAATTCCTATAAGTTGTAAACAGTCCAAAGCAAAATTACGATCAACAGAAAGTAAGGAATTCGAAGAAAGCTTACCTCCTCCCAATTCCAAATTCTTCTTAGCCACACTCTTCTCGGCTTTAGCCAAAGTATGCTCATCTCTCGATCGCTGCAGCCGTGGGCTAGAACGAATCTGTCCCAAAATTGCTTCTGGAACTGCAGCCGCCTTTTCCACCCTCTTCTCTATCTTGTGGCCGTCCCTTCCTTCATTCGCTGCCCCACTCAACTTCCCTTCTTCCATCTCCTCCCCCATGACCTTATCTGCAATTTCCTCATCCACCGGGACAGCATCCTTGTACAAAATTTCCATCGCCATCTTCCTGAGAAAAGCCTCCAATTCCTCCTTATTCATGCCCTGCACCTGCTCTTTAAGGGACACCTTAGTGATGATACAACTATTCGCATCATCACCCTCGTTCCCTTCACCTTGTTCCGTCTCCATCCTTTGCCTCTTTGCCTCACGGCCACTTTCCAACTCCCCAACGTGCTCCTCCTCTTCCTGTTCTCCTTCTCCCCTCAAGTTACTGCCCCCATTCCATTCTATAATGGCCTCCTCACCATTTTCATCGAACCCCATTTTTTCCACTTCGAATTCAAGCTCAAAATAATGATCCCCAATCACCACATCGAGATTTCTTGGGATCAAAGCCGGGTTCAAGACAGCCACTAAAACCCGCCCAAATTCATTCTTCCTAGTAACCTCCATATCCACCGTCTGAGTAGAACCAAGCAGCGACCCAATCGCCCAAAGTTCCAAGAACTCCCTAAGATCCTTCCTCAAGCCAATAATTCTGACCCAAATCTTTGGAAGCAAAAACCCAACATCCTTTTCATGCCAAGATTCAAACTTGATCCGCGCACCCTCCGGAATCCCTGCCCCCTTAAGATCAGCCCCTCCAAAGGCCACTGCGCGCTGCAACTCCCCTTTAGATGGGAACTTAGCGAGGAAAGCATTTTTCTCATGCTCCTTCAACTCCCACACCCATTTACCGGGAAATAGCCTCTCCAACTGCTTTTGAATTTCCCCTTTTGGGACATGTCCTCCTTCAACCGAAATGAGCGCAGTTCTTGTATCTTTTCTCGCCCTAGAAAGAGGCGGGCGTGGAATGTGGTAAAACCCTAAACCATGCACCGCATATCCCACCGCATGAGCAACTGGTCTTGGCATCTTCAAAACCGGACAGCGGTGATTCACATGGTCATGGCTGTCACAAATCACACAATAAATCTCCGCCGTGCACTTAGCCGCAACGTGCCCCTTCTTGGTGCACCGAAGACACCTAATCCCGGTAACACCTTCTCCTCCCTCCAGTTTCTCCCCTTCACCAGCCTCTGCCATCTCAACTTCTCTGCCCAAACTTCCAACTTGCCGCATCATCACAAAATCCTCCACTCCTCCTGCCCCAGCAACATCAGCACCGTGGCCGCCATTGCGAGCAGCCCTGGCAGGACCATCTACTGTACCTCCAGCAACCTGCCCGGACTGCAGCTTGGGCTGGTGCCAAGGTCGGCCCCCAACACCTCTGCCTCCTCTCCCGCCACGTCCCCTGAAGGGACCTCGACCCCTTGGTGCAAACGGCCTTCCACCCTGACCGCCATGGCCTCCATAGCCGCGGTCTTCGACCTTTTCCAGGAACCTCATGTCTGCCTCCTCCCGCCTCCCACCTTGCTGCGCCCACGGAGCAGGTCTCGGCGCTGCATGAGCCGGCCGAGCACCTCTGCCCCGCCCCGCAGCCCAGCCTGGGCGATCTCTTCCTTCCCGGCGCTCACCATCTCCCCATTGCCTCCTCTCCATAGCCGGCGCCGCCTTGGCCTGAAACGGGATACAGGGAGGTGGAGAAACGATTCGATTGCCTGGAAAACGAACCGGTTTGCCTGCCCTCCTTAGGAGAAGCCCTAGGCCTTCCGTACACCGAAAAGTGTGATGGGCCTTTCCCTGGCCCGCAGCAGCCCAGGACTCCGGGTTCAGAAGCCGAGACGTCACCGGGACCACATTTTTGAAATCTCGATCTGGATCCTTCTCAGCACCCATCGTCTTCCACGCCGCCGGCAGCCGCCTGCACGCCGGCCGCCGCGAGCCCGACGGCGCGCTGTCATCTCCCACATCTGCCAGCCGCATGAGCCGCCCTTCCTTTCCATTACGACAGTCTCTAGCCCTGATATCCCCTAGTGAAATCACAGGAGAGACCCTCGCCGGCGGCAACGGACCACGCCATGGTTTGCCCACCGATCTTAGCCGGTGTAAACTGCCATTCACCTCTCGTATGCGACTGCCCTTCTTAGGTGCTCGTGCCTCAGCTCTATAGAGCTCCTCCGAGCCCTCGCCGTTCAACATAGCACGGCGTTCAACATCGTCAGGCTCCGCTGCACACCCATTCGCAACTTCGTCAGGTTCCGCTGCACACCCATCCGCCATGGATTCCTTCTGCAACGCCCCTAGGGTTTTGCAGTGCAAACTCTCCCCTGGCGATGCAGTCCTTGACATCGAGCTGCCATCCCCCAGCTCATCATCATCGGAGCTGTCCTCACCAGCAAGAAGCCAGAAGCGAGAACTGTTTCCCGTTCTTCTTAGGCCCTGCAGCGGGTCCGACGAAGAACCAACGCTGGAGGTCGCACCAGCCCAGCTATGTCGTTGATCCACCGCTGAATCACCACCTGAGAGCTGCTCCCTGCTCTCGTCGCTATCATCTGCAAAAACACCGCAGCTTACCTGAGCAATCTGCTCACCCACCTTCACCGCCGACCATGGCCGCGGGGCCAACGTCAACCGCCGCCGCCTCCCGACGCACGGCCGACCCTCACTTCCGCCGCACTCACTCATAGCTCCCCCTACGCTCTCGCAGTGCTCATGCTGTCGCCATCACAGGAAGTCCAAAGTTGGAGTTCTTGTTCTGCAGATTTATGTGAACGCCGCGGTTGCCGATGAGGGACCTGACGACGTTCCGCTCCCAACAATGACGGCGAGGTGCAGGGCGGTGTTCCCGTCGCCGTCCTGTATGTTGAGCACTGACGACGTCGAGGGCTGCTGGCACCAGCGGCGCACGAAGCTCAGGACATGGTGCCGCTTCCTCTCGACGGCGACGTGGAGGAAGGTCCGCCCCCTGGCGTCGCGCAACCGAGCGCAGCCAGGGCACTTCGTGAGCAGGACGACGACGGACGCCATGCTGTCCACTGACGCCGCGACGTGCACGGGGAACGACCTGTGAATGTCCGGCTGGAACGCCGACGAGGGATCGGCCCGGAGCACCTGGGTGAGTGTAAGGTTCATGTGCTCGAAGAGTCTGGTCAGGCATTTCTGCGACAGTAAAAAGTAGGAGCCCAAGGAGTAGTGCTCGAAGTTGCTCGCGGAGAAAACAAAATTGGAAAAAGTCTACATAACCCCCCAATCTATAGCAGTTGGACTACTTCACCCCCCCCCCCCAAACTATAAAATCAGAAGTTTAACCCCTCAACTTTGCAAAACCATTTAAAAGACCCCCTAGATGGTATTGCATGGTGGTTTTGTCATGCTGGCATGCTGAGCAGACCACGTGGACCGGCTGACAGTCACTACAAGAAACTAATTATTCTGTGACGCAATCATTCTGTCACGGATTAAATAAAATTCGTCGCAAATCAGCATCCGCGACGATTTAAATTTTCGTGGTGGAATGAGCGTCATTGATTAAATCTGTCGACGTTCCTTAATAAACGTCACGGTCTGTGACGTATCTGAATCGTCACGGAGCAGCCCGAGGCCCATGCAACCCAACCCACAGCCCAGTTTTAGCGACGAAAATAATCGTCACGGATTGCTGCTGACATGGATCATTATGTGGCTGCCAACATGGATGCTGATGTGGCTGCTGATGTGGACGCCTACATGGAAAACGACGTGGCAGCCTACGTGGACAACGATGACGTGGCAGCCTACGTGGACAATGATGACGTGGCAGCCTACGTGGATGATGACGTGGCAGCCGACGTGGACGATGACGTGGTAGCCGACGTGGATGATGACATCACCACATTTCCAGCCCAGTAGATATACAGCCCATAACAAATCTGGCCCATCAATTATATATTAGGTTTTTTTAGCCCATTCAAACTTACAATTCCAACCAATGGATATCATTTCCAAAAATAAACAAAACTAGCATCACATCGGATACACATAAGTTTTCATCCAGTATTATATCAAATACAAAGAGGATCCAACACATCAGGGACAAGTTTTCATCCAGCAAGAGTTCACATCAGGTACAAGTTTTCATCCAGCAAAAGTTTACCTCAGTTCTACTTCTCCAGTTTTTTCTGAAATTAAGGGAACAAATGTAATATCAGTGTTTATCACAGGAACTTGAATCTACTAAGAGTATGCAACTTGTTGCCGTGAAGCACAAAAAGGAACAAAGAAATCTTTAAAATGGCTACTAAAGCAATCTCTTAAAGAATTAAATACTAGTAACAAGGAACACACAAGGCAAGAAATTTGAGAGGTTGACACTTATCTGTAGCTAGAGCAGCTGCTCCTCCTGCTCCTGGTTATTTTTTAAAAAAGGGAAAGACCATTATCTGTCAGTCCAAGCAACTAGCACAAGCAGCTAGCACAAACTAGCTAGAGTTAAGAACAAGCATACAACATTATGTACTCTAATTGATCTTCACCCATGCAACTATTTCTCATTAAGTGGTATAAACTAATAAAGATTAAATAATTACTTAGCCAATGATTACTAACATGAAAGCAGCATCCATATGTAGATCCAGGCTGTCACGCATGTATATTACTAACAACGTCTGGTCCAACTACTAGTGTTCATGCATGTATATGCATACATACTAGATTTTTTTCCTCAAAAATATTGGGTGTGCATCTGTACACCCATGCACCTCTACTGGCTCCACCCCTGATTACTTAGCTCTCAGGTTTAAGTTATCAGAAAAATTAAATCAGAAACCATAATCTGAATCAGTTGTGAAGAGCAATGCAGGTTTCAACAGATGCGTCTTCTGACAGCCAAGCTCAACATAACCCATTTTGTTTTCTATATATAATCTGAAGCTTGGACAACAAACTTGGACACTAAATAGGAAACATTGATGCATCACTGTAGTTTGAAAAAGACATCTCACATTCTAAACAACAAGCAAAAGCTGCAAATTAATAAAAACAGCTATTGCCACTTGCTAACAAGAATTTGGCAACTATTTCGTTGTCCACGAAAGAAAATGAATAAGGCAAGTAATGATTGACAGTGATGTTCACAAGTCTGACAACCAAATGAGAACTTCTGTTGCTTACTACTACTACTAGTTCATGTGTACCAGTGTATTGCTAAGTTAGAATCCTAGATTTGAGAGAAATTTTTTCAAAAACTAGATTTGAGAGATGAACTATGATGAACAAACAATTAGCGATTGCAAATTGAGTTCTGAATTAGACCAACTCGAACAACTCGCTGTTGCCTCAGAAACTCTTTGTCTGCACTAAAACGGAAGGCCTACAGCACAAGTAGATCACAGTTTAAATCTGCCACCCAATGTAATTTAATTTCTATATGCTAGCACCTGACATTGAATTAGTAAGCTACATCTGGCAATCACATAATCAATTGCGAAAGAACCACCGCTAATAAAAAAATAGCAATATGGAGATAACCTGCACATCAAAATTGTGCGATGCCGCAAGAGTGGTTGTGGCTTCAGGCAGTGAGATAGTCTCAAGAGGTTGTGCACAATTCATACCCAACAACAATCGGCTTGCTTCCTGTTAACATGAAAAAATTGACAAAATCAACAAACCGAGCATAAATGCCATCTAGTATCCTTATGGCTCAGTGAAATTTCTCAATTGGGAGGTAAGCTCAGCAGTGTATAGCATGTACAATTCTGAAATCGGACTGTAGGTAAATTTCACATCCACTGATCTTGCTAACTACCAACCAGTCCTCTGATGCTCTGACTAGGGACACTTGTTAAACACACACACACACACAATTTCTATCGACAAATGGGTGGAGGAGGGCTGCAAACAAAGTTAGGACACGTACATAACCATCAGTATCATCAGTACGGCTACGGGAGCAATGTTTCCAGCCCACATCACAACTACTTAATTCACTAGTACATCACTCATGGAGAAAGTGACTGGTTGATGCATAACACAACCTTAGTCATGGGGCCAATAAGAGCACTAAAACTCGTTCACCAGAATTTCTGATCAACTTGCCCCAGCAGTTCGATCACCCTTTCCAGACTGTAATTTGGTTAGCCAACAGTGTTGACTCAACATGTGAAAGAATTTGTGCGCGCACACAGACGCAACTGAATTTGGATACAGGCATCCAACAACCAAGAAACGGGCAGGGACGACCGGACGACGACCCGGCCGGACAAATCTGGGCGCCCCCCGCCCGGTGATGGAGTGAGAGAGGGTAGTACCTGGAAGAGCTCGGGGGAGAGGTTGGCCTCCAGTAGCCTGTGCAGGGACTCGTAGCCGCCGATCGACCCCTCCGCCGCCGCCTTCCCCTCCCCCCTGCGCCGGCTTGCCATTGCTGCTCGCGGATGGCCACTCCCCCCAACAACTCCAACAACTCCGGATCGGACACCAACAGGAACCAGCAGCAGCTGCACGAGCACACCGTGCCGGATCTGAGCGTCGCACACCTGCAGGAACCAGCAGTAGCTGCACGAGCACGCGCGAACTCCGGGCCTGGCGAGGGAGGGGGTGGATTGGCCTGGCCGGGGTCCGGGGAGGTGGGCGGCGGAGGGTGGAGGCCGGGTGCGAGGGGCGAAGAGAGGGAGCGGGGCGGCGGCGTGGTGCCCGCCCTGGCCTGCTCCGTGCGCGGGCTGGGGAGGCGAGTAGAGAGGGAGCGGGTGGTGGAGGTCAAGGGCGGTGGCCGGATCTATCGCCGGCTAGAATTGGAGGCCGGGATCTAGTAGCGGGAGGCGGCCGGCAGGGGGAAGGGGAGGTCGTGGATGGGGAGGGAGGAGGGGGGCTGCGGGCCTGCGGTCGGGGAGGCATGGTGTGCGGGAGCAGGAGGAAATGAGTTAGGGTTTGTGGGATGCGGTTGCTTATATACTTTGCGAATGCGATCACAGTCGTCGAATCAGCGATGGATGGCTGGAAATAGTTGGGCCATTTGGGCCGACACAGGCTTTGTTGCATTCCTGCTCTACTTAGCATTTTTCTTTTTCTTTTTTCGTTTTATGCACCATTGTGAAGTATCACACACAAATAATAATATTATATGTATTATTATATTTTTTAAATACAATACACTACACATAAGTTGTTATTAAGAAGTTCCAGTAATTTACTCACTCATCTACCATTTTCTGCAGTTTAAATGAATTTCTGTAGGTTTATTGAAAATAATAAAAATTTGAACTACATGTATATCAAATAAAATTTGTAAAATTCCTAAAAAATATATTTAGAGTACATTTGCTCTAGTGTAGCTCATATCCTGAAAATAGATCAAAATTTCAAGTGTATACTAAGGATAATTTAAACTTGTACTAGTCACCTTGTTATAAAATAATGATAATAATATCTAAAACTTCTCCGAAAATTCTAAAAAATGACATGGAATCATTTTATGGATGTTTAAACTTTACATAAAATTTTCAAATGATTTCGATAATGGCGGAACCTACATTGTTTACAAATGGATACATCTCTCTTATAGTTTTCTAAAACTCAGAGTCGAACTTTGAGATTTGAATACCTCATGATTATTTTGGAATCGTATGCATCTAAATTTTGGACACAACCTTATGTTGACCATAACATTAGCAAATATGTAGTTACATTACCATTTTGCTCTTAAAAAAGTTGGTTTTCTATTTTTAAATACCTAATTAAGACACCTTTATGAAGTAACTTGAAAATTAATTACCTTATATACCCCCCAATACATTTTTCACATGTAGCAGACAACATTTAAGTTTCCTTCTAGGTGTTTCAAGATTTTTCGAATAGATTTGCTATTTTCCATCATTTAATTGAATTTCTGCGTGCTTACCGAAAGTAATTCGAAGTTGACCTATGTGTACCTCCAATAAGACTGAAAAATTTTCACAAAAATCATATTTAGTCTTCTATGTTCCATTCTAGGCCATATTTTGGAGATTGATGAGAAATGCAATTTGAGTTATAAGGAACATTCAAACTTGTATGTCAAAAGTACAACATAATAATCATAATAATATTTGAATTTGGTCAAAAATTCTAGAAATTGGCATAACAACATGCTTTTGGTCCACAATCTTGCCATAAAAAATTTAAGTGATTTCAAGGAAGTGACGACATACACTACTCACAAATGGATACATGGGTGACATAATTTCTAATAACTCAACACAAACTTTGAGATTTGAGTGGTGATTTACATTTTTAAAGTCGTATGCATCTCAAACTTGGCTAAAACCTTATATTTATCATAACATTAGAAAATATGAAGTTATGTTACCATTTATTATTGAAAAATATCTTTTATTTATTCTCTTTCGGTAGAAGAAAAGAAGTTGTATAAAAAAGATAAATGTAATAGCAATTAATATGAAAACGAACGATATTACGTGAAAGATCGTGATTTTACAAAAAATCAGAAAAAATATCTTTTATTTATTCTCTTTCGGTAGAAGAAAAGAAGTTGTATAAAAAAGATAAATGTAATAGCAATTAATATGAAAACGAACGATATTACGTGAAAGATCGTGATTTTGGAGTTACTATGACCGAGAAACACTAGTTTCAAATTTTAAGTATAGATTAAAAAGAAAAAACGATGGGGAAACGAGCTCAGCGTGCGCCACGTGGTCGCGGCGAAGCAACTCGACCAACCCAGTGCTGCCACGTGGTCCCGAAGCTCAAATGATATGTATATAATTTAAACTATCCTCAGTTCATCACAACTCATGAAGTGTCCCAGTGGTAGCAGATGCTCTGTTGATGCTTGAGGTCGTGGGTTCGAATCCCATTCCCGCAAGCTATTTTTTTCAACTTTCCTAGAGGCGATGCGGGAAAGGATATGGAAGTAAACTTCTGCAAAGAAACATAACTTCACTTGTAGCTCAGTGGTAACACATCCTCCTCCTTTTCCCACACATCGTGGGTTCGAGTCCCGGTCTGCCACAATTTTTTTTGTAGTGCGGATTATTTTTCGGAGGCCACGGGCTGCTGGGCTGGCGGCCTGGGCCAGCGTGGCTGGGCGCGGCCGGGGTGCATCCGGCCGGGGCTGTGGTGCAGCCGGCTGCGGCCGGCCGTGGCCAGCTGGGGCGTGGCCGCGGCTGGCCGAGGCGTGGCGGGCGCGGCCGGGGCTGTGGTGCAGCCGGCTGCGGCCGGCCGTGGCCAGCTGGGCGCAGCTGGGACTGTGGTGCAGCCGGCTGCGGCCGGCCGTGGCCAGCTGGGCGCAGCTGGGGCATGGCCGCAGCTAGCCGGGACGTGGCGGGCGCGGCCGCGACTGGCCGGGACGTGGCGGGCGTGGCCGCGGCTGGCCGGGGCGTGGCCGCGACCAACCACTGCCATTTTTTCTATTTTTTTATTTTTATTTTCAATTTTCTAATTTTTTCCATTCATAACATGACTATTTCTTATTTGTTGATGTTTTTAGATTGTTTTTCATTTTTCCCATTCATAACATAACTATTTGTTATTTATTGATCGCGATGAATCTGCTAAAACGTCGCAGTGTTGTGGGCTGGATTGCGACGAATTTAACAAATCGTCGCAGTGTTCTGGGCTTGAATATCCATCAGTGCACATCCGTGACAAAAAACAGGAATATGTCACAGTGTTCTGGGCTTGAATATCCATCAGTGCACATCCGTGACGAAAAACAGGAATACGTCGTAGTGTTCTGAGCTTGAATATCCATCAGTGCACATCCGTGACGAAAAATAGTAATACGTCGTAGATGCAGTGCTCTTTGTGATGTTTTCTGAAAACGTCACGGAGAATGCGTCACATATTAAATAGTTTCTTGTAGTGAGTGGGCCCCGGTTGTAAGTGATGTCCTTTCTTCTCCCCCGATCCTCCCTGGCTTGCCCCTTCCCCGGCCTACGCCATTGATTCTAGGTCCAACTCCATTCCGGTGGAGAAGCACCGACAGACGCGGGGATGTGCCTGGCTCTGGCCCCGCCAGGGTTTTTTCTTCCGGTTGCAAAAAAATTTCGGACCCCCTCGGAAAACACGGAATTCCGGGAATTTCAGAATTTTTTAATAGTTTTAATTATTAATTAATATTTATAAAATTATTTATTTATTTTAAAAATAATAAAAAATCAATTTCGCCCGGGAAAGTTTCTTCCGGACCCTAGCGATAAACACGGGATTCCCGGAATTCCGCGGAATTCCGGCCGGAATTGTGAACCCTGGGCCCCGCACAGCAACAAATCCCCTTCAGGGCTCGTTTGGGAACCCCGAATCCCTGAGTTTTCCACGGGACAAACCCTCCCGCGGCAGCTTCGGCCCCGGGCCAAATTTGTCATCGTTTGGGAGCCCACTTCCAGGGGTCTGCCCGACCCTATCCGCGGTGTTTCCCCGGGGCGACCGCACCCCACCTCTTGGGTCCGGACAGCTCTACCCCGTCCCTTCCCCTCGCCGCCTGCGAGTACGCGACCCCGCTCCTCCCACACGAGTACGCGACGTGCAGCTCCAGCTCCACCACGCCACCTCGTCGTCGTCCCCGCCGCTCCTCCGCCGTCGCCGATCCAGGAGCTGCCGCCGCCGTCCCCGGTCCAGGAACCGCCGCCGCCACCGTCTCTTCGCATCTGCTTCCATAGCTCGGTGGCTGCAACTTTCACACCGTCGTCACCTCCATCTCGACGGCCACTGTTTCCACCTCCGCCTCCACACTGCAGCTCGATATCTCTCGGTATGCTCGATTCTTCCTCCCCCCATCTCCCCTTTCCCTCCCATTCTCCCCTTTGATCTAGGGTTCTATTAAGCATAGATCTTGTGGAATTGATTATTTTCTCCCCAGTATTTTGTTACTAGGCATCTTGATCCATCGATTAGAACAAGATGCATATGAGTATCTGGCGTAGTCCCGGATGCTTAGTTGCTTGCTGCCAAATCTTGAGAAATTGATGATTTCTTCCTTGATTTCCTTCTTTCTTCCCCTGATTTTTAAGCTATTGTCAAAATTGTATAATCTTGCAGTATGTATGAACCATGCCATTGTCTGCTTCTTAAACTTGTTACTGGATTATTTTAGAATTATGTGGCTGCTCTACCTATTGGTTTTTAGTATGATGTCTGCAAGTGTCCACCTTTTAATTTGGATACTCATGTCAGTCATGGCATGTCCAATTGCTTAACTAACCAGATTGTTTGTTTGTCTTGCTTTAGGTTGTCTTGCTTAACTAACCATGCTCATGTCAGTCATGGCATGTCAAATACTAGTGCAAAAACAGGTCTATATATGCTGTATAAATTCACCCAATCTCAGAAATAATGTCTAGCTAGGCTTGCATTAGGAGCTTGTTTACTGAACAACAACTAACTTGAATGCACATGTACTAGTATAACATATGGAAATTGATTAATGGCCTTGATTACTTCGTAGCTTAATTCCTTAGAATCTAAGAACAATGCATGGAATAAATATTCTCAAATTAGAAGGCATGATAACTCAATCTGAAAAATGAATTCAGTTCTCACAGTAGTAGTTAGTTCTCTCTTAGTTTTACAGGTGGTTGCAACATGAAAGCATTATATATATTCATTTCATTTTTACATTATTTCTTTGTTTACAAATTCTAAATTTGCGAAAATGGAAAGATAGTTAAACATTGTTGATAGTTGATAGACAAAAAACAATGTCTAGTTATATACAATTCACTTTTAGGATCAGATTTACTATCTCCACCATAAGATTGATAATGGTATATAAGTATTTGCCTTTTATTTGTATGGCAGCTAATGTATATCCAGTTAATTGTCATATTCACTATATCAGAGAATTTAAAGATAATTAATTACAAATATGTAGATAAACAAAGTTAAGAGAAACCATATTTATTTTTGGAGGAAACAAAACTTTGAAGTACAGGTAATCATAAGCAACAGTTGACGGTGTATCTGAGTTTCAGAGAGTGCATCGTTAGAATCTTGAGCATTGTAACAGCAATGTTGGTACCTTTCTAATGTCTTAGTTATTCTGCACAGGAAGTTATGTCTATTTCCTATCAATTTTCACAGCAAAGTTAATGTCAGATATTTGATGATTATGTTTAGGAAAAAGTCTACATCACCCCCTCAACTATGAGGGGTAGACTATATAACCCCCAACCTATGAAACAGTCTATATCACCCCCTGAACTTTTCAAAACAGGTCAAATTACCCCCTAGAGCAATTTTGATAAATCATAGTAAATCACAGAAAATTCATAAAATGAAAAATCCAATTGTGTTAGACTCCAAATGAGTAGATCTACACAATGAACATATAATATGATATGGTTCACTGTGTAGATCTACTCATTTGAAGTCCAACACAATTGGATTTTCCATTTTATGAATTTTCTATGATTTACTATGATTTTTCAAAAATGTTTCAGGGGTGATATAGACTGTTTCATAGGTTGGGGGTTATGTAGTCCACACCTCATAGTTGAGGGGGTGATGTAGACCTTTTCCATTATGTTTATCAGGTATTGCACACTGATTGGCACTATTTCTATTGAAGATCCCATCTTGCTGCTGCCAATAAAAATGAATCATTGTTTCTGAATTGCTACTTCTCTTGTTTGGCAATATCTGTAAGGAGTACAACTTTGGTATGTATTCTTACTGTTATACAACTCTCCTTATCATTTGTACTAGATTTTATCTTTCCTACTGATGTCTTCTTTTCTACAGGTATGATCAGCATTTAGACTGAATCACCCAACTGTTTTTTTAAACAAATATGAGATTCTCCCTGCTTCGCAATCTTCTAGCCCTAAATTACTAGTTCTTTGTTTGTGACTGTGAATCTCCAATTTGTGCTTTTGCTATAATGGAAATGCTTGTGCATTGCCTTGTGCTATGTCAAGTTGATTAATTGATGTTGTTTACAGATCACACTATCTGAGTTTGTGCTTCAGCACTAGGCATGGCTTGCTATTAAGATAAGTTTACATATCAAAGTTTGTGATTCAGTGTGCCACACTTAGCATTCCTTATATATGGGTCACATGTGGAGCCTGTGAAATTAGAAAGTAAAAAAATTTCAGACAACTGCTTTCTCCCCTAATCACACAAACTGTTCCTTCATGAATGAATATTGCTTGCATGCTTGTGGTGGCACAGGATAGCAATGGATCACTAGGATGGATGGATGATGCAAACCATGCTTGTCCAACCATACCAGTCGTAAGGCTGATCTGCATAGCTGCATGTGTATTATTGGAGCCAAGTAATTGCTGATGCTCCGTTAGAAATAGAATCTCTTGCTCCTCTGATGTTAATTTCATCCTACTCACTTTGTATACATGTTGCATATGTCCCTTTCTGAATACAACCAACTTTCTGAATACCATTATTCGCTGACATGTTACTACTAACTTGTGCCTTGTTTGAGATACTGAATCATCTTTTTCTTATGCAATTTATTTTTTGAATGATGCTGGAATTATTTAGCTCCTGGCTGTGCAAAGTCTGTGCTTATGTTTAGCATGGTAGTGGTGGTGGCTGCCTGGCTGGTTTGTGGCATCATCAGCAATGAATTAATAAAATTGTACATTAAGTTTTCGCTTATGACTTTTCAGTGCTGACCATTGTTCATTGGGGTTTTTTCAGAGTCAATGAACAGTGAAGTGCTGAAGAACATGAATAGGAGAAAGAATGTTGGAGGGAAGGTCTTTGGCTTATTTTACTAGCTAATAAATCTCTTACGCAGTAATTAAGTAATTAGATTATGCAACCACAGTTGAGTTCTAAGCATTATAGCTAATTAAGTAGATGCTTAAAACATGCAAAGAGCATCTGTTTATTTAGTCCAGCTGGATGCAAATGTAATATGGTGCTCTAACTATGTGTATCATCTAAAGCCCACAGATACATGGTGAGTGACGTTGCTTGTTGATCTTGTAGACACGTTATGAATCTTATTTAATTATCAAGATGCTATTTTTCTGGATTTTTTCTATTTTTAGTATTTTTTGGGGTATTTTTAAATTAGGAGTTATTTTCTGCATGTATACAATTGGGCACGGGGGAGTCTCCCTGCAATCTGCCTCCCAAACAAGGAGTGTTGAAAAGGGGCGGGTCCCCCTGTCTGGACGGGGATGCGGGAATCTACCTCCCAAACAGCGACGGTTGAAAAGGGGCGGGTCCCCCCTGTCTGGACCGGGATGCGGGGGTCCGGGTATTATTCGGGGAGGGTTGCTCTGCTCGGGGTTGATCCGGCCGGTGCTGCCAAAGGAGCCCTCAATGATCAGGCTGGGCGGTGAGACAAGTGCGGCATCAGTGACGAGCAACCTCAAGCGGTGCAGGATAAGCTCGAGGGGCGAATTCATGACGGCAACCCCAGTTGAACATTTGGTGGGTTGCAGTGAGGGAGGAAAGAAAAGATTGGAATTGTCGCTTCGATTTGGAGGGGAGATGGCCGGTGGTACCTCAAATTGGAGCGAGTTGACATTGTTTCTTGGAATTTGCAGCTGCGGGCCAGCTGACTGGCTTCTGCTGCACCCAGAAGGGAGGCGCTGGCCAAGGACCTTGAGGACGACAGATTCTTGTGCAGTGGTGGCGCATGGGGCTGTCTGTGGAGGAGCCTCGGAAGGGGCGCAAAGCAGGTGGGACACTGGAGGCGAAGTGGACGCCTGCACCACCATGCGCGGAGCGGGATTCGCAGCAGCGGGCGACTGCCTGCACAGTCGAGGTGCCCGTCCCGTTCCAGCTAGCTAGTGTATGCTTGATCTTGCCTGGCACCGCTTGACCTTGCTCACTGCTGCACCGCCCGGCAGCAGGCTCGTCATCGGCGCCATGCCCAGCTTAGCAAGCCGCATGCATTCGTCTCTCCCCGAGCTTGATCTCGCAGGCCGGCTGATGCCTCAATGGACCCGGCCATCCTCTTTGCCCGTTGCGCACGAGAGAAAGACGAAGGGGAAAGAAAGAAGCAGAGTATTTACATGTGGGATCCACTTGTCAGTTTGTCCACGTGAGCAACATAGCCCACTTCAGAATGCCAGCGTGGCTAAACCACCCTGCAAAACCAGCATAGGAGGTCAAGTGCACGGTTTTGCAAAGTTGAGAGGGTTAAACATCTGGTTTTACAGTTGGGGGGGGGGGGGGGGTTGAAGTAGTCCAACTGCTATAGATTGGGGGGTCATGTAGACTTTTTCCAAACAAAATTTGTAATTTGGAGGGAAGGATCTGCTGCTGATGCAGCGAAGTGCGTTGGAGTACTCCCGTTGATGTCTCTTTGTTTGAAAAGGTCTTTGTTCCACTCTAGCAGTAACCTTGTCATTTCTGCGGTTGCAGTTCAGTACATTAATTAGAAGAAAAAAAATCAGCTTCAGGAAACATTTTGTAACTTACTATTAATTTGAATCACCCAATTGCAACTTTGATTTGGACAATTATTTTCTCTTAGGATATATTTATAAAAATCCAATGCTGCATAATATTATGATAATATTTTTTTCAAAAGATAAATCTATTTAAATGATTTGATCTGAGAAACATGGAAATCATTCAGATTTATTATATTTTGTTGAAGTTTATAAATATATTTAGGACACCCCCAGGGAAGGAGTAATGATTTAAGAAAACTTTTGTGACATCTATAAAATATAAAGATTTTAAGTTAAAAAAATGAACACTCACTTGAAATCTAAAAAGTGAACACATGGAAAACATACGAATAAAATTGGAAGTTTCATTTCAAAGCCACTACTATATCAAAATGGCATCGACATAACTACATAAGGGATTGATAGCAGCCTTTTAAGTCAAAGAAACAAATAAAGCTAACTTACAAAATAAATGACGAACAAATGGAAGACATCTTATGAATACAATGTATCTGTTTAAAATGCACAAAATATGAGTTGCAATGCCAAAAAGCTCCATTAGAATCATTGAGGGAGATGAGAAGACAAGAAAAGAAGAAGAGGAGGATGAAGAAGAGGTAGAAATGAACGAGAAAGAAGAAACGAGCCCCTCAAGATATGAAACCTGCCTCTCCGCCACTTAATATACATAAGGATTGAAATGTGTGGGTGGCTTGCCGAGAGTCACATAGAGTCAGAAGAAAAAAAATCAAGCAATTCTCAAAAAAAAAATATTCAAGCAGATTTTTTTTCAAATCATAAACAAATATCTTATGTTGAAATGAAAACATACAAATATCAGCAGACACTACGAGCCTGTTCGGCTTGTACGAAAAATAGTGTTCGACTGGTAGATTTCTAAGGGTGAAGTCGTTTTTAATCGAACTGTTTAAGTAGAACTTCAGGTCGGAGTCTAAATGTAATACAAATACAACAGAACTAAGAATACGAGCCACTGTCGCTGGTATGGACATGGACGCATTATGTGGTATATATACAGTATATATGTTATTAATAATATAATAAGAAACAAAAGTTGTTCACCTCTGTCATCGTGGAGAACAGCAGCATGCAAGGCGTTCTGTCCATCCGGGCCGGAGTAAGACAAACCACGGTCCTTGTCGTGCATCTCGCGCGCCATCTGATGGCGTCCCCACGTGCTCGCGAGGTACAGACAGCGGCGAGGTGCCGTCGGCCGCGACCACGCGAGCGAGCTCCCCGTCCGCGCCCACGAGCGCCGCCACCATCTCGTCGGCGCCGAAGCGGACGGCCCCGTGCAGTGCCGTCTCCCCGCGGGCTCTTTTACGGTGAACCCCACCACCAAGTGGTGGTATGCAGTATGTAGTTATTTTTGATAAGGGTAAATAGGTAATTTTTACAACATCGGACCAAGAAATAAATTTCGTTTATGCCACTAAGAAAAATTTGAAATGAAATTTTTTGAAAAAAGTTGTTTTTGAAATTTGAAATGAAAATTTTGTTTTTAAAATTTGGCCATACCACCAGAGTGAAATGAAAAAATTTGAAAAAAAAAATCGATTTTGAAATTTGAAATGAAAATTTTCGTTTTTGAAATTTGAAAACAATTTGAAATGAAATTTCAAAAACCGTTCTTGAAATTTGAAATGAAATTTTTGTTTTTGAAATTTTTGAAAAAAATTATTTTCGAAATTTGAAATAAAAATTTTCGTTTGAAATTTGAAAAAAAAATTGACCATATCACGAGAGGGAAATGAAAAAAAATTGAAATGAAGAAATCATATATTTCGTTTATGCCACCAAGAAAAAACTACCAACAATACCCCCATACCACCATACCACCTATGTATATCACCCCACACCACTAGTGCTAGTTGTGGTGTTATACAATTAATCCCAACCGTCGGATCCTTCCATACTGATCCTTTTTCAATAGTGGTATGAGGTGGTATGGTCCGCCGTAAAAAGCCCCCTCCCCGCGCGCGTTCCGCTTCCTTGCCACCAGGCGGAGGGCCGCCGAGTCGCCGCCGCCGCCGCCTCCCCGGGCGAGGCCGACGAGGCGGGACACCATCCTGGCGTTCCCGGCCCGGGCGGCGCAGTGCAGCGGCGTGTCGCCGCCGGCGTTGCGCGCCGCCAGGAGGCTCCTGGCCCTGCCGCAGATCACGCCCGCGCTCTCCAGGTAGTGCGCGCCGTCCTCGGCCGCCGCCACCACGTGGAGCGCGGAGTCCGTGTCCCCAGCTGCGCGGCGGCGTCGGCGTCGACGTCGGCGTTTGCTTCGCCGCCGCCGACGCTGGCGACGTCGATGACGACTTCAGGAGCCCGCGGCGGCGCCTCCGTTCCCTGCTCGTCACCCGTCAGGATCTCTTGCAGCCGCAGCTGCTCACGGTCACGGCCCTCGCCGGAGCTTGCGGCCATGAGCAGCCTGGGACTGGGACGCCTGATGAGCGACTCCATGACGACACTCTACTGAGAACGAGCTGTAGCTCGGTTGGTAGGCGTTGCAGATGGGCACACCGCCGGCCTGGGTTCGAATCCCATCGAACGCAGATTTATCTCAGCGGGGATTTATTCCCTGAAAAAAATCCTCTCGCCGGTGAAGTCGGGATCGAGGGTTTTCTAAGTCGGTAGGAGACTTTCTTCTCTTAATGAAAATCGTGGGAGCGGTCTTACCCCATCGGCTTAGTTTTATGACGACACTCTACTAGCCGTCACTGGTGTTCGCGCGCTTCGTGTCTTTGCCTCTTTGGACGACGACAGATGCAGCTAGTCACCAGCATGCTGGCAGCGTATATATTCGCGCGCGCCCACACACACACACGTACGAGTACATAGTTAGCGGCCACGTAAAGGCAGTAAGTCATTGCGTACGACGATAAGCTAAGGTATCCTTGCATTCGATGCTTCCTGTATGTATAAAGTTAAAAATACGGAGTAGTATTTTCGTATCTGCTTCCTGTGGCATTGAAAGACATACTCTCTCTGTCTCAAAATGATTGTCGTTGTTGATTTCCGTGCTATAAGTTCGACCGAATTTATATAAAATATGTGCAACATTTAAATCATTAAAAAAATAAATAAAAAACTAAATTTAAATATCTATCTAATAATATTAATTTTGTACCATAAATATCAATATATTTTTATATATATTCAGTCAAAGTTGTTTCTCGATAAGTCAAAACGGTGATCATTTTAGAGACGTGCTAATGGGTACAGGAAAGGTTTTCCGATCACGTGCTCATCACGTGGTGCTCGATCGATCCAATGTGGCAACGGATGTTACGGATACGGTCTTTATTCTTACGTGAATGGCAAGATATCATCTGGGCGTATAAACAACAAGATGCCGCCTGGGCGTATAGTATGCCGCGACAAGCCGCCGCGAAAAGCATTTGCATGAGATAGCCGCCGTGACAGTCGTATACGAATCGAAACAAACTTTCGAGATCACGCACGCCAAGCTCCCTAGCTTTACGGTCTGTGCGTGCCTTAATTTGGGCGGGGCATGCAGATGTAGTGCAGGACTGCAGGCCGGTGGCGCATACTTTTCCTCGAGAACAAGCCGAGTTGAACTTGTCGTGTAGGCCCGGCCTAATCCAAAAACGAAAATGCCAATTTGTCGTATTCGTACAGCTCGCAGTTAAGTTCCTTCCTCTAGAGCAAACTAGCTCGCCTTGGGCTCATTCGTATCGGAATTTTTTTTTCTCGAATACGCAGGAGAGCTGCGTATTATTATATTAAGAAGAGAAATTGTTACAATGCACACAAGGGTGTTTGTTCCTCATGCGGATTACTCGCAAAAGAGACGCCCTAACTTACGCGCTCCGGCTGCGATCCAGAGCTCTACTTCCGCTTTGATCCTATCTATCACAACCGAAACAGGCGTTGTTTCCCGCTCAAACACCCTAGCGTTGCGTTCTTTCCAAAGCTCCCAAGCTACCACCATGAAGAGTGACGCTGCTCCTTTCTTCTTCCTCGGCATCTGAAGGTTCACCAGGTGTTCCCGGAAGTCTCTGGTGGAGGTTACTTGCGTCCCGAAGCTACATGCACATCCCGCCCAAGTGAAGGTTCGCCAGTAGGCTTCCTTTGCCACCGGGCAGTTTGCGAGCAGATGATCCGCCGTCTCTGGCTGTTGGTCGCATAGCAGACAGAGCTCATGCGCCTCAAGACCTCGCCTGAGGCGACGGTCAGATGTCCAAATCCTACTCCGGCAGGCTAGCCACATGAATAGTTGTACCCGTAGGGGCGCCCAGGATTTCCAGATGAGCTCAGCGCCAGGGTAGGCGGGTTGATCCTGATGAAGTGCTAGATAGGCGGACTTCGCGCTGTAGTGGCCGTGTGGTGTCCACTTCCAGCGGATGATATCCTCCTGCTCTATTTGCAACTGAATCGCCTCCAGACGCTCCCACAGGTGCAAATACTCGATTATCGCCACGACAGAGAGGCCACCAGAGATGTCTCGTACCCACTGTCTGTCGGAGAGTGCCTGATGCACTGTGCGCACCTTCTTGAGCCTGTTACTGACCAGCGTCGTGAGCACCGGCGCGAGGTCAGCAATGGCCTCACCGTCAAGCCAGTTGTCGGTCCAGAATAGAGTCCCCAATCCGTTTCCAACTTGAACACTAATGGATGTGTCGAATAGCTGTTGCACGTCCGGCTCCACGCGAATTGGCAGCAACGCCCATGCTCTGTCCGGATCAGTGCATTGTAGCCAGAGCCATCGTGTCCTCAGAGCAATACTGGTCAATCTCAAGTCAATTATCCCCAGGCCGCCTTGCGTTGTCGGAGTGCAAACAGTGTTCCACGCCACCAAGCACTTCCCTCTCGCTGAAGAATCATGACCGGCCCAGAAGAAGCGGCGTCGTATGGCATCAATCTCCTCGATGGCCCAGACCGGCAGCTGCGAGGCTATGATCGTGTACGTCGGGATCGTGGATAGGACCGCTTTGGTGAGAATCAAGCGTCCACTCTTGGGCATGAGTGGTCCTTTCCAAGTAGGCAATTTTGCCGCGACTCGATCGACCAGCGGTCTGATGAAAGATCTCGGGATGGCTCCGGTCGAGAGAGGAATTCCCAGGTAGATGATCGGGAACGGGCTTACTTGGCATGGTAGCACAGCCTGGATTGCGTGCAACATCTCCTCAGCACCGAAAATTGGAGTTATGGAGCACATGGAGATGTTTGTCCTCAAACTGGTGGAATTTCCGAAGATGTCGAGTATCCGGGCGATGGCCTGCGCTTCCGGTATCGTCGGTGAAGCGAATAAGATCACGTCCTTCGCGTACATGCTGCAATGGTACTTGATTGCCGGGTGCCTGATCGGATGGAGTAGGCCCAGCTCACCGGCTCTGGAGAACAGGCGGTTCAGAACGTCCATGACGAGGATGAACAACAGCGGCGACAGGGGATCGCCCTGCCGCAATCCGCGATGATGCTGTACCGTGTCCCCCGGCTGACCATTGAGGAGAACCCTGGTGGTTGCCGAGGAGAGTAGCAGGGCGACCCAGTCACGCCACCGACTTCCAAAACCCCATGCCTGAAGAAGCTCCAGTAGGAACGGCCAAGCTATCGTGTCGAAAGCCTTTGAGATATCCAGCTTCAGGAGGATCTTGGGAATCCACCTCTTCTTGAGCAATGTTGCTGCGTAGTGCACGTACTTGAAGTTATCTTGGATGGATCGCCCTTTGACGAATGCACTTTGATTCCGCTGTATGATGGTGTCGAGGCACGGCGCCAGCCGGTTCACCATCATCTTGGCGATCATCTTGGGGATGTTGTGGATCAGGCTTATTGGCCTGTAGTCCTGGGGCGCAGCAGCATCCGGCTTCTTGGGGATCAAGGTTAGCAGCGCGCCGTTGAGACAGTAGAATTGTCGGCGATCCGCGTGGTAGAAAGCGGTTACCGTGCGCATGACGTCGCCTTTGATCAATGGCTAGGTGCTCTTGTAGAAGGCGCCGGTCATGTCGTCGGGTCCCGGCGATTTGTCAGCCAGCATCTCCCTAATGGTGTTCCACACCTCCTCCTTCGTGAATGGCAGGTCAAGCATTGACAAATCCTGTTGGGTGATGCCAAGCATCTCAAAATTCATCGTTGTGTCCCTGGTCATCTCCTGGCCGAGCAGCTGGGTGAAGTACTGCAGCAAGATCGCCGCCATGCCATCATGGGAGGTGACTCGAGTTCCATCAGCGTCCAGGTAGCTGATGTGGTTCCTCCTCTCTCGAAAGCTTGCATGTAGATGAAAGAATTTGGTATTTGCATCACCCTCCCGCAGGTATGTGATTCTGGACCTCTGCCGTGCTATTGTTCGCTCAAGCGATGTCAGTCCAAGACAGAGTCCCTTATACTGATGGCGCATGTCAAGCTCTTCGGGTGAAAGCCCTCTCCGGTCATGTGCTCTGTCCAGTTGCAGCACCACTTCCTTCGCCATCAGCAGTTGCTCTTTTATGTTCCCGATCTTCCTAGTCGCCCAGCTCTGCAACTCTTTGGCCGTGTTGCGAAGTAAGTAGTCCAACCGCCGGAAGGGGTCGGTCACGTTCGCCGGGCACTGCCAACCTCGACAAACCGCCTCTGTGTAGTCATCAAATTTCAGCCAGAATGATTCAAAGTGGAACCTCAGCCTTGTCTTGATCATGGCGGCGTTGGAGTGCATCAGGATCGGGCAATGGTCAGATATGTCAGAGGACAAAGCTTCAAGAAAACAGTAGGGGAACAGCTCCTCCCAATCCAATGTGGCAAGCAGTCGATCCAGCTTGACAAGCGTCGGGTTGACCCGCTCGTTGCTCCAGGTATACAAGCGGCCATGGAGGTGCAGATCACACAGCTCCAGATCATCGACGAGTCGCCGGAACAGCGCCATATTACGTCGGTTAACATGCGCATTGTTCTTGTCTTCAGCGCTTAGGATTAGATTAAAATCACCGACGAGAGCCCACGGGCCCGGACAGGCATCACGCGTGGCTTCAAGTTCCTCAAGGAACAACGCCTTATCACCGTCGGCCTGTGGGCCGTACACCGACGTGAGCCACCATTCCGTGCCACCGTCCAGGTGCACGATCTTTACCGTAATGGAGAAACAGCCGACGTGGGGATCAATCACAGCTACCAGAGAGTGTTGTGCAGCAATGAGGATTCCACCTCTTGTTTCAGACGCCGGCAAGTACGCAAAATCACTATATTGACTTCCTAACATTGACAACAACAGGTGCTGGGAGATCACCGCCAGTTTCGTCTCCTGCAAACAGAGAATAGTCGGCTTGATCTCATCCACTAGCACTCGAATAGCATCACGACGAGCTTTCATGTTCAGCCCGCGCACGTTCCAGGATAGAATGGTGTACTGATCCATGGCACAAATACAACCGAAGCGAGTGGCGGCGGCGCACGCGATCATGCCGCCAGCACGCCCATGGCAGGCGAGAGCCTGCCTAGAGAGGGGAAAAAATGGTTGACCGCCTCTCTACGCGCGCTCGGCAGCTTGTCGCCACCGAAGAACTCGTCGTAAGCCTGCCTGGCCTCTATCATCGGCGCCCCTTTGTTGTTCGCCATACCCAAGCGCTGCATGAGGAGCACCTCCGCATGGCGTGCCGGCGGGACATTTGCCAAGGCAAGATTCATCAGACGTTTGCTCCGCTTTGGCAGCACAGCCGCAGATGTTGGCGCCGCAACGGGGTTGTTGCCGGAAGTGCGCCGTGGTGGGGGTGGCTGGTCGATCAACGGGGTTTGTATCTTTTGTTGCACGGCTGCCACAAAGTCACGTAGTGTGGTTGATTCCTGGGGCACGTCCACCTGAGCAGTGAAGTCCGTCGCGGCGATTGGGTTCGCCACCGGTGTATATGGTTCTGGAGCTAGAGCTTCGTCAGGTGAGAGGTCTGGGTCCCTGTTTTCGCCAGCGAAGCCCGGCGGCAGAAAGGCCTGTTGTATGTTCGTTCCGCTAGCAAAAGGCCCATGTGGTATTGATCTTATTTTAGCCTTCTATATATTTTTCCGCTGTGATTTTTCCTTGCTTCCGTATTTCACCGTTCTTGGGAAGAATATGTCATAGTCCGAACTATTTTCATATGTTTTCACACTAAAAAACCGTATGTGAAAATGCCATTTCTACAGGCGGACCCTTATCTGAACTACTACTCCTTGAAATTGTTCCATTTCCACATCAACATGTGGTTCATTTTACTCCTCAATTTGTGGCGGAGGGAACAACCGTTTACAAAGATTTCAGTGACTATGTTTGTGCGCTTGCGATTGCGAATAGGAAAAATCCTCAACTATTACCGTAGTCTGACTTTAGTCCCTCATGTGCAAAACCAGGTGTTCTCAGTCCCTCAACTTTCAATACCGTTTGTTTTTGCCTTTTTGATCCCTTAGTAGTTTTGATACTGGTTTTGCACAGTGCTGAAGCCGGGAATTAGACTTGGGGGCAGGGGGGTGTGACTGCATCACACACACTATTGCTTACTACATGATGATCGAGATGATTTATATGAATGAGAAATGCAAGAAAGAAAGAGAAGTGGTAGCATAATGTCTAATTTAATTGAGCTTTACAAGATATAATTACTAAAGAAACTCATTAGAAGGCTAAAAAACCAGTTAGTAATGAAATGATCAGTGACTAATTCATCTTATCTGGATCATTAGGGGGGGCATGGCCCCTGCCAGCCCCCGAGCTCCACCACTAGTTTTGCATAAAGTGACGATGAATTCACATGTCAAGTGACTTTCTTCTCATCCTTTTCCTGGCTCCTTTCTACCGATGAGTGAGTCGCTCCCTAAGACTGCCACTGCTCAAGTCAGTCAATCGTCACTTGTGTAGCCTGCTTTTGCACCTATGGTCAGACTCGATCTTAAGCTAACAACGCAGTCGACCACACAACTCAGCTCAATCACCATGCAACCCAATAAGTTTGTCCCCCATCGCTCCATCTACTTCTCGGTTTGATGATTTTTTTATCGCTACAACTACATCTAACCGCACTCAAAAAACCACCAGGCATGTGAAGCCTACCACCCTTTGTTTCCTAAAATGTGGGGTCCATACCACGTCATGCAAAAACAACCTCAAAACAATTAAGGGACCAAAAGTAAATATATTTGGAAGTTGAGGTACTAACCTCGAACTACGACAATAGTTAAGGGATGTTGAACGGACTTTTCCTACTAAACCACCATCCAAACCCAACAAAGGGACCAAGAACGAACGGTATTGGAAGATGTGCCAACAATACCCAGTTCTACTCACGAGGGACTAAACTCGGATTACAGCAATAGTTGAGGGATGTTGAAAGGACTTTTCCCTTGCGAATATTTGTCAGGATATGTGGGTGGCTCCTATGTGGGTTTGTAATAGCTATCTAGTCTATTTGCGTAATTGGGCCTGAGGCCGTGAACATCTGGCCATGGGCCGAACCTTTAGGCTACCGTGTCAGCCTGTGGCACGTATAAGTGGGCAGTGTTTGCCCAAGGGAGACAACAAAGAACAGTGACCTAAACAACTTTCTCCTTCCCTCTCGTGCTCCTTCTTCCTCAGGCGAGCGCCGCCGCTGCGAGCTCTGCTGCCAACGCTCGCTGGCGTGCCGCCGCTTGCTGAGGGGTGCGACAATTGGTATCTAGAGCCTGGTCTATGGTCACTGTGACGGATCGGTGGCGGACTCGATCTGGCGACGGATGCCCTTATCTCCACCGCCGCCGCACCTCCACCACCACCACAGCAAGCCCAAAACACCACCACCACCACCAACCCCACCGTCCTATCGCGAGGGAAGCAGAAGCCCCCGACACTCACGGCGAGGATGACGCACGTCGAGAAGCAGATCGACGAACTCGCGATGAAGATTGAGAACCTCAGTACCAACGTCGACTCGGTCACCAACAGCGTCAGCAAGCTCGCGTCGAACGTCGGCAAGCTCACCGACACGGTCACCACCGTCCTCGACAAGGTGAACATCGTCGACAAGTGGAGCAAGGACGCAGACAAGTTCGCCATCGACTTGGATGCGGCGGTGACGAATCTCACATCGCACGTTCTGGCGTTAGAGCAGGCACCTAAACCTGCTCAACCAATTGCCCCGGTGCGCGAGGAAGAGGGGCGGGCCAGCAGCCACGGCGTTCCAACCAGTAACCAGGGTGTGCCTGTGGGGGATCCAACTCCTCACACCACCCTGGTCAAGGGTGAGCACAAACAACCCTACCCCCATGTGATTCATACAGATTACCATGATAGTGGCATTCATCCTAAGCAAGCTCTCAAAACTGATTATGTTGCTAGTGGTATGAGTCCAAATGCTGAGTATTATGATAGGGGCTATCAGGGCAAGAGTTCCAGTAGAGATTTCCGGATGCCCAGAATTGATTTTCCTAGGTTTGAGGGTGAGCATCCTAGAATTTGGAAAGAGAAGTGTGAGAAATACTTCATGATGTGTGCTGTTCCACAGGATCTCTGGGCTCCCTTTGCCACTATGCAATTTCATAGTCATGCAGCTTACTGGCTTCAAACTTTTGAAGCACAACATACAAATTATGGGTGGGTAGAGTTGTGTGTAGCAGTAGAAGAAAAGTTTGGTAAAGAGATGTATCATAATTATATGAGAGATCTGTTAGCTATTAGACAGACTGCTGATGTGCAAGAATATCATGCTAGATTTGTAGATGCTATGCACAAAGTCATGATGCACCATCAAGGGCATGATCAAGTGTTGTTTGTTCAAAAAGTCATTGATGGCTTAAAAAGTGATATTAGCCATGCTATCATGTTGCATAAACCTAGAACAGTTGATGCCGCTATGTCATTGGCAATTATGCAGGAAGAAGTTCTGGAAGCCTCATCTAAGAGGTATTCATCCAAGACATCCAGGGACTACTCAAGATTCTCAAACAAGCCATATGTTCCTGCTGATAAAGGAATCATGGGGACAGCTCCTGTGTCCACACCTCCAGCTGCTCCCAAAGCACAACAGCCTGAAAAACTCAAGGACAAGTTCACCAATCTGAAGGCAATGAGAAGAACAAGAGGGGAGTGTTTCAAATGTGGAGCTAAATGGGGCCCCAACCATAAGTGCCTTGAGAATGTTCCACTTCATGTCATGAATGAGTTATTTGAGGTGCTCCAGCTGTCTGAAGAAACCCAAGGTATTGGGGATGAAATCTCTTCTGATAGTGACACAGAGTTGTTATCTATATCCTTTGCTGCTGTTGCTGGCACTTCAGACAAGAAGACTATGAGGCTCCATGGCTTGTATGGGAAGAATGAGATGCTGATACTCATAGATTCGGGCAGTTCTGCTAGCTTCATCAGTGAGAAGTTGGTAGACAATTTAAACACCACTACCTCTGAAGTTCAGCCAGTTCAAGTATCTATAGCCAATGGGGAGAAAATGACAGCATCTAAGGAAGTACAGAATTTCAGTTGGTTATCCCAAGGGCATACATTTCAGACAACAGTTAAAGTTCTACCACTACAATGCTATGATGTTGTACTGGGTATGGATTGGTTGGAGAACCATAGCCCAATGTGGGTCCACTGGAAAAGAAAGATTATGAGGTTCACTCATGAAGGCAAAAGGATATCTCTATTTGGAGTTAAGCCAAAGACTAAATCTTGTCTTAAGATCTCAGGCAAGAAATTAAAAGGGCTCATCAGAAAGGGAGGCATTGCACAAATATTACAGTTGTCCCCAATTCTGGCACCAGCAACAAAAGAACCACTTCTGGTCAAGGAAGACACTGTTCCAGAGAGCATTCAAGCCTTAGTGCAAGCCTATGAAGCCATATTTCAAGCACCTAAGCAGCTTCCACCTGAAAGAACATTGGATCATCACATTCCCATGATACCAGGTGCTAGTCCAGTCAATGTTAATCCCTACAGATATAGTCCATCGCAGAAGGATGAAATTGAAAGTCAAGTCAAAGAAATGCTGAAGAATGGGACAATACAACCAAGTGTGAGCCCATTTGCATCACATGTCTTGCTAGTCAGAAAGAAAGATGGCTCATGGAGGTTCTGTGTTGACTATAGAAGGGTGAATGCACTGACTATCAAGAACAAGTATCCGATGCCAGTAGTGGATGAGTTATTAGATGAACTACATGGTGCCTGTTGGTTCACCAAGCTTGACCTGCGCTCAGGTTATCATCAAATACGAGTAGTGGAATCAGATATCCACAAAACAGCCTTCAAGACACATGACGGGCATTGGGAGTTTAAGGTTATGCCCTTTGGGCTAACCAATGCGCCTGCTACATTTCAGGCCATCATGAATCATATCTTTGCTCCTATGTTGAGGAAGTCAGTCTTGGTTTTCATGGATGACATCCTGATGTTCAGTAAATCCTTGGCAGATCATGAGAAACATTTGCAAGAGGTGCTGGACATACTGCAGCAGAACAACTTGTTTATCAAGAAGTCCAAATGTTCTTTTGCACAGCCTAAACTAGAATACCTTGGTCACATCATTGGTGCTGATGGGGTGGCAACAGACCCATCTAAAATACAAGTGGTACAACAGTGGGACCCTCCCAGCAATGCCAAACAACTCAGGAGTTTCTTAGGTCTGGCTGGCTACTATAGAAAGTTTATCAAGCAATATGGAGTCATTAGTAGACCTCTCACAGATTTGCTTAAGAAGAATGTGCAGTTTGTGTGGACAACAAACCATCAACAGTCATTTGAAGCCTTGAAAATGGCTCTGACAACAGCCCCTGTGCTGAAGCTCCCAAATTTTTCTAAGCAATTTGTCATTGAGACTGATGCATGTGACAAGGGAGTGGGTGCAGTATTGATGCAACAAGGACATCCAATTGCTTACCTCAGCAAAGGATTGGGGCCAAGGAATGCTGCACTTTCCACATATGAGAAGGAGTGTCTGGCAGTTCTCATGGCAGTGGATAAATGGAAGGCTTACTTACAGCAAGGGGAGTTTATCATATCCACTGACCATAAAAGCTTGTTGCATCTGGGTGATCAGAAATTGTCCACTGGGGTTCAACACAAGGCATTCCTTAAGTTGCTGGGGTTCCAGTACAAAATTGTGTATAAAAAGGGTCAAGAGAATGGGGCAGCAGACGCCTTGTCCAGAAATAACACACATGAAGAATGCTCTGCCATGTCAGAATGCAAGCCCAAGTGGCTAGAAGTAGTAGTGGAAGGATATGAGCAAGACCCTGTATCCAAACAGTTACTCACTGAGTTGAGCATCACTGGCTCCAACTCTAAGGGATATCAACTTCTGGATGGAGTCATCAGGTATAAAGGCAAAGTATGGCTAGACAATCATAAGGAGGCTCATCAGGCAGTGTTATTGGCCCTACATGATAGTGGCATAGGGGGTCATAGTGGAGTAAAAGCCACATATCACAAAATTAAGAATTTATTTGCTTGGCCAAATATGAAACAAGATGTGGAACAATACATTGTCAATTGCTCAGTTTGTAAGCAAGCAAAATCTGAACACTGTGGATGGCCTGGTAAACTCAATCCTCTGCCTATCCCTGATCAGGCATGAACAGTCATTTGCATGGATTTTGTAGAGGGTTTACCCAGATCTCAGAACCATGACACTATTTTGGTGGTTATTGACAAGTTCAGCAAGTATGGTCACTTTATCCCCATGACACACCCATATACAGCATTGACTGTGGCCCAACACTTCAGGAATTATATATATAAGCTCCATGTCATGCCTACTGTCATCATCTCTGACAGAGATAAGTATTTACCAGTGCACTGTGGAAAGAGCTATTCAGGTTGACAGAAACAACATTGAACATGAGCAGTGCCTACCACCCTCAAACAGATGGGCAAACAGAAAGACTCAACCAGTGCTTAGAAACATATCTTCGTTGCATGGTCCATGCCTGCCCCAGTAAGTGGTCCAAATGGCTCTCCCTAGCTGAATATTGGTACAACACCTCATACCATTCAGCTTTGGGGAAGACCCCCTTTGAGGTACTGTATGCTTATTCACCCAGACATTTTGGACTGGTGGCACCTGATGCTTGTGGAGGAGCTGATCTGGAGAAGTGGTTGCAAGAAAGATCAGAGATGACTCAGCTGATTCAGCATAATCTCCAAAGGGCACAACTGCGCATGAAACATCAGGCAAACAAGCATAGGAAGGAAAGGGAATTTGCAGTGGGAGATTGGGTCTATCTCAAGCTGCAACCATATGCTCAGATGTCTGTTGCACCAAGATCCAATCAGAAATTGTCTTACAAGTACTTTTGCCCCTATCTGATTACTGATCGGGTTGGACAGGTGGCCTACAAGTTGCAGTTGCCCCCTAACAGCAGAATTCATCCAGTTTTTCATGTGTCTCAACTTAAAGCAGCAATTCCTCCAACTGAAACTGTAAGTGCTGATGAATCTCTCCTCTGTATATCTGATGACCAACTGCCTGTCCCAGCCAAGATCCTCAAGACCAAGCTACTACAAGTTGGAGCTCGAGCAGCACCACATGTGTTGGTCAAGTGGGAAGGACTACCGGATTCATGGACTACATCGGAAGACAAGAACACCTTAACTATAAAGTATCCTCAACTTAACATGGGCGAGTAAGATGAAGCTGCACAACTCGAGGACGAGTTGTTTCTTTAGGGGTGGGGCATGTCAGGATATGTGGGTGGTTCCTATGTGGGCTTGTAATAGCTATCTAGTCTATTTGCGTAATTAGGCCTGAGGCCGTGAACATCTGGCCATGGGTCGAACATTTAGGCTACTATGTCAGCCTGTGGCACGGATAAGTGGGCAGCGTTTGCCCAAGAGAGACAACGAAGAACAGTGACCTAAACAACTTTCTCCTTCCCTCTCGTACTCCTTCCCGAGGCCCTGTTTAGTTCCAGATTTTTTCACCAACTACCTGTCACATCAATCTCCGGATACTAATTAGGAGTATTAAATGTGAATTAATGACAAAACTCATTCCACAACCCCTATCTTAATTTTCGAGACGAATCTAATGAGCCTAATTATGACATGATTAGACAACTTTGTGCTACAGTAACCAATCTCTAATGACGGATTAATTAGGCTTAATGGATTCATCTCGCGATTTCTAGTCCATTCGTGTAGTTAATTTTGTAAGTAGTCTACATTTAATACTCTTAATAGACCTTGGAAGGGAACCCAAAATTTTTTTCCAAAATCTTTTCACGAACTGAACAGGGCCTCAGGCGAGCGCCGCCGCTGCGAACTCTACTGCCAAGGCTCGCTGGCGTGCCGCCGCTTGCTGAGGGGCGCCACAATATTATTGTGGGCTTTATCTTTGTTCCCTCCGGCCCAAGGAAAGTTGCAAGCCTCGTGACGATTTGCCGATTGTTGCGGGCTGGCCTTGGCAGATCTCAGCTTCTGTTGCACCGCCGCCGGCGATCGATATTCTTGTTCGGCCTCGCGCCGCCAGATTTGCGGCCAGCAGTTCAGCGCGCCGGGGACTCAATTGGCGGGGAGCAACGCCTGCCTCGCCACCGCCCGGACCGTCGTCCTCTCCGGCCACGACTTCCGCCGCCGCTGCGGATTGGAGAAGGATCTCGGCGGCGCCTGCAATCATGCAAAGGTCCCAACCTGCCAACCCATTCGATTCGATCTGAAATATCTAGAATGCTTTTCACTATATATATTAGGACGGATTACACATCTTTCTCACCCTATCTGTTCCTAAAATTAAACGCACAATCCACAAAACTATAACCCCTGCATTTTTGCATTCGCCAAACAAGATAGCAGAGGAACCAATAATGCCACTCTAATACTCTACGATATACAATCTCGCGCTATGGTAAGTAGGAGACGCAGCAGTCTTCTCCTTCTACCGACCCTCAACCATGGTGATGGTCATGCTGTCGACGACGCTGCAGTCGGGCTTGCTCCACGACCTGTCTTCGGCAGCAGCTGTTCTTGCAGCGAAGCCTGGCTGCTTGGGAGTTGGCAACGAGGCAGTGTCAGTGCTGGCCAACATCATCAGCACCTGGGACATCAGGGGACGGTCGTCGGGGTTCTCTTGCACACATAGAAGCCCTACTTTGAGGCATTTAAGCACTTCGTCTGAATCGAAGGAGCCATTCAGATTTTCGTCGACTAAATCTAGGCTCTTCCCCTCATTCAGTAAGCTCCAGGCATGTGCTAGAAGGTTGAGGTGGCCGGAGTAGCTGTAGACACCTCGGTTCCTTGTACCAGTAATGATTTCCAGCACTATGACACCAAAGCTAAATACATCTGATTTCACTGAAAACACTCCATCCATTGCGTACTCTGGAGCCATATAACCACTGTAGAAAACCATGTAAATGTCATCATTATCAGGAGATGTAACTGCACGGTCAATACATTAGATGATTGATGTCTGTCAAAAGTCAAAACTCTTAGTTACTTACTATGTACCAACTACTCTGAGAGTATTGATTTCTGTATCGTCGTTGCCAAACATTCTAGCCATGCCGAAGTCTGAAATCTTAGGAGTCATCTCCTTATCCAGAAGAATATTGCTTGTCTTGAGGTCTCTGTGGATGATTCTATACCTCGAGTCCTGGTGAAGATACAGTAAACCTCGGGCAATTCCCTCAATTATACGATATCGTGTTTGCCAATCAAGTAGTTTGCCCTTAGTTTTGTCTGGTAACAAAGATAGGTTGTTATTTGTTTTTGACAGAGTTTGAATTTTGTTTCTCAGAAAGGATAGTACATACCAAACAGAAAGCAGTCCAAGCTTTTGTTTTCCATGTATTCATATATAAGTATCTTTTCTGGTCCAGAAACGCTGCACCCAACCAATCGAACAAGATTCCGATGCTGGAGTTTAGCTATCAATAAAACTTCATTCTTGAATTCCTCAAGACCCTGTGTTGATGTCCTTGAAAGTGTCTTAACAGCTATTTCCTGTCCATCCTCAAGCTTACCCTGTAGTTATGAATTTCAAGCAATTTTAATCAGACATAAAAGTCACAGTAAGACTACAGTTCTTTTATATAAAAACATAGAGCACATTTTAGTTTTTGGGACTACCAACGATGTATGTTTAACACATCATTACATAAAAGAACATTCTATTTGGAAATGCTTGAAAATCTTGTGCTTGCTGAAATGGTATATTACATTTAGAAATTTGGTCAGCAGTTGAGCCATCCTGGTGCCACTTTGAATTGTTATAAAATTTAAAATGCTAGTGCACTACACCAATCATTTATGTTGATATTGGTACCTTGTATACAGGCCCGAAACCGCCTTCACCAAGCTTGTTCTCAGTTGAGAAATCCTCTGTGGCTTTTGCTATTGTCTCGTAATCGTATACTGGCAGCTCCAGATCATCCCCATGATCCTTTCCTTCACTCCCCTGCTTACTAAGTGGATCAGCTCTCCATGTGCTTGAACCTATCACAATGCCGAAGTTAAATTTGCATCAACCTTAAAGTTGTCAGTTGTTTTTTTATACATTTTTACTTTAAAATATAGAGATCCCTTTAGAGGAGGTCACCAGTCTGTAGTGATTATATGTCACCTGGTTTTCTTGCTTTTGTTTTCTTTGCTTTCCAAATGAAAAAACCTGCGACTGCTAGAAGAATTGCCAGTGCAGTTATGCTGACAACAACTGCAATCACAATATTGACCTTCTTCTTTGACTTGCTTGTTGAAGCTGCACAAGAAATCGTAAAAGATTTGTTTGATCACAGATTTGCTTGCACCTAGCTTAGAAAACAGTGTACACAATAATATAACGCTGTATATGAACTGTGAGTGTTATTGTTTCTGATAGACATGTAAACATATTCATTAGGCTCTTGCATTTTGCAGAAATAAGTGCCCACCCATTGCTATGAAGCATTCGCAACCATGGATGAAGTAATTTTGTTGCATCAGTTTACTGTAAACTTTGCTTGTGGATAACTGGATATCATGGGATCAACTACATTGGAGGTAATTCTTCCCAATTACCAAGCTCTTAAATCTGTGGTCCAGGTTTAATTTGTTAAGACATGAAAAGAGCATTCAGCACAAAGGGTCCATGCCCACCCTGGACCATGTCAGGATGAGTAGGGGATGCCTCGATCTATGTTCATATGGAAAAGGGGTTGTTCATGATATTGCAGTGGAAAGAGAAGCCAAGTGTTATCATTGTTGGCACCCATTGGTCCAGTGATGTCCTTCGCAACCAAAATATCAGCACGATGATGTGCCGGCCCTGACTGATGGAATGGGTCCAGCTCCATGTGGTACACCAAGTGGCATGCCAATGAATTTTTACCAACTGTGAGAAGGATTGATCAACATGCATAACGACACTAATAGTGGAAACAGTCAAACAGATGCTGCAATGACCATGCAACAAGGGGGTGATCAGCAGTCAATGCTTGGTTTCCGTACACAGTACCAACAATTCAGCAGGAAGGAGGCAGATAAATTATACTTGTGTCCATCCTTTAAATCATATATGTTGGTGCTAGGAAGCAAAGGAGACTGCAGGACCATATTTTCACCCTAGAAACAGAAGTGCCCTACCACACATGACAGATCCTCATCTTAGTTTGCCCTTGAGATTTGAGTACTAAAAATTTAGATCTAAAGAAGCTGATATGGACCATGATTAGTTCTAAAGTAAACAACACCCTTTGTGATATCAACAACTAGTCTTGGTATGTTGATTAACGATTGCTGCATACTTTTGTGATAATTCCTCGGAGAGGAGCTTACTTGTGTGGCATGGTGTTCTTCCATTAGGTGCATATATGGTTTTAGTCCTAGTTAACTTTGTTGCAGCCTTGCAGCAAGCAAAGGAGATGTTTCAGGTTTGTCATTTAACTACTGCATCTTTATTTGGTCACATAAACATGCAAAAGTTGGCTAGTTTTTTTTGTCTATCTTGTAGCTGAATACAATGCACATCTAGTAAAACCAGAACCTCGGTCGCTATCTATAAGGATGTTTCATCTTTGCTGCGTTTCTTTTGTTGTTCTCTTTATCTGATTGATTGACCCATAAAGAGAATGTAGAGTTAAAACATTTCCGCATGAGTTCCTTATCACCTTATGTCTTGTAGCCTACCGCACACCAACCTCATGTGAAAAACCACATCCGCTTTCACAATCCAGGACCCCATATCCACATGCACGCGACCTGGACATTGTTGACTAGCTGGTCTGATGCATTTTATTGCTGTCGACCCGTTGTTCTCAATGCCCCATTACTGTTCGTCATGGTGCCTAAGAAAACCTAGCTACCAATTGGTCACCATCGCTGTTGCCAAATGTGTACTCGTGCACCACACCATCAGCAGGTTCGGTGTCGTTGGCGACTTGCAACACGGAAACATCATGCCGATATCTTCCAGGGCGCAAAGGAAGACCCGTGTGCAGCAAGGCTGGGACCTGGGAGGAAGACGAAGATGCTAGCAGCAGCAGCAGCTAGCAGCAGATCCTGTTCCAGCAGCTAGCAGCAGCACAGCTATAGATCATAAAGGTGAAGCTGAGATCCTGTTTAGTTTCGTCGAAGTCAATCTTACTGTGTTCTCATGTGCAGGGGTGTGGATTATGAACTGTGTGCCTGCCTGATCACGACGGGCACACTGAGATGAAAGTCTTCTCGAGAGGGCCAGGGTTGCTTTGGAATGGAATCTATCATCTCATCACTGCTAAGTGCCTAATAAGTCGTGACTGGCGATGCATCCATCCACATCCTAATCATGCTTGCGTTCGTTGGGCTGCACCATCAGGTGACATATCGGGAATGGGAAGTGCGAGACGTGCCTGGTAACATCTGAAAGGCACGGGACCTGGAGAGACCTGCCTGAACATCATTGCGCTGGCCGCTGGGAATTGGGATCTTACCTGATTCAGGTAGCGAAGTTCAACTTGGATCTAGCTTGCTGACTGGTCAGTGTACGTCGATTTGGATAGTAGATTGTGCTCATTGTACCCGTCTCTGTCATCTATGGACTCGCGATTTTGTATGGCAGGGACTGAATTTTGCTGGGTGGTGTAAAGGATTTTGGTCATTGCTAGAGTATGGCTACGATCCACGAATGCAGGTCACGACCGTCTTCTGGCAACTGGATGTCGATGGCAGGCAGAGGATATGCTTCCCAGTGACAGAAACACGAACTGAAGGAGAAAAGAAAGATTTAAGGGTCTGTCATCTACCGACACGTTGATGCTCCTTTCACTGTTTGATGGGGACGAACTACAGATTCTGGACTTCTGGTATTATTGGAGAAACTAAAGATTAACCCAGATCATGCTGCTAATGAGGCTAGTCTCCTCTTTTTAGGTGATATATAGCCTGAGTAATTCTGTGCACGCTGTAAAAAAGGGCCAGGGATGGACATCTGAATTGGCTGGTACGCTAATCAAGTAATCATCGTACGGAAAGACGGAATAAATAGGGCTTGTCTATAGCTCACCCACGCAATTCTGGGCCTCTCCTCACACAAATTTTTGCAACTTTTTACACTTCAGATCTATTATTTTTACTTCTACCCTCCCTCAAATTTATCCCTTTCCCATCTATCTCTCTTTCTCTCTCCTCCCTATCCTCTCCCACGCGGAACCACCCCCGACCCGTCGTCTTCCTTGCGCCGCCGCCCCCCTTCGCCTCCCCGCCGCCCAGCCCCTCCGCCGGCGCCGGCCGGCCCGCCTCCAGCCCCTGCCCGCCGCCCCTCCCACCACCGCCCCTGCCCGCCGCCGCTCCGGGCCTCGCCGTCACGCCCCCGCCCGACCCTGGCCCAACCGCCGGCCTCCACCGCCCGGCCGGCGGCGCCCTCGCCGCCCCGCCGGCCGCCACCTCCGCCGGGCCGGCCTGCCGCCGCCGGTCCTCCCTCTATGGTCCTCCCTCTATGGCCGGCAACCCCCGAACCCCTAACCCCGAACCCTAACCTCGCCGGAGTGTCGCCGGAGTTGGAGAAGAAGGTGGAGATGGGATGAAGAAAAATTCGTGTGAGGAGGAGCTCCAAATCACTCAGGTAAGATATAGCTTTACCTAATAAATAAGTTTTTTTGCCATGACGATTTAACGACAAAGAGGATTATTGTGCATGTGTCTACGTACGAAAGACACGAAGCGATGGAGCGATGGGTGTGTCAGTAACGTACCGAGGTCGGCGGCGGCGAGCCGGAAGTAGAGGTCCTGCCCGTAGCCCGGGTACACGCGGAGGTCGTCGAGCCCGCCGGTCCACATGACGCAGCCGCGGTGGCCCGGCCCGCCGGTGAGGTTGGCGCTGGCGTACGCCGTGCAGGAGCAGTTCCTGAGGCACCGCTGCTGGCACTGCTCCAGGCTGGACGCGTAGTCCACCACGGCCTCCGTCGTGTCGGGCACCTTGGCGTGCGGGAGCACCGCGAAGCCGTCGTCGTTGGTGCGGTTGCCGCAGCCCAGCGGCGTGGCGCGGACGCACCCGTCCCGCCCGTCCCGGAGCGCCCACGTCGCCGGCGACCGCGGCTCGAACCCCTGGAGGCACCGGCAGGGGGGCACGCTGCTGGTGTCGCACACCCCGTTGGGACCGCACGGCGACACGGCGTCGCACTGGTCCTTGGGCGCGTACCAGTAGAGGCTCCACGCGCCGGCGGCCTCCAGCCACGTCCACCGCTGCATCAGCCCGGTGCCGCCGCCCGTGCCGTTGAGCGCCAGCCGCGTCACGATGCTGGCGTCGCGGACCTGGAAGCTGTAGGTGGCCTCCAGGGGGGTGTTGACGAAGCGGAAGCTGAAGCCCAGGGGCTTGTAGGTGATGGTGTCGGGGACGCCCGTGAACTGGACGCCGTCCCAGGGGCCGGAGCGCCACACCTTGGTCGGCCCGTTCCAGACGAACACCTCCGGGTCCCCCGACGTTTCCATGGCCGCCACGACGGGTCCCGGGGACGGGTCGGAGGGGCTCGCCCACGCCGTCAGGGTCATGTTCTTCCCCGCCGCGAAGTCCACCCCGAGGCGCATCCCGGGGAGGAGCGTGTCGGTGGGGTGGTCGAACCCCTGCCACGCCACGCGCCCGCGCGCGTCCGACACCACCAGGTTGCCGTCGTCGCGGATCCGCGCCGTGCACGCGCCCCCCGCCGCCGCGCCGGGCGGCGACGACCACACCGCGGTGCCGTTGGCGTCCGCGACGGCGAGCGCGCAGGCGCCGGCGGACACGGAGAGCGTGGCGCCGGCGGCGTTGCGCGACGACGACGCCGCGCCGGGGACCGGGTCGGCGCGGTTGGCGACCCAGACGACGGTGCGGACGGGCAGCTTGGCGTACCAGACGCCGACGTAGGTGTTGTTGGAGCCCGGCGGGGAGAAGAAGCCGAGCGCGAAGGTGCCGGTGCCCGAGGAGACGAGGGTGTCGTTGCCCCGGAGCGGCTGGCCCGGCGAGATGGTGTCCCTGGCGCGGGAGGCCCCGGGGTGAAGCAGCAGCAGAAGAAGAAGAACCACGGCGAGGCGGAGGGGAAGCCGGTGGTTGGGCGCCATCGCGGGCGGCGAGGTGAGCTAGCGCAGCAGCAGCAGCAGTGAGCTCGCTGGTCGACGACAACAGCTTGACAGCATCTTATGATTTCTGTCGTGTCAGTGCCAGTGGGGAGATTGGGAGGACACTGCTGTTTTGTTTCCAGCGGAGTGGCCGGCATATCTGCTGCGCTCCGTCTGAGAGGTTTCCTATCATCTGGACAAATTCTTTGGGACTAGGCCCTAGGAAATCTAAGATGGGCTGCAGTTTTGATGGCATCCCTCTTTTTTTTTGAGAAGGGCCATACTTCTTTCTGTCAGGCCCAGTGTGCTCGAGTTTTGATGGGCTGCTCTGGGGTGGGCCCTCACAAACAAGCCCAATGACTATTTCTTTGGGAGAAATAAATAGGCCCAGTGCCTCTTCTGATAAGATAAGAGTATAGTTTTTTTAGAATCACTATATATAGCATAGTTTTTTTTTTTAGAAAAAGGGGCGCTTATCTCCCCCAGCCTCAGGAGGCTAGCGGCGCACGCCCGGGTTCGAACCCGGGTGGGTGAGCTCCCCTCCTGGAGTCCTCACCGGCCGAGCTAGGCTCCGTCTGCAATATATAGCATAGTTGGGCAATGTGAATCCTAAAAAAGAAGTCGGCATCATTTCCTCCTCTCTGTCGGTGGGTGACCACGAACGAACGAGCTAGAGAGATCTACCGGATTGTTGAGCGCTCCGACCTGTAGGCCGGCGGCCGAAAGAGGAGCAGAGCTCGTCGCGAATGATGGGTGGCGAGACAGCCTTGAGGTTGAAGCCACACAGTCACACAGAACGAGCGTCGCATCCATGCACTGCACGCATCCATCAGGCGGTGGCCGTGCCAATCCGTCGGCGGCACGGGCTCTTCCCTTCCCTCCGACGGCCATCATTGACGCCGCTGCTTTACAGCAAAGAAACGTCGCACCGGTGGCGATGGATGGATGGATATGGGTATACAAACGCCAGCTCCGGGGTGGAATGAATGAATGCTCCGCCTGCACGCCGGGACCCATCATCATCTCCTCCGATCATCGGCCCCGATCGTCAGATCTCCGGCGAGCTCGATTATCTGCTGCTGATCAAAGGGTGATGAGTGATGTATTCTTGTCCGGATCGGCAAGCATCACAGCATGCCGCTTCCTTCCAGAACCCCGTCGCCGTCAGGATTGTTGGTGGTGACAGCGAGAGATCATGGATGAGGAGGCAGGCATCTTGGCATGGTTGGGGGATGGAACAGGACCTCCTCCGTGATTCCTGCAGAGAGATTGTGAACCGGTCGATTACGAAAGTTACCGTGCTCCAAACGAAGCTCGAAAAATTCGTGCTTCTCTCCTGCTACATCCGTCAGATCAAACGCCGTTGGTTGGTCTCTGCACAGAGCTTTCAGGGTTAGCTAATGTACGCGGTAACATTAACTGCTGCTGCCGAAATTTCTTGTTTCTTTTCTCTCACTCACGAGGCAAATTTTCTGAATTCTGATGCAACCCTGACGTACAGAGATGGCCTGACGTGGCACCCGCCACGCTGGATCACGCACACTTGGCACCTGCGGGCCTCCGGGGTCACACACCAGATAGGAGCACCCCGGCCGCTCCTATAAATACACTGCTCTCCCGGTCTCTCCCTCCCCCTCGTCGTCTGCACGCTGCGTCCCTCGAATCCATTAAACAAAAACAAGGCCAGCGTCCTCGATCCTTCTTCCCCTGCCTCCACCCTCCAGTCTCCAGATCTCAGATCCGAAGAGCTCCAGCTCTTCTCCAATGGCGGTCAAGGTCTACGTCGTGTAAGTATCCGCCGCACCACCCGCCTATTTTTCCTTTACAAATTATTAGAAGCCGTCGATGACTTCAGATCAAATTAGACCGCGCCGTGCTGAACTCGGTTGTTGTGTTTTCGGAATAATTAAATCGAAGTAGTCCCGTAATCAGAAATCGCAGGCCATTCCTGTATGTGCCATTTCCTTTGATTTCCTTCAGAATTTGCTCTGCTACTTTCGGTGATGCGTTCAGAAGGTTTGATTTCAGTTTCGACCATTGCGGCTGTGTCCAGGATCAATGAACTTGAGGCAGTTAGGGGAGGGTTTAGTAGGCTACAGAATAATTTGGTTGGGTCTCAGTTTTTGGCTGTCAATGTCTCCATCACGGCCTCACGGGGGTCGGGGGGTGGGTTAGGCCGTGCCCCCCTCCGTCATGCCCTGACGGTGGGAACGTATCCTGCAGCAGTTTACTCACGGCCGTGGCCGGTTGGCTTTTCTGAAACCTTTTCCTTTTGTCATGGGAAATGCTGATAGATTGGGGGGAAAATATACTTTATGCGCATCCTGATGAAGTTATTGGTGATGCCACGAGTGTTCTTGCAATGATTTCTAGTTTTATACTGGTGGCTCACATCATCACTGATAGTGGGACTCACGGCGATTTGATTAGGTTTCTATTATCATGGAGGCCTGCTTTGACAGGCATTTGATTTAGTCATGTATGACAGCTATACCAACTCCCTGTTCCCCACCAGCTACCTAGTCTAATTGGTTATGACCAATTATAATGTAATTCCATCTTTTTTTTATTGGCTTATTAATGCTGAGAGCCAAAACATTTAGCAATGCATTTTCTTATTTTCTTATCATACAGTCGCACTGCATCAAGTTGGAGTACAACTCAACATTAAAAAGATGGAATCCACATGTTAATTGCCGTCAAGGTTAATCTATCATTGCGAGGACATGTGCAGTTTGTATCAGTCACTCGAGATGAAAATCCTAGCAAAATAAAACCTGGGCTAAAATTAGAAAGAATCATTAAATTCTCCATTGTCTCCATCTAAAGGGAGTTTCATGTGTGTTGTGAAGTTGTTTCCTGTAAAAAATCAAATTTCAATCTGCTCATCGAACTGACCTACAATTACACTTAAAGCGTGTCCTAAAACTGTTTTTTGTATTTTTTTTCACTTTCAGTAATCTAGCTTGTTCCAGTTTCTATTCCTTTCAATTAACAAAATCCATCAGTGCTTCTTACATATATCGAATGCCTATTAAACTTTTGATGCCGTTTTTTCTGTCTGTATATGCTAAACTTCTAGAACAGCTTAATGATACACTACTTTTCTTTCGTGGGCAATTATGAAATCCACGGATGCCCTTTTTTTTGTTGATGTGGATTTTCCACTACAACAGTACAATCCCACTCTGTCTTCTGATGGACCTGCATGTTTGCTACCTCTTGTTGCTTCCCACTTGCACATCAACGCATGGACCCATTACCTAATGCACATTTTTGCACTTATTTCTTATTTGCATCCCCAACCTAATCAATTGCATAACTAATATCCAATTATTATGACCTTGACGTTGATGTTCATTTTAGTCTTGCTGAATATTTGAACTTAGGCGCAATTCACCATGACCAGAAAAAAAATTGAGTGTGTTAGTTTTTGGGCATAGCACATACTTGATTGTGTTAGTTTTTGGCGGATCGATGGCCTGTTATTCGAAACACTGTCAGTCCACATCACATATCTTTATTTGAAGTCACATGCATATGACAGCTTGAAAAGGTAAACAACCACTCTAATATGGTTTAATATAAGTAAATAGTAATTCACCCATGTCTTAGATTTTTCTGCCTGAATGGGATTGTCCAACTACTGAAAAAGTGAGAGCATCTAGAAACCTTTTGAATAAAAGATGGGGAACACGTGTTACTTTCCAGTACATCTTTACAGCTAAATACCTAATTGACACTTGAAATATATTTTCAGTAATGTTATTGGGGAGGACTAATTTACATAAAATCAATATACCATTTGGCAGCTTGGGGCAAACATTGATGATGGATTTGTATCCATACCATACCATCCTTGCTGAAGTAATTGAATCATATATTGATGTGAACTCCTTTTTATATTTATGAAAAACATTCCAATTACAATTTGGCTTTATAATACTTTCGGTGTAAGCTTTACTATGTTCTTTACTTCCCAAAGAGTTCCCTCAGTGTAAATTGTGCATATACCGAAAGTAAGAGGGATCAATATTCGATCGTTCTGGTTATTGCAGAGCCGTTCTCATCCATCGTAAAAGCAGTAAAAAACTGTACCTGTTTTTTTCAATAGGTTTTACTCCACGTACGGGCATGTTGCCAAGCTAGCTGAGGAGATCAAGAAAGGCGCCGCCTCTGTCGAAGGTGTGGAGGTCAAGATATGGCAGGTCAGTCTCAACATCCACGATCCATATAGTATAGTACAGTAGTTGGCAACACTGCAATAATCTCTGGTGTTGTGTTGATGCCTGTCAGGAGCTAGAGCTTATGTGTTTCTAGTGGTCATTATATCCTGCATGGTTTGGCAATTGCCATTCTGCTTCTGACGACGAGCCATCTAAAACCCATGCCGACAGGCCCCTGAGACTCTGTCCGAGGAGGTGCTCGGCAAGATGGGCGCGCCCCCGAAGACGGACGCGCCGATCATCACGCCGCAGGAGCTCGCGGAGGCCGACGGGATCCTCTTCGGGTTCCCCACGCGCTTCGGCATGATGGCGGCCCAGATGAAGGCCTTCTTCGACGCCACCGGCGGCCTGTGGCGGGAGCAGAGCCTGGCCGGCAAGCCCGCCGGCATCTTCTTCAGCACCGGCACCCAGGGCGGCGGGCAGGAGACCACGGCGTGAGTCGTCTTGCTTGCTTGCACACCTACCTCGCGTCGAACGAGAACCGATCGATCGCGTCGCGGTCGCGGATCGCTAACGTTTATTTTCCCTTGGTCTCAGGCTGACGGCGGTGACGCAGCTGACGCACCACGGGATGGTGTTCGTGCCGGTGGGGTACACGTTCGGCGCCAAGATGTTCGGGATGGAGAGCGTGCAGGGCGGCAGCCCGTACGGCGCGGGCACGTTCGCCGGGGACGGGTCGCGGTGGCCGACGGAGGTGGAGCTGGAGCACGCCTTCCACCAGGGCAAGTACTTCGCCGGCATCGCCAAGAGGCTCAAGGGAGGCTCCGCCTGAGCGCCATGGCCACGCCGGTGCTCGCATGCACGCGTTCCTACACCTATACTACATATACACACTCTGTGGAGCATCCATATATAGCTGTTCTTGTGGATCTCGCCTCGCTGCTCTACGCTACGACGGCGTGTGGTTCGGTCGGTATTGTTGTGGTTTGGATTGAACTGCTTGTGAATTTGGTACGCACGGATTGTGAGTTTGTGCTTGATATATACCACCGTGCGTTTCAATTTTCGTTTTTCAGAGGATCACACTGTGCTCTACTATCATCCCCGCTTGCTTGGGCCGCGGAGCAAAAGTCATTTGTTTTGTGCTTTCGGCCCAAGTGTTCATCTAGCGGCGTGTGAGTGAGTTCGTCCTGCTTACTCAGGCCGGCCCAAGAAAAAAAGACCTAAAAATTGGATTTCTTTTCTATTTTCCGGTAGATACATATAATTATACATTATAACCCAGCAGTAGCCCAATAGCTGACCAACAACCATCGCACTAACTAACTATCTCTATAGATTTTATAGATGAAATTTCTCAACATTTATCCTTGCGGCTCGCACCTTCCTATCAACATTATTCTTTCTTTTTTCTAAAATGATTTGCTTATCTACCTTACTGAAGGCATATAGAAGCCTCATAAGAAATTACTCTAAGATCGTTTTTCAAAAAAAATCTCACAAAACCCCCTAGGACCCCCCCCCCCACACACATTTAAACCCTTAAGGGTTTTTGTAAGAATTACACAGTACAACGCAGACGCTCACAACACGCACGCACACTCACCCCTTTGAACACACGTATGCAAACCTTACTCCTATGAGCACCTCCGAAGGATTGAGCATCGGCGGATCTGGAGATTTCCGAAGTCACTATTGGCAGCTCGTTGTTGACGGGAACGTCGCTTACCACTTAATGCATAATGCCGAAAAATCTCGGAATAAATCCAGAAAAAGGAGCTCTTGTATGCATTACTTGTTTCTATTATGAGGTAGTATAGCTCGATGGGAGAACAATTTTCAACTCAATCGTGAGTTGATTCTATTATGTGTACTATCACTAGTTTTATACTCATGCATTGTTAAAAGCAACAAATTATTTCATATAAAATAGTTATTATAACTATTTTTTATTAGGGAGTAATAGATAATATAGCCCACTAATTGTTGAATGAGTACTCATTGACTCATTGTTACAATGAAAAATCAGGAGTGGGCTGCGGTGACAAAATGACGGAAAGCGCATGGAGTGGGTCCACATAGTGATCGATGCCTTTTGGTACACCTTACAGATTGTGTAGGTATCTTAAAATTTTATTTTTATGATTAAATGGAGTGTCATCAAAACTAATTTTTAAAGAAAAATAATCATGATATTTTTTTTGAAGTTTATTGAAAAATACATAACAGGTGGTTCTTACCAAAAAAATGGCATTGGCAATCGAAGCTTAAATGCTTAATCTAAAGTGACACGTAATTAACCAGAGGAGTAGCGTGGAGTACAAGGATATTTATGACGTGAAAGATTTCAACTTTTTTGAAAGGAAAGATTTCAAATTGCAAATATTTTCAATAAATTATCCAATTAAGAAACACATCAGTAGGGTGTGGGGGTGGTAGTAAAGGACTTTTCAATTTAGAGTTAGTATCTAGGTACTAGGTGCTTTTGAATAAATTATTCAATGTGCTACTTGTTTGATAATTTGTGATAACTTCTTTTAAGAAAGACTAACCGCTCACTAAGCTTGCAAACTTGACCTCTCATTTTTCTTCCAGGTTAGCACCATTCCACCATCCTCCACCCCCAACCTATCAATAATAGCGCTAGCATATCATTCTCTTGAACCTACTCCCAACAAATATAGCCATCTTAACCTTTGGAACTCATACAGGGCGTGTGTGCACAAGTGCACGTGGTCTTTCAGCATCTTCTCTTTATGGGTGGATTTCTTGTGTTCAATCAGACTAAACATCCTCATAAACAGATTACAGCTCAGTTTTTTCATTTCTTTTGCTTCAACGTTACACTACTAACACGTCTCTCCCTTAGAGCTTTAAAAATATTAGATATGGCCTTGATATGTGCTTTAAAAATGAGTTGCTTATCTGCCTTCCGGAATGCATATAGGAACCTCTCAAAAAAAATCACCCTAAGACCCCCTCCCCAAGAAAAAAAACCCCTCTGTTTGATGTAACCCCCTAAGGGCTAAGGGTATATGACACATCACATATGTTTGCAAACTTGTTACTTGTTTCTATTGTTAGGTAGTATGGCTCCATGATAGATAACAACTTCGACCACAATTCGCCAATCATGAATTGATTATATTCCCTGTACTCTCAGTGGTTTTATACTCATGCAATATATACAGGCAACAAATTATTTCATAAAAAAAGATTTGTTATAACTAAGTTTTAATAAAGACAATGGAGTAATAGGTAATATAGTCCACTAATAGTTTTTGAATGAGTACTGATTGTTAAAATCAAAGAATCAGAAGAGGAATGTGATGACAAATGATGATAACAAATAGAAGGCGCATGGAGTGTGTCCGCCTAGTGAACAGTGGTGAAGCTTGACCAGCTACTAGAGGTGTGTTGGGGGGGGGGGGCGTACATCCATGCTAATTTCTTTAAAATCAATGAACAGTTGCATATCTATTCGTGCAATGAACATTTCCATTGGTTAGGGGAACCATGACCCACCTTGGCCACAAAGAAGCTCCGCCAGTGCTAGTGATTGATGTCCTTTGGTACAACTTATAGACCGTGTATGTTGTCAAAAAAAACTTATAGACCGTGTATGTTGTCAAAAAAAAAAACTTATAGACCGTGTATGTATCTTAAATTTTATATTTATGATTAAATGGAGTGTGGTAAAAACTATTTTTTTGTAAAAACTAATCATGATATTTTTGAAAGTTCATTTTAAATAATGGCAATGACCTATATAGGTGGTTCTTGCAAATAAAATGGCATTGGCAATCGAAGCTAAATGCTTAATCTAAAGTGACACGTACTTAAGGGTAGAGGAGTAGCGTGGAGTACAAGGATTTTTATGATGTGAAAGATTTCAACTTTTTTGAAAGGAAAGGTTTCAAACTGTAAATACTTTTCAATAAATTATTCAATTGACAAACACATCAGTACGGTGTGGGGATGGTAGTAAAGGAATTTTCCAATTTATAGTTAGTATCTAGGTACTCAATATGCAACTTGTCTAATAATTCGTGATAACTTCTTTTTTTAAAAAGACCAACTGCTCACTTACTATGGTTGAAGCTAATCTCTCCCTTGTTTGCTTGCAAATGTTTTAGCTCCATTATTCCACCATCCTCCACCCCGCAACCTATCAATAATAGCGCTAGCAATCTAGCATATCATTCTCTTGAACCTGCCCCCAACAAATATATCCATCTTAACTTTTAATTTGGAACTCATGCAGGGCGTGTGTGCACAAGTGCGCGTGGTCTTTCAGCATCTCCTCTTGTGGGTGGATTTCTTGTGTTCAATCCAACTAAACATCCTCATAAACATGTTAATTGCAGCTCAGGTTTTTCATTTGCTTTTGCTTCAAAACGCCACTGACATGTCTCTACCTTAGAGCGCTATAAGCTTCTAGCATGTCTGTCGTCTCTACCGAAATGTTCCCCCAAAGTTAGGGTGCCAGAACTCCGGCGCCGTCTCGCTCGCCACCGCGTAAGCGTAAGTGCTCGCCACCGGGACAAGGCACAGCCCTCGGCTTCGCAGGTCCTCCTTCGCCTCGCCACCATCTTCGGTGTGATATAAAACCTTGTTAATTCACGGGGAAGGTGTGATTATTCTTACATGGTAAGAGGAAATGAAGAACAAAATTCTGAATAATATGGTGAGGGAAACAATTCTGACAGTATAATGACACTCAAAATGATGCTTAAGAAGTGGCACATGCATATTAATTACCTGTTGTTTCTGTAGCTGCTGCACCTGGACAGGGCGTCCACAACTCAGGTACGGAGAGCTCAGGGACTGCAGGGGTTGCTTGGTTCATTAGCTCTAACTACACAGTTTTGTGCATGTTGAAAACAAGTACTAGTATTAACCACGAATTTGTTCAGTCATTATTTGATCAATCAGTGTGAGCTATGAATTCCTGTATGTACTTACTGCCACTTGACCGTGTAGGAACCTGATGTATTCGATGGCCTCGTGAAGAACCGATGCAGTATCCGTCTGAATTCGCGGAACGCGATGGATCAAAATTTTTGATCAACTTGGAGTGAGATATTTGCTCGTGTGAAATTCAAAGGATGACGAACAAGCTATATATGAGAGAAACCGAAAGGAGGGGGAAAATTATAGAAAAAGGGTACCTTTCCAAAAGGCGAGACGAGTTGCTGGAGCGCAGTGATTCTGTCCCCGAGCTTCTCTTTCCTCACCTGCCCGCGGAGAAGAGAATCAAAATCAAAGCAATCATGATCCAATCGACGATCATCGTAGCCAACGAGGATACATATATCTATTATCTAGTCTGAATCGCAAGTTGAGCTGGAAATCGAAAGATGTCCGAAAAATTGAAGGTGGAAGATGATCTAATCTCTTTCGATCGATTGCGTCACAGGCCGGCCGCCAGGCCAGTGCGGTGCACACCTTGAAGGTCGGCATGGAAGACGGCGTCGCGATCCGGGGCTTCTTGGCCGCCGCCGCCGGCGAGTCGGGAACGCTTCTTGATCTTGTGGCCGAGGAGCAAGCGTCCTGAACATGTTCCTTATGGGGCTGCACCAGAAGCGGAGTCGTCAAAGAAACCCTAGCAAGAGCTCTCTAAAGCCAGTAGGCTGTAGGCGTGCAAGAGAAGCGGCGGCGCCGGCGCCGGCGGCCGGCCCCATGTCATATACCTTGAAAGCTTTGTTCTCTAAGGCCTGCAAGAGAAGAGGCTTCGTCGTCATCGGCGGCGGCTCTGACGCCACGTCGCTGAAATTCCGCGTCGACGAGCCAAAGAAGCCGGAGACGAATTGCTGCTGCGAGAACGGCTTATTCGTCGTCGTCATCGGCGCCGCCGGCACGTCGCCGTAGCCGGAGTACAGCTGGTTGTCCAAGTACATGGACGCGTTCCGCGACGCCGCTGCTGCTGGTTCCACGGGCGCCGCGCCGTCGACGGCGGCGGGCTGTTGATCGAGCAGGAAGTGGCGACCCGCGTCGTCGCCGTGGAGTTGGAGGAGCGCGTTGAAGCCAGCGGCGGTCGCCGCTCTTCCGCCGCCCCTGTCGTGAAAATCGCCATGAATCAACTCGTGCAAATTAACCGCCGTTACGCTGGCCAACATGGAAGGGACGCACAAACGCGGCAAGCTGATGAGATTCACTAGCTACTTACATGTAAGCTTGCGTCCAATCCACCTCGGCGAGGAAGGACGGCGGCGTGGCGGCAGCGTCGACGTGCACGCCTGCTGGCCGGAAATAATCCGTGGAGGTGGCACTCGTCGGCGCGTCCTGCTGGTCCGTGGCCGGGACCGTCGTCGTCGAGCAGGCCGACGCGCCATCGCCGGTGCGCGCGGAGCTCCACCACTCGTCTGCCATGGGGAGGCCGGGGAGATAGCTTGCTAGAAGGCACGCCAGCAGCGCTCCTTGCTGTACGCCGCAGCGGAATCTCGCCGCCGATGATGTATATATATGACAAATAGTGGTCGGGGGATTTTGCCGGGCTTGGCCGGAGTGGAAGTTAACGTGGCATGCACGGTGGACTCTGATGATCGATCAGCTTGTGGAGGAGACGACCACACAAGGGGTCTGTAACTCGTGAGTTCTGAAGCTTCTGACCTTTGGACTACCTCTATAGGTAGACACGCGTAGTTTATGGTCGTGAGGCCCTTACTTTTCTTGACTGGATTGGGACGGTATCGGGCTATCGATGTAGCTAGTCCTGTCTCTCAAGTGCGCGTGTGTACTGTACAGCCACGCACTCATGGTGTAGCCACCACAAGCAAAAGCACCGTGTCGATGAACAGTGCGGCCGGCGACATTTTGGGACCCTAGCTAAGTTGACGCTCCGGAACGGAACGAGGCCGGCACGAATGGCGACGACGGTGGCGGATGGCGCTGCTGGTGAAGAAGGAGAATGACATCACTGGCCGGAGCACAAGATCAAACGCGTTATCTGCACGCGTTATGAGCTTCAAGTCATCAAGTGTTTTAAACTATACCTCCTCCGTTTGAAATTACTTGTCATTGTTGATTTTTTTATCACAATATTTGATCATTCGTGTAATTCAAAATTAAAGTGCATACATTGTTTGTTTTGTTTGTAACTTACTTCATCATAAAAGGTATTTGAAGTATAACTAGACATTTCGTGTATTTGCACTAAATTTTCAAATAAGACGAATTGTCAAACATTGTGATCAAAAGTTAACAGTGATAAGTAATTTGAGACGGAAGGAGTATATTGTTTATTTTCATTATTGTTCAACCTTTGTGGCTTTCTCAGCCTGCTTGAATGTTGGTGGGTGTCAGTGGTATGGCTTCGGTTCTGCCGCAGTTGTTGGACGGAGTAAAATCCGTTTGAGATAAGTCGAGTTCGACGCGTATTAATGTTCCAATCCAACCGTGTAATGTGTTGGTTAGTTGAGATGAGTGTGCTGATATGGTGCGACATCATGTGTTGATGAACCAGTAGACTTCTATCTTTTTTAATGTAATCGGCAATTCTCTCGTCTGTTTGGTTTCAAAAAATTATTGCTCAATCCATGGCGGACCACTTGCACCAAATTAATCCAAACGCTTGAAGACTAACAAAACAGCATCAGCGTGATGATTTGCACCTAGCATTTGTAGGTTGTTTGTGAACATTATACCTTCTTCTCTTGTGGACCATCGATATATAGCGTATTGATCGATTTGCCTGCCTTCTGAGTGATTTATTACACTACTTGCGACAAAGCAAAGCTAGCTTGTTTCGACGCGCTGGCTGGTTTGCATCAAGTGTAAAGCAACGGTGATGATTAGCTATATATGGTCATGAATTGAAGCTTCAGATTCGGTAAACCTCATACGCGTCTTTCGTTTTCAAAAATAAAAAAGACGTGTCTTTCATTTAAAAAAAAAAAAACTGTAGATGTAAGCTGATTTCGAACTCATCGTTCATGTTGTGCTCGGTGTCCGGTTTTCACTTTTCAGACCAAGCCATCAGCTAAAGGGAAGGGGACTCCAGATTTTTTTTTTATGACGACGGGGACTCTAGTTTTCGTCGTGTACGTGACGTCAGCCTGTCGTGGCGCCGGGGACGGCGAGCGGGGGCCCAGAGGCTCGCACGCGTGCCTCCGCGTTCGCCGATAACCCGTTGGCCCGGCAGGCCGACGGCGACGGCGACGGCGACCGACGACCAATATGTTTCCGGTCGGAGTCAAAAGCCCCGAGAGCGACCGTCGCCGCCGCCTGCACCGTCCGTGATCTCCGTCCATGCATTTCCGACCTCAACTCTGCACTGCAGTGCACAGCACCGCGCTCCAAACCCCAGCTAATCCAGCAACTAGCTGTCTGCTGCCGATCCGATCTGACCCAGCCACTAGCAAAGCTGTTGACGTGGAATCCCTGCACGTATCGCCGCGCTTTGCCTGACAAAACATCATCGGAGAGGGATCGTCAACGAGGGCCGCGTGCAGGAGCATGTCAATTTCTTCCCTGCTTGACTGCTTATGTCATACGAACCAGAGAGAGACACATGCACAGATGACACAAGCAGTCGAGCAAGGAAAGAAATTGCACGCTCTCGACATGCGCGTCCGCCAGAATCCGCTACGGTTGGCGTCACGACGCGGCAGCCGGTGGTGCCGCGGACGGAGACTGGCCGTCGTCGTCGCCGGAGAAGACAAGACGAGAGGGGGTCGACGACGACCATGCCTCTCTAATCAACCAAATTAACTAGTACTTCGTGGCGCGCGGCGGCTATACAAGCGGACAGGGTTAGTTAGACGCTTGCAGGGCTAGAGCGCAACTGCTATGAGGAAATTAAGCCTGTCGATCAGCTCAGTGCTAGCTGCAGAATATAATCCCAACAACGAGTCAACGACAGCGCACCAGCAAGTAATAAAAGGTGTCCATGAATGATATGTGTATTCCCAAGTGAAGCCAATTGTGTCATGAGTTACTTAGTTGACTGACTCGTTTGTTGATGCATCATAGAGAGAATTTAAAGTTCTCCTTGGTCTTTGCATTACACAGTTAGACGCATATCAAACTCGGACGGAGGGAGTAGTAAGCATGACGACCAGTTCTTATGTAACAGCATTATTGAACACTTTCGGAATCCCTGTTCTTCCTGCCGCCGCCGTAAGCGTTGCCAACGAACCTTGTACCGTTCTGCGCATCGTATATCCCTGCAAACTGCTGTATTCTATTCCTAGTCCACCAGATCGTTGTGGAAGAAAAAAAAAACTTCTTGTTCTTCTCTTCTCTGATGTAATCCCTTATCTGCAGTTTCTTTCTATGCTTCTTCTTGACTCGATTTGTGAGCTCCATTTGGTTCAGGTGAACCATCCATCTCAAGGTCTTAATTTTTATTACACAGTACTTAATTGCAAAGGTATACAGAGAGAAAAAACATAATGTTAGGATATGATCTAATCTCCCTATAACAAAATTATACTGAGATAGTCCTTCACAAAGTCAAGACCTGCCAGGGGCCAAATTTTAACAAAAACTCCTGTCCCCTCAGAGATCGCCTTTAAAGATCCACGATCGTGACTGCCACTCCCAGTAAAGAGTCGTCGTCTTGACTGATTGCCGTCCAGTCCTTTCGGTCAAGCTCTGATTTTCCTGGAGATGCGATGCAAGTGATGAGTGGACTAGTTTGGCCGGTTAGTCAACACGTCCATGAAGTCAACTCGTGGAGTTGACTAGCGTTGTGCATGCTTCGCTTTAACATTACAGCTACATTAGCCGATAGCAAGAGTGGAACGAATGCAAGCAAGGACGACTAAAAAGGCATCTGACAAAAAAAAATCTAGAGATTCCACATATACAGCCAGTGGGTGATTTGTGGTCAAAATTCACTTGGATTGTCTGATTGTCTCTGTAAGCACAAATCAGGGTTTTTCTTCTTCCTTTTGGAACGAACACAAATCATAATTGGGACTGTTTGTTTGAGCTGCAATTTTTGAGTTTTTTCTGAAAAAGCTGTTAGAATATGTGGTTAACTTTCTGAACTAAAAAAAACTATGAAACTATCAAAACTGAGCTTTCCATATAAACTTAGGTTTTTCGGAATTTCAGTTTTGTGGAAACTACACGAGAAGATCACTGAGAAGCTGAAGAAGGTCAAACAAACAGCACTGAATTTTCGTCTTTTTAAAAAAAAAAAAAAAAGTCTGCCGTGCATGGTTGTTTAAAACCGTAGAAGTGAATGCTAGTCTTAACTGTTTAAAACCGTAAAAAAGTATGCATGCTTTTTCAGTTGAGAAGGAAAAAGCATGCATACTTTTTTACAAAAGTTTTTTTTACAACAACTTTATACAAAAGGTTGTACGCGGGAAGTATTGTGCAACGCAGGGCTACCAACGGAAACAGTTTACAGGTTGACGTTGACCAACCTTTTACGGCTCCAGCAATCAGCCAATCAGACATAACGACATTTTTTTTTTCAAAAAGAATAAATCGCACAGAACGGAATCACGGAAGAAGGCCCGGAAACTAGTTGGGCCTCTTTGCCCTTTGCCTCACACCCACACGCACGCACGAGCGGAGGGCCGGCCCGCCCATTCATTCCATTGGCCGCCAGCCGCCGCCTGGGACGCTCGGCCCAACTCCGAATTGTGCGCGCTGGCTCACGCGAAGTCGTCAAATTGCGAAGGCTTGACAACGAATCCGTGGACCATGCATGCGCAACGAGTCGATCCGTACGTGCATCGTGCACGTGTGACGTGTCTCTCTCCGCGGGCAGACGGACGCGGGGGGGGGGGGGGGGGGCATGGAGGTGCGCACTTTCGTACGTACGTTTTGTCACGAGAAGAAGGAAACGAAAGCAGCTGGAGCTCAGTACCCGGCTGGGGGCCGGCTCGAGGCTACGTACGTGCGTGGGGGTACTGTTTACATGTGGCGGGCCCACACGTCCCTGGAATGCATCCAGCTGAGAGCGAAGCAACTGATGAGCTCATACGTTCTTTGCAGGCAAAACCCAAAAAAAGTAAACGGCCGTAAATAATGCAAGACACGGTGCATACAATCTGCAGGAGTGCAGGGTATTGCGTCCGGATCGGAGCCAGCTGTGGCGCGCTGCGGAGATCACCGTGGACGCCGACCGCGCTGCTCGGCGTGTCGGCACGACGGGAAAAGACTGGGGGGGACACCGAACGCGATGCCAGACGCCGCGCCCGTCCGGGACATTCCCTTTTCGCGATCTGCCCCTGGCCGTCGTCAGCCGCTCGCCGGGGGCCTACCCGCGACATTGATTTGATACCCCCTGCACCTATCGGCTCGTCGTCGCTCCTAGTATATGGCTATATGCTAGCTGGTGAAGGTGCTACTGCGCGCCGTCGCCGTGGCGATGCCGGCCCTCCCGAAATAGCCAGCGGTGCGGCGGCGGGACAGCGCGGCGAGGAAATGGCCAGCGGCGCAGAGGAGGAGTAGAGGACTGCAGCGGCGTGAGGCGAGAGGTAGTAGCGCGCACGTTGAGAGGCCACGGACACAGATGCTCCGCGCGCACCGGCTCAGTGGCCGGCCGTGGGAAAGGCTACGCTACAGGCTACTCGATCCGCCTCATGATGGGTCGTCCCTGCTTGCTTGCTGGCTGGCTGCTACGCCTTCTAGCTGCTGGCTGGCTACCGACGAGACGACGGGACGGGTTGGACGATCAGGGAAGGCGCGCGCGGCCGGCCGCGGCACCCGCTGCCGTGCGACGTCGCCGTCTCGGGAGACAGCTAACTCGATCTACTAGCTCTCTGCCGACGGCTCTCGCGCCGGCCGGTCGCTATCCGCTAGCTCGGGCGTGCCGTGCACGCCGGCGCGCCAAAAGCGCAACATGCATGGCTGCGTTGTGCGTCAGTGAGCGGGACCAAAGCATCACTGGATACCTATGTGGTGGATGAAGCACAGGCTACACTGTCGTAGGGATCGAGATTAAGTACAGCTCGTGAGCTACACGTACGTACGACGACTCGACAGGTCCATCCGAGATTGGTTCTGCTTAACTCGGTGTTAAGTAGCCTTCCTATGTTCATGATGTTCTTTTTTGAGGTCCCTAAGGGAGTTCTTAAAAACCTGGATCATTTCAGATCTAGATTTTTCTGGCAAGGCTCTGCTAATAAGCACAAATACAGACTTGCTAGATGGGACATCTTGTGTCGCCCCAAAGATCAGGGTGGCCTTGAGATTTTAAATTTACAGCTCCAAAACAAATACCTGTTGGCTAAGTGGATAGTTAACCTTTTGAACACTGATGGGACCTGGCAATCTTTGCTAAGGAACAAGTATTTGAGAACCAAAACCCTGACGCAAGTATCATCAAAACCAAATGACTCTCACTTTTGGAGATGACTCATGCGTATTAAAGATGAGGTTCTCTCTAAAGGTTCTTTCGTTATTAAAGATGGAACCAACACGAGATTTTAGGATGATACGTGGATAGGTGATAAGCCGCTCAAGGATACCTACCTGTCCTTATACCATATAGCGCGGGATAGGCATGTTACGGTCTCTAAGGTTATGTCCTCTAGACCCCTTAATATTTCATTCAGACGGTCGCTGGTGGATAATAACCTAAGCCAATGGCTTTACCTAGTAGCTCGGGTCTCTAATGTTGTACTGGTGGATGGTAAAGATTAGTTTAAATGGCTGCTGACAAAAAGTGGTTTTTTCACTGTGCGGTACATGTATCTAGATGGCATAGATACTCATCCACCTTTTCAGCATAGGAAGATCTGGAAGTGGAAAGTACCTCTAAAGATCAAGATTTTTCTTTGGTTTCTTCAGAAGGGAGTCGTTTTGACGAAAGATAACCTGGCGAAGAAAAACTGGAAAGGGAGCCAGCAATGTGTCTGCTGCAGTATGAATGAAACCATACAGCACCTGTTCTTAGATTGCCCTTCCGCAAAAATGATTTGGAGGTTTATTTTCTATGCTACTAATTTGACCCAGCCTAGATCTATTAGCCATATGTTTGGTACGTGGCTTAGTAATCAACATAAGGATTTTAAGCCTCTGATTTGGGTTGGTGTCGCTGCCATTTGCTGGGCTATTTGGAAATGCCGGAATGATATAGTTTTCAAAAAAACGAAGTTTAACTCGATTTTGCAGGTTATCTTCAGGGGAGCTTACTGGTTACGCTTCTGGGCCCAGTTGCAGCGTAAGGAGCAGGCTAAGGATACCCTCATCGCTATGAGCAGGAAATTAGAAGTCGTTGCTCTACAGATTGCCAATGGAGGATGGAACAATTTTTATCGTTTACCTTAGTCGGGGGCATGTTGCCCGTCGCTGCTTGTTTTTTACCACTTTCGTGGACTGTTCTTTTCAACTCTGTAATACTTGATTGTGTATATCTTCGGATGTAGAGGCCGGATTTAATTATCCATTATCTAAAAAAAATGTGTACATGCACACAGCAGCACGTCTCGATCCGTCTTTGCTCGCTCTTTGCATTGGCAGGGGCCACAGATCGATGCTGACTGGTGATATCGAGCGAGAAAGGAAGAAACGAAAGAAAGCGGCGACGGCGATGCACGCATGTTCCGTCGCCGCACGCATGTTTTTATTTATATTTAATTAGAACTTTTTTTTGTTCTTTTGTCGGGACAGTACGTGCAGCGGCACTAATTAATTAATCAGAGCTCAGCATCAAAACCATCACATTATTATACTCCCTCCGTCCATAAATATATGGTGTTTAGTATTCATTTTTAAACTAATTTACTTATCCTAAACGTCATATTTAAGAACGGAGGTAGTACTAGTATTACTTAAGAAAGACAATATCGTTAGGAAAAAAGCCCAGCCGGCCGGATTTTCTCCCCGGAAAGATTGCAATCATACTGTCGATCTATCGTCCCAGCAGAAAGCATTAAGGGCGTGCTTTATTACCTAAAGCGACATTTAATTTGACCAGGCAAGAACAACTAACACTAGCGGTCCAAAAGCTAGCCACAGTGTACGACCAGGATTTGAAGAAATTAAGCTACTCTCCATTTGCATTGCCACTGATATGACGATGCTAGCAAGCAAGAACACTAATCACTCACTAGCTAAGCCTAGATTGCATTCTTAGGTACTTAGATCTAATCATCACTGAGGACCTATATGCTTCTTGTTGTTGGCAATAATGTTAATCAGTTCATGGCGGCCATAGCTAATAGGCTGCTTATATACTGTGAACAAGCTAGAATGCATATATACATGCAATTATTTGCCATCTTTGGCTGGAATCATCAGTAACAACACTCTATAGGTTGCATCGAGTAGTAGTTGCTTTCACCTAAAAGACGACGACAGAGCATCCGTGTGGTTTATGGCGAGCAGATAAGCTCTTACAATAATTGCCCAAGTTGCTCTACATGTAGGGAGAAGTGGAGTACATTGATTTGAACCGAGCGGCCGTTGTTATTACGTGCTCTACCTTGCTTGTTAATTAGTCGTTGGTTTAGGGCGGGCGAGAGAGATACGGCCGTCTCCGTGTGCTCCTCTTTAGAGAGGTGACAGCATGCATGATGATGCATCTGCGAATCACAATCAAGCATCCTTCTCGACAGCAACTGGTTCAAGTGTGCACCTCTAGTCACAAATACACTAATTGTATAGTACTAACCAAACTTTCGAAACATCTTCTATCAACATCTTCTGTCTCTTTCTTCAAAAAGGATCGATGGGAGGAGAGATGTACCAATTTTATTAAAGAAGATGGGAAAAACAAAAGAAAAATAAATTACAGTTACGTCCAAAAATCTCCGTGCCAACCTGAGAGGAGGCAAGGTGACGAATGTGCTTGTCTTTCTATTCCTGCTGTAAAACCACTTGATCGAATTTTGGAGGCCTCAGAGTTATAGGAGTTCAGTGAGAGCATGTCACACCTAAGTTTAAAGGCAAACTCAAATGCTAAATTATATGTGCGCCAGGATCAAGTTTCACACATATAACGACATAGTGCATACCAAAAGACAGTGTCTCAACGTAAAAGAGAGTATTAAACTTATTACAGACCGATAGTCTCATAACTTAAACAAAATAGAGTATCTAGCAGAGGAACTGACGCCTCCACAGGCAGCTGACTGGAGACACGATCGCCTAGAACTCACCAAAGTCTCCGGAAAAGTCTTCAAACCTCTCCCAGTCTGAGCAGCAATCCGAGTAGTGTAGTTGCAATAATGAAAACAAGCGTGAGCACATGCCGTACTCAGCAAGCGGAAAAGATATATAACATGCAAGGCTTTTTGTGGATGGCTGATGGTTAAGCAAGTAAGCATTTTAGTTGGTCAAGTTTTATTAGCAACATAATTACTATGAAGTGTAAGTTCATACCAACTCTTAAATATCATAGAAATATAAACATAAACAAAGATAGAATGCATCAAATTATTATCGTATTCCATAATTTACTCATGCGAGGGTCCAGGCCGTTCTTGACTGTGAGCACGGCTAACTAGTTAGTTTTACACTCTGCAGAGGTTGTACACTTTCACCACAAGTCGCATAAAAGTTCAAAGAACTTTAAACCCAACCACGCGATGCTGATCAGGCATCATACCACACTACCGAGGTGTGATTATATAGGGATGCTACGAGGCCTTTACAAAACTTCCACAGGAAGTTGCAACCCACAAGGTTACCGGATCAGTTAGCAAGGTATAAAGTCTCCTAGCGGGTACCGTGTCTTAGCAAAGCCCAACTCCCCGCTAGATGTGACGCCCTAGGATTTCAATTAGGGTTATTTGACGCTGATGACCGGTCAACCAAGTCAAACAGTTGACTTTGGTCAAACCTTGGTCAACCTGGGTCATCACCTCGAAAACCGAGCCAACCAACCCTATGGTCAACACTTGGTCAAGATTTGGTCAACCTTGGTCAAAATCCCTTTAAAACCTTAGTTAAACCCTTTGACCCTAGACCCCTTCTAGAACTTTTGCCGCGTTCTCCAAATTTCATTTAAACACTTTAAAATCGGCCAAAATAAAAGTTGTTCATCTTTTCGAGGGACACAACTTTGCTTTTGGGCGGCATTACTAATTTTGAGTAGATGATGGTGAAAAACTTAGTCAAAGTCTGCAAGCACTATTCACAAGCGTCGAGAAAAGCTCAGTATTGCATGTCCATTTGTGCAAGATCCTTTGATCAAAACACCTATCGGCCTTTGAGAAGAAAGTTGTAGAGGGGTCACTGATCTACAACTTTGCTTATTACCACTTGGTGCACTTTAGTTAGGATTTTTGGAGATATTAGTGGTCAAACAGGGCTACTCGCTTTTGTCCCTGGCAACCGGCGCTCTGGAGCGCGTGTCGCACGACACCACCGCGATGTCGCCCGCGCGCCCAGGCGCGACCACCGAGGACCCGCCGGTCCGAACGCCGAGGCACCATCCACGCACGCGCGCTAGGTCCCACTCTTCAAACCGGATTTGCGCTCCCATAGATGGCCGCCACGTGCAGTGCGCCCATTCAACCGCCGCGCCGCCCACCCGCGCTGTCCACCGAACCGCGTCGCTGCCGTACGAGCTCTCCATGTCGCGTGCCCGTTCCTCTCCACCGCCTCGCTCCATTGGCCAGAGCCGCGGTCGTCAAGTTGTCGTCGTGCCACTATTTATAAGGCCAGGCATGCCCATGCACGCACACGCCTCCGCTCCTTGCTCTGCTTTCCGCCGCTGCTGCCATTGGAGCTCAACGGCGAGCCTGCTCCTACCTCCGCTTGCACCCCCTGAAGCTCCCCGGACCTTCGCCCGAACCAGCCGAGCCGCCGCCGCGCCGGAACCCAAGTTCCAGCGGCCGCCGCCGAGCAGCCTGTTGAGCCTTGGAATCGATCCCCTAGAGGTCCAGGACCACGTCCCCGCCGCATCCCGGCCAAGTCTGACCTCCCTCTCGCCGGATTCCGGCCACCTTCGCCGGCCGGTGTGCCAAGGGCATTTTTGTGAGGTTGTGTTTCTGTCTAGGGGCCTATCCGTGAACTAGGGGCATTTCTGTAACAATCTTCTTCTTAGTTTCTTTACATCTCATTCCTGCACCTTCTAAAATCCATAGGAAATCACAGAAAAGTCCTAAAAATGTAAAACCAGTTTTGCTGGTTTCCTTGCGAGTAGGTCATCATCTTTCAGAAAGGCTGTATGTACTTTTGATGTTTAGTTTTTGAATGAAAATTCAAAACCAGTTTGTGTGTGTTTGTTCATAACTTGAGTTCTACTCATGAGCTAGCCTTGATCTTTGGATATCTTGGTAGTCAGCAATCGAATAGACTATACCTAAGTTTTTGCACAAAGTTACTAAGTAGATTTCTGAATATGATTTACTTTGCATTTATGTTAAATCTGTGTATATATTTAGTATAGCTCCATAGGTATGCTTTCTATGGCTAATCTTGTGTCTATCCTCTTGCTATGCCTAGATGTACTCCTGGTAAATTTATCATATATTTATGAAGTGTGTAAATATCTGTTTCTAAATGATGATTGTTTATGAAGTAAAATCCATATCTCAGTTTCTGTTGCTCAAATGATGTTTATCTTTGGTCCAGTGGATTTTCATGCCATTTTTGTGCTATGGTAGAAAGTTGGGCTACTTTTCAGTTATATATGAGCCTGTATGATTTCTTTAGGTTTTACTAGGCTGAAAATGGTTATTTTTGTGTAGCATTAATGATATAGATTCTGGAGCTAATTTTTGGTGGGTAGCCTAGTTTTAGTCTATAGTAGCTCGGTGTAAATTTTGAGAGCCAGTGCATGAGTAGTTTTCTCGGTATTAAATATTCTTTCTTTTGTTAGGAATAAATTGTCGCATTTTTCATGATCAGTATATAGCTCTGCTTGCCATGAAATTTTAACAGTGGCTCTGTTGTAGCACTATGTGCTTGTACAAAAAGTTTCATTGTGTTTTACTGCATAGTTTTACCAAAATGATTTTTTTTGGAATGAAACAAGTAGATAAAAAGATAAATAAAGAAACCATCTCTTTAAGGAGCTATGTGTGCCTTATCTTTAATAAATGCTATTGTTGGACTTCTGAAATGTAACTTGAATGTTGTGTGATAATTTTAATTTGTTTGCGTAAATGTGCACACAATCACCATCGAAATAATTAATTAATAAATGTTGCTTGAACAATGTTTATGGAAGAGTATGCTGAATATATTCTATCTAGATGAATGTGGTTAACTTGACACCCTATGTTCATATGATACCTTGTAATTAAATAACCCTCTTCACCAAGTAACTCTTGCATATGCATTGTACGTGTAGAACCTTCCACCGTTAGCTGCGAGTTCGTCCCGGTTCAAGGTGACGGACCGTTCGAGGGAAGGAGTCAGTTACGTGGACGTGCAACAAGACCCGAACCAAGTTCGGAAGTTTTCCTACTAACTTGCTAGTGAAGGCAAGCCCCGGTTTAACATTCACCTATGTGTTTCCTTCTTTTTAAATTTTTGAATTTTATGCTTGATATTCTATGTGCATTTACGTTCAGGAGTTGAATGGAAACCTTAGATGCATTATTCATAAGTACCTATGATCTTTTACTAGTATGCTAGGTCGATAGTGGCTATGCACTAAGGACCCGGTACCAGTCGAGTGATGTACTTCGCTCGCAATAATAGGTTCTTGTGTTGGAATCATAAGATTGTTAAATTGAATTGCTCACGTGGTAAGAGCATGGGATTCTGGGCTCTGGTCCAATAGTTAAGAGATTAAGTGTTTGAAAGTACTAAACATTTGTCGGATATGGGTACGGTAAACCTAGTACCTGAATGATGCGGTGCAGGAACTTTAGGCTACTAATCTTGGGTTGCGGCCCCAGTCTAGCTACCTGTGGTGCATGTGTGACGCTGGATGCTAGTGTGAGGCATGCTAGCTAGCCTTGTACCTAGGACTGTGGCATTTGATCCTAATCCGAGGAATAACGGGAATCGTTTGGTTGAATACACTCATTGTGAGTGTTTTCTCCCGTATGTTTAGGTTCCCTTTGCAAGGTTATTAATCGATCGATCGTCAGCCTCTCACAGTTATCCGGGAATTGCTTAACCCTCTATCCATGATAATCCCTCCATGATGAAATGTTGATAAACTTGATGTTTGATTAATTGTTTGCACAATTATGCTTGCATTAGTTGCTCATCTAGTAATAACTTGATCTACTAGAAATTGAGCTAAAATATTGAAAGTAAGGATTAACTCCTTAGCCGCTTGTTGGCAAAACAAACCCCCTAGCCAAAAGCCAAGCATGAGTAGAAGGTTAAGTCTTTTATTTTGGACGGGTAAGCCTTGCTGAGTATTAGTATACTCAGCCTTGCTTTATATGTTGTTTTCAGGTAATAGTTTGGCATGATGAAATCTCACCTGGCTAGAAGCTGGAACGGGTGGATGACGAAGAATAATGGCGTTATAGGTGGCCTCCCATGATGCCAAGTTATCGTAGTTTTCCGCTATCATTTAAAACTCTGAACCATAGTTTATTATTTTATGAACTATGATTTGTAATAGTTGACCCTACGGGGAAGATTAGTATTAAACTGTAAGGTACTCTGAACTCTCCTTCGTGGGAGTTTTAATGTATGCGTGTTCGATCCTCTGTGTGTTAATTCAAGTGATTTACCGGGCTTGACCTGGCAGTACTCAACGGGATGATTCTTTATTATCACTTAATGACCAAAAGGGATTGGCTTAGGTGATAATACAGATTTATCTCGGGTGGGGTTGTCACACTAGAGCGAGTCCATACCCCACAGTACCGCCGCCCCTTGTCCTTATCAGGTAAAGCCACTCCTAACCAGGGTCACTAATTACTTAGCCAAGGCCAGAGCCATTTAGCTCTTGTGGTTGCACTGTTGTCCTGGGTGGTTCTCCATGTTCCAATTAAACATATGGTCTTATATTAAAGAAGGTATAACATAAATAAATCAAGATTAATGTTGCTTCATTAATACCACCATGTAACCAGGTAAAGCATAGCGAGAACTACCCAACATAAAAGTAAAACCCAGTTGATCAAGGTATAGGGTATAAACATCTAGTCGAACCTTAATTGGGACCCATCAAGTTAATGCAAGCAAAAATAAATACAATGAATTTAAATGCATGTTATATAGGAGAACGAGAATGCATCAAGGTAGACTTGCCTTCAATTGAATCGTGCTGCTGCTCAGACACTTGGAAATCTTGCTCTTCGAAATCCACGAACGGTTCGCTCTCTACGCATCACATCCATAACATACAAGCACACAATGGGATAAATTAAGAAACATGCATCAAACAATACAAACAGAACTGTACATGGGCATAAAACTAATCTACACTTCGATACGATCGTTTGGACATAAAGAATGCTAAAACGGAGCTAAAACGAAAAAGATATGGCTAAAAGAAGATGTAAGGGCTTAACTGCGAGAAAACTATAGTTCCAGGGACCTATCCGTAAGAAAATAGGGGCTAAAACACAATTACGTGTGAAAACTAAAGGACTTCGGTGTAAAAACTTAAAGCTGGACCTCGGGTGCTAAAACTAAAGAACTCAGGGTCTATTCCATAAAGAAAAGGACTAGATCGTAAGGATGTTTGAAGGTGGAAGGACCGGCTTGTGAATCTAGAAAGGCCAGGGGTGTTTTTGCAAAACGGTGTCGCAAAGCTGGGTTGACCGGTACGCTGACTGGTTTGACCCGTTTGGTTTACATCCGATCCGTCGGATTGAGATCCAACGGCCAGCGACGCACGAGGGCGCTGGCGGCGGCGAGAACAACGGTGAGCGGCGCCGCAGCAGGGGAACTCCGGCGAGCTGCTCGACTGTGAGCTGGGGTGCTCGGCTGGCGACGCGGGTTGGCTTATGTAACGCCCGCATTTTCAGACCCTAATTAAAACACCCGCTAAATTACGCGCTTTTCGAAAATCTTTACCACCGAGCTCGATCAAATCCTAAACTCCGATCATCGTTTCCGCTTTTCCCTTTTGAACCCGAGCCACACCCGGCAGTCGCCGACACCGGGAATCTCTTCGGCCCGCATCCCGGCGAGCGCCCCGGATTCGCCGGCCTCGCAATCCCCGCCGACCCGAAAATCGTGCCGCGTTGCGTCGGCGCCCGAAACCCGGAAAAACTCCACCAAAAAGCTTTCTCCTTTTTCTCCTAATTTTCCTGGAATTTTTCCCAATTTTTCCTCTCTAATTCTCTTTTTTTCCCTTTTCTTTTTCCTTCTTTTTTTTTCTCTTTTCTCTTTTTCTCTTTTCCCTTCCTTCTCCTAGCTCCCGACCCGCACAGGAGGCCGCGACCCCTTCCTGTCGCGACCCGCGCAGGAGGCCGGCCCCCCTTCCCGTTGCGACCTGCCAGGAGGAGCGCGAGCGCGCGACCCCCCTGCTCTCCGTCGCCCCCTCCCTGCTCCTCTGCACACGACGGCCCCGCGACGCGACCGCACCCTGCAGCAAAATGTCATGGCCGCCATTACTCCACCTGCTCGCCTCTGAGCTTGGGCACGCCGCAAAACGCCGCCCACGACGCGCCACCACGTCGCTGCCCGACGAGTCGCGTCGCCGCTGCCGCTCGCGTCTCGTCGCCATTACTGCGAAGCCGGCCAACCTCCATTAACAGGCTGCACGAGCTCCACGAGCTCGACCCCGGCCGCTCCACCGCCTTCCCGCGCCTATAAAAGGAGCTCGCGCCATCCCTGCCTCGCCCCCAAGCCACCCCGGCCTTCCCCTCTCCCTCCCGAGCTTCCCACCGCCGCCTCCAGTGCCGTCTCTGCCATAGCCCGCCGCCGCCCGTCGATCTCCCTCCACGAACCGCCTCAACCCAAGGTGAGGAGCGGAATGAGTTGCCCTCGTCCTCCTCTCTGTTTTGCCCCACTTCCCGGCCGTCGCCGTGGCCTGGCCGCCGGCGAGCGCCGCCCCCCAACCGGCCGGCCTTCCTGTCGACCTCCCCCTCCTCTGTTCTGTCGAGAGGAAGAAGAAAGGGCACTTTGCCCATAACCCCCTCCCCCTTTTCCTTTTCCAACCGAGACCCTCCCCCCTCTCTCAAACTCTGTTTCACCAAGAAGCCCCTGAGATTCTTAAGTTCTTTACAAATAGGTCCTTATTCCTTTTAAAATAGCCCCTAAACACCCTTTGTTATATCATTTCATACACCGTTTTACTCCAAATTAATTCCAAACTTCACCATATATTCCCCGGGTCTATTCCCGCCGAACTCTTCACCAGTTTCCCATAAATAATATTTATCCATCCTTTTTCCTATTTATTCTCTCCTCGAGCTCTGCCGGTAAATCTTTGTTTGCTTGTGTTGATTGTATGCTAGATTGTGTGTCGTAGCCGACGGAGTGAACGAGGAACCCCAGGAGGAGTTCAGAGCCGCCTACTGTGCCCAGGAGCCCGAAGACCCGAACCGTGAGCAGGAACTCCTGGAAGACTTCGAAGACGGCAAGTTCAATCTCATCCTTTGATGCATGATTTAATCCCAGTTTTATAAACACATCCCCCTGTTTTGTTTTATAAATTGCATAAAACCTGGTAGGATAGCCACCCTTGATTGCTATGATTGTTTGGCCAAAATGATTTCTTTAAAACTGTGTGAGTGCTTTAAAGATAGGAATTAGGTATTTTGGAAACTGATAAAAAGAGATGTGTGGATGAGATGGACGAGTGTGTGTCAGGAGTATGGGTGAGCTCGTACCTTTGTGGTTCAGCGTGTTTGGAGATGTCCATCTTGTCGCTAAGGACCGGGTTGCGTGACATCTCACCTGGCCCAGCTTTCGTACAACCACTCGACCGTTGTATGTGGCAACGGCTTAGCATAAATCCCACTAGTTAATCTGCTAGCCATCGGGAGTGCGGGTGAGCAGCGGAAGGACAAGGAGTAGGGATACGATCTGTGTGAGTTATGCCCTGGTTATGTGAGATAACCCCTTGGTTGCTTCCGTGATGGCTCACAGGGTTAGCTAAGGTGGGTAATGGCTTTGATAGGATCCGCACCGGCACCAAGGTGTCCGTGTGGCGGTACCATACTTGTGGGTAAAGTGTACAACCTCTGTAGAGTGTAAAACCTATTCGAATAGCCGTGTCCACGGTATTGGACGAGTCACGGTGTGGTCACAAAACTAGTATTTGGATTGGGATTGTTTTCATGGCGTGAGTGATTTTGGAAATAGAGTATGGCTGTGTGCCTGGGCTACTGCGGACGGGAAGTCCGGTACTCCTCAACTAGTTTTCATTTGAGCAACTGAGTTACTTTGGTTACGCAAATGTTTTGCGAAAACCTCTTCGAAACAAACCCCTGCATGAGTAAAAGTTAGTTTCTCATAAATTATTGATCCCTGTTATTCCTTGTGCATGTTCTGATATATAGCCCCTCCGTGGGTGGGGTTGGACTTGTTGAGTACGTATGTACTCACCCTTGCTTGATTAACTATTTTTTTACAGAGGAGGATCCTGATTTTGTTCCTGAGGACGTTGAGTAGGTCGTCGTCCTACACCCAGCCGTGCCTGTGGCTCAGGGTCTCCACAGGACGCTCCCATGGCGCAAGACTCTGATCCTATAGTAGACGTCGTTGGTCTTATCGTGTGGCTTGTTGTACTTATGTTAGTCCTCGTGGCAGTGGTGCTTCCGTACCCACAACCACGACGTTTTGTACGGTGATGTACCATCTGTTGTAATAAATGTGTTACCAGCCTCCTGGGACTAGTATTTGTATCACATAGTCCCCTCTGATGAGGAGACGCTTCAGGTGGTATCAGAGCCGTAGGTTGGCTGTAGGACGCGACCCTTAGGACCCAAGACCTTTCCTGAGTTGTTTCTTGCTAGATCTTTCCCCTGCTTTGCTCACCTTCACATAAGCACTTACCCTGTCCCTTGTCTGGTTCCAGATGGCTGACATGGAATGGAGGGGAGGAGTCTGCCACGCAGAGCCTGGCCTTCCTAAGTTGTTGCTACTCAGCCTAGGACGCGTCGGAGTTGTGGACCCACCAGAGTACACCTATCGAGAGTACGATCTCAGAGGCACCCTTCGGTGTGACGTGATGATCTTCGTGGGAAGAAGCACACTCTACCCCGACATAGATCCTTGGTTCATCTCCACCACTGGATTTCGCTTCCCCGAAACTTACTGTAAGGCTGCCTGAAAAGCTCTACGACGTCTGCGTGTGATCTATAAGCATCATCTCCGACAGACTCCAATGGGACTTTTCCCGCCCTCTGGAGGAAGAGGACGCTCATGGATTGACCGAATGAGGAGACTTGGAAGGGAAGAAGAAGAACTAGAAGATACAGTCTCCCACCTATCCATTTACCTCAACAGCTTAGAACATCTGTACCAAGAACAAGAGACGCAGCTGAAGCACCAAATCCGCAGGGCAGAGAGAGCAGAATAGGCGTTGGCAGCACAACAGAAAAGGGCTATAGAAGCCGAGGCACAAATGGAACGCTCCCGAGGATTCACCCAAACCTTGTGGAACGCGCTTGCTGAGGAACGAAAGAGAAGAAGAGAGGCTGGGTTGCTGGAAGGAGAACCCGAAGAAACCCATTGGGATAAGGGCACTCAGACCGGGGGTGAGATACCGGAGCAGTACCTTCCCCCAAAGAAGCGTCCTATTCAGTTTGAGGAGTAGTCCCTATGAGGGGAGAGTAGAGTATCCTAGTAAGGGCTATCATCCTAATAAATGATGTACCCATGTACCAGCTTGTTGATAAATAAAAAGTCATCTACCACTTGTACCCCACCTTTTTGCACAACTTGTTCAACTCTACCCTTGTTTTCAGATGGCCGAAGACGGATGGACCGAAGGTGTGTGTCAGGAGGAACCGGGTTTCTCCCGCCTCTTTATCACCTCCTTGGAGCGCCTCGGTATTACTGAGCGCCCTAGGTACTACAGTAGGGAGTACGAGCACCTCGGTACTCTTCGCTGTAGAGTGGTCATCTCCGTCGCCAGAAGCAACCGCTACCCCAACATTGAACCGTGGCGCGTGACCGTCACAGGGTTCCGACATCAGGACACCTACCCCTTGGCCATAAGAAAGGCACTTCGCTACCTGTGTCGCATCTATGAGGAACACCTTGCCCCCACACCCATGAGGCTTTTTCCTCCCGCCATCAGAACCCGAGTTTGGCAGGCTCGCATGCGAAGCCTGGAGCGGCGCCGCCACCAAGAAGACATGCTGTACTATGTGGTCGCCTACCTCGTCTCCTTGGATGCACTGTTCGACGAGCAGGCTAAGCTCTTGAGGGAGCAAATCACTCGAGCCGAGCAAGCAGAGCTGGAAGTAAGGACGCAACAAGTCCGAGTGACTCAAGCTGAAGCAAGGACCGCGGCCGCCATAAGCAGCGAAGCCATTGACCGTGAAAGCCTCAGGCGGGTCCATGATCTGCGCAAGCAAGAATGGACCGACAGTGGGACACCCGTCCCAGCCATCGGGGAACCCCACGTCCTGATAGGGACACCCCTCATAGGATGGGGAGGAATTCCCGGGACCCCGTCAGCACCACCTGCAGCCAATGAACAACCCGCCGTAGCTGCAGAAGAAGAACCTCCAGCACAGCCTAGAGAGAATGGGATCCACGAGGATCTCCCCGACGATGAGCTGCTCATTCCGCTGGAAGTGCACTCCGTCCCAGGCTCGCCCCGCGAGTAGTCACCCCGAGACTAGAGCCCCAAGGAAGGAAGGAGTAATAGTCCAAGATCCAGAGTCACAACCCTAGCCTTTGTTGTAGTACCAAGTCGCTTAGCACCAGTCGAGTAGTGTGTGCTGTATCCTCCTCTGATGTTTGTAATAAAGTTTGCTTGTGATGTTTGTCGTGAGTGCTTGTAATGTGTGTTGTCTTTTTGAAAACCCGTTTTAATCAACTTAAACATCACATAAAACCCTGATCTCATAAAAACCTCTCTACCCACATATGCCCCCAAGGCGTGCCACCAGGACCTTCCCGGGCCATGGTCGTGACGACACAAACGAGGAAGGATCTCAAGTTAGGCGTCCTGGCGAACAAGAAGTAAACCAGGATGGTGGTGAAGAAGAAAGTCAGATGCAGCCGCCACCCCTCCCTACCGTGGACTTGGTGCAAGTGATGGACAACCAGACTCGATTGTTGGAAGCTCTAGCCAACGCCATCAACCGTCTAAGGCCCCATGTTCTGGGCATGAATGAGAAGCTGATAGAGTTTCTTCGGACAAAGCCACCCACTTTTGGAGGTTCTGTGAACCCTTTGGATGCAGATGACTGGCTGAGGGCTATCCTAAGGGAGTTGGAACCATTCAACTGTGAGGATCGGGACAAGGTTCTCTTGGCCACCCATCAGCTCACTGGAACAGCCTTGGCCTGGTGGGAAAATTACTGTGCAGCGGCCAAAGACCCCTCCACCATCACTTGGAAAGAATTTGTGGAGGAGTTTCGTCATTACCACATCCCAGAAGCCACACTGAAGCGCAAGGCGGACGAGTTCCGTGAACTCCGCCAGGGCAATAAGTCAGTGGAGGAATACACCTACCAGTTCATAGAGTTAGCCCGCTACGCTCCTGAGGAAGTGGACAAAGACTCGAAGAAGCAGGACATGTTCAAGAAGGGCTTGACCTCGGAACTGAGAACTCTGCTTACCCCTCAGATCTACCCCGATTTCAACACCCTTATGAACATGGCTATCCTCACCGAGAGAGCCAGGGCAGAAGAGAAGAGGGAGAACAAGCGCAAGTTCATGGAGCACAAAGCTCAGCAGCAGGAGCGCTCCCAGAGGCAGAAAAGCTTCGGTCACCCCATGTCCAGGTCCCAAGCCCCCATGCAGTATAGAACCCAGTCACAGGCCACGAGCTCACAGGGCCCTAAAACCCAGTACCAACAGTACAGCAACCAGAACATCATGAAGCCCCCACAGAGCAATGCTAGCCAGGTCACTGCCAACAACAACACCAGGGCATGTTTCAACTGCCGTGAAACCGGACACTTCATTGCCAACTGCCCATACGCCAACAAGCAAGCAGCCTCAGCCTTCTCCAACTCAGTGAACGGGCCAAGACCGGTTGTATCTGGAGCCAACCGTGTGCCGGTTCGCAACAACAACAACAACTACAACAACAACAACAACAACAACAACAACTCACAGATGAGGCAGCCCCAGCAGTCGTATGGACGAGCCTGTGTCAACCACATCAACGCGCAAGAAGCTCAAGATGCACAGGGCGTAGTACTCGGTGAGTATCTGGTCAGCTCAGCCCTAGCAACCATATTATTTGATTCGGGAGCATCACATTCGTTCATATCCTCAAATTTTGTGGAAAAGCACAACATGCCTACAGTACTACTAAAGAAACCCCTATTAACCCGAACGCCCGGAGGTGACATTAAGTGTCAACTGGGTTGTTCCCAAGTAAGGATCATTTGAAGTGGGGTAGAGTTCCTAGCAGACTTAGTAGTAGTAAAGTCTAAAGGGATAGACGTAATCCTTGGAATGGACTGGCTAATCCTTCACCATGGCCTTATAAGCTGCGCAGATAAAGTAGTATACCTAACCAACCCAGATGGAGTAAAGGTGACCTTCCATACCCGAGAAAGCAGGCCAGATGTGATGGTTTTTAGCATGGAAGCCAAATCCATAGAAGATGTCCCAGTAGTGTGTGAGTACCCAGATGTGTTTCCTGAAGAACTCCCCGGGATGCCACCAGATAGGGATATAGAGTTTGCAATCGATCTTATCCCCGGAACTGCTCCTATCGCTAAGAGACCCTATAGGATGGCAGCATCAGAGTTGGCAGAGTTAAAGAAGCAATTGGAAGAATTGCAATATCTCAAGTTTATCAGACCTAGTTCATCACCATGGGGAGCCCCAGTTCTCTTTGTGAAGAAGAAGGATGGGAGTATGAGGATGTGCGTAGACTATCGCGCACTGAATGAGGTCACCATAAAGAACAAATATCCTCTTCCCAGGATAGATGATCTTTTTGATCAATTAAAAGGTGCCAAATACTTCTCCAAGATAGACCTAAGGTCAGGTTACCATCAGCTCAAGATTAAGGAGAGTGACATACCAAAGACGGCCTTTGTCACCCGCTATGGTCAATATGAGTTCACGGTGATGTCTTTTGGACTCACTAATGCCCCCGGCTATTTCATGAATCTCATGAATAAAGTATTTATGGAGGAGTTAGATAAGTGTGTCGTAGTCTTTATCGATGACATACTTATTTACTCTAAGAATGTCCGAGAGCATGAGCAACACTTACGGGTGGCACTCGAGAAATTGAGGGCACACAAGCTATATGCTAAATTCAGCAAGTGTGAATTTTGGCTTGAGAAAGTAGCCTTCCTTGGTCACATACTGAATGCAGAAGGAGTAGCAGTGATCCTGAGAAAGTGGAAGCAGTTTCCAACTGGCGACAACCAACCAATGTGAGCGAAATCAGAAGTTTTCTTGGTTTAGCAGGATATTACCGGAGGTTTATTAAAGGATTCTCCAAGATTGCTCGACCCATGACAGAGTTACTCAAGAAGGAAAAGAAGTTCGTCTGGACCGAGGCTTGTGAGAGAAGTTTCCAGGAGTTGAAAAGGAGACTGACAACCGCCCCGGTACTAACCTTGCCAGACATTCAACGGGATTTTGTCGTATATTGCGATGCATCCCGACAAGGATTAGGGTGTGTCCTTATGCAGGATGGAAAGGTGGTGGCCTATGCATTGCGTCAACTTAAGCCCCACGAGCAGAATTATCTGACCCATGATTTGGAGTTTGCAGCCGTAGTGCATGCCCTTAAAATTTGGAGACATTACTTGATTGGGAACAAGTGCGAGATCTACACGGACCACAAGAGCTTGAAGTACATTTTCACCCAGCCTGACTTGAACCTAAGGCAAAGAAGGTGGTTAGAATTGGTCAAGGATTATAAGCTGGAAATCTATTACCACCCAGGAAAAGCTAATGTAGTGGCAGATGCCTTAAGCAGGAAATCCTATGAGAAAGCCAGGCCTAAGAGCACCCAACTGCGAGAAGAAATGGCATGACTCAACATACACATTGTGCCCAAAGGATACGTCCACCAATTAAGTGTTCAACCCACCCTAGAGGACCAAATCAGAAAAGCCCAAGAGCTGGACAAGGACTTAATGAAGATCCGCAAGCACACGGGAGAGAATAAAGCCCCAGACTTCAGAGTGGATGATCAAGGTACATTGTGGTACAAGAATAGAATATGCGTGTCCGAAGCTGGGGATTTTCGGCAGGCCATCATGGATGAAGCCCACAATTCAGCGTATTCCATCCACCCAGGATCTACCAAGATGTACATAGATTTAAAACAGAGGTATTGGTGGAATGGAATGAAAGCAGACATTGCACGGTTCGTCGCCCACTGTGATACCCGCCAGAGAATTAAAGCCGAACACCAGAAGCCAGCAGGGCTGTTGCAGCCCCTACCTATCCCAGTTTGGAAGTGGGATGAGATAGCCATGGACTTTGTAGTAGGCTTGCCCAAGACACAGAAGGGATATAATTCCATATGGGTAATAGTGGACCGACTCACTAAAGTCGCTCACTTCATACCTTTACGGAATAATTATGGCAGAGAGAAGTTGGCCAAGCTATATATAGCAAACATAGTGAAGCTGCATGGAGTACCCAGCAGGATTGTTTCGGATAGAGGAACCCAATTCACCTCCAGATTTTGGAAGAGCTTGCATAAATCCATGGGAACCAAGTTGGATTTTAGCTCAGCTTATCACCCCCAGACGGATGGACAGGCCGAGAGGGTGAATCAGATCATGGAAGACATGCTAAGGGCATGTGTCCTCACCTATGGCAAAGATTGGGAACAAAGCCTACCATATGCAGAGTTTTCGTACAACAACAGTTATCAAGCCGGCCTAGGCATGTCACCATTTGAAGCCCTATACGGGAGAAAATGCAGAACCCCATTGATGTGGTCAGAAGTGGGAGAACGTGCCTTAGTTGGGCCCACAATAATAAAGGAAGCCGAGGAACGGGTAGCCAAGGTCCGAGAAAAATTAAAGGCTGCACAGTCCCGACAAAAGAGCTACGAAGACAAGAAGAGGCGTGAAGTAAGCTTCGCTCCAGGAGATTTTGTTTACCTCAAGGTTTCACCCATCCGAGGGACTCGACGATTTCAAGTACATGGAAAATTAGCCCCCCGGTACATTGGACCGTACAAGGTACTGAAAAGAGTTGGAGCAGTGGCATACCGTTTGAAACTACCAGAAGAAATGGCAGACATACACCCGGTGTTTCACATCTCACAATTACGGAAGTGCCCAAAAGGACTCGAAGAGAAACAAGTGCCGGTAGAAGAAATCAATTTGCAGCCGGACCTTAGGTATCAAGAGGTACCTATCAGAATCTTGGACACAGTAGTCAAAAGAACGAGAAAGTCAGAAGTTCGGATGTGCAGAGTTCAATGGAGTAGGCATGGAGTAGAAGAAGCTACTTGGGAACGGGAAGACGCCCTGAGGAAAGAGTTTCCCCACCTGTTCGAGGATCATTCGAATCTCGAGGACGAGATTCCTTTTAAGTGGGGTAGGTTTGTAACGCCCGCGTTTTCAGACCCTAATTAAAACACCCGCTAAATTACGTGCTCTTCGAAAATCTTTACCGCTGAGCTCGATCAAATCCTAAACTCCGATCATCGTTTCCGCTTTTCCCTTTTGAACCCGAGCCACACCCGGCAGTCGTCGACACCGGGAATCTCTCCGGCCCGCATCCCGGCGAGCGCCCCGAATTCGCCGGCCTCGCAATCCCTGCCGACCTGAAAATCGCACCGCGTCGTGTCGGCGCCTGAAACCCGGAAAAACTCCACCAAAAAGCTTTCTCCTTTTTCTCCTAATTTTCCTGGAATTTTTCCCAATTTTTCCTCTCTAATTCTCTTTTTTCCATTTTCTTTTCCTTCTTTTCTTTTTCTCTTTTCTCTTTTTCTCTTTTCCCTTCCTTCTCCTACCTCCCGACCCGCACAGGAGGCCGCGACCCCTCCTGTCGCGACCCGCGCAGGAGGCCGGCCCCCCTTCCCGTCGCGACCTGCCAGGAGGAGCGCGAGCGCGCGACCCCCTTACTCTCCGTCGCCCACGTCGCCCCCTCCCTGCTCCTCTGCACACGACGGCCCCGCGACGCGACCGCACCCTGCAGCAAAACGCCATGTCCGCCATTACTCCACCTGCTTGCCTCTGAGCTCGGGCACGCCGCAAAACGCCACCCACGACGCACCAACCTCGCTCGCCCGCCACCACGTCGCTGCCCGACGAGTCGCGTCACCGCTGCCGCTCGCGTCTCGTTGCCATTACTGCGAAGCCGGCCAACCTCCATTAACAGGTTGCACGAGCTCCACGAGCTCGACCCCGGCCGCTCCACCGCCTTCCCGCGCCTATAAAAGGAGCTCGAGTCATCCCTGCCTCGCCCCCAAGCCACCCCGGCCTTCCCCTCTCCCTCCCGAGCTTCCCACCGCCGCCTCCAGTGCCGCCTCTGCCATAGCCCGCCGCCGCCCGTCGATCTCCCTCCACGAGCCGCCTCAACCCAAGGTGAGGAGCGGAATGAGTTGCCCTCGTCCTCCTCTCCGTTTTGCCCCACTTCCCGGTCGTCGCCGTGGCCTGGCCGCCGGCGAGCGCCGCCCCCAACCGGCCGGCCTCCCTGTCGACCTCCCCCTCCTCTGTTCTGTCGAGAGGAAGAAGAAAGGGCACTTTGCCCATAACCCCCTCCCCCTTTTCCTTTTCCAACCGAGACCCTCCCCCCTCTCTCAAACTCTGTTTCACCAAGAAGCCTCTGAGATTCTTAAGTTCTTTACAAATAGGTCCTTATTCCTTTTAAACTAGCCCCTAAACACCCTTTGTTATATCATTTCATACACCGTTTTACTCCAAATTAATTCCAAACTTCACCATATATTCCCCGGGTCTATTCCCGCCGAACTCTTCACCAGTTTCCCATAAATAATATTTATCCATCCTTTTTCCTATTTATTCTCTCCTCGAGCTCTGCCGGTAAATCTTTGTTTACTTGTGTTGATTGTATGCTTGATTGTGTGTCGTAGCCGACGGAGTGAACGAGGAACCCCAGGAGGAGTTCGGAGCCGCCTACTGTGCCCAGGAGCCCGAAGACCCGAACTGTGAGCAGGAACTCCCGGAAGACTTCGAAGGCGGCAAGTTCAATCTCATCCTTTGATGCATGATTTAATCCCAGTTTTATAAACACAACCCCCTGTTTTGTTTTATAAATTGCATAAAACCTGGTAGGATAGTCACCCTTGATTGCTATGATTGTTTGGCCAAAATGATTTCTTTAAAACTGTGTGAGTGCTTTAAAGATAGGAATTGGGTATTTTGGAAAATGAGAAAAAGAGATGTGTGGATGAGATGGACGAGTGTGTGTCAGGAGTATGGGTGAGCTCGTACCTTTGTGGTTGAGTGTGTTTGGAGATGTCCATCTTGTCGTTAAGGATCGGGTTGCGTGACATCTCACCTGGCCCAGCTTTCGTACAACCGCTCGACCGTTGTATGTGGCAACGGCTTAGGATAAATCCACTAGTTAATCTGCTAGCCATCGGGAGTGCGGGTGAGCAGCGGAAGGATAAGGAGTAGGGATACGATCTGTGTGAGTTATGCCCTGGTTATGTGAGATAACCCCTTGGTTGCTTCCGTGATGGCTCGTAGGGTTAGCTAAGGTGGGTAATGGCTTTGATAGGATCCGCACCGGCACCAAGGTGTCCGTGTGGCGGTACCCTACTTGTGGGTAAAGTGTACAACCTCTGCAGAGTGTAAAACCTATTCGAATAGCCGTGTCCACGGTATTGGACGAGTCACGGTGTGGTCACAAAACTAGTGTTTGGATTGGGATTGTTTTCATGGCGTGAGTGATTTTGGAAACAGAGTATGGCTGTGTGCCTGGGCTACTGCGGACGGGGAGTCCGGTAGTCCTCAACTGGTTTTCATTTGAGCAACTGAGTTACTTTGGTTACGCAAATATTTTGCGAAAACCTCTTCGAAACAAACCCCTGCATGAGTAAAAGTTAGTTTCTCATAAATTATTGATCCCTGTTATTCCTTGTGCATGTTCTGATATATAGCCCCTCCGTGGGTGGGGTTGGACTTGTTGAGTACGTATGTACTCACCCTTGCTTGATTAACTATTTTTTTACAGAGGAGGATCCCGATTTTGTTCCTGAGGACGTTGAGTAGGTCGTCGTCCTACACCCAGCCGTGCCTGTGGCTCAGGGTCTCCACAGGACGCTCCCATGGCGCAAGACTCTGATCCTATAGTAGACGCCGTTGGTCTTATCGTGTGGCTTGTTGTACTTATGTTAGCAGTGGTGCTTCCGTGCCCACAACCACGACGTTTTGTACGGTGATGTACCATCTGTTGTAATAAATGTGTTACCAGCCTCCTGGTACTAGTATTCGTATCACATAGTCCCCTCTGATGAGGAGACGCTTCAGCTGAGGAGAAAGCTAGGAGGTCGGCGAGGCAAACTAGGGGCTCAGGGAGGGAAGACGGGCGACGACGACGACCCGCGGCTCGGCGAGGCGGAGCTCAAACTCCGGCGAGCCCGTCTACACGCTGAAGGGCACCTGGACTTGAACAAGCAGCATCTTCGGAATCCTCACCTCCTTGCGAAGCTCCCGAGGCACTTAACGTCGACGGAACGACGGTGAAACGACGGATCGATGCGGCGGCGTTCTAGGGTTTCGGCGGCGTGGCACTGGAACTTGCGGCGACTAGGTCTAGGGTTCGAGTCCGGGGTGGCGGCGCCTATAAATAGGGCTAGAGTCCTCCCTTGGCGTGCGGACCACGCCGACACGGAGACGCGTGCAGGCGCAGGACGGTCGGCGGGGATTCGGACCCGTGCTGGAGTCCGGCTCGACCGGGAGCGGGAGGAAGGGGATGATGCGTGGTCCCCGCGCGTCAGTAGCTGCAAGCGGAGGGAGGCGGAGCGCAGACGTGGGACAGCTGGCTGGTTTGCTAACTGGGCCGAGGCGGAGCGAGGGAGGCTGAGCGGGCGAAGAGGAGAACTCCGGGGTGGTCCGCCGGACTTTGAGCATGCAGCCACGCGAGAGGAAAGGATCGCGAGCTGGGCCGGCTCCGCGGGTGGGCCGCTGCGGCAGGCTGCTGCTGGGCTAAGAAAATGGCCACGGGCCAAAAGAGAAAAAGTGAAGGGAGGGAATGAAAAAGATTTGAACATTTTGAAAAAGGTCTCAAGCAAATGAATTCAAATTTGAGTTTGAATTCAAACAATCAAAATAATGCACCAGCATGAATGCCACAATAAATTCCTATGATTCATTATTTATTTATGGAAATATTTAAATGCCTATGAAAATAAATAAATAAACCCTTATAGTCTTTAGCTCATGCAAAAGTTTTCTAGTAGATTTTATCTAAAACAATAATTTGAAATTTAGTGTGTTAAGCACGTACTCGGAGGATCGTGTTCTTTAAGTAGTATGCTACATGATCGTCGACAGTGAGGTGTCAATAATAATGTAGTATTCAATGCAAACTCTAGAATATGCATAGGGTTGAGTGTCCGTGCATGTTTGTGGACGTCTGCAGCTCATTTATGTTTCGAAAAATAAAAAGAAATCAATGATCTAAGTGTGGTCAGTTAGCGCCTCTAATACTGATCGTTTGCTTGATCTTCTCGTAGGCACTAATGCAATGCAAAGACACACATGATGCAATTGACTTCAATCATCAAGGCGCGTAATTTTGGCCACTACTCGTAAAGTGTGGAGTATTTTCTAATACTAGGATATACTTATAATCTCGTGAATATATATGTAGGGCATTACAGAAAAAATTGTACTCCCCCAATCCATAAATGTATGACGTTTAAGACAAATTAATTAGTTCATTTTAACTAATTTATTTGTCTTAAACATCATATATTCAATAAGTACTTTTCAAGAAAAACCTCTGCGCATGATTTTTTATGTCTCCGAGCTATTCTTTTTAAAATTGACAATCAAAGTTTCGAAAGCATGGAGTAAAGGATCGGAGGAGAATTAAGTGTCTGATTATTCATATCTAGAGGTAGTACGTATCAAATTAATTACCAGTATTTATATATCAGATTATCAGTAGTTGACTAGTCGTTGTCACCGTGCTAAAGCATGGAGTGAAGGAGCACTTGCTTGCGTAAGAAAGCATGGGGTGTCAGTAGTGTAAAATTCGTCATAAATAACTCCATCGTCACAGGGGCGGCTTATTTTACTTTTGGAGAGTTCTCTTTTAAACAAAATTAGGACTAGTGTTTGCTTTGGCTAGAGCTGGAATAGCTCAGACAGAATCCCCTCATACCTGAAAAAGAAACGGTTTCTCTCTTCTTACGAAACCAAATAGAATGGGCAACCTCCGATCCGATCCACTAGCTCACAAATTAAACTGGCCCTAATAAATGTCAGATAACTATGAAACAGACCACGCGGAACTTGTAAATTCATCTCCACCCGAGTGGATACATCATACATATATAAAGTCAATTATATTCTAGTTAGATTTAGTCGATCCATTTGAAAAAAAAAACCCTGTCTCCTGTGCCAGCTAGCCAAAGTGAGCAGGAACGTTTGCATGTCATAGGAGACTACCATGTTTTCCTCAAAAATAATAGGAGACTTGGAATTTTCGTGCAGTGACCTGGGGATTGCAGGAGAAAGCAGGAAATGTGTGATTAGTCAACATGTAGTACTGCAGGTTGAGTTTGTCAATTGTGAGATTAGCAAAAGTGGACTTTGATTATAATACAGGGATATTATATTGTGAGCCATCACGTAATTCTATCTCCTACTCCTTCAAGTTGCGAACTATTAATTGTATGTTAAACGAAACCAATGTGAACATGAGGACATCATATCGAGTGTGGTCGAGTGGATACCAGTAGTGACCATTCTAGAGTACGATTTATGAAGGATATGGTGCTACTAGCAGTTCATTACTTGATGCTAAGTATAACCAACAAGTTGCGAACTATTAATTGTATGTTTTTGCATCTAGACGAAACGGAAGCAATGTGAACATGAGGACATCATTGGGGTGTTTGGATGGAGAGGTAAATGGGGGGCAAATGGGGCAAATTTACACCAAATTTACCTCTAAGTTGCCAAATATGTGGGGCAAATGTGGTGGGGTAAATGTTTTGCCCCCTAATTCCATTTACCCCTAAAAATAGTAAATTGGAGCAAAATTGTGGTGGACCTCAGTCTTCTCTCTCACATCCACATACACATTTACCTCTCAATCCAAACACCCCAAGGAGTAAATATTATTAGAGTCAAATGGAAGAGGCAAAATATTTACCTTAGGGTAAACATTTACCCCTTGCATCCAAACAGGCCCCATATCGAGTGGATAGCAGTACTAGCTATAGTGACCAATATTCTAGAGTATTACGTATGATTTATGAGAGGTAGTATATATGGTGCTAGTTCATTACTTGATGCTAGCTAGGTAGGTATAGCCTCTGATCTGGGAGACAATGCAAAGACAGTGAAGCTTAAGCTGGATTAGCCATTACAATATAGTACGCTGATTGAGGTCCGGGACGTGGTTACGGGGGACAGCAGCCGCGGCAACGGGCTCATCAGTAGTGGTGTTAGCCGTAAACAACTCAACAAGTACTCCTAGGCTCCTAGCTATAATCCTCATCATACGCCTATTACTAGTGTGCATATTCTGCGAGAGCTGCATCAAAAGCTATGTACTCCCTCCATTCTTAAATATATATGACGTTTACGATAAGCAAATTAGTTCGTTTTTGAACTAACTATTTTGACCTAAACGTCATATATTTAAGCAAATTAGGAATGCGGACAATGCTCTTCGGTTCCAAAAAAATTAGAGCGGAGCGCAGCGCGATCAGCACGGTTTCTAATGAGCTTGCGCCCAGTCGAGTGTGTACGTCTCCAGTTTTGGCCGGCCGCTACTGCCAACGAGATCATCTTCCGTTCAGTCTCTACCATTGAGTGGCTGACGTGTGGGTCCACAAGCGGTAGGACCCACACGGCAGTGACCCAATGGCAGAGGTATGGATGTCAGAGGAACCGGTTCCCGCTACTGGCAGCCGTGGTGATTGCTGCCGGCCAGCCGCAAATCCACGTACTGTAGTAGGTTACGTTGTTGCCGCATGTACGTATCTGGGAGTGTACGTCGTTATTGGGATATATTCTGTCGCTGATTTGGAGTCTGGATGGCCGGATCTGAATCTTTTTCGGCGAGACGCGGAGATGGGGGCCGGGCGGTAGACATTCGCATGCACCTCCCCTCCGGAAAGAGAAGTGTAGCTAGCCGGCGGCGCAGACTTGCGGGCCTTGCGGCGGCGGTGGCGTAGCATGATGTGGTAGCTAGCTACCAAGATGTGCAAATACAACTATACGAGACTGACAGAGACACAGACACGGTGCCTGTCTCTGCCTACCAAGAATGGCAGGCGCGCTAGGTGGTTACTACTACTCTGCGAATGCAGGTCGATGTGCAGAGTTGGGCGCACGGCACGGCACGGCACAGCATGCATGTCCTGTTCCAGCGTTCTCGCGCGCGTGCGGTCCCTCCTGTGCCTGGGAAACTTGGATGGTTTGCATATGCCAAGGTCCGGGTGGTTTGAGATGAGATGATCTTTCTCAAAAGACTAACACCACACCCACTTCCGTGAACAAGAAGGCTGAAGGCGCCATTCTTTTCGCTCCCAAACAACTGACCGATGACTGATGCGTGCCGTGCGCGTAGAAAACGACACCTGGACCGTCGCTGGTGATCGCCTCGCCCGAACTCACTCCTCGACTTTTCCTACCCACGCATGCATGTAGGACAAGGACACGCGCGCGCGCATGCATATGCGCGGCAGGCACGGTACGGGCCGGGGCGAGGACGAGACGGACGGAACGGCGCCCCCGGCGGGCGCTGTCGTCACCGGGAGAAGCGCTACTGTTGCCGACCCATCTCCCGGCAGCGCCAAAGCCCCGCCGTGTCTGCGGGGCGCTGCCGGCACCAGCTGCGTGCTCTCTCGCCTGCTGGCTGCCTCCTTCAACGCCTTCACTACTCTATCTCTGTCCCAATCCCAATCTCCTTGGATTCAGTTCCACCAAACAAACCCTCCGCTGCAAAACTGAGCGCTGCATTTCTCGATCCTCTGGAATGTCCGGTCCATATTTCTTTTGAATAATACTTACTCTGGTCGACAATTCAACCTGGACATAATATACACGCAGTTTCCTACTAGCTGCATGCATGTAGTACGGAGAACGACCGATGAGCCGTTGGATCAAAGCCGTCGACATATAGTCTCGATCAGGTTTATCTGGGATGGGCTGCCGGTTGATATGATGGGCAGGGGCACCGCGCTACCTCGTCGCCAGATCGATCGATCGAGATCGGCAGCTAGCTTTTCCCTCAATTGAAGGGGCTTCGGCGTGAAGGTACGACCAAGCCATCCGAGGATGATACATCATCGATCACCTAGTAACTGGTCCCAAAGCCGGCCGAGAGGGCGGCGTTGAACGCAATACAAAATCGCTCCGCTGTTAGGACCACTGGCGGGCAATGCAAGGTGAAAGGCGCTGATTTTGTAGCGCCTGGAGTATCAAATACTAGGAGGGAGTATATCAACATCAACAGGATACATATATCTATACAAATGCTATATCAACAGGATATGCATCTCTACATCCTACACTACTTTCGCACTACTTATGTTTTGTTGACCCGTAATAAGGGGAAAATGAAGAAGTTTTTTTTGCAAAAAAAAACTAAAACCTTGTAATGCTGATCACAAACTTTTGGCACAAAACTCCGCGGAAAATACTTAGAACACCCACCACCAAGTGAAATATGGATCACCAGAAACTTGAGGCACAATAAGACTAGCGCCGCCAATGATTGATGCTGAACTGTGGATGCGCTGAAATAACATTATTACCACCATTTCCCATTATTACCACAAAAGAAATTCGAGCAGATAGCAGACTTCAAATCCCGGCTGCATGCTGCACACCTTGCATTGCCATGTTGTCCCTGACGCATGATCACATAGGAAGGAGAGAGAGGATCATGCGGATCGTGCGCCGGCTAACCTGAATCGCGCCGGAACTGAACCGTTTCGCCCACTTGCACCCCCTGCACGTCATTTATGTGACTCAATCATAGAAACCACGCCTCTTCCAGCTCGCTCGTCGCCATGAATTCCAAAAATTCTCACATACTCGTGTACAGGTATACTACTCCTTATCCAAAATACAATTGTTCTTTCTTTCTTTTTTCCCTTTCCGAAAGTGATATTCCATTTCGTACGTACGGGACGATCGCTACAAGACACGGACAGTGGCCATGGCACCCACCCCCGGGCTTATAAATACAGCACACCCCCACTCCCGGTTCTGCCACACGAGCTTCGATCTGAGGAGCTCACCGGCCAAGCCACTGATCATCACTTGCCACTCGAGAGCCTATCACGAGCTAGTAGCTACGCGACACACAGCTACTAGCACGCAGCGCGCCACACCACACCACAGGGGAGGGAGACATGCCGGAGGCGCCGGTCGCCACGCGAGAGACGGCGGCGGCGGCGCTGCCCGAGGCGCACCGCGAGGCGCTCCAGTACATCGAGCGCGTGACGGCGGGCGCGGCCCAGGTGCAGCGCCGCGTGCTGGCGGAGATCCTGGCGCAGAACGCGCCGGCCGAGTACCTGCGCCGCCTGGGCGTCGCGGGGGACGCGCCGGGCGCCGTCGAGGCGTTCCTCCGCGCCGCGCCGCTCGTCACCTACGAGGACATCCTCCCCGACGTCCTGCGCATCGCCAACGGCGACACCTCGCCCATCCTCTCCGGCAAGCCCATCCGCGAGTTCCTCACCAGGTACGTGCTACGCTACTCGATCGCCGAGGTGATAATAACAACGTCGATCGATCGATTTCAATTCGCGCGCGCGTGCAGCTCCGGCACGTCGGGAGGGGAGCGGAAGCTGATGCCGTCCATCGCCGACGAGATGGACCGCCGCTCGCTCATGTACACCCTGCTCATGCCGGTGATGAGCCAGGCCGTCCCCGGGCTGGACAAGGGCAAGTGCATGTACCTCTACTTCGTCAAGGCGGAGTCCCGCACGCCGGCGGGCCTCCCGGCGCGCCCCGTGCTCACCAGCTTCTACCGGAGCCGCCACTTCCTCGAGCGCCCGCACGACCCCTACACCGTGTACACCAGCCCCGACGAGGCCGTCCTCTGCGTCGACTCGTACCAGAGCATGTACGCGCAGCTGCTCTGCGGCCTCGTGCACCGCGCCGACGTGCTCCGCGTCGGCGCCGTCTTCGCCTCGGGCTTCCTCCGCGCCATCCGCTTCCTCGAGAAGCACTGGCCGCGCCTGTGCCGCGACATCCGCAAAGGCACGCTCGACGCCGAGGTCACCGACCGGTCCGTGCGCGCCGCCGTGGAGAGGGTGCTCCGCGCCGACCCGGCGCTCGCCGACGCCGTCGAGGCCGAGTGCGCGAGGCCGTCGTGGGAGGGCATCATCCGGAGGGTGTGGCCCAACACCAAGTACATCGACGTCATCGTCACCGGCGCCATGGCGCAGTACATCCCCACGCTGGAGTTCTACGGCGGCGGCCTGCCGCTGACCTGCACCATGTACGCCTCCTCCGAGTGCTACTTCGGCGTCAACCTCAACCCGATGTGCAAGCCCAGCGACGTGGCCTACACCCTCATCCCCACCATGGGCTACTTCGAGTTCCTCCCCGTCCCCTCCTCCGGCTCCGGCGTCGCCGAGCCCCAGCCCTGCGACCTCGTGGACCTCGTCGACGTCAAGCTCGGCCACGAGTACGAGCTCGTCCTCACCGCCTACTCCGGTGCGTGCGTGTGCCTGCCATCGTGCCTAGTACTACTATGCCTCCTCGTATAAAATATTCTCTGGGCGATCGATGACGATAAGTGTGCGGTGACACTAGCTGACCGTGACTGCACTGGTGCAGGGCTGTACCGGTATCGCGTGGGCGACGTGCTGCGCGTGGCGGGCTTCAAGAACCAGGCGCCCATGTTCAACTTCGTGCGCCGCAAGAACGTGGTGCTGAGCATCGACTCGGACAAGACCGACGAGGCGGAGCTGCACGCGGCGGTGGCCGGCGCGGTGCAGCACCTGGCCCCCTTCGGCGCGTCGCTCGTCGAGTACACGAGCTACGCCGACGCGGCGACCATCCCGGGCCACTACGTGCTCTTCTGGGAGCTCCGCGGCGGCGGCGGCGCGACGCCCGTGCCGGCGTCCGTGTTCGAGGACTGCTGCCTCGCCGTGGAGGAGGCCCTGAACAGCGTCTACCGCCAGGGCCGCGCCGCCGACCGCTCCATCGGGCCGCTGGAGATCCGCGTCGTCTCCGAGGGCACCTTCGACAAGCTCATGGACTACGCGCTCGCCCGCGGCGCGTCCATCAACCAGTACAAGGCGCCCCGGTGCGTGCGCCCGGGACCGCTGGTGGAGCTGCTCGACGGCCGGGTGCAGGCCAGCTATCTGAGCCCCAAGTGCCCCAAGTGGAGTCCCGGCGGCGGCAGGCAGTGGAGCAGCAACGCCGCCGCCGGCAATGGCGGAGGGGAGATCGCTGCGTGATTGAGGAATGAGGATTTATTAGCCGGCTAATCTTTGGAATTGTTGTTGGGAGATCGTCAGACCGTGTGGATGGTCGTCGTCAATCGATCTAAGCCGGCTGTGTGCATGGCAACAAGTGATTATATCTACCGAATCATGGATCGGGTGTGGTAGCTTCTTCATTATTGTACTACGCGTCGTCTGTCTGTCTGCCTGTCTATCATCGTGGCCTTTTGTTTCTTTCTCTTTTCTGTGGTTTTGTAATAAAGTTGTAGTGACCTGTATCCCTTTTGTTTTTATCACATCTTGGCATGTTGTGTTAGATGTTGATTGCGGAGCTTATCTGCCCGGCCAAAGCATCATGTCGTAATCTATCAGGACTAACAGCAGCAGACCAATGCCTGTTCCGTGCGCTACGTTAATTGGTTCCGTGATGGGTTCAAGTGTGTGTTGTGGACTAGCTAGTGCTGTGTGTGCCACTGCCACACTGGCGCTTGTTTTGTTTCCAATTTGGAGCAACGTGCTCGGATTTGCAGTTGCTGCAGGCGCGTAATGACAAGCTTGATTAATTTTTGAATTGTTTGTCAACAAAAAGAGCGGGCGGCCTGGTCTAAAGAGCCAAGCATACCGACGTTCTCGTTCATTATCTCACAAATATGCAACAACAACTACAACCATTTAGCAGTTCATCTTAAAAAAACAGACTCTACGTGGTATGATCATGTCCTTCCAGCATGCATACAAGACCTTGATGGACTCAATAGCTTAACGGTAACATATCCCTAACCTCTGCATCTCCCAAGCTAGCGCTCCCAAACCACTGCTAAGTTGCTTGCTTGTTAATTGCTCATTGTCAAGGGTGTCGATAAGATTGTAATTTTCATTTGCGTCTTTATATGTTTATATTGTTTCTGAACCACGAGAGCTTCGCCAGCACTAAGGTTAAACAAACTGTAGCAATTGGCATTTTCTTGGATTGATTCCTAGCTCCGCCACTAGAGTAGCATACGAATATATATGATACAATCGGACTCTGAAGAAAAGTGCAAGCAATAATGGTGAAGAAAATTATTTCAAAAAAAAATGGTGAAGAAAATGCAGTATGCCATCGGTTAAATAAAACAAAAAGGGTAAAGCTAAGAAAAAAAGATGAGGAGGTCGTGTCCTCCTCGGTAGGTGCTGCTGGACTGCTTGCTGGCTGGTTGATCGTGCAGTTGCATGCATGTGAAGCACCAAATAGACATGAACGAACGCTGCGGGGGGAGAAAAAGCGGGGGGGGGGGGGGGTGGCCCGGGGGCGACGCGCCGACGCCCATGTCGCCGCGCGCGGCGAGCGACAAAGCTAGCGGGGAGCAGATTCCTCCTCTGTTCGGTCCATCGAGTGCATGAGCATGACTTCACTGCGCCCCCGGGCCCTTGCCGGTCCAGCAGGAGTACTCCACTTCCATTGCGTCGTCGTCGTCGCGGAGCTAGCACAAAGGCTGCAGTGCAGGTACAAGGCGTGCCCGTTTTTCCACACGGCTACGGCTGGGAAAAGGAGCTAGACCTAGACTTTGTCCTAGACTGACCAGGACAAGAGGAGGACAACGGCCACAGAGCGGCCGGGCCTCTCTAGTGGCGATCGGCTTATCCAAATGTCCAGTCCAAACAAGGCATCTGCGGAGGACGCGCTGCAGATCGATGCGATCGGGGTCGGGGAGGCAAAGGCCTCGAGCTTTTGCTCTCGAGACTCGAGAGTGGAGTGGCTACTGGCTAGGGCTAGCCACCTATGGTAGCTGTAGCTCGGACATGCATGATTGTTCCGTTTGCTGCCGTTTTAGCCAACAGTATCTTTCTTGATTTCGCTTTCGCCTAGCCAAAAGGAGCCGGGGGCACTATCTGGGCCGCCGCTTTTCTTTTCCTCTTGTTTGCTTCCCACCGTGCAATTATCTACTACTTGTGATGCACTGCCTGGAGTTGTGAAAAGGAATGGCTATATATATTGCGCACATTATATTTATCTGCGGAATGTATGTACCTGGTGCCTCAGGGAGGGAATCTTTTGAAATATAGCTGATGCAAGCACGTCTCAATCTACTACTACCTTATACAAGTATATAAGGCTTGTGCATACGATTTTATACAATACATGAATGTATATATACAAAGCAAACCTTGTGAAGAGATATATGGGCTTAACAAGTATATAAGGCTTGTGCATACGATTTTAAGGATCGAGGACTTTAATGACACACCTGTATAAGTTAGAGGATGGTTTGCACATCATACTCATTTACTCCTCCCTTTGTTTTGATTTACGTGATGCCAAGATGTGTGATTTACAAAAGTACAAAACTCTACGTTTTTGTTATCCAACAATTTCCAAAACCCCAGTTCCCTTAATTAAACCACTCCAAACGTTTAATTGGCCCAAGCATATCTAAGAATCACCACCATAGGCCACCACCACCATGCTGTCTCTGATCCAAGTATGTCCCTTCCCGTTTGTCGCCAACCCACGGCCCGTCGTGCCCGTGCGCGTGCGTGCTCCATCGCCCATCCATCTCCGACCCAGCGGCACTAATCGCCTATACACACTAGCTAGTAGTGTGGTTTCGACACGTTCCTCGTGCCGGCCGGCCGATGGCATCGCTGTGCATTGCACAGCGGAGCGAGAGGTGTGGTTGGGTTGTTGGGTGGCTTGGTGCGGCGATGCAATGCGTACCGCCAGCAGCTAGCCGGCGAGCGGTGTGTCGCCGCTGCACGACGCGTAGCTCCCGTGGAAAGGAGGAAGGCGTGCGACCGCGACACGGCGACCGCGCGCGCGAGGGAGGGGGGACATTCCGATCTCGCCGGGGGATCCCGGCGGCCGGCCGGCCGCACGCTGGGTCGCCGTCCCGCCACAGCGCCCTACTACTGGAGGAGTAGGATTACTGGAGCAGCCGGCCCCGTCGTCGGCTCCGTCTGCACGCGCGCGCTCTGATGCGTTGCCATCGGCTGGGAGATGGCGTTTTCCTCGACAAGGCGCACGATCGGAGGCATCAGCTTTAATTCTGCCGATAGATATGATTAGGAATTACTATATTTATTATCTGTAGGCTGTAGCAGCCAGCGCACGCTCAACGTATTGGCATTTCAGATGCAGACCGCAATACAGTTTTCGTATTTTCGGTTCTTCTATTTGCGCACTATTTCAATTTTTTTTTCGTAATATTTTTCTCTTACAACAAATCAGTCAAACTTATTTTCTTCGACATTATTGAAGTCTAAAGCATGCGGAGTAGCCGTGTTATGTTTGGAGTTGGACCGTACAAGTTCCACGCAATGTGTTGTACGGGCTGCTACGCTTGCCACAAAATCTCGTGCATTCCATTCCAACTACTGATTTGTTACCGCCGTTCCCTGTTACTACTAGTCTCTGTTTTTGTTTTTTTTTTGACACGATTACTACTAGTCTTTCAATTCTTTTTTATCTGGCGGGGACTGTTCGAGCGTGCGAAATTTTCCAACGCAACAGCCTCCCACAGTTGTTTATGTCTCCCCTCGTGTAAAATTCAGTGTGTCCGACTGACAGGGCACGAAGTTGTAGCATGATGGCGAATGTGTGGGTCTGACGGTGGTGCGACACTGTGGCTGTGTGTGCTGTGCATTCGGATGCACGCACGCGCACACAACGAAACAGCGAGCTAGCTAGTATAGGCCAAGCCAAGTCGCCGGCCGGGCCTTGAGATGTCGACCATCAGGCGATCAAGGTTTGGCCGGCAGGAATAAACATTCACCTCAGTTTGTCAATGGGTGAATAGTTCACCTGAATTGACTTGAGGTGATGGTAGTGTCATTCACTGATTCAGATGAGGGCGAATCATTCTACCCTTCCTCAAAAAAATCATCCTGCCATTGCACCTGCACACTTTCTCCAGCCAGGGAAAAACGTGGTAGATTGGCCCGGTTTACTTCCAAAATATTTTACCAACTACCCGTCACATCAATCTCCGGACACTAATTAGGAGGATTAAATGTGAGTTAATAACAAAACCCCTTCCACAACTCCTACCTTAATTTTCGAGACCAATCTAAGGAGCCTAATTATGACATGATTGGACAACATTGTGCTACAGTAACTAATCTTTAATGACAGATTAATTAGGCTTAATGGATTCATCTCGCGATTTCTAGTCCATTCGTGTAGTTAGTTTTGTAAGTAGTCTACATTTAATACTCTTAATAGACCTTGGAAGGGAATCCCAAAATTTTTTTCCAAAAACTTCTAACCAACTGAACAGGGCTTGAAAAATTGAGTGGGTGAATAGTGAAATTTTGGATTCAAAGTATTTAGTTTGTTAGAAGTGGTGAGGATGTGACGAGAAAATAATGCATTAAGTCGCGTGTTGTGAGAGAAGATGTGATAGGTAAAAAGATGATGAATACTGTTTTTTAAAAAAGAGTGAAAATGTTTATTAAAATGTGTTTAGTTTGGAAAAAAAATGGGGAAGATGTGATTGGATTTCATAGGTGAATAGTGAGATGAATTGAAAAAAAAAGTGAACACTGCCAAGCCGATGTGGAAGACACTTAGACACGAGGCCACCAGGCACCAGCACAATAGAGGGCAGCAGCCACGGCCAATGGAAATCAGGTGCAGTTTCATATTGCGAGTGTACATGAATCTTAGCGATCCAAAAATGTTCAGTTTCAGGTACAGGACGTTGTTATGGGTTCATTCAGACAGTTTGCTTGCATCACGATTCATGGCAGGAAACAGGAAATGACCCAACAGGCTACAATTTATTAGTCCCCTGCTAAGGAAGGAAACTTCATTTCGGTGTGGAGCTGATACAGTATATGTCAATCCAACACCCAGAGGGATGTGTTCCATAACTAAGACATTCAGCAGAACATCAGACCAGGCCTGCCTCAATCTGTGCAATGATAGAGGACATTTAGTAGCACCTTCAGGTCGCACATTTGTGCTGACAAACCTAATTTTGGAGCGAGGACCAAGTGGTTTGCAGGCAGCAGTATAACAGAATGGTCAAGAGACACAATGGATGGCTGCAAATCATTTGGGCAAAGCATACCATCCAACCAACTGACTGACATTGAACTGTTCATCTTTTTCTGTGATTCATGACGAATCACAATTCGTATCAACCCATCAGGTTTTCAGAGAGTGAGTCGACGATCGTCACTAGAACTGAAGCGAGCGATGCGCGAAATCAGTGCGGGATTGAAGTGGTGCCATTGCTCCGCAAGATGAGCAGCCGAACCTGGGAGCCATCCAAGGTGACATCCTTCACCTCCACGATGCGCGATCGCTTGAATAGCGTGGCCACCGCGGCGGTCTCGATCTCCCGGTCGACCGCGAGCGCGATGCCGCCGCCGCGTCGGACGGCGCGTTCAGCTTCGGCGGCGAGGCGGGACGGGAACAGCGCGCCGGAGATCGCCGAAGGGTCATCGGAGAACACAAGGTCGAAGGCGGCGCTCGAGAACGGGAGGCGGTGGGGGTCCGCGTGGCGGACGAGCGGCGGGGAGTCGACGAGGTCAGTCCCGGTCACGTCCGCCACTCCCGCGGATCGGAGCGCGTCGACCGCGTGGCCGGCGCCCGCGGCGAGGCAGAGGACGCGGGAGTGGGCGGCGAGGAAGCCGAGGCCGCGGAGCGGGGGGAAGGCGGACGCTGCCAATGCAGAGGTGCGGCTGCGCCAGCGCGATGAGGCGCGCAGTTTGGCGAGGCGGCGGTCGGGCGGGACCACGCGGCGGGAGGCGGCATCGCAGGAAGTGCGGGGAAAGGGGGCGAGCGCGAGGGAGTGCGACGCGGGGAAGCAGGAGGGGGATGCGTGGCGCAGGAGGTGTACTAGCGAGAGTGTGGCGAGGGCGGCCAGCGCCACGGAGACGCGCTTGACCAGCCGCTGCGCGCGCCGGTCCATCGCCGGCGGCGAGCTCGCGGTGGAGGTGTCTCAGATCGGAATCGGATCGTCCTTTTTTTTTTTTTAGGTTTTTACCTATGACCCATCCAAAAAGTTGCTTCTTCCCTATGAACCATCCAAATTTCCAAAAGATCCTGTGTACCATCTCATGAATTTTTCTTTCCCTATGGACCATCGCCGTCTAGTTCTGTTAATTTTTCCGTTTGCCCAACCATCCCGCACGGCTGCACCTCACGCCGCCCTCCGCCCTTGCAGGTCCTGCCCTGCTCCATCCGGCAGCGACGAAAGTGGAGCGGAAGTGGCTGCCGCTGTTGGAGGAGGCAGCCCGGGGCAGGGAGTGGGGCCGGGAGCTCCGCCGCTGGGGTATAGAGCGTGGCCGATCCGCCTGCGCGTGGGGAGCTCCGCAGCAGGGGGCAGGGAATGGGCCGGGTCTGGGAGTGTGTCGTGTGCCTCCTCGTGTTCGCGGACGGCGACGAGCTCGCGCACGCGTCCTGCCCGCTCTGCTGGCCGCCGCCAGTGCTCCCGCCGCCCGTGCCCTCGTCGCTACACCGTGGGGCGCGGCGAGTCCGACCCATTCTCGACAACCTCCTCTTCTTTCACCCGGTCCCACCGCTCCGGCGCAGGCGTCACCGCGGCGCACGAGATCGCACCGGCTCAGCCCGGACCAGCGCCGGCGCCAGGGACTTCCTGTTCCTGCTCAAGCGCTCTTGCCCCTTCGGCTTCGAGCGGAGCATCGCTGTGGAGCCCGCGTCGGTGTCCCCTCCCTGGCGCTTCCGCATCTCCGCCGCCGCTGCTGCCGACGACACCACCACCTCTCGCGGTCGCAGCTTCTGGAATAAGCGCTGGCTGGGAAGGGCGCGGTCCGCGCCCCTGTGCCGCCTCCGCGCGTGCGCCGAGCTCCTGCTAGCCTGCCCCCGCCGCGATCCTGCCCCACCTCTGCCCAAAGGAACCGGTGACGGGACCTGTCCAGGCCGGCGGCGATCGCTTGTAGCTGCTCCGGACCTCCGGTGGGTGCGTGCCTCTGCTCCAGAAGCAGAGGAACACCACGCTGCCCTCAGGCTGCGCGCCTCTGCTCCAGAAGCAGAGGAACACCACGCTGCCCTCAGGCTGCGCGTCAAGCCACGCGAGGCACTCGTGCCTCTCGGCCTCGGCTCTCCCTTGATCCGCTGAGCCGGCGGTGCTGTCGCCGGCGAACAGGCGGGACCACGAAATAGATCGGGGGCAGCACCGGCCAGGGACGCATCGGGATCTCTCAGCGCCTCCACCGCCGCGCTCTCCAGCGACTCGAGCGTGTTGACAATGACGCCCGCGGGGCAAGGAAGGGGGCGGCGGGCGGTCGCGAATTGCGATCTGCGTGCGGAGTGCGGAGAGGGTCGGCCTCGGGCTGCGTGGGGAAAGAAGAGAAGAGAGTGTTCCATGGACTAGGCCCGCATGTCAGCATGGTCAAACTGAAGAAATTGACGGAAGTGGACGGCAATGGTTCACAGGGAAAGAAAATTTTAGTTGATGGTTTCTAGAGACTTTCTAAGATTTGGATGGGCTGTAGGTAAGATGAAACTTTTATAATGGTTCCTAGGTAAAAACCTTTTTTTTTTAGCACGTCCTGATTCATGTAGTCGTCTACGGGCTGAAAAGTTGACTTGGACAGCCCAAAATGTTGGCCCAAAGTAATTTGGGCCTTGTACTGAACCCACTTTCCGGCTCGCTACAAGTCCAAAAAAGGCATTTCTTTATTACACAAATTCACATTTCTGAACTTTGTGATGATCAGTTGTCAGTTCAATTTGTTCTTCAACCTTTTCATCACAGAAGGGGCTCGTGACAAAGATAGATTTTTTTGGTCTTGATAGGTTTGAGCCAATGTGAAACACACAGGAAGTTCATTCATCACGAATCATGAACGCTTCTCTTTTTAGATTACACAGTACAACGCAGACGCTCACAACACGCACGCACACTCACTCCTATGAACACACGTACGCAAACCCTACCCCTATGAGCACCTCCGAAGGACTGAGCACCGGCAGATCTGGAGATTCTCGAAGTCACCACTGACGCCTCGTCGTCGACGGGAACGTCGCTTACCACTTAATGCATAACGCCGGAAATTCCCGAAATAAATCCAGAAAAAGGTGCGAGCATCAGGATTTGAACCCTGGTGGGTAGCGTCCCACTGGACCGTCCTACCATTAGACTACAAGCTCATTCGCCATGAACGATTCTTTCACCGTGATCATGGTCGAACGGAACTGACTAAATTTCAGATGCCTGTTTCTATGTCACATCCGTTTAGCTTGATTCTTCTGAAGGCTGAAGCTAATCAGCAACCTAGCCTACTTTCTTTGCCATCGTGTTATCTGCCATGCACCCTAGCCTCCTAGCAGAAGTTTGGATCGCTAATGGAGATAGCTAGGTAAACTTAGTTGGGCGTCCATGCGCTCGTGTACACGGCGCCATGGCCCTTCCAGGTGAGCACGAGCATGTCCTCCTCCCGCTTCACGCCCCAGCCAGTCGCGTGCTCGCTCAGCAGGCGCCTCACCTCGCCCGCCGCTTCCTCGTCGAACGCCACGCCGGTGAACCCGTTCCGCCGCATCCGCTCGGCGAGCCTCGCGCCGGACTCCGACCGCTCCGCGCCGCCGCCGGCGTCGTCGGCGCCCACGACGCTCTCTATCTTCCGGCCCACGGCAGCCTCGTGCTCCGACAGTCGCGGGCTGTCCCTGGGCGCGGACGTGTCCAGCGCGTCGAACAGGATCCAGTGGAAGTTGAGGCACCCCTCAATGCGGGACGCGAGGCTCGGCGAGTCCAGGTCGGCGTCCTCGTCGGTCACGGTGACCAGGCACGGGTTCAGCGCGCGGACGGCGTCGAGGAACGCGTCCCTTGAGCCCGGCGCGACGTGGCGGATCCAGCCCTGGCAGTTGACGACGAGCGCCTCGCCGTCCCGGAGCGCCAGCGACGGCGGGTCGGAAAGCACGGACGCCAGATCATCCTGGCAGGACGCCGCCTGGTTCTCTGGAGACGACGTCGGGCTCGTGCCTGTGCCCTTGCCGACGACGTTGAACTCTAGCAGCACGCCTTTGGACTTGGCGAAGTTGGCCAGCCGGACGCCGAGCTCCTCGTCCGTCACGCCGAGCAGGGGCGGCACGGCGGGGCGGGCGGACGGCACGGTGATGCGCAGGAGCGCCGGCGGGCCCCCGGGCCGCTTGGACAGCATGTCGATGAGCGTCGGCCACTGCATGCAGCGCGTGACGCCGAGGTCGATGACGTGCACGGCGGCGCTGCACGCCACGGCCCGGAGGATGGCGGCGTTGGAGGCCGTGAACCCGAACCGGTGCCACGGCGTGAGGTCGACGTACTCGGCGAGCTCCGTCACCGACACCGCCCGCTCCCGCGATCTGGCGGGGGGCGCTGACGGGGCCGTCCCGGCCGGGGCGCACAGCTGGCGGCACGCGCGGGCGACCAGCGCGCGGAGCAGCCACGAGGTGAGGCGCTGGTTGGGGTCCCCCTGCGAGGAGGCGATGTTGTTGAGCACCCACATGGCCTGCTGCGCCAGCGTGACGTCGTTGGACTCGAGCGCGGCGGCGCAGTGGAGCAGCAGCTGCTGGATGCGCGGGCCGTCGATGAGCGCGCCGGAGAAGCAGACGGAGCTGCTGTGCGCCCTGAGGCCGGCGGTCCTCGTCTCCTGCTCCATAATCCCGCTGCCTAGCCTCTCGCACGGACGTGCCAACGTGCTACAAGATTTTTGGGCGCCAAGCCAAGCAAATAGGCTATGATCGCGACACTTGTCGGCCTCGCATTAGGCGGCTGCGGATCATTTTCAGGAGATGTGGAACGAAGCGATCCCTAGAAGGATTGGGCTTCTTCTGCGGTTCTGCCTGCTAGTTCCTACACTAATTTGGTAGCTTGAAGTTGCAGGGTGATTTGAGTGAGAGATTAGCAGTAGCAGGGTTGAGGTTCTTGTTCGTAGCTTTGGTTTACCTGTTGGAATGACTTGGCCTATATATAAGAGCTCTGTGAAAGATCCTCCCTTCATCTCCACGGGGGAGGAAATTAGATAGCAATTTGGACTCTTCCCATTGGGGAAAAGACAATCTGAATTATCATTCTTAACACCTTTGTCTGATTGTGTCCGAATTCTTGCTGTACTACCAACTTTGTACTACTCCAGATTGTGGAATCTTTAGTTGGTACAGAAATTCTTCTCAACTGGATTTGCTGCTGACTGCTCAAACTGAATTAAGCTAGAAAACACACTGAAAAGTGAGAACACGCACTCCATATCATAGCAGAAGACAGCATAGTTTCGACCAACTCCTTTTATTTTTCCGTCAGAAGGTGGTGGTTCAGCTTGACGACACTACAACGAGTTGATGACCTGTGCAAGCTAGCTTTGCCGTTAGCCGCAGTGTCTGTCCCTGCTGTTAACCTATAGATTAAAAGAAATGCCGGTGAGAAGGCGACGGCGGAGCAGCCATAGCCGCCCGGACTCTTTTGGCCGTCGAGAGCAACGGACGAAGAGCTCCGATTAAAATTACCCCGCCTTGTCATTCTCCGCACCGCGTTTTCTATGCCGGAGGGGCGGGCGCTCCTAGAACCGAACAAGCAGGCGGCGCCAACTGTGAACGGGGGTGCGATCCACACGAGCGGGCATCTCCGGCGCTGACGAAGAACCTGCTGTTCTCTCCTCACTCTCTCTCTCTGTGAGCCTGATTGAAACATAATCGGGGTCATGTATGTATGTATGTCTGTATCGCTGCCTTGTCGTATCTCTGTCCTCTAGCCGTTGATTTTGACGAGCGCGATTGGCTGGCGAGGGAGCGGAAACGACATGGAATTCAGCTTCCGGCGATCCTCCGGTGCCACGTGTTCACTGCCCGTGAGCGCCCCTGTCAGTACCCAGGCATATAGAAGAGGATGGCAAGGCCCAATACTCGTGTCGTCGGCCTAGTGCGATGGATGACGGGCCCAGCCCATGTAATAGCGAGTTCCCTGTACTTAATACGCCGGAGAGAGGGTGAGAGAGGGATCGATGAATTATTGTATCAAACAACATTATCTTCTTCCTACTGAAGGAACCGGCCCTCAGCGCCGCATCCCTGTTCTTCCCCTTCCTGTGTTCTTCTGATTCCCTTGCTGTTCTTCTGATTTCTTCTCTCGATTCCCTTCTCCAATCCTATCCCCACTACCTGCTGCTAACAATTGGTATCAGAGACACCGATTCTCGGGTGATTCGTGATCCGTAGCACCATGAATTCCTCTACCGAGATCCCCTTTGCTACAGAGATTTCTTCTTCCACCAAAATTCTCCTCGATGAAATCGACAAGCTCTTCGCCAAGCAGAACGCCAAATGGGATCAGTGGTTCGCGGATCGGGATGCGAAGTGGTCTCAACGGTTCTCCGCGCGCTCGGGCAACGTCCCCGCCAAGGTCTCTGGCGAGCTTCCTTCTCCAGCGCCGGCCACGACAACCGCCGCCTCCTCTACGTCGCCTGCAGCGGTCACCACCTCTCCGCCGCCCCCGACGCCCGCGACCGCACCCGTGCTGCCGGCCTCAAGCCCGGTGGCGCTCGCTCCTTCCGCCTCTTCCTCGGCCGTCACCGAATCCGCGTCCTCCACTGTTGCGGATGCCGCTGCAGGAGTGGGTGATGGGGGGCGAGAGATCTCACTCGCGTCGCGGACTGCATCCACCTCGCCGGCATTCGACTCCGCCTACTCCGGCCTCGACGCGGCCGACTACAACACCGCCTCCATGCCGCTCTCCAGCGTCTCCTACACCACGCTCGCAAGGTGTTCGACACATGCTCCGAACACAACGCCGCGTCGTCCGCCACGTCTGCGTCGAGCTCCACTGCGTGCGCCTCGTCCTCGACGTCCGCGGCGAGCTCGTCTCCGTGTGCTTCAACTTCGGCGACCGCGGTGCACTCCATTGCCTACCACCGTGTCATCTTCCGTAGCAGTCGCCTCCATCAGCTCCGGCAGCAAGGACTCCGCGACGCTCAGCTCCACCACCACTACCAGGAAGCCCCTGCAACTGTCGGCCACAAGGTGTTCGACACTAGGTCTCACCCATGGTGAGAGCACTCTTGTTCGTGTGAGCGCTGCGCCGGCCCTTATGTCGACCTCGCTGACTGGGTACGCCACCACACTGTGCGCCATCCCCATCGAGCTCGCCAACCCCGACATCAGCAAGCGCAGCGTCGACGGCTCAACTCGTGCTCGCGGCGACAGGCTGCTGTTATCAGATGAGATGCAACAAAGGTACTCTACCAACTCCACCCCTGCATACTCGGCTGGTATTGTTCTGCTATGTCAAGCCATCAAAATTCGTGATGCCAAGAAAGTGTTGGAGGAATTGCTTGTCCAGAGTACAATTATGTTGGGTCCATTACCTGTTCAGGTGTTTGAATTTGACAAAGGACTAGGGCCACTGTCTCTGCAGTTTGGGAAGCAGAGTACTGATGATAAGTTCCAACTCAGACCTATCCCTTGGCCACCCTTCAGTTTTGATACAGTAGGCGTACAATACAAACTGTTGCTGCAAATGGGGTGTTATTATTCAGATAGTGGCAGCATGACCAAGCAATTTCACCATGAACTCAGTAGTGACTGTTTGGAACATTGCCTTGAAAGTCCAGTACAATCTCATTGGGTGCAAATTTTCTGGGTTTATACAGTGAAACCTTCCTTGGAGTATATTAGTGGTGATTCCTTGCAATATTGTCTCACTTCTTATGGCGCTGCACTACCAGTTCATAGAATTATATGTCAAGATATTATACTGCTAGAATTCCTGGATGATCCAATTGCAATTCTGCAGAAACTGATTGAACATTTTAGTGCCTTCTCTGATGGTGCAAGATTAGCTACACTACAATCATGTTTTGTCAAGTATTGTTGGGTGCAGTGGGAAATACCTTGGCCTTCCTTTGAATTTCTTACAGCTGTACAACTAGAGAAAGGTTTATCACATAGTTGGCTGGTTATGCTTAGTCATTCAGTTGTGGTGTTTCCTTCATATCATGCTGCAACTGTTGCTGCTTTTGGGCTGGGAATTGAAGCTTCACTGATGGATTACATATGGATTCTGTGGAAAATTTCTTGGTCATTGTATACACTGCTATGTTGGTTTGGAAATGGAACACAGCTGGCTACTTATTCTACTGGACACATGAAGCTTCACAGTGCTATCAGGCTCTACTCTGAAGCTGTAATTCATGATGGGGCAAAAATTCAGGTTGCTTCAGATGGGTTTCCATATCTGGACAACCAAGTGCATGATGTTCAGATCGTGTTCGCCAAACTTAGTGCACACTATTCAGTTATGCTAGTGCCATTACATGCTCAGGCTCTTGATACAGGACAGCTAGGCTTTACTTTTGGGTCACTGTTCAATTTTGGTTCGGACACAACGCAGCCAAGGCAACCATGGCCTCCACCTATACTAATTGAGTTTACTGGTAGCTCTCAATTCAGACCAATTCCCTGGCCACTTGCTACACTAGTATGGGGGCGTGGAGACAGACTGTTAGTTTCCAAATATTTGCAGAAATTATTGCAATGCTACACAAGTGGAACTGATGGTTATCTGTTTGAGCTTATTCAGAGAAATGGGACACCTGAGCCTCTTTGCCAAGTCACGCTCCATGTTGGTTCTGGGTGTTCTATGTCTGATATTCTAATTTACTTCTTCTCATTCAGTTTTCAATGGACCAAGACTCTGAATGTGACTATCACCAGATCTTTGCAAGATCCAAGTACATTGTTTTGGCTGTCTTCTAATGGAATGATTCCTAGACTAGTACACATGATTGCTACTGCAGTTCTGAATCAGGTAGAAATGCTGCAATGCTTGGTCCTTGTGGTGCATCAACAACAGCTCAGTGATGTGTACTTGATCTGCAGTATAATGAATCAGCATCACAATATGTTGTTTACTGAATTTTTGTTCAGATCCAACATATGTCATCTAGTTGCCTTGTTTGTGGAGTTTCTAGCATGCACTCTGCCCATGATGCACATGGTATTTGTTAACAGCACAGAGTACCAGCCATGGGATCCAGGAATAATGGTAACAACCTTCACTTGCATTTTGTTGTCAATCCAAGGTGGGGACAATTTTCTCAAGTCAAGTGGTGTATTTCTCTTGGTACTCTGTCTTGAGATGCTACATATTTTGGAATTGTGGAGATACAATGTGAGTAGGCTGATGTTTCTCTGGCTGCACTGGAATGTGTGGATTGCTGCAAGGGTTGCTGGTCAGATCAAGCCTGAGATTTGCATGCAATCATCAGTGAAGACCGAACGAGAACTTATCATGATCATCAACTACTGGAGGTTGTCACTCTGTTCCATTCAATTTTACCATCAAGTTGTGGATGATCCATGAGATTTCTGTTATAAATTGGAAGCTACTTCAATCAACTATCTCAACCTGGTGATATCAAGTTTGTCTCATCCTCGACATCAAGGTGCTCAACATGATTAAGCAGCTTGGGGGCAAACTGCTCTTAAGAAAGGGGGAATGTCAGTACCCAGGCATATAGAAGAGGATGGCAAGGCCCAATACTCGTGTCGTCGGCCTAGTGCGATGGATGACGGGCCCAGCCCATGTAATAGCGAGTTCCCTGTACTTAATACGCCGGAGAGAGGGTGAGAGAGGGATCGATGAATTATTGTATCAAACAACATTATCTTCTTCCTACTGAAGGAACCGGCCCTCAGCGCCGCATCCCTGTTCTTCCCCTTCCTGTGTTCTTCTGATTCCCTTGCTGTTCTTCTGATTTCTTCTCTCGATTCCCTTCTCCAATCCTATCCCCACTATCTGCTGCTAACAGCCCCCTAGCTCCTTGTCAGTCGTCAGTCAAGATCAGTCAAAGATACCACGCAGCTAAGAGTAAGAGCTCCTCTGGTGATGATGGGCAAACATGGAAGGACAAGGGATTCCGAAGAACACCTGTCGACTGCTGGATCACTGGAGCTGTAATCCAGCACGATAAGAGCATCACGGAAAGATGATTGCTCTGTGAACAAATGTCTGTTAAATCTGTTACGCAACTGCCTGGTGCACTCCGAAAGATGTTTATTTTACAGCAGATCGTGATCAATCACGTAAAGATGTCTGGCCAATAATTTCCCCTTAGAATATCCTGACGAAACGAAAGCACCGGCTCTCGTCAGAGCTCTGATGCTCATGTGCCTGACGATGGAGGACAAAGGGACGCGGGTGATAGTGAGCCTTCACGCCGAAAGAAAACGGAAGAATCCGCATCCACCTTTCGGAAAGCCGCGACCTGTGACTGTGAATTTATATTCAGCTATTTCGGTATCATGTATAGGTAATAGGTCTAGATGATGGAAATAAACTGTTATCGTGATCTTCTAGGTCTCCAACCGAGAGGAACTTGTTCCTCACGTTTTCCCCTACGTGATAGAACAGAACTCGTGTTCTGTAATCGGCAGGAACACAATTAGAATCCTATTAGGACTCTAGACCCTGCCTCCACAGCTCCATATAAAACTAAGGGTAAGGCAAAGCCTCCAACGCATCAAATCAATTTGGTTTAGCCTAAAGACCAAACACCGATTGCTAAGGGAGCTGGAGGAGATAGAAGCTCTAGTTCTTCGTCCACGTCCGGGTCAGTGCCGTTGGCGTCCAGAGAGGATACGTTCAAGTTGTCGATCAAGAACATCACAAGTTCTTGAGTCGGCGTTCGTCATCGATTCTACTACTTCAAGGCTGAGACCCGTACCGACTACATCGTCTCAGGAGGCTCCCATGGCGGCTACTAACACTGGTATAATTTTATCCCACCTAATTCCGCATTAGCAGATTGATTGTGATTTAGGCTATGTGATCCTGTGTTTATGTGCTACTTATGTTGAACAGCAATAATCAACAATTGGCATCTAGAGTCGTACTTAGCCTTATCATGATCTAATCTTAATCCTAAGCCATGGTTTTGTCCTTGTTTTAGTCGGTTTAAGATTAATTTGATGTGCTTTAGCCCTGCAAATTAGTTTAAGATATGCAATTAGATTGGTTTGTGCTTATCAGTGTGTTATTAGATAAATACAGTAAGATTAAGTGCAATCATATGCAAATTAGATGTAATCTAGTTCGGTTAATGATTAAAGTTCAAGTTTAAGTTTAATTTGACCTGTTAGAACCGAGTTAGATGCTCATGTGCCTAATTGCATGCCTAATTACGATAATTAGACCCTAATTAATTTTAAGTTCATGATTATGTTAAGTAATTAGGGTTAGTTCATCCCTGTTAACCCCAATTAGGCACTGTCAGTACTCAATCTCGCGAAATTACTCATCAATTCGTGAAATTGAAAGTGCATAAGCAAGTAGAAGGAGGGGAATCGAATCGAATTACAAAGATTCATCAGAAAAGATCCCCAAATTCGAAAATCCCCAAATCAGCGAACCCTAACCCTAACCCTAGGGATTAAGGGCTTTCCTGGTTGATGGCGGCGCACGGCATCAGGACGTCGCGCGCGCGCCACAGTCATCTCCCTCACCGGCCGCATCAGCAAGGGGGCACGTGCACGGCATGAATTGCCGCCGCCGCGCGCACACCATGTGCAGCCGTCGGTGTGCTTTCGGGCCACCGAGCCGAGCAACTGCGGCATCAGACCGCCGCAGTCCACCCTCGCGCCATCAGCTCCAGGCCGTCGCTGGCGTCTCTAGGCCGGAGTGCCGCCCGCGCTCCGGAATGCCACCCGCGCCCCGCTCGCCCCGTTACAACACCACCGGCGGAGCTCCTGGACCGAGGCGCGCGCGACCGAGTCGCATGCGTCCTCCGGCCAGAGGGCTCGCGGCGGAGCCTACGGTCGGCGGCGGTGGATCATGGCGGCGGCGTTTGCAAGCTCGGGATCCGGGGGAGGAGAAAGTGGAGACGGGGTGACTGCGGCGTGCGGGTGGAATGCGAGGGGAGTTAGGGTTTCCTCTGCCGCCGGCCGGTTTTGACCTGGTTCGGGTTTCCCTCCGCCGTCCGATCTGCGACGAACGGCCAGGATCGCGCACATCAGATCAGCGGCGCGAACAGGCCCGGCCGCAGTGGGCCGATAGTTGGGCCGCTACGCAGGCCGTAAGATGGGCCGGATTAGCTAAATAGAGGGGATGGACTACTGTGGACTAAAGCATATGTGGGCTAGTTTTGAGGTTTTGAGCCCGTTTAAGTTTTTCCTTTATCTTTTATGTTTTTCAGCTTATTTAATTTCCATAAGTCATATAATTGTTTTAATTACTGTTTAGTTTGCATTATTTTCACTGAAAAATTATGTTTTCCACCAGTATGCAATTAAGATGCTCTCTAATTAAGTGGAACCATCGAGAAGCTTAGTTAGAGTACACTTGTAATTAATTCTGACCATCGTTGTTTTAATTATGAGTTTAATGATAAATTTCGTTTGTTTTCTGCCCATCGGTGATGCAAATTGAAATTTATTGCATAATTTTAATCGGACCATCGTAAGGTTATTATTATGCTTTTATGTGCATCTTTATTGTGTATTTTACTGAAACATAATTTTTCATAATTTTCAGTGAACAATGTGACCGGCTACTTAAACACCATTGAGCCACTTAATGGCACCAACTTTCCTAGCTGGAAGGAAAAGGTGCAGGTCATACTTGGCATTTTAGAGTATGACTCAGTCTTACATGAGGCTAGTCCTGTTGTTTCTACTGCTCCCAATGCTGACAATTCTCATGTCGATAAGTGGGATAGGAACAACAGAATGGTCAACATGATCATTAAGCAATCGATCTCTGTTGCCATTAGAGGTGCTATTCCTGATAAACATGAGGATGGTCGTGAGTTGACGGCTAAGGAATTCTTCGATAAGGTTGAAGAAAACTTTAAGAGCTCCTCTAAGACCTATGCTAGCACTCTCATTATGAAAATGCTAACATCTGAGTATAATGGGCAAAGTGGTATTAGGGAGCACATTTTGAGCATGTGTGATATGGCCAATAAGCTTAAGGCATTAGATATGGCCATCTCGGATGGTTTTCTGGTGCATTTCATTATGACTTCACTGCCTCCTCAATATAGTCCTTTTAAGATAAGTTACAACACTCAGAAAGGGACTTGGAACATAGCTGAGCTTATCAGCTATTGTGTTGAGGAAGAGGAAAGACAGAAGGCTGAAAAAAGGAAGAATGTGGCTAACCTTGTTGGGTTTAATCATCCTTCTAAAAATCAAGCTGAATCAGGAAGCAGCAAGCAGCCTAAGAAGAAATTTAAGAAAAATAAGGTGAATAAGACCACTTCACATAAGAATGCTCAAGATGCTAAAGTTTGCAAGTTCTGCAAGTCTCCTAAACATCTGCAAAAGCAATGCGCAGCGTTTAAGGAATGGCTAAAGAACAAAGGTACTGATGTTGTTTCATTTATTGATGAATCATTCTTAACTGATTTTTCCCCGAATACTTGGTGGATTGACTCAGGTGCCACTGTGTACATTTCCAATTCATTACAGGCATTCAGTTCGATGAGAACTATAAGAAGGGAGGGAGCGAAATCTTAGTGTTGCTGATGGAAATGAAATTGAAGTCGAAGGCGTTGGAAACTTCGCATTAGAGCTACCAAGCGGCTTCAGTCTTCAATTAGATGATGTCCTTTATGTTCCTAGCTTAAAGAGAAACCTCATTTCAGTTTCAGCATTAGATTATTCGGGACATATTTGTGAGTTTGGCAACAATAAGTGTAATATTAAGTATCATAATATAAATGTTGGTCTTGGTTATTTGCAAGGCAAGTTTTATATGCTCTCTCCTGATAAAGATTATTCTGTGATGAATGTGAGTGATGTGTCTAAAAAGCGTAAGCGAAATGATGAGACTTCTTCGAAATTATGACACTGTCGTTTAGGCCATATTTCGAGGGGGAGAATGGAACGTCTCATTAGGGAAGAGATACTACATTCATTAGATTTCTCAGACTCAGAACAGTGCATCGACTGTATTAAGGGGAAATTCGCTAAGACAATTAAGAAAGGAGCTACTAGGAGTTCGGGCCTCTTAGAAATTATTCACACTGACATTTGTGGCCCATTCCCAGTAACTTCAGTGAATGGTTATGATTCATTCATTACTTTCACTGATGACTTCTCTCGTTATGGTCATATTTACCCCATTCGCGATCGATCTGAAGCATTAGATAAATTTAAGATTTATAAGGCTGAAGTGGAAAATCAGTATAGTATTACTATTAAAATAGTAAGATCAGATCGAGGTGGTGAGTATTATGGGAGACATGCTCCATATGGCCAGATTACTGGACCATTCGCTAAGTACCTTGAGGAAAATGGTATTAAGGCCCAGTATTCTATGCCGGGCGAACCACAGCAGAATGGAGTGGCTGAGCGACGCAATCGCACACTTATGGACATGGTGCGTAGCATGCTTAGCTATTCTAGTTTGCCAGTGGAGTTGTGGATGGAAGCATTGAAAACAGCTGCACACATTCTTAATCGGATTCCTAGTAAGTCAGTGCCCAAAACACCTTATGAATTGTGGTTTGAAAGGAAACCGTCACTTAATTACTTACGTGTGTGGGGTTGTCCAGCTGAAGCTAGATTATTTAATCCACAACAAAAGAAATTAGATACTAAGACGATAAGCTGCCATTTTATTGGATATCCCGATCAGTCTAAGGGGTATCGTTTCTACTGTCCTAGTCGCCACACTAAGTTCGTAGAGACTAGACAGGCTATGTTCCTAGAGGATGCAGAAATCAGTGGGAGCTTTCCAACGAGGGAAATAAGTCTTGAGGAAATCCGTGCTGAGCTTCCCATTCCGGTGACTCAAGAATCAATGACACCTCAGTTAGTGCCATTGTTCTTACCCTCTGTTCAAACTTCAAGTGCTACAGCTCAAGTTGAGGCACCACAACGGCCAGTGATTGTGCCACAGCAAGAGCAAGTGGTGCATAATAATGAAGTGCAAAACCCTGTTGAGCAACCTCTACCCATTTCTGAGCCAGTTGTGAATGAGTCTATAAGAAGATCACAACGGCCAAGGAGGTCTGCCGTTCCTGACTGTTATGAGACATACTTAAGTGAAGATATGTATGATATCGGAAAGGTAGATGATCCTGTCTCATTCAAAGGGGCAATTTCAAGTGAGCATTCCGCTAAGTGGGTTGAGGCTATGGAAGATGAGCTTAAGTCTATGAGCACTAATGATGTATGGGATTTAGTCGAAATTCCTGATGGAGTCAAACCAGTAGGCTGTAAGTGGGTCTTCAAAATTAAGCGTGACTCTAAAGGGAATGTCGATAAATTCAAAGCAAGGCTCGTAGCAAAGGGTTATACACAAAAAGAAGGGGTTGATTATAATGAAACTTTTTCACCTGTGTCTAAGAAAGATTCGTTTAGAATCGTCATGGCGCTAGTGGCTCATTTTGATTTAGAGCTACATCAGATGGATGTTAAGACTGCATTCCTTAATGGTTACTTAGACGAGACAATTTTCATAACACAACCGGAAGGTTATGTTGTGAAAGGTAAGGAAAATATGGGATGCAGATTAAAGAAATCCATTTATGGACTTAAGCAAATGTCAAGACAATGGAACCTTAGATTCGATCAAGTGATTAAGAAATTCGGATTTAAGGAAAATCCTATAGACAATTGTATCTACATTAAGATAAAAGGTGGAAAATTTGTCATTCTAATACTCTATGTGGATGATATTCTATTAGCAAGTAACGATAATCAAATGTTACATGAGACAAAGAGATTTCTATCATCCCATTTTGATATGAAAGATCTCGGTGATGCCTCTTATGTTCTGGGTATTGAGATTCACCGAGATAGGACCAAAGGAGTGCTGGGGTTATCTCAAAAGGCATATATTGATAAAATGCTTAAGAGATATGAGATGCAAAATAGTAAGCCCACACCTGTTCCAATAGCAAAGGGCGATAAATTTAGTGAAGAACAAAGTCCTAAAAACCAATTGGAATTAAGTGAAATGAGTAATATTCCTTATGCTTCTGCTGTCGGGAGCTTAATGTATGCTCAAGTCTGTACGCGTCCAGACTTGGCATTTGCAACCGGAATGTTTGGAAGATATCAGCAAAATCCAGGAAAGGTCCACTGGATGGGTGTCAAAAAGGCATTACGCTATTGCCAAGGCACTAAAAACTACATGCTTACATATAAGAGATCAGATAATCTTGAAGTTATTGGTTATTCTGATGCTGATTTTGCTGGATGTGAAGATAGTAGAAAGTCTACATCAGGATATGTCTTCACTCTAGCAGGAGGAGTTATTTCTTGGAAAAGCTCTAAGCAAGAGTTAACTGCAGCGTCGATTATGCAGGCTGAGTTTATAGCATGTTATGAAGCGACAGGACAGGCTGTGTGGCTTAAGAATTTTATTCCGGGCCTTAAGGTTATAGACAGCATTACAAAACCACTTAAGTTATACTGTGATAATAAATCAACAGTATTTTTCATAAAGAACAACAAGTCAAGTGGTGCTTCCAAACACATTGACCTTAAGTATCGTGTTGTTATTGAAAGAGACCAGGATCGTACTATTAATGTCGAGCATATAAGAACTAATGAGATGCTCGCGGATCCGCTCACTAAAGGCATACCACCTAATCTATTTAAGCAACATGTTCTAGACATGGGTCTGGTGGATAGTCTTTAGGTCCTGGTTCAGGGCGTTATGAACTCCCAATAATGTATAAGCGTTCTAACAAGGTGTCTCAGTGAAACTATAGGTAATGGGGTCCCGGCAGCGAATTAAATGCTACTGATGACGCATTGGTCTAGTATTTACTGTTTTACCGAGTGTGAACATTAGTATGATGCGAACAAGTTGTAGACCGTTCGATCAAGTGGGAGAATGTTGAAAATAAACTGTTATCGTGATCTTCTCGGTCTCCAACCGAGAGGAACTTGTTCCTCACGTTTTCCCCTACGTGATGGAACAGAACTCGTGTTCTGTAATCGGCAGGAACACAATTAGAATCCTATTAGGACTCTAGACCCTGCCTCCACAGCTCCATATAAAACTAAGGGTAAGGCAAAGCCTCCAACGCATCAAATCAATTTGCTTTAGCCTAAAGACCAAACACCGATTGCAAAGGGAGCTGGAGGAGATAGAAGCTCTAGTTCCTCGTTCACGCCCGGGTCAGTGCCGTTGGCGTCCAGAGAGGATACGTTCAAGTTGTCGATCAAGAACATCACAAGTTCTTGAGTCGGCGTTCGTCATCGATTCTACTACTTCAAGACTGAGACTCGTACCGACTACATCGTCTCAGGAGGCTCCCATGACGGCTAATAACACTGGTATAAGTTTATCCCACCTAATTCCGCATTAGCAGATTGATTGTGATTTAGGTTATGTGATCCTGTGTTTATGTGCTACTTATGTTGAACAGCAATATTTAACACTAGATGCTGCATTTGAACGACGAAGACGAGCAAATCGACAGTGACACTCTGCAAATTAGCTAGTCAATTCCACAGTTGGCACTGAAGAACATATTTCATACATCGTTTCAGGGACACGGATCAACCGTTGACGCATATATGCAACATGCGATGATCTTAGGTTTGCTCTTTTCTCCCGTCTCCATATCTTGCAAATTTTTTAAATCATAGATTATGCCATCGTTTCCCATTTCTGTCGACTGCTCGAAGAATAATGCTTTCCTCCAATGGGGCGGCGAGGTTCGGATTCTCACTCACCCTCAGGCGGTGGCCTGGTGGACATCGCCGGCCTTGGGAACCTTTATCTCCAGCGACCCCTCGCCGTCGTCGAAGTAGGCCTCCACTTTCCTCCACTCCGCGTCCTCCGGCAGCTCCACGCGCCGGACGAAGCCGTGCTCCCACCACCGCCCGGCGCGCCAGTCCCGGCCGTCGGCCGGCGGCGCCCGCCACAGCCCGCTGATGTCGATCACCTTCATCGCGTCCCCGCTCACGTCCACGTCGCATTTCCTGCCACCTGAATGAACACGGGAGAGAGGAGAAATCAATCTTCTTCGGACCAAGATTAGTTAATGCAGAGTGGTCAGATCACCATGCAATGATTTCTTTGTTTCCGCAATCGTCTCGAACACGCTTTTGTGCTGGGCTGCTTGCAAGTCTACACGCCACACCTCAGTGTGCCACACGCAAACGCAAGGTATATTTGTAGAGGGAAAAGTAGGGTTCTAAATGTTACTATAGTGATAAAGCCAAGGAAAGCTAATGGGGAAAAGGAGGCTGCACACATGACCTCGTGCTGCTTTCATCCTCTAGGAGACTCTAAAGCATCTGAATTCTGAAGCGAGTAGCGTGGATGGACGGCAGGCACGCGACCGCTGCGGTTTGCTCTGTCACACCTAATAGTTCATATTCCGAGAAGACGCAACCGCAACAGGAAGTCACCAATGGTTGGCTGATGCGGCAGGACTACTACGGACAGGAACATTACAGATGGGTGGCTGATGCGGCAGGGCTACTACGGGCAGGAACATTACAGGGAATCTATATATGCAACATCTTATCAAGAGTTCTAAAACTAGGATTTCAAGTTCTAAAGCTAGGATTTCAAGCTAGGATGTCAGGTTACAATCTGAAGTTTGCAGTTTTGCACGGGGATGTTGTGTGCCTGTTACTGAATGTCTGAACAAATGTTCTGAAACCAATTCGAAGCTTGGACAAGGATGCTGTATGCTTGCTAATAAACAGCGTGCTAATTCGATGGAGCTGCGCGTACCTGGTATGTCAGCCCTGAGGTAGTACTCGGTGTCGGTCTCGGCCCAGTCGACGGTGGTCCTGGCGGCGCCGCGGCGGAGCGCGGCGAGCAGCACCTCGGGCTCGAACTCCCACAGCGGGAACGCGTCGGCGGGGTCGAAGAAGTTGCCCAACAGGTAGGGGCTGAACAGGGACCCCTCCGCGAACACGGCCCTCGCCGCGGCGTCGGCGCCGGCGCCCTGCAGGAACCCGGCGAACGTGTTCTCCAGCAGCGACATGCGCCACTTGGGCGGCGCCGAGGCGTCGCCCGGCTGCAGCCGGACCTCGATCGCCCGCCGCCCCGGCATCGCTGCCTCAGGATCTCGCGGGGAGGGAAAGCGCGGCCTGGAGGGAGGCGATGGTTTATAGGAGAGCGGTGGCCGCCGTGGTGGAGTGGAGGTGGAGCAGGAGCTGGCTCGCTGGCCCTTGGGGAAAGCAGAGGATGAGAGGCGCGATTCCGTTTGGTGTTGCCTGGCTACGCCATTGCCATCGATGTGATTCCCGCCTTTTTTCCCTTTTTTTTTACTGGACGTAGCGGGCCTGTGGAGGTGTGAGAATTGGGCCGGAGGTTTGTAGGGCTGGACACGCTGATAAATGGGCCGATCCGTGGCAGGCTGGCTAGCGGCAAAGTCATCAGGATTTTCGCGTCTATCTCCTCCACGGGCCCGAGAACGCAGAACCCTAACCCAATCTCGTTTTCCACGTCTCTCTTTCGCGATGGGGCTCTTCTCGTGGTGGAGGAGGGGAGGGCGACGCGGCGGCGGCCCGCCGGAGGAGCGGGGCCAGCAGGCCGGTGCGGTCGCGGGGGCCGGGAGCGCCGCTGAGGCTGCGGCTTCCGGGGCGCACGGGGCGGTGGAGGTGCGGCGGCAGCGGCAGGCGGCGGACGCGACGGTCTTCGAGTTCGGGTCCGCGGCGGAGTCAGGGGTTGCCGTCACGCTCGCGGGGTACTGCCCCGTCTCCGACGACCTCGAGCCGTGCCGCTGGGAGCTGGTGCCGGCCGCCGGGGAGGGCGCGCCGCAGTTCCGGATCGTGTTCTGAGCGCGAGGAGAGCACCCCCTCGTCTCGGATTGTACCAGGGTTCTATAGGTATGAAGGTGTGGGTGGGTGTACTGGTAATCATGCATTCAGCGAATAAAACTTGAGGTACAATTGATGAATTGCTGATTAGTTTTGACAAATTATGGATGTTCGTCTGTGCTTGATTTGCATGCGAATGATTTGAGTGCCATTATCAAGGTGAACTAATTAGCCACTACAGGCAAACAGTAATGCGAGATGTCATACTAGCGTCTCAGAGTGAAACTGTAATTTCCCTTTGTCGGGTTTGGTAGGACAATGAAATTTTTGATTGGGTTATATAACATGATTGAGAATTTTTGCAAGATACATGTTCGGCGTAGGTGGGAGTTGGTGCCTTAAAATCATGATGGTAGTTGTTGACATAATATGTTGTGACATAGGATAAAGCAGTACCTTGAAAATCCTGGTACTGGGGTTTTATGATCTGTGAGGTAAGGATGGCGTCTTAGTATTTAGGAGAGACCAGAAGTTAACAATTGTTAAACCTAGACTTAGAATAGCTTGTTCATCAATTGCACGTACTGACCTGACCGTGGCCATATGCAATCTTTATAATTTTTTCATGTTTTGTCTGCACTATATATTTCTACCTTTGAGATGAGCTTGAGCTGTTGAGGGTGTGCCACACTCTTTGGTGCTGTGTTAGTGTTACGAGCATGAGAGAGAGCACCCGTCGTTATAAATGTGTCATCTTTGGGAGTTGTAACATACTAACACACACTCCTTGACACGAAGTTTGTATATTCATGTGTTTGTTGATTAGTTTTGAGTTTGTCATTGCTGTTCCTGTGTTATTGGAATGCACCATGTTTGCTCCCACTCCACCCACCCCAAACCCGGATCTACTAGCTAGGTATGTGTTACTTTTGGAATTTTCAGGTGTGGTAACAGCACCATATTTTGTTTTGTGGTTGGAGTAACAGCAATGCAGCATGATTAAAAAAATGTCATCTGGATGAATGGTCGATATTGAAGCATTCTGGACATCTCTCCATGAAAGTTCTTATTTGTAGTACCATATTACTTGAGCAGTTGAGCTGGTCATTGAGAACCTTGGAAGAACTACTAATAAATTCCTATATCCATAGTTTTCTGTCTTGGAAGGGTAGCTGTCTGGGTGTTCACTGGCTGTTTAGGAAAGAAGAGAAGGTATCATTGTATCAAACATCGAAACTATACTTGAATAGCTTTGTGATTAGTATTACGTAACCACCGCATGGTGGGGAAACTTTTCCATCTTTGAGGCTTGGATTTGTTTATATGCAGTTGTGCAGTCTATATTTATTTTGTGGGCTTGGTGTCTAACATGTCTTTATACAATATATGATATATCTTTAAAGTAGTAGAGCATAGTAATCTGTGTGGCGCTAGACAATTGTTATTCAGAAACCAGTTGATTAATTTGGCGATTGATTATGGTTCTGATTGGGTATATCTGATTTTGTCAAATTGAATGAGAACAATTGGCTCATCACAACTACCGTGGTTGATCTATTTCACTAAATTATGGTTTTAGAATTGCATCGTGCGGTTTAATTTTTAAAATTTGACCACTACTATGTTATGACCAATGGCACTATCTTCCTCGCAATATTCGTAGTTTTATATCGGTTCGAATGGAAGTAGCTCTAATGATATTAGCTTTGCACCAAAGATCCAATAGTACTAAGTACACTATGAAGTGACTTTAAAAGAAAATAAAGTACAGAAAGGAGCATGTTTTTAATCATACCAGGTCGATTCAATGCACATCATTATTGTTGTTTACTGATAGACTTCCTCAACATTGCTGAAACTGAATGGAAACAACTCCCCTTCACGGAGAGTAGGAAGTTGTGCTTGCACTGCTGGATATTGATTATGCTCACAGAGCAGATGCTCCTATAGCTAGGAAACCTGCCGCAAATCCTAACGAAGAAACTAAGAAAGGTGTTCATACCTCAAGTACCTCAGTCATTAAGAACTAGTACATTGGTGAGGTTATAAAGGGATGTCATCCTCCTATTTTGTTTCCTTTTTTTGCTTGACTTGTGCCGACTTCTGACTAGGAGATAAGCACAGCGGCATTGACGTACATGGAACACCATATAGTTGCATTGGATAGCACGGACGAAGACTTTACAAACGTCCATGTTTAATCATATTTTTGTCTGACGTTGTCTGACGTGAGTAGGTAGCGTGTTTGTGGACATTCAAATAGATTGAGCGCCAATATGGTAACATGTGTAGTTGTTCATATGTGCATACCAATCACGCATGCCTTAGAGATGTTGATGGTATATGGAATTGCAATCTAATTAAGCCACTCTGAGGGCAGCTTGCATCTCCCAGTTAGAACGGGAAGACTTGACTAACAGTTTCACCTTTATTAAAACGCTACAATTGCAGGTCTAATAACTCCTAAATGAGCTTGTTGATGCCGCATAGTGCAGAGGCAGCTCGATTATAAACGGGCATCTGCTACGCCTTGGCCTTGCTCCTCCATCCCACTTCCACCCCTGCATTTGCATTCGCCCCATCGCTCAACTCGAAATAATTAATAATGCTTCATCCGATCCTATGCATGCTGCTGGTGCATGATGTGAGGCTAATTTTGTTTTCGTCCCGTTGTGTTGTACTATGCAGCTGGTGCAAGGTCTCGAGGAGAACTTGGGCATCGGCCAAGGCAAGGTGCGGCTGCACGTGGCGGTCGGCCTCGACGGGGCGCTCCTCGGCCGGACGCGGGACGTGGTCCAGGGCCCGGCGTCTACCATGACACGGTGGAACGAGACGGTCCGGGCCTACTGTGCCCACACCGCCGCCGACGTGGTCTTCTCCGTTATGATCCAGCAGCGCGTCGAGCCCGAGGACACGCTGCTGGGCCGCGCTTACATCCCCGTCAAGGACCTCCTCTCCAGCCCCGGCGGCGAACTCCAGGGCTGGTCCGATGTCCTGGACGCGTCGAGGAGGAAGATCCCGGGCGGGCCTCAGCTATACCTGTGGGTCAAGTTCAGCGACGTCGACGTCCACGACGACGCGGCCTGTCGCGGAGTGCCCCGCGCCTTCTTCCCGCAGCGGCCGGGCTGCAGAGTCACCCTGTACCAGGACGCGCACGCCCTCGACTCGTTCGCGCCCCGGATCCCACTGGCCGGCGGCGGGCGCTACGAGCCGGGGTGGTGCTGGGAGGACGTGTTCGACGCCATCAACGACGCGCGCCACCTGGTGTACGTCGCCGGCTGGTCGGTGTACACCAAGATCACCCTGAAACGGCGCGGCGGCAGCTGCGAGGAGACCCTCGGCCATCTCTTGAAGCGCAAGGCAAGCGACGGCGTGCGCGTGCTCATGCTGGTGTGGCACGACCCCACCTCCCTGCAGCTGTTGCACGACTTCGGCTTCACGTGGAGCGAGATGAAGACCCACGACCAGGATACGGCGGCGTGTTTCCGCGGCAGCGACGTGCACTGCGTCCTCGTCGAGCGGGAACGGTCTATAGTTAACCATGGCGGCCGCCCAACGCAGGAGTCGCCCTTGTTTCTGTATAGCCACCACCAGAAAACCATCGTCGTCGATCAGGATATGCCGGTGGGTGGCCGCCGCCGCATCGCCGGCTTTGTCGGCGGCTTGGACATCTGCGACGGGCGCTACGACACGCAGCGCCACTCCCTGTTCAGGACGCTGGGCGAGGAGGAGGCGCACAACGGCGACTTCCACCAGCCCAGCTTGAACGGCGCCACCGTCGACAAGGGCGGGCCGAGGGAGCCATGGCACGACATCCATTCGAGGATCCAAGGCCCGGCGGCATGGGACGTGCTCCGCAACTTTGAGGAGCGGTGGAAGAAGCAAGCAGGCGACGACGACAAGGGCCTCCTTGTCGATGTGGAAGCCTTGGTCCGAAGCGGCCTGATCATGCCGTCGTCGTCGCCGGTGATCCACCCCGATGACCAGGAGGCGTGGAATGTGCAGGTGCTGCGGTCCATCGGTAGCACCTCCGCCGTGGGCTTTCCCGACGCCGAGAGCAAAGAGGAAAGGCTTGGCGTCGGGCTTGTGTGTGGCAAGAACGAGATCATCGAGAGGAGCATCCAGGACGCCTACATCCACGCCATACGACGCGCCGACAACTTCATCTACATCGAGAACCAGTACTTCATCGGCAGCTCCTTCCAGTGGAAGGACGACGGCAGCATCGGGCCGGGAGACGCCGGGGCGCAGAATCTAATCCCCAGAGAGCTCTCGCTCAAGATCGCGAGCAAGATCGAAGCTGGCGAGCGGTTCGCCGTGTATGTTGCGCTGCCAATGTGGCCGGAAGGTGACCCAGAGGGCGGTACCGTGCAGGAAGTGCTGCACTGGCAGAGGAAGACGATGGAGATGATGTACGATGACGTTGCGGTTGCGCTCATCAAGAAGAAGAAGACGGACGCCAACCCCAGGGACTACCTCACCTTCTTCTGCCTAGGGAACCGGGAGGTCAAGTGCAGCGGCGAGTATGAACCTCCAGGTCGCCCCTTCTTGCGGACCCACTATGCTAGGGCACAGAAGGCACGGCGGTTCATGATCTATGTTCACTCCAAGATGATGATAGGTACTTATTGCATGCGCTCGATCGTATTCATCCTCAAGTCGCATTCAGTGATAGATTTTTTTAGAATTTGCAATGCTTATTGTTTGCTCTCTGCTGTCTGCTTAATTCAGTCGACGACGAGTATGTCATCATTGGATCTGCCAACATCAACCAGTGGTCCATGGACAGGGCCAGGGACACCGAGATCGCCATAGGCGCATACCAGCCGCACCACCTCAACAACGCCAACAACCAGGCCGCCAGAGGCCAGGTCCACGGCTTGCGGATGTCGCTGTGGTACGAGCACCTTGGCATGAACGCCAGCGAGTTCCTCGACCCGGCGAGCCTTGCGTGCGTTCGGAGGGTGAACAAGATGGCTGAGGATAACTGGAGCCTCTACGCTGCCGACGCGTTCGATCGCGACCTCCCAGGCCATTTGCTCGCCTACCCGATTACGGTGGCAAGGAGCGGCGCGGTGACAGATCTCGTGGACAAGTTCCCAGATACAGAGGCTCCGGTGTGTGGTAACTGGTAAGAAATCTGGAAATCTGGGCTCTATGGTCACCGCATAGAGAGCATCCAAATCGTTGCAGCTAGCTCTGTGGATTATACTTTTATCTTCGGCGCGCTGTGGGAACTACCACATTCGTCGCATCCTATATCCACCTGTTGTATCTATATGATAGGAATGTGGGTCCTCGCTTATGAGCACGTGTCCTGTAAAAAAGAAAGAAAGAAATGGGTAGGCCACCGTGCCTAGTTTTATCCAGAAATTCATCGACCAAAATTATTTCCGCTACGACATACAACATAGAGCCTATTTCTCTCTTTTTTTTCCCCAAGAAAGAGAACTCAAAAGTGTTGAAACCTCTGTATCTTACAACCTACACTCTCATTAAACATATGATATAATTGACTCTTTTCATTCATTTGCCTTTCGACAAATATTTATGTAAATACTCCGTGGATAAATACACAATAAAGGTAAAATAGTTTTGGTGTTAAGTTTAGGTCTTAAGTTGAACGATGCTCATCCCATCTATTGAGGAACTAAAATTGTTGGCCAAAATTTGACTAAAAATTCAACTGTCATATATGTAATAAATATGTAGTATGTTGGGTCTGGCCCTGTTCGTCTGGGTGGCTTGGTGGCTGGTACTGATTTGTTCTGAGATAAAAGTACTGATTTATTCTGAGAGAAAATGACTGTTGGTTGGTGGCTAATAAGCCAAATGAACATGACGAAAATCTTAGAAATCACCAGTACCATATACTTAAGAGCACGGTAGTACTATGTTGGTTGAGGAACAGTGGTTCCATCTTAAGGAAGAAAGAGTAGACATGATCCAGTATGATCTGATGATTACATATTTGAAAAACACAAAAAATCATGGTGAAAATGCAAAAACTGTAAACTGTCACAGTCAATTCCAATTTGACATTTTCGGCATAAGTCATTTTGTTGTAAATACCGGTCCGCCATGAAGTTTTGTTGCAAAACCCCCCAAGTATGGACATGTCAGGGTGATTCAACATACTTTCAAAAATTGCGAGCCATCAATGTGGTCTTTAGTGAGACTAGATACTTCTAGGACTATAATCTTCACATTTTTAGAGCTTACACAAATAGAATTGCTAATGAGAGTTTAAACATTGTTGCGCAGAGTTCCACAAAAAAAATCAATGTAACATGATGAATAAGTCTAATGTAAATACTTGGACAAATTTGGCTCGTCTAGCAGCGAAAACGGGTTGATTTAGTTAAACATGTGCTGACGTGTGGTGGGATCGTAACATGAATGAGTTGAGGTTGGCCATTTGCAACAAAATGACATATAGGGAGGAACGTGAAATTTGAAGTGATTTATGGATTTTTACGCAATTTTACCAAAAAAACTCAAGCACCTAGGATGTGATTGGTTGCAGTTCAAGAAGAGGTCCAGGATGGTGACGAAATTCAGGCTCATTGTATCCTGTATAGAATCATACATGCAAACTTGATTGGTTTCCATATAGCTCTCTATAGCTTGAGTGGATGAGGAGCATTATTGATTGGTTGGCTGCATGAAAGGCTGCTTTTGTGTGGCTGCAAATGAATAGTACTGGAATAGTGTTTCTTGTGAGAGAAGATGTGATGGATGTGATAGGTAAATAGTGTTTTTCACTGTTCAAATGTAACCACAAGAACAGGCCCTCATTCTCATCCTGTTTTGTGTAGCATGCTGGCCGAGATGGAGAGAGGAATATGAACGAGTTCATGCAGTAAAAGATTGGCAACCAATCAAAGCCACCCTGCACCGCACGGACCTGGATGCAGCGCCCTAGGTGCATACCCAACTTGAACTAGGTATATATATATATGCCATGTCGGATGATGGGCTCTGCCAATGATACATACTCGTTCGTGATGTGCCAATGATACATAATTATTACTCTTGAAGTTTAACAGCTTGCAGACGGTCTTGGTGATTGTAGAGTTCTTGGTGAGGTCTTGGAATGTGTGGGAGCCCTAAGAAGGAACTCGTGTACACGGCTTGAGACCTACCGTTCCGGAGATGGAAAACATGTAATCTTAGTGAGCACTCAAGTCTTCATGGCTTGAGGGGGAGCTACACCCTTTGTGGGTGCTTCAATGTGGACTAGGGGAGCATCAACTCCTCGATACAATGGGGAAAAATCATGTTGTCTCTTGCCCATTTCCTTTACATTCTAGCACTACTCTTGAGTATTTACTTTCAACAATTTAAGTTTCATTGCTCTAGTCTTGTTATGTGCTTTGCTTCCTTCATATCTTGACTAGGTTGCTTTGTCATTGTTAGTGTGGTAGTTGTTAAGGTTCACTTGTGCTAGTGTGCTTAGTTTGTAGAGAAAAACCATTGTAGATGAATAATATTAGTTTCTAGGCTAAGATTTTCTTTACTTGTTCTAGAGATTTAAAGAAGGCTCATATTCAACCCCTTTCTATGGGCCAATCCTTTCACCAGAACTCAGAGGCGAGCGCTCATGGGCTGGCACCTAGGGCCACTCCGCGTGGTGACGGTAGTGGTCCGCCGGAATTAGGGCCCTTGCTCATGCTACTGCCACTGTAGATGGGGAAGGAAAGAGAGAGGAGGGCGGGCGGGAGGGTAGGGGATGACAAGTGGATCCCATATGTTAGAGTCACATCAACACACTATTAGCAAGCAAAAAAAAATCAATATGTAACATGATGAATAAGTCTAATGTAAATACTTACAAATTTGGCTCGTCTATCAGCGAAAACAGCTTGATTTGGTTAAACATGTGCGGACTTGGGGTGGGATCGTAGCATGAATGAGTTTTTTTTTATGTAACAACATGACATATAGGGAGGAACGTGAAATTTGAAGTGCTTTATGCAATTTTACCCAAAAAAAATCAAGCACCTAATGTATGCCAACTCCCTATTTATTATTTGCCATCAGATTCGCGCGCATCATTTGATTACGTGCCTGGAGGTTTAGTTGTGGAAATAAAAATTGCAGCCCTTGCATCGGTTGCCCGCTTCACTTTTTTTTAGGAAGGTTGCCCGCTTCACTGACACTGATCATGTCACCATGTCGGATGGTGGAGCTGCCAATAATATATATATTTGATTGAGACTTTGAGAGCTGGCTCTCTCAAAGTATATTTTATCAAGACTTCGAGTCTTCGTCTCTTCGAGCGCTGTGGCGGGAGGCTTTTTGTTTGTTTCATTCCAACGATCAAGCACATCACGAACGACGAGGCTCCCAAATCCCAAGTCCCAAGCCCAATCCTCAACCCAGCACACAACAATGGCTTCAGCTGAGACCAGCCAGAAGCTACGCATCCTGCTCATGCCCTTCTTCGTGACCAGCCACATCGGCCCCTTCACCGATCTCGCCGTCGGCCTCGCTGTGGCCGGGGCGGGCGCCGTCGAGCCCACCGTCGCCGTCACCCCGGCGAACGTCACGGTGGTTCGGTCGGCCCTCGAGCGGCACGGCCCCGCGGCGAGCGGCCTGGTAAAGGTCGCCACGTACCCGTTCCCGCGCGTGGACGGCCTCGCTCCTGGCGTCGAGAACCTCTCCGCGGCCGGAGACGACGCGTGGCGCATCGACGCCGCCGCCATCGACGAGGCCCTCACGCGTCCGCCGCAGGAGGCGCTCGTCAGGGAGCGGTCCCCCGACGCCGTCGTCACCGACTTCCACTTCTTCTGGAACAGCATCGTCGCCGCCGACCTCGGCGTCCCGTGCGTCACGTTCGCCGTCGTTAGCCCTTTCTCGGCGCTCACGATGGGCCGTCTCATCGCCGCCGTCATGAACGACCCCGAGTCCCGAGAGGTGACGCTCCGTGAGTCCCCGTGGCCGGAGATCCGGATCCCCGTGACCGAGATGCCGGAATTCTTGAGTTGCCAAGACAGGGTCGGCAAATTCAACCCGTGCGTGGAAGCTCTAGGCAGGTGCTTCGGCCAAGTGATGAACACGTTCTTGGAGCTGGAGCAGCCGTACTGCGAGCTGCTGGTGCGCGAGGGGCACGGGAAGCGCGGTTACTACTTCGTCGGCCCCCTCTCCCCGCCGTCGTCGCCACCCGCCGGAGTAAGCACCGCCGTCGAGCCGTGCTTCAGATGGCTCGCCTCGAAGCCGAGCTGCTCGGTTGTGTACATATGCTTCGGGTCCTTCGCTGCCATCTCGGAGGACCAGCTCCGGGAGCTGGCGCTCGGCTTAGAGGCCTCAGGCCAGCCGTTTCTGTGGGTGGTGAGGGCCGGCGGCGGGTGGGCACCGCCGCACGGGTGGGAGGAGCGCGTCGGGGAGAAGGGGTTGCTGGTCAGAGGGTGGGCGCCACAGACGGCGATACTGGCCCACCCGGCGGTTGGTGCGTTCTTGTCGCACTGTGGGGCGAACTCGGTGCGGGAGGCGGTGACGGCCGGCGTGCCGATGCTGACGTGGCCGCTGGTGTTCGAGCAGTTCCTCGAGGAGAGGCTGGTGACGGAGGTGCTCAAGATTGGGGAGAAGGTGTGGAGCGGGCCGCGGAGCACGATGTACGAGGAGAGAGAGGTCGTGCCGGCGGAGGCCGTGGCGCGGGCGGTGGCGACCTTCTTGGAACCCGGCGGCGCCGGGGAGGCGGCGAGGGGCAGGGCGCGTGAGCTCGCTGCGAAGGCGAACGCGGCCGTGGCAGAGGGCGGCTCGTCGTACCGTGACCTGCGCCGCCTCGTCGATGACCTGGCAAGCATTAGCAAAAGCGAGCGGTGGTGGGGCAGCCAGGTCGTCGCGCGCGTGAATAGCAACCGCAACGACCGCGAGCAGAGCTGCGCCCTGCTGGACTCTAATGGGCGTGTTTGATTTCTTGCACCTTGGCGGCTCGGCCGGCGGGTCTGGCTGTGGCCAGCCATGGTCAGGTCCTCTTGACAACCTCTCTTGTTTGATTCAAATGCATCTAATGAGCCAGGTGAGGATTGTATTTGATTTGAGACATATTTGAATAGAATGACCCTGCATCTTGATTATGGTGACCTTACCCCTCTCCTTTCTCTTTGGCATTTCATCAAACACTCTGCTGGCGTGCTGCTAGCCATGGCTGCTGCTCCTCCTCATCGCGCCTCTCCCGTCCGGTGCTCTCCATCTCCGGCCGCCACGAGGGAGCTCCGCCCCGGCCACTGTCGCCGCGCGCAGGTGAGACCGCGGGCGCGGTGGAGCTCCGCCCCAGCCGCCGCCGCGAACGCAGGCGCAGGCGCAGGCGCAGGGGAGATCCGCCCTCGGCCGCCGCCGCCGCGCCCTCCGCCCCTGGCCACCGCAGCCGCGAGCGCGGGCACCGGGAGCTCGCCCCGATCACCACCGCTGTCGCGAGTGAGAGGGTGAGGGAGGTGACAGGATCCGAGCGAGAGCCCGCGAGAGCCGGCCACGGCTTGGTTCTGGAGAAACGCGGAGGAGGAGCGTGCGGCCAGAGTCAGGAGAGAAAGGGGAAAATGACCGCTGACAGCCTGACTCTCAACTCGGCTAAAGATATCAAACAAGCGAGAATGGTTCTGGTGGGCTTGGCCGGGCAAAATTGGCCCATATCAAAAACGTCCAATGTGTATTGTGTTCTAAAACTTCTACTCTTGGGTGTTTTTTTTGTTTAAACAGGTGTTCATTCGAACAACAAAAAGTATCTGATTGCGATGTCGAAGGTGCATTGATTTGAGCCCTTGCTAATTAGCGACCGACCGCTTGCAGCGATCGATTTTTTTCTTCCCACCCGCCACTTTCCTTTTAGGAAAGATGAAAATTCCGCAACTTTCCTTTTTTGGAATATCATAACTTATACATATAACTTTGATGCATAACTTCGAGCTATAAATATGCTAAAAAAAACTTGGAGCTATAAATTTTTATCAGATAATTTTTAATCACAAATTTGCCTCTAGCTCGTGTGCAGAACTTATGCATACAACTTGTATGCACATTTAAAAAAAATAGTTTATACGTCAACTTTTTTCAAACATCAGTTTTATCTTTATATTTTTGAAAGAGTAAAATGCACCAGAGGTCCATCAACTTGTAAGAAGGTGTCATTTAGGTCCATCAACTTTGAAAATGCATTTTTAGGTCCATAAACTTGTTGAGTCGTTCACCGCAGGTCCATAACTGTCCACATATGTTTCTACTGGTGACATGACATGATGACTTGGCTACAAGAAGCATATCCTAATTGAGGCATTTCATCGAGCAGCTTATAAGTGACACATGCTTGATATTTCCGGAGCTAAACGACAACAGCGTACTCCTGTCGTACACGCAAGGAGGCTACTGTTATTCAACCCAAGGAATGTCTAAGTATATGTGTCGCCCATTTGTAACCTAGTCATTGAAATGCCTCAGCTAGAAGATACTTCTTGAGCCAAGTCATCATGTCATGTCACCAGTACAAGCATATCTGGACAGTTATGGACCTGTGGTGAATGACTCAACAAGTTCACGGACCCAGAAATGCATTTTGAGAGTTGATGGACCTAAGTGACACCGCCTTACAAGTTGATGGACCTCCGGTGTATTTTACTCTTTTTGAAACTTATACACACAACTTCGACGCATAACTGCGTGATATAAATTTTTGTTAGATAATTTTTAAGTATAAATTTGATTACGCGCATAACTTATACATACAACTTGTATGCGCAAATGTTTGAAAAATAACTTGTATGCATAATTTTTTCTCTACGACGAGTTGTGCGCATAACTTTTTTTAAATGACGAATTGTACGCATAATTTTTTCTGTAACGACGAATTATGCGCATAATTTACACAGAAGAAAAATTGTGTTGGATGAAGAAAAAAAGGAAAAGAAAAAAAGGAAAAACTCACGTGGACGAGCGCAAGCCCCTGGTCGAACCGCGCGCGCGGAATGCGCGGCCGCCGTTCTGGTTTTACTTGCTCCTGTGTCAAGAAGACCCGTGCCAGCTGGAGCCCCATCCAAGCTCTCCGCGGCGTCTGCGCCATCTCTTTAATACGATTCCTGGCCAATATCGAGCGCAGGCAGCGTGGCCACGTCGCGGGATTCTCTCGGTCGTCAGATCGGGCGTGTGGGCGGTCCGGATCGGGCGAGAATCAACCATTTAGCAAAATAGTCCCTCATCTTTCCCAGAATCAACCCGAAGTCCAGCCGAGCTGCTCCACACAGCTAGCAGAGGGCGGAGCGCCGCCAGAGGACGGATACACCGCCTCGACCACTGTAGGCCACTCCGCCGTCACCGCTTGAGGCAGCCGACGAGTTTGCCTTGCAGCAGATCCGCGACAACAAATGAGTGAACAGGCCGCCGAACCACACTCGACTGAGCTACGCGTTTGCAAAGGCGGCACACAGCTCAAGCGAATGGAGATGGTCGGCACCAGCGCCTCCCACCGCTGTCGTTGGCGCCGCTGTCGCACCACCGCCTGCCTCGGCCGCCGCCGTCGCACCACCGCGCAACTCTGGTCACCCCACCCGCGCCGAGGACCGGCACCTGCCGCCGCCACATGGGACGAGAAGGCCGCGCGAAGCTTGCGCGGAAGGGAAGCTGCTACCATTAGGCCGGCGACATCCTCCAGGCTCCAGGAGCTACTGCGTGCGTGAGTGAGAGAGGATGAGGGAGAGAGAAGAGAGTTCAGAGTTGCGAGAGTCAGGCTGGTCGCACCGCACCACCTGCATCGCCATCTGTATACCCCACATGGCCCACGTGCCAGAAACGTTTTACTGACGGAGATAAGAAAGCCGCTGCGATCCAGCGATCTCTAATTCCACCTGCAAACCAACCACCGCTGCTCCTTTTCCCCTGCAGCCCTGCTTCGCGCTGCTCGCCATGCGCTCTCCGTCTACCCCTCCGGCGGGCTTCCCGGCGGCCCCACGGCTGGCAAGGTGGGGGATCTTCGGGCGCGACGGCTCTCCGGCCGCTGGAGGCATCTGGGTGGCCTCCATGGCGAGGGGCGGCCTCCAAGGCGGGGGATCCTCTGGCGCGGTGGCCCTTCCTCCGACGTGGTAGCTCAGCAGCCCCCTTCCTCCTCCCTCCTCCATGGCGCAGCAGCGGCGGCAGAGTTCTCCGCTGCTCCTCCCCTCCCCTTCTTCCTCCCTGCCGCTGCTCTCCGCTGCCCAGATCTAGGGCTTCTCTGCCCTCTTCTCCGGTGCAAGATCCGGCGGCCTCCTCCACGCCGGTGCAAGATCCGGCGGTCCCCCAAGGTCCTCCTCCTTCCCCGGCGGCGGCAGAGTCATGGCTGGCGGTGGGCTCCTCCTCTTCCTTTCCCCGGCGGCGTCGGGCTCCTCCGGACGGCGGGCGCGCGGGGTCGAGAGACTTCCCAGGCGTGGCGCGAGAGGTGGGACAGGGTGATGTGGCCCACGGGGCCCGCGGAGAGAGAGGATAGAGGCGGAGCGCCCGAGCGCTCTCTGTACCGATTTTCTATAGCGAACGGAACTGTAGAGGCAGAGATAGGGGTGTGCGGTGCGGGGCTGAAATCGCTATATTTGCCGTTCCGTTCGGTTTTTAGGCCCGCGATGCGAATAGCCTCAGAGATAAGGTTGGAGCGCAGGTGGCGTCATGTGGGTGAGGTGGTGCCACACACGTGACACACACATCAAGCGCCAGCTGCCGGTCACACCCAGGCAAAAGCATCCTTGTTGCGCATAGTGATGGGCAAGTAATCAATCAAATGGGCTAAAATGAAATATGCTTTGAGTTGAAAGTCATTTCCGTTATGCTTAAAACATCAAGTTAATAAGTACTACGTCAAAACTATCATTACGACATTGAGCATTATGCTGGAATCCATTTTTAAAAGCCCGCTAAAAATGTGACAATCCACTACAAAAATAATTTGTGATTCTTAATGTTAATTTAGACAAATTTTTTTTGCATAATTCAATTATGGATCTAATTGAAAAAATATATGAGAAATAATTTTTCACCACGAACATTGTTACGGACTACAATATTTTAGTTTTGAGATTGAATCTTTCTTACATGGGGAATAAAATGCAGGGATCATAAGCTCATTTCGAACCCATTAAATTTTGTAGAACTTAAAAAAACAATTTAAATTCATCATGTATGTGTACAATACAAAATATAAATCATAAGAACAAATAATTCATCAATTTGTATCACGGATTCACAAATCCATCCGGTAATTGATATATGTATATATCTCTTCATGATACTTGCATGTTTTACATATTCATACGTACCATCCTAAAAGAAACTCAAAATCGTTGCTACCTCTAAGCAAGACTAAATAAGACAACTACAACATTAAACTTACTCAAATTTAGACATATTGGATCAATCAGCAATTGCACTAAAACAAAATATTTGCAATAGCTTTCTATGGTAGGCTACACATAACAGGCAAGATGACGAGCGAATCTTAAAGGGACACATCAATGGTCAAACACATGAAAGTGTTCTAGGAAGTACGTAAATAAATTACAACGTAATTAGATCCATATAGAAAAATCAACCCTACCCACTGGCCATCCGCGGCAACACCGTGAGCATTTCTAGTAGTATTATTATTGGTGAAGCGTGCAATGGGCCAACTCGCCCTCCTCTCTGCAGAATTTTCCTCCGACTTTCCGAAAAATGCTAGCAGAGTTTAACTTTTCTGCGGCCCCTATTCCGACTTAAAAAAACTGATCGAAGAATTTGCAAGAATGACCGAATTAGTGATGCTCAAAACGTGATTAGCTTTTTAGCATGACTAGTCCATCAACCCGTGCATCCACACGTGGTAGTACTTTTAGATGACATATAATAAATATTATAAATTATTATTTAGATTAGGAAGAACAATCAGTAATATTTTTGAATTTAAATAGTAATACATTAATGAGCATTGTGTGTATGATTTGGTAATGAGACCATATTAATGAGCATCGGCTAAAGATCCTATATAACGATAGATTATTTTTATGATTAAAATATTGAAGAGAGACTAAGTGCAAGAGATTAGTTGTGTCACACATGACCGGTATGGCGGATAGTTAGATGATCTTTTCGAAGCAAAGATGTTTATTATGTATGATGTGACCGGTGTATCGTTTAAATGTAAATTTTTTATAGAGGCATATGTGGGTAATTTAGACATAAATATAGGGGTTATTTTTAATTCTTTATAATGGTATAGGTGGGTAATCTTAGAAACAAAGTTGATATTTCGAGAATTTCTCTCTTTTAGAGTGTCCATCTAGGATTCCTATGTGGCTTTATGTGAATGCTTCCATTAATTTTCTCTTTTTAGAGCGTGCAACTAAGATTTCTATGTGGCTTCATGTGGAAACTTTAAAAGAAGGCTCCAATTAGTAACAGTAAGATGACGAGATGCAGGTCTTGATCCGCTAGTGGGCTAGACGACGTCTTAACGTGGTGGTGGATGTTCAACGGCCGGTGACTGTGAGCAAGAAGGGTGCGGTAGGAAGAAGACAAACCTGAGTGGTTTGGAGTTTGATCTCACCAAAATAATTGAGTCTTTTACCTGCATGCCATCAAAAAAGATCGTCGTGATCTGTGTGCCACTGAAAAGTTTGCTCGCACCTCTATGGCATCCACCTAAACTTTTTTTCCTCCACACCATTCCGTCCAGGTTCCGTCCAACTTTCTCCGTGAAGCTGACCTGACATGTGGGCCCGACTAGTGAAGATGTCCAAAATGCCCCCGCCTCTTCATCCTCCCCGTAGGCCAACAGGATGAGCAAGTTGAAAATATGCTGCGTGCTGCATGTGAAACACAAACAAAAAGGCATGTAAGTTAATTTTTGCTGCTTTTTGTATATATGAGGAACAATAACAAATAGAGCTGCCAAAAATATGAAGTTTGTTTTCTGACTTATCATGTGTAGTGTGATGAACAAGGTTAATTTGATGGTGCTACCAAAACAACAGCTCAGATGGGTGGTGCCTGTTTACAAAGAAATGATGTAAGTTGTTGTGTCTGTGTCTATGTAATTAATGTGAAAAAACATAAGAGATTTGGAGGAACTGAATTATGCTAAATAAAAAATGCTTGAAATGTTAGGATGGGCAGGACAAAACAAACTTTGATGGGGGTGCTGCAGATTACAAAGGGATGATCATTGTAGCATGGATGAGTGGCATGTAGTGCAGTGTACACAGGTAAGAAAAAAAATCAATGACTTTAAAAGAGACAGTGCATGTGTTCTTTGCCTTGGTCTCTGTATGATTTACTAAAATTTTTCTCCATTTTGCAGGCACATGTTGGTTCGCTCACACACATGCTGACAGTGGATGGTTTTGATCTTGGCTTTGATTACTCCTATGAGGTGAGCAAATTGGAAAGAAAACTGTGTGAATTTGGTAGATAACAAATACATTTATGAGCAAAGAATTATGACACAAAAATAAAAAACCATGCACAAAGAAGCTGACAAATCTTTTGTTTTCTGAACTACACAGGGTGGGTTGTACATTACAACTAGTAAGTTCAATGATGATGGCTCATCCATGATGCTTGCACAAGAAGACACACATGACATGTCAGCTGAAAGTTTTGAGCCAAATGAAGTGACAAAATTGTTGGTTGGAGACAAAGGTGTTGGTGATTTGGAGTACCTTTGTGGCCTAAGCGCAAGAATGATGGTTAATCATGTACATGAGGAGACCGCCTACACGGAGGAAGTGCATGTCATTGACATTACTGTGGATGTCAACTCATCTGGTGACCTGCATGGTGGAGGAGTAGACACAAACAATTTAGAGATTTGCTTGGATGAGTCTTCACTTGTAGAAAATGTAGACGCAACCACAGATAATGCAGAAAAGGCTACAACTATCCTAGGCGATGACATAACAGAGGAAGACATTGAGATTTTCAAGCAAAACGGGTCTGCTGAAAGTGTAGCTATGTCGCTCAGCCAAGATGGCCAAATCAACGAATATGTTACAAGGATTGGTATGAACTTTGACACAGATGATCAGGCCTACAAGTTCTACAATGACTATGCACTAATAGTCGGTTTCTGTACCGTGAAAACTGGCACCTACACATGAAGAAGCAAAAAGACAATGGGGGGAGTAACTATTAGTGCACTAGGTTTCTCTATCGTGAAACCTAATGCAATGTATATCAGTTTTTTCTATGTTTGTTTATGTAGTCTTTTTATTTTTATGAACATGTGCTCTATTATATACATATGCATGTTTTGTCAATATATAAATGCATATTATGTCAATATACAAATTTTCTTTGCAATTTCTTATTTTTTCTCATAATGTTTTTTATTTTTTAGATAATTTAACACCCATTACTAATGTCATCTAGTGTGCCTAGGTAACTCACTTGAATCACAGTGTAGATGAATATGTGCTACCTGCTGCAACTTTTTTTCTCAATCAAGATGCACTAATTTTATTCAAGATTACATGCAAGGCTATTTTATTATGTATGTCCTTTCTCCATATATTGGTTGCCGATTAGTTTGAGTCGCTATTGTCGAGTTATCCATAACCTGCTAGTAGATTTTTCAGCATCCTCTGAAAGACACACAAACGGAGAATGAATATAGATTTTGTCTTGAATTTGGAATGGTTGGTGGTTGAAGACTCAAAATACTATATTGTTTGGTATATGGTGCCTACTATTTTTGTTATCTACTTTTCCAACTGGTAATTAGTTGTCCTATGTTGTCCATAACCAAGCAACCTTCATTGATTTCATTCTTATGTGCATCAAATTTATATTCATTTTCTGTTTAAATATGTGTATAATATAGTGATTCACCTTACATCTTGATTGCAATATACCGGTACCGTTCATGTAAAATTTTTCCCACCATAACTACATCCTCAGTACCTAGTATTTGTGTTCAGTTTTCTGAAGTTTTTGTTGATTTTAGATGATGATTGTTGTGTAGGACTCTCATGTTAGTACTGTTATTCTGGGATTTTTCCTGTGAGTGTCCTATTTTTTATTTTCGCCAGACGCATTTTTCCTCATGAAACAAACCAAGATTCTATCTGTAATATATTTTCCCACTGTAGCAACACAATCTATTAACTTATAATTTTATTTGTGCTGTTTCTAAGGAAAAATACCGGATCTTTCAAATAAGCTCGAGGATGGCATCATGGTCCCAACCAAGACTCTCGCCACGTACCTGGACCTGCAAAAAGGCCCAACTGACACACTTGTCTATGCTACTGTTCTGAACTAAAGGACCTCTGAACAAATCATGAACAAAGTCATAGAACTTGTCTACAATGTGCTTAAGAAAAGGGATTTCAAGGTTGGTCAGCTTCATATATTCGGGAAACTTCTTGTCAAATGCTCATCTGCAGAAGATGCTAACAAGCTGCACCAAAAAGTGAAAGTTTGTGCCAATACCGTTATCAACTTCAGGAAGTTGAAGTATGTACACATTGTACCTGAAGTTGCAGACTTTGTATCCAAAAAACCTGTGATGGAAACTCGGATGAATACAAGCTCAACAAGGAACAAGACTATTGGGTCAACGAGATGAAAAAGTGTTGGGAAAAGATGATGTCGAAGCTGGTGGCTCCAAGGATGACACTGAAGCTGGTGGCTCCAAGAAGCGAAAGCTTTGATTTTCTTCTAGTATGCTTTTGTCAAGTTTCAACGTCGTCCTTGGAGCCACCAACTTCAGCATCATCTTTCCCAACACTTTCTTCATCTCCTTGACCCAGTAGCCTTGTTCCTTGTTGAGCTTGTATCCATCAAGTTTGCATCACTGATTTTTTTGGATACAAAGTTTGCAACTTCAGGTACAATGTGTACATACTCCAACTTATTGAAGCCGATGACGACATTGGCACAAACTTTCACTTTTTGGTGCAGCTTGTTGACATATTCTGCAGTTGAGAATTTGACAAGAAGTTCTTCGAATATATGAAGCCGACCAACCTTGTAATCCCTTTTCTTAAGCACACTATAGACAACTTCTATGACTTTGTTCATGATTTGTTCAGAGGTCCTTTGGTTCAAAACAACAATATAGACAAGCGTGTCAATTGGACCTTTTTGCACGTCCAGGTACATGGCGAGAGCCTTGGCGGGGGCCACATTGCCATCCTAGCATGAGCTTGTTTGAAAGATCTAGCATTTTACTTAGAAACAACACAAATAAAATTATAAGTTAACAAAGTGTGTTCCTATATAAGGAAAATATATTACAGATAGAATCTTGGTTTGTTTCATGAGGAACGCGACCGACGAAAATAAAAATAGGAGAATTACAGAAAGCCCCCAAAATAACAGTACTACCTCCACAACAATCATTATCTAAAATCAACTAAAAACTTTAGAAAACTGAATACAAATGCTAGGTACTGAGGATATAGTTATGGTGGACAAAATTTTTACATGAACAGTACCAGTATATTACATTTGAGATGTAAGGTGAGTCACTATATTATACACATATTTGACACATTGCACATATTTAAACAGAAAATGGTGAGTAAAATGCACCAAAGGTCTATCAACTTTTATGAAGGTGTCACTTAGGTCCATCAACTCCGAAAGTGCATTTTTTGGTCCATAAACTAGTTGAGTCATTCACCACATGTCCATAACTTTCCAAATATGCTTCTAGTGCTGACATGGTATGATGACTCGGCTCGAAGAAGCATATCCTAGCTAATGCATTTCCTCAAATAGTTTGCGGGCGACACAAGCTTGACATTCCTCAAGCAGAACGGCGGTAGCCTCCTCCCGTGCGGTGTCTATCGTACACAGGAGGAGGCTACCGTCGTCCAGCTCGGGGAATGTCAAGCTGGTGTCGCCCATATGTAACCTACTCGATGAAATTTCTTGGTCACAAGATGCTTCTTCGAGCCAAATCATCATGTCATGTCAGCCTAGATGCTTATGTGGACAGTTTATGGACACAAAAATGCACTTTCGAAGTTGATGGACCTAAGTGACACCCCTTATAAGTTGATGGACCTCCAATGCATTTTACTCAAAAATGAATATAGATTTGATTCACATAAGAATGAAAAAACAATGAAGGTTGCTCTGTTATGGACAGAATAGGACAACTACTTACCAGTTCGAAAAGCAGATAACAAAAAATAGCAGGCACCATATACCAAACAAGATAGTATTTCTGAGTTTGCAACCACCAAACACCCCAAGTTGAAGACAAAATCTATATTCATTTTCTATTTATGTGTGTCTTTCAAAGGATGCTGAAAATCCTACTCGTAGGTATGGATAACTCAACAATAGCGAGTCAAACTAATCATCAACCAATATATGGGGAAAGGACAGACAGAATAAAACAAACTTGCATGCAATTTAGACAAAATCAGTGCATCTTGGTTGAGAAAAAATCAACAGCAGGCAGCACATATTCATCTACACTATGATTCAAGTGATTCAAGTGAGTTACATGGGCACACCGGATGACACTAGTAATTGGGGTTAAATTATCTGAAAAATAAAAAAACATTGTGAGATAAGAATAACAAAGTGCAGAGAAAACTGTACATTGACAGAACATGCATTTGTATATTGACAGAGCACATGCATCTGTATATAATAGAGCACATGTTCATAAAAATAAAAAGACTACATAAACAAAGATAGAAAAAAGTGATATACATTGCATTAGGTTTCACGATAGAGAAACCTAGTGCACTAACAGTAACTTCCCCCATTGTGTTTTTGCTTCTTGATGTGTAGGTGCCATTTTTCACGGTAGAGAAACTAACTATTAGTGCATAGTCATTATAGAACTTGTAGGCCTGATCATCTGTGTCAAAGTTCATACCAATCCTTGGAACATATTCGATGCTTTGGTCATCTTGGCTGAGCGACATAGCTGCACTTTCAACAGACTCGTTTTGCTTGAAAATCTCAATGTCTTCCTCTGTTACGTCATCACATAGGACAATTGTATTTGTTTCTACATTATTTGTGGTTGCGTCCTCCACCATCCAGATGAGTTGACATCAACATTAATGTCAATGACAGGCACTTTCTCCGTGTAGGCGGCCTCCTCCTGTACATGATTAACCATCATAAAAATAAAAATACTACATAAACAAACATAGAAAAAACTGATATACATTACATTAGGTTTGGGACAAATTCCCCAAAAAAGTAGATGCATGAAGCATGACAAGAAAAACGAAAAATAGAACATGAACATAGGGAAGAGAAGGGATTTGGAATTAAAAGAGATGTATGAAATATTATGCATGTGATGAGGAATGGATTAGAAAATGAATACAAACATGGACGCAGGGAAACCAACCACTTGCATCTTGTGCATGTAAAGAAAAAAGAAGAAAATGAATATAGATGCATGAAAAATGGAAAAAGATTGAATGTGCATGTAACATCAGAAGAAAAATGTATGAGATCTAAAAACATGAACATTATATATATCAGATCTAAAAATTAGATCTATCTAGGGATGTGATCCAGAAGTGAAAAGAAGAGAACCATGAATGAACATAAAACTGAACCACAAACGAACAAAAAAAGAAACCAGAATCGAAGAACAAGCAACAAGAAATGGAAATAAAAGAACGAGAAGAGAAGGAGTAAATGAGAAAGAAACAAAGAAGAAGAAGGTAAAAACATAGATCCTACATCTTCCTTCGCAGAACAAAATGAGAGAGGAAGAATGTCAACACAAAAATGACAATTGCAGAGGAGGGAGGGTGTGTGATGCGGGAGGGGCAGGGGCATAAAAATAGCAACTGCAGAGGGGATGGATGGGCGTGTGGAGAGGGGATAGGAATGGTCACCCCGACATTTAAGAGGGCAGTTTGCCTCCCCAAGACACCCCCACCACCAACCCACCACTCCCATAAAAAATGGCAACTTCCACTCATATCCGTTCATTAAAAGAGGGAAACATGGACCTAGTATTTAGAAAAAAAACCATACGGAGAAACACATAATGGTCATAATAATTTAAAAAAAGAACAAAAAAGAGTGATTACTATAAAAAGAAAATTTAGTAAAAGAACTAGCAGGAATTTTAAAAAAAGAAAACCAGTAAAAATAACTATGAGAACATCAAATAAAAAATGTAAAAAAAAAATCCAAATCCCGGCCAAGAAATAGACCCAAAAAATTAGTGCACATAAGCTTATGTGAACTTACCTGCATGTGTTTTTTCTAATGTTTCTGGGAAAATCTGGGGTTGCAAAGTTATGCTCAACTTCATTTGCAGCATGCTGTAGTAGCAAAGATCAATAGACCAGATGCACGAACTCTAAGAAAAAGATCAAATGCTCCCAATTCAGCAAAGAGGACTCTTCATGTTTTCCCCGAAGTGAAAAAAAGCAGTGATGAACCCTACGGAAAATGACCACAATGTTAGGAGACAACAATCATGGGTCATGACCCATGGGAAAAAAGGATAGAATGTTAACCAAAGTTTATAAGTCAACAATAACGTAAATGATCTCCACAAACTAATAATTTTTATTGGAAAAAAGAGAGGGATCCAATAAAAATATCATAACTAGTAAAGATCAAAGGTACAGTTAAAAAAGACCAGGAAAAGTGTTGTATTGCTAAAGTTACCTGGTTCAAATTTATTATAGAATATGATAAGACAAGAATAGCATTAACATAAACCCTACAAAATACACATGCATAAATGATGAATTATTCATTTCTGTCAAATGGAACCATGTATATCCTAACAACTTATGCACTTCCACTACAATTTGCTTCCAACGTGAGAAAAAAGCACAGACAGATACATTCAATATTACAATGGTGAGGCTTCGGTAGCACAAAAAATGGGATATAGAATAATTTTGAGGAGGCATTATGAACAATGACTCTAATTTTCACGACATAAACTGCAACACACTTGGATCACCGGTAAGAAGGTTACTTGAGGAATTCCTCATGCCAATTATTGAGTATCTCAAATAACTTGGTGCATTGGCATCATATACAAGAACACAACAATCAGCTCCCTGATAAAATGCCATAATAAGACTATGAAAACCGCTTTTGTCCTGCCATTTTGTTGGCGGTTGATTTTCGTCAACCTAGCCATGAGTTTGCCTTCAATGTTGGTATTAGTTTGATATTCACACTAACGATCCTAACCCCCATTATATGTTAAGTTCGCACTCGCGCATGACTTTTGGAGTTTATTGTTTACACAGGAATTAAGAGCTTAAATGAGGTCTTCTGGGTAAAGTTCATCAAGGGTTTAAAGAGTGAAGCTGAGAAGTATCGAGGACCTAGACGGAAGATAGTTTCTTGTTTACACAGGAATTAAGAGCTTAAATGAGGACTTTTGTATATTTTGTTTATTGCTAACCCTAACAGGAGATGGATGGCTACCTCTCCAACAAACCGAAAAATTTTGTGGATGATGCAGAAAAACTTTACAGGTAAAGGAGACGTGAAGCACGAGCTAGGAAGCTGGAGATTGTAGATCCAAAATCTGAGGCCGAAGGATCGTCGGGATCTCCGAAGGAATCACCACCTCCAAGTCTGAAGAAGGAATCACCACCTCCAAGTCCGAGGAAGGAATCACCACCTCCAAGTCCGAGGAAGGAATCACCACCTCCAAGTCCGAAGGGAGATCAACCTCAACCGCCACCAATGGCACAAGAGAGGAAGATTGGGGAGCTTTGCATCCCGGAGCTTGTTGATCTACCCATCCTCAACCTAGCCGACGTCAGAAGACCGTTCAAGATGAAGACTTCAACCATCCGCATAGTGCAACATACACCTTTCACCGGTAAAGAGGATCCTAACCTTCACATTCAAGTGTTCATTCAACTTTGTCAGACATTCACGATGGAAGGGCTGGATCGAAATCAATTGAGGGCGAGGATCTTTCCGTTCTCACTACTTGGAAAAGCCTTGCAATGGTTCTACACACTATTAGTGGAGACGGTGCAAAATTGGGAAGCGTTGATGAGAGCTTTCGTGAAGAAGTATTATTCGCTGGGTAAGACTCAAAGCTTGGGTAACAAGATTGCTACATTTGCTCAATATCCAACGGAGACTATCGTGGAAGCTTTCAAGCGTTTCAATGACTACACCCGAGCCGTGCCACATCACAAGTTCCCGAAGGAGGACCTCGTTCAAAAGTTCTATTAAGGGCTCAATCTAATATGGAGGACCGTAATTGACTCATCGGCGGGAGGATCTATCATCGAGCTTACTCCGACGGAGGCATTCACTCTTTTCAAGAAGGTTGCGGATAATGATACACGAGCGTCATCCAGACGCTTACTTCCGGTTGAACCCGAGGGCAATGTTAAAGGTGTTTTGCAGGTTGAAAAGGAGGAACTCCTAGAAGGAAAGATTGACTCACTCATGAGGAGGTTGGAAAAGATGGAGCTAGAAAAGAAAGAAGCCCAAGACCTAAAGGCCACCGAAGCAAGATCCACGGTGAAGAGTGTGGGGAGTATGGCCATGTCCAAAAAGATTGTCCGGATGAAGCAAAGGTGCTCGACTACATGAGGAAAGGAGATTTGCCAAACTTTCACTACGGGCAAGGTAGACCTCAATTTAATGCAAGTTCGTCTATTCAAAATACGGTGCCTCTTCGTATACAATTGAAGGATTTCATGGACGAGCAAGCTAAGATCAATGAGGACACCGTCACTAAGTTCAAGGCTATGGATAAAATATTGGAGAACATCGATGGCAAGGTGACGGAGGTCGGGAGCTCCAAGCATCAAGTGCTCAACGTGATGAAGATGTTGGAGACGCAAGTGGGACAACTTGTCGGGCGCCAAACCGCTAATGAAGGAAGATTGCCGGGGTAGCCCCAAGGTCCCGAGACGGCAAAGGCTATTCAAACTCGCTCGGGAAAGGAGACAGAGGATCCCAAACTTCCAACCGGAGCAAGGAAGCCTAAGCCAACCGTCGAGGCGGAGGATCACACTAAGGAGAAGGTGACTACTATTCCGGAGATTGCTACCGAAGAGACGGAATTCGAGATGCCAAGTGATGACACGAAGATGCCTACACTAAAGACACACTACTTTCAAGGTAAAGTTGATAGTCATTTTGAAAAGTTTGTGGAAGTGGTGCGCAAGTTAAGCATCAACATGTCGCTATTGGACGCTCTCCAAGTTCCCACATATTCTCGCTACTTCAAGGACATAATTGCGAACAAGTATGAGATGGCAACACTCGGGGCAGATCATGTCAAGATGTCCTAACAATGTAGTGCCGCCATTGCAAATCAAGGGTCCGAGAAGCAAAGAGACCCCGGATGTCCGACCATCCCATGTTCTATTGGCTCATTCACGTTCGAGAAGGCATTATGCGACCTTTGAGCAAGTGTGAGTGTCATGCCAAGAGATGTGTTCGAGAAGCTATGCCTATCACTAGAGCCTACGGGTATGTGCTTAGAGTTGGGTGACAACTCTATTCGCTATCCCGTGGGAATCGCCGAAGATGTGCCTGTGAAAGTTGGAGGTCACTTCATCCTTGTTGATTTCGTGGTGCTCGAGATGGGAGAAAGGGAAAAGCCGCCTCTCATCCTAGGGAGGCCTTTACTCAAGACCGTCGGGCAACGATCGACATTGGCAAGGGAGAGATCAAGTTCGACGTTAATGGCACAAGGAGCATATTCAAGTTTCATCCACGTTTCGAGGTATGCAACATGATCAATGTTAAATATGTTCCACCTCATCGTCGCTTTAGCAAGGAAGAGCCAAAGAAGGAAGAGCCCAAGAAGAAGGAAGCGAAGGTGATCAAAGAAGTCATTGCAGGCGTCAAGACCAAAGAACAAAAGCCGCCTGTGAAGACCAAAAAGATGACTAAGCCAGAGAATAAGCCCGCGCCCAAGATGGTACGGAAGTGGGTACCCAAGATTGCAACGCCCGCAAAGAGCGTTGATCCAAAGTGAAGAAGAAAAGAAGTCTAGCCATGGACTATAAACGAAGCGCTAGGCGGGAGGCAACCCGTTCATCGAGTCAAAAATAAGCTACCGGGAGGACATCCCGATCAAGAATAAAGCTGCCGGGAGGGCAACCCGGAATATTTCCGATTTCAAGGAAGTTGGTCTTAGAATTTGCTACGCAAGACTTGGTATAAACTCTTAAGTGGTTGAACTTATTTTTGAGACATTTTCACTCAGATGTTTCATTTGGATTTTATTTGACCATAAACCTATGACATGAGCTATCCTACGATTTATTTGCCTCTTATCGAGAAACCAACACCAAAAATTCAGAACCTACCCACACCTTTCATCCTCTTCATCATGACAAGGTTGGTTTGTTTTACATCATAAAAACACATGAGTAGAGCCCCACATTGTTCCTTAATGAGTTTTAATTTTTGACGCATGCTAGGACTCGCATGAACCTAAGAAATTCAATTTTTGATTTCATTCAACTTGATATCCACTGGTTTCTCTAGAGTTAGAATTTTTCTAAGCCCCATTTATTTTTGTTTATTCAAAACATCTCTCTCATGTTTGGCAAAAATTAGAACCTAAACCCATACCCCCCATGGTCAAGCCGGAGGAGCTCGCTATCAATCAATGAAAGCAAGTGATCCCGGTGTAACCAACATCAATGTAGTCAGAAAATTTTGACTTACAAATGTTTTTTATGCCTAAAATCTCCTCTAAAAATGCATTTGAACTCATTGATATCTCTGAGTTAATTTTTAATTTTTGAAATTAGAGGAGTAATTAGCATCTAAGTATGATCAAGGGAAGGTTTTGAGCTTAATTGGATTTCTAGTGCTCCATGATGCATCACGGGAAAGCCTCATCATTAAGGCATCTTGAGCACATGCAAGGACAAGCATGGGGGCAGCAATGTTTTGTTTTTGCAGGATATGAATGAGAGCATGGGAGGCAAGGAAGCATGGAAGTGATACAAAGCAAATGATCAAGATGGATGACTTTATCATGCAAGAAAAAGGAGTGGCTGGGAGAATTTGGACGGTGAACGGCGTGGAGCACGAGTACACGGGACAATGATGCATCCAACAGCAAGTGGGAGAAAATAGGAGCCAAGGCAGGGGGCAGGGCCCTAGGCCAGTCGGCCCAGGCCGGCCGGCCTGGCCTATTTCTTGGGCCCCCGTTGTTCGTCTTCCTAAGGTAAGTCACTTGTCCCATTGCTAGTTCATGTTCTTGAGGTTCCAGTACAGAAACACCTTCGAAAAATTCATTCTCCAATCCTAAGTCCAAAAATCCAAAAAATTTGTCACAATCTTTGCCCTTCCATATACATTTGTGCATATTTCTACCGGCAAGAAACCCCTCAGAGAGTTTGTTTGTGACTTTGTGCAGCAAAGAAAAAATGAGGAAGGCTTGGAATGCGTCCTTTGGGAAGAAGACACAACATCGTCATCGTCGAGGCCGCCATGAACAAGTTCTTCGCGGAGGCACTCTATCTCCGAGTCGCCGCGAAGCATGGAAGAGGACGTGGCACCATCAAGGAGCGACACCATGCTCCTTAGTGGTAGAAGGGACACACGAAGCTCGTCCATGCGGTACACCGAACCACAAAGGCGCACGGAGGAGCCACCCGTCTGTTGACGGTTGAAAAGTGCTGCTTTTACACCGTCAATACCTGCATAATATAATGGTAAAATGATCATCAACACTCGAATAGGGCTTAAACTAATCATTTCCACAAGTGTTGGTCAATATGCAAATACAGGTGATTAGCACTAGAAAGAGGAGTAAAAGCACAAGTCTTTGATCCAAGTGCTTCAAGCTCAGCCAATGAGGGGATGCCACCTAGGATTCCCCTGGATCACTGACGTCATCAATCCAAGAGAGGCAAGCCCGACGAATCACAAATCACCACGTGGACATCACATGGATCCAAGGTCCCACTCAGTACCCAAACCGCCAGGAAACTTGGCATGCACGGAGGAAAAGCATCAGGGCCCACATGGCAGCCACCCTGAGAAAGCACGACGCAGAAGGCCTCCCGAGGGGTTCGGCTGACCCTAGGATCGGCCGAACCGACCTAGGGTCGGTTGATCCCCACCTTCCACGTGCTGCTGCCTGATTGGTCACTTGCTGTGATCTCGGGCGTTTTGGGGCACTTTGAGCCTCCGAGCAAGCTCCCCTCTTGCCTATAAATAGAAGGGGAGGGGCTCCATTTTGGAACACACACTTCTCCTCCTCCTCTTCATTTTGGCTTGAAGCCTCTCTCTTTAGGAGAGGAGAGCTCTTTGTATAGGATTAGTGCTAGGAAGTGAGGTGGGAGGCTTGAGGCCATGTCATGATTCATGACATCTTCCTCAAGAACGATCCTCAGCGGTGCCTTTGTTCTTCAACTAGACTAAAGTGAGTATTTTGATATTTCCTATTTAGACTAAAGTCGTATGCATGCTTAGTTGCTTTGTTCTTGTGTTCTTCGTTTGTTCTTGGTTTAGAGGCTTGTGTTCTTCGAACACAACCCCTTTCGATCCAGTAGACTTAGATCATAAGTTTGCAACTAGTTTGCTAGCTTGTCTATTAGAGTAAAGTGAAGCTCCTGCATGTTTCTAGTTAGATCAAAGTGCATTCGTGATCTTGCATGAGTGATAGAGCATACTTTGAGCTAGTGCCAGTATCTCCCTCGCGGATTCGTAGGAATAGTGAGTGGTGTAGACGAGGTGTCTGGACCATAAGCTACCCTTCGAAGACCACGTACGATCGTAGTGTAGAGGTAGGCCGCAGTGGTGACAGCCTGTTGGACCCTTTGTCAACCCTCTACGTCACGTACCGAGTTGGGCTCGAGCCAGCACAAAGGCCTTGTGCTTGGTGCCCGAAGTGAGTGTTATACCTGAGAGAACATAACTAAACTCTGTGCTCGATCGAGGTAGATCCTTTCTACCTATCCTATCAATTAGTGTTGTGTCCTTGGATCATCTATACTAGAAGTAGGAGATAGTGCTCACCGTTCCTTGGATTCGATACCCTTGGAATACTCTCCTTCCTTGGGGAAGTGCTACAGCGGTATTTTCGTGCGCTTGCGGTATACCCGGTTGTTCTTGTACGCTCCCTCTAGGTGTACAACTAGTGGTGACGTTGAGAAATGCCAACAAGCATTTCTGGCGCTGTTGCTGGGGAACGGTTGCTGTATCTATCTTCGAACCTAGTGGTCCTCGTATTTATCTTTTTCGTTTTCTTCTACCTTCACCCCCGTTACCCATTGAGTTATCCTTTTTGTTTATTTTCTTCTACCTTTACCCCTGTTACCCTTTGTGATGCCTTCCTGTCAAAGCCTCTCTACCCCTAGGGGTGAGTTCGTCTTAGAGCAACCATCAACTTCCTCATCTTGCTGCGAGCTTCGTCCCGACTTTATAGCTATGGTTCGGAATCGACCTTTCTCTGGAGCGATCAGTGATGATCCTAATGTTCATTTAGAGGAGTTCGAGGACTTGTGTTCGTGCTTGGTAATTCTAGGCATGACACAAGAAACTTTGAGGTGGAAATTGTTCCCTTTCTCTCTCGTAGATAGAGCGGAGCAATGGTACACCCACACAGCAGAGCATGTGAATAATTGGGGAGAACTACGAGAAAACTTTTGTGACTCGTTCTCCCTTTATGAACGCATAGAGCTCTTGCCGTGTGAACTCCTTGACTTTGAGCAATTAGAGGGTGAGTCCATAGGTGCAGCTTGGGCTAGGTTCCTACGTCTTATGACATCTAGCCCAGACATGTCTATACCCGATGATATAGCGACATATACCTTTTATACTCGTATAGACATGGAATCTGCACGAGAGCTCGACCTTTTAGCTGGAGGTTCGTTCGAAAACCAAACTCTAGTGGAAAGAAGAGAGATCCTAGAATTCTTCTTAGAAACCTCCTCTTCCAATATCGTTTACTCCTCTTCCCATATCGTTTACAACGAACCCCATCTGGAGTCTGAGTTGGTCCATGAGAGTCTCTCAATAGCCGGATCTGAGCTTTCATTCTCTGAATTCCTTGATTCCTCTGTTGAGCCCTCTCCCGAATCACGAACATCGAAGGAAGAAGAAATTCAACCTTCGGAGTTCTCTTCCCGATTTGAGGATGATCCTTCTCAAAACATCAGAAATACCTCAGATCACTCTTGGCACGAGAAACCTACGACATCGTTGGACCTTTATGAGGTCCTTGATGAAGTTTGGAATCATGGGACGATAGTGGATTAGTCACCTCAAAAGCATACATCCGAAGCAATTCGGGTTAGCTCGACTTCCATGATCATCCACTGTTCCATGAGAGGAAACACCGTAGATGCTGTCCATGACCCTACTGTTGGGGCTTGCATCATCCCAGAGACCCTTTTGGATACTCTGGTGGGTGACATGCCCTTGACCCCGACCGATGGACTTTTCCATTGTCCCAGGTGGCGTTGTGTTTTTCCATGTCGGGGGATTGTTGGGGACGTGCCGATCACCATTGATGACATAGAGGTGCGATTGGATTTCCACGTCTATGACATCATGGATTTTGATCTACCTATCCAAATCCTTACATTTATTTTAGTGCAAAACATTATTATATACAAGATTTATTTTGGGTGCATTAATTCAAGGCTGTCACACCTGATTTCCGAAGAGAAACCAAATGCATCTCATATGTGCGTCAGGATCAATTTACACACATATGATAGACGTCATGAGTGAAATATCCATAAACAGTAATCAAATCGTACAAGAGTTAAACCATTACATTATCTTTTTATTACACTCAGACGGTGGGCTCGAAGGTCCTTAAAGCGTACAAACGGTAACTAGACGAAGCAACTCCATCTTCAGCTTCCACATGCACATGACTGGGGGATCGCATGCCTCAGAACTCATCGAAGTCGCTGAAGTACTCTTCACCGTTGTTCTCCTCTGAACAGCGGTAAGCAAGGGTGAGCACACTTATGGTTGGAGCTCAGCAAGTGGGAGAATATGCAAAGCTATCAAGGATAGGCTAAGGGTTTGCAGCGGTTAGCATTTTAATGTTGGTCAAGTTTTATTAAGCAAGCACCTAATTACTAGATGTAAGTGTATCCCATCCCCTTAAAGAAAAGTAAATAACATAACTTTCCAAAACAACCCACCAAAACACGATTTAGATCCATCTTTAAGTTTCGTTATCATGTGAGGGTCCAGGCCGCTCTTGACCGTGAGCACGGCTGATCGATCAATTTTAACTCTGCAGAGGTTGTACACATTACCCACAGTTCGTGTTCCCCATGTTGCCCGGGTTGATCAGACCCTTAAACACTTCCGAGGTGAGTGGCTAGGGGTCCACTACGAAGCCTTTACAAAGATATGTAGAAGACCAATAACCCGCAACAGTTACAGCAGCGGAGCAGCCCATAACCCTTCCTAGTGGTCAGCACCTTAGCAAAGGCTGCTACCCCAAAAGAACCGGGCTATACCCCTTCAACTCCGGCCCCCTGTGCTCCTTTCGGATAAGGCTGTCAGATAATTCCACACACCTAATTAATTGGCTAAGCCAGAGCCATATGGACTGTGGTTGCACTGTTTTCCTGGGTGGTTCTCCATGTTCCAATTAAATCATATGATCTTGTATTTACCAAAGTTCACCAAAGTTATCATGATCAACATTCATCATTTTTGTAAAGTTCATTTGAACCAACTAAGCATTTCTACCCAAAACATTTATTTAAAAGGGTTGTTCAAGGTAATGGGGATAAAATTCTAGTCATGTCCTTAAAATGGTGATTTTTCCCATCAAATTATGCATAACAACATTTAAATATAAACTTTAGTTATTATGCAAGTTGTGTGGGACAAAATAGAATATGCAGGGGAGGAAATCCACTTGCCTTCCTTGCCTACACACTGTGCTTCTTCTTCCTTAAACCACTCCTCTTGATGCACTCCAACTGGTTGATCACTTGAAACTGACACGATGTCTGCAAGCACACATGAATACATTCAATAAAGAAAAAAATACACCAAATAGATCTAAAAGCTAAAAACTTGCTGCTAAAACTAACGGGCTTGATGAGACGATCGCGTGGACACCAAGAGCGCTAAAAACGGAGCTAAGACGCAAAAGATATGGCCAAAACAGGGTTTACGGGCTTTTCTGTGAAGAAACTAGGCTTCCAGGGGCTAAATTGAAAGAAACCGAGGACCTAAAACTAATTACGTGTATAAACCGAAGGTTCATAGCGCAAAAGAGCAAGCTAAGGATGGCTGGCGGGATTAACAAAAAGACCAGGGGCCTAAACGATAAAAACAAGACTTGTTTGAAAGGATATTTCTAGGTGGGAGGACCGGCTTGCGAAACTGAGAAAATTTAAGGGCTCTTTTGCAAAAAGACCGGCGACGACTTCGGTTGGCCGTTACACTGTCTATTTGACTTGCGGGCCGGGCTGATCTGAGCCGTTGGCTTCGCGATGGACGGCTGGAAGCGGCGCTGGGCGGACGGCGGCAGCGGGAGCGCCAGAGACGGGCGGTGCGCGGCGGCGACCTCGCCGGAGAAGGCCGTTCTCGAGCTCCCGGCCACAGGTTCAAGCGCGGATAGGCTCTTTGCGAAGCGGTGGAGCACGCACACATGACTAGAGCATCAGGGAGGCGGTTCCGGCGACAGACGAGGGCCACCACGGCCGGCGGCGGACGACGGTGAACGGCGCAGGGCCGGCGACGGCACAAGGCACCTCGGGTGTGAGCAAAAGAGAAGGAGATGGCCTCCTCACCTTGTTGCGACGCTGCACGCGAGGAGTCAGAGACGAGGAGGAAGCAGTGGTGGAGATCGAGCTCGGGCGACGCTCCAGGGAAGGAAGCAGGGGATCTCTAGCGGCGGCTCGGTTCGGCGGGGAAGGAGAAGAGTCCGGGGTGTGGGATCCTCGTGCGGGTGGCGCGTGCGACGAGAGAGAATGAGGAGGACCTGAGGGGGTGCTCACCGGTGACGAGGGGGACTCCGAGTGGCCGGCAATGGCACGGCGGCCAGAAGCTTCAGGTGCGGTGCTTGTGCGAGGATAGGAGGGTGCGGGGCAAGAGCGGGTGCAGAAGGGCGAGTTTGAGCTCAGGCGTGGCTTTTATAGAGCGAGGAGAGGGAGAGAGAGCGGCGGCCGGGAGGCGCTGGCCCTCAATGGCCATGAGGGCGCTGGCGGCCTTGATGGCAATCAAGGAGGGCGCTTGATTGAAGAGAAACTGAAGGGGAAGTTAAGGAGGAGCGGCGGCCGGTACTCCACCGCGTCTTGATGATGAGGATTGAAGGAGAGAGGGCGTGTGGCGCGGGTGAAACGGCCGGTGGCCGTGGCTGCTGCGGAGCAGGGGAGAAGCGCTAGAGGTAAGGGATGGGGCTACCAGGTGGGGCCGGGACAGCAGCGAGAGAGAGGAGAGGAGGAGGAGGTGGGCCACGCTGTTGGGCCAAACGGGCCAGGCGAGGGGGGAAAAGGCCGGCGGCCTTGTGGACCTGGCCGGAAAAAAGAGAGAGAGGAGGAAGGTTGGGCCGGCGGCTTGGCGGGCCGGAAGGGAGAGAGAGGAAGGCCGAGCTGGGCCAAAAGAAAGAAAGAGAGGGAGAGAAGAGGGGTTTGGTTTTTAAACCTTTTTCATGTTTTTTCAAACTTCACACAAACAAACAAAAACTATGCAAACAAAATATGATGCACAAGCACTTGTTGCTTCTAAAATTATTCAAATGGTATTTAAATATTTTAGAGCCAAATTTATTTGATAATTTGTTTATTTCCTTATAAAACAAAAACTAAAACACCATGTTGCTTACATTATTTTAGTGATGGAATTTTAGGGTGTTACAAAGGCCTGATTTCTCTGGCCTGAGACTAAGAAGCTGGTCATTCCGTTTTGTGTATCTTTCTTTATGCTAGCCTCTTCTATCTGTGCATTGTGAGTTTCCACATTGGGAATTTCGCAAACCTCGCCGGATATCCACCCACAAAACCCAAAAACATTTTTTTGTGTTCACCTCCTTGACGACAACCCAATATATGAGTATGGATGAATATTTCGAGGAAGATTACAAGGAAGGTGCCATCAAGTGAGCAAGACTTTGGGAGACTTCCAAAAGGATCCCTATAAGATTTTCGAGTATCTCTCTCTAAGAAAATATGAGAGCTTCAATTTCTACCTTGGTATATTTATCTCCTCTTTTGCTCGAGGACGAGCAAACATCTAAGCATGGGAGGTTGCCAAAGAAGTGCTAGTATAGTCTAGAGTTCAAGGGGAGTAATAAAAAGAAGAAGAGAAAGTGTGATGAAAGAAAAAAAGAGAAGAAAGAAAAAATGATAAAGAAGAAAAGTATGATGAGAAAAAGAAGAAAGAAAGAATATATATATATATATAAAATAAAGCTCCTCGGTTCTCTAGCTATGTTTAGGTGCTTTTTGAGTTTTCTAAGAGGATTCAAGATCAAGACCCATACTCATCTTTCCAACCATGTGCAATCCGATAACGAGGACTTCGTTTGTGCCTTGGGATCACTCTTTGTCATTTGCACATGTCCACCTATCTAAAAGTGTGTGTTCATCTCTCTCCCTCCTCCTTGAGAACATTATTTTTCCAATGACCTTTTTGACGAGTCTCTGTAAGACCATGACAAGCTAGTCTTGTTTTGATAATATCTCAACTATAATATCTTGGTAGGACTAAACTTTCCCATAGGTCCATATAAAGCCTTCCACTATATACTTTGAGAGAGGAATGGAGTAGAACAAGTAGGCTTGAGAGACAAGATGAGTTGAGAGTACATGAGCAAGATGCAAGATGTTTTTTTTATCTTGGTGATGCAATTTTTCTTTATCTCACTCTTTACTTTCAAAATTTCTGAGATTTATTTAAAAATTTGAGAGCATGATCAAGTACTTGTGGAAAGAGCTTGAATGATATCTACCCTCCATAAAGATAAAAGTTAGTACATTATGGAACTTTAATCTAGAGAGCATTATGTTTTCTCATGTATGATCAAGTGTAGGGTATGAATATCGAAGGGCAACTCTGATATCCATTGAAGGTTTACTCGAGGACGAGCAAGGTTTAAACATGGGGGGATGTTGGCGGTCGATTTCCGTCAACCTAGCCATGAGTTTACCTTCAATGTTGGTATTAATTTGATATTCACACTAACGATCCTAACCCCCATTATATGTTAAGTTCACACTCGCGCATGGCTTTTGGAGTTTATTGTTTACACAGGAATTAAGATCTTAAATGAGGACTTCCGGGTAAAGTTCATCAAGGGTTTTACAAAAAGATCATGGAGCCCAGCACAAGTCAAGAAACAAGATGAACATGATTCCAAATGAGCCAAGGACAAAAGTGTGAAGCCGAGAAGTATCGAGGACCTAGACGGAAGATGCAGGAGTTCATGCACCAAGCACCGTAATCTAATCCGCGAGGAAAATGCTGTCAAGGACCCACATGCAGTTCGGCAAAAACTCAGAAAGATGTGAGAAGCTTCAGGAAGAAAACCGGGGGCGAACCGGGCCGAGGAGAGCCTGGGCCGATCGGCCCAGGCCGGAAGGCCTGGTCCTCTTCTGGGTCAGTTCGTCACCCCCTTTGACCTAGCACCCCCTCGGGCTATTTATAGTCCCCGTGCGAAGTACCACGTATCAAGCCATTCGTCATTCGCTGCCGAGGAGCAGAGAAGCTAGAGGGACACCAGCTCGGAGAGAAGGGTCATGCTAGTTGTCTAGGCTTACCCTAGCCTGCGTGGGAACCTTGCAAGGAAGACCACGTCAGAGTTCCGGAGCTTGGATCAAGATCAAGGTAGGATCCCGGTTGTGATCTTGTTCATGTAAACACTTATGATGAAGTCTTTATGAATTTGATTTCTAGTGATCGAGTACCTTCTTTTATGATTCTTGTTCTTGCTTGGGTGTTTTCTTCCTCAATCTATTCTCGAGATAGATTGCATTCGATGTTCTTGTAGCCGCGGTGGCTAGAGGTGCATACCCGATCTACCAAGTAGTTCAACGCTCTCCTTGTGAGCGTGCTCCAAGATTCGACTGCGAAGAAAGGGGAACATCGTGACAGGATGTTGACACCGAGTACGGCGGGGTGACTTAGGGGGTTTGACCGAAGGTCAAGGTTTAAAGACGCTTTTAATGAGATTCATTTGGTTTTCTTTGTCTATCTTGCTCAGAGCTACAACATAAGCACGATCTAGGCTCTCTAGATCGGTTCTCTCTACGCTATCTCTCGCTACCTCTTGTGATCTTAGTAGATTAGATGCATTTGAAACTTCTTCAAGATGCAAGTGTTTCTTGGTTATTAGATTGAGTCTTGCGTTGCATATGTTCCACGGGTGATACTCGAGGAAAAAATGTACTACATGATTCGTAAGTTTGCGGTGAACCTTGGCGCATTATTGAACCGTCAACACATATCCCATATCTTAGATTTAACAAAACAAATGTGTGGTAAGATAAGTGGCAAAGGAACTATTATGTTACAAAAGAATAGAGGGGAGCTGCTAATTTCATCACATTAAGGAGGGATTTACAAGTGTGCAAGTATGATTCAAATCAAAAGAAAAGAAAATGTAACCCAATTTTACAAGCAGTGGAGATCTCAAGCAATTCGGCTGGGATAAAAAATCAGGCAAACCTGAACCCCAACTAATAAGACAAACACAAATGATATAGACTAGCATTTGAGATATAGATTAATTTTGATCACAACATTTCACCATTCATCTTGTTCAAAAAAATATGCATAATAAAGCAACACAAGTGATACATACTAGAAAGACAATATCAGATCCATTTTTTGATGTAGTCATTATAGATTTGTTGTAAGAATTTACTATAAAAAAAGATTTGGCAACATAGTAAGCATGCACATCACTTTTAAAAAAAGTAACAACGATGCTGAATGAAAACCATAATAATTGCACTCATAAAATTTTTGATTCTTCATTCCATTTCACGAAATGGTGTAAAAACAGTGGCATCATACATACAATGATGAAGAGATAGAAGCCCCTAGTTGAGTTCTGACTCTACTGCAAACCGTCCAAACAAGTTATTGCTGACTACAAGAAGGTAGTTGTTATAGTTGAAATCACAATGCCCAATCTCGGTGATCAACTTAAACCACATCTTTTTTTACCGAAGTCAGCAGGAGAAACTCCTACATATTTTTTATATAAATTTTATTTCAACCCCGTTTAATTCGCTCCCATAGGGAGTCAAACTAGGGCTTGTTGGGTGCTACTCAGGTGCTCTAACTACTAGGCTAGAGGCCCTTGTCGGCCATACACCCTGGGTACCCATACATGGAAGACTACGAACTCATACCATAGATCCTTGTAATCCTACTAGGACTCCTATCTTGTAACCGACTAGGACCCCGCCCCCTGAACTATATAAGGCCCTCTCCAACAATATGAGATAGCAAGTGGCTCATAGACAGGAGAGAGAGTAAAGAACAGTAGAGGTCAGAGCTTGCGCAGTGAGACCGGAAGCTGTATGAGATAGCGCGGAAATAAGAGCTACTTGCTTGCTTTTTACACTATTCATTGATTAAAATAATATTCTTAGTAGCTCAACGCTGGTCCGTTGGAGAGGGCCTAAAGGAGGGTCCGGTACCTAGAAGAGGAGGCCCAATCCCTCCGGGAAACAACACCCAATCGCAGGGTGTCATACATGATACTCCAAACAGGATGTAGGGTCCACTACTCCGGCGGTCCAAACCTGTATAAATCTGTGTCCTGTGTCCTCGCGCATACCTTCGAGTTCCAGGTCTCGCGATCCTCCACCGCACAATTTACTACCTCGGGTGCCCCTTAGTAGGCTCAGTGACCAAAACACTGACAGCTGACGCGTTAGGTAGGGGTGATCGTCAAGATCATTAGGCGAATTCAAAGGATCACTCTTCAATATCAATCTGCCGTAGCTGCTGCTTGTTGTACGACAAGTAGCCGAATTGGCAACTCAGCGAATCTTCACGTTCCAGATGGAATCAAAACCACCCATTAAGCGTCATGGCGGTGGCACTCAAACCCAGCGCCAATATCTTCGAGCTCCTGGAGATCAACGCTTCCGGCGACACGTGCCTGGCCGACGTCGGTGTCTCATCCAAGACCGATGCCGCTGCGAGCCGACCCATCCAGTCCGGGGCGGATTCCTACATGCGACGTTCTCGAGTTGACTTCGTCGAGTTCGAATTCAGAACGGGCTGCTCCGGTTCATTGCCGCAGGAGAATATGCGCCAACTCCGTAATTGAGTCCCACATGGAGATCGATCTACCGCATGTCAGACACATGATGCATCATGACGAGACGGAATCTTGAACTCTCGATGTTTTCCGTATCTGGATCAAGACAACAAGGGCTCCAGACCTACGGTGACGTCTCCACGCACGCGTTTCAGGACCGAGCTCAAGCAAAGCATCGAACCACCGTCACTGTTCTGGTTGCAAGCCATGCACATGAAGACATAAGTGCAATTGGTTTTTTTCTACAAGCACACAAGGATAGCTACCAGCAAGCTTCAAGATCTTTGCTTCATGCATATGGAATTTGTACGCGAGTACAACTACATCGACGTTTGACAGTGCCACCTCGCCGTCGACGACTTCAACTACTCGAGTACAACTACATCGACGCTCGGCAACGCCAACTCTTCATCGACTACGCCGTGCACCACCGCGACATCGTCTTGCGACCGCACCGGCTCTACCTTAACTACGTTGTGCGCCACCACGACATCGTCTTGCGGCCGCACCCGCTCTACCTCGACAACACCGTGTGCCACCACGACATCGTCTCGCGCCCGCACCGGCTCTACTACGACTATGCCATCCACCACCGCGACATCATCTCGCGCCCACACCGGCTCTACTTTGACTATGCTGTGCGCCGCCGCAACATCATCTTGCAGCCGTACGAACTCACCGTCGACTCCTTCGGCTACTTTTCTCGGCCAGTTTCGGCTAGGAAACTAGTCGAGAACGGCTACTACACCCCCAACAACTAGTCGGATCCACGTCTGACTAGTCGGCTTCACCAACAACCATTGCGACTCCATCATTGATCGCCACGTCTTTGTCAACACTCGTCCGCGAGTTCATTTAAACTCGCTCCGGCAGTACAAGCCGACTTCGGTCACATCTACAGTCTGCTCCTGCGGCAACAGCTAAGTCATTTATTTAAATGATTAATTTTTTTCTTTTTTCTTCTTTGGCTTGTTTTGCACATGCAGGACAACATGCCAAAGACTACTTATTTGTGTATGCTTCTCAACGAATTCTCACGAGAGCTACACTATACCGACTACTCTTGGGTTTCATATCGACAAGTCACCACGAGCTTACTCCATCAACTCGGGGGGCTATCCCAAGGAGGCAACTTCAAAGTCCACTCCGCGTGGCAATCTAAAATCGACTCCGGTCGCACCTTTGCCCGCTCTGACAGCATACTGTGTGTGTAAGCTTTGATGGAACCTAGCTGTAAGCGGCCCTCGTGTCCTGGCAACAATGGTACCTAGCTACATGCGGTCTTCACCTTTCGTACCATGGGTTTGAAACGCATGGCCCTAAGTACTCTCACGCTCTGTACCATGGGTCCCAGTACCCTAAGTACTCTAGCGCTCTGCCTGTGCTACACTTACCCTAGATCTCCCTGTTACCATCTGATCCTTACTCCGGGTTCCTGCTTCTGTGCCGATCCCAGGTTGTAAGTGATTCTCAGGTCCAGGCGACTACCTAGCTGTAAATGGTTTTCGGATCCAAGCGACTACTTCAGCTGTAAGCAGCTTTCGGGTCTGAGCTACATTACCATTCCAGATGGCTCAGGCCGTGTACAGTCCTTGCAACTAGTCATCTTGACGGTCCAAGACCGGGGGTCACGATAACCCTTTCCAGACATCTTCGGCTGTGTACAGTCCTTGCGACTACTTATCTTGACGGTCCAAGACCAGGGGTCACGCTAACCCTTTCCAGACGGCTCTGCGCCGTATGGGGCAGTAAGTGGCACATGTTGTCCTTGCCCTCCCTAGTTAGAGGCTGCAGCCAGGGAGTAACACCTTTTTCCTATTAGGCTCTCAGTGGAGTTCTAACACAAGTTGCTGCTACAGCAAGAAGAGTTCATCATGTTGTCCCCTAGGTCTTACTCGTTCGTCAGAACATCCTTGCGAGTACTATCTCCTAGGCTCTATGCCTCAGTAGTACTTAAGACACTGTATCTCAATAGTGTATCCAGACATTATACTCGATGCAATGTAAAATATTTTTCTAAACGGCTCTGGAGGCAAAACAATTCATTTTTCTGTTTTTTAATTCGCTTTTTGCCTTCCGGAATGTGCTTTTCATTCTTGGCTCTTCAGCTTTGTGTTTCGGGTTTCATACTTCGCTCGAAGTACTTAAAGTCGACTTACTCAAGTTGCATTTACAAAGTTCGTTCCGCGCGGCACAAAGTCGACTTCGGTCGCATCCAAAGTCCGCTCCGCGCGACACAAAGTCAACTTCGGTCGCATCTAAAGTCCGCTCCATGCGGCAATCTAAAGTTGACTTCTTCAGTTGCATTCTAAAGTCCGCTCCGCGCGGCAATTTGAAGTCAACTTACTTAAGTCACATCTCCATGTCTTCTACTCTAGTCACGTCATAAAGTCAACTTCTAAAGTTGCATCTCAAAGTCCGCTCTTGCGGCACAAAGTCGACTTACTCAAGTCGCATTTACAAAGTCCGTCCCGCACGACACAAAGTCGACTTCTAAAGTTGCATTATAAAGTCCGCTCTGCGTGGCACAAAGTCGACTTCGGTCGCATCTAAAATCCGCTCCACGCGGAAATCTAAAGTCGACTTCTTCAGTCACATTCTAAAGTTCGTTCTGAAGGCAATCTAAAAGTTGACTCCGGTCGCATCTAAAGTTTATTCTAACAGCAACATTACTACTCGAAGACGACTCGAGTAGTCTCGGCTACTTCTCAAGCTCAACGGCTCGACACCAAATTACTACTCAGAGACAACTTCAGCATGCTCCGCTTCAGCTCAGGGGCTCAACTCCAATTACTACTCGATGTGGCTCATATGGCTCATTTGGCTCATAATCTTAGGGGCTGGACGCTTTAAGAGTACTCAGATGATGACTTTTGTGAACTGAAGACCCTTGGATTGATCATCTAATCACTTCAAGGCTCGGGGGCTACTATGCTACAACCATCAACCTCTTTTTTTCAAGACGGAAGATGCAGATTCTAGATTGACCCTCAGCTTGATTCTTCGATTCAACCTCAGACTCGGGGGCTACACTCCATATGGAGTGCGATTTTTGCAAATCGCACCTCCATATAGATAAAGATTTTCAAGACTGACCCTCAGCTTGATTCTTCGATTCAACCTCAGGCTCGGGGGCTACACTCCATATGGAGTGTGATTTTTGCAAATCGCACCTCCATATAGATCAAGATTTTCAAGATTGACCCCCCAGCTTGATTCTTTGATTCAAACTTAGGCTCGGGGGTTACACTCCATATGGAGTGCGATTTTTGCAAATCGCACCTCCATATAGATCAAGATTTCAAGACAAGATGGGTATTTTTTGGAGACTTCCTGGATTAGAACTCGAGGATGCCTGGGAACTACTCGGGGAGGATTCAAAAGTACTCGAAGACGACCTAGAGCACATTCCACTCTTTCAGAAATTCAAATACTATTGAAGACTTCATCTAGCAGTACTCGAGACGATCAGAAACTACTCGACGAAGCTTCAAGACTACTCGAACTCGCTGCTCAAGACTACAAAGTGCTCGGGGGCTTGTCGACATACACCCTGGGTACCCATACATGAAAGACTACGAACTCATACTATAGATCCTTGTAATTCTACTAGGACTCATGCCATGTAATACTACTAGGACTCCTATCTTGTAACCGACTAGGAACCCACCCCCTGGACTATATAAAGGAGGGCCGGGTACCTAGAAGAGGAGGCCCAATCCCTCTGGGGAACAACACCCAAGCGCAGGATGCCATACATGATACTCCAAACAGGACCTAGGGTCCGCTACTCCGACGACCCGAACCTGTATAAATTTGTGTCCTGTGTCCTCGCGCATACCTTCGAGTTCCAGGTCTCGCGATCCTCCACCGCACAATCTACTACCTCGAGTACCCCCTTGGTAGGCTCATTGGCCAAAACACTGACAGCCCTTTCCCTTCTCTTATTGTGAAGTCTAGATGCATCAGCAACGGTTTCAGAAGAAACAAAGACATCACCATTTTGAATTTGTGTGAATAAAATTGTGATGCCTCATAATATGTGTTGCTGCACAAACAACACAATACACTACATGAATAGTGCGAGATCCAACAACAGCAGCATATAAGACTTTATTGACAGGCCTGTATCTAACACTAAAATACCGGGCACAACTATGAGTCATCAAAGCAATCCCAAAGTTGTATTTGCTAAGATCCCTCAACATGTCCCTAAAAAACAACAAAAGAGGTTGAAAAAAATCCAAAAAAAATTGAAGATGGAGAAACTTCTGATGTGCTACTTGGCAAACAATATTGTTATGATGACAACAAATTACTTATTCTCCTGAATGAAAACAGACTTCGGGGAGGAAATAATTCCAATTTCATGCTTCCTTGTGAGATTGAACATCTTGCTAACAGAAATAAAGCTTGAGGGAGGAGTTGTATGCTGACATAAAAGAAGAGTTTGGTGTGTGTGTCTGAGAAAAGAAGATTGTGAGACAAGAAGAGTGTGTGCGTGAGAAAAGAAGAGTGTATGGTGCCTTATATATAGCAGTGTGTTGGAGGGTTGAGGGGGGACAGGGCAGTAAAAATTGGTGGGTCAAAAGTAAATGTATAGGAAACTGGTGTTGTTATGTTAGTGGACCGCATGTTGCAAAAAAGGTATTATGCTTTGGTAGTTAACCAAGTTAGTGGACTGCAGCTTACCAAAGAATCAGTGCAATTATGTTAGTGGACTGCATGTTACAAAAAAGGTATTTATGCTTTGGTAGTTAACCTAGTTAGTGGAAAGCAGCTTACCAAAGAATTAGTGCTATTATGTTAGTGGACTGTAGGTAAAAAACATTGATGATGTTGGATGGTAGGGGATGAAGTGGATGTGGTTGGTGAGTTAACACAATTGATGGGTTATGGTGGTTTTGCCAATTTACACAGAGGCACTACAAAAAAACCATAAAAAAATTGGCTTTAAAATAAATAAAAGTCACTCCTAGATGGTAGTGGAAGGAGATGAGCAAATGGCACAAACACTCATGCTGTAGCAGCTCTGCTGCTGCAACTGCACTCTGAAAATGTGGCAAAAATGAGATGCCTTTGCATTGCATAGCTAGGAGATGCATATACACATGTCTAGCTACCACCTACCTGCTCCAAAAAAATACACTAGTACATCTACTCTTACACCTACAAGGAGTGTACAACCCCACTATTTGACACTAATGAATGCCTTTGTATATATTGCAATTTATAATATATCAGAAATGATTCCCGCATGTTTGTTCTAAGAAAGGTATCTAGTGTCGTTAGTTGCTACAAAAACAAACGAAAAAAGAAAAAATTCACAACCAAGTGTTGCACTGAAGGGCGGAATAAAAAAGAATGTATACAACAACACTTAACAAGTAATAAATTGATGGTAGATAAAAAAAGGTTGTACAAGTCAAATTAAATCACACTATGCACTGAATATTCTTGCCAAACAAAAAGATACACATATTCAACCAATCATGTTACTATATGACAATCTCTAAAAAAAGGACACCTACCACATGGTCTATAGACCGAAGTATAAAATAATATCCATACATGCACACAAAAATATGTAGAAAAAAAGATGGGATAAATTTTTGATGTTGAAGGGGAATGGATCAGACACAACATTACTGTTGACTTCCTAACCATGGCAACATATCCAAGCTTTAGCAACTTGTCGATCTCTGGTAGAAATCTGGACAATGATGGTGAATTACATGGGGGATGCAGTAGAATTCTACACTTGGCCTCGCTTCCAAAAAATGAATTAACTACTATAAGTACAATAAATTTGATTAACTACCATATAGAATGTCACATTAAATTAAAACATGACTGACCCAGATGATATGATGTAGCAAAAATGTGGTTGCAAGAAATCAGATCGTAGCTATGGTTCGCAGGACACAAAGAACTGGCCATGAATAAAGAAAGATCCAATTTACTTTAAATGGTATGGGTAAACAATATGTCATGGAATTATGTAGGAAAGGACAAAATATGTATACTTTGTTTTGGGCTTAGACAATCTATATTCCTATTGAACATAAGGAACTAAACTTTAAAATGCAGCAGAAAGCATAATAGTAGAAAATTCTTACCTCATGAGATGTGATGAGTGCCTTTTGTATATTGCTCCAGCCACATATGATGGTTCCATGAAAAAAGAGACAAAAATCAAGCAACTCCATGTTTTGTTATGTGTGACATTGAAATAAAAGAAATGAAAGTAAGGAACTTATTTGGATGCATATGTATAGTTAGAGGGAAAAAAATACTTTGGCATTCCTATTCACTACCTTCATGCACGTACTGCCTTGGTCTCTCCAGCAGAAAAATGATGTATACAAAACACTATGATGACCACATGAAATAAAATGCATAGCGATGATGTTCAATAAATAGCAAAAAATGATTTAGAGAACTCGAACTTACCTCATCAAGATGTCGTGAGTTCCTTTGTATATTGCTCCAGCCACAGATGATGATTCCATTAAAAAAAGACAAGTATAGTGGTTATATAATTGCATTTTAAGTGATATTGAGGCATTAGTTGTTTGACATATCTTAAATAATCCATATACAAAAATTGTTCAGAAAATCCTTCCTGCATGAATGAGCATTTCCGTCAATTTTTTTACTGCACTAGTGTGAAAAATGTCAATATGTTTAATGCACTAGTGAAAAAAATAATATGAGATGCTTACTTTTTTCTTGTGAGGAACAACATATGTGATGCGCAGCCTGCTAATTTCTCTTGAATGTGAACAACACATGTAACACACATCTATCAATGATTCAACCCCCCAGCCCCCAACACACACACACACACACTCTCTCTCTCCCTCCCTCCCTCCCTCTGTTTCTCTCTCTCTCTCTCTCTCTCTCTCTCTCTCTCACACACACACACACCACATCGAGCTCTAAAAAAAGATAGATATCTAGAGAAGTTATGTGGATGAGACATCATATGATAGTAGACCATCAAAGAACTAATGACAATATTGAGTGAATGAAAAAGATAAAAAGTGATCCTTGTCGTGATACTCGGGAAAAATAGAAAAAGTGGTTACTGATTTTTTGAAAGAAGAAAAGACTGCATCATCGTCAAGCGATGCTATCAGCTGTTCAACACTGGTGTGATCATTTGTTCTTTCATTCACAACATTGACGTCTTCGTCAGTCTCATACCCATATTCTACACCAACTTGAGGGTCCTCCTCACAACCCTCATACTGGCTCCCTGCGCCTCAAGTTTAATTTGCCCCCCCTCCCCCCCCCCCCCCCCCCAAAAAAAAAGAGAAAATCAGCCAATGATGGAGTTAGCAATAAGTGGGTCAATAATACTAAACTGAATAATAAAGTTGTGTTCTGAATATATAGACTAAAAAAGAACAACCCAAAAAAGAAATGCTTAGAATTGAATGCCAAATATATAAATTCAGAAAATACAAGAGAAGTGCCTATATGAGAGGTGTTAACATGGAGACGGATTTTCTCTGCCAAAAATTGAAGACGGGAAGATAATACACTGATTCACAAATTCTATTCTATAAAAGTTGTTAATAAACTAGCATGATATCATAAATGTTAATTGAAAAAATAATGAACCTAAAAGGCTAGGCAAGGTATCAGGTAGTGTTAAGTTAAAATGATCAAAAATGGCCTGATCAGGGGTAAAAATGCATATAGTATGTTGTAAACATGAACTACGACAAACAAGTAATGCCAAACATGCATAAATATGATGTATATTCCATAGAAATGAGATCAGGGGTGTTATTAGGACAGTTTTGATCCAAAACAAGAACAGAGGCAGAACTAGCATAGAAAACTCAAAAACTACGCTACGGAACATGAAACTAACTTGGCAGGAATACCAACTGGGTAGACGGATGCCACATGTTTTTAAAAAGACAATCATGTTCCATAGAGCAAGCCACATAACAGACATTTGGCTGAGTAAAAAAGAAAAGAAAAGTGAAAAGCTTACCAGGAAAAGTCTTCTACACGAAAAATCATCACAGTGGACAACACGTAATAAAAACTCCCACACAAATCATCTAAAATGGGGCACAGGGCAAGACATGAACCCAAAATTGAACCCTAAACTAAACTAAATCGTATGCTAATATCCAAAAAATTTCAAATCAACTCTAGTTAGCACAACCAAGAAATTTCAAATCAACTCTACTTAGCACAACCAACTGGGTTGCATTGGGAAAATATAAATGTAAAAATGAAAAAGAACAGGACACATCATACCTTGTTTTTTGCAGACCAAGCAATGATATAGAACAAATAAAATCACCTACTCTTGAAAATGGAATAGAGAAAAATAGACACATGTTACTCAATTTTGGAAAACTAATAGCATGTATTTTGAAGGGTGAAACTAACTGGATGAATACGTAAGCATCTCAAGGCAGTAGCCTAATACGCAAAAAAATGTTTACAAAGGGCATGGTAAAAATATTATTGGAAAAATAAGATACATATGGTGAAATAATACAGTTGACACCGACACTTGATGATAAGAAAAGGGAATACACAATACATGACTTGCTAAACATATGAAAACAACTGGGTGGGTATACACACCAGAAAAGCAAAAAGAATGTTAAGATTCAAATCATGACATAGGACGGCAAAAAAATCTTTGTAGCCTTGCTGGGATGCCAGTGCTTGCAGAGATCAGATTGGGGCACCCCCGAAATGGGACCACACATCAGATCCTAACTCGCCAGTTGAATCCACCATGCACACTGAAAAAAATAAAAATCCTCCTACAATGCTCAAATCTCAGATCAAGACGGGGGGATTCATGAAAAAATCGTGTCGAATGATTGAGGGAGTGAGGATGCTTGGAGGGGAGAAAGCACAAAACCATACTGAGACCATAGTCGTGGGAGAAATTGTGTGGGGGTAGATGGTCCGTGTTGACAGCTCAATAGCGTGTCAAGTTTGAACCGCAAGCGCACATATCATCGTAGCTCTTCCCTTGGATTGAAAGCGAACCAACTAAGGTTTTACATCTAATCTATCGAACCTATTCCCCAAGGTTTATCAATCCATGGATCGGAAGCGAACCAACTAAGGTTTTACATCTAATCTATCGAACCTATCCTATCACGAATCATAGATTGCAAAAAGAGGTTAACATACAAATGTGGATGGATGTATGGATAACATTCGGTAGCCATAAGGTAACACGACCAAAGGTAGCACAAGCCCACCATCTTCTAGTTGCAACTTCAGCCAAATTATAGACTAATCTAAACTCATACCATGATAAAGAGATATCCCTAGTATTTTCTTGTGAATGTCATTGCAAGGTGCGCATCGACGACGCCCCTAAGGTTTCCCAAAGCTTGACCTAGTGACACTCACGATACTCGCCATAAATCAAACTCAACATTACACGTTCGTTCGATCTTTTCCCTCCCACATGCTGTCACCACACGACGGTAATCAACCACCGACTTCCTGTGCACCACTTTGATGTATCCGTAAGACATAGACTAACCATCATGATTAGATATATTCCTACTAAGAACATATGCTAGCTACACATATGAAGGAGAGAATACATGCATCAAAGTAGATCAAAAGTAGAGACAAGATTAGATTGATATCATCGTCAAAAGTACAAATGCCTTGATGAATCCAAGGCATGGATCTGGAACTCCACCATGGCTTCACCACGCAGGTCCAACCATGGCAGCTAGGGTCTAGCCTAAGCCATCTCCTAGGCAATGTCGAGGACTTGCAGTGGTCATCGGCTTCCTTCGATGTGTGTCCCTCAATTCGGCGGCTCTTCGGTGTAGGAGGTATTTATTGATTGAGAAGGCCCTAGGTCAAAGGGGAGGACGAGGCGGTGCAAAAACGGGCTAGGCCGATCAGCCCATGGGCTTATGGCCGGCCGGCACAAGGCATTTTTGGTCTGCCTCGCTCCCATCTTTTGCGTGCAAGCTTCTCGGCCCTCCTGAAGTTTGGGTCCAAATGCATGTGGGCTTTTGACGTCGATTCCTCTGCGATTAAGATAGGGGGTGTTGTCGCACACCCTTCCGCTTTCTTGTCTCGATCCTTAGAGTTATATTGATATTGCATTTTAGTCCTTGTTACATTTGGAAGCATGTTCATCTTGTATTTGTACGCAATCGGGGTTCATGATCCTCTTGTATTGCATGCTCCGAACTTGGTCCAAATACGCTCATGTGATAAACGATTCCATGCATAAACAAAATTCTTCCAAAAACACATGTGAATGCGAACTATTTACATCATAAGGGTGCCTAGTGGCGGGTTAGTTCCAAATAAGTGCTGAAACCTTCGTGTAACAAGTGCTCTAGGGGTGTCGCTAACGAGCGTCAACAATCACTCCATGCTTAAACCCTGATCGTCCTCGAGCAAGCCCAAGATACTTGCTTAATCAAGAAATCAACATTGCCCTTCGATGCCATCCCTGGACTCAATCATACATAACAAGACACATTGCTCTCTCAAGTATTTAGCATTAAGTTTCAAGTTTGGACCAACTACTTTCATCATGGAAGATAGACTAGCAATAAAGAACATGCCACAATAAAACAAATACAATGCTCTCGGACTTAAAAAATTTAAACCTTTACCTTGTTGCATCATGAAGAGTTTTTTTTTCAAAAAAGATGCATATCCAACATAGTGAGATCCTCTTGCAAAAGCTCATGGAAAAACTCATCTCATCAAGTCACTCAAGCCTATACTAGATTATTTTCAACCTATTCTACTTATGTATAAAAGTGGAAGGCTTATGTGGAGTTTGGTAGGTAAAAAATCCTAGCAAAACATTATATCTGAAATATTGTCAAACTAAGAGAGAGATCTATTTGATTTACTGAGACTTGTCAAAAAGACTATGGAAAATAAATGTTGGAAAAGGAGAAGGATTAAACACACACATTTAGATAGGTGGACATGTCCAAATAGCAAGTGAATGATCCCGAGGTACGAACGAAGTTCTTGTTATCAGATTGCACATGGTTGGAAAAATTGAGTATGGATCAATCCTTAGTCTTGATAGCACTTGGAACATAATGAAGCTCAAAGAACTAAGGAGCACCTTTTCTCTTTTTTTTTCTTATTTCGCTTTTTTTGCGAGAGATCCAGGTGAGAGAGAGAGAGAGAGACAGGTCTCGTGGAGTAGCGGCTCGAACCTGTACCGCCATGGGCTTGCGGTGTGCTGATGGCAGGTTGTGCCATGTCGAGGATCACTGGGCAACAATGGCTCGCTCATGGTGGAGTGGCGAGGACCCGGAGGTGAGCGCTCACGGGCCGGCACCTAGGGCCATGCTGTCGGCGGCGGTAGTGGTCCACCGGAGTTAGGGCCCTTGCTCGTGCTACTGCCGCCGAAGGTAGGAAAGGAGAGAGGAGGGAGGGCTAAAGGGAGGGGCTGCCTAGTGGATCCCACATGTTAGAGCAACGTCAACACACAATTAGCAGGAAAAAAGCAAGCTGTAACCTGATGAATAAGTCTAATGTAAATACTTGGACAAATTTGGCTCATCTAGTAGAGAGAACATGTTGATTTGGTTAAACATGTGCGGACGTCGGGTGGGTCGTAACATGAACCAGGTGATACCCTGCGCGTTGCTGCGGGAATTTTTAAACAAAATTGTAAGGTGAAACTTTGAAAGTATAAATTAAGGTGATTGCTATGCAACATTATTTTATAAATCACACTATATATGAAAATATGTTCATTTTGTTGAGAGAAAATGGTTGTTAAATTATTGATCTTTCACGTATTTCTATTGTTGAAATTTTGGTGCATGGTAATCGCAAAGATGTATGTATGCTATAATCACAAAAAATCGGCAGAAAACATAAATTGATGATCTAGTGCATGATGATGTGACATGTGAGGTGGATGGCTTGCAAGTTGAGAGATCTATATAGGTTATATAGATGAGTCGAGGTTGGTCATTTGTAACAAAACGACATACAGGGAGGAACGTGAAATTTGAAGTGATTTATAGGTTTTATGCAATTTTACCCCCAAAAAAGCACCTAATGTATGTCATCTCCATTTTTATTATTTGCCATGAGATACGCGTGTATCATTTGATTACAGGTTTAGTTGTGGAAATAAAAAGACAGAATTACCTGTTTAACACTAGAAATAATGTGGTTTGCCTATTTGACATCCAAACTTGAATTCTTGCTTGTATGTTCTCAAGTCGAGTTTTTCTTATCTATTTGACACTGCCGTCACATCTGTGAGACTGTGAGACAGCACTGTTAGACGCAACCACCTGCCTGCGTGCCCGACTTTTTTTTTTATTTTTTAGTCCTTTCTAGAAAAGTTTTTCACAAATATAGATTTCAAAAAATGCACCTCGAGCTCGACACCACGATGTGTGGCGCCTAAGGGGGTGATTGATAGGGTGCATAAGCTGGAGCCTGACTAGGATAAGCCCATAGTCAGTCCAAGTCTGGCTAAGTCTACCATTTTGACCTGTGTTTGGTAGGGTGTATAAAGAGTTTTGGCTTGTGCAAGTATGTAATTGGTAGGGTGCATGTGTTGAGCGGGTTCACCAATTGCACATCCCAGGTGAGTTTACCCTTCCTACTCTTCTTACTTCACCAGTTGCACCGCTGGCCTACTCCACGCGCGTCGCTGCCTCCTCCTCTGCACGTCGCCTCCCCCTCCAGCTCGGCCACGCCAGGGCCCTACTCTTCTTCCTCGAGCTCGACTGCGCCGTCCTATTCTTCTTCCTAGAGCTGGGCCATGCTAGCCACAAGTACCGCTCCGCGCGCCGCCGTGAGCTCGGCCACACTGGCCCTGAGCTTTGGTCCGCGCGTCGGGAGCTCGACCGCAGGCACGCCGCCGCGAGCTCGGCCGCGGGTTCACTGTCGCGAGACCAGCCGCGGGCGTGCCGCCGCGAGCTCAACCGCGAGTCCGACCGCGAGTGCGCCGCCACGAGCCCGGTGGCGGGCAATGATCACGCACTGCCGCGAGCCCCGCCTGCCACCAGCTTCACGGGGGTAGTGGAGGGAGGTGAGCTAAATCGACGTCTTGGCTATCCGAAGCTTGCATAGTGGGGAACGGCCCTCATTTGTGTTTCCCACTAGCGAGGTTTGCATACCCTTTTGCATTACCAGGACCAGGCTAACGCCCTGTGCAGCCTACCAATCACTGCTATGTTGCATTGCATAAGCCTGGGTAAGGCTAATGCAGCCTACCAATCACTCCCTAAGTTACACGTCTCGGTGCCAGGCGTGCCGACGCCGAGGTCGAAGTAAATAAATACTTTCAATTTCGAGGTTCTATTGTAAATATGTAAACTCACTTCTACTTTACCAAGGACTATTGTCAAATGTTAACTAAGATTCATAGATTTCATTTTGTGTGTTGCTATCCACATCTTACATATAAATTTTTTTCATAAAATAATTTCAAAATGTGCCGATTGACACTGTTTCCAAACTTAGATTTTTCATTTTGCCGATAGCCTTACTTTCAATTTTGGGGCACACATTTAAATATGTAAATTCACTTCTTGATCAATAATTGTTGTCAAATGTTAATCAAGGTTCATGGATTTCATTTTGCATGCTATTGGCTACATCTTACATACAAAGTTCTTCGGAAAATAATTTCAAAGTAGGGTAATTGACACTGTTTTCAGACTTAGTAAATTTTTCATGGAGGAGGAAATTTTTCATGAAGGAGGTAAAAAATCCTAAGTCTGAAAACAGTATCGGTCAGCCCCAGTCTCGGTTAGTCCTCAAGCAAGACCTATTCAAGTAAGTCCTATATTTGAACAATAGGTGAGGGATGAAGTGGATTTAGATGGAGAGGGTTGGGGGCACCACCATGGGAATGGAGGAGCTCGGGTTAGGTTTGGGAGTCAAGTGGTGAAGTGAGGGAGGAAGAAAGAAAGAAAGGGTCGGTCCTGTCGGCCTAGGGTGTATTAAGTGAGTCGCGCCACACCGCCTGGCACGACTCAGTCGCGCCAGAGCATGTGGCGCGACTCGCTCGACCACGCGCGCTGGTAGTTGATGTGGAGGCCCGGTCACGTCACATGTTTTGGCGTGACTCAATGTGGAGTTGCGCCAGGCGTGTCGGCATACACCCCGGGTACCTATGCAAGGAAGGATGAAGACGGACTCCTACTAGTATTCCTTATAATCCTACTAGGACTCATACCGTGTAATCCTAGTAGGACTCCTACCTTATAACCAACTAGTAACCTGCCCCTGGACTACATAAAGGAGAGCCGGGTTCCTAGCCAAGACATCCCCAATCCCTCTGGGGACAACACCCAAGCGCAGGGCGCCATACATGATACTCCAAACAGGACTTAGGGTCCGCTACTTTGGCGGCCCGAACCTGTATAAATCTGTGTCTCGTGCCCTTGTCTTTACCTTCGAGCTCCAGGTCTGGCGATCCCCACCGCACAATCAACTACCTTAGGCACCCCCTGGGTAGGTTTGCCGGGTTAAAATACCGATAGCTGGCGTGCCAGGTAGGAGTGATCGTCAAGATCATCAGGAGAATTCGAAGGACATCATCATCAAATCAATCTACTGAAGGAGCGTGGTGGTCGAACTTCACTGAATCGATTCAGCAACTCGTCGTGTCCGCTGCTGCCTTCGACACGCACGTTGAATTCGACTTCGCCAAATTGGTTACTCAGCATCGTGTTCCTGTTGCTCTGCTCTCCACGACGTCGAATCCGAAGAGAATTCAAGGATTTCTTTTTTCTGCCAGCAGAGGAGCAGTTCCATGCGCAGTCCATATCCGATTCCCAAGGCAATTGGAAGCAGAGCAACGCACCGCCAGCCACACGCCAAATCCATCTGAGCGCAAACTCCAGAGCAACTACGAGAAGCCGCACCATCTCATCGCCATTCCACGCATGGAAAAATTCAAGCCTGACGTTCAGTACGTGACGGATGTATGCAAGTATCAAGATTGGAGTGAAGTCCCAGTACCCCACGTGAAAGGAAAAGTTGAAGCTCTTTGATATTCGCACACGGAAACGTAGCAGGAAGCTCCAAGATCAAACGCTTGATGCACACAAGTAATGTACGCGAGTACGACTACGTCGACTTCCCGCGGCAACGATAACTCATTGTACGACTACTTCAACCACTCGAGTACAACTACATCGTCGTTCGGCCGCGCTGGCTCTACTTCGCCTACGTCGTGCGTCCGGTCCCATCGACTACGCCGCGCCATGGCTACGTCGTCGCCCGGCTGCGTCGGCTCTGCTTCAACTACACCGTGTGCCACGGCTATGTCGTCACTTCGACTACCCATCGTCCGGTTGCATTGGCTCTAATACACATATTCCATGCGTCCGGACGCGTCGTCTTGTTGCTCTACTACCCATCCTCCGGTTGCACTGGCTCTACTGCGTCTATGCCGTGCATCCGGACGCGTCATCTCATCGCTCGACTACTCATCGTCCAGTTGCATTGGCTCTACTGCGCCCATGCTGTGCATCCGGACGCGTCGTCTCGTCGTGCGCCGCCACGATATCATCATGCGGCCGCACCGGCTCTACTTCGAATACGTCGTGCGCCACGGCTACGTCGTCACCCGGCCATGTCGGGTCTACTTCGACTACGTCGTGCGTCGCCGCGACATCATCCCGCGGTCGCACCAACTCTACTTCGACTATGTTGTGCGCCGCCGCGACATCGTCCCGCGGCCGCACCGGCTCTACTTCAGCTACTCGACTCGGCTAGTTTCGGTTAGAAAACTAGTCGAGCACGACTACTACACCCCCAACAACTAGTCGGAATCAACTCTGACTATTCATCTTCACCAACAACAGTTGCGGCTCCATCACTAACCGCCACGACTTCGACGACTCCGGTCGCATCTACAATCTGCTCTTGCGACAACAGTAAGTCATTTATTTAAATGATTACTTCTTTCTTCTTTTTTGACTTGTTTTGCGCATGCAGGACAACACACCGAGGACTACTCATGTGCGTATGCTTCTTAATGATTTTTTTCACAAGAGCTACACTCTACCGACTACTCTTGGGGTATATTGACCAAGTCACCACGAGCCTACTTCATCAACTCGTAGGGCTATCCCAAGAAGGCAACTTCTAAAATCTGCTCTGCGTGGCAACTTAAAGTCGACTCCGGTCACACCTTCGCCCGCTCTGGCGGCATACTGCGTGTGTAAGCTGCGATGGTACCTAACTGAATGTGGTCTTCAGGCCTCATTGCCCTTACTACTCATACTGTGTGTGTAAGCTGCGATAGAACCTAACTGCACACGGTCTTCGAGCCTCTTCGGACGGCTTCTACTCTACGGGTAGTTGTCTATGGCCTACTACGGTCCAGACTACCCATCGGGTTGGCGGTTCGCGGCCTACTACGATCCACACCTACCCTCCAGCGAGCCTCCTCGGACGGCTTCACCTCCATGGGTAGTTGTCTGTGGCCTACTACGGTCTGGACTACCCATCGGATCGGCGGTTCACGGCCTATTACGGTCCACACCTCCCCTCCAGCAAGCCTCTTTGGACGGCTTCACCTCTACGGGTAGTTGTATGTGGCCTACTACGGTCCGGACTACCCATCGGGTCGGCGGTTCGCGGCCTTCTACGGTCACGCCTACCCTTCAGCGAGTCTCTTCGGACGGCTTCACCTCTACGGGTAGTTGTCTGTGGCCAACTATGGTCCAGACTACCCATCGGGTCGGCGGTTCGCGACCTACTACGGTCCACGCCTACCCTCCAACGAGCCTTTTCGGACGGCTTCACCTCTACGGGTAGTTGTCTGTGGCCTACTACGGTCCGGACTACCCATCGGGTCGGCGGTTCGCGGCCTACTACGGTCCACGCCCACATCAAAGACCCTCCATAAGCCCGCTTCGGCGGCACAAGTCGACTCCGGTCGCACCTAAGCCCGCTCCGGCGGCAAAGCTACTCGTTTTTCTGGTTTTTCATTCGATTTTACCTTCCGGAAGTGCTTTCCATTTTTGGCTTTCTAGCCTTGTGTTTCGGGTTTCATGCTTGGCTCGAAGTACTCAAAGTCGACTACTTTAGTCGCACCTCAAAGTCCACTCCGTGTGGCAATCCAAAGTCGATTGCGGTCGCATCTCAAAGTCCACTCCGTTTGGTAATCCAAAGTCGACTTCGGTCGCACCTCAAAAGTCTGCTCTGCGCGGCACAAAGTCTACTTCTAAAGTCGCATTTCAAAGTCTGCTTCGCGCGACACAAAGTTGACTTCGGTTTTTAAGTCGCATCTAAAGTTCGTTCTGACAGCATCTAAAGTCGACTTTAGTCGCATCTAAAGTCCACTATGACGACATCTAAAGTCGACTGATCGCGTCTAAAATCTGCTCTGACGGCACGGCTAGTTCCCAACCTCGGGGGCTCATCACTAAATTACTACTCAAACACGACTCGAGTAGTCTCTGCTACTTCTCAAGTACAACGGCTCAACGCCAAATTACTACTCAGAGACAACTTCAGCATGCTCCGCTAGCTCTTCAGCCCGGGGGCTCAATTTCAATTACTACTCGACGCGGCTCATACGGCTCACTTGGCACATAATCTTGGGGGCTGGAAGCTGCAAGAGTACTCGGATGATGGCTTTCACGAACTCTAAAGACCCTTGGATTGATTACCTAATCACTTCAAGGCTCGGGGGCTGCTATGCTACACCCATCAACTTCTTTTTTCAAGACGGAAGATGCAGATTGACCCTCACCTTAATTCTTCGATTCAACCTCAGGCTCGGAGGCTACACTCCATATGGAGTGCGATTTTTGCAAATCGCACTTCCATAATAGATGAAGATTTCAAGACAAGATGAGTATTTTTTGGAGACTTCCTGGGTTAGAACTCGGGGACGCCTGGGAACTACTCGGGAAGGATTCAAAAGTACTCGGAGATGAGCTAGAGCACATTCCACTCTTTCGACAGTTCAAGTACTATTGAAGACTTCAGCTAGCAGTACTCGAGACGAAGCTTCAAGACTACTCAGACTCGCTACTCAAGACTACAAAGTGCTCGGGGGCTTGTCGGCATACACCCCGGGTACCTACGCAAGGAAGGATGAAGACGGACTCCTACTAGTATTTCCTGTAATCCTACTAGGACTCATACCGTGGAATCCTACTAGGACTCCTACTTTGTAACCAACTAGTAACCCGCCCCTGGACTATATAAAGAAGGGCCGGGTTGCTAGCCAAGACATCCTTAATCCCTCTGGGGACAACACCCAAGCGCAGGGCGCTATACATGATACTCCAAACAGGACGTAGGGTCCGCTACTCTGGCGGTCCGTACCTGTATAAATCTGTGTCTCGTGCCCTTGCCTTCACCTTCGAGCTCCAGGTCTGGCGATCCCCACCGTACAATTAACTACCTTAGTCACCTCCCGGATAGATTTGCTGAGTTAAAACACTAACAAGGCGGCCTGGTGCAATCCAAAAGGCTAGTTCTTAAAAATCTACTTTAGGATAGGTAATTATTAAAATTTTATGTTAAAAGATTTAAAATTAAAAAAATCTCGCGCGCGTGAATAGCAACAGCAACAACGACCGTGAGCAGAACTGCGACCTGCTGGACTCTACTTACTCTTAGGTGTTTTTTTTAAACAAAGGTGTTCATTTGAACAACAAAAAGTATTTGATTGCAAGATGTCGAAGGTAATGTGCAAGGGATTGATTAGCCCAAATACCTGCTCCTGTCAACAAGACCTGTGCCAGCTGGAACCCCATCCAAGCCCTCCGCGGCGTCTGCGCCAAGCGTGCAATGGCGGCGTGCAATCGTGGTGGCTATATGTCGCGCCTGCGATGTACAGCAGCCCGTCGCGCCATGTCGCGAGGGGGCGGGGGCGCGCGGATGGCGGAGCTTTTTTTTCTTCTTTTTTTTTCTCTTCCCAATTTAGTTTATTTTTTTCTTTTTTTCTATTGTTTCTATTTATTCTCTTTTCATTTTCTTTTCTATTTCCTTTTTATTTTTATTTTTTGTATATCTTTTATTTCTTCTTATTTATTTATTTATTCATTTATTTCTATTTTTTATTTTATTTTTCATGTTTCTATTTTCATCTCATTTCTTCTTTTCTTCCTTTTTTATTATTATTTTTATTGTTTTTCTTTTATTTCTTCTCTCTTTCCTATTTATTTATTTATTTCTATTTTTATGTTATTTTTTTTGTTTCTATTTTCTATTTTTCTATTTCTTCTTTTTTTAATTTTTTATCTATTTTTTAATAATTTTGTTCTGAGTGAATATTTGTTTTGCCTTAATTTATTAATTTCACTTCAAATTATTTAATTCTACTTTAGTGAATATTTTACAAATATTTTTTAAATACTAAATATTAATTAATATTATAGTGAGTAAATACTTTACTAGTTAGACAAATAGATTTGTTTAGTCTCACATATTTTTATTTGATCTTGTTGAATATGATTGTTTGGTCTCAGTAAATATTTTTTTGCACGCATTCGTATTTGTTTGGCTCGAGCGAATGTTTGTTCGGCCTCAGTGAATATGTTTGTTTGGCCTCAGTGTATTTTTGTTCGGCTCAAGTGAATTTTTGTTCAGCCCAGTGGACATGTTTGTTTGGCCCCAGTTAATTTTTGTTCGGCCCTAGTGAATTTTTGTTCGGCCCAAGTGAATTTTTTCGGCCACAGTGAATTTTTGTTCAGCCCAAATGAATTTTTGTTCGACCGAAGTGATTTTTTGTTCGGCCCTAGTGAATATGTTTTGTTCGACCCTAGTGAATTTTTGTTCGGTCCCATTGAAATTTTGTTCGGCCCAAGTGAATATTTTTTTGGCCCAAGTGACCAGGCCGAACAAATATTTACTGGGATGAACAAAAATATATGAGGCAGAACAAATCTATTTGTTCTAGTTAGTAAAATATTTGTTCGCTATAACATTAATTAATATTTGATATTTAAAAAATATTTTTAAAATATTTCATCAAAACATAATGAAGTGGGATCTTTTTTGGAAGATCATGGCATAAGAAATCCAATTTTAAAATCAAAATTTAATTTAGATGCACGATTTAGAATTTAGAATTTTTTTAAATTTTGAAACAGATTAGTTTCTGTGGAGGTCACGTGCCCCTCCCACCGTCGTGGGCTCCTCGGCCCCCCGCGCTACACCCACCCCGCGCGCCCTACGCTTGGCTCGATGGGTTCAGCGACGGAATTAAGAGCAACTCCAAAAGACTGCTAGTCATATCCCTAATATCTGTTTTAGGGAGAAAAAGAGAAAAAACGCAGGTCAACAATATCCCTAAACGTTCCCTAATATTTTCGCGATGCCAAAAACTTCTGACTCGACTCGTATATTTTCGCGTGTTGCATCCGCCCCCAATCCAGCCCCGAGCTGCTCCTTTTGCTCGTGAATGCTTCTTCCTCTTCTTCCTGCGGACAGGCACAATGCCCCGAGCGCCTTCGCCGCGGTGAGGTCGGGCCGGTAGCGCGCCGGCTGTGCGGCCGTCGTCACTGACTCGCTGCTACGGCGGCGGTGTTCGCCATGGGACTGTGGGGACCGGAGCACAAAACCTTATGGAAGCCTCTCGAGACTCTCGTGCTAAGGACCAGGCCCATCAGCCTCGCCGTCACAGGCCTCTCGTCCACGCCCGCGTCGCCATTGTTGCCGGTGCGGGAGCAGGCGCCGGAGCCCGTGCTGCCATGGTGGCCAGCTTGCCGGTGCGTGCGACGAAGCAAGCTCGGCAGCAAGATCTTGGGTGTGACGCAAATGATGACGTGAATAGGAAGGGCGAGCTCGGCGGCGCAGACGTGAACGGCGTCGCTGATTCGTTGCCGTGTTGCTGCCAGTGGAAGAGAACAAGAAGAAGCTTCAAGATTCACGGGTGTGCACAAGAGAGAAAAAAATGAAACGTTCGAAATGGATTCCAACGTTGTTCTGCTTTGATCCAAGAGACACCGGAGCTTTTGTTTACGACAGAAGCACGAGCTCAGTCAAGAATTAACAGCAATGGTGGCTCAAGCGGAGAGGTTCATGTGCTGACGTGTCTAGTTTTGAAATATTTGGAAGTTATTATTAGCAATCTGCTGCGGGACTACATGATTTTGGAGAAAATAAATTTTTAACATAACCCTAATAAGTAGTTTTAGGGGAGAATTTTTTGGAAGACTCTTGGAGTTGCTCTAACCGCGCCCGCGTGCAATGGCTAATGGGCCAACTCCGCCCTCCGCGGTAGAGTTTAAGGGCCTGCTTGGTTGACTACTAATTTTTGCCTATTCAAAATCATGGTAAGTCAAAACTTAGGCCTGCCAAATCAAGACTCGTCAAAGTTAGAGTAAAAACATAGGTGTGCATTTGATTGAGTGTCAGAATAAAGACTTGTCAAATTTCTCTTTTATATGAACATTTTAGAGATTTATCAAAACTTTGGCATAAAATTTGGTGATGCCAATTATTTGGCAATGAACCAAACAATGATCACAAAATTTGGCATGTCATGATTTTGGTTTGGCAAAAATTGGATGTCAACCAAGCGGACCCTAACTTTTCTGTGGCCAGTATTCTGACTTTCAAAAAATAAACTGATAGAAGAATTTGCAAGAATGGCTGAATTAGTGATGCTCAAAATGTGATTAGCAATTTAGCATGGGCTAGACGTGGTGGTGGATTAGCTAGTTCAACGGCAGGCCGCAGGTGAGCAAGAAGGATGCCGGAGGTAGAAGACAAACCCGAGTGGTTTGGAGTTTGATCTCACCAAAAAAAAGTTGCTCGAAATCTAGATAACGCCTCCTTATCTTCTCTGGCACCGATGCTTCCCGCGCCAATGGCCCTGAACAACCTCCTGAACCTTCCTCCTTCCAAGGCCGCGGCCGCGCTCAAACCCTCGTTCCCGCCACTCCCGACGCGCCCGTCGCTCCCCGCGCCACCGCGACGACCCCGTCTCCGTCCATCCTTCATCTTCCTCCGCAGCGAGCCGCGGCGTGTCGTCCACTCGTCCGCGTCGTCGTCCCCGCCGTCGGACGCCGCGCCCTCGCCGCCGTCGTCGAGGGAGGAGGCCGTCGCGCAGGCGCGGTCCTGCCTCGCCGCGGCGCTGCAGAGGCCGCTCAGCAACTCGGTCCCGCTGAAGAAGCTCAAGAGGCAGCGCCAGCCCCGGTTCCGCGCCGAGATCCCCGTCGTCGACGACTCGCCGGGTTCCCTCGCGCGCCTCGCGCTCGACGTGTTCTCCGGCGGCGCGGGCGTGTCGAGGAAGGGCGCGCCGGCGAGGCTGCTGCTCGTCTGGCCCTCGGCCGACGCGCTGGCGGTGGCGCTGCGGGAGTTCGAGGACTCGGGGGACCCGGCGACGGCGCACGCGCAGCTGGGTTCGGAGGCGCCCGACGCGCTGAGCGCCTGCGACGTCGCCGTGTTCCTGTCCCCAGCGCCAGCGCAGGTGGAACAGGTGAAGGCCGCCACCGCCGCGGTGGATCCCAAGCCGGTGGTCCTGTTCAACCCCGCGTGGAGCTTCGATGACGAGGAGGGGGAGGCGTTCGGCGCCGGCGCGAGGAGCTTCGTGGGGTCCTTCAGCGTGGTGTACTCCTTCACGGGGCTGGAGGTGCGGGGCCTGCTGAGCAAGAAGAGGGGCGTGCTGCTCCGGTGCGTCGACGGCGGGAGGTTCGGCGGCGAGAGCTGGGTGCTCATGGTGGAGAATGACGGCGGCGCGCCCGAGGGGCAGGAGTTCAAGGTCGTGTCGCGGCTGAAGAAGCGGCCGACGATCGGCGAGGTGGAGACGATGCTGTACAACCTCATGGCTGCCAACTCGCCAGTGACCAAATCGGCCAGGTTCCTGAGGGAGATGGTGTCCAATGTGACCGGGGGGAAGGCGAAGCAGTGATTCGTCCTGCTGCCTTCATGAGTTCGATTTTGAATTTGATTTTGAATTCGATTTTGAGATTGGTTGATTTTGATCATTTTCACGGTGTCCTCTGAATTTCTTGTGCCAGGCACGCAGGCACTGTTTTTGGTTGGTAATTCATTTCAGACGACGACATTGCAAGTTCGGCAAGCAACTCATTAGATTGGAATCATCCCCTGCAAGATTATTCTTGTTCAAATGTACTCTCTCAGTCTCAGAAAGAATACCATTCGGAAAGATGAGTACCATGCAAGTGCAATAGGTTCATCGTTGTACTATTACCAGACTAGTTTAAAAAGCTCTTGCAGCTTTTTTTTAGTTGGTGTAATGTCAAGACAAAAAAAAAAGAGGCAACAGCTTTAAATTGAAATTAAAATCCCTACTGGCCTGGTCGATGGAGACAATATATTAAATTGATATTAGAAAAAAAGAAGTAACAGTTTTTTAATATATATTTTTCTGAGATCACAGTTCTTTACTATTGCGAGCAGGCTTTTGCATTGTTTTTTATACCAAACTTGTTGGTTGTGCTTGGACTACGCACTAGTACTAGCATAAACTAATTGCCATGAGATTAGCACGCTGAAGCACAATTAAAGCTAGAGCAGTCCTGCAGTCCTGCTGCCCTCTCAACACAAATCCTCACACAACTGCACATCCTGCAAGCAGCCATGGCTACAGCTGGGCAGAGAAAGAAGCTGCGGATCCTTCTGATGCCCTTCTTCGCCACCAGCCACATCGGCCCCTTCACGGACCTCGCCGTCCGCCTCGCAGCGGCCAGGCCGGGAGTCGTCGAGCCCGCCGTCGCCGTCACCCCGGCGAACGTCCCGGTGGTCCGGTCGCTCCTCGAGCGGCACGGCCCCGCGGTGTGCGGCCTGGTCCAGATCGCGACGTACCCGTTCCCGCGCGTGGACGGCCTCGCTCCGGGCGTTGAGAACCTCTCCGCTGCCGGCGACGATGCGTGGCGCATCGACGCCGCCGCAATCGATGAGGCGCTCTCCCGGCCGGCGCAGGAGGCGCTCCTCATGGAGCGGCGCCCCGACGCCGTCGTGACGGACTACCACTTCTTCTGGAACAGCAGCATCGCCGCCGAGCTCGGCGTGCCGTGCGTCGCGTTCAGTGTCATCGGCCCCTTCTCGTTGCTCGCCATGCGCCTCCTCGTGTGGTGCTCGTCCCCGGGTTACCGGGACCCGAGATACAGATCCCTGTGACCGAGTTGCCGGAGTTCTTGAGACGGCCGCCGGAGCCAGACAAGCCCAACCTTATCTGGGCGGCGCTTTCCAGCTGCCTCGGCGTCGCCGTGAACACGTACCAGGACCTGGAACAGCAGTATTGCGACATGTACGTGCGCGTCGCATCCTTGAAGCGTGGCTACTTCGTCGGCCCCGTCTCACTTCCGTTGCCACCGGCCGCTCCAGGCACCGACGAGTCGCCGTGCATCAAGTGGCTTGGCTCCAAGCCGAGATGCTCGGTGGTGTACGTGTGCTTCGGCACCTATGCTGCCATCTCGGCCGATCAGCTCCAGGAGCTGGCGCTCGGGCTGGAAGCGTCAGGGAAGCCGTTCCTGTGGGCGGTGAGGGCCGACGGGTGGTTGCCGCCGGACGGGTGGGCGGAGCGCGTCGGCGAGAGGGGGATGGTGGTAGGGTGGGCGCCGCAGACGGCGATACTGGCCCACCCCGCGGTGGGCGCGTTCCTGACGCACTGCGGGTCGAGCTCGCTGCTGGAGGCGGCGTCGGCCGGCGTGCCGATGCTGACGTGGCCGCCGGTGTTCGACCAGTTCATCGAGGAGAGGCTGGTGACGGACGTGCTCAGGATCGGTGAGCGTGTCTGGAGCGGGGCGCGGAGCACGAGGTACGAGGAGAGGGAGGTCGTGCCGGCGGAGGCCGTGGCGCGGGCGCTGGCGAGGTTCTTGGAGCCCGGCGGTGCCGGGGAGGCGGCGAGGGGCAGGGCGCGGGAGCTCGCCGCAAAGGCCCACGCCGCCGTGGCGGACGGCGGCTCGTCGTCCCGTGATCTGCATCGCCTCATCGATGACCTGATTGAGGCCAGAGCGGCGGCTGGCCTGACGACCTCGCCGTCGTCCGTTGCTCCCGTACAAACGAGCAGCAATCCTGACGGCGAGTAGAGGTGGAATTTCTCAATTTCAGGAGATGTCTCTGGCGAGCAGTGTCCGGGTGTCGTCGAGGAGCGGAAACAGAGACCATGGACAAGTGCGTCGTGTTGCGTCTCATATGGGTGTAAATTTCGTGATTTTTGGACTGAATTTGTCTTGTTTGCCATTGTGAAATCAGCTGTGGCCAGTAGTGGTGAACTGGCTATACACAGGTATCTGATTCCAAGAGGCCAAAATTATTATTTGCATTTTCTGTTAAAATATTTGCATGGTAACTTTGTAAGTAATAACCGTTACACTAAACCTCCATTTCTGTCAGCTGTGTGCAAATGCAGTCAGTTGCGGAGTGCTTCTCACCAACAAAACATAATGCAGCAATTCTAGAAAAAAAAATGTTGTACCAGGTCAAAGAGGTAGAGAACGGCTAAAAATAATGTGAGTTGCATCAGATGGCATGTGATACTTGCATCTCACATCTGCAGAGATTTCTGACAGCGAGGTGAAATTTAAACTAACCTCCAGGTTTCCCTTGCAACAAGGAAGAAAAAGGGACTGATGGAGACTCGTTCTGTTCTCTGAACACTAATTATGCTGCTTTTTTTAACAAGACATTCATTCGTAACCAACAACATTGTTATATTCAGAGTCTAGCATATCCCGCATTGGCAGTGGTGCTTCAGTCTGCCTCTTTTTTTTTTCTTTTTTTTTTACGAAACACTGGAAACCTTCCTCGAAAGCTGTTGCAATCTCTGCTAGCAAACACAAATTCAAAAAGCAGTAAAACAAATTTCAGTTCCTGCACACGCTGTAGGTACGGAGAGATCACTGATATTTGATTCCTACTAGCTAGCACGCCATAGAATGATAAGCTCCTGTGACAATCTGTCTCCAGGATTAACTGACGAACAGTATGCCTTCTTGCAAGCTCCATACCATCAAAACACGCCATCACCACCATAGCCAGGGCATCCAAAGCAGTTCGCATACCATTTGGCATATCTAGCAACCATGCCACCGTCATGGCTACGCGGAACCGCACACCTGAAGCACCCATTATTGAGTTTGCATAAAAGGTTGCATCCAAGTTGCATTTTACCCACCCGAGCCCAGTTTTTTCCCCACATTTTCTTCATTCTCGGCTCTCTTGAGACAGGGTATCCTTGGCCCATGCAATAGCCCTGTAACCCGGCACAAATTTGTGCAGTTCGCATACCATTATAGGGCAATTTGTGCAGTTCGTAACTCTGCAAATGCGCAAAATGCAGGACTTGCAGCGGTAGCAGATTATATCAGCACCTGTTTGCCATGTAACTCTGGCTGCGAGCTCCACTGAATCTTCAATCTTCAGAAGGTAAATGTGTTATGTGCGCATGTTTCATTACTCGATTTGATCAGCTTTGCGCTGTTTACTCCATGGAACTATAGGAAGGTGACCCTGTAAATGTGTTATGTGCGCATGTTTCATTACTCGATTTGATCAGCTTTGCGCTGTTTATTAATGAATCTTTTGAAATATAAAACTAATACAAACTCATAGGCTTCTCATATAAAGGCAAAAGTCATGCCTTGTGCTCATTTGCTACCCATGGACGCAAATTGGCACCTTATCTTTGTGGCTCTTGCAAGTTGCAAGTAATATCAATATACGGCCAATGACCTTGTCGAGGATGTACCATTAGTAGTAGATTATGCATTGTCTGCCACGTATGATGTATCCATTTACCATTGCTAGTCATCTAATCATGATGTTTAACCTAGATCAGGGTTAACACATGTTTAATAGAAAAAAAATCAAAATTACTACTCTATACTGCTGACTTCGGATATCCTCTTAACTTTTTTTAAAGAATTACACAGTACAACGAAGACGCTCACAACGTGCACGCACACTCACCCCTATGAACACACGTACGCAAACCCTACCCTATAAGCACCTCCGAAGGACTGAGCACCGGATATCCTCTTAACTGTAAAACCATTTATTCAACCAGGACCTGAGCAAATTGGGCTCGGCTCGCACTACGGGAAAACCGGCCTTTGCCGTGCGTTTCGATCTTTGCCGTGCGTTTTATTTCGGGCGCACGGCAAAGAGTTTGTTTGCCGTGCGTTTTTTCCTTCGCGCACGGCAAAGAAAAAACGTACGGCCGGAAAAAACGCACGGCAAACAAATATCTTTGCCGTGCGTTTTCCTTTTACGCGCACGGCAAAGTATTTTTTTCATTTTTTCTCGACAACACAAATCCATTGCTCCGAAAAAATTCTCCTTTGCCGTGCGTTTTGTCCCTTTGCCGTGCGTTTTCCTTTTACGCGCACGGCAAAGTTTTTTTTTCATTTTTTCCCTACATCACAAATCCATTGCCCCGAAAAAATTCTCTTTTGCCGTGCATCCGGACAAAATGCACGGCAAACAAGTATCTTTGCCGTGCGTTTTTCCTTCGCGCACGGCAAACAAGTATCTTTGCCGTGCGTTTTACTTTTACGCGCACGGCAAAGCATTTTTTCACTTTTTCCTTGAGTCCCAAATCCATTGCTCCTCAAAAAAAATTCTCCTAACCTTAAAATCTTTTTCTACTCTATACATACAACATGTGATACATCATGTTAAAATTTGGTAGATTCTAGTTGTCATTTGCTATATTTAACTAATTAATTGGATTTCAAGTATTTTTTTGAAAGAAGTCAAATTTCAACTATAAGTGATTCAAATAATAGAATAAAATGAGTGGTAAAATGATATTCATGTTATTTAGCTCACTTTAAGAGCTTTTCCATGAGATCAAAAGAAAATTTGAACATCTTGACTAGGAAACACGACCATGGTTATGCGTCCAACTGATTTAAAAAATCTAAAAACTCAAATAAAGTTTGAAATTTATGAGATTTGTCAATATCTCGTGATATCATATATGAAGGTTATACTAGAAATTTGAATGAGTTTTGAACATTTTTTCATGTACGATCCTTCTTACCGAAACATCTCCGATGAAATTTCATAGATTACAAACGATATGGTTAGATTTGTAGGTGAAACAAAATTCAAATTGAGTTTTGACTTCAAATCTTGTTTATATAAGCAATATACAAGATAATTTAATTTGTGTTAATTTTCTAAGTTTTTTCAAATTTATTTGACAATGTTTATGAATTTTATAAAAATGGTGAAAAAATAGTTTGCCGTGCGCCCTATTAAAAAACGTCTTTGCCGTGCGTCTTCGGTCGGACGCACGGCAAAGAATTCTTTTTGCCGTGCGCTTTGGAACCAACGCACGGCAAAATACTCCTAGCCCCACCTACGCACGTGGCCCCGCGCCCCCGGTCCCACCTCCCACCGCGCCCGTGCTCCCCAAACAGTGCCGGCTCCCCACTCGCCTGATCGATCTCGCCCGTCCATCTGCATCCGACGGTGGCGGGCGCTCCGGACGTGCCTTAAAAGGCCCAAACGGCCGCGGGGGAGGGGAAACCCTAACCATTTTCCCCTCCTCCCCTCGCGAGCAGAGCGTAGTGGCGGTGGCGCCCATCTCAAAAAAAAGCACCGCGGTGAGGGATCCGGCGAGGCCCTCTTCACCTCCGGTTACCTCGTCTCCGGCCAGCCCCCTCGCCGATCTGTGCTGGAGCACCACGGGGCTCCTCTGCGGCGCCGCATGCGTGTCGCGCGCGGCCCGTCGAGGGGCTCCACCGGAGCTCCATGGCCGGTCGGCGCTGTCCTCCCTCCGCTCCCGACGCAGATTCGGCGGCCCGGCGATGTCCTTCCTCCTCTCCCGACGCAGATTCGCGCCCCTCCGTCCTCTCCGCGCCGGCTCCCTCCCTTCCTCGAGCTCCCTCCCTTCCTCCCTTGCCTGATTCGCGGCCGTGTTTTTCTGAGCTCCGACCCTCCTGATGCAGGTCCGGCCGACCCTCCTGATGCAGGTCCGGTGGTGGCGCGGCGGTCCTCCACCTGCGCGGGATCCGACGGTGGCGTGGGCGCGGGATCCCGGCGGTGGCACGGCGGTCCTTCTCCACCTGACGGCGGCGGTCCTTCTCCACCTGACGGCGGCGGTCCTCCTCCACCTGACGGCGGCGGTCTCTCTGTGTGTCTTTCCGCCGGCGGCGGTCTCTCTGTGTGTCTCACTGGTGGTGCGGGCGGCGTGAGGAAGGTCGCCGGTGGCGGTCTCTCTGTGTCTCACTAGTGGCGCACGCGGCGTGAGGAAGGTGGCCGGCCCTGCTGCGGTGCCGTGCGGTGGCCGGCCCTGGTGCAGTGGCGTGCGGTGCCCGGGACGTCTATTTTGTTTAAGTTTATACATTTTCTTTGCCGTGCGCCGAAACTAACTCACGGCAAAGAAAGGGATTTTCTTTCTTTTTAAAGTTTCTATGTTTATTTTGCCGTGCGCGCGAGAAAAGACGCACGACAAAGGTCCTTTGCCGTGCAAAAATGTGCCGTGCGGCCTTTGCCGTGCGTTTATGAGAAAAACACACGGCAAAGGCTTTGCCGTGCGTTTATCAGCCTTTGCCGTGCGCCTGAAACGCACGGCAATCTTTGGTTTTCCCGTAATGTCGACCCCACCCGGGCCCACCAAACTAAGCTCCGCCCATGGCGCGCATTTTTCACCCAAAAAGTTTTGATGGGCCAAGCTCAGTCTGATTGTTTTCCAACTAAAAAGAGCGGACCCTGTGAGCCTGTGCTGGCCTGAAACGGCTAGAATGAAAGCTGCTATTTGTGGGCGCGCTTGGTCACATTTTGTTGTGGTCCCAAATCATTCTGGGCTTTTTGTTGACCTGGCTCGAGCCCCGACCCTGTCGCATTTTGCTAAGATCTAATTGAACCCTATTTTCTAATACCTGCTCATTTTTCATTTTGGCTTTCAATTCAAAGTGGATTTGACACGTGGGTATTGTTTTTAATGACCGGAATGGATGTGTCATCACTTATCTCTCCCTGCTTCTCTGTCCTCCTCCTCCTCTTCCTCCTCTGATGAGCTCCCCCCTCCCCCCTCTAGTTATCTTCTCATGCAACCCTATGTCGTCCTCTATTGCGTCATCAACTATCCTATCGCCATGCACCATCTAGTTGCGTCGGCGCACCACGCGCTTACAGTGAGGGGAGGGGGCACGCGGCCCACATAGACGTGTTGCGCGACATTGGGGTTGTGGTCCCCAACTATGCAGTAGGCGACATCGATTGCCACGATGTTGTTGTCAGGTTGTGCTCTGGCTCTACCGCTGCACTCGGTGCCCGGTCCACCACTCCACCCATGCAACGACCGGTACGACTGCACTGCTCATGGCACGCTTGTTGCCCGATCACGACGCTCAAGTTGCTCCCGCCACCCGCTACCGACGCCTAGGGAGATGCTGGTGTTGATGAAGCCACGTGCCACTGCCTCATGCTGTGAGAGAGAGGGGGGGTGATGCAACACCATAGAAGAGGGAGGCATGAGAGTGTGTGTGAGAGAGAAGTGATGATGTGGCCATTCCGGGCGTCAAAGCTTCTGTCTATGTGGCAAAAGCCACTTTAACTTATGCGAACAAAAGTGAAAATAAGCCTGTTTTTGAAACTTAGGTGGTTAAATAAATGATTTTATAGTTTAGAGGTTATCCAAACTTTGATGAGCTACTTATTGCTGCTAATTTAAGGTGTTCAACAAATTCAATTAGTTCCAAACTTTCTATTCTCCTAGGTTCCTAAATTGAAGTTGGTATTTGTTCACACCCAAAATTGGCACAAAGCCGATCAGGCTGACGCCACCGGTCAGACCGGTGTCCCTCGACGGTCTGACCGGTCGGACGTCCTATAGCCGATCCGGCAATGGCCACACCGGTCTGATCGGTGGGCCTGACCGGTCTGACCGGTGGACCCCGAGTCCGAGTAGAATTGAGGAGTCCTAGTGAATTTCGAGTTGTAAAAGGATTTCTTGCGGGGCAAGACCTCCCCACCCTATAAATATAAAGGGCCACGGCCGTTTGAGGTGGAATCACCCAATCGAACATTACTTTCTACAACTTTTATCTCTCAAACCCTAGCTTTTCCAACCTTGTGCTTTCCTTGTTTGTCTCGACGACGATCAGGGACGTTCTGAGTGGCCTTGCCGACCTCAGAGCAACCCTAGGCGCGCCACCTCCGATGGGGTCCCTCCCGAGGCGGCGATCTTAGGTTTTCACCGTGCCTCTGCAGCCACCGGTCAGACCGGTGCCCCTTACCGGTCAAACCGGTCCGGGCAGGAGCTCGGCGAGTTCAGCGTTTCGACATTCCGCGCGATCTAGCGCTCATGTGTGTTGACCAGAAAAGCGTCAACACACTTTTGGTGACTCCGCTGGGGAAGAAAGATCAGGTTGCTAAAACCGTTCAATCTAACCTCAGCCAGATGGGTGCTCGGTGTGAACTTGACATGAACAACATTGTCACCACGTCGCTGGAAAATCTCTCTCCAGAGGAGCAGCAGAAGTTCAAGGCGCTACAAGAGTACATGCAAGTACAATTCCTAGCTGGCGTCAAGAAAGATCGATCCGGCAAGGTGGCAAGATTGAAAGAGTTCGAGCTGCCGGCGATCAGGCTAAACGACAGCAATATTGAGGTAATTCCCACTGTAAGTAAGAAACCCCCGTCTGAAACTTCTCCTATGAAATCTACAGTGGAAAGTGATGAATTGCTTGCTTCTTACATTGCTTGTTTAGAACGGTTAGAGGATCTTGAAAAAGATAGGAGTTTAGGTTTTAATAATAATGAAACTAATAGTAGTACTCCTAAAGCTAATCCTCAAGGGTCTCATCCTAGCTTAGCACCTTTGCTTGTAAATAATGGTAATCATGCATATGGTTTGACACCAAATCCAGCATCTGGTCAGTACCCTCAGTTTCAACCGCACAGGCCAAACATGGCCGCACCGGTCGAACCGATGCAGGGTACCGGTCAGACCGGTGCTATGGAGTTGGTGCCCGACCAGGCTTTGCCAATTTCTGTCGTGCCAAATCAGATGGTCCCTACTTTTTCTAATACAATCAGTAATGTTGGACCTCATTATAGTACGACAGTGAATACATCGCCCTCCAAAAAATTATTCCGGACGATGTGTTTGAAAGTTACAGGCTAGCTCAAGCTAAGATAGCTCCCTATTTAAATAAGATGAATTTGGAGAATCCTCAACCACAACAGCCAAATAATCCTAATTGGGCGGAATTTAATAGATTTAAGGAAGATTTGGCTAATGTGGTAAAAATCAAACTTGGTGTTGATATTGGTAACACTAATTTGTATCAAAAACCATACGATCCCGAGTTTGATAGATTTCCTCTCCCACGTGGTTGGCGTATGCCTGACTTGATTAAATTTAGTGGTGATGATGACCGAACCACATGGGAGCATATTAGTCAATACACTGCAGAACTAGGTGAAGCTGGTGTCTATAATGCTTTAAAAATGCGCTTGTTCTCTTTATCTTTGACTGGCACCGCTTTTGCTTGGTTTTCCTCGCTTGCTCCCGGTTCTATTATATCTTGGGATATGTTAGAACGTAAGTTTCATGATCACTTTTATAGTGGGAGCATACAATTAAAATTGACAGACTTAACATCGGTTAGGCAAGGAAGAGATGAGACTGTCTCTGCTTACATTAAAAGGTTTAAAGAAACTAAAAACCGGTGCTTTAATTTGTCAATCACTGATATGGACCTTGCAGACATTTGTCTGAAAGGTTTAAGATCATCTATTAGAGATAAGATAGAGGGCACTGACTTTCTTTCGGTTGCACAAGTTCAAATTAGAGCTTTAGTTGTTGAAAACCGAATGAATAAAGAGAAAGATAATTTTAAATCATGTCGTTCTAATGTTCATGTTATTGATTATGATTCTGATAGTTCGGACGATAGTGATAAAGAAGTTTATGCTGCTAAGTTTGTTTGGCCCTCTAAAGAAAAATCTTATTCTTGTTCATCTCTTAAGCCGGCTAGTAAAGGTCGGCAAGAAGAAATTAAATTTACTTTTGATGTTTCCAAATGTGATCGTATATTTGATGAATTGCTTAAATCTGGAAATATCAAGTTAACTCATACTATTCCTCCACTTGAAGAGTTGAAAAGACGTGCATATTGCAAATTTCATAATTCATTTTCTCATGCTATTAATGATTGCAATGTGTTTCGTCGACAGGTTTAATCGGCCATAAATGAAGGTCGTTTGACCTTTCATGAGATGCAAGTGGACAAAGCTCCTTTTCCAATCAACACCATGGATTTATAGCAGCCTAAGGTACTGGTTCGGCCACATCAAGCTGAAGCAACTAAAGGCAAGAATGTGGTAATCGGGGAGGCTAAGCCCGATTTGAGAGGAAAAGAGCTGGTTCGTAAAGTTGAGTATGAGAAGACTCCTGATGGTAAAGAAACCTTCAAGGTTACAGTGAGTGCCTCTGGACATGGGGGGCAAGGGTCGTCCACACCCACCGATCATCGACCGTCTGAGCCGTCTCTGGCCAGACCGGTCAGACCGGTGGAGGTGACCGGTCAGACCGGTGCGTCCCCAGTCCGCCTGAGGATGATCAAACCAAGCCGTACGGAGATTGGAAACTGGAAACTTAATGTAGCAAAAAATCAGGGGAGTGGTCCTAAGCCAAAGGTTACTTTCGACATGCTATTTGACAAGTATTCCAGGCAAAAGGCCGTTACAAGTGATCGGCCATTAAAAAAAGGATGAGGTCACCTACACACCAAGGAGGGTCATCTTCACCTCCAAGAGATGCTACAAGACTCAAGGGTGAATCATCGCAGCAAGGGCAACGCTTTACTCCACCATGGGCGTCATCAAGTTCAAATGCACCACGCCCAATTTATGATGACAATGGAGTGATGTGTGTACCTTATCAACAAGCCTTTCACCCTGGATGGGGAGGACAAAAATCAGCTTTCGACAGAATCTCCAGGCCTGTCCAAGACCGATTGGCTCCTCGCTGTTCTAGTCAGAGTCACCAGACCCGACCGGTCAGACCGGTCGCTACCACCGGTCAGACCGGTGCGGCCAGAAAAGCCGTGCCACCTCCCGTGAAGCATGTCTACAAGCCGAAGCAGAAGGAGGAGGTGCAGAAGATGGAAGTTGATCCAGAGAGGACTACGAGTCAAGACATTATTCAGATTGGATCAATGGATGTTCACATTGGAGAGGATGGCAAAAGACCGATTGTTCCAAACAATAAGGTTGTGACATCAACTCCAAGGGTGTTTGCTGCTACCAATGACCATGAGGTCAGTGGGATTGGTTCCAACTCCAAATACTTCTTGCCAAGGTGGTGCCTCCCGGATTGACTCGCACACAAAGGAGGAAGCTTCAACGCCTAAGGTTTCAAGAAAAGAGGGAGAAGGAGCTAGAGAAGCAAAGGGACGAAGCTTTCAACCAGTACAGGCCCATGGTACCTCAGGGGAAAGAGTGGAGAGTCAAGACCAGCTCCCAGCCAGCACCGGTCAGACCGGTGGAGGGGTCGGTCAGACCGGTCACACCGGCCAGACCGGTGGATGTCGACGGTCAGACCGATGACCCAAAGACGCCGCCTGGTTTCTCTTCTTCGGTTCCCATGGTTTGTGATGACAAGTCCACATCGGATCCTGCACCAGAAGACGATAAGGAGCTTGTTGATTACAGTTCTTCGCCCGAGCGCATGAATTTGGACATCAACGTGATCCATATGTCTATGGATGGTTATGTGCTCTCGGAGGAAGACGTTGCACATCTCGACTTTGGGCCAAAGGAAGCTATTTTCCATAAGCCTAAAACTACTGAAAATCATCTGAAGGCTTTGTACATGAAGGGACACATCAATGGGAAGCCTATCTCTCGCATGCTGGTGGACGGAGGAGCGATCGTCAACTTGATGTCGTATTCTTTGTTCAAGAAGCTGGGAGGTTCAGATGATGAGCTGATCAAGACCAACATGACCGTCAGCGGTGTGGGAGGAGGCGAGCCGATGGGAGCTAAAGGCGTCGTCTCTATGGAGCTCACCATTGGGAGCAAGACATTGGCTACGGCATTCTTCATCGCTGAGACACAAGGTAACTTCAGTCTCATCCTTGGTCGTGATTGGATTCATGCAAATCAGTGTGTGCCTTCTACTTTGCATCAATTCTTAATCCAATGGGTAGGCGACGAGGTAGAGATTGTTCATGGTGATACATCGGCTTGTGTTGCAGTGGCCGATAGTCCTACTATGGATAATCATGAGAATCTTAAGTGCTTAACTGGTTTAGATTTATCTAATTTAAGGCTTATTGATTCTACCAAAGATGGTTTTGCTACTGTTGTCATGAAGTCGATCGTTGATCAGGCTAGAACCTCTCTGTCGATTTGATGGATGCAAATCTGGAGTGGTTGCAACAAAGGCGAGAGCACTATCGGGCGCATAAGAACAATATGTGTGAGGCCATCGAAGACTTTGATTATTTGAGCAAGTTAGGACAAGGGTTTACGTCGGCTGATCCTTTAGAGAAGGTTGATATTGGTGATGGCACTTTACCTAGGCCGACATTTGTAAACAAGAATCTTGATCCTTTGTTTAAATCTGAGTTAATAAAGCTGTTAAAGGAGTATGTTGATTGCTTTGCATGGAATTATAATGAAATACCTGGTTTAAGTCGTGATTTAGTTGAGCATCGTTTACCTATTAAACCTGGTTTTAGGCCTTATAAACAACCTCGTAGAAACTTTAATCCTGATATTTATGACCGAGTGAAAGAGGAAGTCAATCGGTTACTTGATGCAAAGTTTATTAGGCCTTGTCGTTATGCTGATTGGATCTCTAATATTGTGCCTGTTGAGAAAAAAGGAACAAAAAAGCTTCGTGTTTGCATTGATTTTAGAGATCTTAATAGAGCTACTCCTAAAGATGAATATCCTATGCCTATAGCCGATTTTCTTGTTAATGCTGCATCCGGACATAGAATTCTTAGCTTTCTTGATGGTAATGCTGGTTACAATCAAATCTTTATGGCCGAAGAGGATATATCCAAAACGGCTTTCATATGTCCGGGTTTTGTTGGCTTATTTGAGTGGGTTGTTATGACTTTTGGACTGAAAAATGCGGGTGCTACTTATCAAAGGGCTATGAATTTAATCTTTCATGATTTGCTTGGCATCATAGTAGAGGTTTATATCGATGATATTGTTGTCAAATCGGCTGGAGATGATTCTCATTTAGCTGATTTAAGACTTGCATTTGAAAAAATGTGTCGATATAAATTAAAAATGAACCCACTCAAATGTGCTTTTGGTGTATCAGCTGGGAAGTTTTTGGCCTTCATTGTGCATGAGAAAGGCATAGAGATAGATCCTAAAAAGATTGAGGCAATCCGGAGTGTTAAAGCGCTTACTTGTAAAAAGGATTTGCAAAAGTTCTGGGCAAGGTAAATTACTTGAGGAGGTTCATTTGTAACTTGTCTGGGAAGGTGAATGCTTTTACTCCTTTACTTCGGTTAAAAAATGATGTTGACTTCACTTGGGGGGCAAAGCAACAAGAGGCATTTGATGAGATCAAGAGCTATTTGACTTCGCCACCCGTTCTTCAAGCGCCCAAGAGTGGTATTCCTTTCAAGTTGTATGTAGCGGCTGAGAAGGATGCCATTGGAGGTGTTTTGACTCAAGAGACCGAAGGCAAGGAGTACATTATTGCATATGGGAGTAGAAGATTATTAGACGCCGAAACAAGGTACACTTTTATTGAAAAGTTGTGTTTATCACTATATCATACTTGTACCAAGTTGAGGCATTATTTATTACCTAGTACTTGCATAGTAGCATGTCAAACCGACATAATCAAATACATGTTGCATAAACCAATTTTAAGTGGTAGAGTTGGCAAATGGGCGTATGCTTTAGTTGAGTATGATTTGCATTGTGAACCATTAAGCTCCATGAAAGGTCAAATTGTTGCCGACTTTATTGTTGGTCATAGAGTAGATAAGCAACTTGATTTGAATGTCGGTTATGTTACTTTTACTCCATGGAAGTTGCATTTTGATGGATCGGTTTGCAAAGATGGTTGTGGTGTTGGAGTTGTCATTATTTCGCCAAGTGGGGCTGTTTTTGAAGCTCTTAACCGATTGGATCATGATTGTACTAACAACCAAACCGAATATGAGGCTCTTCTGTTTGGATTGGAGATTTTGCATGACATGGGAGTAAAATATGTGGAAGCATATGGAGATTCTTTATTGGTGGTGCAGCAAGTATCCAAGGTATGTCAATGTCTAAATGGCTTCTTAAGTGCGCATCTTGATAAATGTTTAGACATCATATCTTGTATGGATGAATTTGTTATATATCATGTGCCACGAGAGGAAAATCCTAGAGCTAATGCTCTGGCCCAGCAGGCATCTGGTTATAATGTTCGAAAAAGAAATTTTCAAGAACACAAACCGTTGCTTGCGGCCGAGTGTTTTGCTCTGGAGGCACCGGTCAGGCCGATGCAGCCGACCGGTCTAACCGGTGACACCGGTCTAACCGATGTCACCGACCGGTCTGACCGGTCCCCTGATTCTAGGTCGGCTAACGACACCGGTCTGACCGATGCTCATGACCGGTCTGACCGGTCCCCTGGTAAAAGTTCCTCCTCGGTTTTTCGTGATAAAGATGAGATGGAGGATTGGAGAAAGCCTCTGGTTGATTATTTGCATAACCCTAGCAGTTCAGTTGATAGAAAAGTCCGACGATGGGCTCTTAAGTTTGTTCTTGATGATGGTGAATTGTATCATCAGACCGCGGATGATTTGCTCTTAAAGTGTTTGGGTCCTGATCAAGTTAGGTTGGCTATGGCAGAGGTTCATGAAGGCATTTGTGGTACTCATCAATCGGCTCCCAAGATGAAGTGACTCCTCAGGCGGGCTTGCTTTTATTGGCCTACCATGATAGCTGATTGTTTTAGGTACTACAAGGGGTGTGAAGAGTGTCAAAAACATGGAGATGTTCAGTTGGTGCCTGCTGTGTTGATGCATCCGATTATCAAGCCTTGGCCTTTCAGAGGATGGGGTCTGGATTTTATTGGCAAGATTCATCCTTCATCGTCGAAGGGGCATTGTTTTGTGATCGTGGCTACTGACTACTTCACCAAGTGGACTGAAGCTATTCCTTTGAAGAATATGACACATAGAGAGGTGATTGAGTTTATTACTGGGCACATCATACATAGGTTTGGCATTCCACAGACTTTGACTACGGATCAAGGGACTTCGTTCGTATCCAAAGAGGTGCGTGATTTTGTTGATTCCTATGGTATTAAATTACTCAATTCATCTCCATATTATGCTCAAGCCAATGGTCAAGCCGAGTCTAGCAACAAGACATTGATAAAGCTCATCAAGAAGAAGATAGAAGACAATCCTAGAAGATGGCATGAGGTATTATCTGAAGCTTTATGGGCTCATTGTATTTCTAGACATGGTGCTACTAAGGTTACTCCTTTTGAGCTTGTGTATGGTCAAGAGGCCGTTTTACCCGTTGAGGTGAATCTAGGCGCATATAGACTTGCAAAGCAGAATAATCTTGATGTTGAGTCATATTATGCTTTGATGATGGACAATATTGATGAAGTGACCGACAAGCGTATGGAAGCTTTGGAGGAAATTGAAAAGGACAAGAGGAGAGTTGCTAGAGCATACAACAAGAAGGTAAAAGCCAAATCTTTTCAGGTAGATGACTTGGTTTGGAAGATGATTTTACCTATTGGATCTAAGAGTAACAAGTTTGGCAAGTGGTCTCCAAGTTGGGAAGGTCCGTACAATGTTGTCAAGGTTTGTTCTGGGAATTCTTACATGGTGGAGACTTTGCAAGGACAGCGACTTCCAAGGGCTCTCAACGGGAGTACTTGAAGAAATTTCATCCAAGTGTCTGGCAAGATGCTTGATAGGATATGACCGATTTAAAGCAAAAATCGCCCTTAGACCAAAAAGTGGCCGGTGAAGTGTCACATCGACCTTAGAATTATTTTTTAGACAGCAAGCTTTACTAAAAAACAGGGGGGCATATGTTCACACTCAAAATTGGCACAAAGTCGATCAGGCTGATGCCACCGGTCAGACCGGTGTCCCTCGACGGTCTGACCGGTCGGGCATCCTATAGCCGATCCGGCAACGACCACACCGGTCTGACCGGTGGGCCCGACCGGTCTGACCGGTGGACCCCGAGTCTGAGTAGAATTGAGGAGTCCTAGCCAATTTCGAGTTGTAAAAGGATTCCTTGCGGGGCAAGACCTCCCCACCCTATAAATATAAAGGGCCACGGCCGTTTGAGGTGGAATCACCCAATCGAACATTACTTTCTACAACTTTTATCTCTCAAACCCTAGCTTTTCCACCCTTGTGCTTTCCTTGTTTGTCTCGACGACGATCAGGGACGTTCTGAGTGGCCTTGCCGACCTCAGAGCAACCCTAGGCACGCCACCTACGACGGGGTCCCTCCCGAGGCGGCGATCTTAGGTTTTCACCGTGCCTCTGCAGCCACCGGTCAGACCGGTGCCCCTGACCGGTCAGACCGGTCCGGGCAGGAGCTCGGCGAGCTCAGCGTTTCGACGTTCCGCGCGATCTAGCGCTCTTGTGTGTTGACCAGAAAAGCGTCAACAATATTGTATTATAATATAATGTATATACAAATTACCTACAAAATATAGCTTCCTACGTTCTCACGTTTAATGATCTATGAATCATTATACTCTTCTATATTAGAGTTGTACCCCTTTCTTTCGTTTTCTATTCCAAATGTATCATTTTATTTGACGTAATCAACTCAGAAGTCAAACGTTAATTTCCTTCTTTTCTAAATTCTGAATATATATATATATACACACACACACACACATACATACATATATATATATACGACGACACTAAAATACACCTGGGTGCATTTTAGTTCGCGACGGCACAGACTCCCGCACCAATAGCCTTCCCTGTCCGCCCTGTCCACGTCCTGACAAACTGTCCCGAACACGCCTCCCAATAATAACCAGACGTGCCCTCCCCCCGCGCGCTTACTTATTCCCCCATCAACCTCTCCCACAAGCAATTCTCCAAAATCAGGCTTCCTTTCCCCGTCTCCGACTTTCCATCCCCCTCGTCGGCGCCTTCCTCTGAAATCCATGGTTCCGCCATCGCTGCCGCACCTTGAATCACCTCGACCTTCCTCGCCGGAAACCATGGCCCTGCCGCCGCTACAGCGCATCAAATCGCCTCTTCCACCAGGGCATCCGGAGGTGCGGCTGCAGGTAGCGCTTGTTGCAGCGGGTGCTGCTGGGCCGATATCGTCGTCTCCGCCTACGGGAGGATCTACGGCAACTCCGCCTGTAGCGCAGCCTCCTGTCACGCCAGTAGCGGGTCCGGGGATCCGCGGCCCATCAAGTGATCCCTTGCATTACACGACGATGCTGACGCCCCCGCCTTCAATTCTACCTGGATCGATGGTCACTCCTGATGCAACCCAGCTGTTCCTTCCGGTAAGAACAACCTAGATGGTGTTTTTGATCCTCGATTGTCACTGCGGTTTGCGGTTTGCAACGTTCGTTGCTTGTTGCTTGCAAACATGGATGCCTGTTGATTGCACATCTGTATTTTCGCTCCTCGGTTGCTGCTGCGTGATGTTGTGTTGCGGTTTGCAACGTTCGTTGCCTGTCGGTTGCAACCAGATATTTCCCTTAAATGCAACCTCGGATGCCTCTTGATTGCAACTCCTCTGTTTTTTACTCGCAACGTTAGTTAATGCTCCGTTGCAACCTGTGGTGCCTGTTGGTTGCAACATGTAGTGCCTGTTGATTGCAACTTGTCTGATTTTGCTCCTCAATTACCACTGCGTGTATGTAGTTGTTCTAGTTGCAACTTTTGCTTGTGGTTGATTGCAACTTGGGGTTTAGTTGGTTGCAGCTTGTCTGATGCTTGTTGACTGCAACCTCGCGATACCTGTTGATTGCAACTTCTATGTTTTTCTCCGTCAGTTCTGTCGGTTGCAACCTTTAGTGAATCTTGGTTGCAACCTGCAGTGCCTATTGATTGCAACTTGTCTGATTTTGCTCCTCAGTTACCGCTGCATCTATGTGGTTGTTCTGGTTGCAACATTTCCTTCTGCTTGGTTGCAACTAGGGGTGTTAGTTGGTTGCAGCTTGTCTGTTGCTTGTTGAATGCAACCTCGGGATGCCTGTTGATTATAACTTCTATGTTTTCTCTGTCAGTTCTGTCGGTTGCAACCAGTGGTGCTTGTTGGTTGCAACCTTTAGTGCCTGTTGATTGCAACTTATCTTTTTTTCTGCAGGATGAAACCGTGCTTGATGTGTTTGTCCCGCGGGTGCATCAAACATTTGCTACACAATATGAAGCCTACAACTTTTACCTCGATTATGCAAAGATGGCTGGTTTTAGCGTAAGGACGAAAAGAACTAGTAAAGAAACCAGACACTGGGTCTGCAACAGGGAGGGTTTTCTGAAGCCAGGTAAAGAGAATGAGGAGCCTCTGACAAATAAGACATCGAAGAGAATTGGTTGCCCCGCTTATGTTAAGTTGAAGGTGGACAAGAAGCACAATACTTGGTATTTTGATCACGTGGAGCAAGCGCACAATCACCCGCTTCAGCCCACCCCGAGGATGGTGAGATACATGCATGCTCACAAGCAGAGGGAGGCAGCGCTGGATGATCTGTTTGCAGTGATGGCAAGGAGTGGTGTGCCAACACAGGCAGCAATGAATGTGATGTCTGAATTATTTGGAGGCCGTCAAAACTGGTCATTCACAGAGAAAGATGTCCAGAACCTGTAGGTCATTCAACCTAGCATGAGAAAAATGCACCCCAGATAGAACAAAACCACCAGTTTTACTAGTTTTTTTATGGTGCAGGAAAGCTGAGCAAACAAGGGAGGAAAGGGATGGGGACATGGAGAAACTGTTCCAATTCTTCAGGGAATGCAAGGCGCACAACGAATACTTTTATTGGGATGTCGATTTCGACCCAAAAACAACAGTGCTCCGGAGCATTTTTTGGTGCCATGCAAGTCAGCGGGCAGAGTACAAGGATTTTAGGGATGTAATAACATTTGACACAACTCACAAAACTAACAGCAAGAACATGCCGTTGGCCATGTTTGTTGGTTGCAGCAACAACTTGAAGAATGTGTCATTTGGGCAAGCTCTTCTTCGTGATGAAACGATTGAGTCATTCAAGTGGCTGTTCGAGACATTCAAAAGCTGCATGGCTGGTAAACAACCTTTTGTGATTCTGACAGGTATAATTGCAACTGATAGTTTAGGTGATGTTTGCAACTACATGTTGGGTCTGTGATTGCAACTACTGTATAACTCAGCCCCCAAAATCTGTTAAAAAATAAAACAATGATTGAAACCTGATTGTCTGTTGTGGTTGCAACTTCTGGTATTTTGCGTGGTTGCAACTTCTTGATAAGTATAGTAAAAATTGTGCGAAAACAACAATGATTCCAAAAAAATAGGTGTGTGATTGCAACCTGTATAGTTTGTGTTGGTTGCATCTGTCTCTTTAAGATGATTGCTGCTCTTTATGCTACTTGATTGCAGCAACCTGGTCAGTTTTAACCAAAAAGAGTATGTGTGATTGAACTCAGACAATGTCAAAACACTGTGCACCAGATTGCAACATGCACTGCAACCCAGTTGCAACAAACTTCTAGAGTAATTACTACTGGACCAATGCCAACAGTCAGTTCAAACAAAAAATTCTGGATATTTTTGTGTTGGTTGCAACTGTAGCTTTAAGTTGGATGCAACTCTGTATGCTGATTGATTGCAACAACCTGGTTATTTTGTTTTTTTTCTATTGATTTTGCATCACACAGATGAAGACCCAGCAATGAGAGAAGCATTAAAGATTGTGTTTACCAAGACACAGCATAGGAATTGCCGATGGCACATAACCAGAATGTGGGATTATGAGCTCGATGAGCTGTACAAATTGCACAAGGATAAAAATCTGAAGGAGAGGCTGGAATCCCTGATAAATTATCCTCTTGGGCCCACACAGTTTGAGGTGGAGTGGAATAGACTGGTGCATGAATGTGGCATCAGAGAGCACCCTGCGATTGTTGCATTGTGGTAGAAAAGAGAGAGATAGATATCCACATATTTCAAGGGCATGTACTGTGGGCGCATGACATCCACCCAGAGATCTGAGAGCCATAACAGGGTGCTGAAAGATGGCCATGTTAACAATGTAACCAGCCTGCATGTATTTGCAAAAAGAGTGCTCGACTCAATTCAGCACACGGACCACATGGATGCTGGCGAGTCGCACTACTCACAGGTACTCCCTGACAGTTGCAACTTGCTTTTATGGTTACAGCCTGTTACTGTTTGTAAAACTGTGCCCTGATTGCAACCTGGCTCTGTTTTAATTGCAACCTAGGTGGTTTGTGATTGCAACTGGGCGTTAGGTGTAGTTGCACCTACTGTTTTGCTGTCTGATTGCAACTACTATATAAACAATGAAGCAAGATCAATTAAATCAAAAAACAATGATTGCAACTGTTATTTTGGAACGGTTGCAACTTCTGTACTCGCTTAGTTGCAACTGGTAACAATGATTGCAAAAAACTGTGTGTCGTTGCACCCTGGTTGGTGTCTGGTTTGCAACCTGGTGTGTGGTTGCGAAAAAACTACTGGGATAACTCTGGTGTGGTGTGAATGCAACTTCTGCTGTGTCTGATTGCAACTGCGACACTGGGATGGTTGCACACATATAATGCTCAACTATTTTTCTGTGCTCAAGCTGAAGTGGTCAGGGCTTGCAAGTCACGATTCGATGAGCAACTCGGCAGGGTCTACACAAGGGCTGTCTACAATGAGTACAAGCGGGAATACATTAACAGCATAGCTTTTGTGATAGAGCCTGACCCGGCTGTGGAATCTAGTTACTTTGTGAAGCATGAGAAGGGCACTGGGGCATTTTGCTGGGCACAACACGCATTCAAGGTGGTGGCTGACAAGAAAGTAGGTTTGTATAAATGCGAGTGCATGCAATGGGAGCATACAGGGCTGTTCTGCATGCACCTAATAAAGGCGTTCACCCACCTCCAAATTCAAAACATACCTGAGAAGTACATCCTGAAGCGATATACACGTAGTGCAAGATCTGTGGTTCTGTGGGACCGGCACGATGTGCCAGTTGGGGCTAATCCTGACACGGAACAATCAAGGCTGTCGAAGCTCCTGCCTAAACTAATGCGCCTGGGGAGAGCAGGAAGCAAGTCTGATCGCGCCTACACTGAAACTATAAGGCACATCGACATGATAACTCCTGGAATCGAGCTTCTGCGGACAACGGACAGTGGGACTAATGGAGGGGCCAATAGTGAGTTGCATGAAGATGAAGGTGCAGCACAAGCTCGTGATGTTGCTGCTGCTGCGCCAATACAAGAACTAACTGAAACCAATGTGGGCCAAGTCGTCCTGCACAGTGAGCCTGCCCCGCCAGAATCCAGCCTCAATCCAACTTCTACAAATTTCCTTGCTGGTATAAAACTAACTGAGCCACCACAGTCACGCACAAAGGGTAGAAAATCTGCAAGTGCAGCAGAAAAGGGTAAGGAACCTCATAATCCGTACAACACGTACATTGGAATCCAGGGGAAAAAAGAGTGCCATACCTACTATGTAAAAGGTCACTATAGCACAACATGCCCTCAAAACCCAAACAGAAGCAGAGCAGCAGAGAATAATGCCAAGAAAAGAGGCGCAAAAACTAAAACTGGAGCTCCAAGAAAGAGAGGTCGCCTAAGAATAAAAATTAGACTAGATGAGGATCAGGATGAGCAGCAAAGCGAAGAGGATGAGACAGGCCAGTCTGGATGCACTGAAGCTGTGGAGGAGTCTGCAGCATCGCTGGCGCTTGCAAGAATTAGGAGAGCAGCATCTTCTGGTGTTAATTACTGAGATTCCTATGAATCTGAGTGAATCTGCTATGAATCTGAGTGAAGCCAATGTAATTTATATTTTTTTATCTTGTTTCATACTCCTGTGTAACTTAAGCACAACAATGAATCTGCTGATGTTCAGTTGGTATGAATCTGCCATGAATGTCCAACTCTGGACATATATTGTCACCATTTTTTATTGATTTCAAACAATTTGCAACTCAAGCTACCGTACAGTTGCAAGTCTGTAGTCACGCCAGTTGCAACTGCTAAATAGAAAGCAATATGATTGCAAGTATACAGTCGCACTAGTTGCAACTGCCACAAAACCGCGCCCCACCCCCCAAAACAATAAGATTGCATGGTTGTTGACTAGGCAGTTGCAACTTTTGCCTCTCCGGTTGCAACTTTTTACCGCTTCGGTTGCGCTTCTGAGTCGCACTACCCACATGTACTTCTAAGTATTAATTTTTTACTTTCTGCAAACACTGTGCCCTGATTACAACGTGGTTTATGTTTCGATTGCAACATTGGTAGTTTGTGATTGCATTTATTCGGTCGGGTGTTGTTACACCTACTGTTTTGCTATGTGATTGCAACAGTTAGTATTGTGTGGTTACAACTTCTTTTATCGTGTGGTTACAACCTTCTTAGCGTGTGGTTTGCAACTCTGAGGATTGCAACTACACAACCGCAACCCTACGATTGCAAGTTCAGTGGCTTAGCAGTTGCAACTCTTAAGGCACCTCGATTGCAACAAGTTGTCCGCTTCAGTTGCGCTTCAATTGCAGCTAGACAAAAACACCAGTTTGCAACATTGTAGTTCTCCGGATTGCAAGTTTTCATGCTACTAATTGCAACCCGGGAATTCAGTAGCTCAAACTAAGTTCCAGTTGCAAACTGCGTGATCGCTCAAATTGCAACTCGGCTTCCACTCCGATTACAACTCAGCATAAAAAATGTGTACATACGAATTGCAACTCTGTAAAAAGAAAAAGAGGCACCAGTTGCAACTCGACATTTGCACCAAACTGAGCAAAAAGCACACCGATTGCAACTCAACAAATACTTCGGTTGCACATGAGAAAACAATTCGGTTGCAACTCGACCAAATATTTCTTAGACTGACTACAGACAGTTAACTTGCATTCTGCATCAAACAGTACAGTGTGCACAAAACCGAACAAACACTACAAGTTCAATACTTCCAACATAACACATCACTAAAAAGAAGTTTTTCTGCATGAAACTAATTGTTTGACTGGCTACTGTCCACATTAAATGGCACCGGGCGTCCACCAATCCTAACCTTATCCAGTGATTCAGGAAGTTCAGCTTGGTTCAGAGCGTGGAAGACTAGATAGTGCATCAGCTTGCATCTGTATATAGGGCCCTTGAACTGCAACAGCATAAAAATACAAAAAAAAGTAATGGTCATTGGGCTGTATTGTCATCAACACACAGAACTTTAAAACAAGGAAAAAATCGATTGACAGCAAGCCTCACCGGATTGATTTCTGTGTTTAGCGTGTCCCCATCATAATACTCCATGTACTTCCATATAAAGAACATGCAATCAGATGGCCCAGCTTGCTTTGGTAAGTCAATGAAAGGCTTCCTCCAGCCGCTGACTCTGGGTAACTTCAAATTGGAAACCTTCTGGCAGCATGCATCTATAATTGGGATCTTTGCGAAAACAGCCTTGTGCCGTTCTTCCTGATCAGTACATTTGATGAAGTAGTCATTGGAGTCCAGCACATCAATACGATTGTGGATGAAATTGAAGCAATACACAAAGAAGTGCTCTCCATCTTGGATAGGAACAAAAATCTGGTACAAGGCAGGAGTGGATCTGATTAGTAAAAAAATGGACAAACATCTGCTGAAAATGACAGTTTGCAACATAGTTAGTGTGTGGGTTAAGCTACTGGTTAGCTGTGATTGCAACAGATTTGGTGTATCATTAGGTCTGATTGAAAAAACTACTAAATAACACTATATATCTCTGATTGAAACCTTGCTAACTGTATGGTTGCAACCACATGTTATATGTGATTGCAACCTGATTATTGATAAGAGCACAGTTGCAACTGTGTTCTGAATTGCATAATAAACATATCATTCAAAAATTGCAATGTGGAGGATAGTAACAGTTGCAGAGACAATTAATTATCAGTTGCAACAAGGAAAAACATAGTGGGCTAGGGGAAAGGCCCTGCTAACTAGTTTTGCTTTCGACAGGTCATAATGCTGGCATTCGGACCTCAGATGTTTCCATGCTTCTGTGAAAGCTTGTGTCTCAGATTTATCAGGGTTCAGTACATCATTGCAGGTTGAGACATTGAACTGCAGTGAAAAAAAGGAAAATGATGTTACACAAAACAGAACTGCAAAAAAAGAAAAAAAAACATGGTGTTGGGGCAGGAATGGAAACTTACATAGAACCCTGTCGTCAGGAACACCCTGTATCCGCATGAATCAAGCTTGTGCACGATATCATCGTGTCTCATGCAGTGCACACAAAAGTCTATGATGCCAGACTCTCCTAATGAGTCATTGGAAAAGGTATTTAAAAGCTCCTCTCCAGTGAAATCAGCAAGCAGGCCAAACTGCATTAATGTTCTCCTGCACCAAAAAACAAAAAAAGTTAGCTGTGATTGCAAGAAAAAGAGTTGCAACTACTTGTTAGCTGTGATTGCAACAGAGATGTGTGTGGTTGCAACTGCTTGTTAACTGTGATTCCAACTAATGGATGTGTGTGATTGCAAAGACTACTGGTTTAGATGTAATCTCAAAAAAACATGAATAAAATTGTATATCTATGATTGCAACCTGGTTAGTGTGTGGTTGCAACTGTTTGTTACATGTGATATATGTGATTGCAACATAGTTGATGTGTGGTTGCAACTTCTGCTTAGTTGTGATTGCAACCAGATATTGATAGAATGACAGTTGCAACTATGGTCTGATTTATATGGTACAAATTGCAACTGTAGCAACTAACAAATTGTAGATATAATTAACTACCAGTTGCAGAGGAGGAAAAGCAAAAAACAAAAAACATACCCTCGAAGATCAGGGTCACCAGCAATCTTCCTCCTGAGATATACAGCCTTGGCGAGGGGTATCTCAGGCCGCTTGTTCGTGATCTTGAATGGGGAAATGTACTCCCTGGGCCTACTCAGCACTCTATCACCTAGGCACTGGAATATAATCCTTTGAACCTCGTTGAAATCAACAAGGCCCTGTGAATCTCCTTCTTGCGACAGCCGGACTGGTTGGCTCAACCTGTTGATGTCGTCATCAGAATCAGCAGGGAAGTTGACATCATCAGGTGATGAGCCGGATTGTGCCTGGCATTCAATGCTATCAATATCAAAGTCGGCCTCCTTGTGAAGCATCTCCAACATCTCCTCGTACTCTTTACGCTTCTTGGCAAAAGTTTTTGACAGCTGCATCTGTAGGGCCTTGTTTGCCTTGGCAACGGGGACCTGCTTGGCCAGGGAAGCCTTATTGGCCTCCAGCTGTTTTTGCACTGCTTCCTGCATCTTTATCACCTTTGCTTCGAGCTTCTTCTCTACTTCAGCTGCAGCAGCTTTCTTCTTCTCGGCTTCAGATGCAGCTTGATCGCCCTTTTGCTTACCAGCTGCAACCTTTTTCTTTCCCTCGGCTGCAGCCTTCCTCTTCTCAATTGCTGCAGCTTCAGCCTTCTTTGTATCCTCCTCGTCTGCCGCCTTCCTCTTCCTCTCCTCCTCGTCTGCCGCCTTCCTCTTCCTCACCTCCTCCTCTGCCTTCCTCTTCCTATCCTCCTCTGCCGCCTTCCTCTTCTCATCCTCCTCCTCTGCCTTCCTCTTCCTCTCCTCCTCTGCCGCCTTCCTCCTCTCCTCCTCATCTGCCTTCCTCTTCCTATCCTCCTCTGCCGCCTTCCTCCTCTCCTCCTCATCTGCCTTCCTCTCCTCCTCTGTCGCCTTCCTCTTCCTCTCCTCCTCTGCCGCCTTCCTCCTATCCTCCTCCTCTGCCGCCGTCCTCTTCTGCTCCTCCTCCGTCTTCCTCTTATCCTCCTCTGCCTTCCTCTTCTGCTCCTCCTCCGCTCCCTTCCTCTTATCCTCCTCCTCCGCTGCCTTCCTCCTAGCATCTTCAACAGACTTCCTCCTCTCCTCCTCCTCTGCCTTCCTTTTCGCATCCTCATCCTCCTTTCTCTTAGCCTCTTCTTCAACCTTCCTGTTCATCTCCTCCTCTGCTTTCTTCCTCTCGGCCTTATCATTCCTCCTTTCGTACGTTATAGGACCCTGTATTACGACAGTGAATCAGGTATGTTTTAGAAAAAAAGAAAAACACAAATTGCAACTATAACTGCATCCAAATTGCAAACTTGGAACTGTGTTGTTACAACCTTCTGGCCAGGGCCCTGCTACTGCTGCATTCCAACATCAGAAGCCTTCCTCTTGCCAACAACACTTCTTGGTGCATGTGTCTGTTGGGCTTCACGGGGAGACTAAGAAAAATGTTGAACAGGGGGGAATCAGAACATGAAAAGCCGATAGTAATGCAAAAGAAAACCACCAGTAAACTAACCTCACCATCACTGCTGGCAGATTGCTCTGGGGAATCCATCATTCCAATTATATCTTCAACGCTAGCGTGTACTCCACGTAGATCAGGTGGAGCTGCACCACAGCAAAAAAATGGGAAAATAGTCAAAAAATCATCGAAAGCCGTTATTTAGCGTGAAGAGAGATACATTGGTACACTTACTCCTAGCCGTACTTTGCTCATCCATATTAATGTTCTGACCACGCGGTGGTGTTCTCATAAAAACATCAAGATCATCATCATCATGACCTGTCTCGTCATCCCCAGTCCCCATTTCATTGTCCTCCTGGTGCATCTGGACTTCAATGGGGATGGGGCTCCCTACATTTTGTTCAGTGTGAATGGGGCTACCTACATTTTCATCATCACCTCATGCTTGCTCTTCCTCTTGGTTACCTCTTGGTTGGTCTTCTGGTTGATTCAAACTACCTCATGTTCCTGCAAAAAAATGTAATATTATCAGTATCTGTCTGTCTGACAAATTGCAACTTCTGTGGCACGTGATTGCAACAATAATATCATGCTGCATGCAACAAAAAAACCTGCAGCTGCTCCAGCATCATTCTTGCCCTTCCTCCTGTGCTGTTTGACAGCTTCCTTCTCAGCGACGGCATCAGCGATAAGCTTCTGGATGCCGCTGAAGCACTCGTGGTGAGCTTTCGCCATAAGCTCACGCGACATTGTAGAGTACTTGGCAGCCTCTTGTGCGTATGCCTGGGCCTTGCTGGTGCTTTCGTCGAAAGCTTTCAGGATGTTGGCCGCTGCAGACTTCCTGCTCCTTCCAACCAGATCACTAAGGCTCTGGCCGAACGAAGAACTCAGGCTCGGGTACTGGTAGAAAGCAGGGGCCTGGATGTCGAAAGCAGCGTGGCCACCGGGATCATGGGATGTGCCGACGGCTGCAGGTGCTGCTGCTGCTAGGACAGATGAAGCTGCTCCTGGGGCAGCTGCTGCTGGTACTGGGAGGGGTACTGGGGGGTACTACTGCAAGAGCAGAGGGTCCGACACCGTAGCACGTGTCCACGCTACTTCTCAGCTGCAGGAAAAAGCAACAAAAAAATGTTGGATGATAAAATAAAATAACAAATTGCAAAAAATTGTACGTTAGCGTTTGCAACAGTTACAAAATGTGGTTTGCAAAAACTTACCCTGAGGTGTCCGTACTCAATGGTGCCAGTAGGCACATCACCTCTGAGGTCCGATGAAGCTATCGCCTCAATGATCTTCGAGTCCAGGAAAGCACAGCGAGGGATGGAGAACGGTCTTGTGTCAAGATCATGCTGCAGGTTGTCGACGTATAACATCTGTGACATGAAAATTATAACATCTGTCAAAACCAGTTACAACAAACAAAAAGAATAACAATAACATCTATCAAAACACATGTTAAAAAGATAATGAATGATGGTTAGCTTTGATTGCAACTGTTGGATGTGTGTGATTGCGACACATGTGATGTGTGGTTGCAACTGCTTGTTGGCTGTGATTGCAAAAACTACTGCACAACAAATATATGTGTGTGGTTGCAACTCCATATTATCTATGATTGCAAAATTGTGTCAACACCAGTTGCAACAAAACAAAAAAGAAAAACAATCACAGAACCAAATGTTGCAAAAGTGAATGATGGTTAGCTGTGATTGCAACAGTTGGATGTCTGTGATTGCAACAGATATGTTGTGTGGTTACAACTGCTTGTTATATGTGATATATGTGTGGTTGCAACTACTTGTTACCTATGATTGCAACATGGTTGATGTGTGGTTGCAACTGCAACTTAGCTGTTATTGCACCCTGATTGTTCAAAAAAAAAAGATAGCAAATTGCAACATCTGCCAACTAATGGTTGCAACAGTAAATTCAAAACAATTACTACTAGGAATAGGGGCTTACAGCTTGGAAGATGCCGCATCCGCTGATGGGTGCTTTGATGCCCTTCTCAGCAAAATCCTTCTTGTACAGCCGAGCAGCAACGCTCAGCCTGTCAACCACTGCCTTGCACCAGTTTTTGTTTGCCATGTTCTCCATGTCCAACATGTACCTCACGTCATCGATCCTCAGATGACTGGCGGTGTTGGAGAAAAGCAAACACTGGAATGTGGCCATGAAAAATGCTCTCAGCCCAAGCTCCCAGTGAGAGTGTCGTCCATCAATTTGGAAATAAAGACAGAAACACTGATGCCAGTTCTGGGTCTGTAAGCATCACCACAGATTTGAACTCCAATGGCATCCAGTAAGGTGCGAGCTTCTGCATCAGGAATGAAGGGCGGGTCGCTGCCAGCATTTGGTAACATGAAAGAACACCAGACGCTGTGCTTATTCACAGGGATCTTTTTCCCGCCCCCAATCTCTAGATACATTGTCTCTGGGTTCAGCTTCCGCATCAGCCAGCTGAGCAATCTTCTGGACAAGAAATTGGGCTTGAAACTGAGTAGGCCGCCGAAACCCTTGGCAACAATCTGAGCTTTCATGCCGTCGGACAACGCACCCAGAAGCTTGAGGAACATTGACGGTGAGCACCGCACAGTAGCGTTCCTGGTTTTGCTATTATCATCACCGCCGGTCGGAGCACCAAGATCATTTTCATCAGGACGGAAATCTGGATCTTGCCCCTGGTCATCATTATCACTTCCTCTAGCTTGAGAAGTAGAACCGGGCTTTCTCAGCTTCAACCTCTTCCTCTTCTCTTTGAGTACATTTCTGTCAACTTCTTTACGCTTATTCTGCACACGGGCTGAGCGGCGAAGACTCTCATCACCTTGACTGCATGTGACATTCTGTTCTTGATCCATTCTAATAAAAGAACTAAAAAAAACAGGAATGAAAAAAACATAAGAACACAATGCCAGGCAGGGCAAGCTCGCCCCTTTTTGCCTGTTTTCCGTCCCAAGCCGAGCTCGCCGGCGTCCCGCCCGCCGGGAGCCGAGGCGTCGCCGCCGGGGTAGGCTTTCCGCCCCGGGAGTGCAAGCACCCGGTCGCCGCCGAGTTCGCGTGCCTGTTCGCGCGCAAGCCAGCGTGGAGCCTCGCCGGCCGTGGCCACCCCAGCCGCACCGACGAGCTCCCGATCTTCCGCCGTGGCGCGCCGCGCACCCACGCGTGTTCGCTCGCCCTCCCTCTCGTGCCTGTGCCTCCGAGCGTGCACACGCCCACGCGTGCACCCGTGAGTGCGCGAATCACCCGCCAGCGCTAGATCCTCGCCGAGCCAGAGACGCTGCGCCGTCCCGCCGCCGCGCCGGCCATGGCCTCGACTTCGCCGCGCCGGCCTTCCTCTTCCTGGCCGCCCTTTTCAAGCCCTAGCAAACCAGTGGGACTCCGCGGACCTCACCATGGGGCATGTTGACCTGGCGTCGTGAAACCTCGCCGCCGGCGAGACCATCCCGAGCCGCCGCTCCTTTGGGGCATTGTGCCGAGCACCTGGCGGTCGCCTCTAAAACCCAGGGGGTTTTTCTGCACATGCCGGCCCACACGCCGTGGAGGCCGCAGCGGATCGCTAGGATCCCGTGCGCCCGGCCAATCGCATCCTTTGGCACACCAGTGACCTCACCGAGCCGATCCGCAGAGAATCCCGCCGGGATCTCGTGTGGCTGACCACACCAGCAGCCACGCCGGCTATAGCTGGCTTATAGCCGCTGCGGTGGGAGCCACGTGTACCGTTGAAGACGGCCTGCAGACCCCTAAGAGCTAGCTTTAAACCCCTTAGAGCCAGCCAGTAGTCAGCCTAGAGACTGTGCTATTGTGTATGCGTATTTTATTTCCAGAAAACTATTTTATCTTTGGAAAATACTAGTAAATCCATATTTGCTCCGAAAAATACAAAACCTTTTCCGGAAATTCTCTAAAATCTTAAACTCCGTGCTAGGCTAGTGTTTGCTCTCTTTTGGCTCTTAATTGCCGTTCTTTTAGAGTTAATTGCAATAGGGCTGTTGTTTATTTTCTTTTACGCGTTAATAGGAGCAGCTGGAGCCGGGGAGCTGATCCCGGAGTACGACTACGCCGACGACTTCGCCGCGGAGGACTACCAGACCCCAGGTTCACGCCCGACTAATTTTGAATACCTATTAGACATCACAAAATAGTATGCTAGCGCTTTACTTTATATGCATGTTGATGAACCTTGCATTGCCTACTTTAATTACCCTGTCCTTGATTGTCCTACTACTATATATGATTATAAGCGTGTATATACGCTGAGCTTCGCGATGCATGTGTTGGGATGGGAATAGTGGTTCTTGGCGTGAGTGGGGAAAAACCGGCAGGAGAAGGCGTTTTGGGTACTTTGGCGGGGGTGAGCTCGAAACAACCGATCTGGGATCGGGGACGGGGGTGCACTCCTCAGTGTATCCCCACTTTTACGGTTTTCAGAGCCTAGGTGTTGGAGTTTTACTTGCGCTTGGAGGACATGAGCTCGCCCCGGTCTGAAACCGAGTGGGCCAACCGCTTCACGGGACTTTACGTACACACCACCTCGCCGAGCGTGGGGTCAGGGCCGAGTTGAGCTCGGCAAGTGCGGAACCATACCTGCCAGTAGGATAGCGGGGTATCAGTGGGGGAGAGGTGGGAGGGACCACCTTCTCTCAGAGCGACTCCCGTGTGGCCACACGGGAGCATTTCACAGTTCCGGTGCAATCCCTTCCGAGGGGGGATCGTTTTGAGGGCCGGATGCAGGATGGGACCGTAACTACCGAGAGTTCGCACGGTAGGATGGGCTCAGTCGGCCGTACACCGGCCGGGTGCCATTCCGGGTTGGGTACAGGTGTACACGCTCTGCAGAGTTGTTCGATCTATAGCTATAGCCGCGTCCTCGGTCATGGACGAGCCCAGTGGATTGTTGGTTCTCATGTTTAGGGATTTCTACCTTCCCCCTGTAGTTGAGAGTGTGGTGAGCTGTGGTTGCAGCCGGGGAGAGGAGAGTGGCTCCCTCTACCTCGCGGATCCGATTGCAATCATTGAGGCGTGAGGAGAGGAAGTTCTCGCATCGACCCTAGATGGAGGTAGGTTGTGGAGACGGGACCCTGGGTGACCGGGTGGTTCCGAGCTGTGTTGAGAGCTTTGGGTTGGGATCTTGATGGAGATATCTTGTTGCTACTCTACTGCTGCTGCATAGGAAACCCGAGCTGCTTCCTTGTCTCTTTTCCTTCCCTTTAGAAGTTAGGCCAGTTAAAGCTGCATACAGTTGGTGACGTGGACCTATCCCACTCCTTGGGGATAGACTTTGGGTGTGCAGGGTACGAGTCCGAGTACGACAACAACGCCGATGGATGGTACGACTGAGGGATGCGTCGCTTCGCTCAAGGATGCCTGTGGTGAGAAGAATAAAAGATGGAGACCCTTCTGAGATGCTAGCTACCACTGCGTAGAATATCACTCTGATTCAGCCAAGAGGCTTGTAATGATGTACTCCATAATGGACATGTAATAAATTTATGTACTAATGTTTATGTGATGCGATGTATGACTGTGTTTTACTATCTGTGAGACGTTCTGTACGCGATAGCCACTGATCCAGGGACTATCGCGAGGGTACAGGGATTCGGGTTTTCTTTTGAAAATCCGGGGTTTTACAGGTGGTATCAGAGCCATACTTGACCGTAGCACGTATCCCTAGAAATGGCCGATAGAAATAGGACTCTATACGCTCTATTTCTATATTTATACCCTTGAGCTATGTTATAAAAACTTATCCCTTTTTGAAAACATCTCACTCACCTACGCTAACTAAGATTTCTTACGGTTCACAGGAGATGGAGCGCCAAGTTGCTAAGATCACCCCCGAGACGTGCGGGGCGATCTGCCACTGGATGGAGAGGGCCCTTCTCAGGCTTGGGGTCCCTCCTACCTACGTCACGTACCGCGCCGAGTACGTACCCGCCGTGACAGGGCGGATAGTGCTCTGCACGGTCGCCGTCCTTCCTCACCCGAACCTTCCGGGGTTCAAGGGAGAGGTCTGCTACAGCACCGCACTCACCGTCGCGACCGCACTGGACGTCGCCTGCCGTCAGGCACTGGGCTGCCTTCTCGCTCAGTACCGTGCCACCTTTGAGTCCGGGACGCTCCGACTTCTACCCCGGGACTACTGGCGCCTGGCACCGCTCGTGGACGGAGTCCCTTCGCACGAGGGGATCCAGGACGACATTGACACCGCACATTTCCGCGAGTCGGATGAGACTCTGGTGGAGACAGCCAGCTACTTGGTCGACCTTGACAAGTACACACGCCGCCTGGAGGACGAGTCGCGGACCCTCTTCGGCGAGATCAGAGACGCCACCGTTGAGGCCCGCCAGTACCAGCCGCGCTGCCTTCAGCTGGAGAGAGAGAACAGCGCGCTACGCCACCGTGTTCGCCAGCTTGAGCAGAGCCTCGACCGCTCGACCACCGTCCTGCTGCAGTCTGAGACGGAGCGTGTGGACACCCGTGAGGAGCTGCTGTACATCAAGGAGGACCTCCGCAAGATGACCGCGAGTCAGAACAGGTTGAAGGACAGACTTCAGAGCAAGGATGACTTGCTCACTGTGCGCGCCCACCTGCTCGGTTTTGAGCAGAACAAGGTAGAGAAGCTAGAGAAGAACAGGGCGGAGAACGTCGCCAACTTCGTGTGGCTTACATGCACGGCCGTCTACCTGAGGGACAAGGCCGAGAGACTGAGGAGGACTTGGGAGGACGCCGACTCTCTCCGCGTGGACGAGCTCACAGAGCTCAATGGAGAGCTGCCCTTCGAGTCGCAGCGTGAGATCCGCGCCGAGACCTTCGAGCTGCACCAGTCCCGTCTCAAGCTACACCTGTGCCCGATGGCTCGGCTGCCGACCCCCGTCGAGACTGAGAAGGTTCGAGAGGCACACGCCTTGGTGTCCCGGATCTTTCCGTCGGACTACTCCACTGAGGACCGTTACCCTGTCTCGTACAAGAGGGCTCGCACCGAGCAGAGTGCGGAGCGAGGGCATGACCTAGAGTAGAGTTGTATGTTAGTAGCTTCCATGAGTTGTTCCATGCAGCCATGAGCATGTTCCGGTGCATGAAGAGAGTCATGTCACACCTTGTAGGCACTACCCTTTTGAGCATGTATCGATGTATTAGAGCGTTGACTTGAGCTGCTACCTATAAGGTCTGAGTCAGCCTCGGGGAAGCATATGTACTACTCATGCATGATGTGTGCTTGGATCTTAATGGAGTTATTCGTGTCTTAATGCTTTTTCTCATTGAGTGTTGGTTATATCAATAGTCTTATTTTCATGCTTGTCTCAGACTCATATATGTGTTGGTGAGTGATGTTGTGTAAAGGTCTTTTCTTCCCTGCTCGTGTTTTCAGAAGGATGTCGATCCGCCGATCCAACCGTCTGCTGGCGCGCCTCGAGGAGGCTGCTGCCGAGGAGGAAGCCCCACAGGGCCATGGCCATGGCCGTGACGCCGCTCGTGGACGCGGTCGTGCACCTGCCCGTGGCCGTGGACGCCCACCCCTACGTGGAGGAGCTTTGGGAGCTCGAGGTCGGGGTGCCGGAGCACCACCACCGCCGCCCGAGGGCCCGGAAGCTGAAGCTGAGGATGGGGAAGCCGAGCAAGATCAGGAGCAAGACCAGCCTGAGCCGGACCAGCCTCCGCCGCCACCACCTAACTTGGTAGATGTGATGGCTGTCCAGACTCAGCTGATGCAGAGGATGGCGGAAGCCATGGAGCACCGTGGCAACGGTGGGAACCGCGTCGCTCCGCAGGACGAGGACCTCATGAGGAAGATCGAGAGGTTCATCCACCTGAAGGCCTCCACCTTCAGCTACTCGGATGACCCGCTCGACGCCGACGACTAGTTGAGGGTGATCGAGACCAAGCTCGACCTCACCGTCTGCTCAGACGAGGAGTGCGTCGCCATCGCCGCGCACCAGCTGGAGGGTCCTGCCAAGTCTTGGTGGGACAACTACACCGCCAGCCACCCGAACCCAGCCTTCATCACCTGGCTGGAGTTTTGTGAGGCGTTCCGCGAGCAGTACCTGCCCAGTGAGCCGCTGATCCAGAAGGCGCAGGAGTTCCGCACCATGACGCAGGGTGCGATGAGGGTCGAGGAGTACGAGCGTCATTTCATGAAGATGATGCGGTATGCTCCCGACGACACCAACACCGACCAGAAGAAGCAGTTCTGGTTTCTGCGAGGCCTTCACCACGGCCTTCGCCAGGGACTGAAGGCGAGTGAGCACAAGTCCCTTCACCACCTCGTCAACCGCGCCATCGTGGTCGAGGAGGAGAGGAGGGGCCACGAGGAGCGCATGAAGGGGAAGAAGAGGATGGGAGATCGGGATCACCACGACCGATCCTTCCAGAAGCCGAGGAGCGGACAGAGCAACATGCTGAGGGGGAGCTACCGCCCGGGGCACAACTAGCCTGGGCGCAGCTTCGGAGGAGGACGTGGCCAGTTCCCCGGAGGGAGGAACCCCAGCTACCCACAGCAGACTGGAGGCTACAACCGTCCGCCGCAGAGCGCCACGAGACCTACCGCTGCAGGCTTCACCGTGACCTGCTTCGCCTGTGGCAAGCCTGGCCACAAGTCCTACGACTGCCCGGACAAGAAGACCGATGCTACTCCAGCGAGAGCACCTGCTCCAGGAGGACGACCTCCTCAGGCCGCACCACCGCCGACTGCCGGCCGTGGGAGGCTGAACCACCTCACGGAGGAGGAGGCTGCTGACGCTCCTGATGTCGTGATCGGTGAGTTTTTGGTTTGTGGTACTACTGCTTTGGTTCTCTTCGATACCGGTGCAACCGGGTCGTATATCACCTCTAGATTCGTGAACAAACTCTCCCTCCCTACAACCACCCGATCGATTCCTATCATCACGAGTTCACCTCTCAGAGAAATTAGATGCACCTTACTATGTAAAGGTGTAGACGTGGTCATTCAGGACCGCAAGTTCTTGGGGATCTGACAGTGTTACCCTCCAATGGCGTCGACGTGATTCTGGGGATGGATTGGATCACCGCTCACAAAGGTGTCATCTCCACTTCACCGTGACTGGTGACCTTGGTACAACCCGATGGAACGAGGGTCACCTTCGAGCCAATGAAGTCTCGAGACATACCAGCGGTGTACAGACTTTACACGAAAGCTATCTCAGATGTGCCAGTGGTTTGTGAGTACGAGGATGTGTTCCCAGAAGAGCTGCCGGGTTTACCGCCAGACCGTGACGTGGAGTTCGTGATCAACTTGGTACCGGGGACTGCACCTATAGCTCAGAGTCCGTATCGCATGGCAGATGTCGAGCTGAAGCTGTTGAAGGCAGAGTTAGACTCACTGCTTGAGAAGGGGTTCATTCGACCGAGTGCTTCGCCATGGGGTTCTCCAGCTCTGTTCGTGCCGAAGAAAGATGGGACTCAGCGTCTGTGTGTTGATTACCGCGCACTCAATGCGGTAACCATCAAGAACAAGTACCCACTACCCCGGATCGATGACCTGATGGATCAGCTAAGGCAAGCCAAGTTCTTCAGCAAGATTGACCTCCGATCAGGCTACCACCAGATGAAGATTCGTCCGGAAGACATCTTCAAGACCGCGTTTGTGACCCGGTACGGACAGTACGAGTACACTGTCGTATCGTTCGGTCTTACGAACGCCCCGGCGTACTTCATGAACATGATGAACAAGGTGTTCATGGAGGAGTTAGACAAGTGTGTCGTTGTCTTCATTGACGACATACTGGTCTTCTCCAAGACCGCAGAAGAGCATGAAGAGCACCTGAGGATAGTGTTGGGGAAGCTCAGGCAACAACAGCTGTACGCCAAGTTCAGCAAGTGCGAGTTCTGGATGGAAGAAGTCACCTTTCTCAGTCACGTGTTGTCAGCTAAAGGAGTGGCCGTAGATCCGAGCAAGATAGAAGTAGTGTCCAAGTGGCAATCACCCAAGACAGTGATAGAGATCCGCAGTTTTCTCGGTTTAACCGGTTACTACCGCCGGTTTATCGAGAACTTCTCCAAGATTGCGAAGCCCATGACAGAGCTTCTGAAGAGCAACACACCGTATGTATGGTCGGACAAGTGTGAAGCCAGCTTTCAAGAGCTCAAGACTCGCCTCACCACTACACCGGTCCTGACTCTTCCCGATGCGAGCAAGGACTTCGTAGTGTACTGTGACGCATCGAGGCAAGGACTCGGTTGCGTGCTGATGTAGGGAGGCAAAGTTGTTGCATATGCCTCGCGACAGCTCCGGAAGCATGAGGAGAACTAACCCACACATGACCTCGAGCTAGCTGCTGTCGTTCACGCTTTGAAGATATGGAGGCACTACCTGATGGGCAACAAGTGCGACATTTACACCGACCACAAGAGTCTGAAGTACATCTTCACACAGTCCGAGTTGAACCTGAGGTAGAGAAGATGGCTCGAACTGATCAAGGACTACAACCTGAACATCCACTACCACCCCGGTAAAGCCAATGTCGTAGCTGATGCACTGAGCCACAAGCATTACTGCAACAACCTAATGGTGCAGAAAGAGCAACCAGCACTATATGAGGAAATGGAGAAGCTGAAATTGGAGATAGTTGAGAAGGGACAGCTGAACGAGCTGAGAGTGAAGTACACACTAGAAGACTAGATTCAACAAGCTCAGAGAGGATGTCCAGAAATTGAGGAGGTGAAAGGCCTGATGGCTAGAGGCAAAGCAACCGACTACCGCCTCGACGAGCAAGGCATGCTATGGTTGAAGGATCGCATCTGTGTACCATGGAGCAAGGAGATTCGAGACTCGATTCTGAAGGAAGCTCATGATTCTCGGTACACGATCCACCCTGGTTGCACGAAGATGTACAAGGATCTGAAGGTACGGTTTTGGTGGGAGAAGATGAGGGAAGACATTGCCGAGTACGTCGCTCGATGCGACACGTGTCAGAGAGTGAAGGCCGAACACCAGAGGCCTGCTGGTTTGCTACAGCCGCTTGAGATACCTGCCTGGAAATGGGAAGATATCAGCATGGACTTCATAGTGGGACTGCCACGCACACAGAAAGGAAATGATTCAATCTGGGTGATTGTCGACCGTTTGACCAAAGTGGCACATTTCATACCCGTGAAGACAACCTTCGAGACGCACAAGCTAGCAGAGCTGTACATCGACAACATCTTGAAGCTACATGGGGCACCGAGGAGTATAGTGTCTGACAGAGGACCGCAATTCACCGCCAAATTCTGGAGGAGCTTACATAAAGCCATGGGCACCGACTTGCACTACAGTTCCACCTTCCACCCACAGACAGATGGACAGACAGAGAGAGTGAACCAGATACTCGAAGATCTTCTGAGAGCTTGTGTGTTGACCTATGGATTAGACTGGGAGAAGAGCTTGTCCTATGCAGAGTTCTCGTACAACAACAGCTACCAAGCAAGTCTGAAGATGGCACCCTTCGAAGCTCTTTATGGCAGAAAGTGTCGGACGCCGTTGGTGTGGTCCGAGGTGGGGGAGCGAACCTTCTTCAGTCCCGCCACCATAGTCGAAGCCGAGGAAAATGTGGCTAAGGTCAGAGAGAATCTGAAGATAGCTCAGAGCAGGCAGAAGAGCTACGCCGACCCCAAGAGGAAAGACGTCTCATTTGAGGTGGGTGAGCACGTCTACTTGAGGGTTTCACCCCTTCGGGGCACGAAGTGTTTCCACGTCAAAGGGAAGCTCGCACCCCGGTACATTGGGCCATACCTGATCGTGCAGAAGATCGGGAAAGTGGCTTACAAGCTTGAGCTACCACCGGAGCTCGCCGGAATTCACCCGGTGTTCCACGTGTCTCAGCTCCGGAGGTGCGTAGTTGTCGAGAAGAGATTACCCGCCCAGGCACTCGACGTACAAGACACCCTGGAGTACTTGGAGTACCCAGTTCGGATCCTGGACTGGGCGGAGAAGTCAACCAGGAGGACCACCACTCGCTTCTGCAAGGTGCTCTGGAGTAACCACTCCGAGTGCGAAGCGACGTGGGAGAAGGAATCTGTCATGAGGGAGAAATACCCTCATCTCTTTGAACCGGAGGTAACTTCTTAATCTCGGGGACAAGATTCTTGTGAGGGGGAGTTCTGTAACATCCTTGAAATTGCTTGATTGTAAAAATGGGGGATTTCAAAAACTTGCTATGAATTTGTGTGCTCATGAAATCAAATAAGGATGTCTTCACTTTTTCCCTTCCCTAAATCCTAGATTTTATTTAATTCAACTAATAATTTTAGGACTTATAAAATGCTAGTGTGAGAAGTTGGATTTTCATTTGGGATTTATTTGGATTTGTTTGAGTGGATTCAAATTTGAATTAGAATTCAAATTTGAATCAAATAGAAAATAGGGTTAAGAAATAGGAAACCCTTTTAAACCCTGCGTGGGCTGGCAGCCAACCAAACCGGCCCACCGTTCCTTCCAGCCCAAGAGCGGCCCGCACGCCCGCCGAACGCCGCCACCTACCGCGCCCGCGCGTAGACGCTGACCGGTGGGGCCCGCGCTGACGTCGTTGTGACGTCGCCATCGTCATCCATCCCCTTTCTTCTTTAGTGACGCCGGTGGACCGGCGCCGCCATGCCGAGCTGGGGCGCCGTCGCGATGCGGCCGCGCGCCCTCCCGCGCATCCATGCCGTCCACGCGTCCACCGTCGCCCGCCGCTATAAGTAGACCACCACCGCGCCGTCCCGAGCTCCCAACCCTAGCCGCCTCGGGGTCTCATTCCCCGTCCACATCTCTGCGCACCGGAGGAGAAGAAGAAGGGGGGAAGAGGAGGAGGAGGAGCCGTTCGGGGGAGTGACGCCGGCGCCGCCGCGAGGACCGGAGGCCGCCCGTGGAGTCCCTAGACACCGTGAAGCCAAGAACCCCGTCGCCGCGTCTCCTCTGCTTCCTCTACCAGCGCCGCCGTCTTCCCCTTCGCCGCGTCGAACCTTTCTTCACCGCCGCCTTCACCTTCTGGTCGCGCAGACCGTAGGTGAGCACACCACCACCCTTTCCTCCTGTGGCGCCTGGCCTTCGAGCCAAGGGCGCAGATATCCTTGCGCGTCGTGTTGTGACCCGAACGCCGCCGCGCCGCCGCGCCGTCGCAGCTTGTGATGCCGGCCTTCGAGCCAGGCTGGGAAGCATTCTCTTGCAGGTGCCGCTGCCGACTCCGCCGCGCGCGCAACCCGCTCGCCGTCCTTTCTTTGGCCTTCCCTGTCCGTTCGTCCGGACGCCGTGTCGCCGCCGCCGTTCCGGCCGCCGCCGCGGTCTTGACGTCGGTGTGCGCCCGCGCGCTCCTTTGTACACACCCGCACGCCCGTGCACCCACGCACGCGCACGCGCACGCGTACGCCAGGCAGGGCAAGCTTGCCCCGTTTTGCCTGTTTTCCGTCCCAAGCCGAGCTCGCCGGCGTCCCGCCCGCCGGGAGCCGAGGTGTCGCCGCCGGGGTAGGCTTTCCGCCCCGGGAGTGCAAGCACCCGGTCGCCGCCGAGTTCGCGTGCCTGTTCGCGCACAAGCCAGCGTGGAGCCTCGCCGGCCGTGGCCACCCCAGCCGCACCGACGAGCTCCCGATCTTCCGTCGTGGCGCGCCGCGCACCCACGCGCATTCGCCCGCCCTCCCTCTCGTGCCTGTGCCTCCGAGCGTGCACACGCCCACGCGTGCACCCGTGAGTGCGCGAATCACCCGCCAGCGCTAGATCCTCGCCGAGCCAGAGACGCTGCGCCGTCCCGCCGCCGCGCCGGCCATGGCCTCGACCTCGCCGCGCCGGCCTTCCTCTTCCTGGCCGCCCTTTTCGAGCCCTAGCAAACCAGTGGGACTCCGCGGACCTCGCCATGGGGCATGTTGACCTGGCGCCGTGAAACCTCGCCGCCGGCGAGACCATCCCGAGCCGCCGCTCCTTTGGGGCATTGTGCCGAGCACCTGGCGGTCGCCTCTAAAACCCAGGGGGTTTTTCTGCACATGCCGGCCCACACGTCGTGGAGGCCGCAGCGGATCGCTAGGATCCCGTGTGCCCGGCCAATCGCATCCTTTGGCACACCAGTGACCTCACCGAGCCGATCCGCAGAGAATCCCGCCGGGATCTCGTGTGGCCAACCACACCAGCAGCCACGCCGGCTATAGCTGGCTTATAGCCGCTGCGGTGGCAGCCACGTGTACCGTTGAAGACGGCCTGCAGACCCCTAAGAGCTAGCTTTAAACCCCTTAGAGCCAGCCAGTAGTCAGCCTAGAGACTGTGCTATTGTGTATGCGTATTTTATTTCCAGAAAACTATTTTATCTTTGGAAAATCCTAGTAAATCCATATTTGCTCCGAAAAATACAAAACCTTTTCTAGAAATTCTCTAAAATCTTAAACTCCATGCTAGGCTAGTGTTTGCTCTCTTTTGGCTCTTAATTGCCGTTCTTTTGGAGTTAATTGCAATAGGGCCGTTGTTTATTTTCTTTTACGCGTTAATAGGAGCAGCTGGAGCCGGGGAGCTGATCCCGGAGTACGACTACGCTGACGACTTCGCCGCGGAGGACTACCAGACCCCAGGTTCACGCTCGACTGATTTTGAATACCTATTAGACATCGCAAAATAGTATGCTAGCGCTTTACTTTATATGCATGTTGATGAACCTTGCATTGCCTACTTTAATTACCCTGTCCTTGATTGTCCTACTACTATATATGATTATAAGCGTGTATATACGCTGAGCTTCGCGATGCATGTGTTGGGATGGGAATAGTGGTTCTTGGCGTGAGTGGGGAAAACCGGCAGGAGAAGGCGTTTTGGGTACTTTGGCGGGGGTGAGCTCGAAACAACCGATCTGGGATCGGGGAGGGGGTGCACTCCTCAGTGTATCCCCACTTTTACGGTTTTCGGAGCCTAGGTGTTGGAGTTTTACTTGCGCTTGGAGGACATGAGCTCGCCCCGGTCTGAAACCGAGTGGGCCAACTGCTTCACGGGACTTTACGTACACACCACCTCGCCGAGCGTGGGGTTAGGGCCGAGTTGAGCTCGGCAAGTGCGGAACGATACCTGCAAGTAGGATAGTGGGGTATCAGTGGGGGAGAGGTGGGAGGGACCACCTTCTCTCAAAGTGACTCCCGTGTGGCCACACGGGAGCATTTCACAGTTCCGGTGCAATCCCTTCCGAGGGGGGATCGTTTTGAGGGCCGGATGCAGGATGGGACTGTAACTACCGAGAGTTCGCACGGTAGGATGGGCTCAGTCGGCCGTACACCGGCCGGGTGCCATTCCGGGTTGGGTACAGGTGTACACGCTCTGCAGAGTTGTTCGATCTATAGCTATAGCCGCGTCCTCGGTCATGGACGAGCCCAGTGGATTGTTGGTTCTCATGTTTTGGGATTTCTACCTTCCCCCTGTAGTTGAGAGTGTGGTGAGCTGTGGTTGCAGCCAGGGAGAGGAGAGTGGCTCCCTCTACCTCGCGGATCCGATTGCAATCATTGAGGCGTGAGGAGAGGAAGTTCTCGCATCGACCCTAGATGGAGGTAGGTTGTGGAGATGGGACCCTGGGTGACCGGGTGGTTCCGAGCTGTGTTGAGAGCTTTGGGTTGGGATCTTGATGGAGATATCTTGTTGCTACTCTGCTGCTGCTGCATAGGAAACCCGAGCTGCTTCCTTGTCTCTTTTCCTTCCCTTTAGAAGTTAGGCCACTTAAAGCTGCATACAGTTGGTGACGTGGACCTATCCCACTCCTTGGGGATAGACTTTGGGTGTGCAGGGTACGAGTCCGAGTACGACAACAACGCCGATGGATGGTATGACTGAGGGATGCGTCGCTTCGCTCAAGGATGCCTGTGGCGAGAAGAATAAAAGATGGAGACCCTTCTGAGATGCTAGCTACCGCTGCGTAGAATATCACTCTGATTCAGCCAAGAGGCTTGTAATGATGTACTCCATAATGGACATGTAATAAATTTATGTACTAATGTTTATGTGATGCGATGTATGACTGTGTTTTACTATCTGTGAGACGTTCTGTACGCGATAGCCACTGATCCAGGGACTATCGCGAAGGTACAGGGATTCGGGTTTTCTTTTGAAAATCCGGGGTTTTACAATGCAGGTCTCATAAAACACAAAAAAATGCTAATCATCACGCGCTACACAACAAAAACAAAGAACAGTATATGAGATTGAATTCGGATGATAAAAAAACAAACATATTACACCAGATTGCAACATGGACTACAACCCAATTGCAACAATAATTACTACTGGACCACTACCAGCACTGAGTGAAATTGAATTCAAAATAATGAAAAAACAAAACACATTGCTCCAGATTGCAACAGGTACTGCTACCAATTTGCAACAAAGCTTCTATAATAATTACTACTGGACCAATGCCAGCAATGCAACATACACTGCAAAACAGTTGTAAAAACAAAACTGCTAAACAATTACTACTGGACCAGTTCCAACAATCAGTTTTAAACCAATAACCAGACAAATTCTGAAGGTTAAACTAGGATAAGTGAAAGTTAAAATATACAATTGCAACATCGCTGGTAAGATAGTTGCAACTTGAGTCATGGAACAATTGCAACAACAAATCTGAATGGAAAAACATAATTATAACTCTATACAACTAGATCACAAAACAGATTGCAACAAAACAATCATCCATTTACAACTCTGTGCACATCTGCGTTACAACAGTGGAGCACAAAAAACAGATCTACCATGCGTTTGCAACACTATACACACCTAGGTTGCAACTGAGAGCATCGAAATCAAACACAATGCTGATCATAACTACAACAGATAGAGGATTGCAACCGCGAAAATCACAGCCCCCGTGGGGTAACTGATACACACCACTGGGATTAGGGGCGGAAATACCTAGAAAATCACGGACGTGAACACAACCGAGGAACCGCCGATGACGATCACGCAGTACAGCCGCGTGATCTTTCGATGATGCCTCCGCGAACCTACAAACACACACCCGGATGCGGTTGAGGAAAAAACAACGGCGAATCGAAACCCTAGCACGCGAAAATCAGAACAGCAACTAGAATGCGAGGGGGAATTGAAGCAATGGGTGATGCGGATACCTTGAACGAATGGGGTTGGAGGAGGAGACGACCGAATAAACTTCGAATCCTCGCCGGCGAGACGCAGCGCTCGATGATCCTCCCCGTGAAGCTTCCGAGGTTGCGCCGATACGCGAAGCTACCAACACACGCGGAGCTTCCGAGGATGAACCAGTGTCCACCACGTGCGGAGAGGGTCCCGCATCAGCAAGAGGCGTCGGAGCAGTGGGTGGAGGCCACCGACGTGCCGGAATCGGAAGCGGCGGAGAGAGGCGAGCGGAGAGAGGAGAGCGGAGCGGTGCCGTGTGGGAGGGAGAAACTGAAATGATTTGGAGGTAACGGAAGGGAGGAGTGGAGTTAATGCGGGAGGGGTGGTTTTGCGCCTGGATTTGGTGAGGCGCGCGGGGGGGGCGGTTGCTGGGTCGGGTGCGCCGTGCGCGTGGGTCGTGCGAACCGCCGCCGGTTACTGGGTTGGTTTGGGCCGCACCTGGTCCGTCGGTTCGGCCTGGGTGCATTCTCTACATAGAATGCACCCAGGTGTATAATATATATACAGTGTATATATATATATATGGTAGTATTTGACATGGTCTTTTTTGAATTAATCTACACCATTAAATCATCATAACGTCCAACATTCTTTTCTTTTTCAACTTTTTTGGATTAATCTAGACTATTAGATCTTCATAAAATATAACAATGTATATTCTTCTCTTTGTTATATTAATGTGGTAATTTTTTGATTTTCTCGGCAAACGTGGTGTATATTCTTTTCTTTCTTAGATTAATGTGGTAATTTCTTGATTTTTGCGACGAACATAGTGGCTTTTTTTAACACTATTATATTAAGATAATAGATATGATGTCAACCCAACAGGATATGCGCACACAACAAAAGGATAATGCATAGCCACAAACGTGTACCCTGCAAGCTATAAAATTTTCAGCTCCTACGTTGAATGATGGCCACCGCTAATCCTAAGGTACTCGGTGTTAAATTACTATTCGTTTTAGCTTTTCAAAGTATATAGCTTTTGCTTAGATATTAGATATATATTATGTCTAAGGTACATACAAAAATTACGTAACTATAAATATCAAAATAAATAATAATATGCAATAGAGGGAGTACTAATAATGTATAAATTAACGGTGCTTCCAATGGCTAATAAATTTTACAAGCATAAGATATGAAAAATAATGAAAACGATAAGAGGATATAGATGATATTTAAAATATTTTAGATACTCATTTCTATCATTTTTATTAAGTATTTTAACACAATAATTATATAAATATGTATGTAGCTTTGTTTTTACTATATAAACTTTAATTATACTTTTAGTTTAGCTATATGTTTAATATGGACATAACTATTCTAATTGCTTCCTCCATATATTTGTGGAAATTATGCTAAAGCTTGTCTTGAGAAGTTGTATTTATAAATTGCATGGTGACCTTATGTATAAAGATGTATGATAAGCCTTCCTAATGATGCTATCATGGAAGCTATGCTCAAAAGTTGTTACATGATAAGTTGTTTGACAAAAAAAAGTCATGCATAAAATTTGTAGTATCCTCTAATTTATGCTAAAAATTATCATACAAGAACTTTACAAGAAAAAAATTATACACAAAAATTATATGTATCACGAAAGTTTTGTTGGAAAATTATCATATACTCTACTACGAAAAAAATTATCATATAAAAAGTTATCTTAAAAATATATACATATCATGTATTGTGAAAAAGTTGTGTCGAAAAATTGTCCTCTGGATGATATCTTTTTTACTATCAACTATGCATACTAGGTGATTCCCCGCGTGTTCCTGCAGGATCTTTTATGTTAACGTTAAGCCACTACGGTGACTGCTTGCATCTGCGTTGGTGGAGATTAAAAGAAGATCAAGTGGGCAGCTGATATTAATCGTTAGTTTGGTGGAAGATGATGTATGCTGATGCGGCATATTGAATGTCTCGCCGTCATTCGCCTGAGCCGCACGATCATACCACCACCCCCACACCTCCCAGACCTCACTATCGTCCCCGTTGCAGTTGACGCACGAGTCCAGATGCACCTTAGCCATGCACTGTCAGCTAATCACGCTCCACTGGTAGAGAGCGAGGCTTTGGTTCGGGCCTTTAGTCCCGGTTCAACTTTAGAGCCGGGACTAAAGGCCTTTCGTCGACGTGGCCCGACGTGACAAAAGGGGGGGCTCCCAACGGCTCCATCCGGCAATAATTGCCCCCGGTCTTTAGTCCCTGGTGGTGTTACGAGCCGAGACTAAAGGGTACCCCTTTAGTCTCGGCTCGTAACACCAGCCGAGACTAATGGCTGGCATCCATATAAGCACCGTACCTCCTTCTTCCTCCTGCCACCCGAGCCATTCACTGTACCAGTCACCCGCGAGCTCAAGCTCCTCCCCTCCATGGCGACTCAAGCCTAGGGTGGTGCTGCGATTTTTTTCTTCATTAGTTTGTGAAGATTTCTCTCCTCCAAAGTGTTGTCAAGGTTGGAATCTTCATCCTCCCTTCATTTGTTGTGATTAAATTTTGTTTTATGGTTTAGAGATGGAGAAAATAGAAATGTTAATTTGTAGCTAGGTAGGAGGAGCTTAAATTAATTAGAGAGATGAGATTTTGTATATACACGTGAAAATGTAGTTAGGATGGTACTTGCATTGTTCCTTCTTTCATTAAATTTGTATTAATAAGCATTCTCTTATTTTCTTGTTTTTCATAATATTGAATTTTTCTTATACATATATATAGTTTATAAAATATATGCTCATAAAGGAAGACATATAGAAAATGTACTAGGTATTTCCATTCTTTCATCGTTTAGAAATGATTTTATTCTAGGTAGCTATTGGAGGAAATAGAAGATTAAATTCTTTTGTTAAGTATGCTTTTTATTTTTATATAGAATAAATGTAAGCATTCTCTTATTTTCTTGTTTTTCATAAATTTGAATTTTACTTGTACATATAGTTTATAAAATATATGCTCATAAAGAAAATAATAGACTTACAGAAAATGTACTAGGTATGTATTTCCATTCTTTCATTGTTTAGAAATATTTTTATTTCTAGGTAGCTATAGGAGGAAATAGAAGATTAAATTCTTTTACTAAGTATTTTTTATTTTTATATACAATAAATGTAAGCATTTTCTTTTTTTTCTTGTTTTTGATACACAGCCTCACGTCCTAATTAGGTACAGTTGAACATCACGGGCTACGTGGGGACTGCCTGCAGCTCCGTGATGTTGGACTGTATCCAGATAGGAGGTGTAGGGCATGTGTAGTACTGTAAGTGGGAGAGCCAGGTGTATATGACGGTGAGGTGAGACTGTTGTAGTTCCCGGAGCATCTGGGTCTTCTGAGTCGCTGGTTCGTAAAGGTTATGTACAGTAATAATAGTGTTGAATTCTATCCCCTTCTGTTTTTCTATTTATGCATATATTGAATCCAATCTATATATGCAAACTAATCATATTTATTGTGAATAATGTGTGTTATTTTGATTTGGATATAGTTTGAGCTAACAATGTCGTCGTCAAGTGGTGTTGGTAATGGCGCCTGTGGCCGTGGCATAGTCCGTCGCCGTGGTGGACGTGGTGGCCGTGGCATTGGCCGTGGAGGTCTTGGTGGCCGTGGAGGTGTTTTGGAGGACCCGTTGCCTCTACGTCCAGAATTGCACTTTCACCGCGAGATTACCTTGCAAATGGGTGATCCGGGACGTGTAGCTAACGTGGTAATATAAGAATTGAAATTAATTTGCTTTACATAGAACTTTTTTCATTTCACATGGAAAATCTGTAATTTTAGTTACATATATAATTATTGTAGGTTATCAACAATATCAGATGGCTCAGAGACATTATCGGGGATATGAATGGTACTCCTCCTATAGTGCAAACTAAGCACGTTGATGAGCACATGGCAAGAGTGTATATATCTTTCACCGTACCTGCTCGATATGTAGACTATGGCCAGTTGTCAGTAGGCGCACCACACCCGATGGTTACCATTGCAACAGTTGGCTCAACATCACCTATTCGGTTAACCCGAGAGAGGACTGCCGTGGAGAATTGTCTACAACAGCTCCAGAATAATGTTAGGTGCTTTGTGCCGGACCTTTCCTATTTTAAATTAAGGCAACTCGAGGCGGGTGAAGGCAATGTGGTTGAGACTACAGAGAGGCTTTGCAGGACTCATCGAGTTGTGGTAATATATATATATATATATATAAGAATTTTTATTCATTCTTAATTAATTTGTTTCGGTTACATATATATTTTGAACTTTCATAAGGTTATTATATCTCATCATCACCTGATTGTGTGCAGGATCTTCAATTAGCTTCCGTGCGATTCTTAATCAAGTCGTGGAAAGAGTTGGGGTGGATTACTATGGTGGGGAGCCGTTTTTCACCAACAATTGGAAGAGTCAAGCAATTCTAACTTTCTACAAGCCAGCAGAACCCGAGGCTCCATTGTTTGATGTCTGCAGTGCTGTTTGTGACACTCCTCCGAAAGCGGAGGAGAGTGCACTAGTACGCGCTCTAGCTTATTTTGAGGGAGTTCTAGGCTGGAAGATTGCAGACATTAATCATATTCCATATCTACAAGCGCGTGCTGCTCAATAACATTATGCATGCATGGATAAGGCTTTGTACCGTACCCTATTATATGACCTTGTATTAATTAGCTAGCTATGTTAACCTTTATGAATTATTATTAATTATTATTAATTAGTTACTTTATTATGAATTCATGTATTGTCTTCAACATGTTTAGTAAGCGATAGTGTTTTTGGTGACACCTCCAGTACCATGCATTCAGACATATATTGCACTACCTCCAGTACCGATAGGAGCAAGCTGCTCAAGCATAGTGTTTTCGGTGACACCTCTCAGGAGGTCAGCTCCAGCATATATATACTAGCTCTTAGACACCTTTTCCAGAGAGTGAGAGAGAGAATGTCGACATCTTGCTTGAACAGCTTGCTTCGTCGGTACTGGAGGATACGTGCGCTATATATGTGTATACGTAAGTCATTGTAAAAAATTCGGTAAATGTAAAATTGATAATTAGTTATATGGATCATTATATCAAAAAGTAAACAAAGACAAAGATGAGAAGAAGGGTGAGTTTGATGATATATATTCCGTTATGAGCTAGATGATAAGAACTGGAGGCCTACCTACATTCTTCCTGAGCATGTTGATCATTCGAAGACAATACGCGAATTCATAAATGTGTTTGAAGCAGAGGTTCAAAAGCTAGAAGCTGACCAGCTTTAGCTTGGGACTTGCTCCGTCGGTACTGGAGGTTACGTGCGCTATATATGTGTATACGTAAGTCATTGTAAAAAATTCAGTAAATGTAAAATTCATAAATGTGTTTGAAGCAGAGATTTTTCTGAGTTAGTTTACTAATATTTTCAATTTAATTTATTTTCCCCTTCAAATTGTAAACGAAAATTAGTAATAATTGTTTCAACTCTTGAAATAATATGTGCATAGAAAAGTAGGTATTTTTTGGTGTTAACTTAATATAATTTTGCATGGCACAAATATTTTAACTAATGATTTTTTTAAATGTTCAAAGCAAAAAGGAATGAGATAAATGAGGAAGGAAAAGAGAAATATTAACTTCCCGCGCAAAATTGCCCTTTAGTACCGGGTGGTGTTACCCCCTTTTGTCTCGGGTGGTAACACCACCCGGGACTAAAAGGCGAAAATGTGCCTTTAGGGGGCTCCCGCGTGACCACCCGTGACAAAAGGGGGGCCTTTAGTCTCGGGTGGTAACACCACCCGGGACTAAAAGGCCTTTAGTCAAGGTTGGGAATACGACCCGTGACAAAAGGTGGGGGTTCTATATAAGCCCCGTCGCCTTCCAGATCGGCACTTAGCCGTTTTTCCTCCAAATCGCCACCTCGCCTCTCTTCCTCTCCGTCGTCGCCGCCGCCTCTACTCGCCGCGCCCGTCCCCGACGCACCCCTCCCCGACGAGAGGCCCCTCTCCGACGCGCCGCCCCTCTCCGACGCGACGCCCCTCCCCGACACGCGCGCATCGCCGTCTCCCGCCGCCGGCCAGCTCGGCCGCGCCGACGTCCGCCCCTCACCGCGCGCGGTACGACCCCGACGCGCCGCCCCTCTCAGACGCGCCGCTCCTCCCCGACGCGCCGCCCCTCCCCGACGCGCATCTCCTCCCCGACTCGCCGCCCTCTCCCTGCCGCGGCACCGGTGCCAGCCCCCGCCGGCCCCTCCTCCACGCGCGTCGTCGCCCCTCGATCCGGATCCAGGACCGTACCAGCCGGCCAGCCCGACCGGTATGCCGCGCCGCCGCCGCCGCTTGCCGGCCCCCCTGTGCGGCCGCCGGCCGGCGTGCGTGTGCCCCGATGGCCGGCCGGGCCGCGCGCTGGGGTTTTGCCTTGCTGACGCCAGCCCGTGAAATGCTTGCGTCAGCAAGCATTTTTAATTAAATTTATTTGATTTAGTTTATCAATTGATATATATGTAGTTATAAAAAATTCATAGATATGCACGAAAGTTTATAAATTTATAGGAATGGAAAGAAAATTTAATTAGAAACAAATTGTAATGCTTTATATATTTTTGTGTGTATATACAGTCATACATATAAATTTATTAGCACCAACGACTATGGACCAAAATCTTATTTGTGTATTTGAGTTCTTAATTGTTTTCTACTATACAATTTCATAGTTTGATAGTTCTGAAGTCGACGACTGCCGCGTCGTCTCGAACAAGTGACTTCCCGTCACCTCTGTCATTCTCCCACACGGCACAGCCACCAACAAGCATCGTTCGTCCACAAGTTAGTAGAAATATTTCAACTTTGTTTATTCAAGAAAATTCATAGTAAATACTTGTTTACTCTAGAAAGTTTTAGAAATTGTTGATTATTCCAGAAATTCATAGAAAAAACTTGTTGCTTATTCTAGAAATTCAAAGAAAATTCTTGTTCAATAAAGAAATTCTTAGTAAATTCTTGTTTATTCTAGAAAGTTTTAGAAATTGTTGATTATTCTAGAAATTCATAGAAAAAACTTGTTGCTTATTCTAGAAATTCAAAGAAAATTCTTGTTCAATAAAGAAATTCTGAGTAAATTCTTGTTTATTCTAGAAAGTTTTAGAAATTGTTGATTATTCCAGAAATTCATAGAAAAAACTTGTTGCTTATTCTAGAAATTCAAAGAAAATTCTTGTTCAATAAAGAAATTCTGAGTAAATTCTTATTTATTCTAGAAAGTTTTAGAAATTGTTGATTATTCCAGAAATTCATAGGAAAAATTTGTTGCTTATTCTAGAAATTCATAGAAAATTCTTGTTCAATAAAGAAATTCTTAGTAAATTCTTGTTTATTCTAGAAAGTTTTAGAAATTGTTGATTATTCCAGAAAATCAACATCAAAAAACTTGTTGCTTATTCTAGAAATTCAAATAAAATTCTTGTTCAATAAAGACATTCTGAGTAAATTCTTGTTTATTCTAGAAAGTTTTAGAAATTGTTGATTATTCCAGAAATTCATAGAAAAAACTTGTTGCTTATTCTAGAAATTCAAAGAAAATTCTTGTTCAATAAAGAAATTCTTAGAAAATTCTTGTTTATTCTAGAAATTCATAGAAAATTCTTGTTTATTCCAGATGGATGACAACCATGACAACTTTATGGCCGACATTATTGCTAGTGGCACAAATACGATTGCAACCTTCACCGACGAGGAGTGTAGTCAGGCGGACATGTACTTGAACGTACCTCCGAATGAGGAGCATGCCGCCCCTGTCGAGGACACAACAGCAAATATTGAGGACAATACTAGAAACAATGAGGAAAGTCTTGTGAATGAAAGTATTGAATGTTCCCACGAGGTGTGTATATATATATATATATATCATGCATTAACTTCATAGTTCTTATTTCTCTAACCTCAATTCTTAGGTACTAATTAATTAAATAACGAATCTGCAACTTGTAGGCTTCAGGCTCCACATCAAAAAAGACAAAGAGAGGGCGTACACAAGTACTCACCGGCCATGTCATGTATCATATCACAGAAGTATCAGATGCTGGCCAACCATCTGCTCCAAAAAAAATCAAGGACACATATGTGTCACAGTGCGGGGCCATTGTAAGGGACAACGTGCCCATCAGCTACAGAGAATGGAAGGGAAAAGCAGATAATCCACACGTGGTTCCAGACTCAGTGAAAAATTTGTTGTGGGATGAAATCCTAAAACACTTCACACTTCCTGAAGGCGTTGAACCAAACAATGTGAAGCGTTGGACTCTCACGAGGATGGCAACACAATTTCAGAAGTTCAAGCAGCAACTGGATAAAGATTATATCAAGAAGAATCGAACTCCAAATTGGATTGAATATCCCAAGTTAAAAGAACACTGGACGTCCTTTGTGGAATACAAGAAAAGTGAAGATTTCGCCAAGGCGAGTGCACGAGGGAAGAAAAGTCGTGGTAAGAAGGAGCACGACCATCATCTTGGTCGAGGTGGTTACGCATTTGCAGTTCCCAAGTGGCGGAAGATGGAAGAAGACCTTCTCGCACAAGGTACCATACCAGCGGTCTATGATTGGCCCGAGCGAGTGAAGAATTGGTATTATGCTCATGGAGGCACAATTAACTCCGAAGATGGTACCCTTGATTACCCACCCTCATTACGAGAGGCTGCACTTGAAATATTGAAATCAATTGAAGATGTCAGAGCGGGCAGAGTGAAGGTTGACAGAGAGATGGATGAGCTCACTATGGCGCTCAAGAATCCAGAACACTCAGGACGTTGTAGGGGCTACGGGGTGGTACCATGGAAATTTGCCTTCAGGGGAGACATTGCCACCTATCGAAGCCGCAGAAGAAGAAGAGAGCGCGAAGAGGAGGAACGGCGGCAAGAGATAGAGAAAATACTTAAAGAATACGAAGAAAAGGTGACGGCAGATATTGAACGGCGAGTGGCCGCCGCATTAAATGAGATGGCCCCATCTGGAGGACTGCCTCTAGTACAAGTTCGTTCTGCTTACAAAAGCAGTTGTGCTTTCGCAGCGGTTCCCGAAGAGCAAAGGGCAATAGGAGTTCAAGTGGATAGCCAACGGTACCCTGTGGATGACATCTGTCGGCGCACCACATGTGAGCTTCACAAGCCATTCGGCAACATCAAAATGAAGGTATGTATAATTCATACTTTTATTAGCTCAATAATTGATGCATATATATTACTTTGAATTTTGTGGACAGGCATTCACAATGACGGTATAATTCATGCTAATAATAACTAATTAATTATTATTTCTCAGGTGGCGGACGGAAGTGCTTTTGCGCAGTTTCCTGGACAGACGAGCCACGGCATGCCGATTCCACCTGGCTACGCCTCAGTTAGCGTAGAGAAGATCTGTCAACCTGATTTTGAGGAGCTAGAGCTAGAGATCCCAGGAGGTGATGGGAAAAAGACACTTAAGGATGCGTTACACGGTATCATATTATGGCCAAAATGTTACATCGTCATAATCCCCGAGAATGATGGATCTCCGAGAGACCCCCTGGAGCCGGGGCCGTCATCGTCACTACCTGCTCGCGAGCCTCTACAATCGTCTCCGGGGCCGTCATCGTCAGTATCCGCTCGCGAGCCTCTACAATCTTCTCCAGGGCCATCATCGTCACTACCTGCTCGCTCACCTTCTCCGCAAGAACCATACGACAATTCGGGAGAAGCGAGCTCCAGCGATCACGATGATGACATCCCTCCCAATTCACCTCAGCAACCATCAGCCGCAGAGCCACATAGGTCTCGAGCGCAATCTTTCAAGTCGGTGCAACCACCAAAGAAAAAACGAAAACGACCAACAAAGAAAAAGCCCGAGCCAAAGAAGCCCGAAACAAACGCGGTTGTAGATAAAGAAGTCAAGGACTTCTTTGCAAATTGGAGAGAAAAAAGAAAACAGGAAGAGCTGGAGGCCAAAAAAAATGAAGGTCGTAAGGAGAGACTCAAGGCTTTCATAGACGAGAAGGAAGCAATAAGGAGAAGGAAATCGCCGTTGAAAACGGACTATGAGCGTTCGGTGGACAAGTCTTATGCTAAGAAGAGACAACGAGGGTCGCCGAATAGTTACATCGAGCAAATACCTGCGTCGACGTCGGGGACCGCCACAAATAAGAACAAGGAGAAGCAAATAGAAGCATCCACGACCGATCGGACTAACTTGTTTGCGGGCCTCAGTGCAGAAGCACAAAAAGTAATTGACAACATGTCTGCAGATGAACTGGCTCAGGTCATTTACTTTTATGAACAAACAAAGATGCCTATTGGTGGTATTCTCGGCCTTGAAGACCTACCAGCGGATAATAATTTCATACCTAGATGGCGCTTTGAGCTAGGACAACCTCTAGTGAAGCCAGAATTGGTCAACAAGCTCCCAACTAAGATGCGCAGATTTCATGACTGGTACTTGAAGAAGTCAGCTGAGGGCCTGGAGATGTTTGGTATGCTCGTGAGACCTGGAGATTTTGCCCTTCAAAACGAGAAGGTGGTCTGGCTCCGATTCATTGATGAGAAAATTTGCTCTATGCCATTGAGAAATGCACCTCATGTGCTTTATGCCATTGAAAATTAACTCCTGAGCTCTATGCCATTGGTTATATTTTTCCATTCCCTGTGTGCCATTGCCGTCAGCTCCTTCTGTTAGTCTTCCGTTTGACCTTAAATCTTACCCATCACCCCCCCGGAAACATTCCACTTTAACACATAAATCTAATCATTTTACTAATAACCCCCTGCATTTTCTTTTTTTCTCGCAATCGGGTCCTCACTCCTCACACTTCTCGCACACTCCGCGGGCGCCGGCTCTAGCGGCGAGCGGGAGGGCCTTGCTCTAGCGGCGAGAGGCGGCGCGCGGGGCCAGCCTCCCCGTCCGGCGTGCGACTCCCGGAGGTGGTGGCCTCCATGGCTGGAGGTGGCGCACGGGCCTAGGGCCGCGCCTGGCCCCGGCCTCCCTATCGGCGCGCGACCTCCCTGGCCGGAGGCGGCGTGAGGGACCGCCGGCGCGCGGCCTCTCTCCTCGGAAGCGACACACGGGCTTGGGGCCGCGTAGAGGTGCCGTCCCATTGCACCGGGCACCGCGCGCTACATGAGGCGCGTCGAGATGGTGGCCGCGAAGCAGAGCAGGAAGCGGAGAACGGGCACCGACACGCCAATCGACACGCCATCGCCTCCATCTCCAACCCCATCGTCGACGGGGCGCGCGCCGGACAGGCACCGCCGGGAGCGAGCAACCGACGCGGGAGCGAGATGGCCGGCCGCCGGCGCGGCGCGGCCAGCCTCCCTCCCCGGAGCTCCCTCTTCCCCTGGCCCTGCCTCGTACTCGCCCGACGGCTTTCAACTCGGAGCAGAGGCGCCGTGCGCCACCCCTGCCTTCTCTCCGCACCGTCTGTTGCAGCGACGACCGGGGCCGGCGCGGATGGTCGGGAGCCGAAGCGACGACGGCATCCCCGACGTCAGACCTGCCGCCACGCCGCGCCACTCCGCTCGAATCCTCGGCCGCGCCGCGCCGCTCGATTCCCCGGCCGGGGACTCGGGGAGGCAGGGCCTCGACCCCGCCGCCGCCGTGCCACAGACTTGGGGAGGCAGCGCTACCGGCCGCGGGAGGGGAGGAGGACACGGCGGCCCGGGGAGGAGGGAGCCACGGCCGCCGGCGGGGAGGAGGAGAGGGAGGGGAGGCGGGACCGAGGTGGTGGCGCGGGGGCTCGAGGGGGGCAGCGGTAGGAAGAGGAAGGGGATTTTTCCCCCTCTCCCACTGACGTGTGGGGCTCGCAAGCGCATCACACAGAGCATTCACGGAGCAGACGGCGGAATGGCACAGAGGAAACGAGAAAATACAAGCAATGGCATACAGCTCCTGTTTTAATTTTCAATGGCATAAAGCACATGAGGTGCATTTCTCAATGGCATAGAGCAAATTTTCTCTTCATTGATATCTATGAAATTTACCATCTAGACGCCATGAATACCGATCTTATGATGACCTGGTGTCTGTAAGTGACATATTTTCATATGTTTATTAATAAATTTATTACATTTGTCGATCTACTAATTAACATTTGGCTTTCTTCTTGTGTAGCCTGCAACTTACTGAGATGCGAAGGAAGGGTTATTCAAGAATTACTTTCATGGACCCATCTAAAGTTAACGAGGATGAGATCCGGAACCAACGAAAAACAACAATCGAGACCATTTGTAGGCACTTAGATGAGTTTCATTACAAGAACCTTATACTACTGCCTTACAACTTCAGGTAAGTACGATTTTCATCTAATTATCCTTGTTAATTCTATTTAGTCAATTCTAATCTCCATGAGCATGCATATAGATTCCACTGGATTCTACTCATAATCACTATCGACAATAGCAACATCAATATGTATGATTCATTGAGAAAAGATCCCTCAGAATACCAAGACCTTCAAGATGTGTTTCACGAGTAATAATTCTATCTATGACATTTTTTAATGCAATATATATATTTAGCTTTTATACTAACATATTGTATCTTTTATTATTTTGCCTCAGAGCTTGGACCATGTTCATTGCAAATCACCGAGAAACATTTCGAGAAAAAATTAGATGGGTGTATGATTTTCCGGTACGTATACAAATAACAACTTCAGATTGAGAATATTTAAAATGTATAACACTAGAATTTCATAATCTGTTCTCCTCTCCACTTTAGTGTTTGAAACAAGAACAAGGAAATAATTTATGCGGGTACTACGTCTGTGAGCACATACACCATTACAGTGGCAACACGGATGATGATAGTGTAAGTAAAATAAACCTATTAATAATACATCATTTTTATCCTTTTTGTATATTTAATCGCTTGGTGTATTATATCAACCTATTTGCAAATTACAGAGGATTATAAAAAGGGACGCACTCATTGAGAAGGATCGTCTCTTGACAATTCAAGAAGCTCTCATGGGATTCCTCATGGACGAGGTGGTTAATCCACAAGGAAAAATTATTATGACAGCCATCCAATTGACCGACTCACCTCCGAGGAAAGCTAATTGAGACTAGAAATTTGAACTGAATGATATTTTGATGTATATATACTATATGGGGTTTTGATGTATATATACTAGTTTAAGAAAATACTATTTATTTTCATGTGTATAAATTATTATGTGTATATACATTTATAGGTTTATATATGTAGATATATAGGGTTTAATTTATATATATGTCTAATCTAAGTGTGTATATGATATATATAGACAGGTATACATATATATAAGTGCAAATACGTATACGTACATATACGGGTTAGACAACAATTACAATATACAGTCAAATCGAAAACAGAAAAAAAAAAGACGAGACCATTTAGTCACGGTTGGTATTACCAACCGAGACTAAAGGGGGTGGGCGCAGGCGCTGACGTGCCCCCCCTTTAGTCTCGGTTCGTATTACGAACCGGGACTAAAGGACCCCTTTAGTCCAAGTTGATTCACCCGGGACTAAAGGGGGGCCTTCTGTCTCTCATCATTAGTCCCGATTGAATTTGAGAGACCTATACCCCTTACCAACCGGGACTAAAGCCCCTCTCCCTACCAGTGCTCGCACCCCAACAGTAGCACTACAGCAACTGCATCTGGACATCTGGTGCGTCGGACAACTTGCATCCGTCGAGTGCACGACGGGAGCACAAGCACCTGGTGTCCCGGATCTTCTCTCGTCGTGACGTGGCCTGAGGCGAATTCCTAAAACTTGATTCCTTGCTTCACCTTGACAAGCTGGTGACGCCGACCTCCGGTAATTGTCGCCCAACACCGGCGGAACCGAACGGAGCAGCGCCGCGCAGCAACCTTTGCGGCTGCACACGGGCGTGATGGACGCTCATTGTCCGGTGTCCGTCCGGGCCACAGCCACCACTAGTCTCGACTCTCAACTCTCAAGAAGCCTTCACGGACTCGCAGTTCACGCCCGACATGCTCTACTGTCGCAGGCAGCGACGTACAGAAGCGGAGACCCCTCCAGTCCATGTCCATGCGTCCTACTCCTACCCACTCCCAAAAATCGTTCCCACCATGTCATTTCGTGCTCAAACAAGCGAGACAACAAAGCAGGTGTTGCCTCGAGCTGGAACCCAATAACCAGAGACGAGCTGCAGAAGAAATGGCTTCATCACCTGACCAAAGCAAGAAGCTGCGCATCCTTCTGATACCGTTCTTCGCCACCAGCCACATCGGCCCCTTCACCGACCTCGCCGTTCGCCTCGCAGCGGCCAGGCCGGGCGTCGTCGAGCCCGCCGTCGCCGTCACCCCGGCGAACGTCCCGGTGGTCCGGTCGATCCTCGAGCGGCACGGCCCCGCGGCGCGCGGCCTGGTCCAGATCGCGACGTACCCGTTCCCGCGCGTGGACGGCCTCGCTCCAGGCGTTGAGAACCTCTCCGCTGCCGGAGAGGACGCATGGCGCATCGACGCCGCCGCTTTCGATGAGGCTCTCACCCGGCCGGCGCAGGAGGCGCTCCTCAGGGAGGGGTGCCCCGACGCCGTCGTCACGGACTACCACTTCGCCTGGAACAGCGGCATCGCCGCCGAGCTCGGCGTGCCGTGCGTCGCGTTCAGTGTCATGGGCCCCTTCTCGTTGCTCGCCATGCGCCTCCTCCTTGGTGCCGTCAGAAAAAGCGGCTCCGACTCCGAGGTCCTGGTCGTCCCCGGGTTACCGGGGCCCGAGATACAGATCCCTGTGACCGAGTTGCCGGAGTTCTTGAGACGGCCACCGGGGCCAGACAACAAGCCCGACCTGGCCTGGGCGGCGCTGTCCAGGTGCCTCGGCGTCGCCGTGAACACGTACCAGGACCTAGAGCAGCAGTACCGCGAGATGTTCGTGCGCGTCGCATCCTTGAAGCGTGGCTCTGCCTACTTCGTCGGCCCCGTCTCGTTGCCGTTGCCACCGCCGGCCGCTTCAGGCACCGACGAGTCGCCGTGCATCAGGTGGCTTGGCTCCAAGCCGAGCTGCTCGGTGGTGTACGTGTGCTTCGGCACCTACGCCGCCATCTCGGCCGATCAGCTCCAGGAGCTGGCGCTCGGGCTGGAAGCGTCAGGGAAGCCGTTCCTGTGGGCGGTGAGGGCCGACGGGTGGTCGCCGCCGGACGGGTGGGCGGAGCGCGTCGGCGAGAGGGGGATGGTGGTCAGAGGGTGGGCGCCGCAGACGGCGATACTGGCCCACCCCGCGGTGGGCGCGTTCCTGACGCACTGCGGGTCGAGCTCGCTGCTGGAGGCGGCGGCGGCCGGCGTGCCGATGCTGACGTGGCCGCTGGTGTTCGACCAGTTCATCGAGGAGAGGCTGGTGACGGACGTGCTCAGGATCGGGGAGCGGGTGTGGAACGGGGCGCGGAGCACGAGGTACAAGGAGAAGGAGGTCGTGCCGGCGGAGGCCGTGGCGCGGGCGGTGGCGAGGTTCCTGGAGCCCGGAGGTGCCGGGGAGGCGGCGAGGGGCAGGGCGCGGGAGCTCGCCGCAAAGGCCCACGCCGCCGTGGCGGACGGCGGCTCGTCGTCCCGTGACCTGCATCGCCTCATCGATGACCTGATCGAGGCCAGAGCGGCGGCCGTCCTGACGACCTCGCCGCCCGTTGGACCCGTGGAAACGGGCAACAATACCGACGGCAAGTAGAGGTGGAATTTCAGGAGATGTCTCCGGCGACGGTGGCTGTTTGTCGTCGATGGAGAGAAAATAGAAATCAGAACGGCCATCGTTGACATGTGCATTGTGTTGCTTCTCGTGGGTGTAATTTTGATGAACTTTGAACTTGATTTGTGTAGTTTGCCATTAGGCAATCAGTTATCGTCAGTGGTGGTGGTGACCGGTGAACCAACGGTAAATAGGTGTCTGATTAAGAGATCATCCCTGTGGGAAAAAAATCTCTAGAGAATCTAGCATGCAGAGTACTAAATAAGATCTATTTACAAAATCTTTTCATATACGAGTGTAACTTTACGTAATGAATCTAATGAATCTTATTAACTCATGATTTACTATAATAATGTTATAGTAACCATCTTAATTATGTGGTCAAATACCTTATTAGGTTCGTCTCGCGAATTAGCATAGAGGTTCTGAAGGTAGTTTTGTAAATTAATTTTATTTAATACCTCTGATTATACCTATCAAAAACGTGATCTGCATTTTCTCTTGTAAACTACTCCCTCCGTCCCAAAATAAATGCAATTCTAGGACTGAGCACACAAACCAAGGTGAGATGTAAAATGACTAAAAAACCCCTTGTCTTTTATGAGAAAGATCTAGACACTGGTTTGTTTTTGTGCGAGAAGTTTCTAGAGCCTCTTGTCTTTTGTAATTGATTGGTCAAAGTTGCATTCTTTGTGGGACAACATTCAAATTTTAGAATTACATATATTTTGAGACGGAGGGAGTATTTGCATGGTTGGCCATCGCGCGCCAGGGCAAGACAGTGAGTGTGTGGGGTAGCGTGCTGCTGCCCCCCGCAGCCCCGGTGGCCGATCCTGCCACTGGCAGAGCCAGATGGGGGCCAAGGTGGGCCATACCTCTGCTCTGGAGAATTTTTCACGAAAGTGATAGGTCGGTGTTGCATGCTGCCAGTGCTACTGCAAATATGCATGACTATGCGTCTATGCATGCATGTGCTTACCTTTTAGCTTGTTTTCATTGTTAAATGTTTTTTCAGCTATTTATAGTATTTTAACATAGATTACTCAAAGAGTATTTGCTAAGTATGCATTTTATTTGTCGATTCTCCTTAAGATGATAAGATCTTGACATATCTGACTGTTTTCAAGCTAGTTATAATATTTCAATGCAAACCATGACCTATCTGATTGCTGTTTCAAGCTAGTTATAATATTTCAATGCAGATAATTTGCGCTTACATAACATAACACACTTAAGTTAGGTAGTTATGAGATTGTGATGAAATTGTCCCCTCTCAACTCTAATCCTAGCTCCGCCACTGGGTGCTGCCTCGGCCTGGATCGAGTGTCCGGGTCCTCAACGCCCAGACCCGGACCTGCCAGCCAGCCAGCCACAGTCCATGTATGTGCCAAACTGCCAACAACAAAAGATCATCATTGTTCATTGCCGTACGACGGGAGATCAGATTGATGTGAAATGTGGATCGACGTGGCTATGTTCGACTTCTTTTTTTTTCAGCTTCTTACGCAGTAATTTTCTCTCATAACAAATTAGTTGTTCAAATTAGCGTACAATATTTCTCTCATAATAAATTTATTGTACAAATCAACAGAAGATCTGCCGAACATGCTTTGTTGTCGTCGTCGCTCCCATGTTTGTTTTTTCTTCTTTTTCTATCCAAATTTTCTATTTAAGTAAATATCATTTATATGTAAGTTATGTGCACAAAAAATTTTAAGCAACATTCTTTCAAAAGTTAAGTGCATAAATATTTTTAACAATATTATTTTAAAATTTATGACAAAATGTGATGGGTATAAATATCATTTATATGTAAGTTTTGTGCATAGATTATATTAAGGGTTCTCTCAACAGTTATGTTCATAAATTTTTTTAACAAAATTCTCTCAAAAGTTATAACAAAAAGTTATGCATACAAGTTATGTATACCATAAAAAGTTGTACACATAAGTTTTGCATGCTCCTGAAATTGTGTTAAAAAATTATCTCATAAACGTTATATCATGAAGTTATGAGTCAAAGTTATATGTATAACTTATGATATTTCGGCATGTGTAAGTTGTCTAACAATATTATCATAAAAGTTATTCGCATGAATCGTGTATATCATCATAGTTATACTACACAATTATTATGTAATAAGTTGTTCAGAATAAGTTATATGTATAAGATGTATATATAAGCCAGAACTATTTGAAAATAAAAATTCAAAATTATTCATTTAAAGATTGTATGTAGAAGTTATTCTTATAAATTGTGTATGTCTGATTATTCTAAAAAATCATCATGTAAGAAGTTTGTTGGTTATAATTTATACGTCAAAATTATGTATACAAGTTTTTAGGGGGGAAAATATGTATACAAGTTATGTTAATCTAAAAGTAAAGAAAACAGAAGAAGAGGGGGCTGATGTGCTGTCAAATTTTTTGCTGAAAGTCTTTCCAGCAAGCGCACTGCACATGTGATGAACGAAACAACCACAATTTCGTAAAATGGTAAGAACAAGACAAAAATTACTTCCAAAAGAGGAAATATGGTGGGTTGTATGGGATTAGCGTGCACGGATTAGATGTGACTGTAATTTAATGTCCGGTAACTTAACAGTACGATATACCACATCTTTATTCCTTAGAGCTTGTTTGGTAAGGTTGTGGTTGTGACTTCTCTCGTGAAGCAGCTCCTTTGGTGGAACTAAAATTGTTTGGAAAGTGTTTGGCAAAACGATTTCTTAATGGCAATATAAATAATTTTATGATCAATTAATGACGGGAGGGGAGGAGAAACCTGAGAAGTCAATAGCTTATCCTCTTTAGGGCCAGTTTGATAAGGCTCCAGCCAATGGCAGAGCCAGGAAATAATTATAGCTGGGGCGATTTTTTAAGAGGTAAAACTAAAAATGGTGGATGAACAACATAACTACACAAGTGAATTTATTAAAAAAATGCTACTTAAGTTTGAATAGTTCTTGCGCCATATACACTGCAAAAAAATAAAAGTAATGATGCGTTCTTATATCGACGCCGCCATTTGAAACGGCGGTACTTCTAACGGCGGTTGGGAGCTACCGCCATATGAAATGGCGGTTGTCAACAGTAACCAGTCGTGGGTACTATAGCAATCCCAACCGCCGTTTCAAACATGAGTAGGGGTCGGTCCGTTTCAAAAAATCATAATTTTTTTGAACTCGGATGGAGAAAAATTTTATATGAAAATTGTAGTTTTCATCGAGATTCACAACTTTGTAGTTTAAAATTTTTATTTGAAAACGCTTTGTAGCTCGTTATTGTTCAAACGGCGGCATCAGTAATAGTTTTGCAAAAAAATTACTGAACTATATATTTTTGAAAATCGTAAAAAATATATATAAATAAAAAAATTGACTCACCTGGTCTTGGTCGACACTAGGCCTGCTAGCAACTCACCTGGCCCTGGTTGTCATCGTCTTCGTCTCAATCTCGACATCTCGCTTGCATTGACACATGGAGGGGAGAGCGACAAGAAGAGACTCTAGATAACCTCCATTTCCTCCTAAAACGACTCCGACTTCTTTGGTGGAGCAGCTTCTCTAGTGTAGATGAAGTCATTTTCGGAAGAGTCGTTTTGGAAAGTGTTTGGCAAAACAATTTCCCTGTATTTTTCAAAATTGATGTAAGAGGTCAAATGTCCTATATGCTCTTGGTTTTTGGAATTGTTTTATAATTTAAGTTCATTAAAATTACTGAATATAATTAATAAAAATATTAATTAACCTCATATTTTTTATGCTGTACTTTTTCTTTTTTACTGTACTGTTTTTCGTTATTATCCTTTCCATCTCTCTCATCCAAATAATTCCGGTCCGAATTAGTGGTTGCAGTGACCTTTTTATGTAATTTTGATGAAGTTCAAGGGTCCTCCGTAACCCTCAGGCTTGCCTGCAGGAGTCGTGGGAGTGACGATTTCTAGCTCCGCCTGCGCATTAGGAAAATGAAACGGCTCTTGGGCTGCTTCTCCTCGGAGCCATTTGCATTTTTTGTCTTTGATGAAACAGCTTCAGCTAAAACAGCTTCGGGAGCTGTTTGTAGAGTCCTACCAAACTGACTTCAGTGTAAGTTGTTTTGTGGTTTCTCTCTGATTTCGGTGGTGAAACCGTTTCAAAGTTGCCCGTTTGCTAGGACTTCACCAAAAATCGGTTAAAAGCCCTATGAAAAGGGCGCCAATCTTCATCTCTGAGTTGTGTGCAAATGCAAGTTTGTTGTGCTTCTCTGAGCCTCTCACTGTTGCAGTTTGCCTAGTAACTCTGGCAGCGTTCTCCACAAACTCTTCAGAACGAACGAGACACCACACACTGCAGGTTTTCCCCCCTTTTTTTCGTTTACCCGAAGCCAGATTTGATTTTGATCCACGCGCTCAGCTTGCATTTTATTCCATGGAGTTACGATGTCGAGGTCGAACAAGTTTATTGCTTCGTATTTTATACGACACGAGATTCGCGTCCCCAAACCGTGATCGGTGATCATGTGGCGTGATCAGCGCGTGAGTGAGTTAACAATGCCAACGGGGGCTGATCGGTTGGCTGCTTCCCCCTCGATGGGATGCGATCGGTGCTCGATTGGTTAGCTCAAGCACCACCTGCGCGCCTCATTGTTTACTGGAATAGCTCCGTAACAGGACCGAGCGGCGTGCTTATGAGACAAGAAGATCGCTCCAGCCACCACACCCCCGGCCGCCCCCGTCAAACCATCAAGCGAGCAGAACCATGGCTTCCCCTACGCGGAGCGACAATCTGCGCATCCTTCTCATCCCGTTCTTCGCCAGCAGCCACATCGGTCCCTTCACCGACCTCGCCTTCCACCTCGCCGCGGCCAGGCCAGGCGCCGTCGAGGCCACCGTCGCCGTCACCCCCGCGAACGCCTCGGTCGTCCGGTCAGCTCTCGCCCGGCGCGGTCCCAGCGCCGGCGCCGCCACGGTTCAGGTGGCGACGTACGCGTTCCCGGCCGTCGACGGCCTCCCGCCGGGCGTCGAGAACCTCTCCACCGTCGCGGCCGCCGACGCCTGGCGCATCGACGCAGCTGCCTGGGACGAGGCGCTGATGCGGCCGGGGCAAGAGCACCTCATCAGGGAGCGGTCGCCGGACGCCATCGTCACCGACGCACACTTCTCTTGGAACGTCGACGTTGCTGCGGACTTGGGAGTGCCATGTGTCATGTTTCACGCTATAGGTACGTTCCCGACGCTGGCCATGACGAACCTTATATTCGGCGGCGTCCAAAACGCCACTAGCAGCGTGGTGACTGTCCCTGGGTTCCCAAGCCCAGATGTACGGGTCCCTGTTACGGAGCTGCCAGAGTTCCTGAGATCCCAACACATAATCCCACCCTCCGCCGGAGCCCGATCTTTCTCGGCACAAGGAAGATGCCTCGGGCTCGCCGTCAACACTTTCTTTGATCTTGAGGATGGGTATTGCGAATTGCACGTACGCAATGGCTACGTGAAGCGCACGTACTTGGTCGGCCCCCTCTCGCTGCCGTCGCCGTCGCCGTCGGCCGGAGTGAGCGCCGGGGGCTCGCCGTGCATCCGTTGGCTGGACACGAAGCCAGCGCAGTCAGTCGTGTACCTATGCTTTGGAAGCTTGACTCATGTCTCGGAGGCTCAGCTTCTCCAGCTAGCTCTCGGATTAGAAGCCTCCGGCAAGTCCTTCCTGTGGGTGGTCAGGGCTAATGCGTGGATGCCACCGGAGGGGTGGAAGGAGCGCGTTGGGGAAAGAGGGATGGTCGTCACAGGGTGGGCCCCGCAAACGGCGATCCTTTCACATCCGGCGGTGGGGGCCTTCGTGACGCACTGCGGATGGAACTCTGTCATGGAGACTATAGCGGCCGGCGTGCCGGTGCTGACGTGGCCGATGGTGGTCGAGCAGTTCATCACCGAGAGGTTCGTGACGGAAGTGCTAGCAGTTGGGGAGAGGCTGTGGCCGGAGGGTGCTGGAGTGAGGAGCACAAGGTCTGAAGAGCATGAGCTGATCCCAGCCGAGGCAGTGGCGCGAGCGGTGGCCAGGTTCCTGGAGCCCGGAGGAGGGGTAGGGGATGCCGCGAGGAGCAGGGTCAAGGAGCTCTCCGCAAAGGCTCACGCGGCCATGGCTGAAGGTGGCTCCTCCCACCATGACCTGTGCCGCCTGATTGATGATCTCACCGAAGGAAGAACGGCGTGTGCAGGGACGATGCCGGTGTCTGAAACTCTGATTTGAGCTCAGGTAGTGTGTCCCGTCTTTGAATCTGTTCTCAGTTTTTCAAATTTCAATGATTGCATTGGGTTAGTAAGCTCAAGTATATCGGATTTACTGGGCTGGGACATGGTGGATGTAGCGTTCAAAAATTAATGCTTAATGCTCTTTCTCACAAGGAAGTTTGTACTTGTATTTCCTCCAAAAAAGTTTGTACCTCTACTGTTGTCAAGTCTGAATCGTATCTGACTGACTACTGTGTTTTTTTTTTCTAGCGACCTCTGAAACCTGTGTGTTGTCTGTGCTGCTGCATGTGTTGTTTGGTGACTGAGAAAGCAGTGTCGTGTGTTTGCTTGCTGCCTTGCTGGTCTGGTCGCTCAGGTAGGCAGGTAGCATCAGCACATCTTCAGGTGGATACTCTCGCTTCAAGTAGGTCTGGTTTTTTTTTAAAAAAAAACCACACGATACAGCTCACGTACCCTTGTCCCTACGAAACGCACACATGCAAAAGTACATCTGAAAGATTTTGTCGGTAAATTCTCGAGATAGACAAAATCACCATAAGCGTCTCATCATTGACAGACAAATCACTAAAAGAATAGCGCTGGTTAAATTTTATAATAAATTCAGAAAAATACGAGCAACACCTGAAAGAGATAACACAATTGTCTTTCGATGTTATCTACTAAGATAATATCCCGTCATTTGAAGTGGTATTCCATCCAACATAGGAATAACATATGTAGATTTAGAGATTTAGACACATCAGAGTGACTTCAGCTGCAAGAGTTCAGCGATCCTCTTTTGAATAGATAGAACTGCATGGCTATAAAGGAATATCAACTGTTGTCTGCAGATATCATGAAGTTTTGTGAGTTAACAGAAGACCAAGAGGAATAGAAGCTTGAGATACTCTGAAATAAATCCCTTTCTTTCTCTATGGATGACTTGAATGCAATATGACACCAGCTTGGTTAATACATAGACCCATCTATGAATCTAATTGCACGAATTTCTACAAGGGAAACAGATACAGTCCATTTTGGTGGAGGTGATAAAAGCAATTGCTTAACCTCAGTATCCGCCACTTCAATCTTTCACTCTAACAAGTAACAACAGTGGAAAGCTGTTTGGTATCTGCAGTAGATCTATAACACTGAGAGAGTAAATTTCAATAAATGAACATGTTGGAAGCAAAAAATCAGGTGTTGGTGAGCATGATAGCTTCACAAGTGTATATTTTTTTACCTGCTAAATGGAAGAATGAGCCAAGCACCGAAAGAAACTTGATCTTCATGGTTTTCCATTAAATAGGACACATATTTTCGAACACAAAGGAATGGTTGAACGAAAACTACTGCCCCTTGGTAAATCTCACAGGACAACCTGTAAATATGTGTGAACTAAAAAAAGATTCATGCATCTGTTTCATGTTTCAGAAAAAAATGACCTTTTATTTGTTGTTGTTGTTCTCTTCCATCACCGGCAATTAAATTGCCAGTCTGTTATTTTTGTTAAGAATATTCCCATGACCCAAAATGGTGTCACAATAACCCCAAAATGAGAAACCTTATAATAGGAAAGTATTCAGTATCTAACTCACGCCTTGAATGCAATATCATAGTGATGCTAACATTTTAAATAATTGAAATAGAAAGTTTTTGTCTTGCTGTAAAAGTTTATGCTTATTAAAATGCCAGTACGAGAGGAACAAAGCAAGGAACATAATTGATCAAAACACACCTGCGTATAACTGATCCATGTGAATTTGCAGTAGGTGATCAGGTACTTGTGAAGTTGTGATGCAGGCTCTGTAGCATTAGTCTAAAATATAGATAGGACATCATATAAATGAAATATGAGAGAAGCACAAGGACAGAGCATCATATTAGTTGGAAGTGTTGTTTCATAGCACATAGAGATCACTATAATAGACACACATGATACAGACGACTTCATGAATAATCTTTACACATTTAGAGGGTTTGTATGAGAAATTTGAGTCGTACTATTAGCATTTGACTGGTTTATAATGATAGTTCAGCCAATCAAATAGGATTGGGTAGTTACTGTAACTATAATAGCTTCCCAAGAAAGAAGGCTGGAAATTATAAAGGTATCAATATCCAACAAAATGTAATGTTTAGCCATTTGACAGTGTCGTGTACAAAAATTCAGAATTACTCTCTCCGTTTCAAATTGTAGGTCATTTTGGCTTTTTCTATGCTCATAGATGTTTATATGCATCTAAGCATACATTATATGGTGCATAGCAAAAACTATGCACCTATTAAAGCCAAAACGACCTGCAATTTGGGACGGAGGGAGTGCTAAGGAAATTACAGAGTCTGTCAACACATGAACATCTGAAATCTCCCTCACCGAGATAGCATAGACAGCTCCACATGCAGAAAGTATATAGCTGGCAATATCCTGGAGCAAAAATCAGACTATTCTTTTCAATATTTGGTATGCCTTCATCAGAAATCAGCTTACATATCTTTTCAAAACTTCTAGAGTTTTAGATACTGAGGTTCAAGCTTTTTGAGTATCAGCTCCATCCCAAATTAGGTCCCTGAATAACATTCACATATAGCCCTGGCAGGCATTCGGTAATCTGGGAATTCTGTGGGTGGTGATTCTGCCAGACTTTGTTTGCTCGTAGTGGTTGCAATTCCAGGCCAACTTGTGTATGAATTTCATGCCAAGTCTTCACTTACCTTAATATCTGGGCATTCATGCAACAACAACACCAGATCATTTGATAGGCTCTTGATCCTATTAGATTCGGTAGCCCCATCTGCGGTTGCTGTTACATGTGATTGCTCTGAATGATGACTACTCTGATAAATGCTTTCATGGAACATCTGAAGTACATGATCTGCTGTTATTTCTTGCACAGAGCTCTGCACATCCAGGAGTTCTCTTCTGCACTGGGCATCAGGCACAAGCTTTTCCTTCAAGCTGTCAGGAAGGCTAGCTAGTGCACTGCTTGACGAATAACAAACAAACAAGAAATTCAAAATCAGAGGGGACGCTAGAAGAGAATGGCAGTACAAGAAATCTATCCTTAGCAAGAGATACCTGGTAACCCCACGAACAAGGCCCCACTTGCAGCCAACGTTTACAGATTGCCTAAACCCAACATTGAAGCCCTCCTGGGCAGAGTCCTTCTGCCCTTCTGTTATACCATCCCTATAGCCCATCTAGAGTAAAATCGGAAGCAAAATATTTTAATCATGCCTGCTATCAACAAAAACTGCAGAACAATAATTAGAATTAACAACTGTGTCCCATATAAACTATATGGTATACCTTATGAAACTGGTTCTGCCTGTGGATCCATTCCCTGTCTAAGTTAGAAGCATGCCCAGGAGAATCTGAAGCATCATCCCATATGTCATCATCTTCGGCAGCAGCAACATCATCACCATTAGCTGTGACAAAATTGAACAAATCATTTCTCATTTTTGGCACAAATTAACTAATTGTGACAAGAGATGATACTAGTGCAAGAGGTACTTATAATTAAGTAATAGCTAATAGTATGAATTATCTATTAGGCCCTAGTTGTCACTGATTAAATAAAAGATGGGTTGCCCTTGTCAGGGAGACGCACCATGCTGGGCGATTTCAGTCCCACTTGATGAAGGTTCTGCTTCTACGCTTAGTTCCCCCATGGAAGTGGTCACGCCCTCTGCATCCCCGGGGCTAGCCATTCAGAAACTCAACCTGCAGTCAGAGCACCACGTGAGGTGAGAGGCGGCGTGGCGGAACCACCAAACCAGGATTTTAACCTGGGGTAGTCCTAGCCAATTTTTCTAACATCTAATTAGGTAAAATCCAAGACACAATACGGTATGCAAGAACAAAATATGCCAACAACTTGACATATAGTATATACCAACATGAATTATCTAAAACAATGGAACTTAGTTTCATTCTATGTTAATGTTACACGAATACATGAAACTTTCATTTGCTTTGACCAAAAAAATGATACGGAAAATCATGATGAGAAACGTATTATTATTCAAGGCATCCAATTTGTAGTGCCACACAAGAAGTTTGCATTCGGCTAGTAAAGTAAACAAAGAACTGGCATCACTCGCACTTCCAGAATTTTCACCCGACATCCAATTCAACGTCAGGCGAAATAGAGGTGAAATTCGAGCTCACCACCGAATGAGATGGCGGATTCCGTGTATAGGGGTGGCCGGAGGTGAGGAATCCGAGAAGCAGCGGCAGGAGACGGCGAATCCACTGGCTGCGGCGATTTTGGACCAAAACCCTAGCTGCGGTTTCCGGCGGCGGCTTGGCACTACGAGAGAGGACAGGGAGCACGGAGGCCGGCGCACAGCCAGGAGCGGAAGAGGCCGGGCAGGGAGGTCGACCGACGGGCACCGGGCGGCGGCGGAGCACAGCGAGGGCCGGAGGAGGAGCGGAATCGCGACTTGCTCGCTCCTCCGATGTTTTGCTTACAGGCCTAGCCGCCTAGGTGGGCTGAGCTCATTTCTTCAGTTTGGGCCCAAGTAGTAAAAATATTCTGGGTCCCAAAAATTATACTCACTCCGTTTTTAAATATATAACATTTAAGAAAAAAATTAGTTCAAAATGAACTAGATGTAGTAATACAGTCGTAATAAAAAAAATTTAAATATCAAATACTTTGAGCGTCGATTTTGGATGTTTGAATTGAGTTGCAAGTTCTTCATGCAAGTGTTGCATTGTACTTAAAGAACACTAGATGTTTACACACTTGAGCAACTCTAACAGTTTACTAACTCAGCATCTATAATTTTTTGGCAAAATATGAAAAATTAGCCTTCAACAGTTTGGCAAAACTGAAAGGATCTTGTGATGTCTAGAGGGGGTGAATAGGATCACTTTAAAAATTCTGCAAAATCTGAGCAGCGGATCAGGTGCCGGATGACCCGGGGGGTCCGGGTCACCCTGTCACTTGGGCCGGATCAACCAACGCGCGAAGATAGAGTATAATAAGCTTAATAAAACTTGAATTTGCAGAAAGTATATAAATCAAAATTTGCGTATTTGAGCTTGTAACCACCTGCAACAAAGGATTTCACAAGAAACAACACAAATATGTAGATCGATCCAAACCTAGCTTCTAGGGTTAGAGAAAAGGGGATGAACTCAAACAAGCAAGAGACAAGAGATTTAATCCGAAGTTCACTCCCACAAAGAAAGCTACGTCTCCGTTGAGGATCCCACAAAGGGAGGGCTATCACCAAGAGCCTCTTGCCTCACCCAATCCCCACAAAGGAAGATTGGTGCTCACTAAGAGAAATCAACAAAGGATGGGTAATACAAACGTTCCCGTGTGCTTCACACGGAGAGGGCACTCAACGAGCGACGCCTAACCGTCTAGAAGCAAGCTTCAAGAGTAACAAACGAGAATCAATCGATCTTGGCCGCCACAAGTGCTTCTTGAGATGAACAAGTGAAGAGCTAGCTCAAGGAGCACACACTAGCACCTCAAAACTCTCTCACACCCAAACCCTAGGAGGATCCTTGCTTGGAGTGGCTTGGAGAGGAGTGGAGAGAGGGGGAATGAAGCTTGAGGGAGTGTTCTTTGCGTTGGAGGCAGCAACCCTAGGAAGAAGAAATGAAGGGGTATAAATACCCCTCCCTTCAAAGAGCCGTTAGGCTGGCTGCTACGGCGGGGCCGGGTCATCCGGCCAGAGGGGCCGGGTCACCCGGCAACCACCAGAGTCGTGCCGGTGATCCGGCCAGATGGGCCGGTTGACCCGGCTAAGCTCAGGGGCTAGGAAAAGCTCTTTTAAGGTGGTTAAGGGTTTTGTTTAGAATTTTTGTGGCTAGAACTTCTGAAGATAAGCACTTGTAGCAAACTTTGATTGATTGATCTCGTCCCTCTTTATAGTACGGTGTTGCCTAAACTCAAATTCGAAATAGAAATTGAATTTAAATCGCCATTTGAGCTTCAACACAAATAAGAGAAAATTGAGGTCCTTCCTTTCACATATGAAATTTTGTCTCATTTATTCCTGCACACATCTTAGATAAACCATCAAATACTCAAATTATACTTGTCATTATCACCAAAATAATTAGGGGCCTAGATGCACTTTCAATCTCCCCCTTTTTGGTGATTGATGACAACCATAATTTGAGCTCACAAGATAGGAATAAAATTCAAGAATTGTGTCCAATTATTTAGGAAAGAACTCCCCTCTAAATATGTGCTTCATCAACTAGAATGGCCTCAAATGCCAATTGCACATATTTAGAGTGGGCTCCCCCTAAATCATTGCATACAACACATAGTGCATAAGTGTGATGAGCAAAAAACTGTGATGCATATGACAAGATATATCACAACAATAAAGTGAGAAATAGCATATCACCAACCAACACATGCATCACACACGATAATTAAGGTTCATTGCAACACACTAGCATAAAAGAGTACCACAAATAAGTCTTACATAAATAAAAGTTCTCACTTGGCACAACCATCCATCACACCATCACACGACTTAGTTCATTACATGTCCACTAGACTATTACATGAATAGCATAAGATAGATAGATAAATAGATGATTTTGTGAGGGGCTTCCATCCTTCAAATTTCACTCCCCATTTGGCACCAAGCACCAAAAAGGGAAGCTACTCCTCGTCGTCGTAGTCCTCTTCCTCCTCACCACCATAGTCCTCTTCCTCCTCACCACCATAGTCCTCTTCTTCTTCTTCATCATCCGCCGGGACCCAAGAACCAAGGTCCTCCCAAGGATTTGGAATGGGAGAGGGAGGATCAAAAGTCCTAAGCTCACGAACGGGAGAGTGTGGCATATCCAATTTTGTCATCATGGCCTTTCTCTCCACTTCCGCCTTATGATACTCCTCGGCGTGCCACTTTCTATCCTTTTCATGCTCTCTTGCATTTTGACGACCAAGGTTGAAGCAAGTAAAGATCCCTTTGGCAAGAAAATTCAGCTTTCCCTTCTTGTTCCTAGGAACCCCTTGAGAGTGAGAGGCACCTTCCATTGGAAGGGGATCAAAAGAGCGCCTTGGAGGTTGAGCTTGAGAGGATGAGGTACCCACATCACCGGGTCCATCAACAGGATATATGCCCGGATAATCTCCTTTAGGGTCAATGCCAGTCTGATGCTTGCCAAGTTTGAAAGTTTGAATGAGCTTACCCTTGCTAGTTTGATACTTCTCATGATGAGTGTCAGTTGGAAGGTCAAGCTTGGTGGCATGTTTGACAAGCATGAAGATATATGGAGCATAGTGGCAACCACTAGAAGCAGTGTAAGAGCATGTAATGATCTCCGTCCAAAGATAATGACAAGCATTGAATTGTGGTAAACCCGGAGCCATTTGATAATGCAAGTTTCTAGCTCTATGGGAGATGTTATCAGAATCACCGGCTCTAGGAGTGAGAGTGTGCCTAAAAATTAGATTGAGCATCTTGTAGTAAGGAGTGAGACCACTAGTATGACCAAACTTGATGTTTCCATAGGCTCTATCATACATGAATTTCATCTTTGTCACTTCTAGCTCATCTCCACTATGAATGCACATAAGATCACTAGAGAAACAGTTTGTGGATGTGGCACCTCTAAGTTTGAAGATATTTGCAAACTCCCAAACTGAGAAGGAGAATCTCTTACCCCAAAGAGTGAAGTGCATGGTGTTGTTGTCGTTGTCAACATAAAGGGTTGCATAAAACTGAGCCACCACTTCTTCCGACCAATCACAAGACAAACCCATGAGATAAGAAACTCCCATATGGCGGCAGCGAGTATACACAGCTTGAGTGAGTTCTTGAAGAGGAGGAGGTAAATCAAGCAAGAATTGCCAATCAATCCACTTCATCTCCGTGGTGACACGCCCTTTGTTCAAGATAGTGGACTCATACCAATCCGCTTGATAAGCATGCCAAAACCGATCATCACCAAAGAAAGATCTTTGGAGCCGCCTTGGGTCTTGAAAGCGATGGGGTCTCATGTCGGTGCCGCTTCTCATGTAATTCACCATAGGAGGATCACGCCTACAACGTTCCAGGGTGTGAACGGGAACCACCATGTTCACATAGTTGGAAATGTCCATATCTGCATCATAGCGGTCCCCAACCTCACTTGAGCTTGCTCTCTTCGTCCTCGCACCAATGGAGGTGGTCTTCTTCTTAAGGATGGGATTGTCTTCTTGTCCACGGCCACGACCTTATGCACGAGCGGGAGGGGTTTGTGGCTTGGACCTCTTTGTATGATAGTGAATACCGTACTCCTCATCCGAAGCACGATACTCCTCTTCATCACTAGCACGAGTCTCTTCTTCCTCACTTTCTTCCGATACAATTTCCTTGCCTCGAGCACTTCCTCTATCTCTACCCATCTGTGAAGTAAGAATGCATACAGGGAATTAAGATTGATAGAAATTTTGATAAGGAGGCAAAGAACATGCTTGGAACAACCTTCATTGGGCCGTCCAGACCCTGTCCGGGTCATCCGGCCAGAGGGGCCGGGTGACCCAGCCGGTCGGGACGAACCCTAAATCGACCTAGGCATGGATGGAGTTGATGAATCAGAACAAGATCACAGGGGTATGTTCTAGGGTCTATATAGAAGCATTTGACCGAAGGAAATCATCTAGAACGAACCACATTGAGAGATCGGAAATTCGGGGATTTGAATGGATTTTACCGTTGGATTCCCACGAAGTTTCCGGATGATCCAGAGAGGAAGGAGCTCTTGAGGAGGAGAGCAACTCAATGCCCCCAACCACGGCCGAATCCCTTAGTGGAGCTTGAAAATCGCCTAGGAGAGTGAGAGAGCGGCGGCGGCGGTTTGAGTGTTGAGATATGAGGAACTTAGGGTTTGAGGCCGCCGGCCACGGGCTATTTATACGCCCTGCGACTTGTCTGGGTGACCCGGCCGGAAGTGGCCGGATGACCCGGCATGCTCCAGAGCTGCGCCGGGTCATCCGGCTGGGTAGGCCGGGTCATCCGGCGTGCTCAGAGGACGCCCAAAAAGCTTAGGGATAAAGGATATGGAAATTTTTATAGATTTGGAGATTGAGATATATAGAGATATAGCTAGTGGACACATAATAAACTTTTAACCACAAGTGACTAGCCACAATCAACAATCCATAACAATAGTCACTTGGGCTAAAGATTGATCCAAGGATCTCAAAATCCAAATTTTCGAAAGACTCACACAAATGAAAGAAAATAAAGCTTTTTCAACCTATCTAGGCAACAAACAAGTATGTGCAACATGTCAAGCCAAGTTACCAGAATCCAAGATGTTTAGTTCACTCCTCAAAGCACAAAACCTTTGCTCATCTAGAGACTTAGTGAAGATATCGGCAAGTTGCCTCTCTATGCTTGCATGACGTAGAGCAATATCTCCCTTAGCCTCATGATCCCTTAAGAAATGATGTCGAATATCTATGTGCTTTGTTCTAGAGTGTTGCACCGGATTGTTTGCTAGCTTGATAGCACTCTCATTATCACACAAGAGTGGAATCTTGCTAAACATACAACCGTAATCACTCAACGTTTGCTTCATCCACAAGAGTTGTGCACAACACGCACCGGCCGCCACATACTCGGCTTCGGCCGTGGACAAAGCAACCAAATTTTGTTTCTTAGAACTCCATGACACCAAAGACCTACCAAGAAATTGGCAAGTCCCCGTTGTACTCTTTCGATCTACTTTGCAACCGGCATAGTCCGAATCGGAATAGCCAAGTAAATCAAAAGTGGAGCCCTTGGGATACCATAAGCTAAGGTTAGGAGTGTGTACCAAATATCTAAAGATTCTCTTAACGGCCATTAGATGACACTCCTTAGGATTAGCTTGAAATCTTGCACACATGCACACACTAAGCATGACATCGGGCCTAGATGCACAAAGGTAAAGGAGGGAGCCAATCATGGAGTGATATACCTTTTGGTCGACCGACTTCCCTTCTTCATTAAGATCAAGATGTCCATTTAATGCCATGGGAGTCTTGATGGGCTTCGAATCGGCCATGTCAAACCTCTTGAGCATATCCTTCACATACTTGGTTTGACATAAGAAAGTCACTTCCTTCATTTGCTTTATTTGAAACCCAAGAAAGAACTTTAATTCACCCATCATAGACATCTCGAATCTCTTGGTCATGATCCTACTAAACTCTTCACAAAATTTATCATTAGTGGACCCAAAGATAATGTCATCAACATAAATTTGGCAAACAAAGATATCTTTTCCACTTCTTTGAATGAACAGAGTAGAATCGGCTTTGCCTATCTCAAATCCGTTCTTGAGAAGAAAATCATTAGGGCATTCATACCATGCTCTAGGAGCTTGCTTAAGCCCATAGAGCGCCTTATGGAGCTTGTACACATGGTTGGGAAAGTTTGGATCTTCAAAGCCCGGTGGTTGTTCAACATAAACTTCTTCTTGGAGAGGTCCATTCAAGAATGCGCTCTTCACATCCATTTGATGAAGCTTGAAGTCATGATGAGTAGCATAGGCCAAGAGTATACGAATTAACTCAAGCCTTGCTACCGGAGCATAAGTCTCTCCAAAGTCCAAGCCTTCAACTTGAGTATAGCCTTTTCCCACGAGCCTTGCCTTGTTCTTTGTGACGACACCAAATTCATCTTGCTTGTTCCTAAAAACCCATTTGGTGCCGATTACATTTTGCTTGGGTCTTGGCACCAACTCCCAAACTTCATTCCTCTTGAAGTTGTTCAACTCTTCCTCCATGGCAATAATCCAATCCGGGTCCTTAAGAGCTTGATCCACACTAAGAGGTTCCAAAGAAGAAACAAACGAGTAAAACGCACAACAGTTTGACAATCTTGAGCGAGTTGTTACCCCTCTTTGGATGCTCTCAAGAATATTGTCAACGGGGTGATCCCGTTGAACCATTTGATGAACCCTTGGATGTGGTGCTTGAGATTGACGTTGAATGGGTCCATCATCATCATCTTCAACTTGAGGCGCTTGTTCTTGAGCTTCACCACCTTGTTCTTCCCTTTGATCAAAGCCACTCCCATGATCGTCACCATGAGCTTGACCTTCGTCTTGATGAACTTGAGAACTAGGTGGTTCAACTCTTGTTGATGATGGTGGATCTTGATTGCTTGTGTCAACCAGGGCTTGAGCTTGAACTTCCCTTGGCATCACTTCACCGGTGCCCATTCTAAATATGGATATGCTTGGAGGCTCTTCATCATCTTCAAGGTTTTTACTAACTTGCTCTCCTTGAGAGCCGTTGGATTCATCAAATTTCACGTCTACCGTGGTCTCAACACAACCGGTGGTCTTGTTGAAAACACGATAGGCATGTTCGTTAGTTCCATAACCAATGAGAAAACCTTCATCAACCTTGGATGCAAACTTTGAGACTTTGGGTTTCTTGTTAAGTATGAAACACTTACACCCAAAGACCCTAAAGTAGTGCACACTAGGTTTCTTACCGGTGATGATCTCGTAGGGAGTCTTGTTCAAGTACTTGTGGAGGTAGAGGCGGTTGGCGGCATGGCACGCGGTGTTGATGGCATCCGCCCAAAATGAGTCCGGAGTCTTGTACTCATCAAGCATTGTTCTTGCTGCTTCAATCAACGTACGGTTCTTCCTCTCAACAACACCATTTTGTTGAGGAGTGTATGGAGCAGAGAGTTCATGCTTGATGCCTTCTTCATCAAGGAATTCTTCAACTTGAGTGTTCCTAAACTCCGAGCCATTGTCACTTCTTATGTTCTTGACCTTAAGCTCGAACTCATTTTGAACTCTTCTTATGAACTTCTTGACCACTCCCTTTGCTTCACTTTTATCTTGCAAAAAGAATACCCAAGTGAAACGGGAAAAGTCATCAACAATTACTAAACCATATTTGTTACCACCGATGCTTATGTAGGCGATTGGTCCAAACAAGTCCATGTGTAGAAGCTTCAACGGTCTTGATGTTGAAAGGATGTTCTTGGCGGGATGATGCGCTCCAACTTGCTTTCCCGCTTGACATGCACTACATAGCCTATATTTCTCAAAAACAACATTTGTTAGACCTAGGATGTGCTCGTCCTTTTGAAGTTTGGCCAAGTTCCTCATGCCAACATGAGCTAGTCGGTGATGCCATAGCCAACCCATGTCGGATTTTGCCACTAAGCAAGCCTTAGGGTCCACCTTTACTTTTGTGAAGTCCACATAGTAAAGCTTTCCCCTTAGGTGACCCGCAAAGACAATAGAGGAATCCTCACTTCTAGAGACGGTCACACCCTCTTTGGTAAAGAGACATTTGTAGCCTTTCTCACAAAGTTGTGAAACCGACAAGTTGTACCCTAAACCTTGAACATGAAAAACATCTTCAATTGAATTTGTTGTTGAGATAGCAATTTTACCTAAACCGATCACATCTCCTTGACCATTATCTCCATATATGATAGTTTCCGTAGGGGTGTCATAATGCTCAAGGGATGCAAACAAGCCTTCATCTCCGGTCATATGATTAGTGGCACCACTATCAATTAGCCATGTGGTTCCACCGGAGGAGTAGGCCTACAAAACAAGTTTAAGCTTTTGGTTTAGGTACCCAAAATGATTTGGGTCCTTGGAGGTTAGAAGCATAAACTTTTGGAACCCACACACTCTTTCTCATAGCCTTCTTGGCATAGGCTCCAACATACTTGACCACCATTTTACCATTGTGGTCCAATGTCACAACATAGTCACACGTGTAGTTGGGAGAAGGTTTGTGTTCCACCACATTCTTCAATGCCTTAGATGGAGAATTAACCCCACCATTTCCTTTTATGGTGTTCACAACCTTTGGCTTCTCTTTTGTTGTGGTAGAGGTGGTTACTCCATGGGCAATATCCATAATAGTGTTGAGGTAGCCACCCTTGTTCATTAAGGGGATCTCATGCCCTTTCACCACCTTTCTACCATTGACCTTGTTGTCCTTGTAGTGCCTAAGTCCTCTTGTGTCAATTGCCTTTGGTATGGACTTGGCACCCAACTTACCTTGGTTGATCAACATGTTCAACCGGGCAATCTCCTTATCTTTGCTCTTAATTATTTCCTCTACCCTTGCAAGGTTAGTCTTAAGAGCATTTATATCAACATTTGAACATATGGAGCAACCTTTGCTAGTGGAGGCATTAGAGTCAAAGTTTGCTTTGGGGTCGGCCTTGGTGCTTTCCCAAAGAGCACTATAGTTTGCTTCAAGATTTTTATATTTATCCGTCAAGCATGAGAAGCTTGATTGAAGCTCACTATGAGTGGCCTTTAGGGAAGCTAAAGATTCATTTGCCAAAGAGTAGTCCTTTAGCATCCTCTTGTTAGAGTCATTGGCCAAGGACAAGCCTACGGTCAACTTCTCCACCTTAGCTTTTTCCTCGGCAAGGGTTTTCTCTAGAGCAAGGTTTCTTTCCTTTTCACGGATAAGCAAGTCTTCTTGCTCATGGAGAATCTCCTTATTTTCCTCTAATTTGTCCAAAGCTTTTTAATTTCTTTATGGCCTTTTTTACCAAATTGCTTTATCATGTTTGCCTCCATTTATTTTTCCTCATCTAGGTTGTCTATGTCATCACTAGGTGTGGATGATGATGAGGTGAGAGAGGATGAGGTGGTTGACTCTTGTACCTTGCTCCCTCTTGCCATGAGGCAAAAGTGAGAGTTGTCCTCATCGTCGGAGAAGTTGTTGAAGAGGCGTGGTGAAGATGCTCTTTGTGCCATGGCAAGTGTTGCAATGCCTTTCTTCTTTGGTGCTTCATCTTCATCACTTGAGTCCCATTGTTGACCCACGTGAGCACGCCCTTGGTACTTGTTCTTGTACTCTTTGCTCTTCTCCTTGTACTTCTTCTCTTCCTCATTCTTGTCCTTGTTGTTGTTCTTGGGACACTCGGCAATGAAGTGTCCATACTCTCCACACTCATAGCACTTTCTTTGTGACTTCTTCTTTCTATCATCACCACCTTTCTTTGATGCCTTGAACTTCAAGAACTTCTTGTACTTTCTTATGGCAAAGGCGGTTTCTTCATCTATGCTTCCTTCTTTACTTGACTCTTCATTCTTAGTCTTGAAAGTTTTGGGCTTTACTTCCACCACTTCACTAGAACTAGCATTGAGTGCTAGACTCTTGTTCACCTTCAAGGTAAGTGACTTCTCCACGTCTTGATCAACTAGCTCTGGATGCAAGATCTCACCAAGAAGTTGATTGAGAGTCATGTTGTGGTAGTTTGGGTCTCTTCTTATCATAGTTGCTAGGTTTGGGTTCTTCGGTGTGAAGGCTCTTAGCAACTTCTTTGTGACCTTCTCGGCATCCCAATCATTGCTTCCTAGTGCTTTGATGTCCGAGACAAGGAGGATTAGCCTATCATACATTTGCCTCACGGTCTCTCCATCCTTCATGACGAAAAGCTCAAGCTCTCCGTGAATCAAGTCAATCTTGCCTCTTCTCACATGATCGGTACCCTCATGTGCCTCCTTGAGTGTATCCCAAATCACATTGGCAATTTGGATGTTCCGGACCTTGTTGAACTCTTGAACACACAAGGATGATGTGATGACTCTTGTTGCTTGAACATTGCGGTGGAGGTCTTGTTCATGCTCGATTGTCATAGCTTCACCTTCGGCGGGTATTGTCACACCTACACACACAATCTTCCAAAGAGAAGGGTGAAGCCCGTAAAGGTGCATTTGCATATCATAAGCCCATTTGGGATAGTCTTTCCCATCAAAGTGGGGAGGCTTTCCCAAATGTACGGAATAGAATTTTTCGTTAGGATTGTTGCCCGATATGTGTCCGTAGTGGAATGGCACTTCATAGTAGCCGGAATGAGAGTGCTTTGCTTGCTCCTTCTTGATCATCTTCTTGAGGAGCTTCTTGGCCATCTTCTTTGCCTTCTTCTTCTTTTTAGCTTTTCTTCTTTTCTTCACCGCTTTCTTTGCATCATCGTCACCATCCTTAACATCTTCATCGCTTGAATCGGAGTCGGAGTCCGAGTCGGAATCGTCGGAGCTTGCGACGTTGGATGGTGTATGACTTGGGGCCTTCCCCATTAGCTCTAGAGCCGCGGCTTGGTCTTGAGCGGCCTTGAGCTCTCTTTCTTGAGCTTCCTTGGCGGTGAGTTCTTGAGCGGCGAGTTATTGAGCGGAGAGGTTTACACCACTCCTCGACATCTTGATCCCTTAGCGGTTAAGCCTAAATCAAGGGATTAGGCTCTGATACCAATTGAAAGGATCTTGTGATGCCTAGAGGGGGGTGAATAGGATCACTTTAAAAATTCTGCAAAATCTGAGCAGCGGATCAGGGGCCGGATGACCCGGCTCAACAGGCCGGATGACTCAGGGGGGAGGGGTCCGGGTCACCCTGTCACTTGGGCCGGATCAACCAACGCGCGAAGATAGAGTATAATAAGCTTAATAAAACTTGAATTTGCAGAAAGTATATGAATCAAAACTTGCGTATTTGAGCTTGTAACCACCTGCAACAAAGGATTTCACAAGAAACAACACAAATATGTAGATCGATCCAAACCTAGCTTCTAGGGTTAGAGAAAAGGGGATGAACTCAAACAAGCAAGAGACAAGAGATTTAATCCAAAGTTCACTCCTACAAAGGAAGCTACGTCTCCGTTGAGGATCCCACAAAGGGAGGGCTATCACCTAGAGCCTCTTGCCTCACCCAATCCCCACAAAGGAAGATTGGTACTCACTAATAGAAATCCACAAAGGATGGGTAATACAAACGTTCCCGGGTGCTCCACACAGAGAGGGCACTCAATGGGCGACGTCTAACCGTTTAGAAGCAAGCTTCAAGAGTAACAAACGAGAATCAATCGATCTTGGCCGCCACAAGTGCTTCTTGAGATGAACAAGTGAAGAGCTAGCTCAAGGAACACACACTAGCACCTCAAAACTCTCTCACACCCAAACCCTAGGAGGATCCTTGCTTGGAGTGGCTTGGAGAGGAGTGGAGAGAGGGGGAATGAAGCTTGAGGGAGTGTTCTTTGTGTTGGAGGCAGCAACCCTAGGAAGAAGAAGTGAAGGGGTATAAATACCCCCTCCCTTCAAAGAGCCATTAGGCTGGCTGCTGCGGCGGGGCCGGGTCATCCGGCCAGAGGGGCCGGGTCACCCGGCAACCACCAGAGCCGTGCCGGGTGATCCGGCCAGATGGGCCGGTTGACCCGGCTACGCTCAGGGGGTTAGGAAAAGCTCTTTTAAGGTGGTTAAGGGTTTTGTTTAGAATTTTTGTGGCTAGAACTTCTAAAGATAAGCACTTGTAGCAAACTTTGATTGATTGATCTTGTCCCTCTTTATAGTACGGTGTTGCCTAAACTCAAATTCGAAATAGAAATTGAATTTAAATGACCATTTGAGCTTCAACACAAATAAGAGAAAATTGAGGTCCTTCCTTTCACATATGAAATTTTGTCTCATTTATTCCTGCACACATCTTAGATAAACCATCAAATACTCAAATTATACTTGTCATTATCACCAAAATAATTAGGGGCCTAAATGCACTTTCAAAAACAACTCGGCATCAATAGCAACTTGGCATCCCTCCCCTCGGAGCGCGTATATATGCGCGCTAGTATCCGCGGCGCATCCGTTCCGTAAGAGCATCTCCAAGAGTTTGACAAATTTTATTTGACAAATCTTGTGTTTTGCTAACTTCTAAAAAGATATATCAAGTAAAAAAGAGTTCACCTCCAACAGTTTGACATAATTCACTTGCCAAATCTAGATCTAACTTATATCAGGAACCCTGAGAGAGAAACAAAATTATGTTATGTCCTTTCACCTCTTGAAAACTTACATCAGGAACCCCGAGTTTTAATAAAATTATTTTTATGTCCTTCCACCTCTTTGTTACGAAGGGATGTGCCACGGATAATAGCGCGCATATATGCACGCGGTGAGAGGAGGGATGCCAAATTGCTATTGATGCCAAGTTGTTTTACCAAACTGTTGGAAGCTTATTTTTTATGTTTTGCCAAAATTAGATGGATACCAAGCTAAGATAGCAAAGTGTTGGAGTTTCTCTAATAGAAAAGGTGGAAGGACCTAAAAATAATTTTGTTTCTATCTCGGGATTTCTGATGTAAGTTTTTAAGAGGTGGAAGGACATAACATGATTTTGTTTCTCTCTCAGGGATCCTGATATAAGTTAGATCTGATTTGGCAAGTGAATTATACTGCACTGTTGGAGATGAACTCTTTTTTTTCTTGACATATATTTTAGAAGTTGGCGAAACACAAGATTTGCTAAGTAAAATTTGGTAAACTCTTGGAGATGCTCATTAAAATTTCTTGTAAAGTTGTAATGGAATCTCCCCACCAGGAATGACACTGAATTCGAAGTTGATGTACCACGAATGTATTTTACTCCTTTCTCATCTTGTTCCGCTGGGTTGGTGATAGTGGTTGATGCTGCTTCGTTGTAAGAGAAAAATATCGTTGGTTAGTTGGTGACTGATATTGATTTGGTGTGAGATAAAAATACTTTTAGCTGACAAATAGGGCGTATATCATTCATGGATCCGCTTTTTTCCTTGTCATAAGGACGATGATGAGGTACTGCCTTATTGGACCATAGAAAGACACTATTGTGTGCGTTATAAGACGGAGAAATCATAGCAAGACATTGCATTGCCTGCATCATGTACCGATTCGAGCGACAGATTTGTTCTGAAAAAATTTTGTGCGCTAATTTGTATGGCAGATTTATCTTGAGAGAAAAATATTGTGCAAGAAGCATAATAAAAAGAAGTTGAACCGACAATGTACGACGATAGCGATGACATCATGAAGATGAATTGCACTCGTTGTGGGATTTGATCATCTGGAAGTAGGCGGGTTACAAGAGGACGAGATGATGAGAAGCAAGCATCGACATATGATTTGTACTACGTTTGCAAAGAAAAGATACCTAATCGAAACTCAGTCTAACTTGTTCTGATTTCTGAACACTCAAATAGTATATGAACCATTTTGCCCTTGGTAGTATGCAACGTGTCCCTCTCAAGTAGGGTGAAAGTCGGCGTTCAAAAGTCGATATGAACCAAAAGTCTTCAAACAAATTATTATGACCCAAATTATATTTTTTCCAAACAAATTGCAGATCACATTTATGAATGGAGGAAGTAAATCATAAAAAAAATTTGGGTCATGTAGCTAGGTTGCGTTACGTTGTTTAGGAATGAAGAAGATGAGTTACTGGTGAAATACATGCATAAAAACTCAACAACAAACATCTTAAACACGCTTACTCAACAACAAACAGCTTAAACACGCTTACGTACACACGAACGCGCGCAAATCAGCAAGTGCTGATATGTTAATAAGAGGAGTGTTGTCGGCCAAACAGCGCGCTACAACGTAACGCAAGCCGGAATCAGGCGTGCCAAATTCCTTCATAGGCAGCTATGGTCTCGCTGCTGCTGCGGCAGTGTTCTTGCTTCCATCAAGTCGTCGATCAGGCAGTGCAGATCACGGCGAGAGAAACCTCTGAAATTTCTAATTTCAAGATGTGAATAGAAAGATTAATTAAATAACAATTTTCTCTCAATTTTAAAATTTTCTCCACATTTATTTTATTTACAGGAAATATAGTACAGGAAAAGCCTCTGTTTGTGTTTCAGAATTAAATAACATGTTTATGTGAGTGTTGCATTCATGCTTATGCATCTTGGTGTTTCTGAGCGTAAAAGGTTTTAAAATGTGTTTAGGTGCTGACCAAATCCTTCTGAGAATTTTCCGGAATTTTTCTGAAATTTATTCTCATTTTTCTTGAGCTATTTCTATTTATTAGAAGGCTCTAAAACCTTTTTCATGAGCTCCAGATATTTTATTTGGGATGCTCACACTCCAATTTAGCTCTGGGAATTTTCTTAGAATTTTTGGGATTTTCAGAGTATTTTTCGTAGCTTTAATGAATTATCTAGCTATTTCTAGATTATTCTTTTCACGAAAATGTTTTTTGAAAATAAAAAAAAGAAATTCTTTTCTTTCCCTCCTTCCTTTCTCTTTCAGCCCACCAAGCCTTTCAACCCGTCCGCGAAAGTCTGCTCCCGCCCCCTCATCTCTTTCGCTTGGCGCAGCCAAGCACCTTCACTCGCGGCCCAACCCTTGGCCAGCAGTCCGTCTACCGAAGTCCACTCGTGCTCCCTGATCTCCTTTGTTTTGCCCGCGTGTCACCCTTCCAGCCCGCCAGCCAACCTCCACCGACCCACGCTGCGACCCTCTCCGACCCAACCCAACTACCGGCCGCCGAGACCCATCTGAGCCCAGCCGAGCCCCTGCGCGCCCCTGTGCCCTCGACGTCTCGTCCCGCGCCGCCTCGCCGCACGAATCACGCCGCCGCGCCGCCACTGGAAGCCGCCGGGGCCGAGCCGGCCGTCGCCGATTCGCCGGCTGTGATGCCAGCTAGAGGAAGCCAACTCCACCACTAACTTCCCCGCGCCGTGCTGTGGCTACCACACTTCTTCTCGTCGCGGGGAACTCGCCGGAGTGCCGCTTTTGCCCAGAGACCGAGCCACCAGCCGCCCAGCTCCGCCATGCGCCGGATTTCGGCCCTTCGCTCCATCCCCTTCGCCCGTGAGCACGCATACGAACTCCTCCTCCACCTCCTGCGCGACTCAATCGAGCACCTAAGCCACCGGACTGCCGGCGGATGGAACCATCAGGGCCGCCGTGCGCCCCTATCCAGAGGAAGAAGAAAGCTCTGGGGCTTTGCACTTAGGCCCCTGGAGAAAGTTCTAATCTGTGGTTTAATTCTTGTGTCTTGTCAATCTTGCAGAAAACCCCCTAAACCTATTAGATTTCTTAGGTCCAGTCCGCTCAGAAATTCTTGCATGAAAGCCCTCGGGTTTATATACATAAGTATGTATATGCCTCCAGTTTTTCGCAGTTAAGCCCCTGAAAGTTTCTAATCTTTGCCAGCAAGTCCGTAGACCTTTAATAGCTCATATCTTGATTGTTTTAGCTCCTTTTTAATCCGTTCAAGTTGTGTTAGGTTCATAATGACATAAAGTACACGTTAGCAGTAAGTTCACATCATGTTTGTTTTCTGAAAATTAATTTGATATTAATTTTGATTAATGCTTAGTTATACATGTCTTTTCTAAATAAAAGCTATATAGTGCCATACACCATTTTTCATAATCAATATTAATTTGATTAAAGTTTATTTCACATGCTTTTGTAAATAAAATCTAATTAGAACTTTATCTCAGTTTTTCATAAGTCAAAAATTAATTTGCTTAATATTTAATTAACTTTTCTAATTAAAAGTTGAATAGGATTTTACACCGGTTTCATAAATAAACATTAATTTGATTAATGCTAATGCCATAATGTTTTTAATAATAATGTGATCTACTCAAATCATAAACTTACGTATAGATGATTCATATAGTTTAGCTTTTCTAAATTTAATGTTTAATTGGTATAATCTATATATGAATCTTTATAAATAAAACTTGACTAGGTTATTTACTTCGGTCTCTGCAAATAAAATATAATATTGCATTAATTCCAACTTAGGGTATTTTCTCTATGAAATATCCTTTACATATCTTTGATAATTAAAATAAACCTAAGCTTGTAGTCTTTCATGTTCATATATGCAAATCGTTCGTTAGACGCTCTTTGTCAAGCTCTGTCTTAGTGTGTCTCTTCATAGATCTTTTCAGCTCTAGTTCAGATCAAGCAGTTTCATCAGACCTTTCCTTTTCTCAGCACAGTCTGTGCGCTTCAGTGATCCTTAGAATCGAGCCTATCCTCTAGCACGCTCTTTTAAAGCTTCTTTTTGATTGGTGTATTTTTCTTAGTTTGCTTGTTTGTCTGCTTTGTATGCTTGTGCCTGATGATTGATACGAGTAGCATGAACATGGTTCGAGAGCTTTGAAGAGCATGCAGAGAAAGACATTCTGAGCAACATCATTACTCTGGTTAAAGGCAATTGTGTCCTTGTTCTTTTGTCCTAATAATTGTGTTTAATTACACTCATATGCTTTGCATTAATATTGATGGGTCCTATTAAGGTTTATCCTAATCTTTATTACCATTATTCCTTGTCACCCTGGGTTTTACCTTTCTGTTGGGTAGCTATGCTTAGTTGCTCTACATGGGTTATGGTGGTTCTAATGAACAACAATAATGATGAACATACTTTACCTTTATGCTATATATCTCTGGTTAAATACAAGATCACAATGTTTAATCGGAACATGGAGCGACCACCCAGGACAACAGTGCAACCACAAGGCTATATGGCTCTGGCTTGGCTAATTAATTAGGGACTCTAGTGTTGGGGTGACCTTACCGAAAGGGCAAGGGGGAGCGTTTAGTTGGGGTATAGACTCGCTCTAGTAGGGAGTTGGACTTGGCTAAGACACAGTACCTACTAGGGGATTTTATACCTTGCGACGGCTCGGAACCTTCGCGGGTTGCTTCGCACTGGGGAAACTTTGTAAAGGTCTCGTAGCGTCCCTATGCAATCACACCTCGGTAGTGTGGTATGATGCCTGATCTGCATCGCGTGGTTGGGTTTAAAGTTCCTAGAACTTTTACGCGACATGTGGTGAAAGTGTACAACCTCTGCAGAGTGTAAAACTAATCGATTAGCCGTGCTCACGGTCAAGAGCGGCCTGGACCCTCACATGATAATTGAACTTGAAGATGGACTTCAATTGTGGTTATGGTTATGTTCGCCATATGCTTATGGCGTATCTCTTTATGTTAATTGTGGGTTGGTATATACTTATACTTTATTAGTAATCAGGTGCTAATAAAATTTGACCAACTAAAAGTGCTTAATGCAGTCAACCAGTCAGCCTTTCCTTGACAAGCCTTTGCATTCATACTTCCCCACACTTGCTAAGTACGACATGTGCTCACCCTTGCTATAAACAATGTTTCTCAGAAAGAGGAAGCTGCTATGAAGTCGTTGTGAAGATGTTGCTGGTGCTAGGCGTACGCAACCCCCAGTCAACTGCCTGTGATGTTTGGAGCCTCCGTTTCCAGGATTTAGCGTAATACTCTGATGATCTCTCTTTTTCTTACGAGATATTGTTTCTGTTATTCACTTATGTCAACTATATGCATGAAACTTGATCCTGACATGCATATAGGTTAGCACTTGGTTTTCTTTGGAAAAACAGGTGTGACAACCTCCTTCCCCCACGACAGCATGAGCTTTCTCGCGGAGAGATCCTTTACAAGAGGACGGGATGATGATGACTTGATGAGAAGCAAGCATCGACAAAGAGATGATTTGTATTACGTTTGCAAGGAAAAGATACCTGATTGAAACTCAGGAAGCTCGTTCTGATTTCTGTACACTCAAATAGTACATGGACGACTTTGCCCTTGGTAGTACGCACCGTGTGACAATAAGAACGGGAAAGTCTTCAAATAACTAATTATTATGACCAAAATTATATTCCCATTATACTTTTCAAACAAATTGCACATCACACATTTATGGATGGTGCAAGTACATCATAAGACAATTGGAGTCTAAAGCATGTGGATGAGTCATGCAACTAGGTTGGGTTGTTTAGGAATGGAGAAGATGAATTAATATTGAAATACGGAGTACATGCATAAAAACTCAACACCGTACAACTTAAACATGGTTACATGCACGAATACACGCAAATCAACAAGTGCTGACATGCTAAGAGTAGTGTCGGGCACTCGGGCAAACAGCGAAGCAGGATAAAATGTCTGAACTTGAGTCGAAATTAGGCGCGTCAGATTCCAACTGAAACAACTATGATCTCGCCACTGCAGCGGCCGCTCTTGCTTCCATCAGGTTGTCGATCAGGCAGTGCAGATCATGGTGAGAGGAACCTCCTTCCCCCACGGCAGCATGAGCTTTCTCGCTAAGAGCTCCTTTACAAGAGGACAGGATGATGATGACTTGATGAGAAGCAAGCATCGACAGAGAGATTATTTGTATTACGTTTGCAAGGAAAAGATACCTGATTGAAACTCAGGCCAACTTGTTCTGATTTCTGAACACTCAAATAGTACATGGACGACTTTGCCCTTGCTAGTACGCACTGTGTGACACTCAAGAACAGGAAAGTCTTCAAATAACTAATTATTATGACCAACATTATATTCCCATTATATTGTTTTCAAACAAATTGCACATCACACATTTAAGATGGAGCAAGTACATCATAAGACAATTGGAGTCTAAAGCATGTGGATGAGTCATGCAACTAGGTTGGGTTGTTTAGGAATGGAGAAGATGAATTACTAGTGAAATACGGAGTACATGCATAAAAACTGAACAGCGAACAGCTTAAACACGGTTACATGCACGAATACACGCAAATCAGCAAGTGCTGACATGCTAAGAGTAGTGTCGGGCACTCCGGCAAACAGCGAAGCAGGATAAAATGTCTGAACTTGAGCCGAAATCAGGCGCGTCAGATTCCAACTGAAACAACTATGATCTCGCCGCTGCAGCGGCCGCTCTTGCTTCCATCAGGTTGTCGATCAGGCAGTGCAGATCACGGTGAGAGGAACCTCCTTCCCCCACGGCAGAATGAGCTTTCTCGCGGAGAGCTCCTTTACAAGAGGACATGATGATGATGACTTGATGAGAAGCAAGCATCGACAGAGAGATGATTTGTATTACGTTTGCAAGGAAAAGATACCTGATTGAAACTCAGGCCAACTTGTTCTGATTTCTGAACACTCAAATAGTACATGGACGACTTTGCCCTTGCTAGTACGCACCGTGTGACACTCAAGAACGGGAAAGTCTTCAAATAACTAATTATTATGACTAAAATTATATTCCCATTATACTTTTTTCAAACAAATTGCACATCACACATTTATGGATGGAGCAAGTACATCATAAGACAATTGGAGTCTAAAGCATGTGGATGAGTCATGCAACTAGGTTGGGTTGTTTAGGAATGGAGAAGATGAATTACTAGTGAAATACGGAGTACATGCATAAAAACTCAACAGCGAACAGCTTAAACACGGTTACATGCACGAATACGCGCAAATCAGCAAGTGCTGACATGCTAAGAGTAGTGTCGGGCACTCCGGCAAACAGCGAAGCAGGATAAAATGTCTGAACTTGAGCCGAAATCAGGCACGTCAGATTCCAACTGAAACAACTATGATCTCGCCGATGCAGCGGCCGCTCTTGCTTCCATCAGGTTGTCGATCAGGCAGTGCAGATCACGGTGAGAGGAACCTCCTTCCCCCACGGCAGAATGAGCTTTCTCGCGGAGAGCTCCTTTACAAGAGGACATGATGATGATGACTTGATGAGAAGCAAGCATCGACAGAGAGATGATTTGTATTACGTTTGCAAGGAAAAGATACCTGATTGAAACTCAGGCCAACTTGTTCTGATTTCTGAACACTCAAATAGTACATGGATGACTTTGCCCTTGGTAGTACGCACCGTGTGACACTCAAGAACGGGAAAGTCTTCAAATAACTAATTATTATGACCAAAATTATATTCCCATTATAGTTTTTTCAAACAAATTGCACATCACACATTTATGGATGGAGCAAGTACATCATAAGACAATTGGAGTCTAAAGCATGTGGATGAGTCATGCAACTAGGTTGGGTTGTTTAGGAATGGAGATATGAATTACTAGTGAAATACGGAGTACATGCATAAAAACTCAACAGCGAACAGCTTAAACACAGTTACATGCACGAATACGCGCAAATCAGCAAGTGCTGACATGCTAAGAGTAGTGTCGGGCACTCAGGCAAACAGCGAAGCAGGATAAAATGTCTGAACTTGAGCCGAAATCAGACACGTCAGATTCCAACTAAAACAACTATGATCTCGCCGCTGCAGCGGCCGCTCTTGCTTCCATCAGGTTGTCGATCAGGCAGTGCAGATCACGGTGAGAGGAACCTCCTTCCCCCACGGCAGCATGAGCTTTCTCGCGGAGAGCTCCTTTACAAGAGGACAGGATGATGATGACTTGATGAGAAGCAAGCATCGACAGAGAGATGATTTGTATTACGTTTGCAAGGAAAAAAATACCTGATTGAAACTCAAGCCAACTTGTTCTGATTTCTGAACACTCAAATAGTACATGGATGACTTTGCCCTTGGTAGTACGCACCGTGTGACACTCAAGAACGGGAAAGTTTTCAAATAACTAATTATTATGACCAAAATTATATTCCTATTATATTTTTTTCAAACAAATTGCACATCACACATTTATAGATGGAGCAAGTACATCATAAGACAATTCGAGTCTAAAGCATGTGGATGAGTCATGCAACTAGGTTGGGTTGTTTAGGAATGGAGTAGATGAATTACTAGTGAAATACGGAGTACATGCATAAAAACTCAACAGCGAACAGCTTAAACACGGTTACATACACGAACATGTGCAAAATGAGCAAGTGCTGACATGCTAAGAGTAGTGTCGGGCACTCGGGCAAACAGCGAAGCAGGACAAAATGTCTGAACTTGAGCCGAAATCAGGCGCGCTAGATTCCAAATGAAACAACTATGATCTCGCCTCTGCAGCAGCTGCTCTTGCTTCCATCAGATCGTCGATCAGGTAGTGCAGATCACGGTGAGAGGAACCTCCTTCCCCCATTGCAGCATGAGCTTTAGCGGAGAGCTCCTTTACTCTGGCCCTCGCCACGTCCCCTGGCCCTCCGGGCTCCATGAACGCCGCCACCGCTTGCGCTACCGCCTCAGCAGGAACGAGCTCGTGCTCCTCGCCCGTCGTGCTTCGCAGCCCGGCACCCTCCGGCCACAGGCGCTTCCCGATCGCGATGACCTCGGTCACGAACCTCTCGTTGATGAACTGCTCGAACACCATCGGCCATGTCAGCACCGGCACGCCGGCGGCCACGGTCTCCAGGACAGAGTTCCATCCGCAGTGCGTCACGAACGCCCCTACCGCCGGATGTGCAAGGATCGCCGTTTGAGGAGCCCACCCCGTGATGACCATCCCTCTGTCCCCAACACGCTCCTTCCACCCCTCCGGTGGCATCCACGTGTCAGCCCTGACCACCCACAGGAAGGACTTCCCGGAGGCTTCCAATCCGAGAGCCAGCTCGCGAAGCTGAAGCTCCGAGACATGGCTCAAGCTTCCGAAGCAGAGGTACACGACCGACTGGGCTGGCTTCGTGTCCAACCAACGGGTGCACGGTAAGTCGCCGGCGCTTGCTCCGGCTGATGGCAATGGCAGCAAGAGGGGGCCAACAAGGTAGGTGCGCTTCACATAGCCATTGCGCACGTGCATTTCGCAGTACCCGTGCTCCAGATCGAAGAAACTGTTGACGGCGAGTCCGAGGCATCTCTTTAGCGCCGGAGCAAGCCTGTTCTTGGGGAGGATTTGTTTGCCTCTCATGAATTCCGGTAGCTCGGCAACGGGGACACGTATCTCCGGGCTTGGAAACCCAGGGACAATTGCCACATCGGCGCTGGCGTCACGGATGCCAGCGTTTGCAAGGTTCACCATGGCCAGCATTGGAAACGTACCTATAGCGTGAAAGGTGACGCATGGCACTCCCAAGTCCGTAGCGACGTCGACGTTCCAGAAGAAGTGCACGTCGGTGATGACGGCGTCCGGCGACCGCTCCCTGGTGAGGTGTTCTTGCTCTGGCCGCATCAGCGCCTCGTCCCAAGCAGCCGCATCGATGCGCCAGGCGTCGGCGGCCGCGACGGTGGAGAGGTTCTCGACGCCCGGCGGGAGGCCGTCGACGGCCGGGAACGCGTACGTCGCCACCTGAACCGTGGCGCCGCCGGTGCTGGGGCCGCGCCGGGCGAGAGCTGACCGAACGACCGAGGCGTTCGCCGGGGTGATGGCGACGATGGCCTCGACGGCGCCTGGCCTGGCCGCGGCGAGGTGGAAGGCAAGGTCGGTGAAGGGGCCGATGTGGCTGCTTGCGAAGAAGGGAAAGAGCAGGACGCGCAGCTTCTTGCTTTGCTTAGCTGCTGACGAGGTCATGTTTCTTGTTTTCTTCTGCTCAGCTCCTCTGTGGTTGGCTTCAGGCTCCGCTATCTCTTTGCTTTGGGCGTGATGGTCGCGGGGGACTATTTTATGGCCCGTATTAGGTACGATGCACGAACCATATCTACATCGCAGCCGCGATCGGTATGTGGTAGCGAGGCTGGCCGTAGCATTAGCATGAGAATCCATCTTATTCTTATCCGGCCTTCTTCCCCGCAGCGCGTGCGGTAGAGCTGCTCCGGCCGCCCGCCCTAGCTCCTCCTGCCGCCCGCCCTAGCTGCTCCGCCCCCGCCACCGCAGCCAGGCCCGGTCGAGCGCCGTGAGTTCCGCACCATCGGGAGCACGACAGCGCTGTTCGTCCAGAATCCAGATGGGCGCCTACCGCGCCGGGCCGTACACGTTCACCGGCCAACACGGTGCCCGAGGCCCGAAGTTCCCAAGCTTCCACGTGGTGTTTGCTGCCCTGACGGAACTCGTCGTGCGGCACCGGGCGGAGCAAGCCGCGGCGGCGCGGTGCCAGGGACTACAGCGGTGCGGCCGTCGAGGTCCTTCCCTCGGCTGACAGCACTAGAGCAATACGGCAGTAAGACGTGGGAGGTGTCGGATCCCGACGGCCCCCGCGGCATAACTCCGCGCGCGCGAAGGTTGCACGTGCAACCCTTCCTCACGTGCAGTCTGCTCCCCTTCCTCCGCTCAGTCGTCAGGTGCTCTGCTCCACCCATGGAGGTCCGCCCCCGTAGCAGATGGAGGAGGAGGGTGGCGCGGCCCGCCAACTTCGCTCCCTCGTGCCCCCGCAGAGGCATGTGCGTTATAAGACGGAGAAATCGTAGCGCAAGCCATTGCATTGCCTCATCATGTACCGATTTGAGCGACAGATTTGTTATGAAAAAATTTTGTGCGCAAATTTGTATGGCAGATGTATCTTGAGAGAAAAATATTGTGCAAGAAGCATAATAAAAAGAAGTTGAACCGACAATGTACGACGATAACGATGGCATCATGAAGATGAATTGTACTCGTTGTGGGATTTGATCATCCGGAAGCAGGCGGGTTACAAGAGGACGAGATGATGAGAAGCAAGCATCGACATATGATTTGTACTACGTTTGCAAACTCAGTCTAACTTGTTCTGATTTCTTAACACTCAAATAGTATATGAACCATTTTGCCCTTGGTAGTATGCAACGTGTCCCTCTCAAGTAGGGTGAAAGTGGGCGTTCAAAAGTCGATATGAACCAAAAGTCTTCAAACAAACTATTATGACCCAAATTATATTTTTTCCAAACAAATTGCAGATCACATTTATGAATGGAGGAAGTACATCATAAAAAAATTGGGTCATGTACCTAGGTTGCGTTACGTTGTTTAGGAATGAAGAAGACGAGTTACTGGTGAAATACATGCATAAAAACTCAACAACAAACAGCTTAAACACGCTTACGTACACACGAACGCGCGCAAATCAGCAAGTGCTGACATGCTAATGAGAGGAGTGCTGTCGGCCAAACAGTGCGCTACAACGTAACGCAAGCCGGAATCAGGCGTGCCAGATTCCTTCATAGACAGCTATGGTCTCGCTGCTGCGGCGGCAGTGTTCTTGCTTCCATCAAGTCGTCGATCAGACAGTGCAGATCACGGCGAGAGGAACCTCCTTCCCCCACGGCAGCATGAGCTCTCTCGCGGAGAGATCCTTTACAAGAGGACGGGATGATGATGACTTGATGAGAAGCAAGCATCGATAGAGAGATGATGTGTATTACGTTTGCAAGGAAAAGATATCTGATTGAAACTCAGGCCAACTCGTTCTGATTTCTGAACACTAAAATAGTACATCGACGACTTTGGCCTTGGTAGTACGCACCGTGTGACACTAAGAACGGGAAAGTCTTCAAATAACTAATTATTGTGACCAAAATTATATTCCCATTATACTTTTTCAAACAAATTGCACATCACACATTTATGGATGGTGCAAGTACATAATAAGACAATTCGAGTCTAAAGCATGTGGATGAGTCATGCAACTAGGTTGGTTGTTTAAGAATGGAGAAGATGAATTAATAGTGACATACATAGTACATGCATAAAAACTCAACAAAAAAACTTAAACATGGTTACATGCACGAATACGTGCAAATCAGCAAGTGCTGACATGCTAAGAGTAGTGTCGGTGTAACATCCCGTAAATTTGAAAGTATGAATTTCTGGAAAAATTTGAAACTTTTAATTATTTGATGTGTGACACCATATATAATCCATGTGCTAGCTTCTCACCTAAATTCTATATAAATAAAACCAAAATATAAAAATATAAATTCAAATTATGGTATAAATATGTGAGTTGGATTTTATGGATTTTATTTGGATTTAATTGAGTGTGTTTTGAATTTGAATGAAATCAAATTCAATTATAAAGTTTAAATATAAATTCAAAACTATTTCAAATCCTATCTAACTCTTGGGCCAGCTAACTTCTTCTGCAGTCTGTCTGATCCCCCTCATCTCTTGGCCCGCGTCGCTGCATCACCCTGGTCTTCAGCGCGACCCACCAATCGAGCCCAGTTCAGCCCGTGAGCGCCTCCGCCGCTGCCGTGTCGCTGACGTGCGGGACCCACGCCCGGTCTTCGTCCCCGGCATGCCAGTCTTCGCGTTCACACGCGCCCGCGCCTCCTTTTCGCCGTTGCGCGCACGCGGCGCGCCTGGCCAGGGGACAAGCCCCCGACCGCGCCGCTGGCACGGACGCCGAGTCAGGCGACCTCGTGCGCTCCGCCCGCCCCAAAAACCTCATCCTACCCCTACCCAGTGACGCATCCGCGCATCCGCCAGCCATTGAGGCGTGGCCACGTCGCCGCCGATGCGGTAGCCACCAATAACAACCACATTAGTCCTCTTTGCCCTCACCCAGCCGTGACCAGGCCGCTAAACCCTCAGCGCCGAGCCCCTGTACAAGCTAAGGCACATTTGGGGACTTCCCCCTTTCCCCTACTGCGCCGCCGAGAGAGAGAGAGAGAGAGAGAGAGAGAGAGAGAGAGAGAGGAGGAGGAGAAGTGGGGGAGGAAGTGAAAGGATCTAGAGGTCGACTAGAGGGGGGGTGAATAGTCGTTCCTGAAAAATTACAACTTAAAACAACTTTATCAGGCTGAAGTCCGGAGTCTTCGGATATTTTTCCGGATACTCCGGAAAGTACGGAGTATCCGGGAAAATGTCCGGATTGTCCGGGCTTCAGAGGGGGAAACTAAATCGACAGAAATAAACTTGCTCAAATGTGAATCTATGAAAATAGGTTATGCACTGAGATGGATAGAGCCTGTTTCACCACCCAGAACCTGCAGCAACTTTACCAAAACGTAGATCGGCAACAAACCCTAGAAATGAGCTCAAGAGGATAACAAGCAAACAACAAGAGCAACAATCACAAGGCGACACAAGGATTTGTTACCGGAGTTCAACCTCACACCTTGAGGTCTACGTCTCCGTTGAGGAACCCACAAAGGGTGGACCTTTACACCTAGGTCACTTGCCTCTCTCTAGCGACCACAAAGATCGAGCTAGAGCTACTTACTCAATGTCGGGGTAATACAAACTTTCTTAGGCAGCCACAATCCTTTGGATGCTCCAAGGCAACGCCTAGCCGGCTAGGAGCTCAAAGCTCCAAGAGTAACAAGCATGAAATTACCGACCAAGCGACGAACAAGGTGCTCTAGAGATGGGAAATCAGCTCACTAGCACTCTCACTTGCTCTAGCCTTGAATCTCTCCTTTAATCCCCACCAAATCTCAACAACCAAGTGCCAAGGGGAGTAAAGAGGGAGAGAGAGGGTGTTCTGAATGCAGCAGTTCGTAAATGAGGCAAGAGAGAGAAGGTGGAAGGGGGTGAAGGGGTATTTATACCTCTTCACCCAAATAGAGCCGTTATAGCTCTAAGACCCGGAGTATCCGGGAAAGTCCGGAAACTCCGGGGAGTCCGGAGTATCCGGGGAAGAACCCGGAGACTCCGACCTCCAGGGGCCAGCACCCAAAACATGTGCCCACGTGTAGTGTTTGGTGCAAGGTGTCTCTCATAGGTTTGGTTAGTTACTCTAAAGCACCTTTTCGACTCATGAATAGTAAATTTCATGCCCCTCTTGATAGTACGGCATTCCTATGACTCAAATTCAAAATATAAAATAATTAAGCCTTCATGGAATCCTTCTTTAGACAACACTTCCCTTTTTGGAAAAACGATGTAATCACCTTGATGCCTTCTCATAATTTTAATCCCTGCTCATACACTTGATATAGCATTAGCTACTTAAGCTTTTGTCATTAAGACACCAAAACCCACTTAGGGGGTCAAGATACTCTTCAATCTCCTCCTTTTTGGTGATTGATGACAACATGCTTAAGTTTTAATGAGAGAGATAAAATACTCAAGTAAAGCTTACATGACACTCCCCCGTAATGTGTGCAATAGAGTTTGAATCTCAAGGATCCATTAGGATCAATAATTTGCACAGGAGTTAGAGAATGAGTGTGTCATGTAACAGGCCAAAGTGGGGTGCTTGTGTTGTGCAACAGGAAATATGTGATATGCTTATGACAGATCATACACCAGAAAAGATAAAAGAGGTGTGGTGCTCAGAAATCCGGAGTCTCCGGGTGGAATCCGGAGTTTCCGGGATAAAATCCGGAGTCTCCGGGATTTCTGGTCAACATAGAAAAATAGCAAACAACAAGTCATTTCAAGCTACCACAAATTTCCTTAGATAAATAAGACAGAGTTCATCACAACCTCACAAGCAAATAGTCTCAAGCCCACATAGTCTTACACAAAAAGACGGAAATAAGAGTTATTACAAGCCAAATGATCTCAAGATCCACATCCAACACAAACTTAGGATAGTTCACTCCCCCTTTGGCATCAAGCGCCAAAAAGGAAGTGTGGGCAGCAGCAAGGATCACTCGTCGTCGTCGTCTTCGTCTTCTTCCTCTTCTTCAAAGCGGCGGGCACTAACGGGTTGAGGAGAAGTAGCGGATGGAGGGGAGTCATCATCATCATCTTCTTCCGCGGCCTCAGCAACAGCAGCAGCATCACGTACGGCGTCCATGGCATCCCACTCGGCGAACGGATCATCAAACTCGGGGAGATCATGATGTGGCTCGGTGTAGAGGCCAACATGAGACTTGATCTCTAGGATGTTGCGCCGGTTCTCATTCACTTGCGTGGCCGTGTACTTGCACATGGTGAATATACTCCTTAGTACACGCTTGACCATGCTCTTCTTGGTCTTCTTTGGGCGAGAGGGGTGGACCGGTGGAGGAGAAAGAGGCTCTTCATCATGACGAGGAGCGGCACTAGAGGATCCAACGTGCCTTGTGCTCCTAGGTGCATTCTTCTTGGAGTGGTCACGAAGGTGGCGGAATGGCTCATGAGTGACATCTTTAGGGAAGCGGGTATTGGTGACCCTCTCAATCATGTACATGAGATAAGGAGCATAAGGAAGATGCTTCATAGGATCATTCATTACCCGCCTAAGCTCATTCCAAATGAAATCAAATATGCAAAAGCCTTCTTCACCCGATGCCACATGGTTCAAAAGATTGGGTGCATAGTGACGGAGAGCAGAGGAATCACCCATCTTAGGATCAATGGTGGAGCGGAAAAAGTGATTGAAGTAGTAGTAGTATGGGAGGAGAGTATCCGCTTTACCCAACACCGCCATTGCCCGGGAAGGAAACATGTATGGGAGATCCTTAGGCTTGTACTTGTCCTCATTGTGAATGGGAGTGCGCTTCTCATCTTTTGAGCCAAGACCAAGGAGCCTAGAGAATGTCATGTAGTCAATGGTGTACTTTGCTCCTTGGGTAGTCCATGTGATAGAGTTCTCTCTCGAGTCATAGAAGTAAGAGCAATGGAATTGAGCAAGAATCTCTCTATTCCAGTTATACCAGAAACCCATGAGATCAAAGAGGCCCATTTCCTTGCACTTGGCAATGACTTGAGTGAAAGTTGGATGGTTAAGCTCTTCATAATATTTCCAATCAATGTATTGCATCTTCACAATGGGAACCTTGTTCTTGAGCTTCATGGCGGGGCTTCTAATGACTGTCTGATAGAAATCCCTATGGAAGTCACACCAAAAGCGAGCCTCAAGACCTTCACTCTTAAGATACATGTACACATACTCCGCCCGTTGCTCTCTCACGGCAAGTGCATTCTTGGAATAATCTCTAGCGAGATGCTCGGCAAACCCTTGCACGTGACTGGGTTCCTTAAGATTTATGGGAGTGGTGACATTCTTCGCATTGGAAGGGAGAGAGGCAATGAGTCTAGGAGGAGTGGATGGACATATGTAAGAGTATGGAGTGGGTCGATCTTTAGGAAGAGATGGAGTGGGAGTGGAACGGCCTTGATGGACATAGGGGCTTCGTGGCGCTTTTTGGGATGAGGCTTGAAGCGAGGTTTTCCTTTAGCAATCCCTTTACCATGACGACGGGGTGGCCCATCCTCATCTGGATGCTCATAAGCTTCATCCTCAACGTCATCATCATCATCACTCCCTTCTTGTTCCTCAATCTCCTCCTCTTCTTCTTCACTACCCTCATAGTAGGAAGGAGGGGGTTGACCCCGTCTAGCTCTGGAGCTGGGCTGAGAGGACTCGTGTCCCAACGTTTCTTGCACGACCCTAAGAGTGGCGGGGTCGTGCCTTGCCTTGGTGCGCCGTTGAGCAGAGGGAGCGCCAGTATCTTGCTTGACCTTGATCCGCATGATCTGAATATCGAGAGAGAAGCATACATGAGAAGAGGAGCATGGAGGTGACTTGCAACAGCAGGAATTTGAGTTTTCAGCATAGAAATCCGGAGACTCCGGGAAAAAGTCCGAACACTCCGGGAAGTCCAGAGTATCCGGGTCTTTCACCCCGGAGTTTCCGGGTTTCTGAGCCGAAACCCTAACTCACAATGCAGTAAGGAAACAACCATGGGAAAGGAACGATATTGTAGATCCAGGTACCCTAGATGATAAGAAACCTATCTATGCACACGACATCCATTGGTTCATCCTAGAAAAGGAGATCAGGCAAAAGAACCAATGGTACCTTAGGAAGAGATGGAGACCGAGAGAGTGCTACCAAAGCACGAGTTCTTGCACGTCCCTTGTGGATCCACGACAAGGTGACCCGCTCCCTTGAGGTAGACTTGAATCTGAGAGGGGGAGAGTTGGTCTTCTTCCTTGCTTCTTGAAAGCACCGGCGAAGGGGGGGTCCTCGGGGCTGCAAAGGCACCGGGGAGCAGCAGGACCCTAGCAGGCCGGTGGGAGGGGCTTGGGGTGGGAACCCTAGGGCGCCATGGGCGACCTGGAGGAGGAAGACTGCTGGGAAAGAGAGGAGACTGCGGTAGAAAGTGAAAAAGCTAGGGTTTGACCGCAGTAACTCGAGATATATATAGTGAACTGTTATAACCCAGAGTATCCGGACTGGGTCCGGAGATTCCGGGCTCAGGTCCGGAGACTCCGCTCCCCCTTGCTGACAACCACAGAATTTTCAAGGAATTTGATGGATAGATAGATTTGGAGCCTAAATATGTAATATATGTGAGCTTGAGAAGTTCAACACTTGATACTAGCCAACAATCAAGCAAAGGGAACAATAGTCCAAGTGTTGAACCTAATGAAGATCCAAATATTTCAAAAATCAAAAACACAAAGTTTTCCAATCATTTTTCTTTTGACAAAATCCTGATCTAAGAGCACTCAAGTATGTGCATGATCTCAAGCCAAGTTACGAGAATCCAAGATATTCAATTCACTCCTCAAAGCACAAAACCTTGGTTCATCAAGAGGCTTTGTGAAGATATCGGCTAGTTGCTTTTCGGTGCTCACATGACTGAAAGTGATATCTCCTTTGGCTTCGTGGTCTCTCAAGAAATGGTGTCTTATGTCTATGTGCTTTGTTCTTGAGTGGTTTACGGGGTTATTCGCTAGCTTGATGTCACTCTCATTGTCACACAAGAGTGGCACCTTGCTAAACGTACAACCAAAGTCCCTCGAAGTGAACCTCGTCCAAAGTAGTTGAGCACAACAAGCACCGGCTGCAACATACTCGGCCTCGGCGGTGGATAAGGCAACGGAATTTTGTTTCTTGCAACTCCAAGACACCAAGGACCTTTCAAGGAAATGGCAAGTCCCGGATGTGCTCTTTCTATCTACCTTGCAACCAGCATAGTCCGAATCGGAATAGCCAAGTAGATTGAAAGTGGAGCCCTTTGGGTACCATAAACCAAGGTTAGGAGTGTGTACTAAATACCTAAAGATTCTCTTAACAGCCATGATATGACATTCCATAGGATTGGCTTGAAACCTTGCACACATGCACACACTAAGCATAATATCGGGCCTAGATGCACAAAGGTAAAGTGAGGATCCAATCATGGAGCGATATACCTTTTGATCCACGCTTTTTCCATCTTCATTCAAGTCAAGATGTTCATTGGATGGCATTGGAGTCTTGATGGGATTGGCCTTGTCCATGTCAAACTTCTTGAGTATGTCATGAGTGTACTTGGTTTGACTTATGAACGTTTCTTCCTTGAGTTGTTTGATTTGAAATCCAAGAAAGAACTTCAACTCTCCCATCATGGACATCTCGAATCTCTTAGTCATAATCCTACTAAATTCATCCGCCCAAGCTTTGTTAGTAGAACCAAATATGATGTCACCGACATATATTTGGCACACAAATAAATCATTCCCTTCTTTGCGAGTGAAAAGAGTAGGATCGGCTTTGCCTATTTCAAAGCCTTTCCTTAGGAGAAATTCCTTAAGGCATTCATACCATGCTCTAAATGCTTGCTTAAGACCATAAAGCGCCTTATGGAGCTTGTAGACGTGGTTGGGGAATTGAGGGTCTTCAAAGCCCGGCGGTTGCTCAACATAAACTTCTTCGGAGATTGGGCCATTCAAGAATGCACTCTTGACATCCATTTGAAAAAGTTTGAAGTCATGATGTGTAGCAAAAGCCAATAAGATATGGATTGCTTCAAGTCTTGCTACCGGTGCATAGGTCTCTCCAAAGTCCAAGCCTTCAACTTGAGTATAGCCCTTGGCAACCAACCTTGACTTGTTCTTGGTCACTACCCCATCCTCGTCTTGTTTGTTGCGGTACACCCATTTTGTTCCAATTACATTTTGCTTGGGGCGTCCCACTAAGGACCAGACTTCATTCCGAGTGAAGTTGTTCAATTCTTCTTGCATGGCTATCACCCAATCAGCGTCTTGAAGAGCTTCTTCCACAGAGAGAGGTTCAATCATAGACACGAAAAAGTAATGCCCACAAAAGTTAGCCAATCTCGATCTTGTAGTGACCCCTCTTCTTATGCTTCCAAGAATGTTGTCAACTGGATGATCTCTTTGAATACTTTGACGAACTCTTGGATGTGAATCAGAGGTGTCTTGTTGGATCAATTCTTTAGTTTCTTGACGAGTTTGAGCAGCACCATCAGAGGGTCCGGAATCTCCGGATAAATCTCTGGAATTTCCAGAAAGTCCGGATTCTCCAAGATGCCCGGATACTCCGGGTTTCCTGGATTCTCCGGAGTTTTCTCCAGAGTCTCCGGACTTCGCAGCGGCTATACCATTTGGTGTTGCCTCAATAACTTCGTCTTCCTCATCTTCTTCTTGAGGCTTGATCTCACCAATTGCCATCTTCTTGATATCATTTGCAGAGGTCTTTTCTTTGCCTACACACACTTCATCAACTTGCTCCACTTGAGAGCCATTAGATTCATCAAATGTCAAGAGTGATGGCTTGTCAATGGGTTGAGCAATGGATATTGTAGCAAGTCCCACTTCATCATCGGAGTCGGAGCTATCATCATTTGAATCCCATTCTTCACCCAAATGAGCTTCACCAACTTCCTTCTTCTTGTTCTTGTCATACTTGTTGGTGTCTCTTCTTCTCACTTTGATGTTGGGACATTCCGCAAAGAAATGACCCTCTTTGCCACACCCAAAACATGGCCTCTTGGATGTTCTCTTGGTCTTGATCTTGTCCTTGTTCTTGTTGAAGAAGCCACCCTTCTTCATCACTTTTGTGAATCTCTTCACAAATAGAGCCATTTGCTCGGGAGTCAAGGTGTCATCACTATCTTCATCACTATCTTCCTTGACCACGGCGTTGAAGGATGATGAGCTTGCCTTCTTCTCTTTGTCTTTGCTTGAAGCTTTGAGAGCTACTCCCTTGTTTTTCTCAATTTGTTCATGCATCTTTGACATCTCTTGTGAAAGCTTTGACTCCTTGACGGTGATAAGATGTTCTTCAATTCTACCAATCACATCCGCCGGAGTGAAATTCTTGAAGCCTCTCTTCTCTCTAATAAGTGTAGGGAGTTGAACATCCCTAGCCATGTAAGCGGAGAGGATCTTATCAACAACTTCTTTTCTTCCCCATCTTGTGCTCCCAAGAGACTTGATTTTGTTGATGATCTTGTTCAAGCGGTTGAACATATCTTGTGGAGATTCATCTTCCTTTATGACAAAGAGGTTGAGTTCACTTTCAAGAGCTCGAATTCTTCCTTCTCTAACTTGCCTTGTTCCTTCATGGTTGATAAAGAGAGTGTCCCACACATCTTTGGCGGACTTCAAACCATCAACCTTGTCATACTCTTCGGCGGTGAGAGAGCTCTTGATGATGCGAATGGCTTGATAGTTGCATTGGATTTCATTCGCTTGAGCTTGTGTCAAAGTGGCATCTCCACTTGGAAAGGTGATCCTCCTGTTCACAACAGTCCAAAGTGCGGGGTTCACCGCCATCAAATACTCCTCCATCGAGTTCTTCCACTTGGAATAGCCGGTTCCATCAAATTGAGGTATCTTTCCAATGTGGTGGGAACTCGATGGTTTATCAAATATTAAGTTAGAGTAATCATAAGGGATTCTAGAGAACTCCCTTCCCGAAGGCCGACGAGTGGAGCGGTTCGATCTTGCATCATCAAAGTCCTCATCACTTGAGGAGGATGATCCACCATCGTCATTTCTTGGGTGATGACTTGTGCTTGCTCCACCGGCACCTCCCGCTGCACCCATAGGACCCTCGAGTGTATGCACGGGAGGTTGATTACCATTGGGGTTGGTCAAGTCACCTTCGGGCGGCGTTGCTTGTTTAGTTGGGGTCGACATCTCTTTCCTCCAAGCGGTTAAGCTTCAAACGGAGCAATCTAGCTCTGATACCAATTGAAAGGATCTAGAGGTCGACTAGAGGGGGGGTGAATAGTCATTCCTGAAAAATTACAACTTAACACAACTTTATCAAGCTGAAGTCCGGAGTCTCCGGATATTTTTCCGGATACTCCAGAAAGTCCGGAGTATCCGGGAAAATGTCCGGATTGTCCGGGCTTCAGAGGGGGAAACTAAATCGACAGAATTAAACTTGCTCAAATGTGAATCTATGAAAATAGGTTATGCACTGAGATGAATAGAGCCTGTTTCACCACCCAGAACCTGCAGCAACTTTACCAAAACGTAGATCGGCAACAAACCCTAGAAATGAGCTCAAGAGGATAACAAGCAAACAACAAGAGCAACAATCACAAGGGGACACAAGGATTTGTTACCGGAGTTCAACCTCACACCTTGAGGTCTACGTCTCCGTTGAGGAACCCACAAAAAGTGGACCTTTACACCTAGGTTACTTGCCTCTCTCTAGCGACCACAAAGATCGAGCTAGAGCCACTTACTCAATGTCGGGGTAATACAAACTTCCTTGGGCAGTCACAATCCTTTGGATGCTCCAAGGCAACGCCTAGCCGGCTAGGAGCTCAAAGCTCCAAGAGTAACAAGCACGAAATTACCGACCAAGCGACGAACAAGGTGCTCTAGAGATGGGAAATCAGCTCACTAGCACTCTCACTTGCTCTAGCCTTGAATCTCTCCTTTAATCCCCACCAAATCTCAACAACCAAGTGCCAAGGGGAGTAAAGAGGGAGAGAGGGTGTTCTGAATGCAGCAGTTCGTAAATGAGGCAAGAGAGAGAAGGTGGAAGGGGGTGAAGGGGTATTTATACCTCTTCACCCAAATAGAGCCGTTACAGCTCTAAGACCCGGAGTATCCGCGAAAGTTCGGAAACTCCGGGGAGTCCGGAGTATCCGGGGAAGAACCTGGAGACTCCGACCTCCAGGGGCCAGCACCCAAAACATGTGCCCACGTGTAGTGTTTGGTGCAAGGTGTCTCTCATAGGATTGGTTAGTTACTCTAAAGCACCTTTTCGACTCATGAATAGTAAATTTCATGCCCCTCTTGATAGTACGGCATTCCTATGACTCAAATTCAAAATATAAAATAATTAAGCCTTCATGGAATCCTTCTTTAGACAACACTTCCCTTTTTGGAAAAAACGATGTAATCACCTTGATGCCTTCTCATAATTTTAATCCCTGCTCATACACTTGATATAGCATTAGCTACTTAAGCTTTTGTCATTAATACACCAAAACCCACTTAGGGGGTCAAGATACTCTTCAGGAAGGAGGAGAGGAGAAGGAGGGGCGAGCACCACGTCACCGTCGGTGCACCCAAGCCGAAGCCGCCAAGACCGAAGCCGTTCGTGTGAAGGAGGAGGCCGTCCGCGTCAAGCCGCCACCAGAGCAGAGCAAGGACGCTGCCGCGCCGTGCATTGCCGAGCGCCACCGTCGCCGACCCTATCTGCTACGACTACACCTCCGCCCCAACGTAAGCCAACCGCCGACCTTGCTCCTTCCCTCTCTCTTGATCTGCCTGAGTTGCGCCGCCGGCCTTCGCGCCGTTCTTTTCCGCAAGCTCGCCGCCATGGTGCACCCCCGTGCCTCGCCGGACCTCGCCGTCTCGCGCCACCTAGATGTGCTGCGTTGCTATGTATCCCGGCCTTTGCGCCGCTTATCTTTGTGCAGGAGCTCGCTGCCGCTTCGCTCTCGCCGTCGCGCCACGCGCCGCGGCCCTGGTTCGCTAGGAGCCCGCACGCCGGCCGGCCGTGACGTGGCCAGGGATGGCCCTGTGCGCACGCACGTGCCCAAGTCGAGCACACCCTCGTGCTTGGCTGCTGCGCTGCTCGTTTCTGCCGCTAGGCGCGTATGCGTCGCTTGCCGCCGCGTCTGTGTCGAGCTGCGCGCGTCGGCCTGCTCCGCCGCGCTGGGCCGGCCGTAGAGGACCTAAAGCCGGCCATGGCCGCGCTGTGAGGCTCGCCGAGCTAACACCGGCCTGGCCAAGGCCTTCCGCACCGTAGCTGACCTGCTAACCCACCTCGCCGTCGCCGTTGGCTTTGCGCCGCCGCGCTCTGGACGCCGCGCGGCGTCGTCGACGGGGATGAACCCCAGGTTAGATCAGGGAGCACGCGTGCACCCCAGCGAAGTCCGAGGGGTGAAACCGGACTTCGTTTCTGTGAAACGTTAAGGGAACCGCGCATGAGCCTTAGCCCATTAAGGCCCATGTAACGACCCTTTTCTTTTTCTTTTTCGCACGCGTAATTAAGTCCATGGGCGTCCGCCGAACTTAGTCAGTTGGCCCATTGGGCTGAGTCCATTGGGCCGTATTCGGCCCACTAACCCTTTCGGCCCAATAACGGCCCACTAACCTGGTTCGCTGACGTCATCGTATATTTTCAAAATAAAAAAACTTTTTCTGATTTATAAATGAATTTGATAATTATTTTATAAACCCTTTAACCTTTACAAATTCATAACTAATTATTTATAACTCCGAAAAATATGAAACTAGTTTCATTATTTTTCTAAAAATGAGGCGGTGCTGTTTGTAGATAATATGGATCTTTTTGGATCTGTTACTCTGGCTAGTATTCTTCTTGTGCTGCTTTCTCTCCCCCGTGTGTGTGAGCCCGGCTTTGTGCCGTTGAGATGTGGGGATAGGAGATGGTGACCCCACATCGCAGATGAGAGTGGGATGTTGTGACTCGGTAGAGATCCAGTGTTTGGTGTTCTTTCCTTGGTTGAGGTGTTGACCTCAGAGGTGTTGGCCTCGGAGGTGTGAATCTCCTCGGAGATGGTGACCTCTCGGCTTTTCTGCATACCTTGATGTTGCTACCGCTGCGTGCATAACCTTCTACAGTCATACATAGGTTTCCATGCATACTAGATTTAATCTCTTTGCTTATGCTCTTTGTTGGGAAGCTGACATGACCTACTCGCTTATCGAGTAGATGACGTGTTTTCAGACCAGGAGCCAGACTACGACTTCGAGCACGATGGATGGGAGGACTGAGGCTCGTCCTCCACTCGAGCAGCCTTTGGGAGATGGCGTCTACTTCGCTACATGAGTTCCGTTACGTAGATGTTTTACTTTATTTGATTCAGTCCTATTGGACTTGTACCCGGCATATGCCGTGATGATGTACTCAGATGATTAATTATGTGGATCTTCTATATTTCCTTCTTTTGTACAATTTTGTTACTTTCTGAGACAGGGATTTGCACGTGATAGCCTCCTGGGACTATCACTGAGGTGCAGGGATCGGGTTTCCATTCTCGGAAATCCGGTTCGTTTCAGTCGGGTACTCGGGCAAACAGCGAAGCAGGAAAAAATGTCTGAACTTGAGCCGAAATCAGGTGCGTCAGATTCCAACTAAAACAACTATGATCTCGCCGCTGCAGCAGCCGCTCTTGCTTCCATCAGGTTGTCGATCAGGCAGTGCAGATCACGGTGAGAGGAACCTCCTTCCCCCACGGCAGCATGAGCTTTCTCGCGGAGAGCTCCTTTACAAGAGGACAGGATGATGATGACTTGACGAGAAGCAAGCATCGACAGAGAGATGATTTGTATTACGTTTGCAAGAAAAAGACACATGATCGAAACTCAGACCAACTTGTTCTGATTTCTGAACACTCAAATAGTACATGGACGACTTTGCCCTTGGTAGTACGCACCGTGTGACACTGAAGAACGGGAAAGTCTTCAAATAACTAATTATTATGACCAAAATTATATTCCCATCATATTTTTTTCAAACAAATTGCACATCACACATTTATGGATGGAGCAAGTACATCATAAGATAATTCGAGTCTAAAGCATATGGATGAGTCATGCAACTAGGTTGGGTTGTTTAGGAATGGAGAAGATGAATTACTAGTGAAATACGGAGTACATGCATAAAAACTCAACAGCGAACAGCTTAAACACGGTTACATGCACGAATGCATGAAAATCGGCAAGTGCTGACATGAGTAGTGTCGGGCACTCGGGTAAACAACGAAGCAGGATAAAATGTCTGAACTTGAGCCGAAATCAAGCGCGTCAGATTCCAACTGAAACAACTATGATCTCGCCGGTGCAGCGGCCGCTCTTGCTTCCATCAGGTTGTCGATCAGGCCGTGCAGATCACGGTGAGAGGAACCTCCTTCCCCCACGGCAGCATGAGCTTTCTCGCGGAGAGCTCCTTTACAAGAGGACAGGATGATGATGACTTGATGAGAAGCAAGCATCGACAGAGAGATGATTTGTATTACGTTTGCAAGGAAAAGATACCTGATTGAAACTCAAGCCAACTTGTTCTGATTTCTGAACACTCAAATAGTACATGGACGACTCTGCCCTTGGTAGTACGCATCGTGTGACACTCAAGAACGGGAAAGTCTTCAAATAACTAATTATTATGACCAAAATTATATTCCCATTATATTTTTTTCAAACAAATTGCACATCACACATTTATAGATGGAGCAAGTACATCATAAGACAATTCGAGTCTAAAGCATGTGGATGAGTCATGCAACTAGGTTGGGTTGTTTAGGAATGGAGAAGATGAATTACTAGTGAAATACGGAGTACATGCATAAAAACTCAACAGCGAACAGCTTAAACACGGTTACATGCACGAACGCGTGCAAATCAGCAAGTGCTGACATGCTAAGAGTAGTGTCGGGCACTCGGGCAAACCGCGAAGCAGGATAAAATGTCTGAACTTGAGCCGAAATCAGGCGCGTCAGATTCCAACTGAAACAACTATGATCTCGCCGCTGCAGCGGCCGCTCTTGCTTCCATCAGGTTGTCGATCAGGCAGTGCAGATCACGGTGAGAGGAACCTCCTTCCCCGACGACAGCATGAGCTTTCTTACGGAGAGCTCCTTTACAAGAGGACACGATGATGATGACTTGATGAGAAGCAAGCATCGACAGAGAGATGATTTGTATTACGTTTGCAAGGAAAACATACCTGATTGAAACTCAGGCCAACTTGTTCTGATTTCTGAATAGTCAAATAGTACATGGACGACTTTGCCCTTGGTAGTACGCACCGTGTGACACTCAAGAACGGGAAAGTCTTCAAATAACTAATTAGAGCAACTCCAACAGACCCTTTAAATTCTTTTCCTTCGGTAAAAAATAAAGAAAATCACGTTTCCACCGTTCCAACAGACTCGACAAACTGCAGACTCGCAATCTCGCTCGCCATTCACCCCCGCCGGCTCACGACCTTTGGCGAGGCTATCCGCCTCGCAATCCTGGTGAGTCCTCGCGCCAAATCTCTTCCCATGCACCCGACATAGTTGCATCGAGCCCTCTGCCCAGGCCCACCCCTTCCAGCTCGCGTGCGCCGTTGGCGGAAGAGCGCGCGGCCAGTCGCCGCCCCTTCCAGCCCGCGTGTGGCGGTGGAGCAGCGGAGGACAGCCAAGCGTACCGCGGCAGACCCCACAAGAGATCAAGGAGGAGTGCAAGGAGTGGGAGCCGGAGTCGAGGGAGATCCTGCCGCTGCTGTCGTCCACGGCGACGGAGGAGCGCGCGGCCGCCCGGCGCCCTCCCAGCAAGCAGGCGGTGGTGGAGCAGCGCCACAGGGAGGTAGATCCGTAGATGAGGAGAACGCCGAGCCGTGCCGGGCCGCCGGCGAGGACGCGCTCACGCCTGCGCTGCCGGCAGCCCGCGCTGCGGAAGAGGACGCCGCCGACGCCCGCGCTGGTCCGCCCGGGAGGAAGACGCGCCGCGGGGAGGTGGGGAGAGATGCGTCGCGGCCGCCGGTGCGGAAAGAGCTCGCCGTGGGGGCGGAGCCGTGGAGAACGAGGAGCCAGCATCGATCTTGGGGCGGAGGAGGAAGCACGGGTGTGCCCGGTATCGGCCTCAGGAGAGGGGGAGGAGCTCACGGTGGGAGGGCAGAGTACGAGGGGCCGGTGTCGGGCTCAGGGCGGAGGGGGAAGCTCCGGTGCCGGTGGCTGGCTCGGGGGACGGAGGAGGAAGTAATGGTGGAAGGCACGGGGAGGAGATGAAGAGGATGAGGACGGCGGAGCTGAGAGGAGGGGGGAGGATAAGGTGGAGTGGAGAATCAAAAATGGGTCTCTGGTGTCAGTTTTGATGAAGGGATGAGAGATTTGAAGAGTCTGTTGGATTACCTAGTTTTTTTGAAGCTCTTTATATTTTTACATGTCTTCTAAAACTTCAAATTTAGCTAAAAATATACAGAGACTGTTGGAGTTACTCTTATTATGACCAAAATTATATTCCTATTATATTTTTTCAAACAAATTGCACATCACACATTTATGGATGGAGCAAGTACATCATAAGACAATTTGAGTCTAAAGCATGTGGATGAGTCATGCAACTAGGTTGGGTTGTTTAGAGCAGCTCCAACAGATTGGCTATATCATTTTGTATCGGTAAAAAAATGTCGTCAAATCATGTTCCAACAGTCTCGTCATATCTATTCCCTCGCTTTCAGGCTCGCAATCGGCGCCCGTCTGCTAGCCATCTTTGGCGAGCCCTTCTCCCTAGCCATCTGCCCATCTTCCTCCCGCGCGTGCTCCCGCCATCCCATCTCGCGCGTCCTTCCTTTCTCCCGCTGTCCAGGGCACGACGGCACGGGAGCTCCACGGCCGGCCAAGGCGCGGCACACGGGCGAGCTCGGCGGCTAGCTAGCGCGCGGCGCGCGAGGGAACTCCACGACTGACCATCGTGACGCGCAAGCAAGATTCATGGCCAACCAGGGCGACACACGGGGAGCCTCGCGGCCGGCGCGGGAGCTCGGTGGTCGGCCAGGCCGCGGCACACGGGCGAGCTCGGCGGCCGACCAGCGCGGCGTTGAGCGAGATTCGCAGTTGGCCAGGGCGGTGCGCGAGCGAGCCTCGCAGTCGTCCAGGAGGCCTCGCAAGCTCCACGACGGGCCAATGGCGCGGTGGTGCGGGAGCTACGCGGTCGGCCATGGCGCGGCACACCGGCGAGCTCAACGGCCAGCCAGAGTGCGACGCACGGGGAGGTCTTCGGCCGGCGAGGATTGGCGCGGGTCGAGGCCGACGAGGCCGGTGGTGGTGCATGTGGGGGTTTCGGTGACGAGGCCCGGCATAGTGAGACGAGGTAAGGAAGAAAGGAAAGGATAGAGAATGACAAGTGGGTTCGACTTGTACTTTAACCGACGAAATAGTCTAATTTTAGATAATCTATTCGTTTACTCATCAATTTATGAAGGTTTTTATTTTTTAGCTAACCTTTAAATCTTGAAATTTGGCTAGGATTACTATTAATCTGTTGGAGTTGCTCGAATGGAGAAGATGAATTACTAGTGAAATACGGAGTACATGCATAAAAACTCAACAATGAACAGCTTAAACACGGTTACATGCAGCTCAACAACGAAAAGCAGGATAAAATGTCTGAACTTGAGCCGAAATTAGGCGCGCCAGATTCCAACTGAAACAACTATGGTCTCGCCACTGCAGCGGCCGCTCTTGCTTCCATCAGGTCGTCGATCAGGCAGTGCAGATCACGGTGAGAGGAACCTCCTTCCCCCACGGCAGCATGAGCTTTAGCGGAGAGCTCCTTCACTCTGGCCCTCGCTGCGCCCCTTGGCCCTCCGGGCTCCATGAACGCCGCCACCGCTTGCGCTACCGCCTCGGCAGGAACCAGCTCGTGCTCCTCGCCCGTCGTGCTTCGCACCCCGGCACCCTCCGGCCACAGGCGCTTCCCGATCGCGATGACCTCGGTCACGAACCGCTCGGTGATGAACTGCTCGAACACCATCGGCCATGTCAGCACCGGCACGCCGGCGGCCACGGTCTCGAGGACAGAGTTCCATCCGCAGTGCGTCACGAACGCCCCTACCGCCGGATGTGCGAGGATCGCAGTTTGTGGCGCCCACCCCGTGATGACCATCCCTCTGTCCCCAACACGCTCCTTCCACCCCTCCGGTGGCACCCACGTATCAGTCCTGACCACCCACAAGAAGGACTTCCCGGAGGCTTCTAACCCGAGGGCCAGCTCGCGCAGCTGAATCTCCGAGACATGGCTCAAGCTTCCGAAGCAGAGGTACACGACCGACTGGGCCGGCTTCGTGTCCAACCAACGGGTGCACGGTGAGTCGCCGGCGCTCGCTCCGGCTGATGGAAGTGGCAGCAAGAGGGGGCCAACAAGGTAGGTGCGCTTCACATAGCCATTGCGCACGTACATTTCGCAGTACCCGTGCTCCAGATCGAAGAAAGTGTTGACGGCGAGTCCGAGGCATCTTTTTTGCGCCGGAGCAAACCTGTTCTCCTTGGGGATTTGCTGGCCCCTCATGAATTCCGGCAGCTCGGCAACGGGGACACGTATGTCCGGGCTTGGAAACCCAGGGACAATTGCCACATTGGTGCTGGCGTCATGGATGCCGGCGTTTGCAACAGGTGCGTCAGGGCCAGCGATGGGAACGTGCCCATAGCGTGAAAGGTGACACAGGGCACCCCAAGATCCGCAGCAACATCGACGTTCCAGAAGAAGTGGAAGTCGGTGATGACGGCGTCCGGCGACCGCTCCCTGATGAGACCTTCTTGCCCCGGGCGCATGAGCCTCTCGTCGGCGGCAGCGACGTCGATGCGCCAGGCGTCCGCGGCCGCGACCGTGGAGAGGTTCTCCACGCCCGGCGGGAGGCCGTCCACGGCCGGGAACGCGTACGTCGCCACCTGGACCACGGCGCCGCCGGGGCCGCGACGGGCGAGAGCCGAACGGACGAACGTGGCGTTCGCCGGGGTAACGGCGATGGTGGCCTCGACGGCGCCCGGCCTGGCCGCGGCGAGGTGGAAGGCGAGGTCGGCGTAGGGGCCGATGTGGCTTCTGGCGAAGAAGGGAAAGAGCAGGACGCGCAGCTTCTTGCTTTGCTTAGCTGATGATGAGGCCATGTTTCTTCGATCTGCAGCTCCTCTCTGATCGGGCTTCAGGCTCTCGGGGAGTCGGGGCTACAACAAGGCCGTTATCTCTCTTTGGTACAAGGCATGAACCAGATTACCAGATGCATCGCTATCCGCGACGGTTGGCATGTCGAGCAAGAAGGCAATGGGCATTCACGCGCGTGCAGCCGCGGAGGTACGCCGGCGATCGGTATGTGGTAGCGACGCTGGCCGTAGCTTGAGATCGAACAGACAGATCGTTGGAAATCATTAGGCTCGACGCTGGAATCGGTCCGGCCCGGTTATGGTTCCGGTTAGAAACTGGTTCAATTCAAAATTTTGAATTTGATTTTTTTAAAAAATAATCTCAAAAATTTCTAAAAATAGATCAAGTTGTCACGAATCTAATGATGTCAAAAATTTTCAAATATTCTCTCATTTAGTATAGTTTTTCGGCATTACAAGTTAAACAAAAAAAGAAAAAGAAAACCAGTAGGCCGGCCCACTATGGCCCGTTCGTTTGAGGGGGGTTGTCAAAATATCTAGTTACTCGGGGGGGGGGTCATTTTGCGTCATCCTCGTGCCCCTCCCCTCCCGTCCGCCCCCGCAGTGCCGCCCCAGACGCCGTCCGCCGCCGCACCGCCGGCTAGCCGCCCCTCAGCGCCGTCCTGTTTGGGCGGTAAGTGTGACAACTCCACCTGAGATAATTCCGTATTATCGTCTAAACCACTCCATTTGATCATTAAGCGATAATAAGGAACCATCCCGTTGAGTGTTGCCGGGTCAAAGCCCGGTAAATCACTTACGTAGCACACAAAGGATCAAAGCATATATATTACAACTCACACAAAAGCGAGTCCAGAGTACCTTACAAATTAAATCTAAATCTTCCCCGTAGAGTCATTTAGTACAAACCATGGTTCTTGACATGAAAGTAAATGGTTCAGAGTTCAAAGACAGCGGAAATTAAAATAAACGATAGAGTGGCATCAGGGAGGCCATCTATGACGTCATTACTCGTCCTCATCCACCATTCCAGCTCCCAGCCGGGTGGGATTTCTCCAGGCCACACATTCTCACATGAAAGCAACATATATAGCAAGGCTGAGTATACTAATACTCAGCAAGGCTTACCCGTTTGAAATAAAAGACTTTACCTCTAACCATGCAATGCTTTTGGCTGGTAGGTTTGTTTTGCTAAAAAGCTACTAAGGAGTGAATCCTTACTTTTAATATTTTAGCTCAAGTTCTATTGGATTAAATCATTACTAGATAAGCAACTATTGCAAGCATGAGTTGTGCAATACAATTAATCAAATATTAAATTTATCCATATTCCATAATAAAGGGATCACAATGGTCAGTTGATTAAGCAATCTCGGATAACGGTGAGAGGTCGACGATCGATTGATTAATAACCTTGCAAGGTGGACCTAAACACACGGAAGAGTGCCCTCGCTACGAGTTCACCAACCAGGCGGTTCCCGTCATTTCTCGGATTAGGATCGGATGTCACAGTCCTAGGTACAAGGCTTATCTGGTACGCCTCACACTAGCGTCCAGCCTCACACATGTACCACGGTTTGCAAGACCGGAGACGCATCTCAAGATTAGTAGCGCAAAGTTCCCGCATCGGCTCATTCAGGTACTAGGCTTATCGTTCCTATTCCCGACAAATGTTTAGTACGTTCAAACGCTTAACCTACCAACTACTAGACCGGAGCCCAAAATCCTATGCTCTTACCACGTGAGCAATCTAGTTTATCAAATCTTATGATTCCAACATAAGAACCTATTCTCGCGAGTGACGAACATCACTCGATTTGTACTGGGTCCTTAGTGCATAGCAACTAGCGACCTAGCATATTAGTAAAATAACATAGGCACCTAAGGATCATGCAACTAGGGTTTCAATTCAACTCCTGAACGTAAATGCACATAGATAATCAACGATAAAATTCAGAAGTTAAAAAGAAAACAAAATAGGACAATGATGAACCGGGGCTTGCCTTCGTCAGCAAAGCTAGCCTTTGGCTCTTCTGAACTTTGGTCCAGGTCTTGATCTACTACCACGTAGTGCACTTCTCCTTCAGCTCCCTCGTCCTCGCCTGTCGGCACGAGCGTATAGCTACTGTCGGCGATCTCTACACGGAGGATGCATATGCAAGAGTTAGTTGGTGAAATTAATTTAATTAATTACAAAAAACACATGACTAACATGGAGTGCATGGTTGGTCACATTCACCTAGATAAACATATATTCAGCATACTCTTCCTATAAAAAAAAGGTAAACACCAATTTATTAACATTTCCTTTGATGGTGATTGTGTGCACATTTATAAAAATAATTTAACTTTACTTACAACTAGTAAGAAAGTTCAACCATACTCTGCAAAATAATTAACAAGCCACTGAATAGATTCCTTCATGGTTATACATGCATATACACACATATCAACCATTTTATAGCTATTCAAACTATCATTAAGCATATAAAAAGAGTAAAATACACCAGAGGTCCATCAACTTGTAAGGAGGTGTCACTTAGGTCCATTAACTCTCAAAATACATTTTTGAGTCCATGAACTTGTTGAGTCATTCACCACAGGTCCATAACTGTCCAGATATGCTTGTACTGGTGACATGACATGATGACTTGGCTCAAGAAGCATCTTCTAGCTGAGGCATTTCAATGAGTAAGTTACAAATGAGTGACACATATACTTAGACATGCCTTGGGTTGAATAACGGTAGCCTCCTCGCGTGTACAACAGAAGTAGGCTGCTGTTGTTTAGCTCCGAAAATATCAAGCATGTGTCACTCATAAGCTGCTCGATGAAATGCCTCAATTAGGATATGCTTCTTCTAGCCAAATCATCATGTCATGTCACTAGTAGAAGCATATGTGGGAAGTTATGGACATGCGGTGAACAACTCAACAAGTTTATGGACCTAAAAATGTATTTTCAAAGTTGGTGGACCTAAGTGACACCTTCTTACAAGTTGATGGACCTCCGATGTATTTTACTCATATAAAAATAAATATAACTCATCTGGTCCTAATTTTTCTTACACAGCAAGATGATCATAAAATATACTCTCCCACCAAAATTTACTCATAGTAAAAATATAGATTAATTCTAGTAAAAATAACAAAATCAGCCTAGTGATTAAACATAATTTCAATCAGGAAAAAGTCCTCATGCAACAGGTCTAAGATTTTTACCAGAGGTCAACATAACCATTTCAAGAGCCTATACCAAGATCAAGTCTTTATTCTACACATAACTCCAAATATACCCATAGGCTCCTTAGCATAAAAAAAATCAAAAGTCTATTTTAACATGGCCAAACAAGAACACTTAATTTACCAGGGGTTCAACATGTCATAAATAGCTCAAGGTGCAAAATATGGCTATGGACCAGCTTTATACATAGCTAGGTAAAAAGATGAAACTACTACTAGCATAAAGGCTAAATAACTCATATCTCACCCTCTACTCAGTAACTTTGTGCATATTTCTCACCAGAGCTCATGAATATCATTGTGCACACCATATCCAAAATTCAAGTCAAAGTCATGTCTAGAATTTAAACTACAACAAAAACAGCTCAAACTGTCTTTACAAATTTATTCAAAAACTATTCAGAAAAACTATATACATGCTTTCTAGGAAAGTTAGTGCTCCTCACAAGGATTCCAAAAAGCATCATTTGCATTTTTCTGATTTTTCTACTATTTACTATGAATTTTTGAAGGTGCTAGATCTAGTTGTGAGAAAACTAAGATAAAGATCATTACGAACAAGTCCTTAGTTCACAGATATACCCTCAGCTATTCACAACTATGCCCTTCGGCGGCGGGGTGAGCTCGCTGGCGGTGAAGGATGGCCGGAGCAGGCAAACAAATGACACCAGAGTTCGATTTGACTCACCACATGTCGATTGGTGGTGGTGGTGTGGCCGGAGGTGGCTCCAGCGAGCGGCGGCGGCGCAGCCGCTACGGCTCGGATTCCACTGCGGTGAGGGGCGGAGCTAGGCTATGTGCGAGTGTGGAAGCTTGAGTGGGTTCTAGAGGAGAGGTTCGAAGTGCACAGAGGCTACGAGAGCGAGTGGAGGCGCGTGCTCGTCGCGGCGACGTCAATGGCAGAGCGGCGGCGGCGTTGCTTCTGCGCGGGGGAGGAGGGGTGTTTATATAGGCGGCTCGGCGCAGAGAGGAGGAAGTTTCGAGTGTAGTCGACGGGGGAGGTCGCGGCATGGGTGCAGGGTCGGCACGACGTGCGGCGGGGTGCCGGCCAATGGCAGGACGGCGTGCGGGCGCCGGGCGCATGCGCGCGCGCCGTGTGGCACCGGCCATGACTCCGTGCCTGCGTCACCGCAACGACCCACAGTGGCCGAGGCGCCCTGCTCGGACCGGCGGTGAAATACATGCCTCAGCATGTGTGTATGTCGGTGGGCCGACGTGGCGCCCGTGCGACGTCGTGCGCGAGAGTGCGCATCCCCCGCGCCGATGTGCTGATCCAGTTCGGTTCAGCCCTGTTTGACCAAGTGTTTCTCAAAATTTCATGACTAAAGTGCACCAATGTGTATATACCAAAGTTGTAGATCTCATGATCCTCTACAACTTTTACAAAGGTTCATGGGTGTTTTGCTCAACGGATCTTGCGTAAATTGCATGCCAACTTGAGGATTTTCTCGGCGCTATCAATATGCAGTTTTTGTCGTTGACCATGTTTTTGATCACTTTCCACTCAAAATTTGAAATGCCGTCAATTATGAAAATTGTGTCCCATGAAAAGATGCACAACTTTTATATTGGCCGATTTTGAAGTGTTTAAATGAAATTTGGAGAACATAGCAAAAGTTCCAGAAAAGGTATGGGTTTCAAGGGTTTAGCTTGGGGTTTTGACCATGACTTTGACTAGGGTTTGATCACTAATGAGTGTTGACTTGTTTAAGATAGTAATTAGCACTAATTAGTACTAATTAAAAACACGGGGTGTTACAGTAAGCCGCGCCCCCGCTGGATCTACCGCCCGGCCCAGTTAGCCGCCCTGTTAGGGCGGTAAGCCGGCCGGTCGGCGCGGGAGTTCGCCCTCTTCACGGCGAGCCTCTGAATCTCCTATTTAGGTACGATTTGATGTAGCTATGATTGATTAGATAGAGGATTTAGCTGGGATTTGATTTATATGTATTAGGATGTAGGTATGACTTAGGATTTAGGTACATTTGAGTTAGGTCTTAGGTGTATTTCGGATTTAAGGTGCATACATGATTTAGGTAGATTTTATTTAGGTGTGATTGATATGTTTTTTTATAAGTGTATATGACTTAGCCACTTAGGTATGTTTGATTTAGGTGTACATTTGAATAACGTAGAATCGTAGATTTTATTTATGTGATTGATATATTTTTGTTTGTCCATTTATACAGATAGAAAATGTCAGGTAGATCGCAAGATGTTGTATGGCAACATGGTGACAATATTACTCCCGGATGGCGATGCAATTATTGTAAGTCTCAGAAAAGAGGAGGTGGTGCAACTAGATTTAAACAACATTTGGCTGGGGTCGGGTCGTCGGTGCAGCATTATAGGAAAGTGCCACCAGATGTGCAGGAGTATTTTCAGCGTGACATTGAGAGGGTAAGAAGGGAGTATTTTCATTTTTGTTTTTACACCGGGGAACCATTTTCAAACCGTCGGTTTTTTTTCCCAGAGGCCGGTAACCGGTCTAACCGTCCGGTAAACCGTGAGAAACCGGTTGAATGGGAGATTTGGTTTGGAAATTTCAATTTAAACGATTTTTTCTGGTAACCGCTCAAACTGCTCCGGTAAACTGTGTTACCTGTGGCCGGCAGTTTGATCCTGTCGGTCGGTAAAAAAAAGCCCTGTCGTGGAGAGGTTCCCGACGCCGGGCGGGAGGCTGTCCACGGCCGGGAACACGTACGTCGCGCCACCTGGACCATGGCTGGTGGGGTTGCCGCGTCGAGCGAGAGCCAACCGGACGAGGGACGACGGCGGCCGCCGGCCGGCCTGGGCTCCGCGAGATTTTGGTGAGGGCCCGATGCGGCTGCTGGCGAAGAAGGCGACGAGCAGCACGTTGCTCTGTTTAGCTGATGAGGCCACTTCTTTTGTTGCCCCACTTACTCAGTTACTCTGGTTGTGTGGGCCTATGGGGCCATACAACAAGGCCGCTACGTCGATGGTCGCTGCCCTGGACGGTGAAAGAGAAGAGCTCCGGGCAATGGAGGAAGAGACCGTGCCAGCTCGTCCCGAATCCGGCCAGGCGGCCAAGGCGAGGTCAAGCAAGGAATCACCATAACGCCAGAGTTACCGTCTGGGAAATCAAAACGGTGGATCGGACGGACGAGGCCACGCCTCTGACGTCGATGACACGGATCCCAGCCGCTCGCTAACCTCTCCAGGCCCACCAGTCAGACTCCCACCGCACCCGCACCCGCACCCGCTAACGAGCGCCGGGCTCTCGCTCCCCGCCCCCCAAATCGACGCCCGCCCCCACCGCATGATCCGCGCACCTCGACACCTCGCCGACCACCACTGGCCATCGCCAATCCGCCGCCGCCTCCCCCTCTCCCCGACCCCGCGCGGCTCACGCCGTCTTGCTGCCCGCCCGCCGCGCGCCGCCTTCCGGGCCGCGCAAACCCTAGCCCCCACGGCCCGCATCGGCCCCGTTCTCGGCCTCCTGATGGATCCGACCGCGCCCGCGCCCGTCCCGGCCACCGCCGCTGACGCCGACGCCGAGGCCGAGGCCAACGGCTACGAGGACGCAGCGGAATTCGAAGACGCGGAAGATGTCGGCGGCGACGACGGCGCGGCGGGGCCCGGGGCGGGGCCGGCGGGCGGTGGCGAGGAGGTGAGGGAGCTACCGGAGGAGCTCGCCAAGGGGGTGGTGTGCCTCGAGTGCGTGACGTCGGCCGAGGCGGCGGCTGCCGGGGTTGGCGGGACCTGCCGCGTCTACGTCGTCGGCACTGCTCACGTGTCGCAGGTGAGCTGGGGTTATCAGTTAGGGTCCACCACCGATGTGATTTATCAACTATCGACGGTTCTGTGCGTGATCGAATTAGTTTTTCAGAACGCAAGTTCTGTGTGTAGGCATTGCATCAGGTTTTGAAAACACCGAATGCTCAGATTATACTTCTTGTGGGGCTGTGTGGCGGTAATGTTACTTGGGAGACAAATTGGTCCGATTGATATCTAAGAATTGTGAAAATCCTGGTATAAAATTAGAACAGCGAAACAGGCAGAGCTTGTACTGCATAGCCACGAAGTGAACTGACTCAATCTCACTTTTTTTCTGCTGGGATTCTCTCTATACTGTTAGTTCTGATGTTTCCCCCACTAACTAAGCCACTGTGATTGGTATCTAGAATAGATTGGAGTGTGAATGTATCAAAATGACAGAATTATTACAAGTCATGGCTTGGCTATTTGACACTTGGTTTTATTGCAGGAATCATGTGATCAAGTGAAGGCCGTCATCAACTACCTGAAACCTCAGGTTCTTCCTCTATTTGCTCATATCAGTAAATTTTGCAAGTGGTGGATTTTGGCAGGTTTGCTGCCTGCTTTCGGATGTTTTTTACGTTTGCTGTTGGATATGGTAGGATATTCCTTTACACCTCTCTTTCATTTGTAGGCTGTTTTCTTGGAGCTCTGTGCCAGCAGGATTGCAATTTTGACACCACAAAACATTCAGGTATCTACTGTCAACATTTGTAATATGATGAATAACCAACCATCTTACTGTTAGGGGCATTCTCCTTTATTATAAAGTTTGACAAAACAATAAGCTAGAATGGTATGTTGGATATGAGTCATCCATAAGTAGACATGCACATGCTTGTGTATGCATGAATACTGGTTTTCTCTGTAGTAAGATTTTTACTGGACCCTCCTTGTAACTTTTAAGTATATGACCGTAGAGATGCACAAATTTTTAGAGAAAAGTTGAGTGGCGTCATCCAAATAAAAGATGTTAACTTTTTTTTCCTAGATTATAGTGTATCACCTTATTCGTCCTAAACCTGTTCTTCACAGGTTCCTACTATGAATGAAATGATTGATATGTGGAAGAAAAAGAAGATGAACACATTTGGGATTCTTTACAGCTGGTTTCTTGCAAAGGTATTGGTTGATACCTGTCTTCACGGTTTCAAAGCTCAGTCATCTTCTTATCACCTGATGCTGACATTGTTTTTTTGTTGTACAAGGTTGCTAGCCAACTTGAGGTTTTACCTGGAGCTGAGTTTCGGGTGGCATTTGAGGAAGCAATGGGTTATGGTGGAAAAGTAATCCTAGGAGATCGCCCTGTCCAGGTAAGCAACCTAGCAATGGAGTTTGGTTATAACCCTTGGAATAAACATGATCAACGTCTGATCTGGTAAGTTTTGGTGCATTGACATGATGATTCAAATAAAATGGTTATATATTTTCATGTATCCATCGTGCAAACTCATCCTTTTAGTTTCTGAAAAATACAAATATTTTACCTTTTTGGATTGAAATAAGGGCAGTTATCACCTCTTGCTTATTTTTCGAGTGATTCCATATGTAATAAGAGAACTTCTGTTGATATTTGACCAAAAGATTGATATACAAGAGTTATGTAGGAATTGCTTTTAGGAATCTAATATGAAGCATTTTAGGGGCTCACCCTATGTTTGTTTCTGGCATCACAAATTTTTCCTGTTGCATATCGGTCAATGGCTCAATGCCTTCTGAAATCATAGTTCTGAAATGTGCTGCGCAATAAGTCTAAGTTTGGTTAATTGTTACTTTTTAATTTGCGACTAATACCATCTCATCTTTATTCTTCATTTGTTTTGAAGATCACTTTAAGGAGGACCTGGGGAAAGATGTCACTCTGGCACAGAGCAAAATTTCTCTACTACATTATTTTCCAATCAATTTTTTTACCAAGCCCAGAGGAACTTAACAAAATGGTATGCTGTTCTAAAGGTTCATTACCTCCATGCCACCATGAAATTTCACAGTTCCTTTTAATGCCACTTATTTGATGACAGCGACATGTGGCCCTGGGCCCACATGCAAACTTTTAGAATTTTTAGAGTAAATATACAAAGAAATCAGTGTTATTGGATTCACGTTGTGACGGCAGCCTTCCCTCCTTGACTACAGTTGAAGGACATGGATGATGTTGACATGCTGACACTTGTTATTCAAGAGATGAGCAAGGCATTTCCTAGTTTAATGGAGACGCTTCTACATGAACGTGATATGTGAGTTCCTTTAGTACACTGATTTGTGTAAAGCAGCTCTTTTTATTAATTCCAATGTTTAGTAACGGTAAACTATAATGATAATAGTAAATTGTGTCTTCAGGTATATGTCTTCAAAATTGTTGAAGGTGGCGAGGGAACATTCTTCAGTAGTTGCAGTTGTTGGAAAAGGGCATGTTTCTGGAATAAAGAAAAATTGGCAACAGCCAATTCAGGTTTGTTGTTTAAGGAAAATACTTCAAACAGCTTGTCATATAGGAGTACATAAATTCCTTTAGGAATAGGAATGCCATCACTTAGTTCATGTCGCCCTATAGGTTAATGTTTGATCAGTTACCGATAAATATTTGGACTTTTGGTGATTTTGTCCCTACTGTGAAGTGTAAATTAATTTGCACACTAACTTTGAATGTTCCTTGCAGGTAAAAAGTTTATTAGAACTACCAGTGGCTAACGAAGGTGCTTCAAAGCTGAAAATTTTAGCTTCAATCGGAGCATTGAGCGGTGTAATAATAGCATCCGGAATATACATATGGGGTAGAAAATAGCAAATGTGCACACAATTTATTTAGTGTGCCTCCGTCTCCAAAAAAAATGTATTTAGTTTATTTACTTACATTGTTTCATTTGTTTTAAATAGATGTAATTTCTGAAATTAAAGCTAAACAAATGAAAGAACATGACAAAAGGTGCTCCAGATAATGAAACATGGTGCGTTTCGTCGCTATTTGTTTTTTGTTTTGAAATTCTGATAAATAACTCCAGTTCCAAGCATTAAGCATATGCACCTGACAGACTGAGTCGCATCTCATGCTTGACTCATCACTTGGACAAGTTATTGTAGTTTGCAGGGACGCTGACGCATCTTTGATATCACTGGTCTGGCAAGATTTGGTGACCAAATTGTGGTTGACCAGACCGATGTGTACGTGCATACTTAGTCAAACCATCAACGCTCTGAACTCTGAAGAGTATGGATAAGTGATAACAATAACAACTACTACCTCATGCGTGACGATTCGTCACTGACGGAGTGACGGCCATATGAACAGGACAGAATTCTCGGATTGCCAGTTTATAGTAGACTAGCAGTACATGCTGACAGAAAACCGTACAGATTAACTGCATATTATATGCGCGATCCAACCCTGAACCTAGTCAACAAAAATGCCGCAGGTGGGCCTGATCTCCCCGAGGTCGCCGACGAGCACGTCGGTGCGGCCCATCTTGACCATCGCCGCGGCGAAGTCGGCGTAGTACTCGTCGGGCGACTTCGCCTTGGCCACCTTCTCGACGTACCCTCTGGTGACGGGGTCGTGGAGCAGGCTGCCGTCGGACTGGAACAGCCCGCCCGTGGCGAGCACGTGCCGGTAGTAGCTCAGGTCGAAGGTGTAGTTGCTGCCGGGGTCCAGGGGCACCTTGGTCTTCCCTTCGCCGCCGTCGTCTTCGTCGTCGTCGTTGTCGTCGACGCCGGGACGCGGCGGCGGGCAGAGCTTCTTGAGCTCGGCGGCGTACTCGGGGTTCAGCGACGGGTCCTGGTCCATGCTGCCGGTGAAGTTGTAGAGCCGCTTCCGGATCGGGCCGCAGTGGGAGGTCCCGATGCTGTGGCACCCTGCGCAGCGCAGGGCAAGTACGTACGTGTCCGAGGCGACGCGGCCGTTAGCTAGCGGTCGAGTGGAGTGGAGTGGTTGGCTCCTCGGCTAAGCCGTTGCTGTCGCTCACGCGGAAAGGAAAGGAGTAGGCGGGTGGGCGGGCAGTACCGAAGAGGACGGCGATGTCCTTGGAGTTGAGCGACTTGACGCTGAAGAAGGTCTTGACGTCGACGATGTTGGAGTCCGGCGGCGGCAGGTCGTTCTCGACGTACTCGGCCACGGTGAGGTTGCCGTCGCGCCGCCCGGTCTCCACGTCGTACCGCGGGCCGTGGCTCTGGATACGTAGCGAGCGAGCAAGCATTATTCGCGCGCGCGGTCAGCAGATAGAAGAGCAAAGCAGAGCAGCACGACGACGACGAGAACGGCTGGGGATCGAAAGAGCTCGATCCAATTCGACGGCGCGCGGCTCACCAGGTAGACGGCGTCCCTGGCCGCCATGGCGATGATGTCGGCGCATGAGACGGTGAGCGGGCAGACGGTCTCGAGCCGGGCCTTGATCCGCTCGATGGCGTCGTACCCTCGCATGCTGCGGTTGGGGACCGCGTCCCGCTCCGTCTTGTTGCTCCTCCCCTTCTTCCTCGACCGGAGCATGATCGATCCGTCGCAGCCCTTTCGCGCACGAAACATCAGGATCACCAATTCACCAGGCACGTACGAACGAACCTTCTTGCTGAACAGAGCAGGTAGCTGTAGCTCCATAGGCTGGGTTGCAGTTTACCTGCACGAAGCAGTCGTGGTAGTGCATCCGGAGCAGGGCCGGCGCGACGGTGGCGTCCTCCATGAGGATGAGCCTCATCTCCGCGAGGACGACGTCCTCCGCGATGGGGCACGTCTCGTGGTAGAACCCGACCTGCAGCGCGGCCTCCGACGAGGTCGTCGCGAGCGCGCCGACAACCACCACCACCAGGGCCGCAGCCGGCGGCCACCGCTGCCGCTGCCGCTCCCTCGGCAACATCAAAGAAACGGATGCCTCCGGCGGGGATCGATCGGAGCACGAAGCGGGGACGATCACGGAAAGGCTGAGACGACGATCGACGCGGGCAGGGCAGCGGTGGGAGGAGGGATCGGGGGAGATGGTGGTGGTATGTAGTACTACGCGCAGGCGCGGCAGCACGCGATCGCGATCACACGGGCGGGGGAAGTCAGCGCGTCTGGTTGCCCGGTGGCTATCGGATGGTGGTGCGCGTGACGAGCCCAGCCTGCCGGCGATTGAGCGCGACGGGCTCCGTGTCCCCGTCCCCTCTCGAGGCTCCGAGGGGAGGGGACGATGGAGTTGCGGCTGGTGCACCCTCGCGCGTGTCTCCACTCGAAACGGTTGCTGCTAGCTCAAGGGGACGGGGTTCGTTGGGTACAATCGGTTCAACAGTTTCGGCTTTCCGGATGTGTGTTCGTGGTTGGTGGATGGATGACGTCGGCAGTCGGCTCGTAGCCATCCGGGGGCAAAGGTTCCAGAGACAACCTTTCCAGATCAAGGGAGATGTTCCCTCGAGGTTGAGTAACTTCGTCGCATCGCACGTCAGCTTGAAGCGAGCCTCGTTTAGGACAGGTAAATTTCCTTTCTGTTTCACTCGCCTCTTGAAGGAAATATAATTTTTTTTAAGACGTGCAAAGCACGTTTTTCATTAAGATAGGAGAATTACAACGAAGCACTTTAGGAGAAACCTCAAAGAGCGGAAACATAGAAATACAGAAAATGCGACCGGCAGCGAAACCGTCGCCAACAAGAAAGAAAAACAGGTGTGATTATGCGTCGCAGGCGCGACGGATTGGAAGCGCGTGGGGGCAGCGGTGGGCAGGGGCAGGAAGCAGGAGACGAGGGACCCACTCAAATCTACAATTTAAAAAGTTATAACTCATAAACCGTGCGTCTAAATTAAATTCCGATTTCAAAAATGGATTTCTTGTGTCAAGATCTTCAAAATAAGATCCCACTTTGACCATGTTTTGATGAAAATTTTAAAAAACATTTTTTTAATACCAAAAATTAATTAGGTTGTTCCTCAGAACAATCATGTGTGTTTGTAAGAACAAGTTAGGTTGTTCATCAGAACAAGCGTATATGTTTATACGAATAAGATTAACCTTGTTTAAGACAAAGTAAATTTTCATGAAACAAAACGATGAAACTGAAGAACAAGTAGAGTTGTTCAATAGAACAAGCATATATGTTTGTACGAACAAGTTAATTTGTTCATCAGATTAAGCATCTACAAGTCAAGGAACCAAGTTGTTCCTCAGAACAATCATGTCTGTTTGTAGGAACAAATTAGCTTGTTCATCAGAACAAGCATATATGTTTGTAGGAACAAGTTAGTTTGTTCATCAGAACAAGCGTATATGTTTGTAGGAACAAGTTAGCTTGTTCATCAGAACAAGCGTATATATTTGTAGGAACAAGTTAGCTTGTTAATTAGAACAAGCGTATATGTTTATACAAACAAAATAAAAAACAGAAAAAAATAGAAAACAAAAATAGAAAAAAGAACAAACAAATATTCTTACACCGACCAACAAATATAAAAAAGAAGAACAAATAAAACTAAATTAAATAATAAATATAAACTAAAAAATAAAAATGTATAGAAAATAGAAATAAAATAAATAAATAAGAAATAGATAAATAAATATAAAAGGAAAGGAAAGAAAATAAAAAAGATGAAAATAGAAAAAAAGAAAACAGAAAATAAAAATAAATAAATAAATAAGAAAAGAAGAAAAAAAGAATAAAGAATAAAGAATAAAAAACAAATAGAAAAAACTGGAAAAGAAAAAAAACAAAACCACCGTGCCTCTCGCGCGGCCCACACGGTCCCGCGCGCCCCGCGCCTGTGGCGCGGCGCGACGGTTTGCAAACCGTCGCAAGCGCGACATATAGTCGCGGGGACACTGCTCACAAGTGGGCACGGCCGCACGGGCGCGCGGCTTGCAATCTGCTTGTCGCGAGGGCGGGGGTGCGCGGGCGGCGTGGTGGCGGGTGCGAATATGCGTCGCAGGCGCGATGGGTTCGCGCCGGGCCGCGGGGCGCGGGGGCAGGAGCGGAAGGCGGGAGGCAGGGACTCACGCAGAAACTAATCTAATCTAGAATTTAAAAAAATTATAACTCATAAACTGTGCGTCTAAATTAAATTTCGATTTCAAAAATGGATTTCTTGTGTCGAGATTTTCAAAATAGGATCTCACTTGACTATGTTTTGATGAAATATTTTAAAAATATTTTTTAAATATCAAATATTAATTAGTGTGTCTATGTAGGAACAACTAGGTTATTCATCAGAACAAGCATGTATGTTTATACGAATAAGATTAATATTGTTTAAAACAAAGTGAATTTTTCATGAAACAAAATGATCAAGGTGAAAAACAAGTGGAGTTGTTCAATAGAACAAACATGTATGTCATCAGAGCAAAGTATGTACAAGTCAACGAACCAAGTTGTTCCTCGGAACAATCATGTGTGTTTGTAGGAACAAGTTAGGTTGTTCATCAGAATAAGCGTATATGTTTATACGAACAAGATTAACATTGTTTAAGGCAAAGTGAATTTTTCATAGAACAAAATGATAAAGCTGAAGAACAAGTAGAGTTGTTCAATAGAACAAGCATATATGTTTGTACGAACAAATTAATTTGTTCATAAGAGTAAGCATGTAGAAGTCAAGGAACCATGTTGTTCCTCAAAACAATCATGTCCGTTTGTAGGAACAAGTTAGATTGTTCATCAGAACAAGCGTATATGTTTGTACAAACAAATTAAATTTTTAAAGTTAATTTGTTGATGACAACAATTTAATCTTATTAGCTAGAATAAATAGATTTGTTCGGCCTCATATATTTTTGTTCGTCTCAGTGAATATTTGTTCCGTCTTAGTGAATGTTACTTTTTTTATTTCTCTTTCTATTATTATACTTTTTAGGCGAACAAAAAATACCGGGCCGAACAAAAGTTCACTTGGGCCGAACAAAAATTCACTGGGACCGAACAAAAATTCACTAGGACCGAACAAAAGTTAATTGGGGCTGAACAAACATATTCACTGGTCTGAACAAAAATTCACTTGATGTAAAATGAATCACGAAACATTAAATCAATCAAACAAAAAAATTTCACTAAGTGAGAACAAATTTTCACTGATGTAAAATAAATATTTACTAAGAGGAACAAATATTCACTAAATGAGAGTAAATATTCATTGAGATTAAAAAAATTTAAAGTGGAAGTTTTTCCTTGAGACGAAACAAATTTTCACTCAAGCGAAACAAATGTTCACTCGAGAGAAGAATTAATTGAAAAAGAAACAAATATTCACAAAAAATATATAAAAAAGAAAGGAAAGAAGAAATAAAAAAATATGGAAATATAAATAGAAAAAATAAAATAGAAAATAGGAAATATAAATAAATAAAATAAGAAAATAAGAAATAAAAGGTAAACATGAAAAATAAAAATGAAAAAGGAAATATAAAAGAAAATGAAAGAAGAATAAAAAAAGATAAAAATAGAAATTGAAAAAATAAAATAGAAAATAGAAATAAATAAATAAGAAAAGAAGAAATAAAAGAGAAACATGAAAAATAAAACGAAAAGGAAGTATAAAAGAAAATGAAAGAAAAATAAAAAAGATGGAAATATAAATAAAAATAGAAAATAATAGAAAAAGAAAATGAATAAAAGAAAGAAAATAATAAAGTAGGAGAAAATGAAAAAAGAAAAGAAAAAAAGCCATCGTACCTCACTCACGTGCGCACGGTCCAAATCGGCCAATGCAACCATCGTCCTCACGTGGGCTACCAGCCCACTTATGGTCCTATCTTTTCTCCTGAATGCAGCCCAGTCCAACAAATAAAAAAAGGAAAAAGGACAGCAGTCCACCCGCTCCCCACGCTCGGCAGGCCGGCGCGATGGTTTGTAACCATCGCTGGAGCGATATTTAGTGGCTGCGAAGAAAAACAGCACCCACACCACCCCCAACAGAACTAAGCAAAGACGACTGCAGCCTGCGGAGGACAAGACACAGGGAAACAAAGCTCGTCACCAACTGAAGGTTCACCCGAGGCGGCGCAGAACCAAAGGCGAAGCCCCCAAGGAGGTAGTGACGTTGACGCCGCCTTCGTCCGTCTGCCTCCGAAGGCAGACCAAGTTTTCACCTGGCAAGGAAGCACCCAAGGAAGTGACGCCACGAACAGGAAGACCACCAGCTCGATGGGATGGCAGCAAGTGAACACGGAGACGACGAAGCGGAGCAGCCAACAGGCACAGTCCAACCCGGCAGGAGCAGCACACGGAGAAGACGCCCGGCGACGAAACAATGAAGCAGAGGCCGGGGAGCGGCTCAGGGGAGGAGGCAAAGACTTGACGCCTCCAAGAAGGTAGGCGGCGGCCGCAGGCGGCGCCGTCAAGTGCCCGCAAGCAGGCAACGGCTTTTGCCGACCTCCGTCCCCCGACGTAGGAGCATCCCAAGATCCAACACCCGCCGCGTCCTCGGCGGAGGGGAAAAGGTAGCGCCTTGGGCCGGCCGGCGGGAGGAGGTGGGCCGCGGGCACCGTCGGGCGCCGCGGCTGCCGCTGAGGAGGGAGGGAGCGCCGAGCCGAGGCCGCCGTGACGAAGCCACGTAGAGCGGCAGCGGCCAAGGAAGCCTGGGCGGCCCCGCGCCCAGATCAAGGCTGGGAGGAACGCCGGCGACGCCAGCGCGGAGAGGGAGGCCGGTGCCGCCGGGTCCACCCAGCCCAGATCTAGGGTTGACCGGCGGGGGGCGCCGAGCTGGGCCGCCGCGCGGCGACGTGGCGACGCAGGCTCCGGAGACGGCAGGGCAGCGAGCTCCATCCACTGCGCCCCGTCGACGCCGAGGGAGGCGGCGCGCGCCAGGCGGAGAGGTGCCCAGCGCACCAGCCTCCGGGACGCCGGCCTGGAGCAGCACGGAGGAAGACGCGGAGGTGTGAGCCGCGCCGTCCCAGCCCAGCAAGCCACGACCGCCCGCCGCCAGGACCGCCCCTGGCAGCCGCACGGAGAAGAGGCGGCGGCGGCGGTCGCCAGGGCAGATCCGGCGCCCGGCCTGGGAGAAGGGGGAGGAGGTACCGGGGAGGCCGGAGGAGGTAGCCGCGACGGCGAAGCGCCGAGGAGCGGCCGGCGCAGACGGCGCAAGGTCGGAAGGCCCCCCAGATCTAGGGTTTCCGGTGTGCCGGCAAGGGGAGGGGAGGAGAGGAAGGGAGGGGGGAAGAAGTCGTCGCCGGGGGGAAGTCGACGCCAGGGGGGACGCCAACGGCGGCCAAAGCCGGGGGAGGAGGAGGCGGCGGGCACGACCGAGAAAAAGGAGGGTGCGATGCTGTGGAAGAGAAAGGGAGGGAGGGAGGGAGGGAGGGAGGAAGGAAGGGGAGAAAGGGGAGGAGGCGAGGAGGGAGGGGGACCGCCGCCGGCGACGGAGGTGGCGGCAGTGGCCAACGCCGACCACGGGCAGAGACTGCTCGGCGGCGGGGGAGGGAGCCCCCGAGTCGCCCTCAGGGGAGGGCGACGCGAGGGAGGAAGGGGAAAATGAATGGACTAGCTAGCTGCCGGCGCCGGGTGTGTGTCCGAGGGAAATATAATTAAACAACTGTCTCCCGCGAAATGCCAGCTAAAATTTGTAAACGTTTCACACTACTAGTATAGAAGAGAGGATACAGATAAGGTATTACCTGTACAAAACTGTCCACATCACCTGCTACGATAGCAAATACATGTACATTCCGTGTGACCGTATGTGCACTGATGCACATATCAGTCATGTTTGCACATTTTTGATGTACTGAAGTGATGCTACTGTACAAATTATTGTGTGGTAGATGCTATCTACTTAAATAAAATTTCACCTCAATTTGGAACAGTGATGCACCAAAGTCAACTTTTTATGTCAGTTTAGGTTTTTTCGCAATCGCAAGAGAGGAGATATATCTACTTAACTGGGCCCAAATTCAGCAGCATGGACCATTCATTGGCCTGGTCCAAGTTCATTCTTTCCAAATTGGAAAAAGTCTGTTTTACCTCCTTGAACGCAACACCGAGTCTACATTTCGTCCTCAGACACGAAAACCGGGTGAACTAACTCTCTTAACTTTCAAAACCATTTAATTTACCTCCCTACGCTTGTTATAAGCGGTTTTCATATCCGGTTTTGTCATTTCAATTTAAAATAAATCTTGTAAATGCTTAATGAGGTTATTGAATCATGAAAAATATCTCTAAGCTTTTAAAAAATTATGAGAAAAAACCTAAAGATGGAATGGGATACAAGAAATCTAAATAAAACATTTAAACTTGTGAAAATGTCTATTAGATTTAGATTTAATATACATAAAATTGCATCTTGAATACTTTTCGTACTAAAAACGTAAAATGAAGACGACATGAATACATTCACCGAAAATGCATTCAACATTAATATATGTTACATGTATACCTGAGCATTATAAGCCCGGCCCGACCCGGCCCGAGCCCAGCCCGGCCCGAAAATAGAGACCCGGTACGTCCCATGGGACGGTCATGGGCAGGATTTTCTCAGCCTGAAAAACCTGGGATTTTTTTCGGCCCGGCCCGTGGAATGCTTAGGTCTAGTTACATGTATGATGGTTGACTACATTTTACGTTGAATGTATTCATGTCGACTTCATTTCATGCTTTTATTGCGAAAAGTATTTCATATGCGATCGAAAATTTTATGATGGTTTAATTTTTTCAACATATTTTCATTTTTTCTAGAGCTACATTTAAATTTTAGAAAATTTTATAGACATTTTTGCTAGTTTTAAATATTTTATTTAGATTCTTGTGTCCGAATCCATCTCTAAAAATTTTCAAGCTTAGGGATAATTTTTGTGATTTTAAAAATATTTATAAGATTTATTTTTAATAAAAAAGACAAAACTATTTTTAAAACCGCTTATAATCCCGACAGGGAGGTAAAGTAAACAGTATTGAAACTTGAGGAAGGTAGTTCATATGGTTTTCGAGTCTGGGGAGGAAAGGTGGACTCGGTGCTGCGTTCACGGAGGTAAAAGACTTTTTCCTTCCAAATTCCAACCCCAGCGTGGGCCTCAATCAAATATAACATCCCAGCCTTTTCCCCAAACCATAATGACCCCAGCTGCTGCAAATCCAAAATCTGCTGCTTTTAGAGATCTGCCAACTAACTAACTGGATGGAACTCGCTCGCAACACAACCACTAATCCACTAGCCACTGCCCCTGCAAACCCTATTTTGGCCCGTTCCAGAGCTCTCCGATCCCGGCGAGATGCCATCAGCAGCCAGCAAAATCCCCCCACGTACGCCATGTGATCTGCTGCTCAACAACCTGTCCCTTCCCGTTACAAACATTCAGGAGCGCATTCCCCGTACCAGTAAACAAATGGCGCGCCAGCGTGGGGGCGGCAGCCAGCAGCTAGCGCACCCACAAAATCATCGCCGGGGGTCTAGATGCCCGGCCGGAAAACACATGCCGTGCGCGCGGCGCGGCGATCATGAGTGCATTATTGACCGACCGGTGTCCCTCCGGCCACGGCCGCCGCCGTCAGCAGGTGCTGGTCGTGGTCGAGCACGCGTGTCGCCTTGCGCATGTGAGCCACAACTGGATCGCCGATGCAATGCATGGCAGGGTCATTTTAATAGAGTAGTATGTGCACGGCAATGGCATCTCGACTGACACAGCAGGCCTGGTAATCGACAACTCAAAAAGGATTATTGTATTATCAATCAGATCCTGATCCTGATCCTGATCCTGGAGAGGAGGGAGAGATTACATACATGGACGACGGCTGTAACGAAATAATCAATCAATTACATTACATACAGTGAAAAAAAGAGATTTGGAAAAAATTAAAAACTTGTACATCATCTCAAACCAAAAGTCTGAACGAACTGATCAGCCAGTTCAGTTAATTCACGACGCTGCACTTCTTCCTGATCTCCCCCTGGCTGCCGGTGAGCACCTCGACGTTGCCCATCTTGACCATGGACGCGGCGAAGTCGGCGAAGAACTCCTCCTTGTAGGCGCCGGCAGCGTGGCGGAGCACGTAGGCGCGGGTGAAAGGGTCGGTGAGCAGGGCGCCGTCGGAGTGGAAGAGGCCCCTGCGCTTGGCCACGTGGCCGAAGTAGCTCAGGTCGAAGGTCCTGAAGCTGCCGGGGTCCATCTCCACCAGCGTGGTGTTGTCGTCGAGGCTCGGGCACTTGCTGCGGAGGCGCGCCATGTACATGGGGTCCAGCGTCGGGTCGGTGTCGCGGGCGTTATCCATGCCAGTGAAGTTGTAGAGGCGGTCCGTGAAGGAGAAGCAGTGGGAGGTGCCGAGGGTGTGGCCGGCGGAGAGGACGACGAGGTCCTTGGCGTCGAGGTTCTTGGTCGCGAAGATCTGGGTCAGCTCCGTGAAGTTGCCCGTGGGGGGTGGTAGCTGGTCGAGGGCCTCGCTGGAGTTGGACACCCTGCCGTCGCGACGCCCGAGAGGCACAGCCCAGAACGGGCCCTTGCTCTGCGCGTGAGACGTACGTGAAAGAATCAGCGAATGAACTTGTGTTGCGAGAAGTTTCACTCGGAGAATACGCGCATTATTGTGCTCACCAGCCACACGGCGTCCCTGGCCATGAGCGCCAGCACGTCGGCGCAGGAGACGGTGTCCGGGCACGCCTTCTCCACGGCGGCCTTGACCCTCTCGATGAGGCCGAAGCCGCGCAGCGTCAGGTTGGGCTTGGAGTCCTTCTCCGCCGTGCTGTTGGGGGTGGAGTCCAGGAGCACCGAGCCGTCGCACCCCTGCATAGATGCAGCAAATCAAATGGGGGTTAGCAGCAAAATCCAATAATGGGATGCAGCAAGCCGCGAGATGTACAGCAGAGAGCGCATGAACAATGAATGCGACAGTACCCTGACGAAGCAGTCGTGGAAGTGCATCCGGAGGAGCGGCCCGGCGAGGCTGGGCGCGGCGGAGAGCGCGCGCACCATCTCCTTGCGGACGACGTCCTCCACGCTGGGGCACGACTGGCTGTAGAACTTCTCGTCCAGCTGCGCCGACGCCGCCGCCGCGAACGCCGAGAGCAGCACCACCACCACGGCCGCCCTGGACGCCATCTCTCGAAGCTGGTGGCCGGCCGGAGCTTGTTGCTGAGCAAGAAGGCTAGGGGGGAGCGTGTGCTGCTGCTGGATTGGCTGCCACGCCACGGGGGCTGAGATTTATAGCGCCGGGAGCCCGGGACACGCCCGCATGTGTTAGGCTGGCTTCCGAGCCTGCTTGCATGGCTCCGAGTGAGTTGTTGTTGTTCCTGCTCGCGGCATCTTTGCTGCGGCAGGTACAGCGGCCGGGGTTACAGCGACGTCGACAGACTGACAGACCGACTGCTATGCTGACGAAGAAGAAGTCAAGAAGAAACAAACATGTTCGATCAGTTGCGAACAAACTCATTTGGAGTTTAATTAGCATGGGCTGATGCCACGCTAGTTGGCACCTACGCTGGTGGTTAGCATTGTACTTGTACTTTCTGAATTCGCAATTGGCCGCTCTGAATATACTTGTACTTTCTCGTTTGCGAGTGAAGTATCATCAGTTTCATCACCGTAACTGGGAAGAGAACTTAGAGAAGACTGATTCAGATACTGAACACAAAGCGCGACGACGTTGACGAGTCCCCATACCACAACCTCAGTATGGTGAAAACCTATGCATACACACGTAGTAGGCCTGTACTTTGATTGCTTGGAGCTAACTGAACCGGACAGTGAAGTGCAGATCGAAGAAAGGGATCGGGAAACAATCGCGCGGTACTGTACCACGTTTTAGCCATTAAAAAGAGCGTCAGTACTCTGCTGTGTTCGTTTGTTCGCAGGTAGCGATCCTGCGGCTCCCTCTCTTCCCCGAGCAGAGCCGTGAAGTACGGCCTCTGTCCATGCAGTATGAACCGATCAGCTCCGAGCCCTGCATCGCACGCAAAACGCTGATAGATGCGGGGCAGGAGGACCCGTGGCATGTTCATTGGGTTGGTGGCCGGTGTTAATCTGTTCTGAGAGAAAATTTCCGTATACTAGCTAGTGGCTTTTGTTGAGAAAAATATTTTGGTTAGTGGCTGATAAGCGAGACGAACAAGACGCTTGTCAGATACTCAGATTGGTCAGTCATCAGCTCACCATCAGGCGCCTCTCTCGCACAAAACACATCACCTGGGCACGCACGCTCTCCTTTCCAATCCAAAAGTGAAAACGAGTGAACTGGTGAAAAAGACACAATCATACACACAGGATGATGCGTAACGACCCATCATAGCTCGAGTTTTTCACCTGAAAGCCGCATCAGCAGCAGGAACGTGCGTGTGCTACGGACAGAGGCCGCCGGCTGGACGGTAAGCATCCCGCCATATAATTCCGGCGCATGTGCAAATTGGGTTACAATACAGGAGCAGGCGGCTAGGCGCGCCGAGCCAACCGAGGCTCCCCATGATTGGCACGCAGCGCACCCCTGTTATGAGGTGAATCGGCGTTGTCACAGCCCCACATACACGCAATCGCGTACCAAATTTGAATTCGAAATTTCTACCAATCATCAGCCGTGTCCCAACAAGAACAAGAACCCTAAAAAAGCTTGAAATTTTGACGAGCACAGGATGGAGATGTGTGTGTGTGCGTGCGCGCGCGCTAACCTTATTAGGTAGGGCAGCTAGGCAACAGTGTGGGATTGCATCATGATTCACGGCCACATGGGGCAGCTCGATCAAGGGCAGACGCAGCGCAAAGAAGGAATTTGCCCAGCCGAGCCTCCGCGCCTCCGCTAAACTACCCCCAAGGGCCAAGCCCCCAAGGCCCCAGCAGCTGATCGAATAAACTGGCGGCGGCGCGCATGTGGGTCTCGTACTTGCCTTGGATTGAGAATCCGGCGCTGGTCGGAACTGACAGGGAGATTTCACCCTCCCCGGCCGGCCGCGAATGCAAATGACTGGGAGCTAGGGGCGACGAACCGACGATGCTTCTCCCGTTTTGTGGTTGTTGAATGGAAGAATCGATCGAGCTGCGACAACGATCCCCTATTCAAGGGCATTTGAGCATGTCCAAGAGGGGCGGCGGCTGAGCGGAGCTCCGTGTCCAGTGTCTCGCCAAGATGGTAGGGGAAGCCGGGAAGGGGACTGACGATCATGTCCGCTTGCTGCCCCGCTTGGAACACGTGAAAGTGATGGGTTAAAAACAACGAAAGAGAAGGTAAACTACGTGTCGCTCCCTGGTGAGAGCGCTACGGTCCGAGCTGCAACCAGGTCGGAGCTCGACGGCCAGCGTAGCGTCCCCCGTGCCGGAGCTGCGGCGATATCTGTGCCAACCACAGTCGCATCTACGCTCTACGGCGACTAGGAACTCGCACCCTCGATGACAGAATGTAACAGCCCATGGATCAAGTGGAGCACCATGGATGAGATGGTCTTGTTTGGATTCCATGGTTATTTTTAACTCTTCACTTTTAGCTTCAAATAGCTCAAAAGGAATAAAAAAACTATGTTTGGATATCATGGCTATTTTTTAACCACTTCCTTTTAACCTCAAATAGCTCAAAAAAAAGTCAAACAAAAAAGCTATTTCAGAGTGCAACTAACCCACCAAAAAACTATGCTCCCCAACCCCAAGGGTGCTAATTGGGGTTATTTAGAGTGGGGTCCATCGAAAAGTTATTTTTCTCTCTCCCAAGGGGTGCTCAAATGATTGAGAAAATGTGAAGTAAAGGTCAAATAGCTCTCGGATCCAAACAGCTCAAGGACTATTTCATTGAAAGGCTATTTCTTTAAACTAAACTTAAGCTGTCAAAATATCTTTTGGCTAGTTCTCCAAACAAGCTCAATCATGGGAGCTATTTCAGAGCCACGTATTTGCAACTAGCCCATCCCATAAAACTATCCTCCCAAGGGATGCTAATTGGGGTGGAGCTATTGGAAAACTGCATTAAAGGTCAAATAGCTCTTGGATCTAAACAACTCAATGGCTATTTCATTAGAAGACTATTCTCTCGGGCTAAACTTTAGCCCTCAAAATAGCTCTTGGCTAGTTCTCCAAACAGACTCATTGTAGCTCTAAAATTGTCTCAAACTGAGAAGTGAGAGTCAGTGAGACCAACTTAAATAGCTAGCTCTAAGAAATACTTCAACCTTGGGTTAATCTTTTTAATGCAAAGCAAGGATAAAAGCGGTTGTAGGTATTGATGGTCCACTCAGAGCAACTCCAAGAGTTGCCAAAAACAATTGCCAATCTCATGTTTTTGGAAATAATGAGAAAAATCATCCTCCAACAGTTTCCAAACCGAGTTCCAATACTTTTGGCACTTCCAAGATTTGTCGGTCCAATTGGTATATCTCTGCAGTTCCCACCCGCGGCATCGCAATGCCAAAAGGCTCCGCGCGCGGGCGTCGTTCTTTTCGCGCCGCCATCGCGAACTTTGCCCGCGCCTCGTCTTCCCCGCGACGGAGCTCGTCTTCCCCGGCTTGAGGGCCATGGCGGCCTGTAGTGCTCTAGGGTTCCGTCTCCGTCTTGCATGCAACCAGGGATCGAGTACATGTCCAAAATCCTAATCGACTAGGAAAACGAGGGCCAGGCGACGATGTTGTTTCACACTCCAACCTCTGCATCTATTTTTCCTCTGATCACCTCTGCTTCGACTAGGAAAACGAGGGCCATGCTGTATAAGAATGCGTGCAGCATCTATTTTTCCTCTGATCACCTCTGCATCAATGCTGTACTTCCAGCTTCAGGAAACTGGGTTTTCTCTGTCAGAGTCAAAACTGGAGGTTCCAGTTTTGGGAAACTGGTACTTCCAGCTTCAGGAAACTGGTACTTCCAGCTTCAGAAATCAGCTTCAGAAATCAGGAAACTGGTACGTCCAGCGCAAAGAGTCCCGCGACGAGGGTTCTGCCGCCGGCGCTACGAAGACGAACGACGTCAACTACGTACCGGCCCAACTAAAAGTTCCAGGTGGACCCAAATTTAATTATTAGAAGTGATTCATTGAAAACTGTTGGAGATTAGTGTTTTTTCCTTTCCAAAACTGGTTTGGAAGTTCCTAAAATCATGAATATTGGCAGTAGTTTTTTGGTAACTCTTGGAGTTGAATTTAGGTGGAATTAACTTATACCAGCGTTAGTGGCCACCATGGAAGTCTCCTGAGTTGAAGTAGCCGGTACTGGTTTCAGCGTCAAAGTAGTAGAGTCGATGACGAACGCCGACTCAAGAACTAGCGATGTTCTTGATCGGCAACTTGAGCTTCTCACCGGGTAGCGTATGCCTTCTGGACGCCAACGGCACTGACCCGGACGTGGACGAACTAGGGCTTCTACCTCCTCCAGCTCCCTTAGCAATCGGTGTTTGGTCATAGACTAAAGCTAACTGATTTGATCGATGCTTAAGGTTTGCCGTTAAGAACTCCCAATAATGTATAAGCGTTCTAACAAGGTGTCTCAGTGAAACTATGGGTAATGGGGTCCCGGTAGCGAATTAAATGCTACTGACGACGCATTGGTCTAGTATTTACTGTTATACTGAGTGTGAACATTAGTGTGATGCGAACAAGTTGTAGACCGTTCGATCAAGTGGGAGAATGTTGGAAATAATCCGATTGCATTCAAAGTAGGCATGATCTGTTTTGGAAACTCGAAAGGTTAAGTTATTAACAGTTTTATAGTTCAGAAGGATATGTGAACTTCTGCCATAGTTTAAGTAGTAATTTACTCCGCCTCAAAAAACATATCGTTCTAGGTTTGTCATAAGTCAACTTTCTAAATTTTCATCAAATTTATAAAGAAAAATATCAATATTTATGACATCAGATAGGAAAACCAAATAGGTACAATATATTATAAAAAAAATAGATCTCAATAGTACTTATTTTATACCATAAATATATGTAGTGTGTTGTATAATCTTGGTTGACTTAGAACAATTCTAAAACGGCATGTTTTTTGAACGGAGGAGGTCGGAGGGAGTAGATTTTTCTTTTTATAAAACAATATGGTATTATTTGTAATTTTGAATAGGAAATTTAGTTGAGATGATGTAAGTTGGAGTTTTCAAGAAATGGAGGCCCGTACGAGCAGAGGCGGAGCCGGGGGGCGGGCAGGGGCCTGACCCGCTAATGCTCCAAGAAACAACAAATTATCATTGTTAAAATAAAAAAATAGTATAAAATCAGTAAAATTAGTCGATTTTGACTTAAAAATTGATAATTTGGTCCCCCTTATGGCTAATTGACTCCTTAATGTTTGAATTCTGACTACGCCCCTGCGTACGAGTAAATTTGACGAACTGGTTACACACGGTTAAAGCCCGAGAGAAGAGGTATAGACACAGATCTTGGGCCCGAATGCTAAGCTCAGCTAGGCCTAAATCAGCTTTATTTTTTAGCAGATGGGCCTAAATCAACTAGGCAGGGTAAATGAGACGCGTGCGGATTTCACATTTCCTCACACTCGAGATACAACAAGCCAGCAATATCTATTTTTCTGCCAATGGGATTGTAGTCTAATGGTAGAACGGTCTAGTGGAACGCTACCCACCAGGGTTCAAATCCTGATGCTCGTACCTTTTCCTGGATTTATTCCGAGATTTTCCGGCGTTATGCATTAAGTGGTAAGCGACGTTCCCGTCGACGACGAGGCACCAGTGGTGACTTCGAGAATCTCCAGATCTGCCGGTGCTCAGTCCTTCGGAGGTGCTCATAGAGGTAGGATTTGCATACGTGTATTCATAGGGGTGAGTGTGCGTGCGTGTTGTGAGCGTCTGCGTTGTACTGTGTAATCTCAAAAAAAGCAATATCTATTTTCCTGTAAAAATAAAAACTACATGACACGCGAATGGGCTTGTAGTCCAATGGTAGGACGGTCTAGTGGAACGCTACCCACCAGGATTCAAATCCTGGTGCTCGCGCATTTTCCTAGATTTATTCTGGGATTTTCCGGCATTATGCATTAAGTGGTAAGCGACATTCCCGTCGACGACGAGGCGTCAGTGGTGACTTCGAGAATCTCCATATCTGCCGGTTCTCAGTCATTCAGAGGTGCTCATAAGGGTAGGGTTTGCATACGTGTATTCATAGAGGTGAGTGTGCGTGCGTGTTGTGAGTGTCTGCGTTGTACTGTGTAATTAAAAAAAACTACATGACACGATAACAAGCATCAACTCATCCCATATGTGGGATTCGATTGAGTTGGCATGAAAAGCAACTTTCCCCGCACATCCTCCTAAAAGCTTGTCAGGTAAACCCCAAAAATTGTTTTGGTTTCAAACAAAATACCAGTTCCTTTGGTCACACACTCTCTCCCTCTTTACACTTTCCCACGAGCCCATGGCATCAATCTCGCCATATTCCCAACACCACTCAAATCAAAATCACCAAAAGAAGAGAACAAGCAAATCCACGCGTCGGCGAGCACACAGAAACAAGGCATGTACACTATACATCCACGTGAAGTGTTCCCTTGCCAACACGAACAGGGGCTTTACAAAACCTTCCAAAAATCTGTTTACAAAGCTCCAAATATCTGCAGTATTTCCCTCCTACAAGCATCGATCTTTTCAGCTAACAGAAAGTGTGTTTTTCCACGCACAAAGTAGCCAAAGCCATTGTCCTCGATCAGCTGCATTCTATAAAAACCCAATCCCATCACCACCATCTCATCAATCACCATCAACAGAGATTTGCCAGTGATCCGTGCTGAGATGGCCAAGTTCGTCGCCATCGCCGCGGCGGCGGCGCTATGCCTGGCGGCCATGGTGGCCGTGGCCGTCGGCCAAAGCGAGTTGGAGCGGCAGAGGCAGAGGGACCTCCGGTGCGTGCGCGAGGTCGAGGGGAACCCGCTGTGGGCGTGCCGGCAGGTCCTCGACCGGCAGCTGACCGGCGGCATGCGCTATGGCGTCGGCCCGTTCCGGTGGGGCACCGGGCTCCGGATGCGGTGCTGCCAGCAGCTCCAGGACGTGAGCCGCGAGTGCCGCTGCTCCGCCGTCCGGCGCATGGTGCGCGGCTACGAGGAGGCCATGCCGCCGCTGGAGGAGGGGCCCTACGGCTACGGCGGCGGCGAGCAAGGAGAAGGGTACTACGGCGGCGAGGGAGGGGAGGGGTACGACCTGCCGTTTCCTCCTAGAAGGGTCGGTCGCGTGAGGTTGACGAAGGCCCGGCAGTACGCCGCGGGGCTGCCGATGATGTGCCGGCTGGAGCCACAGGAGTGCAGCGTCTTCTCCGGCGACCAGTACAAGAAATAGGCGTGGAGTGAGGTGGCGCGGCGGCGTGCAAGAGCTTAAGCTTGCATGCACGCGTGCAAATCCTGAATAAAGTAGCTGTGACGTGGGTTCTCATCACTCATCAGTCCTCACATTGTCGTGTGCTACAAAGACAAGATATATGTAACTATGTAAGTGATAAATAAGGGAATGTGGCCAGCTGGTACTGATTACTGAATTCAGTAAAGTAATATTCTGCATAACTCAACTATTCAAATTGGACTACTGATTACTGATGAAATGGATAGCACAATTGTGGAGCATATATAACACATCCATAAAAGTGAAAAGCACCGATAAAGCCATCCGATATGATATTTGTATTCGTCATATGATCAATTCTTCATCATGCTGTTTTTATTTACTCAGCAATAAATATAATGCTTATCAATATGTAAATGAAACTGACACATTCTAACATTATTCCTTTGATAAAAATTGACAATTGCAAGTCTTGCAAAAGGGAATTTGCAGTTCCTATTAACATCATGTAATCGGAGAGAAATGTCATACAAATTAAAAAATATGTAAACAGATGGACATACAAATATTTTCGAAGAAAGCAGGATCGAGTTCACAATAAACATGCATCAGCTTGACCAGCAACAACCAACTTAATGGTTGCAACTCTTGTTTAGGTAGATCGTGCATCACTTATCAAGGATTCAAGATATATTGTATTATTTTCTGCCAAAAGATATATAGATTAAATGATTGATTATATATTGTCTGAGTGTTTTCAAACAAGGCGATGCACATACTGACATACCCAATCTGAATGCCACAGAGGCACCACAAGTAATTGTGCCACACAACACCATACTAATTCCTGTGCCTAGAAGGTTCAACACCATACCCAGATTTGATTCCTCATTGGAGCGAATTATGGAGCGAATCAAATCTGGGTCTCCTGGTTACGACCATACCTCAGCCCCTCTAACCAAGTAGACTAGAGGAGCTTTGGTGAAGGTTCAAGTTCCCATATAGATATACAAGACTGACAAGAAATCCACCAAAAACATGATTAATTTTGTTATCTGAAAGTGTTACTGGTTTAGCAGACCCGACTATGTATTATAAAACTGTTATGAAAACTTCCAAAACAATTTGTTTAGGATGTTCCAAATTGTGACAGTTTAAAAGAAATCTGATACCTCCAAGCATAGCAACAAAGAATACTTTGGCGAGACGACGGCTAAGCAGGAAAGAGGGCACTAGATACTCTCGCGCCTGCCAACAGAAGCCAGGGTACTAGACAAGGCAGCCGGAGGAGGTATGTAGATGTAGGAGCGCTCTACAGGCTACAGCGACACCCAGCAGAATGGTGACCTCTACGGCGGTAAGCAGAAGAGGCGTAGGGGGATTTCGACCTCTCGTAGCCTCGCCAGCGCCAAACAGCAGATCAAGGCCCGGCAGTATGTGAACCAGCTGCCGGCCATGTGCCGGATCGACCCCCAGGACTACAGAGTCCTCACTGCCTGGCCAGTACTAGGCTTAATCAACTAGAAATGGAGAAGAGTACTGCAGAGTGCAGAGTGCACGTCACAGACTCACGGCATCCGGACCTGGACAATAAAAGTGACATGCGACTCTCTTCATGCAACCAAATTTCTAATGAACGATGAAATGTTGTCACAAACAATAGCGACATCTGTGTCTCGCATACTCTGAACAAATTTTGTATCCGGCCATAGTTGTTAACGGGCTTCAGCCTACGCCTCTTCCTAATTGAAGCATAACACCATGTGCGCCATGCATGATTATACAGCCTGAGCTCATCGCCAGCCACTGGGTGAAAACAGACTCCTATTTCTCATGCGAAAGATCAGGGTGTGGAAAGACAATTACTAAAACGAACAGCAACTGAAAGGAGAAACGAGCGGACCAAAAATGGTCTCCTGGCCAGAGAACTTTCGTCCAAGGGAAGACAGCAGCTGCCCCATTCCCAATTTACCATCCGCAGAGAAAGGAGCGCGTGGCAAGAAACCAAGTGGAAGAAAAATTAGAGAAGAGATGAAGGGAATATTACCTTCACATCCTCTTGCTGTTCTTCGTTTGCGTGCAGGGATCGGCACGAGGGTGCTCGCCCACTCTCGCGTCGATCCGGCAATTCCATGGGGCTGCTGAGCTCGGCCAACAGATGTGGCTCAGATGCGCATGCTGCTGCTCGTGGATCCGTGGTGTCTGTGGCAGGGCGAGCAGGGAGGCGACACAAGACGCGTCGGGCACCAAGAGGACAAAGAAGAAGAGGAAGTGGTTTCTCGGCCTCTGTGGTGGGGCGGTGCGAGAAGTGGAGGAGCCGTTGGCATCATCAGAGTCAAAGAAGAGGAAGAGGAAGAATCCGACAACGATCCCTGAGCCAGAAAAGGGCAAGTGGACAAAGAAGATATGGAAGAAAAAGAAGAGGAAGAACCAACAGAACGGGTTGGCAGCCCTAGTCAAAGAAATTTCGCTCTCAAGTAACACTCCAGCCGTCACTTTTCTTCCCTTGATTTTTCATCCGCGTGCACGTATAAAAGGATATATTACAGTAAGCAACTGGCCATGGCCTAATTCCACCAATTCTTGAAACAACGAAGTTACAAAAGGAAAATGGATATACATGGTAGTAGCATTGAAGCATTGGATTGGAGAATTTTTTTACTTACAGATCTCATCGCAAAAAACTTGCTGCACTTCATAATGGGCCTCTTGAATCCCACTGTAAATCTCTTGACCAATGCTAAACATATTGAAAGAGATTGTTCAGAAACATATAATAACTAGCAATTAGCATGTTCATGAAAGTCTGTATGCCCATTGGCTATTGGCTTATTCTTGGACTTAATTTCACCCTGAAATTCGTTGTTGCCAGGCTAAAAAATTATGATTAAACCCAATAACAGTATTTTTTACGTGCAGACAGTCCCAAGCACAGGGCTCAAGCAGGTGAGATACTACGGATCGGCAACAACAACATCCCTAGTAGGGTGTTTACATTCCGTGAATTGGTTGATGCCACCAACTCTTTCAGCACAGAAAACTTGCTGGGTGAAGGCGGCTTTGGAAGGGTGTACAGAGGATACATTTCCAGACACTATGGAAGTAAATAAGCATTTCTTCACCAAATTCACCCTTCTACGTTCCGACCATTGTGATTACAACCATAACTTGTTGTTTATGTTAACTATGCCATATCTAGGTCATAGCAGTGAAGCAGCTTGACAAGGATGGGTTGCAAGGAAACCGTGAGTTTCTTGTTGAGGTGCTGATGCTTAGCCTACTGCATCACCCAAACCTAGTTACATTGCTCGGGTACAGCACCGACTGTGACCAGAGGATCCTAGTGTATGAGTTCATGCCACTTGGTTCATTGCAAGAACATCTCCTGGGTAATACAAACTCAACAAAAATTCTTTTTTAAGAAAAAAAATTTAATGTACATTTGTGAATTATAGTTGTACCTGTTTGTTCATTGAATTGACAGATGTCACTCCAAATTCCCAGCCACTATCTTGGCATACACGGATGAAGATTGCAGTTGGTACAGCTAGAGGCATTGAGTACTTGCATGAGGTAGCCAACCCACCAGTAATCTACCGTGATCTCAAGGCATCAAACATTCTCTTGGATGGAAACTTCAATGCCAAGTTATCAGATTTTGGCCTGGCAAAGCTTGGTCCGAGCGGCGACAAAAGTCATGTCAGCACAAGGGTGATGGGCACATATGGGTACTGCGCTCCTGAGTATGCTATGACTGGCAAGCTAACAAAGACTTCAGACATCTATAGCTTTGGCGTAGTTCTCTTGGAGCTCATCACTGGGAGGCGAGCAATCGACACCACGAAGCCGACTCGTGAGCAGATTCTTGTTCATTGGGTGAGCTTTCACCTAGCTTCACTTCTCATTAGCAAATCATATCTAACTGCACCCAATTAAATAGTTCAGAAATCCATACTGTTAGAATTACAATGCTGCTCTTCTAAGTGTTGTTTATCTGCAGGCAGCACCATTCTTCAGGGATAAGAGGAAGTTTGCAAAGATGGCTGATCCATTGCTTGACAAGAAATTCCCTCTCAAAGGTTTATACCAGGCACTTGCAATCTCATCAATGTGCTTACAAGAAGAAGCAAGCAGTTGGCCGCTGATCAGTGATGTGGTGACTGCACTTACATTTCTTGCTGATCCAAACTATGATCCCCCAGATGACATCCAAGATCCTCTACCCATAACAGTTCCACACATAGACATAGAACCTAGCCAAAAGGAAACTGGAGATGATGAACAATTACAACAAAAAGAAGACGAGAGTAGTTGAAACAGGTTCTGAAACTAAGAGATGATAAATCAAGATAGAAAGGTCTGTACAGGATCCAGATGGCTCACATAGGCAGCATGTAACAACAGATCATGGCCTTCAATGAAACTGATGTATGTGGTTTGGTAGATGTAATCAATCTTTCAACAACATGCTCTTGAAACTGATGTATGACATATATAGGCAGGATGTAAAAACAGATTTTTTTTCTTGAATAAAACTAGTGTACGTACTTTAGTTAGGCATAATCAATTGTTCAACATCAGAAGAGATATCCATGTGCAAGAATTGATGGAATACATGGTTATAAGCATTTAACTGCTACAACATTTTTCAGTTGTTTATGATCGTGTGGGTTATCAGAAGAGATATCCGTGTGGGTTTTCCTTTAATGGTTGCAATCGTGTGCAGTATAGTCGCTCTATGTGTGTTGTACTCCCGTGTGCGTGCGCCCGGATAATGGCCTGCGTTGTAAAAACCCTATTTTCTTCTAAATATAATGATACACGGCTCTCCTGCGTATTCTCGAAAAAAAACATTTTTCAGTTGTATGGAGATCATCATAGATAGAGTTTAGGATGTTCACATGAAAAAGGTTGCATTTGATGAAATGATATAAGAATCTGGATACAAACCACAACGTTCACATAATACTGAATCGTGCATTTGTTCATGATAACATTTTACTTTCCAATGAAAAAGTACTGTAGTGGCACACTTCTATACCTAAAAATGGAACTGCAGTGACAGCTAGCTGTAGATTTTAGCCTTCCCACATAAAGAAATAAAGCTGAAGAAATCCTGAGTGCTATTTGTATCTACAGGTTCAAAATCAAAATTCAACGAGAGCTGTAAATCATCATGAACTTCAACAGCTGATGAGTTGAAGGTTTCAGGTTTGTATGCAAACACAAAGCCAAGAAACTCAAAAACATGTAGTAAACAATAACTGCAGCTGCAGTCACTACTTAGAAGAATAGAGATCACCTTTCCTGCCATTGAAGTTTGTACCTGAAATGGGTTTGCTATAATCCCCATCAGGTGTTTTCAATGATACCCACATTGCCATGATCTTCATAAAAAATATTTGAACAGCACCATCTGGTTTCAAGAAAGTTGTTGAATATCATTTTTTTAAGGAACATTCTGTTGAATATTAGCGAAAAGACGAAATATAAGTGAGAAACTTCACCAAAAGGGTTGCTGACTCACTTCCAGAAATTGCAGGCATGCGAGGATCATTAGCAAGGTCCGTGTCACAAACCAGTGGAACTAGACATCACCACGGTGTCAATATTTTAACTAGCAAGATACTACCTCCGTCCTTAAATATATGACGTTTATGACAAAAACATCATCTATTTAAGAACGGAGGGAGTATGTTTCAGAGCGGGGCATTGCTTGATTCCGGCATACACCCAATAACTCCAAGTCGCTGACCAAAATTTACTTACGGAGTAACGTGGTGAGCTAACAGGCAGAGCAGCAAACAATGTAAGAAGTACCAAGCAAATTAAGTCAATAGCTTCAAACGAAATACTCAAAAACTAATCTGGAATTCTGGATCTGCGAAAATTACCACACCGAGTAACTAAGTAAGATGAAAATCACAGCTAACGGCTCATGTGCATTGATTGAATCCACTAAATACACACCAAAAAAAGCATCGGCGCTAAAGCGTGTCAAAATCCGAGCACTATTTGTCGTCGAAGAAGAGGGAAGTGCGATAAACCAACCGACGCCGATAAGCACTGAAGCCGCTGCACGGATGAGCAGCGGCGCGCGGGCCATACCCGGTGGACCGCCGGTTCCCCGCAGGCCGCAGCAGCGCGTCGCTGGGAGAGGAAGGCGACGCTCTCCGGCGACCGAACGGCGAGCACGGGGCAACTTCAGTGTTCGTGCCGTATGGCCGTATCACGCGGCGGACTAGCGAGCGGGGGTCTCCTGTCCGCCCGGCGCAGCGGCGCGGCCGAGAGGCGGAGGCGGCCGGTCACAGCGCTGCGCCGCTGCAGTTTTCGTTTTCGAAAAGGAAAAAGAGATTTTTTTTATTTATTTATTTATTTTTCTTTGATTTTTCAAAACTATATGTTTAATCTCAAATTTTGCAAAACTATACCGCTACCGTCATATGGTACGGCGGTTGGGGTACTGGAGCACCCCTACCACCATACCACACCGGCGGTTGCTACAGTACACACCGGGTTACTGTAGCATCTGCAACCAAGTGTTGCCCGACGGGGGCCGCGGCCCCCCTTGGTCCGTGACGATTAATGCAATCTGCAGTACGATTTAGGTGTCGCTCTGGATTGAGGATGGATTGCGCAATAGATGTCGTTTTGACCGCAGATGTGATCGTTTGGACGAAGTTACCCCTGCCACTCTCGCATGCCGGCATGCAGCCACCCGCATGCACGCATGCAACTTGCTCTTTAATCCTAGGAGTTAATGCATTGTCTCGTCCCTGCTGCATGCATGCCGCATGCGCATGGGTGCATGCATTTTTCTTCTCCGTGAATACTATTTGTTCTCCGCTCGTCTTTTTTATGCGTAGCAGGGCTAGGGTTTTAAAAACCGGATCCGGTCTGGTTAGCCGCCCCAAAAAAACCGGGGTGGTAACCGGTCAAACCGGCCGGTAAACCGGAAAGTCCGGTTTGGTCAGATTTTTTAGGGTCGGTTGGGACCGGTTTACCGGTTGTTTTAGGAACCGGACCAGACCGGTAGGACCGGTTACCGGTCAAACCGGACTGGTTTCCACCGGTTTTTTAACCCTAAGCAGGGCTAGTAAGGGGCAACAGGTTTTCTGTGCGTGCGGTGGCTACTGTATAACCTGTATGGAGTGCTCTTGATAACGATCTTTTGTCTTTTATTAAAGGCTGGAGCCATGACCCTAAAACTCTAAAAAAGTAGCGTGCATATGGAAGTCGAGATCGAGTGGGGTTTTTTCTTTTCGAGGAAGTCTGAAAAAAATTCTAAACGAGCAGAGGCGCATGGATTTTTTTCTTTTCAAGGAAGCCAGAAAAAAATAAAATTGCAGCATGCAAGCGCGAGCAGGAAAAATAGAGCACCATGGCAAAAATTCACGGAGGGAGTACGTGAGGTCAATACCTTCCAACTGTGCGGCCGAAGCATTCACGGAGCAAGGAGTCACTATCTTAATCTCTATCGTCCATCACCGTTATCGCAAAACATCAACACACATTGCTTATATCTATTTGGCTGCTTTGCTTTTATCTTTATGACTTATATGCTCGCTAGCTGCCGCGCCCTATGGGAGGCTGCTGCTTGCTGGTACAGTAACCTCCACAACCACAAGTTCAAAATTTATTGAGCCATATATCTATACTCTATCAAATTAATTGGCTAATCCGGCCCCTCCTTCCTCTCAATCCTGGCTCCGCCACTGACCGTCGTGTCAAACGGTGGTAGAGGACAGTGTGTTTTGAAAAAATTGTAACTTTTTTGTATGAACTCGGATGGAGGTAAACTTTATATGAAAATTGTAGCTTTCGACGAGATCTAACTTTGTAGTTCAAAGTTTTTCCATTTGAAACCATCTTCGGACTCAAATATTCGATATACTATCCAGATCTGAAGACTGAAAACTGAGATCTCGATAGTATATCGATTATTTGAGTATGAAGATGACTTCAAATAAAAAACTTTGAACTACAAAATTGTAGATCTCGTCGAAAACTACAATTTTCATATAAAATTTACCTCCATCCGAGTTCATAAAAAAAGTTACAATTTTTTGAATGAACTGACCCGTGCCGCCATTCCACACGGCGATTGCATGCGCTACAGTACCCCAGCGTGGGTACTGTAGCAGCCGCCGTGTGATATGACGGTAGGGGTGCTACAGTATCCAACTGCCATATCATATGACGGTAACGGTATAGTTTTGCAAAATTTGAGATTAGACATTTAATTTTGAAAAATCGAAGAAAAATAAATAAATAAATAAATAAAATCGGAGAAAGAGAAGAACCTGGCTGGCGTCAAAGGCCGGCCCAGTATTTCGGCTGTATTTGCAAGGCCTGCCCCCTGATTGGGCTGAGACCACACGTGTCTGTTTAGCCTCGGACACAAGGCTGAGTTCGCACGTTTCCTCGACCCAAAAACCGGGTAATCCGCCTCTCTTAACTTTTAAAACTATTCAATTTACCTCCCTACCCTGGTTATAAGTGGTTTTGAAAATATGATTTTATCGTTTTTAATTAAAAATAAATTTTATAAATACTTAATGAAGTTATTCAACCATTAAAAATTCCCTAAGATTCTAAAATTTTGAAAAAATTCCTAGAGATGGAAATGAGACAAAAAAATCTAAATTAAAGATTTTATAACTAGTGCAAATATCTATAAAATTTTGTAAAATTTAGATTTACTCTAGAAAAATGGAAAATATAGATTTTAAAAAAAACATATACATATATTAAAATATTGAATATTTTCATAATAAAAGCTTAAAACGAAATCGGTATGTATACATTCATCGAAAATGCATAAATGCATTCAACATTAATATATGTTACATTTATGATGATTCACTATATTTATGATGAATGTATTCATGTCATCATCTTTTCATGATTTTTTTGCAAAAAGTATTTAAGATCAATTGGAAAATTTTATGATGGTTTAATTTTTTGGATATACTTTTCATTTTTTATGGAGCTAAATTTAAAATTTTGAAAATGTCATAGACATTTTCACTTGTGTTAAATATTATATTTAGATTTCTTACATCTCAATCCATATTTATAATTTTTCTCATAATTTTTAGAAGCTTAGAAATATTTCTTGCGATTTAATAACCTTATTAAGTATTTACATGATCTATTTTAATTGAAAATGACAAAACCGTTTTTGAAAATCGCATATAACCAGTGCAAGGATGTAATTTAAATAGTTTTGAAACTCGAAGGAGTTAGTTCACCCAGTTTTCAAATCTAGGGAGAAATTGTGGACTCAGCCCTGTGTCCAGGGAGGTAAAACGGGCTTTTTCCTTTTAAAAAACAGGGGGCTCCTCTGTATGCGGCACGGGAGTCTGATAAGTTTCCGGCCCAATAGACCCATCTTACTCTTCCTCTTCTTCTTTCCAATCTCTTCCACCGCTGTCGCCACCTTGTCCTCCGTTTCGGTTAGCGGCAGCCGTGCCGCCCGCTGGCCATCCACCGCCGCCCTCGACCCCATCCTACCTAACTAAAACCCTTATCGCGCCCCCGTCGTCGGTCACCAGCCCACCGGCCGCCGTATCCCCTACACCGTCGGCCAATCCGCCGCCACCACCGGTCCTCCGCACCGCCCACCCACTCCTCTTCTATGATCGTCGACCATTAGAGCCCTCCACCCAGCAACCCGAACTCTAACCCTAACACACCACCGCCTCCACCACCAACCACAGCTGGCGGCAACCTCACCGCCAGCCGCTCCCCCCACCCCCGCCCATCGCCGCTCCGAAGCACGCATGCGCCACCCCGAGAAGGCCAAGCGGAGGGAGGAAAGAAGAAGGAGGATTGACGCTAAGGACTCTTACACGCAGCTTAAAGCCAGATTGGGTTGCTGAAAAAACTATGTGCATCACTGTATATCGGCAAAAACTTCTTTTGCAAGCAACTTAGGGTGCGTTTGGCACACTGTGGTTGTGCTGGCGGAGCAGATCCTCTGGTGAATCTGAGACCGTTTTAGAAAAACATTTAGCAAAACAGTTTCTCCTGGCTGGTGTAAGGTGGGTAAGAGAGTGAAATGTCCATAATACTCTTTCCTTTTTTATGTCTTTTTCTTCTCTATTTATTTTTCTTTTCCTCTCCCATTTTTATTCTTTCTTTTTCCCTTCTCTTTCCTTATCCATTCATTCACCACGGGACCTCCACCTACCTCCAGCACCGGCTCTCCCCGGCCTCCTCTGTGCTGGGAGCTCCCTAGCGCTAGCGGCCTCCAGCTCCCCCGCTAGCTCCAGCTCTCCCCGGCCTCCAGATCCAGCTCTCCCCGCCCTCCTTCGGCCACGCCACGTCACCACGGTCCGCCCACCCAGCTCCACCGCGCCCGCCGGTCTCCAGGTACACCGCCGTCTGTCCAACGCCTCAAGCTCTGCCGGCCTCCAGCTCCCCGCCGCCCTGCGACCGCCACTGTCCAAGCACCGCCAGTCCATCTCCCATTGACGTCATCCACCAGGGCAAATCGGGGACTCAGGCTGCGTGCGTGAGACGGAGCAGGCGAAGCGGCGTTTTTCCGCTCTACCTCCGCGGAATCGCTCCAGAGAGCGGGATTCCCGCTGGCTTCTGTGTGAGAGCTGTTTCGGAGACCTTTGGCACAGCCCGAGGAGTAGCTCACAGAGCTGTGCTAAGCCCGCCCTTTTTTTTTCAAATTACACAGTACATCGGAGACACTCACAATGCACGCACACTCATCCCTATGAACACACACGCGCAAACTCTACCCCTAGGAGCATCTTCGAAGACTGAGCCGGCAAATCTTTGATATTGATGAAGTCACCACAGGCGCCTCGCTGTCGACGGGAACGTCGCCTACCACTGAAAGCACAAACGCCGTTAAATCTTGAGAAATTCGTTCCCACGGGGAGTCGAACCTAAGACCTAAGGTTTGCGATTGCTCATCGTCACTCATTAGCTAACAAAAGTTCTTTTGTTTTTTTTCTGCAGGCTCGTAACTCCGCTAAAATAGGCACGATCTCTCGAGCCCATTCATCAAAGAAAACTAGTAAGATGCACGTGCGACACGCATGTGTAAACAACCTATATTAATATTTGTCACTCAATTTTTTATTCAATCACACATATGTTCACATGTTACCTCAACTGCTCAAGTAATTACAACCAGCACTCCGCAGTTAACATAATGAACTATGAATTGATACTTTTCAACAGAATGAATTGTCTATAAAGATTTAAATATAAAAAATTTTGATGTGCTCATGATGCTCTTTGAATTATGATCAATGGACCACAACTGATTCTTCGAAACAAATATATCTAGCAACACTATTTGCATGTACAGCCAAAGAAAGTAAAGTAAAACTTAAAATGCTGAAAAAGGTATGACAACGAGGCAAACACAAATGTTTGTGTTTGCAATGGTTCTAGTAGTACAAGAGGTGCACAAGCAAACCATCTGAATAGAGAAACCCCACTGCAGTTCAGAGTTTAGACAACTTAAGATATAAATAAGCTATTCTTGTAGAAAAGATACCAATCTGAATCATCGAACTAGACAAACTTGAATCTTCCTACTTCATGGGCCCAACTGCTATTGTTGTTCAATTCAGCACCGATGCAACTGAACTTAACAAAGCTAAAGCCAGAAGCTCTCTGTTGGTGACCACCTGGCTGAGGATTTGCACCATCAGGCAAAGCCTCGTTGTTGTGCGAAGAAAATAACAGAACAATGGTTGCTAGTGTGTTGGAAACAGTAGTGCACTTCAATCTGCATAAGGAGTAGATTGAAAATGGCATCGAGGTTCAGCAAAGGGCAACATCAATTTCCATGCCCGGAACAATGACACAATTTCTACATTATTGGCCGTTACAAAAATTTTTGTTTTCACCTCATTGCCTCTGCAATATCCGAGGAGAGGTGAAGACATATAGCGCCATGGTGTTCTAGTCTCTAGATGCTCGATCCCCTTTCGAGGATGACGTGCTCGAGGACAGAACCAGAGAAGAACCGCTGCATCGTCGTGAGCCATCGGGAGTTGCTACGAGTATCGTGGAGAAGCCCCAGGCGGAGATCCGGAGCAGGGCCAACGGCGCGACCACGATGGGCCCCCAGTCTGGCGTCCTTGCGACGGAGGAGTAGGGGCCGCAGCTGGCCTCGACAACGTGGTTCTCCTCCCGTGGTGGCCGATGGCGCCCTCCCTCCCCAATGTCCCCCTCTTCCTCCGCGGCGGCCCGGATTGACAAAACAGAGGCGACAGCTCCCCCGTGGTAGCCGGCGTCGTCCAGGCGGCCAGCACCTCGGCTGGCACGACCTCTCCTCTCTGACCGCGACCTTGAGGGCGCACCGTGGCGGCGTGGTCGTCATCTTCTTCGTCATTCTGTCGGTCGGCAGGGTGCTCCCTCCGCAACCTCCGCACCGGCAAGCCCGGCCGCCACCTACCCTTCCTCCTCCTCTGCAACCTCTGTCATGCGGAGGCCGGTGCTTGGAGCAGCTCCAGTGGTGCGCCCCGCCCAGGGGAGCGGCCGGCGTGGGGCAGGGCGGCCAGCGCGGGCACAGAGGACGGCACGGCGGGGAGGACGACGCGGGACGACGACCGGCACGGTGGGGAGGACGGTGGGCGGGCGCGTGGGGAACAAGAGCGAGCTAGCTCCGTCCAGTGGAGTGGCCGGTGCGGGCACAGAGGACAGCGGCCGGCGCTGCGGGGAGGACGGCGCAGGAACAGCGGCCAGCCAGGGGACGCGGGTTGGGTGGGTGGGCCCGACGCGGGTAGTGGGTAAGGAGAGGTCAGGTGACAAAAACATTAGTTTTTTGCCAGAAACACTCCAAATTGCAAATTCTATAGGTCTACGGTCTACCTTTTATCGGGTCTTTTAATTAGATGACGGGTAGGTTCTTTATAGTATGGAAGAGATAGATCAGCTAACAAAATGAAATTTACTCCAACAAACAGATATACTTTGTAAAAATGCATCACGTATGACGCATATCTCTCGTCTGCATCAATCGTGCCATGACATCCCGCCTCCCCGACTCCATGCATGCATGCACCACCACCGCGCCGTCACGACGACTCGACGGCGGCCTCCGGGATGCTATACAGCGCGGGCTCCCACCGCCGCCGGCGGCAGCCGCCACCAACCACCACCTCGCCGGCGCTCACGATCTCCGCTAGCACCTCCTCCACCGTCATCCCTCCGGCCGCCTCCGCCATCAGCTCCTGCAGCCGCCTCTTGCTGATCCTGACCGCGACGGTCGCCTTAACGCCCGCCGCCCTCTCCTCGCTGGTCTCCGCCCGCTCCGCCCACGACGCCGGCTCGCTGCCGCCGTCGCCCCACGACGGCTCGGCGCCGTGCCGTCGGTGCCGAGACGCCGGCTGGCACACGCAGTTGCCCATGCGAGGAGGGAGATCTGCTTGTGCTCGGAGAACGAAGAGGTCGTCGCCCTCGTGCGAGAAACTGAATGCTGGAGACTGATGAGGGAGCTGGGAGCGTGCGGGCGGGAGGCACATATATATAGCTTCGGTGGCACAGCACACAGGTCTCAGGTCTGGAAGAAGGGAATTGCGTGGCCGCCAATTGTCAGAGCCAGCTGCGGAGTTCGTCCGCGACTCCGCGGAAAGCCGGTAACACACAGTGAAATCCTTCGGGTTTCAGGTGCCGGGTCAGAGACGACCTACGCCTGATTCTCCTCCCTCTCGCTTTCGCCAGCCCACAGGTAAACCTGATGTGATGACGATGCGATGTGAATCTGCCGAAAATGCAGGCAAGAAGTGGTACGGCAGGGTACGTTCTCCAGCGGCCTGGGTACGGATTCCGGGTCGGCGGACGAACGGCAACGTAGTAGGCTCGCTGGCTCGGTCAGGGCATATCAGTGTGCAATGAAAACGTTTTAAGCGATTGGCTTTTCTGAGGTTGTGTGTATGCAGTCCGTATGCATGTCACGTGACAGAAATAAAACATCGAACATCCGTGTAAGCTGATCATGTGTTGTGGGCTGCATGCATCTTCCATCTAAAGTACCGTCAGATCTATAATGTGAACATGTGACATGCATCGGTGTGAAGGTGCACAGGCGGTATGGTGCACTCGAGGTGCACCCAATTTTTTTTTCCAAAGAAATATGGGTGACCGGCCCGCACCTAGCTGCTGTATATCGCCATGTACGTACGTGAAACTTCATGGGAAACAATGGCGCGATTGATCTGAAGGATGCCGAGTGGTCACGAATTCTCCCAATTTGCGACCTATCATAGAATTTGTTATGTATATAGGTATATGTTCCTTTCCATTATGAATCGCGATTGTATGGCCAATCATTGCGGGCAGAATGCTAGATGTCCGGGACCACATTATTATAATTTCTTTCTCCTCCTTCATAGTATACCACCTAACTATTTTATTTCCTTTATGAGGTAAAAAGAAAATTAATGAACATGCAAATATCAGCAAAACAACAAGTATTGTTAACCAAGAAAAATAACACATGATGAAGTAATAAAGATAGGATACGTTTTGACAAAAAAAAGTTCATGCTCAATTATTTCGAGCACAAGCTTTTTCGGTAAAGAGGAATCAAACGATTCGAGTGGAGTTTTTTTTTAAATGTATCAATAAGATAGAGTCATGCTGCGGGTTGTTTCAGACCCTAAATAAACGGGTGCAAGAGTCTCTAAATGTGTGCACCTTCTTCGTGGAACTTGTGGGCGCGTACAGATGCTTTCGTGCAGCATACAAGCATTTCATTCCAATTTCCAACGTGCGACGGACTGTTGGTAGCTTGGCCACGAAATGTTATCGGCGGCTTCTACCCGAATTAATCGTTCGCGTTGAAGAAGACCACACGTGCGTCTTATATAAGAATTATTCCATCTGTTTTCAAAGTACAGGACGATTGTGTATATCTAAACGCATAGCAAAGTTTATGAATCTAAAAAAATCTAAAACAGCTTGAAATTTGAGACAGAGAGCGTATTACGGAAGCATCGTGTCGAAATTAATCTTCGGCCGGTGTCTCGCTCGATCGTCGTCGTCACGCAGGGAGAAAGAAGGTCGTTCAGGGGGATAAAAAGCGGAATTCGTAGACATGGTAGTATATAGGACGCTTTCCCAATTGACATTACAGGACCTTAAATATAATGCTATAAATTAGTATAAGACGCACGTGTCCCCTTCATAGCTACAAGCGCATGCTAAATTGTTTGTTCTTCGCCTCAGAAATTAAGAAATATTTTCGCAACAGAATTCAAAGTTTTATGAGATAATTGGTGTTGATTTATTCTGAGAGAAAAATATCGTTGGTTGGTAGTTGATGACTGGTTTGTTCTGATAGAAACGTACTGCTGGCTGGTGGCTGATAAGCCAGACGAACATGACAGATTAACTAAACCTGCAGACGATGTATTGAGGTTACTGTGCGCATTGTCTCCAAAAGGATAAGTTAGAGAATCTCCAAGAGTTTGCCAAATTTTGCTTGACAAATCTTGTGTTTTGCCAACTTCTAAAAAGATATGCCAAGTAAAAAAAGAGTTCATCTCCAATAGTTTGGTATAACTCACTTGCCAAATCAAGATCTAACTTACATCAGGAACCCTGAAAGAGAAATAAAATTATGTTATGTCCTTCCATCTTTTGAAAACTTAAATTAGGAACCCTTTTGTATCCTTTATTTCTTTTTTCACCCTCCCACCTCTCTCCACCCACGGAAGAAACACCGATGCCAAGTTGTCGCCGCGCGCGCATATATACGCGTTGGAGGCTAGTTTTTTCCAAGTTGTCAAAGATGTCAACCTGATTTGCCAAACTGTTCGAGGAGTATTTTCAGCGTTTTTGCCAAAAATCAAAGATGCCAACCTGATTTGTCAAACTTTGGAGTTGCTCTTATGTGTCGATTACTTTGAGGCAAAAAAAAATCATGAAATTGTAAAAATGGCCCAAATGTAATGAAGGTCTTCTTGATGGGTCCACTAAGCTAAAGACGGGCCTCCAAACTTCCTGGGCCAAAAAATCGAGACCGTGCTGTAAATAAGAATTTGTTTAGTTTATATTTTAAAATTTTGCAAAAATATATGTTGGTTTCCAACTCATCGTCAACTCAAATGACAAGAAATACAAATTTGCAAATTGCCATTTCAGTGGGCGTTTATTAAAATTTAGGTGGAGGTCATGTTGCCGTCGCCAAGTATATGCGATATCTTTTAGAATTTTTAAAACATGGTACGAACTCCTATGAGCACCTCCGAGATAATAAATTGAATATCGATGGAGTCACCACAGACATCTTCCGAACAGGTTACCTAAAAAAGAGTAGCACAATTTTTTTAGAAACAAATTTAGAAAAATACTAGCGTCTAATCGAGACGACTCAAACCCATGGAACCAAAACAGCTAAGAGCAACTCCAACAGTTTCTTTATATCCTTTTCTATCGGTAAAAAATAGAAAAGGACAGCAAAAGCACGGTCCAACAACCTCGGTAAAAATCAAGCTCGCGATCTCCCTCGCCATTCCGCCCCAGCGGCTCGCGAGGTTTGGCGAGCCCGTCCCGCTCGCAAAATCGCCAGATTCTGCGGAGGCGTCGATCCTTCCGCGGTCCCACCCTCCTCGGTGCGCCAAATCGCCTCCTCCTCGCGCCAAAATTAGTTCCCACACCCTCGGCCTACCTGCCCGCCATGTACTCCTTCACCGTGGCGACGCCGCCGGCCACCATCTCGGGCAGTGGCACGGCAAGCGGGTTCTGGTTGAGGTAGAGGCGCTCCAGCCTGCCCAGCCGGCAGCGTGCGGATCTGGTTGTTGCTGAGGTCGAGCTCGCGGAGGCCCGCCAGGTCGCCGAATGACGGCGGCTGGTCCCGCATGTCACTGAAGTTGATGCTCAGGTCCAGCGACTCTAGCGCGACGAGCCGACAGATGGCGGCGGGGAGGCCCCGGAGCTCGTTGAACTCCGCGTCCAGAAGGCGCAGCGACCACATCTCGCAGACTAGACGAGGTGGTAGCCGAAGTGGACGTAGCAGGTGCTGGAGATGGATCTCGAAGGCGCCAGTGGCCTTGTCGAAGGTGTAGGAGGCAACGGAGTCCGGAATGAACCCCTTGGGGAGGCCGTACTTGGGGAGGCAGTCAGGCAGGTCGTTCATCGCGGCCTTGAGCGACTAGGGATGGCAACGGGTACATACCCATCGGGTAATGCCTCCCCGTACCCATACCCACGATAGGCAAAACACCCCACCACCCATACCCATCACCCACCACGGGTCTCAAATTTCCCCACACCCACCACCCATCGGGTAGCGGGTACTTAGCGGGTGACCCATACCCGCTTCACTATAATTGTAGCTAATGTCATAAAACATGTAATTAATTGTGCAAGCAACATCAAATCGCCATTTTATCAATAATGTTAGTCATACAATAACAATGTAAGGTAACAATACTAGTTTTAACTATATCACACGCAAATGGAGTCTCCCATCTCTTAAACTATATGCTATATAATAAAAATAATACATAATGTTATATGTAAATGAACCCCCAACGGGTAGCGGGTATGGGGGACGTAAGAACGTACCCACACCCACCATACCCAACGGGGAAAGGAATCACCCACTAAATCACCCGTCGGGGGAGAAATCCCCCCATACCCACACCTTAATAGGGTTTTTACCTGCGGGTAAACGGGTGGCGGGTACCCATTGACATCCCTATGAGCGACGCGACGCGTCGCCGCCATGGTGGCGGCAGCGGAGACAGCGAGGAGGAGCCGAGAAGGATGGCAGCGACCGCATCTCATCGATGCGTCGCGGGCCTTTCTGTCTCGTGGGCCTGGCATGCGTCCGCGGGCCTTTCTATCCATTTTTAGCTAATCTGTTGGATTGTCTCATAGAATTATGAAGTTTTCTATTTTTACAATGGTTTAAATCTTCAATTTTAGCTAACAAAAATAAAAAAAAGCTGTTGGAGTTGTTCTAAGGTCAACTTACTTCGTGTTGGGGGGGGGGGGCAACTTTATCCCCTGTTTTGCCTCCATCTTTCGCATGCTACTGCCTCCATCACATATTACTATTTGTTTTTCCTTTTCTAAATACATAACTTTTACAACGTATTTAGAAATGCATACGTGTAGATTCATAACAAAAGTTTTGTATCTAAAAAAATCAAAATAATTTTTTTTCGAACAAATTCGGGGTAAGACCCCCACCTGCTTTCATATAATTGATCGAAAGTTGTAATTACAAATCAAAATAATTTGAGACGGTTGAAGTAGCAAACAAAGATCCCCTATTGCGGCGGTGGTACTTTGAAACGACCCTATGGCACACACAATCCATCAGTATAAATCTAGTGCAATGTGACAACGTAAAATGAAAACGTTCCGGCAAAAAGTGGGTGCAAGGTGGAGCAAAATGTTCAAATCTAGTGCAACGTGACAATATGTCGCCAAAAAGTGGTGTTTCGTGCAATTTACTCTGTGTGCATATTTGTTCAGATTGCAATGGAGATACAAGTGCCAATTTCCACAAAGCTGAAGTTAAATATTTAGAAATTTTAAAAATACTAATACAGAATCAGATGTTGATCGTTTATATAAAAGTTATACTCAACAATATCTACAACCTTGGCAGCATGTAATTTGAAATCATCTACTCCCTCTGTCCCCAATTAAACGTCGTCGGGAGGACCGGACCATTCAGCAATGCAAGTGGCAAAAGTCCAGAACACCCCTAGTAGCAATTATTTTCCATCTGACAGATGCAGGGAACCCTTGCGTGCTTGTGCGTCCTTGCGTATGGTTGTGTGAGGGGGAGAGAAGGAATAAAGCCTGAGACCGATGCAGGCGTATGTCTAGTGTAGGCAGCTACGGGGCTACGGGGCTGATGCCTGGTAGGTTTGGATAGGCAACGACAGTTAATTTGAGACAAATAACTGTAGCTCCAACGACATTTAATTGGGGACCGAGGGAGTAGATGCCTAGAATCTTTTATAAGGTTTTTTTTTGAACAAATACTTTATAAAGTTTCGGCAACAAAGGTAAGGTAAGAAAAAATTCCACTTTTGGTAGTGATAGTAAGCATTATTAATGGATTAACTAATAAGCTACATGCCTACATCCTACTCCTAGTAGCAGTAGCATAGATTAGGTGACTTAATTAAATTCCGCATTAATTTCATAAGCTGCTCTCCTTGTTTAATCATACCTAGTAGGGCGCAATTAACCACTCCTACCCAACAGAGTACTGCCAGTACCATCATCTCAAGCAGATCAAGGTCAAAAACAACACGCGCGCATGCCGAAGCCGAACACGAGCATCCAAATTAAGTCCAAACATCCTTTTCTCCCTCCCCCCAGTGACACGCTCAACCACTGTCCTTAAACTCTAACCCTAGCGTACTTAACTAACCCATCCTCACTGATTGATGGAGCTGCTAGCTCCTCGTTGATGCTCATCGGAACGGCCGGCCGGCCCAAAAACATCCATCCCTACATCCTCGGAAGAGCCTTGGAGCTCTGCAAAAAGCCTCACGCCTCACATTCAGACCCCTACGCATCGGTCGCAGCATGACTGATCGAACTAGCAGGAGAAACTGCGTGCGATCCTGACGACGATCATCAGTTCGGCGGTCTGCATGTGCACATCCTGTTAGTGTTAGGCTTGTCATAATACCCTCCGATCCAGCTAGCGGCGCGCCTTAAGAAAACGCAGCTACCAAGGGCCACATCTTGCAGTTTAGTATTAAGCAGGGAATGATCATGACACATGTGCCCGCGTGATGCTCGCCTTGACCAAACCACCACCCACAGCTCGTGTGATGCAGATTTGCTAGCGCGCAGGGCATGCACCACCTTTGCCTTGCCAAGAATGCTTCTCTGGTATAGTATAATTACTAGCTAGGCTTGATCCATCGCTATCTTTTTTTAAAGAGTCTATTAGGCTTGCATTGATCGGTCGTGACTTAGAGTCTATAGCGTTATGGTCGTATGGTATGATTGCCTTGCTTCCCTTTACGCTTTCCATCTCCCGGCTTTGCGGCTCGATCAAAAGAAAGCGTCCCAAAAGCTTCTAGTTCTAGCAGCAGAAGCAGCTTCTTTTAACTTCCTGACGACGATTTGGAGGAGCACCTTCTTCCTTCGTGCGGTCATGTTACATGCAGTAGTGTGTAAACAATGCAGATAGGCTTTGGAAGTTGCTCGCAGGTGAGAGCCGCCTGAGCTTTTGAAAGCCACTGCAAGAGTCTCCTGCGTGATTGATCGAGCCATATCCTTTTTTTTTGGGTACAGTAGTAAGACAGTAGTAACCTTCTGACCTGCTGTATGATTGATTCTTCAGAAAACTGCAAACAGATGAGCTCATCGTTTAACACCATGCATTGCAGTGTGTGGCATCGCAGGCTATCATATATATCATCGGTATCTCTGCAGATTGGCAAGCTTCTGCTTGACCCTGTTGTTGTGGGTCGCTCCCTCCTGCTCCTGCCTGGCTGTTTCGACCTCCAATCAGTGGAGTACAGTGTACAGAGATGAGATAAGGAATGCACAAGCACAAGCGGCCAAAGCTGCGGCCCCGAGACCGCCAAGAAACCGCCGCCCCCACCGCCGCCGAGGATACGGAGAGCCGCCGTGCCATGTCTCCCACCACCTTCTGCGCACTGTCGTCAGGGCCCTCCGCCCGGCACGGAGAGGTGGTGGTGGATCACGCGCGGTTTGGGTTTTTGGAGCTTCATTCTCTGCTCCAACACAATACAAACAGTACCAAAAGTTATGTTGACAAAACATAGTGCACGATGAGAGAAGGCATACACACTGCTAGTACATTTGAATCTCTTCAAACGTATGGCTAGAGATTCAAATTTTGAAAACTTTCGTGTGCGGCCACGCACTCTTGAAATCAAGTTCGTAGAGGCAGCATCCTCCTCCATTGTGGCAAGAGCAGAGTACCACTTCTCCCATAGTCCCGTGTACCCGCATTGCCATTGCTTAGTGGCGGTACCAACTCGTACACCGTTGGAGCGCAACCTGCTGCCTCGCATCTCCTCTTGTATTAAAGTTAATCTTCCATTACGGATCCTCCTCATCGATCTACCACCTTAATTTGATCTGCGATCCTGAGATTAATTAGCAGCACCGGATCCTGACACGGTGCGGTACACCGCGTCACCGCCGACACCGCTACACTTTTGAACCGATCGGACATAGACTCCGGACCAGCGTATTTACGCAGAGCCTGCACTGGCCCTCACTTTCATGTGAGCTCTCTCTCTCTCTCTCTCTCGCAGCTCCTCCCGCTACCTGTAGTAGTAGGCTGGAAGGTAGTAGCCGCGAATTGAAGGGACACGCCACGGACTCCGTGACGACGCCCAGCGGCGCGCGCAGGCAGGCGTCGAAATCCCAGCCGCCCACGGCCGGGGTTTCGCTTTCCGGCCGTGTTCCGGAGGAGGTTGGTTGGCCTGGCACCGTCGTCGGCGTCGGCGTCGGTGCCGGCCGGCTTGACCACGCATGTGCCGTATCCGATGGGTATCTTGGATGATGTTGCCATGTTGGTGAGCACGGCTACGATCAATGGAGGTATCAGGTAGTATGAAACTCACAGCACGGGGGACAGTAGGGTTGGCTCTCTAGGCTCTAGCTGAAATGCTGAATTCATGGGGATGAGTTCGCAGCAGCAAAGCAACTCGGCTCTCACATGTCTTTTGTGCAAAAGGGGGGTACTGGTCCAGGAGCTACAGATGGTGCAGTGTATCGGTGTCTCTGCATCTCTCGGATTCTCGATCGATGAAGAAGGAGCACTCGAATTCGAGGAGGCACCGGTGCGACTATCGCTAGATTGTTAGGTGTTCGTCTGATGACAGCGGTGTAATGTTGTGCTTTTGCCATCTTCTGCTTTTCGTTGCGTCCTGTGCTTGTTGTAATCTGAACCGGATGCTTTTTCTCCTCTGGACGCCCCCACCCCATGTTCAGTTCGTCGCGTCGCCCCCTGCAGATCATCGATCAGTCTGTAGGGCGTAGCGAAGGAACGTGCATGGCGCAGGAAAGAGATCGAAGAAGGGAACAAAAGCGGAAATTCAATTTGGTACCCGTGTGCTCGGGCGGAGGTCACGTGGCTCCGAGCTATTGGTTTGCACGGAGTCCAAGATGAGTAGATTAGTTGTATTCAAATACTAATATCTTTTTAGTGATTTAACTAAATTAAAATCTGATTGCATATTAATATTTCTTATAATTAAATCTACGAAACAAGATATCACTTAGCCATATTTTGTCATAAAAATAACATATAAATTTCACTCGCCATGCTATCAACTTCGATAGATTTGTATGCCGAGTTTGACACATAAAATTTATATGTTATTTTTATTTTTTTTACGAAATATGGTCAAGTGATATGTTGTTATTTTACATCGAGTTTGAGACATGAAATTTGTAAGTTATTTTTATTTTGGTGTTGAACATGATCACGTGATATCTTGTTATTTTTACATCGAGTTTGACACATGAAATTTATATGAATTTTTTTGACGAAACATGGTCAAGTGACATCTTATTTCGTAGATTTAATTGTAAGAAATATTAATACGAATCGGATTTTAATTTAGTTGAACCACTAAAAAGATATTAGTGTTTGAATACAACTAATCAACTAATGTCTCCGTGCAATCCAATAGCACATAACCACGTGACCACCGCATGGGCAGACCGTCTCCAAAACTTTGGGTCCGGAAGACCTTCCTCTCCTCTCCGTCGATCGAGGCAACGTGTCGGCGATCGCCATGCCGCCGTTCAGGCGTCGCGGTCCTCCTTTGCTGTAGCCTGTTGTTGCTATAAACTCGACTCGACAGGACGACGCGCGACGTACCCCGAGTGGGCGTCGTCGGGTCGCAGCAGCTGGCAACCTCTGCTCTGTGTGCGCTGCGCCAACGCTCCCGATTGTCTGGCGAGCAACAACTACCCACGCGTTGCCGTCGCACCGATCTACGGTAGTACGGTGTGGTGGTGTCGTTGGGGAAAGAAAAAGAACTCGCAGTCGTCGCGAAGTGGCGCTAAACTACTCACGACGAGACGATGATGCTTTAGCACAGTTGCTGGGCATGTGGGTGTGCTAAATTAGGAAGATAACGGAAACCCCGTGCGATCAGGGTGGTTAGCTTTGTGTCCATTTCTGTCAACAACTAATTTCTGTAGATTATATTTTGCTCAAAAAAAAAATCTCTGTAGAGCATATGCTTTTCTTGTATAATTGATACTTTCTCAGTTCCTAATTGATCATCATTTTGGTATTTCTATATTTAAAAATTTTGTTATATATTTAGACACGGTGGTGTACATGATCTTGATGAATAGCAAAAGCTACAACTTTTTTTGAAAAATTCTAAAGCTATGACATTAGAAATGGAAAACAACCTGCAATTCGCGATGGACCTTGGACCGAAGACAGCGTTTCTCATGTAGATTTGCCATGTCTCTTGTTGAGACAAAGATAGCGTGAAATACAACTTTTTATATATTTTAAAAAAAATTATATGTAAACAACTCGATTTGATCTCTCCCTCCGCATCGAACTCAACCTAACAGTTCTAACTTCTCTCAGGATCCATTTCGACAATATCAAATTTGAATTCTTGAGTACCTTTCATATGTACCATGCTCGCACTATATGCTTGCAATCAAGATCCTAGCAATTAAACTCTACTGTCAGTATCATTCTCGTGTATATAAGTAGTGCTCCTCCAACAAAGTCAGCCCAGCTCCAAAACCATTCCGACCTCCCTAGTCCCAAAACATTTCACAACCCAACAATCCACAAGATCTAAAAAACTAGCAAAATAGGGAAGAAAAAAAAAGGGCGAAATATTTCCAGTCACCCCCTTTCTTTCCCTTCCCCCACTGCCCAATTGCCCATGTTCTCCAGCCTCCTCACAGGCCTACAGCTATAGAGTACCCGTCGTCGTCTCGCCGGGCCACCACCAGTCCACCACTCGGCGCTCGCTACCGCTACTGGTACTGGATCTCGCGCGCCTACCCGCGCGGCGCGCAACCCACCCCGGCGCGCGCTATTCGCACGCCAATGCCACTGGCCTCCCCGCCTTCTCGGCCGGCGCACAGGTGAGGTGGTGAACCGCGGCCGGCCAGCATGGCGCGCCCTCGACGCCCGGCGCTCGTGGCGGGGTCTCCGGCCAGGGCGAAGGGCCCGGTAGCAGCTGCTGCCACTGCCGCCGCCGCCGCCACCCCGCGCCAGGCGTCCCCCGCCCGCCCACGCCGGGGCCGGCGGCTGCGCGTCCAGAGCCCCTCCCTCGCCTCCGCCCGCCGCGGCCCCGCCACGGCGCACGCGCCGCCGCCGGCCACCCCGCCGCTCCGGTGGCCCGGGGACGCCGTGGCGTCCCGCGCGAGCACCGGCGCGGGCGCGGGCGCGTCCGTCAGGAGGATCGCCGCGGCGCTGTGGCGGGCGCACCCGCCGCCGCGGGAGCCAGGGGAAGCGCGGCGACGGCCGGAGGTGAGCATGTTCCCGACTCGAGATCCGTGCGCGTTATTGCTCTCTAGGGTCGTGGGTCGCCGTTCTGTTGTGCATTCCGCAACTGCGGCAGCGCGCCTTGGGAGTGTTTTGCGGGACGTCCTGTTTTGCGCTGGGAGCTCGGGATTTCGCCGAGCAGCTGTTGGGAGTAACATGAAATTGAGTGTCCCGGTGCTTTTGCGATCATTTGGTCAAGGCGAAGTGTACGTTTCTTTGTTTTGTGTGGTTGTTGGGGGGGGGGGGGGGGTGCCATTTGATGCTAGTAGTGCCTTGGCGCTTCTCTGAATTTTTTCAGCACAATGTTTGTAAAGCTTAGCGCTTTGTGCATCCACGAGCGAAGGATTGGTTCTTCCTTCTGCCAATTTCGTCCCAGTTCCATTAACTTGCATTTTGCACTACAAACTCAAAATCGAGCTGAGGGCTGACCATTTCAGCTGGAGGTGGAAGTTTAATATCTTGGATCAAGTTGGCAGAACTCTCAGCCAATCTTAAGTTGTGCTTTGCGCCTTTGCGATTGCATAATTCTGTGGCTTTCGTGAATTTCTCTTCACAAATTTCCATGCCATGCACCGAACTAGCTGCTTAAATTTTGGCTTCTTGAGGAAAGAGCAGTCTCCATCTGCGGACCAATTGTGTTGAGTTTCATGCTAGATTATAGTAAGTTCTTTGTTGGACCAATTGGTGATCCTTATCGTTCCGGATTGCTTTGGGTTCTTTCCATGCATCTCTTTCAACTGGGCCTGAAGATGTGACATCCCCATATTTCTGTGTGTCCATCTACAGGGTTGTTGTTAGGATGTAACCTGTGTGGTCCCAAGATATTAGCTGCTTTTAGTTGTGAATTGAAGACATCCAGTCCATGGATTTTGACATGTTTTACTCCATTCACATGCAAAATTCTGTAATACTGGCAACACACTGAGTATATTTCTTAAGTATTTGTGGTGAACTAACATGAAATGAAATTTGCAGCCTAGCCCAAGCCCAAGGCATCTGCATACTCCTGATCGTTGCAATTACTACAAAGCGGTCCTTGAAGGCAGGACAGGGAAGAAGCCTGTTGGCAATGGCATCATTCGTGAGGTATACATCTTGTTCGTAAATTAATATTTCTGGTATAGATTGCCACCTTCCATTCCAATCCAATTTTATTGATGAAGTGCTTATGATTGACAATTAGGTGGGAGCCTATTCTTCATCACCCCGAATTGAAATGGAAGTTGCAACAAAATGGGACCGTCGATGCTTGAACACATCGGGTGGTGCTGACTATGATTTCTGTGACCGTCATATGGCAGCTGCAGATGAAGAAGTATCTGCACTTAAAGAAGAGCTTTTGCAGGCCCGTGACCGGATTCATGAACTTGAAGCTGAAAGCCGGTCTGCTAAAAAGAAGCTTGATCACTTGGTGAGGAATCTTGCTGAGGAAAAGGCTTCTTGGAGGAGCAGGGAGCATGATAAGGTTCGAAGCATATTAGATGCTGTTAAAGGGGATCTAAATCGGGAGAGGAAGAATCGACAAAGGGCAGAGTTTATGAACTCCAAGTTAATGGACGAGCTATCAGAGTTGAAGTCGTTGGCTAAACGTTATTTACAAGATTATGAAAAGGAAAGAAAGGCCAGAGAACTCATGGAGGAGGTGTGTGATGAATTAGCGAAGGAGATAGCAGATGACAAAGCTGAGGTTGAGGCTTTGAAGCACGAATCAATGAAGGTCAGAGATGAGGTGGAGGAAGAAAGGAAGATGTTACAAATGGCAGAGGTTTGGCGTGAAGAAAGGGTACAGATGAAGCTTGTTGATGCCAAACTGACACTAGACAGCAAGTACTCACAACTGAGTGAGCTTCAGGCTAACCTGGAGGCTTTCCTCAGTTTCCACCAAGGCAGCAGTGTAGACAAAGAAACATTGAGAGACGGAGAAAGGCTCAGGGATGCAATCTGCTCAATGAAGTTTCATGGTAAAGAGTTCTCATACAAACCACCACCTCCTTCTGAGGACATTTTTGCTGTGTTTGAGGAACTCAGACAGAGGGAAGATACTAACGGGAAGGAAATAGGAGAGTGTAATGGAGAAACCCCCATAAGCCATGCAACAAAGATCCATACAGTGAGTCCTGAAACCGACATCTTTCTGGAAAAACCTGCAGACAAGCATTCCACTCAGCCATGCGCCGTAAATGAGGATGAAGATGATAGTGGGTGGGAGACTGTCAGCCATGCAGAGGAGCAAGGCTCTAGCAATTCACCGGATGGAGGAAGTGAGCCATCAGTAAATGGTTTCTGTGGAGGAAACGATGCATCAGCGAGTGGAACCGATTGGGAGGAGGATAATTGTGAAAACTGCAGATCACATAGTGGCATCAGTGGAGTTTGTTCAACCACTGGAGAGAAGTACCGAAAGAAGGGGGGGTCTTCTTTCTCCAGACTCTGGAGATCATCAAATGGTGATGGTCACAGGAAAACAGGATCCGAGTTACTGAACGGCAGGCTCTCAAGGAGCAGGATGTCCAATGCCGCTCTTTCTCCCGATCCCAAGAATGGTGAGGTGTGCCAAGTCTCACCAAGTGTCGGGGACTGGAGCCCCGACTTGCCAAACCCACACGTGGTTCGTGCCATGAAAGGGCATGTCGAATGGCCCCAAGGCGTGCAGAAGCACAACCTGAAGTCCAAGCTCCTGGACGCAAGGACTAATGGCCGCAAAGTGCAGCTGCGCCAAGCTCTAGAACAGAAGATATAGCATGGCGTCGGCACTCGCATTCTCCATTGTTTTGGACAGAACACCATGATCTTTCCTGGTGAGGGAGGTCTTTCTGGAGGCTGGAGCAGCCGTCTTCAGCTGTAGGAGAGATACACCATTGTTGTAGTCTCGCTGCCTGGGTCCTCTAAACCGGGTGTATCACTCGCTGTACCTAATCACGCCCTTGTAGACCATTGAGCTCGCTTAGAAGAATCGTGAGCGCCATGTAATCAAATGTAAAAGTAGTAATTCTCCTTCCGATGCGTTATTCAATAGTATTATCAGTTTCTTGCCGTCTCCTTTCTTCAGTTTGTCTTTCTTTCGAATTCACATCTATGATAAGCACACATAGCCTGCCTCGGCGACTGTCTTTCAGGTGAAATTTGAGGCGAAAACAAAAACTGAAGGCTCCGATCCTAGTGATTCCAACTTTTTTATAAAAAAAAATATTTTCTGTACTTAGGACACTAGTAAGTGAGATCCGTGTGGGCTCTGCTCACCAATCCCATGGCCATCGGTGTTTTGAATTATGTTACCAATCCCACGGGTGTTTGAATTATGTTGCATCACAGTACCATCTAGGCCGGCCTGTAAATTTGAAGTGCGAACCAATCGGCAACAATAACACGTCTAGTTCACTGCACGGAAGCAATGATACGGTTTACCGTCCACATCTTTCACTGTTTAGCTCTATAACAGGAGCGTCCAAAATCCAGAAGATGAGATGAGATCTCAAACACAAGGAAACGGCTTTTACATGAATTGAATAATTGATAGGTAGATCTAAGGACGCCGAGCAGCTGTGTAAATGAGACGTAAATGAGGCGAGCTACTGTACAGCCGGAACGTGACAGTTTCTACTTCCAACTACCGATATGCACGGGCAATTATTGTAGTCGATCCTCAGGGAACACCCTCCATGTAAAAGTCCCTCGTGCCGAAAGCTCCAATGAGACGAATGATAACCCCGAGCAACTTGGGGTTGGTTGGGAGTAACAACTCGATGCGCCGAGATCGCGATGTCGCCGGGTCCGTCACGTCCGCCGTACGCTGCTGGGGTTGGTGAGGTTAATTCACAGCCAGCGCCCGAGAACGTCCTCGCCGTCGGTGAACATCCCACCCAACGAGCCACACCACCAATCTGCTTGCTTGCCGTTCTCTTGCGAAAGCGGCACCCGTTCTCATGCGAACGACCCCATCCCCGTCCGCGTCCCATCCAGAAAAAAGAATTCACAGAACGAAAAATTCGTTTGCATCCCATCGCATTCGCAGGCTTGGACAACGGAACCAACAAAACACAGGCGGAGGGAGAGGAGTAATCATGCCATCAGAAAGAAAAGGTTTATCTACACCCCCAGGAACCAGACCACCGTTCAACGCGAGATTCACAACTATCTGGAGCGAAACTACATAAGCTAGAAGAAACTGAAGCAAAACCATTGCAGAACAAAGGAAGTGCATGAAACATAATGTCAGCATCTTAACCAAACAGATAGTACTTTTATTAAGTTGGCAACAATACTCCATACAAGCCATACGCCCATACCACCACCAATAGGCTGGAGGCGCATAATGAGGAAAGAACACAACTTGCATCAAGCAAAACACACTTATAATGGCACAATACTTCTTATGTTCTTATAGAAAGCAGTAACCTATATTATCACTGCCTCAAGCTTCCCAATATGTGTTGGCGCACAATATTGCGCACAAGCATTTATGGGTTCCTTAGAACCCGTGAATCTTGATGTTCTCTTTCTTTGCAATCCCAGCCTGCCAACAGAAGCAAATAGATAATGAGCTTTATGAACAGATGCAGGAGTCTACATCTCTAAAAACCAAAGCTTGAGATTCTGAATGTACCTGAACTAGGAAAGTGGCGACATTCTTACGCTGATCACCTTGGAGCTGAATGACCTGTAGACAGCAAAACACATCATTAGTACCGCAACCAGCAGAGAGCATTGTTTAACTTGAAAAGCATTGCTGCTTCACTATACCTGGCCTAGCTCTGGGTCCTGGACTACAGTACCATTGCAGCAGAATTCCTTCTTGAGATCCTTGAGGATCTTGTTGTAGCTGAACTCTTTCTTGAGTCCCTGAACAGTAGTCAGACTCTTTCTGCCGTTGCGTTGCTGGATGCGCACATGCACATAATCCTTTGTTCCGGGGCCAGCACCGGAGTCCTCAGCATTTGCCTCAGCAAACGGATCTATCAAAATGACACCATACTCTCAGAATCAAGCATGCACACAAACAATACTAAGGAGAAGCATATTCAAGATGGAACCACTTTATGCACGTTATCAACTCATTCAGTAAAACTATATAGAAAAGCCAAATCATCATGCAATCAAAACCACAACATAAGCAGTCACGGAGGGAAATCAAACATACCGAAGGCAGATGGAAGCTGGACGTCGAGATCAGACATGAAACTTGGTTGTTGAAGTTGGATTGGCACCGAGCCGATCAGGCTTTGATCTATTGGTTTTTTTATGCAGAAGCTGCACACAAAGCAAACAATACCATCAATCTTGGTCTCAAGCACAAAATAAGACAGGATTCAACGGTAGCAGCAAAAGCACAATAACAAGGTAGAGACTACAATATAAGACAATCGTCCATAGCTGTCAAATCCGATAAGAAACTAACGCTGAAACTACAGATCCACAAATTTCTCGGTCAAACTTTAGGGGTTCTAAAATTATACTCATAGATACTAGATCAGAAAGGGACTAGACGAAAATTTCCTAAATCCTCCTCACCACTGTGGAGAAATCGAAGTCAGGAGACTACAGACACACCTACAGATCATCCACAACATGGAGCACGATGAATCATCAGGTGAAAACTGATGATCCCCCAGAGCAGCCACAAGGCACAAAAGCTTCCCCAAAAATCCAACCGCTCACCCTCCCAAAGGATTCCAATTGAGACAATCGTCCATAGCTGTCAAGTCCATTAAGAAACTAACACTGAAAGTGAGTTCCACAATTTTCTCGGTCAAACTTCTGGGGTTCCAAAATTATACTCATCCAACAGCTTAGATACTAGATCCAGAAAGGGCCTAGACGAAAATTCCCTAAATCCTTCTAACCGCTGTGGACAAATCGAAGTCATGAGACTACAAACACGCATACTTCTCATCCGCAACAGGGAGCACGATGAATCGGGTGCGTGAGAACCCATGATCCCCCAGAGCGGCCACAAGGCACAAAAATTTCCCCAGAAATCCAGCCGCTCACCCTCCCAAACGATTCCAATCGATCCATCAACCGTAACCCATACGCAGAGAACAGACAACCCTACCAATCATACGAATCATAGGGCGAAGATTCGCACACATCCCGGTGGCTACGATCCGAGATCCGTTCGTTCCCAGAGCTAATTCGCGGCGGCACGCGATCGAGCCACTCCAGATCCCCAAATCCCACGGGCTACGAGACGGATTGATTCAGGGAGAAGGGGGAAAGGGCGTTGGTGCTCACCTTTCTCTTGCCCGGAGGAGAAGGGGGAGGCGGCGTGGAGCGCACGCAGCTGGAGGCTAGAGGCGGATAATACTTGACCACGAGCTGTCCCGTTTCCACCCCTCCGCCCCGGCTTGGTTGATTTTATAGGCGCGTGGTGCGTATAATTAGGTGGGCGAACCGCCGTTCCGGGGTACGCTTGCTTATTATGCATCCCCTATTCCCCAGCCGTCAGATCAAGATAATTTAGACGTATCAAACACTGTAGTACTTGATAAAGTACAAATCCCGTCGCAACATCAAGTCATCCCGTCGCAACATAAGTCATGTTGCATGCAACATAAAGAAAAAATTTCGCAACATTAAAAAACAGCATACACAACATTTGAAAACAACACCCGCAACATCGAGATCTACTTTTGCAACATTCGAAAAATAACATCCACACCATCGAGATCTACTGTTGCAACATAAATATGAAACACTTGCAACATTTTTTCGAAACCTCAGGAACATCCCAAATGTGCACTTGCAACATACACTTGAACCTGTTGCTGCTTTCCGTGGACGCCGCTCGGAGCTCCTTCGGCCGCCGATGAGCGACGAGGTACTTGGCCACGGGGAGCTCCGCCCCTCACCACCACGCGAGCTCCACCGTGGATGCTGCCCCGGCCCTGTGCGGCTCGCCTCGCCACTGCAACAAAATGCAACACACACATGGAAAATTATTCTGCAACATGCAAAAGACACTTATGCAACATCAATAAACATTGATTGCAACATGTGTAGACAATGATGCAACATTGGAACATATACCCTGCAACATGATCAGAACATTCATGCAACATTTGTGTTTTTCATGCAACGTTCGTTGTGAAACATTAGACAAAAACACTTGAAACATCCAGATAAAACACTTGAAAAATTATATGTTTCATACAACATTCATTGTGAAGCATCAGACAAAAACACTTGAAACATCCGGGTAAAACACTTGAAACATTGTATGTTTCATGCAACATTCATCGTGAAACATGTAAAAATAATAGTTGAAACATCAACTATTACCAATTGCAACATTGAAACATCTTAGAAAAATCAACTGTGCAACATCGTGAGATGCATTCATCTGCAAACACCTCATGCCCCCGTGCGCATCTATAGGACTTGCCACATCCAAAAATCTTTGATGGAACATCAATAGATATCTATTGCAACATGACAGTCGGGGAGAGAGCTAGCGCCGAGGAGATGCAGGTGGAGGCTCAACCTGACCTGGGCACAGCTCGGATGCCCCGGGGCGGCAGCGGCCATGGGCGGCGCCATCCTCTCGCCGGGCCACGAACAGGGCGACGACAGAGCAGGCTCCATCGATCCATGAACGGGTTGCTGCCGGAGCAGGATCTAGGAGATGCACGTGTTAGGGCGCGCGTCGTCGAACGCCAGCACCGGCTCCACGAACTCGCCGGGGAGCGCGAACCGCCCGACGCCCAACTCTCGGATGCACCCCTCGGCGGGTCAGATCTGCCGGCCCAGCTCGCGCTGGGGCCGCGGCGGCGCGGGCCTGCCCTTCCCTCGCTGCGAGGAAGCGGCGGCCGGCGGCGGAGCGGCTCCGCGCGGCTCGCCTCGCGGCTCCTCGTCGCGGCGGAGCGCCGCCACTGCGGAGCAGCACCGCGCGACACGTCTCACGCCTCTTGTAACATCCCAGAATTTTGAATATTTTACCAAGTGTGAATTTTCACAAAAATTTAAAATTTTTTGTTTGAAAATGTCTGCTACCAAATTTTTGCCCAAATTGCTAGCCTCTCACCTTAAATCCCAAATAAATTAAAACAATATAAAAATTACTTTCAAAATTACGGTATAAACATGATTTGGATTTTCCTGGATTTTATTTGAAGTTCAAATTGAGTGGTGTTTGAATTTGAAAGTAATTCAAATTCAAACTTATGTACAAACTATTTTTCAAAACCTATTCTAATAGCTAACCACTAACTTGGGCTCAAACTCTGCAGCCAAAGTCTGCTCGGCACCGTTTAACCTTTGCACTCAACCAGACCGTCCCCCTTGCCTCCTGCGCACAAGCCTACCTCCTGTGGCCCGCCAGCCCAGCAAAGCCCACCAGCACCTTTCCCTCTTTCTCTCTCTCGCTGACCTGTGGGGGCCACCCGACAGCCGGCCCTGTGTCCCTTTCTTCCTCCTCTGCCCACAACCGCTCCCCACGCACTGCGCGCGAGCGCCGTGATGGGACAGTCGCGCCGCGCCTGATCCGGCTGGCTCGCACGCCGAGACGCGCCGCACCCCCTTAACCATACCCCGTGCGCGCAGCTAGGGAAAGCCCCTCAATACCCCTGCCCCGCGACCAACCGCGCTCTGCCTTGCGCGGTCGTGGTGGTGTCCACGCCATCTCCCTTCTCCTCCAAGGCAAAGGGCACCCTGGGGTTTTCCGCTCATCCCACGCTGCGCTCTCACCCACCAAAAGGGGTCTAAAGCCCCGTACGCCGCACCAACTCAATTGGGATTTTCCCCCTTCCCTGTCACTAGCTGCCGCTCTCTGCATCTTCCCCAATCCCCTGCTTCAATCCGCCACGTCCGCCGCACCGCGTCGATCCGCTCTTCTGCGCCACGCCATAGCCGTAGCCGAGCCGTGTGAGGGGGACCTCTTTCTCCGTGCGTGTGCCGCCCGTCGACGTGGTTTGCCGCGACGCACAACACCAACACCGCTCCGCCGCAGTCCACCAGATCACAGCCACTTCGTCACAAAGGAGAAGTCGAAACTGTCTCCGTGCGCGCCGCGGCTGCGACATGTCGAGGACGCCGACGCCGCCCTCGCCCGGGAGCTCCACATCCTCGCCGCTCCAGAGCTCCGCGTCGACAACGTCGCGAGGATCCGTGCCATAGGAGGCCGTGAACACCGTCGCCGGAACGCCGCGCCGAGGGAACGCCACCAAGAGTACTACGACACCTCGGTCGACACCGACAACCGCAAGCTCGAGGAAGCCAAGCCGGAGCTCCACGCCGACGCCCTGACACCGAGCCAGCCTGCGTCCCCTCGTCACGGTCTCGACCTCTTCCCGCCTCGACGTGAACCACTTCGAGCCCTGGTGAGCAGCACGCCCCAATCGTCTTCTCCTGCCCCATCTCATCCCCACTCTGTGTCACCGGTCATCGTCCCGCCGCGCCGCGGTCATGATCCGTTTCCGCGCTGTCGAAAAATCACGAACCGGCCTTCGAGCCGTAGGCGCCGAACTGCATCTGCCCGGCCTTCGCGCCACTATTCTGTGCAGGTACCGCACGCGCGCCTGTGCCCTTCCCTGCGCCCCTTCACAGCCGCACTCGTCGCGCCCCGCCGCGACGCAACCACGCCGCGCGCCGCGCTATTCTGCCTTGCTTCGCGCCATGCCGCGCCGAATCACCTCGCGACGCGCTGCTCCATCTCACGCCGCGCCGCTTTATCCCGCGTCGCGCCGCGCCGCCATGCCCGTGCTCGCCTACTTGGATGGGACCGGCCTTCGTGTCGTAGAACTTTCCTTGCAGGTGAACGAGTGCCACCGCCGCCGTAGGCTGTAGCCAAACCTCGCTGCCGGCAAACCCCTTGCTGCTCCGCTGCTTCTCAGGCACATTCCGTCGAACACCTGTCGCGCGATCTCTCTCTCTCCTAACCCTGAGTGGAACCGCACGCCGGGGCACACACACACCTGCCCACACAAGCCGCAGAGAATCCTATAGCCACCATGACAAGCGGACCCCAGGAGAGTTTGGGGAGAAAAGCTAGACTTCTGCAAAGAAGTCTTGCCGGGCTTTTGGCCCACGAAGGCCTGATGGACCGAAGGGTAACCAGGCCGAGCTAAGTAGGAGTTAAGGGTGCTTTTCTAGACTTCTAAGATCTTGGGCTGCACTGGGCCAACCCAGTGGGCTACTAACACTTTGGGCCCACTTAAGGCCCACTAACCAGCTGACCGCTGACGTCATGCTGACGTCAGCAAGGTCATAATAAAAATTATTTTCTGATTTTATAAATGATTTAATAAATGTTTTATAAATCACTTTTTCTTTAAAAATTCATAACTAATTATCTGGAGATCCGAAAATTATGAAACCACTTGCGTTGGTTTCATAATTCCGAGACGCTCGCTGCTACCCTATCCTCTTCCGCTCTTGCCCTTGAACCGAACCTCTTTTTGCCCGCGAACTTGGAGTAGGATTCGTGACCGCTACCGCCACTGTGCTATTGTGGGTCTGGAACGCCGGAGCCCCGCAACTGGCCACTGACGTGACGCGGACAGGAATACATCCCCGAGTCGTGTTCCCTTTGCCTCTTTGCTAGCACTTGCTCCGTCGTTCTCCTGAGCACGCCTTACCGCATTACCATCCCTTTTATCGACCACAAGTCGATCCTTTCCTTCTCTCTGTGCTGCACCGCACACCTTGTTCTGATAATGCCCTGCCTAGCTCATTTCGCCTTACTTCTCTCTTATCATCCTTTGAGCTTTCGCTTTGTTGCACCTATCTGTCGCGCTAATGCTCTGCCGGCGTGATCACCAAACCTTTAGCCTTGATCGACAATCCCCCCTTGAACTAATTCTTCTCCCTAACTTGTTTTCTAGTATATAAAGCTAAACACTTAAAACTATTTTATTATGAAAACTAATTACTTTAATTTCCTTAAATTAAACTAGTGCTGCTTGTAGTTAGTCTGGATTTATTTGGTTCTTCTAAATTGATGTTATTTGGAGTTATTGCCTAGATGATTGTCGTTATTTATTTCCGCGTCGCATCTCGTGTAGGCTGGTGATCATGTTTGAAGACCCGAGCTGCGACGATGACCCGGGCTGTGACGATAGGGAAGACCTTCGACCCGAAGGAAGGGCCCAACATCTACTACTCTACGACGACTACTGCGTAGGTGTCATGTCACTCCCGACCATGTAGATCCCATGCATGCCATTTAGTTGCTAGTGCTTTATTTATGATGCTTTGGATGGTTGAAATGCATAGACAATCTTTTAGCCATGCCTTGGATTTGATATACCCTGTTCCTTGAACTTCCTACCTTTGGGACTAGCTACAGACCCCTAGCTAGTCCCCGATATTTACTATCCATACAGTTTACCTGTTCCGTGATATGGATGGATCTCTGGTTTGGACCGAGATTGGGATATCTCAGTATTCTAGCATGTGTTTTGGGTGAGTGTGTATCATTGACATGTTACCGCGGGAGCAAGCCGCTTTGGTTACTTGTGAACGCCTGTCTAGGGGGGATGCGACCTGGCCTCCCGCCCTAGCGGCGTGTTGGACGGTGGGAGTTGGTGAGTGCCCGCTCTTGCAATTAAGGACCGATCGACAGTTTAACCGTGATCTTTGGGCTATTTTCGTACAAACCGTTCGCCTTGTTATGGGCGGGGTTCGGTCCGAGAACTAGTTGGTGGATAGTATCCAGCCTGTAGGCGGATCGGTGTGATCGTGAGAGAGGGACGGGTTATACCCCCCGAGTAGACGTCGCCTCGGCTCCTCCAGGGAAGGTTTCACAGCTTCGAGGCCCTACTGGCAAGTTTCGCGCCCCAGTTCAGGACGAGTCAGGCTCGGAGAGGCAGGAGAGTGCTATCCACTGCTAGGTCTCCGGTCGTTAGGTAGGGATGTGGAACGGCGGCCACGGTTTCTGCCCTATCCGGCGGGTCCAGTTGTACAACCTCTGCAGAGTGTTAAACCTATTGCTATAGTCCGTGTCCACTGGTATGGACAGCCCACAGGTCTGTTACTCTGGCTAGTACTTTTCTTGTGCTGCTTTCTCTCCCCTGTGTGTGTGAGCCCGGCTTTGTGCCGTTGAGATGTGGGGATAGGAGTTGGTGACCCCACATCGCAGATGAGAGTGGGATGCTGTGTCTCAGTTGAGATCCAGTGTGTTGGTGTTTCTTTTCTCGGTTGGGGTGTTGACCCCGGAGGCGTTGGCCTCGGAGGTGTGGATCTCCTCGGAGATGGAGACCTCTCTGCATGACCGCTTACCTTGATGTTGCTACCGCTGCGTGCATAAACCTTCTACAGCCATATATAGGCTTATCCATGCATACTAGAATTCATCCACCGCTTTTGCTCTTTGTTGGGAAGCTGACATGACCTACCCGCTTATCGGGTAGATGGTGATGCTTTCAGACTTGGTGATCGACTACGACATCGACGGTGAAGAATGGGAAGACTAGAGCTGGTCCTACACTCAAGTTTGTCTGTGGAGTTGGAGACGCTTCGCTTCGATAGATCCGCTGCGTAGATGTTTTACCTTTCTTGTTTAGTCCAGTTGGACTTGTACCCGGCTTATGCCAAAATGTTGTACTCTGATGTATTAATAAAATTATGTAATATTTTCTCTATTCCTGTGTTGTATGGATTTGTACCACTTGAGACAGGATTTGCACGTGATAGCCACTTCCTGGGACTATCACAGAGGTGCAGAGGATCGGGTTTCCAGTTTTGGAAATCTGGTTCGTTTCAGGTGGTATCAGAGCCGTACTTGACCGTAGGACGAGCTCTAGTAATGGCCGATAGTTTAGGACAGCCTAAACATCCTTGATTGAGTATATACTCCTTGAATCCTATATAAACCCCTTGAATTCTACCATTACATCCTTGACTTCTCACTAATTAACTAACTTACTAACAACCCTTCTACGTGTTTGCTGACCTTTGGAGAACAACGGTTGTCGCATGACCAAGACGAGTAATACTTCGGAACGGTGTCTGATACAAGATAGATGCAACTACTACCATGACAACTATGGAGATTGGGTACAGGGAAAAGATGAAGATAACTCTACAGGACTTACCTGGATTCTCCCCTGTTGGACCCTCAATACAAGTTTACATCAGCACAGTCGTCCTTACTTTGGAACCCAGGCTATCGAAGATAGAATAGACTGCCACCATGATGCCACATGAAGTTTGCGTACAAGAGAAGCAACAAGAACAATGTGCACCCTTCCCTCCCTGCTTAGGACGAAGTTTGGATAGCGCCACTCTGAAGATAACAAGGAGTTAAGATTTTGACTTCATGTGTGCCAGTATAGGGAACTGGTGGTCTACCGCATGGAATAGGCACACATAAGCTTGGATGAGAGGAGTCGAAAACTCTTGAGATGGCTGTAGCTCAGCATTTGGATAAAGACCCATCGACTGGAAGCTACACAAATAGCCGAGTCGCCAAGGATTAAGATAACGTAACGAGCTGTAGCTACATGAGGCAAAGAATGGATTGAACGATTATGATCACCCTAGAAGCAAGCATCACATACTTGGAGTAAGAATTTGTTAAGTTTACCATATGGAATTCCCCCTTGACGAGAAGTATGAAATTTGGATGCTTGGATTTGAATCTCCCTAACCGACCAGAGTTGACGATGGATTAAGATGAACAAATGAGAAACGAGGGGCACGGATAAAACAATAAACATAGAGCACCCCCTTTGGAAGGACAAAGCCACGAGATCCATGGACGAAGAAGAGTAATCCAACTAAGATGGAGTATCTGAATTAGGAGAATTGTACAAGAAGCATTGGACTAAGATCAAGAAGATTTTTGCTTCCTCCCACAGGACCCCTTGCGCCTCTTAGGCTACTTATGGAACTCCTCCAGTCAGAAAGACGATTTTGGCGATTGGACCCTAACTCGGAGGATCGAAAAGGTAGCAATTGCTACAAGATACTTGTAACATCCCAGAAATTTGAATGTTTTCCCCTGTGTAAATTTTCGCTAAAATTTAAAACTTTTTGTTTGAACTTGAGTGCTACCAAACTTTGAACCAATCTGCTAGCCTCTCAACTCAAATTCCATATAAAATAAATCCATATAAAAATTAATTTCAAATTATGGTATAAATGTGATTTGGATTTTCTTGGATTTTATTCTGGAATTCAGTTGTGTGCTGTTTGAAATTGAACTATATTCAAATTCAAACTAAATATAAAATTATTTTGTTTAAAAGCTAAACCTTGCTTGACTAACTCTAACTTTACACCCGAGCTGACACTAGCCAATTAGCTCAGCCTGATCTGCTAACATCTTTCTCAGCTCGATCTGCTAATCTCTAAGCCCGCAACCTTTTTCCAATCCTTCCGAAATGCTCTGGAATTTACTAAGTGAATTATATAATATTTTCCAACTTTTCGGATTAATCTTTTGTAATTAGTTCGATCTCGGAAAATAGGCCAATTTATTTGGAATAAATTCCTCGAAGCTCTTTTTGACTTGTGACAAAATTTTCCGACTTCTCGAATTAATACTTTGCTATTTAATTCACTCCCAGAAAAATCAATCTAATTCATTTGTTCTAATTCTACAAAATAAATTATTACCAATTTATTTTGCGAAATTAATTTGTTTAGACCCAAATAATCGAGCCCATCTAAATCTATCTATCTAACCATAACTCCCTTCTCTTAAATACCCCTTTTCACTTCTCTTTCCTCTCCATCTTTCCCTTGCCGCCGCCACCATCCTCCCCCTTCCCTGCTCTGTTCTTTCTTCTTCCACCGAAGCAGTCCAGAGGAAGCTCATCTCTCTAGTTGCTCTGTCCAAATCCGGCAGCCACAAATCCATGGAGTCCGAGCGCTAATTTATCTTCTTTCCATCTTCTCGTTTTCATTCCTGACGAAACGCAAAGCAGCAGCAATTCTCCTCGTTTCCCCAAATAGTCAAACATCAAGCTGTTCTCCTCCTTTGTTTTCGTCCAGCGCAAGAACATCCAGCAAGTAGAGCTGCAGAGTTGCAACTGGACCTTGCCTCTCTTTTCTTCAATCCACCCTTGCACAGCCACCAGAGAGAAGGAGGAAGGAGGGAGTGAAGGAGAGAAGGCGACCGAGGAGGTGGACGCCCGATGCCTCGCCGCTGCGAAGCCATGAACCACGGCGTCGTCCAGGAAGAGCACGACCTCCACGAAGACGACGTCGCGCCGCGGGTGCCGGGAGCAACGACGAGTCGACGGCCGCGCTCACGCCACTGGGTACAACGACGCCGCGGCCAACGACCAGAAGCCGAAGATGGAGACCGGCGCCGCCACCGTCTACGCCGACGCCGACGCTGAACCGCGAGCTGCCGCACCACGCCATGCCCCTGATCTTCTTCGCCGCTCACAACCTGTTCGACGGCTTGTGCATGAGCCAAGTCTTCCATGGTGAGCAGCTCGTGCACGCTCTCTTTTCTTTTCCTTGCACCATCCAAGCCGCTACCTTGCCTGCCTTTGTTCGTGCCCAGCTAAAACTTTGCTTGTCTGTGACGCCGACCTTCGCGTCGTGCATGCTCCTGTTCTTCCCGGAGCACCGAGACCTTGGTTGGCATGCCGGAAGGTGCAGCTTTGGCATGCCCACGACCTGCTCAACGTTTTGTGCATGAGCCATGAGCTTCACGTACCCGCTAGCTTTTTCCCTGCCTAGCCTGCCTGTGTCGCAAGCCTTTGAGTTGTGCGTGCTCCCTGTTTCCTCTAGAATGCTAGTGGCCAAGTTTGCCTTTTCTGAAGCTGCACACCACCTGTTCGATGTGTTGTGGGACAGGTGAACAGAGCCTCGATAGTGCCTTTGCACCTGAGTTGCTGATCGCCGACGCGCTGCCGTTGTCGCTACTTGCTGCTATGTGCTGGCCTTCGTGCCGTGAGTTTCATACAGGTGCCGCTGCCGCCGCTTGCCCTTGTTGTCGCCGCGCTGTGCGACGCGGCTCCGGGAATCCCCGTGCCCGCACGCCGGCCGACCGTGTCGTGGCCGGGGAGTAGCCCCGTGCGCGCGCACGTGCAGCCGGGTCGAGCACCTTGTGTGCAAGGCCAAGGCTTGGCCCTTTTGGCCAGCCTCGCCGTCGCTCGCCGCAGCTAGCCTGTGCTTGCGCGCTCGCGCCACCGCCTTGCCTCGCGGCCGCGTCGTCAATCACCCTGTCGCCAGCCTCGCCGCACCACGCTGCGACCCCGCCTTGTCCAGCGCCGCACTGCTCTGCTACCCCGCACCACCGTCGCTGTCCCGTGGCCGCGCGCCCGTGCCGGCGCGAAAACCCGCCTGGTTGTCGTACCCTGTCGCCACCGCGAAGTGCCCTGGGGTAATTCGTCGAGCACCTTGTCTGTGCCTTGCCTCAACCCAGAGCTGAGCCACACGGAAGGCCTCAACCCGTGCCGGCGCGAAAACCCACAGCAAGTTGCCGCACCAGCCGCAGTTGATCCCGAACCCTGTCAGCCGCCACCTAGGCCGCCAGGTGTGCACCATGTCACCATGCAGCTAGCTTATAGCTAACCTGGAGCTAGTTGTAGCCAGCCTGTAGCTAGCTGACGTGGCCCGGGTCCCACCTGTGGGTCCCACTGATCGATCGGGTCCCACTGACTTTTGACCGTTGACCAGTCAACGCTGATTGACGTCAGCAGGTGGCACTCTCCTGTGTTGCCACGTGTCCCCCTATTTTAATAAATCCTCTTTAAATTTAAATAAATGTTTTAAAAATCCCTTTTAACTTTGAAAAATCATAATTAATTATTTTGAGCTTCAAAAAATATGAAACTAATTTCATTATTTTTCTAAAATTAAGCTTGTGCTGTTTGTAGTTAGTTTGGTCTTCTTTGGATCTTCTAAATTGGCTTTCTTTGGTGTTTTTCATTAGATGTGATGTCGTTATTTATTTCCGCGTCGCATCTCGTGTAGGCTTATAATCTTGTTTGAAGACCCGAGCTGCGACGACGACCCGAGCTGTGACGATTGGGAAGACCTTTGACCCGAAGGAAGGGCCCAACCTCTAATACTCTACGACGACTACCGCGCAGGTGTCATGTTACTCCCGACCATATAGATCCCATGCATGCTATTTAGATGCTAGTGCTTTATTTAATATACTTTGGTTGATTGAATTGCATAGACAATCTTTTAGCCATGCCTTGATTTTGATATACCCTGTACCTTGAACTTCCTACCTTTGGGACTAGCTACAGACCCCTAGCTAGTCCCCGACACTTATTATCCATATAATTTACAAGATATGTGATATGGATGGATTTCTGGTTTGGACTGAGATTGGGATATCTCGGTATTCTGACGTGTGTTTTGGGTGAGTGTGTACCCTTGACGTGTTACCACGGGAGCGAGCCGCTTTGGTTACTTGTGAACGACTGTCTAGGGGAGATGCGACCTGGCCTCCCGCCCTAGCGGTGTGTCGGACGGGTGGAGTTGGTGGAGTGCTCGCTCCTTGCAATTAAGGACCGATCGTCTGTGTGACCTTGATCTTTGGGCTATTTTCGTACAAACCGTTCGCCTTGTTATGGGCGGGGTTTGGTCCGAGAACAAGTTTGTGGATAGCATCCAGCCTGTAGGCGGATCGGTGTGATCGTGTGAGGGGGACGGGTTATACCCCCCGAGTAGACATCGCTCCGGCTCCTCCGGGGATGGTTTCACAGCTTCGAGGCCCTGCTGGCAAGTTTCGCGCCCCAGTTCAGGACGAGTCAGGCTCGGAGAGGCAGGAGAGTGCTATCTGCTGCTAGGTCTCCGGCCGTTAGGTAGGGATGTGGAACGGCTGATCCCCGTTTCTGCCCTATCCGGCGGGTCCAGTTGTACAACCTCTGCAGAGTGTTAAATCTATAGCTATAGTCCGTGTCCACTGGTATGGACAGCCCTTTCGATCTCTCACCTGGCTAGACTTTTCGTGTGCTGCTTCTCTCCCCCGAGTGTGTGAGCCCGGCTTGGTGCCGTTGAGATGTGGGGTAGGAGTTGGTGACCTCACATCGCAGATGAGAGTGGGATGCTGTGTCTCGGTTGAGATCCAGTGTGTTGGTGTTCTTTTCTCAGTTGGGGTGTTGACCCCAGAGGCGTTGGCCTCGGAGGTGTGGATCTCCTCGGAGATGGTGACCTCTCTGCATTACTGCTTACCTTGACGTTGCTACCGCTGCTTGCATAAACTTACTACAGCCATATATAGGCTTATCCATGCATACTAGAATTCATCCACCGCTTTTGCTCTTTGTTGGGAAGCTGACATGACCTACCCGCTTATCGGGTAGTTGGCGATGCTTTCAGACTTGGTGATCGACTACGACATCGACGATGAAGAATGGGAAGACTAGAGCTGGTCCTACACTCAAGTTTGCTTGTGGAGCTGGAGACGCTTCGCTTCGATAGATCCGCTGCGTAGATGTTTTACCTTTCTTGTTTAGTCCAGTTGGACTTGTACCCGGCATGTGCCGAAGAGATGTACTCTGATGTTATAATAAAATTATGTAATATTTCCTCTATTCCTGTGTTGTATGAATTTGTACCACTTGAGACAGGGTTTGCACGTGATAGCCACTTCCTGGGACTATCACAGAGGTGCAGAGGATCGGGTTTCCAGTTTCGGAAATCTGGTTCGTTTCAATATTACACGAGTCAAATGGATAATAATAAGTCATGCGACTCGAAGAGGAATATGGAACACAATTTACGGGTTCTCAATCAAGCCAACACGGAGAAGAATTTCATCACCCTGCTTCACGAAGTTCAGCACCGAGACATCAGATGGAATTCATCCCTTCCAGTGATATAATACTAACCCTAGTGAAACTCCCTAAAGTGCCACGATATACTAGAACGTTTTTACCCGGTGTATTCTCGACGGTCTTAGGAGTCAGCCTCGAGATACACATTTGTTTGGTGCATTGCTTGGGTGATTGGATCTTAATGGTCTTACGGTTGTTATGCCTCTTCATGTTTGTGTGAAATTATACTGAGGGCTATGCTTGCTAGATCTTTAGATGACTCCTTTAGAAGCCTTAGCTTACCCATCCTGCAAGACCAAGCGCTTGAAGAATGAAGATGGGCGCATCTAGCACTTTAAGAAGACCCTGCTTTAGAAAGAGAGAAGAGTTCCTTGCAAACCTCGACTAATCGGACCAAGACTTCAGATGAATTACCCGATGATCATTGGAATTAAGATCGCAAACCAGAAAATGAGTACCCGAGAATTTGAAACCTCGAAAGCTCAGAAGTGCTACCTCTATGGAAGCATATATTGGTTAAGAGCAGTTGAGTACCCTAAGATGTCAGTGACACATTTTGGATAAGTTCAGTCGATCCCACTTTTGGAATAAGCCATCAATAAGGAAGCTCTACTGGACACCGTATATTGGACTAGCGGGAAGAAGAACTACTTCGGCAACTACGGGACACAGGTTAGCTGTTCGACCTCGCAGTTGGGACTTACCACCCTATTAGAAAATGAATCGGAAGAGTTTGCTAAGTATACAAGAGTAAGGGTGTGACTTCCACGTGAAGTTCCATCCCAAGAAATTGGAACCAAATTGACTAGTGTGAGATTTCGGATGGGAAGAATCACTCATACAGGCGAGAGTGTTGCAAATGACCTCTCTTAACATGGACAATCATGAATGGGAATTAACCATTCATAGTGTGTACGGCCATGAGCTAATTGGATACGTCGGATGTTGCTAGCCCTCTAGCAAGAATCGTCGGAGACGAGTTAAACCAACAGATGGATTACTATAAGAATGGCACCCAAAGAGTGGTAGAGATTACTTGACACTCAGAGAAGTTCTGGAAGATGAGAAATCACCCTGGAATATGAGGAGCTTTGATTAACCACACAAGACCCTATGATGGAATACAAGTACTGCAACAGGGTCAACTATTTGGATATGCTTAAATAAAGAAGCTGAGATATTTCCTAAGTCACGGGATGACTGAGTAAGTAAAGGAAGATGTGCTCACCCGAGTGCAGCCAATCAACGAGAGTGCACGTTATAAGAGGGGCGACAGCACTAATGTTTTGGAGAATCTAGGATATCTACTTATGGAACAAGAGATAACAATTTATATCTTTAACATATCTCAGATCGATATGGCTTCAAGAAGATTTCTTGGATAAACTAGAGAAACCTAGAGAATATATGAAAACATGGATGAAGAAAAAATATTTATGAGACTCAACTTCTGATCAACGTACCCGCTTTGGATGAGCAATCAAATTTGGACGAAGATAATAATATTTACGTATGGGTACAATACGAAGGTGAACCTTGGTATATGGCAACCAATTGGATAAGAGCTTGCTATGTGCATACTAACTATTTACTTGCTGCAAGTTGGGCTCAGAGCTATCGCCAGTGTTGTAGACCTCCGCTAGGCATAAGTACACGACTCCCTCATATGGAAAGAAGTGGGAGGCTCGTGCCTAATTGGAATAAAAGTACTTAATGGGCGCCATGAGAATATGGCCGAGCTCATACAGAATAATTTTGGAGTAAACTTAATTGTTAAGAAGGATGTGACCTCGAGTGAGAGGATTGGAATAAGATAAGACTACCATGCCTCAAACTGCTCTAAGTTCATCGAGCTTGTGTAATACGGCTAGAAGAGATAGATTAAAGATAAAGGGAGCTCTAACCTACGACTGGAACTTCTCACGGCTTGAACAAGAGTAAAGTCCCTGAAGGTGTATGGACTAATCTTAAAGTGCTTAAGGATGCTAACGAAAGAGGACACTCGGTAGCGCTTGGCATCGGAAGAACTCACATGGAGACCATATAAGACGAGAGTAAACACGAATGGACCTCTATGGACGAGGGAGAGATATTTTCAATAAAGCTCTACAACGTCAAGTACATCAACATCTTGGAGACACACCGAAGAGAAGACCCTCACCACACCCGGTACGAGCTTAATCTCGGGGACGAGATTCTTGTGAGGGGGGAGGAATGTAACATCCCAGAATTTTGAATATTTTGCCAAGTGTGAGTTTTCACAAAAATTTAAAACTTTTTGTTTGAAAATGTATGCTACCAAATTTTTGCCCAAATTGCTAGCCTCTCACCTTAAATCCCAAATAAATTAAAACAATATAAAAATTACTTTCAAAATTACGGTATAAACATGATTTGGATATTCCTGGATTTTATTTGAAGTTCAAATTGAGTCGTGTTTGAATTTGAAAGTAATTCAAATTCAAACTTATGTACAAACTATTTTTCAAAACCTATTCTAATAGCTAACCACTAACTTGGGCTCAAACTCTGCAGTCAAAGTCTGCTCGGCACCGTTTAACCTTTGCACTCAACCAGACCAGCCCCCCTTGCCTCCTGCGCACGAGCCTACCTCCTGTGGCCCGCCAGCCCAGCAAAGCCCACCAGCACCTTTCCCTCTTTCTCTCTCTCGCTGACTTGTGGGGGCCACCCGACAGCCGGCCCTGTGTCCCTTTCTTCCTCCTCTGCCCACAACCGCTCCCCACGCACTACGCGCGTGCGCCGTGATGGGACAGTCGCGTCGCGCCTGATCCGGCTGGCTCGCACGCCGAGACGCGCCGCACCCCCTTAACCCTACTCCGTGCGTGCAGCTAGGGAAAGCCCCTCAATACCCCTGCCCCGCGACCAACCGCGCTCTGCCTTGCGCAGCCGTGGTGGTGTCCACGCCATCTCCATTCTCCTCCAAGGCAAAGGGCACCCTGGGGTTTTCCGCTCATCCCACGTAGGCCTGAGCGTTCGGGTTACCCGACTATTTCGGGTCGGGTAATTCGGGTAATTGAAAATTCGGGTAATGAAAACTGCTACCCGATATTAGCTCCGAAAAAACACTACCCGAAATTTCGGGTACCCGATAATTCGGGTTCGGGTATACCAAATCTACCCAAATTTACAGAAAATGACAAACTATATAAAATTTTAGTAGACTTATAACAAAAAAATCACAAGTAATTTGAGTAGAATTTCGACAACAAGTTGAGAACAATAATATATTATAGCTATGTGTTCAAACTAAGAGAATTATATTATAATAAAATGACAATTTCAAGTGTTCAACTAATAATACGTGATAAATACAAAGACAAAAGCAAATTTCGGGTAGTTTGGGTACCGAAGTGTATTACCCGAATTACCCAAACTAATTTCGGGTAATCACAATCACTATCCGAACTTGGGATCGGGTACCTCGAGTTCGGGTAATTCGGATCTGGATTCGGGTAATTCGGGTACGGGTAATGGGTATCGGGTATTTTGCCCAGGCCTGATCCCACGCTGCGCTCTCACCCACCAAAAGGGGTCCAAAGCCCCGCACGCCGCACCAACTCAATTGGGATTTTCCCCCCTCCCTGTCACTAGCTGCCGCTCTCTGCATCTTCCCCAATCCCCTGCTTCAATCCGCCATGTCCGCCGCACCGCGCCGATCCGCTCCTTTGCGCCACGCCATAGCCGTAGCCGAGCCGTGTGAGGGGGGCCTCTTTCTCCGTGCGTGTGCCGCCCGTCGACGTGGTTTGCCGCGACGCAGAACACCAACACCGCTCCGCCGCAGTCCACCAGATCGCGGCCACTTCGTCACAAAGGAGAAGTCGAAACTGTCTCCGCGCGCGTCGCGGCTGCGACATGCTGAGGACGCCGACGCCGCCCTCGCCCGGGAGCTCCACATCCTCGCCGCTCCAGAGCTCCGCATCGACAACACCGCGAGGATCCGTGCCATAGGAGGCTGTGAACACCGTCGTCGGAACGCCGCGCCGAGGGAACGCCACCAAGAGTACTACGACACCCCGGTCGACACCGACGACCGCAAGCTCGAGGAAGCCAAGCCGGAGCTCAACGCCGACGCCCTGAACCACGACACCGAGCCAGCCTGCGTCCCCTCGTCACGGCCTCGACCTCTTCCCGCCTCGACGTGAACCACTTCGAGCCCTGGTGAGCAGCACGCCCCAATCGTCTTCTCCTGCCCCATCTCATCCCCACTCCGTGTCACCGGTCACCGTCCCGCCGCGCCGCGGTCATGATCCGTTTCCGCACCGTCAAAAAATCACGAACCGGCCTTCGAGCCGTAGGCGCCGAACTGCATCTGCCCGGCTTTCGCGCCGCTATTCTGTGCAGGTACCACGCGCGCACGCCCGTGCCCTTCCCTGCGCCCCTTCACAGCCGCACTCGTCGCGCCCCGCCGCGACGCAACCACGCCGCGCGCCGCGCTGTTCTGCCTTGCTTCGCGCCGTGCCGCGCCGAATCACCTCGTGACCCGTTGCTCCATCTCGCGCCGCGCCGCTTTATCCCACGTCGCGCCGCGCCGCCATGCCCGTGCTTGTCGACTTGGATGGGACCGCCCTTCGTGTCGTAGAACTTTCCTTGCAGGTGAACGAGTGCCACCGCCGCCGTAGGCCGTAGCCAAACCTCGCTGCCGGCAAACCCCATGCCGCTCCGCCGCTTCTCAGGCACATTCCGTCGAACACCTGTCGCGCGATCTCTCTGTCTCCTAACCCTGAGTGGAACCGCACACCGGGGCACACGCACACCTGCCCACACAAGCCGTAGAGAATCCTATAGCCACCATGACAAGCGGACCCCAGGAGAGTTTGGGGGAGAAAAGCTAGACTTCTGCAAAGAAGTCTTGCCGGGCTTTTGGCCCACGAAGGCCTGACGGACCGAAGGGTAACCAGGCCGAGCTAAGTAGGAGTTAAGGGTGCTTTTCTAGACTTCTAAGATCTTGGGCCGCACTGGGCCAGCCCAGTGGGCTACTAACACTTTGGGCCCACTTAAGGCCCACTAACTAGCTGACCGCTGACGTCATGCTGACGTCAGCAAGGTCATAATAAAAATTATTTTCTGATTTTATAAATGATTTAATAAATGTTTTATAAATCACTTTTTCTTTAAAAATTCATAACTAATTATCTGGAGTTCTGAAAATTATGAAACCACTTGCGTTGGTTTCATAATTCCGAGACGCTCGCTGCTACCCTATCCTCTTCCACTCTTGCCCTTGAACCGAACCTCTTTTTGCCTGCGAACTTGGAGTAGGATTCGTGACCGCTACCGCCACTGCGCTATTGTGGGTCTGGGACGCCGGAGCCCCGCAACTGGCCACTGACGTGACGCGGATATGAATACATCCCCGAGTCGTGTTCCCTTTGCCTCTTTGCTAGCACTTGCTCCGTCGTGCTCCCGAGCACGCCTTACCGCATTACCATCCTTTTTATCGACCACAAGTCGATCATTTCCTTCTCTCTGTTCTGCCGCCGCACACCTTGTTCTGATAATGCCCTGCCTAGCTCATTTCACCTTACTTCTCTCTTATCATCCTTTGAGCTTCCACTTTGTTGCACCTATCTGTCGCGCTAATGCTCTGCCGGCGCGATCACCAAACCTTTAGCCTTGATCGACAATCCCACCTTGAACTAATCCTTCTCCCTAACTTGTTTTCTAGTATATAAAGCTAAACGCTTAAAAATATTTTATTAAGAAAACTAATTACTTTAATTTCCTTAAATTAAACTAGTGCTGCTTGTAGTTAGTCCGGATTTATTTGGTTCTTCTAAATTGATGTTATTTGGAGTTATTGCCTAGATGATTGTCGTTATTTATTTCCGCGTCGCATCTCGTGTATGCTGGTGATCATGTTTGAAGACCCGAGCTGCGACGACGACCCGGGCTGTGACGATAGGGAAGACCTTCGACCCGAAGGAAGGGCCCAACATCTACTACTCTACGACGACTACCGCGCAGGTGTCATGTCACTCCCGACCATGTAGATCCCATGCATGCCATTTAGTTGCTAGTGCTTTATTTATGATGCTTTGGATGGTTGAAATGCATAGACAATCTTTTAGCCATGCCTTGGATTTGATATACCCTGTTCCTTGAACTTCCTACCTTTGGGACTAGCTACAGACCCCTAGCTAGTCCCCGATATTTACTATCCATACAGTTTACCTGTTCCGTGATATGGATAGATCTCTGGTTTGGACCGAGATTGGGATATCTCGGTATTCTAGCGTGTGTTTTGGGTGAGTGTGGATCCTTGACATGTTACCGCGGGAGCGAGCCGCTTTGGTTACTTGTGAACGCCTGTCTAGGGGGGATGCGACCTGGCCTCCCGCCCTAGCAGCATGTTGGACAGTGGGAGTTGGTGAGTGCTCGCTCTTGCAATTAAGGACCGATCGACAGTTTAACCGTGATCTTTGGGCTATTTTCGTACAAACCGTTCGCCTTGTTATGGGCGGGGTTCGGTCCGAGAACTAGTTGGTGGATAGCATCCAGCCTGTAGGCGGATCGGTGTGATCGTGTGAGAGGGACGGGTTATACCCCCCGAGTAGACGTCACCCCGGCTCCTCCGGGGAAGGTTTCACAGCTTCGAGGCCCTGCTGGCAAGTTTCGCGTCCCAGTTCAGGACGAGTCAGGCTCGGAGAGGCAGGAGAGTGATATCCACTGCTAGGTCTCCGGTCGTTAGGTAGGGATGTGGAACGACGGCCACTGTTTCTGCCCTATCCGGCGGGTCCAGTTGTACAACCTCTGCAGAGTGTTAAACCTATAGCTATAGTCCGTGTCCACTGGTATGGACAGCCCACAGGTCTGTTACTCTGGCTATTACTTTTCTTGTGCTGCTTTCTCTCCCTTGTGTGTGTGAGCCCAGCTTTGTGCCGTTGAGATGTGGGGGTAGGAGTTGGTGACCCCACATCGCCGATGAGAGTGGGATGCTGTGTCTCGGTTGAGATCCAGTGTGTTGGTGTTTCTTTTCTCGGTTGGGGTGTTGACCCCGGAGGCGTTGGCCTCGAAGGTGTGGATCTCCTCGGAGATGGAGACCTATCTGCATGACCGCTTACCTTGATGTTGCTACCGCTGCGTGCATAAACCTTCTACAGCCATATATAGGCTTATCCATGCATACTAGAATTCATCCACCGCTTTTGCTCTTTGTTGGGAAGCTGATATGACCTACCCGCTTATCAGGTAGATGACGATGCTTTCAGACTTGGTGATCGACTACGACATCGACGGTGAAGAATGGGAAGACTAGAGCTGGTCCTACACTCAAGTTTGCCTGTGGAGTTGGAGACGCTTCGCTTCGATAGATCCGCTGCGTAGATGTTTTACCTTTCTTGTTTAGTCCAGTTGGACTTGTACCCGGCTTATGCCAAAATGTTGTACTCTTATGTATTAATAAAATTATGTAATATTTCCTCTATTCCTGTGTTGTATGGATTTGTACCACTTGAGACAGGGTTTGCACGTGATAGCCAATTCCTGGGACTATCACAGAGGTGCAGAGGATCGGGTTTCCAGTTTTGGAAATCTGGTTCGTTTCACCTAGGGATGGCAATGGGTAGGGTAGGGTAGGGTAAGGGTAAAGCATTTACCCGCCCGTTGGCATACCCGTGTATCTCTATTATACCCTTACCCGCCAAATGTAACGGGTAAGAAACCTTACTCTTGCCCTTACCCGCAGGGTACCCGCAGGGTAACAGGGTACCCGCTGGGTATTGAACATAAAGTCTCAATGAGTTCATATCCAACAGTACAATAATAATTTAGTTGCTAAATAAGTCTCAAACTTCACAATCACACACATACTGACATAAATAAGTCTCAAATTTCAACTCTCAAAATGTCACATATGCTGACATGCAGCGAGGCGCGGGGATCTGGCCGGAGGAGGTGGCTGTCGAGCGGCGGGGCGCGGGGATCCGGCCGGAGGACACGGCGTGCCGACGTGGGGTTGGTGGGAGCAGCGAGGCGCGGGGATCCGGCTGGAGGAGGCAGAGTGGGAGCGGCAAACTGGGCAAAGGAGGCGGCGTCGGGGGTGGAGTGGAGGCACAACCGTATAGAAGGCGTCGCCGCGTGGCCCACGTTGGTAGATAGGGTGGCGTACTTGGGTTTGTATATATTGGTTTGGGTCAAATGTTTGTATGAACTTCTTTAATAAGGGTACCCACAGGTAGAAATTCATACTCGTAGCTCTACCCGTGGGCAGAATTTCATACCCGTACCTTTACTCGTGGGTAGAATTCTATACCCTTACCCAACAAGGTTGAGTACCCGCGGGTACCCTTACCCATAGGTAAAATTGCCATCCTTAGTTTCACCTCCTCACCGCCCTTGCCACGCGGGAGCGGCACACAGTGGAGGAGCACCTCCCCGGCGGTCGGCGCAAGAGGGGCGCGTCCCTGATGGACAGAGGCACCGCGAGCTCACGGGAGGAGTCGTCCATGGCGTGAGACTGGAGAGAAGGGATAAGAATGGGGAGCAGCAGTGCAGTAGGAACGTGTGGTGGTGAATAAATGCGTTGGGAAGATAATGTGCTGTGGAGCCCGCGTCCTTTTTTACTTCCCGTCCGGACGCCCAGACAGGAGCATTATCATATTATTTATATACTATATTTGTCTCAATAGAATTGATGGATGTACTGCTCCTTAACTCCTTCGGTCAAAAAAGAATATTTCTTCAGTTTCATAATATTTGTCGTTTCAGTTTTTCTAAATACATTTCTTTTGCTATGTCCTTAGATATATACTTATAACTAGGTACATATTAGTTAGAATGTATCTAGAAAAATTAAAACGACAAGTATTATAAAAAGAAGAATACATTCTACGGAAATCAATAAATAGATAAAATATGCATGTGTCCATACTAATTTATGAATGTTATTATTGGACGGCTCTTAAAAGAGGAACATTAAGAAGTTCCTAGAAAATTCTAGCTGCACTTTTCTGTTCTATAGTGCGTGGCTGCCTTGCGCATCATAAGTGAAACTGCTACGTGCACCCCATGGCCAACAATTTTTTAATGAGTTCACGCATCACGGGAGTAGTGACTTTTTCGCGCTTGTTTTTTTTTTTCTCAAAAATGACTTTTAAATTTTAGAATTGTTTTTCCCAGGATGAATGGAGTAATGAATACAACATGTATCTTCGTCAATTGACGGTTGACGTTAAACTGTTTGATCGTTCATGTCAATTATGTGTTTTAGCTTATGCTTTATCTCTACTACTCCTAAAAAGTACGAAGTGAAGACAAAAACTGACTTTTTGCGAGGCAGATTCACGTCCGCCCTCCGCCCCCACAGGTCTATACATGCAAGCGGGGCGGTTTGCGGCTGCCCGCCCCGCGTCCGCGTGAGCCGCATATTTCTTCACGGAGCGATGCGGCCCACCCGCATGCGCCGCATTTTTTATGCAGGAGACGCGGCAGCCCGTGTGCTGCCCGCGCTGATGAGTTTTCGCGGGATACGCGGCACCTCGCTAGTTGTAAGTTGTCGTCGTTGTGAACCTCAAACTGGCGTGCGTTTTTGAAGTGTAAGATTGTTAACATTAAAACTATGAATACGTATAAGAAGCAAAAGAATACATAGGGCATTAATTAATATTAGAAATTATTCTTACAACAAGAAAATTAACATTATGTGGCACGGATATATAAGTAAATTCCATCGACGTGTAAAAACCTGATTGATTTATTGGCTTCTCGGCTTTCAAATAATATGACCTCCTGCCTCAGCAATTAGTAGTGATAATTCACTTAATCTGCAATGTACAAGGGTTCAGTTCAGACTACATAGCAGGATCTTGAGGCTCTCCAACATTGCAAGACTCTAACGCAAGTCATACAGGTACCATCATAACAAAATGTGAGTTGAAATCTACAAAAGCTGGACACTGAGTAGTCATTGTATTTGTTCACGCCATAACGTTGCCATGCACGTTAAGGGTCCTGCCAATTCTCAAAAAAAAAAGGTTAAGGGTCCTGCCTGAACAAAGTGAGAATGCAAGGCAACAAGCAATGTTATGAATGGCACTACAAAGAGAATTGCCGTAACAAAAAATATATATTTTTGCTATTTAGGATGCATACCTCAATTTGATGGTCTCATAGGAAGGTTTATCAATTACCAGATAGAGATGGAGAAGAAATGCTTTTACCTGATCACTGATCATTTATTCATTTCATCAACCCACTCTCTGAAAACACACTAAGAAACCATCCTAAATCAGTATTGCTTAATATTTAGACAGAGATATAGAGCAACCATCCTAAAAGCAAGACTGCAGAGGTTGCATACTGCCACCAATTGCATTGAAGATTGAACTGAACAAACTATGGCATGCATTTCACAAATAAATGTATCATGTCACTAAAGAAGTGGTAGATCAAGTTAATCTGACTTGTACTCTAATTATATATCTACTAATTGCAGGGTCAAAGTAAAACAACACTACACACTGATATGGTTTTCCTGACATTGCACAAATTGACAATATTAACCTGACATTTTTTGAATAAGAACTATTAAGCTGACATGGTTTTCCTAAAGACAATCAGGTCTCGACATGGTTTTCCTAAAGAGAATCAGGTCTAGACTTGCTTTTCCTAAAGTCTGCTACGGCGATTAGTCATTCGATACAGCATTGAGGTTCCTTCAAGCCCCGAGCCCACGCAGCCTTCTAAAACAGTGGTGTGTGATAGACTCCCTGTTCATTTGAGAAATCAAGCTCTCTACTGAAGTTTAGGCATTTTAATGGAAGATTAATATAAACTACGACGAAGGATTTGCTGTAGTACACCACCCACTCGCATCGAGGGGGACTAACTCCATGCCTCATCAAGGATTTGAAGTTATGAACTCAACCTTGACCGCAAAGAACTAGTAGTGGAGGAAATGGCTCGGTACAAGATGGGGAAAGAAGAGAGGGAGGCTGACCTTGCTGTTCTTGCGGATGAAGTTGGGGGACCGGACAGCGACGACCGATGAGAGCGGAGAACAAGCAGGAGTGTAGCGTGGGTACTATTAGATCTGGCGACGTACGGCGGCGGCGCCGCGCAAGATGGAGACGCCATGGGCGCCGCGCCGGTGCCCCCGCCCTTACCGATCCCCTTGGGTACTATTCGATCCGACGATATACGACGGCGACGGGGGCACGCAAGATGGAGACGCCATGGGTGCCGCGCTGGTGCCCCCGCCCTTCCCGATCCCCTTTCTCCTCTGTCCTCCCTCCTTTGTTTTTGCGGGCTTGCGGCGCCGCTGGGCCCCGTTGGCTGGCCCGCGTAACGCCGCTTCGTGTTGCGGGTTGAATTGCTGCTGTCCGACGGGCTTGCGGTGCGGGTTTGTCCAGCGGGTTTGCGGCAAAACCCGCCCTGCTTGCATCCATACACAGGTCCGCCCTCGCGAGCGTCCGCCTTCCCCATGCATGCCACCTCCGCTCGCGCGCCCCGCCTCTACCGCAACCCATTTTTCCCCTGCCGCCCACACGGTCTTTTTCGTGAAACCCTACGCGGCGGCCGCCGCCGCCGCTGCCCATCTCGCTCGCCTCTCCACCCGCGCACCAGCTGCGCCTCCTCCCCATCCACGCTCGGCAAGGCGGCGCCCTGCTCGGTGAGGAGCAGCTCGCATCGGGAACGACGGCGCGCAGAATGTGGCGGCAAGGGCGAGCGGCGCTTGCGGTACCCTGTGCCTCGCCTTTCCTTCCTCACCGCCGCCATCCTCCTCTCCGTCTCCGTCTCCGCCTCTGCCTCCCCCTCCAGCGTGGATCCGTCTCTGCTCGATGCGCCGCTCTCCCTCGCCACCGGCTCCCTCGCCATCTCCTCCGTTTTTCTCTCCATCCCAAGCCCCCAAGATCCACCGCCGTCTCACCTCCTCCGGTCCTTCCCCAGTAGCACGCCTCCCCACATCCACACCGGAACCTCGCCTCCTCCCCTGGCAACGCGCGCCGCCTCGCCTCCACCACTAGCAGCGCACGCCGCCGTCTCGCCCTCCTCTCCGCTCGTCGTCATCTCCCAACACCGCCGCCCGCGCCTCGCCTCCTCCGTCCCCCGGCGACGCCTCGCCTCCTACCTCCCCCGGCCGCGCCTCCTATGGCCGTCGCCACGCCTGACCGTCTCCTGCTCGCGGATTCACGTGTTTCGCATTGAGGAAAGTTCCGGCCATCTCCCTGGATGGCCTCCTGGCTGCCGTCACACGACTGAAGGCGCTAGCAATACGAGATCTGCTAGCTCGTCCGCCAGATGAAGATGTAGGTACGTCCTCTCCCTCCCAATCCTAATCCTCTTAGATCGATTGTTATGGGAGAGAGAAGTGGCCAGGCTGTAGCTGATTTTTCATCTTCCGTTTGGAAGTTACGGAGAGAGAAGTGGCCAGGCTGTAGCTAATTTGTGTTGCAGGCTTGCAGCTCACCCTGATGATATCATGATCGTGTCACATTGCAGCTCCTGCAGTTGCAGGATTGTTCCATGATACGTGTTAAATTTACAAGGATTCCTTTTGATTCTGAAAGATAAATAAACCATGGACCTATATATGCATATTAGATATTACAGTATAACAAGATCTTCACAATAATGGAAGTACATATGACGTAAAGCATATGCCTTAGGCTCTATACATTCTCTTGTGAAGCCAATTTCTGAATATATTCCTATGGATTTTTCATACATGAAGTTTATTGTTTTCAGGGGCTAGCTGTTATTGAGATGCCAGAAGAAAATCACTTTTAGTTTGGTTGCTTACCCAGTAGTAGGTTACAGTCCCATACCAAAACAGAACTGTGTATATGAGATATTTCAGGTTTAATCTATTTGCCTGAACCACACGTAGTATTTGTTCTAGTGAGGATTAACTATGTAGTATTTGTTATACAAGGATTGATAAGACGATACTGAAAGCAAAATTGACACGAAAAGCAAATTCAGATCACATACCCAAATATTCTGAAATTACTCTTTAGGTTAGCTCCCAATTTTAAACACAACCTTACTTTGACAAGAGTTTATTTTCTTTTGATTCACTTAATTATCTCCAGAGCGATAATTATTACTCACACTGCACAATCAGAATCAAGCGCTGATGGAAATAAACTGAGCAATGTTTCATGATTCGGATAGACTTTAAGTCAGTTTGGGGTTATTATTTGTATAAACTAACACTATTAGCACTTTTGTGCAGGTCGAAGAATAAAGCAAACAAATGTTCCGTGCACACGCATTAGACGCAGGTCGGCAGCAGACAGCATCATTCAGATGAATGCAGGACCGGTTGTGCAGTCTGATAAGGTGATTTGATTTCACCAAAGTTGATGCTTCTCTTTTAGTTTCTTTCCATGTTCCAGGTTCTAGGAAATTTAATTAATTCGTCCCATTAGAAATTCTCATCTCTCACAATGTTGTCGCTAGCTGTGTGAATAACAGATGATATTATTTTGTTTGTTTTGTGATTGTAGAGGTAATGGGATACACTTAGTGGGTGATGCTTTGCAGTTCAGTTTCATAGCTTGGATCATAGTGGCTGAACTGCATCTCTTCTTGCATTGCCCGATGTGTAGTTTCTGATGTGCCCATTTTCTGACAATAATTTGGAACTAATGTCCAAAGAAACACATGGATGTGTTGGTGCTGATTATTTTTCCCTTTGCATTGAGGCTTCTCTTTGTGTTTCGCGGCAGCTTGCTGTGCTCTACGTGGATTTCAAGCTGGACGAGAGCTACACGCTGAGCAAGATCACCATCCGGGCCGGGAACGGCTTCCACAACCTCACAGTACTCCCTTTTTTTTTCTCCAGGAAAAAATCTTTTAGCAAAGTTCTGAAGCTTGTGAGCTATTATAGAATCAGCCAAAGATTATACATGTTGATTGGTTGGTCCAGCTTATGTGTAAAGAATATATTCTTGAGTTTAAAAACCTATGAAAGACTAAAATGAAACACAGAGATCTCATGTGTGGTAGGATGCATTTTTTATTCTCTTATTCAATTGATTGATGCAACAAAATGGAGATCAGAGAAAGTTGTAGACCGAACAAAATATGTACTTTTATAAAGGCAAGCCAAAACTTGCTTTCTCTATGAATCTGAACTGGGATTTTTTTAATTGCTTTCTTTATACTGTTCTGGCCTGATGTAGAGGTGATGTTGTAGACGTCGCGGTTAGGCATTTATTTGTATTTTTAGTTGGTTGTTTCATGAAACAAAAATTTATCTACTATAAAGGCAAGCTAAAACTTGCTTTCTCTATAAATCAAGACTGGGATTTTTTTAATTGCTTTCTTTGTACTTTATTTCTTTTCATTTTACTAGCATCTGAAATATTTTTTCTTTCATTTGAAATCTATAATACTTTTCTTGACGCATACCTTGCTCATAAAAATAACATGGATCAACTTACTGCAGAGCTCTTGAGGGGGATTTGGAAATGTTGTCTCAAGCAGAAAAGAAGGAAATGAGAAGTTGCTTGGGGAATAAGATCAGTTGGTGCTCAAGAAGAAGAGGAAGGCTGCCTCTAGATCTTTGTAAGCTAATCTACTTTTCATTGGTTTTGGCTATACTCTTGATAGTGCATTGCTTATTCAATTGTCCTTGTTTGCATTCACATTATTCGAAGCTAAATTTCAACGAAAGTAAGGAACTTTACGGAAAATCAGAAGTACAACAATGTCATATAGTTTGATATATGACACTTGATAACCTTTTTGTGAGGTATGCTAATAACCTGGTCAACTGGTGCAATTTTTGTGACATTGCATTATACTATTTGTACAAATCATATTTTTCTTTACCATGACAATGCTTGATTTTCCATGACTTTCATATCCAGTATTGTAGTTTTGTGTTGAATACAGTTTTGCTCGCCACAAAAGAATTTCCTCCTAGAATTAACACTCTAATTCATCATATTTGTGTTGCCTTTAATACAAGATGAAAGGGATCAAGATCTCAAAAGAAAGGAGTATGAATGCACTATCCTGCAACATGAACGTCTCTGATGGAACAGATGGGATTAAAGAGAGATCAATGGAATGTTTGGAGGCATGGATGGTGACTGGTAATTTCACATGAGCACATCCTGTTTTAGGTGGATATCCATATGATAGCCTTGTTTTTCATGGATCATCCTGATGCTGAATTGAGAGCTTTAGTGATGCGATGATATCATCAGCACAAATTTCCTAGAGTATTATAAAGACATGTATGTGCCATGTTATAGTACTTTTGATCTTGTAACCTGACTGGTCAGGCTTGTTATGATAGAAACACAATAGTGAATAATTGAAGGAACTACCTGTTTGCACTGTATTAACTATTTGTCTCATATGGTAGTACTTCCTTTTATGCATTGCAATACAAATTTTTACTGCCCGTGGCAATGTATGGGCAATTTTCTTTTATTGAATGTTATGCGTATTGCATTGTACATATTTTGATGCCCGTAGCAACGCACGGGCACTTTCCTAGTGGGTTGAAAATTTTTAAATTCTAGAATTGTATTTTTTTTAGGATGAGTGGAGTAGTCAATACAACTTTTTTCAGGATGAGTGGAGTAGTCAACACAACATGTATTCTCACGGTTGACATTAAACACTTTGATCATTCATGTCAATTATGTGTGTTGGCTTATGCTTCACGGGTTGAAATTTTTTAAAAGAACATATCATTACTGAAATTGCTAAAAAGATACAGAGATATGTAAAATACATTGCATGAATGAATGTTATTAGCCACAGAAAATTGATAGAAGACATAAATTAATGATTATAATGAATGGTGACATAGCTTGTATGTTCAAAGTGAAGTGCATCTATCATAGATGTGCAAGAAAAAAATATTTTTTGAGAGGAATATGCAGGATAATTAGTTTTTTTTTAAGTACAGAATAGAACGTAGCCGCTCACACACGCATGCATACGTAGGCAAACCCTACTTCTATGGGTACCTCCAAAGAACTGGATCGGTAGATTTGGAGATTCTCAAAGTCACAATAGGACTCACCCTTATGAACACACATACGCAAACCCTACCCTATGAGCATCTTTCGGAGATTTTCGAAGTCACTATTAGTGCATCATCATCGACGAGAACGTCACTTACCACTTAAAGTATAACACCGGAGAAATCCCAGAATAAATTCATAGGAATACGAGCACCATGCCAAGTCGAAAAATTGAATCTGGGTGGATTAGTTCCGGGAACCTAACCAACTGATCATCTATGATCAGTTCGCATGGAGGAGATAGTTGCGGCCAACTCATGCACGCACGGGCCAAACAAGAATATTTTTATATATTTTTTATTCTAATTTGCAAATTTGTACCACCGTTTTGAAATTTATCAAACTATACCACCAACGCCGTGGCCCACGGCGACAGGACGTCCAACCGCTGTGGCCCACGGCGGTAGGGCTACCGCCAACGGTCGGCTGTTGTTTGTGGGCCCGCGGCAACCTACCGCCGTGCGCCACGGCGGTAGAGCTTGCTACGGCCGTGAGCCACGGCGGTAGGCCGTAACCGCCGTGGCGGACGGCGGCTGGCGCCCTTATATAAAAGGCGACGGCGGCCGCCGTCCGCCCCCACCGTACCGCCGCGGCCTCCTCTCTCTCTCAGGTAAGTTTTCTCCCTTTATTTACTTTATTCAATTAGTGTAATTAGTTTAGAATAGTGTAATTAGTGTAGGAAATTAGTTTTTAGTTTAGAAAATTTAGAAATTAGTTTATTTAATTAGTATAGATTTAGAAATTTAGAAAATAAGTTTTTTAGTTAAGAAATTTAGAAAATTATTTTATCTGATTTAAAAAATGTAGAAAAATAGTTATTTGTTCCAGAAAATAGTTTAGAAATTTAGGAAATTACTTTATCTTATTCAGAAATTCTATAAAATTACTTTATTTGATTTAGAAAATGTAAAAAAATAGTTATTTGTTCTAGAAATTGTAGAAAATTACTTTAGCTTGTTTAAAAATTTTAGAAAATTACTTTATCGGGTTTAGAAAATATAGAAAAATAGTTTTCCTGTTCTAGAAATTATAGAAAATTACTTTATCATGTTTAGAAATTTTTAAAAATTATTTTATCTGTTTTAGAAAATGTAGAAAAATAGTTTGTAAAAATTATAGAAAATTACTTTATCTAGTTTAGAAATTATAGAAAATTACTTTATCTATTCTAGAAAATATAGAAAATTATTTTATCTAGTTTAGAAATTGTAGAAAATTACTTTATCTGTTCTAGAAATGTAGAAAATGTAGAAAAATAGTTTCCATATTTTAGAAATTGTAGGAAATTACTTTATCTAGTTTAGAAATTGTAGAAAATTACTTTATCTATTCTAGGAAATATAGAAAAATAGTTTTCATGTTTTACAAATTGTAGAAAGTTACTTTATCTTGTTTAGAAATTGTAAAAAATTAGCTTACCTGTTGTAGAAAATGTAGAATATGTAGAAAATTACTTTATCTTGTCTATAAATTGTAGAAAATTACTTTATCTTGTTTAGAAAATATAGAAATTACTTTATCTGGTTTTTATAATTATTCATTTAATTTTTTATCCAGCTGCAGCTATGGATCAGGCTCAGGATCAGGCTCAGGCTGAGGTTCAGGTTCGGGCTGAGGCGTACGCGACGCCAGAGTTGTTCGATGCTCAGGTCGACCGCAGGCACCGCTCGTACCTGTCCGCCGTCCTCGGAGAGGATCTTAGACACGTACGTTCTCGGACTACACGCACGTTGTTGCCGATCCACGACCGTTGAGTTCCCAAGTACGTGAACTCATGCTATGTTATTGTATGTACTTTTATTTATACTTTTCTCGTGAACTAATAAATTTTCCTTATTGGTTTTAGGCTACGCGCTGCAGGATTACTACTTGTAGCGCGGTTAGTCGAGGGGGATAGGCTGCGGGACGCGATTCCTCGGAAGGATCGCACGACACGGTTCCAGTTCGACTTCTCCCTCCTCTGCGCGCTTCTGGACCACTGGAGGCCAGAGACCCACACGTTCCACTTCACCGTCGGCGAGCTGACGGTGACTCTTCAGGACACGTCCCTGTTGATAGGCCTTCCTTGTGAGGGCGAGCCGATGGGGCCTGTGAACATCTCAGCTGACTAGCGTACTGAGTTCCTCGCTCGGTTCGCGAACGTTCCTCGGAACGAACGCGCCCCCGCCCCGTACCAGGAGTTCACGAACTCTCACGGACCCACCATGACCTGGTTGTACCAGTTCAGCGTACGTTCCTTGACCTTATATTTTTCTTCGTTTTTGAATATATATAGAGACAATGTAACTAACGTTTGATTTTGTTTGTGTAGGCTGATTACCTAGCAGATGACGTCGAGCCCGAGACAGTCGACAGGTTCTTCGAGGCGTACCTGTTGTGGCTGTTTGGGTTCGTGTTGTTCTGCAGTTCGCAGGGAGACGTGGTGTCGAGGTACTTGCTCCCTTACGCTCGGAGGATCGCCGACACGCCTTGGACGCGGTGCCCCAGATCAGTTGGGGCAACGCTGTTCTTGCCTGCACGTACAAGGGCCTACGCTCGGGGGTGTTGAAGGGTCATTCAGAGCAGGCGATCCTTCTCGGCTGTCCTCTCCTTCTTCAGCTCTGGTGCCACGAGCGGTTTATGATTGGTCGACCCTGCGTCTCCCACGAGCCGTACGAGCCCCTGCCAGAGGGCCACGACCCCACTGACCGTTTCACCATGGGATCGCTGTGGTGCCTGCGGACGGTAATTTCTTAGCTTTCACTTTTAATTTGCCTCTCCATTTTGTCTAATTCAGTCAATTCACATTTCGTTTGTATGCATGCCTCGTACGCTCACGAGCAGACGAAGAGGGCGTACAAGGACTTCGTCGGACAGTTCGACTCTCTAACAGACGCGGACGTCAGGTGGACGCCGTACTCAGAGAGGGCTATCGCGACCCGCGCACCACAGGGTCTCTCGTCTTTTTGCTTCTGAGACCAGTACTACTGGAAGACGAAGACGCCGTTGGTGTTCGACATGTACGTGGAGGAGTACGCCGTCCGCAGGTTGATGAGGCAGTTCGGCCTATACCAGGAGTCGCCTCTGCTTGTGGTGCACACTGTTCCTCAGGACGCCCATAGGTGAGTTCTCGTCAATTTCTAAATTTAATTCTGCATTCAAAGATTGAGCCGCTTACAAATATGTTTAATTTGTGGTAGGTGGTCTCGGAAGGGAGTTCCGGGGCGTGTTTCTTAGGTTCATAGGGTGCAGCCGTACGTGGACGCTTGGGCTACCGCGACGGAGAACGTCGTCACCGAGGACCGGCCCCACGACGACACGGCGTGGGAGGCGTACATCCAGTGGTACACCCCGAGGACTCGGACGCGTGTGATGTACGTTCCACCACAGGCACCAGCACTGGTTCCGGACGCGGTGAGAGTGATCGTTCCTGCTGTCACCTACCCGGTGCGACGGGATCAGCACTACGACTCGGCGGTGAGTTTGAAAATGCAACTAAATATTCTTATGGTAGTAAACATTGCAACATTTACTAATAATTTCTTTTGCAGTATGATGTGATTGCGGACATGTCGCATATTCTAGCGGAGTCGAGGGTGAGACTGCACCTCATGACACACCAGGATATCGAGCAGACGTGGGATAGGATGCAGGGCATCACCACGAGGTTCCTTGCCGTGGTCAACTACCGCGGTAACCCGGCTCTACCGCTGTTTCCACGGTACCCCCAGTTGTCCTCCAGCTCTGCCTCGACTGGTCGTTCGTACCAGGCACCGTCGTCCTCGTCACGGCCACCCTTCCCGGCCACTTTCTACGCGCCGCGCCCTCCGGTGCATCCTCCTCCCTGGAGGATGCATCCTCTAGGGGGACCAGTTCCAGAGCAGCAGCAGCACCAGCACCACGAGGACCTGCAGCAGCACCAGCACGAGCACCACCGGTAGTACTACCAGCAGATGTTCCTTCCTCGTCCACTAACGCTGCTCTTCACATAGGTAATGATCACAATTATATCTCTAACTATATACAATTACAAGAATCTTTTAATTATGATACGAGATTTAATAATACTATTTGTTCCAGCTTACGACGTCACTGTCGACACTCCAGACTCCACCCTAGACGACCAGACGCGAGGGTTCGACGACTTCGACTTGGACGACTTCGACTTCTTGCAGGGTGTGTCGACACAGGAGGAGCTCGGAGGGTCGCAGCTAGGAGGCGCACCACCCACGTGGACACATGAGGGAGGATGCACGCAGCCAGGAGGGTCGCAGCTACCAGGCGTGCGACCCACAGGGACACAGGCGAGCGGAGAGACGCACCCGTCTCCAAGAGGGTTGCCAGGGTCGTCCCACCAGGTTGCATGGTCGCCGGCGGCGATGGCGACACCGCATGCCGCTGCTGATGCTAGGCGTCGGCAGATCCACCCACGTGACCCGTTGACGTACCCTCGCGACCAGACGCGGGCCGCAGCGCGAGCAGACAGGCTGCACCAGAAAAAGAGGCGTTGCTAGATTAGGTTGCATATTATTTAGAAAGCAGCACTCTTATCTGTGATCATGACTACTTTTTATTATGTCACTTTGCTTTTCGTTATTACCAGCTCGTTTTCTTTGTCATAAAGTTAAAAACCAAAAAATTAATCGTTAAGTTCAAAAAATCCTTGCGACCGCCGTGGGCCACAGTGGTAGGTTCCAACCGCCGTGTCGGACGGCGGCTGCCGCACTTATATAAAGGGCGACGGCAGCAGCCGTCCCGCCTCCTCCCTCTCCCCACGGGCTGCTCCTCCCTCTTATGTAAGTTTCCTCTCTTTATTTATTTTATGTAATTAGTTAAATTAGTTTAGAATAGTGTAATTAGTTTAGATTTTTTTTAACAATAACTAGAGATGTCTACTGCTGCTGCCGGAGGGGGTGAGGATGGTAATGGTGCTGGTGATCGTGATTCCTCACACCACAAGGGGAAAAACACAAATGCAACACCTGATCTGAAGAAAATGAGCATGTTGGAAAGAGGCATGCTTCGTTATTTGCAAGGAAAAACTGCAGATGCCATTGCAAGAGGAGAGGAACCCCTTGGGATGCTCTTTATGCTCCACCAGACATGCATCATTATTTGCAAGGAAAAACTGTAGATGCCATTGCAAGAGGAGAGGAACCTCCTTGGGGTGAGCTCCACCAGCAGACCCGTGTGTTCCTAATCCACCAACTATAAAAGCTACCAAGAAAGCTAAACCTTCGTCGTTACATCGCAAGAATGACTGAAATTTATCATTTTGTATGATGTTGTAGTCTTTCTTGCAGTGCTGTAATATTTTAACTACTATTTCGTTTGAATCATGGTACTGCAATATTGTTATATAAGAACTGGATCTTATTGTGATTGTGTTGTTAATAATTGAACCAATATTCCTCAATTTTCTTTTTTTAACTTTCCTGCTGGACTATTATAATTTCATAAACTAAAAAAATAAATGATCCTAACCGCCGTGGACTACGGCGGCTAGGCCTAACCGCTGTGGCTCACGGTGCTTAGGTCTAACCGCCGTAGGCCACGGCCGTTAGGCCTAACCGCCGTGGAGTCCCCCCAACCGCCGTGGAAGCCCTCCAACCGCCGCACCCCACGGCGGTTGCGGGCTAACCGCCCTGGCGTACGGCGGTTAGTCTCAGCCGCCGTACGCCACGGCGGTTAGCCTTCAACCGCTGTGAGCCACGGCGTTGGTGGTATAGTTTTGATAAATTTCAAAATGGTGGTACAAATTTGCAAATTGGAAAAAATATATATATAAAAATTCGCCAAACAAAGTGTTTGAAAGGTCAAAAGGAGGCCCGCTGGCCACATTGGCTAGTTGGGCCAGGCACTTAAGTCGGCGCACTAGCAAAAGCATCGTCATTTTTTTCCCAATAATAAAATAAAGAAAAACAAAGCATCCCACGGCTCTTGTTGTACCAGGGTCATGAACTCATGATCATGGCAAGAACAGCTTCTGCTCAGGCATCATTTTCTCCGAATCTGCCATTGCTGTAGAAGAGATGTAACCCTCCGGACCGTAGAGGAATATCGAGAGAATGAGCATATGTCGCGTTAGGTATAACAAAAGCAGCAGATTCCAGACCAAGGCCATATCCTACCAATGCGCCTGGCGCCAATTGCTTTGCAAGTAGCGTGCAGCATATTCTGAGCTCTGAGCGGCATCCACGAATCATCACATTTACAGCTGTCACAAGATAACTTGATGTAAAATTGTCGTGCATACTGGGCATCTCGCCTCATCGTAACTGACATTAGCATTCCATTCAATCTTCTGTACAGGCAGTAGCTGTTGACTGCTGGCCCTGCTGCCAGTAGGCCTTCAAAGCTTCTTTCGGCTGGCTGTGGCTATTGCCGCACTTCCTCTCATGGCCACTGTACAGGCAGCCAGCTGCAGCCATTGAAATGGCAGCCGAACAGAGAATCGAACATTTATGTATTTTGATATTAAGCCACCGTTACAATTCAGAGGCAAAGAGTTCCTGGAAGAAGCTGTTCAAGTCACCGTTTTGTGTATCGAAGGCCATCAATTTAGTCACGGCATCCTGAAAAATTCAAAACGAGATTATGCTTCGATTAAGATGTCTTTTCTGCAGTTTGTATGTAAAATCAGCATAGATGTTTTTCCGATTGTCGGGTAAGTTATGCACCTGGTACTGCTTGTCAGTTGCTTCTAATTTCTCACTTATCATGCGCCTTACAGGTCTCTTGGAATGGATGTCCTCCAAAATACTCTCAGCTTTCTGGATAACTTCATTTGGGACACCTGCGAACAGCAAGCACAAGGATTATAAGTGTTATGATAACCATCCGGGTGAAAAGTTTATGGTTTAGACTTGGAGGAAAAAATCATGTCAATCCCTTCGCTACAGAGAAAACTCATTTCGAAGCAAAACAATGACAACTAAAACAATTTGCACAAATAGTACAATAGTTTATAGTTTGGCTAAAAATAGTACTCATGTTATCAGAAAATGCTAGGTGAAGTTTGTCGGCATACATACCAGCAAGCCGTGCACAATGTAGACCTGCAAGGAACAAAAAAATGTCAACTTGTATCTGATCCAAAAAGATCCATACCAATTGTTGGTCAAATGTAGTATGTACACTTACCAAAGCTTAAGTGTGCTTGCCCAGGTACAAGTCTTCATCATGTGCATTACAAATTAAGCAAAACATTAGTACAAAAAGAAAATATAATAGGAACAAGAAAAGGCATGGTCGGTTTCTTGTCTAGTTACCGATAAAGGAATGTGATGTCGTCATTGCTTGTCTGTCCATCAGGATTCAGAACACTCATGGTATAGCATTTGACATATTCAGACTGCAAAATGTCTCAGATTTCTTTAATTCTCAGCAAACAATCATTTCTACGCATCAGCAAGTGGGTATTGACCACTAACCTGTGGTAGGTAGTTCCCGGTGAAGATCTCCGTCAGATGTGTTGACAAAAGGACCTGCAAATTTAATATCGCAACATACTGCACTGGTAAATGTTGTTGCTGCGCTAGCCAATTTGAAGCAATATAAAAATATAAATAGATATACTGCTCACACATGTCTGGATGAGCAATTTACAAAATATACAAGAGTCAATCAGCAATTACAAAAAATTATCTCTTCCATTTTGAGTATGTAAATGGCATAGCAAAAAAAAAATATATATCCATGGTTATGTTACAGTGTGCATGACTGCAGGTGTAACACAGAACCACAAAATCCATTAAGACAGCATGCCAAGGCTTCAAGTTACCAATTATGCCTGGCATAGTTGTTACTCATTCTACGAACTAATAGGTCCCATTTAATACGCCAATTACTTGCATGGGAAAAAGTTATTTATGCTTGAAAAATGCAATGTCAAATTGCTTTATTGTATGCAAAAGCAAATAAACATGGAAGAGGTTACAGGGGAAATATTTAAAAGATCTGAGAATCTGACGTGAAATATTTTTCCTACTCCATCTACACTACAGTCAAACAACTGCATATCTGCATTTCTAGTAAAAAAAGCATTGGAAAACGGCATCAAAATTTCTAAATGAATCGAAAAGAGTCAGGAGGAAAATAAATTGGGTTATGTCTGTGCATGGTTGTCAATTGTGCGTGGGGTTGTATCTGTTTTGTCTGTTGTTGTAAACTCCCTTCTTAACGAAATACTTGCATGTCACGTTCTTGAAAAAAAAACAAGAGGAAACTAAAAGGAACTATTAGAAAACAGAAAATCTGAGCTAAACAAGTGGTGCAAAGAAATCAAAACTTCGAAGTGATTGAAAGGAAGACCACCAACCAGAATGGCACCCTATCAGATTGGATTTCTACAGCAACATTTCCCAAGATAGCTATCTAACCTTTGGAGGGAAATCACAGTTTGCAAAATGACTGATAGTTCCTCCAAGAAGACCAATGCCATCTACAAACAATCAGGAAAGAGACAGTCATATAATATTGAGCCATGTTGAGGATACATGAAAAAGGAGACTAAGACTTCCTGTGGTCCTCACTCTCACCTTCAGTTAGAGTGCCCTTACCGAATTCATCCAACAAGCACAGAGATCTCAATGTTGCATGCCTGAAAAACTTATTGAGAATATTGGCGCAGCTGAAAGATCATGAGACAGTAAGCTCGAGGGTCACTACTAGGATACCTTAGCATTGTTCCAACTTGATGTAAATCAACCATAAAAGTTGACTGTTCAGTTGTCATGCATTTGCTTCCCATTGCACAGAATATCCTGCAAAACATTCTTGAGAATGTCAAAGATTTCTAGTCTAGTGTTAATATGTACCATACTGTGTCTGATCCAAACCATGTTTACAGTGTACATACATATACATGTGATATAGAAGGAAAGTGCTTATATGCTAGACCAACCTATCCGTCAATCCAACAATAGCAGAATCAGCAGGAACGAAGCTTCCGATATGAGCAAGAAAAACTATCAAGGCCACCTGAAAGAAGATATAAGATGCAACATAATCTTTTATAGTTTGTGTTTATCAGAGTAGGAACTAAGAAGTGTTCTAAAAGTCAATTACCTGCTTAATATAAATACTTTTTCCTGAGTAGTTGGGCCCAGTTATTATGTTTATTCTTCCTAAATAAAAATTTAAAAAATATGTCAGAAGTTTGCAATAATTCTAGTAGTGCCGTAAGATTAAAGGTTTGCATTTCTCAGGAACTATTTACCTGCATCACGGATTTTAGTATCGTTTGGAACAAAGGTATCAACAGTCATTTCCTGCAAAGCATGTCTAAATGATACTGAAATTTCAGGAAATTGTAGACATATGTAAAGCTGAAAACTGTCAGAAATTTTCAACTACCATGTAACATTAAATCAACTATAACAAATACTAACCTGCCATTATGAATCTCGAGTATTGAATCCTCAGTTAAGATGGGCCTCACATAATTGTTTTGGCGAGCAACAACCGCTAATGATAAAATACTGATGTAAAAGAGCACATTCAACCAGCATGCTGTCAGTAAGCTGATCTATACTGCTTGTATGCCCAATAAAAGCAAACTTACCAATCAAGTTCTGCAGCAAAGTTCACTGCTTTAGTTAGTTGGGGTAGAAACTGTAGGACGCGGCACACTAAATCCCTCATGATTGCTCTCTCCATATCTGCATAAAATGTGTCAAGGCTTGAGCAAAAATCCATTGCGTCTAATGGTCTATGGTGGGTATCCTAAATATGTTTGCTGAGTTGCCTAAATATTTCAATTTTCATGCACATCACTAAAACGGTACTTATTAGATATTTAAGTCATCCCCATGTTTGGGTTCAAACAGGAATTAATAGTACAGAGTAGAAACTAGAAATCAACTTGACTTTACAGAGGAAATGAACCAATTAGATATAAACTTATAGTATACATGCTTCAGATATTTTGTTTAACTTGTAGCCCTAAACTTGTCGAGATAACTTTACTCGCATGCATATATTACAGATTCCAGAACCTTTAATTCTTAAATAAAAATATGTGAAGATACTACAATAGTTTAACAAGATCATAGGGGTGAAAAAAGGAATGCAGAAGCTACCAAGAATTTTATGATAAATATCTCCAAGAAGGTTGTCGAGTTCTCTTGTCTTTTGGGTGTGATAGTAGTACCTTCTCTCCTCACGTTCCTCTGAAAACTGGTGGAAACAAATTTTATTGCTTAGCAACAGATTTTTTCTCTTGAATTATGGAGGAGAGCTGCGTGTCATTTCATTAAAATGGAAGTAAACAGAATAGCGGGCCTGAATATAACCAGGTCGAGGAAACACCACACACACACACACACACACACACACACACACCAGAACTAAAAAGGGTGGGGCTATATAAAAATGATAAAAGACACTGCATACCGCAAATTCGTAATCTGGCAGTCCTACCAACAAGGCATCACTAATCTTCTCATCAAAAAAGCACATTAGGTACCCTGGAAGCAGCACAAGTGAGGATACAAAAATCATGAACACATAAACTGGAACATGATTATGTAGCAACTATGTTAATTGTTTAAAATTTGAACTTCTCCACAGAGTATCAAGAAGTTATCTCCTTAGAAATTTGACAGAACCTTTTCATTAGAGGAATCAAACAAGCAATCACATCAAATATTTGAAGGTATTATGGATGAAAGTTCAAACAGCATCAGCTTAACCATGATGCGAACCTTTATTGAAGTGAGACATCCAAACATTCCTCAATTTTTTTTGCGAACACTCAGGGAAGCTGTGTATCGATATATTAAGAAGAATAGGGGTTTGAGAAACCCAAGGTACAGCCAGGTTTTTTAAGGAAAAAACCTGAGCAGAAAAAACCATCAGTTTCCATCCAAACATCCCTCAAATGGAGGTCAAAATACTTATTATGTGCATTGACCTTTAAATCGAGCTTAATTCGAGTAGTAATCTCTCATGCATCAACAGAAAAAATTCAACAAGCAAATTTAGCACTGTTTTCTAAGGTAGATAGGTTAGCAATGTATACATCAGTTTATTTGAAATGCAAGTGGTTTAGTTAGAACACATGTTATCTACAGCACTAAGTAGATGAACAAAGGATAGTTACATAAGAAAGACAAAGAAAACCGGATTAAGTTTGAGCACATAATAGAAACTTTCACATACAGAAGGCTAGGTAATATCAAACCAATTAACAAGATAAGAGCAGAGTTCTAATTAAAGATAAGGAAAGATCATACCTATTTGGTGTACATAGACTATTAATGGAGGTATTCTGAATTCAGATGAGAAATGTAAGGATGCGTTCTCATTAGCTGACACCTAGAGGCAATTGAACTGTCAGGATTCAGGAATTACCGAATAACTACTCTAAAACTTAATGTTTCAAACTCAATTTGGGTTTGGAAGATCTATTACCTGCTCCAGAAAGTCAGGTAATCCTTCATAAACCATCCTCAGCTCATCCAACTGGTTTATACAAAGAGATGATACTGAATTATACAAGTGTGTCCATAACTTAAATAGCAACTACAGAACAATCCAGAACCACATGGTTGTGATACAAATGGAGAAAGCAAATGAATAACAGCACAATACATATAATCTAGCAAATAGTTTTTCTGTAGCGATCCTGGTTTGAAATATAGAGACTTAGCCATTGAACAGTCTGGAAATTTCTTTTGCAACTATACAGACAAGTTGTTGCTAGCAAATGATGTAGAAACTCCAAATTCATGCACCCACTCTAATGCATACAAGCAAGGTGCATGATATGATCTTGAGTGTAACCTATTTTCTAAGACAGAAGCTATGTTTGGAAAATGTCGTCATGACATTAGGTGGAAGACAGCTACATTTTAGGAAAATGTGGGTAAATTCAACAAAAAAAATGGGTATTATGAATGGTAAGAGAATGCAACATCCATGTTCTTAAAAAAAATACAACATAAACTTGCAACATGGGAACCAAAACTGCAACATCTGAGAATGATGGAAACAAATATTGTATTTATGCAGTTGCATAGCAACATGAAAATACCACATACATTCTGGTTATGCAGAAAGAATATCAATATTGCACTCAGAGGCAGGGAGTCCCCACATTTTTTACAGTCATTACAGCCATTATATAACAGAAGGCAACCCAAAGATGGAAAAGGCAAGTCTGACCTCATCACATAACCCTTCTTTCACCACTGTTTCATAGCCTTTCTCCTTACCCCGTTGCACATCAATCACACCAACTACCTATTGATAATAGAAGGACATGATTGCCGATTTATGGTGTATGAGAGTAAAATAGGTCCATAAAAGCTCTAAGTATTCAACAGTAGCAGCAAAAAAGAATTGCAATTTCCAGCAGAATGGTCAAACACAATTGAAAAATAGCAGAACACGATAACCAGAAAGTTTTGCAAGAACCATACAGCTGTCATTAGTCACCCAAAGATGTAAAATGAAACTGTACACTACAGGTGCTCCAGAGACAAAATGAAAGAGAAGAATGGTTGCTGCACAATTTGATCACCTAATATCCAATTACCATTATGTGCTTAGCTATTTGCAGTAAAAAAACAAAGTGCGAACCAATTTTGACCCCAATGGATCGGGCCAAATAGCAGTGCTCATCCAAGCCTATAATGTTTGTTCAAGCTTGAAGCAACAAATTTCACAAACAATTATCCCATAAACATTTTAATAGTACCCAAAAATCACACTATTGAAGTTCATCATGCATAAATGTAATTATACTAAAATTATTGGCAGCAAACGAGGTCAGATATACCATAAACCTCTAGAGTGGGGGAAGAAGACTTAGTCATTAGTTCATTACTCCATCCGCTAAAGAACTTTTGCAGTCAAAACCTTTTATTGTGGCCATAAGTATTTTTATGCATGTTTTTTTAATCAAACGTACCAATAATTTCCAAACAAAAATGAAACCTGACAAGGTTTTGAACTGACCAGGTCTGACACATAATCCAACTCAGCTGTAATGGAAGAATTTGCCTGCAAACATAAATGGTGCACAAATGAGGGAGTTACAATGACAGCATGAAGCCTGTCCAAATTTCAATATTGAATCGGTGTAACTGATGCTGCCCCCCTTGGAGACTACCTTTCCAATCAAATCGATGTTCATATGTTGCAACTTATTTGTCAGATGCTCTGATATTCCTACTTCAAAAATCTTATTTATATGCAGCAGAGAGCAAATGCACTGAAAAGAAAGGGGAAAACATAATTACCGGTAAGTTATTGGGGAAAAAGATGAAGAATAAAAAATTGTGATGAGCCCATGATGCAGACGTGCTCACTGAATATCTAGGGAAGCCATAATTTTGAATGCAAAATAGTAAACCCGCTAGGAGGAGCAGGCAAAACAAGAAGTTATTCAAAATTATCGTGAATTCATATTCAAAAAAAATATGTAAAGTACACCCAACAGAAGTTATTCTAAATTATCGTGAATTTATTTTCAAAAAATTAAAAATATGTAAAGTACACCCAACAGCCCTAAGCTATAATACATTGACTCAATGTATAGCTTCATTCAACTTTCTAAATCTAATGCTCACTAGAATAAGGGGGCCATGAAGCCAAGTGGAAAGTGTGTGCCTGTGGTGAATGGTGATTGAGGCCCTGGATTCTAAGTCCCACTTCGCTTAAAATCCACGCACCAACTATGACCAATAATGGTGAATGTATTCTAGATTTATAGAGGAACTTGGGATACTTGATGGTTAGAAGTTCTAGCAAGAAGAGTAGGCATAGCAATGCTTAAAACCCACACACCAACTATGCCCAATAATCTTACTTTCCCAACACCATTAGTCAAAAAAAAAACATTGCACGACAAAATGCTGTGAAGCAATGATCAAATCATGTGCATGAGAAAATTATTCAGAGAGTTCCTGTAAGAAATTCTAACTATTGATCTTAATATTTAGCATGTTCAAATAAGCAATACAACACATGGCTTGGTATTAACTTTATTACGGAACCTATTTGTGGGGACTAGGGAGGCATGTTTTCAAATTTAAGTTTTCTATCAGTACTTTACTGCGCAAGCATGCAAGGCACAAAAAAACTAATGTTCTAGAAAGGGAGATATTTTATATGTTTCGAGATAACATGTGGAATTTCGAAACAAAGACTTTTGGGGTACCTTCAGAAATGTATTCCAGTCACTGCTTGTACAAAAGGAACTTGGCGAATTGAATTTCTACAGAAAAAGGCAAATTTCAGGTATGTGTGTTAAAGATGAATCAGCATTCTTGGAGAAGTTTTTAAGAATGACCACTATGTCCTATGAGCAGCGTGACTATCAAGATTCAGCTATGTTACTCAAATGTTGAGGTTTTGTTTTTACCATCCAAACCACAATAATGTCTGTTTGGAGAAATAAGTCTTGAACCCATTTGATATATAGAAAAATACGATGTACTATGTTATGTCAAACTCACAATATTTGTAGCACCATATTTCTCGTGAACATGCCTGAGTACATGTTTCATTAAAAGTACACAATAACAGAACTGGGTGGCGAAAGAAAATATCCAAGAACACAGAATAATTGGGGAACGGGTGAAAGTACTCGGACCCAACACTCTCTGAAGCACAATTTGAGGCATATTTTCCATAAAGAGAGCATAATATACAGCAGATAGTCACTTTATTTTTAAAAAGGTATTTCTATGACATTGTAAAGGGGTTATGATTGTACTATAAGTTAATAACCAAAGAGGGTACAAATAGCACCACAATAAAATCTGTTTGTATTGCAAAATAGCAAGCACCTTGAGCATGTGGGGAACATCTCTGACAGACTTTAACGTCTCACGCAATGCAGACATTACTTCTTCACAGCAAAGAAAGAATGTTATCTACCATTTAGGAAAACAGTAGACAAAACTATTGGTGCCTATTGGGCATTGAGAATTGAGAAAGTGAAATATATATATTATTCAACAAAATAAGGATACTGTGTTGAGGCGATTATCTATGACATCAATATCAATTATAGGACGTAAGAACCATGCCCTGACACCAAAAACGAATAGTTAATACAAATTTGGATTATCATTATTGCAATCATTATTATAAGAGATAAGAGCAACCTCAAGAGACGTCTTCCCATTGGTGTGACACACTATATTCAAAGAAGGGTCAGTGATTTTCAAAAGAGAAATAAATAAAAGGAAGAACTTATTTACCTTGTTGAGCATGCCAAAAACTGAGAACCTGCAGTTTGTCGGTATTGTTTAAAATTGGAAGCCGACCAAAAGCTAGAATAAAAACCTTGATGAAAGATTGTTACCCTTCTTTAGCCCTTCCAATTCCCATGTAACTGGGGTGTTTATCTACTTGAAAAATTTGTAGTGCTTCATGAGCAGTTGCATCGAGTTTAAGGAACTTGTCTCTGTGAGAAGTCAAGTCATACAATGCTAACTCAAAAAAACAAAAAACAGGCAGGAGAATGCCACCCTGTAACAAGTGCCTGATGTTGGATTGTTGGTTCCAAATTAGACTATCACTGGAAGAGTTATGTAAATCTCAATACATCAGTGTGTTTGGTTTATCACATAAAGGATAAAATGAGATCTGTGCCACAGAATCGATCGCAATGGATGCTCCACCTTCCATCTGATCTATGGTATCAAGAAGCCTCCCATTGTCTAATATAGCTATGAGACCTCCAGCAGCACGAACTTGAACATCGCTTCCAAGATCCATCATGGAGTTAAGCTGCAAGTAAACCAAAACGAAAATGATGTCTCCATCTCAAAATTAGAAATGGCTTACAAAAATTGGGAATGAAGATGAATGGTTAAAAAAGAGATAGCCAAACATTGTCAACCACTGATTTTAGTCAGATATAGGCTACCCTGACTTGACATATTGAATAATATCAGTTTAGAAGGGAACAAGAAAAGGATCAGGATCAAACTTTTTCGCTGAACTTGGTTATATTATTGGTATGGAAAGATATACTTTTATCACTTACAAAGCAGATCCTTTCTTTTACACTTAGTCCATCATCCATAGCTGCAACTTTCAAGTAGATCAATCTGCAGTTAAGATGCACACAAAAGTATTGCATCGTCAATTTTTCGAGTTAAAGATATAGGTTAGAGAGACATCAAAACTATTACAAGGCTAGGTGGTTACTCATCACAATGAACATTACAACAACAGATCCAGTTTTTTATTTTATTTCTTCACTTCCAAATACCAGAATAGAAAGTCATAGCAATATCATAGGTCATCACATATACCTTCACTGAAGTGTTTCTTTGCCGTTTTCCCAAACTGGCCAAATTAAAAATATTTAATTGTAGGTGACCAGCTAGGAGAGTTTTCCCATTACAAAGTAGTAATGTCAAAACCCCATCATCATATAAATATTACTGAAATGAATGAAGTTTGCACCGAAGAATGGTGAATTTTGTTTGAGAATTAAAGAATGGTGAATTTGGTTGCTAAATGGTTAAGAATGAATAAAAAAGTAATCCAGAAATGCATGACTCATAATTTAGTATTTTTGTAAATTCTGTACTATGCATAACGAGACAATACCAAGACAATCCTTATAATACTCATGTAAGGCATATAAATAATACTAAATAATGCAACTAAAAAGGGCCTGGTTCTGTAAATAGTATATAGAGGAGCTAACCTGTGCCAGGCTTGCTCATAGCTGAATGTTGAGCTTTTCATGAGCTTCACAACAGGAGCCTCATCATTATCATCTGCATGATTCCATGCAAAACCGTCAAAAGAGAACTGAATATATCTGTTTGAAGAAGTGGTTGTGGCTCATACCATTTCGTTGTAACGCTGACAAAAGTGTTTCTTCTGTTTTTGTGCTTGCATATATTGTGCTTGCTTTTGACTGGAATTTCACTGATGCAACACAAACATCACAAAGGTTCAGCTATATGGTTTTATCTTTTCCCTATTCTAAACATTCAATTTCCTAATATTGGAAACATACACGGTTTTTTTTTTGCACAGCAAACCTTATGTTTATATTCCAAACAAATAGACAGCACATTTCAACTGATATTTATGTGAGGAACATACCAAGATCAATCAGAGGAAATTCCCCAGCACTGTCTTCCCAGATTTCTAATACAAAAAGCTGCCGCGTATTTGAATCATAGTATGCTACTCCAACTCTGAGATCACAATAGGGTAAAAATGAATTATAATAACTTAACTATCTGTCCACAAAAAGTAAAATGCTAGCACTGGACAATGTTGCAATGATAAATGGTGGTATTTATTTGCCACACAGATAAATGTTACAAAGAAGGAGGGTTCATGTTATTTCAGTTGAAAAATATTCACAATATTATCTATATTGAAGCCTAGCATTCACATTCTTGAGGAATTGTAATAAAACTAAAATAGAAATAATAAGAAAGCATTCAACTGACATGTTGCACATTAAGTAAAAGAAACATGACTAACAAAAATAGTAAATAAAAATTGATAGCTAAGGGATAATGACCAAAGCATGCATCTAAATTTACCTACGTCCTTGCATTACACAAGCCATATGGACCTGAAATAGAATCATAAAGACATTCAATAAGTACAGTGATAGCATGAAGATATGCACATCTGCACAAAATAACTGATACCACATCCCAGATTCAAAAACAGTTGGCTAGAACATAAACGGACTGTCTAACACAAACTAAATTTTCAGCTGCAGATGAAACAATCCACTAACGGAAGAACAAACTCTACACACTCCAAACTAGGCCATCCAAAGTTTTTCATACCTGTCACAGTTCACACAGAACAAATCCAACACACAGTGAGAAGTTTAAAATGGCATATATTGTGAATTGTTGTTGATATGCAAAATATTACTGAGATTGAAACCGTAATGTGTGTTATTCAAAGTGCAGATTGAGTTGAAATTGTCATATTTGGTCGCAAACCGAGATGTGCAAGACCAGCTGAAACAACCAAATATCTCGAAAGTAACAAGACTCATATGTCAAATTCTCACTGTTATTACTGCGCTGACAAACGAATTTACAATCTGAAGGGCACATTTGGCCGAAATAGCACACGCACGGCACAGGTCAGTGAACTCGTTATTCCTAAAGGATAAAACTGCATACGAACTCAAGGCCCGTTCTACACATGCGAAACTAGAAAACCACATTTGCATGCTTTCGAGTGAGCTGCAACATGCACTAGATGGAATTATAACAAATTAATACGCTAAATCAGCAGCTGCTCTACACAATTCAGAATAGGACAAAGAATTGCAAAAAAATTGGGGTTCCCGCAAAACGATTCGATCGGGCGCAGGGAAAGCACAGGGGGTTAACCGAGAAAACTTCACTCCGCATTACGCGATCGGAGGCGAGGGAATGGAAGGAGCGGCTCGATGCGCACCTGGGAGTCGACCCCCGTCTCGGCCATCTCCTCATCCTCCTCCTCCTCCTGAAACTCCTCCGCCTCCATTTCGCTCGGTCGCTCGCGGCTTGGACGCTTGGCTCGCCTGAGTCACCTCCGCTCCGCGCCTCGACGCCGCCTCTCGCGCTCGCGGTCTCGCCCCGCTTTCTCCGGGGCTTTCCGATTCGACTGACGAGTGTGCCGAGGCGGCCGTCATTTGTGCTCTCTAGCCTAGCCCAAAGGTAAACCGGATCGGGAGTCAAACAGGTGGGACCTCTAGTCAACATATCAGGTCGGCTATTTCTTTTACCACTATCTCTCGGTTCTTTTTTATATGACGTTAGTTTTAGGAGCGTATTTTTGAAAAATGCAGGTCAGCGGTTCAATACTGATAAATGAACAATTTAACGTATAGATGGTGAAAATATGAAGAAACTCCATGTGGGAGGGCTCCGATCAAAGCCATCGTGGGTATTGCCTAGTAAGCAGGGAAATTTCGTTTTTCAAATTTTCGTCCCAGCAAAAACACCGGATTTCGTGAAATTTTGACTGAAATTTGAACTAGAAGTGAACCTTTCGATGAATCAAACGAATTTGCTAGCAAACAATGTGATTTCGGTCACCATCATAAAAAAAAGACCAAATTTTCGAACCCAGCTAGTAAGATGGATTAAATCTTGCTTACCAAAAGATTTTGGAGGCCTGAAGGCACTCAATTTAGCCCGTGTTTGGTTGCCCGTGAAAAAAAATTCATGCAAAAAAAATCTTGCACGCATGGAGTATCAAATGAAGTTTATTTGCAAAATCTTTTCACAGATGAGTGTAACTTTACGTGACAAATCTAATGAACATAATTAATTAACAATTTGATACAATAACGCTACAGTACTATGCTCTAATCATGCGGTCGAAGATCTCGTTAGGTTCGTCTCGTGATTTTGCTCAGGATTGTGAAAGTAGTTTTGAAACTGCTTTTATTTAATAATTTTAATAAGTGGTCAAAGTAGCATTTAATAGAAGAGCGCTTCGGCTATGCGCTGGTTGCTATGCACGGACCGAGCCGAGCAGAGACCATGGGCCGGCACTCCACACACACTGTGATGCAGCTGATAAACAATTGTTTCGAGCCTAGTAGGAGTATTATTGTTCATTCAGGTTGGGAATGGTTGCAAAGCCCGCTTCAGGTAGGCTTAATGGTCGGGCACGACGTGTTTCTGCACAATGCATGCAAACGTTTACACACGGGGGAAAAGATTGCCCAGGAGAATGTTTTTCCAAGATTGCCGACTAGAACAAAGGACATCCGTGTTCATGTTTCACTCACACTACCGGTACATCGTTTTTGTCTCCATGTAGGATTGCTGTTCGGTTAAACGTACTGTTACGCTTTTATTCCCATATGAATCTTCCGAGTTTTCTACCACCATCGCTTCATAATAACGTGATTAAACTAAACTACAACCCACACCGCCGACACCGTTCGACGACAGAGAGTTCAACTCGAACTTCGAACCACCGGTACGTGCTTGCGCAGGCGACTACGAGTCGGAGCACCGTGTTCGCGCACGCGCCGGCACCTCAGACACAAATACCGAGCCACCGGCCGTCGCCAAGCAAACCGCTTCCCATATTGCGCTCGTCGTACGTCGTACTAGACCGTAGTAGTACTTCGCAAGGCGCTCTCGACAATGGCTCTCGTGCCGCGGCGGCGCCCCCGGGTGCTCCTGCTGCTCCTCGTCGGCCTCCTCGCGCTCGCCGCGTCCATAAGCTGCACGCACGCGGCCCGAGTCCCCGCGGCCCTTCGTAAGGAGGAGGCGGACGACGCCGCGGCGGCGGCGGCGGACGCACCGGCACCCGCCCCCGCGGCTGGTGTGAGCGTGATGACCGTGCCGCCGCTCACGCGAGACGAGGAGCGCGCCAGCGAGGAGGTCATGCGCTTGTCGTTCGGTGGCGGCGGCGGCAGCTCCGGAGGGGGTTCTCGATCCGGCGGAGGAGGAGGAGGAGGCTCCCGTTCCGGTGGTGGTGGCAGCTCAAGAGGCGGCGGCGGTGGTGGTGGTTCCCGTTCCGGCGGCGGCGGCTCAAAAGGTGGTGGTGGTGGTTCTCGCTCCGGCGGCGGCGGCTCGAGGGGTGGTGGTTCTCGCTCCGGCGGCGGCTCGAGAGGTGTTGGTTCCCGTTCTCAAGGCAGAAACAGGTACTATGATGGTGGGTCCAACTACGACTACTCGGCTGCCGGTGGCGGCGGTGGCGTCTGGAAGGCGGGAGTCTCTGCCACGGTTCTTGCCGCCGTTTGGCTCTTGCAGCTGTAGACGCGGCCGGGAGGGTGTGTGTGCGCCCCCGGTGCATGGATGGCCTTTGTGGCACCGCGCATGTGTGCGCTCGATACTCTCTCTCTGATCAACTAGTTAGGGGTTGTTTATTAGGACTTTGGGTACACATTGCACATATATGTTTGTTAGCATTAGATTAAGCACTATTCTTTTATTTTTGCTGCTATAAGTGATTAAGTTTAATGAACTATCTTGAAGTGCCTGATCATGACATGACCGGCGTCGTGCTTGTTCTTCAAAACGTGATTTTGCAATCGTCTTTTGGTCTATGAGAACCGGATTTAGGCATGAACACCCAAATTTGCTCAAGGATATGCATAATCTTATGATAATTGCAGTAGATGACGCAGTGCCGTCCCACAAAATTTATGGGTCCTTGGGCAAGTAAGACACTAAAAGTCCGACAATCTAATATTTTAATATAACGATTACAGTATATAATAGTATTGATAAGAGATAACTCGTGCATATATTTAATTCTTCTTGAGAAAGTAAGAATACATCAAAGAAGATAAAAAAAAGCAAAATAACTATGATGGTTATCTCAAATAAAAGTATAGTGCTTTAGTGCTTTTTAAAAAAAAGCGTCTTTGGCCTTTCTTGATGCCAAATCTTCAATAACACTACCAAGATCAATTGTATCTAAAATATCCTTCTCAATGCCGCAACCTATCAAGTAATCAAGAAGACGAGATCAAAAGCTGATCGCCTTGGGGGTTGAGCCTCGCGTGGTCGCGTCTAGTGATCGGCCAGATCGGCTACTGACGAGGAGAAAGAGAGTCGTGAACGGAGAGTGGCTGAACAGGGTGCAAGCGAGCGGGAGGAGAGGAAGACGGACCGGTGCCGTTGAATGTTGTTCGCTAATACCCTAGTCGCCGACGCTGTTGCCTCGTCTTCTCTCGTCTCGTGCCGTCCGCTCGTCCGTGCGTGAAGCCGTACGATACGTATCACATGTGGACTACTAGGCCTGTGTACTGTGTACACTTGATACTCCCGAGACGACGTTAACAACACTCCAATCTGCATATGGTTGTTCATAATTTTGAGCAAATCCTAATTCGATGACAACCACTGGAAATCCTATGTGCACGTGATGTAGTTTGTTGGAATGTGTGGAGGGAGAACCCTCCATGCCAATACCTCCTCTTTCAAAGCTTGGGTACCGGGTAGTATTCTTGTATACGGCGAGCTATAAAGAGATTACCGTACGTGTTAAGTCGCTTTTGTGGTAGCGCGGATGGCACAGGCCTCAAGTACTAGAAGAGCATCACCACCAATAGAGAGAGGCAGATGAGCAAGGTTGATCATACGAGCCGTGATTATGGATAGCGAAGAGCAAACTAGGACGGAAGCAAATTAAAGCGTGGGAAATAATGTGGCGCATTGTCGTGTATTATGAGAGATAAAAAAAAGAGTGGAAAGCGTGTTGGAGGGGTCCATCCATGGACATATGCCACAAGTTTGGCTATAGCCGACAACTTATGCTAGTTTTGCTGATAAACGATATCATCACCACTAGTGGTCGGATGTTCGATCATAATTTTCTTATTAGATGCTCTGTTGCAACCTCAAAACAAAACAATTGTAATATCGAAAGTCTATGACTACAAAATGAAGAATATATGACAAACTATAACGTTGTTCGAATCTTAAATAGAAAATTCGCATCAACACTATGTTTGAATACAACATTTATACATGTTGAAACGATAGTTTTTTTAACAAACGTTAAAATAATAGTTACAACATTGATCACACACATGTCAAGGCACGTACTCCTCCGTCCCATTTTTTTGAACAGCAGACTTAACCTGGAAATGAAATGACTTTTTTCCCTGGAGTATGACGTTCTCTGCTTCCAGTCCTCCAGCTCACGTTTTATTTTCTCTGGCGGCATCCACTACGACAGTCTGGACGCCCGCGCGTCGTAGTGTTTTGTTTTCTACTCCCTCCGTCTCTACGCGGCTTTACGCCTAGCACGACGACGAGCAGCACAGCAGCTGCCCACCACAACTCCCGCAGGGCTCGGGGCCCCACCACCCCGCGCCGCAAATCGTCCGAGACTCCCTCTACTTTTTTTTTTTTTTTTTGAAAAAGGACTCCCTCTACTTTGCGCCACGAAGACACGGCTCTTTGCCTGCCCTGCCGTAACAGGCAAAAAGACACGGCCTCGCTCGTCCCCTCTCCTGCTCTTTCCCCCGTCTATTTCTCCCCATCCACCACCACCTCGCAGCGACGCGCAGGCCGCCGCAGCCACACGCAGGCACCGGGGAGACGGGGACGGCAATGAGAGGCGGGACGAAGGTGCTCTGGGCGCTGGCCCTGGCGCTGCTCTGCGTGGCCGCGCACTTCCAGGGCGCCTCCTGCCGCGGCGGCGGCGGGAGGGGAGGAGGAGGAGGCGGAGGCGGGAGGGGCGGCGGCGGCTCAGGAAGAGGTGGCGGCGGCTCAGGAAGAGGTGGCGAAGGGTCGGGACGAGGCCGCCCCGGCCGCCCGTTCCTCGGCGGGGTGGGGGCGGGCGCCGCCGCCGGCGTCGGCGCGAGGGCGGCCTCGGGAGGCTCGCACGCCCACCGCAACAGCGCTGCGGGTGGCGCGGGCGGGCGCGGCGCGTGGAGGGTTGCCGGAGCCGGCGCCGTCCTCGCCGCCGCAGCGCTCGCTTGGTGCTGATCGCACCTGCTGAAGGCGTGCTCCAGATTCCAGACGTGTGTTTTGAGTGTTTCCTCGTTTTTTGGGTTTGTATACTAGAGGTTCGCTTGGTGGTTGGTAGCACGAGTTCATAGTAGATGCTACTACGCTGTTCTTGGATCTGAATCCAAAGATTGTGATTAGCTGTAGGACGAATGGACGAGTTTGTGGGGGTGTTTGGGTAATTGTTCACGCACTTGAAATGCAGAGGGGATGAAGGCCTTTTTGTTGCCGGCTTGCTTGTGAGCCTGTGTGGTACTGAACTGTACATTCAAATCTGCAAATGCTTTTCTGGTTTCTGTAACTTGTCTGGAGTAGTATGTACATTGCTTCAGAGATACTTTTAGCGTTGAAATAGGCTTGTGTGGTCTTGTGGGAGTTGATCATGCACTTCACTTTGATTGGGTTCTCAATTCATGTGGGTTGATGATGTTTTGGATGAACTATGTCAAACTGCAACGATGTCAAAATTTCAGCTTCAATTCTCTGGCGAACTAAGCCCTGTTTAGTTGGTGAAATTTTTGGTGAAAGTGGTGAAATTTTTGCATTGAAATTTTTTAAGAGGAGATCATGGCAAATAGCATTGATAAATGAGAGAAGTGTAGTGTTCGTCTTCCTCCAAGGGTCAACAAATTTGCTGTACAGTACTTTTGATGATTTCCATTGATTCGCTTGGAGTTGACTAGTGAGCATCGGGTATTTTGCTGTCGGCGTTGTCTCCGGCAAATGCAGGACTTGCTGCAGGTTCCGCGGGGAAAGCAATTGCAAGTCAAACAACCTGCGCCTGGCGCGCTGTTCAGTGTTCACTCTAGGCCTTCAGTACGTTTTAGCTTGAGCGTAAGTTAAAAACTACTCCGCTAGAGGGGCAGAACATGAAAGAGTGATGAAAAGCGTCTCGAATTTGTATATTAACTTACATCTGTTATAAGGATTTTTTTTTTGGAAAAAGTCTTAGACTAAGTTTGATTTTGACCATCAAACTCCAAAATCAGAAAATTTTGACCATTCTGTCAAAATCGTTCAAATTTGACCATCAGGCTGTTTTGATGGGTGATTTTAAATTTTTTATTTACAGTTTAGTTCTTAAATCTAAAAATGATTATTACTTTTTGCTCGTACCTCCAATTTAGGTGATTCTTACGGTCACACGTTCATAACTGTGAGTTTAATCTTTTCAGATGTTATTTACATTATTTTATCATTAATTGTTATATTATTCTTATGTTGTGGTGTACAAAACAACAATATGAGAAAAGTAAAATAAATAATTACAAAATAATATGAACAATATTTTTAAAGATAAAACTTATCGTTGCGAACGCATGACCACAGGAATCACTTAAGTCGGAGATATGAGCAAAAATAGTAATCATTTTAAGATAAGAGGACTAAACTGTAAATAAAATAATTAAAATAATTCTTCTATCTTAAAATGATTACTATTTTTTCTCATATCTTCGATTTAAGTGATTCTTATGGTCATGCGTTCATAATGATTAACTTTATCTTTTAAAATGTTGTTCATATTATTTTGTAGCTGTTTATTTTACTTTTCTTATATATTATTATTTGTACACCACAAAATAAGAATAATATAACAAATAGTGATAAAATAGTATAAATAACATCTAAAAAGATAAAGCTCGCCGTTATGAACACGTGACCGCAAGAATCACCTAAAACAGAGGAACAGACAAAAACTAATAATCATGTTAAGATCTAAGGACTAAAATGTAAATAAAAATTTTAAAACAACCCATCAAAACAGTTTGATTGCCAAATTTGATGGTTTTGATAGTTGAATGGTCAAATATTTCCTGTTTTGAAGTTAGATGGTCAAAACCAAACTTAACTTATAGTTAGATGGTAAAAAATGGACTTTTTTCTTTTTTCTAAAAAAACTTGTTGGTATAAGTATGGAGTGTTAAAACTTTAAACATATGTACTCCCTCCGTCCCAAAAAACATGTCGTTTTAGGATTCAAAATTTGTCCGAAAAAGTATGTCGTTTTACTTAATTTGGCATGTGTGCATACGCATGTAGGCATGCAAAAGTCGATTAGCACCTGACTAATAAATAGGGTAGAAGGGGTCATTTTTCATCCTTAATGATCTGTCCTAAAATTTCTAAAACAATATGCTTTTGGGGACAAAGGGAGTACTTAGGTTTTAAATTCGAGAAAGTAATACTATTTGCACTTCCTCTGTTCACTGGTTTATCAAGAGTTCAGGACATCGATGTGATCTTTATTAATACGAGCTTTGACTAGTAAATTCATAAAAAATGTTATCCTAAATTTGTATTATAAAAGTATTTTTCGCAACAAATATAGTAACGACAATCATGCATATTTAACCTCTAAAAAGTGTTAGATGTTGATAGTCAAATGTAGAAGAAATATACTCAGAGAACCTAGGGAAACATATGTTTTATAGGAGCAAGTATATGTGCCAAAATCATACTGAGTTTGATGGGAGAAAAATAGAAAATATGTGCACGCCGTGCCAGGTTACATCCCTCCTCGTATAGGATGATGTTTGACACACCTCATGCCCTTGCCTAAACAACTGTAGCGGAAGGCGCATATAATACGGCATGCAAGTTTTTTTAATAAGATTATTTGGCATGTAAAGTTGGGTAACCAAAATCTTGAACTCAAACTTCACAAATGCATCGATGGATCTTGAACCTAATTTCCGAAGTAAATTTTGAACCGAGTTAGAAGTTGACTCGACCATTGTAAATGGACGGCAATTCTACAGCTCTGACACTAGAACCGGGAAACCTCTGTTTTGAGAGAGAGAGAGAGAGAGAGAGAGAGTGGAAACATCTGGGGGTTAAGTTGCCATTGACATGATTCAATTCGATTCAGGGAAGGGGAAAACTGCCTTTTCGTGGCCTGATCGACTCAGGGACAAGGAAAGTATGTTTGTGGTAAAATATGGAATTTTTCTTGATTGCCAAAAATCTGCCGGACTTCGAGCACCCTCCGTCCGCTACAAATACCGAGGCAATGCGCCGGCGATGGGCGTCATACACATAGGCATCTTGACTTGATGATCGACATGGCTTTCCCGACGCACCGCGCCAGCGTGCTCCTGCAGCTCCTCGTCGTCGCCCTGGCGCTCGCGGCGGCGGCATTGAGCTGCGCAGCGGACTCGGCCCGAGCCCCCCAGGCTCCTGACCAGCAGAGACAGGCCCCCGCCGCCCGCGTGCCGCCGGTGGTCGAGCGTCTCGTCGTCGTCGACAAGCGCGGTGGAGGTGGGTTCACCGGCGGAACCGGGCACCACCACGGCCACGGCAGCGGCGGGAGACACAGACACAAACACAGCTCGGCCCCCGGTGGCCGTGACGGCGTCTGGAGGGCGGGAGGGCTCGCCGCCACGGCTGTCGCCGCCGCCTGGCTTCTGTAGCAGAGATCGCGAGGTGCATCGTCGCAGTGTCGTGGTCGTATCACCGCCGTATAGTATAGTCAGGTTTGGCATGCGTGCGCACGAGCACGAGTGACACCTGACACGTACACGTGTTTTTAGGAGAGGTGTGCATCGCGCTGTTGTGCGCATGTTCTAGTTAGACATATGGGCAATGCCACCAGCCACTTTTTTTTTTTTTTGCATTGAGTCATTTGACAGCTTTTTTTTTTGGAACCGAGGGAGGACCCATTTCCATTATCGAGATAACGGAAATACAAAGTCATTTGGCAGCTATGAACATGTCAAATCATTTGGGCATGTGTATCGAGTCATTTGTCTGGTTATCGGGTCATTTGTCTGGTTAGAGCAACTCCAGCAAGAGTCTCCAAATAGGCTTCTATTTCAAAATTTGGAGGTTTAATGCAAAAATTCAACTCCAGCAGTACCTCCAAATGAGCCTGCATTTTTTGAGTCCACTCCAAATTTCCCCTCCAACCCTCCATTCTTGGAGGGCCTCTACTCCCCCTCCAAAACGTGGGTCCCACTTCTTTTCTTTTTTTTTCTCCTCCTCCTCCCTTTTGACGGTGGGCAGCGCGAGATGGACGATGGGCCCGTCTCGGTCCTTGTTGGGCGGCAGCGTGAAGAGGGCGTCGGCCACCGCCTGCGCCAGCTCCGCCCCCCTCTGCAGGCACTCCTGGGCGGGATGGCTGCTGGGCGGGACGATGAGAAGGCGGCCCCGGCAAGAAGGCGAGACGGCGGCTGGAGAAGGACGAGACGGCGAGACGGTGGCCGGAGAAGGGCGAGACAGAGGCGGCGGTCGGGTGGAGATGCGCCGCTGGGAGATGCAGCTCCGACAGCTAGTGCCTCCTTCTCACTAACTAACGGGGCCCACATCAAAATAGAGACCTCAGTTGATTTTACTGCTGGAGTTGAGATCTAGTTTGGGGCCTCTATTTTTTAAAATTGGGCCTACAAATGACTTTTAAAGGCATCAATTTGCATGTTATTGTTGGAGTTGCTCTTAATGGAATATATACGTAGTTCCTATAAAAGTTTCATCTTTCCGCACGATTATTGCTCTTTGCAGATGAATGAAGTCCAGGAAGTTCTAGCTGAAGGATTTTGCCATGTGCTACTTGCTAACTAGCGTGGAATTCGACTTTTTTTTTCTACTTCTTATGTAGTATGTTTCTCTTAGAATAAATTTAATGTACAAATCATCGCGTAATATTTTTTCTCTCGGAACAAATCAACATAAGATCCGCAAGATCATGTGTGTTTTGTTAATTGTTATGCTTGCAAGGAAATTGAAAGAGAAAGAATGGGCAATGTGGCCCAATAAGAAGCCCAATGTAAGACCAAGCAAGCCCAACGTGTAGGGCCCAATAAAAAATGCATGGGAATTTGAATTTAGAAATGCTGAATTTTTTAAAACGGATAGTAAAAGTTGGATTTTGCTGAATTTTTAGCAGAAAAGTGTGTACAAAACGCTGACTTGATATTCGAAAAAAAAGCTGACTTGGGGACAGGCGTCCAATACTGATCTGTTCACCTAAATCTAGGAATTCATGGTTGCTGCACTTCGACCTACTGTGCGGTTGACCCGATTTTGCAACGTGATGCAATCCACATGGAAGTAAAATGTTAACAACTTCGAGTTGGGTCGGGCAGCTACAATGAACATGGGAGCCAGTGACGACGATACAGCTCGATCTGCAGTCATTTGAGACCCGTCGAGTGCGTTCGCAAACGGCCAAAACTACTGGAATCGATCGACCCAACCCAATAAACCTCGAGTTCACGAAAATAAAGCCAGAGGAGGCAGGACACACTTCGGAAATATCAGTGCTTGCGGTGGCCGCGCGCGCCGAACCTCCGTACGTGAACATGGAGCTAGCCGGTGCATGCGCGCCTCCTTTCGGCTGCCTCGTTTAGTTTGTGAAATTTTTGTTAAAAAAAGTGGTTAAATTTTCACATTAGGAAACGTATTATGTGGAAAATGACACGATTTGAAATGCGAAAATTCTGAAAATTTTTAGGGAACTAAACAGAGTCTGGCCAAATCAAAACCGGACGTGTGGATGCACGGTTCCACGCGGGGCCACGCCCTTTGCCCTGCCTGGCCTGCCGCCGTAGAGCGTGCTCTCGTGAAATACTCCACCTCGCCCTCCTGCACGCCCCACACCCCATTTGTCCAAGCTCCCCACCCTGCCACCCAGCTGGCCAGCTCCCACCAGGCCAGCGCCAGGCGAAGGAGAAGGAGAGCGACGAGGAGGAGAGAGAACAACGGTCCGCGGGCATCCATGACCATGAGACGCGGGACGCGTGCTCTCTGCGCGCTGGCGCTGGCGCTGCTCTGCGTGGCCGCGCACTTCCAGGGCGCCCCCTGCCGCGGCGGCGGCGGGGCCAGGGGACTAGGGGAGGAGCCGTCGGTGGTGGCGCGAGGGGCGGGAGCTTCGGCAGCGGAGGCGGCGGCGCGAGGGGAGGAGGAGGAGGCCGCGGCGGCGGCGCGGCGGAAGAAGCCGGAGGTGGCTCCGGCGGGAGCGTCGGCGCGAGGACCGCCGCCGCAGGCGCGGGAGCAGCGAGCGGCAGCGGGCGCCGCGGCTGCCGGCGCGGGCGGGCGTGGCGCCTGGAGGGCTGCCGGCGCCGGCGCGGCCCTCGCCGCCGCGCTCGTCGCCTGGTGAAGACTGAAGAACAATGGCTCGCTGATCGCGCGCACGTACGTGTCCATATGTGGGCGGAATCCAGCAGGTGAGCGACTTGGTACGAGAGCAGTATAGCTGCTCTGCTCAAGCTAGTTTGGTGGTAGTACGTAGCTGAAGGGAATCTCGTGTAGTACTCCGTAGCTCATTAGCTGAATCTGATGGAGTAGTTTGTGTGTGAACTTGTGATCGCGCATATCGTCTGTCGAGTCCATTATTGTCATCACAAGCACCAAGAAGTAGCGAGCTCAAGGCTTCTGTATTTGGCCTGCGATTGGGTTTGGTTCCCACGACGTGTCGATCTGTGCATGCCACCTTCGCCGATACTGTGTCTCACGCACCTCTTCTACGCAAAACTACCTTCACAACCCCGAGCAAAATCTCAAGACGAACCTAATAAAGTCTTTGACCACATGATTAGAGTATGATTACATGGAAGTATGCATGCATAGCACATGGCAGTATGTATGCATGGCACTGGCACCAGACGCTGCTGGTGGTGGCAGACTGGCACTGGAGTACGTAGGAGTCTGCATCGTCATGTGAACTCTGGGTGTGTTTGGAAGTCCAACTTCCCCCAAAATTCACTATGTAAAAAGAAGATTCTCCATTACATCAAAAATGTCGGCACATGCATGGAGTACTAAATGTAGATGAAATCAAAAACTAATTACACAGTTTGGATGTACTTTGCGAGACAAATCTTTTGAGCCTAGTTAGGTCATGGTAGGATAATATTTACCACAAACAAACGAAAAGTGCTACAGTACTTTTCAGTTCGGAACAATGTTTTTCAGCCCAAAATCCGTGTAAAATCCAGAATTTTACATCCCAATTCAGAGAACTAAACACACCCTCTGTCACTCCGGCATGAAAGTGGCTGCTGTATGCGTAGGCAGCTCTGGGCATGCAGTTGTGGACTTGTGCGGTGTGGTTTGGGGACGATCAGTTCTCACAGCTGACTAGGAGGCTAGGAGCTGAGCTCAGGTATGTACGGAGTATATATCACCCGCTAGGATGCATGTGAGATCTGTTTTACTTCAAAAAAAAAAGTGACAGCTGACACATTTTTTGAGTCAATGGTGAAGGTGACGGTATATTGTTTGGGGCACTTTGTTTAGACTGAATGTCTGAATCACTTGCATTACACACACAGCAGAATTTCAATATCGTGCCTCACTAAGTCAACTTATTTTCGGTTCTAAGGATTTTGCCGAAGGTTCACATGGAAATTTTTAAAATGTGTTAAGATCATGTTTGGTTGTGCTGTGAGCTAGCATGATGATGATTAATCATAAGATGCATTGAACGGGACATATGTGGCCCAATAAACAGCCCCGATTTCAGACAAGTAATTAAGCCCAACCCCAGCGCGTTCATTTGGATAACTTTTCTGCTTCATTTAATTCCCATCATGCAAGGAAAAGAAAATCATCCCGGGCACACGTAAGGGAACAATAGACAGGCAACTGTGAGATCCAAAATCCACAAAGGGTTGGAAAAAAAAAGAAGTGAAACGAGAATAAGATCACACGTTGCATTCCGCGTGGTATGAACAATATCAGCGTGATAGGCACGCAGCTAGTAGCTTCCCTAGATGATCATGCGCGACGCCGACGAGCCACAGTCGAGTGAAGTGAGACAAGTATACCATCTCGAATCTCGATCTACCACTCACCATTCCGTTTCGAGATGTGAACAATTTTTTGACATCTCCGGAACTACAAAGGCTAGCTAGCCGTCCCCCAGTACCATCTCGTCTGGTGAAGATGATGCTTTCCTTGATCCGCGAAACCTTCCTAGCTCTGCGGTACACTCCGGCTAGCGGATCCACCGAAAGCGGCAGCAGCCGCATCAACGACACGGCAGCGCGCTGCAATTTTTTCCAGTCCCTACTGCCCGGTTGAAGCGACACTACACCAAGTGCTACGATCCTTCGTCGAATTGATTCTCCCCTTCTTCAATGCTACTTATATATAAGGGTTTTGTGATTATTTTCTTAGCTAATTACTATTTCCATTCTTAAATATATGACGTTTAGGATAAAAAAATCAATTTATTTTAAACTAAATTTCTTGTCCTAAACGTCATATATTTCAAAACGGATGGAATAGCTGATTAGAGAGATTCATTACCGGAAGAAGAAGAAGCAGCAGCATTTAGAGGAAACTGACGGTGGAAGCATAAGCTCAGAACATTCAGAAAAATAGTTGAGCGTCACAAATCGCTGCTTGATAGGCGTGGGTGGGGGCACGCAGCTTTTTAACTTCCCGCACGGCCGCACATGAGCGTGCAGCTAACAAGCTGCAGTGCGCAGAGACGCACGCACGCCATGCACTTGCAGATGCGAGATCAGAAACCGGACGCGGAAAAAAAAGGCCCGCTCCTCCCCCGCGCGGGCGACGGGCGGCCGCCGAACCCTAGCCGCCGCGAGCCGCATCCCGCCGCGCTGCCGCTCGAGCTGGTCGCTGGGGACCCGCGCGGCCGCGAGGAAGGCGGCGGTGTGACCTTCCCTCTTCTTTTCTCCGACTGGTTCGAGCGGGCGCGGCCGCTCGGGCCCGGCGGCGTGCCTCGCCGGCGCGGACCGTTTCTCCGCGACGGCGGGGAGGGCAGCCTCCAGATCCGGCGGCGCCATGGCTGGATCTGGGGTCTGCGCGGTGGAGGCTGCTTGTTTTCGTTCGGGTTGGAGTCCCATTGCTAGGCGACGGCGATGGTGGCGACACGACGGCGGCAGTTTGGGCGGCTGGCGCGGGTCGGCGGTGGCTGTGGCTGGCCGTGGCTGGCTGCGGCTGGCCGCAGCTCGGCAGGAGCTGGTCGGCTGCGGCTGGTTGTGGCCTGGCCGTGGTCAGCCCTGGCAGGCTGCGGCTGTGGCTGGTCGCGGCCGGCGGTGGCCTGGCTGTGGCCGGTCCTGGCTGGCCGGGGCTGGCCGCGGCCGGCTGTGGCCTGGGTGTGGCTGGCTAGTGGCCGCTGCGGCCCGCCGGCGACGGCGGCCTGGCTTGTGGCCCCCCGGTGGCCCCCTTCTTCGTCAGTGCTGCTAGCTTGGTGTCACCATGGTGGTGGGGCCAGGGGGCTGGCTGGTGCATGTTGCGGTGACGAGGTGGTACTTCGGGATGTACCGAGCCTCTTCTGGTGGCGGTGTTGCGGAAGTGGCGGGCCACGACCATGAGCATGAACGGGCGTTGGGCGTGGTGCAATCAGGTGAAAGCTTTCACCGGTTGACAGTGGGCATGATGGCGGCGCCCTTTGGGCGTCGATTTCCCCGCTGAGGGCATCATGGTGAGTCACTGTGCTCTCGTCGCGTGGGGCTCTTAGGGTGAAGACCTTGTCCATCTGGACGTGCGACGGCGGCGCCTCGGCGTCGTGACCTTTTTGGAGGCGTCGTAGTTAGAGTCCTGTCGTTTGTGCTATTGGTGGTGGTGGTTGGCTGGAGGTGCTGCGGGGTGCGCTTGGTCCGTGTTGCTACCAGGGTGCAGAGGATCCATGGAGCTGGAAGGTTTGAGCTGCCATGCAAGGTGCAGTGGTGATCTCGGTGACGGTTGGGCGGAGGAGGTGCTCTCATTACGGTCTAAGATATCTGAGTCCTTGGCAGAGGAGTGTGAGGCGGTGGATGTGGCGAGCCCCCCACGCGGAGTGGCCAGGATCAGCGGATGTCATGGTACTGAGATGGGAGTATGTGCTGAGGCTTCTCTGGACCAGTGGGATCGACGATCGTGTATGTGCAGTTTGAGTGTGACAGTTCCATGGTGGAGGAGCTCAGGGAGCCGTTTGAGCCTGCAGCGGGTTGCGTCTCGGCGTGGCATAGCGTTGGTGACGACGGCGCAGGTGTCGGCAGCTCGTTTCGGTCTTCTCTCCCAAGTGGTTGAGGATGGTGGTGTGTTGTGTCGGTGCGTTTATTTTTGTTTTGGGATTTGTTCGTGTGGTGGTGTCTGTTTCGGCCTGTTATATACCAATACTGTTTCTTCTTACATGACAGTGCTCCTGCTTTAATTTTTTTTAAGAAACCGGACGCGTGCGTCCACCCACCGATCGACACGCGGCGCGTCCTCATGCAGCCCTAGCACGACCGAGGCATCATCACCCTGCTGCCCGGCCTGCGCAAGCAGCGGACGAGAGAGCCGAGAGTAGAAGCGCGCCACGACGACGCCACGCACGGGCTCGTGAACACCTAAACTCGTGCCCTTCGGCCTCCTGTGCTGTGCGTCCTGCGTGCGCAATTATTGATCAGCAAAAGTACCCTACACTGTTGAACAGTGGGCATCGGGGATTTCTTCGTGTCCTTTTCACCTGTCAGCGTTCCCCTCCGGCCTCTCCGGGGAAGCCATTCGACGTCACCGCCGGCGCCGGGCTTGTGGCTTGGCGCTGGCGCTGCCCACTCTCCACCAATAGGTTAGGCATTGGTATACACTTCCTCCGTCACAAATTGCCGGTCGGTTTGATTTTTTTCCTAAGTATATAGGACCTCCGTCCTTTAATATATGACATTTAGGATAAGAAAATTAGTTTAAAATAAACCAAGTTTCTTGTCCTAAACGTCATATATTTAAGAATAGAGGTAGTAGTTCTTTTTGTATATAGACATAGTATAGTATACAGCTAGATGTATACTAAAATCTACATATCTCAAAAAAAAAAGTAAGTGGGGACGGAAAAAGTACGGTTTATGCTTAAGTGAGCATAATATAGGTTGAGTTAAACTTATATGTAAAGGAAATTAAACAATTTGTATTTGCTAATATAGGTTGAGTAGTTAAACTTCTATGTAGATGCGCAACGACGTAGCTAGCCATGTCAATTCTGCATCTTCATTTTTACTCATTCCGTTTCATATTACTTGTCGTTTCGGTTTTTCTACATACAATCTTTTTGTTATATATGTATCTGGACATAATTATATATCAAGATACATAGTAAAAATAAATGTATCTAAAAAGCCAAAAAGACAAGTATTATGAAATGGAGGGAGATGTTCAGTCCACAACTGTGTCACTCTGAGGAGGATCCAAATCGGTGAACCCCGTCCCCCGCGTCGCTCCTCTCGGGGCGACACGGGCGGAGCCGAGAGACCCGCCACTACTAGCGAATCAGCTTTCAGTACCGGTGTGTAACCCCTCTTTAGTACCGGTTTTCAAACCGGTATTGTTCAATCGGTACTAATGTTAAGTCACATTTGTACCGGGTATTTCACCCGGTACTAATGTTACATTAGTATCGGGTGGAGTTGCCACCCGGTATTAATGTTGTACCCCCGGTGAACGGTCTGATTCCTCCATTCCCGTTTCTTCTTTTCTTTTTCTCTTTTCTTTTCTTTTCTTTTCTTTTCTTTTCCATCTCATTTCATCTCATCTCAATCTCTTACAAACATTCACACATATTTACATCTCATACAAATTTCACAGTAGGAAGAGAATCAGCAAACATAAACAAATTTCACACACATATATACATCTCAATCTCATACAACATTCACACACATATTTACATCTCACATTCACAAACAAATTTCCACATCTCATCTCATACAAAAATCAACAAAAAGAAAGAAAGGAGAGAATTTCCACATCTCATCTCATCTCAACAGAAAGAAAGAATCACAAACAAATTTCCACATCTCATCTCATCTCACCTCGACACCGCACGCATGCTCTGGTCTCATCCCGCGCCGGCCACCGCGCCGGGCATGGCGGGCTGCCCCGCGCTGACCACGGCGGCCTGGCTCGTGCCGGCCACCGCGCGCCCGCCTCCCGCGCCGGCCCTGGCGCCCGCCCGCCTCCCGCGCCGGCCCCGGCGCCCGCCGGTCTCCCCCGGCCGCGGCGGCCCTAGCGCCCGCCCACCTCCTCCGGCCGCGGCGGCCACGACGCCGGCCGCGCCTGCTCCGGATCTCGCGGCCCGCCTGCGGAGGATCCGGCCGCCCGCTTGCTCGATCCAGATCCCGGCGCCCGCCTGCTCGATCCGGATCCTGGCTGCCTGGCATAAGAAAGAGAGATGAGATGTGAGAAAGAGAAAATGTGGGAGAGAAAATTAAGGGGAGATGAGAGATAGTGGAAGGGGTGGCCGGGTGGCTTTAGAGATAAAGGAGAGAGAGATGGTGTGGTGGTGCATGGGGCGCAGTGGAGAGGGCCAGGTGGCACGATTTTTTTTCTAAGTGTGGCGACGGTGCGGTGGTGGAGGACATCAGTACCGGGTGGGGGTTTGCCCCGGTATTAATGTGCTGAAAGTGCATCTAGGCCCCTAAGTGGATTTTGGTGAATTGAAGGACAGAGCGATTAAAGGTCTAACATGTTTGTCTAAGATTGTGAGCAGGTTTTATTTGTTATTGTTGGGATATATATAGTGGTGAATGAATATTGTATGGCTCACATTGGAGAAGACAAATATATGTATGATCCTAAGACATAGTGGCAAATATCAAGCAAACGAAGAAAGATAAATATCGGGAATATTGTAAGGAGGTCAATTCATGATCCCCGATGAACATGGTAGCTTGATTAAAATAAACGGGTCATAGAAAGAGAAGATGATGGTTCTTCACAAGTTGAATGCAAGGCTTCATGTGGAAAATGAAATAGGACACAAGGATGAGTATAGTTTTTATGGTCCTATGTTGGAAGCTTGCATATTCGTTGTCAATCAAGAACAAGCATTTGAAGCGGGATTTCAAATGAAGACTAATTGTAAATGAAGCAAAGCTTAACTCAATGTGGATTGGATAAGTGATGAAGAGATCAACCGAGATGTCTAGGGTGAGGGACTAAGCAATCTTTGGGGCTCTAGCTAGGCCGCCATTTCATGTTTTGCTAAGGTGAAGTTCTAGCATCCGTGGGATCTTCAAGTATCATATTCAAGCCTTAATCGAGGGAAGCATTACATCAAGTTCATGATTTGAGATTGGCAATATGGAGTGACTTAAGGATCTAAGTGTGCATTTCTAAGCTATATGGAAAGATCCTAAGCCACTAGCTCAAGTATGGACGTGCTCAAGACATTGGTCAAAAGTTGGAAGCCCTCAAGTGGAAAGTGATCAAGTATAGCAAGATTGAAGACATTCAAGCTCAAGAGGTTGACAATGTGTTTTTATTTAATCTTGAGTATAGGTTTGCCGTACTATCAAGAGGGATGCAACTTTCGCTTTATGACCAAGTCAAGTGCTCTTAGAAAACCTAAGTGAGAAACAGCCTAAGGGTGTGCTAACAACCCCTCCTAACTTAACCTGAGCCACTTCATCTCCTAGGTGAAGTGTTAGTTTGATAGAAAGGGTTTTGGGGGTTTCTTGAGCTCCACCGGTCTGACCGGTGGAGGCACCGGTCTGACCGGTGCGACTAGGCCCAACGGCTAGTTTTTCAAACACCGGTCTGACCGGTGTGGAGGCACCGGTCTGACCGGTGCGACTAGGCCCAACGGCTAGTTTTTCAAACACCGGTCTGACCGGTGTGGAGCACCGGTCTGACCGGTGTCGCCCGACAGCTAACGGCTAGTTTTCTCCTTTTGGGGTATAAGTACCCCAAGCCCTCCTCTTGGATGGGCTGTTGTTCCTGGTGAATTTGTTGAGCTTCCAGGTCATTTCTAGCAAGCCTAAAGCCTTAGTGGCTCTCCCCAACCTCTCTCTTTGTGAGATTTGTGGATTCAAGCTATATCTTTGAGTTGGGTTGAGTTAGTGAGATCTTGAGAGCCTTCGTGAGCTAACAAGAGCATTTTCATAGCTTGAGCACTTGAGTTTTGCGTCTACAAGCATTGAAGCATTTGTTACTCTTGGAGGTTCGCCTCCTAGACGGCTAGGTGTCGCCGGCTAGCTCCCAAGTTGTGGTGAGCAGCGGCAAGTTTGTGAGGGCTGTGATCTTGCCTCTTCGTGGAAAAGATCGCCTTAGTGGAATCGAGGAAAGTGGTTGAAAGAGACCCGACTTGTTGTGGGAGACCTCTTGTGGTTCCCTTACAAGTTCCTCAACGGAGACGTAGCTTCCTTGGTGGAAGTGAACTTCGGGAAACAAATCCTTGCGTCTCATTGTGGTGTACCTCTCTAAGTTGTTTTCTAGCATATTTGATTTGCTTCCGCTTCGATCTACTTGGGTGTGCTATTTGTGTGTGCAGGGATCATTATCTTGCTTGGGATCATCTACTCAGGCCACACACCAAGTTTGGTTCGTGCTAGAAGTAAAGAGGAACTTGAAGCTGTTTTCGCAGGTTCTCTGTGCTGCACCGGTCTGACCGGTGCTCACCTGTGAAGCAAAGCCAGCACCGGACTGACCGGTGAGGCACACCGGTCTGACCGGTGAGTCCTGGCAGTTCAAGTCTGAGGGGAAGAAAAGTTTAATTTGATCATCCGCCTATTCACCACCCCTCTAGGCGACATCAAGGTCCTTTCATGTGCCCACATCAGTACCGGGGCTAGTTCCCACCCGGTACTAATGTGGTCAAACTACATTAGTACCGGGTGTGAACTAGCCCCGGTACTAATGTGGGCACATTAGTACCGGGGCTAGCCCCCACCCGGTACTAATGTGCCCTCATGGGGAGTGCGGTAGGGCTCTCGACATTAGTACCGGTTTGTGCATATATTAGTACCGGATGTCAAAAAAACCGGTACTAATGTGAAAATTGCCCTGGGATGAAAGCCTCATTCTCTAGTAGTGCGCACCGCCGCCCCCCTCCGCGTGCCGCCCCCCCTCGCCGCCGCCCGAACGGCCGCCGGAGGTCCGTGCGGCCGCAAGGAAGGCGGCGGCGGGGCCCCACCTCCCTCCCCCTCGCGACTCACTCGGCAAGTCCTCCTCTTCCATGGCGACGTTGGTCGTCCCCGGCCGGCCTCGTCTGGATCCGCCCTTGGGGTGGCCGGATCCACGCCCTGGGGGTCCGGATCTCTCCCTGGGGCCCCGGTGTGCCGGCGGCCGCCGTTTGGCGGCGACGGCGGGGGGGGGGGCTCGTGGCCTGGGAGGGCTGCGGTGCGGGGGCTTGGCTGCGGCCCTAGCGGCCGACGCGCTGGCCGCCCCCTCGTTCTCGTCGTGCGGATCTGCCCCCCCGGTTCTCGTCGTGCGGACGCCGGTTCGTCCGGCGGCGGCGTTGGGGCCCGGCCCGCGGCTGCGGGGCGGTCTCCTCGGCTGGGCTCCGTCCGGTTCCGCCCTCGGTCACCGGTCCTGCTACCCGAGGGCGCAACGCGACGGGGTGGGGCGGAGCTCCGTCCGCAGCGGCGGGGGCCCGCCTCCGGCCGGTCGCGCCCGGTTCCGCCCACGGGGTGGCCGAGTCTGCGCCTTTGTGGCCGGACCTGCCCCTTGTGGTCTCGGCGTGCGGGTCCTCTGGCGGCTGCTTCTCCGGCGGCCGTGGCGGTGGCGGGTGGTGAAGGTTGGCCCGGGTGTTGAGCAGTGGCGGGTCGATGCCGTGGTGGCACGGCCGGCCATGGTCCTTGTGCGATTGTGCGCCTGCGGCATCGTGGTGGTGCTCTTGGCGACGGTCGTGTGGTGGCTCCTCGGCAGCGCCACGGCGGCGAGGTTGGTGGAGCCGGCCATTTTCACTGCTCGGCGGCAATGATGCGGGTGAAAACCCTTTCCTCCTGAGTCGGTCAGGGGACGGTGTCGTTGGTGCGGCGGCGTCATTCCCTTCTTGGAGGCGACATCGGGCATCTCGGTTGCCTACCCTGGCTCTGCCTAGGGCCGGCGGCGTCATCGTCGACATGGTGCTTCGCGGTGGACGCTCTGTGAGGACTTTTTTTCTCTTCTTTTTCTTTCCTTTGTGAAAAAAAGAAAAAAAAAGAAGGTATAGTTTTAGTAGGCAGTAGTTTCTCCTTTGAACGGGGGAGAAGAGAGGTTGTGGTTCCTGGCTGTGTGTGTGGTGGCTCGCGTCGACGGCAGAACAGAGTTGTGGAAACCCGGATCGATGTTCCAATCCGACCGGACCAATCCTTGTGAAGTTGGTTGAGTTGATCGTGTCGATGTCCCAATCCGACCGATGAGTTGTTGAGTTGAGCGGTGCGTGTTGAGGTCCCAATCCAACCCACCGGAGGGCTTAGTTGTATGGTCTGCGGACCGGAGTCGTTCGGGGTTCTGCTCCCCTAGTTGTGCGGTCGATCGACCAGAGTTGTATGGTTTTCGGGTCCGGTTTTCCTTATAAACTGGGTCAACTCTCTTCTTCTAATAAAAATTCGGAGAAGCATAAGCTTCCACCGTCCGTTAAAAAAAATGAAACGGAGGGAGTATAACACATGTTTGGATTCCTTCTACACATAGTCGAATCATGAGTAGCTTGTTTGTTACATGTCGTGCACTCACTTAAGAAAGTGGTGTGCTAGTGTGAGCCTTTATGTGTTTGGAAAGAGGTAAGGAAACCTTTTAGAATATATTGGATCCTTTTGGCACATTATCAAATTATGTCTAAGATGTTTGGTGTATGTCATGCACCTTCCTAAGGAAAGAGGGTCGGGCGCCTAATGTGTGTCTTTTATGTGTGTGGAAGGAGTTCGAACCCAAATATATGCGAAAGTTCGTGGTCCACACCCTTAGTTTCACAAAGCAATTCTTAAAGAAAAATAAAATTGCAAATATGTTCTCATCACATCTTCTTACTCCCTCCGTTCTTAAATATATGACGCTTAGGACAAGAAAATTAGTTCATTTTGAACTAATGTTCTTATTCTAAACGTCATATATTTATGGACGGAGGTAGTATGTTACAAAATCTGTAAAAAAAAATCCTACATAAAAAAGAAATAACATCCAAGCTCTCGACTCGCTCTTCCTGCCCGAGCTGAGCACCACGTACGTGCCAATTCCGTAAGTTCTACGTGGGTCATTTATATGCAGAATAAATTTGATTAATGAAAATGAGAATTTGCAGTTAAAAAGGTTGGCTCATTGGAGATCTTGAATAACTCATTTGTGTGGGACGTTTTCTAAAAAAAAATGCTGGATTTCGAGCACCGCGGCCACGCGTCGGCTCCAGGCGGCGCCCCCTCCGCTATAAATACCAGGGTTTGCCTTGCTAGCTGCACAGACGGGTTCTCCGCTCTTGCGACTTGCGAGTGCTTGCCAGTTTGCCACACAAAGCATGGCGCTCCCGCTGCCCCGCGGCCCCCGCCCCAGCGTGCTCCTGCAGGTCCTCCTCGCCGGCCTCGCGGTCGCGGCGGCCTTCAGCTGCGCGGACGCTGCCCGAGCTCCCGTGGCCCTTGAGGAGGACGGAGCCGCGGCCGCTGTCCGTGGACAGAGTCAGACCCCCGCAGCAGGCCGCGACGCCGCCGTCCCGGTGGTCGAGCCGCTCGAGCATGTCGCCGTCAAGTACGGCGGCTGCGGCGGCCACGCAAGCGGAGGAGGCGGCGGCCACGCCGGCGGAGAAGGTGGCGGCGGCCACTCCAGCGGAGCGGCGGAAGAAGCTCGAGGCGGCGCATGGGAGGAAGAAGAAGGTGGCGGTGGCGGTGGCAGCGCCCGTGGCGGTGGCGCCGGCGCAGGGGAAGAAGCTGGCGGTGGCGGTGGCGGTGGCAGCGCCCGTGGCGGTGGCGCCGGCGCAGGCGCGAGGGCCGGCGCCGCGGGAGCATCGTCGAGCGGCAACGGGCGCCGCAGCGCCGCGGCCGGCGCGAGCGAGCGCGGCGCGTGGAGGGCTGCCAGCGCCGGCGCCGCCCTCGCCGCCGCTCTCGTCGTCGTCTGGTGAAGAAGAAGAACCGCGCGCGCGCGCGCACGGAGCAGTGCTACTTGTGGCGCGGCGGGATCGGAGGACACTGTTCGACGGGCGGCTTCGTAGCAGCAGTCGTCGCTTGGTTTGGGTACAAGTGTTAGCAGATTCTAGCTCGTGGAGTACGTAGTTGTGAATTGTGATCGCCTATATCATCGTCGTCTATCGATCGAGTCCCTAATAACAAGAAGTCAAGAAGTAGCAGATTTCAAGGCTCGTTCCTCTGTATGTTGCCTGAGATGCTGCGTTTAGGGTCGTCAATTACTCGCTAATTAAGTTGTGCTGTTATCATGATATATATGTGCCGCCATCATATCGTCGTTCCTCCTGCGTGATCTTTTCTTTTACTAGCAAGCATTAAAACTTCATGATGAGTTGAACACCGTTCTAGCTTGTTCAAGCAAGAGCGCCGCCGCTTGCTGCTGCCTGCCGCGGCGGACTACCCAACTTGGGTTGGAACTGGAAGAATCAAGCTGCTCGAGCTCACGGTCACGGGGCACTGCGTGCTCACTCTAGCAACACCATACAGGCAGTGTTTGGATGGGGGTGGAAAAAATTTCACCTCTATTAAATGCAAGTTTGACCACAAAATAAAGGTATTAAATAAAGTCAGTTTTCAAAACTACCTTCACAACTCTAGTTAAATTTCCGAGACGAATCTAATGAGGTCTTTGACCACGTGATTAGAGGATGGTCACTGTAGCATCACTGTAGCAAATTATGGATTAATTATGCTCATTAGATTCGTCGCGCAAAGTTGCACTCATTTGTGAAAAGGTTTTGCAAATAAATTTCATTTAGACCTCCACGCACGAAAGATTCCTTTTGAGTGAAAAAAAGTGCTCTCATCCAAACATTACCACAGTAGTTTACTACACTACCTTTTTTTTTTTGGAAAATTCTCCTCTTGTGCGAGGGCTTTCTTGGGACTGGAGGCTGGCGTTGCCGTAGTGGCAGAGAGCCACAGATCGAGCAGGTCGCGCATAGGCGTCTGCATCGCCATGCGTAGTTGATGGCGAAAGAGCCGCCGGGCAATTGCGTCCGGGTGGGGTACACTAGGAGCCGATATCAGCAATGAGATCTGATGATTTCTGGCTTGTTGCCGCATGTCATCGTGTTCTCAGAAATGAGGTAAAAATGCATAGCAGTATAGCACCCGTTACCGTTACCATGTGAGAACTGACTCGTGCGTGGGCCAAGAAAATATCTTACTTGATCACTGGTAAAAAAACTCAAAACGTCAACAACATGGCCGGGTTGCAATCGATCTAGCTAGCTCGCTGCAGTTATTACCTCACCAAGGTACTCGTCACAGCTAGTAGGATGCTCATTGCTTCATCATCTTCGCACAAAAAGAGGCCCAGCACACCAGCAGAGCTTTGTGCATGAAACTAAAATCGAAAAAGATGCAAAAAAATCCTGTGCACTTGAATTAAATCGCCATGCATGCTTGTTGTTGTTGCAACCATGCCCACCAGCGTCTAGCTGCCCTTTTTTCACCTTGATCAGACGATCAACTTTGCCACCAACGTACGGCCTCGCACTTTATTCCTTGCCATGCAGACTTGCAGAGGCCGAGTCCGGGTGCGTGCATGCCACACAAAAGTATACACCGTGTAGAAACGCGCAGCAGCAACCTACAGGGGGAAGCAGCTCGATCGATGATCGCTCCTGTCCTGTCACGTACGTACACCGCCTTACTACGATCCTTGGTCGAATGCTCCCGATCACCTTCTCCTTCTAGCTAGCTTCGTGTGTACAGGTCATGGGGTTTTTCCTGAGGCACGCAGGCAGGCAGGCAGCGAATGGCATCAGTTCTCACTAGCGCTTGAGGTGGTGGTGTTGGGGCAAGAGCTAGTAGCTACAGTGCTAGCTAGGCTGCCGCAGCGCAGGCCAGCAGCCGCATCAGCATCGCCATGATATGGGACGAGGAGGCAGGCATGAAAGTGGCAAGCTATATAGGCAGTGGGACGATATCGCGGGCTCATTGCACGGATGATTCGGGTCTTGTTGTCACGTGTCGAGCATTCAAGCTTCTCACAAAATGAGAGATGCAGGGCATATCACTCACCTCACCGGGCTCCCTGATTTTTTCGGTGCACAACATATCGTCAGCTTCGTTTGCGTGGCTTCAAAGCACTCGCGAGGATAAGACGTGCTACAATATTTTTTTTACAAGAAAATTGAGTAATGTCTGACGCTGATGTACGGAAAATTGATAGATTCACTTTTTTTTTGCATTTAGTGATATGCGATTTTTTTTAGAACAGTGGTATTATGTGAGTCGAGGCGAGCAAAAGTCTCAGACTAACTCCAACAACTCCCCCATCCCTTCCCTCATCCCAAAATGAGTGCTCGGTGAACACTGTACGCAGTCCAGCAACTCCCCCATCCCTTCCCTTATTTTGTACACTAGTCTTCCACCACTCAAACCTGGGTATCTCTCTCCTCTCACTCATCCCAACCGCCGCCCACTCCCTCCCTCTCTCCCCTCGCGACCGCCGCCGGCCTACCTCTCCCCTCCCCAGACCCAGATTCGACGGCGGCACGGTTAACCAACACGGCGGTGGTCCTCCTCTGCCTCACTCAACTCCGCGACCGCCGAGGGAGAAGTGGAGGCCGGAACTCCGCCGCAGGTCTCTCCAGGTGCGGCGGCGGCGGCCCTCCTCCAGGACGCACGCGGCGGCACGACGACCCTCCTCTAGGCCGACGGCGGCGGGCTCCTCCAGGACGCACGCGGCGGCGCGGCGGCCCTCCGCCAGACCGACAGCGACGGCCTCCTCCAGGACGGACGCGGCGGCTCTCCTCCAGACCGACGGCGGCGGGCTCCTCCAAGCCGCACGCGGCGGCCCTCCTCTAGACCGACGGCGGCGGGCTCCTTGAGCGGCTTTGGGGTGGAGCTCGCCGGCAAGGCCGGCCGCGGCCCCCTCTCTCCCTCCTCGCGGGAACTAACTGTCGCAGGAGGATGCGCGAGGGGGTGCGTGTTGTTGCTGGAGCGCTTCTTCTTTTGCGAGCTCGAGGTCTCCTCTCTCTTCCACTCAGCAGCTGTATTTGAGGATGGGGGTGCGCGTGCTTGCTGCGGATGGTCTTATTGTGTGCAGCCTATCCAACCAAATGGGTGGGGTGCTGCGAACAAGATGAAGTGTAGCTAGCGTGGAGCCTCGCTGGATTTATCGGGCCTAGAATGGATCGAGGCCCATCTGGTAGGTTGAGCTATGTGCAAACCGAATTGATCTTCATCTCCAAGCAAGCATTATTTATTGATAAATTTTCTTATTTACTATTAGAATTTGTAACAGTTCCTTACTTACCACTGTAGGTCCCAGTGTGGTGACCGCAACATGTCAACAAAATTAGGTTAAAAAAAACATGTCAACAAAATTTCTTCGCCGAAGGACATGTGGTTATTTTTCCTTTTACAATATTGATATGATCTCCGAATTTTTTTCTTCGCGTTGAAATATTTTTGAGCCTATACGGAGTGTGTGAGTAAAAAAAAAAAACAACCAACCCTTTGCCGCCGTCTGTCCCTCGCGCTCGTCCGGTCGTCCACGAGCACGAACCGACCCCAGCCAGCTTTTGCTTTGCCGCCTTGCGGGCGCGGCCAAACGTCTCCACGACCGCGAACGCTATTTTTTTTCCCGCAGAACCGTGTCCGTCAGGGATCCCGCTTCGGCTGGCGCTCGGCCTCCACCGCCTCTGCTCGCCCATAAGTAGCGCCCGCAGGACGACCTCTTCCCCTCGCGCTCTCGTATCTTCCTCTTCGGTGTTCGGCGCCTCCGTCGCGATTGCGTTTCTATCCCTTTCGTTTCGACTTCGATCCTTCTTGGTTCGATTCGCTTTCCGTGTGTTTGGTTGGAGAGTGACGGAAGCGGAGCCGCTCCGCTCCAGCGGCTGTTTGGATGGGGAGCAGCGGGAGCGAAGCGCCTCCCGGGAGAATATACTCGCAAGATGCGGGTTCGCTCCGTCTCTCAAAAATTGAGGGACGGAGCCGCTCCGCTCCCGTTTCTCCTCTTCCCTCTCTCTCATATCCATTCAATATCTCATTCCTCCAACCAAACAAAAAAGAGGGTCGGAGTCACTCCAATCCAACATTCCAACCAAACATGAGAAGGGTTGGAGCCGTCCCCAAAACGAGAGTTGGCTCCGCTCCGCTCCCGCCACTCTCCAACCAAACACACGGTTTGTGTCCCGCCTCCTTGCGACGCGGGGACCGACTCCGAGTTAATTTGGTTCGACGATTTTCGTTTGGTTTTCACCTTCTCGTCGTGTGGGTTGCAGGGTTAGATCCCAATTCTCGCCATGGCCTCACTTGGCAAGGGATCAGGCTCTGGAGATTGCGGCAGGTCACTCTCTCAATCAGATCAGGCAGCTCCGATTTTTTTTTCACTTGGATCCGGTGGTTTCGGACTCGACTTGTCCGCATTCGTGAGCCGTGATCTTCCCAATTCTCATCCATGCTGAATCATCGGTTATTACTATGCACATGAGGGCTCGACCGCTCGAGGCCCTGGTTGATTTCTTACCGTAACCGCTTATCGTGTTTTGGTATGTGTACTAAACTACTCATGTGACATGTCGTCCTTCACATGCACAAGGAATCTTGATTACTGGTCAAGGAGTGATACTGAAGGTTTTCATAAAAAAAAGTGATACTGATGGGTTGAGGTTTGCCTGTATCGATTGGTTCCAATTTGTTGTGGCTCATGTTTGTTTTGAAACGATGATGTTATGTGAAGAGTGTGCTTGCGAATTAAATAATTAGAAACTCAGATCATCCTGATTGGAAATTGTTACTGAATCAACAGGCGTCGAGCTTTACAATGTTCCGTTGATTGGAATGGAATTGTCTAGACCAGGGTTCATTGCATAAGTACAGCAAAAACCAGTTGGATATCTCTATCATTTGTTCTGCTTTTCTCATATGATGAAACATAGTTCTCTCCTGCTATATATATATTTTTTAATAATTTTGACTTCCTTGTAGACTACATTTGGTGTTTCTGCAGTTGGGGGAGATACTAACTTGCAGCTGATATTACTTTGCTGTCATATTATGGCTTTATCTCTACATATGTAACACTGTAACTAAGCTGAAAATTCAGATATTCTGATTAATCTACAGTGGGAGAAGGTAACAGCATATTTTGATTTTGGAGCTTCAATCCAAGCCGTACGAGTAATTTTCTAACTGGAAAAACTTAAGTGCTGCCAATTCAACTCTTCAAGTCACAGATCTTGCTCATCAGACTGGTACTCTGCAAACTCTGGTAGTGTGTCAGTTGGGTATTGTGATATCTGGTTTGGGGCATCTATCTGCATGGTTTGATTTGCTTAATATATTTTGATCTAAATTTTGTGCTCTCCCTCTCTGCATATTGATTGCAAGATTACACTGGGGATATCTATAGCAAAAAATGGCACTTAATAATTGGGAGCAGGTCAGCTCTGAGTTTACGAGTTACACTGCTTTGATTACTTTGGTGATTTCAGGTCCTAATGGTTGGCTGTGCATTATCTTGGCTCTCCAATGGACAATAATATAGATCCCATAGTGAGGTTTGAGATCTTGGATTTACGTAGAATTCGTTTAAGCTGATCTTGGTCGTGGAAGCGATTGTGAAGAGATGTAGGTAGATATTGACTACAGAGATTCAGAGTCCATCAAGACATACAGAAATTGGTTATGGTTGATGGTAGCTTTTATATTGTGGCGATATCGTCAGTAGCTATGAGAGCTCTGATTGAAGTATGTACAGTAAGTCATTGGAGATGGATTGACCTTTTACTCAAGTGGAGATTACATATTGGAAAATTCGTGATGCTTTGTATACAATCTAACATAACACTTCTGATTTGTTGCTTTAATAATTCAATTCTTGGCTGCATCAATTCTGATGTTTGCTTTTTTGTTCTCCAGCAAATGAAATTATGAGGGGATTCTTTTTGCTGCAGCAATTGAAATATAAGCAGGCTTCTACTTCATAAATTTGATCATTTATTCAGTCATTGTCTTCATCGAATAGCTCTGAAGTTCTTGCAGATGTGATACACAGATGATGAGATCGGATTTTCAATCATGGTGTATGTCTGTTCTTGACCTCTCTCTTAAGTCAAGGACTGTCTATCTGTATCTCACTTGACATTTACCTTAATTTTATTTAAGTGCTTTACCCCCAATATATAGGGAACCATAGAATGGTCCCTTTGGTCGTTGCAGATTTCTACACAATCTGATGCTAAGCATGATCTGTGCTTGTCTTCCAAATTCCACTACCTTCTTTGTTTTGCTGCCAACTTATAAATACTAGATGTTGATGCAAAACTCTATAGCTCTTTGGAAGATATGTGCTAGATTGCCGGTTCGCTAACTCTGCATAGAGTTTGCACTAAAGCTCTGATTTACCACTTTGATTGGCACATCACTTTCCAATCCACTCATTCGATTTGACTCAGTTCTAGTGATGACTGTCTTGTTGGTTTTCAACTATTGGATTCAAGTATGGATGCTGAAATTCAGATTTATGGGCATTTCACAAGTTGCAGAGTTTTGCATTCACTCGTGCTATTGATTCTCATTGCTTCTTTTCATTTTGGGTCTACTTTGTGCAAATTCAGTTGTTGGTTGACTTCGATCAGTTGGGGCTGAGTGAGGGTGGATGTGAGAGCATTCTCAAGATTGTGTGGCTATGGATTCTTCTTCCTTCCTTCCTCCTATGTTCAAAATATAATCCTGATTGATCTGGTTTAGATGCAGTCCTTAGCCTACCATGATTTGGTGTTCTGTGCAATAGCTGATTGCAATTTTGCAGTATCCCTGCTCTCAAATTTCATCCCCTAGTGTACGTTTTCACTATTTAAGTTGTTTTCTACAAAGAAAGGAATGATTTCTCTCTCACGTTGTAGGTCCCTATTTCATTTTTCAAAGATCAATCAGGAGCTGGGTAGAAGGGGATGGATAATTTGCAACAATTTGCATTCCATTAGGTTGCAACTGCTACCTTCCTTGCAGTATTTCAACTTCAAGCAAAACACTAGCCAAAAGTAATAAAGGTCCTGCCTTGTTTCAGTAATGACTGATGACTGATGATTTGCATCTATCTGCACTGACTGGAGCTGAGAAATGATTATCTAATATTAACAAATGATAAAATAGGATAACATCATCACATAATTTTTTTAGCAAATGGTAATTACCGATTTCTATTGGATACCTGGTTATTATTATCAAATGGTTGACGCATGGTGGATCTTGTGATCTTAGTTGTGGCCTGGTTTCATCCAGTAGTCACACAACGCTTATTTGTGAATTTTGATATGCTGAATTCTTAAGTTGTTAAGATAAATACTACACCAGATTATGCACTGTCACAATCTTTTTTATTCTGTGAAATCAGTTGCATCCTTATATGGAAGCTGGGTGGCATTGGATTCGTAGAATCCATATATGTACATTGGATGTCTCTAAATTGATATATACCTAATTCGACTGTTCATTTCAGAAATTAACAGTGTCCTGTACCTTTATGTGGCTAATCAAATTCTAGTTTTTTCTAGACAAATTATCTGAGCTCCTTGCATATGGTATGTTTATAAGTGATGGACATGCAGCAGAAGGTTTTACTCACTGAACAGTCACCAATGTGGAGATGTCCAATCCAAAAAATTATAAGCTCCTACAGTTTGCTTCAACCGTGGGCTTCCTGATTTACCAGTGTAGCCTTTCCTATACTAAGCTCTGATTTGTGGCGATGGAAGCTTGATAGTGGCAATGCTGTGCTCGCCTTTCATTTCATACTGGCTGAATACCTGAGTGTCAACTGGTTACCCAAAAGAACAACATGAAGAACTTGGCAACGTTCCTTGTTCATTTTCTTATTTTCAAGTTCACACCAATACAAAAAAAAATCCCTCTTTGTCAGGTTTTGGAAAGTATATTTCTTTTTTTATATGCTAGAAAACGTGTTCTAATCTCAGTTTATTTTGCAGTGTGCAATTCTTGCATTGGTTGTATTTCTTGTGTTTTCAAATTTTTCTTCTGTTTCTTTTTTCTTGTGTTCAACCTGATTGGCAACCTTGGTCTGATCTTTTGTAGTGTTTATTTATTCTGAATTTATGGTTTATTTGCGGTTTAACACTGCCTATGCCGGTCCCAAGCCCGGATGAGAAAACGTGGAGGGAACGGCGCTTTTTGAACTTTCTTATCTGATCTGAATTTGTCGAATAGAATCACAAGCAAAACTGATGATACTTAGTATTTTGATGAGAAGTGTAGATAAATTGAAGTGTGAATACGTGGTCCACTTATTAATTTGATACTTCCTCCATTTTTCTTCATTATATAAGGTGTGCACGGATGTTGAGGTTCGTTTTATCATCTTTAACCGACATGCCCAAGAGTTTTTTTTAAAATTCTGAGTGATAAATAAATTTGCAATAACCTCAAATTTATAATTAAATTCACTTCCATATGATGTGGCTTTATAATAAAATCATAAGCTTATAGCACTAGGCATTTTGAAATTTATAGTTAAAAATTCACTTCCATCAGACATACCTTCTATTTTGATGTGTTGTAGTAGTAAAGTTTGAACCTTTGAAAAAAAACAAATACTAGAAGCTAGATAAACTCCACAACCGCTCACTACCTGATATGTACGCACTACGCAGCGCGTAAAAATTATTTCGGTTATTTTGGAAACTATATTCCCTCTCTCACCGTATAAAATGCCAACATCCAACCCAGAACGGGAGATACGGGACGCGATCTTCTGAGGGCTACTGCGAGATATCATCTGCTTGCAGTATATATTTTTTCGAACAAACTGCTTGCAGTAGATTGATTGATCTGAATGCGACCAGCGACGATCAACCGAGCGGCGGCCATGGAACTGGGAGGCAGGAGGAAGAGGCTGCTCTGCGCGGCGCTGCTGCTGCTGCTGCTCTGCGTGGCCGCGCGCTTCCAGGGCGCTGTCTGCGGCGGTGGAGGTGGTGGAGGCGGAGGCGGCGGGAGAGGAGGCGGCGGCGGTGCTGGCGCCGGTGAAGGTGGAGAGGAGGGAGGGATCGGCGGCGGAGGCGCCGGCGAAGAGGAAGGGAGCGAAGGCGGGCTCTCTGGAGCTGCCGTTGGAATGGCTGCCGCCGCCGCCGGACCGGTTTCCGATGAGAGCGAAGCGCCTGGCCATGGAGCCTGGAGCGCCTCTGGCGGCGCCGGCGCCGTCGCCGTTTCGATCGCTGCCCTCATTTGGTGATATCGCCTAGGTCAATTACTTTTTTGTTCAATTACAGGTTAGAGTCGAGTGATCGAATAATCAGTTGCATGCAGTTTTTGGTAGAGAATGGTAATAGTAGATCAATCGACTCGTGCGTGTTTTAGCAAAGCACATGCATGCTGTGATCGTTATCCATATCTACCCATGTGTACCATGTTCGTTCTTATGGAGTAGATTAATCATTAACAAAATTGCGATCTGAACGTACTTCCATATCAAAATTAAATATAACGCGATGAAAGAGCTCAGACGAGTTTCCGTTCCGCGTTCTGGATTAGTGTACGATTGTTACGAGTTTCCGTTCTGCATTCTGGATTAGTGTACGATTGTTTCTCTAATAATAATCAATCAGGTGGTCAATGCTGCGCGTCTTAATACGCCACTCGCTCTCGCCATTCTGACTTTGTGCGAGATGTTTGCGTGTTAATGCTCGTTAATTTGAACTCCTCAATGGCTCAATCCTCATTATCCTTATTCTCGTATTATCCACGCGTCCGCCAAGGACAGTAGAGTGCCGTGCAAGGTGCACCATCCCATTTAGTTAGTGGGTCACAACTCACAACTTCGCGCTAACTGCCGGTTCGCGCGTCTTCCACCCTGTATAAAAACGCCTCCCAGGTAATGGCGGACTGGCAACAACGTTTACCGGTGAGAGACATCGATGGGAGGCAGGATGACGACGAAGTTGCTCTGCGCGGCGCTGCTGCTGCTCTGCGTGGCCGCGGGCGGCCTCCAAGGCGCTCTCTGTGCGGGCGGTGGAGGTGGCGGCGGCGGGAGGGGCGGAGGAGGAGGTGGCGGCGGCGGGAGGGGCGGCGGAGGTGGTGGTGGTGGTGGCGGCGGCGGTGCAAGGGGAGGAGGAGGAGGTGGTGGTGGCGTCGCGAGGGGCGGAGGAGGAGGAGGAGGGAGGACGGGCGGTGGCGGAGGAGGCAGAGGGAGCCCGATCAACAAGAGCAACGGCGGCCGGTCCGTAGGCGGAGGGAGCCCGCGGAGCACGAGCAGGATCGGCGATGGGCCCTTCGGTAGAGGGGGCTCACCAGGCTACGACGGGGGATACGATGCATCCGACGGGCGCGAATCGCTTGGCCGTGAAACCTGGAGGGTCTCCGGCGCCGCCGCCGGCGCGGTCGTTGCAGTAGCTGCGCTCGTTTGGTGGTGATCAAATGCTGAGTTGCTGACTAATCAAAGCCGCCGACTGAATTCGTAAATTGCATGGATCATGCTTGTGTGTACGTATCACGCTTTGTGATTGGTAAGTTGTAAATACATTGTACAAAATGGATGATGGTCGATGGGTGCGGATAAAGGTGTATAAAATGTAAAGGAAAGAATAAGTTGTAGTCTTTGAGAATAAAAAGAATAAGTTGTACAGGAAAGAAAAATAAGAGGGGTCAAAGAACTTATGTAGCCATGCTCTTGCTGAATCTGCTACAGTGGCACACCAACTTTTCTGTATGGATAACAAGGTAGCTTTGTTTCTTAAAAAAATGTAATTATTTCTCATAGTGATGGCTTGTTACTATAGCAATCCAATAGATGCTCAGGCGCCAAACCATGCGCACAATGATCCGCACAGAACATGGCACTTTGTGGTGGATTTGGAGTTGAAGGTAGAGAGGAACAGTAGCTACAAACAGGCATAGTCTTTGAATCGATCTCTCGATCTTTCTCCAATAATTGTATCTATCTAATCTAGGTACTTTACATTTTCGTCTCTACGAAGTATCTACACTTTACATGTATACTTCATATCCGGATATGTCTAACAAGCCATCTCTCAATAGAGCGTCTCAGATTATTTTTCTTTAGAATGCCATTATGCCAATGTTGGACGAGCTAATGAGAAATTTATTGATTTGGCCGGCATCTTTATTATGAAAAGAAAATACTGTGTGCTGATTGAGTCGGCAAGTTCGCTGTAAGAGAGAAATACTGCACAAATAAGCAAACCGAACGCTGTAGGGAACTGTAAATGTCGAGCAGGGTGGATTGGTTTGAATTTGATGAATGATGACCATTAAGCCATCAACCATTGCGGACGATGATGCTTGGCTCCAAACTAGCTCATAGAATAGTTTAATCGGTGAATAATAATGGCAAAAAACAGCGCACCCTGCTTGAGCTCACATCTCTCTCGAGCACAAAAACGGACGTACTGCACTTATTTTTTTATAAGGAAAACACATATTTATTTTCTTTTCCTCTTCTATGATTTGAGCTACGTGCTTACTCTTGCAGTTGGAGAGCGCTTTAGGCTAGTCTCAAAGCATAATTTTATTGCAACCTAGATTAAGAGTTAGGTATCTAATGAAACTCATTATTCTCTTTCATCATAAATACTTTGTTAAATGAGTAAAATTGATGATATAACACGTAAATTAATGTTCGTGCAACTCTTCATGAAACAAGTATACGAACATATCTTATCTATGGACTATGGTCAATGGGATCAGGTGTGCCACTGCAGTGTCAACTCAATCTGTCACGCGCCTGCAATGTGACGAGGAACGATGCACATGCAGCTCACGATCAAAATCATCTCTCTGTCTCCTCTTGGCTGTAGACTTGGCACTTTGATGCACGGTACCCTAGCATTCCGGTAGGATTCTGTTTATACTTGTGTTTGAGTGGTACTCACCTACCTTGAAAATTTTAAACGATGGAAGTCTTGTGCGGTAAAAGGGCGAGCGGATGCTAGACGACACGTCTGAATCTATCTGAATTCTGATTCACTCGCCAGCAGCTCAGATTCGATTCTCACTATACGCAAGGAAGGAGAAGCTTCCCAATCGGAGAAGCAACCAAAGCAGCTCTCGGGGTGGTCTGTCTCCGCGTCGCCTCCCCGCGCGCCATGGAGACGCAGGAGATCGCCGCGGCGGCACGCCACTTCGCCGCCATGGCTCGAATCGTCGGCCCGGTCAGTCCCCGCTTCCGCACCACCAACACATGTTCTTCAATCAGCAACCGGCTCCACCGGATTACCTCGCTAATCGCCGTGCTCCTCCCCCTCTCCGGCGCCTCCGCTTCCAGGACCCCAAGGCCGTGAAGATGCGCTGCCACGCCTTCCACCTCCACCAGTGCGTCCCCCCACCCCCTAATTCGCTCAATCCCAGCTTTCCTGAAGCCCTGTGTTGACTTGGTTTTTTTTTCCGAACAACTTCAGGGGAAGTTCCCCACCTACTTGCATTTTATTGATCGAAACGGGGGCGTTGTTTACAAAGAATAACCTGGCATTCCAGGCAGAGGTTACATGAGCTAGCTGAGAGCTAGAAAGGAGAGACCAAAAGACAACAGAAAAGAGAAGTGGGGGAGAAATGGAAAAAGGGAGGAGACAGGGGTTTTGTTTTACAACTTGGACTGAATAAAAGCCATCCAGCAATCCCAGTGCAGCATCCTCTTCTTGAACCGACATCACCAAAACTCCATATCCACAAGGACCCGACGCAAAATCTCCACCGGCGCGGAGGACGTGTGGTCAAAGATTAGCGCGTTACGCGTTTTCCAAACGTGCCAGAGCACCAAGATAATCGCGTCCGTGTGCGTTGCAGCAGGAAGACCGAGCTCCTTGGCGATCGTCCAAGGCTGCAAGCCCGCCATGGGCGGGGTAATGCCCAAGACATCCCAAACCCCTCGAGCAGCGGGGCAATCAGAGAAGATGTGGGAGATTGTCTCCAAAACACCCGGACATTGTTCACAATAGACTTCTTCCAAAGGTTTGATGTTCCGACGGTAGAGGTAGGCTCTCGAGTTAAGCCGACCATGGTATAACAGCCAACCGAAGAATTTTACCTTAGCGGGGAGCTTCGTCCGCCAAATCCGAAGCACATCAGAATCCGGGGGCAGCGCAGGCCCAAGAGCTCTGAAAGTCTGACGGGAGGAGAACGACAGGGTCGGGGCGTGAAGAGAATGTAAGTCAGCCTCGTCCGTCAGTGAGACGCGATAGATGTAGTCATTCAGCAGCCATTTCTCCTCCTCGGCGCAAAGAGTCGGTCGGGGTCTGAACTGAGCATCCCAGCTAGCATCAAGAATAATGGTACGCACAGAGAGAGACGGGGTAGTGCTATGCGAATAGAGAGCCGGGAACACGCTCAGAAGAGGGCTATTGAGGAGCCAGCGATCATCCCAGAAGGAGGTGGCGCGGCCGTCCCCAACTTCAGCTTCTGTAATGGAACGATAGCGCGGGAGTTCCTCCACTAGAATTCTAGAAATGTAAGTGTCTCCGGCACAACCTTCTAGCGCTCTAGGATTTTGACTCAGGAACCAAGTTTTCTAAGGAAGAGGCTCCAGTTCATGGAGTTTGTGAACAAATTTAAGAAGAAGGCTATGGTTCTGTCTACCGATCGGCCGGATACCAAGGCCCCCATGTTCCTTACTCTGGCACACTCGTTCCCAGGCGATGAGGCATTTTGCACCATGGCACTTTTCCTCTCTGGTCCACAGGAAGGCCCTCCGGCGAGCATCCAGTGCTTCAGGGCGTGTTTGATTTCTTGCCCCTGGACGGCTCGGCCGACGGGCCTGGCTGTGGCCAGCCATGGCCAGGTCCTCTTGGGCAACTTCGCTTGTTTGATTCACATGTATCTAATGAGCCAGGTCAGATGAAGTTTGTGTTTGATTTGAGCCATGTTTCAATAGGATGAGCCTGCATCTGGATTATGGTGACCTTACCCCTCTCCTTTCTCTTTGGCATTTCATCAAACACTCTGCTGGCATGCTGCTAGCCATGGCTGCTCCTCCTCCTCCTCGCGCCTCTCCCGTCCGGTGCTCTCCATCTTTGGCCACCGCGATGGAGGTCCGCCCCGGCCGCCGCCGCGCGCGGGCGCAGTGGAGGTCTGCCCCAGCCACCGCCGCGAGCACAACGCATGCGCAGGGGAGCTCTGCCCCCGGCCGCCGTCGTCGTGAGCGCAGGCTGGGTGGATCTCGCCCCGGCCACCGCCGCGAGCGCAACGCATGCGCAGGGGAGCTCCGCCCCTGGCCGCCGCCATGCCGGCGCGTTCCATCTCCGCCGGCGTCAGGTCCCGGTGCCTCCATTGCGCCTTCCAATGGCGGCGTGACGGCGCGCTACGGAGGTGGAGGAGGGAAAGAGGGAGGTGAGTGTGGAGGAGGTAACCGAAGACCACCACAAGCGCTGGAACGAGCCTGGCTCCAGAAAAACGCTCCTCCGAGAGCGTTGGCCGAGAGCCATGAGAGAGAAGCTTTTTTGCAACTGTGGAGCCTGGCCCGTAGAGGAGAAGTGCAAATCAAACACAAGACTTTGCAGCCCAGGAGCCTGGCTGGTGAATTCTGGCTCATATCAAACACGCCCTCAATAACCGTTTTGGGCAGAAGAGTCGACGACATGTGGTAAATGGCCAAGTTGCTCAGGACCGCATTCACTAGGATAAGCCGGCCTCTAGTGCTCAAGAGACAGGCTTTCCAACCAGCCAGGTATCTGTCGAATTTGAGGATGAGGGGCTGGAAATCAGAGACTCTAAGTTTGTGCGGTGAGATGGGGAGGCCAAGGTAGGTCTGGGGAACAAGGAGACTGCACACCCAAGAATGTTCGCCATGGCCGCTGCCTCGTCCGCTGGCACACTGATGGGAACAAAGGTAGACTTGTGGAAGTTGATGACAAGCCCAGTGGCCAAAGCGAAATCGTCCAGAATGGTTTTGAGAGTATCAATTGCAGACACCTCGGCCCGAACCAGAATCAAGGTATCGTCCGCATATTGCAAGACTAGGCATGGGAGAGAGGGATGCTGCAGCGCCCCTCTCTGGAAGCTTTCTGGATGAGACGTTGAAGCACGTCTGCAACTATGATGAAGAGGTAAGGTGAAAAGGGGGTCACCCTGCCTTAAACCTCGCCTGCAGTTGATCCAGCGCCCAGGGACGCCATTGAGCATAACCGCCGTTTTCCCACTGTCGAGAACCTGCGAAACCCACCTTCGCCACCTCTGATCGAAACCACGGTGCGCCAGGATGGTGTCAAGGCTGTGCCAGGAAACGGAGTCAAAAGCTTTTCTGAAATCTAACTTAAGAACTGCAGTGGGAACACAACGTTTGAAACAGCAACTGAGGAGGTCCGCAGCATACACAAAATTCTCAGCGATGTGGCGGCCTTGGTGCTGCTTGCGTTGCAGGCCGGGGTCTACTACGCTCTCGGCGTCGGCCCTGGTCCTGCCGCGGGGCGCCCTGGCCGAGCCGCCGCCGCTGCTAGACCGTATCTGCGCAGCCCATGGACACGCGGCGGGGGACGTCCCGCTCACGGCCGCGTCGCTCGTCGAGCCGTTCCTAGTCGCAGAGCAGCGCGGTAACCCCGGCGAGGTTAGTAGGTGTACACAGGACTCTGTAATCACTTCTTCCAGTGCTAAGCTTTTGCTTGCTTGCTTGGACGGCTGCAGGAATTTCGACCGAGGTTGGTACCAGAGGCGCGTCTTGATGTGCTTGTTGAGGTAAGGATAATAAGCATCTCTTTGGAATTTGGCATCCTAGATCACTTCGTTCAGTGTCTCCTTGCGAAGAAAACTTAAGCAGACTCACATTGATGATTGATGGAAGTGCATCAGTTACTTCTGTACAACTCAACTTTGTTCAGTATCTAGTACCTGTGCTGTCAGAGGAATTCGTTCCTTCCAAAATACCAATTTCAAAGAACTTTTCCTGAAGAACATACTCTGCTGTGTGCAGCAAGAAGAATTGCGGAACACACGAGATGGAAAGTCTGGACCTCCACCGTGGCTTTCAGCTCGATTGCTTGCCATGGTGAGTACTGTTACTTCTTTAGTCAGATTATAGTGTTACTATTTTTTGCGAGAAAAAGTAGCAGGCATCAAGTGGATAAAAGCTAAGTTGTTTCCTAGTTTACTTATTTAGATTCTGAGGATGTTCTGAGTTCAGAAATAGCGGTGAATCGGTGATTGATAAGTGAACTTTCATATTAATTTGTTTTACACGCCATCTGCATTTACATTCAGTTTATATAAGGAGGTGTTCTACTCTGCATTGCAGCACCCCCTTGTTGGCTTTAATTAAACTACGATCAGCATTGCATTGATGCTTAACTTTTCGTTTGGCTTATCAGCCACCAGCCAGCGGTAGTTTTTTCTCAGAACAAATCAGCCACCAGCTACCAGTCAGCGGTACTTTTCTCTCAGAACAAATCAGCACCAGCCACCAGTCGTCAGCCAGACGAACAGGGTAGCGTCATCCTAACAATGACCTATAGTTTGGATTTGGGTTGCTCACATGGGAAAAACTGAGATCAGTAAGAAAGGATATATTTTGTTTAAATATTCTTGTTACGAGTGAATTACATTTACCCTTAGTTATGAGTGATCTATATTTGTTCTTAATATAAGAGGACATTTGTGTAGCAAGAGGACATTTGTAGGTTTTTGCTAGTTTTCATCCTTGGTACTTATGCTTAAATGACTGATCAGCTGCCTGATTTCTTCATTAGGTTGATGTACCTACAGCTGCTGACTCTGTTTTATCCTTACTAAAACATGATGACTCATTCATTGGAAGACCATCATGGGATGTAGGCTGGTCATTGGCCAATGTCAACGAGAAACAGGTCCTTTTGTTCATCAAATTAAATTGCTGTCCCTTTTTTTGTCATGCACTAAAATTGACTGTCATTAGTGTTTCTCAGGTTGAAAATGCTATCAGATCTCGCCCCGCGTCTAACAGGAATAACGCATCTGTAGATTCAATGGACCCATTGATGTTGGTCAAGGCTGCCACAAGAATTGCTATTCTAGGAATTTCAACCGTCAATTCAAATGTAAGGCACAGGTTGACATATTTTTTTCCTTTCCTGGACATTTAGCACCTTGAAATTACAAGCTGTAGTTTATTCTTCTGTACGTATAACTCTAGGTAATTGGTGATCAGAATGAAAGACGAATCGAAGTTTCAGTGATTCAACACCGAGGGGACCCTTTGATGATAGCAGGATCTCCATTCGGTCTCCTGTCACCCTTCCATTTCGTCAACAGGTTTTTTTTTCTATTCTACTGCTTTTAGCAGAATGTCTATTATTATGCACCAGAACTTAGCAAATGCAACCTGTCAAATCTCTGGATTTGATTAACAAGAAAATAGTCTGGGCATTCATGATGTTGACTTATTGCAATGGTAAACTCTAGAATTTTATAAAACTTGATACTGTTCCATATGCTATATGTTATGCAGACAATGTAAAACTGTTGCTATCTAGAATGTTAGTAAATCTTTGCTTTGCATGTCACCACTATACACTAGAGCTTCCAAAACAATCTTAATTTTTATTCTGGGTATGCTTATTGACCTTGAAAGCATATTCACTGTAACTATACTGATGTAGGAACGACATATGACATGCTATTGACTATTGTTCACTATTTCTTGTGCCGCCATTATTAGAAATCGGAGTAAGAGTGTAATATTCATCTGTATACATATGTGTTCTTTAAGCAGGATATCAGTTGGTGCTGTTGCAAATTGCCTTCCTCCGTGCGCTGTGAGGTGCTCGTTGCTTATGTCCTTCGTGCGCTGTAGGTACTCAAACATATATTTAACTTTTTATAAGCATAAGGATGAGTTTGGTCCAAAATTGAAAGTTGAGGGACTAAATTGGTCAATCCAAAAGTTGAAGGACGAAGTTGACCCCTGCTGCAAAGTTCAAAGACTAACATGACTATTTTACCCTCTATTTTTTACATCTTCATCCAGTACTGCCGCCGCCGCATTCTCCCTGACCCTGATCTAGACCTGATCATGGGCTGCCCGATCCGATAGACTCGACCCAACCCGCCCGAAAAAACCCGACCTGACCGTGCGACGGGTCGGGTGCGGGCCGAAATTTTCACCCGAACTAAGAAAAAAAACCCGACTCAACCCGAAAAATGTAACTAAAAAAACCCGAATCCGACCCAACCGTGTCACGGGTCGGGTGCGGGCCATGATTTTTGACCCGCTAACCCGACACGACCCGACTCATGATCAGGTCTACCCCGATCCACTGTCCGCTTCCTCTCCGGCCGCCTACTACCCGGCAGCTCATCCACGATCTCCCCGCCGCTCCTCCTCCTCTTGCACCTCCCCTCGCACCGCTTGCTCCATCTTGATTTGCTTGTGCACAGGCCTAGTCGGCCCCCTCCTCCCGTGCCTCCCTTGCCCATCCACTCTTCCAGCCAGAAGCTCCTACCTGTGCCGCCGGCCGTGCGAGTTATTTGTGAGACGGCGAGGGCCTTAGCTAGCGGGCAGCTGAGTAGAGACAGATTCCATCCCTTCAAGGTGAATTGAAGGGATGAAGGGCATAGTCCTTTGCTGCCTACAGTCCAGAAGCCATCAGTGTTGTTCAAGACATTTCTGACCAACTCTGTTCTTGCTGATTTCTTTTGCTTGTTGATGTTGCTTCCAGTCACGAGCCTTGAAGGTGAGGGGTGTTTTGTGAACACAGAGATTATTAAATCACCTTACCAATACTGACACCAAAATATGAGATGGTCAATCTCCGGTTTGTTCAGTTCTACAGTCTTGTAGTTGTAGCATTCATAGACAGGGTAGGCGTAGCCAAAGACCAACATATAGGAAGGTATATCAAACACCAGAAGATAAATTAACTGAAGTACTCCGTTCACTACTCAGAGGATCCGCCCTCCTCTCTGGTTGCTCGCGCAGGCCTGCTGCTCACGCGGATCGGTGCTCCCCTGCGGTGGCTGGCGCCGGCCCAGGAGCCGCCGCCGACTGTGTGTGCCTCTGCCCCTTAGGAATCGGATGATCGTAACCTAAGAGGGGGAGAGGGTGAATTAGACAATTTAAAACCTTAATCTATGACTTATCATTATTTGCATAAAATATAAACTAGAACATGCTACCTAGATGTGCAACTAAGGTTGTTCTAGTGTGAAACTCCCATCCCAAAATAAGTTTTGCAACCTATACCCAATCCTAACAAGATACTACTCTAGGAAAGTAAAGGCAAGCAAGGATGCAAGAGAACAATGCGGAAATGTAAAGAGGATGAGAGGAAGCAAACTCTTGACACGCGATTTATCCCGTGGTATCGGTAGGCACTAAGCCACCCCTAGTCTACGTTGTTAAAACACTCTACACAAGAGTATTGCTTCCCGGTCACCAAGTCTCTCCCAAGAACACCACTTGACTTGCCACGAAGGCACTCGCAAAGGTCTCTTGATCACCTTGATGCCGCCTCCACTAAGGAGCTTCTCCACCAAGGGAAGGGGGTCTCCACGTCTCCCGCACAAAGTGTCCTCGCCACTCCACACCAAGCCGGAGGGTCGAAGACGTTTGCCGGAGAGCCACCTAGGCTCCAAGGCTTCCGGCACATCTCGTACAACTTGATCCACTCGAGAATCACCTCACAAGGTAGGCACACCTTACACTCACTCAGCTCTAAGCTAACCCTAGCACTAAGCACACACACAAAGCATGTGCAAGTCTATGGATGAGCAATTTAGCACTTGGTTGGCTTGGATATGATCTTCTATGTGTCTTGAACTCCTCTGGTTTTCCTCAGCATCCAGCAACATCAAATGAGTGAGTGGAGGGGGTTTGAATAGCCTAAGGCGTCCAAAGAGCCGTTGGCTAAAAGCTGCAGAAACTCGTACCGTTGGATGAACCGATGGTCACGTTTCCATAGGCGTGGGTTTATCCGGTGTCCTCCACGTCACTTAGCCGTTGCATCTCCACTGACACATATCCTCTGACGCTTGCACCGACGGTCTTCTTGCCTAGCCGTCGGTTCATCCGGTACTGATAGGTTCGCAGCCAAAACCTCTCTGGTAGCATTTTCGAAGCCATCAGATGAACTGCTACTTCATCCGTCGGTTTATCCAGTGCTGAAGGGTTCTGCGCCACAACCTCTCTGTCTTGATTCCTTGATGCATCAGATAGACCGACGGCTCCTTCCAATGGACCGTCGGTTCATCCGGCGCTACTGTCTCCACTTCTTCGTCTCTGTTAATCATCCGGTGCAACTAGAAAATCCACTGTCGGTTCATCCGGTGGTCATCATATTGACTCGAGTCTTCACGCAGTGTACTACTTCATCCGGCCATTGCATCGACGCTTCTTTCTACGGTACCGTCGGTTCATCCGACGGTGTCTTTTCCCTTTTCTTTCTTTTTGTTGGTTTTGCCTCAAATTATATGTTATCTTCTCATTTTGGCATATAGTATTTTTGCATCCATGGGACCTAGAAAGGTCTACAAAGACATGCTCAATAATATGATTAGTCCTATTGATCATGTTGTCATTAATCACCAAAATCAAACTTGAACAAATGACACATGAGACCATGTTCGCTACAGCCCTGCATCTCGCGCGAGGCAGCCCTCCCCGCCGGTTGTCGCTTCTCGCGCGGGCATGGGCGCCGCCGCCGAGGATGAGAAAATGTTGCGAGAGGAAGAGAGGAGAGTGAGATACAGTGAGACGGGATCCCAAATCATATAACATGTTGATTTCTAAATAATATGTGTGTGATTTCAATTTTCTATTTTAATAAGTGTGATTCACAAATTAATGGTGAAAGTTGTTAATCTTTTATGCCCACAATACTCTTATACCACCTTGTACTACCCATTCATACTACTCTACTCCCGGCTGCGTTTGCGCAAAAACAGATTGTCCCTGGTGATTAATTGCGACGCCGGCCACGGGAATCGAACCATGACCCCTACCTTCTGGAGTCGCTCGGCTAAGCTGGGCTAACCAACCGATGTTGCGCTGTGTTGTTACATTGGGTCACCCGTAAAAGTCTTTAATAGGGGTAGATAGGGAAAACTTACTCCTAATTAATCACTCCTTGGTATTAACAATCTTATCCTAAACGATTAGAATTCCCAAATCGGAGGGAGTATACTACTGTTGAGTTTTACGAGTATACAATTAATCTGAGCCGTCAGATGTGTGTATACTAATCTTTTTTCCAATAATAGTATAACTTAGTATAGTGCACTGGAAAAAAGCTCTAAGCATAAGGTGCCCAGCAAAATGTAGATTGGACCAACAAATGGAAGTAGGATTGGGTACGGACAATATTCAAAGTCCTAGTCATGGCGAAGTGCAAAAGTTGCTTTTTTGGGACAGGAAACACTGGTTGAGGGATTGAGCAGATTCTTACATACCGCTCTACTATTTTTTTTTTTGGGGCAGAAGCCTTGTAAAGGAGAAACACCGTGTCATATATACATAGTTTGCTCCTAGATTTCCGAGCAGAAATGTGTTATCAGAGAACAGTGGCTTATATTTCCAGAAGTGTGAGCAGAAAGATATTATTCCTACGGGAATGTCAAAAAATCGGATTTACATTGGAACCGTTTTTTTAAGTACTAGTTGAAAAGGACTAGTATTTTTGTCATTTCTTGTACCAACTGAAAAGGTATTAGATGATGTTGAGGACAGCGACATGGTCTTCAAAGTATAACTTTGACTTCTCTTTTTTATAATAATATTTATTGAAAAGTTATATATGTATATCATTATGAAAATATATTTCAAGACAAATCTGTTGATATAATTTTTATATTTCCAAACTCAATGACTTAAAATTTATTCATGATTTATATTCTTAATGTTTGACCAAAATCTTGTCCAAAATATTATCTAATTGCAATACGGAGGGAGTAACTAAGAATATTAAGCTGGGATGTTGATATTTTACTACACTGAGCCACATTTTACGTTGGCACGGACTCCACTAGAAATCCCAGTTAATGATGGTGGTTATAAAGAATGTGATCTGTTCATAACTTCATGTCCTCTGAATACCTTCTCTCACCACAAAAAAACGTGTGATCAAATGTGTCCATCATTATCTTTGTTCATGATAGAGAGCGTTTTGACGGTTTCACCGGGGCGCGCATCGCGTGCCGATTGTTCTAGTAACGTCTTCAATAGACCTTGAGCAAATACAAGACGAAACACCCAACGGTGCTCCACATTGACATGCAAAAAGCGACGACAACACCCAATGGTGCTCCACATTGACCGGGAAAAAGCGAAGACGACAACACCCAAATGGTGCTCCACATTGACCGGCAGGTGCTGAGCTCCCGACGGTTGGTGTGTGCCTGGCTACCAGAATTTTGTTGTCAGTCAAATACGTCTGATTCATACTGTACCCACTAACGGTCCTCCACATTGACCGGCAAAGCGAAGACGACCACACCCAACGGTGCTCCACATTGACTCGCAGGTACTGAGCTCCCAATTCTGAGGAAGAGACCCTCACGTCATCTCCTCTTAGGCGACTCGAGCAGCACTCCACCGCCACCGCCTAGACCCCTCCCCACCCAAAAAGTGTTTGGATGGGTGACTAAAATTAATTTGACTAAAAGTTGAGCAACTCCAAGAGTCTTTCTAAAAATCACTAGTTAAAATCCTAATTTAGCTACTATGTACAATGAAATAGCTAGCAAAAAATTATTGACATCTAACAGTCTATCTAAACTGAACTCTCTATATGCTCCACCGCCAGTGGGTCCTGCCTGTCATACTCATGAAAATCAGGATAGCTAGTCACTAGCCACTAGCCAAACATAGCTAGCGGGGCAACAAATTTAGCTAGTTAGGATAGCTAGTTTGGCAGATAGCTAGTCTGTTGCAAGAGTGTTTTTGAGATTTTTTCCAAAATTTAGCTAATTTTAGCTAGTCTCTTGGAGTTGCCCTTGTCACCTTTTAGTTGGGTGCCACCGCCTAGACCCCTCCCCGCCAAAGAAGTGTTTGGATGGGGTGACTAAAATTAGTCTGAAAGTTTTTAATCACCTTTTAGTTGGGTCTTCCCTACTGGAGAGTTTTAGTCAGGTGATTAGTTTTAGTCACCTTTTAGTCTCACTTGTTTGGAAACTTAGTTTCTCAAAGTGACCAAATTTAATCAGACTAGTTTTAGTCACCCCCATCCAAACACCCCTAAGCTTGCGCGGCCACCGCTGCCATCCCAACGCCGGCTGCGGCAGCCGGCGACAGCCCCAAACGACTTCCATCGCATTTTTCTTCTCTCCCTCCTCTTTTCTCTTCTCCTTCCTTTCATCTCCCTTGAGGGCTACGGCGCCGACTGCCCCATTCGCGTGCGCAGGCGGCGGTGGGCACAGCCGGGGGCTGGATCCGGCAGGTGGGCCACCGGATCTGCCCGTCAACAGCTGGTCTCGACCGGATCTGGCATCGGTGGCGCGACTCCCCTCAGTGCGGTGGTGGCCGGCTACCCGGCGGCGTGGGACCTCACGCGAGCACCCAACGCTCGGCACGCCTCCACCTCTCTCCCCGTGCTCAGGGGCCCGCTCCGCTGCCAATGCTCCCCCACCCGCAACCAGTGTTGGCTCGGCGGTGGCATAGATGTCGACGCCCGCGCTCTTCTCCTTCCCTCCCCTTCCTTCCTCCCTGTCGCAGCACCACACCACACTACACCACGTCGGTCGCTCCCATGGTCGTCTGACGCCACCCTCTCTAGGTACCACAGGAACCCTAGATGTGGGTGGGTTAGGCTCGGCTGCACTGGCGTCGCCGCCGCTCCGGCACCCCCGCGCCGCCACCGCTGACGTAGTTACCTCCTTCTGCTCGCCCCACATCCCTTTCCCTCCCTCTCGGTTTCTCCTCCATCAACCCTAGATCCAGATTCATCAGGGCCCAGCGCCGCCACCTCTGCCTCCGGTCGGCGAGCTGTCGGTGCGGGTTTGGTTGTCCGGCTCCCCATGTTCTTGGTGCGTACCATCACCCCCATATTTGGCGCCGACGGCCTGCACTCGACCAGGCCTCGATGTCGACCTAGCGCCGCCCCTGCTTGGCTGCCATCGCCCTTCTCTCACACTGGTGGGCCACGGCGGGCTCGGCGCCGCTCGGCAGGCTTGGACGGGTCGCGACGGGCTTCAAGGCGTCTCCTCAACTGCGCTTGCGCCGGGCTGGTGGTGGCACGTCGCTATCGTTCCTTTGGTGTTAGTTGACCTCGGCGAGCTCTGAGAACTCCGTCGTCGTGGCACCTCCCTGGCGGTCAACCTCGGCCTACCTTCATGACGTGATGGCTTCGCGGCACCTCTCTGACGGTCAACCTCGGCCTACATTTCAGCTTTCGCGGCGCGATGGCTTCTCCTATACCGTGCCTGGGTCGGGTTGCTGTCGGGGCGCCAAACCAAAGGCACTACCTTTCCGGAGGGATATTAAATTAATTGCCATCCTAAGAAAGCCACTTCTTGAGAAACCACTATTAGAATTTAGTTTACAGATTTGCCACAGGAGAGAAGTTTTAGCAACATATTTACCATTTTGTCCTACGTGGCACGCCAAATCACCCATGCCATGCTGGATTTGAATGTGAAAAGACTAAATTGCCCCTGCATTTGCTCAGGTTAGCTATCCCTTCCCCTCTCCTCTCACTTACACGTGGGACCCTTGTCACATCCCGCTTTTTAAGGCATTTTAAAAACACGAACTTATTAAAAAAATTTCTCTAAATATAGGCTTAATTTTCTTTTCTCTAGATATTCCAAATTTTCCATAAATAATTTTTGCATTTAAACCGACATTTGTGATGCATTTGTTTGCTGAGTGATCCTTTAAGGAATTTTTTTGTTTGAAACTTGAATTTGAAATCACATTTCAAATTCCTTATTCAAACAATAGTAAATCCCTTTTCTTCTCATAAGGATTTTGGGATGGAAATAAATCTGAAAATTCTATTTCAAATTTATTTTCCAAAAACCCTAGTATAAATCTTTAAGGATTTTGGGTTAAAAAAAGAATTTGAAATTCCATTTCAAATTCACAATAAAACCCTAGTCAAACCCCTAAGGATTTTCGTTTGAATTCGAATTTGAAATCACATTTCAAATTCACATTTCAAACCATAGCCAAACCCCTTCTTTTCCTAAGGATTTTGGGTGGAAAATGATTTTGGAATTTTATTCAAACCGGGTATGTGCTCGCCGCCGGCGTCCCCCCGACGAGCCGGCATGCTGCCCGAGTGCGCCGCTGTGTTCACCGAGCCCCGACAAACACGTACACATCCTCAACTAGGCACAACACCACCCCTAGGCTCCTTTCCGTCCGTGGCCGCGCAACAGCAGCACTCCGGCGAGCCTGTACGCCGCCGTGAGACATCTCTGTCGAGCTCATGTACCCTCCCTAGCTCCGTCGTGGCTAGTAGCACCCCCACAGCGAGCTTGAACTCTCGCTGGTGAGCCGCAGCCGCCGGAATCGCCAACTCCGGTGAAGACCCCTGTCTCCGCCGCCGCGCTCCGACGCATCTTGGGCGGCGCCGTCCAGCTCCGTCCCGCGCCGTCCCCTTCTCTCGCTGCCGCGTGGGCCCGGCTGTAACGCCATCCCACCCTGCCGTCGCTTCCCCTCTCCTTCCCCTTCCCGCACTTGGTGCACGATGCACCACAGGCACACACGCACCACACGAGCACCACACACGCGTCGGTGCACCGCGTGGCGGTCACGTGGCAGCCACGTGTGCGCCATGCCAGCTGCGCTGCGTCAGCCCCTTCTCACCCCATACGCCCGGTCTAGTGAACCGCCCGCACATCCCGTGCCGGTCCACGAGTCCACGCGAGTGGTGCACAACACACTGCACCAGCGCGTCCCCGCCCGCTGCGTCAGCCCCTCCTTTTTGCTAGGTACACCCTGTGTTTGTACACCAACTCTTGTTTCTAGGACTTAGCCATTTCCAAAAATTCCAAGAAAATTCCTAAAAATATTAAGAATTATTCTAAGCCTAATGGTACCATTTGTTTCCATAGTTGACCTTCCTAAAAACCCTTCTTCATTTTAGCCCCTCCCTGGGTAAATAGAAAACCCTGTAGAAGTGTACCCGGAATTCCGCACTTTCTCTATCTTGGCTCCAAAAATCTTAGGAAAATTCCCAAAAATACTAGGAGGCATTCTACACTTAGTGGTGCCATTAGTTTGCATAGTAAGCTCTCTAGGAATCCTTGTACTGTCTTGCCATTTCTCGGGTTAATAGAAAACCCAGTGAAAGCGTATATAGAAATACACGTTTCACCTATCTCGACCCCCGGAACCTTAGCAATGTCTCTCAAGGTACCCTAGGGCTACATGAGCTTTGCCTCGAGCCTATCCACATACACATGTCCTTTGCACAAGACCATAGGCCTCTCCCGGATACCGGGAATCCCGCCGTCACGCTGCCCGAGGAAACCCTAGGTTTCAACCCCCGTAGCTGTTATGCCGCTCGACCTTAGACACCACGCTAACCTAACCTTTACGGTATCCAACTATGGATATCATAGAGCAATAGGAACGTTCCTTTGTTTGATGTCATTTAATTTCATTGATTGATGAATTGCTTTATTGATTGTTATTTTATGCGTTATTATACTCGGTAGACGCCTGAGCTCTCTCCCGAAGCCAAGGATCGAGAAGGACATGAAGTCAGAGCTCAAGACGTCTGTAAGTCAAGCTAGCCGACCAAGTCCCCGAGGATCCAGAAGGCAAGACTTGGTCAACTAGGAAAGCAAGTATATGAGGCAAGTTCCAGCACCCCTCCTTGATCATATTTCTGTCATTGTTTTATAATAAAATGTACTAAGATAATAATTTGACTTGCATTTGCTGTAAGGACGGGTTGATCCCGATCTCTACCATGTCGATGACCGAGCCTCAACCCTAGATTTACTTTTCACAACTACTCATGTGGGAGACTATGGAAATAGGGAGAGATAGAAGTAGATAGAAGGTAATAAAATGAACCCACTAAAGTGAGTTAGACTCCTTAAGGACAGACATGGGAGTATAGGGGCAGCCTCAGTAGAGGATTCTGTCCATGCTTACTCCGGTAGTATAAGGATTGGTTCACGGGAAAGTCTTTCCAAGGATTTGGTACGGCCGCACGGGCCAAAAAGGCATAGCCTTCGGGAATGCCTATTTATGTGAGGACTTGATCCACACCCCACTACTGAACCTAGTAAACCATCCCAAGGGGTCGTGGTGGGCAACGGATGCGCTGGAGCAGGACCTTCGCATAGTCCCAGGTCTGGCCGGTACGGGTCATCGGGAATGTTATGGCGTCTGGGTGACGCGGTGGTACTTGTACCACATTTTTTTGCATATGCTTTTGTCCCGAGACGTGGACCCGCGAGGCAGGTGGTGGTGGAATGACCCCTACTTAGGCCCCAGTGTAGACGTGGATGGAGCTAGGCAACTGTCCAGGATTGGATGATAATGTAATCCATGAATGGACGTCGGTGGGTACAGGTTTCGTTGGGCAGTACCGCCTTAGCGCAAGGTATGGCCTGACCGACCGTGCGGGTAAAGCGTACACCTCTGTGTAGAGTATAATCTATTCGAATAGCCGTGGCTCTCGGTTATGAGCCCTTTTGGTCAAAGCTCCTGTTGATTAGCACACATGCTTTGTAGGGTTAGATTTGGTGGTGAGACAGGGAAATGGCCCTTAGATAGCGATACGGCAGATGCCGGCTCAGTGAGACCCCGGTAGTCGCTGAGTTTAATAAAACTTGAGAACTGGTAGGGGAGGCTACGTGTTCCCCCTCCACGACCAACCTATAAATAATATACATGTTTTACTTATTGTCTCTCTGAAATATATTTCACTTGCATTAGTTTATTTATATTAATCAAGACCTGCTTCCTTTACCTTGGAACCTTGCATGTAGTCTATAGGATTAATATCTTATACACTGGGATTTGCTGAGTACGTTGATGTGTACTTAGCCTTGCCTCTATTATACTTTTTACAGGTAGACTACGTGGGTTCCAGGTGTTGAAAACCATCTAGTTAGTGGATGGGCACCTGCGCTTCCCTTCGCTGCGTTGAGATATTTTCTTTGAATATACATTATTTATTGCCTCTATACTTAACTCTGATAAGAACTATGCTAGCCTACGCGATCCAGGGACTAACACAGGTGTTTAACCGGAATCCTGAAGGTAGGTCCCCACAACCCTAGTGTTAGTTCATCTTCAACCTCCAGCCGCTGGGAAAGCCTCCACCCCTCCGCCCCCAACGCCTCTCTCCCTCCCTGATCCCACCGTCGCCGGTCCTCCTCCGCCCAAGCTCAAGGCGGAGCTCAAGGCCGGCACGAGCGTGGGTGGAGGGTCGGCAACGAGAGGAGGATCTGGCGCCGCGAATGGAGGAGATGGCGGCGAGCTCCGTCGTGGGCTCATGGAAGAGGAGCTCCGCGACGGAGGAGGTGAGGCGAGCGCATCGGAGGAACAACCTCTGCTCCGCGGAGAAGGGAGGGCGGACGGGAACGACACAACAGGCACCACGGGTGAGGAGGAGGAGGGGGAGCTGACCCGCCGCTGCCGCTCTCCAGCGCTTGCACCGGATCGGGCTGGCGCAGTCGATCAGGCCTGGCGCGCTAAGGGAGAAGGGGTCGTTGCTGGTGAGGGAGGGTGTTTCTCCCCAATCCTGTCGGAGAAGGGAGGAGGGGCGCGACCATGGCCGCCGGGAGGAGGGTCGCGCGGGGTGCTCCGCGTCAGCCTCCGCACACGACAACTTTCGCGTGCTTGCTGAGTCCCGTCTGCGCAGGAGTGCTCGAGGCCGCTGCCGGCCTTGGATCCATCGCCGGTGTGGAGCACGAAAGGAAAGCACGCACCTGTGCCCCTGGCGGCATGTGGCCTGGCCCAGGGTAGTGGCGTGGAGCTCCCTGGTAGCCACGGTCGGCCATGAGAGTGGACGTTCAAAGGTTGAAGAAGGCTCTGACGTGTGGGTCCCACACATCAGCGGCATGAGAGAGGGAAAGATCAGGGGCACAGGAGTCATTTCACCTTGCAAATCCAGTGTGGAACTGTGACTTCGCGTGCCACGTCGGACAAAAGGGCAAATGTATAGGTAAAACATCTCTCTAGTGACAAATCTGTAAGCTAAATTCTAAAAGTGGCTTTTGAATGTGTAGCCTTCTTTAGGATGGCAATTAATTAAATATCCCCTTTCCGGACGACAAGGTCGTCATGGTCACCCATATGTCGTCTCTTCTCGTTATTGGGCATATCTTCTTCCCTCTTCTCGACGGCACCGCAGATGTTCCTCGTTGTGGTCGCAAAGGATTCCCGCTTCAAATTCCATTACTTTGGCTCTAATTTTGGTTGCGGCAATATGTGGTGTGGATTGGGTTTGGAGGCCTTTAGCGAAAGCTTTGGCTAGCGGAGCTAGTGCCGACAATGGTTGTGCTTGCTTCCGTAATTACCACATTGGGGGCATTGTTGCGGCCTCCAAATTCATTTGGTTTGCCAGGTGAAGATTTGGCCTGCTCCTTCGTGGGTGGACAGACGATGGCGGCGACGTTGTCGTCGCTTCCTTCCTGAGGGCGTCGTCTTGCAGGACCTCCTCACTTTGCCTCCGCTGTATCCGGGTTGTTAGGCAAGCGGTGATGTGCGTGTATCCTTGGTGTCATTCTCTCCTGCTGCCTTATGTCGTCTTAGGTTGTTTCTAGTGTGGTGGTGTTGTGGTGAGGTGGTTTTCTCTTCGTTCATGTTGTCATTTGTTGTTATTTCTTTGTTGGTCGTGTTTCTTGTAAATCTGCACTTTGGGGTTTCTCCTAAAGTTGTATCATGTAATTCTCTTCTTCTCTTAATGAAAAACGTGCTTTGCACGTCTTAAAAAAAAGGAAAAGTCCAAATTACTCTCCTCAAGTATAACCAAAGTTTGGATGACTCCCTAAAGTATTTCTTGGTTCAATTTGTAACATCCCGCAATTTTATTACGGAATGTTTAGTATAAAAATGTGGATTTAAAAAAAATGGTGAATTGTTTGAGTACTTGCTAATTTGAATAAGGATGTCTTCTTTTTCTCTCATAAAGTCCTAGATTTATTTTTGAGCTAATTAAAAATTCTAGGAATTATAAAATGCTAGTGTGAGAACTTTGGAGTTCATTGGCCTTTATTTAGAATTTATTTGAGTGGGATTCAAATTTGAAGTCTAATTCAAATTTGAATCAAAATAGAAATAGGGAAAAGGTTAAAGGAAAAAGGGAAGGGACCAAACCTGTGTTGGGCCTCGAACTTCACCCTTTAAGTCCGTCGGAGGCCCCTCCACTTCTTTCCCGAGCCGGAGTCCACCCCTACACTTTCCCGGCCCAGCGAGACCGCGGCCCAGCTAAGCCCGCGTGCTCCCCTTCTCTTTCTCTCACACCAACAGGCGGGACCCACCGGTCATACGCCACCTCGTCGTCTCCCTTTTCCCCTTTTCGCTCCGCCGCGCCAATCCGGCGCGCTCCAGCTCGGCGAGCCGCCGTACTCACCCGTGGCGATGTCCTAGATGAGCGCCACCTCGGCCCGCGCCCATCCAACTATCCGCAGCTCTCCGCGCCGCCTATAGAATCACCGCCGCGGCCACCGCTCCAACCCTAGCCACACTTGGGGTTTTCCCTCTTTTCCGCCGCAGCTTGAGAAGAAGAAGAAGAAGGGGGAGGAGAAGGAGGTGGGGAGGCCGTCTGAGGGAGCACGCCGTGAAGCCGGAGCCGTCCGCGGGAGCAACTGCTCGACGAGAAGCCGGCGCCGTCCCTGCTGAAGCCACCGCGCACCTCTGCTTCCTCTGCTCCAGCCCGCGCCACCGCCGTTCCGCTCTGCCTCTCTTCACCGCCGCTCTGCACGTCGACCAGGGGCCACTCAGGTGAGCCCTCGCCTCCCTCACTCGTGTGTGGAACTGGCCATCGCGCTGAGGGAGAAAGGTCCCGCTTTGAGGCCCTCTGCTCGCCCTGCACGCGCCGCGCCGCTACCGCAGACCGCCGTCGCCTATGTCGCCGGCCTTCGAGCTGTGCCTTACGCCTGCAGGTGCCGCTGCCATCGACAACGCGCACGCGCTCACCGCTTGGCCCTGTCCCTCTTCCCCCTTGATCGCCGGTGAACCCCGTCGTCTTGCTCGCTGCGCCGCCACGGCCGTTTCCGCCGGTTTGCCATCCGTGCACGCACGGGCAAGAAAGGGAAAGAAAGGCCCAGCCTTTGGGGGTTCTCTGTGCTCGCCCGCCCGCCCGCCTGCGAGATCGCGCACCCACGCGCGATGTCGTCTCGCCGCGGAGCCCTGCTCTCCGCCGTCGCACGCGCCGGCCAGAGCGCCGCCTTGGTCGAACCGGCCTTGAGCACTTGGGCAAGGGGCAAAGCCCCAGTCTTTTGGCCCGGTTAGCCTCACCTGATGCACGTGCGTACGCGCCTGGCGAATTGACGCACCCACGTCGGCGATCGCCGCACCGCACCGCCGCGTCCATCTCCGCGCCGTCGCCGTTGAGCCCCGCTCCGGCCAAAGGTGCCGCCTTTCTGGGCCCTATCGTGTGCGCCTTCGTCTCCCGAGTCGAGCCATGCCATTTGTTGGCCAACCACCTGCACGCCTCGCCACCGGCGATCCTTGCCGCGCCAGAGCTCCTCTGGAGCATTTCCTCGAACACCTGTGACCACCGGCCAAAACCCCTGGGGTTTTTGGCCACCCACGTACGCACACACGCGCACGACACCGTAGAAGATCCGTGTGGATCTGGTGCGGCTGGCCACTCCCGGCCGAGCCACACCCCGCGCCGCATGACGCCGCGCCGCAGGAGCCTGTGCGCAGATCCGCAGCGCCCGCCACATGCGCAGCCGCGCAGGCAGCCACGTGTGCTGCTGCCGGCTTAGAGCCACCCACGTGGCCGCCGCGTCAGCCTTCAGAGCTAGCCAGCCGCCGGCTTTAAGCCCGGGTAGAGCCAACTAGGGACAGTTAATAGCTAGCCTAAAGTCTGCAATATTGTAAATGCGTATTTTATTTTCAGAAATGTATTTTCTCTTAGAAAATTCATAATAAATCCGATTTAACTCCGAAAAATACAAAATCTTTTCCAAAAATCTTCTAAAAACCCAAACTCGGCGCTAGGCTAGAGTTTGCTCCTTTTTGGGTCTTATTTATTTTCCTCTTGGAGTTATTGCTAATAGCAGTCGTGTTTATTTATTTAATTACGATTCTAGGAGCAGCCGGAGCCGGAGAGCTGAACCAGGACTACGACGACGACCTCGGCTACGACGACTACCCGCTCCCAGGTTCACGCCCGACCTACTTTGAATGCCCATTAGGCATTGCTTTAGAACTGCTAGCGCTTTACTTATGGATGATGATGGATATGATGAAACCCTTGCACTGCCCTTTTAAATACCTTGTCCTTGATTGACCTACTACTACTATATTTATGCGTGATTATACGCTGAGCTTCGCTGTGCATGTGTTGGGATTATGTGGTAGTATTCTTGGTGTGTGTGGGAAAAACTGGCAGGAGAAGGTGTTTTTGGGTGACTTGGCGGGGGTGAGCTCAAGACAACCCGATCCGAGATCGGGGGCCAGGGTTCGTCTTCTCGGGCGACTCCCATTTTTGTACCTATGGCGGGTACCCGATTTTAGGAGCACAGGTGTTGGGGTTTTTGTGATGACTTGGAGGATAGGAGCTCGCCCCGGTCTGAAACCGAGTGGGTCGCTTTGTGACACGGGACTTTAGTACACACCACCTCGCCGAGAGCGGGGATAGGGCCGTTTCGACCCTAGCAAGTGTGATGCCATACCTGCTAGCAGGATAGAGGGTATCAGTGAGAGGGTATAGGGTGAAGTACCTTCCCTTTTAGGCGCTCCCCGTGTGGCCACACGGGGGCATGTTCACAGTTCTGGGGTGGTCCTTTGCGAGGGACTACATCGAGACCCGGATGCAGGATGGAATCGTAACTCCTAGGTGTTCGTTCGGTTGGGTAGGCTCGGTCGGCCGTACACCGTCCGGGTGCTATTCCGAGTTGGGTACTGGTGTACACGCTCTGCAGAGTTTAGATCTATACGTATAGCCGCGTCCTCGGTTATGGACATGCCCGTTGTTTACTCCGACTCTTACGTTTTGGGATTTCTACCTTCCCCCTTATAGGATGAGAGAGCATGGTGAGCCGTGGTTGTACTCGGGGAGAGGGGAGTTGCTCCCTCTGCCTCGTGGATCCGGGTGCAATCATTGAGGTGCGAGGAGTGGGAGTTCTCGCACCGACCCTAGATGGAGATTGGTGCTGGTGACGGTGATCTGGGTAACCAGGTGTATCCGCTTGTGGTTGAGAGATGTGGGAAATGGTGGGAACTAGAGATGATATTCTATTGCTGCTGCTGCTTAGGAAACCCAGCCTCTACCTTGTACCCTTCTTTTCCTTTAGAAGTAGGCCACTAAAAGCTTGCATACGGTTGGTGATGTGGACCTATCCTGATCCTTGGGGATAGCCCCTGAGCTTGCAGGGTACGAGTCAGACTTCGACAACAACGCCGATGGATGGTACGACTGAGGGGCGCGTCGCTTCGCTCAAGGATGCCTGTGGGAGAGAAGAATAAAGATGGAGACACCTTCTGGAAGCTAGCTACCGCTGCGTAGGCTCTTATTCGTGATATTCCGCCAAGAGGCGTGTAATGATGTACTCCTTTATTCAGGACTTGTAATAATATTATTACTCTGATGCTTTATTTCATTGTATGGTTGTGACATTTATCTGTGATGGATGTTTGTGCGTGATAGCGTCTGATCCAGGGACTATCACGAGTTCAGAATGACGGGTTCTCCTCTTTTGAAAACCCGGGTCGTTACACAATTCACCCCCTAAACTATATCATTTGGTTCAATTTACCTCTTAACACAATTTGTCTTTTTTTTCTCCATACACAAGTGGAGTTTAAAGTTCAAATTTTGCAAGATGATAGCAGACAACATAAGGCACATTAAAAAATATAACATGATTTTTTCATCACTATTTTGATAGAGTAGCATATTTAATAATAAAATGTATCATCAAGATACAAAATTATATAAAAATTAATGATAAAAATTCATCTATATTTTCCTAATATAGATTATGATGTCCACTACCATCTTGCAAAGTCTCAAATGAAAATTCAACTTGTGTATGGAGAAAAAAATGACAAATTGTAAGTTGAACCAAATTGCTAAATTTAGACGGTAAACTGAACCAAAACATAGTTTAGGGGTTATCTGAACTTTGACGGTAGTAATTTAGATTTTTTTAAAAAAAGTCCTGAGCTCCCGACGGTTTTTTTCGACAACAAACATTTTATTAAATTAGCAGCAAGAAGATGCTAGTATCCTTGTATGAAAAAGGGGTACAGAAGTCAGTGCCTCCAGAAGTGGGCACTGAAGATCATGATGCTCATAAGAGCAGCTGGGTACATAATCCTGGTATTGGACAACAGGAGAGAATAAAGCTAATCTAGCCAAAGTATCTGCAGTGTAATTTAGAGTTCTATCTATTTTGTGGATTTGTGGATTTTTATCTCGAGTGTAGTCATCGAAGCACTGGATGTGAGGCAGGATTCTCCAGTCCGGGAGGTTGGAGTGATCAGCAGAATTGAGGAGATTCACCAGTTGAGCACAATCTGAAAGAAAGGAGACATGATGATAATCCAATCCGTGTAGCACGACGGCCGCCAAAGCTATGGCTGCAGCTTCAACACAGATCACAGTGTGAGTCTCCTGCGATGAAGCCCTGAGGTAGATGTAATTGAAAGGTTGCACCTGCATTTTAACAATAAAAATACCCAATCCAACCATTCTAGACAAAAGGTGTCCATTGTCTGGTAGAGTGGAAGCATCAACATAGCAAAGAAAATCCAGTTGGTGTTTGGCTGGCTACCAGTCATATGTTTGAAATTACGTCTCATTCTTCTTTTTTTGAGATTAGAAATTACGTCTCATTCATACCCACCAACGGTGCTCCACATTGACCAGCAAAGCGAAGACGACAACACCCAACGGTGCTCCACATTGACCGGCAGGTCCTGAGCTCCCGACGGTTGGTGTGTCCCTGGCTACCAGTCATATGTTTGAAATTTTGTTGTCACTATATAAGTCAAATACGTCTGATTCATAGCCACCACCGACTGCCAATGCCTGAACTTGTTCGCTGTAAGTTTGCTTGACCAGATTAACTATCAGGTATGTTTGATTCTGCGTGAATTTGGTTGCCTTCATTAAGCTCTTGAGTCTAATTATTTTTTCTGCTACTACATGCTGCAATCGATCAGCTGTGTTGTGTGTCAAAAAAACTTTACTTTTTATATTAAAAGAAAAGTAGATTTAGATATGTGTGTCGGATCTGAATTTCTTCATGGCTTCCGCTGAAATTCCCGAAGAGCTGAAAACATTTTCTTTTTGTTAGCTGAAATTCCCCTTCTGCTGTTCACTAAGCCTCGTGCTTCGGTGCTTATCTCTGCTCCTTGTCCCTTCTGCTTTTATCTTCTTCCATTCGTTTCTTGTGGGGAGACCAATTGGCAGAGATGTCCGTGCCGGCAGCGGGAGAAGGCTGGCCGGATCTATTCCAGCTTGGCAAGGCCTCGCCCCGCAGCATCCGGAGCTCACACTCGGCGTTCCACCACGCAAGTATGTTTGCTGTCCACAGATCATGATCGTGGCGGCGCAGACGGTACGTAGGGGTGGCGGAGTCAGCGGAGATCGCCGATGTGTCCCCATATGGCGCCCGTGAGCTGCATGTGGGGAGTTGGGGACTTGGGGAAGCGGAGCGCCTCTGCCTCCTTCGCCGCCGGTGAGAGGTGAATCGATTCGCTGGATCGAGGGGCGAGTGTGAGGATGGGCTTGAGGAGTTGAAATCAATTCGTCGAAAATAGTGAAGCAGCATCAGACGAGGAAAAAGGATGAGGTGAATCGAGATGAACGATGGCACGGGTACAGTGGGCGGGTAAATTAGCGGCCGGTGACAAAAAAAAAAGCATTTGGTTTTTGGTGAATCACTTTCTATGTCCCGATTTCTCTGAGTATTCATCCTATCCACTCCTTCAGATAGAGTAAGAGGTACAGTGATCCTGGTCTGAATGAGAAAGCTTCCTCGATGCCCCCATGGTACGGTTGCTGATCGGACAGGTAATTGTTGTTCGGCAAATGATTCTGCTGGTGACTATAATCGTTCAATTAGATTACTTAAGTTAATTATTTGATGCACAGCATACGGAGAAGCTAAGGGTGATGAAGTCAACGGACCCAATAATATGACCACGTTATTATAATACGAAGGCACCCCTCTCTGCTCAAGGGCAGGCTTAATCAAAGGCTGCGTCGGGTTGATGCTCCATCACAGCACAAGCCAAAGGTCAGAGCGAAGGCTATTCATCTCCATAGAGAGCTCTATCCAACGTCCCAACTTGAGGGTGGAAATTTGTTTCAGTAGTTGTATGGAAGGAGCCTTAGCAGCCACCTAATATTAATATGGCAAGTGTGATGGCAAGTCAAGACCAAGCTTTATTATTCTAAACACTGGCAGTTCCCTAATAATATGAAAGACAAGCTTACATATATATGCAAACTCTCCACCTATGATCACAATCTAGACTACAAGTGAATACTTTTGTGGCCCCTGCTGACAACAAGCAACTACAGTGTAAGAATACACTTGATTTCTTTGGTTACATTTGTATTATCTGTGTCACTTCAAGTTAATCATGTAGATCTCTTGTTCATTGTGCATAACTTTTGTAGATCGTTTGAGCCAACATGGCAGGGATGATATGCTCTGCTGTTGTTGCCGAAACAGTCAATAAGATTGTATCAAATTTTGTCGCTAAGGATGAGGAGAAGTCTGATGTAACAGAAAACATAGATAGGCTGGAGATGGCACACATAAAGATGGAGTCCGTGCTGCACATGGCTGACAAATGGCAGATCACTGAGGTGCCACTTCTAAGATGGCGGAACAAGCTAAAGCGTGCTACGGAGGAGTGTGACGATGCGCTGCGAAGATGCAAGAAGCGTGCTCTGGAAGAGGAAGAGATTAGACAGTCGGTGAGCCAGACCTCATTTCCCAAGCGGATTGCTAATGCTACCAAGTCATTTATCTCATCTTTTGTCAGTTCCTCTAGTAGTGATGAATCAGGAAGTGTCTCTACTGATGTCCGAAGATTCGAGTGGTTTGCAGATAGTGCAAATGAATTCCTAAACTTCATCGAGTTCGGTGGAACACCCCGAAAGTATATGTTCTTCAACCCTCTCATTGGCCACCTTCTTTCAGGGAAGTCTATGAAGTATCAAGCAGTTCATGGAAGCAAGATGTGCTATTTCGCTGTAAGACCCTTGAATTTTGCAGAACGTGGAGTAGAAGCAAGGATAGCATTTGTTTACCAAGATCTCAAGGAGCCATCAAGGGGTTTCTATCTTGGCTTTATGCTGCGACTATCAGAAAGCACTGACATACTTGGTGTCATAATCAAGTGCATGCAGTCAGTCACACCGCGCTTGAAGTCTACAGCTGAATGTGTCAAGAGAGAGCTCATTCAGCTGCCTACCCAAGATTTCTCCTGGTTGCCATATTATCTTCATACAAAAAATGAGTACTGGAACAATGTCCACAACAGTTTGACTCAATGGTATCGTCCAAACCCGCTTTGTTGCAATGAACACAAGCATAATTTGATCACCACTTCAACATCGGCAACATCGGCGTCGTCAAGGATGGTATCAAGTCTATTTCCAGAGGAGGTTATTGTAGTGCACCTGCAGTGTTATGTCTCACTATCTTGTCATGACAAAAGTAGTCTGAGTTCTTCTGCGGGACATGGATCAAGTGGTACTCTAAATTCAAAATTTCCGCCAGTGAAGTTAGGAGTTTTGATCATACCACATGACTCTCCAGAGGACATTGAGTCTGCAGCTGAGAGCTATGCTCTAGAGATCATTGGGGAAAAAGAGCAAGGAATGATTCACAAAAATATATGCCTGCAAGACCTAGATGAGATGTTACTACCGAAGGCAATAAATTACCTCAATCAGAACTCTGAATCAAAAGCATACCAAATGTGTTTGAAGTCGAGCCATGGCACAGCCCACCTTCATGTGGAGAAGACGAGCGCACAAATCCAAAGAGGGCATATAAGTAAAACTACAACCACTAAACAAGCCAGTAAGAAAAGGGTAATTTCTTTCGACAGTGTAGAGGTATGGAAGCAGGTGTCTAGGGACTATCTTAAGTTATGGGTTGTTCGTGCATCGAGCACACTGCAAAGCTTATTCAGGTCTTGGGCTATCGATACCTAACTTTGCGTAAAGTTTTTCTAGTTTCTACTACAAGGTCAGCAGAAATGCCTGCTCCCTCATCCCGTTTGCGAGTACCTTTGGGCACAACTTGTGTAGTACATTACATGAGAAGATGGGGTGTTCTTGTTTAATGTACTGTGGGTATTTCACCTTCGAAATCAGTACAATAACCGTGTGATTAAAACCATCCGGCAGCTCTGCACCATTTAGAAAATCCAGAACAACACGTCCAATTACCTCCCAGTGGAACTGGTAGAAACCGGCCGGTCGTGAAACCGTCCAGTCCAGAAGATTTGTTTGGACCCATCATAAATAGGGCTTGTTTCACCTCTTTCGGCAGTAAAAGATCTAGTCAAAGTGCTCATTCATCTCCGCTGGTACTCGGCCCAAACACATGCTGCACTAGCTACTTCATTTGGCTGCAAATTTCGTAATTGGAAAGTTAAGGAAGGAGGTCGATCATTTTGCAATGAAAACAACATAAAAAAATTCTGAACAATTTCGAAATCAGACCAAGCGTCTTAATACATATAAAAAAAATTCACTGGACTGAGATCAGATCCTTATAAAACTTTTTTTAATATAGCAGGAGCACTACTCTATCATATAAGAAGAAACATTCGTATATAACACGTCGAAGCGCACACCACCAACACCACACACACCCAAACTCACACAACACCATGCTACACCACCAGTGTGGGAGAGTAGTTGAAAGTAAGCCGTCGGAAATTGTGTCGTCGTCACCAACATTATGCTACGCCAAAAGTTGCAGCCCGTTGCAGGTCCGAGCGGCTACCTGAACTCCTCCGCTATGGGACTATCACCCTCAAACTGCACACACACGATCGTCGATCCTCCTGCTCCAGCGTTGCTTTAGCGGAACACTCCCATCTTAGCACCATTGAAAACCACTTATCCTGTCCACTCTGCGTGGGGGCCTCGCCTCACCAACCGCCTCACACTCCTCTGCCAAGGACTCAGATATCTGAAGTCGATTTGAGAGCGTCCCCTCTGCCCATCTACCACCGAGAACACCACTGCATCTTGCGCGCCAACTCAAGACATCTAGCACCCATGGGTCCTCTACACCTCACCACCAACACGGGACATGCGCACATGTGCCACTACGCACGGGCAACACCACTAAACCGATCACCACTAACACTGCCACAAGCTGAGGCAGGTCTCGAGAAACGATGCTTCCAAGGAGGGCGCGACGCCAACGGCGTCACTGTCGCTCGTCTATAACTAGACAGAAAACCCTGAGAACCCCGTGTTGTAGGGCATGGTGCTCCACAATGATGCCCTCAATAGGGAGAACGACGCTTCAAAAGCGCCGCCACCATCGCCACCGACAGGAGTGTCGGTGAATGCTTACGCCCGGCTGAACCCCAAACCTGCAGTACGCACACAACCATATGACAACAGGCGGCTCCCTACCGCCTCCGCATTGCCCTTGCCAGAGAGGAGGCCCGGTGTTGGGTTTAGTCTCACATCCGAAATTGATGGTGGGAGAGCACAACATATAGGTGGGGGCAGTCCTCACCTATCAGGCTAGTCTTTTGGGTTGAGTTAGGCCCAAGACCTTGTTGGGTTAGTTAGGCCTAGGGCCTTGTTGTTGTGAGCTCCAGTGGACCTAAGCCTGGTGGGGTGCCGACTCGTGGGTATAGCGGGTCGGGCCGAATTCCGCTATGTCACTCTAACAAGTGGTATCAAAGCCGAAGGTCGGACAAACCTGAGAAAACATCTCTGGGGTCACATGGTGAATGAGGAGCCCGACGGGGGAGCCCGTGAACGTCTTCGGATGGTTGTGACTGGAGAGTTGGACTCGGGGCTTGGATAACGTCTTCGGGAGATCACATGGGTTGTATGTGATGAAAGAGTTGGGCCCAATATGTGACGGGGGAGATTGTTGGGTTTAGTCTCATATCCGAAATTGATGGTGGGGGAGCACAACATATAGGTGGAGACAGTCCTCACCCATCAGGCTAGTCTTTTGGGTTGATTTAGGTTCAAGACCTTGTTGTTGTTGGCTCCGGTGGACCGGTGGGGCGCTGGCTCGTGGGTATAGCAGGCCATGCCGAATTCCGCTGCGCCACTCTAACAAATTATAAGAAATTAACCCTCTACGACAACGAGCCGTCTTCTAATCTCCACACAGCGAAACGACGATTGAATCTACCGAGACGAACCTGCACATACTCTACCCTATACTGCCAAATATAACTCAAGTCCCATCGTAACCGGGACTGTACAAATATTCGACACAATATCTAACAAATTCCACCTCAACAAATATTGCGCCATCTTGAAGCTGTCTTGCGCGAACCTTTATGTACACTAGACTTGAGCTATCACCTTTGCTGCTCTATCAAGAGCTGCCCGAAGAGACACTGCTATCCCTGCAATTCCCGACTTCACGACTCCCCCTGCAACTGTGCACTCTTCTCTTCTATCACCACAATTTCTGCCAAGCAAAATTAGATTCATCTCCAGCTAAACAGCAACTGAATCTAACACCATGCTCTACGAGATTGCACCCATGATACTGAGAACCTCACAATCAATCGCTACCGAGTCACATATCAAAATTGTCACATTAGCATTGCCCTTCCATTACCATTGTCATACTACGCCAGACATCTTACACCGTAGTCTCCTGCAGCTCCGTCCAACTAGATTACTCCGATTGCAAGTACAGACATCACCATCTATACTTCTTTCTAGTTCAGCCTTTTGGTACCATCGTGCTATTTGATTCATGTTTCAGTAACCCGCACGTGCAACTCGAATCGATCTGCGCCATTGTTGATTTGGAAGCACACAAACTCCTCCCGTGCAAACTTGTATCCTGAGCTCGCACCACGTGTTACCACGCCACATAGAACAACAACCCATCAGCCGTCACACTCCTATGTCGTCATCGCTGATCTTGTTGTCGTCTCTGACCAAGCATGTTGCCACCAGTTTCCCCACCATGCACCACAATATGTTCACCCTCCAAGTGAACTGTCCGCTAGCCATCTTAAATTGTTCGCCATGTGCCCCGTGAACTCTTCGGCCTAGTCTATCCATCACAGATAGACCCCAACAAGCTGCTCCAAACCTCGACCCTACCAGCCTGCTACCTGACTTCGCCAATCCTGAGCACCCACTAAACCACCACCGAACTCCTATCAGTCGCCAAGTACACCACGACTAAACACCATCGATAGCCTCTGCTCGTTGCCAACGAGCCTGCAACACCGGCATGAGGTCTGGTCAGCCGATCGCTACCTCTTCTCCTTCGCCTAATGCAATTATCTATCATCTTTATGCAACATCCTATCATGCCTTGTAGCTCTGTTGTGCGCACAAACCTGCTAACTCTCGCATGACACATCTCGTCACAATAAACTGATCTGACCAACTTGCATTGTCGATCACCAGACTGTCCACCATACTACAAACTGCCTGCCTCGGTTCATCACCGAACTCCTGTCGTTCCCCAATCTACGGATCATGCAGTTGCTTGCCTTCCGCTGTAGCTGAAGTTGGCTCATTTGTCCTTCATGCATATACGGACGCCATCATCGTGATCCCTGCGTCGATATCCCAGAGAAAAGAATATTTCTGGTCACCTGACCTCCTTTTGTTTGCATCGAACAAATAGCACTAGCACGCCTCCGTACAACATTCGTATCCTTTTGCTTCACGCCACCATCATCAAGAGTCCATCTCGCTCTCGAGTCTGACACCTCGCAGCACACCTGCTTCCATGATCCACATCTTCTTGGAGAGAGAACCCGTCCCCGTGTCGTCCCTACCAGGGCGACATGGGCGGAACGCCGGTGCCGCTGCCTCCCAACCCTCTCCCATCCTCCCTCCGGCCACGCTGCTACCAGAGCCGCCCGTCGGAAGCCCGAGCGGCGACGAGGCAATCTCGAGTTTTTCCCCATGCTCTGCCACCCCCACCTCTCAACCTAACCCTAGGTCGCTGTGGTCGTCGTGTTGTCGCCGGTCACCAGAGTAGCCATCCTCCTGCCGGATCCGTGGCCTCGTAGCCCGGATCCGCTCCTTCCTCGACTCAAGGAGCCTCTCTCGTCACCACCCTCACTCGTCGAGGTTTGTCGGTCGCCGCCATATATCTTCCCGTCCAGCGAGCAGAGGAGGGATGGCCCTCCCCACCTCCCCTTTCTCCTCGTCGGTCCTCGTCCTCCCATTGGATCTGGAGCTGCTGGCGCCACAGGGCTTGGGCCCCATCGCGTCACTTTTGCGGCCGCCTAGGACTTCTCGCGTCGGGCCCGCCACCGACTCCAATACTCCACCTCCGTTGGCGGACTTGAGGTCGGGTCCGATTCGGATCTGCGCCTCCCCGGATCTACCGCCCCCATCGTCGTCGCCTTCTCGCTGCCAGCCGCGGGATCCGGTGGGGACGACCTACCTCCTGCGCATCTGTCCTATTCCCGGCGTCCTAGGGCACGAGCGGGTCTCCCGCCACCACCAGTCATTGCCTCTCCGCCACCTGCCGTGGGATCCGGTAGGGTCGACTCACGTCCTGCGCCTCTGGCGTCCTCTAATGCGAGTGGGCCCTGCTGCGCTACCAACCACGTCGTCACCGCTTTTGGGAGCCGCCGTCGTGGCGCCGAGGCCTGTAGTTATTCAGGCGGCTTCAAGGTCGCAGCTTGGGGGCTCTCATCGGTGCGGGTTCAAGCGTTTCTGGATCACCTCGGTCGTTTCTTGGTCGCTCGTTCAAGCATTTCTCTCGGTCGTTTCTTGGTCGCTTGTGGTCATGTGCCACCTGCAGGGTTGCAGTGGCTCTTCATTGTTTTCATGTCGGGTTACTCGTTGTCATTCCATGGATCTTGCTCTCAACCAGGATCTGTGGTTTATTGTAGTGTGGAGTTGGGTTTGGTAACCTGGTGGCGAAAGCCATGCATGGCTTTGCTCAGTGCTGATAATGGTTGCATTCTCTTGCGTAGCTTACTCTGTTGGGGGTGTTGTCGCGGTCGCCAAACTCAATTGGTTTCGCCAAGTGAAGACTTGGACTGCTCCTTCGTGGACGGTCGGACGATGACGGCATCGGCGTCGCATTCTCCTTGGAGGCATCGTCTTGCATAGCCCTCTCAGTTTGTCTCCTTTGGCTCTGTGTTTATAGAAGATCGGTGACGTGCAGATGCTCTTAGCATTCTCTTTTCTGCAGGTGCAAGTGTTTGCTAGTTTCATGCTTCTTGGTTGTGTCATTTGTGTCTGTTTGGGTGCTTCGGAGGTTGGTGGTTAGCTTCGATGGTTGTTTCCTTGGTCGTGTTAGTTGTTGTTTGTCGATGTAAATGATTTCTCATTTGTTTCTTCGTGCCTTAGGGATTCTCCTAAGGTTGCTTAGCTGTAATTCTCTTCTTTTAATGAAAAATGTGCTATGCACGTCTTAAAAAAGATCTGCATCTTGTCTCTGTGCCTCATCAGAATCCGTGGCCGCCCCAGGTCCTACGCGATCTCACACACGTGCACCAGGCCTGCTACGACATCCATGACCCACTGTCCACGCACGAGCACATCAACAACCATGCCTGTAGTTGATCACCCCGACGAGTCTCATACTCGTCTCATCAGCTGTAACATCCCAGTTTTTAGGACATTTGAAAATATGGGCTTATTAAAAAAATTCTCTAATTATAGCCATAATCCTTCTCCCTTTTTAAAATATTCTAAATTAACTCACAATATACTATGCATTACCCCACATCTGTGTTACAACTGATCGCTGAGTGATCTCTAAGGATTTTGGTTTGAAATCAAATTTGAAATTTCATTCCAAATTCACCTCTCAAGCCCTAGTATAAACCCCTAAGGATTTTGGTTTGAACTCGAATTTGAAATCATATTTCAAATTCACATTTCGAATCTAGAAGAACCCCTTCCTCTCCCTAAGGACCATCTAGTTTCTAAGTCTTATTCAAATTTGAACTCCATTTCAAATTTGAATCCAAACTATATTCAAAACCTGTAAGGATTTGGTTTAAAACTGAATTTGAAATCACCTTTCAAATTCATCTTCTAAACCCTATAGAAGCCCAAGGATCTTAAGTCTGGTCTGCTCGTCCCTCTTCTTTCCAGTGAATAGCCCAGCCCGGCAACACACAACACACACGCGCATCGGCCTTAAGGCCTAGTCGGCCCACCTCAGGCCGCCTCACGTCGTCTTCCTCCTCCCGACGTCACCGTCCTCCTCTCGCCCGCGTTGCGCCTGCACGCCGCCGCCGCACGCCAACGTCCCTCCAGCCATCCTGCCGCCGCGATAGCGCGAGCACCACCACTACCAGCACCACCTCACCTCCTCCCAGCCACTTCTTCTTTTTCTCTAGCCCGGGAACTCGCAGCCTCAACCACACTTCACACACACCCGGAGCGCGCCCGCCGGCGAGCCGTGCTCGATCTACTCCTGCTCAGCTCCTCCCAGCCTGCCGAGGCGAGCACCGAATCTTCCTGAACCACGCAAGTAGTTAGAGCTCCTAACCCCACATGGAACCCCCTTGTTGGCCCTCAACCTTGACTTTGCCGCCGCAACGTCACCGCCGCCGTGCGCCGCCATCCGCCGCAGCCCAGCCCCCAACTGCCCTGGTTTCGCCTTCCCCTCGGTCGACCGCATCATATGCCTCACCATCCCTGCCGCAACCGCTGTTGCAGGCATTAAATGCTCATGCAAGCTCATCCCCGCTGTGCGCCGCCAGCTTATCTCGTCGGCGCCCTTCCTTCGCGGCCAAGCAGCCTCGCCACCTCTCCATGCGACGTGTCGACCCCCGCCGCGTCCGCCCAAGCTATAAATAGCACCCAACCCCGCACCGGAGCACCCCACAGCCCACCTCGCCGGCTTTAGGAAACCCGTCGCGCCTCCTCCGCTTGAGCCTTGGCCGAAGTCGAGGAGATCCGCGCGGTGGCTAATCACCGTTCCTAGCGAAGCTCTGGCCTATAAAAAGGTCGAGCTCTGCCGTAGGTAGTAGCCAATCCACCGCCGATCACCCCTTTGCTCCGACACTACATTTCCGGCCATCTCGCGCCCTACCGCTGCACTGGACAGCTCCAGTCGTTTCTGTGCCGCCTAGGAAACCCTGTTGAGCCCCGTTGTGCTGCCCAATTTCCGTTGTGTCTCGCCGCCTCTCTTTTCCCCCTTCTGCGTGTCGCCGTGCTCCGGCGAGCGTCCACCGCCGCGTAGCCCTGCTCCGGCCACCGCGCTGCCCATCCCGGTCGTAGCTCTGTTATGCTGCCTGTGAGCCTAGCGGCCGCTCGCGTGCACTCCAGTACCGCCTCCACGGAGCAGCCACACCGCCGAGATTTGAAAGGATCAATGCAAGTGGCCTAGAGGGGGAGGGTGAATAGGCCTACAAAACAAATTCAAACTTTTCTGCCAACTTTCTGTCAATGTTCGGAACCTCCGGGAAAAATCCGGAACCTTCGAAAAAATGCACAGACAGTGAATTTTCCTGGAGCTTCTAATTTTTCAAACCTGCACGAGTTAGATAGCTAAGAGCTGATTTCACAGGCAAGAGACAGATATTTGAAGCTATGAATTTGAAGCATAAGCTACTAAACGACCTTAGAGCAAGAAGAACTTAGAGATCTAGAGCAAACCCTAATAGATCTAGTTGAGAGCAAACAAGAACAAGCAAGATATATAAGTAAAGGATGTAAAGCACAAGGGACACAAATTTAACCCGTGGTTCAGCTCACCACAAAGGTTAGCCTACATCCACGTTGTTGAGGTAAGCCACAAAGGCTTTGGGATCTCTCTAGATCCACTCCTCTCTCACACCTATCACCAAGGTAATAGATGGAGTGCTCCACTAGTCACAAAGGGTAACACAAACCACTTGGGGCAGCCACACAAAGCTAGGAAGCTCCCAAGTAACCTCTAGCCATCTAGGAGTAAAAACTCCAAGAGTTAAAGATCCACCAAGTAAGCTAGAGTTTCACCAAGTGCACTAGAACTTCAAGAGAGTGAAAGGATTTGCTTCTTCTCACAAGGAATCACCCAAGACTTGAATGCTAAGGATGGATTTTGGATTCAAGTAGGTGGGAGTGAATGCTATGAGTGAGACAGGTGCAAATGCTACTGTTTCGGCGCAGGGAAGAAGAAGAGGACTGTTGGGGGTCAAAGGGGTATAAATACCCTCAGATCTAGATTGCAACGGCTCTTTTTGAAACCCTGGAACCTCCGGAAAAATCCCGGAACTTCCGAGGTCTGGGAGTCTTCAGCTAGCAGATAGAATGCAGTCCGGAACTTCCGGGAAAAACGCAGAGGTTCCGAGAACAGAGAAAACAGAGCTGCAGCTGATAGGACATTTGTGGCTGGGATGTTTTGTTGGTTTGTAAAGAACTTAATGCACTTGGTTCTACCCCAAAGCCACTATTAGTATCCCTCTTGATAGTATGGTTTTTCCTATACTCAATTTCCAAATGAAAATGAATTAAACTACCATCCTTGGACAAGGGCAAGCCTTCCTTTTTTGAATTAGGGGTCTTCTTTTGTTCCTTTGCACCTAATATACATCATTAACCTGAAACATACACTTAGAAGCTCATTAGACCTTTAATTGGGTGGTCAACATCACCAAAACTCACTTAGGGCTTGATTGCACTTACAATCTCCCCCTTTTTGGTAAATGTTGACAACCTAATTAAAGCATACATTTAATTATAAAGATTGAGTTTTTGATGACATGAATACAAGGCTCCCCCTTAATGTATGTCTTTCTCATTTAGAATAGAGTGGAAATGTCTTCCAAGACATGTAGGCATACATTATGAGCATGTGAAACAACTGCATTGTATTCAGTTCATCGTGGGATGCAAAGAACAGTGAAACATGTATACGTGATGCATATGACAGTTTAAAATCACCCAGGGAGCTGACTGTGACCAGACCTCGGAACTTCCGAGAAAAATCTGGAATCTCCGAGTTCTGGCACCATAGCCCGAAACCTCCGGGAAAATCCCGGAACCTCCGAGCTCTAGTAACACAGCAGCTCTATCAATCATCAAGCAACACAGGTATGGATTAAAAACCAATAGCAACAGAGCTAGATTAAGATAAGCAACTTAAAGCATATCTAGCCTATTACATCACATCACCAAGTTTAAAAAGTTTTCAAATCCCACAAGTGTTGTCCATGACCACATCCACCACTTGCCAACAGAGGCAAGCACAAAAGTACCAACATATTACAGACCATAAAACAAATGAGTTCAGCTGAGATAGATAAAGCAATAAGCAGCAGCAGCATCTCTCACAACTCACAAAAGCCAGTCAAGTCAACTCAATCTTTCCTCTTCTCCCCCTTTGTCAACATGTTAACAAAAAGAGAAGAAAAAGAAAGAGAGGAAATCACTCTTCATCCCAGGTGCTGTAAGAAGACTCAGGCTCTTCATCAGAGGGAGGCTTCTTGCCTCTACGAGCTGCAGCCTTGTAGTTCTTCTTGGGAGGTACCTTGGGACTCTTGGATTGGGTCTTCATCTTCTTCATCTTGGCAGCCAGAGTTTCTTGTTCACTTTCATCATCAGATTGGGCATCACTAGGCTGATTAGGATGAGCTTGAGAATAGGTCCTAGGCTGAGTATGGAAGTCCTCCTCATCACTGGATATGTCCACATAGAAATTTGGAGGAGAGACAGGGGGTTCAACAGCAAGATCATTGTGGACAAGCAACCTATTTGTATCTTTTCTAGCCTCAAAAGCCTGATTTGCTGAATAAGTGCAGAGCATGAGGCTGAACTTAAGCAACTTTTCATCTTGTCAAGCTTAGACTCCTTATCCTTGGTGCTGCTGGGGCCAGCCTCATGACCATGTGCTGCTGGAGTGGCTGCTGGTGTAGCTGCTGGTGTAGAGGGAGTGCCAGCCTCAGTTCCAAGAACTTGCCTCACAGCTGCATCTGTCTTTTGGTGCTTCCACTGCTTGACCTGGTATGAACAATACTCACAATCTTTTTTGAAGATCTTGCCAGTGACAACTTCAATGATGTACATGACATAGGGGGCATATGGGAAGTTGTCCACCCCATTCTCCATACTCAAGATGATGTCCAACCAAATGAACTTGCTGACTGAGAAGGGAGCGGCCTCTGGTAGCATTCTGAAGATGAGATTTGTTGCCAGACTCCTTAGAGAGGTGGAGTCACTACCAGCCTTGGGGTAGATGGTCTGTCTGAGCATATTATTGAGCACATAGTAAACAGGCTTGAGCCCAACAGTGGAACCAGTGGCCAATTCATCCACATAGTAAGCATCTACAATCTGATTTGGCTTTATGTGGCTTTCAAAGTTGATGATATCTATGTCCCTGTCTTCCTTGTTAAAGCCCAACAGTCTAGCAAAAGTGACAAAGTCTAGCTTGTAGTGCACTCCTTGGGTCATCCAATGTATGGTGTCATTTGTATCATCATAGAAGAAGGTGGCATGAAATTGAGCAATGATCTCTGCATTCCAGTCATACTTGAATCCCACTAAGTCCTTATGTCATATTTGTTGACTACCTCAAGCACTTCTTCCACTTCTGGCCTGTCAATCTCCTCAAAGTGCTGCCAATCCACCCATTGCATTTTTCTGATCTTGGGCTTGCTGAGCAAGACAGAGCTATAGTAGTCGAAATGGAATACTGACCAAAATCTCTTGTCAATAGCAGCAACCTTGGGCAGGAGATAAGGATTCTGCAGTCTAGCTGTCCTAACAGACTGATTAGCACCCTCATAATTCTGATACTCTAAGGTCATTGTGCTATCATATTTTGTGGGTGGCCTCTTCTTAGGCATGATCTCCACATGGACCAGATATGAGGTGTTCAGCTCTCCAGGCTTGACAGCCTTAGTCACCTCAATGGGGATAGACTTCCCTTCAGTTCCCCCATTGTCAGCCACATGGGCAGCAGCCCTAGATCCTCTGCCTCCTGTCATACTACCAGACCCTCTACCCCTCTTTGGTGTTGCCTTCCTGGGTGCAACAGTTCTGACAGCAATGTTGAAGGCTTCTTCACCCTCTGAGTCTTCAAACTGCAGAGGCCTCTTGTCCCTTTTCCTTGAAGAGTCCCCAGCCATCTAGATAAAGGAATGTGCAGACAGATAAGGAAATGATGGAAGGATGGCCTAGAAACAAATTGTATAAGAGTTCAATTGAACTTTGAATTAGAATCAGAGTCTCTGTTGCTGCAGACCGTGGAACCTCCGAGAAATTCCCGGAACCTCCGGGTTCTTTAGTAACAGTGAACACCTGTTTCTGATTCAGCTTTCAATTGAAATCTCAACACAATGCATCTAAACATTTAGCATCAGAGTGCAACTAAGATCATTCCTACACTAAGAACCTATTCATGAGTGAGGAAAGAGGATGAACTTGGATAGATTAGGGTTAGGGTTAGGATATACCTCAGGTCAGGGAGAGGAAGGAGAGGCTTGTGAAGTTTTTCACACCGAGGACGTAGCCCAGAGGCCCTCTCTAGGTCACAAGGTGACCTAGTGGTGCTAGAGTTAGCCTACCAGACTAGATCTGGAGTGCAATGGCTAGATCTCCTACTTCACAAAGCAAGATCCTTCGGGACTGAGAGAGGGAGAACGAGATGTTGAGGACGATGAGCACGAACACCTTCGGGATGCCTTCTTGTTCCCGAGCAGTAGCAACTGTCGGTGCAGACCCAGGTACTTGCACGAGCGGCTCCCCCTTCTTCGACCTTCAGCACGGACGGAGGAAACGCACCACGCCGCGGAGCTTGATGGACGACTTCACCGGCGGCAATGGTGATGGCGGCGTGCATGTGAGGGAGAGAGGCGAGCGGGGGTGCGCGGTGAGATTAGATCTACTGCGGTGAAAGATTAGGGTAGAGAAGGAAGTTACCCTAGAGGGGTAAAGATAAGGCACAGAGAATATTCCCATGTTGATTCCCTTCTGACTTTGTTTGACCGTCAACTGCATAAGTGCGGAACCTCCGGACATTTTCTGGAACCTCCGGATTCAGACCTGAATGCTGACTGAAGCCTTGACTGAACCAGATATGGGTCCGGAACCTCCGGGTATTTCCCAGAACCTCCGGAGATAACAACCAGAGACAGTGAGCTTGCTGTTTTGATGAGATTTGGCACTTATGATTCAAATTTCTCTTAGATCATGGACTCCTTGTCCCGACAGGCTAGGAAACAAACAATCAACACACAACTATAGCCTTTTGGAACAAGTTGGGATATAAAACAGATTTTGAAACACATGTATTAAGGTTTTTCAAAAAGATTTTCAGCATAGCAACAAATCAATCAAGATGTGCTATATATCAAACCACGCAACGAGAATCAAGAATATTTAGCTCATTCGTCAAACTGCAAAACCTTGACTCATCGAGAGGTTTAGTGAAGATATCGGCTAGTTGTTTTTCGGTGCTTACATGACTAAGAGCGATATCTCATTTGGTTTCGTGGTCTCTCAAGAAGTGATGACGGATGTCTATATGTTTTGTATGAGAGTGGCTTACAGGGTTATTTGCAAGCTTTATGGCACTTTCATTGTGACATAAAAGTGGGATATGGGTACAATGATATCTGTAATCTTTTAAGGTTTGCTTCATCCAAAGTAGTTGAGCACAACAAGCGCCGGCTGCAACGTACTCGGCCTCAGCGGTGGAAAGGGCTACTGAGTTTTTCGTTTTAGAACTCCAAGACACTAGGGATCTACCAAGGAATTGGCATGTCCCTGATGTACTCTTTCTATCTACTTTGCAACCGGCATAATTGGAATACGAATAGCCAAGTAGATCGAAAGTGGAGCCCTTAGGATACCACAAGCCAAGGTTAGAGGTATGAACTAGATATCTCATGATTCTCTTTACGACCATAAGATGACACTCTTTCGGGCTAGCTTGATATCTAGCACACATGCACACACTAAGCATAATATCCGGCCTAGATGCACATAAGTAAAGAAGAGAGCCGATCATAGAGCGATATACCTTTTGATCCATGAATTTCCCTTCTTCATCAAGATCTAAGTGTCCATTGGTAGGCATTGGAGTCCTGATAGGCTTGGCCTTGTCCATGTCAAACTTCTTAAGCATATCTCTTGTGTACTTGGTTTGACATATGAAAGTCCCTTCCTTTGCTTGTTTAATTTGAAATCCAAGGAAGTACTTGAGCTCACCCATCATGGACATCTCAAATCTCTTTATCATAACCCTACTAAATTATTCACAAAAAGTTTCATTAGTACTACCAAATATTATGGCAAACAAAGATATGACCATCAACTTTTCTAGTGAAGAGGGTAGCATCGGCTTTGCCTATCTCAAAGCCTTGCTTGAGCAAGAAATCCTTAAGGCATTCATACCATGCTCTTGGTGCTTGCTTGAGCCCATAGAGCGCCTTATGGAGTTTGTAGACATGATTAGGACACTTGGAATCTTCAAAACCGGGTGGTTGCTCCACATAGACTTCTTCGGAGAGTGGACCATTGAGAAAAGCACTTTTGACATCCATTTGATACAACTTGAAGTCATGATGGGCAGCGAAGGCAAGAAGAAACCGAATTGCTTCAAGTCTTGCCACTGGTGCATATGTTTCTCCAAAGTCAAGTCCTTCAACTTGAGTGTACCCTTGAGCAACCAACCTTGCTTTGTTCCTAATCACAATGCCAAACTTATCTTGCTTGTTTCGAAAAACCCATTTGGTGCCTATGATATTTGTCTTGGGTCTTCCCACCAACTCCCACACTTGATTTCTTTCAAAGTTGTTCAACTCCTCTTGCATAGCCATCACCCAATCCGGATCCTCAAGAGCTTGCTCTACCTTGATAGGTTCAAGAGAGGAAACAAACGAGTAAAATGCACAAAAATTTTTAAGACGAGATCGTGTTGTTACCCCTCTCTTTATGCTCCTAAGGATATTGTCAACGGGGTGGTCCCGTTGCACAACTTGATGTACACGAGGATGTGATGGTCCAAGAGGTTGGTGTAGAGGTTGGACTTCATCATCACCATCAGCTTGAGTATCTGAATTGACTTCATTATCATCTCCTTGCTGAATGGTAGCCTGGTTCTCAAGGTTCTGGGGTGATGTGTTCCCAGACTCCGGAACTTCCGGAGGAATTCCCAGAGGTTGAGTTCCACTGACAGTTCCCGGAACCTCCGGGTGTTTGCCCGGAACCTCCGAGGTCTGCACCTCTGCAGAACTAGGAACATCTGGCCCTTCGAATGGTGTTGAAGCTTGTACAATCTTCATCTTCATCTTGTGCTTCAATTGGTCTAACATCACCTGTGGCCATTTTCTTGATTGCTTCATAAGGCGGCTTCTCTTTTCCTACAACATTCATATCAACTTGCTCCACTTGAGAGTCATTAGATTCATCAAAGGTAACATCCACCGTGACATCAATCCTTCCGGAGGTTAGATTGAAAACACGGTAGGCATGTTCATTAGGACCATAGCTAAGAAGAAAATCTTCTTCAACCTTTGGTGCAAATTTGGAGCTTCAGGGCTTCTTGTTTAGAATGAAGCATTTGCACCCAAACACTCTAAAGTAGGACACCTTGGGCTTTTTACCGGTGATAAGCTCATAGGAAGTCTTCTTGTGAAACTTGTGAAGATAGAGGCAGTTGATGGCATGACAAACCGTGTTGATGGCTTCGGCCCAAAATATATCTTGTGTCTTGTATTCATCCAACATGGTTCTTGCCATCTCAATAAGTGTGTGATTCTTCCTCTCAACCACCCCATTTTGTTGAGGGGTATAAGGAGCTGAAAATTCATGCTTGATGCCCTCTTCATCAAGAAACTCTTCAACGTTGGTGTTGCGAAATTCGGAGCCATTATCACTTCTCACTTTCTTGACGGGCAAACCGAATTCCCTTTGTGCTCTTCTTATGAAGGTCTTCACATTCCCTTGAACTTCACTCTTTTCAAACACAAAGAACACCCACGTGAAGCGAGAAAAATCATCAACAATGACCAAGCCATATTTATTACCACCAATGCTTATGTAGGCCACCGGTCCAAAGAGATCCATATGAATGAGCTCCAACGGGCTTGTAGTAGTGAGGATGCTATTTGGTGGGTGAGGTGCACCTACTTGTTTCCCGGCTTGGCATGCTTGACATATCCTATCTTTCTCAAAATGAACATTAGTTAGTCCAAGGATGTGTTCATCTTTCAAGAGTTTGGCCAAGTTCCTCATGCCAACATGGGCTAGTCGGTGATGCCATAGCCAACCCATGCTAGATTTTGCCACTAAACAAGTCTTAGGGGAGTCTTTACTTTTGTTGAGATCAACTAGGTAAAGTCTTCCCTTCAAGCGACCTGTAAGGACAATAGAGGAATCCTCCGTCTTTATGATGGACACACCCTTATCCGAAAAGTGACAATCAAATCCAATCTCACTAAGTTGTGAAACGGATAGAAGATTGTAACCCAACAGATCAACATGAAGCACATTAGTAATTGAATATTTAGAAGAGATAGGAATGTCACCAACTCCAATGACTTCTCCACTAGCATCACCACCATAAGCAATTCTTTCTTTTGGTCCTTCTAGGTGAAGATAGGTGGAGAACATACTCCTTTCCCGGTCATATGATGTGTACATCCGCTATCAAGCACCCAACTTGATCCACTGGAGGAGTATGCCTACAAAATAATTTAGTTCCTTCTTTTAGGTCCCCAATTTGACTTGGGGCCTTCCACGTTAGCAACCAAAATCTTAGGAACCCATAGTGACCTTTTCACATATATGTTGGACTCATTTCCAACATGCGTGGCAACAACTTTACCAAGGTTGTTGCGTCTCAACACATAGCTAGGTTGAGTTTCAATGGATGCATGAGCCTTGTTCTTGTGTGCAAACTTGTTCCTCATGGGCAGGATGAGATTGTTCTTGACTTGAAAGAGAGTGTTAGATGCTTTGGGAACATGCTTGGGCAGAGACTTGGCCTTGTCCTTGCTTCTGTCCTTGCAGACCCCGGAACCTCCGAGATTTTTCTCAGAACCTCCGGGAAATGCATTCTGTGCAGTTTTGGCCTTCCAGACTCCGGAACCTCCGGGCACAGACACCAGAACCTCCGGACTCTGGGTGAACATGAAGCCCTTGCTGTTGAAGTTGAGGCATTCCTTCCCCTTGATGATCTTCCTTTCAGAGGTCTTACTGTTCTCAGTATACCCAAAACCATGCCTTGAATTCTTGTAAAGCATCTTCTCATATTTGATATCAATTTTCCTCTTGCTTTCATCCTTCATGCACCCATTGGCTATGATTGTGTTGAGCCTAGAAATTTCTTTCTTCATTGCATCCATATTAGCAAGGTTAGTAGCATAAGATTCAACATCAATGTTATGACATTTATCACAGCCCTTGCTAGTAGAAGAACTAGATTCACCCTTTGCTTTGGAGGGGTGTGAGGTACTACTCCAAAGAAGACTATATTGCTCCTCAAGCTCTTCACTCCTTGTTTTAAAAGAATTGCATTGAGCTTGAGAGGCAGCAAGTTCTTCCCTAAGAGTAGTGATGATAGCCAAGTTGTGATCAACTTCCAATCTTAAGGCCTCAACCTCACTCCTCTCTGAAGCAAGAAGGCATTGGTGTTTTTCTAGTTCAACCACTAACTTAGCCATGAAGTCTTTTGATTGTTTGTTGATTTTACCAACTAGTTCTTCTATTTCTTCGTCACTAGATTCATCACTAGATTCTATGTCCGAGCTATCACTAGGTGGAGGAGAGGATTTAGAGGAGGATTCTACCTTTTCTCCTTAGCCATGAGACAATGAATGATGGTGCTTTCTTCATTGTCATTCAAGTTGTTGAAGAGGCTTGATGTAGAGGAAGGTTTCTTGATAGCCACGGTTGCAACCTTCTTCTTCTCCTCTTCATCACTAGATTGGAAGGGGTAAGAACACTGTTTGATGCTGCGGCACGGGTACTGTTCACGATGATATGAAGGGGTAAGACACCGCTACAGTGCTCAGTGACCAAGTCACGAATCTGGATCCTAGCAACCGGCAGATGCACCAGGCGCCATCCATGCAAAATGATTTGATTTCCATGTAACATGGCAGTTCGATTATAGTCTTTCAACTTTTTTAAAAAAGTCCATTTTATTTCACTCACCTATCCAATTTATCGACTTAACTGCTTAATAACAGTTTTGACTCACTTTGCTCCCCGAACTACTTCATTTGGTTCAATCTAGAGAGTTTTACCCGTATGCTATTATAAAAGTTGGTTCAGACCTGTATGCCATTAGAAAATTCGTTCGCACTCTGGTGTCACTCACTCAAACTTTTGCGACATGTGTGCCATTCCGTCCACTTTTGCACTTGACGGCGTCAAATGGACAGGAAAAATGACCATTTTACCCTTTTAAGTGGGTCTGTTTGTCAGCCACATAACTTCCTCTTCTTTCTCTTCTCTTTCCAGCGGATACCGGATGGACAGAGGAAGGAAACACAAAGAAACGACGCGTTCATGCTATCTGATCATGATGCCTGTCTGGTTCGTCATCTCTGTCATGATGCTATCTGACCACCTCTCTCGTTTGCATCGAAAGCTTGGCAACAACACCATGGTAGTAGTGCACTACCACCTGGAGTAGCAGTGGCTACAGCAACGAACACGAGCAGCAGCACACCAAGGAACGCAGCGACGCAGGCGGGAGAGGATGACTGACTGAGTCGCCGCCGGACGATCCGTGCGCGCTGCTCCCTCGGCTGGTGGAGCTCGCCGACGCCGAGCACACGCTCGCCTCCCCCCTCCCTTGCTCCTCCACAGCCCGGCGTCACCTCCTCATCACCGCCCCCTCGCCTCCGCCGTCATCGCCGCTGCTGCGAACACCTCCATCACCAACCCGCATCTCTCCTTCTCACTCTCAACATCGATCCCACCTCAGATACCGGCGCACTGCTTCTGACGGCGGCTGATAGCGAGGCGTGGAGCGGCTGGCCGCCGCGCCCCACCACTTGGCGCTCACCGGTCAGGCCCGACGTCGCCATCCCCGGCTCCAGCCATCACCTCGCCTGTATCACGGCCGCCCAAATCACGGCCACGACGTGCGCTCCATGGTCTTGCTGGACCCGACCGCCGCGAAGGAGGATTGAAATCGAGTGAAAATGAAGAACAGGAGCAACGCAAGCAGCTTGCCAGCCTGCTCGCCGGCGTGCGCCACCGCCACTCTCTCTGGCCGCCACGTTCCCGCTGCCGTTTCCCTCTTTTCCGCCCTGGCTCCAGCCTGCTGCCCGCTGCGTGTGTCCGCGGTCGCCGACGCCTGTGCGGTGCGCGTGCTGATGGCCGTGGGTGGGCGGGTAACGTCCCCGGAGGTGGTGCGGCGCGGGTGCGGGCGCGGGGAGCTCGACCCCGGCGCGGATGCAAGACGTCCTCGCTGCTGCTGCGGAAGCTGCTCCCACGGCCGGCTCCCTCCCCTACGAAGGCGGCGCGGGCACGGCGGCGCGGGCGCGTGGCAGCCCCGGTGACGGCGAGGTGGAGAGCAGCCGCACTCACACGGCGGCGGCGACTCGTTCCCCACGCCGCGGCAGCCTGGACAAGCAGGGGCCTCGTCGCTGGGGGCACTGGATAGGAGACTGGGCCGGCGGGCCGAAGACGCGCGGGCCCAGGCGATGTGGAGCTCGGGTACAGAGATGAGATCGACGAAGAGGAGGATGAGACGGCAGGGGTATTTTGGACATTTTCACTGTCTGGGTCCACATGTCAGGTCAGCTTAACGGTGGAAATCGGACGGATGGTGGACGGAAGCTTAACAGTGGAAATTGGACGGATGGTGGACGGAATGGCACACAGGTCGCAAAAGTTCGAGTGAGTGGCACCAGGGTGCGAACGAACTTTCTAGTGGCATACAGGTCCGAACCAACTTTTTTAATGACACACAGGTAAAACTCTCTTCAATCTATCACTAATTAGATTTTTTTTCTTCATGTACGTATTGAAATTTGAGTTTGAATTTTGTGAGCATATACAAAATATGATGTCTTATGTTAGAAAATTATACTGAGAATTTTTCATATTTATTTTCGTAGGATAAGAATATTTAATAAGAAATTGACTTAGATATACAAACCTGAACAAAAAGTAATCATGAAAAATTCTAATATATTTTTCTAACATGTAGCATCATGTTATAAGTCAATTGACAAAATTTGAAATTAAAATTCAGTTTGTACTTGAAGGGAAGAAGAGAAATTTAATTAGGTGTAGATTGTATAAAATGAAATAATTTAATAAGTAAAGTGAGTCTAAATTTTATTACGGGTTACGTGAACAAAATAAATAAGTGAGAGAAGTAAAATGGACTTTTTTTCTCAAATGGTGGCATCACACTGTCAATCGTAAATCGCAATGTATTCATCACGTGCTGCAATTTGCAGAACCCGGTTGGAATTGGGTGCCAGCGGCAAATGCACGCTCGCTAACAACCCCCCCCCAACCAACACACACACCCCACCCACACCCCCAACCACACACACAAACAAAAAGAGATAGAGAGTGCGATCATGAGGTATATTGTGAGTTGTGTGCGCATCGTCTTCGTTCCTTTCGTCTTCCTCCCTCCTCTACGGAGCTCTATGGACGTATCACGCTTTTGTGATTGGTAAGTTGCAAATAAGTGTACAATGAACGATCGATGGTACTAATAAAGTTGTATAAAATGTAAAGGAAAGAATAAGTTGTAAGAAAAATAATAGGTTGTACAGGAAGAAAGATAAAAGGAATCAAAGAACTTCTGTAGCCATGGTGCAGTGGTACATCAACTTTTCTCTATGGATAGCAAGGTAGCTTTTAATATTTTAAGGAAAAAGTAATTATTTCCCATGGTGATGGCTTGTTACTATGGCAATCCAGTACATGCTCAGGCGCCAAACCATGCGAAATGATCCTCATGTAATTACAGGTCTCGATACTTTTCATGTCTAGATACATCACCTTGTTCAGTTGGTTGGTGGTTAGTATTAATTTGTTGTGAGAGAAAAATACCGTTGGCTGATCGGTGGCCGGTGCTGATTCAGTGTGAGAAAAGTACTCCTGGCTGATGGCTGGAAAACTAGCCGGACAAGGTGATGTCCAATGAAACATCTTGAAGTTTAGTGGGGCATATTTATGGTGGATTTGGAATTAAAAGTACGGAGTAACAATAACCATGAAGAACAGGCAATGGGAAAAACTCTACATCGATCTTCTTTCGATCCTTCTCTGGTTGTATCTATCTTGTCTAGTGCTTTATAATTTAGTCCTTGCAAAGTATTTACTTTATAGGTATACTTCATGTCCAAATATGTCAAATGAAGCATCATCTCTCAATGGAGACGGTCTCAGATTATTTTCCTTTAGGATGCCATTAAGCCAATGTTGGATGGGCTAATGAGGAGTTTAATGGCTTTAGGGAACTGTAGATGTCGAGCATGGTGGATCGGTTTGATGACCATGTAACCATCGAGGCATCGACCACCGTGGATGACGATGCTCAACTCCAAGTTAGCTCATAGAATTGTTTAATCAGTGAATAGTGGCAAAAACAACGCTCCCACCAAGCTCACAAAAAAAAAACCGATGTACTAGTGTTGCACTTATTTTCTTTTCTCTCCTATGACTTGAGTTACATGCTGACTTAGCACATAGCTCTAAACACTCTAAGATACAATCCTTCCAATGACCTCGCAAAACTTCCTCATGCAACCTTAATGTATGTGTATGAGATTATCGTTTGAACAAAAGATAGCTCTTCTTTCTCCTATTAAAATAGAAGAAAAAATTTTATGAGTTAGTCATAGCAATTTCAACATAATAGCTGTATCTTTCTAGCTAAATTTAGAGTTTTTTTCAACCCTTCAAAAAAATAGAGAGCCTCTTAAGTGATGGAGAAACCAACTAGGTTAATCTTGATAATGTAAAATTCAAATGAGATCCACGTGAAAACCCACATTTTTGTGTTTTACAAACAAGTCCCTGGTTTTATGTGCTAAGCACCCTAAAAAGAACTCAATATTTGCAATGTGACCCTGAGTGCAGCTGCGGCAATGGAGTTTTCCGGCGACGCGGAAGACGACGCGGCCGAAGTCGTAGCTGCGGCTGAACGTGGCGCGCGTGAGGGCCTCATCGGTCACTGTCTCTCAGTGCTATCACCTCTTTCTCTCGATCTCTCTCGCACACACCGAATGGTCCGTCTTTATTGCTCGTTGGCTCTTCAGAGTTCAGAACTCATCCAAGCACAGCAACAGAAGCAGACTTGCCGCTTGTGGAGGTCGCCCTTCATCGAATCCGGCCTTCATCTCCGCAAGTGGAGAAGTCTTTATAAGTACCTATTGATCTATGGTCAGTGGGGTCAGGTGTGCCATTGCACTGTCACAATCTTTTTTTTAGGGACTACGGCAGGCAACAATTATATTAAGATGACTAGTAAAGTTAGGGCTCGAACAAGTTTTGTGAAGGGGAAAGAGGGAGAAGCACACACACCACAGACTGGCTACATAACAACAGCATGTGCCCACATCTTAAAAGAGAACGAGTCTAGAGGGTTTTCTATGTCACCCTTGTTAAGTGAAGATTTGATTTGGGTCTTCTATGCCACTACATACTGTTTGTATACTCCGTACTCACCTTGAAAATTTGAAATGATGAAAGTTTCGTGCAGTAAAAAGGCCGAGCGGATGCTAGACGACACGTCTGAATCTACTCCCTATGTGAATTCTGATTCACTCGCCAGCAGCTCAGATTCGCTTCGCAATATACGCAAGGAAGGAGAAGCAACCAAAGCAGCTCTCAGGGGTGGTCTCCGCGTCGCCTCCCCGCGCGCCATGGAGACGCAGGAGATCGCCGCGGCGGCGCGCCGCTTCGCCGCCATGGCTCGAATCGTCGGCCCGGTCAGTCCCCGATTCCGCACCACCAACACCCGTTCTTCAATCAGCAACCGGCTCCACCGGATTACCTCGCTAATCGCCGTGCTCCTCCCCCTCTCCGGCGCCTCCGCTTCCAGGACCCCAAGGCCGTGAAGATGCGCCGCCACGCCTTCCACCTCCACCAGTGCGTCCCCCCTCCCCCTAATTCGCTCAATCCAGCTTTCCTGAAGCCCTGTGTAACTGTGTTGACTTGGTGCTGCTTGCGTTGCAGGTCGGGGTCTACTACGCTCTCGGCGTCGGCCCTGCTCCTGCCGCGGGGCGCCCTGGCCGAGCCGCCGCCGCTGCTAGACCGTATCTGCGCGGCCCATGGGCACGCGGCGGGGGACGTAGCGCTCACGGCCGCGTCGCTCGTCGAGCCGTTCCTAGTCGCGGAGCAGCGCGGTAACGCCGGCGAGGTTAGTAGGTGTACACAGGACTCTGTAATCACTTCTTCCAGTGCTAAGCTTTTGCTTGCTTGCTTGGACGGCTGCAGGAATTTCGACCGAGGTTGGTACCAGAGGCGCGTCTTGATGTGCTTGTTGAGGTAAGGATAATAAGCATCTCTTTGTAATTTGGCATCCTAGATCACTTCGTCCTTAGCATTCCATCACTTCGTTCAGTGTCTCCTTGCGAAGAAAACTTAAGCAGACTCACATTGATGATTGATGGAAGTGCATCAGTTACTTCTATAGAACTCAACTTGGTTCAGTATCTTGTACCTGTGCTGTCGGAGGAATTTGTTCCTTCCAAAATACCAATTTCAAAGAACTTTTCCTGAAGAACATGCTCTGCTGTGTGCAGCATGAGGAATTGCGGAACACACGAGACGTAAAGTCTAGACCTCCACAGTGGCTTTCAGCTCGATTGCTTGCCATGGTGACTACTGTTACTTCTTTAGTCAGATTATAGTGTTACTATTTTTTGCGAGAAAAAAGTAGCAGGCATCAAGTGGATAAAAGCTAAGTTGTTTCCTAGTTTATTTATTTAGATTCTGAGGATGTTCTGAGATCAGAAATAGCGGTGAATCGGTGATTGACAAGTGAACTTTCATATTAATTTTTTTACACGCCATCTGCATTTACATTCAGTTTATAAGGAGGTGTTCTACTCTGCATTGCAGCACCTCCTTGTTGGTTTTAATTAAACTACGATCAACATTGTGTTGATGCTTAGCTTTTCATTGGCAATGTTATGTGTCATCCTAACAATGACCTATAGTTTGGATTTGGGTTGCTCACATGGCTGAGATCAGTAAGAAAGGATATATTTCGTTTAAATATTCTTGTTACAACTTACAAATATTATTTTTCTACTATTTTTCTTTGCTACGAGTGAATTACATTTACCCTTAGTTAAGAGTGATCTATATTTGTTTGTTCTTAATATAAGAGGACATTTGTGTAGCAAGAGGACATTTGTAGGTTTTTGCTAGTTTTCATCCTTGGTACTTATGCTTAAATGACTTATCAGCTGCCTGATTTCTTCATTAGGTTGATGTACCTTCAGCTACTGACTCTGTTTTATCCTTACTACAACATGACGACTCATTCATTGGAAGACCATCATGGGATGTAGGCCGGTCATTGGCCAATGTCAATGAGAAACAGGTCCTTTTCTTCATCAAAGTAAATTGCTGTCCTTTTTTTTTGGCATGCACTGAAATTGACTGTCATTAGTGTTTCTCAGGTTGAAAATGCTATCAGATCTTTCCCCATGTCTGACAGGAATAACGCATCTGTAGATTCAATGGACCCATTGATGTTGGCCAAGGCTGCCACAAGAATCGCTATTCTAGGAATTTCAACCGTCAATTCAAATGTAAGGCACAGGTTGACATATTTTTTTCCTTTCCTGGGCATTTAGCACCTTGAAATTACAAGGTGTAGTTTTTTCTTCTATATGTATAACTCTAGGTCATTGGTGATCAGAATGAAAGGCGAATCGATGTTTCAGTGATTCAACAACGAGGGGACCCTTTGGTGATAGCAGGATCTCCGTTCGGCCTCCTGTCACCCTTCCATTTCGTCAACAGGTTTATTTTCTATTCTACTGCTTTTAGCATAATGTCTATTATTATGCACCAGAACTTAGCAAATGCAACCTGTCAAATCTCTGGATTTAATTAACAAGAAAATAGTTTGGGCATTCATGATGTTGACTTATTGCAATGGTAAACTCTAGACTTTTATAAAACTTGATACTGTTCCATATGCTATATGTTATGTTATGCAGACAATGTAAAACTGTTGCTATCTAGAATGTTAGTAACTCTTTGCTTTGCATGTCACCACTATACACTAGAGCTTCCAAAACAATCTTAGTTTTTGTTCTGGGTATGTTTATTGACCTTGAAAGCATATTCACTGTAACTATACTGATGTTTCTGAAACTGGAACGACATATGACATGTTATTGACTATTGTTCACTATTTCTTGTGCCGCCATTATTAGAAATCGGAGTAAGAGTGTAATATTCATCTGTATACATATGTGTTCTTTAAGCAGCATATCAGTTGGTGCTGTTGCAAATTGCCTTCCTCCGTGCGCTGTGAAGTGCTCGTTGCTGATGGCTGACATCCAATGTCTCCCTGGTAAATATCACTTCGTATTTCTTTTATCATATATTATGACGTTAGCTATTGATAATCTCTTAATTGACTAAGGTATGGAAGGTGCTCCAGTGTTTGACAGAAATTCTTGCCTTGTGGGGTTGCTGATGAGCCCATTAAGGCAGAAAGGCAGCAGCATAGAAGTTCAGGTGAGTCCACTGATTTGGACATGATACTTTTGCGCATCGAATAAATGACAACTTAGCTACTTAAAATCTACATACCAGCTCGTTATTACATGGGATGCAATATGCACTGGATGGAACAATAAGAAACTGGAGGAAATTGGGCGAGACCCAAGCAAGCTACCTAATGACAAAAATGCAGAGAGTAAAATGATGGAATTAAAGCATCCAGATAACTATGGGAGGTTTGTCTCTTCTACAGTCAAAAAAATTAACCAGTATTGCATTGCATCCCCTTCAATCAGAGAGGCTATATCTGCAGTTGTTCTTGTCACGGTTGGTGATTCATCTTGGGCTTCAGGAATTATACTAAACAAAGGGGGTTTGGTTCTGACAAATGCTCATCTTTTGGAACCTTGGAGATTTGGAAGAACGTCACCTTTAGGTGCGCAAACCTCATTTGCTGGAGAATATCCCAGTGACAGAGAAAACAGATCATTGCAGCCACAACAATGCAAATTCTCTAATGATGATGCTGTCAAACATGAGGTTTCATTGTTTAACTTGGGTTTCAGAAGAGAGAAGAGAATATCAGTTCGTTTGGACCATGCGGAGGGACAGGTGTGGTGCAGTGCTAGTGTGGTTTATATCTCAAAGGGTCCGCTTGATGTTGCGTTGCTTCAAATGGAAGAGGTTCCGATTGAGTTAAATACAATCAGACCAGAATTTGTTTGTCCAACAGCAGGATCATCTGTATATGTAGTTGGACATGGCCTTTTTGGACCTCGATCAGGTGACAAATCTTAGAATCTAGTGCTTAAGCAGTTTGATGCTTCTTTTGATCCATGTGCATGCCATTTCGAATGTTTTGAGTTTTGTTAGTATGGAACTGATAATTGAGTTGAATATAGGCCTATGCTCCTCTCTATCATCTGGGGTTGTGTCAAAGGTTGTCGAAATCCCATCAACTCAACTTTCTCATCCTTCTGGTACTGTGGAGGCTGACAATATGGACATGCCAGTAATGCTGCAGACAACAGCAGCAGTTCATCCAGGGGCCAGTGGCGGTCTTCTTGTTAATTCGCAAGGGCTAATGGTTGGGATAGTAACAAGGTAAGAAATAAGACTTCTGAAGCACTATTTCAGAAAGTAACTGAACCTTATTTACCATTTCGTCTTATTATCTTTTATGTTGGATATGTGCTACTTAGGAAATATATTTAAAACCATCCTAGTGTTACTGCTACTTGCAAGCTAACTTGCCTCCAATATTTCATTCATTTTAGTGACTAAAGGAATGGTGAAATATGCATTTTCCAAAAAGCTAATTTTCCACTCACCACTTATTTCTTTTGTTCCCATATCCAGTAATGCTAAGCATGGTGGTGGAAGCACAATACCTCATCTGAATTTCAGCATCCCCTGCAAATCACTTGAAATTATCTTCAAGTATTCAGGTACCAATTAAGTATGCTTGTTTTATTTGTTCTCTCAACTTTACACAGCATTGATGATATCAAACCCTTCTGAGTACATATGAAATAAAAAATGCAATCTCCTTTCTTGGCAGAAACTGGAGAGCCTGCGATTTTGGAGCAGTTGGACAAACCCAATAAAGTGCTCTCCTCAGTTTGGGCTCTGGCACCATCATCATCCCAATTTATCAACAACCCCCCTGAAAAGGGCAGAGGAAAAGGTTCCGGAGTTCTCAAAGTTTCTTAGTGATAAGCAAGCAACTCTGAAATCTAGCACGGATCTAAAGGAACTCTTTAAGCGTGAGATGCCCAGCAAAATGTAGATTGGACCAACAAATGGAAGTAGGATTGGGTACGGGCAATATTTCAAAGCCCTGGTCACGGCGAAGTGCAAAAGTTGCTTTTTTGGGACAGGAAACACTGTTGAGGGATTGAGATTACCTAACAAAATTCCAGATTGTTACATGCTGCTCTACGATGATTTTTTGGGCAGAGGCCTTGTAAAGGAGAAACACCGTGTCAATATATACATAGTTTGCTCCTAGATTTCCCAGCAGAAATGTGTTATCAGAGAACAGTGGGCTTATATTTCCAGAAGTGTGAGCAGAAAGATATTATTCCTATGGGAATGTCAAAAAATCGGATTTACATTGGAACCAGGATTTTTTAACTACTAGTTGAAAAGGACTAGTATTTCTGTCATTTCTTGTACCAACTGAAAAGGAAATTTTCAGAGGTTTCTTGTGATCCTACCTTCAGTGTGAAGTGTTCGTTCATCTAGGCTGATAGTATAGTGTAACTAAGAATATTAAGCTGGGATGTTGATATTTTATTACACTGAGCCACATTTTACATTGGCACGGACTCCATTGGAAATCCCAGTTAATAATGGCGGTTATAAATAATGTGATCTGTTCATAACTTCATGTCCTCTGAATACCTTTTCTCTCACCACAAAAAAACGTGTGATCAAATATGTTCATCATTACAGACCCTCTCAAACCCAGAAATTGATATCAGCCAGTCAAATACAGTAAAATAGGACTTCTCAAGCATGGAAGTGGCAACCAAACTTATAATCTCAATAGCTGTCGCCGCAAGGCAAAATTCAACAATCACTTCAAACATATTTAATCTGGTATGGGGAACATACACTTGGGAGCCTATTCTCATCAAGAACATTTGTGATGATATTCAAGTAATCCTACCAAAAAGAGTAAGTTATGATAAAATTTCTGATTTCTAGAGAAAAAGCTCTTGTGATGGTCAGAAAATTGTATGATCAAATGCTCCGACTGCAGCAGCAAAAAAGTTTGCTGCTACAATCTCCTTGTTCCTTGAAGACAGGCCCATCCATCCATTTCAGATACCGATATGCTGGCCAAGTACGTTGAGTAAACTTCTTTGACTTTTGGCACCTGAATTTATGAGACAAAAAATACAAAAAGAAACATACAAATAAGCAAAGATATCTGGTAGGCATGAAACTTCTACAAACTTTATTCCTTCACCTGCTCCTCTAAAATTCCAGAAATGGCAACTATTCCACCAGGTTTTGCATAACCAACTATGTCCTCGACCAGCTCCAGTAAAGGGTTTAGAAGTATGTTTGCTGCAAGCCTGCAACTACGTCATATGTTCCTCTTGAAGACTTCAAGTCATGGTTATTGGTTAATTTGTTCTCTTCTGATTTGTCAACAGCACTTGGGAAGGATGAGGGCTGGTCAGTCGTTGGTACCAAATAAACAGGCATTTGGTTGGGACGTAAACTATTCAGTAACAAGTTTTCAGAAGCAGATATTATGGCTTGAGGGTCTATGTCTATCCCAGTAGCTAGAGCAGCACCCATCTGCATTTATAAGCGAACATTGAGTGAATGAAAATATGAAATAGGGAAAAACTGCCTTCTTATCATGACACTTGGCAGCAGCGAACCACAAACACACAAAGACATGATACCTTCAGAGCTGCAATCCCCAAAACTCCGGTGCCTGTCCCGTAATCCAAGACATGTTCACCCCCTTTAATAACTTCTCGTAGAAGTAGAAGGCACAGCTTAGTTGTCGGGTGCTCCCCCGCTCCAAAAGCCAAACCTGGATTGATAATTATATTTGTGGCCTGTGGATCCTGTGGATGGAACAAGATGAGAAGGAATTTCTCAATTCACAAAGATTATCAACATAAGGGGGAGGGGGGGCAAGCATCATCCTTAGAATATCTAAAAAAGCTAAATCTGTATAGCATGATGTGAATACATGCAGGGGGAGTTCTCCATTTAGGAACAACCCAGAGATCATCGGCGACTTCAGTGGGCTCGTATGCTTCCTGCAGCAACCACATTAGTAATATTTTCAATTAATTGACAAGCGAAAACAGCGCACTCAACTCAGAGATTAACGAAAATGGATCATTACTAATATGTACTACTGCGTGTGACAATTAGGGAACATAAAGAGCAACATTATCATTTAAAGGTCATGAACAGGAAAAGTGTACAACATCCAGTCCGAAACTCCGAACCTGCAGAGTTGCCACCCAATCACATTGCTTCCCAACAGAGGTTTCATACACTGGGCTGTAGTTCAAACCAGCTGAGCTAGCAGCACTTGAAACACTGGAGTCCACGTCTTCCCCATCAGCATACACGGAGGTTATGGAGATCTGGGTAATTAACATTTTGCGGACTCGAATTATCCCAAAAGATGGCAGGAATTCACCTGAAGCAGCATAGTAAACATGGAAATTGCAAATGCACAATCGCAGAAAAGTACTCACTCACTTCGTCGAGATTTCCAGCACCTTCAGTGTCATCCACGGTCACAGAGCTAGCACCGAAGCACAAGAGCGCATCGGAGAGCACTTCCTGGTTCGCAATGTCACAGGAAAAATCGCATGAGACACTGAAACTACTCGAGGCAGGTGACCGAATCGAGGTGCTGAGACCAGAGAGCGTGAGGTACTGACCGCATCCTGCTTGCGGCACCGGATGTGGACGGAGAGGTAAGACGCGGAGAGGTCGGAGCCCGCCGCAGAGGAGCTGCAGGGCGTCTCGTCTCCGACGTCCACCGCGCCGGCGCGGAAGCTCATTCCTCTCCGGGCGCCGCTCGCCGGGCCGCACGCGCCGTCGCGGGACGGCGAGAAGAAAGCGTGCAGCGGGAGGTTGCCGACGCCGCCGCTACTGATGGCGCACGTGACGCGAGGTGATAGGGCTTGGGGCGAGTAGAAGGTGGACACGAGGCGGCGGAGAGGGGGGCGGCCGGCGCGCACCAGCGACGGCAGCATCTCGGCGGCGGCGGCGGCACACTCGCGCGCCGCACAGACCTGCTGGTGTGGTGTTCCTGGCGGCTGTGCGCCTATGCGCACGTTCAGAATATGCCCTTTTTTTTGTTTGCTTTATTTTGACCGTTTACCTCAGAAGAAAAAAGAACACATCATTCGTACTGCTACTGCTACATGGGTATGATTGGGTTGTGTCCAAAAGTTGCCATACCAAATATTGAGCACGTCAAAATTTGGGCAAAATTTTTAGAATCTGTCTTGGTCGGAGGAAATGCCACTCAACTGTAGAGAGCGAACTGCAAAGATCCAAAGGAGCCTCTTTCGGTTGGATACCAACCAAATGAGTATAAAAAATTATTAGCTTGCTTTGATTTTGACTTGCACGTTTTGGATGTCAACCAATGAGGCTCCATGTGCTGTGTACTGGGTTTGTTCCATTCCAAATTGTTGATCATTTTAAAATGATCTACAATTTGAAGCGGATGAAGAGTACTTGTATAGATGACTTGTATACTCAAAGTTGACTTATATACTCAAAGTTGCCCGGTGGGGAGTTATGCTGGAGCAGCTACATACATAATGAGTTACTATAGAGCAGCTAACGGATTGATAATGGGTTGAAATCACAGTTAGCCAATAATTTGTTCACCTCGTGGGCTGTAAGTGTGGTGTGGTGCGCAAAACCAATATGGTGGGCGTGCGCCCCGAGCGAGCGATCCCGATCGTGGGAGTGAGCTCCACGTGGGCGGGTCTGGAAGTGGAATAGGATTTTGGAGTCAGTGAGACTCGCTACTGCAACTGCCTGATGACAACGCTATGCACACTGAGCTGCGTATTTAATTTTTTAATAAAAATTTGCTTCTCTTGCAAAAATTATTTTTATTTGAAAAGTTATACACATAATTAGTAAAAAAAGTTATCTCGTCCCTGGAGAAAATTTATGTGCATAACTCGTAGTTAGAGAAAAGTTATGTGCATAACTCGTCATTAGGGAAAAGTTATGCACATAACTTATTAGTAAAAAAGTTATGCACATAACTCGTCGTTAGGAAAAATTATGTGCATAACTCGTAGTTAGAGGAAAGTTATGCACATAACTTATCATTAGTAAAAAGTTATGCACATAACTCGTCGTTAGTAAAAAAGTTATGCACATAACTCGTCGCTAGGAAAAAATTATGCGCATAACTTGTGGTTAGGGAAGAAAGTTATGTGCATAACTTGTCGTTAGTGAAAAATTATGTGTATAATTTTGTTGCATATTGTTGTGACATAATATGCTTTAACAATTTTTAGATATAATATTTATGCATAACTTTTTGTTTTAGACAAATTTATGTATATAAATTATGTGTGCAAGTTGGATTTGACGAAATTGTTTGGATTTGAAAAAGTTTGGTGGGTCAGGGGCATGCCGTGGGAATCTGGCTTGCTGGCAGGGGTCAGGACTGGGTGTGTGCGAAAAACGAAGAGAATGGTCATACGTGAGGTGGATTAAATAGGAAAGTTAACTACTACTCTCGGAGATCGATCGTTACTTCTGGTGATAGCACGCACTAATTAGATGGCTCCGGTGTGATGTAATTTGGTGCCGAGTTGGATTGGTGTGGGTGGTATGGCTAACCCTGGTGGAAATGGATCATTATGGTTACCTCTCGGATTCCAACCCAATTAGCAGGGCTACTAGAACACATAAAAATATATCATTATCGCAAGGCAAGACACTACTCAGCTACACATATTTGTTGTAGGATACTAAACCTTATATTCATTGACCAAAGTACCCCTGGGTGCATACTTGACCAAAAAATTAACAAGTCACACACTAAGTTTAACAATTATATTAAAGATTTATCAATTTTCATTAAATCTTATAGAAAGAGATCTAGTTTCTCCTTTTTAAGGGATTTTGAGAAAAATAAGTTAATTCTTGCATTGTATCTAGCCTTATCTGAACAGGCTGCTGAGCATATTTGTTGTAGGATACTAAACCTTATATTCATTGACCAAAGTACCCCTGCGTGCATACTTGACCAAAAAATTAACAAGTCACACACTAAGTTTAACAATTATATTAAAGATTTATCAATTTTCATTAAATCTTATAGAAAGAGATCTAGTTTCTTCTTTTTTAGGGATTTTGAGAAAAATAAGTTAATTCTTTTTTATAGAGCAGGACTTCTCTAATCGTATTCGATTAGTATTCTTGTAATCATCCGACTTGTAATCCTACATGTGACTATATAAAGGTGTGGCAGAAACACATCGCTATGCTTTTATATTGCCTCTATCAGCAAATATTCATTACTCACCATACTTTATAATGCCCAAAAGATGAGTTGTTTGGAGTAAATCTTACTGTAAAGCAAATAGATGCAAGATCAGAATTCAATTGATGAAGACAGTCGTTGGTCCATTGAATATCGCACTGCAAATATAGTTGAGAACTAGAAGTAACTCGTTACTAGTAATAAATCGGTTTCAGTATAATTTGTGTTACTCATTTCATCCAGAGAGAGAACAGAAAGTTTGTGAACATTACCTGTTAAAGAAAAGGAGATGAAAAAATACAATGATTAAATGCCAATGCGACCTTCATAGCTCTCACAGGCAGGGTTTTAAATCCCGGTTCCCAACCGCCTCAATTCAAAATTTTCAAATTTGAATTCAAAAATTTGAAAAATAAAAGCAAATTTCTAAAAATACTTCAAGGTGCATAGAATCTAATGGTGTCAATTTTTTTTAAATATCAGTGCATTTAGTATATTTCGCGGGCATAAGAAGTTGAAAAAAAATGAAAAAGAAAAAACAATTCGGCGGTTGAACTTCTAATACCTGCAAAAAAAAAACTAAATACACTAATATTTGAAAATTTTTGACACCATTAAATTTTACACAACTTGAAATATTTTAATTTTTTTTCAATTTTTTAATTCAAATTTGAAAACATGTCGAATTCTTCATTGATTCGCAAACGGCATGCTAACTGGTGCAACCGGCCGGCTAACCGGTCTTACCAGTCGGTTAACCGTTTGCAACCGATTGAACTGCACATTTTGATTTGAAATTTGAATTTAACCGGTATTTACTGGTAACCGGTCTTACCGGACCAGTTAACCGCAGGTCGGTAAGAATAACCGTGCCCACAGGCTCACAACCTGTAGAGTTGAAAGGAGTCCAGAGCCAGAAGAGTTCGCTGTCGGCGAAGCGTGGCCTACTGGCCTGTGTGCGGTACTGGGTCCCACTGGACAGTTTGAGCTCGGGCGTTCCTGGTCTGGTCTTGGTCTGGCCTCGCTGACCGAAACGAAGTGCGCGCAGCAGCACGCCAGCATCGGAGAAAGGCTAGTGGACGAACCAAGATTCTATACTCCTTGCAGTAGCAGAGGTTTGAATCCGGACTGACCATATATACCTCGAGATAAGAGCCTGGGACAGAAGTGTCGGAGTATATGTCAAATCACGTATCTGCTTTATGGACCATGCTTTATGTACAACCGTATAGAATACGAGTCTCGAATCCCGTACCGGTTTCCCGTCTCGGTGTCTCTCGTCTTCCTCTTTTTAATCACATCCTCTCTCCTATCGGTCTGTCTCTCTCCTCAGTCCTCATTTGAATCCCGTCACCCACTCTCCTCTCCGGCCATCCTCCCCTCTCTCTCTCCTCCCGGCGGCGACGTGGCCTGTCAGATCCGGCGGTGGTCCGGCCAGATCCGGGCATCCCGGGTATAGATCTGGGGGCGGCGGTGGCAGATCTGTACAGCACAGGTGCGGTACCGGCGATGGCAAGCGGCGGTGGTCGAGCTCGGCGCGGGGCGGCGGCAGTACTGGACCCGTCGACCTACCGGCGGCGGCGGCGGCTTCTAAGCGCGGGGTCAGGTCCCTCCCGGCGGCTTCGAAGCCCGGCTCGGCAGTGGCCACGACGCCATCGCGGCGGGCGTTGACTCACGGCACGCAGGTCGCCGGGCTGAACTCCGGCGTCCCGTGCCCGAGCTGTCGCCGCTTGGCGTCGAACCGCGCCGGAGACGTGCGCCGCCGAGCCCCTCGCCATTGACCCGCTGCGATGCGAACATCGAAGCGCCTTCCTCGGTCTCCTCTCTACTCCCGTCTTCCCGGTCTCTCAGATCCGTCGTGGGCCACCACTTCCGGTGCCCTCACCGCGGCGGATCTGTAAGAGGAGCCGGTGGCTCGAGGGGAGAAGATGGGGAAAGAGGAGAGGGACGGCGGGGAGAGGGCGGTTTGGAGCCGGCCTATGCGCAGGGTGTGTCGGCGACCATGGGTGGGCCGCAACAACTCCATGCCCGGCGCGGGGTGCCTCCACCCGCTGCTCCCGTGCTGTGCCTGTGGCAGCGCAGCTCCGCCGCACAGCCCGACGGCCGTCGGTGCCTCTGCTTGGCCCAGCGACGAGGTAGCGAGGCCGGCTAGATCTGGCGCTTGGTGGGGCTCGGTCTTCGACGCCTGACACGACCGCGGCTGCTTGCGCAGGGTGCAGGGCCGGTGGCGTGTGGAGGTTTGGCAGCAGGCTGCAGCATCTGCAGACTGCAGGGCCGAGGAGAGGTGCACAGCTGGGGTCGCGGCCATCCCCGCACGGCAGGTGGCCGACGAGCCGTAAGCTTTTGTTCCGTTGTGTTTGCTTTTTTTTTTTGCTTTTTTCTTGTTGTTGATGATTGTCTTCGAATGCTGAAAGACATGGATGTCTGCTGCGAGAAATTGGCTATTTTGCCAGCGTCAAGAGTGGGTTTCGCTGGAATGCTATTATGATTTTGGGCTTCGCTCGTTTGCCTTTCTCGAGCGTTGCTCTCCCGCTGAAATACCCTGAGGTCCGAATTCTCTGTTGAGGCCATATTTCTTACCTGTTTTACCCTTCTCCCTCTCCTGTTTTATTTTCACGGTCACGGACGATTCACGAACCAAATCCACTCGCTTTCTCCTCCTCGCTTCGCTCACGCATCGACCGCATCGAGCCAGCCCGTCCGTGCAACGCCGTTGACCCCGGACGCGCCAACAGCCACCGTCGACCCCGTCCGCGCCATCCGTCACCGCCGACGACCCCGTCCGTGCTAGCCTCCGCCGCCGCACCCAGTCGGCTGCCACAGCCCTAGCCCCGTCCGCTCGTCGCCATGGGATCTACGATGAAGTCAACCTCTGTTGGCTCAAGCGTGAGTGGTAAGTGTCCCAAATGCCATGTTGGTTCATTGGTCCGAATCCAGAGCCATCAGAAGGATACATATGGGCTGTGGTATGTCAAGTGCTCTGAGAACATCTGGGTAAGGATTCTCCCCATTGTTCTCACTGTTTGTTGTTTGTGTTGCTGCTGGTCTGATTGAAATATTTGAATTACAGGGTGATCCAACTACTTGTGGTTACATTCGTCCTGATGTGTCGAATGTGAAGCCAGAAGCAGAAGAACATGGACCGGAGGCTGAGCCATCTGCCCGTGGCTGTTGCTCTGAGATGAAAGATGAACTTAAGCTGTTGAAGCAAAGAATTGACAGTGTTGTAACTGAAGTGTGGAATCTGAAGGTAGCTTTTGTGGGCTGTGTAGGTGTCGTGATTGGTGTTTTAGTTGCCTATATGCTTCTCAAGTGAAGTGTGTGTTGTAATGGAGACTCAATGTAATGACACCATGACTTTGCAATGAAGAAAATCCTTTGCAGGAAATCATGTGTCCCTTCTTATTTTGGCACAATTTCATGATCTCAATAATATTTCAGAAATATAATAGATTTCATAAAGGTTCACACAACACATAGGTACCATTTAAGTTACAGCAACACAAGTTCACACAAATGACAGCTAAGGTTCAGATAACATGATACATAGGTTGTCCAGATAACACAAGCAAGATACATAGGTCCAGATAACATGATACATCCCAATAGGTGCAAGATACATAGGTCCAGATAACATGATACATCCCAATAGGTACAGCTAAGGTTCAGATAACAAATGACATCTCAGGTTGTCTTCGGCTTCCTTGGAGTCAACTTCTTCACTAGCATCCCAATTGGTATATTTGCAGGCTTCTTCCTTGGTTTTGGTGTAGTTCTAGCTTGCTTCTTTGGCGAAAAACGATTTAGCAATGTACTTGTCCCTCCTCCAAGTATTTCAGTAAGTTTACTTGGCACATCATTTTCAGCTTGAGCAACATTGTTTGGCTGCACAGGAGCAACATCTGGAATCACTAGAGCACTTTCTTGATGCAAAGGAGGCTGCACAGGAGTGTTTTCTGGAATCACTAGAGCACTTTCTTGATGAACAGGAGGCTGCCTAGGAGCATTTTCAGCATGCACAGGAGCTTTTTGACTTGACTTACTACCATTCTTCCCATACTTGGTAGTATTTGTCCTAGGGTTTCTCTTCCTGTGAGTTACAACATATTAATAATTGATAGTAGCTTGTTAGAAACGAATTAATAATGCAAAGAAACTAGAATGTACCTTTTCTTTGTCCCATTTAGCCGACATTTGTAGCTTGTTTCAGTGTGTCCTAATTCTCCACACCTCTTGCACGTTCTTTTCCCTCGTATTAATTGCCTCTTAGGTTTACCAGCTTGTAGAGCCTCCTCCTCGGCAGCAGCATTATCAGCCTCATTGGCAGCCTCTTTGGCAGCCTTTTTCCCTTTGCCACCACTTCCTCCTTCAAGACAACCCTTTATCCGCAGCTTCCTGTACCTCCCAGCACCCTTTTTGTCCAATGGTCCCTCAACTTGAGATGCAAGTTGCACTTGTGGCCACTGAGTTTTATCTGGGAGTGGCTCTATTAATCTCTTATATGCATTTCTGAATTTTTCAACTGAGAAGTACTCATGGACAAATGGCTCAAGATCCACATCCACAGTTTCTTGAGCTGTAATCAAAGCCAAAGCATGTTGACATGGCTTTCCAGTGTGTTGCCACTCAAAGCATGTGCACTCATGGAGATAAGTCCTCACTACATGCCTGTTATGGATGGTATTCACTTCCCATATCTCTGCAGCAATACTATCAGAGCTGATAACTGTCAAGTGACCCAAGTTTCTGGTTTTCATTTTCAACTGACGAACGATTGTAGGTAAAATCCTCCCATTAAGCTTCTGTCCGATCTGCCTTCTTTTCCTCCACAGTACCATTACCTTCTCCCTAATTTTATCAGCAAGCTCACAAACAGGAAGGTCCTTCCAGTCCTTAATCCAATTGTTAAAACATTCAGCAAGGTTGTTGGTTATGTAATCACACTTGAATATAGGGTTAAATGCACTTCTCATCCATAAAAATTTATGATGATTATCAAGTCATGGCACCACTTCATCACTGGCCTCTTTAACAGAATTGAAGAAATATTGGAATACTTCAACTTTATATGCTCTAGCTGCAGGATACATCTTGGAAAAAGAATCACCCCCAAACTTCTTAATGAAATTCTGCATAAGATGCCTAAAACACTCTCTATGTTCAGCATGAGGAAACACTTGCATAACAGCTGTCTCTAGGCCTTTGCATGCATCAGTGCATATTGCAAGATGAGGTAGGTCTCCTATGGCCTTATGCAACTGAGTCATGAACCATTCCCAATTGTTATGTGTCTCGCCATCTATGAAGCCAAATGCAACAGGGTACATCCAATTGTTTCCATCTAGAGCAGTGGCTGATGCTAAGTGTCCATTCCATCTACCATTCAATGCAGTGGAGTCTATACTAAGGTAAGGTCTGCAGCCCTCTAAAAAACCCTCAATACAAGGACTCAAAGCACAAAATAACCTATAGAAATATACCTTGCCATCAACCTCCAGAGTGTCTATCTCAATGACACTATTTGGTGAGTGTTTCAGAACCTCTGCCCTCCAATTGTACAGCAATTGGAAGCTGTTCTCCCAGCTGCCATGCAGTTGCTTCAGTGCAATATTTCTCCCATCTGCCACAATGTCATATCCAATTGTGCATTTGTGTTCCTCTTGCAGCGCATCCCGTAGTTTACTTGCACCCATACTTGGGTCCTTCCTAAGATACTTCATCCCCCTTGAAGCAACCCAGGCAGCAGTGGGTGTAGTAGTCAATCTCCTCGCACTGGAAGTGCAGTTATGTTTGTCAGTCAAAGCTGTAATCTGCAAAAATAATAAATTAGAAAACAACTCCAGAACTCAAAAAAAAAAGGAATGCATATAGAAAAAATAAAAAAAAGGGAATACCATAACAGTTTTTGAATTACGCATTTTTCGAGCATTAATACGCCATGGGCACTCTGCTCCCAAGCACTTCCCAATAAACCTCTCTGGGTCAGTCTTCGCAGTGTGTAGTCCAAACTGTTTATTGATGGCGAACTGCCTCACAGCCAATCTAAAATCAACCATGCTGGGGTACACAGTGCCAATATCCATGCATGGTTTGTTTGGGTCATATACCAGCACCCTCTCCTCTGGTATTGCATCATCAACAGGAATAGCTGCACCCCTAGTGTCAATATCAGGGATAGCTGCACCCCCAGTATCAACTTCAGGGATAGCTGCTCCCCCAGTATCAACATCAGGGTTAGCTGCACCTCTAGCATCGACATCAGGGACATCACTACCATTGTTTGCGGTAGCGTCATCGGCATTTGAATTAGCATTAGCAGCACTTGGCTCAGGATCATCATCGGTTCTCAGACCCAGAAGACGATACACCTCATCCTCATCGAAAACTTCTATCCTTCCTTCCCCTTCATCATCTTGCCTTTCCTCAATCTGTAGTTCATCCCAGTTAACGAGATGGCTCTGCTGTTCTGGTATGCCAGCAGCTACAACCACTAAACTACACTCAGGCTCCAGATCGAGCCTAAAAAAACCGATTAGAGAGTTATCTCAGGCTCTGCTATTTCTGGTATGCACAACGAGAAAAAATTGATGCACCATACCCTGTCACTAGATCATTCCGATTGCAATCCATAGCAAGGAGAGTCACTGCATCTCACTCCTGTCAAACCCTAGGTAAACACTTTACCCACGAAATCCACAAATCAATCCAGACAATGCAGAGATCCAGGCTCACCTTAGCGCAGACTGACGGGGTCGGCGGCGACGTCATCTGGCGCGGACAGGGTCGGCGGCGAGAGATCTCCGGCGGCGACTTGCAGCCACAGATGGATGGGCCAGCTCAAGGACGGGGGCGAGGAGACAGGGTTGCGTCGTCGTTCTGGTCGCCGTTCTCGTCCGTGAGCGTGACTCCACTGCGAAGAGGAAAGGGACAAGGGTAAAACAGGTAAGAATATGACCTTCGCAGTGAATTCAGACCTCAGGGCATTTCAGCGGGAGAGCAACGCTTGAGAAGGGCAAACGAGCGAAGCCCAAAATCATAATGGCATTCCAGCGAAACCCACTCTTGGCGCTGGCAAAATAGCCAATTTCTCGTCTGCTGCCCATAGGTCTTCGAATGTTGTGGCCCGCTTTTTTGTTGCACTAGTAAATCTTGAAGGCCAAACTTGAGTACTCTTAGTTTTTTTTGTAGTGGACTTGAGCTGATCATTTTTTGTGTAGTGGACTTGAGCTGATCATTTTTCTCTTTCTGCAGCATGGAAGAAATGAAGTTAATGCGGAGCTGAAAAAGAAGGCTATTGTTATTGTGCCATTCATGGATAGTTATGATTTGGTTGTTCCGAAGACAATTGCCATATGCGAGTATGGGGTATGTCTAAGATGTCTTGTTCACTACATTGTTGTAGAGTTTGATACTGGATATTTGGTCTGTCTGGGTATTGAACAACATTAGCAATTAAATTTGTAGTTGATTTAATCTTCTAGTGTGTTGACTTTTGTCTTATGTGCGTTGGGGAAGTTGTAGTCTTGAATCTTCTGAACTTTCACAACTAATTTACAGCTTTTGATTCTTAATCAGTAGGTTGTTTCATTGTTGAAATTAAGAAGCTATTTTGTATTGAAAAATATAGAACACGTGTTGCTGAGATTGGCTTGATGTATGCATATTTTTCCTTAATAGTCACTGAAAAGTCGATTCTGTTACTGTGTTGCTGAGATTGGCTTGATGTATGCATATTTTCCCTTAATAGTCACTGAAATGTCGATTCTGTTACTGTACGTAGCCTCTGCTCATATCCACTCATGTGTACATTTAGTCTTTGTACGCAGAATCCATTTTATCAGAATTTGTAAACCATAAAGTAAGGATAAGCTCAGTTGATTGCTTCTTGTCTGCATTTCATGACACTAATAGGGTCCCCCATATGGTAACTTGTTTTCAACAATCTGCATGCTCAAGAATAACTTTGGCCGGGTCTGATCATATTTCCTTCCAGAAGTTCATAAAATACTCCAATTGATTACCCTACCATTAGATAGGCAGGACATAATGATTGTGGCAAGAATATAACCTCATTTCTTGCTATGCAGCTTTTCAAGATAAGAGGATGTGAGCATGGGCATGTGGGTCGAGCGGTTCAACAACACCAGACTCGTTAAATACGTCCAGTGTCAAGTTTTGTCAAATTTTATGTGTCGTTCTTTTTATCGTTTGTTCCTCTGTTCTTGCATTTTTATTTGGAGAAGGTGTTTTATCTTCCTTTGTTTAGAGTTGCTCGGTTCTTTGTTAATCCAAAACAGACATGTTCTCTCTTGTCTACTGATTTGAACATTTAAAGTTGTTTTTAAATTTTGTTCTTGTTTAATTAGAAATGTCAGGAATGCTGACTATATGTACAGGAGTTCTTTCTAGTCTACTTGTTTGAACATTTAAAGTTGTTTTCATTGTAAAAAAAAGTTGTTTTAAATATGATATTATTATTCTTTTAATTATAAATGTCAGGAACTCAGAGTATATATGTACAGAAGTCAAATTTATAAAGTGATATTATCGAATATTGTAATATAAATGAAGGATTGATGGATACTTAGATGTCCTGAGATGGTACATGTGCTGTACACAGGTGGGAGTGTGAAGGGGAAATCTGCTGGAAAATTAAATTGCTAAATGATTTTTTATGAGAGTACAACGGTATTATTTCAAAATTTAAATCAGCTTTGATCGATTCTCTACTCAGACGCACATGGGTGGCCAAATGCATCCCACTTGAGTAGAAAAAGCTGTCAGATCATCTGACTAGACGTTGGGTTTGCAATCACTTTTGCTGTTGCAACTGACAGTGCAGTGTCAGATACGAGACGAAAAAAATTGAAATACACATGCTATATAATGGAATGGGACAAGATCGCACGGTACACGATGCTGATGGACGCCCCGGATTCTTGCTCTTACAGCTTCACGGAGTAGCACAGCATTTTCCCTAGTGGACTGCGGCTGCGGGAGCAACGTGACGTCGCGACTTGTTAGCTTCGCACAGGCCGAGCAACGACCGGTGAACTAGTACTCCTTTTCAGGCCGATGCTACCCTACTGCCTATTATATCTATTCAAGTTTTAAAAAAAATACAAATTCCGATCCTACCCCACAAAGCTGCAGGTATTTACAAGATAGTACACCTCTATCTGTGTAATTTAGCATTGTCACCTTAACAACTGAATCTAATCCACTGACACGTGCAGTGACAACATGGATTACGCGATCGCAGCACGCAAGATGACGGCAGCAAGCCACAGATCAGCTCGGTTACTTAAAAAAGTTCCACTTGGGCACAACAAATACTCAAGGCACTTGTTAACTGGCCTGTTCAGTAACTTCAGATTGCCACTATTCAGTTCCATACATTCTTAACCAATGAGCCGGGTGCATACATATCTCACAATTTATCAGAGCGGATTTAAAACAGGCAATGGTAAATACAAGGCTATTTTGCGCCCTTTTTCTATATCGAATGCTTTATGTACAAAGCCTTCACCAAATCACCAGGTGAAAGATCCTTGCAGATGCAGACCATGCATGGTATCCGAGGCGATTGATCGACCTGATAGTGCAGGAAAACTGGTGGAGAAATATGGTCTACACTTGTCCTTGTGCTTTCAGAGAGTATAGCAATTCCTGGGGTAGATGGGAAAACAATGCAGTGGAGTTAGAAAAGAAGCAGCAATGAAATAGATGCAAAGGGTGGTTGGGCAGTAATTTGGAGATTGAGTAATATACCAGATCTCCTTGACAGGTGGTGAGCGAAGGGTATAGCTCTGAAAGAGACTTCTCTTCCCACAATCTTTCCAAACCATTAGATTGATCTGGCTTTATCTCGTCTTTACAGGTGTTATTGGCTGACAAAGATGCATCCATGGAGCTTTTCCTAATGAATATCTCAACTTCTTTGGGTTGCCGAGACAGCTGAAGAGCAACAAACTGCAAAGATCCAGAAGCAGGGTCTTTGCTTAATTCATCTGGTAAACTAAATTTGCTCAGTACTAACAAGTTTCTGGAAGCAAATGATCACCTGGCAGAGATGCTGAACAGATAGTGTTGGCTGACAACTGAGGTAGGGCTTTTCCAGTTTAGGCACACTTTGTCCATCAAGTGGAAGCAGGACAAGATACAAGCTCAACTGCAAGAAAGAAACACAGTATTCAGCACACCTAATCGACTAGTCATGGACTTTTCGTACAAGTTCTACCTAAGCTACCCTTTCTAACCAACTTTTTTGTCAGTCCATCAGTATTATGAACATTCTAAAGCATAATTGGAAAATGCAACAGAAATTAGATGCCCATGCAAGATAATGCACTTTCTTGTTACCTTACTACTATCAAAGTCATCAGCATTTCGGAGCTGCTCCACCAACTTGGCAACACGGCTACCTTTGGCCATCCTTCCGCTGGAGCCACTGGCATTGCCATGCCGGATTTGGCTGCGGGTGCCATTTTTCCCCCATGCAAGCATCTCTCCGCGCAGCGGAGTAGCAGTCACCAAGTCTCTAGCACCTACTGAGTTGTCATTATCCTCAATGCCATTGTCCATGCTTCCAATAGTCTTAGCAGGGGAACGCCGTGGCACAGGCCACCTCCGAGCTCTTTTCGGCCTTACTTCTGGGGAGCGGTCATCAACAGAAGATGACTCCTTGCTTCCATCATTACCATTTTCTTCTCTATCCTCATCTTCAAAATCAGTTGGGACAATGTCAGGAGAACTAGTTCGCCCTCTCCTCCTTGACCGCATATTCCGTCGAGTCTTTCTTGTAGAAACTGCATCTGATGCTTTTGCAGTGGAGCGCTTCTTCACAAGTGCTTCTGTTTGTCTCCGAAATGTCTCAGCAATGGATTGTTGAATCTTCCATGAGACATGAAGCCAATGTCAATAACAACAGGCAAAAATACCAAATAACAAAGAGTATCATTTCCCTCCAGCTTCAAACGAATTGCTGATGACAGATAGATAAGCCTACCTTTTTGTTACGGGTTCTTTCCTCTTCGCTGAAAGCAAGTTCCTGTAATATAGAACAAATTAGAAGCACTGCAGCAGAATAACCAAAGAAAGCAAGGTGTAGTTTTTGGAGAACTTATACATCACCTCTTCCTCATACTTATCAATATCTGGGTACAAAGCCAGAATTAAAGAGTCATAGTTAGGATCATCCCTCAAGGAACGCCGGCTTGCACAATGGGTGCGACACGCTGGACATTCATTATTTCTGCAAACAGAAAGTCGCACTCAAGTTATCACAAAACTAAAATGTATTTTTAGGCTTCGCACTGAAGCCACGTTAGGCTTCCACTTTTTAAGAAATTACACTGGCACAAGACATTTTAGACAAATAACATATGGGACCATACCCAAGTCGCATGGATTTATCTATGCAGTCCCTACAAAACCGGTGCAAGCACTCCATGACTGTTCTTGTCTTCCGAATAATACCTGCAAAATAGGACCATAAGAGGGACACATATGGTCTGGTATGCATATTTTGCACACAGACGCTACTTACAATTTAACAAATTAAATTCCTATGTAGGCCAGCCACTTATGGAAAAGAAATCGTAAAATGCGAAGATCGCGAGACAATTTCTGGCTTTATTTAGAGTAGAAAAAAGGTTCCACGTACATCTCCTTATTTATAAGAAGATAACGACAGTACATACTTGCATACATGTAACCTGTGGAATTCATTAGTTTCATCTTTGTAGCAAATACTATTAATATCCTCACATCTAGATAACAGGAACATCTATATCCAATTGCAAGTGAAGTTGTCAGAAGAACTCTGAATCTGAAAGCAAGTTGAGAAGCATATGGTTACCTAAGCATATAGGGCACTGCACTTCCTTCCGAACATCCATTAATTTCACGAGTGTAAACCTGTATGAAGGGGGAAAACATTTAGGTACCAGTATGAAGCTTTTGACTAAAGTCATGATAACTATTTTATTATGCATTTTCACATCAACTATGTGTCCGCAATGTATGCAAAACAAAGTTCATGAAAAGATCATTTACACAGGTAGGACATGAAGAAGGTGATGTTCACAATCAGATAAGAGAATCACAGGACATGATGAAAAGAGCTGTAAATTATTAGCACTTCCTTATTTGCAGGCAAGCAGTAACTGGACCCCAGAGAGGGCTCTTAAGCTTGCCGACTCAAACTTCACGAGCAGAAGAAAATGTGTTCTAGTATATATTTTGGCGGACTCAATAAACCATTAGTATCCAAGAGCCAACCACAGTAAATAGGATATAACCAGGAATGTGCTACAGAATTATCTGGACTGAATAATGCGTAGCAAAAGAGACTCACTAGTGACTAAAGCGCATTGATCTCACAGAAATTGAGAAGCTAATCTGCACCTTATAACAGTAATCAAGTATCAAATGTAGGGTATAAATGGGAAAAAGGGTAGGTAACAATGTACGAATTCTGATACAGTTAACTTTATCAAATTCAGCTGCAAGGAAAAACATGAAAACAGAGAGGTCGTCATATAGCTACATATCAAAAGAACAAGAAAAGCTTGGACACCATATGAGTTAAGGTGCCTAAACAGGGTACAGTCCTATCACAGTCATGGGGGTGAGGATAGCAATAGTAGAACAAGATACCAGATATTCAGAGACTGACAGCACAATCCGTGACTGAAAAAACGAAACTCAACCCATGAACAGCTGCAAACATGAAGAACAGACCCCTGGCGTCTGTGATACAATTGGTAACCCCCACAGGAAGATCTTACATGGGATGAATGAGCTTGAATGCCACTCCAGAACCAGATGTTAAGAGAACAGCCTCTCCGCAAACCGGCGAACCCCGTTCAACACGATGAACACGGGTGCACGGGTGGCAGACTGGCAAGGAGGCTCACAGTCGCCTACGCATGGCAAGACATTGCGATCCTGTAGGTCAGACTAGCAGCAAGGTGCAGGAAAGAGCTCTCTGTAGCCGTACAGGATTCAGGAGCAAGAATAGCGACTGTTACAGCGGGCGGCTGAACCACGATGAACAGAAGTGCCGATGCAGCTGCGGCTGAAGGCTCCGGCCTCCGGCAGAACAGCTTGGGCAAGCGACGATCCACCCTGGATGCGGCCCCCGGCATTTGCCGTCACGAGCGCGGCGCCTCCGGAGGCGTGCGACATGACGAAAGCATGCATGCTACGGAAAGATCCCAGGCCGTGGTGCCGTGGTGGTGATGGGACCGCTTGCGCCGCCGCCGCACGAACGAGGCGTCCACCGGCCTGAGACGCCGGCACGACCGGACGAGAACAACTCAGGATGGCCCGCCGCCGCCGCCACGACGAACCCGAGCCGGCACGCAAGTCACGCAGCACGAAGATCCCACGCCGCGGAGGCAAAGGGAGCCGACGTCACGCGAAGAAAGCGGCCGCCGCCGGCCGCCGGCGCCGGCGGCTGCGCCAGACAGCTCCCGCTGGCGGGCGGCGGCGCGAACACCCCGCCGAGCCATCGGCCCGTCACCCCGCACGGGGACGTGACGACACGACGGACGACGCCGAATCGCAGCGGGAGGCAGAGCAGCAGGCGCCAGCGGAGGAGGGAGAGCGGGGGAGAGGGGAGGGAAGGGGCGGTTCGCGGTTCACTTACTCGCCTCTCTCGCCTTCGCTCTGGGACGACTCGCTGTCGCAGTCGTCGTCGCTCCCGCTCCCGCTCCCGCCGCCGCCGCCTTCGCCGTCTCCTTCCTCCTCCTCCTCCTCCTCGTCGTCAGCGTCGGAATCTGCCAAAGACCACCAGACAAAGCACGCGCTCAGCGACTCCCGCACAGGAGAGGCAAACCGCAGCACCGCGCGATGCGTACGCGCATCGCGAGGAGGAGCGACCCGCGTCGGCGGGCGGGTGGTCGAGGAGCCCCGGTAGTAGTAGTACCGTCGTGGCGCCGGTCCTTGGGCTGGCGCGGCCCGCCGCCACGCTCGTCCGCTCCGTTCGGCGCCAGCTTCGGGGAGCGGCGGGGGCGCCCGGCGCAGGCGTCCGCGTCGGCGGCAGGAGCTTCATCCTCCTCGACGTGGGCGTCGTCGTCGGGTCCGGGCGAGGCGGACGACGGGAGCGGGCGCTTCTGCGCGGGCATTCCGGCCGCTGGCCTCGCTCGGCGTTCGTGCCGGGACCGGGAGGGAGAGCGAGGAGGAGGAGGGGGAGGGAGGTCAGGTGGTGGGTGGAGGAAGGAAGCGCGGCTCGAGTCGAGAGGGAGGTGGAGAGCGAGAGGAAAAGAAAGGCAAGCCAACGCGAACGAGGCAGGGGAAGGCCGGAAGGGGGGTCGCCCCTGCCCCTGTGTCTGTGTCGTGTAACTTTGGGTTGGTGCCGATGCGCGTGGCCGCGTGCGGCGTCGCTGCTCGGCTCGGGCTCTGCCGCCCGCCGCTCCCGGGCGCCTTCTTCCTTTGGCTGGTCGGCCCGGTTCCCGTTGGCCGAGTACGCGAGAGGTGGGGGGGCTGCGGCGCGGCCCGTCCTACTGGCGTGCCCCGTAACCGTCGGATGGGGCGTTTGAGCGAGATCCAGCGCGCGGATCGCCGGTTTCGCATTCGATTCGCCTCGCGCCGGCGATCACGGCCGTCGGGTATCTATCTTCGTCAGCGGGGGACGGCAGCGAGCCAGCGACGGCGCGAGTCCTCCTACTTCGACGGATTATAGAGAGAGAACAACGTTCGCTCGAGGCAGTGTCAGGCGATCATGGTCTCAGGATTTACGGCAAAATGAAAACACCGCGTCTAACGATCGCAATTGCTGTTATGGCGATGGCTACATCTATCCATTGCATGAGTTGCTTGTCTGTGCTTGAATCAATAGCACAAGTTGCTACGTTTAATCAAACAAAAAAAAAGCACAAGTTGCTTGGCTCGGCACAGCTTGCGGTGAAAGAGCATGGTATGCTTACTCTACTTTGTTAAGGTCATGGATCTTGCTTGTTAATAAGAATAATTTGACTTCTGTTTAATCTACCGAGAAAAAAAGGTAGGTAATAAGTTGTATCGACTAAAACTGTATACATGAGAAGATTGCTTTGATGACCGGCGCTAGCTGCCAAATATGGGGGAGGCGTTGAGGCTGCACCGCCCCCCTCCCCCGGCCCAGTGGAAACGGTAGCATCACCGCTTTGTATCATGTTTTCCACGAAGTAGTTGCTTATTCGTCACTCCATTCTCTGTCGAGACTTGAAAGCAAACATGTTACATGTCCCCTCCACCCCCAAACTTGTTTCATGTAGCTTCAGTCTTGTTTTTATTTTGTTCTCATGTCAAGGTGGATTGCGAATTCTAACAGCCTTGTTTGTAGGTGGTTTTCATGGTTTGCAAATGTAGAGTGTTAAAATTCCTTTTAGGAGTATAAAATATCGGTGCCCTTATTCAGCATCAATGGTGCAATATAGTAGAATTCATAGTCTTTGATTCACGTAGGTTGCGGGATCGATTAATCGTTTATCTAGGCCGTTAACACATATTGTCACCACAGATATCAACTGACAGTCCTTGGATAAGCGATGAGAGGAAAAGGAGGTGTGACAAGTTAATTATATAAATGAACCCTAATTTACCTTCAGCCCCTAATAAACACGTGTCTAATGTTGGAATACCTTTTTTTTTCAAGATGGAGTGAATACTAATAAAAATACATAGTCTAGAGATTGCATTGATAAGGTGACCATGATTTTTTTTTGGATAAATCTGTTCTCCATATGTACACTGATTATGTTTTTGACGAACGACCGAACGAGATGCTAATGGATCAATTCATTCTATTCCTTAAAGTCTTAAACTAAACAAAAAAAATTAAGAAGCGAGAATAATGTACCTCAAATTTTTTGTGTACATCGGCAAAATGAGAAGGGAACGCGATGGCCGAGGCATCATTCCAATGTTTTTATTGATTGGAATGTGATCCGAGGTGACTTAAATTCTTCGCTTTTCATCCACCCATTTCTGCACTATGAACTAATGTTGGACCTCCTTTCACGAAGTTCACTATATGACTTCCCACCCTGCTCTTTTTTTCCTTAATAAGGACTTCTCACGCTCATCGTTAAAACCTCTTGGCAATACACAGCACATGCTAAGTCTAGTGTCTAGCATAGCATGGAACAATGACGTGGGATATGCAAAAGTCTAGAACATAGACGATCTAAACTAAGCCGGTGGGGTTAAGACTGTCCCACGGTTTTCATTAAGAGAATGAGACCTAATCCCGACTTAGAAAATTCTCGAACTTCGGTTTCACCGGCAAGGGGATTTTTTTAAGGAAAAAGTCCATTTTTGACCATTTAACTCTTGCAAAAGTTTGATTTTGGCCATCGAACTCCGAAACCGGGTATTTTTGACCATCAAACTATTAAAACCGTTCAAAATTGGCCATCAGACTGTTTTGATGAGTGACTTTAACTTTTTTTTTACAATTTAGTCCTTAGATCTTAAAATGATTATTACTTTTTGCTCGTACCTCGATTTAGGTGATTCTTACAGTCACACGTTCATAACAGTGAGCTTTATCTTTTAAAATGTTCTTTATACTATTTTATCTCTATTTTTTATATTATTTTTATATTGTTGTGTAAAAACAGAATATAAGAAAAGTAAAATAAAAATTTACAAAATAATATGAAAAATATTTTGAATATCAAATATAATTGTTACAAACACATGACTATAAGCATCACTTAAATCGGAGATACAAGAAAAAAATAGTAATCATTTTAAGATCCAGGGACCGAACTGTAAATAAAACCGTCATTTGATCTTAAAATGATTACTATTTTTTTCTCGTATCTCCGATTTATTTGATTATTATGATCATGCTTTGTAATGATGAAGTGTATCTTTTAAAATATTATTTGTATTATTTTGTAATTGTTTGTTTTACTTTTCTTATATTATTGATTTTAGACAACAACATAATAATAATATAACAAATAGTGATAAAATACTGTAAAGAACACTTTAAATATAAAGCTTACCGTTATGAACACGTGACCATAAGAATCAACTAAATCGGAGGTACTAGCAAAAAGTAATGATCATTTTAGTATCTAAAGACTAAAGTGTAAATAAAAAAATAAAACCATTAATCAAAATAGCTCGACAAATTTGAACGGTTTTGATAGTTGATGAACAGAGATACTCGGTTTTAAAGTTTGATGGTCAAAACCAAACTTTGGTAATAGTTGAATAGTCAAAAAGGATTTTTTTTCTTTTTTAAACCAGTCTTGTAAATTCGCTCTAATGAGAAATCAAACCCGGGTCTACTACTTGCGACCATACCTCAGCCACCTCTAACTAGTATGCTAAAGGACCTTTGGTTAGAACATAGACAACCACAGGAGACCCTAGCCAGTAAGGAAATAGGGACACAAATCTCTCACAAAACTCCTGATTGAATACATCTTCAGAAAGGCTGAGGCATCATAGATTCATAATGTGTTTTCTCGAACGAAATTTTATAAAAGTGGTTTTCATTTTACAATGCTGTGAAGTGTGAACTGGTTGCATCTTGATGGGTTTCAACTGAAGAGGCAATTGGGCCTAATGGGCTCCTAGGCGGACCCCGTAAGCCCACCGACAAATCATGCATGCAGCAAGGTCGGGCGACTGCGCATGGTCAGGCCCAATAGACTATCCAGCCCAAACCGCTTCAATGACGTAAAAATTGTTAAAATAGAGGGCCAGCCGTGGGAATTCTTTTAATGTATTTTTTTCACAATTTTTTAAAAATAAATGTCATCGCAAAGATTGTCAAAACTATACCACCGCCACTGGTAATGGCGTTTGGTGCTATAGTGCTGAAACGTCGTTGTACCGGCGGTTGGAACGGCGGTAGGGACATCATCTCTTCAAAAATCATAACTTTTTTTTGTATGAACTCGGTTAGAGATAAATTTTATATGAAAATTGTACTTTTCATCGAGATCTACAACTTTGTAGTTCAAAATTTTTTCATTTGAAATCATCTTCAAACTCAAATAATCGACACAAATGTTTCTGCTCTTAACAGCACATCTTAAAAAAACGCATTTCATTCGTATGTCGGATACAGATAAAACTTATACGACAATTGTAGATTTTGTTGAGAACTACAATTTTGTAGTTCATACGTTTTCATTTGAAATCATTTTGATGGAGGTAAGCTCTACACCTAAATTGTATATTTCGACAAGATCTACAACTTTGTGGTTCAAATTGTGTTTATTTGAATTCATTTTGATGCTCAAATGACTGACACAATATTTAGATTTAAAATTCAAATTTTAGATTTGAATAGTATATCAATTATTTGAACCTCAAGATGATTTTAAATGAAAAAGTTTGAACTACAAAGTTGTAGATCTCGGCGAAAACTATAATTTTCATATAAAGTTTATCTCCATCCGAGTTTATAAAAAAAGTTATGATTTTTTAAAAGAGACGGTCCCTACCGCTGTCTAGAACGGCTACAGTATCCGCATGGGGTTACTGTAGCACCTGTCGGTTACAACAATATTTGGCCACTGTATCACTCCGAATGCCGTTTTCAGTGGCGGTTAGGTGCTACAGTGTCTCAACAACTGTTTTAAACGGCGACGGTGATATAGTTTGACAATCTTTGCGGTCAACATTTATTTTTGAAAAATCGTGAAAAAATATTTTTAAAAATTCCCAGTCGTGCGTGGCGCACTCGTTCTCTGTCCCACCAGCTCTTCTACTGACCACTGGCCAGGGTGACCTTGGGCTCCGCCACTAGCTGGGGCGAGCTGAGCTTCGTTCATGGGAGGCCTCACCACTGGCATGAAAGAGCTCACATAACTCAAGTTGTGTTATGTTATGTAATCATAAATTATCTGCATTGAAATATTATAATTAACTTGAAAAACCGATTAGATATGTCAAGGTCTAAGGAGAATCGACAAATAAAATGCAAACTTAGCAAACTTATCTATACTAAAATACTTTTACCATGTTAAAAAGCATATTTTTCAATGAAAGTTAGCTAAAAGGTGTACACATGCATGCATTGCTCCATTAGTCCTCAAGCTCGTCAATTTTGGTCTACATACAGTATTGTCAGCAAGAATCATGATGGAGGTAGGCCTTTGGGTCACAGATCCTTAGCCTTTCTTCGGCTCACGCTAACAATGGTGCCATCCTTGATGTCGTTTACCTTGATGGAGGCATTTCGATAACCGCATTTCGATGGCCTTGGCCTTGTATTCTTGGTTGAAAACCTAGTCCGAGTGTCGGTTGGGCGAGGATGGCGCTTAGATGTCATATCCTTCCACCATTGATGTGGATACTCGGGCTGGTTTTGACAGTTTCACACTATGGCAGTACCACCCAAGCGAAATCGACTTAAGTGTGCTAACCATCCACTTGGTCCTCACGCATTTAAAATGGTTTAACTTGTCGTTCTGTCGACTCAAGCCTGATGCAACCATGGATAGCCTCGGATCGAAACATGCATGCATACACTCATATGATGACGAGTCCAGAGATTACAACAATCCACAAGTTTTAAAATCAGATCCTACAAGGCGCAATTGTTATTACAAACTGAATTCCTTGATACAAAGAATAGTAGAATAGAGTTTAAGTGCAATAGAAAAACAGTGAAGTTCTAGCGACGACAAAATAACACCACGAAGAAGCCATGCATTATGTTAACACCACTATCCTCACCCAAAGAGGATGCGCCCTGAAAGGACCTTGTGATGCCTAGAGGGGGGTTGAATAGGATCACTTCGAATTTCTGAAATAAATGCAGCGGTTAAATCACAGGTCGGTACTACCGGCGCTGTGTCGGTACTACCGAGGGGCTCGGTACTACCGGCACAGGGGTGATACTACCGACCAGCCAGAGATGTCTAAAACAAAATTCGAAAACTAAATCGATTCTAGCAATTCTACTTGAATCAAGAGTTGAGTTTAGATGCTAAGAACCTCCTGCAACCAAAGATATGAGTTGGAACACAACAAATATATAGATCGGGTCAAAGCACACTTCTAGGGTTAGAGAAAAGAGAAGAACTCAAACAAGCAATTGACAAGAGGTTTAATCCGAAGTTCACTTCCACAAAGGAAGCTACGTCTCCGTTGAGGATCCCACAAAGGGAAGGCTATCACCAAGAGCCTCTTGCCTCACCCAATCCCCACAAAGGAAGATTGGTGCTCACTAAGAATTCTCCACCAAGGAGGGGTAATACAAACGATCCCGGGTGCTCCACACGAAGAGGGCACTCAACGAGCGACGCCTAATCGTCTAGAAGCAAGCTTCAAGAGTAACAAACGCGAATCGATGCCCGAAGATGCTTCAAGTGCTCTTGAGATGAAGGAGATGGAAGGGTCACTCAAAGCTTCTCAATCTCACACCAAGAATCTCTTCCTCACTCAAGCCCTAGCTCAAAGGATCAAAGAATTGGCTCTAGGGAGGAGTGGAGAAGAAGAGTGAATGCTCTTGGGTGTGTTTGTCTCGGGTTAGGTCAGCAACAAATGAAGGGGGAGAAGAGGGGGTATAAATACCCACCCTCCAAAACTAGCCGTTAGTGTGCTGAAACGAGATTTATCGGTACTACCGACCTCAGGTCGGTACTACCGAGGGGCTCTGAAAAAGGAAACAGAACAGCTTTCTCGGTAGTACCGACCTGGGGTCGGAACTACCGAGGAGCCCCCTGAGAAGAACCAGAACACCTTTCTCGGTAGTACCGGCATGGGATCGGTACTACCGAGGGGTTCGAGAAAACCAGACAGAAACCCTTTTTCGGTACTACCGACCCAGGGCCGGTACTACCGACAAAAGGCACAACAGGAAGGAAACGAAGGCATGTGTACGTGTAGGCTTTGTGTCTCTCTTGGTTTTCTTGATTCACCTTTCTAAATACTTTTAGCATCTCTAGACGGTCAATTCGCATCCCTCTTTATAGTACGGTGTTTCCTATATTCAAATTCGAAATATAAATCAATTTAAACCTCCAATTAAGCTTCAACACCGAATAGAAGGTATGAGGGGCTTCTTTTGATGAAATACGAATTTTATCCTTTTAATCCCTGCACACATCTCATTGAAAGCATTAAATCATCCAAATTGTATTGTCATTATCACCAAAATAATTAGGAGCCTAGATGCACTTTTAATCTCCCCCTTTTTGGTGATTGATGACAACACAACTTGGTTATATAAAGGAGATGTGTGTATGAAATGAGTTAGGTAAAGACTCCCCCTAAATATGTGTAATGTCAACTATGAGAGGCCTCAAATGCCTTTTGCACAAAATTTAGCAAGAGCTCCCCCTAAATCTTTGCATTCAACACATAGTGCATAAGTGTGATAAACAAAATCCCGTGATGCATATGACAAGATATAGCACAGTAATAAAGTGAGAAATAACATCCAACACACATACATAGCATCACACATAGATAAATAGGTTCTTACATCACACTAGTGAAACGAACCGGATTTTCCAGAAAGGAAACCCGATCCCTGCACCTCGGTGATAGTCCCAGAAGGCTATCACGTGCAAATCTCTGTCTCAGAAAGTAAAGAAAACCGTACAACAGAAGGCAATATACGAAGGTCCACATAATACTAATATAATAATTAAGCATCTGAGTACAGCATTACGGCACACGCCGGGTACAAGTCCAACAGGACTGAATTAAACAGAGTAAACATCTACGCAGTGGCTCTCATGTAGCGAAGTAGACCCCATCTCCGCAGGCAAGCTCGAGTGTAGGGCGAGCCTCAGTCCTCTCATCCATCGTGCTCAAAGTCGTAGTCCGGCTCCTGGTCTGAAATCCCGTCATCTACTCGATAAGCGAGTAGGTCATGTCAGCTTCCCAACAAAGAGCATAAGCAAAAGAGAATAATTCTAGTATGCATGAGTAACCCTATTTATGGCTGTAGAAGGTTATGCAAGCAGCGGTGGCAACATCAAGGAATGCTGAAATGCCGAGAGGTCACCATCTCCGAGGAGATCCACACCTCCGAGGACAACACCTCCGAGGTCAACACCCCAAACAAGGAAAGAACACCACGCACTGGATCTCAACCGAGACACATCATCCCACTCTCATCTGCGACGTGGGGTCACCAACTCCTATCCCCACGTCTCAACGGCATGAAGCCGGGCTCACACACACAGGGGAGAGAAAGCAGCACAAGAAGAGACTAGCCAGAGTAACAGAACCGTGGGCTGTCCATACCAGTGGACACGAACTATAGCTATAGGTTTAACACTCTACAGAGGTTGTACAACTGGACCCGCCGGATAGGGCAGAAACGGATGCCTCCGATCCACATCCCTACCTAACGACGGGAGACCTAGCAGTGGGTGGCACTCTCCTGCCTCTCCGAGCCTGACTCATCCTAAACTGGGGCGCGAAACTTGCTAGAAGGGCCTCGGAGCTGTGAAACCTTCCCCGGAGGAGCCGGGGCGACGTCTACTCAAGGGGTATAACCCGTCTCCCTCAAATGACCACACCGGTCCGCCTACAAGCTGAGTGCCATCCACCAACTAGTTCTCATACCGAACCCCGCCCATACGTGAGCGAACGGTTTGTACGCAAATAGCCCAAAGCTCATGGTTAAACTGTCGATCGGTCCTTAATTGCAAGAGCGAGCACTCACCAACTCCCACCGTCCGACACGCCGCTAGGGCGGGAGGCCAGGTCGCATCTCCCCTAGACAGGCGTTCACAAGTAACCAAAGTGGCTCGCTCCCGCGGTAGCACGTCAAGGGTACACACTCACCCAAAACACACGCCAAAATACCGAGGTATTCCAACCTCGGTCCAAACCTGAGATCCATCCATAACTAAGGGTAAAATATATGGATGAATAAAACCGGAAACTAGCTAGGGGTCTGTAGCTAGTTCCAAAAGTAGGTATATCAAGGTCAGGATTAAACAATTCCAAGGCATGGCTAACAATTAGTCATGAATTTTCAAAGGTTAAAGGATTTATAAATTAATTTTCAAATTCATTTATAAATCAGAAAAGGATTTTTAATTTTGAAAATAGGTGATGACGTCATCATGATGTCATCATGATGTCAGCGTCACAGGTTAGTGGGCCTTAATGGGCCGAAAGTGTTAGTGGGCCGAATCAGGCCCAATGGACTCAGCCCAGTGAGCCTACTGAACAAAGTCCAACAGTTCACCCTGAACTAAAATCAGAGTCCAAAAGATAAAAAGAAAAGGGGCCGGTACATGGGCTGTAATGGGCTACGACCCATGTGGCTTCCCTTGCGTTCACAGAGATGAAGTCCTCCGCCGCCCCCTGGACTCTACTGGGAGGCAGCGGGGCACCCTTGCCACTCACGCGCGCGTCGGCGCGCCCCGGCGCGCGTCCGGCGGCGACGTGCGAATGGCGAACGCCGGCGGTGGTGGCTCCGGTGCTCGTGCAAGTGCTCGGGGTTATGCGCTAGGAGTCGGCAGTGAGTTTGGCGCGGTCACGACCCTAGGATTGAGCACGTGTGGGCGACGCGTGGCGCGACACGGCGAGAAGCTCGGCACAGCGCGGCGCGCGGCGGTGACGACGCGGTGCGAGGCAAGCAGCGGCGGCAGCGTGGGCGGTTTCCAAGCGGAAGCGGTGCGGTGGAGCGGCACTAGCACCACAGCTTCACAGCGCGGCCGGGTTCCCGGCGGGGACCCCTAGGGCCAGCTCAGCGCGCGGCGGCGACATAGCGAGGCGCAATGCGGCGTGCAGCGCGGCGGCGGCGCACGGCGACGTATGCACGGCCAAACAAGAAAGCAAGCGCGCGCGGCTACTGCGGCTTAGCACGTGGGCACGCTTGGCCTGGCAAGTGCGTGGGCGCGCAGGGCTACTCCCTGTCGCGTCACGCCCGGTCGACGCGCAGCATCTGGTGTTCCAGAGCCGCGGCGCTCGACGCGGCGAAGTGGGACAGCGGCGAGGCACCTGCAAGATAACCACGGCACAAAGGCCGGACACGGATGCGCGACAGCAGAGCGGAAAGGGTGGCGATGGCCGGCGCGGCGTTGGGGTACACCGCGGCGCCGAACGCGCGACGAAACTCAGCTCGAAGGCCAGCGAGACATCACAGGCACACCAAGGCGAAGGGAAGAGCAAGGACGTGGAGAGGCTCACGTTGGGGCGGAGGTGAAGACGTGGCCGTGACGAGCGCGTTGGTGTAGCGGCGGCGATGTTCACGACGGCGCGACGGCGGCTCTGCTCCGGTACGGGCCTCCTCGCGGACGGCCTTCTCCTCTGCTCGTCCGGCTCCGGCTTTGCTTGCTTTGGTTTCGGCGAGGCAGCGTGACGTTGGTGCACCTCCTCTTCTTCCTTCCCCCTCTTCTTCCCCACTTCCCCCTTCTCCCTTCACCCGGCGGCGGAACAGAGGTTGGGGACAAGATCCCCCGAATGGCGAGGAAGCCAAATGGGACTTGGCCTTGGGGCTTGTAGGTGCGCGCAGGGTCGAGGGGAGTAGGGAAACTGTGTGGGGCACCGCTGTTCCCTCTACCGTGCCTTGGCGGCGAAGGCGCAGCGCGCGGAGCGCAAGGTTGCTTGGCGCGTGAGTTTTGGGCAGGGGCAAAGAAGCAATTAGTGGGGGAAACAGGGCATGGGGCCAGCTGGGCGTGCGTGAGGGCCTTGGCGTGCGTGCCAGTTCGGTGGAGCAGTGCGGCTTGGCGCGCGTGCGCGAGGAGCAGGCGTGGCGAAGCAGTGCGGCGGCACCCGGCCAAGACGACGTGAGGGAGGAGGTGACCAGTGACCCGGGGGCGGTCCCACCTGTCACTGAGTCAAGATCGGCGACCGTGACGCGGAGCCTAGCTGGGTCGGTTGATGGGATGTGTAGATGAGAAGGGGAGAAGAGTGACCATGGCCTAGAGTTGGAGGGGTTTAGGTAGACTAGAGCAGAAGTAAACTGGCCCAAGATTGGTTAGAGGTTTTTGAATTTAGTTTTGAATATAGTTTAAACTTTATATTTGAATTTGAGTTTATTCAAATTCAATACACACTCAATTAAATCCAAATTAAATCCATAAAATCCAAATCACTTACTTATACCATATTTTGAATTTATATTTTTATATTTTGGTTTTATTTATAAAGAATTTAGGTGAGAGGCTAGAAAGGGTTTTAAATTAGGGTGACACATCATCAAATAAACAAAAGTTCAATTTTTTACACATTTTCATACTTCTAATTTTCTGGGATGTTACATTCTCCCACACCACCGGGAATCTCGTCCTAGAGATTTAAGCTCCAACCTCTCCCTCGAACAAGTGCGGGAACTCCCTCCTGAGGTCGGCTTCCTTCTCCCAGGTTGCTTCTCGCTCCGTGTGGTGACTCCATAGCACCTTGCAGTAAGGAATAGTGGTCCTCCTGGTTTCCTTTGTCGCTCTGTCCAAGATCTTCTCCGGGTACTCTGCGTACTCCAGGGTGTTCTGCAGGTCGAGTATCTCAATCGGGACTTGCTTGGCTTCCACTTCCTTTTCACTCTTCTTCAACTGTGACACGTGGAACACGGGGTGCACAGCTGACAACTCCTCTGGTAAGGCTAGTCGGTAAGCGAGCTTCCCAACTCTCCCGGTGATCTGGTAAGGTCCCACGTACCTCGGGGCAAGCTTTCCTTTCACGGCAAACCTCTTGGTTCCTCTCATGGGTGACACTTTCAGGTAGACGAAGTCTTCTCTGCTGAATGTCAAGTCTCTCCGGTGACGGTCTGCGTAGCTCTTCTGCCGACCCTGGGCAATCTTTAAGTTCTCCCGGACCTTCTCCACTTTCTCCTCAGCCTCCTTGAGGATGTCCGGTCCAAAGATCATCCTGTCTCCAACTTTTGACCACAACAAGGGTGTTCTGCACTTCCTCCCGTAAAGGGCCTCAAAAGGTGACATTTGGAGGCTTGCCTGGTAGTTGTTGTTGTACGAGAACTCTGCGTAGGACAAACTACTTTCCCAATCGGTGCCGTAGGTGAGGGCACACGCTCTGAGCATATCCTCCAAGGTCTGGTTGACTCTCTCGGTCTGTCCATCGGTCTGAGGGTGGTAAGCTGTGCGGTAGCTGAGTGTGGTTCCCATCCTTGCATGGAAGCTCTTCCAGAACCTGGCCACGAACTGGGGCCCTCTTTCTGACACTATGCTCCTTGGGGCTCCGTGTAGTCTGAGTATGTGGTCCACGTACAAGTTTGCCAACTGATCAGTTGTGTCTGTTGCTTTGACTGGCACAAAGTGTGACTCCTTGGTCAAGCGGTCCACTATGACCCACACCGAATCGTGAACGGGGCAATCCCACTACGAAGTCCATGGAGATGTCGTCCCACTTCCACTGAGGGATTTCCAATGGTTTCAACAGCCCTGCCGGCTTCTGGTGCTCAATCTTCACTCTGCTGCAAGTGTCACAACAGGCAATATGGTAAGCTATGTCCTTCTTCATATCCTTCCACCAGAACCTCTGCCTCAAATCCTGGTACATCTTTGTGCTCCCCGGGTGAATGGAGTACCTTGAATCATGGGCTTCCTTCAGAATTTGTTCCCGTATTTCCTTGCTCTTCGGCACACAGATCCGATCTTTCAGCCACACAGTGCCTTGCTCATCCACACGGTAATCCTTAGCTCTTCCTTTCTCCATCAGCTCCTTGAGCTCCCAAATCTCGGAACAACCTTTCTGTGCTTCCCGAATTCTGTACTCCAGGTCGTAGGTGGCTCGTAGTTCGTTGAGTTGTCCCTGCTCCACGATGTCAACCTGCCACTGTTCTAGCTCGTCGTGAAGTGCTGGCTGCTCCTGTCTCACCATCAAGTTGTTGCAATAGGACTTCCTGCTCAGTGCATCTGCCACAATGTTTGCCTTGCTCGGGTGGTAGTGAATCTCCAGCTCGTAGTCCTTGATCAGCTCTAACCACCTCCTTTGCCTCATATTTAGCTCTGACTGAGTAAAAAAGTACTTCAGACTCTTGTGGTCGGTGTACAGCTCACACTTGTTGCTGATCAAGTAGTGCCTCCAAATCTTCAGAGTGTGAACGACTGCCGCTAGCTCCAAGTCGTGGGTAGGGTAGTTCTCTTCGTGCTTCTTGAGCTGCCTCGACGCGTAAGCAACAACTTTGCCCTCTTGCATCAACACACATCCCAATCCTTGCTTCGAGGCGTCACAGTATACCACGAAATCCTTCTTGATATCTGGCAGAGTAAGGATTGGAGAGGTAGTGAGTCTCTTCTTCAGTTCCTGGAAGCTCCTCTCACAAGCATCTGACCACTCGAACTTCTTGTCGTTCTTCAACAGCTCTATCATTAACTTCGCTATCTTGGAGAAGTTTTCTATGAACCTCCTGTAGTAACCTGCCAACCCGAGAAAGCTCCGGATATCTGTCACTGTGAGTGGCTGCTCCCACTTGGTTACTGCTTCCACCTTCGAAGGGTCGACTGCAACTCCCTCAGCTGACAACACGTGTCCCAAGAAAGCAACTTCCTCCATCCAGAACTCACACTTGCTGAGCTTTGTGTACAACTTCTGCTGTCTCAGCCTCTCCATCACAATCCGAAGGTGCTCTTCATGTTCTTCTCCTATCTCCGAGTAGATCAGAATGTCATCTATGAACACCACCACGAACTTGTCCAGTTCCTCCATAAAAACCTTATTCATCATGTTCATGAAGTAGGCCGGGGCATTGGTCAGCCCGAAAGAAACCACTACGAACTCGTACAGGCCGTACCGAGTCGTGAAGGCTATCTTTGGAATATCCTGGTCCCGAATCTTCATCTGGTAGTACCCTGACCTCAGGTCAATCTTGGAAAAGAACTTTGCCTTCCGCAGCCTGTCTAGCAAGTCGTCGATCCTGGGCAATGTGTACCGGTTCTTGATTGTCATCGAGTTGAGAGTCCGGTAGTCCACACACATCCTCTTAGTGCCATCCTTCTTATCCACAAACACAACTGGCGAACCCCAAGGTGAGGCACTCGGCCGAATAAACCCTTGCTCTAGCAGTTTCTTGAGTTGCTTCTTCAGCTCATCAAGTTCATCCGCGGACATCCTGTACGGGCTCTTGGCCACTAGTCCAGCTCCTGGCATCAGCTCAATCACAAACTCAATGTCCCGATCTGGCGGTAGCTCGGTCAACTCCTCTAGAAACACGTCGGGGTACTCCCTCACCACCGGAATTTCCTCCATACTCATTCCTTTCATGTTGCACAACATCGGCGTCGACCTCTGGCTCTGCGGCTTGATCAACACTCTGGATCCACTGGGGTGCTCCAACTGTATGTACACTGGGTTGCAGTTCACCAACCCTTTGTGCTGGGCTAACCACTCCATCCCGAGTATCACGTCGATTCTGGTCGACTCCAAGACTGTCAAGTCTGCCACAAACAGCTGCTTCTCGAACACCATGTTCACTCCTCTACACTCCAACGTACTCCGCTTCTCCCCTAGCGGAGAACTAGTAACTATAGGCCGTGGTCTGGGCTTAGTTGGTAGTGACCTTTCCTTTACAAACTTGGTAGAAATGTACAAAAACTGAGCACCAGTGTCAAATGGAACAGTAGCCATAACTGAATCAACTAAAAACTCACCGAGAGCCACATCTGGTGCTGCGGCTGCCTCCTCCGTGGTCAGGTGGTTCAGTCTGCCTCGAGTGGGTGGTGGTGCACTCTTCTGCTGGTTCTGTGTGGGCTGTCCTCCTGGAGCTGGGGTCTTTGTTGGAGTCTGGTACTGAGTGTTCCTGTTCTGTCCTCCCTGCTGAAGCTTCTGGGGGCACACGGTAGACTTGTGGCCTAGCTGACGGCAGTAGTAGCAGGTGATCTGATAGTTGTCGTAGGCTGGCAGCTGCTGCGGCCTGGGCTTCCACTGACTCGAACCTCCACTACCTCCGGCGTGACCTCTGCCCTGCTGAGAGTACTGAGTCTGTTGCTGTTGTGGGTACGGGCACTGCCTCTGTGGTGGGTACTGTGGTGGAGCTGACCTCTGTCGCTGGTGTGAGCCCTGGTGCCCTGCACGTTCTGCACGATGCCTCTTCTCTCCACGGACCTCCACATAGTCCAACCTCGACTTCTCCACGACCAACGCCTTGCCCACCAGGGCGTGAAGAGTAGCACAGTCGTGAGCAGCCAGGTGGTGCGCCATCCCTCGGTGGAGTCCCTTATGGTACCAGTACATCTTCTTCTTCTCGGTGTTGGAGTCGTCGGGTGCGTACCGCATCAGCTCCTGGAAGCGGTTGGTGTACTCCTACACTGACATCTGTCCCATCTTCAGGTGCCTGAACTTGTCTGCCTTTCTGTCCATCACCACCTCCAGGATGTGGAACTCCCTGAAAGCCTCCACAAACTCCGCCCACGTGATGTGGGTCGGGTCCTCGTGCGAGTCACAGTAGCTGTCCCACCAAGCTCCTGCGGTGCCGACCAGCTGGTGCGCGGCAACTGACACACACTCCTCCTCTGAAAGGTCTGTGAGCTCCAGCTTCTTCTTGATCTCCCTCAACCAGTTGTCGGTGACAAGTGGGTATGCTGAGTTGTCGAAGGTCGGTGGGTGTAGCTTGGAGAAACCCTCCACTCTCTTCTGCAAGCTCTCGGGCTGGTCCCTGAAGTTCCTCCGGTTGTTGTTGTTGTTCTGAACCACGACGTTGGCGATCGTCTGCATCAGCTAGGTCTGAAGTGCCATCACTGCTGCTAGGTTGGGCGGTGGTGCCGGCTGCTCCTGTTCCTGCTCAGGCTCAGGCTCAGCCTCCTCCTCGGGCTCCTCCACCTCTGGGTCAACTAGTGCTCGGCCTCCTCGACCTCCTCGCCCGCCGCGGTGTCCACCACGGCGTCCGCCACGTGGGGCGCGGCCTCCATGAGGACCAGGTATGTCCGAGGACCAGTGGAGGGTCGCTCCTTAGTGATGAGTGATTGACAACGTTGTGTGGACTGATGCTTTTCTAAGTGTGCAGGTACAGGTTGTGGCTTGACTCGTGTTGGTGCAGGTGAAGAACAAGCGCGAAAGGCCTGAGCCGTGGTGGCCTCCGGGTGATGGAGAGGCAAGTAGGCTTGGTTCGATGGACCCGGTGGCCGATGGGCTCAAGTGCGAGCCGTGCGGTGCAAGACTGGCGGGCTGAAGTCGTGAACATGGGCCAGTGCAAGGTAGCGGTTGGAGCCCGAATCTTGCACGTAGGGTTTGTTGGTTTGCCCCCAAAACCATCGGTGGACGGTTTCTTGGTTTGGGCCTCAAAACCAAGCCCGGAGGCCCGAGGCGACGAAGACGGTGATTCGGGAGCTTCGGGAAGATTCGAGGCGGGGGGCACGTGGCGTGATCGCGGGGTTTGTGTTGATGAGAAGCGGAGCCGCGGTGGAAGCGTGTCCGTCTGATGAAGACTTGACCAAAATGCCCCTGAGGGGTTGTATCTTCATTTCAAGCAGTAGGGGTAGCGTGGTCATTTACCTCCTTCTGATGGACTTCGTATAAATAGCGGAGAGGTGGATGGCATCTCTCTCTCTTGGACTCTAGGGCTTTCTCCCCCGGTAGATTTCTCTGAACTGCTTCTTTTCCCTCTGGATTCCTTAGGCTAGACTCTTGTACAGACTCTGACCTCTGGATGTACGGAAGCATTCGGCATTGCCATGATCTCCTAGTCCTCTGTGATTTTCGTGTCATTTTCGGGGCTATTTTTGGGGAGTTTCGTTTGTCGCTCGATTCGGAGATTTGAGGGCGTTTTCCTTCGGATTTCTTTGAGAAGATCATAGGTGGATGCCTTGCGCATCTTTGTGTGTGATCTTGACTCCTCAAACTCTGTGGAGAGCCTTTGATTCGTGAGTTTTTGGCCAGAGTTCAAGTTCTTGGTGGAGTTCGTGTGATCCGCGATTCCTGGCGTTTTAGTGGCTTAGAGGTCGAGATTTTTGGGGCATAGCTTCATCTTGTGTTGCTTATCATCTACCCCAAATCTTGTCTCAAGAGCTTTTGGCGTTTGGGAGATCCGGTGATGGATTTGGAGAGTTGACCTCGCGGGGTCGGGCTGTTTCTGCTCTGTCCGCGTGTCACGGACGGTCCGCTCGAGGGTCGCGGATGGTCCGCGAGGAGTGTGTTTATCAGGGTTCGTCCTGTGTTCCTTGTGTTCTTGTGCGTCTTCGTTTCGATCCGTTTCGGCCCTAGGTTTTGGTTGCGAGGAGTTTGGCGGACAGTCCGCGAGGGCTTCACGGACGGTCCGCGCGGCCGAGATTTTGTCTGGGGTGCTTTGAGGTTTGTGTGAGGTTTTCAGCGAGGTGGGCGAACAGTCCGCCTAGGCCTGACGGACGGTCCGTGACACTGGCGGACAGTCCGCGTGACCTCCACGGACGGTCCGAATTTCGGCTTGCATCTCTGGTGGTTTGGGTTGCTTTTACGGACAGTCCGCCGTGACCCCTCGGACGGTCCGCGCCCCCTACGCGGACGGTGTGCCTGGTCATCCCGGACAGTCTGCCAGGGACTTTGCAGAGTTGCCTAAGTCCTTTGGTTCTTGCTTTGGTGCTTCTGCTCTTTGCTCCTAGGCTTGTCGGTTGATCTTCTAGGCTTGTGTGTGCCTTGTTTGGAGCTTCCTTTGTGTGCGCGAGTACTTGGAGTGGCAATTGGGGTATAGGCCGAGTTCGACCTTTGGGAAGAATTTTTATCGGCTTCCATTCACTTCCCCCTCTCTGGTCGCCCTTTTCGGTCCTTCACTCCACGGCGGCCACGATCTCGACCTCCTGCGGGGAGAGGGACGTCCTCTTGCTCGGCATCCTCCCGGGCTGCCTCCTCAAAACGACGTAGGAGCCGTCCTGACTTTCTCACCCCCGATATATGTTCCAAGAATTGAGATCGTGAGAAACGAGTTGTCGGAAATTAACTTTAAGGTACTTAAACATATAAGGAGTATCTATCTAACAACAAACAATTTCACACAAGCATTTAAGAAGCATAAACTCCGGCAAAAAGATCGATAACTCCAATCACTCATGCAAGATCACCATACAAATGGTGTGTATCTCGAGGCCTACTCCACAACCTTCGAGATTACACAGAAGCGTGAGAACTACTACGCGATACATATAGGGTGGTCAACTAAACACGATCAACATGAAGAACTCTACTCTAGCTGATTACTGGATCATCCCCTCAAGGTGCCTGTCTCGGAACTGTAGCTAGTGAGTATGGTGGCGACACTGTCTTCGGACTGGGTGGAACTGAGTAGAACGGTGGGTCATTCACTCCTGGGTAGTTTGGAATCTCAATCTCTGGTAGGTTGAAGTAGTTCGCCAAGCTCTCCAAGGCTTTGTTCATCTCAGGTGTGTCGGTACTGCCTCTTGGGTAGGGTGGCTGTGCTGGAAGCTGAGTAGGGGGTAGCTCGAACGTCTCAGTCCTCAACTTGGGCCTCTTCTGCGGTGGTACCAACTCTGCAACCTCTCTGAGCTCTGTCACCCGCCTCTGGTCCGAGTCTCTCCACACTGAGTTGGTCTTGCTAGCTGTGTCCTGCGCCTCATACACTCTGCCTCCCAAGTGCCACAAGTGGTTGTAGTTCTGAGTCAGTCTCTCCTCGTGTCCCCACAACCTCGTCTGGTAGTCTGTGCAAGCGGCTCCCAGTGACTCAACCAAGTACTCCGTCTCCCGAAGCTTCAACTTGTCCTCTCTGGCTGCTGCTGCTGACTCTCTCAGAGTAGCCTGTGTAGCTTCTAGTCTTGCTTTTAAGGTGGCGATCTCAAGTGCATCTCTCTCTGTACTTGCTCTGGCAGCTGTGAGTCCCCACTCTGTGATCTGTATGTTCCTTCGGTGAGCCTTGTTGAGAAAGAACTCCAGGTAGCTGTTCTCTCTCTCCAACTGGGTGTTCCGTCCCAAGGTGTCGTCCCACTTACGCCTCAGAAACACTATCTCTGAATCGGCCCAGTAGAGTGCCTGGTCTTGAGCTTGAATGAACCTGCTGGCCATCTGCTCCTTCTCATCCTTGCCCTCTGTGTTCTCCTCGGTGTAAGCTGTCTCGTCCTTGTGCCACCTGTTGGGGTCGTACACTGCTGTCAGTAGGACTCCGAACGGTGTATCCTTCAACCTCTGCTCCAACTGCTGACACACTCTCTTCAACACGAGCCTGGCACAACACTGGTGAGCCTCCAGTGTGGAGTTGTCAAAACACGAGACCTTGACTTCCTTGAACTCTGGTACACGCGGGTCTGCTGGTATCTTCAGGGTCAGCTCTGTCGGTGACTGGTCAACGGCTGCAGTGGTGCGTCCCTCGTAGAACACCTCACTTGTCTCCACTCCAGCTGTCTCCAAACAGTTCTTGAGGATCTTGCAGAACCCTCCGGCCCACTGGCCGTCGGTCTTGAGGGGGATCCACATCAGCTAGTCCATCTGCACGTTGTTAGGGAAGTTAGTAAGAGTTAGTAAAGTTAATCAAGGTAGTTATAATAAAGATCAAGGTACTTATATAAAATTTCATGGATTGTATATAAAGCACAAGGTGTTCGGCTTTCCTATACTATCGTCCGTTCCTAGGCTCGTCTTACAGTCAAGTACGGCTCTGATACCAACTGAAACAAACCGGATTTTCCAGAAAGGAAACCCGATCCCTGCACCTCGGTGATAGTCCCAAGAGGCTATCACGTGCAAATCCCTGTCTCAGAAAGTAAAGAAAATCGTACAACAGAAGGCAATATACGAAGGTCCACATAATACTAATATAATAATTAAGCATCTGAGTACAGCATTACGGCACACGCCGGGTACAAGTCCAACAGGACTGAATCAAACAGAGTAAACATCTATGCAGTGGCTCTCATGTAGCGAAGTAGACCCCATCTCCGCAGGCAAGCTCGAGTGTAGGGCGAGCCTCAGTCCTCCCATCCATCATGCTCAAAGTCGTAGTCCGGCTCCTGGTCTGAAATCCCGTCATCTACTCGATAAGCGAGTAGGTCATGTCAGCTTCCCAACAAAGAGCATAAGCAAAAGAGAATAATTCTAGTATGCATGAGTAACCCTATTTATGGCTGTAGAAGGTTATGCAAGCAGCGGTGGCAACATCAAGGAATGCTGAAATGCCGAGAGGTCACCATCTCCGAGGAGATCCACACCTCCGAGGACAATGCCTCCGGGGTCAACACCCCAAACAAGGAAAGAACACCACGCATGGATCTCAACCGAGACACATCATCCCACTCTCATCTGCGATGTGGGGTCACCAACTCCTATCCCCACGTCTCAACGGCATGAAGTCGGGCTCACACACAGGAGAGAGAAAGCAGCACAAGAAGAGACTAGCCAGATTAACAGAACCGTGGGCTGTCCATACCAGTGGACACGAACTATAGCTATAGGTTTAACACTCTGCAGAGGTTGTACAACTGGACCCGCCGGATAGGGCAGAAACGGATGCATCCGATCCACATCCCTACCTAATGACCGGAAACCTAGCAGTGGGTGGCACTCTTCTGCCTCTCCAAGCCTAACTCGTCCTGAACTGGGGCGCGAAACTTGCCAGCAAGGCCTCAGAGCTGTGAAACCTTCCTCGGAGGAGCCGGGGCGACGTCTACTCGGGGGTATAACCTGTCCCTCTCACACGACCACACCGGTCTGCCTACAAGCTGAGTGCCATCCACCAACTAGTTCTCGGACCGAACCCCGCCCATACGTGAGCGAACGGTTTGTACGCAAATAGCCCAATGCTCATGGTTAAACTGTCGATCGGTCCTTAATTGCAAGAGCGAGCACTCACTAACTCCCACCGTCCGACATGCCGCTAGGGCGGGAGGCCAGGTCGCATCTCCCCTAGACAGGCATTCACAAGTAACCAAAGCGGCTCGCTCCCATGGTAACACATCAAGGGTACACACTCACCCAAAACACACGCCAGAATACCGAGGTATCCCAACCTCGGTCCAAACCTGAGATCCATCCATAACTAAGGGTATGAATAAAGCCGGAAACTAGCTAGGGGTTTGTAGCTTGTTCCAAAAGTAGGTATATCAAGGTCAGGATTAAACAATTCCCAGGCATGGCTAACAATTATCTATGCAATTTTAAAACATGCATAAAAAGTAATTAAGCACTAGCAGCTAAAGCATGCATAGGGTCTATATGGTTGGGAGTGACATGACACCTGGCTGGCGTCCGTAGTCCTGGTCTGGGTTGAAGTCGGGGTCGTAGGCCTCCTCCGGGTCGTAGCTCGGGTCTGTACAGCACGAGATACGAGACGCTAAATTACCGGCAATCAACTAAGTATAAATCCAAAGAAACCCAAATTTAAAAGATCCAAACTAGCTACAAACAGCACCGTCTCATTTTTAGAAAAATAATGAAACTGGTTTCATATTTTTCGGAGTTATAAATAATTAGTTATGAATTTTCAAAGGTTAAAGGATTTATAAATTAATTTTCAAATTCATTTATAAATCAGAAAAGGATTTTTAATTTTGAAAATAGGTGATGATGTCAGCATGACGTCATCATGATGTCAGCGTCACGGGTTAGTGGGCCTTAATGGGCCGAATCAGGACCAATGGACTCAGCCTAGTGAGCCTACTGAACAAAGTCCAACAGTTCACCCTGAACTAAAATCAGAGTCCAAAAGATAAAAATTAAAGGGGCTGGTACATGGGCTGTAATGGGCTACTGCCCATGTGGCTTCCCTTGCGTTCACAGAGATGAAGTCCTCCGCCGCCCCCTGGACTCTACTGGGAGCCAGGAGGGCACCCTTGCCACTCACGCGTGTGTCGGCGCGCCCCGGCACCCGTCCGGCGGCGACGTGCGAATGGTGAATGCCGGCGGTGGTGGCTCTGGTGCTTGTGCAAGTGCTCGGGGTTATGCGCTAGGAGTCGGCGGTGAGTTTGGCGCGGCCACGACCCTGTGAGTGAGCATGTGTGGGCGATGTGCGGCGCGACACGGCGAGAAGCTCGGCACGGCGCAGCACGCGGCGGTGACGACGCGACGCGAGGCAAGCAGCGGCGGCAGCATGGGCGGTTTCCAAGCGGAAGTGGTGCGGTGGAGCGGCACTAGCACCACAGCTTCACAGCGCGGCTGGGTTCCCGGCGAGGACCCATAGGGCCGGCTTAGCGCGCGGCGGCGACACACGGCGACGTATGCACGGCCAAACAAGAAAGCAAGCGCGCGCGGCTACTGCGGCTTAGCGCGTGGGCACGCTTGGCCTGGCAACTGCATGGGCGCGCAGGGCTACTCCCTGTCGCGTCACGCCCGGTCGGCGCGCGGCATCTGGTGTTCCAGAGCCGCGACGCTCGACGCGGCGAAGGGGCATAGCGACGAGGCACCTGCAAAGATAACCACGGCACGAAGGTCGGACACGGATGCGCGACAGCACAACGGAAAGGGTGGCGATGGCCGGCGTGGCGTTGGGGTACACCGCGGTGGCGAACGCGCCGCGAAGCTCGGCTCGAAGGCCGGCGAGACATCACAGACACACCAAGGCGAAGGGAAGAGCAAGGACGTGGAGAGGCTCACGTTGGGGCGGAGGTGAAGACGTGGCCATGACGAGCGCGTTGGTGTAGCGGCGGTGATGTTCACGACGACACGGTAGCGGTTCTGCTCCGGTACGGGCCTCCTCGCGAACGGCCTTCTCCTCTGCTCGTCCGGCTCCGGCTTTGCTTGCTTTGGTTCCGGCGAGGCGGTGCGACGGTGGTGCGCCTCCTCTTCTTCCTCCTCCCCTCTTCTTCCCCACTTCCCCCTTCTCCCTTCACCCGGCGGCGGAACAGAGGTTGGGGACAAGATCCCCCAAATGGCGAGGAAGCCAAATGGGACTTGGCCTTGGGGCTTGTAGGTGCGCGCGGGGTCGAGGGGACTAGGGAAACCGTGTGGGGCACCGCTGTTCCCTCTACCGTGCCTTGGCGGCGAAGGCGCAGCGCGCGGAGCGCAAGGTTGCTTGGCGCGCGAGTTTTGGGCAGGGGCAAAGAAGCAATTAGCGGGGGAAACAGGGCGTGGGGCCAGCTGGGCGTGCGTGCAGGCCTTGGGGTGCGCGCCAGTTCGGTGGAGCAGCACGGCTTGGCGCGCGTGCGCAAGGAGCAGGCGCGGCGAAGCGGTGCGGCGGCACCCGGCCAAGACGACGTGAGGGAGGAGAAGGTGACCAGTGACCCGGGGGCGGTCCCACCTATCACTGAGTCAAGATCGGCGGCCGCGACGCGGAGCCTAGCTGGGCCGGTTGATGGGCCGTATAGATGAGAAGGGGAGAAGAGTGACCATGGCCTAGAGTTGGAGGGGTTTAGGTAGACTAGAGCAGAAGTAGACTGGCCCAAGATTGGTTAGAGGTTTTTGAATTTAGTTTTGAATATAGTTTAAACTTTATATTTGAATTTGAGTTTATTAAAATTCAATACACACTCAATTAAATCCAAATAAAATCCATAAAATCCAAATCACTTACTTATACCATATTTTGAACTTATATTTTTATATTTTTGTTTTATTTCTAAAGAATTTAGGTGAGAGGCTAGAAAGGGTTTTAAATTAGGGTGACACATCATCAAATAAACAAAAGTTCAAATTTTTACACATTTTCATACTTCTAATTTTCTGGGATGTTACAATTAGCATTCATAAGTCTTGCAAATTTAAATAGGTTCACTTGGCACATCGCCACCCATCACACCACACAAATAAGTTCATACATGTCCATAATCCTAAGATAGATATATAGATAAGATACATCACATCTCTCACATGATTCAAATAAGTGAGCTCACTCCCCATTTGGCATCAAGCGCCAAAAAGAGGAGGCCCTTCAAACGTCGTCGTCATGTGGAGAGTGGACAGCCGGAGGAGAGTCTTCTTCTTCGTCGGTCTCGCCGCCACCAAAGTTCTCATCATCAATATCAGCCGGAGGCTCTCCATACATCATAGAGGCCTCACCATATGCCTCCCAAGGATTGTAGAAGACCGGTGGAGGAGGAAAGTCCATGGGCTCCCGAACGGGAGAGTGCTCAATGTCAGCTCGTGCAAGCAAGGCCTTCTGATGGGTTTCTAACTTGATGAGCTGCTCCTCTGTATGCGGCCTGTGAGCACGGATCTCCTGTGCATTGTGCCTTCCCACATTGAAGCAAGCAAAGAGTCCCTGAGATAGAAAGTTGAGAACGCTCTTCTTCTTGCTACCGGATGGAGGAAGACCCTTAGAGCTAGACCGCCCCTGAGAAGATTGTTGACACCGTTTTTTCGGAAAAACGGGTCAAAAGGGGATAAGGAGAAGCAGCCGATGAAAAACAGAGTACAATCGGCCGAATAAGGAAAGGGCGGTCAACGAGGTTCGCCGATAGTCAGAGGAATTCGACCCTGACAGTGGGCCAGCGGGTCAGAGCGATCAGCCGATGGTCAACCAGAGGATCGGCCGATGGAGAGGAAGAAGGCGGTAATCAAGGAGATACGCCAGAAGGAAAGCATGGTGGAGGCGGGTCAATCTACGATTGGCGATGGGTCAAAGAGTCAGTCTTAGGAAGTTTTGACTTCTGCGAGAGTCCTTTCTGTTTTTGGTAGTTTTTATCTTTCTTTAGATGTAAGTAAACAGTGCCGTAATCGGCTAGGAGTCGGGTTGTCCTCGGGACATAAATAGCGACCCTGCGTGGTCAGAAAATCTGTACACACTAATATCAAACAAACCGCCTCCGGGCAAACCCTTTACTTTACTGCATCTACTTTACAGCATCTACCTTTACAGCATCTACTTTTCGGCAACTTCGCCATTGCGATTTTCTCTTTTCTACAACGCCGTGCTTCGAGTTCGTCGGGCTGCATCAACTGACCTCCGGCAAGCTTGTGAGTACCGTTTTACCGAATAATCCTAGGCTTTAACCTCCGGGCGCATCGCTGAAGTTTCGTCTAGTTCTTTATTCACCCCTTACCGATATTAGCTAGATCTGCAAGTTTTCGTACCAATTCTTGTGGTTTTAGCTATTATCATTATCATCCACTCGATCTAGATCCTATCAGCTTCTAACACCGCAGCCGATTCCGACCTACTCGAGTGCTGACGTCACGATCGGCCGATCCAGCCAATCTATCTACTTACGCACCCGCGCTTCGGTCGCTCTCAAGCCGGCCGATCCCGCTTTACCCTGTATCGGCCGATTGGCTGGTACACGTGTCGCTGAAAGGCCATCGGTTCTCTAGCCGGTCCCTAATATTTTCCATTGTCAATCAACAGGTCAGATTGGCTGGCACACCTCGCTACAGACCGGGGAGTCACGTGTGCTACGCGTGGAGGTGACGTCCTATTTTCGCGTCAACACACTTTTGGCACGCCTGGTGGGACACGAGTATTAATCCCTATTATATCGTCTGGTGAGACCTGAAGACAATATCCACGATGAATCAAGAAGTGTTCAAAGAGTACATACAACATGCCATGGATAATCAGTCTGGAGTATTTATGAATATTATAAATAATGCAATCAAGGGTGCATTCTCTGATTTTGCCCAACAGCAGGGTTTTTCCCAACAACCGAGATTATCGGCTAACACAACGACACCTGCATGTTATCATGGGATTCTTAATCAAGCAGCACTAGTGTATTCTACTACATCATCGTTGGTTGATACATCAGTGCACCTAGCCAACTATCAAGCTCCGGTATCGGCTTCTCAGCCGATGATGCATCAACAACAGCTAGATGTCTTCCAGACGCAAGCGCATATGGCAGCTTATCAATTAATGGTTCAGCAGCCGATGGTTTATCAACCACATCAGCCGATGACTTGTCAGGTGCGACAACCAGAAATTCATCAGCCGATGACTTTCCAGCCACAATACCAGTTTCTACACTATCAGGATCCACAAATTCCAAGCAAAGATGCCATGGAATTATCTATCCCGTCAGCGTTGGTTTCTTCGTGGGAGGAAAGTAGAATTCCATATTCCAAAGAGATTGGGATGGTGTTGGAAGCTACGACTCCAGTTGTTGAGGCACCTATACAATTACAATCTACTACATACAGTACAGTTGCAAATCAAGGTATTCAGACTTTACCACAGCCGATTATCCATCGTTTTCAAATATCGGCTCAACGTCAAGAAAGCTGCCAACTGGAAGCTGAGAATATTCATTCACAATCTTCTCCTCAGGAATCATTGTCTTTGGCTCATCAATCTGGTATAGTGCCATCACAACTGGTAACGGAACCACCAGTCCGATCAGTTTCTAAACAACAGAAGATTGAAGTTAAAGAGCATGTGCAGACAACAAAAAGTAATTATGAAGCACAAAGCTCGATTGGTGAGTTCAAAAATAAAGGTTAGCATGAAGAGAAAATAAACTCTGAGGAAATTCATGTGGAAAAAATCCTAGCCAACTACAAGGATAGAGAAAAACAAGTTGATGGGCCACTAAAGAAAGATGAAGCTACCGATGAATGGATAGCAGAAGTTGAGCAAGAGACGGCTTCTCAAATTATTCCGCTCGAGAATATTGCTCAGGAATTTCAGCTGCTTGGAGTTTATTTTCCATGGGAGCCTGGTAGTCAAGAGCCGAAAAATGCTTCACAAAAGTGTCGGCTGGTTGGAGTATACTTTCCATGGGAGCCAGGTGATGAGGAAATTATCACCCTAAAGCATCGTCCACCTGGAGATTATTTTCCATGGGACCCAGGTGGATAAGAGTAACATACATAAGTTTTAAGGCCGACATCCCTAAGATATTAATGGTGAAACATGATCATAAAAATTCAATACGCGATCAAGATACCAATATGTCGGCCATATATTGTTTATTCGAGCAACTATCGGCTATAGGCTCTTCAAATATGATTACTCTACTAGCTGACGTAGGTAACAGGCAACTGTGGTTATTCTTGAAAGTCCTACCAAAGCTGAAAAGCCGATGAAGATTGATCAGCACCCCTCTCCAACTAACACAGTTGAGGTGTCTAGCAAAGGCACGTCACGAGTTAAGTTGCTGACATCTAATTCGGCTCAAAATAAAGGAGCTGTCGATTCCAAAGTACAAGTAACCGCCGCCGATGTCAAAGGAAAAGGGTTACTACTTGAAGAGGGAGATTTAAAGCCACGCCGACCTATCACTTCCCAGATACTGATCAACAAGTTCCAGCGCCGACAAGAGAAAGCAAGGGGAAGAGAAGAGTGGGCACAGCGTAATGAAGGACATTGGAGATGTCCGTTCTTCAAGTACTGCTGGGAAGAAGGGATCAAGCTACCAATGGCGAAAAACTGTCCAGAGTGCAACGGGGCCTACAACAATAGCAACTCATCCAAAAGTGTTTACTTTAATGACGGAAGACCTGCAGCCAGAGATCACCATGAATTCAACAATCAACGGGTCTCAGTCCTCGATCGGCTGGGGGGCAAAGCCAGCGTCTATGATCGGCTGGGAGGCAAGGCCAGTGTTCATGATTGGCTAGGAGGCCGGGTTAATGAAGAGTCAAACAATCGGCTAGAAGAGATGGCTGATTCTCTGGTTCCTGATGAGGATATCATGTGCCGAGCTCTTGAACGCCGACGCACGTTGCAACTGGACGATGAAGGATCAAGCTAGACACGTAAGAAGCCCAATCCGCAGTGGTGTCCAGATGGTTTGACCAAGTCCCAGAAGAGAAGAGTCCAGCACCTACGTCAGCTAGAACAGAATGAAGAGGCAGAGAGACACATGCTGGACAAGAAGAAGGTTCGGTCTAAAGTTTGGCGCCCAAAGCCTAAGGCCGATGGTGAGGAAGATGACAAACCCCAAGGTGATATAAACCTGGTTGTCTTCCTACCAAAAGAGTTCATGGCTCCAGTTGATTCGGATATGTCCGATGAAGAACTTGGCATGGCTCAATTGACGCTGGAACCTAGACAAGCTATCTTTGAGAAGCCAGAAGATGAGAAGAGACAACACTTGAAGGCTCTATTTCTCAAAGGATTTGTCAATGGGAAGCCAGTCACCAGGATGCTAGTAGATGGAGGAGCAGCAGTCAACCTGATGCCGTACACCATGCTACGCAAGATTAGGAAATCTGATGAAGATTTGACCCAAACCGACATGATGTTGGTGGACTTCGAAGGCAACGTCTCTCCGGCTCAAGGAGCAATCTGCGTGGAGCTCACCATCGGCAGTAAGACCCTTCCGACCGCTTTCTTTGTCAGTAAAGGGAGGGGATCTTATAATCTACTACTGGGTCGGGATTGGATACATGCCAATTGTTGCATACCATCTACAATGCATCAATGCATCATCCAATGGATCGGCGATTCAGTGGAGGTGGTGCAAGGAGAAACCTCCTTGACAGTAGCAGCTACAGAAGCACAAGAGTGGACCTATGATCGGGTAAGCTGCATATCTGGAAAAGCATGGGATACCAAGTATCTCAAAGTGTCTGATTTTGGACTAAAGCCGGTTCAAGCAGTCGGCTCTGATGATGAGACTTAATGGATCAGTTCATTGAAGACGAAAAGAAGCCTGGGCTCGGAGTCACAGCAGCCGATGGATTGATCGCCCAAGTGCATCAACAGTTATATGAGCCGATTGCCATATCGAGCCTATCAGCCGATTGAGTTTTCGAGCTGCAGCCGATTGCAAATGTAATCGTTTCTAGTAGAATAGCCGATATCTGTAAAGAATCGCCTTTAGTGCAAAAAATGTAAAACCGATGTACAAAATCATTATATTCGGTTACAGCCGATACATGTATCACCTTCAGAACGAAATGAGTACATTTTTTCTGTTTTGGATTACAGCAATATTGCAACTCAGATCTACAGATTACATACATTCCCAAGAGGTTACAAGGGGTGCACTGTCCTAATCTCCAGTATGATGAGGATGTTGAATCGATGAATGAGAAAAGGACACAATCGAAGAGGAAACGGAAGATTAAGATCTTCACCCGATTCTGCAATCTTCCGCCAGAAGGAGCCCGAGTTGATGACCAAGATGGTCGTTCCTTTGGCACGCTCTTCCTCTGATAAATGTGCAGCAAGACGCCCTACCTGTCTCCTTCTCCCAAAACCAGGTCCTCACAAGGATTCTTCTGGCTATAATGCCTCCTGGATTTTCAAAAGGACGCAAAGAAGAAGAGGGGTCGCTACACTACTTCACAAGAATTCTTCTAGCTATGAAGGAGGAAGAGAAGAAAGGAACAGTCATACAGCAAGAGTCTGTAATCTGTCTGAGTTGGTTGAGACATGGCCAATGAGAGTGAGTTTTCTCCATCGAGCTTCAGGCCTATTTATATCCCCAAATGGCAGAAGGGATAACTATAAAAGGGAAAATGAAAGGCATCCGATGCAGTCAAAGCAGGAACAGTTTCCCCGTGAAAGTCTCAGACTGAGCAATTGGCAGGCATGCAGCGATGCGTTTCCCGAAATTCAAGGGCTGGCTTTGAAGGAGGATTGAATAATAATGTGTGGCTCCACTCTGTACCCTAGAAGAGGAGACTATCAGGATTCCTTCCTCTCAATATTTCCAGCAACAACGACAAGCTTTGATGCATCATTAGGATACAAGAACTCTTCAAGAAGAACTTGTCAAGGAATGGGCATGGTTGCATTTTCCTGGAAGCGCTCTGAAGGAGGCTTGCCTCTTATTCCTAATAGAAAACTAGTCTGGTTCATAGTCAGAAGATTATGGTGCTGCATAAGGAGTGGGCTACCATTTTATAGCAAGGAAATCAAACCAAGCCATAAAAAGAGCACCTACAAGTATGGGTGAGAATTCATCACCGAAAAGTAGTACATTAAATCAAATATCAATCAAGATGTGGTGATTTTCATTCATAAAAGGCTGATTGCATCGGCTGACAGTACATCAGAATTTAAAGGAGGCTCTTGGCCTTGTCTAGCTCTACTCTAACTTGGGCTATTTCTTCACCTACACGATCCAATTCCTATAGAAGAGCTATCCTCCTGGCTTCAAGGACCTCCAACTTCTCCTCGTTTGCAATCACCAGACGGAGACCGCATTCTTTTCTAGATGGGTGGTTTGGCCGATTCACACCAAAGGCATTGATGTTCGAGTCAATCTTTTCCACAGTATCACGGTTTGGAGACTAAGAAAAGAAGAAACGTCAGGGAAAGAGATCGTGAGAACAAGGAAAAGAAAGAAGAAACCAACCTGATTCACAGAGGAGGAAGATGAAGAAGAAGCCATCGCAAAAGAAAGATGACAACTCTAAAGGGCTAAAAGAGGCTTGTGATATATAAAGACCGATTGATACGTTCGGTCAAAGCAATTAATACGGAGCGTTGGAAGTTGGCCAAGAAAAATCCAATCACAGTTCACAAAATTACAAGCAAAGTTTAAACTATGCCTAAAGAATGAATGGCAGTAATGAGGTCCAGACGCAGCTGGTCGACCGCTTCTATCTCTTGACGATCGGCATCGGCCGAACCAGGAATCGACTGTTCTTGTTCACGAAGGGTTTGGGCTTGCTGTGCAATAGAGTCCTTCCGTTCTTGCATAGTAGTTATGGTGCCTGGAAGATCTGCAAGCTTCTGCTCCTCAGCTGTCAAGTCTTGCTCAACCTGACTAAGCTCTTTCATCAACTCAGCTCGACGCCTCTTCAAACGATCAATACTGTTGACAATATCAGAACGAGAAGAAGACAGAAATTCAATCCTGTTGTCAAGATCGGCCATACTGCTGTCCAACTTCTCCCTATCCTGGGTAAGTTGCTCTTGACATTTCCTTTCTTCCAGCCGATCTTGAGCTTCCTAGACTACGAGCTGCCGATTCTTGATGAAAGCGACTTGGAGCATCTTCGCCTTAAGATCTCTAAGCAACTGACCCTGAATCTGCTTAAAGATAGTTCTAATCGGCTCAGCATCTTGTACAAGTTGACCAATATCCCGGTTCAGCAACGGAAGCACTTCGATCAGCTTGGCTTTCACATCATCAGGAAGAACGGCTACTGATCCACTCCGAGCAACAAGGGATGAGGTTGGTGGAACCTGCAGAGGAAGTGTAAATAAGCAAAAAAGAGCTGAAGAAGAAATTTGAAGAAACTAGGAAGTTTACCTCTACAACAGAAGATGTTGCTCGAATATGGGCAGTTAGTTTTTCGGCCGATGATGATTCAGGGACTTCAGCAATCGGTAACTGTGGTTGGTCACCGGTATCTTGCTGAAGATCACCTGAAGATTTATCATGAACCTCAGTTGATGTTTTGACAATATCCTGGAACAAAGACGAAGAGTTAGAGGATGAGAGCAATAAAGAAACAACTAATGAAGATTGTACCTCAGCTGGTTGTTCAGTTTGAAGATCGGCTTGTTCAGGAGAACGCCGAGGCTGATTAACAAGAGCATCTGATACATTGATCCTCTGGATATCAGGTTGATCGATTGATGAAATCAGGGGGTCATCAACCAGGCTCTCCATAGTTTTATCTGGTTCGGTTTGCTTAGACGGTTCAACCAAGATATCATCAATTGGAGTTTCTTGAATTGGCTCCAACACTGGACTTTGATCAGGATCAACATTACCAGTCTGTGTTGACTGGCTTGAAGACTAGGCAGAAGAGGGGAATGATCAATCGGAAAATAAAGAAAAGAAAAGGGAAAAGACAGAAGTCAGTACCTTGAAAGCACTTGCTAATACTCTGGCCATATCAGAAGCATCAACAACCACAGTGTCAATTTTCCTCTTTGTTTTACGGGCAAGAGTCTTGCTGGATCCACCTTTCCTCTTGAGCGTTGACAAAGGCAAGTTATCCGGAACGGGATTGATTTTAGGACCCTACATGACTGAGGAAATCGAAGGAGCTTTATGGCCGATATATGGTGCCCGTCTTGGTGGCCAATATTGAATCTGCTTGCCACTTCTGCTGACAGCAGGAGGCTCTGTAGTTTCAGGCTGAAAAGTAAAAGAGGATATGACAATCTGAGTGCAGTCAAGTAAACACATAAATTAATCAAAAGAAAGTTACCTCATCAGCCGATGCGTGATACGCAGGGTCCAACTTCTCACAATAGATTCTTGGAGAAACACAGAAGAGGTGATCACACCATTCTGCCCACCAGATATTAAAGAGGGAAGAAGTAAAGCTGGAAAATCTCCAGGAAGCAAGGTCGATGGTGGAGGAATCAGGAACCCGATCCAAAAGGCGCTGGTAACAAGTACCACTAGGAATGATCTCCCTTGGCTTAATCAGATTAGAGAAGTAAAGGCCAATCGGCAACTGACCAAACCCCAGCTGACGCACACACACTGAGGGGTTGTAAAATTCGTAGGCGGCCGATTGATCTTTTCCAAAAACACAAGAAGGGAGAAGCCCCGGTTTGATGATTTCTACAAAAACAATCCTATCTTCATCATCATTATGGATATCAGAATGTGGTCTCGAAGTAAGTCTCATCATCTCTATATGCAAACCAGATGATGGATTGTGAATTGAAGCCGAGGTAAAAACTTCTGAAGTGCTCTGCTATACAAGGAGTTTTTTTGTGTCCTGGAAAAACAGAGACAGCTTCCCCAAAATTCATACATCGGCGCCTCACAATTTGAACACCATCTGGTTGGTCTCCCGGGAAGGTCTTGGTAAAAATATTCTGCTCCAACCTATCTCGAAGATGAAGGTTTAACCACATGTTGATGAACCACCAGGGACCTCCCGGGGTGCCTATGGGAGAATTGGTTGACAAGCTAACCGCCACTTGGTGAAGGAGATGGTAAACCGCACCTAAGAGATACTTTCCAAGAGGAATGCAATTGCCAGCAGCCAACTGTTCAGCCACTATCTGATAATTGGCAGTGGGGCCGAAGGTTTTGCCACAGAAGACAAATTTCTCAAGCCACATGTTCAGGAAGGCAACATGTTCCCTGTGACCCACGGTTCCCTCTTTCTTGTGCTCAGCAATATAGCCAGACCATCCACATATGTTCTTGGTTTTTAATTGGTGAGAAGGTTTATCATTACGGCGACTAAAGAGAACATCTGGGGAAGAAATATCTAAACTAGTCAGCAAGAGAACATCGGCCAGAGTCTGAGCCATCGGCCCATGGCCGAACAAAAGGCGTTAAGCGCATCAGACCAGAAATAAGAAGCAGCTATCAGAAGAGATTCATTGCGGGACATCTCAGACAAAGATAAAGTGATGCATTTACTGATCTTGTATTGCTCCCAAGATTCTCTATTCTTCGCAGAAACTCTGAGGTGCCAATCTCTCCACCCTTTGACATAGCCTGTCCAAGACCTAAAGCAAGTATCCCAATCGGCCAGATTCAAAGAGGCGTACTTAAAGGGGATTCGGCCAGTTTCAAAATTAATCATCTCAGAAGGGTCAGTATCACCCATTGGGCCAAGAAAGGCAAGACCAGGTTTGTCATCAACAGGGATAATAAGATTGGATCTAAGCGCCTGAAGAAAAAATAAATAAAGAAGAAGTTCGGACTTCAGACAAAACAGGGCAGTGACATTAATAAATGAATAAAAGCCCACGAACGGAGGAAATACCGGGGGAACTGAAGAAAGGGACGCCTTTGGAAGAGCAGAAGCAGAGCAAGAACCTCCGGTGGAACTTGAAGACGCCATAGACCGGTGAAAGTTTTGGAACCTAGGGTTCGTCGCTTGAAAGTTTGGGCTGTTGAAACAACGAAGATTTGAGGAGAGAAAGAGCCAAGACAGCCGTATTTATAGTCCCTAAAGATTTGTTGAGATTCTACGGCCGACTTCGAATCAAGGAAGATAACGGATTCGAGGAAATTCCGTAGCAAAAGATTATTTACTCCGAAACTAGGGGGCATGTGTTGACACCGTTTTTTTGAAAAAGGGTCAAAAGGGGATAAGGAGAAGCAGCCGATGAAAAACAGAGTACAATCGGCCGAATAAGGAAAGGGCGGTCAACGAGGTTCGCTGATAGTCAGAGGAATTCGACCCTGACTGTGGGCCAGCGGGTCAGAGCGATCAGCCGATGGTCAACCAGAGGATCGGCCGATGGAGAGGAAGAAGGCGGTAATCAAGGAGATACGCCAGAAGGAAAGCATGGTGGAGGCGGGTCAATCTACGATTGGTGATGGGTCAAAGAGTCAGTCTTAGGAAGTTTTGACTTCTGCGAGAGTCCTTTCTATTTTTGGTAGTTTTTATCTTTCTTTAGATGCAAGTAAACAGTGCCGTAATCGGCTAGGAGTCGGGTTGTCCTCGGGACATAAATAGCGACCCTGCGTGGTCAGAAAATCTGTACACACCAATATCAAACAAACCGCCTCCGGGCAAACCCTTTACTTTACTGCATCTACTTTACAGCATCAACCTTTACAGCATCTACTTTTCGGCGACTTCGCCATTGCGATTTTCTCTTTTCTACAACGCCGTGCTTCGAGTTCGTTGGGCTGCATCAATTGACCTCCGGCAAGCTTGTGAGTACCGTTTTACCGAATAATCCTAGGCTTTAACCTCCGGGCGCCTCGCTGAGGTTTCGTTTAGTTCTTTATTCACCCCTTACCGATATTAGCTAGATCTGCAAGTTTTCGTACCAATTCTTGTGGTTTTAGCTATTATCATTATCATCCACTCGATCTAGATCCTATCGGCTTCTAACACCGCAGCCGATTCCGACCTACTCGAGTGCTGACGTCACGATCGGCCGATCCAGCCGATCTATCTACTTACGCACCCGCGCTTCGGTCGCTCTCGAGCCGGCTGATCCCGCTTTACCCTGTATCGGCCGATTGGCTGGTACACGTGTCGCTGAAAGGTCATCGGTTCTCTAGCCGATCCCTAATATTTTCCATTGTCAATCAACAGGTTAGATTGGCTGGCACGCCTCGCTACAGACCGGGGAGTCACGTGTGCTGCGCGCGGAGGTGACGTCCTATTTTCGCGTCAACAAAGATGATGGTGCATCATAGGAGGATGGGCCAGCTGAGGAGGGTCCGGCAGAGGAGTGTGGCCTCGGAGGGGCATGCTTGCCCAACTTGAGTAGACGCTCAATGTTGCCCTTGTTTGGCCTATAGAAAGTGTGAACCTTGTCTGCCATAATATCCACTCCAGTGACCTCACATATCATCTTGAAAATCCAAGGAGCATACTTGCAAGACATGTTGGCGGACACTGAGTTCACTATTATCTCCTCCCATATGAAATCAAACACACTAAAAGGCTCTTGACCGGGAGCCATCTTTACTAGCAAGTTCTTGGAGATGTTGGAGATGTTGTAATTGTCGCCCATCTTAGGACTCAAAGTATAGCGGAAGAATTGGTTCAACATCCTATAGAGGGGTTTCATTCCATGAGTAGTCCCAAATTCAATGTTGCCATAAGCAGTGTCATACATGAAGGCCATCTCACTGTCAAGAGAAATATCACCACCATGAATTTTCCCATAACCAAGATCCTGTGGGCTAAAGCCAAGTATCTCCGCAAACCTCTCATAGGTGACAGAGAGGGGCTTTCCATGAATTGTCCAATAAAAGGTCTTGGTCTCACGCTTGACATAGAGGTTGGCATAGAATTGAGCGACCACCTCCTCATTCCAATCAATATTCAAAGCCATGATGTGATCCATACCTTTAGCAAAGCAAACATCAATAGCCTCATTCACCGTCGGCATCCTAAGTGACCTCAAATGATCCCAATGAATGGACTTCATATCAACGGTGAGATTTGCCTTAGATAGGATGACCGACTCATACCAATCCGCATGAAACCTAAGCCAAAAGCGAATGTCTATGGTATACTCCTTTTGGTATTGAGCGCGGTCATCGTACCTTTCCTTGTAAACATCATGAGTGCCTTTGGTGTAGTCCACCATACGCACAATCCCTGTGTGAGGAGGCTTGCAAGGCCTCAAGGTGAATCCCTCTAGAGAGTCCAAAGATATGTCCTCATAATCATCATAGTGATCATCCGGTTCATGAGCACGCTTGGTGCGGGCACGATGGCCTTGGTCGGTGGATCGACAAGGAGCAGTGGGAGGATTAGTGCGACCACGACCACGAGGGCGTTGAGAGCCCTTTGCAACCTTTCTCTTCCTTTGAGCAATAGGCACATCATCATCGGATTGCTCTTCCGCCACTTGCTTGCCTTCACATGCCATCTGTGAGATATAGAGTACTGGAATGAGATGGCATGAAAGAATTCTTCAATCAAAGAGAGGAGATATGCCTTGAATCGAGTCACTACTGTGTCAAGTGTCGGTACTACCAGACCAGGGTCGGTAGTACCAAGGGGGTCGGTACTTCCGAGACCAGGCCGGTAGTACCGATAAATGCCGAGCCATGACAATAATCCAAGAATCAAGAGATTCCACCAACTAAAGTTTCTAAGATCATAGGTATGAGTTCTAGGACTAGTATGGAGATGATTCCCTAAAGCATTGGCCCTAGAAACAACGGCATTGAGAGATTGGGATTTGAGATTTTGAACCAATACCTTGACTTCTTCCTTTGCAAGATCGAGGAGAAGTTGGGGAGGAAATGAATCCCCACGAGGTGAAGAATCCAAATATCCCCAAGGCTTCAAGATTCCACGGTTGGATATTGAGATCCCCTCACATATTTGCTTTTGGAAAAGGAGGGGAGGTGCAATGGTTGGAAAGAAAGAACCCTAGGGTTCGGACTGTCCCGCGGGGTATTTATACCCGTGAGACGATTATCGGTAGTACCGGGGTAACGTCGGTACTACCGAGCCCCAGACAAGATTTAGACAAAAGAAGCTTATCGGTAGTACCGGGATGAGACCGGTACTACCGGGGGTTTTAAAAACCCTGCCAGAGAACCTTTATCGGTAGTACCGGCCTTGTGTCGGTACTACCAAGTATTTTCGAAAATCCAACAGTAGGGCTTTATCGGTAGTTCTGGCCTTGTGTTGGTACTACCGACGGTCTTGACTGATTCGAGAGAGATTTAGAGTTTAGAGTGTGAGCTGTAGGAGATAGAAAGAGAAGGCTATAGACATGTAGAACAACCATAGTATTTGGTGATTAGGCACAATCAATCAATCAAAGCAATAATCACCAAAGACTATGGGAAGAACCAATTTTGTAAGACTCACACAAAAATAAGAAAATAAATCGTTTTTCTCTCTATCTAGGCAACAAACAATTGTGTGCAACAAGTCAAGCCAAGTTACGAGAATCCAAGATATTTAGCTCACTCCTCAAAGCACAAAACCTTTGCTCATCTAGAGGCATAGTGAAGATATCGGAAAGTTGCCTCTCTGTGCTTACATGACGTAAAGCAATATCTCCCTTAGCCTCATGATCCCTTAAGAAATGATGTCGAATATCTATGTGCTTTGTTCTAGAGTGTTGCGCCGGATTGTTTGCTAGCTTGATGGCACTCTCATTATCACACAAGAGTGGAATCTTACTAAACACACAACCGTAATCACTCAACGTTTGCTTCATCCACAAAAGTTGTGCACAACAAGCACCAGCCGCAACATACTCGGCTTCGGCCGTGGATAAAGCCACCGAATTTTGTTTCTTAGAACTCCATGACACCAAAGACCTACCAAGAAATTGGCAAGTCCCTGTTGTACTCTTTCGATCTACTTTGCAACTGGCATAGTCCGAATCAGAATAGCCAAGTAAATCAAAAGTGGAGCCCTTGGGATACCATAAGCCTAGGTTAGGAGTGTGAACCAAGTATCTAAAGATTCTCTTAACGGCCATTAGATGACACTCCTTAGAATTAGCTTGAAATCTTGCACACATGCACACACTAAGCATTATATCGGGCCTAGATGCACAAAGGTAAAGGAGGGAGCCAATCATGGAGCGAAATACCTTTTGGTCGACCGACTTCCATTCTTCATTGAGATCAAGATGTCCATTTAATGCCATGGGAGTCTTGATGGGCTTTGAATCAGCCATGTCAAACCTCTTGAGCATATCCTTCACATACTTGGTTTGACATAAGAAAGTCCCTTCCTTCAATTGCTTGATTTGAAACCCAAGGAAGAACTTCAATTCACCCATCATAGACATCTCGAATCTCTTGGTCATGATCCTACTAAACTCTTCACAAAACTTGTCATTAGTAGACCCAAAGATAATGTCATCAACATAAATTTGACAAACAAAGATATCTTTTCCCGTTCTTTGAATGAAGATAGTAGAATTGGCTTTGCCTATCTCAAAGCCGTTCTTGTGAAGAAAATCCTTAAGGCATTCATACCATGCTCTAGGAGCTTGCTTGAGCCCATAGAGCGCCTTATGGAGCTTGTACACATGGTTGGGGAAGTTTGGATCTTCAAAGCCCGGTGGTTGTTCAACATAAACTTCTTCTTGGAGAGGTCCATTCAAGAATGCGCTCTTCACATCCATTTGATGAAGAAGTCATGATGAGTAGCATAGGCCAAGAGTATACGAATTGACTCAAGTCTTGCCACCGGAGCATAAGTCTCTCCAAAGTCCAAGCCTTCAACTTGAGTATAGCCTTTGCCCACGAGCCTTGCCTTATTCTTTGTGACGACACCAAATTCATCTTACTTGTTCCTAAAAACCCATTTGGTGTCGATCACATTTTGCTTGGGTCTTGGCACCAACTCCCAAACTTCATTCCTCTTGAAGTTGTTCAACTCTTCCTCCATAGCAATAATCCAATCCGGATCCTCAAGAGCTTGATCCACACTAAGAGGTTCCAAAGAGGAAACAAATGAGTAAAACGCACAAAAGTTGATAATCTTGAGTGATTTGTTACCCCTCTTTGTATGCTCCCAAGGATGTTGTCAACGGGATGATCCCGTTGAACCATTTGATGAACTCTTGGATGTGGTGCTTGAGATTGACGTTGAATAGGTCCATCATCATCATCTTGATCTTGAGGTGCTTGATCATGAGCTTCACCACCTCGTTCTTCCCTTTGATCAAAGTCAATTCCATGATCGTCACCATGAACTTGACTTTCAACTTGATGAACTTGAGAACTAGGTGGTTCAACTCTTGTTGATGATGGTGGATCTTGATTGCTTGTGTCAATCGGAGCTTGAACTTGAACTTCCCTTGGCATCACTTCACCGTTGCCCATCCTAAAGATGGATATACTTGGAGGTTCTTCATCATCTACAAGGTTTTCACTAACTTGCTCTCCTTGAGAGCCATTGGATTCATCAAATTTCACGTCTACCGTGGTTTCAACACAACCGGTGGTTTTGTTGAAAACACGATAGGCATGTTCGTTAGTTCCATAACCAATGAGAAAACCTTCATCAACCTTGGATGCAAACTTTGAGGCTTTGGGTTTCTTGTTAAGTATGAAACACTTACACCCAAAGACCCTAAAGTAGTGCACACTCATTTTCTTACCGGTGATGATCTCGTAGGGAGTCTTATTCAAGTACTTGTGGAGGTAGAGGCGGTTGGCGGCATGGCACGCGGTGTTGATGGCATCTGCCCAAAATGAGTCCGGAGCCTTGTACTCATCAAGCATTGTTCTTGCCGCTTCAATCAACGTACGGTTCTTCCTCTCAACAACACCATTTTGCTGAGGAGTGTATGGAGCGGAGAGTTCATGCTTGATGCCTTCTTCATCAAGGAATTCTTCAACTTGAGTGTTCCTAAATTCCGAGCCATTGTCACTTCTTATGTTCTTGACCTTTAGCTCAAACTCATTTTGAACTCTTCTTATGAACTTCTTGACCACTCCCTTTGCTTCACTTTTATCTTGCAAAAAGAATACCCAAGTGAAACGGGAAAAGTCATCAACAATTACTAAACCATATTTGTTACCACCGATGCTTATGTAGGAAATTGGTCCAAACAAGTCCATGTGTAGTAGCTTCAACGGTCTTGATGTTGAAAGGATGTTCTTGGCGGGATGATGTGCTCCAACTTGCTTTCCCGCTTGACATGCACTACATAACCTATCTTTCTCAAAAACAACATTTGTTAGTCCTAGGATGTGCTCGTCCTTTCGAAGTTTGGCCAAGTTCCTCATGGCAACATGAGCTAGTCGGCGATGCCATAACCAACCCATGTCGGATTTTGCCACTAAGCAAGCCATAGGGTCCACCTTTACTTTTGTGAAATTCACATAGTAAAGCTTTCCCCTTAGGTGACCCGCAAAGATAATAGAGGAATCCTCACTTCTCGAGACGGTCACACCTCTTTGGTAAAGAGATAATTGTAGCCTTTCTCACAAAGTTGTGAAACTGACAACAAGTTGTACCCCAAACCTTGAACATGATAAACATCTTCAATTGAATTTGTTGTTGAGATAGCAATTTTACCTAGACCAATCACATCTCCTTGACCATTATCTCCATAGATGATAGTTTTCGTAGGGGTGTCATAATGCTCAAGGGATGCAAACAAGCCTTCATCTCCGGTCATATGATTAGTGGCTCCACTATCAATCAACCATGCGGTTCCACCGGAGGTGTAGGCCTACAAAACAAGTTTAAGCTTTTGGTTTAGGTACCCAAAATGATTTGGGTCCTTGGAGGTTAGAAGCATAAACTTTTGGAACCCACACACTCTTCCTCATAGCCTTCTTGGCATAGGCTCCAACATACTTGACCACCATTTTACCATTGTGGTCCAAGGTCACAACATAGTCACATGTGTAGTTGGGAGAAGGCTTGTGTTCCACCACATTCTTTGGTGCCTTTGATGGAGAATTAATCCCACCATTTCCTTTTGTGATGTTCACAACCTTTGGCTTCTCTTTTGTTGTGGTAGAGGTGGTTACTCCATGGGCAATATCCATAATAGTGTTGAGGTATCCACCCTTGTTTCACAAGGGGATCTCATGCCCTTTCACCACCCTTCTACCATTGACCTTGTTGTCCTTGTAGTGCCCAAGTCCTCTTGTGTCAATTGCCTTGGGAATGGACTTGGCACCCAACTTACCTTGGTTGATCAACATGTTCAACCGGGCAATCTCCTTATCCTTGCTCTTAGTTGTTTCTTCTAGCCTTGCAAGGTTAGTCTTAAGAGCATTTATATCAATATTAGAGCATATAGAGCAACCTTTGCTAGTGGAGGCATTAGAGTCAAAGTTTGCTTTAGGGTCGACCTTGGTGCTTTCCCAAAGAGCACTATAGTTTGCTTCAAGATTTGTGTATTTATACGTCAAGCATGAGAAGCTTGTTCGAACCTCACTATGAGTGGCCTTTAGTGAAGCTAAAGATTCATTTGCCAAAGAGTAGTCCTTTAGCATCCTCTTGCTAGAGTCATTGGCCAAGGACAAGCCTACGGTCAACTTCTCCACCTTAGCTTTTTCCTCGGCAAGGGTTTTCTCTAGGGCAAGGTTTCTTTCCTTTTCACGGATAAACAAGTCTTCTTGCTCATGGAGAATCTCCTTCTTTTCCTCTAATTTGTCCAAAAGCTTTTTAATTTCCTTATGTCCCTTTTTACCAAATTGCTTTATCATGTTGGCCTCCATTTCTTTTTCCTCATCTAGGTTGTCTATATCATTACTAGGTGTGGATAAAGATGAGGTGAGAGAGGATGAGGTGGTTGACTCTTGTACCTTGCTCCCTCTTGCCATGAGGCAAAAGTGAGAGTTATCCTCATCATCGGAGAGGTTGTTGAAGAGGCGTGGTGAAGATGCTCCTTGTGCCATGGCAAGTGTTGCCATGCCTTTCTTCTTTGGTTCTTCATCTTCATCACTTGAGTCCCTATTGACGGCTGTTAAGTGCTACTTTTATGCCGTCAACTCCTGCATAAAATGAATGAAAAGTCATCATCAATACTAGAATAGGGCTTTATACTGACAAGTTCCACGAGTGTAGATGAATATTTGAATGCAGGTGTTTCAGCTCATTAAATGAGAGAAAGCACACCCTATGGATCCAAGCAACCCAGCACCAACCAATGAGAGGCTGCCACATAGGCTTCACATGGATCTATGGACCCACCAAAGGAGGTAAACCACCTTAGTTTTGCGCGTACACCTAGGACAGGACCAAGGACCCACTAAGAAGCAACCCAGAGAAAGTTGGGGCCATTTGGCGGTGAAAGGGGGTCGGCCGACCCTGTTCTGTCGCCGTTCGAGCCCAGCTTCCACGTGTCAACTCCTGGTGATCTCCTAGAGGTGGTTTGGGGTGTTATCCACTCAGTTACCGCCGTAAACCCCCGGATCATGCTTGGGCCCACAAAAGCAAGGAGGAAAGCCACTCTCCCAAGGCAAACCATGCCTCCCAAGTGCTCTTCAAGGGTGCTCACTCCCCCTATAAATAGAAGGGGAGGAGGCTAGAATAGGGACACACAACTCCTCTCCTCCTCTCTCATTTTCTCTCTTGAGAGGAGAGGCTCTCCTCTCCTCCTTCTAGAGTGTAAGTGTGGAGTAGTTGATTAGATCAAAGCTAGGGAGAGAGTGAAAGGGATGTACCTCTATGGATGCTCGTTCTTCGATTAGAGTAAAGTGAGTATTTCTGCATTTTCTATTTAGACCAAAGTGCAAGTGATATGTTCTTGTGTTCTTCACCTGTTCATCATTTAGAGGCACATGTTCTTCATGAACACGCCCCCTCAATCTAGTTGATTAGGTGCACAATTTTTTGTATCCTGTTTGTAAGGCTAGTCTTTTAGAATAAAGTGGATGTGCTTGCATGCTCTATTAGAATAAAGTGTGTTCGTGATTCCTTTCTAATAGTTTATGCTAGGTTGCATGAGTAGACTTTTTCCTCTGCTAGTGCGTAGATCCTGGGTTTATGTGTTCGTCTGCTGCAAGTCGTTCGTATACGTTGGGAGCATAGTACGAGGTCGAGTTCTCTCCTGTATGCCTTTAGTATAAGCTAGTAGTACCTATAGTGAGTGAGATCAGTTCTCTTCCGTGGTCGTAGTTCTATTAGTACAGAGTGCCGTAGTCCGTTGGCTACGGCAGTAACCACAGCGTAGACGTTGTGTCACGCTACCGGTTATCATTCGTTCGGCTTATCCCAAGGTTAGGTAGAGGCAGTCCAGGTGGTGGTGACAGCCCGTCTGGCCCTCGTTGATCCTCCATAGCTGGATATAGTCAGAGCTCCGTTCCACATAGATCCGCGTGCCTGAGTCGCCTGTTAAGTCAGGGCTAGCGGTACCCTAAGCCAAGTTCTATCTAGAGATCGACCTTTAATCTCATCTATAGTGCTATCTTTAGGAATCCTCTCTATCCTTGCCTTTTATCTGGGTGTGTCCTTGGACTGATTAGTACGAAGTTAGTGCACACTGTTCCCTTAGATTCGATACCCTTGGAATACTCTGAGGTGAAAGCTACAACGGTATCCGTGCGCTTGCGGATTTATTCGTGTGACGCTAAAATACCCAACAGTCCCATTGTTGACCCACGTGAGCACGCTCTTGGTACTTGTTCTTGTACTCTTTGCTCTTCTCCTTATACTTCTTCTCTTCCTCATTCTTGTCCTTGTTCTTGTTCTTGGGACACTCGGCAATGAAGTGTCCATACTCTCCACACTCATAGCATTTCCTTTGTGATTTATTCTTTCTATCATCACCACCTTTCCTTGATGCCTTGAACTTCAAGAACTTCTTGTACTTTCTTATGGCAAAGGCAGTTTCTTCATCCGTGCTTCCTTCTTCACTAGAATCTTCATTCTTAGTCTTGGAAGTCTTGGGCTTTGCTTCTACAACTTCACTAGAGCTAGCATTGAGGGCTAGACTCTTGTTCACCTTCAAGCTAAGCGACTTCTCCACGTCTTGATCAACTAGCTCTTGATGTAAGATCTCACCAAGAAGTTGATTGGGAGTCATTTTGTGGTAGTTTGGGTCTCTTCTTATCATGGTCGCTAGGTTTGGGTTCTTCGGTGTGAAATCTCTTAGCAACTTCTTTGTGACCTTCTCATCGTCCCAATCATTACTTCCTAGTGCTTTGATGTCCGAGACAAGAAGGATTAGCTGATCATACATTTGCCTCACGGTTTCTCCATCCTTCATGATGAATAGCTCAAACTCTCCGTGAATCAAGTCAATCTTACCTCTTCTCACATGATCGGTACCCTCATGTGCTTCCTTGAGTGTGTCCCAAATCACCTTGGCAATTTGGATGTTCCGGACTTTGTTGAACTCTTGAGCACACAAGGATCCCGTGATGACTCTTGTTGCTTGAACATTGCGGTGGAGGTCTTGTTCATGCTCTATTGTCATAGCTTCACCTTCGGCGGGAATTGTCACACCTACACACACAATCTTCCAAAGAGAAGGGTGAAGCCCGTAAAGGTGCATTTGCATATCATAAGCCCATTTGGGATAGTCTTTCCCATTGAAGTGGGGAGGCTTTCCCAAATGTACGGAATAGAATTTTTCGTTAGGATTGTTGCCCGTAAGTTGTCCGTAGTGGAATGGCACTTCATAGTAGCCGGAGTGGGAGAACTTTGCTTGCTCCTTCTTGATCATCTTCTTGAGGAGCTTCTTGGCCATCTTATTTGCCTTATTCTTCTTTTTGGCTTTTCTTCTTTTCTTCGCCGCTTTCTTTGCATCATCGTCACCATACTGGACATCTTCATCACTTGAGTCAGAGTCGGAGGAGGAGGAGGAATCATCGGAGCTCGCGATATTGGATGGTGTACGGCTTGGGGCCTTCCCCATTAGCTCTAGAGTTGTAGCTTGGTCTTGAGCGGCCTTGAGCTCTCTCTCTTGAGCTTCCTTGGTGGCAAGTTCTTGAGCGGAGAGGTCACCACCACTCCTCGACATCTTGATCCCTTAGCGGTTAAGCCTAAATCAAGAGATTAGGCTCTGATACCAATTGAAAGGACCTTGTGATGCCTAGAGGGGGGTGAATAGGATCACTTCGTATTTCTGAAATAAATGCAGCGGTTAAATCACAGGTCGGTACTACCGGTGCTGTGTCGGTACTATCGAGGGGCTCGGTACTACCGGCACAGGGGCGGTACTACCGACTAGCCAGAGATGTCTACAACGAAATTCGAAAACTAAATCGATTCTAGCAATTCTACTTGAATCAAGAGTTGAGTTTAGATGCTAAGAACCTCCTGCAACCAAAGATATGAGTTGGAACACAACAAATATATAGATCGGGCCAAAGCACACTTCTAGGGTTAGAGAAAAGAGAAGAACTCAAACAAGCAATTGACAAGAGGTTTAATCCGAAGTTCACTTCCACAAAGGAAGCTACGTCTCCGTTGAGGATCCCACAAAGGGAGGGCTATCACCAAGAGCCTCTTGCCTCACCCAATCCCCACAAAGGAAGATTGGTGCTCACTAAGAATTCTCCACCAAGGAGGGGTAATACAAACGATCCCGGGTGCTCCACACGAAGAGGGCACTCAACGGGCGACACCTAACCGTCTAGAAGCAAGCTTCAAGAGTAACAAACGCGAATCGATGCCCGGAGATGCTTCAAGTGCTCTTGAGATGAAGGAGATGGAAGGGTCACTCAAAGCTTCTCAATCTCACACCAAGAATCTCTTCCTCACTCAAGCCCTAGCTCAAAGGATCAAAGGATTGGCTCTAGGGAGGAGTGGAGAAGAAGAGTGAATGCTCTTGGGTGTGTTTGTCTCGGGTTAGGTCAGCAACAAATGAAGGGGGAGAAGAGGGGGTATAAATACCCACCCTCCAAAACTAGCCGTTACTGTGCTGAAACGAGATTTATCGGTACTACCGACCTCAGGTCGGTCCTACCGAGGGGCTCTGAAAAAGGAAACAGAATAGCTTTCTCGGTAGTACCAACCTGGGGTCAGAACTACCGAGGAGCCCCCTAAAAAGAAACAGAACACCTTTCTCGTTAGTACCGGCATGGGATCGGTACTATCGAGAGGTTCGAGAAAACCAGACAGAAACCCTTTTTCGGTACTACCGACCCAGGGCCGGTACTACCGACAAAAGGCACAATAGGGAGGAAACGAAGGCATGTGTACGTGTAGGCTTTGTGTCTCTCTTGGTTTTCTTGATTCACCTTTCTAAGCACTTTTAGCATCTCTAGACGGTCAATTCGCATCCCTCTTTATAGTACGGTGTTTCCTATACTCAAATTCGAAATATAAATCAATTTAAACCTCCAATTGAGCTTCAACACCGAATAGAAGGTATGAGGGGCTTCTTTTGATGAAATACGAATTTTATCCATTTAATCCCTGCACACATCTCATTGAAAGTATTAAATCATCCAAATTGTATTGTCATTATCACCAAAATAATTAGGAGCCTAGATGCACTTTCACGCCCAAAAGCAGAACTTGCAAACATTCAACAATAGCAAGTTTGTTGACGTTTGATTATCGTTGCAAAGTTCGTTTGGACTTGCAAGCGGACAAATCCTCTGTCATAGTCAAGGGACCCTTCTTCCCTGGAGTGGTGAACCCAAGGTATCGAATCTGTGGAACAATGTGTAACACAAGATCCAATCTAATAAGCAGAAAACGCTTTGATCTTGAAAGGGGTTTTTGCATCTAATCTAAGGAAGAACCATGAAAACACATCTAATCTACTAAACACCGGAGGTAGCAAGAGAAAGAGAGAGGAGGTAAAACCAATCTAGAGATTGGATCGGGTCTTTTGTTGAAGTTCCAAAACCAAGAAGAATAAAGCAAACGAATCTCATTAAAAACCTTTTTAAATCGTGGCTTCCGTTCCAACCCTCAAAGGCACCTACCGTACACGTGATCAACATCCTGTCACGATGTCCCACTTATTGTGTAGGTGAACCTAAGAGCACGTTCACGAGGAGCGTGTTGAAAACGCTCGGTAGGTCAGGTATGCACCTCTAGCCACCATGGCTACAAGAACATCCTAAGCAATCTATCTGGAATAGATTGGAGAATAAGAAAACCCAAGCGAAGACAAAATCGTAGTGAAAGCACTTGATCGCTAGAAATTGGATTCAATCTTGCAAATTCAACATGAAGTATAATACATGGACAAGATCACCACCGGGATCCTACCTTGATCTTGATCCTAACTTCTAGAACTCCAACGTGGTCTTCCATGCAAGGTTCCCACGTCGGCTAAGGAAACCCTAGTCAACCATCTCGACCCTCTCCTCTCCGGAAGGGTGTCCCTCTCTTCTCTGCTCCTCGGCGGCGGATGACGAATTGCTTCATGCGTGGCTCGAGGCACGGGGGCTATAAATAACCCGAGGATCATCTAGGTCAAAGGTGGCGCCGAACCGGGCCCGGAATGGGCTGGGCCGACCGTCTTGGGCCGACCGGCTTGGGCCCACTTCGGCCCAGTTCGGCCCCGTCTTTCTTCCAGACGCTTCTCGCGACTTCCTGACTTTTTGCCGAGTTGCATGTGGGTCCTTGACGTCCTTTTCCTCGCAGTTTAGATAAGGGTGCTTAGCGTATGAACTCCTGCATCTTCCGTCTTGGTCTTCAGCACTTCTTGGCTTCACGCTTTAGTCCTTGGTTCATTTGGAGTCATGTTCATCTTGTATCTTGACTTGTCCTAGGGTCCGTGATCACCTTGTAAAACCTTTGATGAACTTTATGCGGAAGTCCTCATTTAGGCTCTTGATTCCTGTGTAAACAATTAACTCCAAATACCATGCACGAGTGCGAACTTGACATATAATGAGGGTTAGAATCGTTAGTGTGAATAACAAATTAATACCAACATAGAAGGTAAACATGTGGCTAGGTTGACAGAAATCGACCGCCAACAAAGGCTGAGTATACTAATACTCGGCAAAGATTACCCGTTGAGTGATAACTACTTCACCGACTCCTAGACATGCAAAGCTTTTGGTTGGTGGATTAGTTTGCTAAAAAGGGACTAAGGGTTGATCCTTACTATCAATATTTTAGCCTCAAGTTCTAGGTTAATTAACCATTCTAAATAAGCATCATCTAAGCAAGCATGTGAGCAATACAAAATATTTCAAACATCAATATTATCTGCTCATGGTTTCACTTATTACTCAATGCAACACAGTGGTTAAGCAGCCTCATTACTAGCGAGGAGAAACAAACATTCAAATCGATTTCTTAACCTTGTAAGGTGGACCTAAACACACAAGATGTGCCAACCCCAAAAGGCAAAACGAGGGGAGTCTATACAAACCAGGCGGTTCCCATCGATCTTCGAGTTACGTCTAGATCCCCCTTCCCTAGGTACAATGTTTATCGTTCTTCCCATCGGCTTCACCCTTGTACCACATGTGGCGAGCATGGGAGCAAACTTCAGAGAAAAGGGTAAAGGTTCCTTGACGCATCAGTTAGGTACTAGGCTTACCGGTCCCATGTCTCGACATGTGCTTAGTACGTTCAAAAGTTTAACCAACATAACCAACACGTTTCGACCTTAGCCAAGTTCCATCATACACAGACAGGGCATCAACAAGTACCAAAATCTTCGTCTGTTAGTCCTTATGATTCCAATACAAGGTAAACCATCAAATTCCTACAACACGGCGAGTGATAGGAAATTACTCGACTTTTATCATGTCCTTAAAGCAAGACAACTAGCGACCTATCATACTAGTATTCTATTGCATAGGTACCTAGGATCATGCAACTAGGGTTCCAATTCAACTCCTGAAACGTAAATGCACAAAATATACAAACATAGTTGCATAATTTTAGTAGTTAGGTTATGCTCCGGAACTTGCCATTCAATTGGTAGAGTTGCTGCTAACTAGGCCTTGGGTCCTTCCTACCTTGGGTCGGACCTTGACTTGCTTCAACGACGTCCACTTCTCCCTCGAGTTATCCTCCTGTTTGTTCCAGGACGAGCTCGTAGTTTTCGTTCGCACGTCCTACGTGAGATGCATATGCATAAGATTGATTGTTCACTTAATTGAGCAAGTTTTATATTTCTAAATCTAATAGTTAAACATGGTGTGTGAGTAACCACATTCACCTAGATAAGGTTTTAAACTTCTTTCTTTACAAAGGTATGTGGGTTATTGTGTGATGGTTATTAATCAACTTTGATGGTGATTGTCTAATTGTCTACACATCTAAGATTTTAAACATATAAAACTTTTCCTTAGCATGTGGGTTTTGTTCTTTTAAGCAATTGAGCAAGTTCCAATTAAAGGATATTATTCTTTTCTCTTAAAGGTATGCTCGATTATCCTTAGAATTCTATTCTGCTAGTTTAAGAAACCTTTGGAAGGTGAAACTTGACAGACATGTGTGTTACATTAAGATTAAGCTACTTCCCAAAAACCAAGTCTAAAGGATTTGTGTAATGTTTAAAAGCTAGATTCATCTTTTTATTATTCAGAAAGTTTCTGTCTTCATTTCTGTTAAAGATTTTTATGATAGCATGCGTCATAGCAAAGGTTCTTATAAGGAAGTTGTAGAATTCAAACTACACATGTAAACAGATTTAACTACTAAAAACAAAAAGAGCAAGTTAAACATGTCCACTGCTATTAAACTATTTATCGGAGGTAAAAATACTCATGTGTAAGCTACTGCAAAAAGATGAACTTCATTTAACATATAAAACATGACAATTCATATACTATTTATCAGACAGATTTCATAAACAATATGAAATCATGAGCTAGTGTTCATAACTTTGTGCCATTTTCCTACCCAGAGCTAAACATGAGCATGGTAACAACATATAAATTTTTTAACATCATATAAGTTGTATATTTTGAACTATTTCAATTTTACTTCAAACTAAGATTTAAATCTAACTTCAAAATTAGGCATCAAAGGTATATACATGTTTCCTACAAAATGATCTACTCGTTACAAGGAACACAGATAAATTAAAATTGCATTTTATGTGATTTTTAATGGAGTTTAGAAATTCTCTGATCTTGAAACTAGGTTTGAAGTTTCTTTTTGCAGTTTAGCTCCTGGTTTATTTTACTCAGACCCCTAGAAAGATTTCAATGTACCCTCGGCGGCCGCACTCGGCGGGGAGACCGGTCAGGGGTGATGGATAGCTCACTTGAGCTCGATTGGAGGGATCGGTGTGGTTAAGGGATGCTCTGGTGATGGCCGACGGCTAGGCATTGTTGGTGCGGCCGCCGGGGTGGGGATTCCGGCTAAGCGAAGGCTCGGACGGGGCAAAGGGGTGGCCTGGGAGATGAAGGGGAGTGAAGCGTCTTCTCATCAGAGGGGGCTAAATGTGACACAAATACCAGTCCTAGGAGCCTGGTAGCACATTTATTACATCAGATGGTTCATTACCGTACAAACAGACAAGGTAGTGGGCATTGAAGCACCACTATCACTAGGATTAAAACAAAGACTACAAACCACACTAGAGCACCAACTAAGTCTACAATAGCTTCATAGTCTTGCGTCATGGAAGCTTCTTGTGGAGACCCTGAACCACAGGCACAGATTGGGTACAGGACGACAACCTACTCAACATCTTCGGGGACAAAGTCGGGATCCTCCTCTGTAAAAAATAATTAATCAAGCAAGAGTGAGTACATACGTACTCAACAAGTCCAACCCCACCCACGGAGGAGCTATTCATCAGAACATGCACAAGGTATAACAAGGTTCAGAATTTAATTTGTGAAAAGCCAACTTTGACTCGTGCAGGGGTTTGTTTCTGAAAAAGGTTTTCGCAAGTCATTTTGTAACCAAGGTACTCGGTGCTTTAAGGAAAACCAGTTGAGGACTACCAGACTCCCCGTCCGCAGTAGCCCAGGCACACAGCCATACTCTGTTTTCAAAATCACTCACGCCATGAAAACAATCTCTTAACCCAAACACTGGCTTTGTGACCACACCGTGACTCGTCCAATGGACACGGCTATTCGAATAGGTTTTACACTCAGCAGAGGTTGTACACTTTACCCACAAGTAGGGTACCGCCACACGAACACCTTAGTGCCGGCGCGGATCCTATCAAAGCCATTACCCACCTTAGCTAACCCTACTAGCCACCACGAAAGCAACCAAGAGGTTACCATTCATAACCAAGGCATAACTCACACAAATCGTATCCCTACTCCTTGATCTCCTGTTGCTCACCCGCACTCCTGATAGGTAGTAGGTTAACTAGTGGGATTTATGCTAAGCTGTTGCCACGTACAACAGTCTGAGTGGTTGTACGATAGTTGGGTCAGGTGAGATGACACACAACCCGGTCCTTAACGACAAGATGGGCATCTCCCAACACGCTTAACCACAAAGGTACGAGCTCACCCATACTCCTGACACACACTCGTCCATCTCGTCCACACTGCTCTTTTTCTCATTTTCCAAAATACTCATTCCCCATTTTTAAAGCACTCACACAGTTTTAAAAAAATCATTTAAACCAATCAATCATAGTAATCAAGGGTGACTACCATACCAGGTTTATGCAATTTGTAAAACAAATCAAGAGGTTGTATTTTAAAAACTGAGATTAAATCATGCATCAAAAGATGTGAACTTACCATCTTCAGAGTCCTCCGGGAGCTCCTGCACACGGTTCGTATTCTCGGGATCCTATGCACAGTACACGGCTCCGAACTCCTCCTGAGGTTACTCCTCGTTCACTCCATCGGCTTCAGCACACACAAGCAAGCACGCAATCAATAAAAGAAAATAAAGTTTTACCTTTTGAGCTCAAGGAGAGAGGAGAAAAGTTGGAGTAGTCAGATTATGATTTTAGTGGAATTTAGGAGAAAGAATCAAGTGAATCGGAGTTGGAACGGCTGAGATATGGCTGTGTAAAGATTAGATGCTAATTAAATCCGAAAATGGATTAACATAAATGGCGGTTCCTACGTGGTTGATCAGAATGGGATTTGGGCCCTTCGAGTAGTAGATGGGCCATGGGCCAGCGTTGATATTTATTTGTAGGCTGTAATTTTTTTTATATATTTTTTTCTCTATTTTTCAAAAATAAATGGTCCGCCAGAAATTTAGCAAAACTATACATCTGCCGATGTGGCCCACAGCGGTAGGGGTCCTACCGCCGTGCGGCACGGCGGCAGGGGCCGTGGCCCACGGCCCGGCGGGGGCCCGTAGCGTGCGACGGACATACCGCCGTAGCCCACGGCGAGAGGGACATACCGCCGTGGGCTACGACGGCAGGTCCTAGCGCCGTGGGGCACGGCGGCAGCAGGCCTGGTACCGCCATGCCCCACGGCGCTAGGAACTACTGGAGAGGAGAAGGGAGTGAGGAGGAGGTGGTGAAGGTGCGAAGCTCTGCCGGTTTTTCGTCTTGTTAGAGGTAATACTCTAGTACTTAATATTTTCAACTGTGATAATTCATATTTTGAAGTACTGTTTTAGTGTAGATCTGCTTAGTAAAAATATAGTTTTAGTGTAGATCTGCTTAGTAAAAATATAGATATGCTTAGTAAAAATATAGTTTTAGTGTAGACCTGCTTAGTAAAAATATAGTTTTAGTGTAGATCGATTAGTAAAATTATAGTCGTAGTGTAGCTCTGAGTAGATATATTTTGTAGTTACAGATCCACTTGTTAATAGCGTTTTTTTTTTCATGCTGTTAGACATGTCGGATGCAGTTACTGTCAAGTTGTATTTCGGTAATAGGCAGATTAGATATGGTGAACATGGAGTTGACTTGTCAGAATTTAATTCGGTTGACCATGTGATTAGAAGAGCAGCCGAAAGAACTTGGGGGTCATTACCAACTTTTTTATAGGGCATTCCATGTAGATGACTTGTCCATTATGGCTCTAATCAAGAGGAGTGAGGCAGTATATTGGTAGCTTATGCCACTTCAAGGCACTAAACATTGGAGGAGTTATATCAAAACAGCATGTGAAATTGGTTTGCCTGTCATGTTGTTTATCCAAGTTGTTCATAAGGCTGGGTCTAGTAGTCAAGTGCATGAGGAGGGTAGTGCTGCTCACCAGGGTGAGGCTGAACTACAAGCAGGAGATGGTCCTGCAACTGAGCCACAAGAAGGAGATGGTGCTGCCACTGAGGCAGAAGAAGGAGATGGTGACACACCCTTTGAGGCCCGTGGTGAAATTGACGAGGGGGGAGTTAATGAAGAAGTACTCAGACAGTACGAAATGGAGGCCAGTGAGGATGAACATGGGTTGGAAGAGGACTCCTCAGATGATGAGGATGACCCGCTAGTTCCAAGGGGCTGGGACAGTTACAATTTCTCACAGCTATCTGTCAATCCTAGTGAGAATGTGTCCTGGGAGTATAGAGACAATCAGGTTTCTGTTGGCGCCATGTATAAGAGTGCAGTAGAGGTGAAGGATGCAGTGAAGAAGTGGGCCACCCTTACTCTGCAGAGAGAGTTCAGAGTAGTGAAGAGTTCTCCACACATATATGATGTACAATGTGTGAAGCCCAACTGTCCTTTTCGAGTGTATGCTTCCAAGGGCAAGTGGAAAAATTACTAGGAGATCAGATCTATTGTGGATCACACTTGTGTACTTGACCAGCTAGATGCAACCCATCGTAATTTGTCGGCCGGTTTTGTGGCCAGCCAGATATTTGCTAAGATTGTGGAAAATCCTGCTTATAAGCTCAAGTCCATTATCTTAGCAATTGAGGAGAAATTTAGGTACCTGATAAGTTATGGTAAGGCATACATGGCGAAGAAGAAGGTATTGGAGATGAGGTGGGGTACTTACGAAGCATCCTACGACAATCTGCCTCGATTGCTGAACACAATTGTCACGCTCAATCCTGGTAGTTATTATGATATCAAGACTTATAATCTTGTATCAAGGCCAGGGAAGCAAGTCTTGCAGCGGGCATTCTTAGCATTGGGTCCAACTATTGCTGCCTTCAAACAGTGTCGACCAGTCATTTGCATAGATGGCACATTCCTAACAGGAAAATACAAGGGCACAATCCTTACAGCTGTGGCTGCAGATGGCAACAATCAGTTGTTGCCATTGGTAATTGCTTTTGCAGAGGGAGAGAATGGTGACAGTTGGTATTGGTTTCTGGAGAGATTGAAGCAGATGGTGGTGGGAGATGTGTCAGACGTGTGTGTGATACACGATAGACACAAAGTTATTTTGCAGGCCATTAATGACATCAAAGAAGGTAGTGAAGAACGTCACAGAGCAGCACAATGGCCAGATGTGCATAGCAGGTGGTGCATGAGGCATATGGGAGCAAACTTTCATAGTCAGTTCAAGAACAAAGAACTTACACAATTATTCAAGCGGTTATGTTCGACGAATCAGGAGAAAAAGTTCTACGAGCTATGGCAAAAATTAGATGATCTGACGAAGAAAGCATCAGAAGAGATAGCTAAGAAGCCAATAAGTACTGAACCCGGGGAAGAGCCAGTTTCTCTGGAGGACGTGGGGCTATATGCTCCAAATGTCAGAAGGAGAAGGGGACGTGCTGTGAAGACCTTCAGCCAGTGGATTCAGAATGAGCCTAAGGAGAAATGGTGTCTCCTGTTTGATAAGGGAGGTGTGAGGCATGGGATAATGACAACAAATTTTGCTGAGGTCAACAACGCGGTTTTGCGTGGTGCCAGAGCTCTCCCTCTTGTTGGTATCATTGAGTTCTTCTTGTACCGCACAATGAAGTACTTTCTTGAGCGTGCTACTGCAGCATATGCAGCTATGCAAGACTGTCAAAAGGTGTATTCAACATGGATGACTAAGTACTTGACCACAAAACAGAAGGCTGCTCTTGCTCACAGAGCTTACCCACAACCTCTACGTCGTGATCCCGGCGAGGAAGTTCAGTGGAAATATCAGATAAATTGCCAGTCCAAATCACAAAAAGCGAATGGTGAAATAACAATACAACAAACAGTTATTGGGAATCAGACATGCTCATGCTCTTGCCAGAAACCACTGCTGCTACACTGCCCCTGCTCACATGTGATCGCTGCATGCCTTGCAACAAAGAATAACCATTGGGGTCGGTACGTGCCTAAATACTTTTTCAAGCAAACCATTCTAGACACTTGGAACCACACTATTGAGGGCTACCTGTATCTTGGAACTTTCACTCAAGACCCCAAAGACAATGCGTTGTACATACCAAATCCAGATCCAACCATGTGCCAAGGTGTCGGTCGACGCAAGAAGAAGAGGATTAGGAACAACATGGACGAGGCTGAAGCTGGACCTCCGGCGCAGATATGCTCTAAGTGCAACAATCCAGGACACTCCTACAAGAAATGCACCGAACCATCTTACTTTTCCACTGTCACTTCTCCAGCATCTTCAGCTAGTGCACGTGGACGTCGTTCCCGTCGCTACACCGAAGGAATGCAGTGATCATACTTGTTTGTGCTACCGTGTTGTAATATTTGAACCATTTCATTTGGCAAGGTCTTGTAATATTTGAACTTATGCATGTTATCGTGTTGTAATAATTGAACTACCTTTTCATTTGCTTGTTGTTTTCTTCTTGCCGTCAAATTTATGATGTCCGGGTCTATGATCTCCGGGTACTACTCGTACAACTAGACTACAAATGTTGTAATCGTTTATCTAAATTCCCTAAGGCACGTTAGGACTAGCAGCGACACAAAGTTAGGGTATTTGTGTCGTACGTGCCATTGCTTGTTTCTGTGATTCGTCATTAAGTATCAATGGTTCGTCGTTAAGTATCAATGCTTCAAAAAATTGAAATTTACCAAAAAAAAAACTACCGCCGTAGGACACGGCGGTAGGTCCATACATACCGCCGTGGCCTACGGCGGTACCTGGAGGCCACGCTGCCGCCTGGCGGTAGGCTCGTACCGCCGTGCGGCACGGCGGTAGGGCCTACCGCCATGTGGCACGGCGGTATGTGCCCTTGCCAGTGGGCCGCGGCCCCTGCCGCCGTGCCGCACGGCGGTAGGACCCCTACCGCCGTGGGCCACGGCGGCAGATGTATAGCTTTGCTAAATTTCTGACGGGCCATTTATTTTTGCAAAATAGAGAAAAAAATATAAAAAAAATTCTGTAGGCTGGTTGGAAATAAAGAGAAAACATGATAAAGGAGATGGCCAGGTGGGCACGGAATAGAGCAGGGAGCCAGGGACGTCGTCGTCTCCCGTTCGTCCACCGCCGCCATGGTAGTGGCCAGAGCTCGCTCGGCCGGACGGCGATTCTGGCTGCCGTTTCCAAATCCAAGGGTATGGGGAGAGAGAGGAATGGACGGGGAAGCTCGTCCCTGGCTCACCTTGGGCAGGGGCAGCTTGGAGAGGGAGATCGACGAGTGCGACCTTCCTCTGCGCAAGAACAGAGGAGGGAGGTGGGCGGGGCTGCGAGGCTCGGGAGAGGGACGGAGGTGGCTGGGGAGGTGCGCAGCGAGACGGAGGGCGAAGGGGAGGGCCTTTTATAGGCGGAGGCGAGGGGCAGGTGGCCGGCCACGGGCGGCGCACAGGGAGCTTGCGGTAATGGGCTGCCGGCCGTCGATGGGACGTGAGCGGCAGCGGCGCTGCGCGCGGAGTTAAGGCGGCCGGCGACGTCGCGACACGGGCGGCGCTGTGCAGCTGAGAGGATGGCTCGACGACGGCGTACCGGTGGCGGAGTGTGGCGTGTTCGGCGTGGCCATGGCGGCTCGGCCTGCGAGGCCGCGGCCGGCCGGCCGGGATTCGCGGCGGGGAGTAATGGCGGCGCTGTTGGACGGGACTCGACGGGCAGCAGCGTCGAGCGGTGGAGTGCGGAGCTGGGGCAGCAGCTTGCGGGCGTCGGCTTGCGGTGATGGTGGCGCGGAGACGACGGAGCGTGCAGGGCGGAGTAAATGCACGGCGTGGTGCCGGGCGGCAGTGCGCGGTCGTGTTGTGGGGCTGAGCTCTCGCTTGAGCAAAGCATGGCGAGCATGGCGGAGGGGGTCCTGGTGTGCAAGCTTTGCTGCGGCGTTGTGCTGCTGCTGCATTGCGTGTGTGTGCCCAGGTTTCTGTCCGAAGGAGAGAACAGGAAGAAGTCAAGCCGAAAATTATTCTGTACACCGAGCAGTCATGAGTGAATCAATCCGGGCTGTTGATCTGTACCGATTCTCGTGCGATTCTGTCTTCTAGTGTGTGTATTCCTTCGTATATTTCATTTTCTTCACTTGTATGCTCTGCCACTCTGCCATCACACGCGAGTATGACAGGACATAAAGACAGACCCTTCCCCACTTTTCTGTTCTAAATCTGACAATCTTTTGTACATGTGCTGCCACTTTTTTGACTTTAGATGTCACTTTTCACCGGTCCCCACAACCTCTAACATGCCCCTAGGATACTATTGTTGTCAGAAATCTTTTTTTACCCACTCAAATTATTACTCATAGTTGATATTTTCAATCGTTTCGAGATCCACCCACAACTATATGTACATCACATGTACCTCCTCAAACATTTCATGCTCATCGACACACCTTACCTTTGACGTCAGTATATCTCCCTTCACTCGGGTCACTCTACCTAAATTCTATTAAATTAACAACTAATTACCATCACAACCATTCCCATCTAATAGTGTAATAAAAGAATGCTTACTTTCAAAAATGAAGAAAAAGAAAATGTCAAGAGCTCACATACTTTTACACATCCATGCACAAGAGATGCTCTTCTCATTGCTAAATAAATTTATGCTATATATGTACAACTTTTCTTTTTCCAAATCACTAATAATAATTTTACGCAAATCACTACTATGCTCTCACATGTTATTCCTTTCTACAAGAACAAATACATTTTGCACACCCACACATACTAATTGTTCAACTTTGCACATAGGGACCATATTTACATCTCAGATTTCCGTGGACACAAACATCAATTTGCATGTAAAATAACTTAATACACAAGCTAAGCAAAACATGGTTTTTACATGTACAGTATAATTGGAGCAATGAACAAATTAGAAAACGTACTCGTTTGCATTATCAATTCAGTGATCCTTACAAGAACAAATAAAGTGAAGAAAAAACAAAAAGCAAAGAGGAAAAGAGAGAGATTCACACTAGTTGACATAAGAAACAAGATCGATTCACTCATTTATGTCAGACGCTCTCACTATTGAACACACACGAACTAAAAAGAAAGAGAGAGTGTGTGATGCAGATCTATTCCACTATTACATTGAATCGATGTCTTATGTAGTCAAAAAAAAAACAAGAACCGCTAGAACTTGAATGATCCCCTCGGCTAGCTTGCTGAAAAAAAAGATTCAAGAAAGAAAAGGAAGAAGCACGAACTCGACATCCAGAGGGAGACGAGCCAGGCCCCACCACGGCACCACCCCCTTCCCCTCCTTCTTCGTCGCTGCTGTTACCGGAGACAAATGCCCCAGAGCGCCCACCCCGCCCCCGCCGCCGTCCCGCGACGGTGAGGAAGGCGACGCCATCCTCCGCCGCGGATCCCGCCCGTAACACCACCAGCACCACCAGGGAGCTTGCCTCTACCAGTAACTTCACGAAGGAGTATCAAGAGGAAAAACAGATCGAAATCGAAACAAGAAAAAGTGGAAAAAACAGAGGAAAGGAGGGCACGGCGCGGCCGCACGGCTTGCCGGCGAGGAACGACGAGCGAGGGGCGCGGCGGACGGCGGATTTGGTCCCTCTCCGGACCAGCGACCTGCGCCGCTCCTCTCTCGTCCACGCGCGGGGACCGCGGGCCCGGTCACTCCTCTCCCGGCCGGAGGGCCGTGCCCGACGCAGCACATCCTGGCGGTGGAGGGGGAACGTGGCGGGGAGCAGGAGGTTCAGCTCCGGCGGGAGGGCGCGGGCTGTAGGCGGCGGCGCGGCCGTGGGTATGTGCGGAGGCGCAGGCGTGGGAATGAGCGACGCTCGCCCTTATCTGGCACCCGTCTCGCGGCAAGGGCCGAGGTCCGCCGCGCCTCCACCCGGTCGGCGGGGAGCAGCGAGTGGTGGGACGAACACTGCTACTGCACCGCGCTTGTGGATGCCCTCGCCGCAGGGGCGGAACGATCCCCAGCGCGTGGTACTGCCCGATGACAGCCGCCAAGTCATCCCCGGCGTCGCACAGCTTGGACAGAACCACCCAGCAATCTCCGAGCAGCCTCTCCTGCTCCACCTCTGGGGGCCCGTAGCTCCAGTTCGCCAGCGCCTCAGCGATTGAGGCGCCGGTATACTTCGGTAGCGGGTGCTCAAGGTCGTCCTTGAGGTAGAACCACCCTTTGTGCCAGCCGCTGTTGGAGCTTGTCAACGTGTCGGAGATGTACTCATCACCCCTGCCCGTCTTCATCCGGAGGTTGGCGCACCCGATCGTCACCGGGAGTGACCTGTCCTTCAAGCAGACGAACTTGAAGAAGTATCTGAAGAGGTTCCAGTGGGCACCCACCCCCAGGTACCTCTCGCACAGAGCCTCAAACGCCGCCATGTGCTGGATGCTGTTCGGGTTGAGGTGATGGAGCTGTAGCTGGTACTCCGAGAGGATGGCGCGGATGAATCGCCCGGCAGGGACAGGGAAGCCGCACTCGTGAAATGTCACGAACAAGACGACGTAGCCTGGCGGCGGGTGCGGAACGGACTCGCTTCCCGGGACCTTCCACTCCTCGGCTGCAGTGGGCACCGGCAGCAGTCCGGCGGTGACGAGGCGTTGGAGGGTCGCGTGGGTGACGTTGGAGCGCGTCCAGTTCGACATGGCGCCGACTAGCGTTGGCGTGAGATGCGGCTGAAGAAGGCGGCGGCAGCGACACAACGGATAGAGCAAAAGAGCGAGCGACGCTAGCTATGGCAAGAAATGGAGGGGGCAAACGGTTCGGAGCCCAACCGACGCGCGATTTATAAGGGGTAAACATGGCTGCCGGCCTTAAATGCTGGCCCCACCACGCCGTAAAACCGCCCGCTCAGAAGGCGCGTGCCCCAAGGCGACAGGGGCACGCTCGCGTGACGATTCGATACCAGGTGGGCCCACGGATCTGAACCGGTAGTGCGCCGTCCCATCCAACCATCACAGCCGCCACGACAGCCACGACCATCATGATAGGCGCAACTGCCGATACAGCCACGACCGCCTCGACCGGTGGTTTCGAAACGGAAACAACTTTTCAAGATTCAAACCCCACAAACGAGTCTACAACTCCTTCGTGGGCTCGGGGGCTACATCCGGCGGATGCGCTCGCGCGCACCCACCGAGCAAATCAAGAAGCAAGAATTACTACAACACTTCCCCGGCGCTGAGCCTGCGAGCGAGTCCACTGACTCCCACCACAGGCTCGGGGGCTACTGACGAGGGCCTGGATTAGGGCCCCCTAAGCAACGAGATAATCTCCTTTGAGGTGGAGTCATCTGACACTATTGACAATGTCAAGGCCAAGATCCAGGACAGGGAGGGATGCAGATCTTCGTTAAGACCCTCACTAACAAGACTTCCCCACCTCCGTGTACCCTCAGCCCCGTCTCCGAGTACCCTCCGCCTTGCACGAGAACTCTCTGCCTCGCACGAGTACATTTTGCCTCACCTCCGACTAACTCATACGCACGAGTAGCCTCCGTCTCCGACTGGGACGGGGCCCACACGTGGAGGTCGGAGCGCGGGTCAGGGGCCCCACATGAACGTGGCGCCGCCCCAACTCTCGGACTCCCCCGCAACGACACGCGGGACGCCAGTTTTCCACGCCATGCAAAGGCCACAGCTGGCGGGACGGGAGGACAGTCGGTTATAACAGGAGTCGTAATGTTGCACAGTGCATCCTCACGGCCTCCAACACGCCGTCCCATCCAACACCAAATGCACGCCACCCCGTCAGAGCAGGCACTCGATTACCGTCTACAAAAGGCGCCTACTGATACTTAGGCCACGACGTGGCGGGCCTAAACAATACTTAAAGGGACTGAGTCACCAAGGGAGCTACTCAGAGGAGACGCTAGGTACCCGGGACAAACAGTGCCGCCCGCACACACGGCAGTCTTCAACGCCACCACTACACAACACCCTTCAATGCCGCCTGACGGACATCGACGTCGGAAAAGACCCTCCACTACCGTAGCACTATAGCATATTTTCGTTTTTCTTCTTTGCCCCTCGCCCTTGCATCTATAAAAGGGGGAGGAGTGCAACTGTTTGAGGGACTGACCGATCACCAAGTTTGTAACCCCTACTACAGACATCCCTGGTATAGGAACACGAGTACTCGGAACTGGACGTAGGGTATTACTCTTCGGAGGCCCGAACCAGTATAAAACCCTTGTGTCTCCAGTGCCAACCATCCGGGTCTGACACATGATCCGTTACAAATCTACTGCCGACGGTTGAGAACCCCGACACAGGGTGTTGCTGCAGACCGTTCAGGAGCCCGGACCCCCTATATTTACCGGTCCAGGGTGGTTTCCAGTCCCTTGCTGCGGTCAGCCTAAGAGGTGTCGTTGCCACTGATTCGGAAAGATAAAGGATTAAGGAGAGATTAGACTTTGAGATTTTGTATGAACAAGATTTGAGCTCAAATGATGAAAAGATTGTTGAAAACATTTTTTATCGAGTGATTTAACAAGTGATTTACTTGGATGAATTTTCTGGGCATTACAGGGAGTGATGGGGTGGTTCTGGTGGGGTGTGTTGGCGACGGGGATGGCCGGAGCAGTGAGCTCTGCGGTGGCGGCAATGGCGGGCGGCTGAGCGAACGCGGGCGAGGGGCCGAGGCTCGCGCATTTTATAGGCGGTCGAGGGAGCTGAAGGCCGGGGCGGTTAGGTGCGGGTTAAGGCGAGCTGGTCATGCGCTCTCAAGTAGCTGCTGCAGCAGCAGCTCAGGAGCGCGGCGCTGCTGGCTCATGGTGGCGACGCGGCACGCGTGCGCACTCGAGGAGCTGGCGCAGCGCGGCAGCAGCCAGCAGGGAAGCGAACACGTGCGGCCTGTACCGCTGACCCTGGGACGTTTTGGCGGTTGGCGTTGGCGCGCGTCGGCAGCGAGCACTGGCACAGCGCGCGTGTGTGCTCTGCAGCGCAAGAGCGGCGCGGGCGTGTAGGGAAGCCACTGGCCGGGCGGCGCGGCGCAGCGCCGCAAGCGACGCGCAGGCGGCGGCGGCAGAGCGTAGGGGTCGCGGCGTGGCTGTAACATCCCTGATGTTTAGTTAATCTAAGCACATTAATTAGTCTTGTTAATCAAATGTGATTAGTCCCAGAGCATGCTTAGCATAGTTTTGATCAACTTTGCAAAAGAACCCTTGGTCAAAATCTCAAATTTTTGTCAAACCCCTTAAGAGCTCTATGATGTTGAAATGGTTTTCTAGCGCGTTCTCCAAATTTCACTATAGAACTTCAAAGTCTACCAATATAAAAGTTTTTCCTTCTTTCCGGGAACACAATTTTCATAATTGGCGGACATTCAAATTTTGAGTGCAAATTAACCAAAAATCGAGTTGAAGTTCCTGTGAATAGTAATCTGGGGCTGAGAAAACCTGCAAGTTCATAACGTTTTTCTCGTCAAACCAAACATCAAAACATAGGCCACCCTTTGCAAAAGTTGTACTCCTATAGGTCCTCTACAACTTTTATTTTTGGAGAATTTCAACTTGTATTTGAAAAATTTGAGTTTCATTGAGTCGAACAGAGCTAACCGGAACGAAACCGGGCGCCTGCGCCGGTGTCGCCGTGCTCCAGAGCGCGCGCGCCGTGCCGCACCCGCCACGCGTTGGGGCGTTCGCGCCCTGGCGTACGGATCCCTCGGCTCTGTCGCTGTGGACCGGGCGCCGTGGACCCTCCGCCCCACTCTTCGACTGTGGGCCGCGCTCACCCGCGCACGAGCACCAGCCCAGCGACACGCGCCGGGCGCCGCAGCCGCCAGCCAAAACGCGCGCGTGCGCCCGCCCGACGCGCCGCCCGCAGTTAAAAGAGGGAAGAGAAGGGGGGACCGACTTAGACCTGAGCATTCCACGGGCTGGGCCAAAAAAAACCCGGGTTTTTTGGCCGACAAAATCCTGCCCATGACCGTCCCATGGGACGTGTCGGGCCTTAGTTTTCAGGCCGGGCTCGGGCCGGGCCCGGGCTTGGGCAGGCCGCCCGCGCATTTTATAGTGTAAAATAGCTAAAAACAGTATTTCGGGCCGGGCTTGGGCCAAGATTTTTTTTTTGTGGGCTCCAAGATCTCTGCCCACGCCCGTCCAGTAAGGTCCGTGGGCAGGCCTGGCGCGGGCCGAGCCCGGGCCGGGCCGTGCCAAAAATGCTCAGGTATAGACCGACTCATTTCCTCGTCCACCTCGCCTTCCTCGTCGTGGTCGCTTCCCCCTGCTCGTCCTCGCATGCCGCCGCGCTGGGACGCGCAGAAATAGAGCGTCACCGGGCGCCATAGTCGCCGCCGCCGCAGCTCGTCCTCCGCCCTGTCTCGCTGCCTCCTCTCGCTTCCTCACCTCCTCAACCACCCCAGGAAGCCTCCGTGTGCCGGCCTCGAACACCAACACCGCCGCTCGCCAAAGTAGGGCAGCAGAGGCGGCCGCCTGGCCACCTCACCGCTGCCGGCCGTCCCTGAGCCCGCCTGTGCACCAACCTTCGCCAAAAATCGGTCAAGGGTGAGCCCACACACCTTCCTAGCCCCTCACCCGGCCCAATCCGGACAGCCATTGCCGCCGGCGAAGCCCCCTGCGTCGGCAAGGGTTGCATTGCAAGGATTCAAATTCTAGGGTCTTTTCCGTGAACTAAGGACCTATGCGTAATTTTGAAAAGTTACTTCGAGGGTCTAAGCATAAAAGTTGTTTTAGGTTTTCTCTGCAACTTCGAAAATCCATTAAAAATCGTAGAAAAATCATAAAAATGTAAATCCAAATGCGTTGGCTTCGTTGTGTTGAGATCTACCTTTTCTAGAAAGGTTGTATAGGGTTTTTCTGAATATATTTGAAGTGAAAAATCAAACTCAGTTTGATGTACTTTTGTTGTAGTTCAAAATGTACTCATTCTATGGAGTTGAAATTTTTATATGTTGTTCTTTGTGCCATGTTTAGATCTGTGACAAAAAATGACACATGTTTGATGTGTAGATCTATAGTTATGATTTATGTAATCTCTATGTTAGATTAATCTTGATGCTTTTTATAGTCCCCTCAATAAATATTTTCTTTAAGCACCAATACACCCTAATGCTTTGTCATGATGAATAGCACCTCTGGTAAAATAAATATGATTTTAGGGTTTTGTTTGAATAATGTTTTATATTTAATCTTGTGTAGGATGTTAAATTGATAACTTGAAAAACAAAGTAGATCTACATTTGTAATTTGGTCACAAGCTTAGATTTGACATAAAGGACTTGTGGGAAAAATTTGAGATCAAAAAGATTAGTAAATCTTTTTTTAGGATATAATGAAGTTATGTTAGGCTGAAATTTGTCTTTTTCATATAAATTAATTTATATGTAATCTGGAGCTAATTTTTGGTATCTAAGCTTAGTTTAGTTATATGTTGCTGTGTACAAAATTTTAGGACAGTTGGAGTTATATTTCTTTTAATATGGATTTTGGATGCAAGGCTAGCTAGGAATCGAATAAATATGTTTATCCTCATTATTTAAGTTTAATTAAGTATTTCATAAAGTATTTCTGTTTGCCATCCTTAAACACACCCCCATACTGTTTCATGAATTTAATTAATTTAAATTGCTTAGATGTGCACACAATCACCATCAAAATAGCTTTCAGTTAACCATCACACCACCCAATACTTTTTGTGAGAAAAATTAATTATTAAGATGAATGTGGCCAACAAGAGTTGGTTTGGCGGTAATTCTCCCACTCTCACCATAACCTAATGCATATGTATCTGTACATGTAGATTTACCGGACGGTACTTACACACTGACCCAGGAGGGAGACGGGACGGTAGATGGTGAAGTGAACGAGTTGGGTGTGCACCAAGACCTAGACCAAAGTCCAGAAGAGCCCAAGACTGTAGCTGAAGTAGAAGAAGGCAAGCACCGGAGTGCATCTAACCTTTTTCTTAAACTCTCAGCTTTACTTTTAGTATTTATGTTATGTTTTGTGCATTTAAGTTTCAGGAGTTGATTGGAAACCTAGATGCATGATCCTTAGGTTCCTATGCTCTTTTACTAGTATGTTAGGTCGCTAGTGCCATGCTTTAAGGACACGGCACAAGTCGAGTAAATGATTCATTGCTCGCGAGATATAGGTTACTTATGTTGGAATCATAAGTTGGTTAAACTGACTCGCTCATGTGGTAAGAGCAATGGGTTCGGTCTCGACCGAGTAGCATTGTGCTGGTTTAAGCTATTGAACGTACCAAGCACTTGTCGGGAATGGGACCGGTAAGCCTAGTAACTAATGAACCATTGCGGGTACTTTATCGCTGCTACTCTTGAGATGCGTCTCCCGGTTTGCTCTCGGTAGTGCAAGTGTGAGTCTGGACGTACTGTGTTGGGCGTACCAGTAAACCTTGTACTTAGGACTGTAGCATCTGATCCTAAGCTGGGGAATGACGGGAACCGCCTGGTCGGGGTAGACCCTGCATTTGCTTTTATTTGATTTCTTGGGGTCTACCTTCTTCTGTGTGTCTTGGGTTGTACCTTGCAAGGTTTATAAATTCGATCGATCGTCGGTCTCTCGCCGTTATCTGAGACGGCTTAACCACTGGCTACCCCATATTGATTTATGGAACATTTGGATAAATTTGTTGCTTGATTAATATTGTTTGCACAACTGCTTGTTTAGTTTAGGTGCTTACCTAGAATGGTTAACATACTAGAACTTGAGCTAAAACTAGAAATTAAGGATCAACTCTTAGTCGCTTTTGGCAAAACAAACCCACCAGCCAAAAAGCCTTGCATAATTGTACTTTTATTTTTTTCGGGTAAGTCTTGCTGAGTATTAGTATACTCAACCTTGCTTTACTTGTTGTTTTCAGGTAATCCTATCTAGCCTGGCTCTATCTCTGAGGGCTGGGAACTTGAGTGGGAGAATGATGATGATGAGTGATATACTATGGATGGCCTCCCATGTGTATCTTCCGCTAAGTTTTATTTTCCGCTATTGAAACTCCGAACTTTACTTTTATGCAATGAAACTTGGTTTGTAATAATTTGACCCTGTGGGCTTTTATGTAAAGTTGAACTTGTACTCTGGACTCACCTTCGTGTGGGCTTTGTTGCATATTATCGATCCTGTTGTAAGTGACTCACCGGGCATGACCCGGCAGAGACGACAAAATAACTCTTTGTTATCGCTTATTGGTCAAGTGGACCGGCTTAGGTGATAATACAGATTTATTTTGGGTGGTTCTGTCACAGCTGGTACCAGAGTGATGATATGCACCAGAGTATTAAAAATACCTTAATTACTTGTTTTTGGAATAAAATTTGTCAAGAATAAGAATACTGCTAAGTGTGTAGGACGTTAAGAATTAATCTAGTCCGAGAGGCCCTAGAGGGAATTTTTTGGTTCTTTCAGGTGGCTAGTACTCTATGGTTTATCTAAACTGACTTTCAGCACATTTTATTATCTGTCAAAACTTACTTTCTTGCACAACTATACTAGTTCATCACGTTTTGCCATACGTGGTGGTGCCACAGGAAAGTCCTGTGAGGGATGGATGGGACCTATTCCAATGAGAACCCATGTCGCGTCTGCATCTCATCACATTTTTCCATACGTGGTGGTGCCACATGGATGTCATGTTAGGGATGGATGGGACCTATTCCAATGGGAACCCACGTCGCGTCAGAGTCTAATTAGGACCTGTCCATGCAGTGGCTTTACGCATGGATACCGTTTCTATAGTGAACGGTAATGTTTGTGGACGCTTTCGTGAGTGCAGGCACGAAAGGATCTGAATGTTCTATGATTTTCTACAGGTACACTAACGGTAATTAAGAACGAATAGTTTTCGACTAGCTATTATAGGGAGAGACGTATATATGTCTTGCCACCGGCACTAACTCTGATTTTTAAGCTTAAATGCTTGGTGAAGACTCATAGGACGTTTTGCATCATGTTAAAAACTACCAAAACTGAAAATGATCCTAATACACCTTTTGTGTGGTCTATAGTTGAAATTTTCATTCTTAAGGATCATTCATGATAGTTTGATGAATTGATGTGTTAATCAAAGTTATGACTAGTTGCTGTCCTAATTTTCCTAAGGATTATCTAGAAAAAATTATGACTAGGTGTTCTTTAGGGAAATTGTTCATCAGCTATATAAGCTTCTTCCAAAAAATTTTCATGATTTTAGGATGAATAAATCTGAAGTTATGTATAAATTGCTAAGCCTAGGTCATGCTGAAATTCTGTCAAAATTCTGAGTAAGGCTGAAGACTCGAATTTTTAATATATAGTTCCAAAAAGAATTTGACCAGACAATCTATAACAAAAATGTTCGATATAAAGCCTAGTTTGTGCTGTCAAAATTTCATGGTCATTGGGTTCTCAATTTTTGAGATATGATCTTTTTAGGGAAGCTCTGCCCTGCTGAAAATTTCTGGGCAATAGCACTCTGAAAATGGATCTGTTAGACCCTTTTCCAATTTGAATTAATTCAACCTTTGAATACAAAAAATGTGAGTTATCACGTTGTCAAGTTGCTGACAAAAATTTGGAATTTTTGGGTACTGATTTTTCAGTTATGAATTTTTGTTCAGAACTGCCAGTTTTGCCATATAGCATGTTAAACTCATCTTTATGGGTTCTAACATGTGTTTGTAATTATTTTACAGATGGCTGCCCCTGTGTTGGTTGCGGTGAAAGCCGATGGTGCGTTTGCTACCATGGGATTATACTGGGAGGGCTTCACCCGCATTGTGTGGGGTGCCCTTAGTGTCGTCGGCTACACCACTCCTCCCTTCTACGAGGGGGTGGAGTACGAGGAGCTGGGAGTACCGAGCTGCCGTGTGCGAGTCACCGTGCTTCCTCACCCGGGCCACCCCGAGTGGGCTGACTTGAGCATGGAGCTCCTGTGCCACCGCTCTCTGGAGGCGGTGGAGTCAGCAGCGGTGATGGTGCTTCACGCTCTCAGCAGTCACCGTCCTCAGGAGATGATGGCTACTCCGTTGGGGTTGGTTCCTGCTATGGACCCCAATGATCCTGTGTGGCTGGGCCGTTTGGCCAACATAGCCACACTTCTCGAGATTGTGCCTCCGTTCGACACTGTACAGACGCTGGTCCGATGCTTGGGGGCTTTGTACAACCTCCGGGACATTCATCGAGCTCTCTCCGACGACTTGGCCAGCCGTCTTTCTGGAGCTACTTGGTATGCGCTCTGGCTTGCCGGGGCCTTTGTGGAGCAGCATAATGGTTTTGCACAGGCTGTGCAGACCATTGCTAATCTCCAGAGTCAGGTGCTACAGTTCAGATTGAGCGAGGACATCACCTGCAGCAGATTCTGGACTTGCAGGCTGGACAGCAAGGGCTGCAAGCTCAGTTGGCTGATAGGGATGCCGAGAGGCTTGTGCACCTTCAGCACATCCAGGATTTGCAGGAGCAGGTTGAGAACTTAGAGCTCAATGCAGAGGCTATGGAGGGTGTTGTGGGTTTGCTACAGCAGATGCACCCACCACCGGCGGTTGGACAGGATGAGCAGCACGAGATCCATGTTGAGCCTGAGGAGGTGCAGGACGTGCCCGGCCTTGACTAGATGAGCTAGGCAACACTACTTCTACCTGTAGCTCCGGACTCTCCAGCAGCTAGTGCAGGCTCCATAGAGACTTAGTTCTTAGATGATGTAGTAGGACTTGACATGTACTCTTTGTTAGCCTCTTTTTGGTTGGTTTTTGTGGTAGGCTGACTTAGGAGTATTCTTTTGTGTAGCTAGATGCTACATAGTAACCCCATATGTAATGGTGATCCACAAAGTTTGTAATCATGTAAATATGGTGGATAAAATCTTTCCGGCAGCAATCTGCCAAAGAAATGAAATGAAGTTAGTTGTGGTCACTTCTGAATTTTGCAATGAATACCAAAGTTGTTCAAAAATGCATAATGGATATGCTCGCAAAAATTCAGCATTTTTGCATGTGTAGTTTGAGAGATATCGAATTTTTAGTAAGCTTCTGTTGCTATCAAAACTGCTGGACAGAACTTTGGTAACTGAATTTTTCGACCCTTGCAAAAGTTGAATCTGTTCTGGAGTTGAATACCAAAGTTGAAGCTTATGAAATTCTACACTTGCTGACCAAAATTTAGAAATTTTTCACATTTGTACAGAAAGTTATGAATTTTATACTCAGGGCTGTTATGCTGTCTAAATTCTGAATTTTTAATAGTTTGAATTTTTGTATGCATATTCTTGTTATTATTTTGAGCAAGTTTTGAATATGTGTCTAATGAAAATTCGACTTTTCAGATGACTGATAATGCGCATAACACCCCTGGGGCTCTGGAGTTCATGGTGGTGGAGATTCTCCTCCACCCCCACAAATGACCCCCGCTGAAGCTTTCATGGCTACTCAGACGGAGGTGCTGAGGCAAATCCTTCAAACCCAGAACCAGATTGCACAGAGTTTGCAGCAGCCCGTGCACAATCATGGTCATAATCAGGATGGGCCAAATACTGTTACAAGATATGAGTACTTCAGGTCAATGAGGCCCCCTGAGTTCTCCAAGGCTGAAGAGACACTTGAGGCAGATGCTTTCATCAGGGCCCTAGAGGCCAAGTTCTCAGTCTTTGTACTGCCATGCTCTGAGGAGAATAAGGCTGGTTTCGCCGCCCAGCAGCTTAGGGGCGAAGCACTGATTTGGTGGGAACATTTCAAGTCTATGCAGCCACAGGACCACCAGATTACCTGGGAGGAATTTAAAAAGGCTTTCAAAGAGCATCACATTCCTAGAGGGCTAATTGATAGGAAAATGAGGGAATTATTGAATCTCAAGCAAGGTTCAGACTCTGTCTATCAGTATGCCCAGAAGTTCAACAGTCTCTGTCAGTATGGTGATTACTTGTGGATACTGATAAGAAGAAAATGGAGTGTTTTCGCTATGGTCTTGATTGTGAGCTTTATGAGAGGCTCAACTTAGTAAAGACTGAAAACTATCCTGAGCTTGTTAATATGGCTATCTCTCAAGAGGACGCCATGAAGAGGGCTCAACAGGATAGGAAGAGGAAATTCAATCAAGCCTCGGGCAGTGGGCAATGTAAGAAGTTTAAGTTTGTGAAGAAGAATGTGCAGAGTTCCACCCAGCCATCTTCATCTGGACGCTAGATGATGAAACAGTCTCAGAATAAGCCTTCTAGCAACTTCAGTTTCCATAATACTCAGCAGCAAACTTCCAAGCCCAATGCACCCCCACCTCCATGCAATAACGAGGATCGTTGTTGCTATAACTGTGGACAGCTGGGGCACTATGCTAACAAGTGTCCTCGCCCTAGACAGCAGAATCAACAGAATCAGGGGCAGGGTTCTAAGGCTGGAAATCAGGGCAAGAAGCAGACTGTGCAGGTGAAGCAGGGTAGGCTGAACTTCACCTCAGTTGTTGATCTTCCTGAGGGAGCACCAGTCTTGACGGGTACATTCTCTATCCGAGGCCGCCCAATTACAATATTATTTGATTCTGGTGCTACACATAGCTTTATAAATGTGAAAACTATGAGCAACTTGGGTTTAATGTGGAGTCATACAAATCAGGCCTATATGATTGCCACACCGGGTGGAAAGGTTGATTCACATCACGTAGCCTTAAGGGTACCGCTTGAGATAGGTAGCAAGACCTTCCAAACCAATCTTGTCACGTTGAGTCTGGATGAGGTAGATATTATCCTAGGCATGAATTGGATAACTCAGCACAAGTTTATTGTAACACCCTAAAATTCGATCACATGAAATCAATATAGGCAACAAAAATTTGTAGATTTAATTAGCTAAAGTTTGATTAAAGTTTATCAAATAAAATGAACCTAAGAATAATTAAACATTCTTTTAATAAAATTTATGAGAAAAGTGCATGTGCATCATCTTTTGCCTTGCATGGTATTTATGTTTGATTGTGTGAAGTTTAGAAAGTTTCAAAATAGTTTGAAAGTTTGAAAAGTGTTTAAAGTTTGAAAAAGATTTGAAAGAAAAGTTTTGAAAAAAAGAAGAAAAATCCCCAAACCTTCCCTCTCTCCCCATTCGGCCCAAGCGACCCAGCCTAGCGTGGCCCAGTTCCCCCACCGCGGCCCAACTCTCCCTCTCCCTCTCTTCTCGCTGACGAGCCGAGCCCGCCTGTCGGCGCCTTCTCCTTCCCCCGGCTCCCTCCCCTGTCTCGCTCGGCTGCGCGCCCGCCGCAACTCCCGTCGGTCGTTACCGGCACTCCTCCCACTTCCCCTCCTCTTCAAGGCCACCCATCAAAGCGCGCGGGAGCACGGAACATTTCCCCTCCTTTACTTCCCCTCCGTTACCCCCTCAATCATGCAATCCTTTGATTGCAATCAAGAGCATCGGCCACAATGGCCATTGATGGCCTTTCCTCGCCGGCGTCTCTCCTCCTTCCCCCTTGGCCCTTTATAAGCTGCTGCAGAAGCTCTGCTAGGTCCCCTTTGCACTTTCCCGAGCTCCTGCACTCTCGTCGCTCCCACACGCGCCGCCGCCCGAAGTTCCCCTACCGTCGTGCCATTGACGGCCGCCGGAGCTTCTCGTCGCCGGTGATGTGTCCCTCACTCCCTCCTCCTTCTCATGTGTTGCATTCGGTACTCACCGAGCTTCAGCTCTGCTCCAGGACCCCGCCCTCGTCGCCAATCGGAGCCGCGCCTGATTTGTTGAGACTAACAAAATCTCTTTCAAATTAAAAGTTCAAGCATCCTTATCCATTGAGTATACTCTTTATGCATCATATCAATGTTCTTGTCTGAAATAATTTTTCTAACAATCAGATGGTACAAAACAGGTCAGGAGGAGGTCAAGATGTTCCACCTGTTGTCTGTGCTCACATAACCGGTCAACAAGCGCAAGCACCACCACCTCCACCCCCACCGCTTAACCAAATGGATCCTGCCATGCTGCGATTCATTACCGCCCAAACCCAGTTGCTGCAAAACCTCACTGCCACCGTCCAGAACCTACAAGCTCAACAGAATCAACCAGCACCACCTCCTCCACCTCTGCCACAGCCGAGGGACAAGCATAAGGAGTTTATGTGCCACAACCCTCCCACCTACTCCCACTCCTCTGATCCGTTGGATGCCGATGACTGGCAGAAGACGGTTACTAAGAAGCTTGAAACTGTTCAATGCACCAACCGGGAAATGGTCCTATATGCTGCAGGCAGACTGACAGGGCAAGCAAGTGATTGGTGGGATGCCTATACGACTGCACATCCTGCTAGAAACACTATCACTTGGCAGGAGTTTCGGGATAGCTTCCGTGCACATCACATTCCTTCGGGAGTGAAAACTCAAGCAGAGGGAATTTCTTGCACTGAAGCAAGGAAACATGTCTGTCACGGAATATCTCGACAAGTTTACACACTTGTCCTGTTATGCTCCCGATGAAGTGAACACCGATCCCAAGAGGCAGGAAAGATTCTTAGATGGCTTGATTGGGCCGCTTAACTACCAGCTGCAGAGCCATACATTCCCTGACTTCCAGACACTGCTCAACAAAGCCATTGGACTGGAGAGTAAGAGAAAGGCTCTCGGTGAACAAAAATGCAAGTTCCAATCTCATGGGCAATCAAGCAGCAACACCCGTCCCCGCTACAATCCACCACAAGGCTCTTCCCAATATCATCCTGGTGGTCAAGGAGGGAGATATCCACAAAACTTGCAGTTGCAGCGTTCATTCCAACCGCAGCGTTTCAACTCGCAGACACCACGAACTCCCACTCCTCAACAGAATCGCTCCAACAATGTTTCTGGGGCACCTGTGAGGAACACTACTCCTGTCCAGCCCAGTGGATGCTTCAAATGTGGTGAGCTACGACATTATGCCAACAACTGTCCAAAACGAGTGATGCAGACTCCTCAGAAGGACAATGGCCAGAGGCCTGGTCAGTCGTCGTCTCAGCCTCTCACTGCACAAGCTCCAAACAAGAGAGGCCAGTAGAACTTTATGTGTGGCAGGGTGAATCATGTGTCAGTATAGCAAGCCCAGATTGACTCCGGCGTTGTACTTGGTACGTTTCCCGTCAATTCTATACCTGCTACAGTTTTATTTGATTCGGGAGCATCGCATTCATTCATTGCTGATCAATTTGTGGCAAAGCATGACATACCTATGAGTCCTATGAAGGCACCATTGATAGTTAGTTCCTCGGGTGGTGAAATGAAAACTGGTCAAATATGCCCACAAGTGAATATTAATATCATGGGAGTAGACTTTCTGGCCAACCTAGTAGTCTTAAAGTCATGGGGAGTAGATGTGATCCTAGGTATGGATTGGTTACGGAGTTGTGATGGAGTTATTCAGTGCCGTAAGAAGTCAGTGCTATTAACCAGCCCGCAAGGAGAAAGAATTGAATATATGGGTACCCCCTCATCCAATAGTGGCACTGTGAATTCAACAAAAAGCAAAGCCTTGGAAGACATAAAAGTAGTAAACGAGTATCCCGATGTGTTTCTGGATGATCTACCAGGTATGCCACCTGACCGTGACATTAAATTCAGTATTGAACTTATACCTGGTACTGCTCCTATATCAAAAAGACCATATAGAATGGATGTTAAAGACTTAGCTGAACTTAAGAAACAAATAGAAGAATTACTCGGTAAAGGGTTTATCCGTCTTAGTTCTTCACCATGGGGAGCCCCCACTCTCTTTGTGGATAAAAAGGATGGATCTAGGAGATTGTGTATAGATTATCGATCCCTTAATGAAGGCACCATAAAAAATAAATACACCCCGGATCGAGGATTTGTTTGATCAAATGAGAAGAGCAAAAGTTTTCTCTAAGATAGATCTCCGATCGGGTTATCATCAGTTGAAAATTCGAGTGGAGGATATTCCGAAGACGACATTCACGTCTAGGTATGGGTTATATGAGTTCACCATGATGTCGTTTGGCTTAACTAATGCTCCAGCATACTTCATGTACTTGATGAACAAAGTGTTTATGGAGTATCTTGACAAGTTTGTCGTGGTATTTATTGATAACATTTTGGTGTTTTCTCGGAGTGAGGGAGAACACGAGGAAAATTTAAGACTCGTGTTGCAGAAGCTTCGGGAACATCAGCTTTATGCCAAGTTTAGCAAGTGTGATTTCTGGTTAAAGGAGGTCTCTTTTCTCGGACACATTATCACTGATGGTGGGATTGCAGTGGATCCAAGTAAAGTTTGGGATGTGCTGAACTAGACTCCGCCTAAGAATGTACCGGAGATCAGAAGTTTCCTTGGACTTGCGGGATACTATCGCAGATTTATCGAGGGATTCTCGAAGATTGTGAAACCTCTTACAACTTTACTAGAGAAGGGTAAAGAATTTAAGTGGGATGACAAGTGTCAAGCCAGTTTTGAAGAATTAAAGAAGAGATTGACCACGGCTCCTGTGTTGATAAAGCCGGATATTCACAAAGGATTTGACGTATATTGTGATGCTTCTCGGCAAGGTCTAGGTTGTGTGTTGATGCAGGAAGGAAAGGTCGTAGCTTATGCTTCAAGACAATTAAGGAAACATGAGCAGAATTATCCTACTCATGATCTCGAGCTGGCCGCAGTTGTGCATGCCCTTAAAATCTGGAGGCATTATATGATTGGAAATAAGTGTCAGATTTTCACCGACCATAAAAGTCTGAAGTATATCTTTACACAGAAGGATCTTAATCTAAGACAACGAAGATGGTTAGAATTAATCAAGGATTATGATCTGGATATTCAATATCACCCTGGGAAAGCAAACGTTGTGGCAGACGTGTTGAGTCAGAAGAATCGGGCCAATATGCTAATAGGTTGTTTGATGTCTCAGGAGTTATGTTGGGAGATGGCACAGCTTAATTTGGGAATTGTTGCTCAGAATGAGACCTTAACATTAGAGATTGAGTCGACGCTTGAGCAGGAGATTAGAAAGGGGCAATTGACAGATGAGAAGATTAAGGAGTATAAGAGATTGATAAAGTTGGGGAAGGTTCCAGAATTTAGGGAAAATGAACAAGGAATGGTGTGGTTCAAGAATAGAATTTGTGTGTCCGAGATTAAACAATTGCGTGAGACCATATTGAAGGAAGCACATGACTTAGCTTATTCTATTCATCCTGGAAGTACTAAGATGTACCAAGATTTAAAACAAAGGTATTAGTGGTACGGGATGAAAAAGGATGTGTCAGCTCACGTAGCTTTATGTGACACATGTCAGAGAGTAAAAGCAGAGTATCAAAGACCAGCAGGGTTGCTTCAACCTTTGAAAATACCCGAGTGGAAATAGGAAGAGATTAGTATGGACTTCATTGTGGGTTTACCTTGTACTCGTGATGGGTATGACTCTATATGGGTTATTGTGGATAGGTTAACCAAAGTTGCACATTTTATACCGGTGAAGACGACATACACTGGGGTCAAGTTAGCAGAGTTATACAATTCAAGAATAGTGTGTTTACACGGAGTTCCGAAGAAGATAGTATCTGATCGAGGCACTCAATTCACCTCACATTTTTAGCAGAAGTTGCATGAGTCAATGGATACAAAGTTAAATTTTAGTTCGGCTTATCATCCTCAAACAGATGGACAAACCGAAAGAACAAATCAGATCTTAGAGGATATGTTAAGAGCTTGTGCTTTGAAGCATGGAGGTAGTTGGGACAAGAGTTTGCCTTATGCAGAGTTTGCTTATAATAACAGCTATCAATCTAGCATTAAAATGGCACCTTTCGAAGCTTTGTACGGGAGAAAATGCAGAACACCTTTGTTCTAGAATCAAACTGGAGAAAGTCAGCTCTTTGGGCCAGATAGCATAAGAGAAGCCGAAAAGCAGGTTGAGATAATTCGGGAAAATCTTAAAGCTGCACAGTCACGACAGAAGAGTTATGCCGATCCTCGTAGAAGAGAAGTGGTATTTGAAGTGGGTGATTATGTATATCTTAGAGTGTCACCTATCCGAGGTCTACGAAGGTTTAATGTTAGAGGGAAGTTGTCACCTCATTTTATTGGACCTTTTCGGATCTTGGAAAGGAGAGGAGAGGTAGCCTATCAGTTGGAACTGCCAGCATAGTTGTCGGGAGTTCATGATGTATTTCACGTGTCACAATTAAAGAAGTGCACAAGTGAGGTCAGAATAGAACCGGTACAGTTGGAAGATATTGAGATGGAAAATGATTTGACTTATAAAGAATATCCTATCAAAATCTTGGATACCTCAGAAAGGGTTACACGGACCAAGGTTATCAAGATGTGTAAAGTGCAATGGAGTCATCATTCAGAGGAAGAGGCAACTTGGGAAAGAGAGGATGAACTCATGGAAAATTTTCCTCAGCTGTTCTCTAATCTTCCTGAATCTCGGGACGAGATTCTCTTTAAGGGGGTAGGATTTGTAACACCCTAAAATTCCATCACATGAAATCAATATAGGCAACAAAAATTTGTAGATTTAATTAGCTAAAGTTTGATTAAAGTTTATCAAATAAAATGAACCTAAGAATAATTAAACATTCTTTTAATAAAATTTATGAGAAAAGTGCATGTGCATCATCTTTTGCCTTGCATGGTATTTATGTTTGATTGTGTGAAGTTTAGAAAGTTTCAAAATAGTTTGAAAGTTTGAAAAGGTTTGAAAAGTGTTTAAAGTTTGAAAAAGATTTGAAAGAAAAGTTTTGAAAAAAAAGAAGAAAATCCCCAAACCTTCCCTCTCTCCCCATTCGGCCCAAGCGGCCCAGCCTAGCGCAGCCCAGTTCCCCAACCGCGGCCCAACTCTCCCTCTTCCTCTCTTCTCGCTGACGAGTCGGGCCCGCCTGTCGGCGCCTTCTCCTTCCCCCAGCTCCCTCCCCTGTCTCGCTCGGCTGCGCGCCCGCCGCAACTCCCGTCGGCCGTTACCGGCGCTCCTCCCGCTTCCCCTCCTCTTCAAGGCCACCCATCAAAGCACGCGGGAGCACAGAGCATTTCCTCTCCTTTACTACCCCTCCGTTACCCCCCTCAATCATGCGACCCTTTGATTGCAATCAAGAGCATCGGCCACAATGGCCATTGATGGCCTTTCCTCACCGGCCGTCTCTCCTCCTTCCCCCTTGGCCCTTTATAAGCTACTGCGGAAGCTCTACCAGGTCCCCTTCGCACTTTCCCGAGCTCCTGGACTCTCCTCGCTCCCACACGTGCCGCCGCCCAAAGTTCCCCTGCCGCCGTGCCATTGACGGCCGCCGGAGCTTCTCATCGCCGGTGATGTGTCCCTCACTCCCTCCTCCTTCTCCTGTGTTGCATTCGGTAGTCACCGAGCTTCAGCTCTGCTCCAGGACCCCGCCCTCGTCGCCAATCAGAGCCGCGCCCCTGTCTTCGTTCCCGGAGCGCCACCTGAAGCCCGTCGCCGTCGCTTCCCTGTTGTCCTCTTCTGCACACGCAGCTTCTCAGCAAGGTGAAGAGGCCACCCTCCTTCTTTTCCGAGCGACCTAGGCCTCTAGCGCCATTACCGCTGCACGCTGGAGTTGGCCGTGCCGCCCTCTTCCGGTGCGAGCCGCCACCGTCACCCAAACCGCCGTCCTAAACCCTTAGTAGAGTTCGCCGCTTCCCCAGCTTCATGTAGGCGCAAACCCCATTGAAAACCGAGCACCAGAGCTCGATTTCGAGCTTCGCCGGCGAGCTCCGCCGTTGGCTCTGCCGTGCGACGCTGCCCCGCTGCCGCCCGTTCGCTTGCAGGCCACGTCCACCATCAGATCCGCAACGGATGGCCTGGATCGCATCCAGCCCGAGTCAAAGAGACCACATACCGGTCAACCAGGGTGATTTTGTTAAAGAGACCCCTTGTTTTCTTTGTTTTGCATGCCGGTCCTCCCACCTACAAAGATCCTCACAATCAAGTCCTTTCCTTTATGTTTAGACCCCTGAGCTCTTAGGTTTTTCCAACCCGAGGTCCTATTAGGCTCTTTTGCGCGTTAAACCTCCAGTTTATACGCGTATTTATGTTTTGGGTCCCTGGTTTCTTACAAATAAGTCCCTGAGAGCCTAGTTTTCTTACAGAAAACCCTTGCATCTTGTTTTAATCATATCTTTCACGTTTTAACTCTGTTTTTCGCGTATAAGGTATCAAAATGATCGTCTCAGCGCGTAGAATCTTTTTATCAGTGTGTTATTAGTTTATAGCAATGATTGGTGTACTATTTTATTTATTTATTGTATGCATTGTGTTTGTGTGTAGATCTCGTGCCTGTTTCAACTGAGCAACCTCTCGGAGAAGATCAGGAGCAACCTTTGTTTGAGGAAGAAGACTCTCAGTTTGTAGAGGAAGGCAAGTGGTTTTCCTCCCCTGCATATTCTATTTTGTCCCACACAACTTGCATAATAACTAAAGTTTATATTTAATTGTTGCTATGTATAAATTGATGGGAAAATCACCTTTTTAAGGACATGACTAGAATTTTATCCCCATACCTTGAACAACCCTTTTAATAAATGTTTTGGGTAGAAATGCTTAGCTGCTATACCTTGGGATGGTTCAAATGAACTTTACAAAATGATGAATGTTGATCATGATAACTTTGGTGAAAGATGATGCTTTGATAATAACAAGATCATATGATTTAATTGGAACATGGAGAACCACCCAGGAAAACAGTGCAACCACAGTCCATATGGCTCTGGCTTAGCCAATTAATTAGGTGTGTGGAATTATCTGACAACCTTATCCGAAAGGAGCACAGGGGGCCGGAGTTGAAGGGGTATAGCCCGGTTCTTTTGGGGTAGCAGCCTTTGCTAAGGTGCTGACCACTAGGGAGGGTTATGGTCCGCTCCGCTGCTGTAACTGTCGCGGGTTGTTGGTCTTCTACATATCTTTGTAAAGGCTTCGTAGTGGACCCCTAGCCACTCACCTCGAAAGTGTTTAAGGGTCTGATCAACCGGGGCAACATGGGGAGCACGAGCTGTGGGTAAAGTGTACGACCTCTGCAGAGTGAAAACTGATCGATCAGCCGTGCTCACGGTCAAGAGCGGCCTGGACCCTCACATGATAATTAAACTTGAAGATGGAATTAAATTGTGGTTTTTGTACGATTTTGAGATGGAAGGTTTTCTAAAGCTTAAGTGGGTTGGTATAAACTTACATCTAGTAAATAGGAGCTGGCTAATAAAACTTGATCAACATTAAAATGCTAACCGCTGTAAACCCTTAGCCTATCCTTGATAGCCTTGCATGTTTCCCCCACTTGCTGAGCTCCAACCATAAGTGTGCTCACCCTTACTTACCGCTGTTCAGAGGAGAACAACGGTGAAGAGTACTTCAGTGACTTCGATGAGTTCTGAGGCATGCGATCCCCCAGTCATGTGCCTGTGGAAGCTGAAGACGGAGTTGCTTCGTCTAGTTACTGTTTGTTCGCTTTAAGGACCTTCGAGTCCACCGTCTGAGTGTAATAAAAAGATAATGTAATGGTTTAACTCTTGTACGATTTGAATACTGTTTATGGATATTTCACTCATGACGTCTATCATATGTGTGTAATTTGATCCTAGCACACATATGAGATGCATTTGGTTTCTCTTCGGAAATCAGGTGTGACAGTTATCCTAGATATTTCTGAGAGAATGATAGAAATCAACTCACCTATTATTGAAAACTCGATTCTTTACCTTCCTCCTAAAGGCTATAAAGTCTCTTGTGCTTTCACAGTAATAACTATTCAATTTGAGGACATTCCAGTGGTGTGTGAGTACACGGATGTCTTTCCTGATGATTTTCCTGGCTTGCCACCAGACAGAGATGTTGAGTTTGTTATTGAGCTTCAGCCTGGCACTGCCCCCATTTTATCGAATGCCACCCAAAGAATTAGCTGAATTAAAGAAACAGCTCCGAGAATTGCTAGATAAGGGTTATATCCGCCCAAGTTCTTCTCCTTGGGGTTGTCCAGCCCTGTTTGTGAAAAAGAAAGATGGTAGCTTGAGGTTGTGTGTGGACTACCGACCTCTCAATGCGGTGACTATCAAAAAAATATCCTTTACCCCGCATTGACGTGCTATTTGACCAGTTAGCTGGAGCTAAGGTTTTCTCAAAGATCGATCTTCGGTCTGGCTATCATCAAATAAAAATTCAGCCTAGTGATATTCCAAAGACCACATTCTCTACTCGCTATGGGCTATATGAATTTTTGGTCATGTCTTTTGGTCTTACAAATGCACCAGCCTACTTCATGTATCTTATGAATTCCATATTTATGACGGAGTTGGATAAATTCGTAGTGGTTTTCATTGATGACGTCCTTATTTACTCCAAGAATGAGAAAGAGCATATGGAATATCTTCGCATTGTCTTACAACACTTGAGAGATCATAAACTTTATGTTAAGTTCTCCAAGTGTGAGTTTTGGCTGGATAGTGTAAAATTTTTGGGGCACACTATTTCCAGTGAGGGCATATCTGTCGATCTAAGCAAAGTTCAAGAAGTGATGGATTGGCAACCTCCTAAATCAGCTCATCAAATCCGCAGCTTTCTAGGTTTGGTTGATTATTATCGTTGCTTCATTCCGGACTTCTCTAGAATTGCAAAGCATATGACTGAGCTGTTAAAGAAAGGAGTAAAATTTGTGTGGAGTGAGGCTTGTGATAAGGCTTTTCGTAAACTAAGGGAACTTCTAACTTCAGCCCTAGTGCTAGCACAGCCTGACAATTCTAAGCCATATGAAGTCTATTGTGATGCTTCAGGCACGGGTCTGGGTTGTGTCCTTATGCAAGAAAATAGAGTCATTACCTATGCCTCACGGGCGCTTCGCCCTCATGAAAAGAATTATCCCACAAATGATTTAGAGTTAGCAGTGGTTGTTCATGCCTTGAAAATTTGGAGGTATTACCTTATGGGAAATCGCTGCAACATATTCACTGACCACAAAAGTCTCAAATACATTTTCACTCAAGCTGATCTTAATATGAGGCAAAGAAGATGGTTAGAACTGATCAAAGTTTATGATCTTGAGGTTTACTACCACCCTGGGAAGGCTAATGTAGTTGCAGATGCTCTTAGCCACAAGGCTCACTGCAATTGCCTATCGGTGGAATCTTATAGTGACACTTTATGTGAGGAACTGAGAAGACTTAACTTGAAAATTGTAGAACAAAGAAGCCTACATGCTATCTCCGTTGAGTCTGATTTGTTTGATAGAATTGTCACGGCTCAACTTCAGGATGAGGGAATTCAGTTGATAAAACAGAAATTATTGGAAAAAGACCCTAAATATGATTGCTTCCATAAGGATGGGAAGGATATAATTTGGTTTGGGCAACGTCTTGTAGTTCCTGATGATTGGGAACTTAAAAAGGAAATTTTTGATGAGGGACATCTCTCTAAATTTTCTATCCATCATGGAAGTAGCAAAATGTATCAAGATTTAAAAGAAAATTTTTGGTGGACCAATACGAAGGTGGATATAGCAAAATATGTATCAGAATGTGATACTTGACAAAGAATTAAAGCAAGTCATTTGAAAACTTCTGGTACTCTCTAACCTTTACCCATACCTTCATGGAAGTGGGATGAAATAAGCATGGACTTTGTGTCAGGATTGCCACTCACTTCTAGAAATCATGATTCAGTTTGGGTTATTGTTGATAGGTTGACGAAAACTGCTCACTTCATTCCAGTCAACACCAAATATGATGCCAAAGATTATGCGAGTTTGTATATTGAGCACATTGTTCGCTTGCACGGTGTTCCTAAGACTATTATTTCAGATAGAGGCTCTCTCTTCGTGTCATGTTTCTGGGAACAGTTACATTTGTCTCTTGGTACCAAAATTATACGCGGTTCAGCTTATCGTCCTCAGACTGATGGTCAAACTGAGAGAGTGAACCAGATTCTAGAGGACATGTTGCGAGCTTACGTTATTCACTTTGATAAAAGTTGGGACAAGTGTCTCGCCTTGGCTGAATTCTCTTACAATAATAGCTACCAAGCTAGCTTGAAAATGGCACCTTTTGAGGCTCTTTATGGACGGAGATGTCGAACTCCCTTGAACTGGTCACAAGCCGATGAGAGGAAATTCTTTGATCCAGCCTTAGTTAAGGATGTCAAAGAAAAAGTGAGAGTAATCAGAGAAAATATGAGGATAGCTCAAGAAAGACAAAAGAGCTATTATGACAAAAGAAAGACACCTAGGGAATATAAAGTTGGTGATTTTATATACTTGAAAGTTTCGCCAACTAAGAGTGTCCAAAGGTTCGGTGTGAAAGGGAAGCTAGCTCCACGCTACATTGGCCCTTATGAGGTCACTCAAGACTGTGGGCCAGTAGCATAACGTATTCAGTTTCCTGAGCGGTTCTCTGCCGTCCACAATGTGTTTCATGTATCCCAACTAAGGAAATGTGCTCAAGAACTGGCTAGAGAAGTTATCAAAGAAGCCAATGCTTTGATTGAACCGGACCTCTCTGTTGTGGAACATCCTTTGAGAATTCTTGAGGTAAAGGAAAGAAAAACTCGAAGGCAATCCGTAAAGATGTATAAAATACAATGGAGTCATCATCTTGTAGATGAAGCTACCTGGGAAACTGAACATTATCTCAATGAGAATTATCCGGGTTTTCTTCAATCTAGACATCGTAAGTTTCTTCCCTACCTTTCATCTTTTAATTCCTAATCTTGGGACGAGATTCTTTTTAAGGGGGTAGGTTGTAACATCCCTAATGTTTAGTTAATCTAAGCACATTAATTAGTCTTGTTAATCAAGTGTGATTAGTCCTAGAGCATGCTTAGAATAGTTTTGATCAACTTTGAAAAAGAACCCTTGGTAAAAATCTCAAATTTTGGTCAAACCCCTTAAGAGCTCTATAATGTTGAAATGGTTTTCTAGCGCGTTCTCCAAATTTCACTATAGAATTTCAAATTCTGCCAATATAAAAGTTTTTCCTTGTTTCTGGGAACACAATTTTCATAATTGGCGGACATTCAAATTTTGAGTGCAAATTAACCAAAATCGAGTTGAAGTTCGTGTGAACAGTAATCCGGGCCCGAGAAAACCTGCAAGTTCATCACGTTTTTCCCGTCAAACCAAACATCAAAACATAGGTCACCCTTTGCAAAAGTTGTACTCCTATAGTTCCTCTACAACTTTTGTTTTTGGAGAATTTCAACTTGTATTTGAAAATTTTGAGTTTCATTGAGTCGAACAGAGCTAAACGGAACGAAACCGGGCGCCTGCGCCGGCGTCGCCGCGCTCCAGAGCCCCCGCGCGCGTCGTGCCGCACCCGCAATGCGTCGGGGCGTCCGCGCCCCAGCGTACGGATCCCTCGGCTCCGTCGCTGTGGACCGGGCGTAGTGGACCCTCTGCCCCACTCTTCGATTGTGGGCCGTCCTTACCCACGCACGAGCACCAGCCCAGCGACACGCGCCGGGCGCCGCAGCAGCCAGCCAGAACGCGCGTGTGCGCCCGCCCGACGCACCACCCGCAGTTAAAAGAGGGAATAGAAGGGGGGACCGACTCGTTTCCTCATCCACCTCGCCTTCCTCGTCGTGCTCGCTTCCCCATGCTCGTCCTCGCACGCCGCCGCACTGGGACGCGCGGAAACAGAGCGCCGCCGGGCGCCATAGTCGTCGCCGCCGTAGCTTGTCCTCCACCCTGTCTCACTGCCTCCTCTCCACTTCCTCACCTCCTCAACCACCCCAGGAAGCCTCCGTGTGCCGGTCTCGAACACCAACACCACCGCTCGCCGGAGTAGGGCAGCAGAGGCGGCCGCCCGGCCACCTCACCACCGTCGGCCGTCCCTAAGCCCGCCTCTGCACCAAGAATCGGTCAAGGGTGAGCCCACACGCCTTCCTAGCCCCTCACCCGGCCCAATCCGGCCAGCCATTGCCGCTGGCGAAGCCCCCTGCGTCGGCAAGGGCTGCATTGCAAGGATTCAAATTCTAGGGTCTTTTCCGTGAACTAAGGACCTATGCGTAATTTTGAAAAGTTACTTCGAGGGTCTAAGCATAAAAGTTGTTTTAGGTTTTCTCTGCAACTTCGAAAATCCATTAAAATCGTAGAAAAATCATAAAAATGTAAATCCAATTGTGTTGGCTTCGTTGTGATGAGATCTACCATTTCTAGAAAGGTTGTATAGGGTTTTTCTGACTAGATTTGAAGTGAAAAATCAAACTCAGTTTGATGTACTTTTGTTGTAGTTCAAAATGTACTCATGCTATGGAGTTGAAATTTGGATATGTTGTTCTTTGTGCCATGTTTAGATCTGTGACAAAAAATGACACATGTTTGATGTGTAGATCTATAGTTATGATTTATGTAATCTCTATGTTAGATTAATCTTCATGCTTTTTATAGTCCCCTCAATAAATCTTTTCTTTAAGCACCAATACACCCTAAGGCTTTGCCATGATGAATAGCACCTCTGGTAAAATAAATATGATTTTAGAGTTTTGTTTGAATAATGTTTTATATTTAATCTTGTGTAGGATCTTAAATTGATAACTTGAAAAACAAAGTAGATCTACATTTGTAATTTGGTCAGAATCTTAGATTTGACATAAAGGACTTGTGGGAAAAATTTGAGATCAAAAAGATTAGTAAATCTTTTTGTAGGATATAATGAAGTTATGTTAGGCTGAAATTTGTCTTTTTCATATAAATTAATTTATATGTAATCTGGAGCTAATTTTTGGTATCTAAGCTTAGTTTAGTCATATGTTGTTGTGTACAAAATTTTAGGACAGTTGGAGTTATATTTCATTTAATATGGATTTTGGATGAAAGGCTAGCTAGGAATCGAATAAATATGTTTATCCTCATTATTTAAGTTTAATTAAGTATTTCATAAAGTATTTCTGTTTGCCATCCTTAAACACACCCCCATACTGTTTCGTGAATTTAATTAATTTAAATTACTTAGATGTGCACACAATCACCATCAAAATAGCTTTCAGGTAACCATCACATCACCCAATACTTTTTGTGAGAAAAATTAATTATTAAGATGAATGTGGCCAACAAGAGTTGGTTTGGTGGTAATTCTCCCACTCTCACCATAACCTAATGCATATGTATGTGTACGTGTAGATTTACCGGACGGTACTTACACACTGACCCAGGAGGGAGACGGGACGGTAGATGGTGAAGTGAAAGAGTTGGGTGTGCACCAAGACCCAGGCCAAAGTCCAGAAGAGCCCAAGACTGTAGCTGAAGTAGAAGAAGGCAAGCACCGGAGTGCATCTAACCTTTTTCTTAAACTCTCAGCTTTACTTTTAGTATTTATATTATGTTTTGTGCATTTAAGTTTCAGGAGTTGATTGGAAACCAAGATGCATGATCCTTATGTTCCTATGCTCTTTTACTAGTATGTTAGGTCGCTAGTGCCATGCTTTAAGGACACAGTACAAGTTGAGTAATGACTCATTGCTCGCGAGATATAAGTTACTTATGTTGGAATCATAAGTTGGTTAAACTGACTCGCTCATGTGGTAAGAGCAATGGGTACGGTTTCGACCGAGTAGCATTGTGCTGGTTTAAGCTATTGAACGTACCAAACACTTGTCGGGAATGGGACCGATAAGCCTAGTACCTAATGAACCATTGCGGGAACTTCATCGCTACTACTCTTGAGATACGTCTCCCGGTTTGCTCCCGGTAGTGCAAGTGTGAGTCTGGACGTACTGTGTTGGGCGTTCCAGTAAACCTTGTACTTAGGACTGTAGCATCTGATCCTAAGCTGGGGAATGACGGGAACCTCCTGGTCGGGGTAGACCCTGCATTTGCTTTTATTTGATTTCTTGGGGTCTACCTTCTTTCGTGTGTCTTGGGTTGTACCTTTCAAGGTTTATAAATTAGATCGATCGTCGGTCTCTCGCCGTTATCTGAGACGGCTTAACCACTGGCTACCCCATATTGATTTATAGAACTTTTGGATAAATTTGTTGCTTGATTAATATTGTTTGCGCAACTGCTTGTTTAGTTTAGGTGCTTACCTAGAATGGTTAACATACTAGAACTTGAGCTAAAACTGGAAATTAAGGATCAACTCTTAGTCGCTTTTGGCAAAACAAACCCACCAGCCAAAAAGCCTTGCATGTCTAGTTGTACTTTTCTTTTTTGTCGAGTAAGTCTTGCTGAGTATTAGTATACTTAGCCTTGCTTTACTTGTTGTTTTCAGGTAATCCTATTTGGCCTGGTTCTGTCCCTGAGAGCTGGGAACTTGAGTGGGAGAACGATGATGATGAGTGATATACTATGGATGGCCTCCCATGTGTATCTTCCGCTTAGTTTTATTTTCCGCTGTTGAAACTCTGAACTTTACTTTTGTGCAATGAAACTTGGTTTGTAATAATTTGACCATGTGGGTTTTTATGTAAAGTTGAACTTATACTCTGGACCCGCCTTCGTGTGGACTTTGTTGCATATTATCGATCTTGTTGTAAGTGATTCACCGGGCATGACCCGGCAGAGACGACAAAATAACTCTTTGTTATCGCTTATTGGTCAAGTGGACCAGCTTAGGTGATATTACAGATTTATTTTGGGCGGTTCTGTCACAGCGGTGCGGCATCGCGCGTGCGTGGACGCTCTGGAGCGCCGGCGCGTGCGGGTGTGTTGGGTAGCGCCTGTCTGACCGGCCATAACTTCGGAAATTTGAACTGAAGTTCAAAATTTCCAAAACTAAAAGTTTTAGTTGGCACCCTAGACTCCAACTTTTGCAAAGGCTGACCCATAGAAAAACTGCTTATTTTTCGCTTAAACATCCAGTGAAATTTGAAGGAGCGCCGGTTTGAAAAGGAAATTCAAACTTGCTTTGACTGAGTTTTTGACATTTTTTCAATTTGAATTTTAAAGAGTGTAAACTTACAAACGGTTGTTCCATAAAATTTTGACCAGTTTTATATTGGCAAAATTTCAATTTTATATAAAATTTGAATTTAGATTCAAGCCAATTCTAGTACCTTTATGGTGCTTATTCATATTGACTTGATTTTTATTTTCTTTCTTCATTTTCTCATATGTTTAACTTAGGGTTGCATTTTGTGGATGATTTCATGTTTGTTTCCTTCGAACATCATTCACTTAGTTTACAGTTAAATCCGATTTAAACATCAGAGGTGTTACACTTACACATACTTTTTGTTTGCAGGGTGTGTATTGGTTGTTTTCCAAATTGGTCGTTTGGCTTTGGTGGTTGTCGATGGAGGCGCATGTTGTTCGTGAAGTTGAGGTGATCGCTCTCTCTTCTCGGGTACTGTCATATTCATATTCAAAACTTGAGTGGTGGAGGAAGTTTGGACTTCTTGCTTGGTGCTAGATGGTTATTCACTTTGTCGAGCTTGAGTTCTTTCAATTGTGTGGCGGTTCTGTTATAAGTTTTGTGATGTACTAGGGGTATTGTTGTGTGTGTTTGCGTGTATGCTAACCTACTAGGTTGTATTGTTATTGTATCATGCTTCTTCTTAACGAAATAGTACGTTCTCGAGATTGTTTTTTACCATCTTGATGTCCGGGGTCTCTTGTAAACCAAACAGCGAAATCTTGTGCTGGGATTCTGGGAATAGCATTAGAGCAACTCCAAGAGACTCTTTAAATTAGTGAAACTCAGTAAAAAAAAGAAAGTAAAAACACAAGAAAATGACGATCTAACCATCTCGGCATCTTGGTTCGCTCGTAATCGCGCTCGCAATATGCACCTCTCCGCTCATCATCTTTGACGAGCGGCAGCGACTCGCAATCCTCTCACAATCGTCTCCCCCGTCCTCCCACCTCTCGCGTCCTCCCGCATCGCGTCTTTCCCGCATCAGCAGCCTGTTGGAGCTGAACCTCCGCCGACTGGGAGAGAAGGAAGGGCCAGGGCCGCTGTCTACGCGCGCGGTCGGGAGAGGAGTGGCGCAGCCGCGCAGGCCGCCGACCGGAGGAGGAGGGGCACGAGTTTCATCCCCGCTGTCCCCACGTGCGCAAACGGCTGCCGGCCAGGAGAGGGAGAGGGAAAGGAGGTGCGGCCGGCCGTCGACAGGGACTGGAGGAGGAGGCGCGAAGCCGATGTCGGTACCGGGACCGAGGGAGGAGGAGGCACGGCCGGCCGACCGACGGCCAGGAGAGGAGGAGGGGCCGAACATCACATCGCACTATCGTCTGGTTGGGAGAGGAGAGGGGCCGGACGGCTGAAGGAGGGGTGCGGGTCTCCTCCCCGCAGACCCGCGCCTGTGACCGTCTGATGGCCGGGAGAGGAAGATGAGGCGCGGGCGCGGCCGATCGGCGGCCGGGAGAGGGAGAGGAAGCGCGGCCGGCTGGCTGTCGGGACCGGACGGGGAGAGGGGGATGAGGATGCAAACTGGGAGAGGGAGTAAGCACGGTGAGGAAGATGAGCCGGGTGGGGAGTGGATAAGAGCAAGTTTGATAATATCGCCTGCTTGCCGGCGTTTTGTGCGGTGATGTGGCGTGCGGTGTTGGTTGGGCCCTCCAGTATTTAATGCAAAGTAGAAATCTCGGCCAATAGCATGCGCTGCAGCGAGCTTTGATCGAATATCGCCAACTTCGGGCGGGCGCATCGCGAGACACCCGCTTCTCTCACACACACACACGTAGGATTTCGTCGGTATCTCGCCCATTATTAAACTTGCTCTACGGTGGAGGGGAGAAGGGGATGACAAATGGATCCCACCTATCAGTGACTATGAAGAGATGGTTTGAATATATATAGCAAAGACAATTAAAGAGTCTATTGGGGCGTGTTTGATTTCAGAGCTCTACAAAAACTTGCCGGCGAGCCAGGCCCAGGCCAGCCACAGCCATGCTTTAGAGAGCAAGTGTCTTTGTTTGATTCAATTGTACCAAATGATCCAGGGTCAGCAGGGAACATGTTTGATTTTGTACCAGTGGTATGGCTACCTTGCACCCAAGAACATGTAGTCTTACCGCCATCCTTTCCCTGCTCTTTCATGTGAGTCATTTCGTCGAACACTTGCAAGGTCGCCCGAGCTGGATTGCGCCGCCGCTGCTGAGGGACCCTACTCGCGCCGCCATAGGAGCATGATGGCGCGTTGCCATGAGACTGCCGCCGACGAGACCGCGGCGGGAGCAGGGGAAGAGAGGCAGCCACGCTCGCCCTGTCGCGCTTGTGCTCGCCGGCGTCCACAGTCCCCTCGAGCTCGGCGGTGGCGTCCATGGCCCCGCTCGCGGCCCGTCCTTGATCCGTGCGTAGGAGATCCCGCGGTGAGCGGGTGGCCACGTCGACGACGAGCGCCCTCTCTGTCTCTGTCGGCACGCGCTTGCTGCTCCAGTGGCGCAGCCCGGCGATGCTTGCGCCCGACTCCGACGGGGACCGCAAGCGCGGGGGACGTCCGCCCATGCCCCACCGCGAGCGCGAGCGCCATCGTGGGCGCGGGGAGGTCCACCACGGCGCCACCGCGAGAAAAGAGAAGAGGGTGAGGGAGGTGAGACGAATTGAGTTGGAGCTCGCGACAGCTCGGCCACGGTTTGGCTCCGGAGAAACGAAACTCTCGAGCGTGCGGTCAAAGCCAAGAGAGAGAACAGTTTTTTCATCTCAGGGACCAGGTTGGTGAATAGAGATGGCAACAGGCACAAACTTGTTGGATTTTCCATCTCAAACCCATGCTCGTGAATACAAAACTCGCTCATTAAAAAATCTATGACCCGTGACAGGTTTAATTTTGTGCCATACCCATGCCTATCGGGTTAACGAGTACCCACAGGTTGCCCGTGGATATCAAATCAAACAACAAAATTAGCATATACGTGTATACATGTGCTCACAATTCAATAAGAAAAAAAATATACATGTATATCTTCACAATTTAAAACATACACATTCAACATTGATGTAAATTAACGAAGTATAGTATTAGCTATCCAATCATAACACCACATGTTAACAAAAAGCACTTCATATGAGCGGCATAAAGCATAATATAGATCATTTAACAATTAAATTTATGATAAGAAATAATACATGCATATAAAAGTCGGGATTTAGCCATTAAAATTGAGGTGTATGCTAAGAATGTTGGCTTATTTGGTGATATATAGTCGGATCTAAAAAACTCATGGGTTCACAGGTTTGGGTTTTATGTTCCCAAACCCATGCCTACGAATCCGTTGGATCTCATTTTTCGCCAATTAGTAGACCTACGAGTATAAAAATCGACCCATACTCGTGCTCTAATGGAGCAAAAACCCATCGAGTTTGTGACACCCATTGCCATCTCTTCCGGTGAACAGGGCAAATCAAATCAAATACGCGCACTTGCACACGATGGACTCGGCTGAGGGTTTTTGTCCATATCGAACACGCCCTTGGTTTACCCTCTAATTATGAAGCTCTTTATCTTTTACAAAACTTCTAAATATCTAAATTTAGTTAGAATCATACATAAAATTTTTGAGTTGCTCTTAGACTACTGTGGTTAAATCTTAAAAAAAAAAGACTATTGTGGTTACAAAATTACGTACACACCACCGCATCGCCTTACCTGGTGTTTAATGATCATTACGCATACTGTACTACTACAATTAGATCTGATCAACAGGTCGTGTCGGGTTCGGATCGGGTCGTGTTGGGTTGGGTTACCGGGTCAAAATTCATGACCTGTGCCCGACCCACCACACGGTCGGGTCGGGTTCGGGTTTTTTAGTTATAATTTTCGGGTTACGTCGGGTTGGGTCGGGTGAAAATTTCAACCCGTGCCCGACCCGTCATACTGTCGGGTCGGGTTTTTTCGGATGGGTCAGGTTGGGCAGTCCATGATTAGGTCTAACTACAATGCGCGCTATCAGACCAGGCTTAACCGGTGCTAATTGCCGAATTGAGCGGCCGAGCGCCGGATACGCACACTCCGGCGCGGACACGCGCAGCGCAGGTGGGCCGGGGCGTGTGTGGGGCTCGCCCCCCTCGTTATAACTAGGCGAGAGGGGGCGACATCGCCGGCGTGGCAAAGGCTGGGCTGGGGAGAGCGTGGAAAGAGAAGAGAAACCGAAGCGACCGGTGAGGTTTATGCTCCCAATCCCCCCCTCACGCCTGGACTCCTCCGCCGCATCCTCCCACAGTCCCACCCCTCCCCCCAAACCAATCTCCTCTCCGGCAACGCCGACGCCGCAGCGGCGTTGCGCCCGCCCGGATGGCCAGCGCCGGCGGTGGGGGTCGGGCGACGGGCGAGATCCCGGAGGTTGAAATGGAGGTCGTGGAGCGGCCGCCGGAGGAGCCGGGAAGGACCGGCCTGAAGAGGGCTAGGGATCCGTCTAGCGCCCTGGGTTCCTACGGTATGGCCCCGTGCTCCGCTTCTGCATGCATACTGTACTTGCTCATCTGTTGCTTGTGGCGATTGCGGTGGCTTTGTGCGAGTGTGGTGTGGATTGCTTATGGATTGATTGCGTTAGAACTGCGCGAGCACGACGCGGATGGGATGTGCGAATGTAAAAAATTGCTTTTTTTTTGTTTTCATGGATTTGGCGTCGATTCGATTTTATGCCCGTCTTAGTTATTGGTAGGAGTGATCGTAGGTGATTTGGGGATTTGCGATGCGGGTTTGAAGCTGTGGAGTATACATAGTGGAAGCGGCTAAAGCTCTTGTATGCAGCTTTCTAGGGTTTGCCCAGCATGCTGACCTGAGTTGCGTAGCCCATCCATTTTATTGTGTGCTATACTGTCTTGATAGGTAGATCTGGATAAATCCTTGCATCTGAGCAGTAATAATTATTAACTAGATTTATTGATTGACTGTCTACCTCGCTGTCAGTATTGCTAGTTCCATGATGGTAGAGGAGCTGGAAGATATTCTGGTAACCTGGAGAGTGGGCTTGATAGTAGCCATGTGTGCATGAAGCAATGTGGCGTGTTCGATGCATGTAGCTGTCGGTTTCCTTCTGATTATGCCAATTTTGTCGTCACGTTAGTTTTCGTTTATTTGTCTAAGTGATGACGGACGTAAGACATGCACTTTGTTTTTTAAAACCATACCTTTCTTCGAAGGTCTTAATGAATATAAACTGTTTACCTTTGTTATTTTAGTTTTCTCAATAATGAACCAGCTTTTCTTGATTAAATCAACCAGCTGTTTTGCATGAAAAAGTTGAAGGAAAACCCTCCTCTTGTGCGACTAACCTGTTGACCAACGGATCTCATAGGTCAGAAGTGCCGTGTTTTGTTCTCCTGTTAATCAAATGATCCTGATATGCTGGTGTGAGGGGAAAGTGTTACTTATGCTCCTTACTTCTTAGGCACTTGACAGGAAAATGGGCATGTCCCCTGGCTTGGTTGCATAGGTGCAGTAGATTAGCATGTTAAGTTCCTGAATCCTGAGTCACTGTCCCTTCATCAGAAGTTTATTTGGTTATGTTTGATTTAGTTCACTCCATTGACCCATGTAGTTCACGATATACTTGGATGAAATGGATTGATAACCTCTCTTGCACTACAGCAAGAAAGAAAAGTTGCCTGCCTTGCAGGGAAGTTTGAAATGCATAATTTGTGCTGCCTCCGTTCTTAAATATATGGCGTTTTAGGATAAGATGCCTAAATGTCATGTATTTAAGAACAGAGTATTATGACAAGCACTATTATGCCAGATCAAATTTGGCATATGTTATTGTAACTACTAAAGCCTTTACTATTATCTATCCTTTCTTTTTTTTGGATCATTGGTATCAGACTGAATGAATGGACCATATTACTTTTTTTTATCTTGGCTGTTATATCCATAATCCTCTTTGCTCACTCAAGACATATTCCATTCCTTTTTTTGTGTTTTGTTGGATGTGATGTGCTGGGGGAAGGTTTAAGACCCAGCAAAATTCAAAATAAATAGTGAAACCACCGAGTTCATATCTAAGTGTGCCTGGGAGATCTTACATGAAATCTCCGTTAAGTGATTTCATGGATGATACAGATACTCTAATCGCAGTCTTATGAAAAAAAATCCTTTAGCCGAGATGCCAGCTGTGTGGTATGTGTGTTGGCATATATAATACTTGGAGTGGTTTGACAGGGGGACTTTAGGTGCAAAGCTTCACCAAAGATTTCTCAGATGTAATGTTTTGAAGTACTGAAATTTTGGATCTTTGTTCTGACTTCTTACCATACATCGTCTAGGTCTATATGGAGTGACTACTGCTGAGAAGAAATCGATGCTGCAGCCTCATGTTAATTCTCTGAGGTATGTTATTTATAGCCTCTTCTGCAGTAATAAGTCAGAGTTTGAACAGTTGAACATAATTTTGGTGATTGTATTGCTTGATGAACATATTGTTTTTTCTGGTACATACTTAACAACCAAATTTGTATCTAATTCGCTTTATTAATTTCACAACATAGATTGAGTAGCCCTTCTCCTGGTGAATATCCGGAGAATAAAACCAAAAGGGCCACCAAAATATGTACCTTTTACGCTCAAGGTTGGTGCCAGAATGGAAATAATTGCACTTCTCTTCATGAAAGAGAGGGTTTTGGTCATGCAAAGGCTGGTCTGCTTGCACCAGCTGGTTCTGGGAATCATAGAGGTATGAGCTTCCTAACTAGGAAAAATCTGTGGGCACAACGATGTGCTAGCACAAACTTCCCTCCCAACTTCTTATTGCTCCCTGTTGTGCTTAGGTTCTGAAGAAGGATCCCAAGTACAACATCAATCCAACATGAAAGTGCCTCAGTTCAAGGATGCAGAGGGTTCATCAAAACATGAGCTATATCGAAACCTTGTTCTTGCATATGGTGAAGATAATGAGAGGTTGGCACAAAAGCCGACTGCTCCTATAAATGAGCTGGTGCAGAGTCTAGTAGTTCGCGAGAAGAACCACAAACCTTTCATGGGACACCCTATTGATTTGGCTGCTGAAACAAGAAGATACCTTGACGTGAACACCTTAAATTCAGACCACCAGTTTCAATCATCTGGCATGTCTATTTCGTCCGATCCTCTCCAATTCCGTGAGAAGCTGTCAGCTTATGGTGGAACAACAGATAATCTTCCTAACACACATCAGAAAGAACATCGTTCAAGCCATGCCTCATATAGTTCACGCAACTTAACAGGATTCAGAAATCTAGGCTATGCTACCTCAGAAATTTCCTTAGGAAGCCCAAGCCTCCGAGCAACTTCTCAGCTGGGAATACAGTCCCATCATCTGTTCAGGACTGGTATTGACAAGGGCTGTGGTACTTCTAGACCTGCATTACTTTCAAGCAGTTCACCTGACCCATCCATCATATCAGCTGGGCCACTTTCTCCAATCAAGGATGAGGTCTGGGAAACGTCAGTGCCTTTTGTACCTTCTTTTAGTTTTCCAACACCTCCAGCAAGTCCATATGATCCATTCGTTGACTGTAATGAACCTCCTAAAGTTGGGAATACAGATAATCTGAAGTCCTCTAATATATCCTTCAGTATTTCAAGTCAGCATACAAATCCGGATGTCATCACTGATACACTGAATCCTGATGACAAGTTAATGAGGAATATGTCTGCCATAGGAGCAAATGGACCTGCATGCTTGATTGCATCTGATAGAGGACGAAGCTCTAGCCTGGACAAGGTGAAAGCTTGTGACAGAAAAAATGATGTAGCTAGTAGCGATGAGAAAGCAAGAGACTTTCGTTTTCATTTGGCAGAACATATAAAGGACTTGATCAAACCAATATGGAAGAAAGGTAATCTGAGTAAAGATGCTCATAAACAGGTAGTGAAAAAAAGTGTTGAAAAAGTTGCTGATTCAATTGAGCCAAATCAAGTACCAACTACTAAAGAGATGATTGCCAAATATATTACCACCAATGGATCAAAGATAGAAAAACTTGTGAAGGTAAATATTTTGATCTTCCAGTTCAATGACAAATCTATCCATTAGCCTCGTATTATTTACTTATGTCGGTTTCATAACAGGCATATGTTGATAGGCATCGTACAGCATGAGATCCAAGCTTCTAAATGTTGAATATAGCTCCACCGAGATTGGAGCTTGGACTTGATGTCGATGGGAGCTTGAGGCTCATGTCCCGCCAATCTGGTTAACCTAATGTAGGTGCAAGAAGTTTTTATTGGTACTGTAGTTGTTTCCGAATAAGATATTCTGTTGCTTGAACCTGGTTGGTTTTGTAGACTTCAGTCTGAACTCCCAAATAGTAACTGGACATGGTAGACATTTAGTTTATGTATGCATGTTAGCATCTAATGCAGCTAAGGACAAGCCTTATTGCATGTCTGGATAATCTGTGGAATATGAATGGTGCTTACTCTTCTCTCCCTTGCTTGGTGTACCATCTCCTTTTTTCTTTGTTTGGCCATTTGTTCTCTCATATGTGGTGCTGTAGGATTTGAAGAGAAGACATATTCTTGAAGTGCTCTTACATGATTAATTGTCTGTTAGATTTGCTAAACATAAAATAGTTTAATATGCTGTCAATAAAAAGCATTGTTAGTGACATATGAGGCCATATTTTTCATTTTCTTAGTACACTTGCACAATTATAGAACATAATACAGCAGGAGGGTGATAGCAGGAGCTTATTTGCAACTTTCTATAGTTCTCAGTATCAAAAGTAATCAGGTTGGGGAGGATCAAACTTTGAAATGGAGCACTAGTGCAAATGAGGATGTAAAAATAAGAGGATATGACCTATCCATGCGATAACCTAGCTTATACATTGTTAATGCATATCTAGCCTCATTATGAACCCAACTCGACATCTTGCTTATACAAAAATCTAGCCTCATTTTGAACCCAACTCTTGCATTGAGTACTAATTGTTTATAATCAGTTTTTGTTGTGTCGATTTTGCAATATGAATAGCAAGATGATAGAGATCTCTTTAACCAAGTCCTCACTAGAGTGTTGCAACCACTTCATTGCCTTAACTCCAATGAGGCAACGAGTCTTATCATAGTTCAAGTCGGTGTTGAGTGAATATTGCTTCCTTTCTTACCCACGTTGTCATGTGCTTCGGCTACCCTTCTTCTGGTTGCATCATGGTGTTGTTGGCGGCTTGGCGCTTTTGCTTTGATGCAGTTCTCCATGTTCCCATCCTTGTTTTGTACCTGCAGCCTTCTATCTAGCTTCCTAAACTTGTGATCACCACTTCGATTCATCAAATTGGCATGCTGCCACATAATCTACTTTCTCACCCTTTGACCCTATTACCAAAGCTTTTGAATGGTTCGAGCTAGTAAGTTGCATGATTGCATTCCCCTACATACCTTCCCTTCATCAATAAGCATAACCCAATATGCAATATCTTGTGCAAGAGAGATCTCTCCAAGCTATGTGCAATATTCTTGTGTAAGAGGGATCTCTCCAAGCTACGGAGACCCAAGTTGGGCTCTAAGGACTCAGATGATCAAGAGGGAGGGCTTTGGGCACGGTGCACAACCCATTTTGGCACAGATTGATCTAGGTCAGCATGACATGTATGGTTTGTTGTGCTTGTTAGCGGCAAGTCTAGCATGACATGTCAACCCGAGCACGACCCGTTTAATCGGAAGCCCACCAACGACATGCTCTCATCCCACCGGCTCCACAAATCCTGGTACTCCCTACTCCCTAGAAACTTCCCCCACTAGCTTTCGTCATTCCTCTCGTTGCACTATTCGTCGTCACTCTCTTCCTTGCTCTTGTGCCCCCTCCCTCCCCTCCCCCCCCCCTCCACCCAAAATAGGATGAGCAACCAGAGGTTGAAGTGAAGCAAGTAGTGCGCTGCACCATGGCGGTTATCCTCGTGAGTTTCGCAACCCTAATGAAGTTGAATCCTGAATTTGTGAGGTAAGCAACAACAAATGGTGTGATCAAAATGTCCAATGTCCTCTGATGGCTGACGGGATGTATATGCATGAACTTGTGATGCGATGTGATGTGTAATTTGTGAGATGGAAATCTTTGGGATGAATTTGTGATGCATGCAACTGTGATTGGTGCGTTGATGGGCGACATGACCTAGGCTCATGGGCTAGTTCGACATGTTTAAGGTCTCGATGAGCCAAGCGTGGGCCAATGAGGCGGCAAAGACAGATATCGTACCCGTGCCATCACGGGCCCTTACTATTCCATGTTGAGTGGGTTGTTATGTTCCGTGTCGGGCGACCCATTTGGCGATGTATTATCACGAAGGCACCATCCTTGATGGTCTCGGAGCTTGTGAACGACTCTAAAGAAAGGAAAGTGTGTTTGCCATGTGCTAGAACTTCTGAAGTTGCGGCAAGTTGATCATTATGCCACATTTGTTGATTGTTTTTCCTTGGTCAATTTCTTGATCACCCTGAAGTTGATCATTGGTGCGTTGATGGGCGACATGACCTATCAGGCTTGTTGGGCTCATGGGCTAGTCCGACATGTTCAAGGTCTCGATGAGCCAAGCCTGGGCCAATGAGGCGGCAAAGACAGATATCGTACCCGTGCCATCACGGGCCTTATTGTTCCATGTTGAGTGGATTGTTATGTTTCGTGTCGGGCGACCCATTTGGCGATGTATTATCACGAAGGCACGATCCTTGATGGTCTCGGAGCTTGTGAACGACTCTAAATAAAGGAAAGTGTGTTTGCCATGGGCTAGAACTTCTGAAGTTGAGGCAAGTTGATCATTATGCCACATTTGTTGATTGTTTTTCCTTGGTCAATTTCTTGATCACCCTGAAGGGCAAAACCCCATCATTTGTAGAAGGTCATACTGTGTCTCATAGTCATAGCCATAACCATAACCAAATGCTACGTCTCGTAAATCTTGGATGCTAGGCTCATAAATCGGCCAAACTTCCTCGCTTTGTCCATCTTTGTGATGTGCTTCATTCCAATCCTTGTCATGCAACTGCTTCTACCATTGTATATAACATCATTCTTGTATCTCAAAATCTTTAGAGGTTTGATGCAAAAAATACTCGGTGCAAAAGTGATTATAGACAAACCTATCTTCACTCTATGGTCTCAACATTCCTCTTTGGTGGCATGTTCAAAGCTCTTAATTGCTAATTTGGTAATACAATCACATATTCTATGATGTGCCGAATGATCGTCTTGTGTCCTTGTGATGAATCTCAATAATCTGGTGTTATTGTCACTATGCATGTTTGTTGTACTTGAGCGGATGCTATAATCAAGGAATCTTTGGCATTATTGGTGTGTTTTATTCCCTCAAAGGATTTTGAGATTTCATTAGGTTTGAAATGAGATTGCATAGATGACATGAGCAATGTTTTCGAATTGCTCGTCTAATCGAGAAATCGTTCCTCACACCAATTGCGGATCGATTCAAGTTGGCGGGTCATTCAGTTTATCATTGACTAGTCACGAGTAGTAGGACAAGTCTAGTTGAGGGAGGGCCAAAACTGAATGTGCCAAGATTCTCCCCTCCCCTTAAGGGCATGACATCTTTGTTGGCTCGAATGCTCTTAACCGACCAAATTGCTAGAAACATTTGTTCTTGGGGCACGTTCATGTATCCACTAGTGATACACGTGCCATGTAGGGCCTACAACTGAGTGACGTGCAATGTGTCTCAGAAACGGGCCCACAAGCACCTGTGTAACCTGGAGGGTCAGCTCTGATACCATAATACCGAACTCTGTACGGTTCCAATCAACTCGCATGCTGAGTGGAGCACACTCTCACCAACCTGCTTATGCTTTCGTCCTTGCTTCGTGTAAATGGTTTTACCCCCTAATTGGCATTGACTCTAGGAACCTTATATGTTGGTGTAACTTGGCCTTAACTAGGAAGGTTGAACCACAACCTCGCATGCAAACACACATGGGCCACCATGATCCTAATTCACATTGGATGTTACACAATAGCTTTGCTTTTTTAAGCAAAGAAACTCACATAGAACAACTACATTAGGCTCAAACCAAAACCAATATATTGTGTGCTACTCTTTCTATTCTCTATTCCATGCTTGCTAGCTGTTAATGCTTTGAATAGCTAACTAAGCCATAGCCTCCCCCTGGTCTACTTGATCGACTAGCTCTATACTCGTCACGCCTAGTTAACTACTCAATGCCCAAGCTACCACATCCAAATTCCCGATTAAAACTTTGACTTGTGTATGATGGAGTTAGGAATTAAAGGGCACCAAGAGTCAACATATACAAATTATTCCCTATTAAAAATAATTTCCTTGGATATATTATTCACAAAACCTTACCATTAGACATCTTTATCCATGGTCAAGGAATTTTGATCGGTTTTGTTTGTCATCAAGTAATTCATCTACTCATCATATGGTTCATTTGTTGGTATCCTAACACAAGCTATTTATATATGTTTAATGCTTTTGCGTGAAAATGTTAGTTACACGAATCTATCTTCAATGGATAAGGATTGAAAATTAAATACTCCCTCCATACTGGTATTAGATGATGTTTAGGACAGCGACACGGTCTCCAAAGTATGACTTTGACTTCTCTTTTCTATACAAATATTTATTGGAAAGTTACATATGTATATTATTATGAAAATATTTTTCAAGACAAATCTATTGATATAATTTTCACATTTCCAAACTCAACGATTTAAAAGTTATTCATGATTTATATTCCCAATGTTTGACCCAAACCTTGTCCAAAACATCATTTAATTGCAATACGGAGAGAGTTTAAGAATATTTAGTGCATAAATGTTTCTTGGTCTTGCTTACACGCTCCTTGGGGGTATGGCAAAAAATAGTTACATACTCTTGTATAGCATGTTAAAGATAAAAAGAATATAAGGATACATCAGATACATCATTCTACTATAGCTTCATACAGTACCATGTCGTGTTCCCTGCTCACTGTAAAATCATTGTGATGATTGGCTAGGCGGTCGTCAATTGAATTTTAATAATTCAGGTTCAATTTTGGACTTTCCAGTGTCAATATAGTACTTATCTGGAGTTTTCATTGCTAAGAAAGTGCCGGTTTGGAGCATATTATTGTTTTCTTGTTCATATGAATCATGAGATTGTATTGGAGCACATGTAGTCCTCCTGATTTGTTCTTTCTTGTTGACAAGTTTTACCCTCATGGTGGTTAGCCAATTTTTTGGTGACGGATTTCCAATTCAAGTCAGAGACTCTGGTTATTTTTTATTCTTACCTCATAAAAATAGGCCACCCAAGTGTATACTCCTTTGATATCATATGGGAAAACATACAAACTAACTAAAATTCGCTGTTTTGCCGATGGGTATATATGTTGGAACATGGCTTTACCCAAGAAAAAAGGCCTGCATTTTAGATGGAGTATACATATTGAATTTACCCTTTTAAGTCCATCTCTTTGTTTTTATAGACTAAATTGTGCATGTCTCCTGTGGGTCCCCTATACTTTTAATTTTGCCTAATTAATTGCTATATAGCATTTAATGTACTTTATTTTGGACTCCAAAAAGGAAATAATGCCAGTAATTTTAGAGGACAGCACTTTAAACCTGTCTTTTCACATTTCAGTTACTATCTAGGTTGACTGTGCCATAAATTTATGAGTCAGCTATCATGATTGTGAATATATTGATGGGAGAATAAGATCATAAGCAGGGCATTATAGGCATGAGCTTGTTGTCATCATACAGTTGGTGAGCCTTAGGCAATAGTTATTGCAAAAGATTCTGACACTCAAATTCCACTGAAATCCCAGCTATACCCTGCCCCAACTTGAATGGGACTGAGGCTTGGTGGTTGTTATTGCATGGAGCTAATTTCCAGATTACCTGACAACTGTAACCAATTCTGAACATTTCATGTTTATATAGCTTCACGTTGTATTGAAAAATTCCACTATGTAGCCTCTGGTGAATTGTCTAGGTGCCATTTACTATGCTTTCTATCTACCAGAAACGAATGTAATGTTAACAAGCAAGTTTAGTGGAACCTTGAACCTTCCATTTCTATTCGCAACACATTTTATAGTTTCTCTACTAACCTCCATTGATTTGCTTACTCCAGAACCCATCATATCATTTGTATTCTACTTACTAATTCTATAATCTCATTCTATCGCAGCTTATCATGTACATCATGTACTAGTGTTAATTCATATAGAAAAAAAAGATATTGTGCTCTAATGCGTTTGTTTCCTCGCAGGAGAAAGATTGAGCATTCTTAATCCACAACAGATGCAAAAACCCATAAAGTCTCAGGGGTGCTGCCATTGGAAAGAACGATTGATACTTGGTGTAAGTAGTGATTGATTGCCTCTCTACCCCCTTCAGTAATTGTATCCTTCCATTCATTTCTCATGGGGTGTTTCCCTTTTGTTAGGACAAGCCTTTTACCGTCAATTTCTCTATTATACATAATTATTTATGTGACACGAACTTGATGTTATTAAATTCGTATCACATAAATGACATACTAATGGAGTAACTGTCGGTCAATGTCTTGTCGTAACGAAAACAAATACACCTTAATGAAGATGAATAGATGGAGTATTGAATAAATTTGGCTCGTAACTGTTTCCAACTACAATGTACCCATTTAATGGTGCTCATTGATCTGGATGGTATGTACAGGCACACGATGCTTGCCAAATATTTCAATTGGGCAATGGATGGAAATCATGTGGTTCAGATGGATATTTGCATATAGACTGGTTGCTCCCAGGATGCTCAACTGAAGTAAACTTCGTTCACACTCATGTGCTCCATTCTCCTGCAGTGGCGGGGTTCAGTGAATTGTACCCATTTAATGGTGCTCATTGATCTGGATGGTATGTACAGGCACATGCTGCTTGCCAAAGATTTCATTGTGGCAATGGATGGAAACTTCAGAATCCTGTGGTTTAGTTGGATATTTGCACATAAACTGGTTGTTCCCAGGGGATGCTCAACTGAAGTAAACCTTGTAGACACTCATGTGCTCCATTCTCCTGCACTGGCGGGATTGAGTGAACTGTTAGAATTTAGATAATCGAACGCACATTCTTATAGAATGCATTAGGTACAGAATTTACTTATTAGTGGGATGTGTGAACTTATAGCAAATGTAGATTGCTAGCATTTAGTACTGAAGGTACTTTGCCTTGTTACTTCAACAAGAGGGAGAACAGTTCAGGAGTAATCAGATTCTGTTGTGTATGTGAACCTGTTAAGATTAGTCATGAATAATATCGTTCTTTGTGAACCATTCTGTTTGGCCCTAGTCATTAAGAATATTGTTCTTGCTTTCTGAACCATTCTGTTTAGGCCTAGCCATCAAGAATATTGTTGTTTGTCACACAAGCCATGACAATGCATTCCTCATGTTACAACTTACTTCCAGGAATGCTGCCTGTATTACATTGACGGTTTTTCTTTGAGTAGTTGGTCTGCTTGGTATGGTGTATCAATTAATTCCTGTCTATTCTTGACTTTATTCTGTTCTTCCTTGCTTTGCTTGAAAAGAAAATCATTTTGGTATATTAAAAAGTCTCCCCAGTTAGCTAAGGTGAACATCACATTTTCTTGTACTCTTTTCTTCCCTGTCTCATAGCCTTATATTATAAATGTAAATTTGCTTCTAATTATCAACTTTATGACTTCCCTGGCTCTTTAAGACGTCGATTTGGCAGATTTACTGTTTTTACTGGATACTTCTATTAGCGCTCCAGGATGTTAGTGTTGTCATTATGATAAGGCTACACTGATGGGGGGCTGATCTGGTTAACACCTTGGCTGCATTTGTTTCTTGCTGAATCTAAAGGTCGGAATTCTACTATTGTTTCAATTCCTGTTCAATCCATGACTTCATTTAGCAATTTAATTAGCTGGTGGCCAAGTGGAAAGTCAGGTTTAATTACTATAAGTGAAAATACTTATGTTACTCTTGCTGCATTTACCTTTCTCCCTTTTCCCTGTATAACGTTGAAACATGTAAATGAGATTTTGCAACCTTTTGTAGTAAGAATTTATGAAACCATCTAGGCATTATCTTATTTCATGTGTTATTTTTTATCTTTCTTTATATGATTATTATCTTGTTCTCCTTAGATTATCTTCTACATTCCTCACCACAGGGCAGCCGCACCTGGTCCTTTTGCAAAAAACCCCCTGAAGTTTCTATAATTCGAACGATCTCCATCGCATCCCATCCCTAACCCTAACGTCCTTCTCACCCCCACGTCGTCGTCCCGTCCTCTCCTTTCCGCGCCGCTGCCGCTCCTGTGGGTCACCCTCTTGCTCGCCTCCATGGCAGATCCGGCTTCCCCACGCCGCCACCCTACCGTCCTCCTTACCCCTCCTCCCACATTGCTGCCGCTTCTATGGCCCACCCTCCTGCCCGCCTCCGTGGTCAGGCAGAGGCGGATCCGGCATTCCGGCCACCCCGCGTAGTCAAGCCGCGGGAGGGGCGGGTGCTGCTCGCCGCTGGTGCCGACCAACGAGCTGGCGTTCCCTCCTCCACGGCGGCCCCAGCAGCGTGGTACGACCATGGTTGGGAGCGGCCACCGGGCCACACCACAGGGCTCGTCGTCACGGATTAGGACCGGCTGGCAGTGAGGAGGCAGCTCTTGTTTGCCATGGGGCGACGGCACCAGTGGGGGTAGCAGCCCCGGCCAGCGGATTCCGATCTGGCGGAGCTTTCCGACCTTCGTGCGAGATCTGGTTTTACTGCAGCTGACTCTCCCTTGCATTCTTCGGCTTACGGGTGGTGCACTTGGGTCCTTGAACAGAGATGCTTTGGCCAAATTCGAGGAGTCCCGCATATTGTTCAATCAGATCTATCGCACAGATCCAGTGCACAAGCAGCAGCCATACTTTGAGAGGGTCTGGGACCTAAAACATGGTGCGCGTCTACTTCTTTTATGTAGTTATATGAATATACCCGTGTGTGCATGTAGCTGCTTTCATTTTAATTTAGAAATTTAGTCTAATTTTTGCCTTTGTCAGTTTGCATGTTAAGGGATGCATTGCTTGTGTTGTCACCAGAATGAAATGGTACATACGTGTCTTTAATATCCCTTTTTTGAAATGTTACCTAATGTTTTTTGACTGATGATGTGAATACTAATGATTCAATAGTTAATACCACCGATTCAGTTTATTATTGTTGACTTATTGATCTGATTGTGCAGAGTGCTTCACCCGCCTTCGTAATCTGCGCAATGGAAATCACGGCCTTCAGTCACTTCTGGAAAGGATTTGTCTCCTCGGTGGACCGTACTACCGCCCTCCTGCGAACTTCTGGAAGTATCTGTACTCAAATTTTGGACGCCGATGTATGTTTAATCTAGGTGATTCCCTTTCTCCTTCCCATTTCATCTTTCGTATTTCCTAATTTTCATTCCCAAAAATCTCAGATATCACGGTGGCTTCCTCTCCTCAGATTTGGTGACTCCTGCTTCCTGCTGGTCCGAGGACCTCTATTCCTCCTCCATTGCTCTAAGTTGCTGCGGCCGGTGATGTGGGTGGGCAGAGGATGGACAAACTCCTATGCGGGAGGAGGGGGGACTGCTCATGCCCATGAGCGTGGCTGCTTGAGGATCATGATGCTGGTCACTTAAAGATCGTTGATTGATGTGGAACTTCATTGGTAATGCCTCCTGATTTTCTGTCCATTTGGTTTTGGTCTTCTGGAAGCTCATTGCATATGCCTATAGTGGTGAAGCTGCTGCTTGAATCGTTGGGAGACGGAGGAGCCAGTTGTTTTACTTGAGTGAAGGTTGGTGCATTGATTCCAATAATATTTCCATGTTAATAATTTCTTATTGGGGATCTAATGAGATAATAAATGTCAATATTTTGTCTATTGAACTGAATCCGTCAAAGGTAACTAGCCTATCAATGAGTTCGCCTACTGTGAAATCTGATGGGGTCATAGTTCTTGGTAAAAAACTAATAACTGAAATAATTTATTGATAATTCTTGCACTCTTTGTGAGATATTGCTCTTGCACCCTCTAATTTTCTTTTTTGATGTAGGGAACTATCCAAGAGATGGACAGTAGCTGATTCGTTTCATGGATCATGAAGATTGAAGTCCGCAGTCCTATGATGTGCCAAACCATGAGGAGAATGCATATAATCTTACTCCCTCAACTCGGCGCGCATTTCGTCAACCGCGGATGCCACCAAACTCTGCCAGTCTGCGTTACCTTCATGCCCTGCTTCTTCCTCTCCCCAACGCACTGATCTACGAGTTCTTCCTCAACGGCCGTCAACAGTTCTTTGCTTAGCTTATGCCAAGCAGATGCAGGTAGTGGATATCCTTTCTGCTTCATCCATCTTTTTTTGCCCACACCTATATCTCCAATCCCACCCACCCCCGTGTTGTGTTCAGTTGTGGAGACATGATTTGTTCCTTGCTGTTTCTGTATTTATGGATATGCTAGAATAGTATCTAAAAATGGTAACAATTTCAGTGAAATGGAGTAATATCATGCTTAGCTTCTAAACCAACTTGACGGTTTTGAATTGTCTAACAAAATTGAATTTTAAAATCCTAATGAGGCGTCTTCTCCTGGCATGTCCTGTAATATCTACTGATTTTGCATAGTTGCTTGTGCTGAATGGTGCTTATTAATCTTTTCATTTTGTCTACCAGGTGCCTGCAATTTCATTTCCTCGCTTGTGTAATGCATTTGAATGTCTACCAATTGTGCAATTTGGCTCAAGATGTGATATCATCTGGTCTGCATATGCTGGACTGACTGAATTGAATTTGCCAACGGTAACTTGCCTGTCAATGACATTTGTCTAGAGTGAAATCTAATGCGGTCATAGTGTTGCTAAAAACTTAAGAACTAAAACAAGTTATTGATAAAAAAAATACTGTGAATTGTTGTGATATGAGAACTGATTACCTGGTGCATTTTGCGTCATGATTGCCATTCTTTTTATGATGTATCTATTCTCTTAATTCTTGCTGATCCGAGGCATCCTTAACTCAAGCTAACCTAATTCACCACGTAGTAAGATTAGTTAATACATATTTCTAGGGTAGCTTAGATTTCCATGACATCAGTTATTTAAAGGGTGACAAGAAAAGATATATAGCATCATTTTCTTCTAAGAAAAAAAATCATTCTGTTTGGTTTCAGCATCATGTGATAACTGACTCTTTTATCATTTTGAATTAACTGTATACAGTATACTGATCACTGACAGTCTCCATTCTTTTGCAGGATGCAGCCATTCTGATGCAGTATGTAACCAAAGCTAAGAAGCTGTGGGATATAGTCTACACGTAAACACACAACATCTGGTAGATGATGCAGTTGATCTATTTCGGTAAATATAGTTCAGAATGCATGTCAGTTGTGTTAGGCCAGCTGTGGTGATCGGATGTGCTGTAATCGTATAGCTGTAGTTGCCGGACGAACACCTAAGATTTGATGCATAGGGTTGCATAGTGATCGGATGTGCTGTAACAGTTGTGATGTGGATGCTGGAAAAACACCTCATGTGCTACCCTTTTTTTGCCAAAGATACGACACCCTTGATGTTGTCTTTGTTGTTGTTCCTTTAAATATGTGCAGTTCTTCATTAAGATATTGATGGGGCGCCGAATTGTCTAGTTACCGTAAGGACTGTTTTGAGGGCGCCACAGCAGGGTGCTGGTCCAAGAGATTGAAACTGAGGTGCCACACTAGGGTGATGGCCCAAGAGATTGAAACTGAGGCGCAATTAGCCAACTATGGATGGATTAGAGCGGGCACTAAAGAACTGATTGTTTTCGAGTTATTTATTATGGTGCTCCCTCCAATAGATTGAAACTGACTCTGGAAGATTTGGCCCAACTGGGCATTGTTAACCCCAGTTCCACAGGCCCTTTGTGTGTTTGTACCTCGACCTTTTTCTCTCCCTTTTTTTAATGTAAAGATGTGCAGCTGTCTTGTGTTGTTTGAAACTAGTTCCTGAAACAACCCAAAGCTTCCAATGACAACTAGCTAATTTACTGTTCTTTGACGAAAGTCAAGATCGTGTGCAGTGACAGAGAGAGGGTCTTCATGGCTTCATGCTACAGCGCAAGTTTTAAGATGTACTCGTAAACTTTAATTTGCGCTAATATGCATACACAATTCAAATGGACGATAATATAGTTACGTATATATATACATAAAGAAGAAATTTGTGAAACCGGTGCCATTTCATCAAGGATTTGTAATCTGGAAACTACTTCGATGATTGTGGTCCGTCGTACTGCCATTGGCACATCAAATATGGTGTGATGCGTTCTACGGTTCTAATGATTTCTATTTTGGTATCTCGATATGGCTGGCACTTTTTTTTTTTTTTTGAAACATGATATGGCTGGCACATCATCAGTGCTTAGTGGGTCATGGAACCTGTCGCTACGGCCGGCCTGTTATCTCTTTGTCGGGCGGGTCAGTGCGAGCAAGCTGACGGACGACCTTGCTTGGTTGGCTTTCTAGAGAGCCCAAAGCAGGCCCGACTTTCGCCCAACTCGTCACGGTCATGGTCATGGCCTAGTGTCTCTTTCATGGTAATACTCCGTAGGGGTCGATCAGGGCGCGTTTGATATGGGTCATTTTGGGTGGCTCGAGCTCCCCAGCTCCACCGGCTCGTGTTTGATTTCTTTTCACTATTACTCAGCCTGGCCTTCCCGATGCAAAATACGCTCTCTCTCCTGCATCCCAAAAAACGCTCTGAAGTTCCGTTTTTTGGGAGCCAGGTGCGCTGCGTGCTCGCGCGAGCCAAAGAGAGGATGTCGCTACCTCCCTCTCGGCCACGGTCGCTGCTGCTCACCTCCTTCCGCGCCGGCGCCGCGCCTCGTCCCTGCGTCGTGGCCCACGCCGGAGAACGCTCCTCATCCTATGCCGTGAACAAGAGCTGGGGAGGCAGGCGCAGATCTGGGTCGCCGCTGCGACTCGCACGATGGCCGGAGGCAGCTCAGTGCTGCGAACTGCGGTGCCGCGCGGCCGCGAGACGCCAGGCGGAGCCCGATGCAGAAGGGGGTGGAGGCGGCTGCTGCAGCGCCGCCGTGAGCTGCTCGTGCTCTACGGGCCACAATGGAGGCGGCGAGCTGCTGTTGCTCGTCACTGTCTCCGGCCGAGCAGTGGCCGAGCTCCTGCCACGCCGGCTCGTCAGCAATGGGCCAATGGCCTGCTGGCTGCTCTCTTCTTCCTGTGCTGCTGCTTGCATTGCTTGCTTGCTTGTGCGTGCATGTGCTTGGATTACTTGCTTGCTTGTGCTTGGAGCGCCGGCACAAGAGCGAGGGCACTCGTCGGCGGCAGCATGTCCGCCACGAACATGGCCGGCGCTTAGCAAGTGTTCGATAGAATGCCTAAAAGAGAAACAGGAGGGTAACTTCACCACACTGCTGATGCAAGGTCATCCTATCTATCCCTACAACAAATCAAACACAATCCTAGTCTAACCTGGCTGACTAGAAACAAAGCAATCAAACAAGAGACTTTGCCCAGGGGAACCAGGCCGTGGCTGGCCACAGCCTGGCCAGCCGGCCGATAAACGCGCCCTCAATCATCCTCATCCAGCTTCCAGCCGCACGGGTGTTGCTGCTTCATCATCGCGAGTTTTGTGCGGGCAATGGGTGACAGTGAGTGGTGGCGGAGTGCCGGAGTGCTTTCCCCTCCGACTCCTGCGTCCGAAGCATCGGCGTAGGGTTCAGGGAAGAACGGAAAAAGCCCAGCATCCGCCTGCGCCGACGAAGAACGGAACAAGGGTTCGCATGTTTTTTCAGGTAAAGGTTCGGAGAACAACCGGTAGCTATGGGCGATGGGGGAATTCCGATTTTCTCGAGACGGGACGGGATCACGGATTCACGGGAAGCAACCACATGGCGTGCTCTGAATTCTGATACAAGCCGAATCTTTTGTCCCCAACGTGCCTCGGATCAGATGCAAAACCCAGAGCGCGCGCGCGCGCGCCAGCCAACACACACGTCGTGGAAGCAGCCACACTTTCCACTGGCCGCCCGCCCGCCCGCGTACCCCGCCGGCCGGGCCCATCACGATCCTTGGCTGCCTCACCCCGCGATCGTGCGCGCGTCCCCACCACACACACACACCTCCCATCCATCCCGCCGTCGTCACGGCGGCGGGCGGCCTCCCTCCAGTTGGCAGCCGCGCCGCGAATCCGCACGCTGGACTCGCCGGGTTCACACGATCGCATCTACTACGCGGAGTAGCGTCACGGGCTCATGGCACAACAGCCACAAGTCAACACTCCACGCAGGTCACACGGGAGTACTAGTAGTAGTAGTAAACTACTGCTCACTGCTCACAGCCAGGAACGAACGTCCCCGGCGACACGGTACGGTGCCGGGCCGACACGTACGGCGGCGCATCCACGGTTCAAAAAAAAAAAGGCTACTCGTCGACTTCTGCAGGTCCAGTCAGAAAACAGTCTACACAAACCAGAAAAAAAAAAGGGGATTAGTTGGGGGCTGGACGGATGCTACGGACCTGTGCCGCGATGCGTTTTTTTTTTTCCGACGGACGATCCGCGACGGAGACCCGGAGAGGTTGAATTCCGGGAGCGAGCCGCGGGCGGGCGGGCGCGCGACCGAGTCCGGAGCTGCGGCGGTCCGGAATCCAGACGTGGCCCGCCCGCCAAGCAGAAAGCGCCGGCCCGGCCGGCGCGCGACGACCCCGCGTCGTACGCGTCGGGAGGAGAGGACGGACGGACGGGGAGCGGATTGGTAGCGACCCGGCGGCGACCTGGTGCCAGACACGGCAGCGACGACCCACTCACCGCGCCCGCCCGCCCACTGACTCGGCACCACCACCCGCTCGCTCGCGTAGACCTCACCACCTGTACCCGTCAGGCCGTCACCAGCCAGCGCAAGGCGGGCGGGCGGCCGCCGCGCCGGCACGCACGTTCGGTGCGCGGCCGCCTCACGGAACGTCCCCGTCCCCGTCGGCGCGACGCGAGAGATTTTGACGGGGTTTGGTTTGGATGGGGGCGGGGACGGCAGGCGGGCGGGCACGTACGTACGTACGCCGCAGGCAGGCGGCAGGCGCGGGCGCGGGCCGTCGCTGTCGCCCCCCTTGCCCTCGCTCCTCTCCAGAGAGTCCAGGTCCAGGGTCGGTCGGTCCCCCACCGCCTTTTTCTCCACGGCGCGCGCGCAGGCGGGGGCGGGCGGCAGCAGCCGACCGCACGAATCATTCCCGCGACCGGATCCGTCGCGTGATCCGCCAACCATGCGCCGCCGGTGGGGACCGCCCCGCCCTCGAGTCCTCCACTCCTCCCCGTGCCCCGCCGCACGGCGCGCGGTCCTCCTCTCCTCTCCTGTCCTCGCCCCGCGCCCGCCTGGTTGGTGTCACCTGGCGGAGGTGATTTCTTTAGGCGCAAGTGTGTCGGCCGGGGGGGTTTGATTACTTGATTAGCGTCTACTACTACGACGAGTACTAATCCCAGATCCGGCGCCGTGCGCGGTCCGTGGGGCGCAGGCGGCGGCGGCCGCCGCCACCCGCCAACGGGCCACTCTGCAACCCCCCCGGCCACGCCTCCTCACGAAAGTTCCACGCTGCGCGGCAGCAGATGCCAGCGGGTGGGTGCCGGCTTTTGTGCCGTGCCGTGTGAGTGTGTGACCTCTCATGGCTGTAGTACTAAAATTACGTACGGAAGACGGTTAGACGGACAATCATTGCATGTAAAAGCGGAGCACTCGTACTACTGAATAAACGCGGTGTCTTCCAACGGCTCTAGGATTAAAAAAAATGATGTACGGTGCACTAGCATCATAATTTTGAGAGCCTCGTGCCTCTTGTTTTGAAAGGTTCCGTGTGCAATTCTTGTGCGGGTTCGATCAAGGTCGTCTCCAACTGACTGCGCACCGGGCAACGTCTACACCAATTCCTCTGGCCCAGGCAGGACTGCAGGAGAGACCACACGAAAACTACTCGCGGTGCAGCTCCAATCGGCGACCGACAACGTTCGCACCGCTCCCAAACCCTCCCGTCCGATTTGTAGTATTTTCTACTACACCTGAAAACACGAGCTCTACTCCCATCCCCAGCCCGAGGTCCTCCAGATCGACGCGCCGCTCCCCACCTCGCAACTGGACAAGCAGGATGCGCGGCGGTGCGGCGCCCGTGCCCTGGTGGTACTACACTACTACGCGCGCGGGATCGGGGACGGGTGGTCCTCCTCGCCTCGGGCGCGGAACAGCGGCAGCAGCGTCGGCGTCGCGAGCGTGCGGTGGCGCGGTGCGCGGTGGGGAGCGTCGGCGTCGTCACGCGCGCTGGGCCCCACCTCCCCCTCCCGCCCGCGCACGGCCCACGGGACGCACGTCGCGACCGGCGCGTGGCGGTGCGCGAGCGAGCGGAGGCTGTCGTCGCGCGTCGCGCCTCCACCGCTTTCAATGCGAGGAGGGGGGCGGCGGCGGCGAGCCGAGCGGCCGGAGGAAACGGTTGGTGGTGGTGGCGACGCGAACGACGAACGCGATCCGGGCACGGCAAGCGCGCGGCGATGCCGACACTTGGCCGGGCCGGGGGCCCACCACCCCCCACGGAGGACCGCGCCGCTGCCGCTGCCGCCTGCCTAACGTACCTCCTGTCCCACTCGCCCGCCCACTTTACGTGGTGACTACGGGCTCAGCGGCGGGGCGGCTTTATCGGCTTGCGCAGCTGTGCCCGGCCATTGGACGACGTCACGCGGGCGCGCGCGCGGACCCCCTGGGCCCTGCCCGCGCCGCGCCGACGATGCGGTTGGAGGGGAGGAGGAGGATACGATCCGGGGTGACGACGACGCGACGCGAGGGGGGGCGGCCGCGGGCGGGGGACAGGAGGTGCCGTGCCGCGCGCCCAGCGGAAAGCGAGGTGGCGTCCAGTCAGTCGCTCCCTCGGCGGGCGGGGCGGGTCCACGTGCCTGTGCGCGCACGCGGGCGGCGAGGAGAGGAGAGGCTGGTTGGTTGGCTGCTGTGTGCTGCCCCCACGGCTGCGCCTGCGAGCGAGAGAGTGCCGCGCAGCGCAGACCGCGGCTCGGGACGCACGGATCGTGATGCCCCTTGCGCGCGGGGGGGCGGGGCCCACGCCGCCCGTGACGTGCTCCCACAACGTGCCGCCCCCCCCTACGCACGCAGCCGCGGTGGGCCAGCGAGCGGCGGCTTTGATGCCTTTTGTTTATGGGGGGATCATGCTCCTTTTGCAACCCGGTACCTCGGCCCAGCGTTTATTCTACTGTAAGCACCAGACTCTATTTTGTCCACTTCCTAGGATTCGAAACGGGATAAACCTTTGGGATTATGAAACTCAACCCAACGCAAATTTTATGATTTCATGAGCTGTTGTTTGACATAGAGTTGAATTTGTAGAAAAAAATATTTAAGTTTCTATACTTCAGCAATCGAGTCACACAACTGCGAAGCAAGACGACATCAAGGAATCACGTGAACAAATAAATATCACAAATGTTAGAATGACAACGGTTCCGTTCGCTTGTCTTATTTCGACTTGTTGCGCAGTACTTTTCTCTCATAATAAATCTGCCGAACAAATCAACACGTAGTACTTCTCTCTCAGAAAAAATCTGCCGTACAAATCTGCCAAGAACCCGCCAAACGAAGTCAACATGAGTAATGAGAAATTTCATGAAAAATGTGATTGCCTAATATTGTATATGGACTCACTCAACTAACTAGGCATACGTTGTACTATTGTGACATGTGTAGGCCATGTAACACTAGTCTGAGCTAAAGGGTTGGTTGGAAAATGCACCGAAAATTTTCAAGGTTGGAGCGATTCTCACAAAAGTGAGAATGGTGATGTGATTAACGAGAAATCTCGTGAAAATTACGATTGCTAGTTAGAAGTTTGAGGAGACACTATAGGAGTGCATAAACGTTCAATAACCATGAATTCATGGACCCGTTGCACTCCAAGACAAGCTCCATGATAGACAATGAACACACAAGCGATGGGTTTGATATAGGTCAATTGCTCGAACGAAGTGCTCATCTTGTTTCTAAGCCAAAACTTGATGGACAATAACTCCACAATTTAAGGTACTAATTGCATGGAGCTATGACTCATGACGCTACGAGATGTTTTGGAGCAACACGATAACCTTCCAACGGTACATACTTGGATTTACTATGCTGTTCTAGTGAGTTCATGTTCATAAGTGATCATACACATGACAAACATATAAACGAACTTCATCGTTCTAATGTGGAACTCGTGTAGAAATACTACCCCATTCTTAAATATATGACATTTAGGATAACCCAATTAGTTCAAAAAATAAACTAATTGATTTGTCCTAAACATCATATATTTAAAAAGGGAGAAGTACTTGGGTTGACAATATCGTTGTTACGAGCAATCACGTTCTAGTGTGATGGAGGAAAGAAGATTGAAGACAAATAGTACTTTTCTGTAACTAAGTAGAATCTCTTTCTAGATCTGTATAGATTAAATTAGTTGATTTTGTCACACGATAGAAATGGAAATCACAAGGGCCATGAAAAGACAAGCAAGTCGTTTGACTCATTTCTAATACAGAGCTTAGTATGCGGCAATTTTCTTTATAAGGACTCTTTTCTTTGCGGGTATTCTTTATAATTAAGGACTCTGGTAGCCTTCATGCATACTTTGAAGTAGCCTTCATGCATACTTTGAAGTTTGAACGAACAAAACTCACACGATGAACTACAGCGGGAAATTTGCAATATGCATGCTTGGAAGAGGGAATTATTTGATAGTGAAACTGAAAAAAAAAATGTTAAATTTTGAATCTTAATCACCGCAGGCAGCGGGGTCTATTAAGACCAGGTTCGTACGACGGGACGCCGCCGAGCTGCTCACACAGTGGCCGTGAATCATTTCATTTTCTACGCTCCTCATTCCTCAAGCAGTCCTTCTGCGCAATTTGCTACCACTCCGGGGGGTGGAGGGCAAAATGTGCCCTGCCGCATGGCAATGCCGCCACGCTAAAGACGAGGGGCGGCGGCGCGGCGGACAGTCAAACCGCTCCCTGACTGCGCCGAGTTTTATTCCCTGTTGCCGCTCCACCACCCGCTCTCGGTTCTCGTCTCGCCATCGCCTACCTCCCCTTTTTAACCCCCTCCTCCCCCCAGCTATAAGTCCCTCCCCCCTCCTCTCGCACCTCAATCCTAGGCGCCACCCATCCATCACCTACACACACGCCGCACGCGCCTCCCGCTCGAAAGAAGGAAAGAACGAAAGGAGCCATGGCGCCGAGGACGTCGGAGAAAACGATGACACCGGCTGCGTCGGCGTCGGCCACGGGTCTCGCGCTCGGCGTCGGCGCCGGAGCCGGAGGCCCGCACTACAGGGGCGTCAGGAAGCGCCCGTGGGGCCGGTACGCGGCGGAGATCCGCGACCCGGCCAAGAAGAGCCGCGTGTGGCTCGGCACGTTCGACACGGCCGAGGAGGCCGCGCGGGCCTACGACGTCGCCGCGCGCGAGTACCGCGGCGCCAAGGCCAAGACCAACTTCCCCTTCCCGTCGCCGCCGCCGCCGATGCCCCCGGTCGCCACCGTGGCGGCCGCCACGGGCGGCAGCCGGAGCGGCGACAGCAGCACCGTCGAGTCCTTCGGCGGCGGCGACGTGCAGGCGCCCATGCAGGCCATGCCGCTCCCGGCCGCGGCGTCGCTCGAGCTGGACCTGTTCCACCGCGCCGCGGCTGCGGGCACGTGCGCCGGCGCCGGCGCCAGCGTGCGCTTCCCGTTCAACAGCTACCCCGTGACGCACCCCTACTACTTCTTCGGCCAGGCTGCCGCGGCCGCGGCCGCGGCGGGGTGCCACATGCAGCTCAAGCTGGCGCCGACGGTGACCGTGGCGGCCGTGGCGCAGAGCGACTGCTCCGACTCCTCGTCGGTCGTGGATCTCTCGCCGACGACGGCGGCGGAGAAGGCCTCCGCGTTCGATCTCGACCTGAACTGCCCGCCGCCGGCGGAGGCGGAGGCCTAGCTAGCCCGCCGGAGTTTAAAAAGCTGATGACTGGCACTAGTTTTCTTCCCTCTTTTCTTTTCTCCGCCTTTTGCCCCCCGCAGAGGAAAATTTTCGCCGTATGTTTTTACGCTTAGGCCCTCCTGGGAGGACATTTTTGTAAATAGTTTTTTCGCCGGGGACCTAGACAGGTCCTGCCGGCGTTGCCATGGACCGGAATTGAGTATATCATCATGTAGTATTTTGGTAGTCATGAGAAACGGCTCGGAAAATCCCAAAAAGTATCGAACAATTTGTTTGTTTATTTGTTCTATCTCAGAAACTGAAGTGAGATCTACGAGCTACAAGCATCCATCCATCCTCCTGGCCGGCTTGCTTGCGATCCATGCAACGTCGCCTTTATTGGTCGGTTAAAGATTTATCAAAGCGGCGGCGAGCACCATCCGAAACAGTAGAGGTCACACGTACGTACGCGTCCAATATTTTCAGAGCAACGAGCACGGATCCCGCTCTGCAAATCCACAGGATCACTAAAAATAATCCGCGTCGTTGCGCTCCCCAACTTTTTATTTACCCCCGGGTCCGGCCGGGTAGTTGGCACGACCAGTGGCCGGCCGCCGGCGGCATCGCTGTCGACTTCACGCGTGTAACACAAGAGGAGAGAGAGAGAGAGGAGGAGGAGGACCCCGCCGCCGCCCGCTACAGCCGCCGTGCCGACGGAGAATACTCCGCGCCCTTTTCACGTCGTTTTCCTTCCTTCCTTCCTCCCCCGGCGCAGGCGCTGCCAGCGTTATCGGACTGCACAGTGTCAGATGCAGAGGGGGACGGACGGAGAAAAAAGAAACCTGATGGCCGCCAGCCAGGCTGCGGTGCGGAGAAAGGGAGAGGCGTGCGTGCCGTGCTGTGCTGGTGCCGCCGCTGGTGGTACAAGGTGGTGACGCATGTGGATAACGAACGGGTAAACATAGGAGGGGTGGTGGGATTAGTTTAATGGGTGGGGGTGTATTAGTTTAAGCCGGCGGCGGCAAGGACGGCGGGCGGCAGCGGCGGGGTGTGCGGTGGACTACTGGTGGTGTGGTGGGGCGGGTGGATCTTTCGCGCGCGCCGCGCCACCCCCGCGTCGTCGGTGTGCGCGTACGGCGCGATCGTCCTGTCCTGCCTGCGTTCGCTGCTGGGCTGGCTGGCGGGCGGTTGCCCTTTCCGCTCGTGATCTCGGGAGTAACGTGAGCGTGTGGGCGACGGCCGGCCGGCCCCCACGGCCACGTGTGCGCGGCGCTGCCGGCCACTCCCGCGCTTGCCCCTTGCCGCGGCCGGCTGCCGGCCCCGGCCCGGGGATCCGCCGGCCCACACCGCCACACGCACCAGCCTCGCGGCGCGCGCGGGCCGGCAGCGCCAGCGTGGGAGGCGGCCGCCCATTGGCCGGCGCCCGTGGTGCGTGGGCGACGCCGCGCGCGGAGGGAGGGAAAGGGCAGGAGCAGGAGGGCAGGACCTGGCGTGTGCGTGGTCCGCGGCGGACAGGCGCGGGTGCGGGGCCCCCGCGACACGCGGGGTGGTGGTGGTGGTGGGGCCGGCGGCACCGGGCAGCGGTGATTCGCGCGGCGGCCGTTTCGCCCTCGCTCTCGGGGGTGGGACCCCCGTGCGCGCGCGGCGGCCGGGCCACCATTCCCATCGGGAGGTCGCCGCTTTCGTCGCGCACGGCGGCGGCCCCCACACGTGGACGCGGGTGCGCGCGTTTTTTTTTTCTACTATTGCTTTCCAGGCGGCGAGGCGACCGCTTTTGCCTCTCGCTGTACGTGTCCGCCACAGGGGGATCCGGGGAATACGCTGCGCTGCTGCCGGGTGCCGGCCTCTGCCGCCGCCAACTCACGGCCACGGAGCGGCGCTGCTGGTCCTGACACCGTGATCCCTGACAGGCCACCGCCGATCCGTTTGAGGACGGCAGCACAGCAGCAGCGCACAATCTCGATTGCTACCCTCTTACTTTTCGCTAATTCCCAACAAAAAAATCCTTCGTCACCCTTCGACAAGGGAAATTTCCGAGATCATTGTGAAGTGTTTCGTTAAGCACTGGATCCCCTTTTGCCCTAAAGTTTATTAATTGCTACTACATCCGTCTCGTGAAAAATGTATCTTAACATTTGAAAAAAAAACTCACGAAAAGTGCCATCTTAGAAAATATATCTAATTACCTAACTAATTAAGTAATCAGATCTGATTTACATGTCAAAACTTACTGCATGTGTCTAACACAGGAGGGTATTAGAGTCTTTTCGTGCTACCACTAATCTGTCATAGAAAAACTAAAATGAGTTGCTAAACTAAAATATTTATTTTAGGTGCTAAACTAAAATACTGCTAAGTTTTAGTTAGAGTAAAAAAAAATACTTTAGTCATTAGCAAGCTAAGAGTTGTTAAAATTGTGGAAAGTCCAAAATATTCTTAAAGGTTCCCTAGACTATCCACTTTCAACAACATTACCTCCTCGTGTGTACCCAAAGTTTGATCATTTAGAAGGATTTAGAAAAGAGATCGAAACAACCTTGAACGTTGCTATGTATAGCTTGTTTAAAAAAAACTTCAAACTTTAGCGAGCTAAATTTTAGTAGAGGGTCTATGCGTCTGTTTCGGTCCATGACGCTAAAATTTAGCACTCCAATTTTACATAAACTTCAGCCCATGGAGAACCAAACATAAAGGCTAAAAGTGGAGTGCTAGGTGCTAAAGGGGGTAAAAGAGGTCCAGGGTGAAAAGCCAACCTCTACCCTCTAGTGGTGAAGGCAAGATTCAAAACCTAGGAGGGGCTAAGTTCTTCCTTTTTCATCTTCACTTCTTCCTTTCATTCTTTTTGTTTTTCCTTTTTTCTTCTCATCATCTTCCTTCAATTTCAATGGAGTGCTTGGCAGTAGGGGGTTAGACTTTAGCACTTATATCCAAACACCCAAAGAGATTAAGCTTTCCTTGCATTAGAGGGGTCTCAACTTTAACCATGGGCTAAAGTTTAGCTCTTTAAATCCAAACAAGCTCCAACATTTAGTTAGCTAAAATTTAGAACTATAGTTTAGCTAAGGATCCGTTTGGATACAAGATGCTAAACTTTAGCCCATTATTAGCCCCTTCAAATGGAGGACTAAGCTTTAGCACACGGGCTAAACTTTGTTCATTTTAAATGGAGAGCGAAAAATAAACATCTTTTCGGGCATGTTTGCGACCCTGTACGACCACAGCTCGGCCGGCCCGACTAGACCAGGTGCCCAGACGGTGCAAGGCACCATGTTTGCAAGGGTGGCCCGGGAGCTCGGCTGCGAACATCGCCTATTGTTTGCCACCAAATTGGCAGCAAGCTTCGGCCTAGCCATGGCGCAAGGGGAGCTCGGTCTTCCGGCCATGGAGACGCAGGGCGAGGTCGGCCCTCCAGACATGGCAGCGCGGGGCGAGCTCCAGACATGACAGCGGCGACAGCGGTGGAACCGGGGTCGGAGAAGGAAGGAGCGGAGCAGCCGGTCGACGCCACGGCGGCGGTCACGGCCTCCCGCATCGTGCAGGCCCACCTTGATGCGGCAACGGAGGGGGCGGTTTCGGCCTCCCGCACCTCGACGCGGCGGCGGCAGCAGCGGTTGCGGCCTCCCGCACCATGCGCGCCCACCTCGACGGGCAGCGGTAGCGGCGGCGACGGTCACGGCCTCTCGCACCCGCGCTCCTGCACCTCGACGCGAGCAGCACCGGCGACCTCGACACGGCGGCGGCGGTCGCGGCCTCCCGCACCTTGACGCGAGCAGCACCGGCGGCTTGCTCCGACCATGGCAAGCTGCCAAGACGGCGAGCTCCAACAGCCAGGTGAACCGTGCGCGCCAAGCAGAGCCCGTGTGCGCCGCGCGGAGCCGGGCTCCCAAGAAACGACCCCCATGGCGTATCCCGGGAGCCAGGCGCGGGGGTCGCTTTTGGCCGCTGGGAGCCAGGCTCCAGCGCGGGCCGACGACTCAAATACCGCGACCTGCAACTCGGGAGCGCAGCCGGGTTCGCAAACACGCCCTTGCTGTTTCGATACAAGGATTAGAGTTGCACTAATATTTTTTTTTAAATTCATCTTCTTTTCCGACTCTGATGCGGTGATGGGAGGCAGACAGAGCGTTCCGTGACAACACTGGTGATAGCGTTCGGTGTGGCCGCGCATGTTGGTGGGGACACGAACATGAAGATGGAAGGAATGGAAGAGGAAGAGTAGGAGTAGGAGTAGGAGGGGGCTTGAAATCTTGAATTTGGATGTGAGAACTAATTGATGTGAATGTTTTACACGAATCCTAAATATTGTAATGTGTAATTTCTTCCTACCTTCGTTCGTATTATAAGAGCAAGGTTAGTGGTTGCGCCGGTGCGGGCTGCAATCGAGCGCTTGGTGATGGTGGACCCTACTCATATTTAATTTGCAGCAGGGAGCGCAACCAATCGGAGCTGCCATGCATGTATTTCGCCCGCTCACGTCGGCGTCTGGCGAACCGCCGCACTCCTCTCTCTCCTGTTTTCTCTCTCTTCCATGTAGGACGTCGCCCGCTATTCGCCGGTTATAATACTTGCTCTAAGATAAGATAGGATTGTTCGGAAAAGTTGAGCTGTACCCTGCGGGGCCCATGGAACGACTCGAGCGGGAGCTCTGTCTGTATACGGTTATACGCGCTAGCTGCTAGAGCCAGCAACAACAACACGTGAAACTGCATGACATGCGCACCAAAAAAGTCGGAGGTGCCCTACTACATTTGGGTTGGTCCCGTAGTAGGCCTTAGCCCAAAAACTTTGCTGGGCCGTGGATCCCATGAAGACCAAGAAAAGCTGGACAGGCAGGCGCGCGCGGTCAAAAGTTTTTGCCGCTGCTGCAGGAAACTGCCAGTCCATTGCTCTCTATGCATATAGTGTTGCATCCCACGGCGGCGATTTCTGCAATTCCTTGACAATATACACAACTTTGACTTTTTTTAATAAAAATACTTATTGAAAAATTATATAGGTATATTTTTACGAAAATGATTTTCAAAATAAATCTATTGGTATGATTTTCACATTTCTAAACTCAACGACTTAAAAGTTATTCATCATTTATATTCTTAATGTTTGACCCAAATTTTATAAAAATGAATTCTTTTAGGAAGTTAGAACCGGAGGGAGTAAGTAATAGGAACCTCTTTTGTTCACAGTACTTTCAAGCTTCAAGGCTTTGGTCGTCAGAAAATTAAAGTGCAGTATGTCCAGCGCATTGACGATCCTTTTGGATATTAAGATAACCCACTCAGCATCAATAAATTGGTGGCGCTCCTCTAAAAAAAATTTTTTTTGGTTCAAATCGGGATTTTGTTCGACACAAGGGTTGACGTCATAATATATTAAACCCAGCTCGAAAATGACACAAGAGTTAGATCTTGATCGCGCGTTTCACGGCCGCTGTGCGTTCGTGTAAAGATGCGCCAGGTCCCTCCCTATCCGCTCCACCAGCAAAGCCTATGGTTTTTCGAAATGGATTGCTATGCAAGGACAGCGCGCCGCAGCCTGTTCCGCCTCGCACGAGCGGGGAGACCGGAGACACTCATGCGCACGCTCGGGTCTTCGCGGTCCCCGCCCACCACCACCAGCCTGCCTCGTTCGGTCGTTCCCACGGCACGGCACGCAAGGCCTAATCGCCGCAGGAGCTACTCCTAGCTCTTAGCTTTAGCTAAGCTAACTACTGCTAGTAGTACTAGTCCCCCTCCTCACTCTCACAGTCTCACTCGTGCAGCCGGCTAGGAAAGTGTAGGAGTAGCGCCATGACCGTCTCGTCTGATCGGAGCCTTTTTTTACGGCCGATGGGGTAGTGTGCACACAACCACTCCAGCACAGCGCCCCTCCACCGTCGTCGGACTCGGACCCTATGCTATTGCTATCGGCTACCGCTACGGCTACACCACACTATTCGCAGCTACTGCTCCTCGAGTGAGTCCCCTTCGCGGGTGCTGCGGATTCCCCTGCCCTGACCCGTCGCATCCGCTTTCGTCACGTCGTCGTCGTCGTGGTCTAGTAGCTCTCTGTGCGCCGGGTTCGCGGTGGTGGTGGTGGCGACGGCGCTAGCTGCTGCTGCAGGCTGCAGCGCCGCGCCCGCGCGCCTGGACAGGTCAGGTGACGCGCGTACGTACGGCTACGCCGGCCGCACACGGCAACAAAGGGAGAGGCTCGCGCAAGCTGACGTCAAGCGAGCCATGTTGCATCCCCGTGTGGTCGCATCAGGCGGACTAGCAGCAGCCAGGCTTTCGGCGAAGGAATCACCTGGCGAAAATACATGCCGCAGTCTTAGACCAACTACAGACTGCATGCTGTCAGTACAAAAAATATACATACTGTATATACTCCGTATACGACTACCAAAGCATCGTATACTACAGTAGATGCCTCGATCCAATTTTATTGCGGCGTCGGCGAATAGAGAGAGACGCTGTCATTTCGCTCTCTCTAGCGGCTGATCGTCGTGCACGAAACGTCCGACAGCGAGGCCGCGAGCGGAGGCGACGACGACCGGTGAGCGGCGGGGCCCCGCACACGAGCCATGACTGAGAGGACGGACCCCGCGTCTGCTGTCCTGGTGTAGTAGTAGTACTACTACGTACTAGTATAGCGGATAGCGGCGCCACCACCGCCCACCGCCCCGCCGGCCGGCCCGGTCAAAAGAGCACGCCGACGCGACGCCATCTTTTCCGCAGGCAGGGCAGCCGCTCCGAGCACGTGTGCGGCGGCCCGACCTGCCCCCATCACAGCGACACCGCGGACACCCTGCCGCCACCACGTGCGGCGCCTACCCACTGGCGCGTCGGTCGTCGTCGACCCGCTCTGCTCCGCCAAGCCGGCCGGCGGGCCGGGCTCCGCGCCATGCCGGCTGCTGTGGACACGTCGCGGGTGCCGACGCGGCAGCCATTTCCCGCGCTGTACTGCAGCATTCAGCGCGCAGGTGCTCCCGTCGCGTCGCCTTTCCACCCATGCGCGGCGGCTTCAACACAATATCGCATCGCCGCTGCTGGCGAGCCTGCGACTAGGCATGGAACCGGATACCAATTCGGATACCATTTTTTAACCGTTCTTTTTTGATTTTAGTTAAATTAGGTATAATATTTTGTATCTAAAAATTTATATTCTTGTTCTTGGCATTGTGCTCGTTAAGATTCATACAAAATAAACCCTAAATGTGTGCTATATTTTGATCAAATGATGAAAAGAAATTCGGATTCGGATACAGATGTTTTTTCACCTTTTTCTCTATCGAAAGCAAATAATCCATAAAAAATTTGTAGCTAATTTTTTTTATTTTTTCCAGTAATTAGCTGGTTATAATGCATAAAAAATTAGCACCAAATTTATTTTATTGTGATCTAAAAAAATCAATCTATTACACAATTCGGATGTTTTGGTTCCATCCCTACCTGCACGCACGCAGCAGCTCTCGTACTCGTAATAGTTTAATACAGTACGCTCTCGGCGGACTCCCGTTGCCATCGACTCGCTCTCGCTGCGTGTGTGTGCCGCAACCAATTAAAGCTTTTGCGTGAGTAGGGAGAGGTAGAGGTAGGACTAGTCCGTAGTTTGTTTCCTGTTGCGCTCTCACTGTGCTGCGCTTCCCTCCTGGCACGGACGGGCAAGAAAAAGTTTCGCAGCGCACGGCGCGCGCGGGGCAGGCGCCGCCCCGGCGCGGAATACGGCGAAGCGGCTGTGATCTCCCTTGACGAACGCGCGCACGGCGTCTGCGTTTCGCCGTTTCCTCCTCTCGCCAGCGGCGGGGGCGGCGGCGGCGCGGCGCGTCAGAGAGCGAGCGGGGTGCCTGCGGCATGGAGCAAATTTATGGCCCGCGGCCGGCCGGACGGCGGGCGGGGCGGGGCGGGGATCTCATCGATCGCGCCGCGCGCGCCGCTGCCGTACTGGGATGGGAGTACTACGCACGCACACGTACGTGCGCGTGTGTGGTTGCAGCGGGAGAGCGGCGTCACCGGACGGGACGGGTCGGCGGGGGCGCCACGCGCCAGGAGGACAGTACCGTCCAGCGGCGCGGGCGTGGCGAGGGTTCCGTTCCGGAGGAGGGGCGCTGTACCTGCAAGGCTGCAACTGCAAGGCAGCCGTGGCCCGTGGGTGCCTGCGGCCGTGCGGAGCCAGTTGGTTGGGGCGGTTTATTCGAGCCGTGTGCGGCGGCCTGCAGCGCGATACGGCTCGAAAGCTGTTGACAATAACGTCGTGTGTCAAGGTCGTCTCAAGGATCTATGTGTTGCACCGTACATCACTGTTTTGTACCCGTACAGGTGTACCAAAAAAGAAAGATTACCGTGGCAGGTACTGGACGTGAGCCAAACTCGAACCGGACCGGTAAAAAAGATCGGTTTCGCCTACAAATCTGCCGAACGGAAACATGTCTCCACGCAACTGGATTTTGCCTTAGGCATAAGAAATATTGTCCTCTCCTAAACATCACTTATCGCCCGTCCATAAAAGCAAACCTAAGTAACGTGACTTTTTTTTTGTTAGTACCACATAATATGTACTATCTACAATTTTTGCTACACTAGTGGAAGTGCACGCACGACACATGCGTGATAAAAAGAAATTAAATACAATATGAGTTTATATAATTATAAAACTCATAGTTATTGATATGCCAATATTTCATCATAATTTATTATGAATTTGTTTAATTACATCATATCACATAAATCACTACAAGACTCATCCATCAAAAAATATTATATATTGAATATTATTATATTATTGAAACCATATCAATATATACAATACTCTACATTTTGGCATTATATTTCAAACCATCATATTTCATTATCTTAGCAATATCTAGTCAGAGAGTACACGTGCAACGCATGTATTTACAGGAAATAAAATATTTAAAAAAAATATTAACACCACCAAATTAAGATCCAATAACTTTATACCAAGATTTTTTCGTGACAAGTAATAATTACATTTGTTGCAAGTGTTGACTTCGTCAAAGATATACAATTAAAATTTGCATCATTACTTATATTTCTTGTGCTATACGCATCTACGCCTTTCACTAACCACTGCTATCACTCACACTCCCCCAGGCACAACCCATGAAAATCCTCCACAACCTGGCTAGCGACGCCATCGCAGCCAGACTGACTGCCTACAACTCACCTTTCATCGTTTGTCTTACCTGCTAGCCATTAGAACCCAAAATCATGAAAATCAGTCTCAGCCCTCATTTGCTAAGCACCTTCTAAATCAAACAAACCTGATGTCTCAGCTTGACTCCCGAACTGTATCACGAACACACGCAATGTATACTTGCTTTCACAAAAAAATTTTGATACTCCCGGGGCTTGGGGTGCTCGACTCCACTCGCTGGCCTCGTCTTGTAAAACATAAAAATGAGAAATTTTAGAAATCACAATATCTACAAGACATTCTCAATTTTTGTAATCCAGTCTAATTTCACAACTCTATAATATATAAGAATTAGACTCATCAATCTAACATGTTTCCTAACTAATTCTACAACTCTATCATCACTTTGGGCAAGTGGGCAAATAGGTGTAAAAACATTGCAAACCAAATCGCAAATGCGGTTGGCCACATAGCAACCCTCCAATGAGACATCAATTATTTCAAACATAAATCATCTTAAGCACAATTTATACTTTTATGGGTACAAACATTGTCAAAACAATGCTCAAATATACTTTTATATACTTTACAACATGAATTTTCTTCGCAAACTATTTATATCTAGATGGAATATTAAACAAACTGCACACGTTCCCATATAGAAAAAATAAAAGTTAATGAAATATGAATGGATGCACTACCACCATCAGGTCTAAGATCTCAGTATGTTTCTCTTCAACTATTGGATCATATTCCACAGACATCACTAAAATTTAGTCAGTCTATTATCATGGATTGACAATATCTAGGAGTGCTCCACATGTAGATAAAGTATCTGCAAAAGACGCACAAGTATTGAATGAAAATTTATCTCAAGGTAAAGTTTGTAAAGGGTAGGACTAAAGCCCTCGCTGCACCCACCTCTCGACCGGCTCACGTGGCACCAGTGCTGCTACCGCCGGACAATAAACCATATTCTTTGTTTAATCTGCATTCAGCTAGCAGCAAACAAACCGCTAATGACTAATTCACACGATACATTGAACAAGAACAATAGCTGAAAAAAAATGGATGGTCTAATCCATTTTTTTCATTACCCACATTCAAATAACTTGGGTATCAGAAGTCAGAGGCATCAGAGAGACCATTTTCCCTGCAATTTTGGTTTTGGTGCCGCTTTCAAAGTTGGTCCCCAAAAACTTCGAGGCAAAAGAAGAACGACTCAAGAAAGTCTTCCGGTCAACCGAGGTGGAGTTTTATACAACACACCAATTCTGAACAAATCACACCAATCAGGTCAAATTTGAACCAAACATGTTTCAACAACAAAAGCACATTGGCAATAGAATAGGTAGCATTGTAGCAAGATCACAGGGGAAATAACTATCTAGCATCTTTCAATCAGTTTCCAAAATTCATAAAGTAAGAATAACCTAAAAATTATGTAGACAAAAAATGACCTATGAATCATTAAATATTATCTAGCCAATCATGTAGTACATCGTACAAGCTTTCGAGAACAGACCATCTTACTTCTTAATTTCACGCTAGACTAATCAACAATTCTTTAATCATGTGGCCAAAACAGTGAAAACAAGAATTGTGAAGCTTATTGCGCATCAAACAACATTTTTTTGTCAACAAGGACTATTTTTTAAAAACCAATACGTAATTAAATATAGTTCCAACCAATATATTCCAATCATGTGTGGATTATTTTTTAAAAAAAGGAAGACACATACAGTGATGACCATCACATTTAAAATCATAGTATCAATGAAACGTAGATGTTATAAGCACTTGACTGAAATCCAAGTAGGGATGGCAACAGGTACATACCCATCGGGTAATACCTCCCCATACCAAACACCTCACCACCCATACCCATCACCCACCACGGGTAGGTCTGGGCGTTCGGTTCTAACCGAACCGATCTGTTCGGTTCTTTGGTTATTAAGAAAGTTCGGTTCCTAGAAAGTCAGAACCGAAGTAAGAACCGTTCGGTTTCGGTTCCTTCGGTTCGGTTCCGGTTATAACCGAAGGAACCAAGCTATAACCAGTAAGCATGAAATAGAATCCTAAAATCACGAACTCAATGGGAAATTCGAGCATAAATCAACATCATGAAACACAAATCAACAAAAACAATCAAAGCAGAGTGACATGATGCCTCCAAATCGATGAGATTGAAGAGGAAGAGCTGTTGCCGCCAGCTTCATCAGTGGCTCCGCCTGCTCTGGATCTGAGGGAGAACGGAGGGAGGTGAGAGGAGGTCAGGCCGTCAGGGGAAGCGGCGGCGCTCGCCGGGCATGGACGGCGGGCCGGGGCGGCGTTGGCGGGCTTGGGGGCGCTAGTCGCCTGGTCGTGCCCCGTGCGGCGGGTGCCGGCCACGGCCAGGGGTGGGCGCTGCGCGACGGTGGGGCTGGTCCCGTCGGAGGGCGAGCGGCGCGGCTGGGCGAGCGGCGCGGTCAGAGTGGAGGCCTGGGAGGGCGAGGGGCGTCGGCGGGACCGGGGGGCGTGGTGGAGGGCGAGGGGCGCGGTCCCCTGGGAGGCTGGGACTGTAATGGGTGTCGGTGGATTGGGTGGTGGCGGTGGGAGCTTAGGGTTTGTTGTCTTATTGAACTTTGTGATCAGTTGGGCCTTAGGTTTAATTGGGCTCAATGTGTCGAGAGGTTGTTTACTCGGTTTTACGGTCAACCGAGGAACGAAACCGGGGATTTCGGTTCCACAGAACCAGGAACCGATTTTTTCGGTTCCGGTTCTTTCGGTTCCTGTTCCCGGTTCTTTCGGTTCGGTTCTCGGTTTTCTGTGCCCAGGGCTAACCACGGGTCTCAAATTTCCCCACACCCATCAGGTAGTGGGTACCTAGCGGGTGACCCATACCCGCTTCACTATAATTGTAGCCAATGTAATAAAGCATGTAATTAATTATGCAAGCAACATCAAATCACCATTTATCAATAATGTTAGTCATACAATAACAATGTAAGGTAACAATACTAGTTTTAACTATATCACAAGCAAATAGAGTCTCTCATCTCTTAAACTATATGCTATATAATAGAAATAATACATAATATTATATGTAAATGAACCCCCAACGGGTAGCGGGTACGGGGGATGCAAGAACGTACCCACATCCACCATACCCTAAGTCACCCATCGGGGAGAAATTCCCCTATACCCACACCCTAATAGGGTTTTTACCCGCGGTAAACGGGTGCCGGGTACCCATTAACATCCCTAAATCCAAGTAATGTGTAATGTTTCCCACTACTTTAAATAAAAGAAGGTTATGCAAACCTTTTCAATATTGAACCAAATCTATGGTAACCATCTGGCAATCAGAATAAATGAGAATAAGTAACCTTTTCATCCTGGAAATTCAAATGAGATTACTATTAGCTGCTACTGACCTATTAGCAAGGTACACATTGTGCATAAATTAGCTGTCATAAGAAGGAAAAATATATAAGTTTTGTAAGTTTGTTTTTCATGATGAAAACCATACAACTACACATTTGTTTAATGTAGGTGTGTGATCTGTTATACAAAAATGGCAGATGATGATTGCAAACCTTGTAAGCTCCAAATATTCAGTTTGCTACTGCATCACTCCTTTCCAGATCATGTATCACAGCTCCTAGACCATCCGTCACATAAGAAAATGAGAAATAATAAAGACAAAAAAAGGTTAGATTTCAAAATTTCAGATGAAAAAAAACTGAACAAATTGTAAATGTGAGTCTGACAAATTGATACCCAGCACTAAATTACCAAACACATGGAGGCAATAAGAGGGGGAAATCAATTAACCATTGACAAAGATTAAAAATGGAAATTAGGATAGGATAAATCAAATTGGAAGTAAATTAATCCAAATCAAAATATTTATCACCCTAAAGTTATTTAATTGCATATCCTTGCATGTTCCTCGGATTGCCTATATTTATCACCCTGAAGTTATTTAATTCATATATTCTTGCAGACTCTAAATGGCTCCAATACTCTTTAAGATTAGGAGGACATAACTGTATACTTCAGTAATACTTTCTAATAACATTGCATAGTGGATGACAGAGATATCATCGATATTTAGCAAGATCACAGGGCCACTGGTAAATAAGACCAAATAGGCATGCTAATTCAAGATCCTACCTTAAAAAACAATTAAGGAACCACATAATCCCAGCAATCTATAACACTAGTATTATATTTGCAGAATTTATGAATCAAACTATTTCAACATAACTTAATCTGACCACTAACATTTCTAAATAGAAAAGTGTCTAAGCATGGTCGTGTATTCTCAATCAGAGACGGCGTATCTCTAACTTTAAATGATTCGAACCACAAATAACATTTACATTCTGATGGACCTACCATCCTAAAGTAAGCACAAGCAATAGTAGAATGAAGTGAATGGCATACAATAAGATCATAAATAGGTTAGCAAATAATGAGGTGATGGATCACTTGCCTCTTGACTTGGGGTCGTAGTTGAAGCTGAAGCTGGTGCTCAACGGTGCTCCAGCTGGTGCTCAACGGCATCAACCTTTCTAGTTGAACCACGACCCCAACCTTAACATAGCTGAAGCTGCCATACCAGTAATTTAAATAATTAAATTCAACCTTTCTAGGTTTTAGTAGAAATCTCGTGCTATAAAACTATGAAATGTTACTCATCCATCATGAAATACGACATCAGCCATCTAAACTATCAAAAAAATACTTGCCAATTCTAAAGCCTAAAAATGTGTAAAAACAAAAAATGGAGTGATAAAAAGATAAGAGATCCATAAAGGTAAAAGTCCATGACTGCCTATGGTTTGTAGAGTTTAGATTAGTTAGTCCGAATGTGCAAAAGCAAATGGAAACCTTGAATTATCGAATATAAAATAGTATAAAGGAAGTATCGAGGAAAGAAAAGCTATGGAACCAAGATGATACTATTCCCTATTTTTTGAATTTTTGATATTATAAATGTAGATGACATACCAGGGTTGAATTTTTAGCTCCAACCTAATTTTGACACACATCTTAAGCAGCATTACATCCATGTTGCTTGTCGGCGGCAACTCATAGAGAACCCCATGTCTACACAAATCACACTAGTGAGATTAAATCTAAACCAAACACGTTCGTTCTTCACATTGGCAAGAGAAAGTAATAAGGTCAGGAAGGGAAACAAAGTACATAGTATCCTTCAACCATTTTTAAAAGGAACTGCTTTCACACAGATCTTCTTTCCTCAAAATTTAAATTGTTGATGCCACCATGTGAAATAGTTCTTGTGCCACAATTAATTTCTTTCTAAAATATAATTCCCATGCAAATCAATCAAAATGTCCTAAAATCGGATGGAAATGGGCCAAATTAGAGCTCTGTTGCACCCAACAGCGTTGCTGGTGCCGACACCATTAGTGTGGTCGCCTTGTTCTTCCTCCTGGTGCAACTGCCCCACCCCGGCCTCGCTGCGCCTCCTCAGGGAGTAGCTCAAATTAAACTTACTCAAATTTAGTAATATTAGATCAATCTGAAATTGCACCAAAACAAAATATTTGCAACGAATTCCTATATCACGCTGTATACAACGTGCAAGATGTCGAGCGAAAATGTGTCCCAAAGAGAGACATCAACGGTCAAAACATGGAACTAACTATGACATAATGTGATCCATATAGAAAAACCAACCCCACTCACCAGCCATGCACAGCAACGTCACGAGCATTTCTAGTTTCCTTGGTGCCATGTCGTGTTGAGGTCAGCGAGCATATGTTCGTAGGTGCACGTCGCCAACGCTAGGAAGCCTCCGCCACGATGGTGGATTCATGCTCCTTTATTGTAAGTGGGATCCAGGGAGAGTTGACGTCACTCAACTAGAGTTCACCATCTTCATTGCAGGATTTCAGTGCTCGCATAGAAAATAATAAAAAAAGACTACCAAATGAAATGCCCAGCGATGTGGGTTTCCAATTACCATAATCAAATAGAATGTGTTGAATGTATATTTCCACTTATAAAAATACGTGATTGGTAGATCAATTGATTGTCCATGACTAATCTCAGGAGGATGGGAAACACGAAATGTGAGGGAACAACTGGATCCAAAATACTATCTAGCTAACTTCCATTTCAACTTTTTATCTTTAGTTAGTAACTCATGTTTTTAAAATACAAATTAATTTGTAGTTATATGACTCCATATAATTGTTACTCCTTGTCCGCATGGACAATTTTAAATAAAATCAATACACTTTGTGCACATGTCTCTTATAATACAGAAAAGAATGTGTTGTCCATGAGACATAACATTAAAATTGGAGAGGACCATAGCAACCAAATATAATAAGAAAATGACAAGGGACACAATAATTTTATACCAGATTCAGGGCAGCTTCCTGACGGTGGCCGACACCACTAATGCATCTTCACTCACCTATCACTGTGTTCAAGCGATCAAGCACTATTGAGAGTTGTCTCCAGATTGATCGAAGAGCCACACAATGTCTTGCAATCAGCACCACTGTGTTAGATCCAACCGCACACATTGCGCAAACAAAATGAAACAATCAGCCCACACTACGTTAGATCCAACCACACCCTACCCAATCACCCTGGGGAAAGAATGATTAAACCCTAACCTTTTTTAGATTAACTCTTTGTCCGGCAGTGAGCACCAATGAAAGTAACAGAGGAGGAGGTTGATGCAACACAACGTACCTTGGAGGGGGCCAAGGTGCTGGGCTGTGGAGGAGCTCAGACCTCGGAGGAGGTGAAGAGGGCCGGGTAGGATGTGGCATTGAGTACCAGCATGATGAGTTGCGTCGTCGATGAAAGCGCCACCGCCTGCGCCGAGAACTGCCCGATCATCAGCTCCCCACGGATGCTCCACGTCGTATCACCCTCGTCCTCTTCGCGAGCGGTGGCTATCGGCGGGAAGGCATGACAGAGTAGGATTTGGAGTCGCACCTGGGGATTAGGGAAGTCAGCATTCGTCGGTCATCCACCCTGCTTACCTCCGTGTCGTCTCCGTGCCGTGCCACATCACCACCGCCACCTTCAAGGCAGCTTTGAAGGAGGTTGGCCGGGGAGGGCGGTGCATCACCGCCGCCACCTTCAAGGAGGGGATGAGGGTCTGCAGATTCGGCAGGGAAGCCCGCCCCGAGACCGACCGCGTCGCCGCTCCCCAGTGGGGGAGCTCACCCGTTTGCGTGCTAAATGCTTGATGGGAAAGCTCGCTACCAGCCGGCAGGGAAGACGAGGCCGACAGGGAGCAGGAAACCGACGAGAGGAGGGGTCGACACCCACGGGGAGCCAACGCGAGGAGCTGAGGAGGTCGGCGGAGAAGTTTTTCGTCATCTGGGAATTGAGTTTTATAGCGAGCACGGGGTGTAAAAAAGAAAGGAATATTGATTGGCGTGATTGAGGGTATTGAACTTAAAAGGAAATAGTCAAGTAGTCAAAATATCATTTACATATAAATGGTATCAATATAATTGCATTTGAATGTTGTTGATCTAATCACACGGTGATTCTTTCCTTACTTGATCTTTCTTTTTTTCCTCTTTCCTTCCTAACTATTTATGAATGACGCGGCTACCATTGACAAAATGACGTAGCAATTCTTTCCTTAGTTCATCTAATCATGAAGTGATTCTTTCCTTATTTTTCCTTTTCTTGATGTGTCATCAATCACACCAATCAATTTTCCTTTACTTTGTACATTAATATCTCTTTCCTTTTGAGTTCCTGAGTATTTCCTTTTTAGTCATGCCATCAATAACGCCAATCAATTTCTCTTTCCTTGAAAGAAGATTGAAGAAAGGAAACAACAGTCGTGATTGAGGGTATTGAACTCAAAAGGAAATAGTCAAGGACTCAAAATATCATTTACATATAAATGACGTCAATCTAATTGCATTTGAATGTTGTTGATCTAATCACACGGTGATTCTTTCCTTACTTGATCTTTCCTTTTTTTCCCTTTCCTTGCTAACTATTTATGAATGGCGCGGCTACCATTGACAAAGACGCAACAATTCTTTCCTTAGTTCGTCTAATCATGCAGTGATTCTTTCTTTATTTTTTCTTTTCTTGATGCATCATCAATCACACCAATCAATTTTCATTTACTTTGTACATCAATATCTCTTTCCTTTTGAGTTCCTGAGTATTTCCTTTTAAGTCGTGCCATCAATCACGCCAATTAATTCCTCTTTTCTTGAAAAAAGAATGAAGAAAGGAAACAACAGTTGTGATTGCCTTCGACGTTTGAAAAAAGAATGAAGAAAGGAAACAACGGCCGTGATTGATAGGGGTGGGTCGAGTGGGAACGCACGGGCGGGTAAGAATAGGGTGGGTGAGAAAAAACAGCAGTTTCTGGCGGAATCATTTTCCTTCCTCTAGTTTTTTTGTCATCCCACCTTTCGTTTAGCTCTTTTGGGTGGACCTAGCCTGACAAGTGGGGCATCTGTGAGAGGTGGGTAGACTACACTTTGGGTGAGAATTATTTTTAATTCTTTCTGCTTTTATAGTATAGATAGTATAGATTAAAGACATTATCTTGGGTTCTTGAGATATTTATTGCAAATGTTGTTGTGTGTACTTTTTCAATAACCGTCTATTTGTGTCGTTGTAATTACATCCATATATATGTTCGCAAAAACATCCATCTACCCTATGATTAAATGGACAGGTGCTTGCGAAAATATAAATGTATATAATTACTATAATATAAACTAATGTTGATCAATTACAAATGGTCAAACTTCTATGGAAGGAGGAAGGCAAAGTCATACGAGAAAGCGATCGGGGTGAGATGAGCAAGGTGATTGAACAATGCTTAACAATGATTTTCTTTTGAATTTGGCAAACTTCATTAGGGTTCCGCAACGTCAATGGTTGCATGCAACTCTGCCCCCCGGATGGAAGTACTGTATATCGTTGCCAAAAGAGACCACATATCAAATCGCTGATCATGAGCACACATCAATCGTGATTTGTCATCACTAGTTGATGCTCGCGAACACAACATCAAATATGATCCACAACCGTGTTGGACGAGTCTAGATTCAGAGAATCCAAAATCCAGAAGCTTGGTCTGCTTCCAAACGGGATGGATTTTAACAAGGATTCCAAAATCCAGATTCCGACGGATTCCAACGGATTTTGACGGTCAGCCGAAATACATAAAAAATTATAGATTATAAAATTGTATAATCTATCCTTCCAAACAAGTCCATCCTCAAATTCAGATATTGGAAAATGGAAATCCAACCGCAAATTTAGATTTTTCCGAATTTGATTATGTGGCTTAACCTCCACCAACCAAAGTCCTCTAGCCTATTTGGTAGATGTGGTCGCAACCACTCAGATTTGATTCCTCGTTGAAGCGAATTATGAAGTTGATTTTAAAAAAATCCCCTCACCGGTGAAATCAGGGTTCGGAATTTTTCTAAACCAGAAGAATATTTCTTCTTCTTAATGAAAACCGTGAAGCGGTCTTACCCAGCCCCACCGGCTTAGTTTAGTTCTTGCCTAACCTCCACCACCGTTCTGTCACGGTGCCTAAAATACAAATTTAAGTACCTGTAGTATTTCGTATTAACCTGACTGTAATTAGACTATTGATGTCACGTGTTCCACAGGATCGAATCGAGCGAGCCGTTGTTACTGCGAAAATGTACTACGTGTACGTGGCGGTACATGCGCACACGACCATCGACCAGGGCCCGCCCGAGGGCTGCGTAGCATGCATGGCGTAGCACGGCGTAGGCAGGCAGGCACACCGCTCTGCCAAAGCCTCAAACCACTGAACGGCGCGCGCGCCTCTTCCCAACGCAGGCGTCGTCGCTGCCCCAGCAGGAGGCAGCAGCAGGAAGGCAGGATGGCAGTCAAGGCCCCTCGCGCCTTCCCAAGGCCCTCCCGCCGCTGCAGGTCGCCATGCCCGTTCCCGAAAATATTTTTTCTCGCTATCAATTCAATGCCCTCTGCCCCCCGGGATTTTGGACGCATCGGCCGGCCGCACGGGCAGCAACGAACGCTCGGCCTACCGCCCTACCCGACGCTCGCTGCCGCAGGGTACCAAACGCCCTACCCGTCACCACCCGGTCCCGGTGGGTAGCCGGATAGGCCATCTATCGGCCGTGGCGCCCGCCTCCGGAGCCCCACCACCTGCCCGTTGAGCGGCGCGCACACGCGTACGTACGCGGCGGGGGTACGCCCTCTCCTACGAGCTCCCACCGCAACCGTGCTGCCCCCCACCACACGACACGCCTCCCCCCACGTGAACCGCGCCGACGCCGAATCGTGCCGGGGCACGTCGTCCCCCCTCTCCACGGCTCCACCCGCACGCCGGGACGGGGAAAGCCCCACTTGTCATGCACGAGCGGCTTCCCTTGGCGCCACACCGCCGTCGAGCCGAGCGCCGCCCCCACTGCACCCCCGCTCTGCCGCTCACGTCCACCGCATGACCGAGACCTGGTCCCCGGCCGTCACCCAGAGTGTGGTGCGGTGCGGTGACCGAGCGGCTGACCCCTCGAGTCGTGCGGGTGCGGCCGCGCCCGCGCGTGCCGCAGGCGCGGCGGGTACGACAGGACGAGGCGCCCGTCCGTCCGTGCTCTGGGCAGCAGCAGGCAGACGGTGCTGCTGCTCGCTCGGTGCGGTAGGGCTGGCGTCACGCCGCGCGGTAGGCTACTGGACGAGACCAGTCGCGGCGCGCGGGGCCCGCGAGGCGTCAAGTCGCGCGGCGGCTGGGACGCCGTGCGCGCTGCTGCGGTCAGCGACAGGCCCAGAAACCTACCCTCTCTCCCCGTTTCACGAGGCGACAGGCCATTAGTAAGCGCAGCCGCGGCCAGCCAGCCATCGCGCGCGGCGCCCTCCGCCCTGGGCTCCTCCTGGCAGTATAAAGAGTTACCACTTCTCCTCCCTCCCTTGACGCTGCCGCGCGCCACGACCAAGCTGCCCGGCCAAGAGCAACCAAGCAGCAGCTGCGTCCCGGCCGAGCTCGGACGGACGGAGCGTGCGTGCGAGAGAGAGATCAGAGATGCAGATGGAGTGGGACATGGGAGGGGGAGGAGGTGGGCACGGAGGCGGCGCTGTCGGGGACGGTGGGGCGAGGGCGGGAGGCCTTGTTGTCGGAGGCGTTGTTATCAGCGGAGGGGACCAGCACCAGCACCACCTCCAGCACCACCACCAGCACCACCAGCGCGTGGAGGCGCACTACCGCGGGGTGCGGAAGCGGCCGTGGGGACGGTACGCGGCGGAGATCCGGGACCCGTGGCGGAAGACGCGGGTGTGGCTCGGCACCTACGACTCCCCCGTCGAGGCCGCCATGGCCTACGACCGCGCCGCCGTCGCGCTGCGCGGCACCAAGGCCAGGCTCAACTTCGGCGGAGGCGACGGCGGCCGCGGAGGCGGCGGCAGGGAGCCGCCGGTGCAGCTGCTGCGCATTCTCCAGCCGCCGCCGGCAAGCTGCCACCAGCTCGGCGGCATGGGCGGCCGCCAGCACCCCGCCGGGCACGTCGTCTACTCCCCCCTCCCGCCGACCTGGTTGCACCACCACCACCACCAGGCCGTGGCGTCGCCCGCGGGGTCGTTCCTCGGCGCCGCCGCCGCCGACGTCGCCGCGTCCCAGCCGTCGACGGCGCTCGAGCTCCGGACGGGGCCCAAGGCGCTCCCGTTCGACCTCAACGAGCCGCCGCCGTCGCTGCTGTTCGGGTCGTGATCTCCGATGAAGTAGAGAAGCCGTAGAGGTAGTGGTAGATCAGTATGGAGCGCGGTGGTGGCTCATGATCCGCGCGCGCGCGGTAGTAGGAGTGAGTCAGTACTCAGTAGCGAGGCTACTCAACATGGGGGGAGTGGAGAACAAGACGTCCGGTTGTAGATATACCTATTTAAGGAAATCTTGCTTTCCTAGTCTCGTTCTTGTTCTTGTTTCCTCGATCTTTTATTTTTCCTCGCTCGCTCGTTTGGTGCCTCCCGGCAGCGCGCGCGCTTTTTTTTTTTGCTGGTTCTTTCATTCACAAAAGAAAAGAGACTCTTTGACGTGGATGGGACTCCAGCCAGAACCGCCGGGGTACGGTGCACGTCGGGTGTGTGTTTGCCGTCCTTTGAATCGTGACGTTCTCGCATTCTTATCACCGTGGTGCTCGATACAATAAAGATCGTCGTAAGTACCGGCGTGACGCGTGAGGACGGGTGATCAGCTTAACATCAGCGGTAGGAATCGGACGTTTAGGCCGGATAGGTCGACTGAAAATGTTGGGTTGGTCAAAGAACAAACTCAAAACTTGTGCGGAAGGCACGAGTTTGAGTTGTCTTTTCGCGGGCGTCAACAAGTTCTGTACTCCGTATACCTGAAATTTATTCAACCAACCTATCTTAAGCTTGTAATATACGTGATGAATAGTATATTGCATGAATACTCTAATGGTAGTATTTATTTGGCTCAGACTCTCTCCAGCAAATATCTGCAACCCCATCTGCATCCATCCGTTATGCAGCAAAGAGAGAGACGGAGGGGGCCTGCAAAGCTCGGCGGACTCCAGCGGTTGGGCTGCATCCGCCGCGCATCCGCACGTACGCACCGCTCCCCTCCCGCACGCACCGCACTGCCTCCGCTTGCTCCGCCTCCGCCTCTGCACAGCACCTGCGAGGGAGGGAGCGAGCTCCCGATTCGATCGGCCGCGTCTCCCAATCTCCCTTCAATTTCGATCGGCGGAGGGCGGATGGGCAGGGGGAGATGAGGAAGCGTGAGCGAGAGAACCCGTGCGACCGTGCGGGATCTACGGCCACTACCACAAGTACGAGGAAGGGGAGGTGTGCGGCGTCTGCGGCCACCGACCGCCCGTGGCGCGTCGGCGGCGGGGGCGAGGCAGCAGGATTCGGCGTTCCCGTCCGAGATCCTCAAGGAGTTCCTCTTCGTTGGCAGCTACGACAACGCCTCCCGCTCCGAGCTCCCCAGGCGCGACCTCCTCCTCACCGGCGGGCGCGACCTCCTCCTCACCGGCGGGCACAGCCACCTCCTCCCGCGAGATCCGGCCGTCTCCTCCCCGAGCGGGCGCGACCTCCTCCTCACCGGCGGGCGCGGCCTCCTCCTCCCGCGAGATCCGACCGCCTCCTCCGGCTCTCTGTGTCCGTCCCTTCCTCCTTCCTTGCGATGGCGCGAGAGCGATGTCGTTGTCTGACGGGTTTTCCGACGGGTGAGAAGCGATGCAGAAGTCCCAGGAATGCACAACGCGAGAGGGGGGGACTGCATTTTGCGGCAGGGTTGCAGCATCTGCTGAAGTCTCTACAGTAGGTGTTATTTCTCCATTTTGAAGATGCAGCAGGTGATGCACATCCTGCTGGAGACAGTCATGCTGAGATTTTCGTCCATATCACCATTATTTATACCCACAAAATCGTTGGGAAATATACGATGGCTGGGACATACAAATGAAAATGGCACGTTAAGTGGTGGTACAAAATATTTCAAATTATTCCCTGAGTTTAAATGAGACCACTGCACATAAATGATCATTTTATTAAAGAATGTAATAAATAAAAAATATTCTAAAACTTTTTTCACGACAAAAAACTCTAGCTAGTATTAGTTGCTCCTACGAGATCACAGCACAGATCATACAAGACAACATTGGAGAAAATGAGCTGTCTGAAACAAAATGCTTGATGATGAGTAAGCGTAGTTTTCCACTCCCAAATCACAATTTGTCCATTCAAATACATATAGATATATACATAGTCACATCTCAAGTGACCAAATGCCACGATCCTAACTAATACGTAGCATAGAACTTCGCAAACTGCAATGGCAAATGATAATGCCGGAGGAACCTCGGTTCCATGCTGACATTAAAATATTACACTTAGCTGAAGCTCCCACAGGACAACACTAATCTACCTTCATGCTCTCGGCAAAGCTACCAGGGTTGATTGTTATACTCTTGGTGCAATTGTCTGTCTTGTAAATACCAACCAACCTGTCGGCTAGTTCAAACATGTTGTTTCTCAGGCTGCAAAAGAGTGGCAGATATAAACGTGAGTTTACATTGGCCATAGCAAATCGTGCAAAGGTAAGTTTTACTTTGCATCCGTGCCAGGGGCCTGTACACAGATGAATGTACAACTAGATTTCTAGAAACAGTAAGTAAAAATTTGTAAACTGATGGGTAAGTACCTTATAATGATGAACTGGGCATCTTTGGTCCTATCTTTCACATAGTGTCCCACAATTGATACATTCTTGAAGTCTGTAGGAGAGAAATATGGATCAATCTCTTGGAATGACAGCAGCATTAGAAAAGAGAAGGTCGCAAGACTTACCCAACGCAGCATCAATCTCATCCATAACATATAAGGGAGTAGGTTTGTAGTGGTGAAGGGCAAACACCAGAGCTAGCGAACTAAGTGTCTGCAGGATGATAGGCAGAGACATTAGTTTTACAATTTTCGAGTAATCTACACGACAAGAAATAGGAGGAAACAAGTTTGGAATGCAAGTGAGATAGTGAGCAGCCCAACCATCAAGGCATCTGGTGCTACATTATATGTCGAGTAGATCTTAAAACAAAGCCAATGGAATGAAAAGACTTTTCACTTTTATAAATTACATTAAATCAAGTATGCATACAAATTGAAATCACATGCAACTAACATGAATAATCGTGGACAAGGCATCCGTTGGTGCTGGCGAACCAGTCAGTCAGGATGCTTTATACCTGGGCGTAGCATTGCCCTCGCTCAGATATAGCATGTGTTACGTGTTAAATCACTCATTACATCAAGTATTGAATTTGCTATAACTAAGTATAAGCACTCTCTGCTTTTTAGTTGCAATGTTATAACATAAAGAATGATATTGCCATTTTTTAACTTTTAACAAATCCTGATACAAATGTTACGGAATTTAGATGACAGCGTCTTCACCATAAGAAGACAGACAGAGATCTGTAAGTACTATTGCCAATGTTTCTTATATCTTACAAAATACTAACAAATTTCAATTAGATCATCATTGGCAGAACTCATATTTATGAACCGGGGAAAGAAACTTATGTATCAAGTTGAAGTCTCTAATCGCAAAATCATGTGACAACAGCAACTTCAGACAATAATTTGAGGGTGGTATCCTTGCCCGTGAAAACTAAAAGGATTTGTCAAATCTACAAGAATGGAAAATACCTTCTCACCACCGGAAAGATTGGCAATATTTTTCCAGCTTTTCTTTGGAGGCCTCACACTGAAAACAACACCTTCCGAAAATGGGTCCAAGGAATCAACAAGTTCCAGTTCGGCATCACCTCCAAGAGTAATCATCTGAAACCGAAAGGAGGAGTTACTTTGACACCATTTTGTTACCAAAATTCCATTTCAGTAAGTGCAACACCCCCATAAGATAAAAACCAATAAAGCTAGACAGCTAGCACAGCCTTGTTGAAATTGTCTGCAAAAATCACCAGGCATCCTCTCCCCTTTGATCACCTTAGTGTAGATTTGTTTTGTTCAGAATTGTAGTTTCAGATATATGGTGACTTGGTGAGATTATTAATACAAGATTCCATTCTTTTCCCACCCCATCCCTTAGTTAAAAAAGAGCAATGAAAGAGTTATCAGATTTAATTGAAAAGGGTGACAAAGCTTTATCTCGCCGTATTATTATGCTGTCTATGTATTCTTGGTATGTGCGCATAAAGTAAAACAGAGATGCTATATGTATTCATTACCTGGTACATCTCCTTCAGTTTCAAAGATATTATGTTGAATCCAGCCATGAACTCATCTAACCTGAAATAATATACAATGCATGTAAGAGACACAAATTGGCAAACATAAGTAATGAAATTCAAGACCTCCCAAAAGTAAAATTAAGGAAAAAATACATGCCTTCTCTTCCTTAACCCGTCATACTGTTTTTTAAGATCATCACGTTCCTGAGTTGTAGCATTTAGCTCATTAACACGTTCACTGTACAAGCGAGCCTTTGTGCGGTACCTGGTTCAGCAAGGAGAAATAATGAAATCATTGATAAAAAAAATGCTTTGCCAGCAATATCTCATGCATTCATACTCTGCTATGGAATCCAGGTTTGGGTTCAAGTCTTTAAGCTGAGCTTCCAACAACGCCACCATCTCCATTGCCCTTTTCATGTCACATGTACCATTGAGTTGTTCATCGCCTAGAGTGGATTTCAGTTTCTCAGGATCAATAGCATCCTTTTGGATCCTGAAAAGTCAAAAATTAGAAGAAACTACGGAGAAAAAACAAGTCAGAGTTACAGAAAACAATAGCATTTAAACATACTGATCCATGTGTTTAGCAAGATTTGTCTGAATGTCATCGAGCCTTTTCCTGAAGGCTCTCACCTTCATTTCCCACTCCTTTGCAAGCTTTTTTGTATCTTGCAATTTGTACTCAGCATCAACCTGTTTTATGGTAAAATACATAAGTTGTGGAAAGAAACAGTACAGTAGAATTAATTAAGGCCTTAACACTTGACAGTGTGTAATTTACATACCTCCGAGGCTCTCAGTTCATCCAGTGCTTTCTTTAGTTTGGTGTATTCTTCCTTAGTTTTGTCGAGCTCATCCTTATGATTGTCTATCATCTAAAAGATAAAACAAATAAAAAATACTGATAAGAAAGTGCAAATACAATATCAGGGATCAGGACCCAGCCTATACTGCAATGCAACAAAACAAATACCTCCTGTGTTTTCTTATAATCTTCCTGAACAACAAAAGCTTTCTTCTCGATGTCTTTGAAAATAGACATCATCTTCTCCTTTTGAGCAAGAAGTTTATCTGTGTCTATCTTGGACTCCTCAATGCTCTTGGCTAACTTTTTCACCAACTTCTCACCTGAAGTTATTTTAACTTTGTGTCGGTTGATTTCTGAGCTTGTTTTGTCAAGTTCCTGCAATTTGGAAAATGAAACCATAAAACAGACTACCAAAACAAAGAAACAGATACAAGCAGAGATCCAAATGCTTACAGATTGGATGTTGGCAACTTTTGTCTTCTGGTCCTTCAGCACCTGCCCCCCAGCATTTTCAATTTTCTGTTGAAGCTCTGAAGCCTGATATGTTAAAGCAATAAAAGTTAATGTGGCAAAGCAAGGTTCCATCAGAAACTACAGGTAAGTACAAAAATATTGGCAGATACATTCACAGCGATTTCAAACAGAAGAGTTCTGAACTTGGACAGTTGGCTTCTTTTAGCGTATGATCACGCTAAAGCCAAGTTAATGCAATTGACAGGGAAAAGGCACAATGTAGTCTATGTAGATAAATATGCTTTGGAAATAGAAATGAGACTTCTAAGATATGTCACTTACCTGATCTTTAAGTTTGCTTGAACACTTTGTGAGTCTATTTAGTTCTACTTGCTCAGTAGATATGATGCCATCCAGCTCCTTCATTCTGCGAACCTCATCAGCTTTAGGTTGTGAAGCAGCTTTGAGGGAATCTAGTCGCTTTTCGTTGTAAATGTACTGTGCATTCATACTCTCAACCTATTTCAAAAGAGAATATATAAATAGTAACAATCAGAGCAAGGCACCAGATACAACCAACTTGAAGGCAGGCAGGATGTTTGTGTACCTCCTTCTTAGCTTTCGCAAGTTCCATTTCAAGGCGGGATTTAGCTTCTTCCATGGACCGATAGTGTTTTTTGGCAGCATTCATTTTTTCACGCAACCTGTTGAGTTCGTCAACTAGGCTGTTAAGTTCATCCTCAGCTTTACTAACAGCCTCTTCTGAAATGCTTTCTCTGATAGCTGTCCCCATCATGCCACGTTGTACCTTGTTACCCCCACCACTCATGGTACCAGACCTCTCAAACAGTTCACCACCGAGGGTAACTACCCGACGGAACTCCTTGGGTGCACTATATGCAATTCGCGAAGCCTGAAAAACATGTGTTTATTTTAACTGTTTAAAATAATAGCAGCACAAGCAACAATCAGTGCTTGGAAATAGAATAGGACTCATCATTAATAACAGCCCCTTGAGGGAGCCAAATGAATACTTTTGTGAATGATAGCAGCGCAAATAACAATTACAAGCAGCTACTTCACGAGGAAATAGCAGAACAAATAAATTCAAGGATCAACCTGGTCAAGATCGTTTGCAACAACAGTATTCCCCAAGACATGGAAGAAAGCTAACTTTAGCTTCTCATCTTTAACCTTCACCAGATCAAAGAGGCGTGGAACTCCTTCAGGTGTTTTTACTTTCTCTTTGATATATTGGAGAAGGTGTTTTTGTTTTTCCTGTAAAATATAGTAGGGCCAATTGCAACAATGAAATTAAAAGGTAAAATTTGAATCAAAATAACACATAAGTGAAGAAGAAAATAAAGTGTTACCAGGATCAAACAAGTAACGGTTTCCCCACGATTCCTTCTACGTAGCAACTCAATACAAGCTTGGGCCGAATTTATTGTTTCAACAACAATATAGTTAAGCCCAGCTGTAGCTGCTGTTGATATGGCCACATCATATTTTGCTGCAGAGCACATTTGCTAATAAAATTAAGATAAAGAAATGCTTTTATTAATGAACTCCATACAGAGCTCTCAGTCAGCACCACTATATAATTGCGTATTAACAATGACACTCTCGGCTTAGAGAAAATTTAGTATCTCCTAGATCTTGGTGAGTGATGACCATGACTTTAGGAACTCATGATAAAACTGAGATTGGGTACTTAACTAATTCCGGCACACATAAATACTAATCTTTGCGGTCTTCTGGCACTGATATCAAGAAACAAGCACGGGCCTAGGCATTGTAAAAACAAAATGCAGATACTTGTGCTTAATTATTTTTGCCAAAATCAGTGTCATCTAGCATATTCTAGAAGTGTGGACCGGAAATCATATGTAACAAATTCATCATGGGGTAAAAGCAACTATAGGGATCTAATAGATGCAAGGCATTGGGCCAAGCCAATTCCGTCTCATTCTAAACAGGGATAAGCAAATGTTACTCACAAATTCATAAATGAAGCACAGAGATTGGTTAAAATTGAAGAGCCAGACATTACCTTTTTTTAAGGAGGATGATATTACATTTTAACATATCATGTACGGGAAGCATTTACAGAAGTTTAATGTTACATAAATTATTGTTTATTACAAATTTACCCATAATAGTTTAACATGTTCAGTCCAGGTATTGCATCTAACATATGTTATCAAACTTATAATGTCACAACACACATTATAGGACACCATTCGTTTTGTGTCACAACACACATTATAGGACACCATTTGTTTTGTGGGTAGAGACTAGAGAGAGAGTACATCTTACCATCAATTGCACCAAGATCACCTAGCCGGCCATAAATGCCTTGTATTTCATTTGATTCCTTGGCTTGCAAAATTGCTACCAGAGCAGTGCTTTGATTCTTCTCAGAATTCATTGTGGTTTTCATCTCTGCAAGTTTCTGCCTTGCTGCTTGTTCCATAGGGATCAGTGAATCCTCCTGTTTTTGGCATTCCTGCAATAAATTTGGCAAGAAACCCATACAGAACACTTAGCATTCAACACAAATAAGTGATGACCAAACTTAATGGTCCAAGGTGAATGAATGGTCAGATCAAGCTGGAAGTGAATTACCTGTTCAATTTTGCGTGCTTCAGATGCTTCAACGTGGTGTTTCTCTATTTTTTCCTGAAGCTCCATGATGTATGAATCCTTTGTTTTAACTTTCTCCTTTATATTTTCCATCTGGTGTTGAGCATCAGTTAATTCTGCTTGAGCTCCATCATGCTGCAAATAGGTGATCAATTTCAAATGAAGAGGAGCTAAAAGTGGTAAAATTGTATGCCACTAATGACTCAATGAAACAAACTAAAAGGCTAAGTAGAATCGTTTCTGGAAATCTTGCAGGATCAATGTCATACAGAATTCTAAATTTCTTCTTGTACACAGACAAGGAAAGTCCAGGTTGGAATGGCAAAAACAATCAGGAACCGATTATCTGTGAACTGGCAGCCAAATGGCTTAACAATATGTGAAGCGCATTGAAGGACTTGATAACAGTTCCTTGTTTCCAATTAGGAAAAAACGATGGCACGGTGTCTGGAAGGCTTACCTTTTGTTTCATCAACTCTTTCTCAGCAGACGCAACATCTAACTTTCCTTTATGCTCAATAATTTGATTTTCCCATGGTGCAAGTTCAGCTCTTACTTGAGTAAGTTCAGCACGGAGTCTCTCAGTTTCCTCTGTAATTACAAAAGGGGAAAGTTTCGTTATTAGTTATTACACATAATAATTCAATGAGCAGGTACAAAAAAGGCTAACGTCACCTCGAGAGGATTCTTTTATCCGCTCTAACTCCTTCTCTTCTTCATTAAGTTGCTCCTGCAATTTGGGTATCTTTCCCTCCAGCTGTGGAATAAGATTTGATGATTCCTCCATCTCTTTTGTTGAGGCATCACGCTTTGACATATCCTATATTAAGATGTATGTGAAACAATAGTCTTTCTTGCTTCAATTACATTAGTTACAACTGAACCATTTAAGTATTACCTTCTGAACTTTGTCCTCCAGCTTCTTGATCTTCTGCTTTAGATGCTTTAAATCTTCCCTGTATTTTACGTCTTCCCTCTCAAACTCTTTAAACTTATCCTTGCAGGACTTCATGTCGTTCTCAAGGTCCTAAAGACATAAAAGGCACAAATAAAAATAGAGGCACCTTCCGGTAAAAAATAACATGTTTTCACCAACATTTCAAATTAGGAAATCAATGAACTTCATTCAATCATAGTTTAGGTTACAAAAACTGTAAGTTGAGACAATACCTCTTGCCTTTTGACGTTTTTATTATAAACAGACTCCATTTTCTTCACATTCTGAGAATTCTGCTGAATCTTCTCCCTGGATTACAATATATGCTTGCTCAGAAAACATGTAATGTAAAGAATAAAAATTACTGTCCATCTGTAACAGATAACCTTTCAGAGGCAAGATTCTTTTCCAGATCTGCCACATTCTCTTGACACTGAGAAACACGTGAGATAGCATCATCAGAAGCCAGCTTGGTTGCCTTTTCTTGCCATTTCAAAAGTGAAAGTTCCTTCAACATGTGTGCTTCAGCTTCATTTTTTGCACTCTACAGGAAAATTACACCATTAGTAGTGTTCAACTGTTAAATGACAAAGATAGTGAAATAATAACACTCAGATCAGCACCTCTAAACTGTCTCTTTCCTTCTCAGCCAACTTTAGCATCTGCACTGATGCAGTTCGTTTTTCATTGAGCACTTCAAGTCTAACAGATCCATGGCAAGGCAAGCAATTAAAACATTGGAAAAAATATATAGCAATCACTAGTTATGACAAGAAGCGCTAAAAATCTGTTACAGAACTCACTCCTTGTAAGCTTCTTCAATTTTCTCAACATACTGGTTCGTCCCTATTATGTCTTCAAGATATTCTAGGAAACCCTCATCATGTGGACCTTGAGATTTTGGTTTCATTAGGGATATTTGCTCAACCTCACCCTGTATAGTGCCCACCTCAGAAGTTATGCAATTACAAATACAGAAGACGTAATTCGAATAGTGCATTATAGATGCACAATAAATTCATGCAGGCTTAAACAGAAAAGCTATGCAACACAGGTGGAAATGTAATTGATTAAACCAAATCTCACAATAACCTCCGAACTACAATTGAATTGTTAGGGTTATTCATGTGTAACATGTGAAAGAAGGCACAAAACCTGGAGGATGAGAAAGCGGTTATTATCAAGGTCAACTCCCTTGCTCTTCAACTTCTTAGTTACTTCAGTAAAAGTGCTTCCACGGTCATTTATGTAGTATTTAGAAGTGTTGTCACGGGAAGCAACTCTTGAGATGATAAAGTCGCTACCATCGACAGCTCTGTAGTTTCCATCATCCTGCTTACAGTCACAGAAAAAGTAAAAGAATTATATCACTACAAATAAGAAATGCTGAATACTCAAGTCATACCAGGTCAATGATTTCTTGAAAATGCACAGAAACACCAGCACTGTCCAGGTTCTGATGATTGGAAGAATTGTGTATGAGCTCCGAGACCTTGTTTAGGCGCATCTGCAGTTAATGGAATAATTAGTCAGGAAATAAATATGTAACTGGAACTAAGCAAATGGAGGATAATAGGTTAATCCGAGTTATGATAATAGCTAATGATGAACTAGATCACCTCTATGAGCAAATACGTGAATTTGCATTTACGTAAATTCAAAGAGAAGGCAGGTAACAGCCAATGAGAAAGAAGTGAATGCAGACAGGACCCTAAAGTGTCAACTATAAAACACAGACTACTTGCAAACAAAAGGATTGATACTATTGAAATAACAAACCTTTTAAATTATTGTGGTTAACTTAGAGTGTAACAAACCCAAAAAAAATGGCATGATATTACTCTCAACCTTTTAAATTATTGTGGTTAACTTGAGTGTCATACCAGAATAATCTATTGGGTGGGCTGCAACAAATGAGATAATTTGTTGGCATAGGACAATAACATAAAATCTGTCATTGGGATCAACTTAATGAATGACAAATGCAGTGATAACCATCGAAAAGCTAAAGAAAAGGTCAACATGAAGCAACAACACCAACCTTATTTGCACGCTTCCCGAACACAAAGAGCATTGCATCAATGACATTACTCTTTCCACTGCCATTTGGCCCAACAACAGCTGAGAAGCTCTGCAACCAAGAAAACAAATTATCTTCTCCAGCAAGTTCAAATCCTATTTTAGTTGCACTATGACAAACGAGCAAATGAGATTTACAGTAACAATAGTACAACTAAAACACATTGTGAAAGAATGGCAACACTGCCAACAGTACACTAGGGATTGAAATTAAGCAGCGCACACACAGGTAAATCAATCCTAGCTACAGAAATTTCAACGAGATTTATGAGATTCACGGGTTGATCACCGTTCAGGAACCATAAGCAACTACCATATTCTAATTTCTTTGGCGAACAATGACATAAATTGAAATTGGAACCCGAGCAGGACAGCAAACCTAAGCCATAGCATAGGGCATAAGTAAATTAGATCTCAATATGCACAGTTCGATGTACAGCGATACAAACTTTGCTCCTAGGGTTTCTAAATCTAAAACAAAACATGATGTGTGAGTGAGAGTGAGAGACCTTGTGGAAAGGGCCGATGCGCTGCTCCCCGGCGTAGGACTTGAAGTTGCGGAGGACCATCTCCTTGATGAACAGCCGCGGCTTCCCCGCCCTGCCCGGCGTCCGCGCAGGCGACTGCGGCGGGGAGGTCTCCATGGCCGTCTCGCTATCCGAAGACGCGGGGGACCGCGAGGTTCCCGAGCGCCGCCCGTCGCCGCCGCCGCCGCCGAGCGGCGCGGTCGAGGTCACCCTCCCAGCTGACCGACGGCCGCCGGACACTCCCCCGCGCTCCCTCGGCGAGCGCGGAGGCGGAATCGAGGCGGCGAGGAAGAGGGCACGCGCGGCCCGGTGGTGGAGGACTTTGCGGGGAAAGTTGAAATGGCTGCGAGGGAGAGCGTGGATTTTGTAGATTTGGGGGGAGTCTGGGAGGGAAATTGAAACGGTGCGAAGGGTTTCCGTTCCGTCCTTCACGCCGCGGAATTCGAAGTTGTCAAACCAACAAAAAAAAAACTGGGGCTACCATAAATTGGTCTGGGCTAAAGTTGGGCTAGCTTTTGGGCATGGCCCATGTTTATCGCTACTGCATGTTATGGGCTCACGGCCCAAAACTCCTTACGGGAGACACGGAAGGAAATGTACTGTCTACTGTATACATTACAGCGACTGTGCAGTATACAAGTATTTGGATTTAGCTGCCATTAAGTAACACGCTGAACATAAACAAGCAGTCCCAACGCTGATAAATGAGGTGATTTCTATCCCTCATAAATGAGTGTCACCTAAGCAAAATTAAGGACGTGGCACCTAATAAAAGAGGAGAGAGACCAGAATTTGTAGAAATCGTTTCCTACCGGAGAAACGACGTCTACACTCGAATCAAAGCACGAAGAAACGACGAAATTCGCATTGGGGAGAAACTGCCTCTTTTCCACGGCGCTTCACCGGATCCGGTGTGCACCATGGACCGCCGCCGCCCCCTGCAGGTGAGCTCGCCCGGCGGGGGGAGCTCAGTCGGGGCGCCCATGCGTCTGCATGCTCCCGGCGACGGGCAGGAGCTCGTCGCGGCCCGCGCCTGCGCAACTGGAGCATGGCCGCGCGAGGCACCTCCGTGCCCTGGGTCATCGGGATGGTGCGGGGGAGTTGAACCAGGGAGCCCGTGCACCGCCGCTCACGGTGATGGGCAGGAGCTCGCCGCGGTGAAGAATCTTCCGTTCTCCTCCTCATCTCTTCGGCTGCGATGGCGGGCCCGGGGCACAGGTAGAAGGAGGAGCTCCGCCTTGGTCGCCCGTTGCAATCGCATCTGCCTCCGCTCCCGACGGCGGGGCACTCGCGGCGAGGGCGTGCCGCCCTTGGAGACGGCGGCGACCGAGATCTCGGACTCCCTCTCCCCGCGGCTGCAGATGGCAGGCCTGTCAACGGCAGAGGATTTGCGCGGGCGAGCTGCAGCGGGTCCCATGGAATCGAGCTCCTCACCCTTGCTGTCGAGTGCCGCGGAGGGGATCTGTCTGGCGAGGCACCGCCGTGAGCTTGAGCGCCGGGACGGTGCGAGGGAGCTTGGCTGGGGAGCCCGCGTGCCCGACGACGAGCAGAAAGCTCGCCGCGTCCGCGCCCGGTGACCGGAGCACACCCCGGCGACGCGGCGAGGCACCTGGATCTCACGAGAGCACCGGAGCAGCTCATGTCAGCTTGGGGAGAAAAGAAGAAAGAGACGAGGTTGGGGAGTTGAGTGGGAGTGTGTGGCGGAGAAAAAAGTACAGTGAATGAGTTGCACAGACGATCCAGAGGGGAGAGAGGAGAAAATGGTTGATGATTGGTCAAAACTTTGTCTGAAATTTGGTAGAAACTTTTCCATTGAGGAGATATAGTTTCTTGGTGCAATATCCTATGCTATGAAAACTACACTAATTTCTTCCACTGGTACTGCCCTAAGCCACATGCCACCAAATCAAATGACCGGATGAGCCGGCAGAGAAGTGCATCCAGCTCATAAGGAGGAGTGTGTCACCAGTAACGCCCAGCTTATTATGCTCTTGATTAAGCTCGTTCCTTGGTCCTATCAGAAGGCCAGCCACCAGCCCACCACCCTATATTTGTCGTGAAATAATCATTGGTTGAGCATACAAATTATTTACTAGTAGCGCCGTGTGGAAGAGCGACTTGTTCGGGTCAAGTTGGGACCAGAATATATAGACGCTGCATCTGCATGAATGATGATCAAATGAAGATTGTGCAAGTTTGTCGACAAGCATTCGTCCCAGTTTCCTCTAGAACACCCCTTGAACCTTTCATGTCAACAAGTTGCAATATGTAGATCGATGTAGAAAGGGACAGTGGAATACTTAGTTCGTATTAGTATACTATGGTCCCATTTAGTTCTCAAAATTCCAAAAATTTCACTCATTTCACCAAAATTTCACACATTTTTCTCTGTGTGCACGCAATCTAATGCAAAAAATTTCATTCATTTCACCAAAATTTTAGCCAACTAAACAGGGTCTATACTCCCTGTGTCATTGTAGGTCGTATTGATTGCATTAGATATTTAAAAGTGTCAAAACCACCTACACTTTGAAACGGAGAAAAATAGAAAATAGAAAGTATGGCTAAAACCCGTCACTATGGCGCAAAAGGATCGTGTGAACGCAAAATGTGCACCTTTGCAGGATTGATTAGTTTGTAACTTCATATTACTAGTATACTACTCCCTCCGTCACAAATCGTATCCAAAATTATTGGTTATATTGACTTTTTTAATTATAAAAAAAATTCAAAACGACCTACAATTTGAAATGAAAGAAACAAAACCAATCACCATGGCGCAAAAGAATCGTGTGAACGCAAAAGGATCGTGTGAACCCAAAATGTGCGGCTTTGCAGGATTCGGAACAGAGATCTCTACTACATGAACAAGTAAATATTTGGTGAAAGAGCATCTATCCTGGTGGTTAGAGCACCTGAGTAGGAGTAAAATTCACCAGTGGTACACGGACTTGGCACGGGGTATCATCCGGATCCTCAAACTCTCAAAATGGACATCCAAGTTCCTAAACTTGCTAATCAGTTCATGTGACATTCAAATCTCCAGAAGCCTAGTTAAATTGCATACATGGCAGGATGATTAGGACGCTGACGTGTCGTGACATGTGTGACCCATGTGAAGCCTTCTTTTCTTCTCCAATGCACCTTTGCTAATAAAAAAAAATCCACCGACACCATTCGCTCATCCAAGTGACCGGCCGGCTGGCGGAGTCGTCCTCGGTGGTAAGGTCGTCGTCGGGTGCCTTGGTGCTCGCACCGCTTCCCTTTCAATGCGCCGGCAGGCTCGAAGGCCAGCACCACTAGCCAAGCCACAAGGTTAGCGCCGCTAGCCATCCGCCCGTGCCGGCCTCCCATGCCTGAATGTGTATGCGATGGAGGAGAGAGAGGCTTACACGCGGGTCCCACATGTCACGATACATCAGCGTCCTAATCACCCTACCACGCAAGTAATTTAACTAGGATTGTGGAGATTTGGACGTCACATGAACCGATTAGCAAATTTAGGGACTTAGATGTGCATTTTGAGAGTTTGGGGACCTATATAACACTTCATGTCAAGTTCGTGTACTGCTCGTGAATTTTACTCACCTGAGTAGCATCTAGTATGCCCGGATTCGATTTCCTATGGGAGCGAATCAAACAGGGATTGAAATAAAATTTATTTAAAAAATAGGTGGGGATTTCCTCTGCTGACTTCGGTCAAAAAAACAAATATTTGGAGAACTGAACCGTGCATTTCAACAGCGGCCTTCGGGGCCTGTTTAGTTGGACAAATTCACCTAATTTTTTCTTATTCGCCCGTCATATCGAGTCATATCTTCTCTCACAGCACCAATCCAATGCGACAATTTTTCCTATTCCAGCATGTACTATTCTAAAGGTGAACCATAGGAGAGAGAAAAAGCACAAATGTTAGAAGCAGTACAAATTCATTAGAAAAACTCTGCACGTGCATTAAATAAATAAAAACGAATTCAATCTAGTTATAAAAATATGAATAAGATGAATTCTGGGCCACTTAATTACTGCACCTTGAAACAAAATTCTGTCTTGTGCTCTTTATTATCAAGGTCACGGGAACAAAATTCAGAGGAAACAAAATTCTGGAGGATGAGAAAGCGGTTATTATCGAAGTCAACTCCCTTGCTCTTCAACTTCTTAGTTACTTCAGTAAAAGTGCTTCCACAGTCATTTATGTAGTATTTAGAAGTGTTGTCATGGGAAGCAACTCTTGAGATGATAAAGTCGCTACCATCGACAGCTCTGTAGTTTCCATCATCCCGCTTACAATCACAGAAAAAGTAAAAGAATTATATCACTACAAATAAGAAATGCTGAATACTCAAGTCATACCACGTCAATGATTTCTTGAAAATGCACAGAAACACCAGCACTGTCCAGGTTCTGATGATTGGAAGAATTGTGTATGAGCTCCGAGACCTTGTTTAGGCGCATCTGCAGTTAATGGAATAATTAGTCAGGAAAAAATATGTAACTGGAACTAAGCAAATGGAGGATAATATGTTAATCCGAGTTATGATAATAGCTAATGATGAACTAGATCACCTCTATGAGCAAATACGTGAATTTGCATATTTACGTAAATTCAAAGAGAAGGCAGGTAACAGCCAATGAGAAAGAAGCGAATGAAGACAGGACCCTAAAGTGTCAACTATAAAACACAGACTACTTGCAAACAAAAGGATTGATACTATTGAAATATCAATGTGCTGGGTACTAGAATAATACTTAAGCTCGTTTTTATCTCATATAGAAAGTAACAAACCCAAAAAAAATGGCATGATATTACTCTCAACCTTTTAAATTATTGTGGTTAACTCAGAGTGTCATGCCAGAATAACCTATTGGGTGGGCTCCAACAAATGAGATAATTTGTTGGCATAGGACAATAACATAAAATCTGTCATTGAGATCAACTTAATGAATGACAAATGCAGTGATAACCATCGAAAAGCTAAAGAAAAGGTCAACATGAAGCAATAACACCAACCTTATTTGCACGCTTCCCGAACACAAAGAGCATTGCATCAATGACATTACTCTTTCCACTGTCATTTGGCCCAACAACAGCTGAGAAGCTCTGCAACCAAGAAAACAAATTATCTTCTCCAGCAAGTTCAAATCCTATTTTAGTTGCACTATGACAAACAAGCAAATGAGATTTGCAGTAACAATAGTACAACTAAAACACATTTTGAAAGAATGGCAACACTACCAACAATACACTAGGGATTGAAATTAAGCAACACGTACACACAGGTAAACCAATCATAGCTACAGAAATTTCAACGAGATCTATGAGATTCACAGGTTGAATAACGTTCAGGAACCATAAGCAACTACCGTATTCTAATTTCTTTGGCGAACAATGACATAAATTGAAATTGGAACCGGAGCAGGACAGCAAACCTAAGCCATAGCATAGGGCATAAGTAAATTAGATCTCCATATGCACAGTTCGATGTACAGCGATACAAACTTTGCTCCTAGGGTTTCTAAATCTAAAACAAAACATGGGCCGTGTTTGGTAGGACTGAAAAAAATTTCATGAAAAAGGAATCTTACATGCATGTAGTACCAAATGAAGTTTATTTGCAAAACATTTTCACAGATGAGTGCAACTTTGCGCGACGAATCTAATGAGCATAACTAATTAAATCTTCCCTGTATTTTACGTCTTCCCTCTCAAACTCTTTAAACTTATCCTTGCAGGACTTCATGTCGTTCTCAAGGTCCTAAAGACATAAAAGGCACAAATAAAAATAGAGGCACCTTCCGGTAAAAAATAACATGTTTTCACCAACATTTCAAATTAGGAAATCAATGAACTTCATTCAATCATAGTTTAGGTTACAAAAACTGTAAGTTGAGACAATACCTCTTGCCTTTTGACGTTTTTATTATAAACAGACTCCATTTTCTTCACATTCTGAGAATTCTGCTGAATCTTCTCCCTGGATTACAATATATGCTTGCTCAGAAAACATGTAATGTAAAGAATAAAAATTACTGTCCATCTGTAACAGATAACCTTTCAGAGGCAAGATTCTTTTCCAGATCTGCCACATTCTCTTGACACTGAGAAACACGTGAGATAGCATCATCAGAAGCCAGCTTGGTTGCCTTTTCTTGCCATTTCAAAAGTGAAAGTTCCTTCAACATGTGTGCTTCAGCTTCATTTTTTGCACTCTACAGGAAAATTACACCATTAGTAGTGTTCAACTGTTAAATGACAAAGATAGTGAAATAATAACACTCAGATCAGCACCTCTAAACTGTCTCTTTCCTTCTCAGCCAACTTTAGCATCTGCACTGATGCAGTTCGTTTTTCATTGAGCACTTCAAGTCTAACAGATCCATGGCAAGGCAAGCAATTAAAACATTGGAAAAAATATATAGCAATCACTAGTTATGACAAGAAGCGCTAAAAATCTGTTACAGAACTCACTCCTTGTAAGCTTCTTCAATTTTCTCAACATACTGGTTCGTCCCTATTATGTCTTCAAGATATTCTAGGAAACCCTCATCATGTGGACCTTGAGATTTTGGTTTCATTAGGGATATTTGCTCAACCTCACCCTGTATAGTGCCCACCTCAGAAGTTATGCAATTACAAATACAGAAGACGTAATTCGAATAGTGCATTATAGATGCACAATAAATTCATGCAGGCTTAAACAGAAAAGCTATGCAACACAGGTGGAAATGTAATTGATTAAACCAAATCTCACAATAACCTCCGAACTACAATTGAATTGTTAGGGTTATTCATGTGTAACATGTGAAAGAAGGCACAAAACCTGGAGGATGAGAAAGCGGTTATTATCAAGGTCAACTCCCTTGCTCTTCAACTTCTTAGTTACTTCAGTAAAAGTGCTTCCACGGTCATTTATGTAGTATTTAGAAGTGTTGTCACGGGAAGCAACTCTTGAGATGATAAAGTCGCTACCATCGACAGCTCTGTAGTTTCCATCATCCTGCTTACAGTCACAGAAAAAGTAAAAGAATTATATCACTACAAATAAGAAATGCTGAATACTCAAGTCATACCAGGTCAATGATTTCTTGAAAATGCACAGAAACACCAGCACTGTCCAGGTTCTGATGATTGGAAGAATTGTGTATGAGCTCCGAGACCTTGTTTAGGCGCATCTGCAGTTAATGGAATAATTAGTCAGGAAATAAATATGTAACTGGAACTAAGCAAATGGAGGATAATAGGTTAATCCGAGTTATGATAATAGCTAATGATGAACTAGATCACCTCTATGAGCAAATACGTGAATTTGCATTTACGTAAATTCAAAGAGAAGGCAGGTAACAGCCAATGAGAAAGAAGTGAATGCAGACAGGACCCTAAAGTGTCAACTATAAAACACAGACTACTTGCAAACAAAAGGATTGATACTATTGAAATAACAAACCTTTTAAATTATTGTGGTTAACTTAGAGTGTAACAAACCCAAAAAAAATGGCATGATATTACTCTCAACCTTTTAAATTATTGTGGTTAACTTGAGTGTCATGCCAGAATAATCTATTGGGTGGGCTGCAACAAATGAGATAATTTGTTGGCATAGGACAATAACATAAAATCTGTCATTGGGATCAACTTAATGAATGACAAATGCAGTGATAACCATCGAAAAGCTAAAGAAAAGGTCAACATGAAGCAACAACACCAACCTTATTTGCACGCTTCCCGAACACAAAGAGCATTGCATCAATGACATTACTCTTTCCACTGCCATTTGGCCCAACAACAGCTGAGAAGCTCTGCAACCAAGAAAACAAATTATCTTCTCCAGCAAGTTCAAATCCTATTTTAGTTGCACTATGACAAACGAGCAAATGAGATTTACAGTAACAATAGTACAACTAAAACACATTGTGAAAGAATGGCAACACTGCCAACAGTACACTAGGGATTGAAATTAAGCAGCGCACACACAGGTAAATCAATCCTAGCTACAGAAATTTCAACGAGATTTATGAGATTCACGGGTTGATCACCGTTCAGGAACCATAAGCAACTACCATATTCTAATTTCTTTGGCGAACAATGACATAAATTGAAATTGGAACCGGAGCAGGACAGCAAACCTAAGCCATAGCATAGGGCATAAGTAAATTAGATCTCCATATGCACAGTTCGATGTACAGCGATACAAACTTTGCTCCTAGGGTTTCTAAATCTAAAACAAAACATGGGCCGTGTTTGGTAGGACTGAAAAAAATTTCATGAAAAAGGAATCTTACATGCATGTAGTACCAAATGAAGTTTATTTGCAAAACATTTTCACAGATGAGTGCAACTTTGCGCGACGAATCTAATGAGCATAACTAATTAATGATTTGCTACAGTAATGCTACAGTAACCATGTTCTAATCATGCGGTCAAAGGTCTCATTAGGTTCGTCTCGCAATTTTGTTCGGGGTTGTGAAGGTAGTTTTGAAACTGACTTTATTTAATTCTCTTAATTAGTAGTCAAAGTTGCATTTAATAGGGGGTGAAACCCCCTACCAAACACGGCCATGATGTGTGAGTGAGAGTGAGAGACCTTGTGGAAAGGGCCGATGCGCTGCTCTCCGGCGTAGGACTTGAAGTTGCGGAGGACAATCTCCTTGATGAACAGCCGCGACTTCCCCGCCCTGCCCGGCGTCCGCGCCGGCGACTGCGGCGGGGAGGTCTCCATGGCCATCTCGCTATCCGAAGACGCGGGGGACCGCGAGGTTCCCGAGCGCCGCCCGCCGCCGCCGCCGCCCAGCGGCGTGGTCGAGGTCACCCTCCCAGCTGACCGACGGCCGCCGGACACTGCCCCGCGCTCCCTCGGCGAGCGCGGAGGCGGGATCGAGGCGGCGAGGAAGAGGGCACGCGGGGGCCGGTGGTGGAGGACTTTGCGGGGGAAGTTGAAAAAGAGTTTTACCTGTATACTATTAAATTGCTCGAGACCTGTGTGCTGAAAGTTGATTCGTACCTATATGACATCCATCTAAGGCCCTGTTTGGGGGAGCTTGAGCTTCTCCAAAAGCGATTCCTGGAAAAGCTATTCTCGCTTCTGCAAAATGGTGCTTCCTGGATAAGCGAAGATGGCCTGTTTGGCAACCACTTTTTGGCGTCGATGTCGGGAAGACGACCTTGAGGAAAGGGGCGGGCCTCGAGGCGATGACGAGGAGATGGAAGCTTGGGGCGGCGTCGGTCCGGTGCGGAGGGGATGAGCTGCGGCGGGCCGGTGTAGAGGGGAGGAGCACCGGCGGATCTGGCGGAGGGAGGAGCGGCGGCGGTCCGGCGGGGAGGGAAGGGGCTGCGGCGGGCCGGCGCGGAGGGAGGAGCGCTGTCGGGTCCGGCGGAGGGGCGGAGCTGCGGCGGGTCGGCGGGAAGGGGAGTGGCTACAGCAAACCGGCGCGGAGGGATGAGATCCGGCGCCGCCCCTGGCTCCTCAACGTCGCACCCACGGCCCACGGGGAGGAGCGATGCGGGCAACGGGCAGGGGCGGCGGCGGCGGGCGGCGGGGGAAGGAGCTTCGACTAGCGCGGGAGGGAGTTCGGGGCGGCGCAGCCATCGGGGGACGGAGGTCCAGACGCAGGGTGGTGGCGCTCGAGGATAGGGATGGGCGGATGGCTCGGTGCGAGACGGCTCAAAAGCTCGGGAAGCTCCTCCCGAGCAGCTTCTCCGCTTGTAGTGTAAATAGAGCTTTTGGAGCTTCTGGATTGTAGGAGAAGCAACCCTGTTTGGGGGAAGCTTTTGGAGCTCCAAAAGCTAAAATCTCCCCCAAACAGGGCCTAAACTTGGGTGACCTCTACGCCATTCCGTCTATGTTCCATCCAAATTCTACTGGTTGGGAGTTCTGACATGTGGGCCCGGGCAGATGAAATGTCCATGTTGCCCTTTGAGACCCTGCGAAGTGGGCCTACCTATCATTGGCCTTTTTTTTCTTTCCTCCATCTATTTTTCTCCTCCGCCCGTACACCGTCTGCCTCGCGGCGCGCTTTCACGAAGACGCCCAAGCAGTCCCTGTTCGTGGCGGCCGGGGTCCAGCGAGGGACGGGTGCGCACGCTGTCGATGTCGCGAGCTGGTTCCGGGCGGCGTAGTGCGGGGACGCCATCTCCGGCGGCGAGTCCTGGAGCTGGATGTGACTGTTGGAACTAGCCCTCTAATCTCTCACTCACGCAACGAACACAAGTAGGAGATGAACAAAGTACAAACAGCAATTGCCGGCGACGAACGCCGCGGCCGCGCACACGGCCTGTATCTTGGCTGTTTACTGAACTTGAAGGGACTCGAACACCCACACCAGAGAGTACAATAGCCCTTTATAGACCTGGAACGCACACACGTTTGGAGCACGAACTCCATCTCCCGGTCTTCAAGCTGCGATCCACACGATCCGGCACGCCGCGTGCACCAGCTCCAACTCCGCGCACGACTCGCCTTATCCTCGCGCCACACGCACGCCAACTGGCTTCTGCCTAACTGCACAACGAACTTGCCGCACAAGTCCATCATCTAGTACCTGGACTCGATCAAACCCGAACAAGCTAACAAACTGACTTAGCCTAAACGTATGCACGCACGCATGCACAACTAACAAGCTAACAAGCCCAACCTGCAACGCACGTACACTGCCTGGACTCCACGTACTCGTCGCACACACGACGGACTCGACCTAGACGATGGCCACAAATGCGAGCTCGAACACGCGCGCCATCGACGACTCGACTGGACACACGCCATGCGCGAACATGACGTGGTTTATTTCTAACAAACTCCCCCTAAACCACGACATCGCCGCGCATCCTTACAGGAGCGTCGGCTCATCGTCGGCGTTGCCATACAGCGCCTCCTCCTTCCTCGGCTTGGGGCACTCCCTGGAGAAGTGGCCGCGAACGCCACAGTTGAAGCACCGCCCCTTGCCGGAGCTGCGACGGCGCCCGCTCGCACCGGAACGAACATTGCTCGCCCCGTCGTCGTCGTCGGTGCTGTCATCTCCACGGCCGCCGCTACGGCCTCCCTTCTCGCCGCCGCCGCGACGCGTGCCACCGCCGTGCGCCCGCTCCTTGCCGCGCTGGCGCCGCCTCGCCTCCCACTGCTCCTCAGTGAGCATCAGCTGCTCGGTGTGGCCTCCGTTGGTTGCCTCCTGCTCCTCAGCGTCGGCGTCCTCCACCACCTGCAGCCGGCCGACGAGCTCCTCCATGGACATGGTGTTGAGGTTGCCGAACATCTCCACCGCCACCGCGACTTGACGCAGCTTCTTGGGCACCACGCGCAACACCTTCTTGACGACGCGGCTGTCCGGCATCTCCTCCCCGAGCTCGCGCAGGCTGGTGACGAGCCCGTTGATGCGCATGGCGAAATCGGCGACGCTCTCCCCGTCGCGGAACGCCATCGACTCGAATTGCTTCATCAGCCTCTGGATGCTCACGTCCTTCATGCGGTCGTCGCCGGCGCAGCTCTTCTCCACCGCTTCCCACGCCTCCTTCGCGGACTTCTTCTGCGCGAGGCCGGCCTTCATCTCCTTTGGCACGCCGCGGATGATCGTCGCCAACGCGCGCCGATCCTTGGCGCGCTCCTTGCACGTCGCCTCGACCGCGTCTCACAGCTCCAGCGCCTCCATGCTCACCTGCATGACCAAGGCCCACTCGTGGTAGTTCGCCCTTGTCAACTGCGGGATCTCCACGGCGCCGGGCGTTGCCATGACGCGCTCGACGGCGCTCACGCCCGAGCCCTCCGCCTTGGACGGACTGTCGCCGATCTTCATCGCCTTGGCTCTGGTACCAATTGTTGGAACTAGCCCTCTAATCTCTCACTCACGCAACGAACACAAGTTGGAGATGAACAAAGCACAAACAGCAATTGCCGGCGACGAACGCCGCGGCCGCGCACACGGCCTGTATCTTGGCTGTTTACTGAACTTGAAGGGACTCGAACACCCACACCAGAGAGTACAATAGCCCTTTATAGACCTGGAACGCACACACGTTTGGAGCACGAACTCCATCTCCCGGTCTTCAAGCTGCGATCCGCACGATCCGGCACGCCGTGTGCACCAGCTCCAACTCCGCGCACGACTCGCCTTATCCTCGCGCCACACGCACGCCAACTGGCTTCTGCCTAACTGCACAACGAACTTGCCGCACAAGTCCATCATCTAGTACCTGGACTCGATCAAACCCGAACAAGCTAACAAACTGACTTAGCCTAAACGTATGCACGCACGCATGCACAACTAACAAGCTAACAAGCCCAACCTGCAACGCACGTACACTGCCTGGACTCCACGTACTCGTCGCACACACGACGGACTCGACCTAGACGATGGCCACAAATGCGAGCTCGAACACGCGCGCCATCGACGACTCGACTGGACACACGCCATGCGCGAACATGACGTGGTTTATTTCTAACAGTGACCGGCGCCTCGTCCGTCGTGTGGATCTGCGCGAGCACATCGGCGCGGGAGCAGTCCGCGGCGCGGCGAGGACGAGCTTCAGCGACACGACGTCGTCCGGCAACGAGGATTCCCAGAGCTCCGGCGGGTCGCCCGAGCTCCGCCCGCTGCCGCCGCTGGCACGGCACGCCGGCGCCGTCGAGCAGCCCTCGCTGCCGGGGACGCTCCGAAGGCACCGGGTTACAGGCGCCGCCGCCGATCCCCGCGCCTTGCCGCGCCGCGCGCAGAGCTGCTGAGGGTGGGCCGCGGGGGACGCCGGCCCCATGCCGCGCCGGGGCTGCAGCACCACGCTACCACTCCCGGCTGCCGGACCGCCGTAGTCCACGCTCTTCTTTCTCGGTCGTCCGCGCCCATGCTGCCATGCTCGCTTCCCCGTGCCATGGCCCTGCCGCCGTTGCCCCCTGTCCTCGCACCACGGCACCGCCGCTGCTGCCCCGCGTCGTGGCCCTGCCACTGACTGGCCGAGCCGCCGCGCCTTGGCCCCACCACTGCGCTGACCGCTCCCCAGCACCGCGGCACCGCCGCCGCCACCCCGCGCCGTGGCCCTGTCACCATCGAGTGCCTCGCGGGAGACTCGTGGCAAGCGAGCAGAGGAAGGTGGAGCAGAGAAGAGAAGGGAGAACCAGAGGAGAGGAAGGAGAGATTGCTGGGTCCACCAGGGGTAAAATAGTCATTGTACCTGTCTATTTGACACCGTTAGCTGACAAAATGGACGGAATGGCGCGGAGGTCACAGAAATTTAGACGGATTACACACAGGTACGAATCAACTTTTCAGTGGCACACAGATCTCGAGCAAATTTTTTTAATAACATACAGGTAAAACTCTCAAGTTGAAATGGCTGCGAGGGAGAGCGTGGATTTTGTAGATTTGGGGGGAGTCTGGGAGGGAAATTGAAACGGTGCGAAGGGCTCCGTTCCGTCCTTCACGCCGCGGAATTCGAAGGAAGGTGTAAAGCCAAAAAAAAACTGGGGCCACCATAATTGGGCTGGGCTAAAGTTGAGCTAGCTTTTGGGCATGGCCGGCCCATGTTTATCGCTACGCATGTTATGGGCTCACGGCCCAAAACTCCTGACGGAGACACGAAAGGAAGTGTACTGTGTACTGTACAGCGACAGTGCAGTATACAAGTATTTCGAGCTAGCTGCCATTAAGTACCTTGCTGATCATAAACAAGCAAGCCGCACGCGCGTCAGCCACAAGCCACCAAAAGTCCAAAACAAATGATGACCGGATGAGCCGGCAGAGAAGTGCAACCAGCTCATAAGGAGGAGTGTGTCACCAGTAACACCCAGCTTATTAAGCTCTTGATTAAGCTCGTTCCTTGGTCCTATCCAAAGGCCAGCCACCAGCCCACCACCCTACATTTGTCGTGAAATAATCATTGGTTGATCATCATACAATCATTTACTAGTAGCGCTGTGTGGAAGAGCGACTTGTTCGGGTCAAGTTGGGACCAGAATATATAGACGCTGCATGAATGATGATCAAAGGAAGATTGTGCAAGTTTGTCGACAAGCATTCGTCCCACAGTCCTCTAGAACACCCCTTGAACCTTTCCTGTCAACAAGTTGCAATATGGTAGAACGATGTAGAAAGGGACTGTGGAATACTTAGTTCGTATTAGTATATACTATACTCTCTGTGTCATTGGAGGTCGTATTGATTGCATTAGATATTTAAAAGTGTCAAAACCACCTACACTTTGAAACGGAGAAAAATAGAAAATAGAAAGTATGGCTAAAATCCATCACTATGGCGCAAAAGGATCATGTGAACGCAAAATGTGCACCTTTGCAGGATTGATTAGTTCGTAACTTCGTATTAGTATACTACTGCCTCCGTCACAAATCATATCCAAAATTATTGGTTATATTGACTTTTCTAATTATAAAAAAATTTAAAACAACTTAAAATTTGAAATGAAAGAAAAAAAGGAAATTTTAGGGTGCTTGTAATTAATGTGAGTCATCCATCCGGTGAAATCTAACAGTGGTAGTATCATGTAGTACTAGGTAGTACCAATGGGGTAGTACCCGGTAGTACCATTTTGGTGGACCCGGTACTATGTACTATCTGGTACTACCCAATTAAATTAGCTGGTGAAAAAAAATATTAGTACAAAATACTACCTGGTACTACCCGATACTACCCAAGTACCGGAACAAAGCTCAAAAAGAAAACCAATAAACATGGCACAAAAGAATCGTGTGAACGCAGAAGGATAGTGTGAACCCAAAATGTGCGTCTTTGCAGGATTCGGAACAGAGATCTCTACTACATGTACAAGTAAACATTTGGTGAAAGAGCATCTAGCCTAGTGGTTAGAGCATCTGAGTAGCATCTAGTATGCCCAGATTCGACTTCCTATACGAGCGAATCAAACGGGGGTTGAAATAAAATTTATTTAAAAAATAGGTAGGGATTTCCTCTGCTGACTTCGGTCAAAAAAACATTTGGAGAACTGAACGACACATTTCAACAGCGGCCTCCAGAGCCTGTTTAGTTGGACAAATTCACCTAATTTTTCCTTATTCACCCGTCATATCGAGTCACATCTTCTCTCACAGCACCAATCCAATACGACTTCCTATTCTAGTACTATTCTAAAGGTGAACCATAGGAGAGAAAAAAACACAAATGTTAGAAGCAGTACAAATTCATTAGAAAAACTCTGCACGTGCATTAAATAAATAAAAACGAATTCAATCAAGTTATAAAAATATGAAAAAGATGAATTCTGGGCCGCTTAATTACTGCACCTTGAAAAAAATTCTGTCTTGTGCTCTTTTAATTCCTTTTTGAGTTTGAACTTGAATTCAAGCTTCCACTAAACACATGTTCGACGAAAGGTTTCGCTTCTAACAATATTTTGTGCCAGTTTCACCTTACCAGTGGTGCACGCTGGAATTTCCTCTTCCACTCTTCCTCCATGGTGTCCAGCTTCCGGGGGTGCTAATGCTAGCATGCCGGCCACTTACTACTTAGCTAGACGACAATCAAGCAAATAAAAAAAACCGTTCAGATGCTGGAAATTCTGCCTAAAGAAAGCAAGACACGGTCACACGAAGAGCAGCTCCGGTCCTCTCGTAAAATAGAGGGAAAACACAAGAGCATCTACGATTACCAGTTCTCACTATATAAGCCTCGCAAAGCTTCGTGTTCCTTCGGTTAAAGCCCGCACCAATGTCTTCTTCTGCCAAAGAAAATGTTCCCCTAGGACCCGGGGCACTGCCTCGGCAAACCAGCAGCTACGCGCGACCCCCGCCGCCGCGGCGTCCTAAGGTGGCGAACGGCGGCGCCACCGAGCCGCTGGCGCCGGCGGGTGGCGACATCCTCAAGTGCGCGTGCTTCCGCCTGCCCGGCCGCTCCAAGAACAAGCCGCTGCCGCCTCCGCCGGCCATGAGGAAGCTCAGCAGCAGCGCCAGCCGCAGGAGCGCGACGATGATGGCGCCCGATGACGCCCCGCCGGCTGCTGCTGCGTCGTCGCAGTCCCAGCGCGTCACCTTCCGGGCCTCGGCGTCCCTCAACACGTGGTGGCCGCCGTCGCCGTCGGCCGCGGCCTCCGCCGGAGGCGCGGCCACCTCTGCTCCTGGCACCGCCGGCGGGGGCGCCGTCGCCCCGAGGAGGGCGTCGGCGTCGTCGGTACCGCCGCGGAACGCCGGCGCCGGCACCCCGAGGACGTCGTCCTCTTCCTTCTCGCACTGGCGCCGGTCGCTGTCGTCCCGTGTCATGCCGCACGGCGGGCGGGCGTCCTTCTCCTTCCCCACGTCGCCGGCGTCCGCGTCGTCCAGCTGCATGAGCACGCCCAAGATACCGCAGGGAGCCCAGCAGGGGTAAGCCGGTGGCGCGCGCTCGTGAAGCTCCCGTGTGTTCGTGTGTACGCGTTATCTTTTTCGTCTTGTTCGTGTGCTTAGTTGCCTTTCAAAGTCAAATGTCGATGTGCTTTGCGCGTGAGTTTTGCTTCATATTTCATCTTCAAGATCGATCAGATTTGCTATGTATCTAGCCCATGTAAAAATTATGTATTTTTAAAAAAAAAATCATAACGAATAGTAAATTTGGAATCTAGGTAGTATTAATCAAGAGTACACGAAAAGAGTAGGAATTTGCGGTCTTAATTGGCCGTGAGTTTGCTTTCTTTTTTTTTCATGGAACGCAACCAGTCCGAATCGACTTCGTGAGTTTCTTGTTTAACATATCACGGGAGAACCTATTTTTCTTAATTTTTTCGTTTGACATTAGTTCTAGTAGATGCGCGCGCGCAGAATGGTCTGTCCAATCTATCGGCGTGATCTAACATGGCCCCATGTCCAGTATCAAACTGCGAAGATAAGGTGGACACAGGTGTTATAGTTCATCTCAATTATCAGTTCAGTAGTTGGGTGTAAAAAGCTGTACCACCCTTCCACCATATAATTATTCAACGGGAGAATTGCGATCATCTCTGCATCATTTAGTTCCGAAATTTTTTTAAGTCTCCTTTCAAGTCTTGTTAGGAGTATTAAACATATTCTAGACTAATTACAAAATTAATTACATAAATAGACAGAAAATCATGAGATGAATCCATTGAGATTAATTATCCACCATTAGAGATTGCTTACTGTAGCACGACGGTATCTAATCATGACGTAATTAGATTTATTAGATTCGTCTCAAAAATTAGAAGAATTATGAAATGAGTTTGTTATTAATTCACATTTAATACTTCTAATTAGTGTTCAAAGATTGATTTTAGAAAAAAAATTACGAACTAAACAGAGTCGTGTAGTCTCTTTCCAAACTAAAAGTTATTTCTCGCGGATCTTTTGACGTGAAAACCTGTCGGCTGGCAAAGGACTCCGGCAGTCCGGGGCCCTCTGCTCAGGGTTCGCCAAACCGACCGCAACCGCGCGGTAACCGCGGTAAACCGCGCGAACCGCTGCGGCACGATTGCTAAATACCACGGTTAGCCGGACCAAACCGACCCTAGCAAACCGTGCGTTGCGGCTAACCGCGCGGTTTGGGCGGTAACCGACCCGGTTTTTTTAGTTGAAAAAACCGCTCGGTTGGCGGTTTGGAGAACCCTGCCTCTGCTTCACTGTGGTGCATGCGGCTGATCATTTTTTTTAGCTATGTTTTGGTAGCTCCGATAAATTCAGAATCTAGAGATACATATATATCATTCATATGAATCACTTTGGTCATAACTTAAATTAAACATTAATATGTTGACTTTTTCTTCAAACTACAAGCATGAACTGAATTTCAGAGGTTTTTTTAAGGACAAACTGGATTTCAGAGCTGGGCCGTGTCAACCATTTCAAATTTAAAACCCAAAAGTGAGGTCCATCAACTATTTTTTGAGCACCGCGAAGCCCAACCAAATACATTGGGCCCTACGCATCCACCGCATGACACCGCGCGTGAGCGAGATTTTTTTATATATTATTTTTTTTCACAATTTTTCAAAGTTAAATACACAAAGATTGTCAAAACTATACCGTGGTGAGGTTTGAAACGGCAGTTAGATGCTCCACCGGGGGACTGCAACGGCGGTAATGACGTGGCCCGGCGTGCAGCATCTAGCCGTCATTTAAGACGACGGTAGGACCAGCCGCAACATCTAGCCATCGTTTAAGATGACGGTAGGACCAGCCACCATTTGAAACGGCGACGGGTGGCTCACCTGCTAGCAGCAGAGGACCTTCCAACCGCCCTTTCAAATGGCGGTTGGGGGTGTTCCAGCTGTCGTTGGAAACGACGGTTGGTTTTTTTTCAGTCAACCGGGATCATTCACAGAAATAACATCAGTTGAAAGGAAAAAGAATTACATAGAAATAAGACACGAATTTGCAATGGCATGTACCACGCAGTTACTAACTTAAATCATGCGTCGTTGCTATTCCTAGCATGCCTTAGGAAATGTAGAAAGCCGATTACAATATTCCTAGTCTACTGGTACGAGAACTGCCCGGAGAACATTGATCCGCCGGAGTACTAGGAGGGCATGTAGTACCCTGATGAGGGTGTAGGTGGCAGTGAATGTGGTGGGGCTGGAGTTGTTGCTGGAGTGATGTTCTTCTTCCGTGTCATAAGCAGTTGCAATACTCGTTCTTAGGGTTGGACGCCAAGCTAAAAACTCGTCAGTTGGCTCAGCTTGATGATAGCTCGGCTTGCCTCGGCTCAGTTTGGTCGATTTTTTAACAAGCCAAGCAGTTGTTTTTGCTCGTTTCATTAACGAGCTAGCTCGAGCCAGCTCGCGATCTGCTCGCGAGCCAATCAAGCTAAACACGTAGAGTCAAATACAAGAAGTCGATAAGGAGGCGGGCTTAAATCCACTCGTTCGCTCCTCCAAATCCCTAATTAATTCCCATCTGACGTCTGTTCGACTTCCCATCCACTCAACTGTTTTATTTAAAATTTATTCGATTAGATAATGGATAGAAAGGGGAGTGACAGTTAGGTTTTAGTAATCATAAAATTTTAAGTCCCTCAAATGCACCATGCATAAAGAGTGCAAAAAAAACGCACAAGTCACAACTAATCAATATTATGCTGATTACATATGCGATTACTACATTATTTCGGAGACTTAAAATGTATGATTACTATATTATTTTATGTTTCATATATATTGAGGTGCTAATGTCATTCTAAATTTACATCTAGCTCGCGAGCCTAATGAGCTAGTTCGAGCTATTAACGAGCTAAGCCGAACCAGCGTTTTTGCTCGTTTTGTTAACGAGCTGAGCCGAGTTGGCTCGTTAAATTAACGAGCCAGACCAAGCCGAGCTGGCTCGACGTCCAGCCCTACTCGTTCTCACAACCGGTGTTCATTTTGAACACCATACCCGTCACGGGTCCGTCGTCGTCAGTGGATGGTAGATCTAGACAAGCCAGTGCCGACGCGAGCTCTTGCTTCAGGTTGTGGATGACGACGTTCTCGAGGTAGTCGATGTACCTTTGGTATAGCTCAGTAGCTGGGAGATCCACCCATTGCACGGAACTATAGTTATCTAGTCGGTAGGAGTACTGCAAAAACCGAAATTATGTTAGTAAAAAAAAAGATGAACAAAGTTCAAGTAGTTTTGCTTACCCAAACTCGTGGACTGTGCCAGAAGCGACGATCGTGGTTTTTCCATCTCTGGTAAACTTGCATCACGTAAAAGTCACCGTGTGCACATCTCGATCAAGTCACCGGTTCATTTGGTGGGTAGCTTCTAACATCACACATGATTTGAAATCTTTCGTATCTTTTATTGGGAAATTTTCCTTAAAGTCAAGATCTTGCTCAGTCCAAAAGGCAGGACCAAGAGAGTCTTCACCCCCACTCCAGGAAGTCGTTACTGCTTGTTGTGAAGAGCTACTGGAGAAGATAATGGTGACATATATGTAGACAATAGGTGGTGGGTCATTCGATCCGTGAGAAGAAAAAAGCAATAGTGACTATGAGGAAATACACCCTAATGCTAGGGTAGTTGTTTGTGTGGGCCATTTGATCAGTGGGGTAAGAAAAATAACAGTGACTCAGAGAAACACACCCTAATAGTAGGGCAAAGAAAATGTGTAGTGACTCAGAGGAAGCACACCTCCACCTCACTACCTTCCCTCTCCTCTCCACCCTCCCTTTCTTTTTTTGGAATTTTTATGGGAATTCGGGGGAAATTTCAAGTTTTTATAGAGGTAGGAGACCCAACTATCGTTTCAAACGGCAGTTCGGGGCGCCAACCGCCATTACAAGCCGTAGTTGGTCTAACCGCCCTTTCCAATGGCGACTGTCACCTCGACCGTAATGCGACGCAGTCAACTGACGTTTCCAACGACGGTTGTTGCCTGAGGCCGCATGCGTAGGAGACGTTAGGCTGTTCGACTTATCTAAGCTTGGCTTATCTCGGCTTGTTTCGGTTTATCTTCCTTCACACAATACTATTCAATCTACCAACCGAATACTATTCATTCTACTAGCTGAACAGTGACTTGGGACCTGCCGCCGTTTCAAATTGCGACTTGGGACCTGCCGCCGTTTCAAATTGCGACGACAATCTCAATAATAACAATTTATTTTTGAAAAAATCATGAAAAAAGAATATAAAAAATCCACGAGCGAACGGAGTACATAATACAAGCAGACAAAACACGTTGAGGTTTTGGTGTTTCTGCCCCTACTTCATGCTTCAATGGTGATTTTACCCTTACTTTTTTAACTTTGTGTTTTTGCCCTTGTAATTTTTGAATGAAGTTGCCGTCTACCCCTACTCTCTCACACCGTTTGGTTTGGATAGATTAAATGCCAAAGAAAAAATAAGAAAGAAATGACACTCACACAAAAAGACAGCAATGCCCCTCAGTTCTTTTTAACTCTGGCTCCCCGGCATCTCGATCCGTCAGCGGCCGGCGGGCCAGCGCTGCCCCTCCCTTTCTCCCATCAGCGGCGTGCTCCCTCCCGACGGCGGCGTGCCCTCCCTCGTCTGTCGCATCTCCCTCTCCCTTCTCTTGCTGAACCCGCTACCCCTCCCTCCCGGTGGACAGATATGCGCGAGCAGCGGCAGCAGCGGCGGCCGGCGGCGGCGACGCCATGGCCGCAGAGCAGGCCGTCGTCTGTTGGCGCCGCTCAATAGCAACATCCGACTGCACCCAGCACGTCCATCCCTTCCATCGTTGCTGCACTCTGATGGCTCCGCGAGTCTAGCCACATGCGTAGTCGGTGGCTGACCACCAGTCCGTCCGCCGCCTCCACTGACGCAACAGAGATGGAGAGCGGGCGATAGGAATCTGGGCAGCAGGCCAGCAGCAGCAGTGCGAGGCATATGTGCTCATGAATAAGTCCGCGGGCAGCGTTTTTGCTCAAGGACGACAATGCATCTGTGCAAGCACAAGTGTCGCATATGTGTTGCAGGTGCTCGATGAATTGCCTGCAAGATTTGTGTTTGCATCCGTTACATATGAAAAAATGAGAAGTGTTTGTTAATTTTTTTAGAGTACAGACTTGTACAGTTGGGCTTGAAATATATATATATATGCAATTTTTCTAAGTATTGTTTTCAATACTCTTTAACATGTCAAATTGCTATCGGAATTATTCATGTTGAAAAAGAAGAAAATCACAAAGTTCATAGAAAAGGAGGGGCAAATTTGTATGGGCAAAGTTGTCATTTCACAGCTAGATTGACACCGTTAAGTTCTTCTAACGGAATAGGGGCAAACTCAGTCTTCGATTTCAAAAAACGAGGGCAAAATCACCAAGTTGAAAAAATAGGGGTAAAATCACCATTTGTGTCCGAAGTAGGGGTAACAATGCAAAAGCCCCAAACACGTTTGTTCAGCCCGGCGAGTCGCTGCTCGCTGGAAACCGCGGCGGACAGCGACGATGACCCACCAATCAGGCAGGCTACGACGGCACCACCACAACCACAACCCTTCCCCACCAACCCAGCACGACCTGCCAGATAGGCAAGGCCAATAGACAGCTCGGCGCCCCGCCCCCCGTCTTCCTCGAACGCCTCGTGCCTCTCCTCTTCACCGCGCCACCGCGTCGCGTCGCGTCGCCTCGCCTCACCGTCGCCGGCGGCCGATCGGCGCGCCTCCGGATCCGGAGGAGGGGCAGCGATGGGGGAGAAACGCGCGGTGCTGGTGGGGATCAACTACCCGGGCACCAAGGCGGAGCTCAAGGGCTGCCACAACGACGTCGCCCGCATGCGCCGCTGCCTCGTCGACCGCTTCGGCTTCGACGAGTCCGCCATCCGCGTCCTCGTCGACGACGGCTCCGGGGGGCCGCAGCCTACGGGAGCCAACATCCGGCGGGAGCTCGCGCGCCTCGTCGGGGACGCGCGCCCCGGGGACCTGCTCTTCTTCCACTACAGCGGCCACGGCACGCGGCTGCCCGCCGAGACCGGCCAGGACGACGACACCGGGTACGACGAGTGCATCGTGCCCTGCGACATGAACCTTATCACAGGTGAAATTTTACTTGCGTGTCTTGTGCTCCCTGCTGCCATCGTAGGTAGGAACAATCTAAAAATTGGGGATCGAATGGATTTCAGGACAAATGGTCAGATTTCCAACCGTGACTACGAATTCATTTTCGCTGTTAGACATGGATATCATTTTAGGCCAATATCACAAAAGCTTTCAGATGTGTACTCAGCCTCGTACCTAGGATTTTGATTGTTAAAGTATGAAGGTTCTCAGATTGTGTAGTAAACCCATGTGGCTATGGTTAATTTACTAGGAGTAGACCAATACTGCATTGTAAATTTCTAGCTCGATAATTGAAAATGCACTCCTCAAAGTCTGAAACTGTTCTCCTCAAGTGACTGTTCCAACATCGAAAAGAACGAAGTCAGACTAATATGTTTATAGTGACCATTTGACAACTGTAGAATGTGTTGCAATATAGACCAAGAAAATATATTCAAACACCTGTCAGAAACAATTTTGCCTGATTAAAGTGTTCTGGATGCCCCATTTGTTAAGGTAGAGCAGTAACTAAGGTTCTTTTATGCACTGCAGACCAAGATTTTACAGAGCTTGTGCAGAAAGTCCCCCAAGGCTGTCTGTTCACCATAGTCTCTGATTCGTGCCATAGTGGTGGGCTACTCGACAAGACCAAGGAGCAGATTGGGCACAGCACCAAGCAGAAGAAGACCCAGAGCCGTGAACTAGAAGAGCCGTCTGAATCTGGCACCAGCTTCCGTGCATTCCTCAAAGATACCGTCCGGGACGTGTTTGAATCTCAAGGAATCCACTTGCCTCACCGTGGCCACCGGCACAGCGATGACAGGGATGATGGTGACGAGGAGCCACGCTACATTGATGCAGCAGATGCCCATGTCAAAAACCGGTCGCTACCTCTCTCGACATTGATCGAGATGCTCAAGGAGAAGACCGGGAAGGATGACGTTGATGTTGGCTCGATCAGGCTGACGCTTTTCAACCTCTTTGGAGATGACGCCAGTCCCAAGGTCAAGAAGTTCATGAAGGTCATGCTGAACAAGCTCCAGCAGGGCCAGCAGCACGGCGGCGTCATGGGCTTCATGGGCGCCCTGGCACAGGAATTCCTGAAAGCCAAGCTTGAAGGGCAGCAAGACCAGCTCGAGCCAGCCATGAACCAAGAGGTGCACAGCGAGGAGGAGGTGTACGCCGGGACGACGGCTAGGGTGCCGAGCAACGGCGTCCTGATCAGTGGGTGCCAGACCGACCAGACCTCTGCCGACGCGACCACACCAAAGGGCGTCTCCTACGGCGCGCTCAGCAACGCCATCCAGACCATCCTCGCGGAGCACGGGACGCTGACGAACAAGGAGCTGGTGCTGAAAGCGCGCAAGATGCTGTCCAAGCAGGGGTACACTCAGCAGCCTGGTCTTTACTGCAGCGATGAGCACGCCAGTGTGGCTTTCATATGCTGAAGCATTGGTTATGTACTGCAATCTTTGTACATTTTTACTGTTTATGGAGTGTTGTGGGCTACGTTTTCATTGAGACCTGGGACTGAGTTGTTTTATCGTTACATTTGGTTTAAATTTATCAAAAACAGTAAACTCTGCTATCCTTTCAGACTATTATTCTATTATAAGCTGCATTTGTCAACTCTAATTCAGAGGCGGGTCTAGGTGTCAAAAAGATTACAGTAATATCCATCACAAGAACTTCCTCCACCCAAATTATATGTCATTTTGGTGTTTTCAAATTTATCCAGATATATAGCAAAATGACACACTTTAAAAGTTTATGAGCCGGGATGACACAACGAGGAGAGTTTATGGACTGGAATTGCACTTTACTCATTTTTAAAAAGTCAAAACAGCCCGTAATTTTGGGAGGGAGAGAGTAGGATAGTATGGTCACAAATTTATACGCTCACCGTTTTCGAGAAAACACATCTCCTACTTTTTTCAAACATGTTGTTTGATAATAGTCAGAGTACAAAATCTGAAACAGCTTATGGGCTTTATATGGTTGACAGCCGATGTATAGGAGGCCTCCAAGTAATGACATGTTTAGCTTGTTGTGTAGGAGTATATTACTACTCTCTCCGTTCTTAAATATATGACGTTTAGGACAACAAAATTAGTTTATTTTGAACTAAATTTCTTGTTCTAAACGTCATATATTTAGGAATTAAGAATGGAGGGAGTAAATTTTACTCTACTCGCGCTCTGCATGTAACCTACACGGTAGTCCAACTTTGCATCTGAGCTCACGCTGAACCGCGTCACCAGCGAATTCAAAATGCCGGAGAAATGCAGCGAGCACCTGCTTTAGCGTGCACCTCGCGCTCAGAGCTCCACCAACCCTCGCACGAGCTGCCAGGTCGACACCGACGAAACGGCAACGGACGAGACAACGATCCCGCTCGTCGCAACACCGACCCGATCGATCGACTCCCATTCCGGCCGCCACCATAATAACAGCCAAGCGCGCGCGGACCCCCAGCCAGCGTCGCCGGCCTACGCGCAGGCAGCACACAGAGACGACGATGGGGCAGGCGGCCATGGGGCGGAAGCGCGCGGTGCTGGTGGGGATCAACTACGTCGGCAGGGACGACGAGCTCAGGGGATGCCTCAACGACGTGCGCCGGATGCGGCGGTGCCTCGTCGACCGCTTCGGCTTCGACGGCGCGGACATCCGCGTGCTCGCCGACGCCGACCCGTCCACGCCGCCGCCCACGGGGGCCAACATCCGGCGGGAGCTCGAGCGCCTCGTCGGGGACGCCCGCCCCGGGGACACGCTCTTCTTCCACTACAGCGGCCACGGGTTGCAGCTCCCCGCCGAGACCGGGGAGGACGACGACACCGGGTACGACGAGTGCATCGTACCCAGCGACGGCAACCTCATCAAAGGTCCGGCTCTCTGCCTGCGCTGGTTCTCCCCTTTTCATTTGTTGTTTTTAGCTCTGTCTGGCTGGGAATCAAATGGTAGTTGGTGGTACACTTTTTGCGTCTCTGATAAACTGATGATACGTTTTCAGTTCTTTAACTTTTTTGTGCTTTAAAGATCCATCCACTTTTCTGCAAAAAGAGGTTTACCGAAGCTTACTATCCCCGGTAAAATGCAGTTACTTGAAAGTATTTTTCATGACAAAATCTATTAGCGTCATTTTCACGTGACAATATTTGATACTTATACATGATTGATGAATGCTAGTGGTTAAAGTTTCTGAAGTTTGAATGCACATTTCAGTAAACGCCTGATTGAGAACGAAAGAAGCAATATTTGTTTATTGCATTGCAAAGTCACAGTGTTTATTAATGAAGTACACCTATTGCATTTTTCTAGTTATATGTGAATATGTGATAGTGGTGACTTCCCTTGAATCAAGCTATGTTTAGTCAAGTAAAGGCTTGATCAGGTAAAACATGCTAGAATAGGCCACTTCACAACGTGATAACTTTCTCACTAGATGTTAACTACTCACCATGAGTTCACAACCACACAAAAAGCACCCAATACAACATTAATGACTTGTACATTTAAAATGTGTCAGATGATAAATCATTGCATTATGTAAGGCCCGGTTCTTTACATCAAAAAGGAACAGTGAAAAGTACTATTTACCTATCACATCCATCACATCTTCTCCCACAAGAAATACTATTCCAGTACTATTCATTTACAACTTCACTATTCCTTATCTTTTGGCATTTGCATTGGTTACCAGCTCAAGTGCTATGATGATCTCCCTGTCCCACCATGCTAGGTCTGCATGACTCTGACAAAGTTACCAGAATTTCAACATACGAGAAAATCACATCAAACCAATTTATCATGCCATAGGCCTTGTTTAGTTTGCTAAAGTTTCTAACGTTTTCTCCACTCTCTCTCCATCACATCACATTAAATACGTCAAAAGACATATGTTCGGAGTATTAAATATAGGTAAAAAAAATAACTAATTACACAGTTTTGATGTACTTTGCGACACGAATCTTTTGAGCCTAGTTAGGTCATGGTAGAATAATATTTACCACAAAGAAACGAAACGTGCTACAGTGTGCTACAGGAGTTCGAAACATTGAAAAGGTAAATTTTTCCACCAACTAAACAAGACCATAGTCTCTGCTTGTGCCATTTTGTGTCTAATAATGATGATAATTGACTTACACAGTTACAACCTTGTCATCTGACACTGATTTTCTTGTATCCACTGCAGACCAAGATTTCAAGGAGCTCGTTGCAAAAGTGCCTGATGGCTGCCTCTTCACCATAGTCTCAGACTCATGCCACAGCGGCGGCCTGATCGACAAGGCCAAAGAGCAGATTGGGAATAGCACTCGGCAGAACAAAACCCAGCACCCGGATCAGCGAGAAACGCGGCCACCTTTCTACGCTTCCCTCCTAGGCGTCGTCCATGGCGCGTTCCAGTCAGTAAGCACCCACTTCCTCCGCCATAGCTCCCAGGACAGCAGCCACAGCCTGAGCAACGGAACCGAGCTGGACACGAAGGCAGACGCAACCGCACACGCCAGCATCAAAAGCCGGTCGCTGCCTCTCCCGGCGTTCATCGAGATGCTCAGGGAGAGCACCGGGGAGGACGGCGTCGGCGTGGGCACGATCCGGACGACGATGTTCCGCCACTTCGGCGACGACGCGAGCCCCAAGGTCAAGAGGTTCGTGCAGGTCATGGCGGCAGGCCGCAAGCTCCGGCAGGACGGCGAGCCGCTGGAGGGAGACGAAGACGACAGGGGGCAGCAGTTGGCCGACACGCGCAGCCGGGCCGCCGCCTCGGGACAGGAGGCGCGCGGCGGCGTCAAGGTGAAGGAGGTATACGCCGGCACGGCGGCGAGCGCGCCGCCCCTGCCTCGGAACGGCGTCCTGATCAGCGGCTGCCAGACGGACCAGACCTCCGGGGACGCGACCACGGCGGACGGCGTGTCCTACGGCTTGCTCAGCAACGCCATCCAGACCATCCTCGCCGACAAGAAGCGCGGGGCGGTGACGAACAGGGAGCTGGTGCTCAGGGCGCGGGAGCTGCTGGCCAAGCAGGGGGTCACTGCGCAGCAGCCCGGCCTGTACTGCAGCGACGAGCATGCCGGTGCGCCTTTCATATGCTGAAGCAGTTGTACAATGTGTCAATGTGGCGAACGCTTCTTGAACTTGAGGATGGTTATTCTTTGAGGGTGTATTTAGTCGCGTAATTTTTTTGAGAATGTATTTAATCGCGTAATTAGTACGTTTGCTTTAAGATTTCTCTAGTAATTAAAAGATGACAAAAGTTGCTCACTTTAGATAACCTATATAATTCCATTTCCATTGCTAGTGCGCACGATGACATCTATTAAGACTGCCCACTATGGAACTGTCATATCATGATGATTCACCAAGTTAAGTAGAGATGTGTCCAGTCCAGTCTATGATTGATCCCTTGATCAAGGTGTCGATGCTACTGTAGTTGTTGATGGAAATACCAGTCCATTTGAACCTCCCAAACATAACTACCTTCAGCTAGAACACATTGTCTCGAAAAAAACCATTCCACCCAACTACTCAACTAGGAATTCACTTCCTATTTCATCTCAAATTATACTCCATAGCAAATTGAAAAGATGGGCAATGGATTTTGGATCAGCCAAACCCGACCTAATTGCTTTCATTCCCCAGTGCACGGCCGCTTTAGCCCACGCTGACCCGCGTCACCAGGCAATACAAAAATGGCGGGTGGTGGAGGGGACAATAGGGTGTTTGGATGAAGGGGTAAATGAGGTAAATGGAGCAAATCTACCCTAAATTTACCCTAAAGGATCCAAATATTTGGGAAAAATGTGGTGGGGCAAATGTTTTGCCCCCCTAATTCCATTTACCCCTAACAAGTAGTAAATTGGAGCAAATTGTGGTGGATCCCAACCCTCTCTCTCACATTCACATCCACATTTACCCCACATTTACCCTTCAATCCAAACACCCCAAAGAGCAAATATTAGTAGAGGCAAATAAGAGAAACAAAACATTTGCTTTGTGGTAAATATTTACCCCTACCATCCAAACACTACCAATGACCATGAGCACCTCGCGCGACAGCAATCAGAAGCTCCACCAGGCACAAGCCCAGCACCGAGGTGCCAAGCAAGAACGCCAATTGGGCAGCTCGTCACCGTACCAACCAACCAAACCTTTCCTTCCAGCCGCCGCCTCCGTCGCAGCGCGCGCGCGCGTGGCCAGGCCAGCCGCCGGCGGCGTCGCCGACGAGGCGATGGGGCAGAAGCGGGCGTTGCTGGTGGGCATCAACTACCCGGGCACGGACGGGGAGCTCAAGGGCTGCCTCAACGACGTGTCCCGCATGCGGCGGTGCCTCGTCGACCGCTTCGGCTTCGACGAGGCCGGCATCCGCGTGCTCGCCGACGCCGACCCGTCCACGCCGCCGCCCACGGGGGCCAACATACGGGCTGAGCTCGAGCGGCTCGTGGCGGGCGCGCGCGCCGGGGACACGCTCTTCTTCCACTACAGCGGCCACGGCCTGCAGCTCCCCGCCGAGACCGGGGAGGACGACGACACCGGGTACGACGAGTGCATCGTGCCCTGCGACCTCAACCTGATCAAAGGTGCGCTCTCCTCCCTGCTTCTTGGTGCTGGCTGACCACTCTGTTTGCCGGCTCTGTTTGAGATGGACGGTAGCTATCGTTCAGAGGCACTCTGCTTGTACTTGTACCTGATCGCTACGTTTTGGGGTATGGAAATAAGGTCATCAAAGGTTATGATTCGTCGTCTCAAAGATAAATCTATGAGGCGTGCGTTCAGCGAATCGAACGATAGGAACTTCAAAATTCTTGAAATGGGGAGGCTGAAACTGTTGACTGAAGCCGGAAGCAAATATCGTGAAGGATTTAATGTAGATGAGCTTTTAGCGTTCTAGAGGCTGAATTTATATCAATTATCTGAAAAAATACAGTTTCTTAAATCTTACTAGTGTTGATATATACTCCCCCACTGTATCAAAATATTTGTCGCCGTTGGTTTTTTCTTACAACTTTGACCGTTAGTCTTATTCAAAAAGTTATTGTAAATATATATAAGGATAGGTCAAGCTTAAAATATGTACAATAGTAAAACATGTAGCAAACAAAATAGATGGTGCTGATTAACGAAGAAGGCATATTGCAAATTTCCAGATGTAGAAATGTCTTTAGAATAAGTTTCAAAAGAAAAAAAAAGAAAATGTTTTTAGAAGTACAATGACACTATGACAGTAGCTGGAGGCGGTAGCCATCTGGAAGAAGAGAAGCGCGTGGAGGCAGAAGAAAGGTGATGTTCACAATTGGATGCCAGAATCAGAAGGGCACGAGGAGATTCGGGTGCCCTGTAAAGGGCTTTCCTTTGTGTTGTCTCAGCCTCTTGCTCCAGAATCAGAAGCCGAAACAAAAAGGTCGAGCCAAGCAAGAGTGTCAACAACCAGACCACGTTATTATAATGCCAATCCAGAGCCTGCTTGATCCGTGACCGTGATTTTATTCTCCTTGCAGTAATATGCTTTGCATATCAGTTCATAATTGAGCTCGCTAATCTTCGTGATCGTCCTAACTTCCGTGCGCACGCTGCAGACCAAGACTTCACGGAGCTGGTGGCGAAGGTCCCCGACGGCTGCCTTTTCACCATGGTCTCGGACTCGTGCCACAGCGGCGGCCTGATCGACAAGACCAAGGAGCAGATCGGGAACAGCACCAAGCAGAGCAAAGCCCAGCTGCTTCGTGACCGAGGCATGAAGCCCCCTCAGGCCGCCGGTGAGGCCGGGGCCTGTACCTGCACCTGCACCTGCACCTCCCTCCTGCGGATCATCCATGGCGCGCTCAAGTTTCTTGGCATCCACCTCCCCTGCCGTGGACACAAGCAGAAGCAGAGCACCCAGAACGGCGGCGAGGAGCCGGACGCGAAGACTGAGGCAGAGCCGCCGGCAAACGCCGGCGTCACCACCGCCACCACCAGCCGGTCCCTGCCGCTGCACACGTTCGTCGAGATGCTCAGGGACAAGACCGGGAGGCACGACGTCGGCGTGGGGTCGATCCGGACCACGCTGTTCCACCACTTCGGCCACGAGGCCAGCCCCAAGGTCAAGAGGTTCGTGAAGGTCATGGTCGCCAAGCTCCGGCACGACGGCGGCGAGGAAGTCGGGGAATCGCACGCTCTCAGGGAGGCCCTGGACCTGGAGCAGGACGTGCACAGCGTCACCGAGGTGCACGACGGCGAGAGAGTCGGGGGATCACCTGCTGCGGCGGCGGTGGGCAGGAGGCTGCCCCGGAACGGCGTCCTGATCAGCGGGTGCCAGACGGACGAGACCTCGGCGGACGCGACGACGCCCGACGGCGTGTCGTACGGCGCGCTGAGCAACGCGATCCAGGCCGTCCTCGCCGGGGGGAAGCGCGGGGCGGCGGTGACGAACAGGGAGCTGGTGGTCAGGGCGCGGGAGCTGCTGTCCGAGCAGGGGTACACGCAGCAGCCCGGGCTCTACTGCAGCGACGAGCACGCCAAGCTGCCCTTCATCTGCTGAAACGAACCGACACCGGCGCCGTGTCGAGTGATGTACTATAGTGTAGTGTCCACCTGTTCTCAGGCTAATTTATCGCTTGTGGAGGCTAAGTTTGTGTTACAGAATTGACAGTTCTATTTGCATCGTGCTCCCGTGTCAATGTGTGATGTTAACAAGGACGTTGAGTCGTTGACCTTGGCAGTTCTGTTTGCCATTTGCCAAGCTTGCCTGGTGAATTCCCTACTAGAACATAGCATCGACAGTAAATTTTGTTGATGTGACGATGATGAGAGAAGGATAGAGTCTCATGAGATGTGAGGACACCATGAAACTCTACTAGCACAGTTACTTAATTTTTCAGTCTAAGTAACTGTGCAATTAAGACTGTTCTAAGAAAAGATTAGAGACAACGAAGAGATCTGGCGGTTCCTGTCCAGCAGTCAGCAGAATATGCTTTGAAATCCAGCGAGTGGCGTTTGAGGTTTGCAGCGATCTGCGTTCTGCCCCAGCTAACAGGCACCACCACTGATCTGAACTTTCTGAAGCCTGGGTCTGGGAGGCGACGGTTATCCCTGATCACACACAAGGACAAAGGAAGTCGAAGCCACGGAGCCCCCAGACGTCGCCATCGCCGTGATCGTTCACCGCCGTCTCCGCCCCCACACACCCACCGGAACCATCGTCACCTCTCGCCAGCGATAAGCAAAATCCTCTCCCCGTCCTCTCGTCCACAAAGCCCTCTTCTTTACGACCCCAAAGCCCCCCGCTGCCCTCCCCTCCTCCCGCCCACCCGCGTCACTCCGCTCCGTCCCACCCGCCGCCGCCGCCCTCTTCCAGGTTCCAGATGGCGTCCGCGGCCGCGCCCCCGACCTCGGTCTCCCTCGCAGCCCGCGCGGCCACCAGGGCCGCCGCCGCCGCCACCCCGCTGCGCAGGGGAGGGCTCGCGGCGGGGTGCGCGCCGGCGCGGTCGCTGGCGTTCGCGGCGGGGGACGCGCGGCTCGCGGTCCACGTCGCGTCGCGGTGCCGGCAGGAGGCGCCCGCGCGCGGGACCCGCGCCGTGGCCACCGCGGCCAAGAAGAGCGTCGGGGACCTCACGGAGGCCGACCTCGAGGGGAAGCGCGTCTTCGTGCGCGCCGACCTCAACGTGCCGCTCGACGAGAACCAGAACATCACCGACGACACCCGCATCCGCGCCGCCGTCCCCACCATCCAGTACCTCATCAGCAAGGGCGCCAAGGTCATCCTCTCCAGCCACTTGGTGAGTCTCCAGTCCTCTCGCCTCGCATCTGATTTGGTGGAGCCATGCTCTTGGCACGCACAGACAATGTAGGAACTCAGGACACTGGCTACTAGTACTGATTTTGCTTCCTGTGTTATGTACTATACCATTTCTGGGCACCAATTGGGCATTGCTACAAAGGTGAAGGAGATGTTTTAGAAACAAGAGTTTGTTACAAAAGGAAAAAAAAAGTATGATATTTTAATTCAGCGCCTGTTTGTAACTTTTATCATAGAAATTTGGTATCTGACTGCTGCTCTCTGGGTACACACACAATGTAGGAGCCAAGGACTTGTAGAATGATAGTGTTCAATTATATTATGTGAATTCTTTATGCGCACTGGCTATTAGTTGCAAATTTGCCTTTTGTGTTGACTGAGTTTCTCTGAAAGATCGCTGACCTAAGATATTAGTTCAGAGAAAGCTGCATATATTGCTTAATTCATCCAATTTTGATTGCATCCCCCTTATCTTCTGGATGTGCAGGGTCGCCCTAAGGGTGTTACTCCCAAGTTCAGCTTAGCTCCCATTGTACCACGGCTGTCTGAGCTTCTTGGCATTCAGGTATTCATTTCTTCTACATCATTGGTACTTCAAACTGACTCAGATGTAGTATTTGCTAATTGATTGTACTGATTAAACCATGTCTGTACCCACAAATAGGTGCAAAAAGCTGACGATGTTATTGGCCCTGAAGTTGAGAAATTGGTGTCTTCCTTGCCCAACGGTAGTGTTGCACTCCTTGAGAATGTAAGATTTTACAAGGAAGAGGAGAAGAATGACCCAGAGTTTGCACAGAAGCTTGCCTCCCTAGCAGATCTTTATGTTAATGATGCATTTGGAACAGCCCACAGGGCACATGCATCAACTGAGGGAGTTACCAAGTTCTTGAAGCCTGCCGTTGCAGGGTTCCTTTTGCAGAAGGTTAACTTTCATTTCTATGTTTATATTCCATTCTTGAACTCAACAGACACTATGAAAGGTGGTATCAAAAGAAAAATGCTATCAAAAGTATGAATTTTAGATATTTTTTTCTCCTCCTCAAGCTCAATCTGAACCTTTACAAAATGTATTCACAGGAGCTTGACTACCTTGTTGGAGCTGTTTCGAGCCCTAAACGTCCATTTGCTGCCATCGTGGGTGGCTCAAAGGTGTCATCCAAGATCGGGGTTATTGAGTCCCTATTGGAAAAGTGTGACATCCTACTTTTGGGCGGTGGTATGATCTTTACATTTTACAAGGCACAAGGGCTTTCTGTTGGTTCTTCATTGGTTGAGGAAGACAAACTTGAGCTCGCGGCATCTCTCCTTGCAAAGGCAAAGGAAAAGGGTGTCTCCCTTATGTTGCCAACCGATGTCGTCATTGCTGATAAGTTTGCCCCTGATGCTAACAGCCAGGTTTGTTGCACCTTGTCCATTCCTATCTCACCAGACCTTTTGTATTGAAGCTGAAGCATTTCTCAATTCTGCATAGGGAGAAGCTTGACCATATATTTTTTTCTACAGATTGTTCCAGCATCTGCGATTCCTGATGGTTGGATGGGGCTGGACATCGGTCCAGATTCTGTTGCTTCGTTCAATGCAGCCCTGGATACAACCCAGACAGCCATCTGGAACGGGCCCATGGGTGTTTTTGAATTCGACAAGTTTGCTGTAGGAACTGAGGTAAAGCCCTGCTTAAATATGCTGATGCAGCTTTACTATTACTATCTAACTGGGAAAGGTTACAATGAATGAATGAATGAAATAAACTTAACCCTGATATCTCTTTCGTAGGCTGTTGCGAAGAAGTTGGCAGAGCTTAGCGGCAAGGGTGTCACGACCATCATTGGAGGCGGAGACTCTGTTGCAGCTGTCGAGAAGGTGGGAGTAGCTGATGTTATGAGCCACATTTCAACGGGAGGTGGTGCCAGTTTGGAATTGTTGGAAGGAAAGGAGCTTCCTGGAGTCGTTGCGTTGGATGAAGCTGTCGTGACTGTAAGCTAAGTTTTCATTTTGTTTCACCTTCATCTTCGTGTACCGATGTAAACTTGGTACATTCTTGCTTTTTGCTCCTCGTCAGCCGCTCGACATGTAAGAGATCAATGCTTTATAGAGCTACTGGAAATTGTTTGAATAACTACACAAATAATTACCTGGGTCATAAACTAAACCCTAAAGGGCACTAGAGCCTATGTGTATTTGTCTATTGGTTACTTGGGAGCTTTTGTACAAGCAGGACCTGCTTTACTGAGCAAGGGTGTGAATTTTGTTTTCTTTCTCTTTGCCAGAGAAGCAAACTTTAGGGCGCTACCCCTTGGAAGGTATGTACATTATGGAGGTCTGCCACTCAAAATTTTCGTGGATCTCAATCTGGAATCAGGAAACTTATTCACTGTCAAGTTTTTTTTCATTTTAATATCTATGTTGAGCAATTTTGATGAGCTTTGCTCTAAGATGTCACAAATGTCTTTACAATACGAAAATACAGAAGGAATCCAGCAAAAACAAAACAAAAACAAAAACCTAAGGCCTCGGACTGATCACTGAGAACAAACTTAGCCGCAGCGGCCTATTTGCTGGAAATCAAACATATTTTTAACCTGCCAGCTTAATGAAATCGCGCAAGCAAACGAATTACCGTCTGTTCGCGTGGTTGCACGCGACGGCGGCATCGTGCATCGATCACCGTCGATGGCTCGCCACACGAGCTTCGCCGCCGGTGAGCGACTTGCTGCTTCCGCTGCATCAGCCCGGGTGACGGTGAGGACCCCCCTGCCTGCCCCTCCTTTCCCCTTTACCCTTCCTCTCCACCCAAATCTTCCAAGTTCTTCCAGATTTGGAGGGAATTCGTGGGGTGGGCGGCAATCTCTTCCAGAGACGCTTGGGGACCTGAAGATCCTCATCAATCATGCCTGGGAGGAGGAATAGGAGGAAACTGCTACCACAGTAAGGGAAATTTAAACTGCTGCCGAAGGCAACCAAAATTTCTTTAAACCGTAACAGATAACACCGTATTATATTTTCTTGAAACTGTAACCGAATTTGCTGGGGAGCAAACATACTTTTAACCTCCGAAACGCCAGATTGATAAAACAAGATGGATGTTACCTCGCACTGATGCAGAAACATATTGTCTGTAGCAAATCAGTACCAGTACATAGAAGTAGCAGAATGGTGAATGGTATAACGCTAAAAAAATGGTATCCGTCCAATTCCTAGCAATTGCTAGTGATCCTATCTGAAACTAGCACCATGAAGTTGCAGCAGCTGGCAAGAAAACTGGCACCAACAAATGGTTCCCTGTCTATATTGACTGAAACCTAAGGCTTGAACAGATCCAGCAGTGGCTTGGCACCTTGCTCCCCTTGATTGCTGCCACCTTGCAATTCCTGTGCCTGTTCAGTTTCAATAATCGTGATGCAGTTAGCACATGTTTGAAGTGCAAATGTGCAAAATTATTGTCAGGAGAAATGGAGAAGATTCGATCAGAAGAGCAGGATAAGTTCATCAGATCAAATGCTAATTAATGAATATTGACCAATGAAGTTTCTAAAACAAACCTGTCTTGAGCTTGACGAGCCGGCGACCGGCTTGAAACGAGGAGGACACCATGGGTAGAATGCAGATGCTCTATACTGATTGCTGCTACCCTGCAACTCCTGTGCCTGTTCAGTCTTCAGTGAATGGAAGAATGCAGTTAGCACAACATATTTGAAGTGCAAATTAGCAAAATCATTAATTTATTATCAGGAGAAATGGAAAAGACTGGACCGGAAGAGCAAGAAAGGTTCGTTGGATCAAAGTCCGTTCATGAATGTTGACAAATGCAGTTTCTAAAGCAAACCTGTCTTGAAGAGCTTGACGGGCCGTCGTCTGGGTCAAAACCACGAGGACGCCACGGGTTGAATGCAGATGCTCTGCCATCTCCGGTGTTCATCATGGCTGGCGCAGGAATGGAAGTTGCGTAAGTAGCTGTGGCTCCTGCTGCGGCAGCCGCCATGCCAACAGCTAGAGGAATAGCAGTATCATCATCAGTCCCATTGTGCCCCCTCTTGATTTGGAGATCATGAAGAGCAACCATAGCACCAGCTGGGACTGAATGTGGGGGCGGGCTGAGTATGTTGTTCACCGTGGCAGTCTGCATCACAGGGAGAGGCGGAGCAGTCACTGAGCTTGCCGGTGTTGACCGGCGTCTGAGTCCAGGAGTTGCTGGCATATGAAATGTGTGAGGAGTTTGAGCTCTCATGAAGCCGTTCGGCCCCATACCACTGTTATTCGGCTGGGAAAACCACGACGCAAGGTAAGCTAGCAAAGAGGTAGTGGGTGCTGAAATTCCGCTGATGTTCATGCCATAGTTGTTGGTGCTCGCTACGGCTGCCATTGCTGGGTGGCGCCCGCCTCCAGCCATCGATGACATGGCAGATGTTGGAAGATGAGGCGTGATAGCTCTCTGGATGCCATGTGAGGACGTACCACCGTTGTTCCACCCTAACGACAGTGTTGTAGGATGACAAGCAGGAACGCCATTGGAGTTATTGCCTTGGTCCCAAGCATCTGCCATGTCCATCACTCTCTTCTTATGTCCATCTCCAGTTGGTGTGATGGGGAATAACAGAAGACATGGGTCAGGAGCTCTTGGAACCATATTTAAGGGCATGCTGTCATAGCTTGACTCAAGAATTGGCACCGCAAGATGAGCTGGTGCAGATGGAGTCATCTGAGATTGAGAGAGCATCCCAGTGGTGTTGCTCGCTGTCAAATTTTCCTCATTGTGAGAACCAGGAGGCGCCAAACTTAGCTGGGATGCTGCATCTGTAAGCTCCTTTCTTTTCAGTTGTTTCCTGGCAACAAATGAAACATTCCAATTGTTATCTCATGATATATGGATGTATGCTAGCATTCAGAATGAGGTGCTAACAAGTAGTTACCAGAATTCGGTTCCCATTTCCTTCAAGATCTTTTGTAGTGCTTCAAGCTCTGATGACCACTGAAAATCCTGCTTGTTCCTCGCTGGCTTCAGGTGATTGGGCTGCAGAACTCCCACAATGCTCCGGTTTCTGTCTGAGAATCCATAGGCAGGCACGAAGGGCTGGAATATTTTGGAATTGAATCAGTATCAACATTAGGATCTATACCAGACAACAATTTGTATAGATTTTCTGACAGTTTTGGCTTTCAAAAGCAACAGAAGATCTGAAGCTCACCAAGATGAGGCGCTGTTTATAGTAGAAACAGAATCGATCCGTGTCAATATCTGGTGCATCATCTAAGAATCCCAGCACCTGAATTGAAATGGACAGGGATGAATACAGAGTTGCTATAAATCTAAGCATCGAGTTAAATGGAGGATAATGTGTATGGTTCACAGTTTCACACTATAACTTCTCTTTCATTAGCACGGGGGACACACATGCACACATATGAGGCACAACACTAGCACACATGAGTGTGTCTCCCACTGACTCTACCACCGCACTTAGGGGTGTTTCCCACATTAAAAACATTGAAGCTGAAACCATAATTAACCATCATCAAAATTATTATTTGAAAATTTTCTATTTGAGTGACTCAGATAGAATCAACGTAATATCTTCACCCGGAAAATTTACATATGCATGTCTCCTTTTAATGTTATAAACATGTTAAGCTATTGAGAAATTCAATTTGAAGAAAATTTGACATACCACTTCATCTTCCCTTTCTGTCCCGCTGCGCCTGTATCTGATGTACTGACTATGCTTGAGCTCAGTCACAAGGTTACGGCGCTTAACCTCTTCTCCCCGAAGGATGACTCTAAAGTGCTTAGGTAGTCCCATATACAAGATGGAAGCATAGGCCTGCAGAAAGTGGCAATTCGGAACACATAAATAAATGATTTGCACAAATGTATTTCTGTAAAAAAAAGTATAGGTAGAAATGATTGTGTGTGTAACACTTGCCCTGAGAGATGTTCTGTATCTGTATACCAAATGACTCTGATCCCCTACAGCTCTGTTTTCTGCATTCATTGTCGCAGCACTAATTCTGATATCCTGAAATAAGAAAGCAGAAGGAAAGTGATGAACTGTACAATAAGAGAAATTTGTACAAGAGTTTATAAACAGGTAAAAAGGAAGGACAAACAATGTAACTCATGACGATGACCTCCATGATAACAGTAGACATGGCAGTAGTAGTAGAGTCCTTTTTAGATATAGTAGGTTAACGTTGAAATAATGTACCGTGAAACAACTATCATGCACCCTTTAATCGGTATGTAGTTGTTACCTTTGTGTCAGTGTTGAAGTCAAGATCCAAGTCGCCTTTAGTGTTGCGTGACAGGTTGAACACAATGATTTTTGTTCCATGTGGGCCGATGTCGTTAAACTGTTTAGCAGCAAACACATCAACAAAAATTTCAGTGCACAGCCTTTTCAAGTTCCATCTTTGCAGAATGTCAGTAACACAATATTGTTTCAAATGCAAATTCAGCAACGTAGTTAAGGCTCCATCACGAGACTGAACAAGCATAATCTCAAACATACATTTTGTAGCAGCTCTTCTTCTGAATGGTAGGGTGACAATCTCAGCAACATTGACATATTGCTACGGAACTGCCCCGGTTTGCGTTCACATTTTGTGATTTCAGCTGTCACCGGGTCATAGTTGTAATTCACCTAAAGCAAGAAGTATTATGAAATTTGTTAGCATTTCTGTTCATTGTCAGTGGCCCCAAAAGAATATTTAGTCATCAGAGATCATGTGGTCAGTGCCAAATGAGCATTGTCACAGACATACCATAGGTATTAAGATGTGTGTTTGATCTGTTTCCTCTCCGGGAAGAAAACGGAGCCCGATGGATTGAGTAGGCGTACTGGAACCAAACAAGAAAATAATGTGTTAATTAGATGAAGAAAAAGAGATACAAAGCACAATTGTACTTGGTACGCCTGAAATAAAGATCACAACACAAAATTGCAGCAAACGGTGTAAAAGTATGTCCCCTACCTCAGGAATTTCTCCCTATTCCTGTACAAACTGATCTATTTCATGTGATTCTACAAAACTCAATAGGATCTAGCGAAATTCTGACCTGGTATGCACGTAACGGGTGAAAACGATAGCACCCGCGCCAAGGCAGCTTATGGCAGCCTTGAATCCTGTCCCATCTGATCAGAAATTTCAGAAGACGTTAGCTGTAGCACTAAACATGTCAAGCATGAGAAGGTTAGTGTTGATAACATACTCTGCCCAATTGAATCAGGTGGCTTCCTATTTGGACATTCAGCGGTCATACACTTCCACAGGGAAATAGGATTCATGCCTCCACCGTCGTCTTCATGCAAAACAAATATACGCGAATAAATTCAGCGAACCTTTAAACACACTAGTCATAACAAAAAAAACATGGATTGGAATCGCAGCTAGGATCAGAACCTTGCACGAGCAACGACGGAGACCCGTCGTGTGGATTGACCACACTGTCAACCAACACTTTGGTAGCACCATGTGGTACCTGTGTTTCAAGAAGAGGAAATTCAGCAACAAATTAAACCAAAACATGTATGACGCATGATGAACTTGTCAAGAATGTAGCTGTTCTGTGCTCCATCAAGCTAGGCTAGGCGAAGGACAAGAATTTTTCACCTCATCTACTGCATTGTCCAGCAGCTCAGCGACAGCTGCAAGAGTGAAGAAGCACATGAGAACACAGCATATGCAAGAACAGGTACATATGTTGTATGACTGAACCAAATAAAAATCGATCAACAACGTAGTGTCTGTGCTAGTTCTAGTTTATTTGTGTTAAGAGTGCTTAGGTTTATTTATGTAATATCTCGTCTGTAAAACTAAACTTGCTCTCCCTTCTTAAATGATATGACAGCGCTCCTGCTAATGTTTCGGAAAAAAAAATTGATCAGCATGCGTACCGCCAAGTATCCACTGATGCGAAGTTTCATTTCCGTCCTGAATCCTGGGGCGAACACGCTCCCGGTAGATAAAATCTGTCACAAAATTAGTTTGACTATGGTATTAAGACATCAATTGGCACATATATATATATATATATTAGAAATAACGAGCTACCACCTGTGGTAGCTAACCACCCGTGGGGGCTGCTACCCAGCATCATGTAGCCGTCGGATCAACATGCAGGCGCATCCGTGACATGACGCCAGGCAGACGGAGTAAGCGGCGGCGTTAGTAATAAAGGTCGCATGCCAGAGCAGTAGCAGGACCACTGACACCATCGAGCTGTCACAGACGCAGGCTTTTGCTTCGGCATGCACTACTGTGACGTCTGTTGAGAAGGCACTGGTGTATGTGTAGTGGTCTCAGCAAGGTATCGGCATAGGTACGTATGCTAGACTTTTTTTTTCTGACCTCACATAGTCACATGCATAATGCAGTACTCATCTGCTTGCAGGCCAAGAAAGAAATTGACACCGTGCCCATCTGTTGGCTTCCTGCTGCTGCTAAATGTTGGTATATTTTAATTAGCATATGAGACAGGGACTTAACCGCTGTGTATTACTATGGCCGGGTGAGCGGGAACCCAAAAGAAACTGTTGTCTATTGGAGTAGTACTATGGAGTTTGCTCCCAAACTTCAATGGGTCAGTAGCCTTGGTGCCAGACTTTTTTGAGTGCCAGCACTAAATAAATATCCGCCATGAAAACTACAGTACAATAACTATTTAGTTCTCTAAAATTTCACCAACTACCCCTTACATCAATCTCTGGACACTAATTAGGAGTGTTAAATGTAGATTAGTGACAAAAGTCATTCCACAACCCCTAACTTAATTTTTGAGACAAATCTAACGAGCCTAATTATGCCACGATTAGACAATGTCATGCCACAGTAACCAATTTTTAATGACATATTAATTAGACTTAATGGATTTGTCTCGCAATTTCCGGTCCATTCGTGTAATTATTTTTGTAAATAGTCTACGTTCAATACTCCTACTAGATCTCAAAAGAGGACCCAAAAGTTTCATCTCACGAACTAAACGGGGCCTAGAGGTCTGAAAACCAACACAACACGACATTTAAAAAAATTTTCGCTGCCTATTTTTCCACAGAATCTGGGAAAGAAGGTTATTAACGTCAAGAGCTATTCTAATGAAACTATCACTCATATAATTAGCAAATCATTTAAAATGTGTTTATATCATAAATCAGTGTCGTTGACGAGCTCCTACCGGTGGACGGAAACTGCTAGCCTGCTAGTATCAATCAGCTAGCATTGCCACGAAGGAAAAAACAAATACATAGGGACCACTAGCTACTGGACACTATCACAGACCTAGCAGTCTAGTACATAAGTACTGGCGCGCTTTTGCTTGTGCATGCACTCTGTTGCAGCACTCTGCCGGTGGCACTCGGCTAGATGCTCTAACGCCCGTTAGACGATTACGGTCACCAGCAAATTAGCTGGCACACGTGTCTCCAATTGCGGGATGCGGACAGCTACCACCGGGTAGGAGGCAGCTACCACCGGTGAGAGCAAATCATATATATATGTGGATTTGCAGTAGGGATGAAACTAGTAATGTGAAGTGTTGCATGCATAAACAAATAGGTAGAGCCGTAGGCCTCCCCTACTGACTTCGATCAAAAAAGAAATGTAAAGTGTTGCAGCAGATAGATCAATGTAGTGTACACTATATATACCTTGAGCTTGTCTGGAAGGACACTGGGTTTCATTTGTGCCACTGGTTCCTAACACTTGGCTGCTACGCCTTGCAGCTGCTGATCTTGCGGCCTGAGAAGTTGATCGGGCTGCTGCTATGGCAACCAGCTTGGTTAGCCTTTGCTCAATAGTAGGCCTGGGCAAAATACTCGATACCCATTACTCGTACCCGAATTACCCGAACCCGAATTACCCGAACCCGAATTACCCGAACCCGAGGTACCCGATCCCAAGTTCGGATAGTGATTGTCATTACCCGAAATTAGTTTGGGTAATTCGGGTAATACACTCCGGTACCCGAACTACCTGAAATTTGCCTTTGTCTTTGTATTTATTCACGTGTTGTTAGTTGAATACTTGAAATTGTCACTTTACTAGAATATAATTCTCTTAATTTGAACAAGTAACTATAATATATTATTCTTCTCAACTTGTAGTTGAAATTCAACACAAACTACTAGTCTATGCAAAATTATGTGTGTTTGAGTGTATACTTTGATTATAAATTTCGGGTAAATTGGGTAACCCGAACCCGAACCCGATTTTTGCGGGTACCCGAATTTGCGGGTAGTGTTTTTCTGGAGCTGATATCGGGTAATGATTCTTATTACCCGAATTTCTCAAAACCCGAATTACCCGACCGAACTAATCGGGTAACCCGAACGCCCACCCCTAGTCAATAGGCTCTAGGACACGGCAGGCTTGGGCATCTCGTTCGCGCTTTCCTAGATGAGTGCTGGTTTGGCAGATCCTCTCAACTCCTGCCCGTGCACATCCATATAACAAGAGAGTATTCATTAGCCAAAATGGCAGACAGAAGAAGATGTAAAAGCAAAAGTGTTAAAAATGTGAACCGGACGATAAGCAAAAGTGTCTCGGACATTTGTGAGGAAGTGTAGACACGTATTACCATGTCGGTGTGCTTGTTGCAGAGGACACTCAGCTTTCTTGTCACCGTTCGCACCTGAGGATTCATTGCCGGTCCTTGGTATTGAACTGGTGACACTGGTCGTGCTGCTCCCAAGCTCTGGACTCTGGAAGTCTCGGGCACTCATTTTGGCTTGCACTTGCTCAGAAGGGTATGGCGGTGCCGGTGCAACAAGGTTTGCCACTCGTGTGTTGTACACAGGCTCAACAGAGACTTCCCACGGTGAGTACTGGTGGTTTGGTGTGTGTCAGAGCCTGTCCATTTTCATGAGAAGAGGTTACACAAATGATAATTAATACTAGAGGATAAAAAATGATAAACCAGATGCTAGAAGTAAAGACATGCATGACAAAAAAACAAGTAAAAAGGACATAGAAGGGAATATAAATTTTGTAGGTAGCAAAACTTTTCTCCATGTTTTGTGGAATGCTTGCAAATTGGCTCTGCCAGGCCTGCTGCCATTATTTGTCAAGCGCGCATGTGTATGCATCTTCTTTCTCTACAAGCACCGTCCTCCTCCTCACCCTCATCCTATCATATTTCAAACCATCGTAGTTGGGAAGTTGAGTCACTGACATAGTGACACGTGGGTCTGAGTCCACCTGTCAGTGATCCAAAACTGCTCCTCACTACTGCAGAGGAGCCCCGTCGCATAGTTGTCATCGGCATGGCCTTCGGTGATGTGGCAGCAACTCTGATGCCTCCCTTTCCTTTTTAGGCGGTGAGTAACCCGGCCCCTTGCCTCCCTCTCTAGTAACCCAACTTGACTTTCAAAGTCCCAATCCCTATCATCTCCAATTCATATACCCCACCTATCCCGACAGGGGTGGAGCTAGGTGTCGTCATCGGTATCAGCTGACACAAATGATTTCTTTTTACAAAATTAATAAAAAAAATCAACATTAGCCATGGAGTTGGCACCAACGTTCAATGGAGCTGACACCACTGACTCCATCAGCTAGTTCCCAACTCAAATCTACCCCTAGTATCCATCCCTTCACAAGGGTACAAAGAATAAAAAATGATAAGAAAAATTCTCTTACCGTAGCCGTTGTAAAAGCACTTGCACTAGTGAGATTGAATCAATGCAAATGCAGTTGAGCTATTCACCAAATGCCTCCCTCTCTCGTCACGGCAAAGGTGACATACTTGGCGCAAGATGTGGCAAAATGAGAGTTCCGGAGAGCAACGACGAGCTTGCAAACAGATGATGAGGTAACAACACGTCGTCTCAAGGTACACGATGAAATGGTGCGTCCAGTAGCAAAAGGGGGCACAAATAGTGTGGCGGCGCCGCGATTAGGGTGGGCGTGACGGCGTGGTTAGGTTTAGAAGAGAGAGGCATGTTGGGTGGGTTGATTTATAGGGAGGGAGACGACAGTGTAAACACGATTGCTAAATTCGAGGGTAAAAAAGTAATCAATCCTGGTTCCAAATTTAGAAATTTGGCTAGCCACATTCCTTATTTGGTTGGCCGCATTTCTCATTTGGTTGGTCTAAGTGTGAAACGTAGATAACTATTGATATTAGACTTATGCATGGGCTGAGTTGGGCCGGCTAAAGCTCGTCTAGGTTGAACTTTTAGAAATTTGGCTAGCCACATTCCTTATTTGGCTTTGGTTGACCACATTTCTCATTTGGTTAGCCTAAGTGTGATATTAGACTTGTGCATGGGCCGAGCTGGGCTGGCTAAAGGTTGATTAGGTTGGGCATTTTTAGGCTATGCTCTTTATTTATGCTTTAGGTTAGGCTTTTTTTAAGCGTCTCGGTCATTCGGAGGTGCTCATAGAGGTAGGGTTTACGTACATGTGTTCATAGGGGTGTGTGTTGTGAGTGTCTGCGTTGTACTGTGTAATTCTAAAAAAACTTGCGCGAATAAATAGTGCATTAGGGTGGAAAGTTGTGAAGAAATGCACATTTGGGCGCGTGCTCTGAGAAGATATGACTCGATGTGATGGTGAACAGTGAATTGTGATGGAGAGTGGGAGAAACTAAACAAGGCCAGATCTCATCTTGCTCTATCAGTAAAACTGTAGAGTAGAACAACCACTAAAGAGAGGATAAGTAGAAGTCACAATTTTTCACAAGACTGTCTGAAACAAACAAAATTTCACAAGACCCATATCCGACAAGACCGCTAGTAGCGGCGCGACGAGGTGTTGGCGTGCTGCCGTGCTGGTATGCGAGTGATCTCAGCTTCTCAGCGAAGCCCGCAACGTGACGGCCGAAATTCCTAATATTAGAGCCGGCATAAATAGTGGATTATATGTGTTGGCTCTATTATAAAAAACTAAACCGGTGAGGTTAAAACCGACTCACGATTTTCATTAAAAGAAGAAAATCTAATCCTGACTTAGAAAATCTCCGAACCTCAGTTTTATTGGCGAGAAGATTTTTTTAGATCAGTCCCGTAAATTCGCTTAACTAGAAATCGAACCCGGATCTCCTGGTTGCGACCATACCTCAGCCCCCTCAAACTTTGGTATGCTGGCTCTATTATACACCGACTCGAATGACTTATTCATACCGGCTCACTCATGATCGTCACAAATGAGTTGATACGAATGAAGGTCTCTCTAGTAGTGAAACTCGTGTGTAACTTGAAATATGAGAACATTTCATAATCTTTTAATTGCCAATTAGCAGCTAATAGGATTGGCAGTATACCAGCAGCAGTGTCGTAATCAAGACGATGGCGGAGGGGAGGGGTGCCTGTTCGGGCGGCCGCTAGGGTTCCCCATCGACACGACGTCAAGGGCCTCCCGGCGAGCTTGCTCTGAATCAAGGTTCCCGGTGCGGCTGGAGCAGGATGCCGTCCTCCTGAAGGACGTCCCCATCCGATTCCAGTGGAGCTCGAAGTCTTCGGCCAAAAGCTCGACGGCCGACGACAGGTTGGTCCCGAGGTCACCGGAGAAGAACACGGTGGAGGGGCGACCGCCATGGGACCCGCACCGTACAGGGTTCGGGCCGATTCTGAACAAGATCAGAAGACCGCCACCTGTATTCTCGACTAACGACATCTTGGGGGAGATTCTGTTGAAAGGGACACGCGGCGGCGAGTGTGTGGTGGAGGGCGGAGGTGAGCGTCACCATGGAGGTGGCGAGACCGGGGGTGAGTTTCCCCTGCTGAGTCAGAGAGGTGGGAACCACTCCACCTCGTCATCCTCCCCACAAATTCCCTCCAAGAACCCTAGATCGGCGGCAACGAATCCTGCCTCCTCCAAGATTCCCCTCCCATTCCAGAAGCAAATCGATCAATTCGTAGGTTATTTCCGGGAGAAGCAACGACCCAAACCACAATCCTACGCCGAGGTGGTCCGGATCGAACCGATTCGGAGTACCATGGTGTGTCCATCTACGAATCACGGCAGAGGGAGAAGGGAGGGCTACAGAGCTGGCAGGCAGGGAAGAGGCGCGGGGCGCACGGGCGGAAGACAGTTCGTCTGGCAGAGATCTGACGCAGGGCGCGGCAGAGGAGAGGGGGACAGATCTGAAGAAGAAAGACAAGGCAACAATGAATAACACTGGGGAGATTGGTGCCCAGAAGCTGATGAGGAAGGAGAAATCTGGCAAGAAAGTGTGCCAGGACAACGAGAGATGGGGTCCTCATCTAACTGGGAGAGAGCTGCGGGAGGAAAACTGAAGGAGAAGATGGATGAGAATCCGAAGTAAGAACAGTGGGGCCCTCATGATCCTCAAGCTAAGCAGCAACTGCGTGATTCGTCAACAGAGGTACATGATTCTCGCGCTTCTCAATCCAGGCAGGGTGTGAATACTGTGGGCTGAAGAACCATCAGATAGAGGAATGCAAGAAAGAGAATGCACGTGAGATCTGTGGATTGAGCAATAACAAGGCTTTCGATTGTAGGAGAGAACCTCTATGGAGTGTTGGCCCAGAATTGTGTGCTGCTCAGGTTCATAACCAGAGTTTCTTTTTCATTGATGAGCACATAGATCAGAGAGTGTTAAGAGACAGGGCAAACTTGGCCATCATTACAGTGATCAGTGGAGTCCTATCTGCAAAAGAGTTGGAAATGGAGTTCAGGAACATCATTAACTCTGAGACTTGGAGATGGAGTGCAAGAAAGGTAGCTGAAAACAAATATGTGATGAGGTTCCCCAATGCTAAGATGGTGCAGGAGTATAGTAGATTCAACCTTGGCATGAAAAATGTGAATGCCCAAATAACCATTGAACCTTGGTCATCATCTATTGGGGCTAAAGGCAAACTGCAGCAAGACTGGTTCAAAGTTAGAGGGATTCCTGATGATCAAAGGGGGATCAGAACTATTGCCAAGGTGGGGGGTCTAGTGGGCAAGACTGTGGCCATTGATGAAAGCACAAGGTTCAATCCTAACTATGTAAGAATCAAGATAGCATCCAGAGATCTATCAGAGGTACCTGAATCAGCTGAAGGCAACCTTGGCATGTACATCTTTGACTTCTTGTATGAAAGAGAGGAACCAATTAACAATCAGCAAGAGAAGAACAAGAGTGGGGTAAGAATATCAGAACAAGATACTCAACCTAGTCCCAAAAAGATGAAAACCACCCATGATACACCGGTGCAGAAGGACAAGAACACCAATGTGGAAGAGCAAAGGAGGACAGAGGTTGGCAGAGGGGGCTACAAATCTTCTCCTAGCAAGTTTCACAATGATGATGATTGATAAGGAGGAGGCTATCCCAGCTGTAGTATATGAGCCAAGTGATAGCAGTGATGACTTCCAAGTTCAAGTAGACAAGGTTATGGGGGGGAGCAAAATCCTCAAAAAGAAGCTTCTCTACCAGACAGTCAAGATGTGAGTTATGGCAACATGGGGAAAACAACAACCCAATCAACTTCATCAAGGCTGCTAAAGACTGTGGGGAGAGGGTGGAATGCCGGATAACAAATATAGAAAAGGCAGGAGGTAGTGACATGACTGATTGACTGTACTGGCCACTCCAGAGAGCCAGGAAGAACTGGATTTAGCTAATCTGGTCAATCCCTGTGACAAAATGATCCAAGAAAGAGAAGAAAGGAGGTGTAGTGAAAGAATCATGAAGGAGAATGAAGAACTCAACACAGTGGCTGATGCAAGCAAAGGGAGTGGCATGGAAGGTAACATAATCCCCTCCAACTCTTTTTCTATTCTTGGTAAGGATGAAATCATAGAAAGGGCTTGTGATATGGGTGTGGTACTAGATAACAATCTAGCTGCTATAAATATTCTAACTGAATTAGAGTTGGCTAGACAAAACTTAATTGCTAAGACTTGCAACATTGTTACTAATGTTAATGATGACACTGAAAATGAATATGACAAAAATTTGAAGGAATTCAATGAGAATAATTCAGATCTGGAAGACTATCTAGATGCTACCCCATCTGAAACAGATGGATACAATTTGATTGTCACCAAGAGAGAAAGAAAGGCGCCAAAAAGGCTGTCACTCTCTGGGAAAAAGAAAAACAAAAAGAAACCAAACAAGGGAAACCCTTGTGGAGGAACTCAGAGAGGGGGGGGGCAAGCAGGGAGACCCTGTGAACCCCAAAACCACTAAAAAAGAAACAAAAAATAAGAGGCCTTATATGGAATTGTAGGGGCATAAAAAAGGTGCCTCCTCTTTCTTAAGAAATCTCATTCTGGAACATAAGGTCCAAATCATTGGCATACAAGAAATGATGCAACAATGCATAGAAGAAAAAAATAAGGGAAATAGACCGCAATAGAGATTACCTCTGGAAATGGATCCCATCCGGGTGGAAATCTGGGGGGATATTAAGTGGAATAAGTCTAGAACACTATGATGTTGGCTCTTTCCAAGAAGGAAAATACCGTTTACAGCTCAACCTATGGGACAAAAACAAAAACACCAAAAGGAACTTTATTAATATATATGGAGCAGCCCAGGAGGAGGATATGGATGAATTCCTGGCTGAGTTGGCTAATTTCATTAGTAAAAGCAAGGAGCCTCTTCTCATAGGAGGAGACTTCAACATAATCAGATACTCCTGGGAAAAGAATAAGGGAGGCACTCACAAACATACAGGAGTATTCAATGCCATAATAAATTCATTTGAACTCATTGACATCAAGATGTCAGGAGGGAAGTACACCTGGTCTAATAACCAGGCAAACCCAACATTGGAAAGGTTAGATAGATTTCTAGTAAGTAAAACATGGGAGGATATGTTCCCCCTGACATTTGTGTTCAGACTCCCAAGAGAGATGTCTGCTCACAACTGTGACAACCCCACCCGCGATAATTTTGTACTATCACCTAAACCAATCCATTTGGTCATTAAGTGATAATAAAGAGTCATCCCGTTGAGTGTTGCCGGGTCAAAGCCCGGTAAATCACTTTTAAACACACAAAGGATCGAACACGCATACATTAAAACTCTCACGAAGGAGAGTCCAGAGTACCTTACAAATTAATCCAATTTTCCCTGTAGGGTCAAATTATTACAATTATTGTTCTCACATGAAAAGTAAATGGTTCAGAGTTTCAAAGACAGCGGAATTTAAACTAACGATAATTTGGCAACATGGGAGGCCACCCATAACGCCATTACTCCTCGTCGTCCACCCATTCCAGCTCCCAGCCGGGTGGGATGTCACCAGGCCAAACATTGTCACCTGAAAGCAACATTTATAGCAAGGCTGAGTATACTAATACTCAGCAAGACTTACCCATCTAGAATAAAAGACTTAACCTCTAATTATGCAAGGCTTTTGGCCAGTGGGTTTGTTTTGCCAAAAAGGTACTGAGGAGTTAATCCTTACTTTCAATATTTTAGCTCAAGTTCTAGTAGAATCATTCATTACTAGATAAGCAACTATTGCAAGCATGAGTTGTGCAAACAATTAATCAAGCATCAAGTTTATCCATATTCCATCATAAGGGATTATCATGGCCAGATAATTAAGCACTCTCGGATAACGGTGAGAGGCTGACGATCGATCGATTAATAACCTTGCAAGGTGGACCTAAACATACGGGAGAAATGACCTCACAAAGAGTTCATTCAACCAGGCGGTTCCCGTCATTCCTCGGATTGGGATCGGATGCCACAGTCCTCGGTACAAGGCTATCTGGCATGCCTCACACTAGCGTCCAGCATTACACATGCACCACAGGTAGCTAACCTGGGTCCGCAACCCAAGATTGGTAACGCAAAGTTCCCGTACCGCATCATTCAGGTACTAGGCTTACCGTACCCATTTTCGACAAATGTTTAGTACGTTCAAACGCTTAATCTCTTAACCACTGGACCGGAGCCCAAAATCCCATGCTCTTACCACCTGAGCAATCCAATTTATCAATCTTATGATTCCAACATAAGAACCTATTCTCGCGAGCGAAGTACATCACTCGGCTTGTACCGGGTCCTTAGTGCATAGCAACTAGCGACCTAGCATACTAGTAAAAGATCATAGGTACTTAGGGATCATGCAACTAAGGTTTCAATTCAACTCCTGAACGTAAATGCACACCGATATTCAAACATCAATTAAGAAGTTAAAAAGGAAACATATAGGTGAATGATAAACCGGGGCTTGTCTTCACTAGCAAAGTTAGTAGGAGAGTCTTCCGAACTTTGGTCCGGGTCTTGCTGCATTTCCACGTAGTTCACTTCTCCCTCGAACGATCCGTCACCTTGCTCCGGGACGAACTCGTAGCTACTGTCAGAAGTTTTACACGTAAGATGCATATGCAAGAGTTAATGGGTGAAGTTAAGTTATTTAATGCCAAAACATCCCATGACAACCATGGGGTGCATGGTTGGTCACATTCACCTAGATAAAAATATATTCAGCATACTCTTCCATAAAGACAAATCAAGCAACCATTTATTAAAGATTATTTTGATGGTGATTGGGTGCACATCTATACAAACCAACTGGAATTACTTCACAAATAACCAAGTTGGTTTTGCGGGATCCAACAGGAGTATGTTCTAAGGTGAAGCACACCTAAGTCCTTAAAAGAGGGATTTCTTTATTTCTCTTTTTATAACACTTAGTTTCTTCCAAAATTCATTCTGTCGAAACCATGCAGTAAATCACAGTCAAAATTTTTGTGAAAGCACACAGTGTAACAACAGATCTACTGCCAAAAATTCATAGCAAACGGAACCATATTCTAAGCATGAAAAATACAACAAGCTAATACTAGCAAAAGCAAGTATAATTATTACAGAGAAAACTACTCATGAACTGGAGCTCAAATTTTACACAGAGGCTCTATGGACTAAAACTAGGCTACAAACCAAAAAATAGCTCCAGAAAATATTTCTATCAAGCTACAAAAAAACACCCATTTTCAGCCTAGATATTCACAAAGAAATTATACAGGGACAAACATAACTAAACTATAGCCCAACTTTCTCCTACAGCATATTTATGACACAAACATCATCTAGCCAAAAGATAAGCATCACTGGATCAACAGAACATGAACTATGAATTTAAACCTATACACAAGCATAACTCAGAAGCAAATGTTTAGATAGTTCATAAATACATGATAAAATGACCAAGAGCACACCTAAGCCTAACAAGATAATATCTACAAGATGAGCCACAGAAAGCATTCACATGAAGCTGTACAAAATATAAATACAGATCTAGCATAAATACAAAATAAATCATATCTAGAGATTCACTTAGTAACTTTGTGCAAAAACTTAGAGCTAACCTATACTAGTCATGGCTAACAACATATCCAAAGATCAAGCTCAGCACAGGAGTAAAACTCAAGTTATGAACAAACCTATTCAAACTGAGTTTGAATTTTCATTCAGAAACTATTCATCAAAAGTATAGATAACCTTTCTAAAAGATGTAGATCTACTCATAAGGAAACCAACAAAATTTGTTTTGCATTTTTCTCATTTTTCTATGATTTTCTATGATTTTTACAAGGCACTAGATCTATCCAAAAAGAAAGCAAGAATCTTTTTGCAAGGAAAACCCTGGAAAGATTTCTTCTTCACAACTTTGCCCTTAACTTTGCATAACGGTACGGAATCTAATGTTTTGGCCCCTGGCAAGAAACAGAGCCTTGCAATTGGGCCCTTGGGGGAAGAGGGCGGCGCGGCCGGTCGGATTCCGGCGAGGCCGGTGGCAGAGAGGGCCGGGAAAGGGGCGAAGCGTGACTAGAGGCTCACCCCGAGTCTGCTGGTGTCCGGAGAGGAAGTGGGAGCGGCGCCGGCGAGCACGCACGGTAGCGCAGCGGTCGCCGGAGCTCTGCTCCGGCGAAGGGGACGGCGCCGGCAGAACAACAAATGGCACGTGGATGTTTAGGGAAGTCGTGCGGAGGGGTTAGGGAACTCGGGCTGTGGCGGTAAGGTCTGGAGGGTGCGGTTCACCGTGGAGGTGCAATGGCGGACACAGCGGTGTCGTGCAGGGCAGCGGCGGTGTGGTGCGCGTGCATGGGAGCTCGGGGCTTTTAAAGGCAGCATGACGACGACTTGCCGACCACGACTTCAACCAATGGGGCGAGGCGGCATGGCGTGCGACGTGGGGTGCGTACGGCGGCGACGCGACTAGCGGGCTGGCACAGTGGTCGGTGCGGCCGCCCCGTGCGCGTGCGGCGCGTGTCAACCGCGGACAGGCCTGCATGCCCGGGAGACGGTGGGTCCCACCGCGCGTGCGCGGCTGCTCCCCTCGGCGTCCGAGCCCAGTGGGGCCGCGGCGCGGGGCCAGCGTGACGTCGTGCTCCGGAACGCGCAGGGGTGCAATTTGTTTTGGTTTGGCAGGGTTTGACCGGGTTTTTCTCACAATTTTGCAACTAAAGTGTACCTTGAGGCAATAAGCAAATTGGAGATCTCAAGATCCTCTACAACATTTACAAAGGCACTATGGGGTTTTAATCAACAGATTTCGCATAAACTTCATGCCAACTTGGGCATTTACTCAGCGTTGGTGAACAATGCTTTCTGTCGTTGACCACTGGTTTAACCATCTTCCACTCAAAATTAGCAATGCCACCAATTGGGAAAGTTGTGTCCCATGAAAAGATGAACAACTTTTATTTTGGTAGATTTTGAAGTGTTGAGGTGAAATCTAGAGAACACGACAAAAGTTCTAGAAAGGTATAGGTGTCAAAGGGGTTTAAGTAGGGTTTTGACTAGGTGTTGTGACCAAAGCTTGACCATTAGTGATTGTTGGCTAGGTTTTCGAGGTGATGACCCAGGTTGACCAAGTTTGACCAAAGTCAATGTGTTTGACTTGGTTGACTCAGTCACTAGCGTCAATTAACCCTAAATGAAAACCTGGGGCGTCACAACAACCCTCTCATCTTATCCTTACCCATAAATCAACCAATGAAAAACGTAAACTTCATATTTGAGCTGGCCTGGCTGAAACACTCAGATTTCTTGCCAAAAGTCAAAGAAATTTGGGTAAATAAATATCAGAACATGCCTACTTTTGACAGAATTCAGCACAAGCTAAAACAATTCAAATTTTTTTTAAAGGTTGGGGATTCAACATGAGAGGGGTGAACAAAAAGATTACAGAACAGCTGAGAGAGGAACTGCTGTCCTTAGAACAATTGGAAGAATATATGCTGCTGAATCTGGAACAAATGTCCAGAAAAGTTCAAATTAATAAAACCATGTACTCAATGCTGGAGGAAGAGGAGTTGTATTGGCTCAAAAGATCTCATGGCAAATGGTTGCATGAGGGGTATAACAACTCCAAATTCTTCCATATGATGGCTAATGGAAGGAAGAGGAAAAATACTATTGTATACTTTACATCAGAAGATGGAAAGGTAGAAGGGGATGATAACCTGCTTAAGCATACAACTGAATATTATAAAAGCCTCTTTGGCCCTAGTACTGGAAATACCTTCTCTCTAGATCACAGTATGTGGGGGCTGGAGGAAAAAGTTAGTGATACTGAGAATGAAGAAATTACTAAGCCTTTCTCAGAAAAAGAAATAAAAGAAGATTTAGATCGTATGGAAAGAAATAAGGCTGTTGGGCCAGATGGAATCCCAATTGAATTCTTTCATCATTCTTGGGAGATCATCAAAGGTGATATCATAGAAATGTTCAATGACTTCTATGAAGGGAACCTGGATGTGAGTAGAATCAACTATGGAGTAATCACTCTTCTACCTAAAATAGTATACGCTTAAAAAATTCAACAATATAGGCCCATTTGCCTTCTGAACTGCTTATACAAATGGGTCACAAAGGTGCTAACAATAAGACTAGAAGGAATTGAAGAAAAGTTAATCTTGCAAAACCAAACTACCTTCATGAAGGGGAGAAATATCATGACTGTATAATGGCCTTGCATGAAATCCTACATTAAACCAAAAGGCTAGGAGATGTGGGGATTGTTCTTAAATTAGATTTTGAGAAAACATATGACAAGGTATGCTGGGATTTCTTGCTAGAAGGGCTTGCCACAAGAGGATTTTGTCCTAAGTGGTGCTCCTGGATCAAACAAGTTGTGACAGGAGGGACTGTGTGTGTCAAAATCAATAACAAGATGGGTCTCTACTTCGTAAGCCACAAGGGGGTGAGGCAAGGGGATCCCCTGTCCCCCATATTATTCAACATGGTGGCTGATTGCCTGACAAGAATGGTTAGGAAAGCTCAAGAAAATGGGCTGATAACAGGACTAGGTGATAACCTAATACCTAAGGGGGTAGCAATCCTTCAATATGCAGATGATACCATAATCTGCTCGAAGGATGAAGCCAATAATGTCAGGAATATGAAGCTATTGCTATACCTATATGAGATGATGTCTGGCCTTAAAATCAACTTCAACAAAAGTGAGGTTATCCTTATACATGGAGATGAGGAGAAATGTGTGCAGATGGCTGAACTATTTAACTGCCAAATAGGATGCTTCCCAATAAAATACTTAGGGGTGCATGTTAGTCCTAGCAGGCTGCATGTCAAAGATTGGGAGTTTGTGATGGAAAAAAAATGAAAAAAAGTTGGCTATCTGGAAAGGGGGGACACTGTCCATGGCTGGCAGGACCACCCTGATCAACTCTAGCCTATCAAGTGCATCCATATACCGCATGTCGGTGTATCTTTTGCCAAAAACAGTGGTTGATAAGCTAGATAAGCAAAGAAGGATTTTCTTTTGGCAAGGTGGCAATACCAAAAAGAAATACAGGCTAATCAAATGGGAAAAGATCTGTAAGAGTAAGAAAAAAGGAGGATTAGGGATTAAAAACATCAGAAAAATGAACATCAGTCTGTTATGCAAATGGCGGTGGAAGCTAGAGAATGAGGATGGGTTATGGCAAGACATAACTAAAGCTATTACCTCCAGCAGGATGGGGTGAGCAAGGTGGCTCCCAAAATGGGTGACTCCCTGTCTGGATCGACCTGTTAAAAGTCAAGCCTATATATCTAAGAAGTAGGCAGATTATCACAAAAAATGGTAAACAAACTCTTTTTTGGAAGGATGTGTGGCTTGATGACAAACTCCTATGTGTAATAGCACCAGTGCTATTTGACTAGTGTGAAGAAAAAGACATAACAGTTTACCATTTCCTAGAGAGAAATGGGCAAATTCAGTTTAACAGATGGCTGCCACCCTTGCTGTTTGAGTGCTGGTTAGAAATTATAAACAAAGTTTACAACTACAGATACACAGGAGGTGATGACAGTATTAAGTGGAGATGGGGGAGGCAGGTTTACCACTAAATCAGTCTATGATCATCTTACTAAAGATGACATTGGCACAAACTTCCAGCATATTTGGAAGTCCAAGATACCCTACAAGATAAAAATATTCACATGGCTGTTGGAGAACAACGCAGTTCCAACAAAAGACAATATGCTGAAAAGAAAGTGGTCAGGTGACATGTGTGTTCTGTGATCAGCTGAAAACTGCTGATCACTTGTTCTTCTAATGTAGCACGGTAAAATTTGTATGGGGGATAGTGGGGGCTTGTTTTGGTACAAATATCATTCCCACTAACATACAACAATACAAACACTGGATCATGAATCTGATCCCCAATGGCAAAGCTATTCATCACTTCGGTTTCACTGTAATTTGTTGGGCGATCTGGAAGTGCAGGAACAGAGCCGCTTTTGACAAGAGAATGATTAAGCATCCTGCTGAAATTGTGTTGCACGCCTGTGCGTTCATGTCTTGTCGGGCAGGTCTTTTCACTCCCGTCCTTCAGGAAGAGGTGGCTGCAGGGGTCAACACGATGCTGGCGTCTGGCGATCGCCCACAAGCTCCTGGCGCGGCGTGGAGTACCAGCCGGGAGGCTGCCAGCTCCGCAAGGAGACCCACCTGGTGATGAAGACGAAGCTTAAACCCACCAAACTGATGATCAGAGGGGAGAAAGAAAGACTGAGCTGTGGAAAATAAATGGCAGTCTGGCAGAAACTTACTTTTGTAATAGGCGTTAAAAGGCGTCGTAACGAACTTGATAGTTCTCTCTACCCCCTGTTCTCTAGCTAGTCTTCCCTTCTTGAGTCAAGTTCAGGTTGTTGCAGGGCTAGAGACCCAACAGGGGTTCCTCTTTTCTCTTTCCCTTCTCATCCGTAAAAACTTACTCCCTCTGTCTCAAAATGTTTGTCGTTTGCGCTTCTCAAGAAATTTTTTTATAAATTATATATTAAAAAATATTAATATTTATGATACATAATTGATATTATCGGAAAGATATTTGAATCTAGTTTTTTAACAAATTTAGTTAGAGATACAAATGTTACACATATTTTGTATAAATCTAGTCAAACTTGCGGCATAAAAACCGAAAACGACAAATATTTTGGGACGGAGGGAGTACTTGATTTCCGTTCTTCTGAATGGAAATGGGAGACGGCCCTCGGTTCGAAAAAAATGTGTAACTTGATATATAACTTTGTGCAATGAGAAAAAAAAAGAAAAACCGGCACACGGTTAGGAGCGGGCTGCGGATTCAGATAACATTTCACCCTGCCCAATTAATGATGTTTTCTCCCTTTTTTGTTTCTCCCTCACGAAATTTGGTTTAATTTCAAACTTTGCGTGAACATGGCTTATTGCGTCCTCCATCTGCTAATATATTTTGTTAACTTTTCACACACTTTTTAATGTGTCTTTAATCGTGGGAGTATAGGAGGACGTGATAGGGGTGGAGCATGGGACATGTTCGTGCCAAGTGCTAATATATGAGCACGGGGTTAGCTATCTAGTAACACAATCACACTAGAGAATGGAATGAAGCTATACAGCACCTACTCAATCTAATTATAAAGTAAATCTGATCTGTTCAACCCGTTTAAGAAGAAGCAATTTAAGACTTGATTTGCACAAAGCAAATGAAGCTGAAGCCAAAATAAGCCCGACCAAACATGACCGTTAACAAAACAGATGCAATCTAGACGTTCTCCATTGTTGAGCAGCATGCTTCCTATGCAAGCATATGATCTCATCTTTCAATCCTCCAATAATCCACAGTGTAGCCTTTTGTGGTTGTACCTAGAATGAACAGAAGAAATGATAAGAAAAGACAACAAAATGATTCGTAGTGCTACAAATTGTAGCTACCATGAACTAGAGAAATGTAAGAAAATTTCACCTTCTTTTTATTAGAGCTAACTTGGATCCCGCAAGCTCTAAGCAAATCTCTCCATTTATCCTAAAATTGTATCAAACAGCATAAGCACCAACAAATCAGTCAAGAAAAAAAATTTAAGATCAAGCATATTTACGCATGGGTATGTCCATCACCCGTTTGGTTCCACACAGACTAAAGTTTAGTCTATGTCATATCGAATGTTTAAGAGAATTAAACATGATTAATTACAAAACCAATTGCATAGATGGAGAATAATTCACAAGATGAACCTATTAAGCCTAACTAGTCCATTATTTGACAATGTGATGCTTTAGTAAATATGTGCTAATCATTGATCAATTAGGCTTAATAGACTTATCTCGTGAATTATACTTCGTATGTGTAATTAATTTTATAATTACTTCATGTTTAACCCTCCTAATTAGCATCAGAAGATTGACACGGACTAATCTTTAGCTCTAGAATCCAAACACCCCTAAATAAAAGATTACCTTTAGATGCACTGCCGTCCGAAGTGATCTCTGGAAATGAGCTCTTTTTACCGCAACCCAGTTTCCAACACCATATTCAGATAGGCCTTTCACCAGCTTCTTCACTTCGGATGGTGTCCAATGCTTATTGTTTTTCCTCCCACTTCTAAACTTTGCGGCCCCACTTGAAATAGGATTTTGCGAACCGAAGAGATAACCGATCTCTGCCTGAAAAACAATCCTTCATTTTTTGTCCACTTATAAAATTGACAATAAAATTTCTAGCCAATGACAGAGTTGCACACAAATTTCTTGCCAACCGAGTTGGCGTTACCAACCGAGACTAAAGGGTTCTCCACGAGTTAATGCAAAATGATCGCATCCCCTACTCATTTAGATGTGTTGTGTAGGTGAGATGGTAAGGAAGGTACACGCAAGGCAAGAGGTTGTGAGTTCGAATCCACACACCGCACACATTTCGCGTGAAAAATCGTATGACTTTGTCTCTTGAGAATTTCCAAATAATTTTTTTAGCATAAAACCCCTTTAGTCTCTAAAAATCAATATCGGTTGGACTTTGGGTATATTAGACCCTAATCAAATACCAATTGAGACTGTATGTGGTTTTTCCACCAGTGGGAGGTTCACTTCGTAAGATGGCAAGTTGTTAAACAGAGTGTCTTTTTATATCAAGGGGCCATCTCCATGTTTTCTAAGAGGTAATATATTGATAAGAAATAATGACATGCACTTGAAATTAGATTGGGTCTTTACCCTCCAAGATGTGCTTCTCTTGCGACAGCTTCTTTGGTTCTGACCTCTCCAATTGCCTTGCATCGGTAAAAAATCTGAAGTATATAGAACATATAAAAAGAATGAATGATCCATGATAAATTACACACTGGGCTCACTAGTCAATAGGGAACATGCATAAATCAATGAGCCATAATTCATACCTAGCAGACCTCGCATGGCAATGCGATCCTCTTTTTCATAACCTGAATGTTGTTTCGCTATTATGGCTTCATCCCCATTGATGAACTCAGATTTATCTTCCATCTGTTACTAGAACAAAACATGATTGTTTTAAACCTCAAAATTGTTTTAAACCCTGAGGAGGGTGCAAGTCACAAGGCACGCAATTTTCACGCAATGCAAGCTTCAAACCCACATACACTACACCAAACCGAAATTGCCTCGGCAGCCGAAAACCGCCAAGGTGCGGCAAGGCGACGGCATACAATTTAATACAAAGGAAAACAGAGCATAGAAGAGGAAAGAAAGAAGGAAAAAAGAAAAAGAATAATGAAGGGCCAGCCGCATATTCCATTCCCCTCAACCCCTCATCCCGTTGCCCCCTCCCTGCCCTCTCCCTCACAGCGCCGCCATATCCATCTGTCTCTCTGCAGCCGTTCGCCAACCATGGAGAGGAGTGGCAGCTGCACACAGCCACCACCTGTGTGCAGATCAGCGGCCGCTTGCATGTCATCACCCAACCCCGGATCCGCCGCCACTGCCGTTCCCCTGCTAGATCGGCAGCTGCCACCGCCGCAGCTCCCTTCCAGTCAGCCACCACCGGCACAGACTAGAGGGACTCGCGGGAATGGCAGCCGCCGACAGCTGCAAGGCCTTATCAGTAGGTTTCCTTCCATTCTTTCCCTTCCCTCCCCCTCCCTTGCTTCTTCCTGGTTAGGCGACGGGGACGCCCAGAACATTCTGCCACCTGGACGGCTAGGCATCGCCTTACGGACGCCTTAAAAACCAACCTGAAGAACTTCTGTTGCTTACCTGAGAGAAGTGCCGAGCTGCAGATGTTACATAGATTCAGAGAACAGAACTACAGCAAATGTTCATAACAAGTGAGGTCCCCGGCAGTCATTCTAACACACAACAAATAATCCCGACAACTTCAGAAATGAGAATGAATTGGTTAGTGTACACAGCCAAATGCTACTCCCGAGTGCTAGTCTGGAAATAAGGATCGAGGAACGGGCGGCGGCAGAGTGAACTCACAGAGGAAGTCGATGGTGAGCCGACCGTCGCAGAAGCGGCTGGTGGGGCGAGGTGCCACCCCCTGGCCGGCGCTCCCCATTGCCGAGGGGCCGAGGGCCGCCAGGATTGCCGCACCCGCACCATCGCCACAGGACCGCCACGCGTGCCCGACTCTCCGTTGTGGGGGCCGACGTCGGGGTGAGCGTGAGCCCAGTGGCACTGCCGCGGCCGTCGTCGGATCTGGTGGAGAGAGGGGCGGTGAAGGCGTCGCTGCAGCCGGCAAGGCGGATCCGCAGGTGGCGGCGGCGACGGGACGGGTCCGTCAGCACTGGCGCGGGGCACGGCTTCCGCCGGAGTCGCGAGGATTGGGGCCGGAGCCGGGGCCGCTTCCCCGCCGGCCGGAGCCGGGGTGGCGTCGGTGGGTGGCCTCGCACCGCCGTTCGCCGGGGGCTCCCGCACGGGGATCTCTCCGGGCGCGCCGCCGCGTGCTCCCGCGGCGAGGAAGAGGGAGAGGTGGGCGATGGCGGCGTGGACCGGGGAGAGAGAGAAGGAATGGGGAATTGCCGAATTGGGGATAAGAAAGGCGAGGAGCGGCGGGGGGTTGTTTTTCAAAAGCAGTTGACGGGCGGTTAAATGAAAAAACGCCACGAAGTCAGAATTTCGTCTTCACAGAATCACAGTGAATAATTTTATAGCACGGGGTGTTTTGTAGAAGGAAAACGGACGCGAACACTGGTAGCGGAGGGACATCGCAGGACGCAGAACGAATTAGCGGGAAACGGATGGTTCTTCTGCAAAATTACAAGCGTCGCTGGCGGGCTGCTGGCCGCCGGATCCGCGCGATCGGAGGGCTGGAAAACGGGAGCGACGTGGCCAGCGTCGTTGGTCGCGGCAGAGGGCAAAAGACTACAACAGAGAATCTCAAAAAAAAAAAAAGACTACAACAGAGATTGACAACAGACAAGAACCGTTATCCTCCTCATGATCACACAGCACTGATAATTTGAAACAGCAGAATGCTAGAAACATAACATTGTGGCAAAAAGGTTCAAACGTACTGCAGCTCTTGGGAAACAACCTACACAAACGTGAGCAGAAGTGTTTTCTGAAGCTGAAGCCTACAAGGGTAAGATATCACGGTAACTGCTGCGGCACATGTGATGGTTTGCTACCATCATCAGCTTTCTCCCCCTTCCAGCCCAGTCCAGGATGTGATGGTGCCTCGTTCTCGCCTTCGAAGTCGCGGGCGTCCCGCAGCGAGGCCTCGAAATCTGTCGAATCGATAGCTGTTGGGAGGAGGCTGCCAATGTCGTCTTTTGCTCCAAACCCGCCGGCTCGCATGACGTCCTCGGCGGAGATGGCAGCTTCCATGTTCACGTCAGCTTCCTGGCCATTTGCTGGACTGATGTTTCCAGCATCTGATTCTGCGAACTGTTTCAAGGTCTCTGGATCAGGTCTTGGAACACTGCCTGTAACCGCATCAGGTTGTTGAGCTTGTTGTTCATTGCCTACGTTCGTTGCATCCATGCCTGAAATGAACTAGCAGATGGTGAGATTTCTAGGCAAGAATATCACATAATACACAGCTATAAACACATCGATTACAATTCTTGGCCAAATTTGGAGGATGAGGTTAATCACACAAGGGTATTTCAGAAATGTGAAAGAGGATCATCCTATGGTTAAGTGATGTTATGTATATCACGGGTGCCAAGGAAAGTGTCACACGGATAAAACACTGCTAGAACAATAAAACTAATAGTCTCCAAACCAGGACACGTCCTATAGTACTATTTTAGCTTTCTGCTAATTCTCCTAAATGTCCACTGGAGTAACGGTATGTCGGTATCTTCAAGCAAACTTTTTTTTAACACAAACTGAACACAATGTTGACCAGTTTTAAGTGCAACAGGGAAGCCAATAGCATGTGGTGAATCAAAGCATGACCAACTTCCACTACTCATCGAGGTCGACCGTGAAAAAATAAGTTGCTTACAGAGTGCAGACTTTAATCAGGAAAACTGTACTGAGAAATCACCGGTGATTGTACCAGCTTATCTGATAAGTTCTTTGGAATAACATGAGAACTTTCATCTTGTACATCCTAACTCATTATCTTCTGCCACTTTAACCTAAAAAGCAAGAAATTTCCATCAAGATTATTAAGGTGGACATTATGTATCTAGTTTATACAGACAACTAGTCAGTGTCCTAACTACTAATTCAGTACAAGGCAATTGCAACCACAAAGTTCAGTCAACTTGTGTGTCAGTTCTAACTCGGTGCAAAGCTGTTGCAATCACCACAAGGGAAAAAAATGCTGGAAATCCAATACCCTCAACAAAACCCCACCAATCGCCAAAACGGTGTGCTTCAATTAGAACAGATGTGCCGTTTTCTGTCCAAACGATCCCGACCTTTCCCCCCTCTCAGCCAAGGACAACGAAAAATCCCCAAGGCCCCAACCCTCCACACCGGCCACCTCCTTATCTCGATTCCCCACCACAGCTACAAAATCAACGCGCGCCGACCTCATCCGGTACTCCTAATTTGCAAGAAGAGTAGTCTCGTGCGATCAATCAGCATGGCACTGGCACCCCCAAGTCCCCCAGGAATCGCTAGGGTAAGGTAAGCAACCAGAAGTACGAGAGCAAATTAGCTGATACCAAAGTCATCATCGCACTCACCAGCGGAGGAGAGATGATTCAAGAACTCGCCGCCCCTTCTCGCGCGTCCTCTGCTGCTCTACGCTTTCGGCGTGGAATCGTTGTGCTTGTGCAGTTCTCTCTCTACCCTACCATGCATCAGTCGCCAGGATGTTCTACAACACCTACCTCGTCACCTACCTCCTCACGGGCTGGATCGCCACGTGTGCTGCGGAAAGTCGGTACGTGTCCTCCTCGAATTTTTTTTATATTTTTTTCTTTGATTTTCGAAAAATAAATGGACGAATTAAAAAAATTTGAGAAATATACATCTGCCACCGCCGTCGTGGGGCACGGCGGTAGGGGTGCCGCCAACGGTCGACTGACCTGCCAGGTGGGGCCAGATTCCTACCGCCGTACCCCACGGTGGCAGGAGCCCTACCGCCGTGGGGTACGGCGGCAGCGTCACCCCTATATAAGGGGGCGACGGCTGCCGCCACCGCTCCTCCCTCCCTCGCTCTCTCCTCTAAATCTTCGGCTTTCAACCCTTAGGAGCACTTTTGACTAAGGTATGTTTCTAAATTTAGTTTAGTTTAGTTAGTGTAGTTAGTTAGTTAGTGTAGTTAGCTTAGTTTAGTTTAGTTTAGGTAGTTTAGAAATTTCAAAAATTTTAGAAATAGTTATAATTCAAAAAATTAGATTATATTAATATAAAAGTATTAAAAAATTATTTTAATTAACATAATTCATTTAAATTGGTTTTAAACTTCTAGAAAATGGTTATAATTCACATAATTAGATTATTGATATAAAACTCGTAGAAAATAGTTTAAATTCACATAATTCGTTTTCATTCATTTAAAATTCGTAAAAAATGGTTATAATTCACATAATTAGATTAAATTGATATAAAATTTGTAGAAAATATTTTTAATTCACATAATTCGTTTGAATTCATTTAAAATTTTTAGAAAATTGTTATAATTCACATAATTAGATTAAATTGATATAAAATTCGTAGAAAATAGTTTAAATTCACATAATTCGTTTTAATTCATTTAAAATTTCTAGAAAATGGTTATAATTAGATTAAATTCATGTAAAATTTTTAGAAAATATTTTTAATTCACATAATTCGTTTAATTAGTATAATTCGACTAATTGATTAAATTATGTTATTTTTTTGTAGTTATGGCTGGGCCGTTAGAGTACGTACGGCCGGAGTTGTTCGACGAGGCGGTGGACCGGCACCACCGCTCGTACGTGTCGGCTGTTCTTGGACGTTCGCCCGGCAGTATACGTTTCCGGACCACCCGCACGTTGATGCCGATACACCAGCGGTGGATTCCGAAGTACGTAAATTATTTTTATTATTTATTTCTGTTTCTTTACAATAGTAATTGCGTTAAGTAAATTAATTTTGTTTTTTTTTCAGGCTACACGCTGCAGGACTTCTCCCTTTTGCGCGGTTGGTCGAGGGGGACAGGCTACGAGCTGAGGTTCCCCGGGCGGAGCGGTTGACGCGGTTCAGCTACGACGCCCCGCTGATCGTCGCGTTCATGGACCGGTGGCGACCAGAGACACACACGTTCCACTTCCCCATCGGCGAGATGACGCTCAGTCTGGAGGACGCCGCGATGTTGGGAGGACTGCCGTGTGCTGGCGAGGCGATGGGGCCGATCGACATCCCCGTGACGTGGCACGCCGACTTCCTTGCTCGGTTCGCGAACGTTCCTCGGAACGATCGCGCGCCTCTGCCGTACGTGCCCTTCGCCAACACCCACGGGCCCACCTGAACTTGGATCCAGCAGTTCAGCATACGTGATTCTAACTCTTATTTTCAACGTTTGTATGCATTTTAAACGAATGTGACGATGTACCTTTGTGTGTGTGCAGGCTGACTACATGGCGGACGAGGCCGACGACCCGACGTTAGACAGGTTTTTGGAGGTCTACCTGCTCTGGCTGTTCGGGTGGGTGCTGTTCTGCGAGTCAGCGGGAGACTCGGTGTCGAGGTACCTGCTCCCCTGGGCTCAGAAGATCGCCGACGCACCCCTCGACCAGATGCCCCAGATCAACTGGGGCAGCGCTGTTCTGACAGCTACCTACAGGGGACTGTGTTCGGCAATGTCGAGGCCGGGGAGTAAGGAGGGGATCCTCCTGGGGTGCCCTCTCCTGCTGCAGATGTGGATCCACGAGCGGTTCGACATCGTCGGCCCAAAGCCGACCTTTCGGAGTACCAGTCGCTGCCCGAAGACACCGACCCAACGGACCTCCCCACCATGGGTTCTCTGTGGTGCCTCCGGAAGGTAATGACCTTGCTTATCGTTTTCTTCGCTTTATGAGTTCTTTAGTTCGATTCAATTAACTTTTCATGTTCCGTGCAGCACGTTTGGGCTGGGGAGCAGCCGAAGAAGGTGTACAAGGACTTCGTAGGTCAGATCGACCGGATGGTCGATGCCCAGGTCCGGTGGACGCCGTACGCTCCTGCCATGGTCGCTGCCCGCGCACCACGGGGGCTCTCGTCCCTGTGCTACCGAGACCAGGCGTACTGGATGACGCGGTGACGATTGGTCTTCGACGTCTATATCGAGGAGTACGCCGTCCACCGGGTGATGAGGCAGTTCAGCCTCTTCCAGGAGTCGCCAGTACCCGCTGCGCCACGTCTGCCGCCTACAGCGCACAGGTGAGCTACCATTTGCCAGTTATAATTATTTTCCGTTACAAATAGTCAGTTGCCAATAATTTTATGTTTCATCTATGCTAGGTGGACGCGTAAGGGCGTGTCTGCGGCGACGTCGTTCGTCGACAAGCTGCAGCCGTACGTGGACGAGTGGGCGTCCGCGGCGCACGAGGAGAACGTCGTCACCGAGCACCGCCTACACAACGACGCGGCCTGGGTAGCGTACCTTCAGTGGTACCTCCCGAGGACGCGGACGCGGGTGACGTACGTGCCTGCTACCCCGTCACCGCCACCGGTCCCGGACCACGACAGGATCCTGCCAAACACCACGTACCCGGTGCGCCGAGACCAGACCGCCGACACAGCGGTAAGCTACGATACTGCAAATATATTTCATTCATATGACTTTTCATTATAACATGTGTTACTAATTTTGTGAGCAGCACGACGTGCTTGCTGAGATCGTGCGGCTCGCAGCGTCCGCGAGGGAGCAGTGCTTTACCTGGGGGCCTCAGCAGCACCAGAGCACGTACGACAGGATCGTCGATGCTGCCATGAGGTACTCCGCCGTCGTGAACTACACCGGGGCCGCAGAGATTCCTCTCCTTCCGCGCCACCCAGCGTCATCCTCGAGCTCCGCCTCGATAGCGGCTTCGCAGCCGATGCCTTCCACCCTTGCCGGCGGCTTCTCGGCTCCGACGGCACAGCAGCAGCCACAGGCGCAGGGCCCGCACACCTACGTGCGGGGGCCGTTTGTTTCCCCTGGCGCAGGTACTTTCAGTGGACCTTATTTTCAACTAATCCACGGAATTGTTGTGTGTTTGTGTTATACTATATTCTAATCGTACAGGGCGACCGCCGCTCTTTCCGACAGCCGGGCCTCGACAGCCGGAGACGACGACACCTAGAGTGCCGATCTTTCCGCTAGGAGGTTTCAGACCGCCGGTCTTTCAGTTTGCGGCGGCAGATATTCCTTCCTCGTCCACTCCGCCTATGTTCCGGTCTGGTAACGACCTTAACTTTACAGTAAAATTCGTTCAGTACGATACGTTTTGGAGAACTAATACTATTCGTTGCAGCCGGTTTCGACGCGACCACCGAGGAGCACCTGGGCTGGGATGAGTTTGGGTACGGCGACATTCTCGCGACCATGGATGCCCCGCAGGCCGAGGAGGTTGGCTCGTCACAGTTCACACAGGCACCGCCTGTTGGGACTCAGCCGACACAGCCAGTGGGCGGAGCGACCCCGGCGGCCGGCGGAGCGACACCGGCTGCTGCAGGGTCGTCGTTGGCGGGCGGAGGGACACCGGCGGGCGGAGCGACACCGGCCGGCGGAGGGACACCGGATGCTGCAGGCTCGTCGCAGGCGGCCATGGCGACACCGTCTCCCGACCAGCTCGGACCGCGGGTGGTCAGGGCACCTGACCTCTGGACGTACGCCCGGGACCACACCTGGGCTGGCGCTAGAGCTGTTAGGTCGAAGAGGCACCGACGCATTTAGATGTAGTAGTACTTTTACCATGATTTTGTATAAACTATTTGCATATACTCGTTGATTATGATATGATCTTGTGATTACGCTTACACTTATCAGTTTGTTGTTTTTTAAAAAGGTTAAAAGTGTTTTAAAAATAAAAATTAAAAAAAAGTAAAAATGGCCTTACCGCCACGTGGCACGGCGGTAGGGGCCTGCCGCCGTGGCGCACGGCGGCAGGGACCTGGCGCCGTGTCACGCGGCCCTGCCGCCAGAGGTGCTCTCCTGCCGCCGTACCCCACGGCGGCAGGGACTTAACGCCGTGGGGCACGGCAGCAGCATCGCCGCCGTGCGACACCTGCCGCCGTGGGGTACGGCGGCAGATGTATATTTCTCGAAATTTTTGGTTCGTCCATTTATTTTTCGAAAATCAAAGAAAAAAAATATATATATAAAATTCGTCCTCCTCCCTTTAGGCCATCATTGGGCCCAATGGGGCTAATGGGCTGGACCACGCTCCATTTCTCTGTATGAGTAGGAAGCAGGCCACAGATCAGCCAGCGTTGTAATGACTACACTTTTTTTTCTACCTTCAGAAAAGAAAATTCGTTTTTCTCAGACGTTTTTGCCTTATTATATGCAAAGTACAAAATTGGTTTTGCGAGTTTTTAGGCTACATGTAGGAGACTGATCTATTGAACTCAGTCTGTATGCTGATCCATGAATGCAAAAGGAAAGGGAAAATAAATGAAAGGGGCAACAGAGCACGAGAAGCACATGAAGAGGCGAACAAGGAACAAGCATATAATGTAACTGAAGTACGGGGTACTGAATAAATGCATCACTAATCACGACAGCAATGTGCTCAACAACGAAGACTAGTCCAAGGGGATAACGCCGTGCACCGACATGCACTGCACTGTACACACGCACGGACAGAGTGCGCAGTAATAAGAAAGTCTAGCCACAGAGCGCTCTAGCACGGAGAGCCGCTCCAAGAAACCGTACGTGTCTGAGCTCTGAACAATACGAGCAGCTAGCAGCCTAGGATGATCCCGCCGTGAAGTCGACGTGGTAGACCTCGCTCATGTCCGGCTGGAAGAGCCCGAAGTGCTGCTCCACGCCCTCGGCCTTCTGGTTCTCGTTGAACATGGCGAACAGGTACGTCTCCACGGGCTTCCCGGGCCGCCGCGGGGTCCCGCCGCCGACGTGCCGGACCACGTTGTTGTTGTACGCCGCCGCGTTATCCACGCTCGCGCCCTCGCCGCCGCCAGACGGCCACCCGGTCTCCGACACCACCAGCTCCAGGCCCTGCACCCCGGCCTTCTCCACCGCCGCGTGCGTCGCGTCCACGATCGCGTCGAACATGTTGGTGTACACCACCCCGCCGTCCGTCACCGTCGTAGTCGTCGCCGCGCCGGACCCGGCCGCCGACAGCAGCGCGTAGCCCAGCGACACCTGCCCGCCGCTGTTCGAGTAGGCGAAGTACGGGTACACGTTCACCAGCAGCGGCGCGCTCTTGGACGACAGGTACGAGACGATCGGGGCCATCACCGGCGCCGCCGCCTCCGAGAACGCGCCCTGGGACGGCGGGTACGACGCGCCCAGCACGGCCGTCGCCACGGCCGTCGTGACGGCGACGCCGCTCACCCCGGCGGACCGGAGCGCGGACTCGAGGTTCTGCATGGCCGGGAGCACGTGCGCGGCGGAGTCCCCCGGGATGACCTCGTTGCCGGCGTTAATGTACCGGAACTGGACGGCGCCGGCGAAGGGCTGGACGTTGGTGGCGACCCACGACGCGGCGAAGGACGCGTCGGACGCCAGGCGCTGGAGGTCCTCGTTCAGCGTGCCCAGGACGACGCCGACGCCGGAGCCCCGGAGCGCGGTGAGCACGGACGTGTCCGGGTGGAACAGCCGCACGTAGCTGATGTTCTTGGCCTTGTACATGGAGATCACCTGCTCCGGCGCCGGCAGGTTGTTGGCGACCATGCCGTAGTTCACGCCGATGGTACCCTCAGCTCCTGCATTCACACATCCAGGACTATGAATTACTGCTACTAGATCGGATCATCAAAAGTCAAAAACATAATGTCCCTTGTCACTAATTCATTCATCAGATCAGTTGGAGCAAACTTGCAACCTCCGAACTGTTTCCAACTACGTAGCTTATCCCTGAATAGTGAAGGGAGTAGTTGGGGACAGCCAACAAATCTTCAGGGGAAGAACTGGATCCACAAAATTTCAAAGCTAATTCCGTGCACAACTCCACATCTCGTTACGTTTTTCTACCTAGGACTCGCAACGTCCAACTCCATCATTCGTACAACTTGACAAAAAGTACGCAATGGATAATACTTTTTCAACTTGATGTCAAGGTCTCCAAACAATAGTCAAAGATATGCTTTTGAAAAGAAGAACATACACCTTGGGTGTCGTCAGCTGCCAAGGTCTGAACACATCACTCTCAATTAAGATGTTAGGAGAAAACTAAATTAATTTACTAGATTTTGTAGCTTAGGGGATGGGCCCATTAGTCTCGAATGGTTAGGCTCGTATCCAACTAATAAGATGCCCTAATTAGTCTGAATTCGTCTGAATACAATGATAGCACACACAAAAAAACGTAAAATGCTGTACGGGAGGGACAAGAAGTTTTCAAAGGAAATATAGTCTCGCCTCCCCGGCCAGGATGTTCAGTAATCAGCACGACAGTCTTTCATCTCAAGTGATCTTTCAGGTTGCCTGATGCATTGGGCAATGCTACGGTGTTTCGCTGTCATATTCAGATGACACCATTACCGACATCTGACAAACAGACATAAACACCAGCTGAAAGAGAGCCCTGCCTTTCTATTTCGTCACGCAAAAGTGTGCTCGGCAGATTACTAAATCAGGTGCATGTTTGCATCTAATAAGTAAAGAGAAAAGGAAGTTTATCTTGATATCTTTAGGTAGGCTTGTGCAAACATTTCACTCTTCTGTACATGCCGTATTAGTGAAAAAGAAACAGAATGGACATATATAGTAGTATATGCATCAAACCGCAAGTAGGTCAGTAATTTGATAAAGAGGTGAATTTCTTGTTCACTACAAAAAAATGGAGGAGTAAAAAGGTATACGGAAATCAATAAACAAGCATCAACGTAGAAGTGGTGTAGTAGACGACATAATTATGAAAACCAATCATGCAATCAATCTACCCCCTGTCCTGCCCTGATTCTGAATTGATTATGATTTCCTAAGAGACCCAACCAAGAACACAAAGGATAAACCTGTCAACCACCTCTACGGCTCTACCAGCAGAGCGATAAATTATCTCAGCCACCATTTCGGCGGCCATCTTTTTTTCCCAAGGTATCCCGTACCGGAAAGTGTTATCCTAATGTGGGTGCAAGTGCGAGTGCAAGTGCAAGGTGAAACCAAGAAACATGAAACGAACAGCAAAATTGCAGTGCAGAGAAAGGGAGGTGTCAAGAACAGATCCTGAAGTTTGCCTAGGAAGGCTACTGACAGAACTCGCGATGAACTGAAGAAACCGGAGATGGAAGAGCAGCGTGAACACTGAACAAGGTGCTGCGTACGTATTGAACATAGCAGCATCAGAGATTCAGAGTTCCCTCTCCATCTCCGGAAAAGGAGCCATTTCATCCTGAAGACCTGAACGGAACTAACAAAGCAGACGAGAAAGTGTAGGCGAAGAAGTGGCGTTCTTCACTGATGAGCACACAGTAGGACAGCACAAGCAACAGAAACACCATAAACAATCAGAACAAAGTTCAGGCGGAACGAAACGGAGGAGGAGATTTGAAGTGCTGGTGAACTGAAACTGAACTCGTCGTCCGCTAGAACTCACCGGGGAAGCCTGCCAAGCAGAGCAGGAAGCAGCAGCAAGCTAGAACCCATGGCGCAGCCGTCTTCGTCGCACTCACACCGGCGGCGGCAGCAGCGGCGGCCCTCGTCATTCTCGCTGCGACGCTGCGCTGCTGCACCACCACAAGGCAGAGAGCACTCAGAGACCTCTCTCTCTCACACACGCACACCCCTCTTGAGATTCTCTCCTCTTCCTGAACAACACACCTCTGATGCCTGAACTGGTCCTGAACTCTGCGCCTCTCTTTCCTTTTCCTCCATTGTTGCCGCGCCCGTGCTCCGTTTATATAACGGGCAAGCGCAGGAGGAGGGAGGACGGCAGGAGGAGCGCGCAACTGCTTGGTTACGTGCGCGCCAGGAGTGGGCCCCCCATTATCATCATCGAACGGGAGGACTGGCCAACTGCAAGGAGGGAGGGTGGATGGATACACGCGCGCGCGGTCAAGCAAGCGCGTGCATGGTGGATTGGTGGTGATGCCGTCCGTCCGTGGTGGTGTGGTGGATGATGAATGCGTTGCTGCTGGCGCTGGGCCGGGCCGAGCTGCTGCGGTTGGATGCGTTCAGATGACCGAATCCGACGGCGCGGGCGTCCGCGGCCCGCCACGTGGACCCGATGGACGACCCGGATCGAACGGGCAGGGGTGCTCTGACCGTTTCCTCCTCGATGGCGATTTGAAGGCGGATTAGTGGCGGGGATTCACGTAATCTGGTTGTGGGGAGGGAGATATTTGATTTGCATTTCGCGGCGCGTTGTCGACGACGACGAGGCCGTCTTCCTGCTACGTATTTCTGGGTGAGGAGGAATCTCTGTGCATGCCAATTACAAAAGGGCCTCTTGTAAATGGCATGCAGTTTTGATGGTCAACGATCGTCTCGGCGATAGATTTAGACCAAATTGCGGATAATTTTAGACTTGCATTTTGTTGCCAATATAATTTGCTATGATTCTTTCACAACGTTTTCCAGAAGGCCATTTCGACGTGCTCATAATATTCTTTTCGAAACGAAAAAAAATTCGTCAAGATAAATTGCAAAGATTCTTTTGCCGCATTATTCAGAAGGCAACTTGCCGTTCTCATCAGTGATAGATTCAGACTGCAATTGGTGAATTATTTTTTATTTTATTTTTTTTGAAAAAAAGGATATTGCTGATAAGTTTAGACTGCTGGCATCTCAGTCAAGAGAAATTGCTAAGATTTTTTTTTTTGTGGCAAGGATGATTGAGAAGATGCATATACTTCCTCTAATCCTGAACAAGTGACGTGTTTGGATGGTTTGGCGAGATCCAAACCCTGTCTAGCAGGTGAAGCTGCATCATTGCAAAGGAGGTTCTTCCCCAGAGGAAAAAGAGAAACAAGCGTGGTGAAATTTCTCGTCCATGTTTTAGCATCTGTTTTAAACGTGCTCATCCTTCGCCTTCCCCCACGGCTAGCACGTAGAGTAGTACTAACGAGCAAGCACTCTTTTTTTCGCCCCCTTTAATTTGTTCCTTCCTTTTTCTTCGGGGTAATCAAGTGATTGATCGACACCTACGACGTGGACCAACCTAAAACGACGATTTCCTAGGGAAATGAACTCAAACAAGAATTAGTCGTTTCGTGGCATGACGCCAAGTCTTTTGCTGATGCGTAGTAGCAGTGTACGTAGCCCGGCACGGCAGTTGTTTCTTGTTTCGATTTTTAGCTCATGCATGGCCGACTGGTCGTGGTGGCAGTCTCCGTCACCTCTTTTTTTTATATAAAAAAAAACACCATCGCATGTGTGACCCCACGCGTGAGTACACCGAGTCAAGTTCAATTGGAGTGACTCCCTGATGACGCAAATCGATTATTTTAGTCCCCCTAATATAATCTACTAGTACTCCCCGTCAAACTCTGCACACAAAGACACTCCCTGTAAAACTCTGTTTTCCTCTTCATCAGATGCTCAATCGTATAATGTACTCTAATGAAGACGGGGGAAAAACACTTTGCAGATTTGTGTATGCAATCGAAGTCGTCGAGCACCAGAAGATTAGGTCACCAAATGAAAGATGACCCTGTACTGCACTGTACTGCACTTTGAGATCGAGAAACGATCGATCTACAAGCAAAAATGATGGCTCCACATATCGCAGGATGTCGATCGATGTGGAGCAAAAATGTCAACACGCGGATGCAGAAGCCTACCGGTGTCCCATCTGCACAGTACCACGCACGCACTGGCACTGCCCTGGTCTGGGAGAGATCGATTAGGTGCCCAACGCAACACAAAATCTACCAACCCTGCTGCTGGTGGTGGCGTTCCTTCACGGTAAATTAAAACCTCATCAGCTCCCGCGAAGCTTTGCCATTCTCATCACGACTACAAAGACGAAACCGTAAGCGAATCGAACAAGTATATTGCCACTCCACGCGACGCAAGCAATAATTCATCAGCTGCTCTCACGTTGAAGCTAAAAAACAAACAAACAAACAAATGGGGTGGTCGGCACGAATGATCTACTGAGCTGGTGAAAACAAAGAATAACTGTGCTGTGCTGTAATAAGCGGCCAACCTCAAGAGTCAAGACTGGGTCCATGGAAATGCGTGAGTTTTACAATGAAAGGCGGTAAAAAAAAAAACCAACCACCTAAGTTCTAGTTCAACTTCAAGTCTTCAACCACGAGTCCGTCCGTGGCAAAAAAGTGTGTCCGCTTTTAATTAGCATCCGACTTTTTTTACTGTTTCACAGCGGAAAGAATACGGCGGCGGTTTGGTTTGGTAAAAGGCCACTAGTAGTAAAAAACTAGAGATCGAGTAGACGGGGGGGCATGCATGTGAAAGCGGCGCCGTTTAATTTGCAAACAATGGTGAGCTAGCTCTAGCAGCTGGGGCACGCTCTCGTGCCCGTGCTTTCTTCTTGTTTCTTGGCTGAATTTAGTGGGTGTCACCGACTAATTAACCAGATTCGTCTGTCCAGCGCAGGAGCTGCACGTCGGTTCCGTGACGGGTTTTGGCAGCTTAACTTGCAAAGCGTGCAATGCCCTTCATCGTAAGATATGTTTGTTTTTCTGCTGTGTGGTTGAGAATTTGTGCACTCAATTATGCATGCACGGCTAGTCTGGTGTGAGCGCGTACAAATAGAAGGGTCGCCCAGTCGGCAGATACATTGAGCACGCTTGCTTTTTCTAACAAATTTATGTGTATGAACACATTTAAGTGTTAAGCAAATTGCTTAAAGCAATATGGATGCCGCCCAACCCGAGATGCAAAATGAAATGAAAATGCACAATGCTAACTTTAATTTGGAGATCCGACGATGCTTTAGACTGTCTCCAGCAACGTTCCCGTTCCCCTCGCGCAAATAGCCCTCCCTGAGGAAAGGAGAGAGAAGAAGAGAGAGATGCGCTTGCAGCAACAGGCGCATCCCCTCGCGCATCCGGCAGAGGCCGTTGGCTCCCGCAGTCAGAGGGAGCTCGAGGAGGGGCGGAGGCGGAGGACGGGGAAGGAGGAGCACGGGGTGGAGCGAAGACGGGGAAGGGGGAGCAGGCTCCGCTGGCCCGCCGCCGCCGCCGACGTATGCGTCCACATCGAGCGTCGCCGGAGGAGGCCGCCGCCGACGGATCCGACGCCAATCGCCAGCCGCCCCTCGCAAGCCGCGTCACCGGAGGAGGCCGCAGCTCGTGGGCGAGGAGCGCCGCCGCACGCCGCTGCCTCGGGACCGCCGCGCTTTGGAGGAGGTACGCCGTCGCCGCCGTCCCCGTTGCCACCAACGCTCCTCCCGGCGCTCGGATCTGCGCCGCGGCTCCTCGGAGGCCGCGCTGCCCCGGATCTGCGTCGGCGGCCGCCGTGCGGGGGCGGAGCCTCCATGCCGGCGGGGGTGGGGGCGAGGAAGGTAGGCCGCGCCAGCCTGGACGAGGCGGAGGCGGTCGCGGGGTCACGGAGGCCGTGGACCTCCAGGTAGAGCTCCACTGCCGTCCGCGCCTCCCGGAGGTCGCCGGCAGCCGGATCTGTCGGCAGTGCGGGCGGGCGGTTCATCTCGGGCGGCGCAGGTAGTTCTTCTCCGGCGGCGCGGGCGGGCGGGCGTGGTGGAGACGGCGGCCGGCGGGGCGGCGCTGCGCAGGAGCCAGGCGCGAGGCGCGGGGAGGCGAGCGACGCGGGATGGACCGAGCGGTTGGACTGAGGTAAGGGAGAGAATCCTCGAATATGAGGTATGGGAGGGGTGCGATCGCAAATTGAGGAAACATATGTGGCGACTGCTGGACTGCCTACAGTACCGTTTCGTTCCTCATTTTGAGGATGCGCTCCCGTTTCCAGCACCTGCTGGAGACAGTCTTAAACGTTAGCGCACCCACAATGGTTATAGAGAGCACACTCTCTATAACGTGTCCATGTTAGCTATAAATAGATTTTATAAAATAACCACTCAACAATTGTCACCTATGCGCAGCGCGCTCCACGGCGGCGGCGAGCTCCTCCCACTGGCCTCGCCACCCGCAACCGAAGGCCGGCCTTTCCACCCCCTCCCTCTCTTCTTGTGCGCGAGCTCCCCATGCCCGGGCACGCGGTGCGGGAATAGAGGACGAGATGCACATGGTGGGACCCGCGGTGCGTGAAAAGGTGTGTAGCGGCTCTCGCCAAGTTAAGCGACACTTCTTTCTCTCTACTGCCTTTTCTTTTCTAAGTGGAGGCTTGTAGAGAGTTTGTAGACACCCATTGCGGGTGCCCTTAGAAATGCATAAATTTTCATCTCAAAGTTACCGTTTTACATTAGCAACCTTTATGTTCTAAAATTCTCCGGCAACAAACGGAAGCTAAGTGACGTTCAGATCTCGTGTGTGCTTCATCTCCAGGAATGGCACTAGCTTAGGACTTTGTTTGTTCAGTTCGGAAGCAATGCATCGGCAGACCTATATAAGACAAGTTTTTGTAATGAATACAATTACGAGGAGATTTAATGCTAGTGATGACGACAATGCGGAGTAGACGCTCTACTACTACGATTGTGAAACATCCACATGAAATTCAAATTTAAGAGTTTCTAAGAACATAATGATCATGTCAAATGACAGCAGATGGCCATTAGAGAAAAACGGTTTATGGATCTACCATCTTATCAACCATTGGCACATTAGTAAGTTTTTACCACTCTTCAGCTAAGCTTACATATCTCAGTCCAAATGCTAAGAAACTTTAATGTCCATGTTAATACTCAAAAGAATGTGTTTCTATAACACTCATTGACCATAAAACCAAACCCCTGATTTTCTCTTCCATTTCGTACTATAGTCAGTAACAGAATACACAATTATAAAACAAGTTCTGGTAAAAGTATCTATGAATTAAATTAGTATATCAATTACCATTTACTTGTAGTAATACAAAATGAACTTCTAGATCAATCATATCGAAAGGTTAATTAGAAGGGAACATATCTGGTGAAAACTACAACCTTCATGAAAACTCGTGCAAACCACAGCGAAAAAATCGTTTAAATTCACACAAAAAATCACATATGTAGATGATATAATAATACACAACTTTTAAAAATTCGTGGTTACCTCTAGAATGGTCCATAGTCATATAACAAATCCTCCCGATATAAAAAATAATTAAATTGTATTATGCCCCCTTTGCAAATGGTATGTGTACAATCAACCACACGAGACATTTTTTTTACACTGAAGAAACAATGATAAAGAAACAAATAAACCAGCAAGATGCATGATTACCTGGGAGTGAATCAGCCTCTCGTAGACGGATGATTCCCCTGCGACGGCGGCCTGGCACCTTGCGCTGAGCTTTCCCTCCATCACCCCGCCGCGCCCGTCGCAGCGTTCGCGGACCTCCTCGTTGGTGAGGTCGCCGAACTGGTTGAGCTCGTACGTTGTTGTTTCCCCGGCGGCTGCTGCGGCGGCGTTGAGCTTGACGACGACGCGGCGGTTGCCCTTGAACAACATGTACCGGCACTTCTCCTCGCCGACGTCTCTGTACGTCTTCCCGTACCTGGCCTTCCACCCCACGAACGCCCAGCGGGTCTCCTCCTCGTACGTTTGCTCCTCGATTCCATCCCGGTCGTGCCCACAGAAGAACATCTCCTCGGTGGCGGAGGCGCCGAAACCGTTGATGCGGCCCGATGGGGTCACCCCGGCGGCGTTGGCCCGGCGGGCGACGCGGCCGCGAGTGTTCTTGAATATCGCGTACCGGCACTCCTCTTCGCCGGCGTATTTGTAGGTCTTCTTGACCTTGGCTTTCCAATCTTTAAACATCCGGCGGGTCTCCTTCTCGTACGTGTCCGGGGCCGCCGGTGACGCCAGCAGCATCAGTAGCGCCGGCGATACCATCAGCACCAGCAGCCCCGCCGCCGCCGCCATGAGAGCAGCCGTGGAGCCCCTCATCGCCGCATGCAACTACGAGGCCAGCTACGGTCGGATCTGATGGAACCCAGAGCCTCCAACAATGCATGGCTCCGTTGCGTTCGATCAGAGATTCAGAGGTCGGAGCCTTTGCATGTGATCCTTAATAAACGGTACTACTACCCTTTACTGAGCAGTTGATGTAGCCCCATCAGAGAGATCAGAGACGGCCTTACAAATTACAAGTACCGGCCAACATCGAGGGAGAGTAGCGTGAGGTGGACAGACACTACCAGTTTTGTCTCGGCTACTTTTTCGCTGTGATGGCTACGAATATAACGATAGGTTTGGCCGTTTGGGCGCAGGAATCTCTCATCTGTTTCCGCTACTACATAAAAGTGTGGATGGATGCTGCAGGGATTTATGCTCATCATGCATGTTGTTCCGCCTGAACGGAGATCGCACATCAGATCTCATCCCCGCACCCCCGAGAGCTAACATGACCTCACCTTTTCCCCTGTCGGGGCCAAGGCATGAGTGTGCCATTTGCGCGTGCCAAGAAAAACTGCTCAGATCTCAGTATATCTCGGGGGTTTTTTACGGTACACCATACCACCTCATACCACTATTGAAAAAGGAACAGTATGGAAGGATCCGACGGTTGAGATTAATTGTATACCACCACAGCTAGCACTAGTGGTATGGGGTGGTATACATAGGTGGTATGGTGGTATGAAGGTATTGTTGGTAGTTTTTCTCGGTGGTATAAACGAAATATATGATTTCTTCATTTCAATTTTTTTTCATTTCCCTCTCGTGATATGGTCAAAAAAAATTTCAAATTTCAAACGAAAATTTTTATTTCAAATTACGAAAATAATTTTTTTCAAAAATTTCAAAAACAAAAATTTCATTTAAAATTTCAAGAACGATTTTTTGAAATTTCATTTCAAATTGTTTTCAAATTTCAAAAATGATTCATTTCAAATTTTTCTTGGTGGCATAAACGAAATTTATTTCTTGGTCTGATGTTGTAAAAATTACCTATTTATCCTTAAAAAAATAAGTACATACTGCATACCACCACCGTAAAGCAGCCCTATATCTCGTGGGGGTTGCACGCAAATGATGGCCATTGCAGTCGTTTTCTCGAACACACGGAAATGGTCGGTGTGAGAACGTACAGACGACTGCGCGAAGATAGCATATGTGGCCACTGAAAACGAAGCGTGCCACGCGGTTCTTGATGACGGGCAGCACGTCGCCTTCGGCCTTCGTCCTTTCTCCCCTGCTATCCGAGAGAGATCGAGTGATTGTGTCAGTGCCAGTACCATTTGGATCTTGCGAGAACTCGTGACGTCCATGGAATTGTTAGCATGTCTGCATGTGATCCTGCTGCCAAACCAGGTCATCTTACTGCTTCTGTGCTTCAGCTTTTATCATCTCAATCTCATAGGCGTCTTTCTTATTTCCTTGTCTGTCTCAAGTCTCAACTACTCGGCTATGGCATATGTGAAGGAGGGCAGAAAACATATGCAGCAGGGGCAGTGCTGTCTGCCGCTCAGAGCTTTTACTTTTCGTGAAGAAAATCCGAGAAAACAGTGGCGCTTTGTGCTTGATCATTGGACGACGATGTAAACCATTTCTGTTAATGGCTAGATTTACAAGCCTTTCTGGGTTTCCTATCTTCATTTTGAGATTTCAGCAATTGCGCACTGCATATCTAAGCCTTGGCGTCTCCTTTAGGTAGGCCAAGAAGAGATGGCCGGAAGAGGGACTGACGCTGTGCCATCTCAATTCTTTCCCGTGGGTCATACTCTAGTCATGCTCTAGTCAGAAGACTTGTAAATCCATCTCGTATTGCCTGAAGAATAGAATTGGTCCCAAGCTCCTGCAGGTGAAAAACGAAAATAATTAGGCGCTTGACATGACAGTAGAATTGTATCCCAAAAAACGCATTACATAGTCCAAGAGGTTTCCAAGATTCCAACCTCTTGATTAAAATTTTATGAAGTGTTTTGAGTATCGGACACAGCTCAACAGCAGCAACAGGCTGGTTTCTGGATGCATCACACACAGGCTCCCCTGGCTCAGGAGTTCATAAAATGCATTGACTGCGGAAACACCCTAAACCACAGAAGCAAAAAATGGTCAGCACATAGCTATCCCATACAAGAAGAGCAAGCAAAGCACTGAAGGTTGTTGCTTTGGATATTTTTGCTAAAATGGATGGAAAAGCAATGATAAACTCTACTACTTTTGATTTTTCCTATTATGTGTATGCTTCTTTTCCTGTTTAATTATCAGCTTTAATACTGAGAATGATGTAAAAACTTTGTTGGGTGTTGTTGCAGAGGCAAGAAACAATTTCTTTTTTCTTAAGAAAAACAAAAAGGACACGCATAAATCAAGCAAACTTTACGTTATCATCAAGATATCAGGCTGGCAACACAAACCTGGATAGTCCCTTTGCCTTCGATGCTGTCCCCCATTTCTAGAGTCAGCTCTCCGTTAGCCAACTTCTGCCCGTACCATGCATTACGATGAGGTTTTCTTCGGTACACAATACGATCTGTACGACCAGTTGGAAAAGAACTTGTATGTAACAGAAAAGAACCTATATGTAAGGATCAGACGGTTGAGATTAATTCTATACGACCGGTTATTTAGTTGTCGTACGGTAGTATTCAAAGATCGTACTGGTAGTTAAAAGGTATTATCAGAAATGTAAAATGTCATTTTTGTAATATATAAAAACGGAGGGAGGAGGTGTGCACGGGTGGACCGGGTGGGTAGCGGGGAATTTTTTTTCTAAAACATATATCAACCAAATTACCATTTTACCTTTAGAGAAAAAACAGAAGAAACCGGCAATACGACCGTACAACCGTTGGAACGTATTTTGTACCGAAGAAAACCTCTTCAGCAATATCAGCTAACAGGGGTCCTGCAAGTTTCTCAGGCTCTCGCGCTAGAAGATGGGTGATGTTCAGAAACATGAGAGAGATATTAGGCTCCAGAATACAGTAATTATGTAGAAGTGGACAAATAATTTGGAACACTCTCCCTGTCTCCCAGGTCGGCAGATACATGAACGCACACTGATTTCCTATTTTATTTGTTTACTGTACAACTCAATTCACGAATTTTTTTGGTAACTCGAAAAAAACTTGTCTGGTTTCTGCAGCATAATGGAATCTCTATATACGATTCACGCAACAAAAGAAGGCCAACCAGAGTGGCCACATCGCGGGCTATCCTCGACCGTCGGATCGGGCGTGTTAACGGCTCGGATCGGCTCATCACAGGTCATTTTGCAGAAAAGCCCTTCCACTTATCAAAAATCATGCCCGTGGTCTATAGAATTTTACGAAAAAACCCCTAAACTTTTAGAGAATCTGCTTCCCACCCACTTTTTAACAAAAAAGACCCCGCACTTTGCAAAAATTGATCCAAAACCAAATCTTTCCACGAAATTTTGCAAAAAAAACCCTTCCACTTAGCGAAAATCGTGCCACGTCGCGGGCTATCCTCGGTCGTCGGATCGGGCGCGTTAACGGCCCGGATCGGCTCATCACAGGTCATTTTGCAGAAAAGCCCTTCCACTTATCAAAAATCATGCCCGTGGTCCATAGAATTTTACGAAAAAACCCCTAAACTTTTAGAGAATCTGCTTCCCACCCACTTTTTAACGAAAAAGACCCCGCACCTTGCAAAAATAGATCCAAAACCTAATCTTTCCACGAAATTTTGCAAAAAAACCCTTCCACTTAGCGAAAATCGTGCCCACGATCCATATAATTTCGGGCTATCCTGGCCGTCATATCGGGCGCGTTAACGGCTTGGATCGGCCCATCACAGGTCATTTTGCAGAAAAGCCCTTCCACTTATCAAAAATCGTGCCCGCGGTCCATAGAATTTTAGAAAAAACCCCTAATTTTTTGGAGAATCTGCTTCCCACCCACTTTTTAACGAAAAAGACCCCGCACTTTGCAAAAATCGATCCAAAACCCAATCTTTCCACGAAATTTTGCAAAAAAACCCTTCTACTTAGCGAAAATCGTGCCCACGATCCATAGAATTTTTTGAAAGAAGCCCTTAAATATTAACGGCTCAGATCGGCCAACCAGTGGTTCTTTTGCAAAAAAGAACCTTCTATTAATAGAAATAGAACCTGCAGTCCAAATATTTTTTTAAAAAGCTCCTAAACTTTTAAGAAAATCTACTTCCCTTCCATAATTTTGCAAAAAAAAAAAATCCCACACTTTCGGACAATCAGCATGAAGACCTGAGTTTTCCACGAAAAAGACATTTGGTTTTTTTAGAAACAAACACATAGCCTAAACTTGTTAGACAAAATCCTAAACGTTACAACAATCACTCTGTAGTCCATACATTCTTAAAAAAAACCCTACACTTTCAAAAAATTAACACTCTACCACGGCTTTGACCTGTGCTTTTTTACGAAGTAGCCCTTGGACTATACAAAAATTACTGCAGGTAGCCGATACACTGGCCATTCGTGGCAACGCCACGAGCATTTCTAGTGACAAACTATTTTTAAGTGGGTCCGAGACAGACAACAACCATTCCCAGCTGGTGAAGGTGAACTGAGGTGCTCGTGTGAGATACTACTCTCCTATCGAACAGAAATAAAAACTTACACCTGCAAAGAACTGCTCAGATCGATCAGTATCTCGTAGGGTTGCAGCCTTGCAGGCAAATGGCCATTGCATTCATTTTCTCGAACGCACACAAATCGTCGGCGGTGGGAAAGCGAATGAACAGACAAGCGCGAAGATAGCATTGTCACTGAACAGCAACGCGAACGCGATCGAGGCTGCTGCGCCCAGACGCTAACTAATCCGATGCAAATAATTAATATTGGCCAACGCGTTCCGCTAGATAGCGTTCGGCGTCGCACCTCATCCCCTGCTTGTCCCGTGAAACAGAAGGCGAGTAGGCTCGGCCCCCCCTGTGAAAACGATGCGTGCGACGCGGTTCGCGGGTGCGTTTACGTATCGCTTCAATCCATCGCTGAAGGCCGGCCGCTCCCATCTTCTTCTTCCTTTGCTCTATCTTCTTCCTCCCGCACCTTCTGTCCCTGCCTGCCGCCCCGCCGTCCCGCCACCCACCGCCACGGCGCGGAGCTCCGGCGAGACCCTACCGCGCCGCGGCGGCCTCCTTCTTCCCCCTCCCGCCGCCCCTGCACCCCGCCGCCCGAACTCTCGCCGTACGCCGCCAGCGAGCTCCTCCCCCGCCCCGACCTGACCCGGCCGCCGCTACCGCCGCCAGGACCCTAAGCCGCCCCACGACTATCCCCGCCGCCTGGCCTGCCTACCTCCCTCGGCCGGCCGGCATTTTTCCATGGCCGGAGGAAGGGAAGAAGGTTCGCCGGAACCTTAGCACCTCCGCCGCCGTCCGTCACGTCTTCTTCTCCCCGGTCTTCTTCTCGCCGCGTCCGCCGCGTCCTCATGAGATCCCCGCGTCCTCCGACAGGTGGGGCCCACCGGCGCGATGGGATGTTTCCCATCGCAGGCGCGATGTATAGTCGTGGCGGCGGTTCGCCTTGATGGGCAAGCACGTTGCCTTCGGCCTTGATAGAGTAATTGTGTCAGTGCCAGTACCATTTGGATCTTGCGAGAACTCGTCCATGGCATTAGCGTGTTTCCTTGTCTGTCTCAACTCTATGAATCTCACGGCTATGGCCTATCTGAAGGAGGGAAGAAAACATATGCAGGGGGCAAAAAGTGCTGTCTGTCTGCCGCACAGTGCTTTTCTTATCGTGGAGAAAATCGGAGAAAATTGTGCTTGATCATTCGACGACGATGTAAACCATTTCTTGTAAGTGGGCCTACTTTTGTTAATGGGTGTAACATATATGATTTACAGGCCTTCCTGGGTGGGTTTCCTATCTTCAATTTGAGATTCTATCACAACGGGCTGTAGCCCACACACAGATGACAAGCTTGTATGGGCCTTGAAGAGTCCACATTTGTGGTTCAAATGAGCCTACTTAGCCCGCAAGTGAAAATGCTCATATAGTAAAATAAAAAGCTGTTTTGCCTCATTCATACTGCTTGCATATCTTACTGCTTATGAGTTACAACCAATATGAGATTCCAAAGCGATCATAAAAGAAAAGGAAAACATATATTTATTCCACTCTAAATAACAAATAAATTTTAATCACAACAGGTTGTATGTACAGACTTGGGGGCATGCTAAATATACCGCCGTCGAACTCTACAGAGTACACACATGACACAACACATTCTGGAGGGCACGCAAAGAAGAAGGATCTTGAGACCAGCAAACACCTCCTGCAAGCTCACAGCAAATGCGTACTGCATATCTAAGCCTTTGCGTCTCCTTTAGGCAGGCCAAGAAGAGATGGCCGGAAGAGGGACTGACGCTGTGCCATCTCAATTCTTTCCCGTGGGTCATACATTGATTCATCTCGTATTGCCTGAAGAATAGAATCGGTCCCAAGCTCCCTGCAGGTGAAAAACGAAATAATTAGGCGGCTGACATGACAGTAGAGTTACAGAGTCCAAGTGGTTTCTAAGATTCCAACCTCTTGATTAAAATTTTGTAAAGTGTTTTGAGTATTGGGCACAGCTCAACAGGAGCAACAGGCTTCTTGGTTTCTGGATGCATCACACACAGGCTTCCCTGGCTCAGGAGTTCATAGAATGCATTGACTGCTGAAACACCCTAAATCGCAGAAGCAAATAGTGGTCAGCACATAGCTATTTCCCATACAAAAAGGGTGCAAAGAAATCAAGCAAACTTTATATTATCATCAAGATATCAGGCCGGCAACACAAACCTGGATGGTCCCTTTGCCTTTGATGCTGTCCCCCATTTCCAGAGTCAGCTCTCCGTTAGCCAACTTCTGCCCGTACCATGCATTACGACCTTTCAGCAGTGTGACATATGTATCAGCTAACAAGGGTCCTGCAAGTTTCTCAGGCTCTCGCGCTAGAAGATGGGTGATGTATATCATTTCAGATGTGCAGAGTGAAAAGTACACTGATTTGCTGGTTGCACTCTCTTTGGTAAGTGCTGCCACCATACCTGCGTGATAAGATGATGTTCAGGAACATGACAGGTATATTAGGCTCCAGAATACAGTAATTAGGTAGGAGTGGACAAAGAATTTGGAACACTCTCACAGGTCGAGTTTTTTTTTACTGGAATCAAATTTTCTTAGTCCGTGGCATGTGAGTTGTGTAGCATGATTATGTCATGTCTGACAAATCTAAGAGACACTGCATTTGCATTTGCCAGAGATGGCAGCATTCAGTGAATGCAAATAGCATACTTCATGAAACAGGACAGAAAATACTGAATATAAGATGCCAAAATAGCAATTTTATTGGTTCAATGCTGAAAATGCAATGATTTGATCAAGCGTCTCATGCGAACTGATAAACGGTGGACCCCAAATGGAGGTTCCATTTTCCAGACCAAAACTTTTCAAGTCAATTTAAAGATCGGACAGCAAATGAATACTTACCAGCACCAATGGCATATACGTTTTTTAAGCCACCCATGACTTCATGAGTAATGAGGTCACTATTGTCCCATACAATAAAATGGGGCTGCCTCAAAAATTTTGCAAGAGGTTTCCTCCATTTTTCAGCTCCACATATGCGAGCATTAGCATATTCTTTGTTATAAATCTCAGAAGCAATGTTTGGGCCTCCAAGATACAGAATGTTCTCCAAAGGCACTCCAGCTGCAATAAGAATCCATGATCAACAACGGCAAGCAAAGCCTAACAGCACACACGGGGAAACTTAAATGCACATAATAAACATACTGCTTAAGTTAAAATGTTCAGGTTGTCAATTTCACAGTTTCGTAAAATAAATCCAGGAAAACATCACATGTGGTGGTGGGTCGAAACCAGATCATGCGATGTTCGGTAAAAGTTCAGATAAACCCTGCTGAACTGTACTACATGTTCAGAAGGGAGCCAGCTGCAGAGCAAACATAGCACATGGGCACTCACTTAACTGCAAGATGCACCATTTCAGCAAGGAGCTTAGCTAGCTCTTCAACTTGAAATGCTCAACAACAGGCAAAGAATAGAGAGTACCAGCATATAATCATCAATCAAACATGCAATAAATATGAAGGACCATAGGTACAGATCATGATTATCCATAAAATTTCATCAGGAACATTCCGGGGCTGCTGTGTCTACTGCTGATCCAGCTGAGCAGCATTTAAATCTTCAATTAAATCTGTTAGCCCTACTTCTACAAATATGACAACTTACGAGATTAACGTAAGTAGTAATAACTCAACCATGAGAAACATAGTACACTAGTAGATCACAAGGAGAGTTGAGCAAAGAACTCACTAGCATTGCTGATCATCTGCGTGGGTGTAATGATCCGGGGCACAGGGTCGAGCGACGCCTCGATCCCCTTGGCGAGCGAGATGATGATCGGCTGGGTGATGCGCTCCTTCCAGTACCTCCCGATCTCCCCGAACACCTCCCTGGTCTCCGTGGACGGCAGGCCGTTGACGACGATGTCGGCGTCCCAGACGGCCTCCTGCAGGTTGGTGACGACCTTGAGCGGGCAGAGCGGCGTGTCGAGCATGTTGAGGCAGAAGCCGTCGCGGAGGATCTCGTCGGCGGTGAGCGTGCGGTCCCCGAGGCGGGCCTCGACGTACTTGAGGTAGGCGCAGCGGCGGATGAGGCGGCGCAGCACGCCCTCGCGGGCGTTGATGACCTCGAAGAGGCGCTCGGCGTCGGCGCGGTCCACGGCGCGCCCCGCACGGCGCCACACGCGCACCTGCACCCGGTCCCGGTGACGGCCGTACGCGTCCTGCAGCAGCGCGCAGAACACGCTCCCCCACGCCCCCGCGCCCACCCCGACGACACGCAGCGGGTCGCCGTCGGACTTCCCCAGCAGCCGCCGCAGCTCGTCCAGCTTCGCCTCCGCCGCCAGCGCCGCCGCCGCACCGCCGCCGCCGTTCGCGTAGCTCCCCACCATCGCCGCCGCCGCTCCCGCTTTTCGCAGCTCACAGCAGCCTCGCCGAGCTCAACCGGGATTCCAGGCAGGCAGGCTGGCTCGCTGGCTCCGGCCGACCGAGCAAGATGGGGGGTTTTGTTGGCGAAGCACGGGGGACGGAGGAGAGGAAATGCGGGGTTTTGTGGGGTTGGGCGACCAGAAATACCAAATCCCAGCGCGGACTCGCTGTCGATCGGCAAGCTCCGGCCGCGCCCCGGCCCCGTTGAACTCTCTCTGCTTCTCCCCGGGTGGGTTGGTGGCGGCGCCCGCCCGGGTCTCCTCGGCTCAGCTACCAGCACCAACTCCTTGGCGCACTTCAAGTAGGCGAGCGGGCGCGCGGGCACGAGAAAAAATCGAACCGTGCTTTTTGTTCCCTTGTGCGATTTGTTCTCTCCGGTTTAAATAAGACCTCCACGGAGGCAGTCACGGTCAGGGAGGGAACTGAATCGGAGGCGTGTCCGTGCTGCACGAGGACAACGAGGCGGCCGGAGCACACACAGAGGTGGAGACGCGTCTCCGAAACCGAAAGGGACGGGCGCATGGCGTTGGGAGCGAAACGGCGATGGTCTTCCGAGCCTGACGACAGTGATGACGGGACGGCGGGGGCAGGAGACCGGTCGCGTTTGGCGAGCGAGGAGGGGTTCCCCTCCTCCATCCCGGGGCGTCCTCCGGCCGACCAACGGCGGCGGCGTGACCCGTGGAACCAGCCACAGCCAGCCGAGCGAGCCGGATCGGTGACCAAGCCGTGAGCTTTGATTGATTGCCAGGAGCGGCCGTTTTAGTTGGCGGAGCTGGTCGGAGTCGGAGTCCCCGAGCCGAGCAGAGGAGTACACTCCGTCGAGCACAGCGTGTTGAATATTGCTGTTCAACATAAGTAGCACATAAACACAGGATCACATAGCTTAAATCACAATCAATCTGCTAATACGGAATTAGATGGGATAAACTTATACCAGTGTTAGTAGCCGTCATGGGAGCCTCCTGAGACGATGTAGTCGGTACGGGTCTCAGCCTTGAAGTAGTAGAATCGATGACGAACGCCGATTCAAGAACTTGTGATGTTCTTGATCGACAACTTGAACGTATCCCCTCCGGACGCCAACGGCACTGACCCGGACGTGGACGAGGAACTAGAGCTTCTACCTCCTCCAGCTCCCTTAGCAATCGGTGTTTGGTCTTTAGGCTAAAGCAAATTGATTTGATGCGTTGGAGGCTTTACCTTACCCTTAGTTTTATATGGAGCTGTGGAGGCAGGACCTAGAGTCCTAATAGGATTCTAATTGTGTTCCTGCCGATTACAGAACACGAGTTCTGATCAAGCACGTAGGGGAAAAACGTGAGGAACAAGTTCCTCTCGGTTGGAGACCGAGAAGATCACAATAACAATTTATTTCCAACATTCTCCCACTTGATCGAACGGTCTACAATTTGTTCGCATCATACTAATGTTCACACTCGGTAAAACAGTAAATACTAGACCAATGCGTCGTCAGCAGCATTTAATCGCTATTGGGACCCCATTACTCATAGTTTCACTGAGACACCTTGTTAGAACACTTATACATTATTAGGAGTTCATAACGGCCCTGAATCAGGACCTAAAGACTATCTACCAGACCCATGTCTAGAACATGTTGCTTAAATAGATTAGGTGGTATGCCTTTAGTGAGCGGATCCGCGAGCATCTCATTAGTTCTTATGTGCTCGACATTAATAGTACGATCCTGGTCTCTTTCAATAACAACACGATACTTAAGGTCAATGTGTTTGGAAGCACCACTTGACTTGTTGTTCTTTATGAAAAATACTGTTGATTTATTATCACAGTATAACTTAAGTGGTTTTGTAATGTTGTCTATAACCTTAAGGCCCGGAATAAAATTCTTAAGCCACACAGTCTGTCATGTTGCTTCATAACATGCTATAAACTCAGTCTGCATAGTCGACGCTGCAGTTAACTCTTGCTTAGAGCTTTTCCAAGAAATAGCTTCTCCTGCTAGAGTGAAGACATATCCTGATGTAGACTTTCTACTATCTTCACATCCAGCAAAACCAGCATCAGAATAACCAATAACTTCAAAATTATCTGATCTCTTATATGTAAGTATGTAGTTTTTAGTGCCTTGGCAATAGCGTAATGCCTTTTTGACACCCATCCAGTGGACCTTTCCTGGATTTTGCTGATATCTTCCAAACATTCCGGTTGCAAATGCCAAGTCCGGACGCGTACAGACTTGAGCATACATTAAACTCCCGACAGCAGAAGTATAAGGAATATTACTCATTTCACTTAATTCCAATTGGTTTTTAGGACTTTGTTCTTCACTAAATTTATCACCCTTTGCTATTGGAACAGGTGTGTGCTTACTATTTTGCATCTCATATCTCTTAAGCATTTTATCAATATATGCCTTTTGAGATAATCCCAGCACTCCTTTGGTCCTATCTCGGTGAATCTCAATGCCCAGAACATAAGAGGCCTCACCGAGATCTTTCATATCAAAATGGGATGATAGAAATCTCTTTGTCTCATATAACATTTGTTTATCGTTACTTGCTAATAGAATATCATCCACATAGAGTACTAGAATGACAAATTTTCCACCTTTTATCTTAATGTAGATACAATTGTCTATAGGATTTTCCTTAAATCCGAATTTCTTAATCACTTGATCGAATCTAAGGTTCCATTGTCTTGACGCTTGCTTAAGTCCATAAATGGATTTCTTTAATCTGCATCCCATATGTTCCTTACCTTTCACAACATAACCTTCCGGTTGTGTCATGAAAATTGTCTCGTCTAAGTGACCATTAAGGAATGCAGTCTTAACATCCATCTGATGTAGCTCTAAATCAAAATGAGCCACTAGCGCCATGACGATTCTAAACGAATCTTTCTTAGACACAGGTGAAAAAGTTTCATTATAATCAACCCCTTCTTTTTGTGTATAACCCTTTGCTACGAGCCTTGCTTTGAATTTATCGACATTCCCTTTAGAGTCACGCTTAATTTTGAAGACCCACTTACAGCCTACTGGTTTGACTTCATTAGGAATTTCGACTAAATCCCATACATCATTAGTGCTCATAGACTTAAGCTCATCTTCCATAGCCTCAACCCACTTAGCGGAATGCTCACTTGAAATTGCCTCTTTGAATGAGACAGGATCATCTACCTTTCCGACATCATACATATCTTCACTTAAGTATGTCTCATAACAGTCAGGAATGGCAGACCTCCTTGGCCGTTGTGATCTCCTTATAGGCTCATTCACAACTGGCTCAGAAATGGGTAGAGGTTGCTCAACAGGGTTTTGCACTTCATTATTATGCACCACTTGCTCTTGCTGTGGCACAATCACTGGCTGATGTGGTGCCTCAACTTGAGCTGTAGCACTTGAAGTCTGAATAGAGGGTAAGAACAATGGCACTAACTGAGGTGTCACTGATTCTTGAGTCACCGGAATGGGAAGCTCAGCCCGAATTTCCTCAAGACTTATTTCCCTCGTTGGAAAGCTCCCACTGATTTCTGCATCCTCTAGGAACACAGTCTGTCTAGTCTCTACGAACTTAGTGTGGCGACTAGGACAGTAGAAACGGTACCCCTTAGACTGATCGGGATATCCAATAAAATGGCAGCTTATCGTCTTAGTATCTAATTTCTTTTGTTGTGGATTAAATAATCTAGCTTCAGCTGGACAACCCCACACACGTAAGTAATTAAGTGACGATTTCCTTCCTAAGTGACGGTTTCCTTCCAAACCACAATTCATAAGGTGTTTTGGGCACTGACTTACTAGGAACCCGATTAAGAATGTGTGCAGCTGTTTTTAATGCTTCCATCCACAACTCCACTGGCAAACTAGAATAGCTAAGCATGCTACGCACCATGTCCATAAGTGTGCGATTGCGTCGCTCAGCCACTCCATTCTGCTGTGGTTCGCCCGGCATAGAATACTGGGCCTTAATACCATTTTCCTCAAGGTACTTAGCGAATGGTCCAGGAATCTGGCCATATGGAGCATGTCTCCCATAATACTCACCACCTCGATCTGATCTTACTATTTTAATAATAATACTATGCTGATTTTCCACTTCAGCCTTATAAATCTTAAATTTATCTAATGCTTCAGATCGATCGCGAATGGGGTAAATATGACCATAACGAGAGAAGTCATCAGTGAAAGTAATGAATGAATCATAACCATCCACTGAAGTTACTGGGAATGGGCCACAAATATCAGTGTGAATAATTTCTAAGAGGCCCGAACTCCTAGGAGCTCCTTTCTTAATTGTCTTAGCGAATTTCCCCTTAATACAGTCGATGCACTGTTCTGAGTCTGAGAAATCTAATGAATGTAGTATCTCTTCCCTAATGAGACGTTCCATTCTCCCCCCTCGAAATATGGCCTAAACGACAGTGCCATAATTTCGAAGAAGTCTCATCATTTCGCTTACGCTTTTTAGACACATCACTCACATTCATCACAGAATAATCTTTATCAAGAGAGAGCATATAAAGCTTGCCTTGCAAATAACCAAGACCAACATTTATATTATGATACTTAATATTACACTTATTGTTGCCAAACTCACAAATATGTCCCGAATAATCTAATGCTGAAACTGAAATGAGGTTTCTCTTTAAGCTAGGAACATAAAGGACATCATCTAATTGAAGACTGAAGCCGCTTGGTAGCTCTAATGCGAAGTTTCCAACGCCTTCGACTTCAACTTCATTTCCATCAGCAACTCTAAGATTTCGCTCCCCCTTCTTATAGTTCTCATCAAACTGAATGCCTGTAATAAATTAGAAATGTGCACAGTGGCACCTGAGTCAATCCACCAAGTATTCGGGGAAAAAATCAGCTAAGAATGATTCATCAATAAATGAAACAACATCAGTACCTTTGTTCTTTAGCCATTCCTTAAACGCTGCGCATTGCTTTTGCAGATGTTTAGGAGACTTGCCGAACTTGCAAACTTTAGCATCTTGAGCATTCTTATGTGAAGTGGTCTTATTCACCTTATTTTTCTTAAATTTCTTCTTAGGCTGCTTGCTGCTTCCTGATTCAGCTTGATTTTTAGAAGGATGATTAAACCCGACAAGGTTAGCCACATTCTTCCCTTTTTCAGCCTTCTGCCTTTCCTCTTCCTCAACACAATAGCTGATAAGCTCAGCTATGTTCCAAGTCCCTTTCTGAGTGTTGTAACTTATCTTAAAAGGACTATATTGAGGAGGCAGTGAAGTCATAATGAAATGCACCAGAAAACAATCCGAGATGGTCATATCTAGTGTCTTAAGCTTATTGGCCATATCACACATGCTCAAAATGTGCTCCCTAATACCACTTTGCCCATTATACTCAGATGTTAGCATTTTCATAATGAGAGTGCTAGCATAGGTCTTAGAGGAGCTCTTAAAGTTTTCTTCAACCTTATCGAAGAATTCCTTAGCGGTCAACTCACGACCATCCTCATGTTTATCAGGAATAGCACCTCTAATGGCAACAGAGATCGATTGCTTAATGATCATGTTGGCCATTCTGTTGTTCCTATCCCACTTATCGACATGAGAATTGTCAGTATTGGGAGCAGTAGAAACAACAGGCCTAGCCTCACGTAAGACTGAGTCATACTCTAAAATGCCAAGTATGACCTGCACCTTTTCCTTCCAGCTAGGAAAGTTGGTGCCATTAAGTGGCTCAATGGTGTTTAGGTAGCCGGTCACATTGTTCACTGAAAATTATGGAAAATTATGTTTCAGTAAAATACACAATAAAGATGCACATAAAAGCATAATAATAACCTTACGATGGTCCGATTAAAATCATGCAATAAATTTCAATTTGCATCACCGATGGGCAGAAAACAAACGAAATTTATCATTAAACTCATAATTAAAACAACGATGGTCAGAATTAATTACAAGTGTACTCTAACTAAGCTTCTCGATGGTTCCACTTAATTAGAGAGCATCTTAATTGCATACTGGTGGAAAACATAATTTTTCAGCGAAAATAATGCAAACTAAACAGTAATTAAAACAATTATATGACTTATGGAAATTAAATAAGCTGGAAAACATAAAAGATAAAGGAAAAACTTAAACGGGCTCAAAACCTCAAAACTAGCCCACATATGCTTTAGCCCACAGTAGCCCATCCCCTCTATTTAGCTAATCCGGCCCATCTTACGGCCTGCGCAGCGGCCCAACTATCAGCCCACTGCGGCCCGGCCTGCTCGCACTGCTGATCTGATGCGCACGATCCTGGCTGTTCGTCGCAGATCGGACGGCGGAGGGAAACCCGAACGAGGTCAAAACCGGCCGGCGGCAGAGGAAACCCTAACTCCCCTCGCATTCCACCCGCACGCCGCAGTCACCCCGTCTCCCCTTTCTCCTCTCCCGGATCCCGAGCTTGCAAATGCCGCTGCCATGATCCACCGCCGCCGACCGTAGGCTCCGCCGCGGGCCCTCTGGCCGGAGGACGCGTGCGACTCGGTCGCGCACGCCTCGGTCCAGGGGCTCCGCCGGTGGTGCTGTAACGGGGCGAGCAGGGCGCGGGTGGCGTTCCGGAGTGCGGGCGGCACTCCGGCCTAGCGACGCCAGCGACGGCCTGGAGCTGATGGCGCGCCGATAAAGGAGTCGCGAGGGTGGACTGCGGTGGTCTGATGTCGCTGTTGCTCGGCTCGGTGGTCCGAAAGCACACAGAGGGCTGCACAGGGTGTGCGCGGGCGGCGGCGGCGATTCATGCCGTGCGCGTGCTCCCTTGCTGATGCGGCCGGTGAGGGAGATGACTGTGGCGCGCGCGCGACGTCCTGATGCCATGCGCTGCCATCAACCAAGGAAGCCCTTAATCCCTAGGGTTAGGGTTCGCTGATTTGGGGATTTTTGAATTTGGGGATCTTTTCTGATGAATCTTTGTAATTCGATTCGATTCCCCTCCTTCTACTTGCTTATGCACTTTCAATTTCACGAATTGATGAGTAATTTCGCGAGATTGAGTACTGACAGTGCCTAATTGGGGTTAACAGGGATGAACTAACCCTAATTACTTAACATAATCATGAACTTAAAATTAATTAGGGTCTAATTATCGTAATTAGGCATGCAATTAGGCACATGAGCATCTAACTCAGTTCTAACAGGTCAAATTAAACTTAAACTTGAACTTTAATTATTAACCGAACTAGATTACATCTAATTTGCATATGATTGCACTTAATCTTACTGCATTTATCTAATAACACACTGATAAGCACAAACCAATCTAATTGCATATCTTAAACTAATCTGTAGGGTTAAAGCACATCAAATTAATCTTAAACCGACTAAAATAGGGGCAAAATCATGGCTTAGGATTAAGATTAGATCATGATAAGGCTAAGTACGGCTCTGATACCAATTGTTGAATATTGCTGTTCAACATAAGTAGCACATAAACACAGGATCACATAGCCTAAATCACAACCAATCTGCTAATGTGGAATTAGGTGGGATAAACTTATACTAGTGTTAGTAGCCGCCATGGGAGCCTCCTGAGACGATGTAGTCGGTACGGGTCTCAGCCTTGAAGTAGTAGAATCAATGACGAACGCCGACTCAAGAACTTGTGATGTTCTTGATCGACAACTTGAACGTATCCCCTCTGGACGCCAACGGCACTGACCCGGACGTGGACGAGGAACTAGAGCTTCTACCTCCTCCAGCTCCCTTAGCAATCGGTGTTTGGTCTTTAGGCTATAGCAAATTGATTTGATGCGTTGGAGGCTTTGCCTTACCCTTAGTTTTATATGGAGCTGTGGAGGCAGGGCCTAGAGTCCTAATAGGATTCTAATTGTGTTCCTGGCGATTACAGAACACGAGTTCTGATCCATCACGTAGGGGAAAAACGTGAGGTACAAGTTCCTCTCGGTTGGAGACCGAGAAGATCACGATAACCGTTTATTTCCAACGCAGCGCACACACGCACGCACGCACGCACGCACGCAAGCAAGGTGGACGTGGCCTGCTGCCACCAGCCCACCATCAATTCGGCCGGCGGCATGGGTGAGGAGGGGAACTTGAAAGCTTCTGTGGTCAGCTCGTGAGTCGCCGCGGGTGAAAGCGAAACCCGTGTCGGCCAGCGTATCCGTTTCCTTTCGCTTTCCATTCTTCCGCTCTCTCGGAGTCTCACTGCCAGTCGCCAACTCGCAACGGAGCCCCCCACGGTCGCAAACAAATCCTACTGCTTTTGGGGAAAAAATGTGACCTGCGTCCACACCCAACCGCCCGTCGTGAATTGACCTCAGGGCGTTCGATTCAGGCACTAGTGCCGCTATTTTGATCCTCGTTTTTTCAGGTTCCGGTCAAAGGGTAAATATTCGGTGCAAATCATCTGCTCGTTGAATCATGATTCATAGAAACTCAGCATTTGCAACTCGGAGTGTACATTGATTACAACTCGAGCGACTGACCAGTTACAACTCAAGAGTTAGTGTACAGTTCCAGGCGCGAGGTGGGTAGCGTACAACAAGGTTTTGGGATTCGAAAGCTAAAAAATTTCGGAGTCCACCGAATTGGACGAAATTCGGAAATCCGGAAAAAATCGAACCGAATTTCGATTGAGTTGACCAGTCAAAGTTTCATATTTTGGCAAAATTTGATTGGAGAAGAGATGAGCAAGGGAAGCGAGCTAAGAGCAGGGCTAATAACACCGCCGAGCACTTGGCTCCAAAATTTACACGTGAGCAACCTCTCTCTCCCATTTATTGTTGGTGGGACCCAAAAACCCTTAAATAATCAGATATTTCATCTCTCTCTCTCCCCGGACCATCTTTCATAGAGTCTGAAATATATTCTCTCTCCCTCATCATTGCTGTCTGCCCAGACGAGCTGCTAGCGATCGGCGTAACATTCAGCGACAAGCTACACTCTCTCTCCTCCCTTCTTTGTTCCATGTCAGCTCAGATGCTGAGGTGTCTGCCCCAATCTACAGTTGCTGGCCTTGCTGGCACTGCAAGTCTGGAACCAAGGACGGAGATGAGCAGATTCAGCGAAGACCGACAGCAAGAACAAGCAGGAAGAGGATGCGGCCGCCACCACCAGGGAGAAGAGGAGAAAATATAAAATGACTAGGGTTTCCAGTGTGTTGCTGGTGCTTTTATGCTTCAGGGGATAATTGTGGGCTGATTTGGTAGATGGGCTGGTCTAAAACTTCAAGCTGGGTCGAATTGGTTGCCCGATTTGAGTTTGTCTCGGGCTGGGCCGAATTGGACGAATTTCACCGAATTTCGGCCCACTCGGTCCGAATCCCAGATCCTTGGCGTACAGTACCAGGTGAGGTTACAATTGAAGAAGTTGTGCCTTACTGTTTGCAACTGGTTTGTGATTTAAGCTACAACCGATGTACACTCCAATTGTAAATCATGAGTTTCCACAATTCCACCAAGTAGTGAATATTTATCTCCGGTCATATCACTCTTTGCCAAATCCATCCATCGAATCACTGTACCTGTAGAATACAAACATGAATATCGTACAAACTAAGTGTCGGGGACGGTAATTAGGGCCCTCTAACTAAGAGGATAATCACCCTCGTTAAACGCAACAGCGTACGGACCAAATCCCCACAAATCACCTCAGGATACACGGCGGGCCCACGGCCTACCAAGGCCCAACAACAGCCCAAGGCTCTTCGTCGAGGGGATCCACCGGCGCCCCTAACTTTCCGCCTCGCTCGAGGGTCTCGGCCCCTCGAGCAGTTTTCCCCTCAAGCGAACGACCAGCACCGCCTCGCTCGAGGCCATCCCTCGACAAACAGCGTCCCGCCCCTTTGCTCCGCCCGACAGCGGCATTTAATGCCCAGATCTACGGCGGGACGCCCAAGTCAAAGGTGAATCCGCCTCCATGCCGCGCGGCTGACACGGTCTGCGCTCCTGACACCACCACTGTGCGGCCTAACCCGCCACTGTGCAGCCATCCCTGGTACTGTGCGGGCGCCGCGCGGCCCTGTGCGGACTGGTCGGCGTAATTCTGTGGCGCTGTGCTACCTGCTCCCGTCCATCCCCTACGGTAAGACCCTCGAGCGAGCACGTGGGCACCCTCGAAAGGTGTACGAACGGCGAGCGGACGCACGCGCTGACCGGCACCGCAGTACGAGCCGCGTCCCCTCCGCCAACTCCGACGTCACGCGGCCATCCCCGGTGCTGTGCGGTCATCCCCGGCGCTATGCCGCCATCCCTGCCGCTGTGCGACAGGCTCTGCCGCGCTGTGCGGACAGGCCGATGACATCCCGCGGCCCTGTGCCGCCAACTCCCGTCCTCCCTCCGGCGACCAGGCCCTCGATTCAGCAGGCGCGACCCCTCGAAGCCGCGATCAGACAGGCGACAGGAGCCGCCACGCCGCCCACGGAAGTTGGAGATCGCCACCAACTCGCGTCAGGAGCCGAGACGTGCGGGGACAAGACAACCGGCGCCATACCTGTTAGTACGCAGCCACTGTGCCGGCTGCTGAGCAACACTATTGTAACTGCCCCCATTTGGCTTATAAAAGGAAGAGGCGGACACCCCTGCGCTGGCACGACCATCACGACGCCCATTCACACACTCGCTCGCCCACAACACTCCACCCCATTCCCGATATTGGCACTTGCCTCAATCATCTAGCTGGGACTTGGGGGAATTTCCTCCTCTCCCGTCTTGCTTGTAGCCCCCCTCTACAGGCACCTCCGGTGCAAGTTAATACAATGCATAAGCACACTCTGCTGGACGTACGACTGCGTGGCCGAAACCAAGATAATCCCCGTCTCCCATTAGCTTAGCACCGACCATGGAGAAGCCGATCTCAGTGCAAATTACTAGTTGGTGCCGATGCTAATCCGGACACCGACAGTTGGCGCGCCAGGTAGGGGCTGCGCTGTGATCATCCACCCGTCTTCTCGATGGTGACCGTCACCGAGTACACGTCGGAGAGGCCCGCTTGGGGTGAATCCGATACGCTCCCGGCCGGATTCGAGATCTGGTTCGGAAGCATCCACTACCAGGCGACTGGTAATGGATACCTGATGCGTATCCTCAACAGGGACGTACTCAAGGCGGGGCCGCCCGCAACGGCGGCTGCCCCAATGCCCGCGGCGTTCCCGCCGCAACCCCGGCGCCGCAAGCGTTCGGGAAGGCGCTCGCGACGAGCGTGCACGGAGCGACGACAGGCGGCGGACGCTGGCTCCCCCCAGCGGGTTGAAGCCATCGAGCGCCCACCTGTCGCCGCAGGACAAGGAGATACGCCCCCGCCAGCAGGAGCGATGACGCGCCCCATCGGAGAGGCTACGACCGTGCGGACGTAGTTCCTCCACGGGCTGCAGAGCGCGACCATGGTGTACTCATCGGTCGGCACCAACCTGGCCACGTACGAGGACCTCCCGAACCACCACTTCATGTCCATCCGGAACCTCATCGCCAACTCGCCCGACGAATCCTACCGTGACACCGACAGCGAGGAGCGTGACTACGGGCACGGGGGGCCGGAGTGGGACTACTCCGGACTACGGGACCCCGACGCTCTCAGGTGGTTTCAGGCCGCGGCAGACTACTGCCTCACCTGCTCTGACGACTCCAGCGAGGGGGATTACGATCCCACCCGCGAGTGCTTTGTCGTCGTCATCGACGAGGGTGAAGACGCAGGAGGCGGAGCGGGTGACGCAGCGGTCCGCAACAACGTGGCGGTAGGCCCGCCCGCGGGGACACCACTGCCACCCGACACGACGCGCACCGCGCAAATGGCCCAGCTCCGAGAGTTGGAGGCGAAGCTGAACGCAGAGCGCGAGCAGCTGCAGGCCACGCTCGAAAGAGACAGGGCCGGTCCCTTATCGCAGGGGGCGCGCGCTGCGGGACGCGTAGCCCGTGAGCGCATCAACGCTGACGCTGACGTGGATGATCTGCCAAACTTGGCAAGAGCCAGCCAGAAGCTCGTGGCTGCGGCAACTTTGATTCGGGCCATGCCCGAGCCATCGACGCCCGAGGGACGTAACCTGCGCCGCGAGGCACAGGCCCTCATCGAGCAGGCTGCGGTGCAGCAAGCCGAAAGCTCCACGTCCTGCATGTGCCATCAGTCTAGTGCAAAGGCTGGTGGTGGCAGTAGGGACCAGGAAGCATCGGTCCACACTCTGCACCGGGCACCCACCGTCGACGAAGGTAACCAGAGGACTCCCGTCAAGGACCGAATTCGGGATACGCGTGGCGCGGCTGACGACGGCGACGCTCGCAACATCCTGAACAAGAAGCAGGACGCTGCGACAGCGCGTGGCTACCACCCTCGGCGTGGCGGCCGTTACGACAGCCAGGAGGACAAGAGCCCATCGCCGGAGCCGCCGGACACGCGTGTGTTCGGCTGAGCGATCCGCACGGCTTCAATCCCCCCGCACTTCCGCCAGCCGACGACCGTGAATAAGTACTCGGGGGAGACGGACCCCCGGGTGCGGCTGAACGACTACCGCCTGGCGTGCCAACTGGGCGGCGCCACAGACGACGCCATGATCATCCGCAACTTGCCGCTGCACCTGGCGGATTCTGCGCGGACGTGGCTCGAGCACCTGCCCGCGAACTAGATCTACGACTGGGACGACCTGGTCAGGACGTTCGTGGGCAACTTCCAGGGCACATACGTGCGCCCTGGGAACTCCTGGGACCTCCAAAGCTGTACCCAGAAGGCTGGTGAGAACTTGAGGGACTTCATCCGCCGCTTCTCCAAGCGCTGCACCGAGCTCCCGAGCGTTGGTGAGTCCGAGGTTGTGCACGCCTTCTTGGAAGGCACGACTTATCGAGACCTTGTCCGCGAGTTGGGGTGGAACCCACCCACCAGCGTCAACGAGCTGTTCGACATCGCCACCAGCTACGCTGTTGGAGAAGAGGCGGTGGGGGTGATTTTTGACGGCAAGAAGGGCAAGCGAGCAGAGGACGCGCCCGCGGAGGGCAGCAAGCCCAAGGAGGCCTCGAAGAAGCAGAAGCAAGGCAAGAAGGGCAAGAAGAACCAGGGCAAGAAGCCCATGGAGCGGGACGAGGGCCCCGAGGAGGTCAACGCGGTCGATGCCGCCAACAAGGGGGCTCGAGGCCCCCCTCGAGGTGGAGTGTTCGACGACATGCTGAAGAAGCCCTGCCCGTACCACAAGACCCCGGTCGCTCACACCCTCGAGCAGTGCGACATGCTCAGGAAGTACTATAATCGAGTCACCGCGAAGGAGGACAACACCAAGAAGGATGCGGGTGACGGGGGCAAGGACAGCTTCCCGGAGGTGGAGAACGTGTTCTTCATCTTCGGGGGGCCTAAGGTCGATATGACATTGTGGCAGCGCAGGCGTGAGCGTCGAGAGGTCTACTCCGTTCACCCTACCGTGCCGTCGTACCTCGACTGGTCGGAGGAGACAATCTCCTTCAGCCGCGAAGACCACCTGGATCACATCCGTAATCCGGGGCAGTACCCGCTGGTTGTCGACCCCATCATCGGCAACACGCGGTTCTCCAAGGTGTTGATGGACGGAGGCAGCAGCCTCAACATCATGTACTCCTCCACCCTGGAGCTCATGGAGATCGGTTTGGACAAGCTACGGCCCAGCAAGTCGCCATTCCATGGTGTTGCGCCGGGCAAGCGAGTCCAGCCTCTCGAGCAGATCGACCTGCCTGTCTGCTTCGGCACACCGAGCAACTCCCGCAAGGAGGTCCTCACCTTCGAGGTGGTGGGGTTTCGGGGGGGGGGGGGGGGGCGTACCACGCCATCCTTGGCCGGCCCTGCTACGCCAAGTTCATGGCGGTCCCGAACTACACCTACTTGAAGCTCAAGATGCCGGGGCCCAAGGTGTCATCACAGTGGGCCCGTCGTTCGAGCACGCGTTCGAGTGCGATGTCGAGTGTGTCGAGCGTGCCGAGGCGCTTGCGCATGACGAGGCCCTTGTGGCGGACCTAGAGAAGCTGGCCAACGAGGCCCTCGACTCCACCAACAAGCACGCTGGTAGCTTCGAGGCTGCAGAGCACACCAAGGCTGTACCCCTCGACCCCAGTGCCCCCGAGGGCAAGGTGTTGAGGGTCAACTCCACCCTTGACCCGAAATAGGAAGTGGTGCTCGTCGACTTTCTCCGCGCCAACGCTGACATCTTTGCGTGGAGTCCCGCGGACATGCCGGGCATTCCGAGGAAGGTCGCCGAGCACTCACTTGATATCCTGCCCAACTCCAAGCCGGTGTCTCAGCGTCTGCGATGATTTGACGAGGAGAAGCGTCGGGCGATCAGAGAGGAGCTGCGTAAGCTCTTGGAGGCCGGATTCATCAAGGAGGTATTCCATCCCATGTGGCTAGCTAATCCTGTACTAGTTAAGAAAAAGAATGGGAAGTGGCGGATGTGCATAGATTACACCGGCTTACATAAAGCATGTCCCAAAGTTCCTTTTCCTTTGCCATGAATTGATCAGATAGTTGATTCCACTGCGGGGTGTGAATTACTATGCTTCCTTGATGCGTATTCCGGTTACCCCCAAATCAAGATGAGGGAGTCCGACCAGCTCACGACCTCTTTCATCACGCCATTTGGTAAGTTTTGCTACGTGACGATGCCATTTGGTCTCCGAAATGCCGGGGCGACATACCAGTGATGTATGCTCCACGTCTTCGGGGATCACATCAGGCAGACCGTTGAGGCATACGTCGACGATATCGTAGTAAAATCCAGGAAGGCGGACGACCTGGTGAACGATTTGCGCATTGCGTTCGATTGCCTCCGGGCAAACAGGGTTAAGTTGAATCCCGAGAAATGCGTCTTCGGGGTGCCGCGTGGCATGCTCTTGGTTTTCATTGTCTCCCAGCGAGGCATAGAGCCCAACCCGGAGAAGGTGTCGGCCCTCGAACGGATGGGGCCGATACGCGATCTGAAGGGGTACAGAGGGTCCTGGGCTGCCTCGCGGCTCTGAGTCGCTTTGTTGGGTATTTTAGCGACACACAAAATAAATCCGTAAGCGCACAGATACCGTTGTAACTTTCACCTTAGAGTATTCCAAGGGTATCGAATCCAAGGGAACGTGTGTGCACTAACTTCGTACTAGTCAGTCCAAGGACACACCCAGATAAAAGGCAAGGATAGAGAGGATTCCTAAAGATAGCACTATAGATGAGATTAAAGGTCGATCTCTAGATAGAACTTGGCTTAGGGTACCGATAGCCCTGACTTAACAGGCGACTCCGGTACGCGGATCTATGTGGAACAAAGCTCTGACTATATCCAGCTGCGGAGGATCAACGAGGGCTAGACGGGCTGTCACCACCACCTGGTTTGCCTCTACCTAACCTTGGGATAAGCCGAACGAATGATAACCGGTAGCGTGACACAACGTCTACGCTGTGGTTACTATCATAGCCAACGGACTACGACACTCTGTACTTATAGAACTACGACCACGGAAGAGAACTGATCTCACTCACTATAGGTACTACTAGCTTATACTAAAGGGATACATGAGAGCACTTGACCCCGTACTGTGCTTCCAACGTATATGAATGACTCGCAGCAGTCGAACGCATAAACCCAGGATGTACACACTAGCAGAGGAAAAAGTCTACTCATGCAACCTAGCACAAACTATTAGAAAGGAATCATGAACACACTTTATTCTAATCAGAGCATGCAAGCATATCCACTTTATTCTAAAAGACTAATCATGCAAACGGGATACGAACTTGTGCACCTAATCAACTAGATCGAGGGGGCGTGTTCGTGAAGAACGCGTGCCTCTAAATGATGAACAGGTGAAGAACACAAGAACATATCACTTACACTTTGGTCTAAATAGAAAATGCAGAAATACTCACTTTACTCTAATTGAAGAACGAGCATCCATAGAGGTACATCTCTTTCACTCTCTCCCTAGCTTTGATCTAATCAACTACTCCACACTTACACTCTAGAAGGAGGAGAGGAGAGCCTCTCCTCTCAAGAGAGAAAATGAGAGAGGAGGAGAGGAGTTGTGTGTCTCCATTCTAGCCCCCTCCCCTTCTATTTATAGGCCAAGGAGAGTAGGAGGAGCCCCCTTGGCTGCCATGGGCACCACCAATAGGGTGGTGACACGTGGCGAAGAGGAATGGGGGCCAAGTTGGTGTATCTTCCATGAGAAGGAGCTGCAGGATCCCGAAGGAATATTCGGGCAAGCACCTGACACCGCCTTTGGTTCGTCATTACAAGCCGACACGTGGAAGGGCGACATGAGGGGCGATAAAGTGGGTTCGGCCGACCTGGGGGGTCGGCCGACCCCCAAGTAGCTCCCCTCGCACCGCCTTTCGTCCAGGTGACTGCCAGGTGGGTCCCAAGGTGGGTATGGGGGTGCATGCGGTATTTTTAGCCATTTATCTCGTGGTTGTGGGCCCTTGAATCCATGTACTGGCTCCTGATTGGTCGAAGGTGTGTTTCCTTGGATTGGTGATGTGTCATGGACACATGGCATCCAACGTGGCAACACGTCGCCACGTGGTCTGGTGTGGGTCCCACCGGGCCCACATATCAAGATGGTGTTCTTGTCTTGTGCGTATCTCTTTCATCCGGACTCATAAGTAGACATATGTTATATCCATTTCGATCGTCTCAATGAGCCCGTCGTAATGGTGCAGTCCAAATTTGCATTTAAAGTTGTTATGGATGATGTCCTATATAAGCCATTGGATCACTTGCTCTCAATTATATCATTTATCACGTATTCCGGTGCATCTTGCAATAAATGCTAGAAACACCAACACTTGTGGAACTTGTCAGTATAAAGCCCTATTCTAGTGTTGATGATCACTTTTCATTCATTTTTATGTAGGAGTTGACGGCATAAAAGTAGCACTTAACAGCCGTCAACACGCTTCATCTCACGTCTCGGTGAGAAGGGCTTACCCCTGTACCGACTTCTACGAAAAAGCGAGCATTTCTCCTGGACCGCCGAGGCCCAGGAGGCCCTCTCGACAAACTGAAGTCAACACTCTCCCATGCTCCGGTGTTGACACCACCCCAGGAAGGCGAACCCCTTTATCTCTACGTCACCGCCACAACCCAAGTGGTTAGCGCGGTCCTCGTTGTGGAGAGAACAGAGGAGGGTCATGCCCTGCCTGTCCAAAGGCCCGTCTACTACATTAGCGAAGTGTTGTTAGAAACCAAGACGCGATACCCTCAGATCCAGAAGCTGCTCTACGCTGTAGTGCTCACGCGGCGCAAGCTGCGGCACTACTTCGAGGCCCATCCCGTCACCGTGGTCTCCTCTTTCCCTTTGGGGGAGATTGTCCACAATAAGGATGTCTCGGGTAGAATAGCTAAATGGTCTGTGGAGCTCATGGGTGATGCCCTCACCTACGCGCCACGAAAGGCGATAAAATCGCAGGTCTTGGCAGATTTCGTGGCTGAGTGGACCGACATTCAGCTACCTACACCTCAGATCCAAGCTGAGTGCTGGACCATGTACTTTGATGGTTCAGTAATGAAAACGGGCACAGGCGCGGGCCTGCTCTTTGTTTCGCCCCTTGGAGAACATATGCGGTACCTGGTGCGCTTGCACTTCCCCGCGTCGAACAACATGGCGGAGTATGAGGCCCTCCTCAGCGGCCTGCGCATCGCCATCGAGCTCGGCATCAAGCGCCTTGACATACGGGGAGATTCTCAGTTGGTCATAGACCAGGTGATGAAGGACATGAGCTGCCACGATGAGAAGATGGAGGCATACTGCGCCGCGGTGCGTAAGCTTGAGGACAAGTTCTTTGGCTTCGAGCTTAATCACATCGCGCGCAAGTACAACGAGGAGGCGGACGAGCTAGCCAAGATCGCTTCAGGGTGGATCACCGTTCCCCCGAACATTTTTGCCCGCGACCTCACCAAGCTCTCCGTCAACCTCGACCAACCCGCTGAAATCTCTAGCGAGGCCTCAGGGGCTAGCCCCTCGAAGGCCACGGGCCCGAGCCCATGGATGAGGACCCCTCGAACGGGGAACTCGAGACCTCGGACCTCGAAGGGTCCCAGGTGGACGAAGCCGAGGCGATGGAGATCGACGAGCTCTCCCGCCCCCTCCACGGGACTGGCGCGACGAGTATCTCGCTTGGCTCGACCAAGGAGAGCTGCCCCCAGATCGAACCGAGGCAAGACGAATCGCCAGGAAGGCCAAGTCCATCGCCGTCATTGACGGCGGGCTGTACAAGCTAAGCGCAGTGCCTCGGGGATCATGCAGCGGTGCATCTCCATCCCTGAGGGCCGGGAGTTGATTCGAGACGTCCACGTGGGCGAGTGCGGCCACCACGCCGCTCTGCGCACCCTCGTAGGCAAGGCGTTTCGTCAGCGTTTCTTCTGGCCGACGGCGGTCGCCGACGCCAACGAGGTCGTACGCACCTGCGAAGGGTGCCAATACTACGCGCGCAAGACCCACCTCCCGGCTGACGCGCTGCAAACCATCCCCATCACATGGCCTTTTGCCGTGTGGGGACTCGACATGGTCGGGCCCTTGCGCAAGGCGCCCGGGGGCTTCACCCACATACTGGTGGCCATTGACAAGTTTTCGAAGTGGATCGAGGTCCGCCCCATCAGCAGCCTTAGGTCTGAGCAGGCCGTGTTGTTCTTCACGGACATCGTCCACTGGTTTGGAGTACCCAACTCCATCATAACAGACAACAACACTCAGTTCACCGGCAAGAAGTTCCTAGAATTTTGGGACAGGTACCACATCCGCGTGGATTGTTCGGCCGTAGCACAGCCACAGACTAATGGCCAAGTAGAGCGTGCCAACAGCATGATTTTGCAAGGCCTAAAACCGAGGATCTTCAACACGCTCAATCAGTTTGGCCGGAAGTGGATTCAAGAGCTGCCATCGGTCGTCTGGAGCCTCAGGAACACCCCGAGCAGAGCCATGGGTCTCACCCCGTTCTTCCTGGTCTATGGTGCTGAGGCCGCCCTCCCCACGGACTTGGACTACAGGTCCCCGAGGGTCAAAGCCTACCAGGAGGAGCAGAACCAGCAAGATCGCGAAGACGCGCTAGACTACATCAACGAGGCCCGTGATGTGTCGGTCCTACACTCCGAGAAGTACCAACAATCCCTGCAGCGCTACCAACCGCACAAGGTCCGACCTCAAGACCTCAACAAGGGAGACTTGGTGCTCAGACTTCGACAGAAGAACGTGGGCCGTCACAAGCTTACTCCGCCGTGGGAGGGGCCATACATCATCGTCGAGGTCCTCAAGCCCGGCACGTACAAGCTCGCTAATGAGAAGGGCGAAACCTTCACCAACGCTTGGAACATCCAACAGCTACGTCGCTTTTAGCCTTAAAAAGTTCCAAGTCATTTTGTACATATCTGGCGCCCATGTCAGTTATATATACACTAAGGTTGTGGATAAAGATAAGGGAGACTCGGCTTTCCTCTGAAAACCAAGTCCCTCTCGGGGGCTACTACGGGGGGCACCCCCCTGAACGGTCCCATTTTTTCACAAAACGCCTTTTTTCTTTCGAAAAATGCTAAGTAAGGCCAGGGCTCGAACACTTAGAGAAACGAAAGCGGGGCGCGGGTAACTAAGGTTAGAGTCGGACGAGCCCGGAATCGCCTACGCCTCCAGCAGGACACGGCCTCCCCCTCTCACCACTTTATCCTTGAGTCACTCGCGAGAGCAATCGACCCCGGCCAAAGATTCTCTGAGCTACGAGGAAGGCACGAACAACATACAAAAACAAGTCGTGCAAAAGTTTACAAACTTAAAGGACGATTTGTTCATTTACTAGAGCCACCCGGCTCGAATCCCAGTTATGACCTAAAGGCATCTACGCCCGGCTACTTTCAGGGCTCATGGGGGCCTGCGGTGGCAGCATCCGGGAAGAGGTCTTCCTCGAACATGTCGGCAAGATCGGCGGCGGCAGCATCAGCTTGGTCCATGGCGGCGTTCACCCCATCGTCGTCAAGGTCGTCCGCAACGACGTACCCTGTGGCCAACGTAGCGTGATCGATGATATAGTGTGTCGACACCACGCCGAGGGTCTTCTGGACGCTGAGACGGAGAGCGCCCTTCACGCGCTCGACGACACGGCCGCTCAAAGCCCTGAGGCGACTTGCCAGCGAGCTCCCCGACGAGCCTGCACCCCCCTCGATGTCCTGGCATGCTTCAAGGGCTGCCCGCTCCAGGGCCTCGAACTCGTGCTGAGATGAGGTGTAGGTTGCTTGAAGCGCCTCCGCCTGCATCACAGACTCCCCCAGAGCTTTCCGCAGCCCTGGGACAAGGAAAGGTGCGTCAAGAGCGGATCTTGACAAGCCCGAAACAACTAAGGACTCGGGGGCTGCGACTTACCCTCGGTCTGCTTCTTCGCCGTCTCGAGCTCTGCACGCACGGCCCCGGCCTCTTGCTCCAGCTGCAGGATCGAGACGTCCTTCTCCCCAACGGCGGCTTGCAGGGTCTCGACGGTGGCGCCCTCCCGGACCAGAGCTCTGGTGAGCAGCTCGGCCGCCACCTGCCGAAGCTGGACTTGGGTGTTCGCCGCCGCCACCTCCGCATTCCGTTGCTGGAGCATAGTCCTGGCCTCCTCGAGAGCTGCGCGCTCTTACTGAAGCTGGGACCGCGCCTCTTCACGCGTCGCGCGCTCCTACTGGAGAGCAGACTTAGCATCCTCGAGCACCGCGTGCTCTCATTGAAGCTGGGTCTGCGCCTCCTCGCACGCGGCACGCTCCTGTTGGAGCTGACCCTCGACCTCGGTAAGCACCTCGCTCTTCTCCTGCAGAGCAACGCCCAGCTTCTTGACCTCCTGGGCCTTCTGCTCGGCCTGGGTCTGCCAGGACCTAGCTCCCTCGAGGGTTGCGCGATCCTGTTGGAGTTGGGCCTACGCCTCGGTGAGGGTCGTCTCCTTCTGTGCCAGCAAGGATTGGACCTCGGTGTGCGCCGCGCGCGCCTTCCGAAGCTCCTCGTTCGCCGCCATCAGCGCCTCCTCCTTCCTCTGGAGTGCGACCTTCAACCCCTTGGGCTCCTTGGCCCTCTGCGCCACCGTAGCCCTCTGCGAGTCATGTTCCTCCTCCGCGCGGAGAAGGTTGTACTCGAGCCAGCCGTTGTCCGTCCGTAGAGCCTCCACCATCGCGTCCAGACCATCGCGCTGCGTCCTGTACCAGTCAAGGTCGGAGCACAGCTGGGCAATGTGGGTGATCCTCTCACCCGCCTGCCTCTGCAGCTCCTGCAGATGGAGAGGGGGAGAAGAAAGAAAGTCAAACGAAAGACACACGAACAAAGGAAAGAGAACCAAGCGGCCCTCGAACAAGCGCACTTACCCGAGAGACTTGGAGCGACCTTCTCCCATGGAGTTGGAGGGCGTCGGCAAGGGCGTTCTGTAGGGAGGCGCCGAGGCCGCCGAACTCCCGCCACAGCTCCCTCTCCGCCCTCGCATCTTCCACCAGGCTTGATGGGACCCTGGGGAGGCGGAGCCCCTGCTCCCACTGTGATGCTCCGACGCTGGACGTTGGGGTCGCGGCGCCGGACGATGACGCCCCGGTGCCGGTCGCCGGCGCCCGTGGCACCACGCAACCATCAGGCCGCACCACCAGTATCTCGGGCACGGGCCTGGGGGCTGGCGCGGCCGCCACCACCACCTGACCCCCAGCAGGGGTCGAATCACCATCAGCAAAAGCCGTGCCCTTAGCACGGCTCTTTGTTCCCTGGCTCGCAGCGCGGGCCTGCTCCCACCCCCGCTGGGTCCCTCGGACCACAGCCGTGCGAAGGGCCTCCACCGCCACCTCTTCTCGTTGCTGCGGCCTCGTAGCCGCAGCCCCCGACCGTGACGTCTCGCTCGTCACGGTAGCCGTCATCTCCCGCGGCCTCCTCGTCGAACGAGGCCCTGTCGTGCGTGGCGCATCCTGCGCCCCCACCTTGAGTGCCTTTACGGGCGCGAGACCAGGGATGACGGCCGCCACACTAATGAAAGCGGAATGGAAAGGTCAGCGAACAAATCTGTGATATCGAGAACACGGAGAGCGGAATGCAACTCACCGCAGGCCGGAGATGCGCCGCTTGCGCTTCCTTGAGAGATCTGGGGGCGCCACCCCCGACCCAGATGGCACCCCCGACGACACCCCCTCGTCGAGGGGTGCCGTATCCGCCTCAGGGGCGGGCTCCGCGAGGACCTCCTCGTCCCTCGGTGATGGGGGCGGCGAGCTCTCCCATCTGTCGGGGATGGTCTGCTCCCCGTCGCTGTCCTCCTCATCTGAATCCGTGTTTATCGGCTCCGGTGGGGGGGGGGCTGCTGCTCCCACACCAGGTACTCCTCATTGTACCTGTCGAGGTGCTCCTGCCTCCTCGTCTTCCTCGCCCTCGCCTGGTCCGCCAAGTCCTTCTGCCTTTGCTGCCTGGAACGGTTGGCGGCGTGTGACCTGGGCGTCGGCGGATCCGAGGTGGGGACGTTGACGTGCACCCCCTGTCACCAATAATTACCATTAGTACGAGCACGGGGATGAAGCGAGCGAATTGAGTAACCAAGTCTCACCAGATTGCCGCGGTTCGGATCCGGGAGCATCGCGAACGACCACAGGTCGTTGTCGCTATGCGGCACCGTCTTGAGGTTCACCGCGCGCCTCGCCCTCGCGGCCGCGTATGCTGGGGCGAGCGGCTCCTCTAGCAGCCGCGAGCGCGCCAGGGCCGCGAGGTCGGCGTCGTTCCCCATCTCGAAGATGGGGAGCTCCCTCTCCATGAGAGGGATCACCCGCCGGAGGTGGAAGTTTGTGATGACGGCTGCCACGGTCAGCCCGGCGTCCGCCAACTGGCGTAGGGCGTCGGTGAGAGGCTCGAGCTTCTTCTGCCTCGCCGTGGGTGACACCCCGTGCGCCCATGAAACCGACCTCTCCGTCAACACCTTCCCGGTATACAGCGGGAGCCCGGCCCCGTCGTTGCGCAAATAGAACCACCCCTTCTCCCAGTCGGAGTTGTTCGTCGTCATCGAGCAGAGCAGGTACAACTCCTTTCGGCAATCGTGCGCCGCGAACGTGAGACCGCCGGCGCGGACGGCCCGGCGCGTCCTCCTCTCCCCCGTGGCGAGTGTGTGGAGCTCACCTCGGAAGAGATGGATCCACAGATCCCAGTGCGCTGAGATTCCTAAGAATCCCTCGCAGACGGCGACGAAGGAAGCCGCCTGCGAGATGGCATTGGGGGCAAAGTTATGAAGCTCCACCACGTAGTGGTAGCACAACCCCCGCATGAACTTGCTTGCGGGGGCGTTGAATCCGCGCTCGTGCAGCCGCATGAAGCTCACGACGTAGCCCGGTGGCGAAGACGGCTCCCGGTGCGACACCGGCAGGACGATCCACGCCGAGTTCGCCTCATCGCCGGCCGGCGCCAGCTGCCCGCCGGCGACCAGCCCCTCCATGGACTGCCGATCCACCGACGACCGGGGCCACAGGTGTGCCTCCAATACTCTGAGTGTAGCCATGGGCGGAGGATGCAAAGTGGATGCTGGGAGACGAAGCGGAGCGGGTGTGCGCGCACAGATCTGGAGCGGCGGAGCGCGCAGTGACGAAGAAGGCGAAGAGAAAGGGGCGCACGCGAATGGCTAAGTTAAGGAGCTCCTCCCCGCGCCCCCTGCTTTTATAGAGTAGGAAGGGGGCGGAGCGCCCGACGAAATGGCAGACAGCGGTAGTTAATGCGGTGGGTGCCGCTCGTCACTGACGGCTAGGCCCCATTGCCCCGAAACGGCCGCCCGCGCGCGCGTGCACCATAATTACCACACGGTAATCCAAGGGTCGCTACGCCCCGTCTTCTCACCGTCGCACGTCGCCCACGTCGTTTCACCTGAAAAGATGCACCCACTTCGCCTGCCCATGCCACGTCGGCCACGACCGAGCAGGTGTAGCAGCCGACCCCCCCGCCCCCCCGCGGCCGAGTTTCAAATGCCAGGGGATTCCTTCTTGTATAAGGAAAGCCCCCGGAGCCCTCGAACCATGGATTCGAGGCCCGACCCCTCGAAGGAGTACGACGGGCGTCCCAATCCGAGGCGGTTAAGGTCGCGAGGCAACGATTTGTCGAACATGCCCTCGAGAATGAACTCGGAAGGGCCCAGGGCTTAGGCTCTCGGGTCATTACTGATCAGCGGCTCGAGGCCCAGCCCGCTGAGGGTACGACGGGTGCCGCAGATGCCCCCCATCTTTGGGAAGTACTGATCAGTGGTTCGAAGCTTAGCTTGACGACGATTTGACAAGCGCCACAGATCCGCAAAGACGGGAGCGCACGCCGCACCCGCAAATGCCCTACTGATCAGAGGTACGGAGCCTGACCCTCGACGGGTTCGAACAGGCGCCTCAGATCAACAGAGTCAGGAACGATCAGATCGCCCGCGATCGAGCCTGTCCCCGAACGTGAAGTTCGGGGGAGCCCCACATATCGTGTTCAAGGCTAGGACAAAGGAAGCCAATTAAGGGATCCCATCGAGGGAGTGCTTCCGCGCCCTCGGCCCCAATCGAACGGGACCGAGCCCTGCTTGGCAAACCTTTGCAAGCGCTCACATGGACGTGTCTCCGGACCACGAGCCGACCCCTATCGAACAGGGTACGGACGTCTACTTGAACTAACCGTTAACAGCTCACCGAGGCAACCGTCGCTCGCCGCCCGCTCGAGGGTAGCACAGATTGCCTCACCCCTCCACCCTGCGGAAAGGCAGTGAGGGTCGTAATAACAAAGCGGAGAGTTTCACCTGATCGTCCCTGATTGGGCCAGGGCTCGGGGGCTCCTCGCATCACAACCGCCCCAATAATCACCGCGTTAATCTGTGAAGGGTTAAAGCCCCGCGCAAATGGGCAGCTTGCCCGAAAACGCTTTGGGTCAACTCGTTGCTTCCCCACCTGCGTAGATTGCCGATGCCGATTGAGATATCGCCGAGGCCGACTGAAACAAACGCAAGGTGAGCCCGTTACCCAACGTTCCTAACCCCTGCACGAGTGCTCGAACTCCTGCAGGGCTTCGGGGGCTTACACCCGCGGGTGCGCTAGCGCGCCCCCACAGGAAAACATACACGATCAAAGGGGAGGAGACTCGCACATAGCGCCCGAGGACGGCAACCTTTGCTGGAATGGTTCCCACTCCCTCAAAGGCTCGGGGGCTACTGTCGGGGACGGTAATTAGGGCCCCCTAACTAAGGGGATAATCACCCTCGTTAAACGCAACAGCGTACGGACCAAATCCCCACAAATCGCCTCAATAGCATCCCAAGGCTCTTCGTCGAGGGGATCCACCGGCGCCCCCAACTTTCCGCCTCGCTCGAGGGTCTCGGCCCCTTGAGCGGGTTTCCGCCTCGCTCGAGGGTCTCGGCCCCTCGAGCAGTTTTCCCCTCAAGCGAACGACCGGCACCGCCTCGCTCGAGGCCATCCCTCGACAAACAGCGTCCCGCTTCTCTGCTCCGCCCGACAGCGGCATTTAATGCCCAGATCTACGGCGGGACGCCCAAGTCAAAGGCGAATCCGCCTCCATGCCGCGCGGCTGACACGGTCTGCGCTCCTGACACCGCCACTGTGCGGCCAAACCCGCCACTGTGCAGCCATCCATGGTCCTGTGCGGGCGCCGCGCGGCCCTGTGCGGACTGGCCGACGTCATTCCGTGGTGCTGTGCTACCTGCTCCCGTCCATCCCCTATGGTAAGACCCTCGAGCGAGCACGGGGGCACCCTCGAAAGGTGTACGAATGGCGAGCAGACGCACGCGCTGACCGGCACCGCAGTACGAGCCGCGTCCCCTCCGCCAACTCCGACATCAGCGGCCATCCCCGGTGTTGTGCGGTCATCCCCGGCGCTGTGCCGCCATCCCTGCCGCTGTGCGACAGGCTGCATCGCGCTGTGCGGACAGGCCGATGACATCCCGCGGCCCTGTGCCGCCAACTCCCGTCCTCCCTCCGGCGAACAGGCCCTCGATTCAGCAGGCGCGACCCCTCGAAGCCTCGATCAGACAGGCGACAGGAGCCGCCACGCCGCCCGCGGAAGCCGGAGATCGCCACCAACTCGCGTCAGGAGCCGAGACGTGCGGGGACAAGACAGCCGGCGCCATACCTGTTAGTACGCGGCCACTGTGCCGGCTGCTGAGCAGCACTATTGTAACTGCCCTCCTTTGGCTTATAAAAGGAAGAGGCGGACGCCCCTGCGCGGGCACGACCATCACGACGCCCATTCACACACTCGCTCGCCCACAGCACTCCATCCCATTCCTGATATTGGCACTTGCCTCAATCATCTAGCTGGGACTTGGGGGAATTTCCTCCTCTCCCGCCTTGCTTGTAGCCCCCCTCTACAGGCACCTCCGGTGCAAGTTAATACAGTGCATAAGCACACTCTGCTGGACGTACGGCCGTGTGGCCGGAACTAGGATAATCCCCGTCTCCCATTAGCTTAGCACCGACCATCGAGAAGACGATCTCAGTGCAAATTACTAGTTGGTGCCGGTGTTAATCCGGACACCGATACTAAGATATAATACTCTAATAAATTCAGATAGGTTTATTCGGACCATAGGTTAGTGGTCCTGCACGACCTTGAGATCCTGCCCTGTATCTGCCACCATACATTATGTCAACTCATATACAATGGACATATTCCGTCATATACATGCGAATACCGATGAATCTGTACCAAGTTGGGACATGTTTGTGTACATAATAAAATGTGCGAACCATCTCTCTCATGTTTTCAAATTCATTCGAACCCGTTTCCACTTTCCACTCTCACCCCACCGTACCTCTCTCTCCTCTCAGATCTAGAGCTGACAGTGAGGGTGCGTCTCAGGAGCATTAGGTGTGTATGTTATACATCTAGTGAAGTGTAGATGTGCAAAGGGTACGGAGGATGTTCATGGTCAATTTTTTATCGTTTGTATCATCTCTGTAGGCTACAACACACAAGGAAAATAGAGTCGTTGAACTGTGTGGGATAGGGTGTCTGAGTCGGGATGGGAAGATAAAACTAACTTTATGTGCACATCAATCTGACATAAAGTAGCTTTATGTCCATCCAATGTTCAATCCTCCTGACGTGGGTAGAACCACTTTTGAAGAAAAAAAAGAAATACATAGACTAGAAGGCAACAACGCACACGAAACAATGCAGTTCAAAAGCTCTACTTGCTTCTATCCCAGCTCGGTGCATCGTTGATTATCCCAATATGCTTTGAATTTTGAGAATTTAGGAGTTGTCTGGTTCACAACCACCATCTTGCCACACGTGCCACAACCACAACCACTGTGGCTCGCCATGCATCTTTGTGGCAGTCAGAGTTGCCGACACACGCTACACTCGTCACACTGCGCAAAATGACGAGACAAGAGCAAGAACTTGTGGCAACCGCTGCAAAAAGCTGAACCAAACAATTGCCTTGTCTTTGTGGCTCGCCAAACCTTACGCAGGCAAATTGCGGTTGCGAACCAAGCAGCCCCTTAATCAGACGTTACACAATGAAAATGCAGAAAATAGCACTAGATGGATTGAGCAATTGTGTTCGAGATTAAAAAAAAACAATTCATCTCAACACGCATGAGAATAAGTTACAACTCGATTTACAGTTGAAAAAAAATGCAGCGGGACAAGAGAACAGCAGACACACGCCCAAAGCCTTGAAAACTTCTGAAACGCACCGAGGAATCAAGATTTCCCTGTTCGCAATATGCGCGTTGCCGTTTCAGTCCCCTTCCTCGCCATCGAGGCTGAATCCTATTACAAATGTTCTGGTTACCATATCAAAAATCACCGCGAAAGAAAATCCTGACGAAGCATCTGTTCCTAACCACTTGCAAAGATTTGAAGTCGGTGAACATGGGAGCAAAGCAACAGGGTGAAAAGCAAAAACTACACGGTTTCTGGTTCTTCAGGGATCAGCTCGTAACCATGGGGCTTGTTGCCCGTTTCCCTAGATTCCACGGGGATGCACTTGAGAATCACCGCGACGATCATGCTAACTGAGCCGAGAATCGCACTCAGCAACCAGAGCTCCCAACTCAGCGGCACGGTGTTTGCAAAAGTGCCAAGAAACTCCACTATGATCGCTTGGAATATGACAGTGGCTGATAGTATGCCGATAAAGATCCAGTTTTTGAATATCCCGTTGAACACGTTGATCTTTTCCATTTCCCTGCTGTTTATTTCGTTGAAAACCTGAAAGAATGGCAAGTGACATCTGTATTAATAGCTGCCCTGCTCTTTGGTGCTTTCTTTTTCTCTGAAATTTGCTATATTTTGTTTCGCTTCCTGACACCTTCAGCCAGGGAAATTCTGTACATTAGACTCTGTGTGTTACTGAATGAATCGGCAGAGCACCTACCATAACTTTTAGCCCATTGATTCTCAGAATCAGTGGCAGAGTTAATCGAGTTTCAAGCCATTGATGTTTTCTACTTGCTACTGCATAAGTAAATCTCAAAGCTTAACAAATTTAATTAAGGTATCAGAAGCTGGATTGGATTGGATTGCTCGTACCTGGCAAAGTACGAAAGAGTTGAATATGAGGGTATTGATGGTTCTATCAGCACGCGGGCCTTCAATGTTAAGAAGCCTCTTTCCAGCAAACATGAGAGTACCAAGTACAATGAGCTGATACAAAGCTTGCCCAAGAATATTTCTCCACATGACGCGAGTGATAAAACTTTGCCCCCGTCTCACAGGTGGTCTCTTCATCATTTCATCATTAGGTGGCTCTGTGGCTAAGGCCAAGGCGCCTAATGTATCCATGATCATGTTCACCCATAGCAACTGGACGGCAGTAAGTGGTGCACTACCTACAAGTTAGTTCAAAGTATACAGTATATTAAATCATTCTAAGATGGTGGCGGTAAAAAGGAAAAGATAATAAACAGGCTGGTGTGCATCACTGTTATTCCTAAACTAAAGCATTGAAACTTCGAATCAATAATGATTATATAAATAATAGTATATCGGTGGTACATGTGCACACCTATGATACATGCTGAGACGAAATTCACTATCAGAGCCACTACATTAACAGTAAGCTGGAACTGCACAAATTTCTGAATGTTCAAGTAAACCGCTCGACCCCATCTAGCAACATTTACAATGGTACTGAAATTGTCGTCCATAATTATAACATCAGCGTTTTCTTTTGCAACCTGCATCCAGTCATACACTTGCATTACAAATCAACTGAATTTATGAAGGGTCATCAGGTGATGGCAGAAAAGAAGAACAGAATGGCGTACCTCGGTGCCGGCGATGCCCATGGCCAGACCAATGTCTGACTCACACAATGCAGGGGCATCATTGGTTCCATCACCAGTAACTGCTACCACCTCTTGATACATACTTTTTAAGCTTGTTACCAATTTATATTTGTCCATCGGTAATGACCGGGCCATTACCTAAACTCATGAAATATATAAGGGTAATGTTTGTAATTGAATTAACACAGAAATTAATAAAAGGTCAAAGAATTAAAGCAAAGTAAACCTGAATTTTTGGCAGGAGCTCCTTCAGCTCATCTGTGCTCTTATCATGAAGCTCTCGTCCTTCTATTGCTATTCCATCCTCAGTTAGTATTCCACATTCCTTGGCAATAGCTTTAGCAGTGTTGATGTTGTCTCCAGTCACCATTCTTACTTTAATACCAGCAGCCATGCAGGTCATTACTGCATTCTTAACACCAGGACGGACTGGATCCTTTATACCAAAAAGTGCTATTAGTGTGTAGCCATCCTCTGGTATATATTGATCGTCAGAAATTTCATTCAGATCCTTAAACGCGATGCAAAGTGTTCTTAATGCCTTGGAAGCAAATGAACTGATTTTATTTAAAACATTTTGCCTCTGTAGTTCTGACATCGGTGTTATATTTCCTTCGCTATTGAGGACAGTATCACACTGCCCTAAAATAATTTCCGGTGCCCCTTTACAGAAGGACCGGAGGCCACCATTAGGTAACTGTATTAGAACAGACATCTTTTTCTTAACTGAATTGAAAGGTTCTACTCTTACTCTTGCCAACTTGTTGTACTCGTCATATAGATCTCCTTGCAAGCTCAATCCAAACTCCAACAATGCTGCTTCAGTTGGTGTTCCCAAGATATTTCTTTTGCCATCATCTCCCTTCACAACCTCAGAACCAGTGTTCAAAAATATTCCTTGTATAAGTATTTCCATAACACTTTCTGAAGTTGCAGCCTTTAGCTTACTGACAATTGTATCGCCATTGACAGACTTAGATGCATCACTAATCCAGACCTTATGAACAATCATGTGGTTGGTCGTCAGAGTTCCTGTTTTATCGGTGCAAATACAAGTTGCTGAACCCATGGTTTCACACGCTGCAAGATGCCTCACTAGTGCTTTGTCATTCATCAACTTTTTCATGGCAAACGCTAGACTAAGAGTCACAGCCAGTGGTAGACCCTCAGGAACTGCGACAACAATGATTGTCACTGCAATAGCAAAGTAGTTAACTATTGTCAGTGCATCATTTGCCGACCAATTTAATAATCCAACATGCATTCCCTTATCAATTAGTAACCTCACTAGAAGTACTAGAAATGTGAGAATAGCGAACACCAGTCCGATCTGTCCTATGATTGTGGCCACACCATTAAGCTTAACTTGCAAAGGAGTTTCATCCACTCCATCATCATTAAGAGTATCCATGATTTTGCCCCATTCAGTACGCACACCAACGGCGGTAACAAGCATCTTGGCTGTTCCATCTTGCACTTTACTCCCAGCATGAATAAATGGCTTTTCTTCAGAAACAAGAACTGGTTCACTCTCACCTGACAAGCTAGATTCATCTACCACTAAGCAGTACCCAGAGACGAACAAGCCATCTGCAGGAACAACATCACCTATTGAAAGATGCAAGATGTCACCGACAACCAAATCATGAATCAGTACCTTCTTGGTTTTCCTATCTCTGGTGACACGGGCATATATCTTCTGTTTCTCACGGTCCAGCTCCATGAACTTCCTTGACTGCTTGTAGTCACTGGATGCTGTAACCAGTACAACCAACAAAATGCTGAGTACTATGCCAAGGCCGTCATAGATACCCATTGGCCACCCCTTGGTGGCAAGGCCAACCACTAGAGAAACAACAGCGCAAACCATTAGAATAGTCAGCGTCAAGTCATGCAAAGCATCCCAGATAAACATCCAGAAGCTTCTTGGAGGCTTCCCAACATGCTTGTTAGTGCCGTACAGCTTCTGCCTGGTTTCTATTTCAGTTTCGTTGATACCATCTTCCAGTGAGGCTTTGATCTTCCTACATAATCCATCAATTCCACCACGCGTCTTGAAGATTGCAAGATCCTCACGTGTGCCGGTAATCGCTGCCAGTTCATCTGGGCTGATACGAAATCCCTCTTTGATAAGCTCGTTGGATAGGGGGTACCGTCTTGCACCTGCATAATTCAGTGATCAAGGTGTGAAATGCTTCACGGTAGTAATAGCAAGATAAAAGAACCACATAGAGATAGATGATAAGGCCACACCATCGATAAATTGAAGCGCTGCTCTGTGCACATTAATTACAACCTGCACTTTTCCCTGGGTAAGAAACAGCAAACTTCTCTAAGACAAAGAAATACTATAAATGTGTACTCTGTCCAAACAGAGAATTTCAGGACAGGTTTTTGTGAACTAATTTTCAGTAATTCAGTTCCTCCCGCAATTATGCGCTATTGATCGTTGTATATTAGTCATGCACCAGTCCTACTCCTCAGTCCTCATTAGTCATATCCACAGTAAGGAGTAAGGACATTGTACAAGAACGGGAGCATGAAACAATGGGAAGTTCAGACGATGTTCAGTTCTATACTTCTATGATAATATACTCCTCGCCAATGAGTGTCCCAGTGGCATAAGAAAAGAGCCAAGTGGTGGGTTCGTGCCTCCCAGCCTTCACGCCCACGTTATGCAATACCACGTGAACTCTAAATTTTACGATACAGATCGATTCAACGCGTGTTGTAATAATTTCAGTGCATGAACACATCATGTGATCATTCTCAGTTAACAATTGTGTTCCTCTAGAACTAGTCCTGTCAGGCTGGCTGTGGTCGCCTCACATGTGAAAACTTTTCTAACTGAACACGCCGTAAAGAAGATTCCTAATTTCTACGGTCAGCCGTGCAAGGGACGCCTCCGGAATCCCGTCTCACGACTTCGCCACAGTTCAGACGAGAGGAGACATCCGAGAGATTTGACCAATGCAATGCAAGTTGTCCTCATGGGGGAACCTACTCGGATTGAGACTTTGAGAGAGGCATGTCAATGTCATGGCCGCCGATAGGAGGCACAAAGCAGTGGCCAGGGGAGGCAGACGCGAGGCTGATCCGGGGAGGAAATTTCCTGGCAATTTCCCAAGCCCGAAATGTACCCCCTCCCCACAGTTTTGAACAGTACAATTCAACGAAAGCAACGCAAGAAGGGTTCTACGGACTGTACGGCTGCGCGGCCGGTGCCGGCCTTTGCTTTGTGTTACGTACCAGGATCTTGCGGCGCTGGGCGTCGTCGACGACGGTGTGGGGGCTGGAGAACATGCCGAAGCGGCGGCGGTGGTTGCGGACGACGAGGCCGACGGCGCGGCGCCATCGGAGGCGGGCCTCGCCGGGCGGGTTCTTGGCGGGGATGTCGAAGTGCTCGTTGAGGAAGCTCTCGATGCTCCAGCTCCGGCGGACCGCCTCCATGCTGATCGCTCTTGCTCTCGCCCTCCCGCGCGCGCTTCGCCTCCCCGCTGCGTTTGTGTCTTCAGCTTTCGTTTTTCGTCAGAAGAGGCTCCAAGCACAGGGCCGGAGGGAATAAATATGTTGAGAGACGAGGGTCGACAGCAAAATTATGGCAAGGGCCTATTTGTGATGAAAGATTTAAATTATGGCTGCAAATGATACATGTCGAATTTCTCTATTTTCTTTCGATCATTAGGATATGTTGCCAGGAAAGTGCAGAAACATGGTCAAAAGATTTTTCTGGTATGGCTTAGAGCCTGTTTAGTTGCCAAAAATTTTTGGCAAAAAAATTAGGCAGCCTCTTCGAAGGTCTATTAAAGGTAAAAAATGTAGACTAATTACAAAACTAATTACACGAATGGACGGAAAATCGCGAGACGAATTCATTAAACCTAATTAATCTATCATTAGAGATTGTTTACTGTAGCACGACATTGTTTAATCATGACATAATTAGGCTCGTTAGATTCGTATCGAAAAATTAGGTAGAGGTTATGGAATGAGTTTTGTCATTAATTCACATTTAATACTCCTAATCAGTGTCGGAAGATTGATGTGACGAGTAGTTGGAAAAATTTTTGGAACTAAAACAGGCCCTTAATGTCAAACATCTGACAATTTCTTCTCCCTCTGCTAGAAAACTCGAATCTTATCTTTGAAGTATTGAATATCGTAACAAAAACAAGTACTCTACCAAACAAATAAATAACTGTTTGCTGAGATATGACATGTAACTTTTTTGACGCCGATGAATGTTTTTAAATAACTGTCTGCTGAAGCGGAAGAGAGTAGTCACAAACAACAGGTCCAACAAAAAGAAGCTTCTTAACATATTTTTTTTTACTAATAATATGTTTTGTACCAGTAACACCTTCAGATCTTCACCCATTGGTTGATAGTTCGACTATGATCAACGCAAGAAATCGGCAAATTAAACAAAGGTTCAAAGGACTCCTGCACCTCAAAACAGGTCGTATACTGTAATATTTATGTCACTCTCCAAATGAATTTTTGGACAACGAACAAGCTGCCATTAGATGGCGTAGCAGCAGCTGCTGGCGACAGACAGTTAAGATGTAAGAACATAGCTTCCTCAATGAAACTGCTATTTAGACCTTGTTTAGTTCGTGGAAAAATTTGCCTTTTCAACATTTGGAACTCCCGTAGCACACTGTAGCATTTTCGTTTGTTTGTGGTAAATATTATCCTACCATGGCCTAACTAGGCTCAAAAGATTCGTGTCGCGAAGTACATCAAAACTGTGTAATTAGTTATTTTTTTACCTATATTTAATACTCCGAACTTATGTCTTTTGGCGTATTTAATATGATGTGATGGAGAGAGAGTGTAGAAAACGTTAGAATTTTTAGCAACCTAAACAAGGTCTTAATTTCCTTTGTTAGCTTCAGCACGTCGAATGGTGCCACATAAAGTCAACAACGTACCAAAAGGAGAACCTAATCGGCTCCTTGTAGATCTGATAGAGATAGATCTAACTGGGTCAGTCGGCAGCCAGGCTGCTATCTGCACCTGCCAACTGATACTAGTCTTTGCTTTAACTTACTACTCAAACCGGGAAGGGTCCCAGCACCTTCTTGAACCATTGGAAAATTCTGCACTAGGCAGGTAGCATCTTCACATGGAGCATTTCCTACAACACAGATTATAAACAAGAAAACCATATAGAAAATAAAAAATCATAATGGGAGATTAGACAGAAGTGCATGATTAGATATCTAACCTTCATATGTATTGAGATCTCCCTGGTAGTGCCAGTGTGCAACATGTCCATCAACAGTGGGAGCTCCACCATGTGTTGCTTGACAATAACAAAACCATGACCATCATAAACCATGATCGTCAATAACAATAACTCCCTGTATATGCAAAAGCAAACCTAGTCACCTAAATAGTAAGGGCCTGTTTAGCTCCCAAAAATTTTCCCAACTACCCGTCACATCAATCTTCCGACACTGATTAGGAGTATTAAATGTGAATTAATGACGAAACTCATTTCATAACTCCTACCTAATTTTTCCATACGAATCTAACGAGCCTAATTATACCATGATTAGACAACGTCGTGCTACAGTAAACAATCTCTAATGATGGATTAATTAGGCTTAATGGATTCGTCTTGCGATTTCCCGTCCATTCCTGTAATTAGTCTACATTTTTTACCTCTAATAGACCTTCGAAGGGGCTGCTAAAATTTTTTGCCAAAAATTTTGGCAACTAAACAGGCTCTAAGTTCCAATTCGGTAACCAATGGTAGCACAGTGTTCAACCAAAAAAAAATCAAAGGCAGAAGGATTCACTGAAGGGGCATGTGTTTTGGCAGAGATGACTCATATGGGCAGAGGCAAATCATGCTCATGCGGCTCTTCCAACTTTCAATAGCCAATCCACAGGTAATGTGGGTCTGATAGTACTACGCTGCATTTCTTATACACGCAATAAGAACTTTGACATTCAAAAACTTCAGATGCTTTTAGTATGATCATACTGTGTCAGAAAACAACCTGACAATAGCCTGGCAATGATATTAATCCTGCAAATGTTGCTCATATAAATATTTGTCCTTCTCGTTTAGCTTTCAGGTTAAAAAAAAGTATCATTGCGCTGGCACTTAAGCCGCCCACTAACCCCTGATTGACTGTCAAAAAAGGTTTTCAGATAAGACTGTCAACCATTAACATTATGCTGTGGAATATGCATTTCTTACCACCGTGGGCGGGGCAGCAACGCGGCCGGCTCTGGTCGTGGCGCCCCCATCGCGGCTGATCGCAGTGGCGCTACTCAGGCCGGTGGTCGCGGGGGGTCGCCCCCTGCCGGTGCTGCTGCTGGTCGCGGGGGGGCACCCCCTGCTGTGGCCGCAGACGGCCGTGGTGCAGCAGCTCCTCGCGGACGGAATGAACCGGGAGCACAAGGTGCAACAGGCAGTCAAAGGCATCATGGTAGAGGCCGTGGTGCTCGACCGGCTGCTGACCCGGCCTTTGTTGCGGATCCCTCGGGGGTGATACCCGATGATGATCAAGGCAAGCAGAAGAGGAAGGGAAGGACAAAGAAAAGCTGGAGTGCACCATTTGCACCGAGGACCACTACACAAACCAGTGTCCGCTACTCCGGGGTCCAAAACCGGCGGTGGCTTTCTGTGGTGCTGTAGAGGATGGTATGGGTTTCTTTCAGATTCAGGCCGCGAGGAGTAACCAAATTGTTAACCCTGCTCAAGTCTCTTTTGCTGCCCTGATCACTGTGGAAACGGGCGAGGTTAATGCTCAGCTGATCGGTTCCGAGCTGGCGAGGATTATTCCTGTTCGTTGGGACTGGGAGGTACAGGATCTTGGGAATAAATCTTTTTTGGTGCCGTTTCCGAGCAAGGAAGAACTGGAAAGGATGATTGCAATCCATACAATCACCACAAGGAATAAGGAGGGAACAATAACTTTTGAGGAATTTGTTGATGATGTCCAGCCCATCAAAGTGTTGGAGCAAGTCTGGGTGACTGTCACCAAAGTGCCTCGTGCCCTTCGTTCTTTTCTTCCTTTGTGGGCAGTTGGGTCCATCATAGGGGCCACTCAAAAGGTCGACATGATACACCTGCGTGCAACTGGCCAAGTCAGAATTTTGGTGGCGGTTTATGAGGTAAAAAAAATCCCTAAGTTCGCTGATGTTTGTGTCGGCGGCAATATTTATCGCCTCTATTTTAAGCCTGATGAAGTAGCTCAGCATGACGGCTCCGATCCTGAGGAGGATGATTTGTTGAGTGATGAGGATGGTAACAGCAAAGAGAAAGATCTTCATAACCCTGACTATGAGATGGGCGAGGCGAATCCAGAGAAGGAGTTGGGCAAGCCCTCAGCGGATCAGTCACCCCCTCAGCACCCCCAGAACTTAAATCAGAAGCAAGCCTCGCTGTTCCGGGAAGCGCTCGATTTAGCCTGCGATAAACTGTTCAATGAGATCAGTATCAAAGTTATGCTTGAGCCTGATGACGGGACATCCAGGAAGATTTTTACCCCTCTGACTGAGGAAGAGTTGGGGTCTTATAATGCTCTGGTGGATTCTCCTGCTAAAATCCACCCCTCTTCAGTGTTCTTCCCACCGTCGCCGGAAACTCAGGTTGATGTTTTTTCAGCTAACCCCTTTCAGCAGAGTAGGGACGATGTCGTCGAGCTCCAGCGGTGTGTGGGGGATTCTACCTCACCTGGGGACTCTCTTTCGGCCGGGGGTTCCTCGCCGGCATCCCCGGCTACAGGGACTCCCACGGCCGACCTTCAGGAGGCTGGCATGGCACTCGCGGGGAGCCCTACTTCGACTTTTGCTCCCTCGTCTTCTTCGTCTTCGCCGTCTCCACCTACGTTGGAGACCGGGGGAGAGCCTGCGAGGGCGCCCTCGCCCACACCGTCGGGCGGCTTGCCTGTATCGACGGAGACCGTGGGGACCACGGTGGGAGCCATTTCGACCGCTACAGCAGAGGATATGACTCTGCTGAACCAATCGGAGGTGGAGGTGCGCGACACTGCTGAACCGGTCGGGGAGAAGGACCTTGCTCCTGATCCAGCAGCTCTTGCGGCAGCGGTGGTACCTTCAACAAGCCTACGTCGCAGCAAAAGAGTAGCGGCGGTTGCGGACTTGCACACCCTTCACAAGGTGGAGTTAATGGCAGCAAAGAAGAACCTCGAATCCAAAGGTATTTCTTTTTCAAGCTTTTCAGATTCTCAAGTTTTGTCAAACCTTGGTAGGATAGGCATCAACCTAGGTTCCTCAGATGTAGCTGTTATTAAGAATCTAGAGGTAGACAGGCTGGTCCTTTGTGCAAAGCAAAAAAAGTTATTTGCTAATACCACAACCGTAGACTCGGATGATGAGCAGGATGAAAGGCTTGACGCCGTTCTCAACCACGCATGTGGGGATCTAAATGAGAACGTGCTGGATACGGAGTATGATCATATTGTGGACCTTGCTCCTGTCCGTCGCAAGAAAAAATATAATAATGCCAAAAATCTGAAAAATGGCAAACTCCCCAAGAAGCCAAAAACCCCATCTAAAATAAATCTAAAATGAAAGAGGTTTTCTGGAATAGCAGAGGTCTGGGGGACTTGGCTAAACATAGGTTCTTGGCAGAACTAGTTAAGGAGGAGCAAATAAATTTTATAGCTATCTCCGAAACTGGTAGAGATTCTTTCCCAGATCATGTCCTCAAAAATCTGTGTGCGGGACATGATTTCCTGTGGCATACTATGGCACCACATGGGAGATCAGGTGGCATCCTCCTAGGTGTCGACCTCAGTGTTTTTGACATTGGAGCCATTGATGAATGAGATTTCTATGTGAAATTCACCTTGAGATATAAAACTAATGGTTTCAAATTTGTACTTTATTCAGTTTATGGACCTGCACAAGTACAAAACAAAAGTGCTTTCCTCTCAGAACTGGCTAACACTTGCTCAAAGGAATCACTCCCATATATTATAGGGGGGGATTTTAATATTATGAGACACCCAGAGGATAAAAGCTCAGGGAATTTTGATCCCAAATGGCCCGGCATTTTCAATGCTGTCATTGAATCTCTTGATCTTAGAGAGATTGTTATGACGGGACGCCAATATACTTGGGCAGGCCCAGGGGATAACCCCACTTTCGAGAAACTCGATAGAGTACTGGTCAGTACGGAATGGGAAATTCAATTCCCCTTGACTTCGGTCGAACCCAGGGATAGGAATATCTCCGACCATACTCCCCTAGTTGTTAACACTGGAGCCTCCACCCATCAAACCGGAGACCGACCCTTCAAGTTTGAGAGGGGTTGGCTGCTACGGGATGGTTTTTATGACATGGTTGCAAATATCTGGCAATCGGAAACAGAAGGCTCCACCCCCCTTGAACGCTGTCAAGCTAAGATCCGTAGACTTAGACAGCACTTAAGGGGATGGGCTAAACACACAGCAGGGTCCTACAGAAAGGAGAAAAAATGTTATTATCTCTTTTAGATAATCTGGATAAGAAGGCTGAAAGTAGCCATTTATCTGATCAAGAAATCAATCTCAAGCATTATCTAAAAGAAAGGCTAGTTTCTATGCTGAGAGAGGAGGAATTAAAATGGTACGAGAGAGCCAAAGTTAAAACCTTATTGGAAGGTGATGCTAACACTAGGTTCTTTCACCTCGTTGCAAATGGCAAACATCGCAAACAACATATCTTTAAACTTGAGAATGATCAAGGTGTGGTTGTTGGTGATGATTCCCTAAAAAGCCATATCACTAATTACTATAAAAACCTTTTTGGGACACCTGAGGCCTCTGGTATCTCCTTAATGGAAAATCAAATCTTTGATATTCCGCAGGTAACACGAGGAAAATGATGTTCTCATAGGCCCTTTCACCGAATCCGAGGTGAGAGCTGCAGTCTTCCAAATGGAGCATAATAAAGCTCCAGGCCCGGATGGATTTCCGGCTGAATTCTACCAAGTCTTTTGTGGATTATTAAAGATGATCTACTACGTCTCTTTTCTGATCTTCATAGGGAGGCTCTAGATCTGTACAGTCTGAATTTTGGAATTATTACATTAATTCCTAAGACTCAAAATGCGATAAAAATCCAGCAATATAGACCAATTTGTGTCCTTAATGTTAGCTTTAAGATCTTCACTAAGGTGGGGACAAATAGGCTTAACATTGTAGCCAAAAAGGTGGTGAGTCCGACACAGACTGCCTTTATGCCTGGCAGGAATATCATGGAGGGAGTAGTTATACTACACGAAACTATCCATGAGCTTCATACTAAAAAAAGGGATGGAGTCATTTTCAAAATTGATTTTGAAAAGGCATACGACAAAGTTAAGTGGTCCTTCCTGCAACAAACCTTACGTATGAAAGGCTTCTCCCCGAAATGGTGTCTATGGGTTGAAAGTATGGTTACTGGTGAAAGTGTTGGGATTAAAATAAATGATGAAGTAGGTCCCTACTTCCAAACCAGACGTGGACTCAGGCAGGGTGATCCAATGTCACCAATCTTATTTAACATCGTTGCCGATATGCTAGCTCTTCTTATTAATAGAGCAAAAGCCGATGGCCAAATAAGAGGACTCCTTCCCCATCTCATTGATGATGGTCTGTCAATTCTACAATATGCAGATGACACCATTATCTTTATAGACCATGACCCCGAGCAAGCAAAGAATCTAAAACTTTTGCTATGCGCTTTCGAGCTGCTATCTGGGCTTAAGATAAACTTCCATAAAAGTGAAATCTTTTGCTATGGTACAGCTAAAGAGATAGAGGAATTCTATACTTCTCTCTTTGGTTGTAATGCAGGGGAATACCCATTCAGATATTTAGGGATTCCAATGCACCATAGACAACTATTGAATTCTGAGTGGAGAAAGGTTGAAGAGCGCTTCGAGCAGAAACTTTCCTGCTGGAAGGCAAAGTACCTATCTTACGGGGGAAAACTTGTCCTTCTCAACTCTGTCTTAAGCAGCCTACCCATGTTTATGATGTCCTTTTTTGAACTACCTAAAGGGGTTCTCAAAAACCTAGATCATTTTAGATCAAGGTTCTTCTGGCAAGGATCTTCACAGAAACATAGGTACCGATTAGCCAAATGGGACATATTATGTCGCCCAAAAGACGAAGGGGGTCTAGGTATCCTTGATTTGCAACTTCAAAATAAGTGCCTTCTTGCCAAGTGGTTAGTCAATTTACTAAACACAAATGGGATATGGCAGTCGTTGCTAAGGAATAAATACCTACGATCAAAAACTTTATCTCAAGTGACAGCCAAACCTAATGACTCTCATTTTTGGAGGGGCCTCATGCATATTAAGGATGAGGTACTGTCTAAAGGCACCTTCGAAGTCAAAGATGGGACCAATACAAGGTTCTGGGAGGACACTTGGGTAGGAGATCAGCCTCTCAAAGTTAAATATCCAAATTTATATAATATAGTGAGAGATCCTCACGCAACTGTATCCAAAGTTTTGACCACAAACCCTCTCAATATCTCCTTCAGAAGGGCTTTGGTGGACAACAAACTTAGAGAATGGCTTAATTTAGTAGCAAGGATCTCACATGTCCAACTGGTGGAAGGTTCTGATTATTTCAAATGGAGCCTAACCAAATCCGGATTATATACTGTTCGGTCACTGTATCGCCATCTTATTGACACACATCCACCTTTTCGTCATGAGAGGATCTGGAAGATGAAAATTCCTCCGAAAATAAAAATCTTTCTTTGGTTCCTACAAAGGGGGGTTGTTCTAACCAAAGACAACCTGGCTAGGAAAAATTGGAAAGGAAGTCAGCAATGTATTAGTTGCAATAGGAATGAGAATATTCAACATCTCTTCCTTGACTGCCCCTTTGCTAAAACAATTTGGAGAATAGTATTTTTTGCTACTAATCTGAACCAACCTGGATCTATTGGCCATATGTTTGGTACATGGCTGAACAACCAACATAAAAAGATAAAATGTTTAATCTGGGTTGGTACAGCTGCGTTGTGCTGGGCTATCTGGCGTTGCCGGAATGATGTAATTTTTAAGAAATTGAAAACTAACTCTATTATGCAGGTTATTTTCAGGGGAGCATACTGGCTACGCTCTTGGGCCCATTTACAGCGTGACGAGCAAGCCAAGGACACCCTCACTCTGATGAGCAAGAAATTAGAGATTATTGCTTTAGAGATCTCAAATAAGGGGTGGAAGCACGTTGCTCGTTTACTTTAGTCTTTCCATCTTTTTAAGACTTTGGTGCAGTTTCTTTTTTACAATAACGCTATGTAATAATTGGCTGTGTACATCTCTGATGTAGAGGCCGGATTTTGTAATCCTTTATCTAAAAAAATTAGCATAAGTAAAATTTTTTTGCGAGGAATATGCATAAGTAAATTAATGTTATTTCACCGCCTTATGCAATCAAAAAACTAATGGTCCGCAACTAAGAGCTCAAAACATGTGCCAGCAAAAGTCAGTAAAGGTTGTAGAAAATATTAGATGAGATCTCTTAATTGTGTACTTGAAAAAAACAGGTAATTGGCTGATTTTTTTTTTGCGAATTAGGTAATTGGCTGAAATTGAAGAAATGCATCTCAAAATGTGTTCATCGAACCTAAACTAACACTTTCCCGCAAGTAAAAGAAATTGCAGGATCTCTAGCAAAATGCCATCCCAGCTCTCTGGCATGACCCTGAATCCTGGCTTATACGGTAGACACGCCACAAGGAACTCCCTATATCTTGGGAACCTTAAAAATATAAGCTGTGGTCAGCAGCAGAGAGTTAAGATAGTGGTTTCAGAAGAAGAAAGAAAGTTAAGATAGTGTGTAAATCGAACAGTACTGTGCAGTAGGAAATCTGATCATTGAGGGTGTGTTTAGAAGCCTAAATTTTTCCAAAAAACATCCCATCATCTATCACATCCCATCACATCACCTCTCACTACTCATCTGACGCTACAGTGTATTTTGCACCAATTTTGGTCAGAATTGCCAAACTTTGCCCAAACGTTTGGGTTCTAAACACACCCTGAGTCATGTTCAGCAGCGGAGGCAGCGGTGGGGCGCCCCCCCCCGAGCCCCCCGGAGCCCCCCCTAGGCCGGAGGTGGAAGAAGAAGAGGGGAAGGGGAGCTGGAGGAAGAAGACGGCAGCGGGAGCCCTCTTAGGCTCCGGCGCTGGCTTCGCTGCTGGTCATGTTGTCTCACTAGGAGTCAGGATACAGACAAGCATATCGTTCGTATTTGATCATGGAGTTTAGACATAATAACATGGTTAAACGAACCGTCCTGAAGTCTGATGTTCTAATAAAACATTCGCCGCGAAATGGCAACCCAAACATCCAACACATCAGTGGTGTCAAAATCCGAAATCAGTGGTCGAGCACCTAGTTGGCAATGTTACCTTTCTTCGGTTACCAAAACCTTCGTAAGGACACCGGCGGCGGGTACGGAACGGACTACGGTCACGTCGACTAGGACCCTCCCACTGTCCCACATTCCTCACCCAGGCCGGTGTGGAGCCTCGCAAAGAGAGCCGGAACAGCGCAAGGCCGCGGCGCCGGAGGGTGACGAGGGTCTGGATTAGGGTCCCCTAAGCGGCAAGATAATTACCTTCGAGATGGAGTCTTCTAACACTATTGACAATGTCAAGACTAAGATCCAGGACAGGGATGGATGCAGATCTTCGTCAAGACCCTTACTGACAAGACTTCCCTACTTCCGAGTACCCTCCACCTCGTCTCCGAGTACCTTCCGCCTCGCACGAGTGCACTCAGCCTCGCACGAGTACACTCCGCCTCGCACGAGTGCGCTCCGCCTCATACGAGTACTTTCCGCCTCGCCTCCGACTACTCATTCGCACGAGTAACCTCCGTCTCCGACTAGGACGGGCCCACATGTGGAGGTCGGAGCATGGATCAGGGCCCCACACGAACGTGGCGCCGCCCCAACTCTCGGGCTTCCCCGCAACGACACGCGTGGCGCCAGTTTTCCACGTCATGCAAAGACCACAGCTGGCGGGACGCGAGGGCGGCCTGTTCTGACAGGAGCTGTAATACTCCAGAGTGCACCCTCACGGCCTCCAACACGCCGTCCCATCCAACGCCAGCTGCACGCCACCCCGTCAGAGCAGGCACTCGATTACCATCTACGGGCGGCGCCTACCAACACTTAGGTCGTAACGTGGCAGGCCTAAGCAACACTCAAGAGGGCTGAGTCATCAAGTGAACTACTCGGAGGAGGCGCCAAGTACCCGGGAAGTACAATGTCACCAGCACACGCGGCAGTCTCCAACGCCACCACAGCTCAGCGCCCTTCAATGCCACCTGACAGACATCGATGACGGAAAGGACTTCACAATACCGTAGCACTGTAGTTCTTTTTTGTTTTCCCTCTTTGCCCCTCACCCTTGCGTCTATAAAAAGGGGAGGAGTGCAACCGTTTGAGGGGCTGACTGATCACCACGTTTGTAACCCCTACTACAAACATCCCTGGCATAGGAACACGAGTACTCGGAACTGGACGTAGGGTATTACTCTCCGGAGGCCCGAACTAGTATAAAACCCTTGTGTCTCTCATGCCATCCATCCGGGTCCGACACACGATACGTTACAAATCTACTGTCGGCGGTAGAGAACCCTGACAGTTGGCGCGCCAGGTAGGGGCACATCGTGTGTCTCGTCGAACCACACCAGCGATCCGGATGGAGAGCCACGGAGTTTCGCTGACTCCCGGCACCACCGTGCTCTTCGGCTCCCTCGGCTTTGTCTACAACGGGCCGGCGGAGTCCATCGTCGGGAGGACTTTCTCCCGACCCGCGCGTCCCACCGCCTCGACGGCGGTGGCAGCGCGCGCCGCTTTCGTCCGTGGCTTCACAGACGAGTCGATCATGGCCATGTTGGGGCCTAACCTGACACAGGAGCGTTTTAGGCTCGCCGCGTTTTACCTCACCGACCTCACCTTTCAGGCCAGCGGATCCGAGCCGTTGACCTGGGGCGAGTTCATGGAGTGGTACAGCGCCATGTACCCCCATGGGCAGCAAGGCCTCCCGGACGACCCGGTGACAGCCTACGTGGACACTCTGAGGGCTTCCTACGTTGCCCCGGGCTCCGCGGTCGTACCGCGAGGGCCACCGATGCCTCCGCCGGACTTCACGCGCGAGTACAACGTCCTCGAGGCCCACACCGCCACCAGCTCGACGGATGGCGAGGACAACCCTCGCCACCGCACCGGGGACGCCCAGCGTCGGGCGCACCTCGACGAGATCGCTGAGGCCAAGCGCCAGCTCGACGAAGAGCTGGCAGACCTCCACCAAGCGCTCGGAGTGGAGGACGAGCCACGCGAGCCCCAGCGAGACTAGCGGCGTAAACAACACCGCGAGCAGGAGGCGGAGCAGCCGGTGCTACAAGCTCGCATACGCGCGTGTGATGTGAACCGGCGCATCAACGAGGACGTCGCTGTCGACGGCGGTGACGTGCCACTCTTCAGGCGTGCGTAGCAGAACCTCGCGGCTGCGGCCATGCTTCTACGTGGCTGCGCCGAACCGGCCACCCCCGAGGAGAAGAGGGTTCGCCAGCAGCTCAAGACCCTCCTCGAGACGGCGGCCGCGCAGCAGGCCGAGAGTTCAGCGTCACGCTAGCGCTCGGCGCGTGAAGCGCGAGCAGCACCATCCGTGCGAGGCCAAGACCCATCTCCGTCGAGGCACCGGGAACACGACAAGGAGGCAAGCGAACCATCGGTCAAGACACGCCTAGGGCCCCACCGCGACGCCCGCGACACGCTCAAAGCTGGCCGCCGAACCACCAGCGACGACGACTACGAGTACGGCTACGGCAGCAACCAAGACGATGGCCGCAACCGCTGTGATGAGCACCGCTCACGCCGACGACACAGCCAGAGGCGTGGTGGGCGCTATGACAACGAGGAAGATCGTGACCGCAGCTGCTCACCTGATCCGAAGGGACCTCGTGCCTTCGGTCGAAAGGTGCAAGACGCGCGGTTCCCCTCGCGGTTCTGGGCTCCGACAACAGTTCCCAAGTACGACGGGGAGACCAACCCTAGCGTGTGGTTGGAGGACTATAGGCTCGCGTGTCGGGCAGGAGGAGTGACAGATGATCTGTTCATCATCAAGAACTTAACGCTCCACCTCGCCGACTCCGTGCGGACCTGGCTCGAGCACCTGCCATTGTTGGCGTTTCTTAACGTCACCACTAGTTGTACACCTAGAGGGAGCGTATAAGAACAACCGGGTATACCGCAAGCGCATAGAAATACCGATGTAGCACTTCCCCAAGGAAGAAGAGTATTCCAAGGGTATCGAATCCAAGGAATGATGTGCACTAACTCCTACTCTAGTATAGATGGTCCAAGGACACAACACTGATTAATAGGATAGGTAGAAAGGATCTGCCTCGACCGAGCGCAGAGTCTAGTCACGGTCTCTCAGGTATAACACTCACTTTGGGCGCCAGCACATCCTAACTTTTTAGGGAGAGGCCAATGTACTGACAACGAGCCCAACTCGGTACGCATGCGTGGAGGGTTGCAAAGGGTCCAACAGGCTGTCACCACTGCGGCCTACCTCTATCGTTACGCGAACGCACGTGGTCTTCGCAGGATAACCTATGGTCCAGACACCACATCTATACCACTGACTACTTCTATAGCCGGACACCGTCTGACGTCCCGATAGCCCGACTTTAGCACTCCGTATAAATACGGAACTACGAATCCGCGAGGGAGATACTGACACTAGCTCAAGGTATGCTCTATCACTCATGCAAGATCACGAATGCACTTTGATCTAACTAGAGATATGCAGGAGCATCAACTTTACTCTAATAGACAAGCTGGCAAACTAGATGCAAACTTATGATCTAAGTCTACTAGATCGAAAGGGTTGTGTTCGAAGAACACAAGCCTCTAAATCAAAAACAAACGAAGAACATAAGAACAAAGCAACTAAGCATACATACGACTTTAGTCTAAATAGAAAATGTCGAAATACTCACTTTAGTCTAGTTGAAGAACAAAGGCACCGCTGAGGATCGTTCTTGAGGAAGATGTCATGAACATGACATGTCCCCAAGCCTCTCACCTCACTTCCTAGCACTAATCCTATACAAAGAGCTCTCCTCTCCTAAAGAGAGAGGCTCTAAGGCCAAAATGAAGAGGAGGAGGAGAAGTGTGTGCTCCAAATGAGAGCCCCTCCCCTCCTATTTATAGAGGAGGGGGTGGCTTGCCAAGAGGCCAAATGCTCTCCAAGATGTGCAGCCATCCTTGGGCGCCACCAATAGGAGAGCGACACGTGGCGAGGAATCTTGTAATGCACTCTTCTCTAGCTTCCAGGGGAAGGAACCAAACCGACCTTCTACCGGCCAATAAATGGGCTCCATGTCACCAATCCAGCCCGGGACGTTGCAAGGGATCAACCAAGAAGCAACATGTGAAAGCAGATGGCGAACGGAGACCAAAAGGGTTCGGCCAAACCTGGGTTCGGCCAACCCTGGCCCACCTCCTTCTGGCTTGTTCTTTCTCTGGGTGACTGATATGTGGGCCCTTATGACAATTCTAGGTGCATGCCAAGTTTGGAGGTGGTTTGGGTCCCTGGTGGGCCCTTGGATCCTTGTGCTGCACACGTGGCGGTGTCTGATTCATCGGGAGTTGCTTCACATGGATTGATGAGGTATCATGGACACATGGCATCCAATGTGGCGCACGTCGCCACGTGGCCTGGTGTGGGTCCCACCGGGCTTACAAGATATCGGGAGTATGATCTTGTCTTGTGCATATCTTTCTCATCCGGACTCCAAAGTAGACAAATGATATATCCATTTCGATCGTCTCGATGAGCCCGTCGCAATGGTGCAGTCCAAATTGGCATTTGAGGTTGTTTATGATAATGTCCTTTAATAGCCATTGTACTACTTGCTCTCAACTGTACCATTTGGCACGTATTTCGGTGCATCCTGCAACAAAAGCTAGAGACACCAACACTTGTGGAAATCATCAGTATCAAGCCCTATTCTAGTGTTGATGATCCTTTTACCATTATATTATGAAGGTGTTGACAGTGTAAAAGTAGCACTTAACAGCCGTCAACAGCCACGCGGTAGGATCAACAGCTGGACGGACCTACGAGAGACTTTCATCGGCAATTTCCAAGGCACGTACGCCCGTCCCGGCAAACAGTGGGAGCTGCGAAACTGCAAGCAGCAGCCAGGCGAGAGCCTGCACGACTATATCAGGCGCTTCTCCAAGCGCTGCACCGAGCTTCCCACTGCGACCGATAATGACGCCATCTTGGCGTTCCAGAACGGCACTACATGCACCACCCTCATCAATCGGCTAGGGCGAAGGACCCCGAGGACTACTCAGGAGCTCCTCGACATCGCGACCAACCACGCCGACGGGGAGGAGGCAGTCGCAACAATGCTGATCCCTCCTCCGGGCAAGGGGAAACAAGTCGTGGACCCGGGCAAAGGGCCTTCCTCGCGCACCAAGAAGAATAAGAAGAACGACAAGCGCAGCCGTGATGACCGCACCGTCGCAGCAGTCGAGGGCAAGGCCACCCGGCCCAAGAACAACCAGAACGGTCCCCCGAAGGACTATTTCGAGAAGCTTCTGGAGGCGCTGTGCACCCACCACGAGACGCCCATCAAGCACGCGCTCAAGGACTGCCGATTGATGAAGAACTACATCAACGGCACGCTCAAGCCCAAGGCGATGGGCCCACCGAAAAAGACCACGCGGCTCCCCGACGACGACGACAATGAAGCGGAACCAGTGTTCCTCCGCGAGGACGGTGCCGTACACATGATCTTCGGTGGGGCACCGGCACGACCCTCGAAGCGTCAGGAGAAGCTGATCAGGTGTGAGGTCTATAACTCCGAACCCGCGACGTCATCATACCTTAAGTGGTCGTAAACTCCGATCACTTTCGACCGATCAGACCACCCCGACCACGTGCCGCAGCCAGGATGCTACCCACTTGTGGTGGCCCCTCTGATCGGGACCAAGTGGGTCCACAAGGTGCTGATGGACGGGGGGAGCGGCCTCAACATCCTGTACATGACGACGCTCGACAGCATGGGCATTTCGCGGTCCTGACTGCGCCCATCACCGACACCTTTCCACGGGGTCATCCCCGGGAAGGACGCACTCCCGTTAGGGCAGATCGATCTGCCTGTCACGTTCAGGACATCACGAAACTTCCGCACGGAAACCCTCACCTTCGAAGTGGTGGGGTTCTCGGGGACCTACCATGCCGTCCTCGGGAGGCCGGCCTACGCGAAGTTTATGGCTGTGCCTAATTATACGTATCTCAAGTTGAAGATCCCCGGTCTGAAGGGGGTCATCACAGAGGGGACTACATTTCAGTACGCATACGAGTGCGACACCGAGTGCTTTCAGTTCGCTGAGACGCTCATCCGGTCCGAGAGGCTTCACGCTGAACCCCCCTCCGAGGACTAAGACATCCCCGAGTCGTCCAAGCGAGCGGCCTGCTCTTTCGAGCCCGCCAAGGACGTCAAGGATGCGGCTGTCTTCGATGATGGCCGCACGCTTCGTATCGGGACGGCGCTCGATCCTAAATAGGAAAGCGCGCTCGTCGACTTTCTCAAAGCGAACCTCGACGTGTTCGCATGGAAACCCTCCGACATGAAGGGAATCCCGAGAGAAGTTGTCGAGCACAAGCTGAATATCAAGCCGGGATCGAAACTGGTCAAGCAGCGCCTACGCTGCTTCAACGACGACAAGTGCAAGGCCATTGGCGAGGAGATCAAGAAGCTCCTTAGTGCAGGGTTCATCCAGGAAGTGTTCTACCCCGAGTGGCTTGCTAACACTGTACTTGTAAAGAAGAAGAATAAGAAATGGAGGATGTGTGTTGACTACACGAGCCTTAACAAGGCATGTCCCAAGGATCTGTTTGCTTTGCCTCGCATAGATCAGGTAGTCGATTCAACGGCAGGGTGTGAAACCCTCTGTTTTCTCGATGCGTACTCCGGGTACCACCAGATTGCGATGTGCATAGCGGACCATCTCACAACATCCTTCATAACTCCCTTTGGCGCTTGTTGTTACAACTCGATGCTGTTCGGGCTCAAGAACACGGGCGCCACGTTCGAAAGATGCATGCGACGCGTTTTTGGTGATCTCATAGGGCGAATAATCGAGGCGTACGTTGACGACATCGTGGTCAAGTCGAAGAAAACGGGCGATCTAATCCCCGACCTCACGGAAGTGTTTGCGAAGCTGAGAGAACATAGGGTGAAGCTAAACCCCAAGAAATGCGTTTTCGGGGTTCTGAGGGGCATGCTCCTCGGCTTTGTCGTGTCAGAATGCGGTATTGAAGCTAATCCCGAGAAAATCTCTGCCATCACTAACATGGGGCCAATCCAGAATCTGAAGGGTGTGCAACATGTCACAGGCTGCCTCGCAGCTCTCAGCCGATTCATCGCTCGACTCGGAGAGCGCAGCTTGCCGTTGTACCGCCTGATGAAGAAATCTGATCACTTTGCATGGACGCCCGAGGCTCAAGAAGCCCTTGACTCACAAAGAAATTCTTGAAGAGTCCTCCAGTGCTCACAGCGCCCATGCCAGAAGAACCGATGCTCTTGTACGTGGGAGCAACAACCCAAGTAGTGAGCGCCGCACTGGTGGTTGAGCGAGAAGAGCCTGGGAGATCACTCAAGGTGCAACGGCCAGTCTATTTCGTGAGTGAGGTACTCTCCGACTCGAAAACCCGCTACTCGCAAATTCAGAAACTCGTATATGCTGTCTTGATCACCAAACGCAAGCTTCGACACTACTTCGACGCGCATCCCATCACGGTGGTGTCCAAGTACCCGCTCGGAGAAGTGATCCAGAATCCAGAGGCTGAGGGGAGGATAGCCAAGTGGGCTCTCGAGCTGATGGGACAGAATGTGTCATATGCGCCGCGCAGTGCCATGAAGTCACAAGTGTTGGCGAACTTCGTTGCTGAATGGACAGAGATCCAGACTCCGCCAGCGCCGATCAAGCACGAGACGTGGACGATGTATTTCGACAGCTTTATCATGAAGGAAGGAGCAGGGGCAGGCCTTGTCTTCATCTCGCCCTGGGCGTGCGTATGGAGTACATGGTTCGACTGCACTTCCCTGCCTCCAACAACGTCACCGAGTACGAGGCACTCGTCGACGGCCTTCGAATCGCAATCGAGCTCGGAATCCACTGTCTCGAGATCCGTGGGGACTCCGAGCTTGTCGTGGATCAGGTCATGAAAGAGAAGAATTGCGTCGACCCGAAGATGGCGGCTTATTGCCGAGCCGTGCGTCAGCTAGAAGACAAGTTCCATGGGCTCGAGCTCCATCACGTGCTACGTGACTACAACAAAGCTGTAGACATCCTCGCCAAAGTAGCATCGAGCCGCAAGCCCGTGCCACATGGTGTGTTTGCTAGCGACCAGCACGCACCGTCCGTCCGAGTTGATGAAGAGCAACCGCCAGAGCCAGAGGCACCGGAAGTGATGGAGATCGATCAACCACAAGAACCGAACTTAGAAGATCCAGACTGGCGGTTTCCGATTCTCGAGTGGCTAGTTGAGGGAAAGCTGCCCCCCAACCAGACAGAGGCGCGCCGCATTTCGCGGCGAGCCAAGGCGTATGTCCTTATCGACGGCGAGCTCCACAAGCGAGGTGCGGCAGACATATTCATGCACTGCATCCTGAGGGACCAAGGAAGAGAGCTGCTCCAGGAAATCCACGCTGGCACATGCAGACATCATGCCGCCCAAGGACCCTCATCGGAAAGGCCTTCCGACAAGGTTTTTACTGGCCCACTGCACTGGCCGACGCCAAGGATATCGTGCGGTGTTGCGAAGGTTGTCAATTCTACGTTCGACAAACGCCTCTCCCGACGCAAGCACTTCAGAACATCCCCATTACTTGGCCGTTCGCTGTATGGGGGCTGGATATAGTCGGGCCGTTCAGGACGGCACCAGGGGGCTTCACGCACCTGCTCGTAGCTGTCGACAAGTTTTCGAAGTGGATTGAAGCTCGACCCGTAGTCAAGGTCCGCTCCGAGGAAGCCGTAGCGTTCTTCACCGACATTATTTATCGCTTCGGGATCCCAAACTCGATCATCACCGACAATGGCACACAGTTCACAGGAAAGAAGTTCCTCAGATTCTGCGACGACAACAACATCCGCGTGGATTGGGCCGCTGTTGCGCACCCGAGGACCAACGGGCAGGCCGAGAGGGCCAATGGCATGATCCTGCAAGGATTAAAGCCCTAGATCTTCAAGCGACTCGAGAAGTTTCGAGCAAGATGGGTCACCGAGTTGCCATCCGTTCTCTAGAGCCTGCGCACCACACCGAGTCGAGCCACCGGCTCCACGCCGTTCTTCATGGTGCATGGGTCGAAAGCTGTCCTCTTGACGAATATCGACTACGGCAGCCCAAGAGTTCGAGCATACACCGAGGAGGGGAACCAGGTTGCACTTGAGGATGCGATCGACCAGCTCGATGAAGCACGCGACGTGGTGCTCCTGCACTCAGCTCGGTACCGGCAAGCTCTACGGCGCTACCACGAGCGCAACGTGCACGATCGCCAGTTCCAGATCGGAGACCTGGTACTCCGACGGGTTATGAGCAACAAGGACCGACACAAGCTCGCGCCCCCGTGGCAGGGGCCATACATCGTCGATCAAGTGCTCCGACCAGGGACATTCAAGCTTCGACACGAGGACGGCACAATTGTCTCCAACGCATGGAACATAGAACACCTACATCGTTTTTACCCTTGAGTAATGTTCCCCATTTTAACTTATGGTCAATGAATAATGCCATGTGCTTTTGTTCTCGTTTCATAAGTTCGCAATCTTCTCATGTTGGCATCTTTTCTGTATGTTTCAATGCTTGTCTAAAAGGCTAAGCGGCAAGCGTCCCTGCACCCATGCAGAAACGCTCACCGCTCGGGGGCTACCCAGGGCACGATGCCCTCCTTTCATTTTCCTGTTTTTAAAACAAAACTCTCCGACAAGATTGTCGTGACCAATCGCATGCGCGAGCAGTTTTTTGGCGGAACACCTTATCTTGCGAATGGAAAAGATGTTGATCTGTGAGCATCTCGGTGTTGTTACTCGTTCAAAGCTCTTAGCACTTACGCCCCCGCGGCTACGGTACCAAGACCTGCGAGCGCAGCCCAAGCCCGCAGGTTGACGTCCGACTACTTTCAAAAAGTACTTGGGTAACTGCTCGGGCTCTGGCTCAAAACAATTTTTACGAAAAACACGCAAGTCACTTTCTGAACGACCCTAAGTACTCGGGGGCTGCGATTGTGTGGTGTCAGTTTATGGCTCAGGCTGATTGAGCTCTCCGACCCCTACACCCCTGCGGCTTCAGAGTAGGGTTCGATTGGTTTGAGTTCCTAAGTATCACTACTACATTTCGCAGTCGCCCCAGGTACTCGGGAAATGCTTCAGAAATGACGGCCTTAAAACAAAATGAAAACACTGTTCGAAGCAGTGCGCGTACAAGTTCATCCTGCCTATCTGTTATGCAAACTGATACATCTAACTGGAAGGACCAGAGCCGTCTACGACTTCTGGTGTGTCTCTTGGAATCAGGTCCAGGTCCTTCATTGTGGCATCGGCCAAGGCGCGGGCGAAGGCGGCGCAGTCCTCCTCGATCTTGTCGTACTCCTCGTCCGAGTAGCCGGGGGCCCAACCGCCGCTCAGCGCCTTGAGATCCAGCCCCTGGTAGTGCGAGTTGAACATGGCGAGGACCCGATGCACCACCTTCCGAGACGTCGACAACTTTTTCTCCTTCACAACGCCCGGTAGAAGGTTGACTTGATCGCCGAGTGTCTGGGGAGGCATCTGGACGGGTAGGACGCCGAGTTCCGACAAGATCCGCTCGGTGAACCGGCCAAATTTGGTGCGGTCCACGATATCCCTCTTGCGTGCCTCCTCCGCCTCGTGCTGAGCCTTTGAAGGACCGGAACAGCGAACCAGAGAGGGGGCAGTGAATGGGAGCCGATAAAAATTCTACTCAAGAATTCGGCCTATGAACCCAATTTCACTCGGACACCTCCGCAAGCTTCTCTTGCCAAGTCCACGTAGCCACTGGAGTGCTACTGAACCTAGGAGCAAGATCCAACCAACAGCCACTCGAAACACACAGCGGAAAACAACTCGAAACTGCTGCTGGCAACCAAAACCGGTCAGGCCGGTTTCTGAAATCGGTCAGACCGATTCTCTGGGACGTAGCCTCTCACAGGCAGGGGAAACCGGTCAGGCCGGTTTGGCAAACCGGTCAGGCTGATTTTATCCAGGAAATCCCCAAAAGACCTTCGAGGCCAAAACTGCCCCAAAACACCTCAAGAACCTCTCCACCTTTGAACAAGAAAAACCATAGCCAGCACAAGACTCTCCTGCTCAAAATCCTCACGACAGCCCACTAGGGCTAAACCGGTCAGACCGGTTTGGGAAACCGGTCAGGCCGGTTTTGCCTGGACAGTCGGGAAGAACTCAGCCCGTGGGAAAAACCTAGCCTTCACTTCGATCGATCTCCCGGTTCGTTCCACAGATTCAAGTGAGACTTCGGGGATAGCTGGGGTACCTTGTGGGCTACCTTTGGCTAGAAGCTCGGTCCCCAAAACCTACTCAATCAAGAGGAATCGGAAGTCAACCCTCAAGAACACCTTCCCATGGATTCCACCGAAAACCACCAAATTGAAGCCGTTTCGGAGGGTTTGTTGGAGCAAGATCACCAAGCAAAGAGGCACACAGTCCTCATACGTGACATCCAACAAGAATCCCTCAAAGAAACGCCCCCAAAACTTCCCCACGGAAAATCCAAGAAAAGGCTCCGAAAATCACCAAAATGGAAAACGGGAAGAACACAATCAAGCCTTGAGGAACCACGCCGAATCATCTATACATACCAAAGAGGTTCATACAAGGTCTAGCTTGCCGCCCGATCATCCTTCCCTCTCACAAGATCTCACCATGATGCTCTCAAGCTAGTCCTAAGAAAATCTTAAGGAAAATAGGAAGGGAAAATAGGAAAACCAAATGAGCTAGGGTTCCAAGAGATGGCTGCCATCCTCTCACCACTTGGGTTATATGGAGGCAACCGAAAGACTAAAATACCCCTAAAGCCTAAACTAGGATACACGCCCACCAAGGGCACTTTGGGAATTTGTCTTCGTAACACCATCGGATGGATGCCCGGCGACCGCACTTCGCTTAGCCTCGACGCAAGCCTTGCGATCCCGACGCGTGTCCTCCGCTTCGAAGCTTCCGGCGCCATGCGACCCCAAACCGGTCAGACTGGTTTCCCAAACTGGTCAGACCGGTTTTGGCCTGACAGCCACGCCCGGTCTTCGGCCTCGGCTTTGTGGCTCAGCCGAGTAACCCGGTGGTTTTCTGGTGAACCACCGCAAACCCCGCGAACTTGATGTAGCCTCCGCCAATCATCACTCATGACTCGGCTCCCACGAAGTCCCGGCTCGACCTTGGTTTTGAGGCTCAACCAAGAAACCGTCCACCGACTTCATCCCGCTGTTCATGCCACCATGCGGCCCGCACTTGACCCCGCTGGCCACCGGGTCCCTCGAACCAAACCTACTTGTCTTCTCCACACCTGGAGGCCTCACCGGCGACGACCTTTCGCGCTTGTTCTTCACCTGCACCAACACCAGTCAAGCTGCAACCTGCACCTGCAATACTTAGCCAAGAATCAGTCCACACAACGTTGTCAATCACTCATCACACCAGGAAGCAACCATCCACCGGTCATCGAACCACACATGATCCTCAATCTCCCCCTTGATGAGTGCATTGACAACACACACATTTGGTAACCAAAGAGAAAAGGAAAAGGAAAAGAAACGACTAAAAGAAAACTCAAACAAGCGATCGAAAGCCAAACAAAGGCAAAGAGCAAGATCACTTGAAAGAGGAAAGACTCGGTCCCCTTAGGCAAGGGCAACGGCTCGACACAACCGAGTCAAAAACAAGCTCAAGCAAAGAGCACAAACCACCAAAGCAACCACGAGCTCCCCCTGCACATATGCATACTCCCCCTGGACATGTGCCAACCCTGGGCACAAACCGGTCAGGCCGGTTCCCAAAACCGGTCAGGCCGGTTTAACTCAGCAGAAACACCCCCCAAAAGCCAAAAATGCAAAAGAAATGCACAAGTTCCCCCTTGACCGTTGGGATAGGTTCTATGGATGCAATGCAACTTTTCTCAGCCGTTCTTTCTCCCCCTTGTTGCCAATGCATGAATCAAGGCTCAAATTAGGAAAAGATGCAACTAGAGCTTCTCAAATAGACAAAATTCATCACAAGATGCTACACATGATCAAATGAGCAAGCTAGATACTCTACAGCATCGTATGAACATCAACTACATGATCACCAAGTTTCACAACCATTGGGTAAAGCTAAGAGAGAATTGAGTATTTTTGCGAAAAATCACCCTCTCATGAGCAAAGTCCTAAACATGAGCAAAACATGTCAAAATGGCAAAGCCACACAAACTTCATGCTAGGACAACCATTCTAAGCATAAGACCATCATAAACACCCACAAGCACCTCATGTCATGTCAAAGCATACCGAGCCATGTGCTTACTTCTATGTATGAGACTTCTCATTGGTAAGCAACATGCAACAGTTTAGCACCCAAAAGCAAGTAAATTAAGCACATATGACATGGGAGCACATTTTCCAAGCAATTTACATTTCATTTTCAGATTTATAATTGGTACATGAAATGTCTTTGCGACAAAAAGGAACTTATGCCCTCCACAAGATGAAGCATGGGGGCTAAACATTCATGATGGCAAATGAGCCTTTGGCCCCATATGATCAAAATAAGCTATCCAACCACAAATTAAGCATAGCATAGCCACTAAAACATGTCAAGATCATATAAAGGCATTTACTCACAAGAGAGCATACATATGACATTTTTCAAAAACATAGCTATCAACCATGGATATAAATCAAGATCATCAAGAGCTAAGCCACACTAAGCCATATCACACCAAACTAGCTCACAAGATCATATATAGCATATCATGGTGAACAATGTATATAGGAGAAGCTTTTCCCACACAATGCATATGATACAAAATGCATGCAACCTAAGATACAAAGATGCCTATACATCATGTTACATATGCCATGCTAAATGCAAGGAATGCACAAAGGAAAGCTATACATATGCTACAAAAGAGCTCCCACACACCAACTCAAGAAATCAAACACACACCAAGTTCCCCCCGCAAACGAGTAAAAGTTGCTTGATCTAGGGGTTTGGTGAAAATATCGGCTAGTTGGTCATGTGTAGGTACATGGATCAAAGCGATTTTTCCTTTCTCTACGTTATCTCTCAGAAAATGATACCTCACTTCTATGTGCTTGGTTTTGGAATGGAGCACTGGGTTCTTTGCAACGCTTATGGCACTGGTGCTGTCACATTGAAGTGGGACATGGGTATACTCCTCACCAAAGTCACTCATGGTGTATGTGATCCAAAGGAGCTGAGAGCAACAACTAGCTGCGGCCACATACTCTGCCTCGGTAGTGGATTGAGCAACACTCGACTATTTGCGGGAAGACCAAGACACCAAAGAAGAACCTAAGAACTGGCAAGTCCCAGAAGTGGACTTCCTATCCAACCGACACCCGGCAAAATCCACGTCTGAAAAACCACGAAGCGCCAAAGAAGAAGATGCAGAGTACCAAAGGCCAAAGTCGGGAGTGTGTCGCAAATACCTGAATATGCGCTTGACTGCTTGCCGATGCGAAGTCCTCGGAGACGCTTGAAAACGAGCGCACAGACATACCGAGAATTGGATGTCCGGCCTCGTCGCCGTCAAGTAGAGGAGTGACCCGATCATGCTCCGGTACTCCTTCTGGTCCACGTGTTCACCTTCCTCGTCCGCATCAAGAGCTGTTGTTGTACTCATAGGCGTCGCCATGGCCTTGGAGTCCTCCATCTTGAACTTCCTCACAATGTCCTTGGTGTACTTAGCTTGGTGCACAAATGTTCCTTCCTTTGATTGCTTGATTTGTAGCCCGAGGAAGAACTGCAACTCGCCCATCATGCTCATCTCAAATTCCCTGCTAATGTCTTCTGAAACCTTGCAACAAGAGAGTTAGACGAGCCACCAAAGACAATATCATCTACGTATACCTGCACAATCAGTATATCTCTGCCCTGCCTGAGGAGAAACAAGGTCTGATCGACCTTCCCCATCTCAAACCCTCTCTCAAACTGGAACCCCCTCAGCCTACCATACCAAGCTCTAGGCGCCTGCTTCAACCCATACAGCGCCTTCCTCAACTTGTACACCCTGTGGGGGTACTTCTGACTCTCAAACCCCGGTGGTTGCCTCACAAACACCTCTTCCTCCAACACACCGTTCAGGAAAGCACTCTTCACATCCATCTGGTACAACTTGAACCCTTTAGCCACAGAAAAGGATAGAAGGATCCTGATCACCTCCACACGAGCTACAGGAGCGAAAGTCTCCTCGTAGTCGATCCCCTTTTTCTGACTGTACCCCTGAGCAACAAGTCTCGACTTGTTCCTCACCACTTCTCCTTTCTCTCCCTCTTTATTTTTCCACACCCATTTCGTCCCAATCGGCTTACACCCTGGAGGAGGGTCAACCAACACCCAAACTTGGTTCCTCTCAAAATTCTCCAACTCCTCATGCATCGAATTAACCCAATTATGATCAGATAGCGCGTGTCCAATGTCTTTGGGCTCAAAGGTGGCAACAAAAGCAGCATGAGCGAAATGAAAATTGTTCCGAACCCTCGACCGTGTAGTACGCTCATTCATGTCGTCGATGATTCTCGAAGCTGGGTGATCCACTTGCACTCGCCGGGGAGGTTCTCGCCTTGATGCTACCTCCCCCTCAACAGCAGCTTCACCTTGATCTGGGTTTGTCGTTGTAGGCGTGGGAGAGGGCCCGTTCACGATCGTCGTCGAAGTCGTAGGTACATGTTCAGCTGCGGGCACCACACCGCCATCTTCATCATCTCCATGTTCATTCTCCTCCTCCTGAAAGATCTCCTCGCCAAGTTCGTCATCACCTGCACACTCAAAAACAAGCTGACTACGTGGCTGTGTCTCGTCGAAGGTTACCTCGCAGGTCTCCACGATTTGGTTAGTTTCAAGATTGAGCACACGAAATGCTCTAGAATGAGATGCATAACCAAAGAAAATGTCATCAACAGACCTAGCCTCGAACTTGTCCAATTTCTTCCCTTTCTTCAGAATGAAGCATTTACAACCAAAGACATGGAAGTGACTCACCTTGGGTGTGTGACCGTGCATCAACTCGTAACAGGTTTTCTTCTTGTGAACCCTGAGGTAGATCCTGTTCGACACATAGCACGCGGTATTGACTGCCTCAGCCCAGAACCTTCTCGGAGTCCTATGCTCGTCGAGCATCGTCCGAGCCATCTCGCACAAGGTCCTGTTTTTCCTTTCCACCACGCCATTCTGGGGAGGCGTATACAGACTCGAAAACTGGTGTTCAAGACCCAAGTCATGGCAAAAGGTTTCGAAGCGAGAGTTTTTGAATTCCGACCCATTGTCACTGTGGATCGCTCGTATGGCATCTCCGTGCCTCTCGTTTCTTAACCTCAAGACAAGATCTCGAACAAAACCAAACGTCTCCCCTTTCTCCTCAAGAAAGAACACCCACGCATACCGAGAGTAGTCGTCCACCACAACAAGGACATACCACTTCCCACCCGCAGATCGCACACGAGCTGGGCCAACAAGGTCCATATGAAGCAGCTCGCATGGACGCTCCGTCATCACATCGGTGAGAGGCGGGTGAGAAGAGGCTACCATCTTGGCATGTCTACACGGCGCACAAACCAACTCTTTCTCAAACCTCAACCGTGGCAATCCTCGAACCAAATTGAGTTTACTCAAGCGAGACAAAAGGTCAAAGCTCAAGTGACCCAACTTCCTATGCCACTTCCACAACTCACTCGAAGAACCAGCCAAAAAGCAACGCTCCACACCAGAAGACAGAGAAATCAGCTCGGAACACTTGACCCTCGGGAACGACCATGCAAACAAGGTCCCCTCGAGAATCTAAAATCCGAGAACCACCAGGCCAAAACAACACCTCGAAGCCCTCATCCAACAACTGGGACACGGAAAGAAAATTGAACCCCAGCGATTGAACAAGAGCAACACGCCTGAGAGTGACCTTGTCACTTACCTTGATCTCACCTTCTGATAGTACACGCCCTCGCCCATTGTTCCCAAAGGTGATGTATGTCCTGGACACCACCGGGACGAGACTTGAGAACCACCCCTTGTCCCCGGTCATATGCCTCGAGCAACCGGAGTCAATCAACCAAACGTTCCTCAAGTCTCCCACCTGAAATTCAAAAGCGAGCACGTGAGTGAACAAACGACTCAGCACTAGGGTTAGTACCAAAAGAGTAAAACCAGTGCCGAGCCATTTGCTCCAAAGTGGGGTTAGCACAAACCAAATCATCACGCCTATCAAAGCTACCACCACGAAAACCACCACGGTAACCACTACGAGGGAACCAACCCTCTCTAGCTGGAGGAGGACGAAAGCCACGAAAGGAAAACCGTAGATCGTTCCTCCTCTCCATCTCAAAGCTATGACTCCTCCCACCCTCGTATTGAGCACGAGGTGGAGAGTGCCTAGCAAACTGACCACCTGCAATCTTTCCAGACCAACCACCAGAACCACGACCAAAGAACCTGAACCGAGCCTCATCCCGAGCACGAAAACCAAACTGGTCACCCTGCTGTCTCCAAATCGGTCTGACCGGTTCTGGAACCGGTCTGACCGGTTTCGCTTTCCAATCAGCCCAAACCGGTCTGACCGGTTTCCAAACCGGTCTGGCCGGTTTAACTCCTCCAGCAGGGTCCCTTCCACCTAAAGCACTCTTTTCTCCCCAAGCCGGAACTGTGCGAATAATAGCCTTACACCTAGGCAGTGGCATACGAGACTCAGGCACACCATAAGATGGGTTGTACATGTTCTTGTTTGCCCACTCCTTTGCCATTCTCTCCTCTCGCTTCTTCTTGAAGCAAAACTCTCCTTTGTGACCATCTCTCCCACAATAGTCACAATGAAACCGGATTGGTTTTGGTTTTGGTTTTGGTTAGGGTTGCTCACTCGGTTTCTCACCCTTCTTCTCTCCTTCCTCACCTCCCTTTGGGCTCACAAACTTCACCGGTTTTTGGAAATCATTTGTTGGGTGAGGGAATATGGGTGGATCTGGAGTAGTGTCAAGTTTGTTTCTGAGATGGTTGGGCTTGGGCTCAAACTTGTTCTTGTGTCTGTTTGGTGGTGGGATAGGGATCTCTCCAACTCTCTCAGCTCCCTCACCACTGTTCTCTCCAAGCTTGTCAGCCCCAAGCGCCTGACCATCATAGCGTTTGAAAGCCGCTATCATGATACCAAGCTGAGGCTCCTGACCCGACAACCAGCTCATACATTTCCTCAGCTCATCATTCTCATCCTGCAAGTGATCAACATAATGCGCAAGTTCCAAATTCTTAACCGCATGCAATTCACAAGTAGAGCAAGAAGTGGGAATAGGCTCTTTGAACTTAGCCTCAAGCGAAACAGTGTAAGCATGCATCTCATCAATCTTTCCATGCAAAATAGGGCAAGAAGTGCAAGCACCTAGCAAAGCAGGTCTAGACTTAAGCTCAGCCACTTCAACCCTAAGTATATCTAGTTCATCACAAGTAGAAGCATGCTTATTGTTGACATTGCTAACGTCATCGACTAGAAACGGATATAAGATCCAACTCTATCGACGGCACCAGAAATGCAAAGGTATATCTTAACATGATGCTAAGTGTATATCAGATGTTGCTTTCAGATTAAACTAAAAGGTGAACTCCGACACAATTCATAGCACAACTCGATATAGGTTGTTAGCCCTGACAGGTGTGCCAGAAAACGCATGGATATGGTACTCTTACATATGCCTTGGATCTCTAGAAAAGAATATATATATATATAAACTGGGAATCCGCAAGCGCACAGATATGAATATACCATTGTAGTATTTTAACCAGGAGTAAAACCAGGTATCGTATTTATATTCTACCACAGGGAAAGAAGTCTTTCTAATCCATAATAGCTAATACTTGCTCATCTCTCAGTTTTATAATGTAGAGTGGCCAAAATATATCAATTGCTATAAACAGGGGTAAGTCACATAAAGATAAAGATATTGATAGCATTGTTCAAGTCATAACATCATGAGCAGCTAGAAAGTGTCATTATAGCAAGAGAAACATAGCAAAGTCTAGTTAGAGAGGATACTCCTCGGTAACTCTAAACTATATGTCAATGCAGACTATGATTAGTGCAAACATTTAACAATCATGGAAGAAGAACTATTATATCAATGCATGGGGAGACTATCCAGGAGGATCAAGGCCGAAACTTGAAACAACCCAAACAGTATAAGGCTCCACTAGTCCTATACACGGGGGGTGGACTGCGAAGGACTCAATAGTGCTGTCACCACCACAATCTACCACACGACCCGGCATATAGGGTGCAATCGCAGATAAATACAATATAAGCACCACGCTTACACTGTCTTTACCGTTCACCCATGTTAACAAATGATCTAGGTGAGGGCTATACGACTCCATACATGAATATAAAGGCAAATCAACTATGCTAAACATGTAATCATAATAAACACCAAAGCATATAATGTCGAATATAATCATTGATAAGAACATATGTCTGTATAACAAATGTAAGGAACTAGATAAGAACTTACAAGAGCGAAGCTAGATCAGTATCTCGATCAGCCTCTAGACGATCAGGAGCCAAGTAGACGCCTTGCCTCCTCCTAGATCTAGACTAGCTAGCTACTCTGCTATATGGTGTTTCTAGCGCGTAGTATCTCTGACTTGATGACTTGATCTGGTGTATGGAAACTCAGGTTTCCAGATGCCTCTGCCAGGGGGCAGGGGGGCTGCTTATATGGCCCTGAGGGGTAGACGTGCGCCGTTTGATCAAACCGACCTAACGAGTGGTTTAGATTGATCCTCATAGGCGGTGGAAGACCCTTCTGGAAGTAGGGCTGAGGTGGCGCCCGGGGGAGGCCGACCGGCCCCACCACCAGGCCGATCGGCCTAGGGTGGGCCCCCCTCGGGGCCCACTTCGGCCAGGTGGTCCGTCGCTTCTTCTAGATGCTTCTTTCTTAGGTGCCAAGTCACGTTGAGTTCCGGAGCCTTCTGGAGTCTTCTAGATTTGATTCTTTTAGCACTTTTCCCGAAAGGTTCCTGGATTTATATAATTTACCAAATCTCCAGAAAAACTGTTAGTGGCACCCTATTCTAAGTTGATATTAACATTTATGCCCTTTTATCATGTTTAGTTGACTTATAAATATATAGGATAAGATATGTCAACAAACTCCCCCAAGCTTACCCTTTGCTAGTCCCTAGCAAAGATATGCTTTAGCAGGATCAGGAGTTGCTACAACGCTTTCACACCTCAAAAGTACTATGGTTTTAAAAAAAACCAATTCTCCTCAACAAGATTGCTCTCTCTTACCTTCAACCTTTAAGCATAGCCTTTTCATAAATCTTGAGCAAATAAAAGACAAAACAATCAAGTCAAGCAGTATATCTCAAATTCTTTGATCAGCTATCATCCTGGGGTTTTGCACATTTTTCAGATAAAACTCAGAGATCCTGTGTATTACCTTCTCAAGCATGGAGTCATACTTGGCAAGATATGGATGATAGTGTTGGATGGATGAGGGTGAAAGGTGGTAAGCCTTTTAGCCTAGCTCTTGGACTATATCTCTCTTTCTAAGATTTTTAAGATCTGGGCTTTCCATTCTTGGAGAGGTGGGCTCTACTCACCCCGGACTTTTGTCCATTTTTCTCTCTCCTTAGAGATGTGGGCTCTACTCGCCCTCGGACACGTGTCCATTATTCATCTCTAAATTTATTTTAGGGAGGTAGGCCCTTCTCGCCTAGTATGACACTTGTCATTTTCTCTCCCTCTCTCTTCTCACTTTTTCCTCTCTCTCTCTTTTTCGAATGTAGCCCCAGAATCCTTTTTAACATTGAGAGAGATATATCCTAGAGTTGCATGAGCTATATGGCTTGATGGAAAATGCATACTTCCATGTCAGAAGTAGCATAAATGGTGGAATGGAATGATCTTGATGTGTATGACAAGCTCTTAAGGATCATAGACACAGGAACTCATCATATAAAATTTCATGATTTTTAAGATAAATCCAGGAATCAAGCTTCTCTAGGAAAATGATCAATAGCAACTCAAATTTTCATAAATCATCTTTCAAAGCCTAGACTCAGATTAAGCATGTACTTGCACAAGTTTTGGGTTTAGAGCAAATTAAGCATTTAAGCTTCAGGAGAATCTAGGTCTGAAAACTAAGCACTTTTAAAGGGATTACGGCGGAGCAACTATTCATCATCTCCAAGCATATATCATCAAGATCATTATTAAAGAGAAAAGCCAACTAGCAGACTCTAGCATTTTATTCAAACTAAGACTTTTAACTAATACTCAAATAACTAGCTAAAATTAAACACCTTGGATAGTGATACTTATCGTGATAACTGGGGGTGCTCTCCCCCAAGCTGGATCTTGAAGTGATTCTTGATTCATCCTTGGAACTTGTTTACCTTCAGGTCCTTATTAAATTCTCCTTGTAAATATTTGTCTCGCACATACCCGAAGGAACAAATTCTAGGATTATGCTGTGAGCCTTCATGTGCCCACTTCTTTTTGGGTTTTTTTATATGCAAAAGGGATGCTAAATGCAAAAACATGTGAATGCAATTTTTTTATTTATTATTTTTTTATGCCGCCACGGTACGGAGTACATGGGGCCTTAAAGAATGCAAAAGCAGAAAATATTTTTATGATTTTTTTTCAATGCAGGTATAGGGAAATAAACATGCTAAAATATGCAGTGCAGAATATAAAGATAAATACCGAGTTACCTCTCGGCGAGAGTTTAGAGTACTTATTCCCATGACGTAGATGTAGTGGCCATTGATTGATCAGTTGATGACGCGGGTAGTGATTGGTCTTCCGAAGGTGTACTTTGATCTTTCTTCCTCCAAACTTGTTTCTTCGGTGGAGACCTTTCTGGAGTAACAGGTTCAGAATACTGGGCTGGTAGAAGCTGAGCGGACTTCTCCTTGATCTCTTCTTCAATGTTCTTGACATCCGTCAACTTTGTGTTCAGCTTGCGTTGTAATTTCTGAAGGCGTCTCCGCGTCTTGTTCTTCTTGGGCTGCTCAGGATCAGTATAAGTATTGAAGCAGCATCATACCTTTTCAGTTCTGAACTGGAAGTGGATCTCGCCGGTCCTGATGTAGATGATTGCTCTTGTTGTGTTCAGGAACGGTCTTCCAAGCACGATGGGAGGATCTTGCTCATCTCCCATGTCTATGACTAAAAAGTCAGTCAGGACATAGTGGTCCTTTATCTTGACAGGTACATCTCGTGTAATTCCTTCCGGGAACCGTTGTGATTGATCCGCCATCTGCAACATTATATATGTGGAATACAAAGGCAGGTCACCATATATTAATTCGTAGGTTACCTTAAACATTAGGTTGGTGCCCGATCCCGTGTCGCAGACAACTCGCTGGAAGTTCCATTGATTGATGGAGCAGTGGATTGATGGAACTCCAGGGTCTTCAAGCTTTGGCAGTAATGGTGAAGGGAACAGGTTCTCATTCTCTGATTGAATCGTGTTGATCATCCAAACTTCCTCCACATGCGGTTGAGGTCGATTGTTCTTCTTATTCCTCCTTCTATCTCTTCTCTTCTTCTCGACAACTGGCTCGTGTTCTTGGGGATAAGGATATCGGGGGTGTGCAGGAGCTTTTAGGATCTTGTTCTTGAAATTGAATCTCTCCTTTCTCCCATTGATGGTGAAGACGATCTTAGCGGCGTCGGCGTAGATGATGGCTTTGGCTGTGGCAAGGAAAGGACGTCCCAAAATGATTGGAGCGTTCTCACTTCCCCCAGTCTCGACAACAACGAAGTCGGCAGCCACGTAGGAGCGTCCTACCCCCAGACATACGTCGTCTAGGATGCCCTCGGGGTAGCATAGTGACAGGTCTGCAAGCTGCAAGCACATGGTTGTATACAATAAAGGTGAACCATTGATTTTCTTATATATTACCTTAGGCATTATGTTGACGCTAGACCCAAAGTCACAAAGTGCATTCTTGAAGGTGTAGGCTCCAATAGTGATGGTGATGACGGGCCTTCCTGGATCTCCTCTTTTGGCGGGCATGCCCCAGTCAGTTCATCTTGGGCCTTCTTCTGTCTTACTCGAACACAGATCTGCAGAATAGATATCGACAAGATTTGCAGATTCTAATTCTTTCGGCTGGCCCGGAATCTTACCTGGGTTAGCCGTGGGAACAGATGATGCCAGCTGAGAAATCTGAGATTCTAGCATTTTATTAAAGCTATGTTGGTTCTTGATGGCAGAAGAAAAGCTTTCCATTTTATTACTAATAGTTTCTAGCATTTTATCATTGGAAGCTAACTTCTTGGACAGATTATCCATAATTCTACCCTGGTTTTGGACTAAGTCTCTTAAAGGTGAGAAATTATTGGAAGAATTATTACCTTGATAATTACCTGAATAGTTACCTGGGTAGTTGGTCCTCTGCTGAGTCCATCCTTGATTCTGCTGGGGACGATATTGGTTGTTATTGTTGATGTAGTTCACGTCCTCCTCCAGCTGAGGGCATTGACTCCCTGAATGTCCAGTGTTTCCACACTCTTCACAGGTCATGCGGGATTTGAAGAGTTGCATGACTTCCTTCTTCTCAAGGGCTTTGTCTTCAAGCCTCTTCATCAGTAAATCCATTTTGGCAGACAGCATGTCTACCTCCTTGAGCTGGTGCATTCCTCTTTCTTTCTTGTGGGGTTGACGTTCCTCGTTCCAAGCTTGATTGGACGCCATCTTTTCCACAAGGTTAGTAGCTTGAGTAAGTGTAAGGGATAGGAAAGCACCTCCAGCTGCAGCATCCATCGTTTCACGGGTGTTGGTAGAGAGCCCGTGGTAGAAGGTCTGCAAGAGCAACCAGTTTTCCATTCCATGATGTGGGCATTCTGAAATGTAGTCTTGAAAGCGCTCCCATGCTTTAGGAACAGATTCCTCGTGTTGCTGCTGGAAACTCGAAATTTTCCCCCGTAAGGCATTGGTTTTGCCTATAGGAAAGAACTTTGCCAGAACGGCAGTAGAACACAATGTCCAAGTTGTAAATTTGTCTTTGTTGGAGTAAAACCATTGCTTCGCTCGCCCCAATAATGAGAATGGGAATAAACGAAGTAGAACTACATCACTTGGCACATCTTTGATCGTGAAGGTGCTACATATCTCCAAGAAATGTTGAAGGTGTTTGTTGGCATCTTCATGAGCTTTTCCACAAAATTGGTTAGCTTGTACCATGTTGATCAGTGCAGGCTTGAGCTCAAAAGCAGCATTTCCTACAGCGACTGTCGGACCAGTACGAATGTTGTCTGGGGTCGGTGCGGAGTATTCGCGTAGGGACTTGTTTGCCATTACTTCAAACGTGGGTATTAAGCTTCGCGCTGTTGAATCTCCAAAGGCAGAAGTCGTGGGCCGAGAATCAGGAGACCTGAGCTTTGACCTTGCCTTCCTTAAGATTTTCTCTGGATCTGAAACGAAGTTTTCTGGAAGATTCTTATTCATACATTACCCTGAAATAAGATAGACAAAAGTGGAAAGAACAAGGGTAAGCCTGTTTAAGCAATGATAATTTGGGTTCTCGATACATTATGTGTGAGAGATGCATGCATGCTATTACTGAAACTTTTTCATCTAGGCTATAGACTTTCTTTCCCCGGCAACAGCGCCAAAAAAGCTTGTTGACATTGCTAACGTCATCGACTAGAAACAGATATAAGATCCATCTCTATCGACGGCACCAGAAATGCAAAGGTATATCTTAACATGATGCTAAGTGTATATCAGATGTTGCTTTCAGATTAAACTAAAAGGTGAACTCCGACACGATTCATAGCACAACTCGATATAGGTTGTCAGCCCTGACAGGTGTGCCAGAAAACGCATGGATATGGTACTCTTACATATGCCTTGGATCTCTAGAAAAGAATATATATATATAAACTGGGAATCCGCAAGCGCACAGATATGAATATACCATTGTAGCATTTTAACCAGGAGTAAAACCAGGTATCGTATTTATATTCTACCACAGGGAAAGAAGTCTTTCTAATCCATAATAGCTAATACTTGCTCATCTCTCAGTTTTATAATGTAGAGTGGCCAAAATATATCAATTGCTATAAACAGGGGTAAGTCACATAAAGATAAAGATATTGATAGCATTGTTCAAGTCATAACATCATGAGCAGCTAGAAAGTGTCATTATAGCAAGAGAAACATAGCAAAGTCTAGTTAGAGAGGATACTCCTCGGTAACTCTAAACTATATGTCAATGCAGACTATGATTAGTGCAAACATTTAACAATCATGGAAGAAGAACTATTATATCAATGCATGGGGAGACTATCCAGGAGGATCAAGGCCGAAACTTGAAACAACCCAAACAGTATAAGGCACCACTAGTCCTATACACAGGGGGTGGACTGCGAAGGACTCAATAGTGCTGTCACCACCACGATCTACCACACGACCCGGCATATAGGGTGCCATCGCAGATAAATACAATATAAGCACCACGCTTACACTGTCTTTACCGTTCACTCATGTTAACAAATGATCTAGGTGAGGGCTATACGACTGCATACATGAATATAAAGGCAAATCAACTATGCTAAACATGTAATCATAATAAACACCAAAGCATATAATGTCGAATATAATCATTGATAAGAACTTATGTCTGTATAACAAATGTAAGGAACTAGATAAGAACTTACAAGAGCGAAGCTAGATCAGTATCTTGATCAGCCTCTAGACGATCAGGAGCCAAGTAGACGCCTTGCCTCCTCCTAGATCTAGACTAGCTAGCTACTCTGCTATATGGTGTTTCTAGGGCGTAGTATCTCTGACTTGATGACTTGATCTGGTGTATGCAAACTCAGGTTTCCAGATGCCTCTGCCAGGGGGCAGGGGGGCTGCTTATATAGCCCTGAGGGGTAGACGTGCGCCGTTTGATCAAACCGACCTAACGAGTGGTTTGATTGATCCTCATAGGCGGTGGAAGAACCTTCTGGAAGTAGGGCTGAGGTGGCGCCCGAGGGAGGCCGACCGGCCCCACCACCAGGCCGATCGGGCTGGGGTGGGCCCCCCTCGGGGCCCACTTCGGCCAGGTGGTCCGTCGCTTCTTCTAGATGCTTCTTTCTTGGGTGCCAAGTCACGTTGAGTTCCGGAGCCTTCTGGAGTCTTCTAGATTTGATTCTTTTAGCACTTTTCCCGAATGGTTCCTGGATTTATATAATTTACCAAATCTCCAGAAAAACTGTTAGTGGCACCCTATTCTAAGTTGATATTAACATTTATGCCCTTTTCTCATGTTTAGTTGACTTATAAATATATAGGATAAGATATGTCAACACTTATCCTTAAGAGCAGTAAGATCAGCTAGGTACACAGAGCAATCAACACAATCAACATCATCAGAAACCACAGGAGAAGCCTTAAGCGAATCAATCTCAAGCTTAGCATCTAGGTTCTGGGTTTCTAGCTTAGCCACACGGTTCCTAGCATCTTCTAGTGAGGCCCTAAGCTCTTTCCTCATCTTCTTGGCCTCTCTAAGCATGTGATCGCGATTATAAAGCAAGTCAACCAACTCATCATTCTCCTTGCGCAAAGAGGAGAGCTCATCACATACCTCATCCTTGGAGTCGGAGTCCGAGTCACTCTGGTGACTCTTCTTGCTGCCGGAGCTACGAGCCATGCCGCAGAAGCCATCTCCCACGAAGCAGCTCAACCCGCTCAAGTTCCTGGATGACTTCTTGTTCTTGCGCCGATCACCTTCATCTTCACTGCTACTCGAGCTCGAGGAAGAGTAGGCGGAGCTGGAGTCGACGTCGCTCGCTCCGACCATCGCTTGGGCCTTCCTGCTGCGGCCATCCTTCTTCCTCGACCGTCGCTCACCCTTGTGCTTGTTCTTGTGCTTGTGATCGCGCCTTGATCGGTACTTGCCGTCCTTGCTCGACCGGTGCCTGTAGCCGTCGTTGTTCTCCATCTTCTCCGGGCAGTCAGCGACGAAGTGTCCTGGCTTGCCGCTCTAAAAGCACGTCCATGCTGTCCTCCTCGTGTTCACCCGGTTCTCGTGCAGCCTCTCGAACCACCTGGTCAGCAACGCCAGCTCGTCCTCTCCAAGCACGTCGAACTCCTCGTCTGACAAAGACATCAAAGAAGACAGAGAGTACATCCTGGAGGATGCGTTAGCATTAGACTTAGCTCCTTTGCCACCAACGAGGGCGAGACTATGAGAATCAGTCGGGCTCTCGATCTTGGCTGTCATACCACGGTCCAACTCAGCCGACTTGAGCTTCGAGAACAGCTCGTTCACCATCAAGGTATCATACTTCTCGGACTCAACAATAGCCTCAAACTTCCCGTCCCATACGGTACGATCCAACGAGTGCAAGAGCTTCACGGCTCTATCATGATCATCGTATGGGAGCACGGCCACATTGGCAAGATCAAGATTGAGCTCGGCAGACTCACTGTTGAGGCCGGGACAACAAGCTCGTTGACCGCTTGCTCCGCCCACCTTAAGCCCCACTTGAGACGGTGACGGGCCGTGGCCTCTTCTTCATCGTCGTCATGCGCTTCGGCTTCGTGGGCCCCGGTCCATGAGGCGCGCCCGAGACCGAGGTTGCGCTCTTCCCCCTCCGTGGCTGAGAAGGGGCGAGCTCCCGAGCTCTCCCCGACCTCTCGGACGGTGACCGGGGAGGCGCTGCCCACCACGTTCTCGAGGGCTGCGGGCACGTGCGCATCCGGGCGAGGTGAGTCCACGATCACCACCGCCTCCACGACATCAGCGGTGGGCTGGAGCAACAGCTCCTCGACTGTGTTGGCGGTCGAGACCACCACGCTCGCCGGCGACACGATGGAGTTCGGCCCTGCTTCCACCGTCTGGGTCGCGGACTCCTCAGGGCTTGCCGCGGCCACCTCGACCGTGGCCGCGACCACAGAAGTAGGCGGCATGGGCATCTCGGCCGATAGCTCCTCCGGCACCGACAGGCACCGTTCCAGCTCAGTCGCGAAGGCGGCTGCATCACCGCCCTTCAATGTTGGTGGCCTCCTGGAGCTGGGCGGACGACGCGGGAGCCGTTATCATCTCGGCCTCGCCTCTACTGGCGTCCGGCACCGGGGATGCACCCGCCCCTGGAGCCGCTAACGCGTCAGCACCATGATCGGTGACAGGCACCGTCGAGGGATCGATTTCCTCCGGGGCTGCCTGCCCCCCGACCACGTCTCCATCCCCTGATGCTGGTGGAGGCACCGCCGCCTCGTGAACCTCGACCACCTCGGCGGCCCTGCTTTTGGCTTGTGTCGTTGCCGGCGCGGGCGGAGGAGTCGTCGGGCGGGAGACGAGTGAAGCATTGTGCGCGCTCAGGACTGCGCGCTTCTTGCGGTGCAAGGCTGAGTGCGCCGGTGTGAGAGCACCTGGTGCGAGAAAGCAAGTCAAAAGGCGAAAGAAAAATCAAGAACAAAATAACGAGATGACGCAGAACAGTGCTTACGTGGAGGAAGTAATGCAGGCCCGCTTGATAGGCCTGGGAGCCGCGCCCGACAACTCGGGGGCTGGTCTCTTCCCCGCCGCCATGTCGGAGGGTGGGCTCCGACATTCACCTCGGGCGAGGGGAACCTGCACGGGCGGAGCCCCGCCGCCTCGAATGACCAAGGACTGAAGGCACCGCAGAGGTGCGTTCATGTCCTCCCCCTGCGACGTGGAGAAGGCGCCTCGGAGAAGGCGCCGGCGGTGTTGATCTCGCCTCAGACGGCGCCCGCCTCCTCGGAGAACGCTGCTCCCGCCTCGATGTGTCGCTGGAGGAGCGGCGGGCGGATGAATCATGGTCCGTCGGCCGCCTGGATGAATCATCCCGCCGCGCGGAGCTCCTTCTCGCTCTCGGAGGCTCTTGGCTGACGGGACCCGACCGAGAGCGGGTCACCCTCCGGTCCTCTTGGACGGGGCGTGGAGGCAGATGCGAGCCAGAGCTCGTCCCTTGCCCGCGGACGACCAGCTCCGGCCGCTGCGAACCGGAGCTCGTCCCCTGCTCACGGGCGGCTGGCTCTGGCCACCGTCTCGAGCTGGCCTCCGCGGCCTGCTACTGAGGAGGGGGCGACACGGACGACGACGACAGGGCGCTTCAATCAACGCCGGTGCCACCATCATCGCCAGATCGCGGTGGCGATGACGAAGGATCCTCGTCCGAGGAGACGACGATCTTGTTCATCCTCCGGCGCTTGGCGCGTCGGTCATTCCGCTCGCGCTTCGCGATCCCCTTGTCCTTGTGCTTGGCCTTACGATCGGCCCTCCTCCTCTCCGCGGCGGCCTTGGAGCGATTCTGTGTCGCATCCTGGGGGAGAGGAGGCTTCGCGGGGAGAGGCTCCGTGGGCCTCAGCTAAGGGCGAGAAAGAGAAAATGAAATCAACACGAAGGACAAAAGCTCCGAGGAGACGCAGTCAGTCAAAAATGCAAGCTAGTCGGAAGGCTAGTCGGAAAGGAGAAGAACTTACGTATCTTTTGGTCCCCTCTTGGGGGAGCATCAACAGAAGCCGCGACGGAGACCACGAGTAAGAAGACCTTCCGATGGCCAGCGCCAAACGGCGTTGGATCTCATCCAGGGAGGGCAGCTCGGGCGCCGTCATGGTCCCTGTGAAGGGAGCCTTGTCGGGCGTCATCTGGCAAATGTGCAAGGGTCGCTGCCGGAGTGGGACGATCCCCAACGCATGGTACTGACCAATGATGGCCACCAAGTCGATCCCGGCGTCGCGCAGTCGGGACAACACCACCCAGCAGTCTTTGAGCAGCCTCTCCTGCTCTGCCTCCGGGGGCCCGTAGCTCCAGTTCGACAGCGCCTCGCCGATAGAGGCACCGGTATACTCCGGCAGCGGATGCTCAAGGTCGTTCTTGAGATAGAACCAACCTTTGTCCCAGCTGCTATTGGAGCTCGTCAGTGTGAAGGGGATGTACTCCTCTCCCCTCCCCGTCTTCATCTGGAGGTAGGCGCACCCGATCGTCGCAGGGAGTGACTTGTCCTTCAAGCAGACGAACTTGAAGAAGTATCTGAAGAGGTGCTAGTGCGCCCCCACTCCCAAGTGCCCCTCACACAGTACCTCGAACGCCACCATGTGCTGGATGCTATTCGAGTTGAGGTGCTGGAGCTGCAGACGGTACTCCGAGAGGACCACGCGAATGAATCGCCCGGCAGGGACGGAGAAGCCACGCTCGTCGAACACCACAAACGACACGACGTAGCCCGGCGGCGGATGCGGGGCAGACTCGCTACCTGGAACTCTCCATTCCTCAGCGGTGGTGGGCACCGGCAGCTGGCCGGCGGCGACGAGACGCTGGAGGATCGCGCGGGTGACGTTGGAACGCGTCCAGTTCGACATGGCGCTGATTGGCATTGGCGTGTGATGCAGCTGGAACAAGCGGCGGCGACGCAACATATGAGAAGGGCAAGGAGCGGGCGGCGCTGGTTATGGCAAGAAATCGGGGGAGCAAATGGTTCACACATCAACCGGCATGCGGATTATAAGGAGCGGACATGGACGCCGGCCTTAAATGCTAGCCCCACCGTGTAACTGTTGACGGTCAATATTTGCCATTTTCAAGGCCATCAACTCCTGCAAATTTGAGCATGAATTGCACATCCACACTAGAATAGGTGCTTAAACTCATACTTTCCACCAGTGTCGATGTCTATTCGAATGCAGGTATTTAGCTTAAGAAATGGGAGGAATCAATGCACTTTCACTCCACTCCAATCCAAGGCACTCAAATGCTGGCCAATCACGGGCTGCCACATGGATTCTCCTGGATCCATGATGTCACCAATCCATGTGAAGGACTCTCGACGAATCATACGCTGCCACATCAGCATCACATGGATCCATGGGCCCACTTTGCCAACTAAACCGCCAGGAAAGGTGCCATGCACGGAGGAGAGGCATTAGGGCCCACATGCAAGCGATCCAGAGGAAGCACGGACTAGATGGCCGGCCAGAGGGTTCGGCCGACCCTCCCCGTCCACGTGCTGGATGCTCATTGGCTCTTGGCTGCATTCCCGGGTGTTTAGGGGCACTTTGAGCCCCGGAGCAAGCCTCCTCCTTGTCTATAAATAGGAGGGGAGGGGCTCCATTTCTCACACACCACCAAGCTATCAAGTTTCACTTCTCTCTTGTGTAGCTCTCTCTCCCTCTCTCCAATTCTGCCCATGAGAGGTGATTCTCACCTCTTTGTGGTAGAATGGTGATGAGGAGAGATCTAGATTAGGATTAGTTGAGAGGTAGAGTAGGGGTAAGGAGTGAGTTGATGTCCTCGTGGATGCTTGTTCTTCATTTAGATCAAAGTGAGTATTTCAGCATTTCTTATTTAGACTATAGGGGACATCATGCATGATTGATTTGTTCTTGTGTTCGTGGCTCGTTCATAAGTTAGAGGCTTGTGTTCTTCATGACACAAGGCTTCGATCCTTTAGAGCCAGAGCTGTAGTTCATTTACTTGTTTGCATACTCTGATCCTGTTTAGTTAAATAAGTCCGTTGTATCTCGTTTAGCAGCATCCATAGCTTCCTTTCTGCTCCTAGTTCAATGATATGATCTGATTCCAATCTTTCCCTTGTTCGTGGGACCGTATCTATACGGTTGCTATAGTGCAGTTGCGGGTCGACAGACGTAACCGCATTATAGTATTTATCTGGGGTACAGACGTGGTGTCTGGACCCTGGTTTTCCCTACGAAGACCACGTACGATAGTAGCGTAGAGGTAGGCCGTAGTGGTGACAGCCTGTTGGACCCTTTGTCAACCCTCTTACATCGCGTACTGAGTTGGGCTCGCTTGCCAGCACCCTGGAGTGTTGTCGCCCCGTGGGGATGACTAAGACCTGACAGAATAACATCTCGAGAGCTGAGTCCCTTAAGGAAGTGCTTCTTGTATCCCGACCTATCCCAGCGAAAGCTGGTGTCCTTGAATAGACCCTCTCTGGTTACTCGCCGTCCTGAGGGAACGAAACCCGACAAGAATACTCATTCCCCTAGGGAGAAGTTCTACAACGGTGTATCCGTGCGCTTGCGGATTCGTTCGCACTCGTCAGTGTACCCGGGAGTTTCTTACACGCTCACGCTGCCACAGCGCCCAATGTTGAGGTTAAGGAATGCCAACAAGCATTTCTGGCGCCATTACCGGGGATGGCTGTTGTTAACCTTCGAGCCCGTCTATCCTCGTATTTATCTTTTTCCTTTTTCTTCTACCTCCACCCCCGTTACCCTTTTTGATATGTCCCTTTTTGTTTTCTTTACTTCTACCTCTACCCCCGCTACCCATGGAAGGTTATCCTTGTAAACACCTTCTGTCGTCGAGGAGTGAACCCTCAGAGCCATCTTCGTTAAGATCCACTCTTACATCTGGCTTTTGGATTCGTCCCTCTCTCATGAAGCTAATTCAGGAACTATCCTTCTTGGGGTTAAGTCATGAGAACCCCTTTGATCATGTGAGAGACTACGAGCGACTTATTGAAACTCAGGGTAAAACCAGAGAATCACCGGATGCTCGGAAAAGAGAGTGTTTCTCGCTATCCCTCTCTGGGGAAGCACGGGATTGGCACCGTTGTTTTTGTAGAGGCTACCTTACTTGGGAAAGGTTGAGAGCAGCTTTTTGCTCCCACTTCTTCCCAATACGATGTGTCATCTCGTTAAGGGCAAAGATTCTCTGTTTCAAGCAATGTGAGGAGGAATCACTAGGAATGGCATGGAATCGGTTCGCCTCAGCGGTGGAAGATTGCCCAGTCCTCTACATTCTCGATTGGATGTTGCTTCAGCACTTCTGGTTTGGATTGTGGAAGGATGATGCCATGAGGCTTAATGCTCTCTCCGAAGGATCCTTTGTGCACCTAGATGCTGTCGAGGGAAAAGAGATCCTGGATAATCTCTGAGATTTCAGCTCCCCTTGCATCCCGGTCAATGAGGCACCCACCAGAGGAAATGTTAAGCCACCTAGATCCATCGTCAGCCGAGTCCGAGATTTCATATCCATTCTTTCTGAGCTCTGGCTGAAGATGTCATTCCTGAATGGCAGGAATCTAAAGGAAAGATTTCGTGGTGCGAGGTCTACCCTTGGGTTCCCCTCTCATGCATCTTCTTAGACCTTCTCCCCGAGACTTTGTCTCGTGGGAGGACGGAGAGAGTAGTTCGGAAGGAACGACCATTCCCGGCCAGGATGACTTGTTCGATCCTCACTACTATCTCCTAAGGAGGGTATGGGAGGCATATCGTGTTTCTACGTCGAGGTTTGAGCTGAAGTGCTTCGCACTAAAGTTTCATATGAACCGAGACATCGGTCTCTGCTTTATAATCCATTGGATTCATCCATCAGACCGAAGGAGCACGATCATTTACCGATCGAGTGGAGTGCATTCACTTTCTATATCAAGCACATCGATCGATGCCGATCAGTCAGGAGAAGCTTGCACTTTGTATTTTATGCCTGACTTGATCAATGCCCAATAGGAGGTGCACTTTCCAGCTTATCCATAATCCCCCATTGGAAGCTTAGGCCAGACTTCGGAATGTTTTCATCGCCTCGACGAGAACATCGAACCCTCTGCCTAAGGTAAGAGCGAGTTAAATCTTGCTCTTCGTCTGAACTCTGGTTTAAGATCGTACACCGGCCTCCGGAAGTCCATGCTCTATCCTCTTTGAAGGCCGAGTGTCTTTCTGAGCTTGAGTTCACTCGGAGATCGGTACCTATTGGTGAAGCACTAGCCTTAGTGCTCGATCTTTTCGTCTCCGAGTTCCGCGACCCTAGTGCTATAGTCCTCGAGTCGCATGACCACCTCAGGGAAGGCCTCGGCCTCTCTGGGATGATCATGCTTGCCCTCAACCTCAATATACCTTTTTGGGCTCGAGCTCGTATATGCACTAACCTTGCAGATCAGAGCTTATCCTCATATCAACATTATCTGCAAGGAGATGGTCATAAGTTAAGACAGGAGATCACAAGACACCTGCATCCTGAGTACTCTTGGGACTCATCTCATTTCCCCAGGAAGAATTATCCTGTGGGTATCTTGTGGACCGAGGTCATGCAGGAGAAAAGTTGCCAAGTTTCAGAGAAGTAGGCAAAGGACCACAGGAAGACAACACCATTGTGGCGACCTGAACGCTTTGTGACTATCGTCGGAAGTGCTTACACTTTTCACAAACCAAGTATGTCACCAAGGTGATTCCCCCCAGATTCTTTATGGATATATCATGGTTTGGCCAAGGTTGGTATATAGTGGAGGATGAATTTTCAACCTCAACCTTATCTCCGCCTTAAGCCTAAGCCAATCCTTCCATCTCGGGGAATCCACCTGGACCGTCGATCCTGAGACCTGCTGGAGCCCACACGAGAAAGGGGAGGACCAGAGGGGCCCACAGGGGGCCGGCCAAACCCAGGTTCGGTCGAAACCCTGGTGCCGCCTCTCCCTTTCTTCTTTCGCGTGTGCGTCTCATTCTCCTCCAGAAACCTTCTCCCAGCCGCCCGACGAGTTTTCGCATCACGAAATCCATCTCCTCCACCTCACCATCCTCAGCATCACCGCATCCATGGCCGGTTACGGTTTCGCTCAGCTCCGTAGGGAGGCCTCGCCCCTTACTTCAGGGGGAGGGAGCCCCTCTCATCTCATCAACCTCAGCAACCTGGATGCGGTGATGGGATCGCCAGAGGCCATGACTCCCGAGAGAGGTCGGGGTGTAGAGAGCACTCGCACGGTGCGTACCGACTCCCCGGTGCAGTCGTCCCGGCGAGGCTCCTCCTCCCCGCCTTCTTTCCCGGTCAGGATGGCCACCATGGGGAACAAGACTGCTGCCAAGTGCGTCTTGTTCGACGATCCCCCTGGGCCACCCTTGAAGCCCGGAGAGCGCTACATTGGGTCTGACTTCAACAGCTACGGAAAGGCCTTCTGCCATACTTATGAGCAGGATGTGTGGGACGAGTTCCCGCTTCCACAGACCCAGTGCAAAATCTTCGGAGTGAAGACGGCCACTGGAGGCTATGGTACACCCTACCATAAGCCGCCTCAGTGCAAGATCATTGCAGACATCCAGGTAAATGGCACCAAGAAGACCCTGGCCCTAGCAAAGCTAGCAGACAGACTAGCTGAACTGTTCTTAGAACATGAGAAGCTAGTTGAGGAGCTGGCTAAGCAGAGGGACGAGTACCGTGAGCTCAGGCGTGAGTATCGCCAGCTGGAGGAGGACATGACCCAGAAGCTGCAGAGGTTGGCAGTAGCTGAGGGAGAGGAGCAGATCCTCTCCGAGTAGTGGGGATTAGCCCCAGCTTTAGTACATTAGGTGCTAGTCTAGGTCTAGGTTTGATTTCCCTTTGTTTCCGTTCATTCCATTTATTTCCTTTGCATGTGTGTAAGTGCCTAATCATTTTGTTTGAAACATTTGAATTTGAATAAAGTGGCTCACCGGTCATGTAACCCGGTGTAGCCACCCATTGTGTCATTACTTTGGTCTCTTTGATTTAGAGGACATCTAGGTTCGAGACAGTGTGGGGGAAGAGCCATGACTCTCCCAATGTAGGCACGACGTTTCCGTACGTACCCACTACGAGCACTCCGCGCTAGCCGACCGATCACTACTGAGAACCTGAACGGGACTCGCACGAGTTCACTCCTGTGGAGAGCCTCTAATGGTTCATCTCTCATGCATAGCACCGGTTTGCATCTCGACAACTCACTCTCTGTCATTCCTGAGTTTTATAAGCTATATATGTCTATCTCTAAACTAAAACTCGAATGATGATGCTAAAGATCACCCAGCTCGCCTGTACCTGAGTAGACTTACATATGTTTTATTCCTTGTTATCTACCTGATGCTTGTGAACCATAACCTCCTTAAGGACAAGCATGTTCACCTAAGTAATTGACAAGTATGATATGGCTGGATGATATGATCTGTTGCTTTGATGACTAACTCTCTTGGGGAATTTATTTATTTGAAAAACTCAAAACCTCTTGGAAAGGCTCCTCTTTGATATACCTCCGTCTCATTAGAGCCATATGATCTTTGTAGGCAAAAACCTTCAGTTCATATGCTGCTTGTTATTACATTGAGCTTTGTCAAATTCTGCGACCCTTATGAGAATTCTTATCTTTACTTTCATGATCGAGATTTATGTGCACCCCACCTATTTCCCCCTTGCTATGCTTCTACACTGGAAGTTAGCATTGTATCATTCGTACCACAAAAGTAAAAGCTCCATATGTGGTATGACCGCTCTCTCTAAAAGTATCCTTCAAGGAAGAGATATGGGCTATGAAAAAAAAATTGAAAAAAAAATGAACACATGCCCAAAGCATGTTTTGAAAAAAAAAGAAAAATAAAAGAAAGGATAGCCCATATCCAAAATAAAGAAGGAGAAAAAGGAGAGGGATGATCATGCAAGAAGGAGTTCCATATTATAGATGGTAATAACTAGTGTCCATTCCGGGGGCTAGTGTCCACCTTACCATCAACCAACAATTCTCACCATATATATGTATGGTAATATCTAGCACCCATTCCGAGCCTAGTATCCACCTTACCATACACACCATAGCCATACCGGTACACATCTTGATCTGATGGTATGATTTGATTTTCTCTGTGGATCCAGTCTTTGACTTTGCAAAATATGTGATGCAAGTATGCTCTCTCTTTATCCTACCCTGAACTCCACATATAGCCATCATTAGAAGTAGGATGAAGAAAGGCAAATGCCTTAGTGAGGACATATACACATTGAGCGATCTGAGAGAATCAAGTGAGAAAGCCACCAAGAGTTTTGTTTATGAAAATCTTGCAAAACCCCAAGGTGTTTATCATCAGGTGCATAAGTGACTTGATTCACACTGTTCTACTTTTCAATCACCCAAGGGAATATGATAGCCACTACACAGAGGTTCACAGGATCAAGGTATGACTTGGAATATCTCTTATGTCTGTCTTACTCTTGGGTATTCATGACCCACTTGGCTTTGTTTCCCCTTCACTCGGGACGAGCAAAGGTCAAGTGTGGGGGTGTTGTTGACGGTCAATATTTGCCATTTTCAAGGTCGTCAACTCCTGCATATTTGAGCATGAATTGCACATCCACACTAGAATAGGTGCTTAAACTCATACTTTCCACCACTGTCGATGTCTATTCGAATGTAGGTATTTAGCTTAAGAAATGGGAGGAATCAATGCACTTTCACTCCACTCCAATCTAAGGCACTCAAATACTGGCCAATCAGGGGCTGCCACATGGATTCTCCTGGATCCATGATGTCACCAATCCATGTGAAGGACTCTCGACGAATCATACGCTGCCACGTCAGCATCACATGGATCCATGGGCCCACTTTGCCAACTAAACCGCCAGGAAACGTGCCATGCACGGAGGAGAGGCATTAGGGCCCACATGCAAGCCAGCCTGAGGAAGCACGGGCCAGATGGCCGGCCAGAGGGTTCGGCCGACCCTAGGATCGGCCGAACCGACCTAGGGTCGGTTGATCCTCCCTGTCCACGTGCTGGTTGCTCATTGGCTCTTGGCTGCATTCCCGGGTGTTTAGGGGCACTTTGAGCCCCGGAGCAAGCCTCCTCCTTGTCTATAAATAGGAGGGGAGGGGCTCCATTTCTCACACACCACCAAGCTCTCAAGTTTCACTTCTCTCTTGTGTAGCTCCCTCTCCCTCTCTCTAATTCTGCCCATGAGAGGTGATTCTCACCTCTTTGTGGTAGAATGGTGATGAGGAGAGATCTAGATTAGGATTAGTTGAGAGGTAGAGTAGGCGTAAGGAGCGAGTTGATGTCCTCGTGGATGCTTGTTCTTCATTTAGATCAAAGTGAGCATTTCAGCATTTCTTATTTAGACTATAGTAGACATCATGCATGATTGATTTGTTCTTGTGTTCGTGGCTCATTCATAAGTTAGAGGCTTGTGTTCTTCATGACACAAGGCTTCGATCCTTTAGAGCCAGAGCCGTAGTTCATTTACTTGTTTGCATACTCTGATCCTGTTTAGTTAAATAAGTCCGTTGTATCTCGTTTAGCTGCATCCACAACTTCCTTTCTGCTCCCAGTTCAATGATATGATCTGATTCCGATCTTTCCCTTGTTCGTGGGACCGTATCTATACGGTTGCTATAGTGTAGTTGCGGGTCGACAGACATAACCGCATTATAGTATTTATCTGGGGTACAGACGTGGTGTCTGGACCCTGGTTTTCCCTAAGAAGACCACGTACGATCGTAGCGTAGAGGTAGGCCGCAATGGTGACAGCCTGTTGGACCCTTTGTCAACCCTCTTACGTCGCGTACCGAGTTGGGCTCGCTTGCCAGCACCCTGAAGTGTTGTCGCCCCGCGGGGATGACTAAGACCTGACAGAATAACATCTTGAGAGTTAAGTCCCATAAGGAAGTGCTTCTTGTATCCCGACCTATCCCAGCGAAAGCTGGTGTCCTTGGATAGACCCTCTCTGGTTACTCGTCGTCCTGAGGGAACGAAACCCAACGGGAATACTCATTCCCCTAGGGAGAAGTACAACAGTGTATCCGTGTGCTTGCGGATTCGTTCGCACTCGTCAGTGTACCCGGGAGTTTCTTACACGCTCACGCTTCCACGGCGCCCAGTGTTGAGGTTAAGGAACACCAACAGTAACATCCCTGATGTTTGTTGGTGCTAATGACATTACTTAGTGGGGTTAATCATGTTTAGTTAGCTCCTAAGTATGTTTGACTTGATTTTTGCACACATTTGCACAAAGGCCCTTGGTCAAAGTTCGAATTCTTGGTCAAACCCATATAGATCCAAAAAGGCTGATTTGGTTTTCTTGCGCTTTCTCCAAATTTCTCTATAGAAGTTCAAAATCGGCCAATATAAAAGTTGTTCCTTATTTTCGGGAACACATTTTTCATAATTGGCGGACATTCAAATTTTGAGTGCAAAGCCGCTTAAATTTGAGACGAAGTTTCTGCGCACAGTGTAACGGGGCCGAGAATTCCTGCGTTTTCAAAGCATTTTTCCCACAAATCCGTCGATCAAAACATAGGTCGCCCTTTGTAAAAGTTGTAGGTCTATAGCTCCTCTACAACTTTTATTTTTGGAGATTTTTGAGTATGTTGATACGTTTTGGAGTTTCGTAATTTTGAAACCGGGATCACGAAATGAAACAGGGCCGGACGGCGTCGCGCTGCAGCGCCGGCGCGCGCGCACGCGTCCGCGTCCTCGCGTCCACGTGGTGATGCTGCAATGTTCCGGCGTACGGACTCTCCGAACTCATCGCTGTGGACCAAGGCGTCATCGTGGGCCCTCCGCCTGAAGCCTTGGCTGTGCACCGCGCCTAGCCCGCGCTATCCAGGGCCACGCGCCCGGGCGCACGAGTGCCAGGCGGCCGCATGCATGCGCTCGGCCAGCTGGCCATGCCGCCACCTAATGTGCCCTGGTCGACACCTCGTCAGACTCGTGCTTCACCTAGTCTCGCTCATCCGGCTGCTCATGTCCCTGTCACACGCAGAGCTCCGCCCGAGCCGGAGCAAGCCGCCGCCGGACTTCCTAGCTACGCTGCCACCCCGTTCCTATCTTTCGGCCGTCGCGACACCTTCTTCTCCTCCTAGAGCTCTGCCTAGACCTCCTCTACACCGCCACACCATCGTCGACCGCCTAGCGCCGCCACCGACCCGCAGCAGCGAGCTCCGGCGGGCGCAAGCCGGTGCGCCGCCGCCAAGGCTCGCCGGAGCCGTCGCCGGCCGGGCCAACCATCCCAGCTGAACCAGGTGTGCCCCCTAGTGCTTCCCGGCCGCGCACCGGAGCCAACCCACCCCTGTTCCGACCGGCGGCGGCAGCCCCTGCGCCGGCAGGGGCCCAATCGTATTGATTTGATTCTTTGTAAGGAGTTTTGTGTAAGAGAAGGACCCGGATGTAATCTCGGAAAAGTAGTTTAAGGGTCTAGCTGTAAAGTCCTTTTAGGGTTTCGGCTGTAACTTTAAAAATCCGTTGAAAATTGTAGAAAATTCAGAAAAATGCAAATCCAACTGTTTTGGATTCCTTGTGTGTAGATCTACAACTTTTACAAAAGTTGTATAGTGTTTTTCTGTTTAGTTTTTAAATGTAAATTCAAACTCAGTTTGAGGCATATTTGTTGTAGTTCAAATTGTACACATGAAAATGTAATGAAATTTGGATATGTTGTTGTGTTCTTCATGTTCAGTTTTGTGACATATTTTCACACATGTTTGTTGTGTAGAACTCTAGTTATGATTTTTGTAAGATCTATGCTAGTTTAAGCTTGATGCTTTTTATAGTTCACTCAAAATATAACTTCTTTCAGCACCAATGCACCCTAGGCCTTTGTTGTGATTTTAAGCACCCCTGGAAAAATAATGATGATTTTAGGAGTCTGTTTGAGCAGTGTTTGGTATTTATGCTTGTGATGGATGTCAAATTCATAACTTGAGTTATATGATGAATCCACTTGAATATGTTGGGTTAGAACTTAGTTTTGGCATATTGAACCTGTACGAAAAATTTAGGATCACAAGGACTAGAGAATCTTTTTGTGTGAATTAATGAAGTTTATCTAGGCTGATATTTGTATTTTTCATTTAAAATAATGTATAATTGACCTTGAGCTGAAAATTTATATTTAAGTTTATTTTGGTCATATGCTGCTGTGGTGAAATTTTCATGACAGTTGGAGTCATATTTTAATTGTTATGAATTATGGATGCATAGCTAGTTATAATGGTTTAAATTAATTTTATTTTATCTTTTAATTTGGTTTAGAGGTGTTTAAGTTTTGTTGCTGTTTAAAATGAATTTAAGCACAACCCCATGCTGATGGTGAAGTTTATTAGTTTAACTTTCTTAGATATGCACACAATCACCATCAAAGTCATAGTTAGTTCATCATCATCCACCCCTTAATTTTAATGAAGTTTAATGATTTAATTTGCTTAGATGTGCACGCAATCACCATCAAATCCTTTATTTTTTTCAGTATTTATTGTTTACTTATGCATTTAAGTTTCAGGAGTTGTTTGAAACCTAGATGCATGATCCTTAGGACACCTATGCTCTTTTACTAGTATGTTAGGAACGCTAGTGCCATGCTCTAAGGATACGGTAGAAGTCGAGTAATGACTCATTGCTCGCGAGATATAGGATGCTTATGTTGGAATCATAAGTTGGTTAAATTGACTCGCTCATGTGGTAAGAGCAATGGGTTCGGTCTCGACCGAGTAGCATGGTGCTGGTTTAAGCTATTGAACGTACCAAGTGCTTGTCGGGAATGGGACCGGTAAGCCTAGTACCTAATGAACCAGTGCAGGGACTTTATCGCTACTAATCTTGAGATGTGTCTCCCGGTTTGATTCCGGTAGTGCAAGTGTGAGTCTGGGCGTGCCGTGTGAGGGCGTCCCAGTAACCTTGTACTTAGGACTGTGGCATCTGTCCCTAATTTCGGGAGTGACGGGAACCGCCTGGTCGGGGTAGACCCCGCATTTATTTTTCTTTGGATTCTTTTGTGGTCTACTTTCTTCTGTGTATCTTGGGTTTACCTTGCAAGGATATAAATCGATCGATCGTCGGTCACTCGCCGTTATCTGAGTCGGCTTGACCACTGGCTACCCCATGTTTATTTATGAAACATTTTGGATTAATATTGTTGGTTGATTAATCTTGTTTGTACAACCATGCTTGCTTAGCTAGGTGCTTACCCAGAATGGTTAACATACTAGAACTTGAGCTAAAAAAATTTGAAAGTAAGGATCAACTCTTAGTTGCTTTTGGCAAAACAAACCCACTAGCCAAAAAGCCTTGCATGTCTAGCTGTGTCTTTTATTTTGACGGGTTAGTCTTGCTGAGTATTAGTATACTCAACCTTGCTTAATTTGTTGTTTTCAGGTAATCCTATCTGGCCTGGTGTTATTCCAGAGGGATGGGAGATTGAATGGGAGAACGGTGATGAGGAGTGATATGCATGGATGGCCTCCTGTGTGTATCATGCGTTTAGTTTAATTTCCGCTGTTTAAACTCTGAACCTTGTTTACTTTCTTGTACTAAAAAACCTGGTTTGTAATATTAAGTACTTATAGACTTATGTGTAATGTAATCTTGTACTCTGGTCCCGCCTTCGTGTGGGCTTAGCGCATATCTCGATCCTGTGTAAGTGATTTACCGGGCACGACCCGGCAGAGGCGACAAAATAGCTCCTGGTTATCGCTTATGAGCCACGTGGACCGGCTTAGGTGATAATCCGGATTTATTTTGGGCGGTTCTGTCACAGCTAGTACCAGAGCGAGTTTATGCACCAAAGTAATTAAAATACCTTAACAAACTTGTTTTTGGAATAAAATTTACCAAGATTAATAATCTTGTTAAGTTAGTAGGATGTTAAGGTCTTATCTAGTTCGAGAGGACCTAGAGGGAATTTTTGGGTTCTTTTAGGTGGCTAGGACTCTATGGTGTATTTAAACTTAGTTCCAGCACATTTTATTCCTGTCAAAACTTACTTTCATGCACAACCTTACTAGACAGCACGTTTTGCCATACGTGCTCGTGCCACGGGAAAGTCTGTGAGGGATGGATGGGACCTATTCCAATGGGAACCCACCTCGCGTCTGTGTCTAGCTATGTTTTATCATACATGTGCGATCCCGCAATAGGCGGAAAGGATAACTCCATTCAAACGGAGGTGTCCGAGGTTGGACGCTGTCCATGCAGCGGCTTTACGCATGGATGTCGTTTCTATAAGTGAAGGGTAATGAATGTGGACGCTTTTGTGAGTGCTGGCACAAAAGGTCATGATTATCTGTGATTTTCTGCAGGTACACTAACCACGGTTGTTAGGATCGGTAATTTAAGAAACGGATAGTTTCCGACTAGCTATTATAGGGAGAGACGTATATGTATGCCTTGCCACCGGCACTAACTTTGTTTTAAGCTTAAAAGCTTTGTGAGGAAGTTTAGGACGCTTTTTGCATCATGCTATCAACCAAAACTAAACTTAAATCAAGTGTTTCTTGGTCTCTATTTAATTTGTGTTTCTTAAGGACCAATCATGCTAGCTGATGCTTTGATGTGGTGATTAAGCAAAAATCGTAACTAGATGCTGTCCAAATTTTTCTAAGGATTATCTAGAAAAATTCTGGCTAGGTGTTCTTTAGGGAAATTATTCATCACCTAGTTAAGATTGCTCTCTGAATTTCTCATGATTTTAGGATGCTTAAAACTGAAGTTAGGATCAAATTTGCTAGGCAAGGTCATGCTGAAATGCTGTCAAATTCCTGAGTTAGTCTGAAAACTCGAATTTTTACATATAGTTCATAAATGTTTATGACCAGAGAATCTATGGCAAAAATGTTCATTATCTAGCTTAGATCTTGCTGTAAAAATTTCATGGTAATTGGGTACTCAGTTTTTGAGTTATGGTCTTTTTAGTGAAGCTCTGCCCTGCTGAAATTTCTGGGCAACAGCACTCTAGAAATTGATCTTTTTCACCCTTTTCCAATCTGATTTAATTCAACCATTGAATACCAAAAATGTGAGTTAGAATGTTTCTGAACTGCTCACAAAAATTTGGAATTTTTGGGGTACTGGTTTAACAGTTATGGATTTTTGTTCTAACTGCTAGTTTTTGCCATTTGCATGTTAAACTCATCTTTGTGGGTCTAATGTGCGCTTGTAAATTATTTTTACAGATGGCTGCCCTGGTTTCGTTGCGGTGGGCGCTGATGGCACGTTTGCCACCACTGGCTTGCAATGGGAGGGCTTCACACGCATTGCGTGAAGAGCCTTGTGTGCTGTCGGCTACACCACCCCTCCTTGCTACGAGGGGGTGGAATATGAGGAGATGGGTGTGCCTAGCTGCCGAGTACGAGTGACCGTGCTCCCCCACCCGGGCCACCCCGAGTGGGCGGACTTGAGCATGGAGCTCCTGTGCTACCGCGCCTTCGAGGCGGTGGAGTCGGCAGCCTTGATGGTGCTCCACACCCTCTCCACCCACCGACCGCAGGAGATGCTTCAGACGCTGTTGGGGTTGGTTCCAGCTTTGGACCCCAACGATCCTATGTGGCTAGGCCGGATGGCCAACATAGCCACACTGCTCGAGATTGTGCCACCCTACGACACAGTGCAGACTTTGGGCACGTGCTTGAGAGCCTTGTACGCTCTACAGGACCTTCGCCGAGTTATCACGAATGACTTGGCTGGTCGTCTCACTGGAGCTATGTGGTACTTCCACTGGGTTGTCAGTCTCTTCACAGAGCAGCACGGTGGGTACACTCAGGCCGTGCAGGCTATTGCTGACCTCCAGGGTCAGTTACAACAGCTCCAGGGTCAGGCACACCAGTTTCTGATTGAGCGTGGTGACCACCTGCAGCAGATCGTGGACTTCCAGGCTGGGCAGCAGGAGTTGCAGGCTCAGTTGGCAGACAGAGATGCTGAGAGGCTTGTGCACCTCCAACATATCCAGGGCCTGCAGTACCAGGTTGAGGACTTGGAGCTTGCTGTTGAGGCCTTGGAGGTTGAGGTGGGCATGCTACAGCAGGCGCACCACCCACCGGGCATTGGGCCCGATGAGCAGATGGAGATCCAGCTGGACCCAGTGGAGGTTCAGGACGTTCCCGGACTCGACTAGAGGAGCTTAGCGCTCTATTTCTACATGTCACAGGGAACTCTCCATAGTTGTACATAGGACCTAGATCCTAGATCATGTAGTAGGAAAACTTTACATGTACTCTTTGTTAGCCCTTTTGGTTGGTTTTTGTGCTATGCTAGCTTAGAGTATTCTTTTGTGTAGCTAGAAGCTACATAGTGACCCACATGTAATGGTGATCCACCACATTTTGTAAAATTGTAAATATGGTGGGAAAACACCTCTCGGCAGCAATCTGCCTAAGAAATGAAAAAGAAGAAAGTTATGGTCAAATCTGAGTTTTTGGATGAATACAAAGTTGTTCTAAACTTCATAATGGTTATGCTCACAAAAATTCAGCATTTTTGCATGTGCAGTTTAAGAAATATCGAATTTTTAGTAAGCTACTGCCTACTGTCCAAACTGCTAGACAGAGCTTTGGAAATTAAATTTTTCGACCCCTGTAAAAGATGAATCTGTTCTGAAGTTGAATACCAAAGTTGAAGCTTATGAAATTCTACACATGCTGACCAAAGCTTAGAAAATTTTGACTTTTGTACAAAGAGTTATGAATTATTTACTCAAGACTGTGATGCTGCCTAAATTCTGAATTTTCATAAGTTTGAATTTTCGTATGCATGTTCTTCTTGTTATTCTTTTAAGCAAGCTTTGAATATGTATCTAATGAAAGTTCAAAATTTTCAGATGGCTGATAATACTCACAATGTTCCTGAGAGCTCTGATGGTCAGGGTGGTGGTGGTCTTCCTCCACCTCCACAGATGACTCCTACTGAGGCATTCATGGTTGCCCAAGCTGAAGTGATGAGGCAAATCCTCAACACGCAGAACCTGATTGCACAGAGGCTTCAGCAGCCCTTCAACCATCAAGGGCAAAATCAAGATGGGCCTAATGCAGTCATGTCTTATGACAAGTTCAGGGCAATGAGGCCACCATTGTTCACCAAGGCAGAGGAGCCCCTAGAGGCTGATGCCTTCATCAGGGCCCTAGAGGCCATGTTTTCCATCTTTACACTGCCTTGCTCAGAAGAAAATAAGGCAGGCTTCGCCGCTCAGCAACTGAGGGGTGAAGCATTAATCTGGTGGGAGCACTTCAAATCCATGCAGCCACAGGGTCACCAGGTTACTTGGGCGGAATTCAAGAAGGCTTTCAAAGAGCATTATATTCCTAAGGGGCTTGTTGATAGAAAAATGAGAGAATTGATGCACCTCAAGCAAGGGTCAGATTCTGTATATCAGTATGCTAAAAAATTCAACAGTCTCAGTCAGTATGAGGACTATCATGTTGATACTGATAAGCAAAAGATGGATCGATTCCGTGAGGGGCTTGATGGAGAGCTCTATGAGAGGTTGAACTTAATCAAGACTGATAGCTATCCTGAGCTGGTGAATTTGGCTATCTCTCAGGAGGATGCCATGAAAAGAGCTCAACAGGATAGGAAGAGGAAGTTCAATCAAGCTTCAGGCAGTGGCCAAGGCAAGAAATTTAAGTTTGTGAAGAAGAATGTGCAGGGTGCCACCCAGCCATCTTCATCTGGACGCTGGGTGATGAAGCAATCTCAGTATAAGCCGTCTGGCAACTTTGGCTATCGCAGCACCCAACAGACTGCTCCTAGGCCTAGTGCACCCCCACCTGCCCGCAACAATGAGGATCGTCGTTGCTACAACTGCGGACAGCTGGGGCACTATGCTAACAAGTGCACACGCCCTCGATAGCAACATCAGCAAAGTCAGGGGCAAGGTTCTAAGGCTGGAAATCAGGGAAAGAAACAAATTGTGCAAGTGAAGCAAGGCCGTTTAAACTTCACCACAGTGGTTGATCTTCCAGAGGGAGGACCAGTCTTGACGGGTACATTTTCTATCCGTGGTCGTCCAGTTACTATATTATTTGATTCTGGTGCTACTCCTAGCTTTATTAATGTGAAAACTATGAATAATTGGGATTTGAAGTGGTGTCATACTAATCAGGCCTATATGATTGCCACACCGGGTGGAAAGGTTGCTTCAAATCAAGTAGCCTTAAGGGTACCGCTTGAAATAGGTAGCAAGACTTTTCCAACAAATCTTGTCACATTAAGTCTGGATGGGGTAGATATTATCCTAGGCATGAATTGGATGACTCAGCACAAAGTTGTCCTGGATATTTCAGAAAGAATGTTAGAAATCAACTCACCTTTTGTCGGAAATTCAATTCTTTACCTTCCTCCCAAAGGCCATAAAGGCTCATGTGTTTATGCGGCCATAACTACTCAACTTGAGGACATTCCAGTGGTATGCGAGTACATGGATGTCTTTCCAGATGATTTGCCTGGCTTGCCACCAGACAGAGAGGTTGAGTTTGTCATTGAGCTACAGCCTGGCACCGCCCCTATTTCTAAGAGATCTTATAGAATGCCACCCAAAGAACTTGCAGAATTAAAGAAACAACTTCAAGAGTTGCTTGATAAGGGCTATATCCACCCTAGATCTTCTCCTTGGGGCTGTCCCGCCCTCTTTGTGAAAAAGAAAGATGGTAGCCTGAGGTTGTGTGTGGACTACCGACCTCTCAATGCGGTGACTATCAAAAATAAATATCCATTGCCCCGCATTGATGTGCTATTTGATCAATTGGCTGGAGCTAAGGTCTTCTCTAAGGTCGATCTTCGGTCTGGGTATCATCAAATAAAAATCCGACCTTGTGATATTCCCAAGACGGCTTCTCTACTCATTATGGACTTTATGAATTCTTGGTCATGTCCTTCGGTCTTACAAATGCCCCGGCTTACTTCATGTATCTTATGAATTCCGTATTTATGATGGAGTTGAATAAATTTGTGGTGGTATTCATTGATGACATCCTTATTTATTCCAAGAATGAGGAGGAGCATGCGGAGCATCTTCGCATTGTCTTACAACGCTTAAGAGAGCACAAACTTTATGCTAAGCTCTCCAAGTGTGAATTTTGGCTAGATAGTGTTAAATTTCTGGGGCACACTATTTCTAGCGAGGGTATATCTGTCGATCCAAGCAAAGTGCAAGAAGTAATGGATTGGCAACCCCCTAAATCCGCTCATCAAATCCACAGCTTCCTAGGCTTGGCTGGATATTATCGCTGTTTCATTCCGGACTTCTCTAGGATTGCCAAGCCTATGACTGAGTTGCTAAAGAAAGACGTGAAATTTGTGTGGAGTGAGGCTTGTGATAAAGCTTTTTGAAAATTAAGAGAACTTTTAACTTCAGCCCCAGTGCTAGCGCAGCCGGACAATTCAAAGCCTTATGAAGTTTATTGTGATGCTTCACGCACGGGTCTTGGCTGTGTCCTTATGCAAGAAAATCGGGTTATTGCCTATGCCTCACGGGTGCTTCGCCCTCATGAGAAGAATTATCCCACACATGACTTAGAGCTAGCAGCGGTTGTTCATGCTTTGAAAATTTGGAGGCATTACCATATGGGAACCCACTGCAATATCTTCACTGACCACAAAAGCCTCAAATATATTTTCACTCAGTCCAATTTAAATATGAGGCAAAGAAGATGGTTAGAGTTGATAAAAGACTATGATCTTGAGGTCCATTATCATCCTGGAAAGGCGAATGTAGTTGCAGATGCTCATAGCCGCAAGGCTCACTGCAATTGCCTATCGATGGAACCTTATAGTGATACTCTATGTGAGGAGTTGAGAAGGCTAAACTTGGAAATTGTTGAACAAAGAAGCCTAAATGCTATTTCCGTGGAGTCTGACCTATTTGATAGAATTGTTAAGGCTCAACTTCAAGATGAGGGTATTCTTTTGATCAAACAAAAATTGTTAGAAAAAGATCCTAAGTATGATTGCTTCAGGAAGGATGAGAAAGATATAGTCTGGTTTGGGCAACGCCTTGTTGTTCCAGATAATAGGGATTTGAAAAAGGAGATCTTTGATGAGGGACATCTCTCTAAATTCTCTATCCATCTTGGGAATAGTAAAATATATCAAGATTTAAAGGAGAATTTTTGGTGGTCCAATATGAAGGTGGACATAGCCAAATATGTGTCGGAATGCCATACTTGTCAAAGAATTAAAGCAAGTCATTTGAAACCTTCCGGTACTCTTCAACCCCTACCTATACCTTCATGGAAGTGGGATGACATAAGTATGGACTTTGTGTCCGGATTTCCACTCACATCTAGAAATCATGATTCCGTCTGGGTTATCGTGGATAGGTTGACAAAAACTGCTCATTTTATCCCAGTCCACACCAAATATGATGCCAAAGATTATGCAAGTCTTTATATTGAGCACATTGTTCCCTTGCATGGTGTTCCTAAGACCATCATTTCTGATAGGGGATCTCTCTTTGTGACACGTTTCTGGGAGCAATTACATAAGTCACTTGGCACCAGGATCATACGAGGTTCAGCTTATCGTCCTCAGACAGATGGTCAAACTGAAAGAGTGAACCAAATTCTAGAGGACATGTTGCGAGCCTGTGTTATTCACTTTGATAAAAGTTGGGATAAGTGTCTATCTTTGGCGGAATTTTCTTACAATAATAGTTATCAAGCCAGCTTGAAAATGGCACCTTTTGAGGCTCTTTATGGACGGAGATGTCGTACTCCCTTGAACTGGTCACAGACCGGGGAGAGGAAATTCTTTGGTCCAGCCCTAGTTAAGGATGCCGAAGAAAAAGTAAGAGTAATCAAGGAAAATTTGAGAATTGCTCAAGAAAGGCAAAAGAGTCATTATGACAAGGGAAAGGCACCTAGAGAATACAAAGTTGGTGACTTTGTGTATTTAAAAGTTTCGCCAACCAAGGGTGTCCAAAGGTTCGGTGTGAAAGGAAAGCTAGCTCCTCGCTACATTGGTCCCTATGAGATCATTCAAGTTTGTGGGCCGGTGGCGTATCGTATTCGACTCCCTGATCGGTTCTCTGCTGCACACAATGTGTTTCATGTCTCCCAATTGAGAAGATGTGCTAATAAACCGGACAGGGAAGTCATTGAAGAAGCTAATGCTTGGATTGAACCGGATCTCTCTGTCGTCGAACATCCTCTAAGGATTCTTGATATAAAAGAAAGAAAGACTCGAAGACAATCCGCGAAGATGTATAAAATTCAGTGGAGTCATCACCATGTCGATGAAGCCACTTGGGAAACTGAACACTATCACAATGAGAATTATCCGGGTTTTCTTGAATCTAGGCACCGTAAGTTCCTTCCCCTGCTTGCATCTTTTAATTCTTAAATCTCGGGACGAGATTTCTTTTAAGGGGGGTAGGCTGTAACATCCCTGATGTTTGTTTGTGCTAATGACATTACTTAGTGGGGTTAATCATGTTTAATTAGCTCCTAAGTATGTTTGACTTGATTTTTGCACACATTTGCACAAAGGTCCTTGGTCAAAGTTCGAATTCTTGGTCAACCCCATATAGATCCAAAAAGGCTGATTTGGTTTTCTTGCGCTTTCTCCAAATTTCTCTATAGAAGTTCAAAATCGGCCAATATAAAAGTTGTTCCTTATTTCCGGGAACACATTTTTCATAATTGGCGGACATTCAAATTTTGATTGCAAAGCCGCTTAAATTTGAGACGAAGTTTCGGCGCACAGTGTAACAGGGCCGAGAATTCTTGCGTTTTCAAAGCGTTTTCCCACAAATCCGTGGATCAAAACATAGGTCGCCCTTTGTAAAAGTTGTAGGTATATAGCTCCTCTACAACTTTTATTTTTGGAGATTTTTGAGTATTGACACTTTTTGGAGTTTCGTAATTTTGAAACCGGGATCACGAAATGAAACAGGGCCGGACGGCGTCGCGCTGCAGCACCGGCGCGCGCGCGCGTCCGCGTCCTTGTGTCCACGTGGCGATGCTGCAATGTTCCGGTGTACGAACTCTCTGAACTCATCGATGTGGACCAAGGCGTCGTCGTGGGCCCTCCGCCTGAAGCCTTGGCCGTGCACCGCGCCTAGCCCGCGCTGTCCAGGGCCACGCGCCCGGGCGCGCGAGTGCCAGGTGGCCGCATACATGCGCTCGGCCAGCTGGCCATGCCGCCATCTAATATGCCCTGGTCGACGCCTCGTCAGACTCGTGCTTCACCTAGTCTCGCTCGTCCGACTGCTCCTGTCCCTGTCACACGCAGAGCTCCGCCTGAGCCGGAGCAAGCCGCCGCCGGACATCCTAGCTACGCCGCCACCCCGTGCCTATCTTCCGACCGTCGCGACACCTTCTTCTCCTCCTAGAGCTCCGCCTAGACCTCCTCTACACCGCCACACCATCGTCGACCGCCTAGCGCCGCCACCGACCCGCAGCAGCGAGCTCCGGCGGGCGCAAGCCGGTGCGCCGCCGCCAAGGCTCGCCGGAGCCGTCGCCGGCCGGGCCAACCATCCCAGCTGAACCAGGTGTGCCCCCTAGTGCTTCCCGGCCGCGCACCGGAGCCAACACACCCCTGTTCCGGCCGCCGGCGGCAGCCCCTGCACTGGCAGGGGGCCAATCGTATTGATTTGATTCTTTGTAAGGAGTTTTGTGTAAGAGAAGGACCCGGATGTAATCTCGGAAAAGTAGTTTAAGGGTCTAGCTGTAAAGTCCTTTTAGGGTTTCGGCTGTAACTTTAAAAATCCGTAAAAAATTGTAGAGAATTCAGAAAAATGCAAATTCAAATGTTTTGGATTCCTTGTGTGTAGATCTACAACTTTTACAAAAGTTGTATAGTGTTTTTCTATTTAGTTTTTAAATGTAAATTCAAACTCAGTTTGAGGCATATTTGTTGTAGTTCAAATTGTACACATGCAAATGCAATGAAATTTTTATATGTTGTTGTGTTCTTCATGTTCAGTTTTGTGACATATTTTCACACATGTTTGTTGTGTAGAACTCTAGTTATGATTTTTGTAAGATCTATGCTAGTTTAAGCTTGTTGCTTTTTATAATTCCCTCAAAATATAACTTCTTTCAGCACCAATGCACACTAGGCCTTTGTTGTGATTTTAAGCACCCCTGGAAAAATAATGATGATTTGAGTCTGTTTGAGCAGTGTTTGGTATTTATGCTTGTGATGGTTGTCAAATTCATAACTTGAGTTATATGATGAATCCACTTGAATATGTTGGGTTAGAACTTAGTTTTGGCATATTGAACCTGTAGGAAAATTTTGGGATCAAAAGGACTAGAGAATCTTTTTGTGTGAATTAATGAAGTTTATCTAGGCTGATATTTGTCTTTTTCATTTAAAATAATGTATAATTGACCTTGAGCTGAAAATTTATATTTAAGTTTATTTTGGTCATATGCTGCTGTGGTGAAATTTTCATGACAGTTGGAGTCATATTTTAATTGTTATGAATTATGGATGCATAGCTAGTTATAATGGTTTAAATTAATCTTATTTTATCTTTTAATTTGGTTTAGAGGTGTTTAAGTTCAGTTGCTGTTTAAAATGAATTTAAGCACAACCCCATGCTGATGGTGAAGTTTATTAGTTTAACTTTCTTAGATATGCACACAATCACCATCAAAGTCATAGTTAGTTCATCATCATCCACCCCTTAATTTTAATGAAGTTTAATGATTTAATTTGCTTAGATGTGCACGCAATCACCATCAAAATAGATGTTAGTTCACTCTCACCACACACCATACTTTTGTGAGTTCTCTTGTTTATTTTGATGAATATGGCCCACAAGAGTTGGGTTAATGATAAAATATCTCACCTTCACACCAGAACTAATGCATAACGTGTAGATCTTCCCGACGGGACATACACGCTTGTTGAGGAGGAGGGATCCGCTAGTGGAGAGCTAAATCAAACTAGTGGGCAGCAAGACCTGGACCAAAGTCCAGAAGAGCCCAAGGCTGTTGTTGAGTCAGAGGAAGGCAAGCACCGGAGTCACATATAACCTTTTTGGATTAAAAGCTCATACCCTTTATTTTTTTCAGTATTTATTGTTTACTTGTGCATTTAAGTTTCAGGAGTTGTTTGAAACCTAGATGCATGATCCTTAGGACTCCTATGCTCTTTTACTAGTATGTTAGGAACGCTAGTGCCATGCTCTAAGGATACGGTAGAAGTCGAGTAATGACACATTGCTCGCGAGATATAGGATGCTTATGTTGAATCATAAGTTGGTTAAATTGACTCGCTCATGTGGTAAGAGCAATGGGTTCGGTCTCGACTGAGTAGCATGGTGCTGGTCTAAGCTATTGAACGTACCAAGTGCTTGTCGGGAATGGGACCGGTAAGCCTAGTACTTAATGAACCAGTGCGGGGACTTTATCGCTACTAATCTTGAGATGTGTCTCCCGGTTTGATTCCGGTAGTGCAAGTGTGAGTCTTGGCGTGCCGTGTGAGGGCGTCCCAGTAACCTTGTACTTAGGACTGTGGCATCTGTCCCTAATCTGGGGAGTGACGGGAACCGCATGGTCGGGGTAGACCCCGCATTTGTTTTTCTTTAGATTCTTTTGGGGTCTACCTTCTTCCGCGTATCTTGGGTTTACCTTGCAAGGATATAAATCGATCGATCGTCGGTCACTCGCCGTTATCTGAGTCGGCTTGACCACTGGCTACCCCATGTTTATTTATGAAACATTTTGGATTAATATTGTTGGTTGATTAATCTTGTTTGTACAACCATGCTTGCTTAGCTAGGTGCTTACCTAGAATGGTTAACATACTAGAACTTGAGCTAAAAAAATTTGAAAGTAAGGATCAACTCTTAGTTGCTTTTGGCAAAACAAACCCACCAGCCAAAAAGCCTTGCATGTCTAGCTGTGTCTTTTATTTTGACGGGTTAGTCTTGCTGAGTATTAGTATACTCAGCCTTGCTTAATTTGTTGTTTTCAGGTAATCCTATCTGGCTTGGTGTTATTCCAGAGGGATGGGAGATTGAATGGGAGAACGATGATGAGGAGTGATATGCATGGATGGCCTCCTGTGTGTATCGTGCCTTTAGTTTAATTTCCGCTGTTTAAACTCTGAACCTTGTTTACTTTCTTGTACTGAAAAATCTGATTTGTAATATTAAGTACTTATAGACTTATGTGTAATGTAATCTTGTACTCTGGTCCCGCCTTCGTGTGGGCTTAGCGCATATTTCGATCTTGTGTTAGTGATTTACCGGGCATGACCCGGCAGAGGCGACAAAATAGCTCCTGGTTATCGCTTATGAGCCACGTGGACCGGCTTAGGTGATAATCCAGATTTATTTTGAGCGGTTCTGTCACACACCGCGCCGTAAAACCGCCCACTCAGAGGGCGCATCCCCCGAGGCAACAGGGGCACACTCGCGTGACGTTTCGATACCAGGTGGGCCCGCGAATCTGAACCGACAACACGCCATCCTTTCCAAACTGTCACATCGGCCACATCAGCCACGACCATCATGACGGGCGCAACTGCCGACGCAGCCGCAACCGTCTTGACTGGCGATTTCGAAACAGCCACAACAACATTTCAAGACTAAAACCCCACAAGCGAGTCTACAACTCCCTAGTGGGCTCGGGGGCTACATCCGGCGGATGCACTCGCGCGCACCCACGGAGCAAATCAAGAAGCAGGAACTATTACAGCACTTCCCCGGCACTGAGCCTGCGAGCGAGTCCTTGCCTCCCACCGTAGGATCGGGGGCTACTGACGAGGGCCTGGATTAGGGCCCCCTAAGCGGCAAGATAATTACCTTCGAGATGGAGTCTTCTGACACCATTGACAATGTCAATGCTAAGATCCAGGACAGGGAGGGATGCAAATCTTCGTCAAGACCCTCACTGACAAGACTTCCCCACTTCCGAGTACCCTCCGCCTCGTCTCCGAGTACCTTCCGCCTCGCACGAGTGCACTCCGCCTCGCACGAGTGCACTCAGCCTCGCACGAGTACACTCTGCCTCGCACGAGTGCGCTCCGCCTCGTACGAGTACTTTCCGCCTCGCCTCCGACTACTCGTTCGCACGAGTAACCTCCGTCTCCGACTAGGACGGGCCCCACATGTGGAGGTTGGAGCACGGATCAGGGGCCCCACACGAACGTGGCGCCGCCCCAACTCTCGGGCTTCCCCGCAACGACACGCGTGGCGCCAGTTTTCCACGCCATGCAAAGACCACAGCTGGCGGGACGCGAGGGCGGCCTGTTCTGACAGGAGCCGTAATGCTCCATAGTGCACCCTCACACCCTCCAACACGCCGTCCAATCCAACACCAGCTGCACGCCACCCCGTCAGAGCAGGCACTCAATTACCATCTACGGGCGGCGCCTACCAACACTTAGGCCGTAACGTGGTGGGCCTAAGCAACACTCAAGAGGGTTGAGTCATCAAGTGAACTACTCGGAGGAGGTGCCAGTACCCGGGAAGCACAGTGTCACCAGCACACGCGGCAGTCTCCAACACCACCATAGCTCAGCGCCCTTCAATGCCACCTGACAGACATCGACGACGGAAAGGACTTCACAATACCGTAGCACTGTAGCTCTTTTTTGTTTTCCCTCTTTGCCCCTCACCCTTGCGTCTATAAAAGGGGGAGGAGTGTAACCGTTTGAGAGGCTGACCGATCACCAAGTTTGTAACCCCTACTTCAGACATCCCTGACATAGGAACACGAGTACTCGGAACTGGACGTAGGGTATTACTCTCCGAAGGCCCGAACCAGTATAAAACCCTTGTGTCTCTCGTGCCATCCATCTGGGTCCGACACACGATACGTTACAAATCTACTGCCGGTGGTAGAGAACCCCGACAGAGGGCGAGCGGTTTGCGACTTGCGAGGTATGGGAAGAGTTTTTTCTCGGTTGTCGAGTGCAGGCAGGCAGCAGGCCAGTGCAGTAGTGTGGGCTGCTGGCCTACTCATCGTCGGCCCATGGACAGGGACGCTCGCAATCGCACAGTACAACAAGAATCCTGAAGCACTAGAAACAACAACGTGCGGCGTTGTCGCGCTTGAACCCTTGCTATGCCAGTGTGGATACCCTCGTTTATATATGTCTTTTTTTCTTTGGGTAAAAACGGAGTCATTTATGTACCCGCTTGATTTCGTAAACTAAGTTGTTTGTCACGCCAGCAGATGAAATATACGAGGATCACAACTATTAAATGAAATATAAGTTTTTTTTAAAAAAATGGTTGTGACGAATAGCATACATATAGTGAAATACAATGGTCATCATTCTTAGAATGCAAGGGCGAGATATGAAATGCATACTTCAAATTTAGCTGTGCTTTCGCTATGAAATTGTCATATGTTTCAGATGAACAGTTCAGAAATGTCTGATCCACAAATTTCTTTTTCTTGAACAAATTGCTGCTTGGCCTAGAAAAATCACAAACTTTTGCTGCTTCACTTCCTCAGGAATGGAAATAACCCATGCCAAACTAAAATTCCAAGAAGTAGCCCATTTGGTCGCGCCAGGCCGCGTGGCGCGACTCCCTGTTGAGTCGCGCCAGGGCATGTGGCGCGACTAGGGTGCCACGTCGGCCGGCGCGCGCGAGCGCTGACCTCGCTGATCGCTGACATGGTGAGTGAGTCGCACCACATGCTCTGGCGCGACTCAGTCGCGCCAGGCGGCGTGGCGCGACTCACTTAACATACCCGGGGCCGACGGGCCCCTTCTTTTCTTCTTCCTCCTTACTTCTTCACTCCACTTGACCTAACCCGAGCTCTCCCCCTCCCATGGCGCCGCCCCCACCCCTCCCCTCTAGATCCACCCCATCCCTCACCCATTTTGAAGGGGAAAGAGTGGGAAACTTCTCCGGGAAGGTAACTCCTCCACTCTAACCAATTAGTTTTCGCGGATTCCATCGTTTTCATTGGATGTGAGGTGGTTAGGTTTTGTGTATGATTTGAGTTGGATAGGGTGATTGAGTACTAATCGGGTATGATTAAGTGTGGTGTATCGTGTAAGTGGCTGATGTTAACCCCTTCTTATCGTGTAGTTTGTCTTGCATGGTAGGATTTTATCATTTTCTTGATTAATGCATTGAACATATACATTTAAATTGTGGTTGTGTGTAGATGGAACGTTTAGTTCGTATTTTTTCGGGTGGCATGGTTGATGACAATGGGGAGTTTGCAAGCATGAGGCAACAAGTAGCAAGATTTGATAGTACTCCAACATTTGAAGATATTAAAAGCTGAGTGAATTCTTTGTTCAGGGTTGGAAATGAGGGGGAAGAAATTAGGATTCATGGGAGGTTTGATTCTGGTGACAAAAGAAGCCACTATGTGATGATGCCTATTACATGTGGTGATGATTGGTTATTTTACAAAGAGTGTGTTAAAGAATCTCAAGTTCGTTGTGCCGAGTTAGTTGTTGATGTTTGCTCTTCGGTAATGTCAACTCATAGTGAAGAGCCTATGGAACACTTAACCTAGGAAGATATGGTAGCACACAATGAGATTCATGAGGACGATGATGATGATGAAGAGGGTGGTGATTATGATGAAAGTTCTCATGATTCAGATGGGGAAGATGAATTTGATAGGTATAGGTTGAACAATAATTTTGGTGATTATGAGGATGAAGAGGATGAGAATGATATATCTGTGAGCTCCGAAGAAGATGAACCACCTCCAGTTAGCCAAGCAACTCCAACCCCACTTATCCAAGGAACCCCAACTCCAGTTAGCCAAGCAATTCCAACTCCACTTAACCAAGCAACTCCAACTCCACTTAGTGAAGGACCGAATAGGCGACCAGAGAGGGGGGGAGTGAATGGGAGCCGATAAAAATTCTTCTCCAAAGAGAGAACTCGGCCTATGCCCCAATTGCCACTCCGAGCACTCGCACGCACAAGAGCGACTCTAGACTAGGCACACACAAGCCTATGAGTGCTAGAGACAAACCACAAATCAAGAAGTGGAAGCACAAAGCAAGAATCAAAGCCCATAGGCAAATCTGCGAGCTCCAGACGGACGGTCCGCGACCACCAGGCGGACGGTCCGCGAGCACTTGGCAGACGGTCCGCGACCCCTCGGCGGACGGTCTGAAAAAGCACCCCGAACCTCCAGTGACTCTCGAGGAAATTCGGACGGTCCGGGCAAGCACCACGGACGGTCCGAGCCTCGCGGACAGTCCGGCCACCCCTGGCGGACAGTCCGGCAAACTCCTCCCGACCAAAAACACCAAACAAAACGGATCGAACGGAAGGCACTCAAGAACTCATGAAGAACAGGATGAACACCTGACGAACACGGTCCTCGCTGATAGTCCGCCACGCACTCGCGGACGGTCCGCCACGCCCGCAGACAGCAGACCCGCGACCCCCGCGAAAACACCTCCAACTTCCGATCGACAGATCTCCCAAACCGCTAGATGGATTGACCCCAAATTTTGGGTAGATGAGAAGCGTCTCTATGAGAAGCTATGCTCAAAATCTTGAAGCCCCAAACCAATCCAAACAATCGGAATCGCAAATCTCGTGCACTTAAAGCACCAACTCGAGTTCATCCAAAACTCACCAAATCGAGCCCGATTCCCGGCGTTTGAGGGATCAAGATCATCCACAAAGGTGCGCAAGGTCTTCTCAAAGAAATCCGGAGCCAAACGACCTAGAAATGACGAATCGAGCTAAGCACGAAAATAGCACAAAAAGAGCTCCGAAAATGCAACAAAAGCAACTCGGGAAAAGAAAGATTGGCACAAGATTTAGAGGATGAATTCACTACGAATATCTTGTTCAATCGATTACAAGCCACTCCTAGAATCCAAATCTAAGATGGCAAAAAGCTCCAATCAAAGAGCCACTCTCTCCCTCTCTCCTAAAGCACTCCAAAAATGAAAGAGCACCGCCACCTAGAAGCCAAAGAGTTGGCTGAAAATTCAGCCCCCTCCTACTATATATATGCCCTCCGAAAAAGACCGGAGTGCCCCTATACTAGGAGATACAATACAAGCCCTCACAGGGGCATTTTGGTCAACACATGAAGTTCACCATCGGACGGCCGCGCATCCATCGGGCCTCCGCGTCTTCCCGACGCAAGCACCTCGATCATACCGCATGTCACCCGCCTCGAAGCTTCCCAACGCTCCCGGATCCCCGTCTCCGTCGCGTTGGGCCTTCGGACTTGGTTTTGAGGCCCAAATCAAGAAACCGTCCTCTGATGGTTTTGTGGCCAAACCACCAAACCCCGCATACACGGCCCGGCCTCACCACGCCAAGCGTCGAGCCCGCCAAGCCTTTCACCACCAGCGCCCGAACGGTCTACTTGGTTTTGCCTTGTTCCTTGACTTGGCCGCCACCGATGCACCGGCTCCATGTCCACGACTTCGTCTTGCTCTTCTTGCACCATGCGGCCCGCACTTGATCCCGTCAGCCACCAGGTCCCTCGAACCAAGCCTACTTGTCTCTCCATCACCCCGGAGGTCACCTTTGCATAGACCTTTCATGCTTGTTCTTCACCTGCACCAACGCAAACCAAGCCACAACCAACAACTGCAATACTAGGCCAAGAGTCAGTCCACACAACGTTGTCAACCACTCCTCACGAGTGCATTGACAACACACCACATAAACATACGAATAAAAGACACACAACCGACAACACAACCCGACGAAACACACTCAACACAAAGCCTCAAAACATCCGGTCAATCGCTCATCATATACAAACCAAGGCACATATCAACTTAGTTTCTCACTTAGCCAACCAACTCGTGTGACCCAACCGACACCTGTGCTTAGAGTTAAACCTATACGCCAAGCAAATCCTTTGGGTGAAGAAAAATTCCATTATTTGATGAGAGAGAAAATGAGGCGTCTAGAGGATCAATGTATACTCTTTCTGGATTTCAAGTGCCGGAATTTACTCGAACAGAGTTGAGGCAATTGGAAGCTGTACATGTCGATGTGCCTGAAGTTTCCGTATTCCATTCGGTTCCAAAGAAGGCATATTGTGATTCTGGGTTACTCCTTTCTGAAGTTGATCCGGACAGTGGTCAGTTGTTTATAGAGAAGGGAATGCAATTCGATAGCTTGGAAGAATTGAAGTTTTTCTTAAGGGATTACTCGGTGCGACACCATAGGCCTTATGATGTGATTCATTCATCAGCCAAAATAAGGTACACGGTAGCTTGTCAACAAGATTGTGAGTGGAAGGTGTGGGCTCGTCCACTTCCTGATGATAAGAAAAAATGGAGAATCACAAGAGTTGTCCAACCCCATACATGTGGGACGTCGGAAGTGGCACAAGAACATTCTCAATGCACGGCTCGTTACATTGCTAGACGGATTGCTGCCATGGTTTATAAGGATGCTGATGTTTCCGTAGCTACTCTCATTGAAGCCATCAATGGTTTCACTAACTACACGGTGAAGTATGGGAAAGCCTGGAGGGCTAAGCAGCACGCAATATCCATGTTGTGGGGTGATTGGAAGGATGCTTACGGCAGGGTCCCAAAAATCCTACAAGCAATAACACACTTCAACCCGGGTATGAAGTGGTGCACTCATACAACGGGAAAGACAGAGCTTCACAAAGGTGTATTGAAACCTGTTATGGAGCGGGTGTATTGGTGCTTCCCCCAATGTGTAGAGGCATTCAAGCATTACAGACCGGTGATGAGTGTTGATGGCACATTCCTAACAAGAAAGTATAAGGGTGTTTTGTTGATCGCCACTGGCGTTGATGGTGAGGATAGATTGGTACCCCTTGCATTTGCCTTAGTTGAAAGTGAGAATAATGAAAGTTGGTCCTGGTTCTTACATTTGGTCCGTCGAGACGTTGTGGGACGTCTAAGGAAGGTGTGCATAGTTTCGGACCGCCATCAAGGAATACTAAGTGTGGTCGAGGATTATATGGAAGGGTACGAACCTATCGTCAGTCGGTGGTGCATGCGACACTTTGCAGCGAACGTATGGCATAGGCAAGCTAACAAGAAAGTGAGAAGTCAGCTAAAATTGGTATGTGCAGCAAAAGTGGAGAGGACATTTAACATCAGACTAGAGAAATTAAAAAAATGATGAATCCGGAAGCAAAAGAGTGGTTGGAAGAGCAAATGGTGAATAAGCATAAGTGGGCAAATGCATTTGATGAAGGTGGTTGGAGATATGGTGTGCAAAATACAAATCTATCAGAAATGCTCAACAAGGTCCTCAAAGGCGTCCGTGACATGCCAGTATTGGCTATTGTGGAGTTCACATTCTATAAGATAAATTCATACTTTGTGCACAGGTAAAAAAAAGCAAGAGCCCACATAGATAGCAGATTACGGAATGTAAATAATTTTGGGAAGGCAGCAAAGAAGCACTTAGACACAGAAGGCTTGAAAGTTGCGGGCATGAGGGTTGAGTTGTTTGATCCCACGTTGTATGTGTACTCGGTCAGGACAGCGTCCGCTTTGAATGTCGGAGGTGAGATGACGGGCGGACGCATATATAAGGTCGACCTCTCAGTAGTGACTTGCACTTGTTGTATACCTCAATTGCTACATGTTCCTTGCTCTGATATGATGGCCACTTGCAATGTTCGAGGGGTGTCTTGGCTCTCACCTTCATACACGACGGAATTATATTCCAAGAATACAATATTAAAGACATGGGCGGCTCACTTTGAGCCTATACTAGACGAGACACATTGGCCTGAGTACAGTGACCCTGATTATGTTCCTGATGACGAGAAGAAGAAAACAGGTGTTGAAAGGAGGAAGAAAAAGCGGCTCCGCAATGAGATGGACCAAACAAGTGGGTATGACGTCGATATTTATGGTGCGGGAGAGTTTGACCAAAAAAAGACGAAGAACCGATGCAGTGTTTGTCACGAGAAGGGTCACCGGAAGGAACGTCATAAAGAACCTAGTACTAGTGGGAGCGGCCATGCGGTACCTACTTAGGATTGCTTGTTGTTATTTTTGGAGTCATCTTAGTAATATTGTCCTCATTTTTCTTTTATGTTAAGATATGATTCATGTTACTAATCATGTTTCTTTTTTGTTTCAGGACAATGGCGGTCCAAGGCAGGCCTGATGATCCCGCCCCACCTCCTCTTCCCGTTCCTCTGTGTGAGTGTGGCATTCCAGCTCAGGTGAAGCAATTCAGGAACGAGGCTACAGCAGGAAGAGCGTTCTACACATGTGCAACAAAGTGGTCTGATCAATACAACAAGCGACCTTGTTATTTCCACTAGTGGATTGATGGTCCGGACAAATTTGACCCTAGGATCCGCCTATTTCGGTGGCAGCCGTCGGTGGTGCAGCTGTATCATGAGTTCAAGAGGTGGGTTCCACCACCACTAAATCCACCTCCCATGACATGGGAAGAAAAACAAGAGGCTGCATGCAAGCGTGTAGACAACCCTCCATTGTGTCATTGTGGAGTTCGAAGCTATTTGCAAGGTCCTAACATTAAGCTTACCGACAAGTTCACACCATTCTTTCGTTGCAAGTTAACAACACATGTAAGCACCGAACCTCTATTCTTTACCGTGGTTGAGTTGATGTCATTTGCAAATGAATTTCAATTGTTGTGCAGGATGGATGGCCGCTATGTGATTTTCAAGAGGATATGTACGGGCCAAAGGGTCAGTGGCCGTCAGAAGAAGAGGTGCAAGCATTCGAGAGTGGGAAACATCCATGACCATGTGATGAGCCTTATAGGCCTCGCTGCAAGTGCGGGATACCCGCTAGGAAGGGTGTGGTTCCATCCGAGCTTGGTTATGGATGGTATTGTGGAAACTCATTTGGAGACTGTTGGGTAAACTCACTTTGACAATTTCTTATTTCTTTGGTTAAGTTGTTGTCTACATTTTGAGTGGCTTGGTTTACTAAATTTCCTAAGTTTGGTCCTTACTTGTTGTAGGAGGGGAGGACTTGTAATTGGGAGACTTTTGCCGGTAGAGAAGCTCTCCGTATTTATTTGGGTAAGTGTTCAGAACCTTTGAAAACTGAGTAAACTTGCAAAAGGAGAAATATATTGAGAGGCAAGTATGATGCCCCTATTCCATCCAATAGAGAGTTGTTTGGACCAATTTGCAAAGATAAGCTTGCTAAAGAGAAGGATCGTCCACTTCCTATGGTTGGAGAGGGGATTCGAGAGGGCCTCATTGACTTTTGGAGGAGGAATAGGATGAACTATCCACGACCACTAACTGCTGATGAGAGGAGGAGGAGGAGGTTGAGGGAAGAGGAGGAGGAGCAGGAGAGAAGAGGGACAAGCAGGCGTTTGATGATTGAAAAATTCAACCGTGATTGCTCCGAGTTTGATCCAACAAGGATTTTTCCTAAAAACTCCGCGGAAGAATGGTTCCAAATGGCGGAGGCAAAGAAAAGAGGGATTAATTTGAAGGAGGCTAGAATTGAGGCAAAGATTGCTCAATTGCAGCCAATGAAAGCTCTTGTTAATGATTTGCCGAAATTTGTAGGTGTCAAAGTGCCTAGGAACAATGTGGACAAATTGTAGGTGAGGCTACAAAGGCGCAATGGGAGGGAATAAGGTCGCTTGCAAGAATGTCACAAGAGGTGGATCCCAAGGGCAAGAACAAGGACCAAGAGGTGGAGGCAATGAGCAAAGGGAACGTTGTGGATGCAAAGGGCAAAGCAAAAGTGATCGAGGTGGACGATGACGATGACGATTGGGGTGATGATGAACTTTTGGTTGATTTCGATTCGGAGTAGCCAATTTATGTATTATGCCATGGACTATGTGGTGTTTGATGAATTATGTAGTCAATTCACCGTTTCATGAACTAAGTGGTGTGTGTGATGAATATGTTGGTTGCGCGGACTTATGTGTGAAATTATGCTCCTAATTTGTGTGAAAATATTAGTTGTACTTTGTGCGAAAATTTTGCTATGATTATGTGTGAAAATGTCCATGTGCAACTACTACAAAACAATTTACTCTCAGCGGTTCCAGACTTAGCCAAAAATTCGAGGTCGTCTTATCACGAAAATGACTTGGGGCAAAACTGCATTTGGAGTTGCGTTGGAGTGACTACTTCTTGAGTCGCGCCACGTGCTTTGGCGCGACTCGCTTCTGAGTCACGCCAAGTAATTGGGTGCGACTAGTTATCTAAGAAATGACTTGGGACAAAACTGTATTTGGAGTTGCGTTGGAGTGACTCCTTCTTGAGTCGCGCCACGTCTCCTGGCACGACTCACACATGAGTCGCGCCAAAGCGCGTGGCGCGACTCAAGAAGGAGTCACTCCAACGCGTTGCAACACACAGTTTTGCCGTAGTTCAAATTTGACATAAGGAGTCGCGCCACGTCTCCTGGCGCGACTCACAAATGAGTCGCGCCAAAGCGCATGGCGCGACTCATGAAGCAGTCACTCCAACGCAACTCCAAATGCAGTTTTGCCACAAGTCATTTTCGTGATAAGAGGACCTCGAATTTTTGGCTAAGTCTGGAACAGCTGAGAGACATGAACATTTTAACACATAATTGTAGCAAAATTTTCGCACGAAGTATAAGCAAAATTTTCGCACATAGAAGCAAAATTTTCACACGTAGTAGGAGCATAATTTCACACATAAGTCCGTCCAACCAACATAGTTCATTACAAGCGACAACACATAGTTCATACATAGTCATACATAGTTCATTACACAAATAACACGTTCGAACACTAAGTGACACATAGTTCATGACATAAGTCCGAGCAATTCTAAATGGATCAACACATAAGTCCGTTCAAACCTAAGTGATACATAGCCATACACAAACGACAACACAAGCGGAAAGGTCAAGGATGCGGAGTTGGATGCAGAGTGTAGGCTTTCTTCGCCTTGCGAGTCCGGCGAGGCTCGGTGGGTACAACGTTGTGGCTGCCAACGTCCGCATGATCCCGCGACCTCGTCCGGCGCTTCGGTGGTGGTGGAGTTCCTTGTGTGCCTGAGGGAGCGTCATGAAGTTGAGAAGGTCCAATTTCCTCTTGGAAGCTAGGATCTCGTTCCTCGGAGTCTTGACTGCTCTCAGATGGGGTATGGTGTTGAGGCGAACCTGGAGGGGATCTAATTACAATCCCCGGTGCACGACGACGAGAACCTCCTACAACAACAAGGTAACCATCATTGTTGCAAACATGAGTAACACACAAATTCATGAGAATTATCCACGCCACACAGCTGAAGTCGACGTCCTTTGGGCAGACCTTTGGGCAGAGTGTGAAGGTCTAGCACCATGTTCAGGTGCTGGTGCCGGTCGTGCCAAGCAATTCAGCTTGAATGCCGCTTTCCTACACCCCCGTCGGATCCTCTGCACGAACGCCCTCAACACGCCTGCCTCCTCAGGAAATCCTATGGGTACCGCCAAAGCTTGCTCAGCCTCATTAGCAAATCTTCCAAGTTGTTGGCCCTATATGAGGTTACGATCAAATTCAAGTTCCATCATAACAACATGATGCTTATGAAATTGATCATAGAAGCACGATAACTTACAATGTAATCCTCGAAAGGACCACGCTCTGGCTGCGTACCACCTCTTGTGATTTCGTCGTACTCGGGGAAAACATCTTCCGGATCTGAAGATAGATCCTCAATGTAGGCTGCATCCATTGCAACCTTGAGCTTTAGGCGCGTGTTTTGTTTAAGCCAATCCAAGTATTGGTTGAACAGGCCATCACGGTGTTGAGCCCCGCCTAACACCAAGTTGTTAGCTCTCAAATTCCATGCATTGACAGCATAGATGTGATGCTCCTCCCAATTCTTGGCACCCCTTTGCTTCCGACGATCAATTCTACATTTATATATCAAATGGTCAGCAAATCAACAACATGAAATGTATGGACCAAAGGGTCAAAATACGTACTCGTGGAGATTGCAGCTGGTGTTGATGTACTCTGGAGGGCAAGCTTGGAGATGACCAAATTGCCGCATCACCCTATTTGGAAGATGGTACTCCACAATGTAGAAGCAGATAAGGGGGCAAATATTACGTCAAAAATCTTCATCATGTGTGCACATTGGGTTAAGATCCATATCAAGAACTTCTTCCCTTGTATACGGTTGCCAAGTAACCTAGATATGCAAATTGGTTTGTCTAAGCAAATGTTGTAGGCTATAAACAAGACTTAGCATAGAAGGGAGTAGTGGTAAAGTATATCACTTACATGGCTTGCTCTAAGACAGTCCAAAGCGTTGATGTAGTCTATGTAGCGTCGTCCAGGATTCCCGTGCACCCTTGCGATATTAGTCCAAAGAAAGCCCACTGTAGCCAAGGGTACTGCACCGTCAGCTGGCAAATCCTGCAACATAATAACAAATACAAATGAGAGATTTCTCATAACACAAACACTTGATTGTGAACAAGAGAGAACACGTACACCATATGCGAAGCGTTCTGGCCGACCTACTGGAAGCCGCTCCCACATCCACAATTGGAGAAGGTAAACACACCCACCAAGATTTGCATTGGGACCACTTCTCCTACATGCATCACACATCTGCCGATACAACCATGCAAGAGTTGCACTCCCCCAGCTATAAGTTGCAATAACCTCCCATTCTTGCCCGATGATTGCTAACCACATCCAAGAAATGGTATTCCCGCTAGAATCAGGGAATAGAAACCCACCCACCACATGCCACAACCATGCACGAGCATGCATTTCAACTTGAAGGTTGTTTGCATGTGGTGGTGGGCGATGACCAAAGTGCTGGGCCAGCCAAGACGAATTCACTCCCGTGATTTTCCTATCCTTCACACCTTGTTGGGGTTCAGGAGGCCGTATTCCAAACAAACCCTCGACAGTGTCCCTCCATCCTTGTGGGTTTATGTTACCAGTCACCGCAAGCCCATCAACACGTAGACCAAACAGCAAGGCTACATCCTCAAGTGTGATAGTCATCTCACCACAGGGAAGGTGGAAGCTATGTGTCTCGGGCCTCCACCGGTCCACTAGCGCTGTGAGAGCAGCATTATCCATCTTCGGCAGCCCCGTCTTGATCAATGTGGCAAGCAGGAGAAAACCTGCTCATCGAAGGAATGGAGTGTATCTGTCATCCCATTGTAGAGGAGTGTGAGTGCGGGGTCGTAAAGGAGCAAGCACCTGCAAAAAAATAATTGTTGACACACAAGATTAGTACATGACAATCCAATTTCATTCCATCAAAGACAAAGTTAATCACAATGACTAGTGATTCACATCCTACCTCCAAGCGCTCTTCAAGTTTCCTCCCACGGTGACTCTCATCATAGTAGGTCTCAAGGAGTGGGTACCGTGGATGGTGCTCCGGTGATTGGGCCATGGTCCTAAATAAAGAGAACAAAATTTAGAAAAAAATAAAACTGATAATTAGCAAAACTAGTGAATGAGCAAATGAGCAAAGCTAGTAAATCATTTAGTAGTAGCAAATGAGCAAAGGATTTATATAGTCAAAACTAAACTTCTAATTCTAATGTCATGTGACAAACTAGTGTGACAAAAAAAAACTAGCTAGTGAATGAGCAAATGAGCAAAGTGAGTGAATCATGCACAAGTTGTGAAATAAAAGTACTAATTCCAACTATAGTACTAAATTAATTAAAACCAATATGAACTAAATGAGCATATGAGCAAAGGACCATACAAGCAAAATCATAGCACTCCACATAATACATATTATGTACACATGCTCTCCAACAAAGGTCCACATCTATACCATAATGAGATCACTTGCTCTCAACATACATAACAAATAAATACTACTACTCAATACTACTAAAAGCTAGTGAAAATATGCATAAACCGACATGGTATTTGTGTTCATAATGAGTTCAACCTCTACACCCTCTAAATCCATCCAAACCGAAACATGCATTGCAAACTACACGATAGATCGGTATTACAATCAACCAATACATCGATACAAGCCACCTAACGGTGCCCGATTCGTACTCAATCCACCATTAAGCCACAAAATCACCAAACTCTAGCCATGCTCAAACCCTAGGTAAACAACCAAATCAAGAAAAACTAGCCGGTTAAAGTGGAAGAGGTACCTTCAAGGAGTAATTTCCCACCCAAATCCACTCGAATCCGGTGGAGAACAGAGCGAATCTAGAGGGGGGAGGAGGGGGGCGACGCCATGGGGAGAGGGAGGGAGCTCGGGTTGGGAGGAAAGAATGAAGGGAGAGGAAGAAGAAAGGGGCCAGTCGACCCTGGGTATGTTAAGTGAGTTGCGCCACGCCGCATGGCGCGACTGAGTCGCGCCAGAGCATGTGGCGCGACTCACTCGCCACGTCAGCGGTCAGCGAGGTCAGCGCTCGCGCGCGCCGGCCGACGTGGCACCCTAGTCGCGCCACATGCCCTGGCGCGACTCAACAGGGAGTCGCGCCACGCGGCCTGGCGCGACCAAAAGGGCTACTTCTTGGAATTTTAGTTTGGCATGTGTTATTTTTAAAATTTTAGATTAAAAGAGGTTAAAAAAATTCTCAGGAATGAAAGACTCGTGTGCCAAAAAAAAAGATTAAGAACAGAAATGCGAGACTCACCGAGTCACCGTAGAGTGCCCACCAAATAAATGAAAGGGATACTGATGATGATAATTCTCCACCCAAATGATTGCATAGATGCATGAACATTTTTGCATGCAAGGGTCATTTTATAATCAAACAATTGATAATGATCATTTTACTTGTGAACTGAATTAACAATCCTCTGTTACACAGGAAGGATTTCTCAGAAGTCAGAAATACACTTATGAACTGAATTGACAATGCCCAGTTACTTGTGAACTGAAAATTGACAATCAGTTTTGCTCACTAACAGGAAGGGATGAATCGATTTGGGTCACTCACAGTAGCAAAATGGTAAAGGAAGAGGTATTGAAGTCACACAATTAGCCTGATTTTCAATGGTGCTAGGCTAGACAATTAGCAATACCATCTGTGTCAATCAGCGACATACATGGCTCCTACTCTTTTGCTTGTACATAGTTGTAGAGTGCAGTCTTTAGTTACCAGATGTTGTTTGAACATCACCTGTGTCCAGATATGTCTTCTGCTCTTATACTTGTCCATTGCTGCAGACTTACCAGATGCCTGCACATCAGTCAATCTATTCTCTCAGATTTTGATTCAGAAATTAAAATACGTTGATGCATCATCAGTTTAGCACATGAGTTCGCAGAGGCAAATCATCAAGCATATTATGTGTATACCTTGTGAATGAGGCAACGGTATGGGACGTCGGGATGGAGTGAAACACGTAGACCCCTCACACTGTCGCCGCCGTCTCCCGTCGTCCGTCACCTCCGTTGGCGTCGAGGCATGTGGCACCGGCGAGGAGCTGGGCGGCGGGTGGCACCGGAGCCCTGTTCACCCAGGTCTTCCTTCTCCACAGGTACAGCCCGCGCGATGGACATTGATGGCGGCGCGGGAGCAGCGATGAGGGAGAGAGGATGCACGGGACAGGACCTCGCCTGCCAGCCGCGCGCGGAAGAGCACCACAACACCGGCCTCATCGAGCAGGCCCACGAGCGCGGCGGCCACAGCGCGTGTCCTGACCGCGTCTGCGTCCTGGCACGCGCGCAGTAGGTCCGCGTATGGGATCACCTCCCCGTCGTCGAGACGCCGCTTGAGCGCCTAGACGTTGGCCAGCCGCATCAGCCTTGACGGCTGTGGAGGGGAAGGTGTGGCCGGCGTCCAGATCGGGAGGACAACCATTGCCGGCTCGAGAATAGCGGAGGAGGGGCGTCAACGCGGGCCCGAGGGGAGGAGGCCAATGGGCGTCGCCGCCGATTTGAGGGGAGGCGGAGGAAGGTCGCCGCTGCGGGCTCCTCGCTCGGGGACGGCGGAGCTCCCCCTGCGGAGAGCGGCGGGTCGAGTTGCAGGTGGAGTCGTGGAGAAGCGGCAGGCTCACGGGTGTGTTCGTGAGGTTTCGCGCGAGCACCCGTCCGGGTGCGCTGTTCAACGGGTGAGGATCCTAACCGATCCACAATTGGACGCTAGACATTGTGAATTGGGCGAATCCAACGGCTCGCGAGCTAACGGGCGATGTGGACCCGCTAGCCGCCCGTGATATTGGCCAGGATTCGTATTGTAAAGAAAGATGATCGAAACTGGATAACCTGTGTGATTCTTCCGTTCCTGCAATTTATGTTACCTCTTTGCTGTGTGATTCTTCCGTTCCTGCAATTCATATTATCTCTTTGCAACATAACCGGCAGGTAGTCTTCTCGAATCTCGATTTTTTTTTTGAGAGACAGACACACTCTAACCTGCTATAGAATTACAAACGCCCAGGGGCGGACTCATCAGCCATACATGCCTTCCAAAAGTGTCGAAGAGAGAGCCACGGGCCAACCTGTGAGCATCCTGGTTAGCTTCGCGCCGTTCGTGGACGAACTCCATGCTATGGAAGCCTCCCTCTCGAGCTTTAATCTCCTGGACGATGGACGATATGACTGTAAATACCCATCGTCCCTTCATGAATGCTCCGGATCGCATTGGAGCAGTCGCTCGCCACGCGCACCCTCTGGATGAGCAGATCACTTGCTAGGGCCACACCTTCACGGCACGCCATGGCCTCCAAGGTCTCCGGGTCCGGCTTATCGGATGCTCGTGAATAATCGGGAGAAGAACTATGCATACTATGAGAGCCGGTCGGGCACATCTGATTATAAAGCGAGCGAGAAAGAATGGAGACGTCTATGGCAGGTGAAGGTACCATCGAAAATCGGAGTGTTCCTTTGGAGACTTACACGATCCTTGCTCCCGTCAGGGGATGTCTTGCACCACAAGAACATGGCGAAAACTGACGTCTGCGCTATATGTGGCTTCAAAGACTCGTGGAAACACTCACTTATTGATTGCAACATGGCAAAGTGTGTTTGGGCTTTGGAGAAAGAGGGTATAACTGATTTTATTGGGGCGCTACAAGAGGACGATGCCAGGGCTTTGATGAGGACATGACACCCATGCATACGATCATGATTGGTGCATGGAATGGAGTAGAAGAAGTCCAACAAGGGTGTCCAAGTCGAAGAGGAGGCACGAGGCTAATCCGGTTCGAGTCCCCAAGGTGGAGGCCAAAAGCAATTCAAGTTCGAGCCCAGTTCAGAGTCCAGGAGCAGTGCGCAATAAAACGGACGCCCAAGTCGCATACGGAGTCGGTTTTGGACGTTCTATATATGGTTGGAAGCACAATTTCATAGAGCTTCCAATGGCACTGGTCTCATGCCAAAATTCGTCCTGAGTCAACGGGAATCATCGAAAGAAGTGGATGTCCAGAATCTGCCAGGGTGCTGCACCAATACCTTTTGGGCTGTTGGCCCAACAGGAGGCCCATGTGAGCCTTAGGGTACTGTTCACGCGCGTGAACAGTACCGCGGGTACTGTAGCGTCACCCTTCGTGGGCGCCAGGGGCTGCGCCCCCTATTTAGATAGACCCCTCGTTTATTTTCAGACTTGAGTTTGTTTTACAAGTTAGCTTTAGCTACAACCAAACAGCCGCATAGCGCTGTCTTCGTGTATTGCAGACTCCACCTTCGAGTGATATAAGATTGCTCGCCTCTTTTTCTTGTTCGTTCTTCGATTGCGTGCAAGAAACGATCTTCGTGATCAGGCTGACTTTGCACCGGCAAGGTCGGTAACCATCGGGAGTTGGTTCAGCGATTGCATTGGCGCTTCGAGTTTGCTCGTCGTAGTCGGATCGTGAGGGTCAACAACCACCAAATCGGATTTATCTCCACTCACCGAAAGATCGGGCACTCCCCCTCTATCAAGTGGTATCAGCTTTCCAGGTTGATCGGTGAGTTTATCCAGTATTTTTTAATTCCTATAGTCCACAAAAACCATAAAAAATTTGTTCTAGGTTAGACCCTTGTCCCAGCAACCCGTTTTAGCCTTGCACATTCATTCAATAACTTGCTTTGTTGAGTTTGCGTGCTTTGTTCGTTCAATTGTTGCTGATTACTTGTCTCTCCTTGTGTCTTCTTGTTTTTCTTCTAAACCCTAACTCGCCGCCGTTTCTTTTTCTTCTCCGCTGTTTTTTTTCCCACGCCGCACACCCTTCCTCGTCACCGCACGGGCTTCCCTGGTCGCGTCTTGCATACGTCGTGACTCCCCACCCCCTCGCGTGATCACCTCCCTCCCGTGATTGACATTTTGGTAAGATATAAAAAAAAGAAAGGAAAGGAATAGAAAAAGGAAAATCAAAAAAAAGGAAAATCAAAAAAAAGGAAAAGACACCGTGAGGAGCCGCACGTCCCCCGTGAGGATCCTCCCTGCTTGCGTGATTGGCAGGGGCAAAAAAAAAAGAAGGAAAGTAAAAAAAAGGAAAAGCAAAAAAGAAAAGGAAAGTGAAAAAAAACAAACAGGAAAAAAAAGGGGGAACCGGCTTGGTTGGGTGGCCTGCTGAGGCTCACGCGCGCCGCCCTTCCCCGGTGGGTCGCAATCCCCTAAGGGCATCTGCTGCTCCTCTCAAAAAAAAAAGGACCGGCTGCTCTCGAAAAAAAAAAAGTAACGGGAGAAGGAACAATCCGGTTCGCGGACGCCTGCCGAGTCCCACGCCCGCTGACTCATCCTTCGCGTGCCGCCCTTTTTTTTCCGTGGGCATTGCGCCTCCATCGTTTTCCTCTCGCGCCCACAACCTCTCACATGCCGTTTTTTTTTCTCGCGCCACGCCTCTCCCTCGCGGTTCCTCCCTGACAGCGCCCGCACTTCTCTTTCCTACCGCACCACCCTCTCACGGATTGATCCCTTCCACTAGTAATCGGCAACTATTGTGACGTGTTTAGCACCCTTATTCAACTTTGCATTATTGTTTGATTGTGCTAATCCTTGATTTGAGTGCAGCCTACCCAGAACTCCACAAAGTTCTACGACGAGCAAATTTTGTTTCTCCAGGCAATCGCTCCTCCAATCTTTCACAGGTTCCACCGGTTGGTTGCAGGTCGCTCCTGTGTGCGTGGTAAGAACGTATAAGAATTTGATAACAGCACTAGTTTGAGAGCCTTGTGAGCCATTACACCCCTGTTTTGTTGTCGATTTTGTTTTTGTGTTTGCGCTAACCATGGCAGGCGACGACAAGAGGGATGAACAGCCGCAGGCCACTAAGACCAAGCTCGACACCATTGTGTCACACCTCGATGCAATGAAAACACTGATCACGGGTTTACAGAAGGAGGTGGACGCTAGAGACCTCCGTGGACGCGGCCGTCATGCGTTCATCCGTGGTGGTAATGATTCTTTTGCTGAGCTTACATTTAAAATCACACCTTACAATGGCAAATATGATCCTGCTGCATATCTTGATTGGGAATTAGAGGTTGAACAGAATTTTTCATGCCATGATATTCCTGCAAGTGCACAAGTTAAGACTGCTATTAGTGCATTTACTGATTTAGCTTTATTTTGGTGGCATCATGAATATAAACAAAAACACCTCACCACCTGGGCACAATTAAAAGCTGCTATGAGACGTCGTTTTGTACCTTCATATTATACACGAGATTTGCTTAATAAGATGCAGCGGTTCCAGCAAGGTCAACAGTCTGTTGCAGAATATTACCAGGAGCTGCAAAAAGGTATGATTCGTTGTGGTCTGGCTGAGGGGGATGACGTTGTGATGGCACGTTTTCGTGGTGGCTTGAACCGCGAAATTCAGGATATACTTGTTTATAAGGAGTATGCTGACATGACCACATTATTTGCATATGCTTGTAAAGCTGAACATGAAGTGCAGGGACGCCGCTCGAAGACCAATACTAATCATCTTGCAGGACACAGCTCGACACCCAGTTCAGCGGCCGCTTCTCCAGCGCTAGCCATGGTCACTCCTCCACCTGAGGCGCCACATATTCCTACGACCTCTGTTAATTCTGAAATTAAATCAGATAATCCTGTTTTGCTTGCTACACGCGCTGATTTTGATGATTTATGCGATGCTCAGTTGCCCTGCTATGCACTTGCCTGCTCTAGTGTGCTCGTTTCGCTTGATAGTGCGCCGTCTTTGGATATTCCCCCTGTGGCTACTAACTCTTTTGCAGGACAAAGCCCGGCATCCAGTGCAGATCCTACTCTCCCTGTGCCATCCACGACTAGCACTACACCGCGCGAGGGGACGACCATACCTGCAGCGCCCTCGGCCACAGGTGGTGCTCCACTCACGGATGGTGAGACCTCTTCTGATGTGTTGCATTTTTCCACACCACATGCTATCATAGAGCAATTATTAGTGGACCCTATTCTTGATTTCTCTTTGTCACGTGATGCTTTACTTGATGTTCCTTGTGATAAAGATGATTTGTCTGACAATGCTTCTGTTGTACATGCTTTAAAACCACACACTTGTGCTGAAATTAAACATATCATTCATATTTCAAACACGACTGATGAGCTTGAACTGTTATCTTCCTTACATACTTTGGGTTACATTGAATTTGATGTTTTGTGTAATCTAGATTGTTTGGAAGATATAATTTCTAAATATGCTAATTTGTCATGGTTTTCTAAACACACATATCATGCTATTGGCAAATATAACAATGAAGGACATTATATGATACATCGAGTGTACATTTGTGACAATCTGCATTATCCTTTTATTGTGCGCAATTTTGATCCACTAGAGGGCAGCCATGCTACAGATTTTATTCCACATTCCCCTAGCTCTGTTTTGGTGAAACAAGTTTCCTCCCAAGAAGGGGAGCAATGCTGCTCGCTACCTATCCCTGCTTTGTCTTTTGTTGGTACTAATCTTTTGCAGGATAGTGTTGTCAAATATTATGTGTCGTTCGATCAAGATGCTTACATGCTCGCTAAATTTTCTATGCAAGATGACATATTCACCAATTGGAAACATGGTGACATTCCTCCTCACAATAATTTTGATTTCCTTTGTTTTCGAAACCCCGTTCTCTCTTGTGTTGTGCAGGATCGGTTCCAAGTACAATCGACGCCGAGGACGGCTTTTCGTCAAGAAGGGGAGAATGATGAGGACATGACACCCATGCATACGATCATGATTGGTGCATGGAATGGAGTAGAAGAAGTCCAACAAGGGTGTCCAAGTCGAAGAGGAGGCACGAGGCTAATCCGGTTCGAGTCCCCAAGGTGGAGGCCAAAAGCAATTCAAGTTCGAGCCCAGTTCGGAGTCCAGGAGCAGTGCGCAATAAAACGGACGCCCAAGTCGCATACGGAGTCGGTTTTGGACGTTCTATATATGGTTGGAAGCACAATTTCATAGAGCTTCCAATGGCACTGGTCTCATGCCAAAATTCGTCCTGAGTCAACGGGAATCATCGAAAGAAGTGGATGTCCAGAATCTGCCAGGGTGCTGCACCAATACCTTTTGGGCTGTTGGCCCAACAGGAGGCCCATGTGAGCCTTAGGGTACTGTTCACGCGCGTGAACAGTACCGCGGGTACTGTAGCGTCACCCTTCGTGGGCGCCAGGGGCTGCGCCCCCTATTTAGATAGACCCCTCGTTTATTTTCAGACTTGAGTTTGTTTTACAAGTTAGCTTTAGCTACAACCAAACAGCCGCATAGCGCTGTCTTCGTGTATTGCAGACTCCACCTTCGAGTGATATAAGATTGCTCGCCTCTTTTTCTTGTTCGTTCTTCGATTGCGTGCAAGAAACGATCTTCGTGATCAGGCTGACTTTGCACCGGCAAGGTCGGTAACCATCGGGAGTTGGTTCAGCGATTGCATTGGCGCTTCGAGTTTGCTCGTCGTAGTCGGATCGTGAGGGTCAACAACCACCAAATCGGATTTATCTCCACTCACCGAAAGATCGGGCACTCCCCCTCTATCAGGCTTGGCTGGAGAAGATCCTCAGCTCTCTACCCCAAGATGATATGGTGCGTGTGTTTGTGACGATGTGGGCAATTTGGCACGCAAGGAGAAAGGCGATCCATGAGGACACCTATCAGAGCCCTCTGTCGACGCATGCGTTCATCGACAAGTTCGTTGCGGATCTGGGAATAGTGCCAGCAGCTGCGCAAAGCAGGGAGGGGCACCAGGTGCGCCCGACCACAATGTGGTCTCCTCCACCCCAAGGCGTTGTGAAGATCAATGTGGAGAAGATCCTCAGCTCTCTACCCCAAGATGATATGGTGCGTGTGTTTGTGACGATGTGGGCAATTTGGCACGCAAGGAGAAAGGCGATCCATGAGGACACCTATCAGAGCCCTCTGTCGACGCATGCGTTCATCGACAGGTTCGTTGCGGATCTAGGAATAGTGCCAGCAGCTGCGCAAAGCAGGGAGGGGCACCAGGTGCGCCCGACCACAATGTGGTCTCCTCCACCCCAAGGCGTTGTGAAGATCAATGTGGATGCGGCAGTTTCAAAAAACTCGGGACGGGCGGCAATTGCAGCAATAGCCCGAGGATCGAATCTCGATTAACTAGTTGCTGCAAGGAAAATGAAGCAACTCCGCCGACAAATGAGGCCCGACATTGGGGCACAGGGGAGCCGCTGATGGGAGTACGGGACTCACGAAGCAGCGAAGCGAGCACACGGTGCGCACCCTGTTACGCTGATTTGTTACTAGAAAAGTACCAGCGTGTTACAAGAAAAGTAGCTAGTGACTGATTTATTGAGAGAAAAATACTGTTGGTTAGTGACTGATAAGCCCAGACGAAGAGAGCTGACTGAGACTAGTGAATGTGGCGGGATTGGATGCAAAGCACACATGAAATTGTTCACCCTCTTTTACTGCAGCATTTTATATGTTTCGAATATATTTACTCATGGAGATGCGATCAATGGCTACGAATACAAGTATACTCCCTCTGTCCCTGAATCATGGTTGCTAGGACACGTGCAGAATAAAAAACTTCAATTCATTTTCGCATGCAAGAAATTTAAAGCTTTAGGAAATCCTGCAGAATTAAGAAATGCAAAGAAGAAATCTGTTATTTAAGAATAACAGCATCATGATACTTCTAATACATACTGCGTAGTATCCAAACGAGATATTGAAGCAACACCATTTACAGAACGAACAATCGAGATATTGAAGCAACACCACTTACAGAACGAGCAATTATTATGTATCTGTTAAAAATAGATCAAAACCGATCATACTATCTGCAGTGCTCAAGCATCTCAACTCCATGTTCAAATCAACATCAATTCTGTTAATGATTTAAAAGTTACCCCTGCAGAATGCAGATTGCCAATATGTAATGCATACACATGCTGATTAACATGCAACATTGTAAACCAACAGGCAATTACACCAGCCTAAACAGTATGATTAACCAAGGTCAATCAAACAACACCAGGGATAAAAAGTAGAACCAACAGATATTAAAACCATACCGAGCTCAAGAATGTACTAATGGGCCAACTAAACTTTGCTGGTTAGACAAATAAAATAAAGTACTGCCAGGTGCCAAATTGGAATGTTATTTTCTTAAGAATGTCAATGTTCATCTTGAACTAGTATTGCTCAAGCAATATTATTTCCAAACGTGACAATAATAACATTCCAATTTGAATAGCAGAACAGTGGTCAATATCCACAGAATCAACAATACAAACTTTATGAAACCATTTCCTTCAAAGAAGATCAACAATTTCTGAACCAAGATAATGTCAGCAAGCTATCCAAAAAAGAGAAAAACACAGTACATCCTCTAGGGCAATGGGCAACCGGAGAAAATTCCAATACTGCTGAAAAGAGAGAATGTTGTTTTGGGTTAACACCACTCTAGCCAGCATCCGCAATGTGATCTTGACCCAGAAGCTAACAAATTCAGCAATCATATTTGTCTGATAGGCTTAAAAAGCATATCACAATTCACCAATCACAAGTTCAAAATCTACAAGTTAAGTCGTAAAAGAAAGATGTGATAGTAAACCATACAAGTCCTTATCAACACTTAAGCCTAAACAGTTAAACTGACAATTCAACAATTTAATTTGTCTCCAAGGCTAATAGCACAATTGCCAGCAGATAAAATTAAATAACAGAAGTGCAGAAACGAAGACAATATATAACTCAAATGTAATGCAAGGAGCATCAGGCATCAGATAAAATTAATTAAGACTTGTAATAATAGGAATAAGATGGAAAAAACAATAAGTTGCACCAGGCATCTCAATTCTCAAATAACACGCGCAAGATTAAACATGTGAGAACACATAACAAGCAATCTCTGAAACAGATATAGCTTAAAGGGTGTCCGATACATTGACAGCTAAAGCAGGTACTACGCTGGATGCCCGGCATCTAAAAGCGAAGCTTGGTAAAGAACCACCTGTTCTTGCCTGTCTTGAACCTCTCCTCGAGGCGGGCTTTGGCGGCCTTGCAGGCGGCGACCTTCTTGTCCCGGGTGGAGAGCGCGTCTGGCCCGCCAGAGGCGACGTCCTTGAAGTCGACGTCGAGGGTGTAGCGGGTGGGCATGATGTGGGTGAAGTTGACGAGCTTGATGAAGCACTTGACACGGGACTTCTTCGCCGTCTTCTTGGCGGAGTCCTTGCGGATCACCTTCTTGGGGTACTTGGCGAGGCCGGCGACGAGGCAGTGGCCGTAGGGGCGGTCGCGGGTGCCCTCCTCGAACACGCGCACGATCACCGCCTTCCGGCCGGCGTACCGACCCTGGAGGAGGATCACGGCCTTACCGGGCTTGAGGAACTTCACCATCTTGAGCTCCTGCTGCTGCGCCGCCGCCGCCGGGGTGGGAGGGTGGGGAGGGTTTGGGAGGTGGAGGAAATGGGTGCGCGGCGGAAAGGCGAGCATTAAATAGGCTCGCGGCGCTAGGGTTTCGAGGAGGTTGAGCGGGTTTCGGCTGTTGGATTCGAGATCGGACGGTGTTGCCGCACTGGGCCTTCATGGGTTGGTCTGGTGTTAAGCATGAATGGGCCAGGCTGGCGCAGCCCAGAGCTCTTAGTTTAATCATCACGGGCCACAGGAATCACACAAATCTCAGCCCGTAACTTTTTTAGCAAAGTGGTTTTAATCTATTGGGCCTTTATATATTTTGTAGAAAGTGGCCCAACTAAACGTTGTTTCTTCACTTCTGTGCTGGATAGAAGAAATGGTTTGCATTACGGAAGCTGAATCCGTCCAAGGTACGGGTGTTTCTCTGAAGACTCTCAAAGCATTCTCTACCTTCGGTGATGTGCTTCACCACAGAAGCATGACGACTCATAGCTTTTGCGAAATTTGTGGACGAGAATTCATAGAGACACTAGGAACGTGCTCGTGCGTTGCTACGGGCAACAAAATATTTATACTAAAAAACATAATTTATAACAAAGATAGTAATATTGTGAACATAAACAACACAAAAATATTTAATCCAAAAATTTAGTTATGGTGCCCTCTACCCATACATTGCTACATGTGTTGTAAATTCCATCTTGAAGCATAAAACCTACAACATATGAAGTATTTCCAATACCAGTATACCGTAATACATTGTGACACTAAACAGTGAGACCCACTTAATGAAAATGCTTTGCAAGTGGGCATATTCAATCCTATGGACCAGTACTGCTCTTCACAATCGAGAATCGGCCCATAACTCCAGATAACCTTGGTCCCATACTCCCATGTACTGTGGCTAACAATTATCGTATCATGTGTACAAAGTCACATAAAGAAATCAGCTAGAACCCTCAAATTGACTGGTTTTAGCTAAAACATGTCACTCTCATCCCATATTGGTTCTAGTACAAGGACAATGGAGCATGTCAATAGAATTGTCCATGTCCATACGGGATCATGAGGAAGGGCAACACAGCTCACTAATCATGACTCCCTGCCATACCTATGGCTTGCTGAGTTTCGACTCTCTGAATCCAGTATTCTTTTCCTCAAATCCTCTAGGGCTTTCCGACAATCTTTCTTTAGGGTTGAGGTAATGGTGATTGACAATGTTTCGACTCTCTGAATCCAATTTTCTTTTCCTCAAATCCTCTAGGGCTCTCCGGCAAGGATCCATCTTTCTTTAGGGTTGAGGTAATGGTGACTGACAATCCATGCTTCTTGAATGCACCCTCCTTGTTGATTCTACTTCTTTTATGTGCACACCCTCCTTGTTGATTCTACTTCTTTTATGTGCACTGTTTATCTCTATCAAGAAAAATGGCGGAAGGGCTTCAGAATCTGCAAGTAAACCATAGAATTTCCCAAATTAATACAAAGTAGAAGTTTTGTTACTCATAACTATTAGAATACAACATCATCAAAATAATGGTATAATAAAACAATTGGTAGTTTCAAAAACGAATCATAAGATCTACATAATTTGAAAAGGCACGAATATTAGCCAGTAGAAGAAGTTCAGAGAAAATTAATCTTACATATCTGCAACAAAGGAAGTTTGACATATGTGTAGGGGACATAGTTTTCCAACTGTTAAATCATTTTCATCCTGGCTGCTTCAAAGGAAAATCATTCATTTGCGTATGAACCACACCAGTACATGCTATACTTAATTGTTTTAATGCGAATATGTATGCAAGTATAAACTATTTTCTCGGGCCCAAGCAGACCACTGCACACCAAGGTAACTTGATCCAAACTTGCCCACACCCAGTTTTACCATCCAAACAGGACAATTGAAGCACTTGAGACAATAGACTTGATTACACCTAAAAGTATCAAGAAACTTGACCATCAGAACAGGATCAAGTTCGTCCTTATTGTCAAATTATAGTTACTATTTTTAATATTATATATATATGTTGAGATGTTAATTCGAATTTACATCAGCTCGCGAGCCTAACAAGCCCGCTCGAGCTACTAACGAGCCAAGTCAATCTAACATTTTTGCTTGTACTGTTAACGAGTCAAGCTGAGCTGGCCCATTAGAGTAACAAGCCAGAGCAAGCCAAGCCTAGCTGAGCCGATCTGACTCAGCGCCCAGGCCAACCATCATCTATCCACATTTATCTCACATCTTCACAGAGACCATTGATTTGTGTATAGTCATGTATATAATTTGTGACAATTAGAATTGAGTCTCAAAGCATGAAGGCTTATCTTAACCACAAGAAGCAGCATTCAAAAATAAGAACGCATCAGCCAATGTGCAGGGTACCGTGAAAGGTCCTATGTTGAGGTTGACTAAACAAAATGTTTACCAATTCTGCTGTCAGTATTTTCTTGTGGTAAAGATACTATAACCACCGAGATGACAGCAATTTACACCTTCCACACAGATTGACAATATTTTATATGGGATTCTGTATATGCAGCACAAGGAAGCAAAATGTAACTAACCTTGTAAAAGGGTAAAGTAGAATTGACATTCCTCTACTTTAAAATTCCTATGCACAAATTGATGATCTGCCAGAAGAAGAGAAGAATAATATTAGAAATACTTCCTGGAAGGTTAGTCCATGATAAAATCCAATGCACACTGTAAATTTATACTATAAAAGGGAAAAATATACTTGAATCTCTAATTTCCAGGACGGTGATGATACATAGCTGCAAATACATCTATGCTGCTGCACCAATTTACTTTATAATAAGTAAAAACCAACTGAATTTCGCCTTGTAAAGACGAGACAAAAACACGTGATTTCTACTATTTATGCAAACCAGACAGATATTTACCTGCTACCTCTGTTCCCATTTATATAATGTTTCAGACAATAAATTAACACTATAAAAACGATATCACTTAATACTCAGCAGAACAAAAATGGAAGAACAACTTATTTCTGCAGCTCTAGAAGTTAAAATAGCTGGGAAGACACCATCATTTAGAATACTTGCTGAGACTGCAATGACCAGTTGAGCTCAGTAGCATATCGAGCTCCGATTCTGATATCATCAAGTAATTATGGCTAGAATTATACAATCAATGCATGCTTCATTCTCTCCCTGATGCATACCAAGACAATTAAAGGATAACTCCTACCTGAATTGTTCAGATGCAGTAACATCAACCCTTCCATAAGTTCAAGTGCAAGCAGTCACTAAAGTTCAGTCTTTATTCCCCTCTCTCCGCTTTCAGTCACTAAAGTTCAGTCTTAACACTATTCTCCTCTCTCTACTTTCCCTTCCCTTCTCCGCACCGTAACTTTCTTTTATAATGCACCTCCCTCAGTTTCATGAATAGCTCTGTTATTCTCTCCCTTTCCCTCACCAACCCGGGTTGGTATAATTTAATGCTGCCTTTGTCTTCAAAAGAAAATGTATAGATTTCTAGTAAACATAAATTAAGTAGTTGCTACCATAGGGCTTCATTCAGAATATAATGTCTCATTTATAATAGAATTTGTAATAGAATTGTGAAAATTGGCAACGGGCCCATCAGATTGCATTCTGCTTGCAATCTGTTTACGTTCTCTTAGTGCTAATGTCACACCTGATTTTCCGAAGAAAACCAAATGCATCTCATATGTGCGCCAGGATCAAGTTTACACACATATGATAGACGTCATGAGTGAAATATCAGTAAACAGCAATAAAAACGTACAAGAGTTAAACCATTACATTATCTCTTTATTACACTCAGACGTTAGACTCGAAGGTCTTTAAAACGAACAAACGATAACTAAACGAAGCAACTCCGTCTTCAGCTTCCACAGGCACATGACTGGAGGCACGCAAGCCTCAGAACTCATCGTAGTCGCTGAAGTACTCTTCTCCATTGTTCTCCTCTGAACAGCGGGTAAGCAAGGGTGAGCACACTTATGGTTGGAGCTCAGCAAGTGGGGGAAGATGCAAGGCTATCAAGGATAGGCTAAGGTTTACAGCGGTTAGCATTTTAATGTTTGTCAAATTTTATTAGCAAGCACCTATTTACTAGATGTAAGTTCATACCAACCCACTTAAGCATTTAGGAAAGCATCTCATCTCAAAACCACAAGAACCACGATTTAATTCCATCTTTATGTTTGATTATCATGTGAGGGTCCAGGCCGCTCTTGACCGTGAGCACGGCTGATCGATCAGTTTTAACTCTGCAGAGGTTGTACACTTTCACCACAGCTCGCGTAAAAGTTCCGAAGAACTTTGAACCCAACCACGCATGTGCTGATCAGGCACAATACCACACTTCCGAGGTGTGATTGCATAGGGACGCTACGAAGCCTTTACAAAGATATGCAAAAGCACCAACAACCCACGACAGTTACAGCTCAGGGCGGACCATAACCCTCCCTAGTGGACAGCACCTTAGCAAAGGCTGCGGCCAAGAGGACCGGGCTATACCCCTACAACCCCGAGCCCCCTGTGTTTCTTTCGGATAAGGTCACCAGTACAATCACAGACCTAATTAATTGGCTAAGCCAGAACCATATGGACTGTGGTTGCACTATTTTCCTGGGTGGTTCTCCATGTTCCGATTAAATCATATGATCTTGTTATTAACCATAAGCACACACATATATATCACCAAAGTTATCATGATCAACATTCATCATATTGTAAAAGATTCATTTGAACCATCCCAAGTTATAGCAACTAAGCATTTCTACCCAAAACATTTATTTAAAAGGGTTGTCCAAGGTAAAGGGGTAAAATCTAGTCGTGTCCTTAAAAAGGTGATTTTCCCATCAATTTATGCATAGCAACAATTAAATGTAAACTTAGTTATCATGCAAGTTGTGTGGGACAAAAATAGATTATGCAGGGGGAGAAGTCCACTTGCCTTCCTTGCTTAAACACTGAGGTTCTTCTTCTTCAAAAACTTGCTCTTGATCCACTTCAACTGGTTGCTCACTTGAAACTGACACGATGTCTACGAGCACACATAAAGACATTCAATAAACAAAACAACACACCAAGCATGAAAAGCTTAAAGAGAGAACAACGTTTGGTTCTAGGAACGCGAACTCAAAAACACTCAGATCTATCGGGAGATTTGGATGATCACATACAAGAGCTAGCTAGTGCTTGGTATATTTTAATTAAGTAAAATCATGTGCATAGGTTATTTCAGAGAAATACCCTATTTATAATTAAGCAAGTTATATTTGTATTTAAAAAACGATGTAAACTTAGTCTAATTTTATTTATAAATATTCAAGTTTGATTTATGCAAATTAAACATTTAATTTAAAAGAAGCATGTGAAGCATCTAGACGTACAACTTTATATTTCGAGTTGAACTAATCAAATTATAATTCAAAAATACATTTATGTTCATATTAATCAAATTAACATTTAATTGAGAAAACTCGGGATATAGCCTATGTTGCTTTTATTTAGAAAGCAAATTGCATAAACATTAATCAAATTTAAGTTTGATTATGAAAACCGAGGTATACATCTAATTAGCTTTTAATTGAAAGAATTATTCAAATAGTATTAATCATATTAACTTTCTTATGAAAACACGTGTTGAACTCTAATTAGATTTTAATTAGAAAAGCATGTGTATAAGGATTTAATCATATTTAATATTTAAATAAATTATAAAACAAAAAACATGTTCAACATTGGCCCTAACACGTAGTTTGAGTTGATATGAACCTAACGCAACTTGAAACGGTGAAAACGGAGCTAAAACGCAAAAGATACGGTAAAAACAAGGTTCTGAAACTGACGGGCTTGAAAAGACGGTCGCGTGGACACCAAGAACGCTTCAAACGGATAAAAGATGCAAAAGATATGGCTAAAACAAGATTCAGAGGCTTTTCTGTGAAGAAACAGGGCTTCCAGGGGCTTAACTGCAAGAAACCAGGGGCTAAAACATAAATACGCGTATAAACCGAAGGTCTATAGCGCAAAAAGACAAGATTAGACCTCTGGTGGGAAAAACTAAGAAGTCTAGGGGCTTAAACAGAAGAAATAGGGGTCTGTTTAAAAGGGTTTATATAGGTGGAAGGGCATGGTTGTGATTATAGGAAGTACAGGGGTTTTTGTGCAATACTGCGGCTGACGGCGGTGGATCAGCTGACGTGGCGCTACGTGGCACGCTGTGACTGGCCGGGGCGGCTGACGTGGCGCTGACGCGGCCATGAACCGCGCCGTGGACCTGGTCCACGGGTCCACGATGGACCGGGGCCAAGGGGTATCACCCCGACTAGATCTGAACCGCCCGCGTGTGATCAAACGGCCCTGGTGGCCTGCAAGCGAGAGCGCGGCGGCGAGCGCGCCGGAGGCGGCGGCGCACGGCGGAAGGCTCGCCGGCGCGGCCCTAGATCGAGCTGTGGGGCCTTAAAACATGCATGCGCGGGTTCAAGACGTAGCTGGGGTGCTCGCGAACACATCAAGGCCAAAAAGACGGCAGCTCCGGCGACCGTGACGACCTACACCGAAAGGGGGCGGCGCGGGCCTCGCCGGCGTGCGGGCGCCAGAGCTATGGTACGTGCACGAAACAAGGGATGACGGGGAGGTATTGCTCACCACACGGAGACGGAGAGGAAGTGCTTGCTGGCGAAGAAGTGGCGGTGGTGGCGGAGATCAACTCGGGCGGCGCTCCGGGGAAGAACAGGGCGCGGCTCGGTCGGCGGGGAAGAAGGGCTCCGAGAAGCGACGGCGACGAAGGCCTGGAGCACGAGGAGCTTGATGAGCAACGGCGCAACACAAGAGAGAGAAAAGAGAGGAAGATAAATCCTTCACCGACGACGACTTTTACCGGCGGCGGCGGAGAAGCTCGGTAGCGACGGCGGCTCGGTGGATTTGGTGCTCGGGCGCGAGGAAAAGTGTATGCGGGAGCGAAAGGAAAGGAACGAGGGAGACGCCCGGGTTTTATATGGACAGAGAGAGAGGGAAGGGGAAGCGGAAGGGGGCGGCGGCTGGCGGCCTTGCCATTGATGGCCGGCGGGCATTGCGGGTGATGGAGGAGTAGAAACGGAAAGGAAATTGAGAGAGAGGGTAGCACGGGAAATAATTGCCTTTCTTCGGGAGTTAAGGATGGAAAGAGGGAGCGAGGAAGGCGGGCAGGCGCGGTGGAGTTCCGGTCGGCGCCGGTTCAAACAGAGGAAAGGGAGGGGCGCGGGAGGAAGGAGAAAGCGCCGACAGGTGGGGCCACCTTGTCAGTGACCGCGGGAAAAAGAAAAAGGGAAGGCGGGGAGGTGGGCTGCTGCGGGAGGAGGGAGTTGAGCCGGTGGGCCGGCCGGGCTGAAAGGGAGGAAGGTGAGGTCTTTCTCTTTTTTTTTCTTTTTAAAACCTTTTTCAAACTTCAAATTCTTTTCAAAGTTTAAACACTTTCAAAACTTTTCAAGATTAAAATAATTTTAAAAACTTTTTTTGAAAACTTCACACAAACACACATAAACAATGCAAACAAAATGATGCACAAGCACTTGTTACCTCTAAAATTACTCAAAATGATATTTAAATATTTAAAAGACCAAATTTATTTGGTAAATTATTTATTCCTTAGAAAACAAAAAACTAAAACACCATGTTGCTACATTATTTTAATGATGGAAATTTTAGGGTGTTACAGCTAATATGGCTATGACATAAATTGTAGCAGAGACCAACAAGAGGGAAAGCTAAACTCACTGTCTGGATGGCAAGGAACAGAAGGAGAATATCTCTAGCAACAAACAGTCGGAACTTCATTCATCGACCCCCATCTCCCTCTAAAAATCACATCCATAAGCACCCTTCATGTTGTGCAATGTGAAAAGGCTGTTCCTTCCTGAGGAGATACATGAAGACAAAAATGACCAACAATGGACTATGGATATCAGTAACAAGCAATTATCCCATGCTTTTATCATCAAAAGTAGCCAGCCATAATACATGGCAACACATCAAACCTGCAAACAAAAACAATCTGCCTTCATACTCACTAAGTTGTATCATTTCATCACTTAACTCTGGAAATCTGTTTGCTCTACATGCATCTAAAGAGCAGATCTTTTTTTAATAACAATTTCTAAATCGGTAATTGATGCAAGAATCAATGGCAAGGTTAAACATAATACACTAAAGAGGTGAAATATCAATATCACTAGGTCCAACAGGATAACCGGTTGTTTTCTTGATTGTTTCTGAAGGTCCTACCTTGCTCGTGCAATTCTTCCAAATCTCTTAAGGTCAAATCTGAACAATAGAATATGATACTGAACTGTCGATTTAACAGAAATTTGGAAATTATATGCATTGAAAGACAACCTTTTTGGTGATGCACATGGTAAATATAAACCTGGATGTTTCTTTACAAAGGAACATTTTAAGTCAGAACCCTTCTGTCCTTTGATATAAGCATGACAGTGGCAAACAATTTTACTATTTAACGTACATCTTGAGGATGAATGGACACCATGTCATTGTAAATCGCAGAAATCTAACACCCAAAAGTGGCTACGAATTTAATTTTTACATATGTAAGCACATGTTGAGAAAAAAGCAGCACTGTAAAGTACTTTCCCCTCTTGTACTAACTTTGCTTTTGAAAATTCCTGACAACAAAGTAGGCAGCAAACTAATTTTCACTGTATTGCACTAACCTTGCTCAAAAGCTCAGTGATCACAATTTTACCATATAATACGCAGAGAATATTGGATCAAACTAAAACAGACCTTGTTTGTCAAAGAAGTCATTGCCTTGCGCGCTGCCACAAATTTGGGTGGGACATAGAATAATAGCAGTTTCAAGAACAAGTGAAAATCTGAAAGCAAGATTTCATCAGAACATAAAAATCAGTTTCAAGAACAAGTGAAAATCTGAAAACAAGATTTCATCAGAACATAAAAATCACTGTTTCAAGAATGAGGAAGATGGTCAATCTATAAACATGCTTATCATCACAGCTTGTTAATTGGCAGTAAGATGACTGATGATTTAATATAAGATGAGCACGACATTTCTGAAAAGGGGAAAGAACAGACTATTCCTATAAAAGGAAGCATGACCTTGCAAAAATCACAATTGGAAGCATCTCAAAACATAAATCAAATTGTAGAGGGAAGGGTAAAGAAAAAAACATTTCAATTATTAACGTACCTGCACTCTTTAATCAACAGGGGCCAAGGGAACAATACAGTACAATACACAAAAACATTCAATAATAAAATTATATAATATGAAAGTAATACCAGTAAATAATAATACCAAGTTACATTATATCATCCAAAGACAACATTGATTAAATCTAGAGCCTACATCCATGTATATTTTCACATTTCCAAATGGGATCAGAAGAAAAGGATAAGGACATGATTTGATTTGCATGAGCAGATGTAACTGACTACTGATGAACTAATATTTGAAGTGATTTAATCAATGCTCTCGTCACAGCTGTTGCTGTGGAGACTTCCAATGAAACTATTGACATGTACACCAGCATCTGGTCTGCTAACTGAAATAACACCAGAATCATTTAGACAGGTAGGTTCAAAAAGGCTAAGATTTGTCTGCAATTTGCTTCCCTTCCAGTTTTGCAAACAAAAGACTAAATTTGGGTAATTCTTCTACCATTACCTGGGTGGACGACAGCGACGTCGTGAAACGATTGGAGTCGAGATCGCCGATCCGTTTTTCTAGGAAGCGTCAAGACTTGAGACCCTTTTCTACACAGCTCGACCACGGATCCGCCGACGCCAGACGGCCGCTCTTCGCAGCTCGCGACTCCGGCCAGTGCTCTGTGCCTCCGCCCGACCACCTAGTGTGGAGCGGCGTCGAACCGTAGGGCCGTAGGCGACGAAGGCAGTAGGGGCGGCGGATGGTCGTGCACAAGGCGATTTGGGTTGGATCGGGGGTTTGGGGGCCGGAGGGAGGGAGGGGATTCGGGGCTAAAATGGAATCGTAGGGGTGTCGCGGTCGTGCGAGCGGAGGTGCGAGCGGAGGACACAGGAGGAGCTTACCGGCAGCGAGGAGGGGACGGCGGCGGCGCGGGAGGGATCGTTGGGGGACGGCGACGACGCGGTACCCAGGATCGAGAAGGCACCGGCGGCGGCGCGGGAGGGAGGCGAGGGCGGGTCGATGTGGAACGGCGTCGGCGTCGGATGGCGGCTCGGGGGACGGCGTCGGAGAAAAGGACGACGTGCGGACGCGCCGGGCGGCGGGGTTCTTCGGATAGAAAGAGGTGGGGTCGGGGGCGGACGCGCGAGGGAGCGGAGAAAAACGGTGGATAGAAAGAGGTGGGGGTCGGGGCGGACGCGCGAGGGAGCGGAGAAAAAAGGTCGACCAAGTTTTTGTCTCGACTTCATTTTTTTTAGGAGTAGAGATTCTTTGTTGGACTGTGTCCTTGCGAGATGTGTATGGGCCTAGAAGAAGGAACGAAGAAGTAACCGAGCATCTATGTGTAACCAAGTGCTCGAGCATGGTCGACAGTGGCGAGAGAAACACTATCGAGCGATGATTTTATCAGAATCTCTTTATGGAGTATCTAGTACTCCCTCCGTCCCTAAATGTAAGTATTTGTTGACTTTTGCTGATCACGTTTGACCATTCGTCTTATTCAAAAAATTTATGAGAATGTTAAAATAATTATGATATACTTAAAATATATGTGATGATAAAACATGTCATAGCAATACTTAAAATATATGCGATGATAAAACATGTCATAGCAAAATGAATAATATTTTCATAAATTTTTTGAATAAGACGAATGGTCAAACGTGCATCACAAAAATCGAAGAATGCTTATATTTAGGGACAGAGAGAGTACTCCCTTCGTCCCTAAATATAAGCATTTCTCGATTTCTGCACATCATGTTTGACCGTTTGTCTTATTCAAAAATTTTAGAAAAATGTAAAAAAAATGATATACTTAAAATATATATGATGATAAAAACATATCATAACAAAATAAATAATATTTTCATAATTTTTTTGAATAAAACGAACAGTTAAACGTGAACAGAAAAAATCATTGAATGCTTATATTTAGGGACGGAGGGAGTACACCAAGAGAAAAGTAGTACATGAAGAAAATTTTCAAAGTCCAATATCCACACACACAATTTTATTACAAGGTTTGTGACCGACGTCGAGACAGCGAGGCCCGCACCGACCAAGCAGCAGCTTGTGCAGCGGAGGCAATAGCCTATAGAGCCATTGAGGGATGGATCCTCCTTCCGGAGAAATATTCTACCATAGTTAGGGCTGTTAAACCAACTCTCATACGAGCTTCTGGTGGTTCATTAATTTGGTCATAGACTAGAGCTACCTTGGATTCCTCAATATTTTTTTCATTAATTACTCTAGATTCCTTCATTTTCATATAAAGATCATTTCCTTCACGAGTCCGTTCCCCTACTCCGCCAAATACAGATTTTGATTATCATTTTTTCTTTGAATGACAGCTTCAACTAGGCTCCACCTGAATGATGAAGATTAACGTAGACGCATCAATTTTCAAGAACTCCTGTACAACGACGGCAGCGGCAATCGCTAGAGATGGGGCGTACTTTCTAAGCTGCTTCGATTTTGCTCGTAGGTGGACTTTGAACCCTGCAATGAAAGTCGTGGCATGTTGAGAAGGTCTGGTGCTAGTCTCGGACCTAGCGCTGAGAAAGTTCATGTTGTCGTCTTTCAAAGTTTTGGAGAAATCATTTACTGTAGCACGACGGGTAGAAAATTTTGGAGAAAATTTTCAAGTTCTCTTTCAAAGTTTATTAAAAGTACTAAACGTAGACTAATTATAAAACTAATTACATGGATGGACGGGAAATTATTTGATGATTTATCAAGACTAATTAATCTGTCAGTAGAGATTGTTCACTATAGCACGACGTTATCTTAAAAAATCATAGCATAATTAGGATTATTAGATTCGTACCTCTCGAAAAATTAGAAGGGTTATAAAATAAGTTTTGTCACTAATCTACGTTTAACACTTCTAATTAGTATATGAAGATTGATGTTGGAGAAATTTTGTGAATTAAATAGGGCCTAAGCGTGGTGAAAGCGACCCACGGCTGCAGGATAGGATCATATGACCATATCGTCAAGAAGATTAAGGTCAGTTTAACTGTTTTCTTTTTTTTTTTTGAAATGGAAGAGAATTTCCATTATCTCAGAGAAGCTAGAGCCGTCTCTAGCTACAAGATCCTCAACACCCCGGGGTGTCGTTCCAGCTAAGAACAGTTTCGTGAGGACACATACATCCTTGCGCCGTCACAGGGTGCACAACCTTATTACAATCTCTAAGACAGAAACTAAAACTCCATGAACTAAAGGAGTCGAACAGCATGGTCTTGATCTCATGTAGGATCCCACCGGTTTGTGCTAGAGCAAAAGAGTTGGACTCCAGGACCATCTTCATAGCACTACACAAGCGCAACAGACGGAGCCCAACGCGATAGGGACCCCATTAGGCCCACGTTCGGTGACGGTTTCTGAGGCGATCACGAAGACGATCAAGATCCCATCTTAGGCCCGCTACTTCGGCGAGGTCCTAAGCGCTCCGCCGGCGGCCCGGCGGCCCCGCCACGCCGGCGGCGGCTCTGCCGTCAACGGCCACCCGCATATCGCCGATTAGTCGTTCCGGCGCTGGCGAACCCTAAATTTCCCGCTAGCACCGCTTAGGTCTAGTTCTTGGGATCGTTTGTGTGCGGTAGGTCTCACTACCTGGCACTGTTTTTTGCCTCTCCGAGAGATTGCCATGACGACGGTCGGAGGAGGTCCTGGGTCGGGCGGCAAGCGGCCGTCGGGGGAGAAGACAGGCCCAAGCTCGTCAGTTGCTGAACTGCTGCAGAAACTCAACCTCACGGCGGAGGAAGGAGATGTGGCAGTCTTCAGTGATGACGAGGAGGCTGGAGGAACCAAGACGGCAGAGTGGGCATTGCTAGGGAAGGTGTTGTCCCCATCGGCCCTTCACGCAAACACGATTCCTTCAGCTATGACCCCTGCTTGGGGTAATCCACATGGATTGAAGGTCCACTCGATAGGGGAGAAAGGTGATAATCTCTTTGTTGCGAAGTTTGGTAGTAAGGTGGATATGGATCGCGTGCTAGCCGGTACACCGTGGATTACGGGCAAACATGCGGTGATTCTGAAGGAATACGATGAGAAGCTGAAACCCTCGGAGATACGTTTTGACAAAATGGATATCTGGGTGAGGATCCTCAATTTGTCACTTGGTTGGATGAACCAACTGAGGGGAATTCGTGCCATGAGGTTACTGGGCGAAGTGAAGCACATGGATGTCGATGGAGATGGCAAAGCGAGCGGTGCGTATCTGCGTGCCCGTGTAGCCATTGATCTTGATAAGCCTTTGAAGAGGGGAGTCCTTCTGCGGATGACACAGGATGGTGAGGCTGAATGGTTTGATGCACAGTACGAGAAGCTCCCATTCTTCTGTTTTCATGCGGAATCATAGGCCATGGAGGACTGGGTTGTGACAAACCGACGGTGAGGAATGCGCAAGGCAAGCTTCCGTATGATCGCGATGTTTCTTTGCGAGCTCCTGACGATCGGCGTAAGAAGGTTCAGAGCTTTGTAGAGGCCGCAGTTGAAATATATGGTAGTTGCTCCTCTTCAAACACTCGGTCTGGTCGTACATCATCTGCTAGACAGGAGGCGCGGGGAGAGGAAATGAGAGTTGAGGACCAGCAGCACCCAGATCAGCCGATTGACGGCAGAGAAAAACAAGTTGGGGAGGAGGTGATGTCTCCCCTAAAGAGACCCAAGCCTGAATCCAAGGGGAAGGAGACTGAAGGAGGAGTTGGGAGCACACTTTTCCAAGGTGAGAAGAAAGAAGGGAGGAAGGTGGTAAAGAAGAGGAGAACTAAGTGTATGGACTCAACTTCAGGGCAGACACCGGACCTAAATGTCCCAGCTACTGAGGGGACAACGGTGGTACCAGTGGGTTTGGTGAGCTCCAGGGTTCACCAGTTTGTTGGTTCTCATTGAAGCAAGGAATGGGAGGAGAGTTTGGAGGAACTGATCAAGGAGCAGGCAGGAGCGGCACACAACATTGATGAACGATCGGCGACGGCTGCGGAGGGCAGCCCCCGCCGGGCACAATGAGTTTGTTAAGTCTGAACTGTCGTGGCTGTGGGGAGGCTGCAACAGTTCGTGAGATCTGTTGTATAGCAGAGAGTTACATTTCCTCGGTGATGTTCCTGTCGGAGACGAAAATGTGCCGTCAGCGATCGGAGGATCTGAGATGGCGTCTTGGTTTTTCAAATACGATAGGAGTAAGCTCTCAAGGGCTGAGTGGTGGCTTAGCTCTTTTCTGGAAGAATGGCATTCGGTTCTAGTAGCTTAATTCAATACTAGATAAGCAACTATTGCAAACATGAATTGTGCAAACAATTAATCAAACATCAAATTTATCAATATTCCATCATAAAGGGATTATCATGGCCAGATAATTAAGCACTCTCGGATAACGGTGAGAGGCCGACGATCGATCGATTAATAACCTTGCAAGGTGGACCTAAACATACGGGAGAAATGCCCTCACAAAGAGTTCATTCTACCAGGCGGTTCCAGTCATTCCTCGGATTGGGATCGGATGCAGCAGTCCTAGGTACAAGGCTATCTGGCATGCCTCACACTAGCATCCAGCATCACACATGCACCACATGTAGCTAACCTAGGGCCACAACCCAAGATTAGTAGCGCAAAGTTCCCGCACCGCATCATTTAGGTACTAGCCTTATCGTACCCATTTTCGACAAATGTTTAGTACGTTCAAACGCTTAATTTCTTAACCACTGGACCGGAGCCCAAAATCCCATGCTCTTACCACGTGAGCAATCCAATTTAACAATCTTATGATTCCAACATAAGAACCTATTCTCACGAGCGAAATACATCACTCGACTTGTACCGGGTCCTTAGTACATAGCAACTAGCGACCTAGCATGCTAGTAAAGGATCATAGGTACTTAGAGATCATGCAACTAGGGTTTCAATTCAACTCCTGAACGTAAATGCACATAAATAGTCAAACATAAATTCAGAAGTTAAAAGAAAACACATAGGTGAATGATAAATCAGGGGTTGCCTTTCAAGCAGATGTTAGTCTAACTAGGCCCTTTTGGCCCTTCCAAACTTTGGTTTGGGTCTCGTTGTGCTCCACGACGTTCACCGCTTCCTCGAACGGTCCGTCATCTTGCTCCGGGACGAACTCGTAGCTACCGTCAGAAGGTTCTACACGGAGGATGCATATGCAAGAATTAATTGGTGAAATTAAGTTATTTAATTACAAAACATCGCATGACAACCATGGAGTGCATGGTTGGTCACATTCACCTAGATAAGAATATATTCAACATACTCTTCCATAAGGATAATTTAAGCAAACCATTTATTAATATTTATTTTAATAGTTATTGTGTGCACATCTATACAAACAAAATAGAATTACTTCACAATCACAACCAAGTTTGTTTTTAGTGATCCAACAGGGATATAACCTAAGGTGAAACACACCTAAGTCCTTAAAAGAGTGACTTCTTTATTTCTCTTTTTATAACACTTAGTTTCTTCCAAAATTCATTCTGTTTAAACCATGTAGGATATCACAGTGAGAATTTTTGTACGAGCACACAGTGTAACAACAGAGGTACCGCCAGAAATTCATAGCAAACCGAGTCATATCCTAAGCATGAAAAATACTACAAGTTATTACTAGCAAAAGCAAGAACTATTATTATAGAGAAAACTACTCATGCACTCGAGCTCAAATTTTACACAGAGGCTCTCCGGTCTATTACTAGGCTACACACCAAAAATTAGCTCCAGAAACTAATTCTATCAAGCTACACAAAAACAACCATTTTCAACCTAATTATTCCCAAAGAAAATATACAGGGACATACCTAACTAAAATGTAGCCCAACTTTCTCCTACAGCACAAACATAGCACAAACTTCAACTAGCCCAAAGATGAGCATCACTGGATCATCAGAAACAGAGCTATGGATTTAACTTTTAAACAAGTATATCTCAGAAACATATATTTACATAATTCATAAAAATGTGATATAATCACCAGAGGCACATATAAGCCTAGCAAGATGATAGCCACAAGATAAGCCACAGAAAGCATTCACATGAAGCTGTACAAAATATATACACAGATCTAGCATAAATACAAAATAAATCATAACTAAAGCTTCCCTCAGTAACTTTGTGCAAAAACTTAGATTTAGCCTATACCAGTCATGACTAACAACATATCCAAAGATCAAGCTCAGCACAGGAATACATTTCAAGTTATGCACAAACACATTCAAACTGGGTTTGAATTTTATTTCAGAAACTACTCATCAAAAGTACATACAAGTTTTCTAAAAGATGTAGTTTTGTTCATAAGGAAACCAACAAAATTAGTTTTGTATTTTTCTGATTTTTCTAGGATTTTCTATGATTTTTACAAGGCACTGGACCTATTCAAAAAGAAACCAAGAATATATTTGCAAGGAAAACCCTGGAAAGATTTCTTCTTCACAACCATACCCTTATCTTTACGCCTAGGTCCAACTTTTATCAGTCAGGCCCCCGAAAGGAACAATGCCTCTGCAATTGGGTCCCTGGGGGAACAGGGGCGGCGCGGCCGGCCGGAATCCGACAAGGCCGACGGCGAAGGTGGCCGGGGAAAGGGCGGGGCGTGGCTAGGAGCTCACCACGGACCTGCTGATGACCGGAGCTAGAGCGGGGATGGCACCGGCGAGCACGCACGGCGGCGCCAGGCGGTGACGGCCGCAGAGGTCCGGGCGCCGGCGAACTGGAGGCTCGTCCTGGGCAACAAATGGCGCGGGAAGGTCCTATGGGGGTGTGAGGCGACGTCGGGAAGCTCAGGGAGTGACGGTGCGGTCTGGACTCTGGAAGAGGGAGCACGTCGTGGAGGCGCCAATGGCGGACGTGGCAGCGCTGTGGCTTGCACGAGGAGGAACACGGCGACCCTTTTTATGGGAGGACGAGTGCAGAGGCGGTTCGTGCACGTCAAGTCGTCGACGCGGTCACGGCATGGGCACGAAGGGGGTGGCGACGTGCCGCGAGTACGGCGGCGACACGAGTGGCGGGCCGGCGCGGCTGGTCGGTGCGGCCGCCCCGTGCACGCGCGACGCGTGTCGTCCGCGGACAGGTCTGCATGCCCGGGAGAACGGTAGGTCCCACCGCGCGTGTGCGGATGCGTCCCTCGACGTCCGGGCCCAGTGGAGCCACGGCGCGGGAACGAGTTCCCGATGCCGGTCGGCGCGGGCGCCAGCGTGACGTCGCGCTCTGGAACGCGCAGGGGTGCAAACTGCTTTGGCCTAGCATGCTTTGACCGTGATTTCCTCACAAATTTTCAACTAAAGTGCACCTTGAGGTAAAAAGTAAAGTTGGAGATCTCAAGAACCTCTACAACATTTACAAAGGCACTTAGGTGTTTTAGTCCAAAGATTTTGCACAAAAGGCATGCCAATATGGAGTTTTTCTCGGCGCCTAAAAACTGTTGTCTCTGCCGTTGACCAAAGTTTTCACCACTTTACACTCAAAACTTGAAGTGCTGCCCAATATGAAAGTTGTGTCCCGAGACAAGATGCACAACTTTTATTTTGGCAGATTTTGAAGTGTTTAGGTGAAATTTGAAGAACGTGGCAAAAGTTCCAGAGATGACTTATGTGCACTAGGGGTTAACTAGGGATTTTGACCAAGCTTTGACCAAGGTTTGACCATTAAAGCTTGTTGGCTAGGTTTTCGAGGTGATGACCCAGGTTGACCAAGGTTTGACCATAATCAACGTGTTTGACTTGGTTGACTAGGTCATTAGCGGTAATTAACCCTGAATGAAAACATGGAGCGTCACAGAACACATCTTGAAGCTGTTCGCAGTCGTACTGCCAGGAGTGGACCGGCGCCGGAAGAGCGCCGCTTGATGGCAAGGCTAGCTGAGCTCCTTGCCCGAGAAGAAGCCACGGAGAAGCAGCATTCCAGAGTGTAATGGTTGCATGAGGGAAACAGAAATACAAGATTTTTTTCAGGCAAAGGCAAAGCAACGTGCAAGAATGAATAAGATCACAACATTGCGTCGAGCTGATGGGTCATTATGTGAGGTGCAACAAGAATTGGAGGCGATGACAGCGGAGTTCTATCAGCACCTATTTACGGCACAAGAGCACACCGAGCCTGATCTGGTGACACAACACGTGCCGCAGAGAGTCACTGATCTTATGAATACAATGCTCATGGCGGAGTTCACTAGTGAGGAGGTCAAGAGGGTGGTGTTTATGATGCACCCAAACAAATCTCCGGGTACAAACGGAATTGTGACAACCCCATCCGAGATAATTCTGTACTATCGCCTAAACCACTCCATTTGGTCATGAAGAGATAATAAAGAACCATCACGTTGAGTGTTGCTGGGTCAAAGCCCGGTAAATCACTTGTACAACACACAGAGGATCGAACATGCATACATTAAACTCCCACGAAGGAGAGTCTAGAGTACCTTACAAATTAAATCCAATCTTCCCCGTAGGGTTAATTATTACAAACCATTGTTCTTGACATAAAATTAAATGGCCCAGAGTTTAAAATACAGTGGAAATAACTAACGATAACTTAGCATCATGGGAGGCCACCCATGACACCATTACTCCTCGTCATCCACCCATTCCAGTTCCCAGCCAGGTGGAATTTCACCAGGCCAAACATTATCACCTGAAAATAACATTTAGAGCAAGGCTGAGTATACTAATACTCAGCAAGGCTTACCCGTCTAAAATAAAAGACTTAACCTCTAATCATGCAAGGCTTTTAGCTAGTGGGTTTGTTTTGCCAAAAAGCTACCAAGGAGTTAATCCTTACTTTCAATATTTTAGCTCAAGTTCTAGTAGATTAATTCATTACTAGATAAGCAACTATTGCAAGCATGAGTTGTACAATACAATTTAATCAAACATCAAGTTTATCAATATTCCATCATAAAGGGATCACCATGGCCAGATAATTAAGCACTCTCGGATAACGGTGAGAGGCCGACGATCGATCGATTAATAACCTTGCAAGGTGGACCTAAACATACGGGAGAATGCCCTCTGTTGGCGGTCGATTTCGTCAACCTAGCCATGAGTTTACCTTCAATGTTGGTATTAATTTGATATTCACACTAACGATCCTAACCCCCATTATATGTCAAGTTCGCACTCGCGCATGGTTTTTGGAGTTTATTGTTTACACAGGTATTAAAATCATGAAAGAGGACTTCCGGGTAAAGTTCATCAAGGGTTTTACAAGAAGATCATGAAGTCCGGCACAAGCCAAGACACAAGATGAACATGACTCCAAATGAGCCAAGGACTAAAGCGTGACGCCGAGAAGTATCGATGACCTAGACGGAAGATGCAGGAGTTCATGCGCCAAGCACCCTTATCCAAACCGCGAGGAAAATGATGTCAAGGACCCACATGCAGTTCGACAAATAATCAAGAAAACACAAGAAGTGTCTGGGAGAAAACCGGAGACGAAACGAGCCGAAAAAGGGCCTAGGCCGGTCGGCCCAGGCCGGCCGGCCCATCCTGTTCCGGGCCCGGTTCATCACCCCCTTTGACCTAGCACCCCTTCAGGCTATTTATAGTCCCCGTGCAAAGAGCCACGCATCAAGTCATTCATCATCCGCCGCCGAAGAGCAGAGAAGCTAGAGGGACACCATCTCGGAGAGGAGGGTCGTGCTAGTTGTCTAGGGTTTCCCTAGCCGACGTGGGAACCTTGCATGGAAGACCACATCAGAGTTCTAGAGCTAGGATCAAGATCAAGGTAGGATCCCGATTGTGATCTTGTTCATGTATCATTCATGGTGAAGTCTTTATGAATCCGATTTCTAGAGATCAAGTGCCTTCTCTATGGTTTTGTCTTCTCTTGGTTTTGCTTCTTTCTCAATCTATACTTAAGATAGATTGCTTAGGGTGCTCTTGTAGTTGTGGTGGCTAGAGGTGCATACCGGATCTTAGGTTCACCTACACAATAAGCGGGACATCGTGACAGGATGTTGATCACGTGTACGGTAGGTGCCTTTGAGGATTGGAACAGAGGCCACGATTTAAATATGCTTTTTATGAGATTCGCATTGCTATCTTCATCTCTCACTTGGAACTACAACAAAGGCATGATCTAGACTCTTTAGATTGGTTATCTCTTTACTTTCTCTCGCTACCTCTCATATTTAGTAGATTAGATGCATTTGAAACCTCTTAAGAAGATAGTGCTTTCTCGCTTTATTGGATTGAATCTTACGTTGCACATGTTCCACGGATTTGATACCTTGGGTTTACACTTAAGGGAAAAAGGGTCCCATGTGATCCGTACGCTTGCGGATCGAAGTTTACAATGATAATCAAACGTCAACACCCTCACAAAGAGTTCATTCAACCAGGTGGTTCCCGTCATTCCTCGGACTGGGATCGGATGCCACGGTCCTAGGTACAAGGCTATCCGGCACACCTCACACTAGCGTTCAGGATCACACATACACCACGGTTTGCAAGACTGGGGCCACAACCCAAGATTAGTAGCGTAAAGTTCCCGTACCGCATCATTTAGGTGCTAGGCTTACCGTACCCATTTTTGACAAATGTTTAGTACGTTCAAACGCTTAATCTCTTAACCACTGGACCGGAGCCCAAAATCCTATGCTCTTACCACGTGAGAAATACAATTTAACAAATCTTATGATTCCAACATAAGAACCTATTCTCGCGAGTGAAATACATCACTCGACTTGTACTGGGTCCTTAGTGCATAGCAACTAGCGACCTAGCATACTAGTAAAAGATCATAGGTACTTAGGGATCATGCAACTAGGGTTTCAATTCAACTCCTGAACGTAAATACACAAAGATAATCAAAGATAAATTCAGAAATTTAAAAAGAAACACATAGGTTAATGATAAATCGGGGCTTGCCTTCGTCGGCATAGGTAGTCAGACAAACTTCCGAACTTTGGTCCGGGTCTTGATCTACGGTCACGAAGTGCACATCTCCTCCTGCTCCCTCGTCCTCGTCTGGCGGCACGAGCGTGTAGCTACCGTCGGGGACTTCTACACGAGGGACGCATATGCAGGAATTAGTTGGTGAATGCAATTTATTTAAACACAACAGCACATGACAAGCATAGGATGTGAAGTTGACCACATTCACCTAGATAAGAATATATTCAGCACACTCTTCCATAAAGACAAGTAGGCAACCATTTATTAATATTTATTTTGATGATGATTGTGCGCACATCTATACAAACAAAATAAAAGTACTTTGTTGGGTGCACAAACCTCCCAAACAGAGATAGGGCTACTTAATGGACAGTGCACAATTAACTCGTTCACGATCACGTATATTAATTAGATGTCATTCCTTATAACATTACACATTCAACTTTCCAAAATCGTGACCCCCCTTTCAATAGGTATATATGGCCATGCAGCCCGTGGGACTTTGGCCCGGCCCACAGCCCGGCGGCATGGCACGACCCAAAAGCGGCACGGCCCGGTGATCGTCGTGCCCGTGCCGGCCCGGCCCATAGCACAGGCCGTGCCTGGGCCGTCACCCTGGCCCATGACACGGCACGGGCACGGCCCGATCGAACAAGTGGCACAATTTTGGCCTACTAAGCCAGCCCATAGAGGCACAGAAGCCCCAACTGGCCAACCCTATCTCTTCCTGATTCCTCTCTGGTTCCCCTCGCAGCCCCCAGGCCCCAGCTCCCCGACTCCCGTGCGTGTACGCACGCGCCGCATCCTCTTCCCCATTCCCTTCCAGAACCCACTCGACGGCGCTGGTTCGCAGGAGCAGTGGCGGCGCGAGGAGCAGCACACGGCGGCGCAGCGCGAGGAGCAGCAGGAGGCAACGGCGACGCGACGCGAGGAGCTGCGCGAGGCGGCGGCGGCGCGACGCGAGGAACTGCGCGCGCAGGCTTGGCGAACGGTGCGAGGAACGCAGGCGGCGTGCTTCTCGTGCTGGCCGTGCCGTCGGGCCGGCCCGATGGCCCCAACAGGCCATGCCTGGGCCGTTGGCCAAGCACGAAGCCCGCCTTGGCACGGCCCGACAGGCACGATGGCCTGAGGCGGCACGACACCGTGCTGGCCCGGCACGGCCCGACGTGCCGGCGGGCCGAGCTGGCACGGCCCGATGGCCATCTATATCAATAGGGTGGGGGCCTCCTTTTATAGTGCTTAAAGACCAACATTACATCCCAAGTTTGCCCTACAACCCTAGCATCCAAGAAGAATATTCGGGGGCAAACTTGGACTTTTACACTTGATGCGGATTTGACGTCGTAGTTGGCGGAGCGCAAACCACGCCGGAGACAGCGGAGCGGGCGATGCGCCGCGGAACTCGGAGGCAATGCCGTGTTGCAACAGCTTCTGACCAAGTCGTCGCAGCTGATTCCTTGAAGAATCCTGGGCTTCGCGATCTTGTTTCCCCCAACACTGCATTTCTTGAAGACTTCGTGGCTTTGAAGCTTGGTTCTGGGACCGAGAAACACCGGACCTACGGGACCCTCAGTAGAGCTCTGATTCCCGTCTTCTGCTCACCTTGAGAAAACTCTCGGAGCTTCGGACTCTTCCCTGCAAGAAAGACTTGATATGGGTTAATTTTACGTTTCCTGGAACGCGACAACCTTGTCGAAGCCCAGGCTTTTCTGGTCTCCTAAAAAAGATCATCGGAGTTGGATTCCTTTAAGAAATAAACCCTTCGGAGCCCTGTCGACTACGAAACATCCTGAAGCCCAGCACTTATTTTCTTTGAAGGAGGAAACTAGCTTCGCACCAATTTGCACTCTCTCGCGTGGGCTAACTTTTTAGCCATGAAGTTGCGAAGCTCAAGGTTCTTGTTGGTTTTTTGATAAAGGCTGAAGCCGAACGATTTTATCGTTCGAACAAACTCCCCGGTGTCCAGAGGTGATGCTTTCTACGAAAACAAATCACCGGAGCCCGGTGGTGATAAAGGATCCCGAGGCTCAAAAAACTTGTTCCACAAAAAAGAAGATGCCTGGGTTAACTTACATGCTACTGCGCGTACTTATTCCATGACCCACTGGTGCGAAGCCCAAACTTTTGATTATTTTCCCAATTGAGTCGAAGCTAAGCAATTTTTCGGAAACCAACTCTCGGGCCAAGTGGTGACCTTTTCTACCGCCCCAACAGTAGCCCCTCGAGGAGAAGTGTTAAGCAACAAGGTTACCCTTCTCCTCGATTTGTTTTATGAACTTGAGTTGAAGAAAACGTCACCTTCGGCGACGGGAAGTTTGTAATTTTTCTTTGCTTTGGCTTCGCGCGTTTACCCATTAGACGACACGAATCGCTCCTTCCGGAGGCGCTTGTTCGTATTTCGAGACCGTTACACTTCTTCTCTCTCCTCGGGCTATATAAAGGGGGGTCGGGGTCCCCTGATTTTTCATTCTCGCCGAAGCCTTAGCCCCTGGTTCGCCTCGCTTAGCTGCTTTAAGATTCGTGCTTGCTACGAGACTTTGCTGGTCACTGCTTTTTGAGTTTGTTCCTTCGCGGAGCCCAGACTTTCCTAGTAGTTCTGGCTCGTACAAAGCAGACTACGCGACCAATGATAGAGGAAGAAATAGCTGCTTCTGTTGCTCCGATCGAGGCTCCAGAGGAACCTGCTGGTGACATTGTTGATTACGAGCCGTCACCGAAGGTCAAAGATATTTCTTGTGGTGAAGATCTTTCGGCGGTGGAGGCTTCGCCGTCTGATCTTATGGCTGGACGAGAGCCTAAGACCCCTTCCTTTGTTCTCGGAGCTTCGCTAGTTTTTGAGAACCTAATCAAGTATTATGAGGAGAAAGGATTTTTTTCCCGAAGGTGTTGCCCGGGCTCCGGAAGGGGAGACAACTCTGAAACCTAAGATTGGCGAAGTCGTGGTTTTTCGTGATTTCTTCAATGCTGGGTTGAGATTTCCTTGCTCCCGGCGCCTTCTCGAGATCCTTGATCGGTATGGTGTTAAATTGCATCAGCTGACACCAAATGCGTTCGTTCAGCTCTCCAAGTTTTTCTTCGCCGTGCGTTCGTGCGATGGGCGAGTTGATACCGAAGCTTTTGTTCGGTTCTACGAGCTCCACGTCCAGAAACAAAACTTTCGGTTGGATGGGGATGCTACCATCTACGAGAATCATTTTGGGTGCATAACCTTCACCACTCGGAGGAAGAATACTAAGAAGGATATTGAGAGAGTGGAGCTTAGCCCGGCTCATAAAAACAAATGGGATGATGATTGACTATCGTATTGGTTCTATGTGAAGGTGAATATGCCTCGTGGCTCCGATGGGACCGCATACTATCCTTTCAGCATCTCGACCATGACGCCCTTGAATTATGTTATGGGCCCAGACTTCGCGAAGACCAGAGGTTTTAAAGATTGCGAGAAAGCTTTCTGTCTGGCTTCGCAGTTTATTCCTGGCCGCGATGTTGCGGAGGAATTTGTGGCCGCCGAGATTTGGCCCCTCTCTGCAGGTTGGAACCCCCGGGAGGTCAAGTGGCTGTCAGTTGATTGGTTTATGAAGGAGATTCCTTTTCCTCGTTTTGGGCTGAAAATGCCTGAGGGGAAAAATGCTCATGAGATTGTGGGGGAGGTGGAGCAGCGTGTGGTGGATTTGCTTGGCCCTTATACCGAGGCGGAGTATCAGGCTTCACAAAAATTAGCCACTAGAGGCCGTCGTGTTAACCGTATTTTTTCAGAACTCGGGATTGAAGTGGACGATCGCCCGAAGCCCAAGGCGTCGTCTGAGCGTACTCGCGATTATGCTCAAGTTGCGGCGGACCCGGCTGATGCTACGAAGAAAAAGAAGAAGTATGTGGCCTCTCCGGAGACAGCCGCCGAAGCCGCAGTTGTTGAGTCGCGGAAAACCGTGGCCCTGGCATCTTCCTTGAAGACGAGTCAACTCGAGCGTGCAAAAAAGAAACAAGTTGCAAGTCAGGGTGCCAACCCTGCTACCGAGAAAGCATCGAAGCCCAGTCTTCGGCACAAGAAAGCTGGCTCCAAGCCGAGGCGTGAGTGCCGCATCGTGAATATTCTTAGCTCTGCTGATACTCTGGAGTTCCTGGACTTAGGGACCGATGGCGATGGAGAAGACAAGGGTCGTTTGACCGATCCTGAGGTGGAGAAAACTGTCGTGTCCAGTCTGAAGGACACTACTATGGTTACCCTTGGTGTGGGAGACGCTGGAGGCTCAGATAAGGTTGAAGAAAATGTAAAACTTCCCAGAGCCGAGAATATTCAGAATAAGGGTGCTAGTTCTTCTGGCCCGGGTGACAATCCCGAAGCTTCAGGCGATACAAAGGCGTCGCCTGAGTTTATGAAGTCCCTTGCTGAAACCATGAGCACATCAGGTGCTGTGGAAGGGCACACCCTGGAGATGGTTCTTGCGGAGAGGAGCACTTTCGACCCTTCGACTTATTCCTATAACATGATTGTTGGTATGAGGGATCTAAAAACTTTATTATCTGTTTGCTTGCCTTTTTATAAGAAGAGGGAGGTAGTGGAGGAGCTTGTGCTCTGGGAGCTAAGGGATTCCATTCGGCTTGCAGGCGTGGCAGCAGATGGCGTTCCGCAGGCCGAGGGCGGAACTCCCGAAGGTCAAGAACTAGAAGATGGTGAAATTCCCGGAGCCCAGACTTCTTCTATAATTGTGAAGTAGCCAGGGATCGGTACCAGTGCCGGACCTCCAGCGCCTTTTGATCCTCAAGGTTTGTCTCCTGCTCTTTTTATTTACCACGTTGCCTTTCTTATGCTGACGAAGGTAAAATTTTCTGCTTTTTCACAGTTTATGAAAAATCTTTGGAAGATATGGAGGCTGTCCTACTGGCTGGAGTGTCAGCTGAACTCTGCTATAAATCTATGATCTCTAGTAGGCTGGCAGTTGAAAAATATCGTGCTCAAGAGAAAAAGCTCTCGACTTCCGAAGCTGAAAACACTGAACTGAGCCGGGAGGTTATCAGACTCAAAGAACAATATGCGACTTTGGAAAAAATGTTCAATCTTCAAACAAAAAAAATTGCAATTTTGGAGGATAATGTGAGCACGTTTAAGACGGCTTCGGAGAACTTGACGAAAGAAACAACGAGGCTAGAAAAGGTCGCTGAAGATTTGAGTACGATAGTGGAGGACGATACCAGGGTCATTGATTCTCTGAAGAAAGAAAATGAAGATCAGAAGTCCGTCATTGAGGAACTTGGGAAAGAAGTTTAAGGCCAAAAGAATTTCATAGATGTTGCCGAAGGAGTCTTAAAGAAACACTTCAAAGTCTTGTATGAAAAGTACTCTCACGCTCTGGGGGAGTTTGGTGCGGAGCCCCTGCCTTTTCCTGATGACAAAGACGCCAAGGCTATTTTTGATTGGATGGAACAGGAGTTCGATCATCTCCCCGATGTGACGACCGGAGCCAGCGATTACGCGGCTTCGATGTGTGTTGAAGTCTTGCTTGAATTGCTGGAAAAGAGTAGGTGTTCCCATTTTTTGGACTTGGGCGCTAGGAGCTACAAATTCCCGAAGGCTGAGGAAATTGAGTGTGAAGTCCCCTCGAAGAATGTTCAAGTTGTCAAGAAAAACTTTCTAACTTTGTTCCGGAAGCCTCAGGACAGGAACACACCAAGGCCGTGGCGCGGCGCTATCTTGCGGAGGTAGGTGATTTTCCTGAAAGTTTTTTTTTGTTCTTTGAAGTCGCATATTTTTAAGGTTGCTTACTTTGTTATTTTGTAGGTTAAGGAAAAGGAGGCGTTGGGATCGGGCTCTTCTGAGGATGAGAGCGAGGATGGCGATTCCCCCCAAGGTGTAGCCCCTGGTGAAACAAGTTCTAGCACATAAAAAGATGGCGTAGACAAAGATGGCGAAGCCTAAACATTTTCTTTGTCTTGAATTGCAGCTTTTGGAACGCCCTGCGTGGCGGGTAGACTTGTATGAAAACACTAAGTTGGTACAAATATTGTAATACATTTTGGCTCCATTGCCTTTTCTTTCGTTCTTGAACTGGCTATCTTTTCTAGTTTAAAAATGGGGGTGGTATGAGGCTGCCCCGTGTTTGAAGAAAACATCACCCTCCTTTGCTTTTCTCTAAGTTTGAGAATTTTTTGTTGAAAAAACTTGGCTTTGGTAGGTTTTCGTTATTTTTTGCTTCTATATTCTCCGGCTTCGAGAAAAGAGCAAAAACTGGTCTTCTTTTTGAAGAAAACATCCCCCCCTCGTTTTTGCTTTTTTTCTCGGAGCTCATGATTTTTTGCCAAGATCGTGATATTTTCTTAGGATTGCTTCTTTTTCTTTTGAAAACCCAAAGTCTAGTGAAGCTTGTTCCGAGCTTTGCAGACTTTTCTTCGGTGGTCGAATACTAGCAATCTTGTTGCTTTTCGACCCTTTGGCTGTTCAAGATATTGCACCGAACTTGTGAAAATTTTAGAATTAATGAACGACTGATCCCGCAACTTAGTCTGTTGCTGTGTGGGATTTTTTGGTACTTAGGCATGAATGCTAAGATTTTATGAGACAACGTTCATAAGCTTGTTGCTTTTCCTTGCTCTTTGGGCAGAAACCCCCTTGCGGAAAGTAAATGAAAATAAATTGCTAGAAGCCAGAAGTACAGGCAAAAGCCTTTAAGGGGGAAGTAATTTCATTGAACTTGAAATGTAGTACATGGATCCGCCTCGTTAAAAACCTTGCCTCCTGATTTGGAGTCCCCTTTAGCAAGGAAAAGAGTACGGTCCTTGAAAATGTAAAAAGCGTAAGATAACTAAGCTCCGACTCCGTTTATAAGTTCACGAAGCTAGAGCTTTTACACTGCCTACTTCTAAGGGTAGTACTTGAGAAGGCTATCCGCGTTCCAAGTGTGTGGCAACGCGTTGCCCAACTGATCTGCCAAATAGAAAGATCCTGGTCTTAGACTTTTTGTTACTATGAACGGGCCCTCCCAGGGCTCTTGCAACTTTCCTGGATTGTCGAAATTCTTCTTCTTGATGACTAAGTCCCCCACCTGTATTTCCTTTTTTACAACCTTCTTGTCCCTCCATTTTTTGGTTTCTTGCTGATATTTTTCTAAGTTCTCAGCAGCTTGAAGCACGTATACCTCGATCAAATCTTTCTCTGTTTCTTCAAAGCCTGTGTCTTGTGCTTTTAGGACTCGCAAACTTTGGTTCTTGATTTCTTCAGGGGTCATGGCTTCGGAACCAAATAGCAACTTGAAGGGTGAGAAGCCTGTGGCCCTTGACACACTAGTGTTATGAGACCAAGTTACCTTCGGCAACTCCTCTATCCACTTCCCCTTTCTCTGGTTGAATAAACATTTCTTTATGCTTGAGAATATTTGCCCATTTGCTCTTTCCACTGCACCTTTTGACTGTGGATGATACATGGAGGCGAATTTTAACTTTGTCCCCATAGTTAGGCAAAATTCCCTGAAATCGTTGCAATAAAATTGCTTTCCATTGTCCATCGTTAGTTCCCTTGGGACCCCAAATCTGCAAATTATACTCTGTCAAAAGAACTTCTGGATGTTACGGGACGTGATGCTTGCCAGTGGTTTAGTCTCGACCCATTTTGTGAAATAGTCTATGGCAACAACTGCAAATCTACAATTTCCTTGAGCTGCTGGGAGTGGTCCAACTAGGTCCATTCCCCATCTTTGCAGAGCCCAGGAGGGTGGTATCAGTTGTGTGGGCATCGAAGGACTTCTCTGATTGCTGGCATTTTTCTGGCAGGCTTCGCAAGTTTTCACTAAGTGCTGAGCATCGTCTATGATGGACGGCCAATAAAAACCTTGCCTTAGTGCTTTTTGAGCTGGAGCTCTGAAACCGATGCGGGGCACCGCAAAAACCCGAGTGGATTTCCCGTAGTAATTTTTTCCCTGCATCGAAGCTAATGCATCTCAAGGTGGGAGCTGATACACCTGACTTGTACAACTCCCCATCAATTATCTCATAGCCTCGGGCTCTTTGTCTCATACGATTCAAAGAAATTTGCTCGGTAGGTTCATAGTGACCTCTTAAGAAAGCCAGGATCGGAGCCCTCCAATCATATTTCTCTATGACATTGATTGTTTTGGCTTTGGGTTCTTTTACAGCAGGCGTGGTGAGGACCTCATAGAAAACATCCGGAGGTAAGGCTTGATTTTGCACCGCGGCTTTTGCCAGTGCGTTGACTTCATTGTTCAAGTTCCTTGGGATGTGCTCAACTGTGAATCCCTTGAAATGCTTCTCCATTGATCTTACAGCGGCGAGATATTTGACCAGTTTTGTCTCTCTGGCTTCGCTGTCTTTTTCTACATGGCCTTGGATGACTTTGGAGTCTGATCTCACAATGAAACTCTGCTGCCCTAGTGCTTTCATTTTCCTCAGGGTGAGGAATAATGCTTCGTACTTGGTTGTGTTGTTGGTTGTTCTCTCATTCTCTGGGAAGTCCAGCCTGACTGCAAACCGCATTTTGATCCCTGTTGGAGAGGTGATAACCGCCGAAGCCCCAGCTCCTTTGTGACAATATGCCCCATCGCAGTATGCGATCCATGGCTGTTCAATCTCTGCGGAGCTCGAGCTTGCTGGTGAAGTCCAATCCACAATAAAATATGCCAGTACTTGAGATTTAATGGCGCTTCTTCTTTCAAAATCGATTACATGCTCTGATAGCTCTAGAACCCATTTGGAAATTCTTCCCGAAGCTTCTCTATTGTTGAAAAGCTCATGCAAAGGTTGATCTGTCACCACTATGATTCTGTGTGACTCGAAATAGTGCCTAAGCTTCAGTGCTGCCATGACCACCGCATATGCAATTTTTTCAAGCTCAGAATAGAACACCTTTGACCCCGTGAGTGTTTCGGAGACAAAATAGACTAGGACTTGGGTTGGTTTCCCTTCCACTTCTTTTTCTTGTATTAGGATTGCACATACCGTAGTTCTCGAAGCCGAGATGTAAAGTAGCAAGGGGGAGCCGGGCTTCGGGGGACACAGTTTGGTCAGGCTGGTGAGATAGATTTTGAGCTTCGCAAACGCTTTGCTCTGCTCTGGTCCCCATTCGAACTTCTTGTTGTTTCTGAGTACTTGGAAGAAGTGAAGGCTTCGCTCCGCGGCCTTGGACACAAATTTGTTTAGCGCAACAATTCTTCCGGTGAGCCTGTGCACATCTTTCAGAGACCTAGGTTCCTCCATCTTGATTATTGCTTGTATTTTGTCGGAGTTGGCTTGTATTCCCTTAGTTGTTACGAGACATCCAAGCACCTTTCCACGGCGTACTCCGAACACACACTTCTCAGGATTCAATCGTAAGTTTGCGGCTCTCAGATTTGCGAAAGTTTCTGCGAGGTCAGAGATGTGGTCGCCACGCTTGTTGCTTTTGACGACTATATCGTCCACATATGCCAACAAGTTTCTGCGCAATTGCTCGGGAAATACTGAAGCTGTCATTCTGGTGAAGGTTGGCCCTGCATTCTTAAGTCCCTCGGGCATTCTCAAGAAACAAAAGATGTCGAAGGGTGTGATGAAGCTGGTTTTCTCCTCGTCCTCTTTTCTTATTCTGACTTGCTGATATCCCGAGAACATGTAAAGTAATGACAGCATTTCACTACTTGCTGCATCATCAACTATTTTGTCCACTTTTTCTGTTTGATAATCATCTTTTGGGCAAGCTTTGTTCAGGTCTGTGAAATCTATACACATCCTCCATTTTTCGTTTTTCTTTTTCATCGGGACAGTGTTTGCAAGCCAAGTTGAGTATTTGGCTTTGCGGATCACGTTGGCGTCCAGTAGCCTTTTGAAAGTGCATCTAGGCCCCTAAGTGGATTTTGGTGAATTGAATGACAAAGCGATTAAAGATCTAACTTGTTTGTTTAAGAATGTGAGCAGGTTTTTATTTAATTATTCATGAGTTAATATTGCTATATATTTGAGGATGAATATTGTATGGTTCACATGATGAAGACAAGCAAGTGTGTGGTCCTTTGATGAGAAATAATAAATGTCAAGCAATCAAATGAAGATAAATATTGGGGATATTTTACAAAAGATCATAAAAAGAGAAATGGTGTTCTCTACTAAATAATAAATGCAAGACTTCATGTGATGATAGTGAAAGGATACAAGGATGAGTGTATATTTGATGATCCTAATTTGGAAGCTTGCATATACGTTGTCAATCAAGAACAAGCATTTGAAGCGGTATTTCAAATGAAGATCAAATTTAGATGAAGCAAAGTCGAACTCAATGTGGTTTGGGTAAGTGATGAAGAGATCAACCGAGATGATTAGGGTGAGAGACTAAGCAATCTTTAGGGCCCTAGCTAAGCCGCCATTTCGCGTTTTGCTATGGTGAAGTTCTAGTATCCGTGGGGTCTCCAAGTATCATATCCAAGCCTTAATCGAGTGAAGTAATGCAACTCATCTACATGTTATGTTTGGCAATATGGAGTGACTTAAGGATCTAAGTGTGCATACCTATGCTATATGGAAAGATCTTAAGTTGCTAGCTCAAGTATGGATGTGCTCATGAAGATAGCAATTGTTGGAAGCCCTCAAGTTCAAATCGTTCAAGTATGGCAAGATGAAAGTTATACAAGCTCAAGAGGTTGACTAGGTATTTACTTTTGTTCTTGAGTATAGGAATGTCGTACAATCAAGAGGGATGCAATATTAGCTTTATGATAAGTATCAAAAGTGCTCATTAGTTGACCTATGTGAGAAATAGCCTTGAGAGAGTCCCTGAGTGATCTAACAAACCTCTAACCCATCCTTAGCCACTTCAACACGTCTTGAAGTGTTTGTGAGAAGAGTAGAAGGGTTTTGGGCTCTCTCTGCCCAGGGCAGTCTAACCGCCCCAGGGGGGCGGTCTGACCGCCCCAGGCAGCCAACAGCTAGTTTTTCAAACTGGCCGGAGGGGGGCGGTCTGACCGCCCCGGTCGCTTTTCTAACGGCTAGTTTTCCTTTAGTGGGGTATAAGTACCCCACGAGCTTCACTTGTTGGAGCTGCTGATTCTAGGGTTGCTGGTGTGCTTCCCCTGCTGTTCTTGCTAAGCCAAAGCCATAGAACCTCTCCCCAACCATCTCTTTGTGAGATTTGTGAGATCCAAGCTCTATTCTTGTGTTGGGTTGAGAGAGTGAGTTTGTGTGAGCTTTGTGAGCTGAGAAGAGCCATTCCATAGCTTGAGCACTTGTGATTCGCGTCTACAAGCCTTGAAGCATTTGTTACTCTTGGAGGTTTGACCTCCTAGACGGCTAGGCGTCGCCGGCTAGCTCCCAAGTTGTGGTGAGCAGCGGCAAGTTTGTGAGGGTTGTGATCTTGCCTCTTCGTGAAAAAGATCGCCTTAGTGGAATCGAGGAAAGTTGTTGAAAGAGACCAGGCTTGTTGTGGGAAGAGTTAGTTGAGAACTCGAATCCCTTACAAGCTCCTCAACGGAGACGTAGCTTCCTTGGTGGAAGTGAACTTCGGGAAAAAAATCTTTGTGTCTCCATTGTGGTTTGCTTCACTTGTGGTTTTCTAGCATATTTCTATTTGCTTCCGCTTCGATCTACTTGGGTGTGCTTATCTTTGTGTGCAGGGATCATTACTCTGCTTGTGACCATCTACCAAGGCCACCCACCAAGTTTGGTTCGTGCTAGAAGTCAAAAGGAGCTTGAGCCACCTTTTGCTGGCTTTCTGCGAGGAGGCGGTCTAACCGCGTCCAGGAGGCGGTCTTACCGACCTCCCCCAGCAGAAACCAGCAGGGCAGTCTAACCGCCCTGTGAAGGCGGTCTGACCGCCCTTGCCAGGGAGCTCATGATTTCGGGGGAAAAGTTTTATTTGATCGACTCGCCTATTCACCCCCCCCCTATAGGCGACATCAAGGTCCTTTCAATTGGTATCAGAGCTGAGTGCTCCGTTTCGAGCTTAACCGCTCGGAGTTTGACAATGTCGACTACATGTGAGGTACCGTTTGAGCCTCTAGCTCTAGATGGCTCAAACTACATTTCTTGGTCAGCAAATGTTCTACATTCTCTTAAGGCTATGGGTCCCACTCGGAGAGCATTGTAGTTGCGAGTATCCTTCCAAAAGATTGGACATACGTCTCTCTTGAGGATTTGGAAAACACGCAACTCAATGCCTCTATTGTTAACTTTTTGCGTAGTTCTCTATGTGAAGATTTTCAGGAATTTATGCTAGAGAACAAGAACATTTGTCGAGATGCTCATCGCATTTGGATTTTACTAAAATCCTTTGTGGACTCCAAATTGGATGAAGATGAAAGTGATGACGAAGACGAAGATGAGATAGAGGAGTGTTGCACTGCCTCTACAACCACCACTGAACATCAAGCATCCACTCTCGAGAAGGAAGAGGGCGAAAGAAGAGAAGAACCAGCTCCTCTGGAGGGGGTGGTCAAACCGCCCTCCCAGGGCGGTCTAACCGCCCCTGGCAGAGGAAGTGAGTCCTCATGTGTCGAGGAGTCCTCTCAAGCCCCAAGCTCATCCTCACCAGTTCTTGAAGCTTCAGAAACTTATTATGGTGAAGGTGCTTGCCTAAAGGCCAAGAAGAAGAAGAACAAGAAAAAGAGAAGAACCAAAGGAGGAAAGATTGAAAAAGATGAAGCCTCAAGCTCGATGGAAAAGCAACTTGAGACTCTTCAATCTGAGCGTGCCTCCGTGGTTTGTGAGTATGAGTCATTGGCTAAACAACTTGAGTATGCTAGAGCTAATGACATACTAGAAGCTAAACTAGAGAAGCTCACTAGGGAGCATATGGCTCTACAAACAAAATACGAGGAACTTGAGTGTTCTCATGAGAAGCTTGTAGATTCTTATGCTTCACTAGAAATTGCTCATGAGGTTGTTTTATCTTCGGTAAAATGCATACAACCTCTCTCACACACATGCACATGCTCACTTATCAATAATGATTTTTCTTGTACTAAACTTTGTTGTTCCCAAGCAAGCCAATCTAGTATTGAGCATGTATTTGTAGAATCTTGTGATGACCTCATTGCTCAAGAAAATGAAGAACTCAAGCAAGAGGTTGAAAAGCTTAAGAAAAACTTGAGTGAGTTGAAAGGGAAGAGCAAAGTGCAAGCTTCTCAAGATAACCGTGCTAACATGGTGAAGAAGCTTGAGACGGGGTCAACCGTCACTAGCTCAGCTCCTCAACACCAACTCGAGGACAACAAGATCATGATTCTAGAGAAGAAGAAATTAGAGCTTGTCAAGTGCAATCAATGCTCAAAGATGGGGCATTTTGCTTCACATTGCCCTACCAAGCTCAAGGCTCAAGAAACAATCTCCAAGAAGAAAAGAAGCTCCATCAGAAGGAGATTGTGCTACCAATGCAAAGAGAAGGGCCACTTTGCCGCAGATTGCCCACAGGTCAACAGTGCTGACCCGGGGCGGTCTGACCGCCCTCTAAGGGCGGTTAGACCGCGTCTGGCCACCACAGCCAAGATGTACTGTAGCAAAGAGGAGAAAGCTTACTCTTCAAGGAAGAAGCTCACATGGAAGCCAAAACAAGATAAGCAAATGACTCCCAAGCCTAGAAGTGACAAAAGCCACATTTGCTACACTTGTCGAGAGAAGGGTCACATGGGCAAGGATTGTCCAAATGGTAACATTCCTAAATCGAACCTTGTCCATTATGATTTTAGTAAGCTTAGGAATGATAAGAATGGTACTTGTGCTATGAGGATGATTAGTTCACCTCAAACAAGCACTAGGGCCATTTGGGTTCCTAAGCACCTTGTGACAAACTTAGTAGGACCCAACAAGTGTTGGGTACCAAGAAGTGCTTGTTGAGCTTGTAGGTGGATCGAGTTGCATTGAAGTCATGGTGAGAAGAAAAGAATTCAATAATCGATGTCTTGCCATAAGAAAAGCTTGAAAATCATTCTATCAATGCAATCACGGTAATAAATGCTTAATGTTGTGTCTTGGTCACTCTCAGTTCTTTGTGAACACTCATGGATCATCAGTCCTAGACTTGTGAAGCATGAGGAAGTGATCTTGACATTTTCATAATATTTATTCTCTCATACCATTCCATGCTACTAATGGCTCTCTAGTAGAGCAATTGTTGTGATAAGCTTTGCAGGAATTTATTTAGGAAATTTAGAAGCTTATCAACGGAAAAGAACTGAGAAATCATCAATTGGAAATCATAAGGGGAGGGCGGTCTAACCGCCTCCCATGGGCGGTCTGACCGCCTGGCTTCCCAGGAGTGGTTTTTCGGGTGACCCGGCCTCTGTGGGCGGGTGACCCGTTTCGTCTCTGGATGTTGGCGGGTGACCCGGCCTCTATGACCGGGTGACCCGGGGTAAAAGCAGTTTTTCTTTTTTTTTGGTGAAAATGCATCGAAGGTGATGAGATACCTAATTTATTTCAATTGTTAAATCATTTATATGTCATGACTAAGCTTTGAAGATATCTCCCTTGTTCATAAATGAATCATGTGCTAAGTTCGAGAAATTCAAGAATCTCTAAGCACTAACTTAGAGGGAGATTGCTTCAAAGTTTATGTCATTTGTGAGACTAACAATTTCTTCTAGTGATCTTGTAGCCTCACATATTTGTGCAACATATGCAAGCTCTTATTTGACACAATAGTTTTTAAATAATCAAGTTAAGAGCAAGCCGTTTTTAAAATCAAATTATGCACAAGCAAAATGTGGCCTAAGGCAAAGGTATGTTCCCTTAAATTCTTTTTAATATTGAAATGCATCTTGGCCTATATGTACCATGCTAGTGTGCCATTCTTAGCATATAATTGTTTCAAGTGAATTTTGTGTGTCCTTCTAGATATTTGGTTGATACCCACACATAAACTCGACTTCGTGTCGTGTGAGTGTCTTCTAGTTGGCTATGAGCTAAATATACTAGAGTGGTGATTTACTTGGGGTGGATGTGTGCACTTTGTGACATAGGATAGAAGTTTTGAAAAATAAACTAGCATGCGTAGGAATTGTGGATTTTCGAAAAATATTTGAATCTTGGTCTTTGTGACCTAATCAACTTAATTATGACTATAGCTCCTCTTGATTGTTTGTTGTCTAGTCATAATTAAGAAGATTTTCTCAAGTCCATAATATCTCTATATCCATATCTTTATCTCTCTCACTCTTGGAAGAATTAAGAATTATGGAATTATTTGGAAAATCAATCTTTCTTCTAAGAATTAGCAAAAATGGATCTTTATCTTCCATAAACTCTATATCCAAGTATGGAAAAGCAAAAGGATCAAAATCTCTCAAAATCAGCTTTTTCCAAAATCAACCGGGGGGGCGGTCTAACCGCGTACCGCACGCGGTCTGACCGCGTGTCACGGATTTAACTTTTTACCCCTCCCCATGATTCTACAGCATCTTTGACCTTATCCTTTCACCCATACTCTCTCCCCACGGGCAGAACATTCCCCTTTCGCCTCCATCCCGTGCCTCTCCCTCTCAAGCTCTCACACCTCCCCTCCCATGGTGATTTGAGGATTCAACCATGGAAAAGTAATTCCCCACCGTGGAAGGTACTCTCCTAGGGGTGCTGAAGCAAGTTCCAAGGCTGCTTCTTGGATTCAACTCAAGTTCCTCTCTCCAAAGGTATTCAAATCTTGTGTTTGCCCGATCTCCCTACTCGATGCAAAGATTTGAATTTCCTTTGAGATATCATCTATTAGCAATCCCTAGAAGACATTCCTAGAGTTTCATTCAATTTCGTTGGCTACATTATCGGGAACAAATTTCTAGGGTTCACTGCCCTGGGCGGTCTGACCGCGTGGGCAGGGCGGTCTGACCGCCCTGAGCAGTTTTGCCCCAAGACCTTTGTTCTTGGCCGTGCATTCAACCTTATTCAATCTAGGATTATTCCCTGAAACTTAAATTTCATATCTCGGCAGTATGTCTCTGTAGCTGGCTTGAAGAGCCATTGGCTCAAAACTGGTAGGGGCGGTCTAACCGCCTGCCCAGGGCGGTCTGACCACCCTGCCCAGTTTTGTGCCAATTGCTCCATGTGCTGTGCATCGACATGATTCATCTAGCCATTCTTGTTCCTGGTGTCTTATACCTTCTTGTTTCACTTCTTGTGACCCAGGAACAGCAGAGATGCCTAAAGGTTCAAGTGTTGAGAAAAGGAAAAAGGGAAGAGAGGAATTTGCTTACACTAAGGCCGGACAGAGCTCACGTGCTTATGATATCAGGGAGAAATTGAGGCCAAGGGGGCAGCAAAGACCACTTTATCAAGACTATGGGGAAGATATTGAGATGGAGGAGAGAATTGAGTCTAGCGATGATGAGGTAGAGGATGACACCAATGTTTGTTCAGACCATCAGGGCAGAGTTGGAGCCATACATAGTGGTGTTGGTGCCCGTGGTAGAGGTGCTGGTACTAGTCATAGAGGTTTTGGTGCCGGAGGCAGTGGAGTTAGAGCCGATGCAGAGATTGAGGAAGTTGATGATGATGCAGGTAATAATAAGAAAGATAATCCAGAGGGTGCAGCTGGAGTACCTCCTGATGATGATGACGATGCTGGAGGAAATGTTCCTCCCATTGTTGTTAACTTCTTGCCAGAGATCAGAGTTCTCGTCTATCCTCTTGTTCGAGGTCCTGTGGATTATTACAGTGAAGGCATGGCAGAGACTCTGAAAAATATGAGAAGGGAGAATCCTTATGATCAGCAAAAGACAGCTTCAGATTATCGGTTTTGGTCCCCTTTTCAGCAGGACTACTACTCTACTGTCATTCTTAACCGAAGAAATGCTAAGATCACCAGTGAAGCTCAGTGCATTGATTGGGATTATATGGTAAGAAAGAATGACAGCATTTTCAATGAGATAATCAGAGAGTGTGAAGTGAAGGGGTTGAAGACCATCATGGGTTTCTTGCAACATTGGAATAAAGAGATCATAGCTCAGTTCTATGCTATTGTTTACTTTGGTTATATGGGAACTGAGCGGGCGATGTTCTGGATGACTGAGGGAGATAGGTGGCACATTACTTTTAGTAACTTCCTTGCTTTATTCAGGCTTCCCAATGATCCTAGTCTTAGAAAACTTCATGATGATGGGATTCTCAATTCAAGGGACATGGAGTTTATGTACCCCAGGAGTAAGAGGGCCTTTGCAGGAACGGTCAAGCCGCTTTATACTTACTATGCAGTCCTTAATCGGTTTTTTAGGAAGACCATCACCCCTAGAGATGGGAACTCCTCTCATATCATTGCTTTTCAGAGGAATCTTATGGTTGCTATGAGATCGGGGGCAGCTAGGTTTTCTGTTGGTGATTTCATTTGGCAAGAAATCAAGAATTGTTCAGAGAATGCTCAAAACTTATGCGGTCATAGTCCATATATCATGTATATCATAAGGAAGGTCACCAACACCAAGTATCCGAAAGACATGAGACACCGACTCTTGCAACCCAAGCACAGCCTGACCATCAGTGTTCCCTCCTCTCCAGAAGAAATGCGAGAACAAGAAGGAGATGCCCGATGGGACGATGTGGCAGAAACCTTGCAGCGGGACAGAAATGTTGCTGGGGGCGGTCTGACCGCCCCCCACAGGCGGTCTGACCGCCCTGAGTACTACCAGCGGCAAAACACCTCATTTTTCAAGAAATTATTCAATATCCTTACTGGTATTTGCAAGAGTCAGAGGGACATTGAGGTTGCCAATGACAGGGCCATGAGAGAAAAAAAGAAAGAGCGGGATTCGATGAAGAGGAAGCATGAACACTTTGGGATTCAGCCACCTCGCTCACCTATATCTCCTGTTCCTACAGAGGCTGAGATACCGTCAGTGGATGAGAGGATGCTAGGCTACATCAACTCCGGTTACTATGAGGAGTTTGTTCAGAGGCACTATCCTGATGTGGGTACTTCGTCTTCTCAGGCTCCACCACCTCCTCCACCACCTACTTATGCTCCCAGGGGGTTTGATGCCATGTTTGGTGGTGAGTCTTCTTCTCAAGCTCCTCCACCACCTCCTCCTCCTGTGGAAGATCCGGAAGTTCCTCTAGCAGCACGTCTCTCAGCGGATTTATTTAGCTATGGTCCTCCTCCTTATGGTATGAGTGATGCTTCCTTAGCTACTTTATCTGAAATCACCATATCCGACTCTATATATCTAAACTCTCCTATGCATTGGCTACCTGAATATTCTCCATAGGAGGTCCTCAACCCAGTTGGGACGGTTGGTGATGATCTGCAGCCACATCTTCTCCAGGCCTTTTTATGGATGCTTGATGACAAAGGGGGAGAAGAATGGATTAAAGCTTCAAGATTTCATCTTTTTATGTTGCTGATTTGGTACAGGCGGTCTGACCGCCCCATGGACGAGGTCTAATCGCCCCTGGCAGCTGGCTGAAAGAGCCATGTAATAAAAGTTGGAATTCTATTTCTAGTGGACTTGAGAACCTTGTATGTGTACTACTGTCTGTATTTGAACCTATTCATGTATCCTCAATGACATGGTGTTAGTTTGAGATATTTAAGTGTGATGATGTTTGTTTTGTGTTGGCTGAGTGGGGGAGGCGGTCTGACCGGCCTGCGAACCCGGTCTGACCGCCCCAGCCCAGTCAGCACACACATCTCTCTTTGTTGAATTCTTTTCATGCCATATGCATCACGACTTCATTTTATTGTCACACACACTTGTTGCACATATTCTGAGATATAGGGGGAGCTATCATGTACTTTCACTTAAAATGTGTGTTTGGCATTTGAGGCCAAATTTTTTTGAAATTCCATTCAAAGCACATATAAGGGGGAGCTCATTCTATATCTAAGAATTCTTATGCGCTTAAAAGTTTTATTTGTAAGCTTTAATCGAGTTGTCATCAATCACCAAAAAGGGGAGATTGAAAGTGCATCTAGGCCCCTAAGTGGATTTTGGTGAATTAAATGACAAAGCGATTAAAGATCTAACTTGTTTGTTTAAGAATGTGAGCAGGTTTTTATTTAATTATTCATGACTTAATATTGCTATATATTTAAGGATGAATATTGTATGGTTCACATGATGAAGACAAGCAAGGTGTGGTCCTTTGATGAGAAATAATAAATGTCAAGCAATCAAATGAAGATAAATATTGGGGATATTTTATAAAAGATCATAAAAAGAGAAATGGCGTTCTCTACTAAATAATAAATGCAAGACTTCATGTGATGATAGTGAAAGGATACAAGGATGAGTGTATATTTGATGATCCTAATTTGGAAGCTTGCATATACGTTGTCAATTAAGAACAAGCATTTGAAACGGTATTTCAAATGAAGATCAAATTTAGATGAAGCAAAGTCGAACTCAATGTGGTTTGGGTAAGTGATGAAGAGATCAACCGAGATGACTAGGGTGAGGGACTAAGCAATCTTTGGGGCCCTAGCTAAGCCGCCATTTCGTGTTTTGCTAAGGTGAAGTTCTAGTATCTGTGGGGTCTCCAAGTATCATATCCAAGCCTTAATCGAGTGAAGCAATGCAACTCATCTACATATTATGTTTGGAAATATGGAGTGACTTAAGGATCTAAGTGTGCATACCTATGCTATATTGAAAGATCTTAAGTTGCTAGCTCAAGTATGGATGTGCTCATGAAGATAGCAATTGTTGGAAGCCCTCAAGTTCAAATCGTTCAAGTATGGCAAGATGAAAGTTATACAAGCTCAAGAGGTTGACTAGGTATTTACTTTTGTTCATGAGTATTGGAATGCCTTTCTATCAAGAGGGATGCAACATTAGCTTTATGACAAGTATCAAAAGTGCTCATTAGTTGACCTATGTGAGAAATAGCCTTGAGAGAGTCCCTGAGTGATCTAACAAACCTCTAACCCATCCTTAGCCACTTCAACACGTCTTGAAGTATTTGTGAGAAGAGTAGAAGGGTTTTGGGCTCTCTCTGCCCAGGGCGGTCTAACCGCCCCAGGGGGGCGGTCTGACCGCCCCAGGCAGCCAACGGCTAGTTTTTCAAACTGGCTGGAGGGGGGCGGTCTAACCGCCCTGACCAGGCGGTCTGACCGCCCCGGTCGCTTTTCTAACGGCTAGTTTTCCTTTAGTGGGGTATAAGTACCCCACGAGCTCCACTTGTTGGAGCTGCTGATTCTAGGGTTGCTGGTGTGCTTCCCCTGCTGTTCTTACTAAGCCAAAGCAATAGAACCTCTCCCCAACCATCTCTTTGTGAGATTTGTGAGATTCAAGCTCTATTCTTGTGTTGGGTTGAGAGAGTGAGTTTGTGTGAGCTTTGTGAGCTGAGAAGAGCCATTCCATAGCTTGAGCACTTGTGATTCGCGTCTACAAGCCTTGAAGCATTTGTTACTCTTGGAGGTTTGACCTCCTAGATGGCTAGGTGTCACCGGCTAGCTCCCAAGTTGTGGTGAGCAGCGGCAAGTTTGTGAGGGCTGTGATCTTGCCTCTTCGTGAAAAAGATCGCCTTAGTGGAATCGAGGAAAGTTGTTGAAAGAGACCAGGCTTGTTGTGGGAAGAGTTAGTTGAGAACTCGAATCCCTTACAAGTTCCTCAACGGAGACGTAGCTTCCTTGGTGGAAGTGAACTTCGGGAAAAAAATCTTTGTGTCTCCATTGTGGTTTGCTTCACTTGTGGTTTTCTAGCATATTTCTATTTGCTTCCGCTTCGATCTACTTGGGTGTGCTTATCTTTGTGTGCAGGGATCATTACTCTGCTTGTGACCATCTACCAAGGCCACCCACCAAGTTTGGTTCGTGCTAGAAGTCAAGAGGAGCTTGAGCCACCTTTTGCTGGCTTTGTGCGAGGAGGCGGTCTGACCGACCTCCCCCAGTAGAAACCAGCAGGGCGGTCTAACCGCCCTGTGAAGGCGGTCTGACCGCCCTTGCCAGGGAGCTCAAGATTTCGGGGGAAAAGTTTTATTTGATCGACTCGCCTATTCACCCCCCCTCTAGGCGACATCAAGGTCCTTTCACCTTTGTACTTCTGCTTTCATAGCTTCGACCTTTTCGTCTGACATTTTGCGGAGCTTTTGCTTTTTGGGCTTGATGTTCTTGTCCATTTCTAGCCTATGCTCGATGATATCTCGATCAACCCCTTTCAAGTCGTGGGCCGACCATGCGAACACGTCTTGATTCTTGGCTAAGAATGTTAACAATTCTTGTTCCTCTTCCGGGCTTAGCTCAGCTTCGATTGTTACTGCCCTGTCCGGCATGTGTGCATCTAACTGAATTCTTTTGGTCTCACCGTCGGCACTGATCTTTACTTTTTTCTTGTCCCTTTTTGGCTCCGCGAACTTCTTCTTTTTTTTTCTTTTTCCCTGGCTTCATCAGCTTCGGTTTGAGTCAAATGATGGATGCTTCTCTGGCCTGGCGCTATGCCCTTTTCAATATCCCTGGCGGTTTGCTGATCACCAAACACGGTGTTGACCCCTTTCAGTGCCGGTATTTTCATGCATAAGAACAACTGCCGGACTGCTGCGTCGAACTTGTTGATAAAACCCCTGCCTAAGATGGCCAAGTAAGGGTAGTGCATTTCCACTACATCAAATGTGATCAATTCAGTTCTTGGGTTGTCAAGGCTCCCGAAAGAAACAGGCAATGTGATTTTTCCCAGTGCTCTCTCTGGTTTCCCCCTGAAGCCCAAAAGTGGAATATCTACCTCTTGCAACAAGTGCGGGTCTATCTTCATTTCTCTGAAAGTTTTGGTGAAGAGAATGTCCGCGGAGCTGCCATTGTCTACTAGGACTTCTCCAATTTCCTATCCTGCGATGATTGTTTTGATGACCATGACATCGTTGTGCGCGGCTGTTTTTAGAGTGAAGTCTTCTTCCATGAAAGTGATAGGCACATGTGCCCAAGGTGGCTTTACCGGACGTCCGTCTTGGACTATGGTGTGTACTTCTCTAGAGTAGTTCCTCCTCATCTTCTTGTTCTCAAACTCGAGGGATGATCTTCCCACGATTGGAAACATTTGGCGATAAGAACTTTCTTGGTTCTGAGCTTCGATCTGAGAGATGGCCATGATGGAGCCGAAGGTTGGTAAGGCTTTAGGATCATTTCTCGGGTTGGCTGGCTCCGCCTTCGGAACTACGTTTGGCATGTCGGGCGGCGGAGGTGGGATTTGTTGCATGGGTTGAGTGTTTTGTTGATTTTGTGGCTGGTATTGGTGTGGTGGTGGTGCTTGCCAAGCTGGCTGTGGCTGATTGTATGTGCTGGCTTGGAAAAAGTTTGGGTTTGCTTGGTTATAAGGATGTAGCAGGGGTGCGGTGGGATATGGGTTTTGCTGGAAAGGGTTGTTGAGGCCAAGTGTGGTTAACAGGTTTAGGTGGAGCGGGCTGATGTTGGGTTTGAGCGGTTCTCTTTTCTTCGGCCATCCTTTCCAAGGTTCTTTTGATTTCGGGACAATTTTCTGTGGAGTGATGGGGTTGTTTTCTGTGGAAAGAGCAGTAAAACAAGCGAGGGTGAAAGTTTTGGTTTTGAGGGGACGGTCCGTTGCCCCTTCCTCTTCCTCTCTGGTTATGGCCCCCCCCAATTCGGAGTTTGCGGAGCCCGCTGCAGAGCTTGGTTTTGTGGTGGGTTTTGATTTTGGTTTTGGTTTTGGGTATCTGGTGCGGCTTCGATTGGGAGTACTTGGTTTGGTGGGTATGGAGCTCTATTGTTTTGTACACTCTGGTGCGAGGGAACCCATTCTTGCTCTCTCTGGGTTTGCCTTAGCCGATTTCTCTCGGTTACTCTTCTCCTGTGATCTTCATCGGATCTACAGTATTCTTCGAGCTCCGCCAAGAGTGCTTGCATTGTCTTTGGTTTTTTTCTTGAGAGATGAGATGTTGTTTGCCCTGGAGTTAAGCCCTTAATACAGGCAGCTATGGCAACCTTCTCCGATACGTCTGGGGTTTGGGATTTCAGCTGGAGAAATCTTCTTACATAATTTGCCAGGGGTTCCTTATCCTTTTGGATGCAATAGAACAAGTCTCCCTCATCTGTGGTTGCGGCTTGGAAATCTTGGAAGTTTTGGATGAGCTTGGTTTTGAGGTCAAACCAACTGTAGACTGAATGCGGGGGTAACAGCAAGTACCAGTTCAAAGCCGCACCTTCGCATGTTATGATCAATGATTTAGCCAAAACAACTTCGTCACCCCCAGCCGAAGCCACGGTAGCTTCATAACTCATGATGAACTGTCTTGGGTTTGTCAGGCCATTATACTTTGGTAGGGAAATTGTTTTGTAGGTGAAAGGCCATGGTGCAGTTTGCAAGCCTATGGACAGAGGTGAGGTTGAGTCGACAGACATTAATATTCCCGGAGTGTTGAGTGTTGGGAAATTGAACATTGTGTTTTCGTTTTGCGGAGGTGGATCTTCTTCGTGGTTTAGGGTGGGACTTGGCGGGCTGTGCCGGTTAGAATGCAACTCATTCAGTTCTTCCTGCATCCGAGCTAACTGCAGCTTCGCCGCCTTTAGCTTCTTGATTTTTCTCATCAGCTTGTTTCTGGGCTTCGAGCTCTAGAGCTATTCTCTCTTTCTCCCGCTTCATGACTTCGATTTGCCTCAAAACTGAGTCCAACTCTCTTTCGGCTGCACCCTCTTTGTCGTTCGTGAGGCTAGTTTCCGGGTCAGAGTCTTGCGTGGTTTTTCCCGCCACTTTTCTTTTCTCACTGCGAGTGCGTGCGAAGTCTTCGTCCTCCGGACTGGGCTCCGGAGCGACTATGATCCTTTTTTCCGTAGCAGCCACTCTGGGCTCTTCTTGGTCAACATGTTTTTTCTTTGAGGGTGCCATCGTGGGTTCCTTAGTGGCTAAGAACACGGTGGGCGCCTCTGTTGGGTGCACAAACCTCCCAAACAGAGATAGGGCTACTTAATGGACAGTGCACAATTAACTCGTTCACGATCACGTATATTAATTAGATGTCATTCCTTATAACATGACACAATCAACTTTCCAAAATCGCGACCCCCTTTCAATAGGGTGGGGTCTCCTTTTATAGTGCTTAAAGACTAACATTACATCCCAAGTTTGCCCTACAACCCTAGCATCCAAGTAGAATATTCGGGGGCAAACATGGACTTTTACACTTGATGCGGATTTGACGTCGTAGTTAGCGGAGTGCAAATCACGCCGGAGAAAGCGGAGCGGGCAATGCGCCGCAGAACCCGGAGGCAGTTTCGTGTTGCAACAACTTTTGACCAAGTCGTCGCAGCCGATTCCTTGAAGAATCCTGGGCTTCGCGATCTTGTTTCCCCCAACACTGCATTTCCTGAAGACTTCGTGGCTTCAAAGCTTGGTTCTGGGACCGAGAAACACCAGACCTGCGAGACCCTCAGCGGAGCTCTGATTCCCGTCTTCTGCTCACCTTGAGAAAACTCTCGGAGCTTCGGACTCTTCCCTGCAAGAAAGACTTGATATGGGTTAATTTTACGTTTCCTGGAACGCGACGACCTTGTCGAAGCCCAGGATTTTCTGGTCTCCTCAAAAAGATCATCGGAGTTGGATTCCTTTAAGAAATAAACCCTTCGGAGCCCTGTCGACGACGAAACATCTCGAAGGCCAGCACTTATTTTCTTCGAAGGAGGAAACTAGCTTCGCGCCAATTTGCACTCTCTCGTGTGGTCTAACTTTTTAGCCATGAAGTTGCGAAGCTCAAGGTTCTTGTTGGTTTTTTGATAAAGGCCGAAGCCGAACGATTTTATCGTTCGAACAAACTCCCCGATGTCCAGAGGTGATGCTTTCTACGAAAACAAATCACCGGAGCCCGGTGGTGATAAAGGATCCCGAGGCTCAAAAAACTTGTTCCACAAAAAAGAAGATGCCTGGGTTAACTTACATGCTAGTGCGCGTACTTATTCCATGACCCACTGGTGCGAAGCCCAAACTTCCGATTATTTTCCCAATTGAGCCGGGGCTAAGCAATTTTTCGGAAACCAACTCTCAGGGCCAAGAGGTGACGTTTTCTACTGCCCCAACATACTTCACAATAGTAAATAAACTTTCACACCTACTCCGAAATTTATTAACAAGCTACTAAAATAAATACAACAAGAGCAAAACATGCATATAACACACATATCAAGCATTTTATAGCTATTCAAACTACTCTTAAGCATATAAAAATAAATATAGCTCAACTGGTCCTGATTTTTCTCATGCAGCAAGATGACCACAAAACATGTTCTCACACCAAAAATCATGCATAGAAAAAATCTAGATTAAATCTAACAAAAATAACAAAACCAGCCTGGTAAATAAACACAAATTAATCAAGGCAAAACTACTCATGAAAACAACCTCAATTTTTTACCAGAGGACAACATCACCAAAACAAGGGTCTACACCAAGATTCAAAACCTTATTCTACACCTAACTTCACATATACACATAGGTCTCTCTAGCATGCATAAATCAAAAACCTATTTTAACTTGTCCAAACCAGCACACAAAAATTACCAGATGCTCAACGCATCATACACAGCTCAAGGTGTAAAAAGTAGCCAGGGAGCAACCCTATACAGTGCTAGGCAAAAAGATGAAGCTACTACTAGCATAAAGGCTGAAAAAAGCATAACTCAAAATCTACTTAGTAACTTTGTGCAAAACTTTAGCCAGAGCTCATGATCATCATGGTGCACAACATATCCAAATTTCAATTCAAACTCACATCTAGAATTTAAACTACCACAAAAATAGTTCAAATTGACTTTTCAAAATTATTTGGAAACTATTCAGAAAAGCCTATACATGCTTTCTAGGAAACATATTACTCCTCACAAAGATTCCAAAAAGTCATCATTTGCATTTTTCTGATTTTTATGCTATTTTCTATGAATTTTGGAAGGTGCTGGACCTAGTTGAAAGGAAACTAAGATAAAGATCATCACGATCAGGTCCCTAGTTCACAGATAAGCCCTCCGGACTTCACAACTATGCCCTTCCGGCGGCGGGCGAGTTCGGCAGCGGCGAGGCACGGCCGGAGGAGGCAAACAAGCGACGGGGATGTGTGATTGAGCTCACTGTGGTCTGATTGGCGGCGGTGGCGTGGCCGGATATGGCTCTAGGCTTCGAGGAATCGAGAACATGTAAAAAAACGACCATGTACCGTTGTAGGGGTAAAAGTGTCTTTTTACATGTTTATTGGTCTTCGTGCAGAAAGCCAGAATTTTTTTTTTGGAACAGAGGTAGTACTCGCCGTTGCCAAGGAGCAGCTTGGTCTGGGAGTAGCCGCTGACCTTGACGACGTGGCAGTGTGGCACCCGACGCTCGCTGTGACGGCGATGGTCGAGGCAGAAGGCAGCAGCGTCCTCTCCTGGAGCATGATGGCGGCGCGCGCGAGCTCCAACTCGTCACAGGTGATGGCCAGCAGCAGGAGAAAGGAGGAAGGGAGGAGGAAGAAGATCGGTGGGACTCACAGAGGGTAAAATGATCTTTTCACTCAGTCGGTTTGACACTATTAGCTCAGAATATGAACGGAATGGTACACAGGTAAACGAAAGTTGAGCTAATAGCACACAGTCATCTGGAAACTTCTTTGTGACATATGCGTAACCAACAACTTTGTTAATGACATATACGTAAAAGACTGCAACTACTACTCTCTTCAGTGCACATATGTGACTAATTGCATTAATTGGTGTTGCACCTTATCTTATAAATAGATACTTGATACTAAAATTATTTTTAATAAGAACGCGTGCATGTCGCACGTGCGTCTATGCTAGTGTGCCAAACACCAGAGAAAAATCATAACTTTGCCTGGACATTTGATTGTGGAAGCTCTGATATTGTGGAATTTTTTTATTACAGAGGGAAAAAAACTCGGGACGACACATGTCTTGTTTAGTTGGTAAGGTGAAAATTTTGGGTCCTCTTTCAAGGTCTATTAGGAGTATTAAACGTAGACTAATTACAAAAATAATTACACGAGTGGACCAAAAATTGCAAGACGAATCCATTAAGCCTAATTAATCCGTCATTAGAGATTGATTACTGTAGCATGATGTTGTCTAATCATGACATAATTAGGCTCGTTAGATTCGTTTCGAAAATTAAGGTAGGAGTTGCGGAATGAGTTTTGTCATCAATACACATTTAATACTTCTAGTTAGTGTCCGGAGATTGATGTGATAGGTAGTTGGTGAAAATTTTAGAAATTAAACCTAGCTGAACAAAACGGATAAGAACGAACAAAATCCATCACCGTGGGCCGACCGAGGATAAAGAGAATCACAGGCCTAGACTGGCCCAATTTGGTCGTGGCAACGTGAAAGCAAAACCGACAAAGGAAAATGAATGGCACCCGGCCCCCCCAACACTGTTTTCACGCACGGGATCAGAACAAGCAAGGAGCGGGTCGGCGGGCCAACGTGTACCCCACCACCACCACTCACGGTCCACGGACCTCCCGAGGCGCCTAGAAATTTCCCGGTCCGCGCCGCGCTCCCAGGCCACCACCACCACGTGAAACGCGCAAATATCTCCGCGTTGCCGAGGCGCCAGCCACCCACCCCGAACCGACCGACCGACCCGGCCGCGACCGGCCAATTCGAAAATCAAAAACCAACCCGGACACGACCTGTTCAACCGCCTTCTTCGCCGCCGCCCGCTCGTTTCGTCCGTCCATCCACCCCAAACCGACCCCAAGCCAGCCTTGCTTTACCGTGCGGCAAACGTCCGGTCCCCGCGCGCGCCGGCGCAGCACCAGCAGAGCCGTGTCCGCGAAGGATTCCCGCGCACCGCCTCTCTCTCCCCGCCCATAAATAGCGCCCACCGGGAGGACCTCTTCTCCTCGCGCTCTGGTTTTGCTTCTTCTTCCCTCCGGTGTTCGGCGCCTTGCGTTGCCCTGTCCCCCGTCTTCGTCGCCTTGCGTTTTCTCGTTTCTCCCCTTCACTACGTTCCGGCTGATTGATTGATTTGTTTCGCCGCTGCTCTTGCCCTTCCGTGCTCGCAGATTCCTCGGGGCGCCCGGTGCCTCGGCTCCTCCGTGTGGGTGTGGCGCGGGGAACGAACGAACTGGTCGAGTTTGGTCGACTTGTTCAGTTTACGGTTTATTTTTCCTTTTGATTTGATGATTTCGATTCGATGTGTCCAGTATTAGCTCCGTTTCGATCCTCGTTTCGCCTTCTCAGCGTGTGGGTTGCAGGATTGTTCCGATCGGGAGTTTTGGGAGACGGTGTTCGTCATGCCGTCCTGTGCCAAGGACCAAGGAGGTCGAGGCAGGTCAGTCTCTCGTCAGATCCGGCGGTCTATTGGTTTTTGTCACTCGGAATCGGTGGTTTTCAGCTCAAATAATCATCCCGGCGTGATCTCGCCCTCTGGAGTCTGGACTCGTATTACCGAGCGGTCTTCTCCGATAGTTGGATCATGGGTCGATGAGGTGGATTCGAGACTTGTCGATTCTTACTTTTGACGGCTGATCTCGCTTGTGGGTGTTTGTCCCTACTCTTAGATGCAGAAGGAAAATTGTTTGTGCTTGCTGGTTTAAGGAGGAGATTAGTCGAAGGGTGGAGGTTTGCTTATGGTTCATCTATTGTTTCCTATACTAGATATCCTTTTGAAATCATATATCATGGTGGTGTGAAGATCGCCACCGGACTAAGCCTGTATGGCAATTGCTGTCAGCTTGATCTGCAGAGGCAGCGGGGGACAGTTCTGTAGGAAGATTGAGAAGTTGACTGGAATATGGGTTCATAGCGCCAAGAGGACGCCATCGTTTGGATATCTCTACCTCAGCTCCTTTCTTATTGGTTTTGTTACTTCCAAATAAATTTGTCCGCTGCAATTCTGATATTGGGGCTGGTGATTCTTCTTCAGCAGTCGGATTTTAGGATCGGAGGAGAAGTTTGATTCTGCGTGAGCAATCGGAACCGTGTGGGGTTCCGTGTCAACGTTCACTAATAAGCCCCTCTCCTTTCAACATACTTTGACCTTCGACTTCTCTGTGAGGGCTACCTCTGAAGCTTCGTTAGTATTAATAATTGTGCAGTTTGGGGAGGCATCACTGCAGAGATGGGACTTGCTGGAATTGTCACCAATTCACCAGGCTTTATCCCTATCTTATCCCTGTGCCTGTATTGTTTGATGATTGTTTATGCTGTTTTAAGGGTCAAATAGATGGTTACAATAGAGTGGTCTCTCACTGATTGCAGATCGCTAGGTGTTGCACAGGAGCAATAGGAGGCCTCTGAAATCTCTGCATCTCTTCAAAACTAACCACCTACCTTCTCCTATTCCATTTGAGTTAAAGTGGCTACCTCAAAGTAGATAGTGATCATAGTATAGTCATCATTGCAGGTCACCAGCTTCTCCTATTCCATTTGAAAGAACTGATAGTAGCAAGCGGAATGTGTTGGGAGTACTTCTAACCTGTTCTAATATTTGAGACAGCATGCTAGTTTTATGAAATTATGATAACTTCACTGAGTTGAAATTTTGGATACCCCATTACGCAGTGGTAGAAGGTTGAGAGCATACTTTGGAGGTTGGGAGCATACTTTGGAGGTTCAAGCGGCATGGGGGAATTTTATAACTACAACTCGTTTACACCTTAACACTTCTAAACTGGTCTTTTTAATCATGTTATATGCTTTGAGCGTAGCTTTAATTCCGGTGTTGCTTGGATTCCTATGTTCGCAGATCATTTAGCTCAACTAATTGGTCGTCCGTCTGATCTTGTGATGAAGTCTGGTTTGGGATTTCCATCTATGGTTTGATCTTTCTTTTTTACTTCATTGGGCTCTGTTTCTGTGCTCGGTTTGTCATGTGGTTGTTGCAGGGTTAGTTTGGCATTGGGACTTACCTGTATCCAAGAACCAACACTCGAAATTGGGGGGAAGGTCAGAGTCTAGTGCATGGTCAATTTTGGTTATTCTGGTTCAATTACTTTCAGTGGTTTTCGATCTGAATGGTTTGCTGTTCTGACTCAACAATGGATAATGATGATTGTGAAATAAGGTTTGAGACTCTGGATTTATTGCATAAGCTAATCTCGGCTGTGGTGTTCGTGTTCTTAACTCGCAGATGTGCATTGGTTGTGGAGATCGAGCAGTGTAGAGGTTTGGTTATGGTTGACAGTAGTTTTATCATTATCCTTATTGTAATACCATCATGATATTATGGGTAGATGCGAGATTTGATTAGATTCAATGTGACATAAGGATGCTTTTGGAACTGGATATTTTTTGGAAATAACAGACTGAAAATTTATGATGCTTAGCCTCTTGACTCCTGATTTGTTTGGTCTGCACAGTTTAATATCTGCCTCCATCTGTTCTGATCGATTACTTCTGTTTCCCAACCGCTTAAATTTATATTTGGATGCCTAGCAAATCATTTGAGCTCCAACAATTGAAATTATAAAGGAGGCTTCAAGTACAATCTACTTATTAACAACAGTTCTTGCAGATGTGATAAGATACAACTTCCAACCATTGTGGGTGCTCCTATGTGTATGCTCTCCCTAAGCCAGGCCTACCCCTATCCCACTCACTATTTATACCTTGATAAGTCAGTCTGATGTATCTTCAAAATTCTGGCACCTTCACTTGGACTGGCCTCCGCAGGACATTCTGAAGCTGTTTGGATGATCCATGGTAGTCTTATGATTCACATCCACAAGAAGATGATCTTTTCCAGAGTTTGCCTTAGTTCTGATTATTGTCTACAACATTACTTCCAGTTCGCTTACTCAGTTTTGGTTGATGGTTGTTTGGTTGGTTCAGTTATTTGGAGAGTACCATGCTTAGAGGTTCCGAGTGACTTATCTTTTCTCCTAACAAGAGCTCACACTTACTCTTGCTAACTAATATCCTGTACTTAAGTTGATGTCTGTTTGGTTGGTTCCTCTTAAGTACACTCCAGTTTAGCTGATTTCATCTGTCAGTTATTCCATACAGTAATATACAATACTTTGCACAAGCTTTATTTAATTCAGTCACCCTACATGCCCATCCATTGGTGCAGGTTCAATCTGTTTGAGTAAGGTCTCAGATAGATGTTGGCCCGTTCATTTTGCAACTTCAAGCTAAAGGTGCACAGACTACATTTGCAGACTACTTTCTAATATCTACATTTTCAACCTATTAATTTATCTTGCAAACTTAATATTTTTCAAATAATAATGAATGTTTATCCATATTTAATATAGTGGCACATATCTTCGTTTACAGTCTAATCAATAATGTCCTTCATTAGGATCTGTACTAACATAATATGGTTCGATTTAGTATAACCTTTAGCCCCCTTACTGGTATGTCTCAAATTCCAGTTATAATCTAGATAATCATCGTATCACAATTATTCAAACCCTAGCTTCTGTGAATAGCCAAGCTGCATTCTCTTAAGTATTGTTGGTAATCATGCTATTGATCTCCTGGAGTCAACTTCTTCACTGCACAGTTTATGCTGTCATCTCTATTTTATGCAGACTTGAGAGATTAGTCATTCCTCCTTATGAACCTTGATCTGCAACCCCTCATTTTGGTCTTCCATCTAGTGCATTCCCATTTCTTGGATCAAAACCAAAAGATGCTTAGTTCTTGCTATAGAGAAATCTGAACTGATGTTGTTTATCTGACCAATTATTGTTGGAACTGGAGCTTCTTTCTGTTTGCTTGCTGTTTGGTCATTTCTTTGGCAGAGCAAGTGTCAGACTAGATCAAAAGTTATCTGCATTGAATTGGCTACCTGGATTTCATTCAATTTCAAGAAGTTGGGCTGAAACTATCTGATTCAACATACATACTGAGGGAGTAGCCCTTCCTCCCTTGTTATGCAATTCCCCCATTTTGGACTTCCGTCAACATTCTAATTTTGTGGATCAAAACCAAGAAAAACCCCTGACAAAAATGTGTGAACTGACACGCCGTTTCTCTGAGCAATTTGGAACTGGAGTCTACTTTCTGTTTGCCTGCTGTTTGGTCATTTCTGTGGCAGAATGAGTGTCAGATTATATTGTATTGATTGAACTACCTACCTGGATTTAAGTTTCAAGAATTTGGATTGAAGTTATCTGGTTGAGATCATTCAAGATATATGTGTTGGTTTGCCAAGTTTAAAGTAGAATATCTCTATAGTCAAAATTTTAGTTTGAGTGTTTGCTTTAGCTGTTTTCAGTAATCAACTGGGTTTGTCCACCTTACTTGTGAACCTAAATTATGTGCTTGGTTTCATTTTGTCAGTTTGGGGTTGCTTCTGTTACTTCTATGTAAAATAGTGATCTTAGGTTACTTACTAGGATGGTCCAGCTTGCATTTGATCAACTGATTTCCTTGCACAAGTGATCCAAGCAACAACAATACAACATAGGCGAGGGCTAAAGTGTGCAGACTTCGAACTATGATTGAATTATTTGCCCTTATTGGAGCTGAGAAGTGAGGATGTTAAAATATGATTTTTAACGGAATTGTGATCAATAATAATTACCATTTTTTGCTGATTTTGGATTGCTGATTATGAAACAATCTGGAAGCTGGGAGGACTAGCACTTCTACTGGACTTAAGTTGCCAACTTGTCACCTGTGGTCTCTGTACAAATAAATGTTGCCTGAGTGTATGCATGCTTATAGACTAACTTTGTTGTTGATTTGGACTACTTGAACTTTTCCTGAAGCTGGTTCTTCAACTGAGTTTGTCATGTGGAGTTGCAGTCTTACAAAATCTGTGTTGGGTAGCTGGAGACCTTCTTGAATAAGATGTGCCCTTTCATGAACCTTCTATTTCATACTTCAGATGCTGTGGCTAAAGCAACACCAACTTCTTTGTTCACGTACCATAGTGCCAATCATCTTCTGATATTCCAACAAATAACCTGCAAAGGAACCATCTCTTAAAGAGTATGGATTTGATGTTGACTTTTGAGTAGGAGTTTTTTTTCCTGCAAGTTTAACTGTCTGTACTTCCTATGGTACCTTGTTTATTGCTGCTCTTTCTTATTGTTTCTTGAACGGCTAACTAGTGATCTTTCCGTAAGCTATGCCCTTGAACTAAAATGCTCCACTGGTGCGTGCTAATCCTACGCATGATTTGTTTGTGTTTTGAACTTTTCTTTGTTTGTTAGTGGTCTTGTTTTGTGGTTTGTTTGTTTGCGGTTTAACACTGCCTTTGCCGGTCCCAAGCCCGGATGAGAAAATGTGGAGGGAACCTCAAGCTCAGTTGCATTGCATGATTGGCATTATTTAGTGATCATAGATTAGAGATTGCTAAACTGTAATCCTGTTCCGGGTCTAGTGCTCTAGACTTGGCAACAGGGTCTACTGCTCTAGACTTGGCAACAGGCAACTGCGAAAACCCAAAAGTGATCCAGTACTTGTTAAGTATTCCAGTACTCGTTTTGGGTGGTTACTCTTTTACTGGTGATGAACATGTTTGTTTCATTACGAATTAATGTTTCGGTGTGTCTGGAAGAAACTCATCTTGGAGGCACTATTTTCAATGATATCTGTGATGCACATGCTGAATAAAGCTGTCCAGGACATTGGAGGTACATACTGTCTCATTGTTCAAGTGGAAGCCATAATTCAGCTAAACCATAACTAGAGACTGAAAACAGAAGGGTCCTCCCGGGCTGCAGTTGCATGTGCAAACCAGAGAGATCCTGCATTCCAAGCTCTGCACTTTGGGGACATGATCGTGTTTTAGCAAGCAATAAATTCAGTCGAGAAGGAACATGTCAGGCTGATCTCCAGCTGAAATTTTTAGAGAAGTTCATCAAAAAAACTGTTAAATGGAAACACAAGTTCTTTAAACCATGCAATTGAGTCACACTGATTAAACAATGCTCATTGATCTACTATAGCTTTTTAGTTACTGCAGAGCCGCAGAATACAGATACCTCCACAAGTCGGCTACTGATTGCCCGATGCCCGTGACGGCGGGTCGTCGCCGGCGAGGTCTGAATGTCTGATCGCAGCCGACGTGTCAGGTTACTCAATTGTGAGTCTGAGGCGCAGGCTGCACAATGTGCGCGGTTCGAGGCCCAGCTCCATTCAAGCATCAAAGGATAACGCTACGATGCAAGGGGCGCCCATCTTGTACATGGAAATTTGGAGGGGCGTGGGGAGAAGAAAAGAAAAAAGAGAGAGAGAGAGCAGGGAGCACTCCTGATGAAAATTTTATGCAAAGAGTATAGCCAAGGGTTGAATTGATTTTAATAAAGGAGGTTGAATTCTTCAAATACTCTGCTTTTGTGCTAATGCAGCAATCTGTCCAGTCCTTGATGCTCGCTTATGAACATACTCCCTCCGTCCCAAAATAAGTGCACATCTCGCACTTCGAGGAGTCAAACATTTTAAAGTTTGACCAAATATATATTAAAAAATATTAATGATTATGATATTAAATAAACATCATTAGATTAATCACGTCATATATTTTCATGACAAACTTGTTTACAGACACAAATATTAATATTATTTTATATATTCATTCAAATCTAAAACTTGTTGACTTCTCAAAATGCGGGATGAGCACTTATTTCGAGACGGAGGGAGTAGTTGACTACTATTCCCTCCGTCCCACAAAGACCGTTCGTTTAGAAAATTTAGGACATACTAGTTGTTGTGACAAATGACCTTGTTGCCTTTAATTAATCATGCATTAGAACTTGAAAAGAGGTATCAAATAAGCATTTCATTGGCTCCATGTGTTTCTCAATGCATATTTCCTTGGTACTTGGTGTTAGTTTAATGAGAAGAGCATTTAATACGAGCTAAAAGAACACTCTTTGTGGGACAAATTTTGAAAGCTATATGAACAGTCTTTGCGGGACGGAGGGAGTAGGCAACAATATCTTAACTTCTCAAGGCAAAAAAAAGTCAAACTAAAAGACAAGTGGCATGCCACCACACCAAGCAAGAAAGATTAATCCACAAACAATTATGATGAGCAAACAAAAACCTCCCAACACCTAATCCTCCTTTCCGCCCTCTCCTCTCCCTCCCTCTCCGGCCGTCTCCTTCCTCACCCCACCACCTCCCGTCTAACCAACCAATCACGTCGACGTCCATCTCCATCTCCTCCTCCTCCACAAGGCCACCCCACTTTCCAGGATTCTCCTCTCCGCCCGACCCCCCGATCGCCGATAAAAACGGAAAAGCAGTGGATCAGACGTCACCAAAAAGATCGGTGGGGAGACGAGCGAGAGAGAAACAAGCCGGGAAAGGCGAAAAGGGGGAGAGGAAACTGAGAAAGGGGTGGAGAAAGTTTCTCCCCCCGGGAGAGGCAGGCAGCCGCAGCTCACGGCGGCAAGCGAGCCAGCGAAGGCCTTCCGCGCTGCGGCGCCTGCCCTACCGTCGATTTCGATCCCCTGTCTGTCATTCCCCGGGGTCCAGATGAGAGATTCTGATGCCGGAATCCCTCTCTGCTTTTCCGGCTATTAATTTACCGCCACGTTGGTTCGGTGTGGTTCCCAGTTCCCCCACTCCAAGGCTTCCAATCAAGGCTTGAACACTCTTCTATCTTGCTGAATTGCTTCCACTTTCCAGTCCAATATATCTGGGCACGCTCGCCGTTTCTTGCAGGACGTCGTCGTCGCCCTTTCTTCGAATGCTGCCGTGTTCTATGCACTGTGCTCAGTGGTGAGGTTTGCTGCCCTGCGAGTTAGTTTCATCTATGTTCTATGATCCATCAGTTTGCTTCCTCGAAATCTCTAATCAGTGATCCAGTTCTTACAGCCTCAAACAGCATCCTCGCAGAACCGAATTCTCGATCCCTTCATCTTTCTCTTTTCCTTTTGGGCATCTCTCCCGTGTACCTTGTCCATTGACCACAGGCGGAGGGGCGAAATTGTTCTTGGCACATTCTCTGTCACAATGGACGATGGAGCTGACTTCCCCTGCCAATTGCTCTTCTCCCACCCGGAGGTGCCCGACAGCTTCGACGAGCTCCTGAACTCCGCCACAACGTCCTGCACCCACACGCACAGCTGCAACCCTCCCGGCCCGTCGGTGCCCATGCACACCCACACGTGCCTCCACACGCACACCCAGGTCCTCGCCGGCGGCGACGACGACGCCAGGGAGGAGGAGGAGGACCCGGCCAGGCCACGGAAGCCGCTGGGGAACAGGGAGGCCGTGCGCAAGTACCGGGAGAAGAAGAAGGCGCACGCGGCCTTCTTGGAGGAGGAGGTCAAGAAGCTCCGAGCCGCCAACCAGCAGCTCCAGAGGCGGCTGCAGGACCACGCCGCGCTGGAGGCCGAGGTGGTGAGGCTCAGGACCCTCCTGCTCGATGTCCGGGGCAAGATCGACGCCGAGGTCGGCGCGTTCCCTTTCCAGAAGCCGTGCAGCGTTGGCTCCGTGGTGTCTGCCGATCCTGCTCTGTGCTTCAATGGCAGCTCTGAGGTAGCAGGAGCCTGGGAGGAGAGCTCTGTGCCGTCGGCAGCAGACTGCAGGACAGATAAAGGCGGTGGCATGCCAAGAGAAATCGATGTTCCAGAAGGTTTGCATCATCCCATGGATGTTGTTGCAAGCTTTGTGAGTTCTGATTCTCTGGCTGAATGAGCGTTTTGCCTGAATTGGCAGTTTTGTGACCTCTGCCAGCTTCTTTGATCTTACACTTGTGAGATCAATTCTAACGATGAGTAGAAGTGTAGAACTATCTTTGATGTGTAGTATATGTTTCTTATGTTGATGTTCAGTGTGAAACAATGTACAGAATACTTGTATAGTGGCACTAGAAATATCGGAAAAATGCAATCACGAAGGCATTCTGCAAAATTCTCTGCAGGCATGTCAATGAAGTGTTCTTGATTTCTGATCTTGAATTTCTTTGTACTCAACTGAAACTCTGTTAGACTATTTTACTGATAAATTGCACTGCATACTGTTTAGTGCAGATGTGCTTACTATTTTCTCATATTACAGTCTTCAGGACTTTTTTTTTCATGTTATTACTCGTCACAAAGATGCCAAATTGCCCCTTCGTTCAGAACATTACCGAGCACACTGAATTTGATAAACCTGTGTGAAAATAGGACTAGGTTGTGGTGTGCATATTGTGTGGAGCAATTCAGTAATTTCTTGAGTTCAATTTGAATTTAGCCGGTGTCAGGATTCTGCTTCAAAGAACAAGGTATCATCTCTCAGGCTCAAGTCAACAAAGTTCAGTCTTATTCTGCTCTCATCTGCTTTGGATCGCATGATACCGAAGATCATGTACTGTTTCTGTAGAAATGAATTTTGGTTCAGATAAGTTTTGCAGAGAGGCAAAGTAAAAAAAAAAGACATTTGCAGGAAGAAACTGTTTAAATCATGGTGAATATATCTTTTGAGACCAATCATGGAACGAATTGGAGGGCTAGCATCAGTGCCTCTTTAGCTTTACATGCTACCCTGATGGTGATGTAATGTATCATCTGGGAGAGGCGCTATTCCGGTTTACTCAGAGCAGGCCACTCAAGATTCCAGATTCCTCGTCTCAGCCAGCAATATGCCGTATAGATTTTTGTTGGACAGACAAGGACAATTTATGATTTAGCTTGTCTTCGGGTACTGTTGCTAACCTACAAATGATGGAAACTGGAAGGTCATATCAACTGTTTATGCAAAATATCATGCGAGCCCAGACTCATCTAGTTGTTATCTTACACAAAATCTGTTCAGGCATTATGTATCCTTCAAGTGCTTTCATGAAACCAAACTTAAACAAGCATCGCTGCTGTCACTGCACCGGATGCATTTTTCAGCCAATCAGCCGTATGAATTTTCAGCCGTAAAAGAAACTGCTTGTTCACTATGAAACCTGAATATACTTTTTTTTTTAAAAAGAAAACTACGGCAGTTATTTTGAAATAAGAGTCTGAATTGACGTCGTTTTCATAGTTCTGTCATGCTGTGTATCTTTGATTCGTGTGCGCCACAAACTCTATTTTCTGTCACCTCCATCATTGACAGTTCCAGAAAATACAGCCCACTAATGTTGGCTAACCACTCCTCTTTGACTGCTCAATCACACTCTGAAAACAATCAAGCATGTCACGATCTATTAACTATTTCATGTTTGTGACCTTGCATCTTCTGATCTTCACTTGCTATTACATGAATTTTCAAATGAGCAGATATTGCTTTCAGCACCATCGTTGGATTATTTACTTTTCTTTCTCGGAAAATAAAATCTATGGTTGTTTATGCAGTTGGCGCCTCATGACGTATTTTTGCACGGGTGCAAGATTGCACGTATCCAATTAACTGACCAGAATTAGGATGTTTCTTTACTCCATATATGTGTGACCATCAAACGTTGCATCTATGATCATGCATGCAACCAACAGCTGTTGAGATAGAATAAGCTGATGGCAAATCTGACAAGAAACACGAGCATCTTCCACTGAGTTTACCTACGTCACGAGAGCACGAAGTTCCAACACGTGTGATGAGCTTGCGGTCCTACATCCATTCTCACTTGCCACTACACTACGAATTCCTTCCCGGAGGTGAGAACGAGACGTCGAAGAGAGTATTCCCATGAAGAAAGCAAAGCCACATTGTGCTCTACTGTTTCAGTGTCAGTTTCTGTGAGCAATAAAAGGCAACTCTAGATGAGTAAAAAACTGGATTAAGAAAAACATTGAAATGAGGCAACTCTGCAGTGCTGCTCTCGAGATAGGAAATTTCGCAGCCTAAAAAATTCATATCGTGCCATGCTTTTTCATATACATATGTCAAACATCAGACGATGTAGATGCATGTCCAGGCACATATTTTAAATCCAAACATACCCAAGTTGGCCTCTTGACACTACGCACGTCACGTATGCAACCAACTTGACGAGACTTTTGCAAAGAGAGGCCGTCAGGCGTCAGCAAAACCGTTGACGAAGGAAACGCACCCGGCATGAAGAAACACCGATTGGCTCCGGCCATCACCGTCAGGCGTCAGCCAGTCACAGATGTGAGCATTGGACAGGCACAAAAACCCTGTAGGAGGTCGCAGGCGTTGAAGCATACACAAGGCAGTCAATCCGCACAGCCGCAAGCGTCCCTTTCAACTTCCTGGGAGCTCCAACTAACCATCAAGAAGCAGAGATGTCCTCGTCGACAACCAAAGATATCCACCTTCACACATTGCCCGTCTGATAATATCGTGATGCTGAGCCAGTTTGCTTATCGTGATGCACGTATAAGATTCAATGTCCAGTCCATTTCGGAACAAGTTAATCATCACTCCAACAAGGTTCAATCAGTCAACATATGCAATTTGCAGTCAATCCATGGTAGTCATAAACTCCACTCTATACAGAGTTGCCAATGGTTATACTGAGGGGGAGAAGGAAAGATGTAAAACTACATAAGTTTTCTTCATGTAAGAAAAAACCTGAAGAACTGGGCTACAATTCTAGATGGTGCTGGATTCTAATTTCCATGGTAGGTTGATATAAGTAAATCTTTCTGTCATTTCAAATGCTGCGCTCTCCAGTCAACCGCAAAATCTGTGTTGTCATCCTCTTCCTCACTTGATGAGTCGCTGCTAGACTCTGTGTCCATACCAACAGGCTTGCTATTTACTTTAGCAATACGGGCGGCTTTTGAGTCTACGAGCTGTTTCTTCAACATATCTACGCGCTGCCTGTACTCCCTGTGTAGAAATGAAAAGATGGCCACAATTAAGAAAAACATTTTCACTTTGCTAAGCACAGGTGCTCTTTTTCCAATATAACAGGATGTGAATAAAAATCTTACTGTTGCTCTAGAGTCAAGTATTCCTCCCTCTCGGCAGCAGCATCAATCTGCAGCATAAATGCAAAGTTTATATCAGCAGTGTGGCGTTAATATTTGCAATGATAGGCACACAATGGTTTTCACTATTATCATGTACTCCATCCCGAATTACTACTATTCGTTTAGGTTTTTCTACATGCATAGCTTTTGTTATGGACCTAGAAATATCTAGAAAAGCCAAAACGAATACTAATTTGGGAAGGAGGGAGTAGAATACAAGTAGCCTAACCTCCTCTTCTTCAAGGCGGTCATCAACTTCCTGCAAGTCCTCTTGAATTTCCTTCTCGAATTCTTTGTAAGCGTCACTGTGTAAGTTTATGTTTTAGGAAATTAGCAAGAGTGCAAGACCATGCTAGTATGCACAATGCGAACCACATATGACAATTTACTTAATCTATACTGCTGCAGATTTTAATCTTGACTGATGCGAAGAAAAAAGCAAAATAGGTGTGGATATAACAATACCATGAATTGGTTTACAAATCCTCATTTATGCTCTTAATAATGCTAACCAGATACTGCAAAGAGCCATGAACATAAAATGCTAAACAAAGTATAACCTGTCACTCCTGTCTATTTATGGAATTTAAAATTGCCAAATGAACAGTGAAATACATGATTAATTAAAGATAGGTCTGGTTAAAAGGGGCATAGGTTCCATACGCAATGCAAGTGCAAGAGCTGTCCATAAAACTTACTTCATGTCAACCTTCTGAGGTTGGATACCACGTGCACGGAGATCAGCATCTTTGTTATCAAAGAAACCTTCAGGCAATGAGGCTTTTACTTGAGCGGTTCCTGAACTCTTTGCCTCTTTAGAGTATGAACTGGGTTCACTAGATTGCGTGACATTGCCAGTTTTGTTGTTATCAAAGAAGCCATCAGGGACACCTTTCACCTGCATGTGATTAGAATTGGCAATGTTTCCAGATGTACTAAGCTCATTAGGAGCAGGAGGTTCCTCTTCATCTGCATAGTCGAAAAAATTCCCTGGAAGAATTCCTTTGGTATTGGCTTGACTCTCTTTCTTTGCCATTTGATCTAGCTTAACAGATGGTTTATCTGTGCTTGCTTCTTTGGCCTTCGGTTGAGTAACAGCAACTTCACGGCGCACAGACCTTCCTTCAGAAGCAGTATCTAGAAATCAAAGTTGTAAAATCAGCGTAGCGTGCAAACCATTAAGAATACCAGGACTCCTAATAAATGATCATATTATACTGTACCATAATATGACAAGTAGGAAACTATACAGTGTTACAGAGAATACATCTGTGCTAGATGTTCTATGTAACAAAATGTACATAAACCTTTATGCTCTACAGAAAATAGTATAATTTTAAGATTAATATGCTTTGTTAATGCATTGTTAAATATCCAAAACAACTCCATGATGTATTAACCCCGAAACCATGTTTCACTTAACATAGTTACAGACCAGCAGATCATTAGGTAGAGCTAGATCATTTACCAGGTAGACATCTATCAAAATAAGATGAGAACTGGCATACGGTGAGTAAAAATGATATGACAACACAGTTGTTTTGCAAATAATATTCAAATACATTACAATGCACGACTCTATAGTCCATATTAACATGGCATTTGAGCAAGATTACATAGATGATAGATGTATTAAGAAAAATGTAAGGCGGACATTGGAGCAATTGTAAGCTTGGGCAAAGGAAGAAAAGTTTATTTCCATGACAATGATAATGGATATGACTTCAACCACAGAAACATAAATGCCCGCAGATTATGCTGCAGAGCCAGTTAAATTTATGCTATTTGGAGAAAGGGAGGTTGTTTGGTATTCTCACCATCACTTTGCCTTTTTGTTCCCTGATTATCAAAAAAATTGGTAGGTAGTGTGGACGATTTTTGTTTGTGAGACTCCACTGGTTTTTCCTGCTTGGTACTCAATCGAGGCACTGCACCTGCTGCAGGTGCAGCTTTAGCAGCTGCAGCAGCTTTCGCCTGTAATCAAAATGCAAGCTTGGTTCAGATTTCAGAAGCAGTAAGGACCAGCACCTTTTAATAGCAAATACACTTTCAATGCAGTGTACGAGTGTGATTTCATTAACTATCAGCTCCTTCTTTGGGGCAATCAAACTGTATTTATTATCTATCTCAAGACAGAAATCATGTGCAAGCCAGCCCTCACGGGAACACATGCTATTTGACAGTAACCAATAACTATACACATGAAAATGGAAAAATAAGGAAGGAAGAATAATGGTTTTCAAGAAATTCGCAGATAACATGCTATTGGCTACTGTTACATACAGACAACATATTACCACCGGTAGAACAACAAGAATATTTTTGTAGAAAAGAGAACCACATCAAAATAATCATTATAATAAGCCAATAGAGAAATGGTAAACCATTAGACTGCCGCAAACACAGAATAGGCATGAAACTTGTTCCATGCTCTACTTGTTAAAAAGGTGTGCTCGAAGGGATTCAAATCGAATGGCTACCAAAATATACAAAACAACATAACCATCAAATAAAATGTTACTGTTAACATTTCATATGAAACTAGCTGCGCAAACAGAGAAAACCAGAATTTCTGCTTATGTAAGATATATTCCTCTATTCTTTGTTCTAAGTGATGGACAAAACTAAGTTTAACATAATGTGCCGTGTGTGTCACTGGGTTTAACCATACACTCATGCTACCCTTTGAATGTGAATAGCCTAAAATACCCATGCTACAAGTCAGGAGTAAATCAATCAACCGATTTTTTCAAGTCATCCAAGTAGTCACGATTTGTCAATGTACTAGTGTATTACCTATTATATACACGACATATCTAGTATATATATGGCCTGGTCGGTATATGGACCTGAGTGTAGCCTCGATGGTGAACAATTAGTCATCCAAAACGATTATTCAATTGTTCAGTGGCCAGAAATTTGACTCAACATGTCAACTTGAAAAGTTTGCAGTCAAGGCAGACACAGTTTTTTTTTACCTCATGATGTTTCCGTGACACTTGGTGTGCAGGCCAAAGTGCTTCAGACTTCAGCGTGATATTGCAGACTCTGCATATGGGCTGATCAAATTCATTGTACCTGCACAAGGTTATTCAACTTATAGTTGTCAATTTTTAGTTCATATACTAGCGTTATTTAATTAAGATACTGGTGTCCTCAGCACTCAGGATTTCGATGTGAAAAACATTTACAGATTCCACTTGTAACTTAAAAATACTTCTGATCGTACACCTATGTTCTCAGGATGTATGACAGCCTTTCTAGAATAAATAAATAATGAAGATACTGGAATCCACTCTAACAATTTTTTCCCGTGACATTATGGTTACGGAATCTGTTAGTAGTGTAAGTCAGGGTGCCATACAGTACTCGGAAACTACTGTCTACAGGTTAGGGCCAACCAACAAATCTACCTAGACCCTTATTGCGTCGGCTGTTCATCAAAATGCCCTAGGGTTCACACTTCTTGTCCTTTACCAGCGCGGTGGCCAACCCAACCACCCATCCCCCTGAGTCCCAACCACGAAACCGATATGAAGGCAGGATTCCGAAGCCTAATCGAGAACCAAATTGAAGAACCAGATCAGGGAGTCGAAAGGGAACCTGACGAGCGAGGGGTCGATGCGCCGCTGCTGCTTCTCCTTTGTCTCGCGGAGCTTCGCGCGGAAGATGGCCTTCCTCTGATCCATGCGGGGCAAGGCCGGCCCCGGAAGCAGGAAGGTCTCGCCCTCGCCCGCGGATACGGCAGCAAGGGTGGCGGGATTTTTTTTTCGAAAAATTACGGGATTCTGACGCGAAAAAATATCCCCGTGTCGCCTTGTAGCGTCCCTGTGCTCTTCCGGGGCCGCGAGGCGGCGGAGCGCCGCCGGTCGCGGGTGGTGGGGAAATCCGGTGGGCGGCGGAGGCGGGGGAGTAGCGGAGAGCTGCCCAGCGATGCCGGGTTAGGGCAGCGGCGACCGCGAATCCGGCGGCGGAGACGAAGCTGGAGGGTGGCGTGGGGGCGAACGACGGCGTGGATTGGAAATTGGAAAAGGCGGCGCCGGGGAAGCACAAGTCTCGCGAGGAAGACGATATCGGCCGGAAGAAGGATGGAAGGCGTCTGGTCGACAGGCTGGTTGTTGGGCCAAACAGATTGGGCGGACCGATAATGTGGGCTGAAAACTGTCACCATTTTAGAGCATATTTGGTTGCAAGTCACCCAACTTAAAATGCAAAAAATAAAAATAAGACACTTGTGAAACCAAACAACTCTGACTTATTTTTACTTTTAACTTTTAAGTCGTCTGACTTATAAGTCTCATAAATTGCATCACTCCTACTTAACATGATTTATTTCCACCTTTTTTTCTCTTCTACCTCAGGTGAGATCCACCAGAACACACCGAGGACGTTATTGTGCTGAAGACAGCCATGTCCCGAGTTGTGATGCTACACTTTCTTCCTCAAACGTCGGTTGAGATTATCGTTACTTTTATCACAGGCTTGCAAGATCAAAAGTTGAAATCTTGTCAGTAACCGTGTGCTGTATGCATCTAAGCTCTCTTCCTTTTATCTCACTTTCTTCCTTCAGTTTATACACTGCCAACGCTTGTGAACAGCTACCGTAGGGCGCATCAAACCCAAATAACCTCATCCCAACGCTTGTAAAAAGCAACCGTAAGGGCGCATCAAACCCAAATAACCTCATCCCCCCAGTACTCCAACAAAACTCAACCGAGTGCAACAAATCATTGCGCTGAGCAATTTGGCTAGTCTGGCAATTTTTTTCCTGAACCGTAACAAACACGTAGACTGAACAGCCTCATCACCTCAACAGTCCAAGTCCTAACCGTGCTCACATCAGATCACACTAGGAAATAAAAACACCAGCAAAATGTGCTTCCCAACTTCCTTAGTCAAATAATGACGGGATTCTGGCATCAAATTTGGCGTAGCAAGATAGTGGCCGTCCAAAACTGGGGCTGTACTGTACATGCATTGTAATAAAAGACCGTCCAAAATGCAGCAGCTACAGGATCCCTTAGCAAGAGATAAGGCAGTTTACTCCGTTCGCAGCAGTTACGCAGATAAGTGTAAATACGGTAAAGTAAATAACAAAAGGTGACAAACGTTTTTCATCTGATAGTTTTCGACAGCAGGTGTGAGGACAAACTCATCACCAGCCACCGCCACTGCCGGAGCCCCAGCCACTGCTCCCACCATCCTGTGCTGGCACAGCTTTTTTGGCACCGCCCCATCCAGAATCGTTAGAGCCACCGCCGCCACCGCCGCCGGATCCCCAGCCGCTACCACCATCTGGTGCTGGCTCGGCCTTTTTGGCGCTGCCCCATCCTGAGTCACTTGAGCCACCAGCAGCTGCTCCCCAGGCACCTCCACCGCCACCACCAGTGTTGCTGTCACCGCCAGCTCCACCCCATCCAGCAGCATCCCCACCCCCAGATCCTCCGCCGGTACCACCAGCACCCCAAGAGGAGCCACCACTGCCTCCTGTGCCCCATCCACCACCGCCACTGCCAATGTTATCAGTCCACCCTCCACCGCTGCTACTGCCATTGTTGTCATTGCCAAAGTTGCCTCGACCACGTCCGCGCCCTCGACCACGGCCACCAGAACCGTTCCTCGAATCAAACCTCCCTCCTGTTTTAGAGAACAAGGGATAGAGTGCTCATAAGTTTCTGAGGTCCTGCTATGCTTCAAACTTTTAATAAAAATGTTGGTCAAATTACATGCAACTGTCAAAAAAATATAGTTCAGATAAAAATTGCTAACTTTACAGCAATCAGATGAGTACCACATTCCTCCTTCAGAAAAGGTTTCTAAAACATCAGATTCATGAAACAAAAGTGACATGGGATCAACAACAAAAAATGCCAATGCTAATTTCAATAGACTACAGCAAAACTTAAAAGATTTAAATGGCTAAAGAAATTGATGCATACTATTAATGAACATAGTAAGCAAATAATCACTGACCTGATCTATCCCTATCATTATTACCATCTCCCCTCCATCCATCGTTTGCACCACCAGCACCGCTACCTCCCCAAGCTGAATTTTTCATAGGCACCATTGCAGCAACATTTCGCATTGACGGTCCGGAATCTGGTGGTGGTTTGTCAATATTCTTCTGGAAATATGACACAAGGCGATCAATGTTGTCGAAGTCTCTTTTCCTGAATCTAAAGCCCTTTGGGTATAGTCCAACATACTCATGATGTGGATTTGTACTCCTAATATATGACAATATAAAGGTGCCAGGATGTTCGTGAGATATGCCAAAGCTATATACAATTCTCATAGGATTCTCTGCCTTCTCTGCTCTTAACAACTCATCAACCTCATTTTTCAACCCCTTCCTGAACTTACGATAGGAGAGCATGCTTTTCAGGTGCCCTACCAATGGGTCCACATATCTGTCTATAACCTGTTATTTAAAAAATAGGGTTGTAAGAAGAAAGATCATCTAATAAGCTATACAGTAAAAGAACACCACTAGCTACAGTAAACTGTTCTAGCAAAAGACGAATGTGAATGACTGAAGCATAAGTTAAATGAGGAAGGCAGGCGAGTGAGAGGGGATTGTCTGGTTCATCAACCTCGTCAAGGTCTTCAAAAGTTTCATTGTCAATTGTCAGTGTTTTTCCCAGTCGAAGCAAACTAGTGATATCTTTGTGATCCTTCCCACCTTCAGTTATCTCCTTGTGCGCATAAACATCATCAAAAATTTTCAGGGTAAGGGTCAAAAATGATGGCCCCCGAGAACTTGGCCGGATAACCTTCTCACCAGGCTCTTTATCTGATAAGAACTGTTGAGATAGAAGAGAGATCAGATGTGATACACTCATACATATAACATAACAGAAGTGAAAGAAGTACAGCACACAGCACATTTAGTTTAACAAGGCAGCAAACCTGCATGGCTTCTTCAGCTGTCAGGTTCTGAAAGTGAGGATGAACGATCATCCGGGGCTTGAAATGTTTCTTTGCAAGTTCCTTTTGTTTACGAGCCTTGTCCTCTACAGTCTGCGAGGTCATGTCTTGTTCATGATAGTAAGGGTCTTGATCACCTCTGGAGAATGGTCTTCTCCTCATTTCACTAGCCTTGCATGTTATGTAAACCATGAACCTATTTTTATTCACATTCCTAATTTTGCCAGTTAATACATCACCTTCATGTAACTGTGATGATTCTGGATCAAAGCCCTCATCAGAATAGTTGTCTGCCATAACTATGGCCTTCAAACCAGAATCAAAGGTGCAAATAATTTTGTTCTCTTGTATATTACGAACAGTTATTTGAACAATCCTTCCATCGGATATGGTATCCTCAGTTTCGCCAGAGAGCATCCAGAATTCCTCATCTGGGCTAGGCTCGGTATAAGGGGTCCTGCAGTCTTTGAAACCACAACGCAGCTCCCTCTTTATGCCTTCCAGTGTTTCCTTTTTACGGAATTCTTCTGAGATACTGTTCATATAATTATCAATGGAAAGACCCTTGAGGAACTTACGCAAAGTTGGGTTTTCTCTAACATGCTCAATCGCCATCTCTTGGTCATCATCATCCATCTCATTCATGTCCTGTTCTGCAGCCGCAGCACAGACATCCTTAGCCAAATTTTTTGCAATTACATATGACTCAGGATGGATCCTTGTATCTTCAAGCAGATCAATGATCTGAGCACTGGCTGCAGCTGCACCACTCCGTCGGACACGTAAAAAACCAGAAGCATTCATGAATACTTTCCTGCCAAGAGGTTTTACAAGCTCCTTGCGACTAAAAATCGATCCCTCTCTTACCAGATCTTTCTGCAGAGCTGAAGCTTTGCGCGGACCCAGACCAGCAACAAATTGTAAGGTCGAGAAATGCCACTCATGGCTAGCAGCAAGATTAACATCAAAACCAATCTGATTTGTTGCATCAACCATTACTTGCTCAACAACATCATACTTCTCATCAGGAGTAAGAAACTGTTCAAGAGCGTGCAGTTTCCAAGAAAGTATCTCTTTTCCAGGTCCGCATAGTGTTGCAATCATTGCCAATGGGTTCTGAAGGTAACGCCCAAGAGCCACTGCACGCTTCACAATACCTGTACAGTGGTTGAGACATAAAGAGAGAACGGCTGTTAATAAGGTAGAGACTAGAAGAGAACAGTAAATCACATTGTTGCTACTATACCTGACTGGCCAGGAAGTTGATCCGAAGAGATTCGTGAGTTCTCATACAAGCGAGGCACGGACTCATCACCATAGACAATGCTAAAATTTTCCATTTGTGGATTAACATCTCTTGGATGGTCTTCAACAATATTAAAAATAACCTAAAACAATGATAAAAACTTAAAAATAAACTTCCACGGAGCTATTTGGACAGCATGAATTAACAATTTCACCAACCAGCTACATTTACACAAGCATTGGGAAATGTTCATTTATAGCGACTGCATTTCATGATAAAGATGTGAAGCCGCATAACCATATAGACAACAATGTACAGCCATAATAGTCTGTATCATGTCATCTAGAAACATTTTTTTATGTTAGGGATAACAGGCTGATCTTTCCCCAAGAGTCCACAATGTCGGGAAGGTTTGGACCTCAGAATATCTAGGGGTATAGGCGAACTAAACAGCAACAATAATGCCAGGAAATATGTAATTAGAAATTCTCTTATGATCATACAATAAGTTGGATAAATAAACATGCCGTAAATAAATTTTACATGCACGCAAAAGGAGGATCAAATAATACCTCATAAATATCATCCTTGAGTTGTCTGCAATTGTAGTTTGATGCTCCTACACACACAACGCTTGGTTGATGATCAGTCATAAACTTTAAAACTCGCTGCTGGTCATTCTTCTTCCGCTGCACCTCAGCAACACCTTGAGACCTGTTACTGATAGAACCTGCATATAGAACATCAACCAATTCTCCGGATGAGTCTAACATTACAAAGGTGGTAGCTGGCTTCCCAGGACCCCAGCAGCAGGCCATGACTCTCAACTCCGATTCGTCATCCAAATCAATGTCAGCATCCTTCTTGTATGCATCCTTCTTTTTCCAAGGAGCAACAGTAACCTTGTTCCATAACTGTTTCCCATATTCCATATGGAGCCAATGTTTAGCTTTTGCTGTCAAAAGTGATCGAGCCTCCTTCTCCATTGATGGAAGAAGAAAATTTAAGAAGGCATCATCCAGTATCATCTTCCGTTGCTCATCCCACAATTGTGCAGTCTTACTGACACAGTCACTTAGATAATTCTCACGTGCATCAGACATGAGTTCTTTCTTCGCATTTTCCGGCAATTTTACGGTAACCTTGAGGAGCTTTTCTTCCTCCGCTTTCTGAATAAGTAGCCACTGTGCATCTACAAACTTGCTCAGTGGTTTATCTTTCAGCCACTTAACACCCGATAATTGATGATACGGATCTATGATCGTATTGCCCTCACGTGTGGGGCTTGTTGACACAACTGCTTTCTTCATGAAGATGCCTCGAATATGTTTTCTTATAATTGGCTCACAACCTATCTCAACTGCTGCCTGGTAAGAAAAAACAAGGGAACAGGGAATATTTTCATCGGCTGAAATGAACCTACAGCAAATTGTATGTGCTCTAAAAAAAATCAAGGTTGTGGGATCAATTGGATACCATGTGCCTCGCGCCACGAAGAACATCTTGCGCTGTTTCAAACATTGCACATGTGAAATTTGCAGCAACCTCTTCTGGTGAACCTTTTCCACTATCTAGCTCACCTGCTTCCTGAAAAAACACATGTGCATATGGTGTCAAACCCTAATTCGTTTTTATGGTACATAAAACACATGGAAACAGTGCATATGGTCCATATGCAGTATTGTTAAAAAAAGTGAAATGCCAGCTTAGATCACATACAGGTATTTTTGTTAATGTCAGATGGTGACCTAATTGCTCAGCACTACGACCAAATTGGCTGGCAACCTCCCATAACCCTGCCTTGTGACAGATACTATACAAGGATTTCCTTTTAGGTCGTTTAAACTGGCCTTCTTCTTCAACTTCACCAGGAGGGAAGTGCAAATTGAATTTTGCATCAACATCCTCCACCTCTTTCTCAGATTTAGCATCCTTTAGTGCTTCAATGATAGAATAGTATAGTTGCTGGTTTAGATCCTGCCTTGTGACATCATCTATCCTCCGTTTCTCGTCATCAAATCTTTTATCATAATACACCTCTAAAGCGACCTTGCGCTTCTGAAGAAGTAGCCACTTTCTGTCTAAGGTCTGAACTGCCCAGAGCAGCTACATAGAACAAAAGAATTGTGTTAGTGCAAATGGATAGTAATTTCAGGGAGGACACAATGTTTAGTGAAGAATACTTACATTGTGCCATCTCATTTTGGGCTTATCATCTTCATTAGCCTCTTCATTGGAATTATTAGCCTCTTCATTGGAATTATTAGCCTCTTCATTGGAATCTAGACCACTTAACAGGCTTGGGCACATCTCCTTTCTGTACATCGCAATAAATGGAATCTGACAAGTCACAAAAACTAAGTCAGATGAGAAAGCATGACAAATTGTGAAGCAACATAAAATAATTCTACTTACTTCAAATTTGTTGACATGCAACATGTTCAGGACATTAACAATATCTTTCTGGTCAATATCCTTGTTCGCGTGCTCATTGCCATATAAGGACAGAAACCCATCGCCAGTAAGTTGGTTGTGTATCCATACACTTTCTTCCTCAATTCTCGTGGCATCCGTTGGAGGATAGCCAGTCAATTCTTCAGACAACTGCCAAAAACCAACAAGTTAGATGTATGTTACAAACCAAATCATGATTGAGTCCAAAATTAAACTAAATGTACCTGTATCCTCTCAGGCACGTCATTTTCTTTTATTTGCTCATCTTTTGTCGTCATATATTTCTCTGCAAGAATAAATGGCTCGAATTCATCTTCAAGCCTCTTCCCTCTCAACTCGCCAGAGCTAGCAGCCTCCCTCTCAATCTCTTGCTTCCTTCGTGCTAGCAAGTCATCAACATCACCAAATATGTCTTGGGCCTCTTGCAGAGCAGATGATGATACACCAGCAGCTTGTCGTGGTACCTTCTTTTTAACCTTCTTCCTTCTACAAAATATGACATTGTACATTACTTGGACGGGGAACAGACGCAGTCACATATACACATGGAACCGATTTGGGAGAGAAAGGAACACAAAGACCCGCACCTTACAACTTGGCCATTCACATCAATTTCATCTTCCTCCACGATGAAATCTGCCATTTCATCATCGTCGTCGTCAACGTCGTTATCGTCTACCGGCTGATCGTCCTCGATGAAGTCCTCCTCAATGGGTGCAGCATCTGAGGAAACAGAATTGCGGTTGATACAAAAATAGATTGACCTACTTTGTGGATAAATTGGGGAAAATAGCAGATGGGAATCGATTCTTGTGCAGCTACCTTGAGCGTCGCCAAATAATCTGTACTCAAGTCTATCCTTGCCAGTACGTTTTTGCCCAGTTCCATCATCATCTGACAAGCCACGCTCGTCCATTTCAGATTCTCTTCCAGCTTTCTTCAATCGCTTAAACTTATTTCCCTGCACAAGAAGACACCAAGCTTCGGTCAGTATGAGCATTCTTCAGAAACACCCAAAAGAACTCAAACATGAAAGCTCAAGCTTTGACTACGTAAACATACAGGCTTTGGCCGACTGATGCCAGTGATGTTATTATCCTGCAGCAACATGTAGTCATCCTCATCAAGCATGAAGTCTTCTGAATCCCTGGGGACAACTCCAGCATCTCAGGGCAATGCAACATAATCAACCACATTTATTTCAGGTATGATGAAAAGTAAGTACTTTCTCTTCTTCCTTTTCTTCTTGCGCCTCTCATCATCACTCTTCTGCTCCTGTTCCTCTTCCTCGTCTTCCTCCTCTTCATCATCAACTATGAAGCCATCCTTCTCAAATTCATCCTGCCCCTCTGCACATGAACAAAATTTATCCAATTACTTCACTGCCTCAAAACAAAATCATAATTGACGTGGATGTAAAAAAGATAGGGCTGTTTCAATATCCAGTGGATAGAAAAGGAAGTGAATAATCGGAAATGAATCAAAATTACTCCCAATCGAGGTGAAAGTTAAACTGCCCAATTGAAGAAATCACAGAGAACAAACTAACCTTCATCATCTTCCTCGTCTTCATCATCGTCTCCATCATCCCTATCCCTCCGCGAGGGCTGCTGATCCTCCTCGTCGACTTCCTCGAGCTCTTCCTCTAGGGTTCCAACAAAGCACCAATTTTCCCAATCAGCAAACGCGCACATACCATCTAAAAAATGAGGGAATCAGTGGGAAAATCGCGTACCTTCGTCGTCGGAGAGCACCGTGCGCCCCATTGTTCTAGAGAGATTTCAACCTAAGCAAACCACGAACAGATGAATTAGGTTAAGTTCGCGTGGTACCGTGCCGCAAACAAAACCCGCGACAGAATGGAGAGGACGCCGGACTCGATTCCTCGATCACGGCGAGGAGAAGGCCCCCAATAACAAAGGCGAAAACCTAGATCGATCCGCGCAATCGAGTTAGGGTTACTCACCAAACGAATGAAGAAATCGATCCTAGTGTGGGCGGATCTCCCACACCACGCCGGTCGGGTACCAGCAGAGGGCGGAGGTTGAGGAAGAGGGCGACGCTTGTCGTCGAGAAACGACCTCGGCGGAAGGAGGCCTCTCCTTGCTGCGGCCTGTAACCCCCGCGGCGAGAGGCACAAGTGTTGCGGCCGACGACGAACCGCGGGTGGAGAAAGGGGAAGACAGGAGAGAGAGAAACCCTCGAATCGGCTCAACTTTGCAAGTTTCCGATTTTACCCCTGGTTCACCGAAGAGGAACCACCATCTCCCTCAGACCCTCACTCACCTCACACTCCAATTTTTTCTTCAAACGAAACTAAGCAAACAAAGGATCATAGATACATAGCCATCCGTTCAAATAATTGACTATTCTCATTCAATCAAGTGGTGTTCTAATAGGCTAGATGCAAGTATAAGGCCCTGTTTAGTTCCCCAAAAAGTCTCAAAATTTTCGCATCGCAGACCGTGTCACCTCTCACAGAACACGCTTCTCAATGCAAAAAATTCACCACTTTCGCCAAATTTTCACTGAACTAAACGGTGCCTAAGTATAGTTTGTTTACTCCTAACATAAAATAAATAAATCCGATCCTCAAGTATTATGTATAAGAGGTAAATGTTATCTACCAAATAATATCATGCTCAATAGCTCGACATATAATGCATGTAGACCAAATGCATATGGAAGTGTCCTGTAAAGTCTAAGCGAAATATGATAGGGGCTATGCACTTGGGTGTATAAAATTGCTATCACAATCATATTTTTTTTAACAATCCATTCAGAATCAAACATCAGTTTTCTCTTTTACTTCCTCCACCACTCAGCCTCAAACTTATATGTTCCCCGTCACCTCCCCCTCGGGCGATGCCCTGTCGTCATGACCTCGTCGCTACCTCATCGACGCCATCCCTGGCATCGGCGAGGAACACCCTCCCTCCACTTTGTGTGCCTCCAACATCCATCATTTTGTCCTTCATCCGCACTCGCCGCCACCATCGAAGATGCCTCTCTGTTGTTCACCCTTGCCTCCATCATCGTCATATTCATCTCCAACAGTCAGCGTCCTTTGAGATGTCGTCGTTGTCTCAACCTCATCTCGCACGCACGTTCATCTTCTTCGTCGATGGTCGCCCTCTCCTCCATCAACTGAGGATCTACCACCGCCCCGCCTCTTCACCATCTCTACTACCACCTACGCCCGCTACACCACCTCTCCGAAGGTTCCTCTAGGCCTCTCGGAGATAGATGCACCCTCCCAAAAAAAATTGAATTCTAAGAGCAGCTCGAGCGGAAGCTTTGAAGGGTGCTCCAAAGAATCTCTATTACTTTTTTCAGGTGCCAAACGCTGTAGAGAAGGACGCCACAGAGCGCTATCTTAGCACACACTCCCTCCGTCTCTGAAACATGGTCGCTGGAGAAGTTTTGCGGCAAACAATGCAAGTGATGAAAGACACTGCTACCCCTATGGAGTAATAAAGATTGGTGTTGTTTGATATTTTTTACTGCATGGACGTGTGGTGGTGGGAGGTTGCAAGGGGATGCAGGCCTACGGTGTTGCTGGTGGTAGAGTAGAGGCATGCCTATAGTGCTGCTAGTCTTAGGCTGCTGAGTGCTGCGACTGAGTACCAACGACAATCATTTCAGGACTAAGTCTGTAGCTTCCACGACCATCTTATAGGGACACAGGGAGTATGCCAAAGTAAGCCGCTGGTGCTTCAGATTAACAAATTGCTCCGTGGTGAGAGAGCTACAGGATCCCGCAATTAATGTAACGTCTCGGTGGGGGAACTACACGTTGGAGAGAAATCTAAAGCTTTGCCTCTACCTGACTTGTCCTCTATCACTAGTGCTTGCATTATACGCTACCCCTGCTCTAAAAGGTTAGCGAAACTTGTCGGGGTTCACTACAAAAGAGGAGGGGCATAGTTTAGATTGACCCTTCGATAAGTAACTCATCTAAGATCTCGTACTTGGCAAATTGAGTGCTTGCTTTATTGCTTGATTACTAAGAGTATCTCAACAGTTTGTTAGATCCGACTGACATCTTTGATTTTTGGCAAAACCGTTTAAAACACCTCTCTAAAATTTCGCAAAGTACTTAGTAATTTTTGGTAACTTGGAAAACCTTGCTTCCACGTGTAAAGATACATGCGTACTTTGCTTAGCATCGACATTTCTCCCATGTGTGAAGCGCAGTTAAGAGGATGAAAAAAGAAATAAAGAACATAGAATGATTCCTCATACTACAAATGTATAAGTGAGAAAAAATAGTTTCGCAAGTCAAAATAGCAATTTTTTTAGATGCATTCTTTTTTTACTTAACAAATCAGTTCGTAATGATGCATATAGTAGGGCAATACTCCCTCCGTCCCTAAAAGACTGTCGCTGTTGGTTTTCGTGTCACAAATTTGACCGGATTTGTAGAAAATATGTGCAATATTTATACTTTAAAATAAATTTGTTAAAAAACTAGATTCAAATATCTATCTAACCATACTAATTTTGTACTATAAAAATTAATATATATTTTTATATATTTAGTCAAAGTTGTTTCTCGAGAAGCGAAAACGACGATCTTTTAGACGAAGGGAGTACTCCCTCCGTCCCAAAATATAAGGTCTTGTTGACTTTTGCTGATCATGTTTGACTACTCGTTTTATTAAAAAATTGTGTAAATATTATTTATTTTGTTATGACATGTTTTATCATTGTGTATATTTGAAGTATATCATAATTATTTTTATATTTTCATAAATTTTTTGAATAAGACGAGTGGTCAAACGTGATTAGCAAAAGTCAATAAAACCTTATATTTTGGGGCGGAGGGAGTAGGTCCTTAAGAGGGAGCGACTCGACAATTATCACCCTGCAAACTCTGATACTCATCGTTATCTACAAATAGGCCCTCGAAGAATGATTAGAATTTGTCTCCAATCGGCACTAGCGACGATGAGCAGAATTGACTCTCGGGTTTTACAGTCTGAAACCCCCGAATGTACGATGCCGATGTGCTCGCCATGTACAACCTTGATATGAACATGAGTATGAAACAAAAACCTAATCTTTTTCATTACAAATTGCTAATTGTACAACAAAAACACCGACCCCAGTGGATTAAAATCACAATAGATTACACGGATACACAACAGTGAAAAAAGAAATAGCAAAAGAAGAAGAAGAAGAAAACGAGCTGTTCGACAAAAATGAACACGGGGGCAGCAGTTACTTCGCCCAAGTCAAAACCCAGTCACACTCTCGTCGTCCACTTGACTGCCGCCTGCCTTGCCTACCCCCACGTTCTACTGTGAATTCCCATCGCTGCCCTCGGCCGCCGCCGCCGCCGCCGCCTCCTCCCGCTCGTCTCCGCCGCCGGCATCCGTCCCGTGACCCCCCGCCTCCTCCGTCCCCGGAGGGTCCGCGCGGCGCCGGGACGCCTTCATCAGGTGGAAGGCCACGAGCTCCGCGGTGGCGCCGGGGTTGAAGGACCCGAACTTGGGCGTTGTCTGCGCGCTGGAGAAGCCCCCCCGCGCGTGGAACGAGAAGGGCTCCTCGCAGCCGCCCGTGGCCGCGGGCGTGGGCTCGGGCTCGTCCTCCCTGCTCGCGGCCTCCACCGCCGCCGCCGCGGCAGCGGCCGCAGCCGCCGCGACTTCCGCGGCGCGGGGCACGCTCTCGAGCGCGGTGATGCGCGCCCGCGCGCGCCGCCGCTTGGGCTCCGGGCGCTCCTCCCCGCCGGCTTGGTCCTCCTCGCCGCGGTCCGCCGGCGGCGGCGGCGGCGCGCGCTTCTCGGGCGCCGCGGGGGACGACTCCGCCTCCCCGGTCCGCGGCGGCGAGGCCCCGTAGGGGTCCGCTGCCTCCGCCGCCATCCGCGAGCGCCCCCCCCTGCCGGCTCCGGATCGATCGGGTGGGTTTCCGGGGACCCCGCGGTGGAAGGGAAGGGAGGGCGCGCTCCGATCTGCGCGCTTGCGTGGGTGGCGACTGGCGAGTGGGGGCCGGTCAGATGGGTGACACACTCACATGGCCTCTCGATCGGGGCAGGGGCCGTGCTCCTGGCGTCACGCGCGCACAAGCGAGCGAGCAACCCGAGCGCTCTCGCCCACCGCGCGTTGGCGCTGGCGCTGCCGCAGCGCGCGCGCGGGCGCCGTCCAGAGACCGCGCGGCCTCGCCGAGCAGGACCAGGGTTTTTTTTTACCAACCGGTTTAAATAAACCGCTCGCCAGCGGTAGCGGTTTACCGAGCGGTTTAAGCGGTTTACCGCCCGGTACCACTCGAATTCAAATTCTAAATGAAAATGGACAATACAAATGGTTTCCCGCGGCTTACTGCGGTATAAATAATTTAAACCGCACCGGTTTGGATTAAAACCGCTACGGATTGCATTAAAATCGTTCCAATGAAAAAAGGTCTCCGGCTTGAAAGAAATGAAAATTTTGGCATGATGTTGGCACAAAGTAGTGTTAAATACCACCCCCAATCAATAATTTGTAGTTATGCATAGAAATAACACACCAAACACAATAATATTAAGCGTGCATAAGTGAGTTGATAGTTCAAATACAAATAATTCGATACAAGTCATACAACACAATAAAAATTCAATGGTAGAAAGGAAAGACCCCCATTTGGGACGCGGAGTGGTACTCGGCGATGGACATGACATTCAAGCCTCTCACCCTGAGCAACTCAACCTTGTACTGTTGCCAAGTTAGACCCGTCCACGCCGATGTTGTCTGTCATTCACTGACTAACATGTTGTAAAAATTAGGGTCTTCCCATTCATACACCCATGTCGTCTGTGCCTGCGCGTTTATGTCAGGAATGGGATAAATAGACTGCGACGGGGAGGTATCACTGTGGGAGGAAGCAGAGTACGCCGCGTCGTATTGCGACGCTCCAACCGTTCTCCTCTGCGACTGCGGTGCTCCATGGTCGCGATCCTGAGTAGATGTGTGTATTCAGTCTCCCCTACAGTCAACCATGGATCATAATTAGTACTTATAGTCAGAAACATCATACATGTGTGTAAATGTACGTGTGTATACCTGTGAAACGAATTCCACCACCACCATCATCACCACCACCACCACCACCACCATCATCATCATCATCACCGTCTTCATCCTCCTCATCAAGAACTGACTCTCGATTTGATCTACCATATTCCATTCATTCCTACACCGGATTTTTCTCATCATAGAAGTTGTTTGAATCGAGTTGCACCACCTCCTGCTTTCACCGTATTACAATACTTGCATCGAAATCCAGGATAAAGATTGTCACCATGTTCCCATACTGGATCTTGCGGTCTGCCTGACATTGTCTCTACAAGATTGACAACAAAAACAAATCGATCCCATAAATAAAATCTACGTAAATAAAACCACCCTAAAATACAATGTCCCATAATACACTTAACTCATATATACACTACACCTAAGTCAAAGAACCTACCTAAGTCATTTAATCACCTAAATCAAACCTACCTAAGTTAAATAATCACCTAAATCAAATCTACCAGAACCATTTACACATATGAACAATATTTTACCTAAATACTACATCCAATCATTCATATCTAAGTTAAAAGGTACCTAAAAGAGGGATTAGCAACTTACCCTACAAACCGTAGCTACCGGCCGGCTAGCCGCCCAAACCGCGCGGCTAACCGCGCCTGGGGAGTGGCTAACCGCTCCGGCTCGGTAGATCCACCGACCGGGCGGCTAACCGCCCAAGCTGCGCGGCTTACCGCGGCTGGGGCGCGGTTGCGCGGCGGGGCGGCGCGGTCGGCGGCGGTTCCGCCCAGGAGACCTGCGGACGGGGACGAGGGGGAGGACAAAGTGACCGGGGTCGCGGTGGGGTGAGTGAGATATTTTTCCCTACTGCGATCTTTGACCCCCCCCAGCCTTTGGGCCGAACTGGGCCTTAATGGGCCGGCGGCTTTTTTTCTTTTTTCTTTTCTGATTTAACTTGTAATGCTCGTTAAATATGCTAAATCAACGAAATTTGGAATAATTTTGACACCATTACAATCTACGCAACTCGAAGTATTTTTAGGGATTTTTTGGATTTTTTTTCAAATTTGAAATTTGAATTTCGACCGGTTTCAAACCGGTCCAAACCGCTACCGCACCGCGCCGGTTTTACCGGTAACCGCGGTATAAATAGCGGTAGCGGTTGGTAAAAATAACCCTGAGCAGGACGCTTTGCTAGCGCCGACACGAGCTTTACGGCGTGTTCGCTTGGCTGTTTGCTGGTGGCTGGTGCTGGTCTTTTCTGAGAGAAAAGTACTGCTGGCTGGTTGCTGGTGGCTGATTTTTTCTGAGAGAAAAGTACTGCTGGCTGGTGGCTGATAAACCAGACGAACACTAGCTTAGACTGTCTCCAGCAGCTCCCCCATACCACCCTCTTACCGCAAAATGGGGAAAAGAATGGTATTGTTACCGCTCCAGCGGTCTCTGCAGCCGTCTCTGCATAATGCGGCAACCGCTCTTTTCCCCCGAGAATGAAGATTCTCTCTCCTTTCCCTTCACAATTTTTTACTCTTTCTGTCAATTGCCGGCTACCGCAGCGGCCTCCTCCATCCTCGCGACCAGCCGCCCCGAAGCTACCGCAGCGGCCTCCTCCATCCTCGCGCTCGTCCGCGCCGCCCCGAACCTACCGCACCGGCCTCCTCCATCCTCGCGCTCGTCCGTGCCGCCCCGAAGCTACCGCAGCGGCCTCCTCCATCCTCGCGCTCGTCCGCCCCGGGCCTCTCCTTCCACCAGCCCCTTCGTCGGGTATTCCGGCGGCGGAGGGCGCGGAGGGGCGGGAGGCAGGAGACGGCGAGCTGCTCGGCGATTCCGCCTCGATCTGGATCTGGAGCACGGAGCTCCGGTGGGCCGCCCCTGCTCGAGCTCCGACGGCAAGGTGCAGCTGCAGATCGAGGCCTCGACGGCAGATCGACGCTTGCTCGAGCTCCACCGACGCCGACGCCTCCTCGAGCTCCGCCGAAACCGCGACCTCCCTCTCCCGAGCGGCGGCGGCGGCGGATCGACGCCTGCTCGAGCTCCACCGACGCCGACGCCTCCTCGATCTCCGCCGACACCGCGACCTTCCTATCCCCTCTCCAACCCTCGATTCGGTCGGCGGAGGCGCGAGGCGAGGTGCCTCGGTCCTCCCGGGAGCGGCGGCGGCGGCGGATCCCGCGGCCCGGCGCAGATGCTCCTCCTTCTTCCCCGGCTGCCACCTCCTTCCCTCCTCCTCCTCCTCCTCCTCCTCCTCCTCCAGGGCGCGCGCGGCCAACTACCGCGAGGCGATGCGCGAGGGGAAGCGCAAGACCGCTGCAAGCCTTCCTCCTTTGCGCTACGGGAACATCTGCATAAGGGGGATTTTTGCAGATGCGCGAAGGGAAGCTCCTGGAGATAGTCTTAAGCACGAGAAGGCTGCCGCAGAAGGTCCCAACAAGCCTTCAACGCAGTAGTGACGATTCGGCAGATGTGGATGGATGTTTGAAGGTGGTGTGCTTGTTTTGCGTCAGAAGCGACGCACGCGAAACAAAAGAGATCTGGTGGAGGACTGGGGCTGCGTTCGGCTGCCCTTTTGCACAGTTCTTTCGGCTTATTTCCTCTCACAATCAATCTGCTGACTTCTTCTTGTGCAGTATTTTTCTCTCACAATCATTCTGCCGACTTATGCCTAATAAGACAGCCGAACACAGCCTGGAGGTGGTTTTCCACATGTTTTGGTGGTAGTCTTCCAGTTGACTATGCTAGTGAATCGTGATGAAAAGAAGCACCGGAGCTATAGGTAGGCACAGGTTTGGCCGCCGAACACGTTGATTTGCTGCTTGAGTTAGTGGTAGTTGCAAGTTTCCGATTCGGGGGCTGCTGAATCAATCAATGATGAAGGATCAGAGCCCAGCAAAACCAAAGGTTTGCATTGATTGAGTGTAGTCGACTACTGGGCCAGATTTCCATAGCTAGCTAAATCATACCCGAAGAAAAAAGGAAAAGTCCTTTTGACGTACCTCATCTATTACCGAAGTCTAACTTTCGTCCTTCATCTGCAAAACCGGATATTTGGGGTCCCTCAACTATTAGATCCGGTTTTTTTTGTCCCTCGACTGTTTTGGAGGGTGGTTTTCGCATGACGTTGCCGCAACTGGGTATATAAGGTCCCTCAACTATCAAAAATATTTATTTTTTGTCTCTCAACTATCAAATCTATTTATTTTTTCTCTTGACTGTTTTGGAAGGTGATATTCGCATGACGTGGTGCTGGGTCAACATGCCAGGTACTCCCTCCGTCCCAAAATATTTACACTTTTTGACTTCGGTGCTTCACGTTTGACCATTCGTCTTATTCAAAAAATTGTGAAAATATTATTTATTTTGCTATAACATGTTTTATCATCATATATATTTTATTAAGTATATCATAATTGTTTTTTACATTTTCACAAATTTTTGAATAAGACGAATGATCAAACATGATTAGTAGAAGTCAAAAGGTGTAAATATTTTGGGACAGATGGAGCACATGTGGAGGTGAGACCCATGTCACGTGACTATCTTCCTCCCTTTCTCATTCTTCCTTCTCTCTCTAACACTTTTTTCTCTCTGTCTCCTCATCCCTATCCAGAACAACGGAGCTCTAGAGCGATACGGCACGACAGGTTCGTGTGGCAGAGCGGCTCGTGTGGTAGAGCAAGAGGAGAGAGAAAGAAGGAAGCCACATGACATGTGGGACCCACCATCACATGTACCTCGCATGTGGGACTCATCATCACATTATGCGAAAACCACCCTCTAAAACAGGTGAGGGACCTAAAATAAATAGATTTGATAGTTGAGGGATCTCATATATCTAGTCGCGGCCAAATCATGCGAAAACCATCTTCAAAACAGCCAAGAGACCAAAAATAAACGGATTTGATAGTTGAGGGACTTCAGATACCCGGTTTTGCGGATGAGGGATCAAAATCAAACTTCGACAGTAGATGAGGGACGTGAGAAGGACTTTTTCCAAGAAAAAAGAATGAGTCAGGCCCATGTACACAGGCCATAATTTTTTGGAAAAAGTCTTTTTGACATCCCTCAACTATCGTCGAAGTCTGATTTGCATCCTTCATCTGCAAAACCGGATGTTTGCCACCTTAAACTTTGCAATACCGTGCAAATCACGTCCCTTGATGGTTTTTATGGTTGTTTTGGCTGACGTGGCGTGGACTCCACATGTCAGATCATATGTGGCAATGGGCCCACATGCCATGTGGCTCTCTCCTCTCTCTCATCCCTTCTCTCCTCTCCCTCCCTCCTCTTTCCTCTCTCTCACCCGCCGGCCGCCGTGGGGCAGGGCTAGTGGCCGCGCTGCAGGCCCGGCGACGGCGTACGCTCAAGGGCGGAACGCCTGCTCGGGACGCTCCTGCCGCGCCGCCGCCTCGCCGGCAAGATCAGCTTCCTCCGCGCCCGCGCCGTCACCATCAACGAGTGACGCAGCGGTACGGCGTCAACCGCGACGTGCTGCGCCACTCCTCCTCCCTGCTGCTTCTGCCTGCCCCCGTGCGGCACTCGCGTCCGCACCGACGCCGCCGCGCTGGCCTCTACCGCTGTTGAGGACCATGGCTGGGCGTCGCGCCATGGGAGCGCCACCAGGGGACCACGGCCGGCCGGTCGTCGCCGCCATGGGCAGAGACCGCAGCCGTCCTGGCCTCCACCTCCACCGAGAGCCATGGCGGGCGTCGTGCACCGCCAGGGGACCATGGCCGGTCGCCGCCGTCGTTGTGGGGGCAGAGCCGGCGGCCGCGCTGGCCTCCACCTCCGCTGAGAGCCATGGTTGGGCGTTGCGCCATGGGGGTGCCGCCAAAAGACCACGGTCGGCTGCGAGCACCGCCGAGCCTGTGAGGGCTGGGCCGGCGACTCAGCGGGAGCAGTGAGTATGGGGAGGAGGAAGAAGAGATAAAAAAAGGAGACAGAACACATTACAGGTGGGTCCACCTGGTGTCTGCCATGTGGGACTCAAACACCACGTAAACCTAAACCACCTCGAAACAGCTCAGGGACAAAAAACAAACGGTTTAGACATATCAGGGATGCTAGACACCCGGTTTTGAGGTTGAGGGATGCAAATCAGACTTCGACGATAGTTGAGGACGACAAAAGGACTTTTTCCTAATTTTTTCCCAACACCAGGCCTTTTCTTGGGCCAATTAAGAATTAAACTAGGCTTGTTTTGGGCCAAACTAGTTGCCTCACCAAACAAATTGCATTGGACTTCACTATTTGTTGTTGCTATGCATGCGCAAACCGCCAATCTGCTGCTACTGCACTTGTGCTTTGTACTTGTAAGAGCATCTTCAACAATTTGGTAAACCAACTTGTTATCTATCTAATTTTGGTAAAATAAGAAAAATGGGTCTCTAATTGTCGGTGTTAGGATTAGTCCCGACACTAACTAGTAAGTTACGCTGTGATCAGCTTCTCGATGGTCGGTGCAAATGACAACACAGGGGACACGAGTTTATCCTGGTTCCGACCGTGGGGTCGTACGTCCAGCAGATTGGCGCGTGCGCGCTGTATTGACTCGCACCGGTGGTGCCTGTAGAGGGGGGCTACAAGCAAGGCGGGAGAGGAGGAGAGGCCTCCAAGTCCCTGCTAAGTGATTGAGGCAAAATGCCAATATCGATGGGAACGAGAATGCGAGTGAGAGTGAGTGTGAAGCGATGATGTCGTCCTCCCCCCCCGGCGGCCGGGTGACCGCCTCCTCCTTTTATAGACCAAGGGGAGGCGGCTTACAAATGAGCCGCACGGGGTTTTACACAGTATCGTGGTACTGGTGCACAGTGTTCGCGATTTGATGGTGTCCTGGCGTCTCAACACTTGCCGGTGTCGTGGTGGCTATCCGATGGTCGGGGAATAGCTTCGAGGGTAGCTTGCTCGGCGTGCGCGTCCAACTGCCGTTTGTGCACCCGTTCGAGGGTCTTGCTGACGGGGGCGCCCGGTGCTGTACAGGGCCCGGCGTGGCGGCATCCCATCGAAGCATGGCCGCACAGCACCGGGGGATGGCAGCATAGCGCCCGGGATGGTGCCACAGGGTCAGGGATGTCCGCACAGCGCTGGTGCTGATCGCACGGACTCTGGGCGAGTCGCACAGCGCCCGGGATGGCCGGGCGGCGCCGCAGCTAGCGGAGGGGACGCGGCGCACGTCGCTCGTACGGCGGCGCCGGTCGGTGTGCGCACCAAGTCGCTGCCCGTACACCCTTCGAGGATGATCCATGCTCTTTCGAGGGTCTCGATGGCGGGAGCGCCCATGCCGTACAGGGGCCGGCGTGGTGGCGTCCCATCGTAACAGGGCTCCACAGCGCCGGGGATGGCTGCACAGCGCTGGGGATGGCTGCACAGCGCTGGGAGGTGACGGAGGTGACGCGCCTCGCCGGCCTTGCGCCACGGCGTCGCCCCAGGCGGGCGGGGAATTGGGGGCCGTACCCCTCTCGAGGGTGCCGCCGTCCTCTTTCGAGGGGCGCGACGTGGAGGAGGTACGGGAGTAGGCGGCACAGTATCTCGGAATGACACCGGCCATCCCGCGCGGCACCCGCACAGCGCCGGGGATGGCTGCACAGTGCGGGTTGGCCGAACAGCGCCGGGATCTGATTCCCAGGCGGTGTCAGAGGGCCGGCGTGGCGTGGATTTGCCTTTGACCCGGGCTCCCGCGACGCGCCAGAGCATTTAATGCTCCGGTCGTGGGAGCAGGCACGGTGTCGCGGATCAGAGGAGGCCTCGAGCGAGGCGTAAACACGCTCGAGGGGGATTAAGCCCTCGAGCGAGGCGGACACTCGCCCGAGGGGGCGTCAGGCCCTCGAGCGAGGCGGAAGATTCGCGACGCAGCGCCCGGCCCTCGAGCGGGTCGGAGGTTTGCTCGAGGAGCGCCGGGGGTCGACTGTTCGTTGGGCCGGTGAGGCTTTTTGGGCCGTGGGCCCTGCCCTGGGCCGCTGTCGTGCGTGGTGTGGTTTGCTCGTTTGCTTTCGTTATTTTTCGAAAAAGGGGTGATTTCCCCCATCATTAGGGGACCCCCGTGGCTGTCCCCGACAGTAGCCCCCGAGCCTTTGCAACAGTATCCGCAGGAACTTGCAAAGGCTGGTGCTTTCTGATGGGACTTTCTTCCCACCTGGGCGTTGTGATGTTCCGTGGGGGCGCGCTAGCGCACCCGCGGGTGTAGCCCCCGAAGCCTTGGAGGAGTGTGTGCATTCCTGCAAGATTTTTTCGCAGCGTGCGGCCGGTGCGCGAGGTGTTTATTTCAGCCGGCCTCGGCGTTATTTTAGCCGGCCTCGGCGGTGCTATGCGCGTGTACCGGTATTTTCTTGCGTTCGGGTACGTCCAGGAGGTGTAGCCGTGCGTCGAGCCCCCGAGCCTGGGCCCACTCAAGGCGATCGGGGCGAGCTCTCCGACTTGTCTGTGCGCCCTTTCGCCGCCCCTTCGCGGGGCGGAGGGGTGAGGTGCTCATGACTCCCATCGAACGGGTCGCGAATCATGGGTTCCTCGTCGAGCTGTTAGCGGGTAGTTCAAGTGGACGTCCGTGCCCCGTTCGATAAGGGTCGGCTCGTGGTCCGGAGACACGTCCATAAGAGCACTCACGCGGGTGTGCTAGGCAGGGCTCGGTCCCGTTCGATTGGGACCGAGGGCGCGGAAGCTCTCCCTCGGTGGGATCCCTCGACTAGCTGCCCTCGTTGGCCTTGAACACGAACTATGGGGCGCCCCCGAGCTTGCGAGCTCGGGTTCAGGCTCGAATGCGCGCGCCCTGGTCATCCCTGACTCTGTCAATCTGAGGCGCCTGTTCGAACCCTTCGAGGGTCAGGCTTCGAACCTCTGATTAGTAGGGCCTTTGCGGGGTGGCACTAAAATGCCCCCGTCTTGGCTTGATCTGTGGAGCCTGCTGGGCTGTGGTCGAGCCGACCCTTGAGCCACTGATCAGTAAATCCCCGCTCGAGGGGCATCTGCGGCGCCTACCCTCGACGGGCAGTTTTGGGACCGCTGATCAGTAAATCCCCGCTCGAGGGGCATCTGCGGCGCCCACCCTCGACGGGCAGGTCTTGGAACCGCTGATCAGTAAACGCAGCGTTCGAGGGGCTCGGCCCTCGAGTTCGTTCGGTGGGCCGTGGCTCTGCCCTTTTTAGATCGGGGCATCGATCGCACCCGCGAGGGGTCAGTCCTTGAGCTCTTGGCTCTAGTCTCGTGAGTGGGTCATCCTTGCTCGAGAAGGAAACCCAGCCATTTAATGGGCGCAAATTGTGGGCGCCGATCGTGCGAAGCGGGCGCGCCTTTTCAGGCGGCGCACCGCTGTCGTCGTGGGCGACGTGGGGGGCGGACGGGACGGGACGCCGCGCCCCTTCGGTTATTATGTCGTAGTGATAGCGGGCGCGCGTTCGTACGACCGTTTCGTCGCGGCGGGCCCCGCACGTCAGCGACGCGGGGCGCCGTTCGCATTAATCGGCGCTGTGTGCGGAGTTTTCGGGGGCGTTGCTCCCCTAGATTCTATAAATCGCGGGGGGAGGTAGGGGCGAGGTCCCTTACCTTGCCATTCGCATCCAGCCCCGCACGCAGCTCGTCTTCCTCTCGGCCGTGCGCTCCGCCGCTTCGGATCTGCTCGCGTTCTTTGCGCTTCCGTCGCCACCCTTGCTTCTCGCTCTCGTCCTCCATGGCCCCTCCGGTTCGAGTGGTGGAGCCTTTCCCGTGGCCCCGGTCGACGGTGACGCCGCTGGCGCTGAACGAGCTGGTGAACGGTGGGCAGTTGATGCTGGTCGGCGACGGCCCATACCCGGCGTGGATGGTCCCGCCGGCGTCGGATAGGGAGCCCAACCCTCCGCACGGCTACGTTGTCAGCTTCGCCCGTCTCCACGAGCGCGGCTTCGCCGCCCCAGCGAGCCGGTTTATGCGGGGGCTGTGCCACCACTACGGGGTGGAGCTGCACAACTTCGCCCCCAACGCCATCTCGCAGGCGGCTGCCTTCGTCGCCGTCTGCGAGGGATTTCTGGGGATCCCGGCGAACTGGGACCTCCGGGTCTACCTGTTTCGCGGCGAGCTCCACACCCTTGCTACGGCCGAGAAGGGGACGCGCCGGGCGGTTCGCGCCGGCGGCCTTACGCTCGCACTGCGGGACGCGCGCAAGGAGCTGTACCCACTGTGCACCATGACCTCCAACAACGCGGACTGGGAGAAGGGGTGGTTCTACCTCCGCAACGACGGCGTTGGCCTTCCACCGTACACCGGGAAGGTGCTGATGGGGAAGTCCGATGCCTGGCTTCACGGCGTGTCGCCCCCGTCGCGACAACGAAGGTTGGAGTCCCTCACCTCCGCCCTGCGCCAGCTGGCGGACGCCGAGCTGGGGGTGTCTTCGATCATCGCCAACTTCCACCGCCGGCGGGTCATTCCCCTCATGGAGAGGGAGCTCTGCATCTTCGAGATGAGTGATGCGGCCAACCCCACGTCGCTGGCGCGCTCACGGCTGCTGCAGGAGCCTCTCCCCAAGGGGTATGCGGCCACGCGGGCGAGGCGCGCAATCAACCTCAAGGTGGTGCCGCATACCGACGACGACCTTTGGTCGTTCGCGATGCTCCCCGACGCCGAGCCGGTGAGCACCGTTTTTTCTTCTTTGATTCTTGTTTCGTGTTTTTCTTCGTCCTGACAATTCCTGCCCACAGCTGGTGACCGTCCAGGCCTCCCGATCGGACCCGCCAACGCCTCGGTCTCAGGCCGCCGGTCGCGCCACGCAGCAGCGGGAGCGGGACCGGGCGGCCCTCGCGAAGGAGAGAAGGATCAGGCGGCAGGAGCGCCTTGATCAGTACAACGAGGAATACCGGCTGCGTGAGCAGCAAGGTCTCTCTCCCCCACCGGTGCTGGAGAACTCGTCCTCGGACGAGGAGGAGAGCGACGGGGAGCGGCCCATCTCTAGTAGGTGGGAACCCGCGGCGCCCCCGTCCCCGCGGGTCGAGGGGGCGGCCGCGGAATCGACCCTCGAGGCGGGCACGGTGCCGCCCGTCACCGGGTCGTCGGTGGAGGTGCCAGCGGGCACCGTGGAGGCGCCGGTGAGCGCAGTGGAGGTGCCCCCCCAGTCCTCGAGGAAGAGGAAGCGGGGCTTCTCCAGTTTGAGGTAAGTAGCAATGTTTTCCACATGCCCTCGATTTCGAGAAACAGCCGCTCATCCCCCCTTTTCATTTCGTCGTCAGGGCGTCGCCGGCCGTCCCCGATCTCACGCCCACCAAGGCGCTCAAATTGAGGACGTCTTTGACGACTGGGCGGCGCTCAGAGAGGGTGCCACGGGCGGCGGCGAGCATGGCAACGGCGGGCGATCCATCACGCACCCCGACCGCGGCCGCGGGGTCGCAGCAGGAGGTGGCGGTGGCGGCCGCGACGCCGCAGCAGGCGCTGGTGCTCCGCGACCCTCACCAAGGGCGCGGGCTGGCTCATTCGGAGAGCCGGTCCATCAGGGGCCGCAAGGCGGCCGGGGCCCCTGATGGTGGTGCCCCTACGAGGGCCGGTCGAGGAGGTCGTCCGGGCCAGCCCCCGGGCCTATGACCGAGGTGCTGGTGATGCAGGCTGACGGCTGCGTGATGTCGCAGTGGCCGGCGCACGACGCCGGGGCGTCGACGTCTCGTGCCGCGCCGCCAGCATCTAACGCCGCCGCGTCGCAGTCGGAACAGGGGTTGCGTCCCCCCGGGGTGCCGCGTACCTTGATCGACGAGGCCCAGGCCGAGCAGGCGCTGTGGCAGGAGTTCCGCGAGCACGGCGCCTCCCTCAACGCTGCGCTGGCCGAGGCGCTCCGTCTCCACGAGGGCCGGTCGTTCCAGCTCTTCGAGGTGAGCGTCTTTGCTTGGTTGGAGTTCATTTTCTCGTTTGTTTCCCGTTCGAGTGTTTCACGTTCTGATTCCTCTCTCCGCCCTTCGGTTGATGCTCGCAGGAGCTGCAGGGCCAGGCGCGCGAGAAGTACAGCCGCCTCTCCCAGTTGAGCTCGAGCCTTGACTGGTACCGGGGGCAGTACGAGGCCTTGGACGCCCTGGTGGAGGCCCTGCAGACGGACAACGGCTGGCTGGAGTACCGGCTAATGGCCGTGCAGGACGCGCTCCTGGACCAGCGTGCTCTGACCGCGGAGGGCGCCACCGCGGTCGACAGAGTGAAGGCCGTGCTCCTAGAGAAGGAGGGGGTGCTGACGACAGCGAACGGCGAGCTGCAGAAGGCGCGCGCTGCCCTGGCCGAGGCGCAGACCTTACTGGCGCAGAAAGAGACTGCCCTCGTCGAGGCGCAGACCCAGCTCCAGCAAGACCGCACCACCCTCGAGGGGGCGAGATCCTGGCAGGCTCAGGCCGAGCAGAAGGCCCAGGAGGCCGAAAAGCTGAGCGCTGATCTGCAGGAGAAGGTCACGTCACTTGCCGCGGTGGAGGATCAGCTTCGTCAAGAGCGGAGCGCGCGTCAGCAGGCAGAGGGCCAGCTCCAGCAAGAGCGGTCCGCCCTCGCGGAGGCTCAGGCCGCCCTCCAGCGCGAGCGCTCGGCTCGTGAGGAAGCGCAAGGCCAGCTCCAGCGGGAGCGCACCACGCTGGGGGAGGTTCGAGCCGCGCTCCAGCTCCAGGATTCAGAGGTCACGCGGCTCAAAGGGGAGTTGGTCCAGGAGGCCGTGTCGTTCGAGGAGCTGCGGCAGGCTAGCGAGGAGAAGGACGCCACTATCCTCGAGCTGCAGCAGGCGGCCGAGACCGTGCGCGCGGCCCTCGATACAGAGAAGAAGCAGGTCGAGGGTAAGTCGCCTCTCTCGGATTCTTCGTTTGTTGCTTGGGTTCGTCGAGATCCGCTCTCAACTTATTCGTCTTCCGTTTTTTCAGGCTTACGGGCTGCTCTCGGGACATCAGCGACGCAGGCGGAGGTGCTCCAGGCGGCTTACAATTCCTCCCAGCAGGAGTTGGGGGTCCTGCAGGAGGCAGCCCTCGAGGCATGCCAGAGTATCGACGAGGGCAACGGACAAGCCGGGAGCACGGTGGCAAGTCACCTCCGAGCCTTAGGCGGCCACGTCGCCCGGCGTATGCGAGGTGCGCTCCGCCTGGGGATCCAGAAGACCCTTGGCGTGGTGCAGTCGCACTACCGGGTTAACCTTGCGGCGCTGGCTACGGGCTACATTGTCGCTGACGACCTTGACGATGATGGTGCTGAGGCCGAGGCGAGCCGCCTGGACGCGCTTGCTGCTTCTGCCGCCGACATCCTCACCGACGACTTCGCAGAAATCCTCTTCCCGGAAGCTCCTCCCGCCGGGCCCCTCGAGCCCTGAAAGCAGCTGGGCACTCAGGCCCTTAGATTGTAGTTAGGAATCGAGCCTCGTGGCTATATGTAATAAACACAATTTGCTTAAAGTACTTGTAAGCTTAAGTGCTATTTCGTTTTTTGTGATTGCGCCGTTCCGTCTCTTCCTGTCGTTTAGGCGAATTTCAGCTGGAATCGTTCGTTTTCAAGAGTAGCGCTTAGGCAAAGTGGTGAGGGGGAAGGGTCGTATCCTACCGCGAGGCGTAGGCTATCCCCGACTCACCCGTCTTCGCCCTTTGGTTATTCGCGTCCTGCGTCATTTCGCTCAAATTCCCAGGTCAAGACGTACTTGGCGCTTTTGAAGTAAAGATTTTTTGCGAAAATTGTGAAAAAATGGGACCGTTTTAGGGGGGGTTCCCCCCGTAGTAGCCCCCGAGGGGGACTTGGTTTTCGGGGGGAAAACCGAGTCGCCCTTGACTTTATCGCAAAGAAAACTTTACATTTGTACAGCCGACTGGGGCGTCGGATATGCGCAAAAAGACTTGGAAATCCTTTCTAAGGGTAGAAGCGACGTAGCTGTTGGATGTTCCAAGCGTTGGTGAAGACTTCGCCTTGCTCGTTCGCCAGCTTGTACGTGCCGGGCTTGAGCACCTTGGCGACGATGTAGGGCCCCTCCCATGGTGGTGACAGCTTGTGGCGGCCTCGGTTGTCCTGACGCAGCCTTAGCACTAGGTCGCCCTCGTTGAGGTCTCGGCGCCGGACTTTCTGAGCTTGATATCGCCTTAGCGCCTGCTGGTATCTTGCCGATTGCATCATGGCCACGTCACGGGCTTCGTCTATTTGATCCAGCGAGTCTTCGCGAGCTCGCTGGTTCGAACCTTCATCGTAGCCCTTAATCTTGGGCGATCCGTATTCCAAGTCCGCGGGGAGAACGGCCTCTGCACCATAGACTAGGAAAAACGGCGTGAATCCCGTGGCTCTGCTCGGAGTGGTCCTGAGGCTCCAAATGACCGCTGGGAGCTCCTGAAGCGATTTCCGGCCGGACTTGTTCAGTCTGTCGAAGATCCTGGGCTTGAGGCCTTGTAAAATCATGCCATTGGCACGTTCCACCTGGCCGTTAGTCTGTGGGTGTGCGACAGCCGCCCAGTCCACGCGGATGTGGTGGTTGTCGCAGAACTCCAGGAATTTCCTGCCGGTGAATTGGGAGCCATTGTCGGTGATGATGGAGTTCGGCACTCCGAACCTGTGGATGATATCGGTGAAGAATGTCACGGCTTGCTCCGATCTGAGGTTGGTGATCGGGCGTGCCTCGATCCATTTGGAGAACTTGTCCACGGCAACCAGCAGGCGGGTATAGCCCCCGGGCGCCTTTCGCAAGGGACCGACAATGTCTAATCCCCACACGGCAAAGGGCCATGTGACGGGTATGGTCTGTAGGTTGTGAGCAGGGAGAAGGGTCCTACGCGTGTAGAACTGGCACCCCTCGCAGGTGCGCACGACCTCGCTGGCGTCGGCAACCGCTATGGGCCAGTAGAAGCCCTGACGGAACGCGTTGCCCACGAGGGTGCGCGGTGCCGCGTGATGGCCGCACACGCCTGCGTGGATGTCACGGATGAGTTCCCGGCCGTGGGGAATGGGAATGCACCACTGCAGGATGCCGGACGCGGCGTGCTTGTACAGCTCGCCATCAATCACGGCGAACGACTTGGCTTTCCTGGTGATGCGCCTAGCTTCGGTTCGATCTGAGGGGAGTTCCCCTCGATCGATCCAGGCGAGGTACTAGGCTCGCCAATCCTCCGCTCGGGGGGTCGGCTCGATTTCCATGGCCTCGGCTTCGTCCGCACCGTACCCCTCGAGTAGGGAGAGTACGAACGCCTCGTTCGAGGGGTCCTCGTCCATGGGTTCCGCACCCGCTGGACTCGAGGGAGCCCCCGAGGGTTCCTCCTGATTCGAGGGGATTGGACTGAGGTCGACGGATGGTTTGGTGATATCTCGCGCGAAAACGTTCGGGGGAACGGTGATTCGCCCCGACGCGATCTTAGCGAGCTCGTTCGCCTCCTCGTTGTACTTGCGGGGGATGTGATTGAGCTCGATGCCGTAGAACTTGTCCTCGAGGGCGCGTACGACGTTGCAATAAGCCTCCATCTTCTCGTCGTGGCAGCTCGCATTCTTCATGACCTGATCGATTACGAGCTGCGAGTCTCCCCTGATGTCGAGGCGGTTGATGCCGGTCTCGATGGCGATTCGGAGGCCACAGAGGAGGGCCTCATACTCCGCCATGTTGTTTGATGCGGGGAAATGCAAGCGCACTGCATACCTCATGTGTTCCCCGAGGGGCGAGATGAAGAGCAGGCCCGCGCCCGCTCCGGTTTTCATCACCAACCCGTCGAAATAGAGGATCCAGAATTCGGCCTGGATCTGCAATGGGGGCAGCTGTGTGTCCGTCCACTCGGCGATGAAATCCACGAGGATCTGAGACTTGATTGCCTTGCGCGGCGCGTAGGTGAGCGTCTCGCCCATGAGCTCTACGGACCATTTTGCGACCCTGGCCGCAGCGTCCGGGTTACGGATGATCTCTCCCAACGGGAATGATGAGACCGCCGTGACCGGATGGGCTTCGAAGTAGTGCCGCAGCTTGCGCCGCGCGAGCACCACTGCGTAGAGCAGCTTCTGGATCTGGGGATACCGCGCCTTGGTCTCGGACAGCACTTCACTGATATAGTACACCGGTCTTTGAACTGGTAGGGCGTGCCCTTCCTCTGCTCACTCTATGACGATGACCGCGCTGACCATCTGGGTGGTTGCCGCGACGTAGAGGTACAGAGGCTCGCCTCCTTGAGGTGGCGTGAGGATTGGTGTGTGTGCGAGCGTCGCCTTGAGCTTGTCGAGTGCCTCCTGGGCCTCAACCGTCCAGGAGAAGCGTTCGTGCTTCTTCAGGAGTCGGTAGAGGGGCAGTCCCTTCTCGCCAAGCCGGGAGATGAAACGGCTCAAGGCAGCCAGGCAGCCCAACACCTTCTGCACCCCTTTTAGGTCTCGAATCGGGCCCATTCGGTCGAGGGCGGAAACCTTCTCGGGGTTGGGCTCGATTCCCCGCTGGGAAACAATGTATCCCAGCAGCATGCCACGCGGCACCCCGAAGACACACTTCTCGGGGTTGAGTTTCACCCTGTTTGCCCGCAGGCAATCGAACGCAACGCGTAAATCGATAACCAGGTCGTCCGCCTTCTTGGTTTTGACGACAATGTCATCTACGTATGCCTCTACGGTCCGCCCGATGTGGTCTCCGGAAACGTGCTGCATACACCGCTGGTACGTAGCGCCCGCGTTTCGGAGGCCAAATGGCATTGTTACGTAGCAAAACATGCCGAACGGTGTGATGAAAGAGGTCGCGAGTTGGTCGGACTCCTTCATCTTTATTTGGTGGTAGCCCGAATAGGCATCAAGGAAACATAAGAGTTCACACCCCGCAGTGGAATCTACGATTTGATCGATTCGTGGCAAAGGAAAAGGAACTTTGGGACATGCTTTATTTAGACCGGTGTAATCTACACACATCCTCCACTTCCCATTCTTTTTCTTAACTAGTACAGGGTTAGCCAGCCACGTTGGGTGGAAAACTTCCTTGATGAATCCGGCCTCGAGGAGCTTCCGCAGCTCCACTCCGATCGCGCGGCGCCTTTCTTCATCAAAGCGCCGCAGTCGCTGTTGCACGGCTCTGGAGTGAGGTAGGATGTCAAGGGAGTGCTCGGCGACCTCCCTCGGGATGCCTGGCATGTCCGAGGGGCTCCACGCGAAGATGTCGGCGTTGGCGCGGAGAAAGTCGATGAGCACCACTTCCTATTTCGGGTCGAGGGTGGAACTGACCCTCAACACCTTGCCCTCGGGGGCGGCAGGGTCGAGGGGCACCTCCTTCGTTTGTTCGGCAGCCTCGAAACTGCCCACGTGTTTGGCAGAGGAGTCGGGGCCCTCGTTGGCCAGCTTCTCCATGTCCGCGACAAGCGTTTCGTCGAGCGCCAGGGCCTCAGCGTGCTCGACGCACTCGACGTCGCAGTCGAATGCGTGCTCGATCGACGAGCCCACGGTGATGACGCCTTTTGGCCCCGGCATCTTCATCTTGAGGTAAGTGTAGTTCGGGACCGCCATGAACTTAGCATAACACGGACGCCCAAGGATGGCGTGGTACGCGCCCGGAACCCTACCACCTCAAAGGTGAGGACCTCCTTGCGGAAGTTGTTCGGTGTGCCGAACCAGACCGGCAGGTCGATCTGCCCGAGGGGCTGGACACGCTTGCCCGGCGCGACGCCATGGAACGGCGCCGTGCTGGGCCGCAGCTGGTCCAACCCAATTCCCATCAGCTGTAGGGTGTGAGCGTAGAGGATGTTGAGGCTGCTGCCGCCGTCCATCAGCACCTTGGAGAACCGCGCATTGCCGATGATGGGATCGACGACCAACGGGTACTGGCCCGGGTTGGGGATGCGGTTTGGGTGATCCTTGCGGCTGAAGGTGATGGTGTCCTCCGACCAATCGAGGAAGGAAGGAGGAGCCCTCTCCGCGGCGAGGACCTCGTGCCGCTCTCGCTTGCGCCGGCTGGTGGACATGTCCACCGTCGGTCCCCCGAAGATGAAGAAGACGTTCTCCACCGCGGGGAAGCCGTCAGCGTCTCCGTCACCCCCGTCCTTCTTGGCCTCGTCCTCCTTCGCGGTGACGCGGCGGTAGTACTTCTTGAGCATGTCGCACTGCTCGAGGGTGTGGTTGACTGGGGTCTTGTGGTACGGGCAGGGCTTCTTCAACATATCGTCGAATACGTCAGGGCCTCGAGGGGCCCCTCGAGGGCCCTTACGGGCAGGGTCAACGGCGAGGGCCTCGTCGTCCTCGCCGCGCCCGTGCGTACGTGCGTCATGGTGGGGCTTCTTGCCCCGCTTCTGTTTCTTCGCGGGCTCCTTGGACTTGCTGCCCTCCGCGGGCGCGTCGTCCAAGCGCTTTCCTTTCTTGCCGTCGAAAATGGCTCCCACTGCCTCCTCTCCGGAGGCGAAGCTGGTGGCGATGTCGAACAGCTCGTTGGAGTCGACAGACGGGCTCCTCCCGAGCTCGCGCACGAGGTCCCGACACGTCGTGCCTTCGAGGAAGGCGTGCACAATCTCGGACTGAGCAACGCTCGGGAGCTCAGTACAGCGCTTTGAAAAGCGCCGTATGAAGTCCCGGAGCGATTCGCCGGGCTTCTGAGTGCACGCCCGCAGGTCCCAGGAGTTCCCAGGGCGAACGTATGTGCCCTGGAAGTTCCCCACGAACGTGCGGACCAAGTCGTCCCAGCTGTGGATCTGGCTGGGTGGCAGGTGCTCGAGCCATGTTCTGGCCGAGTCCGCAAGGTGCAGCGGCAGATTGCGAATGATCACCGCATCGGTGGTGGCTCCGCCCAGCTGGCAAGCCAGACGGTAGTCGTTGAGTCACACACGAGGGTCCGTCTCCCCCGTGTACTTGTCGATGGTGGTGGGCTGGCGGAAGCGCTGGGGGAAACTCGTCGCACGGATCTCCCGGCTGAACACTCGGGTTTCCGGGGGTTCCGGTGTTGGCGAGCGGTCCTCTCGGCTGTCGTAGCGACCACCTCGTCGAGGGTGGTAGCCCGCCGCCGCTCGTGCCTCCGCGTCGCCCTTTCGCTTGGCGTTCAGGACGTTGCGAGCGTCGCCGTCGTGAGCTTGGCCGCGCGTGTCAAAGATCCGCTCCTTGACAGGCGTCCTGTCCCGGTTTGCCGGCTGCCCCGCCGCGCCGTCGGCGTGGACGGATGGCTCCTGGTCCTGCACGCCGCCGTCGCCCCGCGCGCTGGACTGGTTGCGCATGCGGGACGCGGAGCTCTCGGCCTGCTGCACGGCCGCTTGCTCGATGAGAGTCTGCGCCTCGCGGCGCAGGTTACGTGCCTCTGGCGTCGATGGCTCGGGCATGGCCCGAAGTAGTGTCGCCGCCGCGATGAGTTTTTGGCTGGCACGAAGTGGCGTGTGTGGGTCGTCCACGTCAAAGTTGGCATTGATGCGCTCGCAGGCTTGCTTCCCGGCTTCTCGGGCGCGTTCGCCGCGCGCCGAGGCTTCCCCTGCGATGGTTGCACGCAGGAGCCGCACCTGCCGGTACTCTTCCGCGAGCTTTGCCTCGAGCTCGCGCGCCTGGGCCAGCTGCGCATTGATATCCGCATTGCCCGCGGGTGGGGCCGGTGGCGGGTTCGGCTCCGGATGCTGGGCCGCGTTCCCGTCGCCCGCTCCGTTTGCGCCGTCAGCTTGCTCGTTGGCGGCGACAACGAAGCACTCGCGCGAGGGATCATAGCTCCCTACGCTGGAGTCGTCGGAGCAACCGAACCAGTAGTCCGCGGCGTCAAGGAACCGCCGGAAGACCACAGGGTCCGGTACGCCGGAGAAGTCCCACTCTGCGTAGCCATGCGAGGTTGAGGGTGGCAGTTCGCTGGGCGAGCCGTGGTATGACTCGTCGTTGGTGGTGGCGACGAGGTTCCGGACTGACAGCAAGTGATGGCCCGGGAGATCCTCGTACGCGGCCATGTCGGTGCTGACGGATGAGGCGTACGCCGCAGCAGGGTTGCGCATCCCGTGGGGAAACTGCGGCCCCGCGGCCGCGTGCTCCCCCGCAGGGTGCGCCGCCGTGTCGCTCGGGGGGGCGCGTCGTTCCGGGCCGCCTCGCGTGTTGCCCGGCGTCACTCTGTGCGCGCCTGGCGCGAGCGCTGACCTGGGCGTTTGCAGCGCCGGGATGTCGAGGCGCTCGCGGCAGCCACCCGGGTGGGTGCGGAGCGTCAGTAGCAGGCGTGACGGGCATTGGGCCCGGCCCAGTCGACCGCCACGGGTGAAGTTCGTCGAAGTTGGTGAGGCGCATGAGGTAGCCGTTCCCTGTGGCCTGAAAGTTCAGGCTCCCAAACCGGATTTCGAATCCAGCAGGGAGAGGGTCCGAGCTGCCCATGGCATACCTCTGGGATGTCATCTCGGTACGAATCACCATCGAGAATGCTGGTGAGGGGTCGATCACAGCGCGAGGGTCCCCTACCTGGCGCGCCAACTGTCGGTGTTAGGATTAGTCCCGACACTAACTAGTAAGTTACGCTGTGATCAGCTTCTCGATGGTCGGTGCAAATGACAACACAGGGGACACGAGTTTATCCTGGTTCCGACCGTGGGGTCGTACGTCCAGCAGATTGGCGCGTGCGCGCTGTATTGACTCGCACCGGTGGTGCCTGTAGAGGAGGGCTACAAGCAAGGCGGGAGAGGAGGAGAGGCCTCCAAGTCCCTGCTAAGTGATTGAGGCAAAATGCCAATATCGATGGGAACGAGAATGCGAGTGAGAGTGAGTGTGAAGCGATGATGTCGTCCTCCCCCCCCGGCGGCCGGGTGACCGCGTCCTCCTTTTATAGACCAAGGGGAGGCGGCTTACAAATGAGCCGCACGGGGTTTTACACAGTATCGTGGTACTGGTGCACAGTGTTCGCGATTTGATGGTGTCCTGGCGTCTCAACACTTGCCGGTGTCGTGGTGGCTATCCGATGGTCGGGGAATAGCTTCGAGGGTAGCTTGCTCGGCGTGCGCGTCCAACTGCCGTTTGTGCACCCGTTCGAGGGTCTTGCTGACGGGGGCGCCCGGTGCTGTACAGGGCCCGGCGTGGCGGCATCCCATCGAAGCATGACCGCACAGCACCGGGGGATGGCAGCATAGCGCCCGGGATGGTGCCACAGGGTCAGGGATGTTCGCACAGCGCTGGTGCTGATCGCACGGACTCTGGGCGAGTCGCACAGCGCCCGGGATGGCCGGGCGGTGCCGCAGCTAGCGGAGGGGATGCGGCGCACGTCGCTCGTACGGCGGCGCCGGTCGGTGTGCGCACCAAGTCGCTGCCCGTACACCCTTCGAGGATGATCCATGCTCTTTCGAGGGTCTCGATGGCGGGAGCGCCCATGCCGTACAGGGGCCGGCGTGGTGGCGTCCCATCGTAACAGGGCTCCACAGCGCCGGGGATGGCTGCACAGCGCTGGGAGGTGACGGAGGTGACGCGCCTCGCCGGCCTTGCGCCACGGCGTCGCCCCAGGTGGGCGGGGAATTGGGGGCCGTACCCCTCTCGAGGGTGCCGCCGTCCTCTTTCGAGGGGCGCGACGTGGAGGAGGTACGGGAGGAGGCGGCACAGTATCTCGGAATGACACCGGCCATCCCGCGCGGCACCCGCACAGCGCCGAGGATGGCTGCACAGTGCGGGTTGGCCGAACAGCGCCGGGATCTGATTCCCAGGCGGTGTCAGAGGGCCGGCGTGGCGTGGATTTGCCTTTGACCCAGGCTCCCGCGACGCGCCAGAGCATTTAATGCTCCGGTCGTGGGAGCAGGCACGGTGTCGCGGATCAGAGGAGGCCTCGAGCGAGGCGTAAACACGCTCGAGGGGGATTAAGCCCTCGAGCGAGGCGGACACTCGCCCGAGGGGGCGTCAGGCCCTCGAGCGAGGCGGAAGATTCGCGACGCAGCGCCCGGCCCTCGAGCGGGTCGGAGGTTTGCTCGAGGAGCGCCGGGGGTCGACTGTTCGTTGGGCCGGTGAGGCTTTTTGGGCCGTGGGCCCTGCCCTGGGCCGCTGTCGTGCGTGGTGTGGTTTGCTCGTTTGCTTTCGTTATTTTTCGAAAAAGGGGTGATTTCCCCCATCATTAGGGGACCCCGTGGCTGTCCCCGACACTAATAGTTTGGCAAACCAACTTAGCAAAAATTGAAACTTGGCAAAATTCTCCTCCCCACGCGTATATATCCGCGCGGCGACACCGTTGCCATCCGCTGCGCAAATCCAGGTGGGAGGGTGAAAAAAGAAATAAAGAATGGAAAAGGGTTCCTGATGTAAGTTTTAAAGAGGTGGAAGGACATAAACATAATTTTGTTTCTCTCTAAAGGTTTCTGATATAAGTTAGATCTGGATTTGACAAGTGAATTATGCCAAACTGTTGGAGACAAGATTTACTTAGCATATCTTTTTAGAAGTTAGCAAAACACAAGATTTACCAACTAAAATTTAGCAAACTCTTGGAGATGCTCTAATAGTTCACGTTCACTCTACCCGTGCAAAAATTCAACCCCACTACACCCGACGTGAACGTGTACTACTACTAGCTGCAGTTGAGAGTTGACAGCACCGATCCATCGCCGGACGAGCACTTTCCAATCATCTTATCCTCACCCTTTCACCAAACCACACCACTCTGGACAAAAGCCAAGCCTGACAAGGCCAGACGCCAACGTAGTACCTACCCCCTGTCGCGACAAAACACCCATCGTTCGCAAAAACGCTAAAAGCCCTTTTCACGAGATCTCCGAATAATCTTCAATTGTACTACGAGAAAAAAAAATAAAATAAAAAGGGAGACATCAGCTGAAACTAGGAGTCTGTTTAGTTAAAAAAAAATTCGAGGTTCCTTTGGAAGCCTATTAGAAGGATTAAATATAGACTAATTACAAAACTAATTACATGAATGGACGGGAAATCGCGAGACGAATCCATTAAACCTAATTAATCCATCATTAGAGATTGTTTACTGTAGCACATCGTTGTCTAATCATTGCATAATTAGGCTCGTTGGATTCGTATCGAAAAATTAGGTAGAAGTTATGGAATAGATTTTGTCATTAATCCACATTTAATACTCCTAATCAGTGTCTGAAGATTGATGTGACGGGTAGTTGGGAAAAAATTTGGGAACGCCCCAGGAAAGGCGAGCCAGCGCGCTACTACGTGTGCGGCGGAGATCGTCTTACGTTTCGGCTCCTCAGCCAATCGAGCCCCACAAAATCCTTCCCAACCCGGGCGTCGCGGCACGTGTCCCCCGACCAATGGCTTCCCGGCACGTACCCCGCAGATATTTCGATGGACGGGCGCCCCGCGCGACCCCGCCGTCGCCACGTGTCGCCCCCTGCGCGCCCAGACACCCTTGCGGGAAGCAACCCGAAGACGATCGGGAAGATGCCCGCCAGTAATAATTGGGTCCGGGCCGGGGCGCGGCGGACCCCGAATGCCGAAGCCGAGCGCCGGGGTACCACGGGACACGCGTCCTCCCACCCAGAGCCGCGCCGGCACGTGGCGGGCGCTCAGCGCGGTGCGATCGCGGCTGCAGGGACACGTGTCCGGACGCACCCCCGTCGCCGTCGCCTCCTGCGACGGCAGCAGCTCCGGTTGCGTGCCCGCTGCTCAGGCGTTGAACTCGCCGAGCGATCATGGGTGGTGGTGGTTTGGCGGAGTGGACTCTGGTCGGTTCAGGATCGGGACGCCGGCCGGAGACTGTTCGGGAACCTTTTCGCCTCGTCTTGCTCAGTTCAGGGAGAGCGCGCGGAGCGGCCGGCGGTCACCGTCGCACAGGGATGATTAGCGCGTAGCGTCGCAGATATTTAGCTGGGGATAGTGCGGGCCAGGCAGACTCCCCGGTGAGCAGAGCGCTCCACTTGTCGCGCTGGCGCCGCGACACGTCAGCACAGGCCGGGAACACGGCGGGCGTATATAACCGACTCCGCCCTGGGAAAAAAACTGCGGCAGGATATAGTTGGCTACCGGCCGACGGCACACCGACCGCGCCACCGCCAATTAGGCAAAGGAACACTCACTCACTGCTAGTCGGCGGTCGCTGGCGGCGGGCTCACGCGCCGCGGCGCACGGCAACCGTGTCTGGGGTTGATGGGCGCGGCGGGATGGGCGAGGAAGGCCCGACCATGAGGCGCCTGAGCGCGGCGTCGAACGGCGGCAGCGGCGGCGGGCGCAATGCGGGAGGGGGCTCCGGCTCCGGCGCCGGCGGCGCCGCTGGGCAGTGGGAGGCGGGCGGCGGTGACGCTGCGCGGGTCCGGGGCGTCAACGCCGGGATCATGGACGAGAAGGTGCTGGAGCTGGTGTTCCGCGCGCTCAACTGGGACCCGCAGTCCCTGTGCGTGGTGGCGCGGGTGAGCCGCCGCCTGCGCGCCGTGGCGGAGCGCGTGCTGTGGCGGGAGCTCTGCGTGTCCCGCGCGCCGCGGATGGTGGCGGCGCTGACGGGCGGCGCGCCCGCGTCGGCGCCGGCCGCCGGGCGCATCGGCGGCGGGTGGCCGGCGCTGGCGAAGCTGCTCCTCTTCTGCTGCGGCGCGGCGGGCGCCGCGGTCCCGGGCCACTTCGCGCCCGTGTCCCGCTTCTCCAAGACGTCAGGCCGGAGCTTCCTGTCGCGGCGGTGCGCGGGGGACCTGCTGTACGTGTCGGACCCCTGCGAGCACGCGGTGGCGGGCGCCGCCGACGACGTGGGCGCCTACCGGGGCGTGTTCCGCGGGTTCATGCGGTCCCGGACGCGGGCGTGGCTGGTGGGGCACACCGCGCCGCTGGAGCCCCGGGTGCGCTGCCCCTACTGCGGCGCGCGCGTGTGGAGCATGACGGCCGCGGGGCTCGCCCCGCGGAGCGCGTCGCGGCGGCTCGGCGCCAACGAGGGCCGGCTCGAGTACTTCGTCTGCGTCAGCGGGCACGTCCACGGCAGCTGCTGGCTCGCGCGCCTCTCGGACAGCGAGGGCGCCGCCGGGAACGACGGCTCCGACGACGACGGCGCGTCCGCCGACGAGCTATGACTGAACGCCGGCCGCGACGGATTCGAGCTGTACTGTACAGAGAGCCTGAGTAGTTAGCCTCAGCCTTAATTTTTTTTGAACTTCTCTTTTTGAGATTGCATTGGCGTGTTGCAGTCTGGTGCTGTTTTTTTTTGGAAGAACCCCAGTCAGGTGCTGTTTCGTTGCATCGCCGTGTTGCCTGATGTGATGCCGCCGGATCAGACAGGCACGCGAGTCGCGAGCCAGCCTTGCAGCTACCGGCGGCGCGCTCCGTGCTCTGCTTCGGTGTGTCACATGGGCCATGGCGGAATCTTTGTACCCAGCGCCAAAGTGAATTTCCGGTCTCTGTGCAGCGATGGAAGCTCAATTCTGCTCTCTTTTTCCTGATGCCATGCCATGCCTCATTGTCTTTCTCCTTGTCGTCGAGACAACCGATCTGACTCCACCGCCTAGCCGCATTGATGCGTTTGCGTTTATGGGGCTAAACGGCTTCGGCGAAAGCCGCAGCGTTCCGGGCGGGGATGGTCCTCCTGCTGGCAGCTGCACACCAGAGCGTGCCCATCGCGGCGTCGCCATTAGGTTGCGCCTGAATTTGTCCCGTCCGCCCGTATTCAGATTTTCAGTCCGCAGCGCAGCGGGACGACAAAAGTTACTTGTACGTATTCGTTCAAAATACAACAAGCCACCGTACGAGGAAGATGGCGATCGCCGCTGCAGATCTCTTAGCTTTTCAACTAGAGCCGGGTGTTTGGGTGTTTGTATTCGAGTTCGGGTATACCCGATCTATCCAAATCTAAAAAAACAACAAAATACTAGTAATTTATACATATACATAATTTTATCAACAATTTGTGTAGAATTTCAACAACAATTTGTGAAGAATAATATATTATAATCATTTGTACAAATCGAGAAAATTATATTCTAATAAAGTGATAATTTCAAGTGTTCAACTAACAACACGTGATAAAATACAAAGATCGAGTACCGGAGTATATTACCCGAGTTACCTAAATTAATTTCAAGTAATTAAAATCACTATCCGAATTTGGAATAAGGTACGTCGAGTTCGGGTTCGAATAATTCAAGTACGATTTTTTTTTTACAATGATTCAAGTACGGTTAAGCCCAGTCTTACTTTTCACGAGGGGGTTGTGAAATGTTTTTTTGGGGGGATATGCAAATAGTACAGGACTTTGGGCCTTTCTCTTGTGTATGAGCCCAGCAACAGGTCGCGGATGTTCCTGAAAAAAGATGGAGAATATTGTAATTGTGCAGACAGCTGCTGTATAGGTCTTCAGTATAGAGTGTGAAGAGACAGTACAAGTGCAGTACAAGGTGTACGAGCGTTTTTCTTGTTTATTTTTTACTTTGCACAGCACCTTTTTATTTTTTATTTTTTTTTGCCTGCAACGGTATGATCTTGAGAGAAAGGTTGCTGACATGAACAAAAATGTGAAACAACAGTTTCACCAACCCCAATCGACGTCCGCTTCTAAAAAAAAGGACAACAACATTCAGATATCAATACCACAACTAATTTCAACAGTATAATAATTATTGAGTGCAAATTGCAAAGTAAGTTACACAAGCATGACAGCCACCGTGAATCATGTACACGACTCACGTGCCCTTCTGCCCCTGGTGCTGTTTTGATACAGAAACGGCTCTGTAACCAACATAGTGTGAATGTGTTGTGGACGCCTTCTATGGGCGCCACCAGTACATGCGTCGCCAGAGTACGGCCCAAGATCAGAATTAGTTAGGATTTCTAGGAAAGATTAGCATTTAGTTAAGTACTTGTGCTCAAAGTTAGGTAGTTGTTAGTCGGCAGGACTCTATATAACCTGTCCGGCTTAGAGATTGAGTTCATCAAGATTCAGAGTCTCCTTAAGGAGGGCGAATTGGACTCAATTATCTGTAATTTGGTTAGGATTTGTTTGCCTCTCAGATCAATAAAGCTAACGGCGCTGCTAGCCCATCGGACGGGTTCGCAGTCACACGATCGGGGTCATGAAGCATATCAACTGTTGGATCGTGTTGCGAAGCATTTTGATGTTGCGAAGCATGTTGCGAACGATTTTGAAATGTTACGAACCATGTTGCGACCAACATTCAACCTCGGAACCCCCCCTCCTGCCCGAGCGATTCGGCGATGTTGCGAGCATGTGGTGATCATGTTGCGAGCTTGTGGCGAGCATGTTGCGACCAACATCCCAAACATCAGCGTGTTGCGAGCTATGTTGCTTGCAACATCCAACATCAAACACAATACCCAACAACCCATGTTGCGACCCATGTTGCGTGCAACATCCAACATCAAGAGCCCTCCTCTCTCCTCCCCTCTCGACATAACACCCAACATCACATGTCTGCAACATCAAAACTCAACATCTGCAAATATTTAAAATTAATATTTGCAACATCCAATATCAGGGGCTCTCCTCCCTTCTCCTTCTCGACACAATACCCAACATCACATGTCTGCAATATGGAAACTTAAACATCCGCAACATCGAAAAATAATGTTTACAACATCAAAAATATGTTAAGAAATGTCGACGTGTTGATTGGAACATTCAAATGTCTCGTTAAAAAATATAACATTCAAATAAAGCACTTGCAATATGTGCATTAAACATTTGCAACATCACACATCATGATTCTCTTTGCAACATCATTACAAACACCCATACGAAACATTTGCAACATCTGTGCCGCCGGGAGCGGAGCTTGGCCAACGGTCAGCGCCTGACCGCGGGGAGCGCTGGCTCGACCTCCGGGCACGTGGAAGGGCGTGGCCCGGTCGGCCGACCACAGCCGCGGGTAGCGGCAGCGCGGGACGCCAGCGCCGGAGAGGCTGCAGCTGTCGGTGCCCGCTCCGATTCTCGACACAACACCCGGAATCACATATCTGCAACATCGAAACTCAAACATCCGCAAACATCGAAAAATAATGTTTACAACATCAAAAATATTTATATCTAATTTTGAAAACATTCACATGAAACACTTGCAACATATCAAGAACACGGATGCAACATGTTCACAACGACTGCAACATGAACGACAAACAATTGCAACATGAAGGTAACCAATTGCAACATGTAGCCATCAGATCTAAGCACTGTAGCAAAAAATCTTGTCGCAACATCCAGTCACCCGTCGCAACATCAGGTCGTGTAGCGTGCAACATTGGTAAAATTTTCGCAACATTAACAACATTGGTAAGAGTTTGACTGCACGTGACCCCGTCTGATATTTTGCATCTGCTCCGGACGTCCGTGTAGGAGCATTATCGTAAAGCTAATCTTTCCCTAAGCCATATCATTTGGTATTCAGAGCCTCTTGCTTCCCCTGCGCTGCCGCATGCCCACCCATCCCGCCCTTGCGCCGCCGCGAACTCTGCATCACCGCGCAACCATCCACCCGCGCCGCCGTCGCCTGCTCGTCAACGTCGCCGCATTCTCCCCCCCACCTCCTTCCGTCACACAAACCGCATCTGCAATCCCGTCGCCGCGCCTTGCTGACATGGGCACCACCTTAGATGAGTTGAAGCCGCTCATCACCTCCCTGGCGGACGACGTCACCCACATCAAGGCGGATCAGGCTCGCCTCCATGTCGCCGTCAACAAGGTCTAATCCGACGTGCTCGGTGATGGATCCTCCTCCTCCAACAAAGGCAAAGGCGCCGCTGGTGAGGCACCCGGCGGTCCAGCCCCGACGGCGTCGCACAAACTGCGCTTCCCCAAGTACGATGGCGCTTCCGACCCCGTCGCCTGGCTCCACCGCTGCGACCAGTTCTTCCGCGCGGCGCGCACGCCGGAGGAAGAGCGGGTGTGGCTCGCCGCCTTCTATCTCGACGGCGACGCACAGCAGTGGTACTACCGGCTGGAGCGCAACCAAGGCGTTCCGACCTGGGAACGCTTCGTGGACCTGGTGAATCGCCGCTTCGGCCCCCCGACGCGCAGCAACCAGCTCGGCGAGCTTATCAAGCTACAGCGCGTCGGCTCCGTCGCCGAGTACCAGGACCAGTACCTCAAGCTCTTGGCTCGCTGCGACGGAGTTACGGAGCACCAGCAGATCGCCATCTACACCGCCGGCCTAGGTGACCCCATGCGCATCGACGTCGAGCTCCGGCGCCCGGTCACCTTGGAGGACGCCATGAGTCTGTCTCGGGCCTACGAGCGCCGAAACACCCCCGTCGAGCACACCACCGGCGGCAGCCGCACCACGACACGGCCGACCGCGCGCACCACCGCGCCCTCGACAGCCGTCACGCCCGTTCCCACCCCTACCCCGGCGGCGCCAACGACACCAGGCGCACCACAGCGGCCGCGCCCTATGTCGGGAACACGCTTCACCAGACTCACCGCGGAGGAGATGGCCCAGCGGCGCGAGGCCGGGCTCTGCTACAACTGCCCGGCCAAATACTCCAAGGAGCACATGAAGGAGTGCACGATGAAGGGAGTTTACCTCCTGGAGATCAACGACGATGCGCCGTCCGAGGAACACGACGGCACCGAGGACCTGCGCAACTCTGTCATCGCCATGACCGGCATCACCACATCCATGACGATGCACCTGTCGTCGACGAGCTGTTGGATGAGCTGCGCGGCGCCCGCTACTTCACGAAGCTTGACCTCCGCAGCGGCTATCATCAGGTGCTCATGCATCCTGACGACGTCACCAAGACGGCGTTCCGCACCCACCACGGCCACTTCGAATTCTTGGTCATGGCGTTCGGCCTCACCAACGCGCCATCGACGTTCCAGGCGCTTATGAAAGAGGTGTTGCGCCCCTTCCTCCACCGCTTCGTCTTGGTCTTCTTCAACGACATCCTCGTCTACAGCGCGACATGGACGGAGCACCTCCAGCACGTCCGCACGGTGTTCCAGGAGCTGCGCAAGCACCATCTCGCCCTAAAGCAGAGCAAATGCTCTTTCGGCGCTCAGGAGGTGGCGTACCTGGGGCACATCATCTCCGGCGAGGCGACGCAGTCGCCATGGATCCCTCAAAGGTGGAGGCCGTCCAGAGCTAGCCCACGCCCACGACAGTCCGCGCGCTTCGCGGCTTCCTTGGCCTCACCGGTTACTACCGGAAATTCATTCAAGACTACGACGCCGTGGCACGGCCGCTAACTCAGCTCCTGCGCCGGGAGGCCTTTCTCTGGACCGCCGAGGCTGACGCCGCGTTCACGGCACTGAAGCTGGCACTCACGACGAGACCAACACTGCAGCTGCCGGACTTCTCCGCCCCGTTCGTGGTCAACTACGACGCATCAGGCAGCGGGTTCGGCGCCGTGCTCCATCAAGACGGCGGCCCCATCGCGTTCTACAGCAGGCCGGTCACGCTGCAGCATGCCAAACTGGCGGCGTATGAGCGCGAACTCATCGGCCTCGTCAAGGCAGTGAAGCACTGGAGGCCGTACTTGTGGGCGCGACCGTTCGTCGTCCGTACGGATCATTACTCCCTGAAGTTCCGCCTGGATCAACGCCTCTCCACGATCCCACAGCACACCTGGGTGAGTAAACTGTTCGGCTATGATTTCAGTGTTGAATTCAACCCAGGCAAGAACAATACGGCGGCCGATGCACTCTCACGTCGCGACGAGGATCTCCAGAGCGCCCAGCACATCTCCTCGCCGGCGTTCGACGTCTACGACAAGTTCCGCCGTGAGGCGGACGGCCTGCCGGAAATCGTCAAACTGAAGGAGGACATCGCGCAGGGCAAGGCTTCCACAGCGTGGTCTGTCGTCGACAACTTGGTGCTGCATGACGGCCGCGTCTTTGTGCCGGACACCTTTGCTCTGTGGCCCAAGCTGCTGGCCACGGCGCACGGTGCCGGGCACGAAGGCGTTCAGAAGACTTTGCACCGTCTCCGGGCGTCGTTCTACAACTCCCACGCCACACGCCTTGTTCGGGAGTACATCAAGGGATGCGTCGTGTGTCAGCGCAACAAAACAGAGCAGCTCCACCCCGCCGGCCTGCTTCAGCCGTTGGAGGTCCCCAGCTCCGTCTGGGCTGACATCGCTATGGATTTCGTCGAAGGCTTCCCTCGCGTTGGCGGCAAGACGGTCGTGCTCACAGTGGTTGACAGGTTCTCCAAATACGCTCACTTCATCACCATCAGCCACCCCTACACCACCCTCACGGTCGCCCGCGCCTTCTTCGACAACATTGTACGGCTCCATGGTATGCCGTGCTCCATTGTGAGCGACAGGGATCCGATCTTCACCAGCGCCTTCTGGACCGAGTTGTTCTCCCTCGCCGGCGTCACGCTCCGCTTGAGAACGGCGTTCCATCCACAGACAGACGGTCAATCGGAGGTTGCCAATAGGATTCTGGGGGTTTATCTCCGGTGCCTCGCCGGCGACCGCCCCACCAGTTGGCTCCGGTGGCTACCGTGGGCCGAGTTTTGCTACAACTCGTCCTACCAGACGGCGCTCCAGACGGCGCTCCAGACTACGCCCTTCCGGGTGGTTTACGGTCGCGATCCGCCGGCATTGATTCCTCATCAGGCAGGCGCTGCACGCGTCCAAGCTCTTGACAGGCAGCTCATTGACCGCGACGCGTTCTTGGCGGAAATCAGGGAGCGGCTCCTTCACGCCCAGGATGTGATGAAAGCTCAGTATGACAGTGGCCACCGGTTTGCTGAGTTTGAAGTTGGTGATTGGGTTCTGCTCCGCCTTCATCAGCGTCTCGCCGCCGCCATCACTGACCGCGCCATGGGAAAACTTGCTCCACGCTACTACGGCCCCTACCAGATTCTCGCTCGTGTGGGTGCTCTGGCTTACAGGCTCGCTCTGCCACCGCGTGCCCGCATTCACAATGTGTTCCACGTGGTGTTCTTGAAGAAGTTCACAGGAGTACCGCCGGCTGAGGTCGTACCCCTGCCTGTTCTTCGCCATGGCCGGGTACTGCCAGTTCCGGCACAGGTGACCAAGGCGCGCCTGAACCTCAGCCAGTGGGAGCTGCTCATTAGCTGGGTTGACAGGGCGCCTGCCGAGTCCACATGGGAGAAGCTGGAGGAGTTCAAGGAGGCCCATCCTTCGTTTCAGCTCGAGGACGAGCTGTTTACTGGGGAGGGAGGAAGTGTTGTGGACGCCTTCTATGGGCGCCACCAGTACAGGCGTCGCCAAAGGACGGCGCCAGATCAGAATTAGTTAGGATTTCTAGGAAAGATTAGCATTTAGTTAAGTACTTGTGCTCAAAGTTAGGAAGTTGTTAGTCGGCAGGACTCTATATAACCTGTCCGGCTTAGAGATTGAGTAAGCAGAGATTGAGTTCATCAAGATTCAGAGCCTCCTTAGGCAGGGCGAATTGGACTCAATTATCTGTAATTTGGTTAGGATTTGTTTGCCTCTCATATCAATAAAGCTAATCTTTCCCTATGCCATATCAGAATGACCCTTCAGAAATCGATGCACATAAACCGTTCTTAAAAATTAATTACGGCCAATGGATGTTTCTCCTGAAACTTTCAGCTGCTTATCGCTGTCCTAAACTCCAATAGTGCTAACCTGCAGCTAATCTTTTAAGCCTTTGCATGTGTTTTCTACCGGATTCAGAAAAACATACAAAGCCCTTCTAGCATGCATGGCAATGTTGAAGGATTCATGTATGTATCCTCATCCATAAAACATTCATATATTGTGAATTGAGCCAAAGATTTTCATGGTGGATGCTTATCGAAGGATCAACGTCATCTTTGAGACCATTAATCACTTCAGGTTATTGAGCGAGGAAATTCCCTTCTACCCCACTTCTCAGTGTTCAAGCAACAGGATATCAAAGTTGAACTAATCAAAATTATAAGGCAGGATTCAAATGGTCATTTTCTTGAGAATAAGAGTTTTATACTCTGCGAACCATATTTGCCACAACCTTCAATTGCAGCGAAAAGATGCAGGAGTGACTTTTGACTAGGCTAATTCAAAGGGGATTTTTTATTGGAAAATATGTAGGCTAGTTCAGAGGTTATTAGCTTACAATTACAGGCAAACCAAGAAGAACTTCACAAAGCAATGATCTAGGAAACGAATTTAAGAGACGCCCCTTGAAAAAATGTGGCACCTTCAAGTAAGACAACTATACTCTTTTAATGCAATAGATTTATCCAACAATGATGCTTACAATACTCACCACTACCACAAGGTCAAGTATTTGAGGCACCTCTTGGTCCATTACCTGTAGAGACCACTTCCGATGCTGCAGAGACACAAAATTTGAAAAAATATCATTAGCCAGTTGAGAACCAATTTGGCCATAATGAACACTTGTAATCAACTCACCACAAAAACAAGCCCAACAAGTTATGGCCAATCGATCTGGAAAGCAACACTAATTATTATCCAAAGCTGAATTCATAACTCGAGAAAAAGAACTGTATTCAACTCATACAACGTCATCCATATATTTTACATTATTATGTGTCATCAACTGAAACAGAGTTAAGCAATGTGCAGCTATACACATAGGCTAGATAGCATGAATGTCAAGTCATGATTTTGAATTTTTGATAGATTCTAAAGTTGTCAAGGCACCATCATTTTTCCATAACATGTATAGCAGCTGAATAAATTTCTGGGCGTGCCTAGGAAGTATAATAAATGGTTGATAACCCCAACAAAAAGTATAAGTATACATACCACAGTTATACAACTACCCTACCCTAATAAATCTACTGACCTTAAACACAGGTACTGTCCTAATGTTGTCCATATTCCACTTTTCGCTAAAACGAAACAAAAATGCCAACCCAAACATAGGATGATTGAACTCCATAGGATCCGATTAACCTTTTGGGTAGAGGTTCTCATGCATTGCAGTACATACTATGAAGGAAACTACACAACCGAATCACTTAACATGATTTGAAGAGATGTGATGCCTTAGTACATACCGCGAATGTGATACATGCATATTTCTGGCCTAGAGAAGCTTACTAACATCCGGAACAACTCCTTAGCCATGCTTTTAGTGACATCATGTTTGAATGTCACTCTGACCTTTTTTAGCACTGTCGCCCAACTCAATAGTCGCTTTACAAAACTAACTTCGTGTTCCAATCCTCTGAAATTATCAATTTCTAACTCCTGGAGGCAATTCAACAAGAGTCCCTCGGTTTTCCAGTCTGGTGGCTGCTGGCCACAAATGCAGCCTGATGGGCATGCAGTTGATGCCTGAAACACAGATCATATTAACTTAGTAAGATTTCACTGATATTGTTGGATCACATTAAATGAGGGAGAACATGAAAATTATCAGATGACCCAAAAAAATTATCAGAACATTAATATTAGCAAAAAGAATTCCATCTAGACACTCGTCTGAAGCTAGAGGATTCCAAAGCTAATGTAGAATGAATATGATTATTTGTAAAATTCTACACTCCTCCGCTATTAGCATCACTAGCTTTTAAGGCTTATATTATCCAATAGAAGTGTGGGAACTTTGAAAAAATCATACACACAAAGCTTACTGATAGCTCCTAACTCCAAGTGCACTATCAAGATCAAGCTAGCCTTCATGAAACAATGCAATACACTTGTTGGTCACTATCACATGTTTCAAGGAGGCTGATAATGATTAGCAAATAAGTGCATAACAAATCACTCGGTCAAAACGTTATATTATAGAGCAAAGTGTTGCCATTAGAAGGCACACAAAGAAGGGACTGCCCAGATCTGGAAGCCTTACCCTTACTTACACGAGTTGGAAAGACTACCACCGCACTAGTGCAAACCACCCCCACAAACATAGGCAATAGATAAATCCAACCAATGACAAGGGGTCACTAGCAGTAGCAGATCAGGCCTTGGCAGACCAAGAAATGTAAATGCGTATCAGACATATATGTAGAGGATAGCTTTACCACAGAATCCTCATGAGTCCATTCCAGCACCAGCCTTCTTATACTAGAACACATCCTGAGAACATGGAATGCGCTGGCCCCAAAAGCATGACCATTTGCAATTACATCCAGGTACAGAAACCTGATGTCAGGGAGCATTTTCATGTGTTCGGTCAAGTATTATAGTTACTTATGTCCTGTGTGTGATAGAAAGAAAAGGATCAAACATGACAGCTGGAAGGAGAAAAAAACATCTCAATATTACTGTTATAAACTGTTCGTTGCTTAGCATACAGGAAATGTTGTTATAATCTAGCAAGCTCTTGTTGTAAACTTGTAATAAAACTTGGCCACACTGCAAGCCCATAAGGAAGTGTACTGCCGACTGTGTGATGTTATGTCTCACCAAATATTTTGAAACCAAATGATGAAAGAATGGCATGGGGACTTGAGAAAAGAAGAACAAGTGGGAACTTGTCATGACTACTCTCATAACAGAATCATGTAGACAATTATGTACATACTACATCCCCAAATGTTGCATTGACAGTTTAAAACGAACATGACTTAATTACAATACTTGATGATACCACAAAACTGTTTTTTCCCTTCCAAATAACAACTAGTATATGGTATTCCTTATTCAGTAACTGAGAACAAGAGCGGAAATGAACTCACCCATGCATAGACCAGTTTGAGAGCTAGATTTCTGAGGACCTTAAAATGTGGCAATAGCCCTATTGCTGGGCTAATGTTGTCTAAAATGTCCTCTGGTCCATAAGCAGCGATTATGGTACACAGCGATTGGAGCTGTTCCATGTTGCCAAGCTGGACAGAGCTTGTATCATAGGAATCCTGCCAGGAGAGCAACTTCAGCTGAGGGGCTGAGATGTTGGCAACCGGATCTTCACCGCGAAAGCAGGACCCCAAGGCAAATTGTTTGAGCACTGGAGCCACAACAGTAAGCTGCTGCAGGTCCCTCAGTGTAAATAGCTCCATCAGCTGGAGAGACTCGGAATAGATGGTGACAGTGAGCAGCCCCTGGGCATCCTCGACGATGAGCTTCAGCAAGCACGGGCACCGCAACGAGGAGGCATCATCGCCGACAGCGAGTTCACACATGACGTAGAACCGGACACGTACCAGGGAGAGCTCGGTGAGCCGGGTGAAGACGCCAACGGGCGGCACGAAGAAGCCAAGAAATCCCAGGTCGAAGGAGATGGAGGTGGCTTTCTCGAAGCAGGGCAGATCAAAGGCCCCTCCTTCGCCTTGCCCCTCTGCATTTTTACCCTGAACCACATTATCGTAGATCAGGGGCCCGGAGAGGCGGGCCGCTGCGACGGGGAGCCACGCCTCCACTGACTTCGCGGTGGCGTCGACGGTCCCGACGGAGAGGCGACGGAGTTCCGCTTGGTGGGCGTCGCGGATGAGGTGGGGATTGCGGGATCCCGGGAACGCGAGCTCCGGGAGGAGCGCCCAGACGGGGCGCCAGCGGCGGGAGAGGACGCTGGTCCGCGCGGCGGCGGCGGTGGTGTCGAGGCGGAGGAGGATGAGGACGAGCAAGTCGTCGGGGAGCGAGCTGAGGCGGTCCTCGCCAGCGCCGGCGCCGGCGCCGGCGCGCTTGGCGGCGACCTCGACGCCGCTCAGCTCCATGGAAAGGGGAAAGGATTTCAGATTTGGATTAATGTTTCGAAAAAAAAAGATTTGGATTTGATTTTGGGCTTGGGGGCACTAGCTCACTGTGGAGTGTGATGTGTTTACACTACACACTGACCAGGTTGCTGGTTCACTTGCCGTGTGTTTGGTTCGTGGAAGAAATCCAACCCGATGGGTCGAACCTAGTTTTGAGATGTTTGGATGGGGAGCAGCATAAGTTGGAGCGGACTCAGGTGGGAATATTCGTTCTATATGCGGGTCAGCTCCGTCCGTCAAAATCTGGTGAACGGAGCCGACCCCGGTTTGCTCCGTCGGGTTCCGTCGTCCGCGTCAGCTGGGGGAGGGAGGAGCAGCGGGGAGGAGAGCGGATCCGGAGGAACAGCGGGAGGAGCTCGTCCGCGGCATCGAAACTCGCCCAGCCGGATGTCGCCATGGCCGCGAGGAGCGTCGGCGGCGGAGCTCGCGGCAAGGGAGCTCAAGCCCCGACCTAGAGCAGCACGAAGTCGACCTGGCTGGAGGTCGCGCCGGAGGCCCGCCGCGCGTCGGAGGAGGAGGTGGAGGCTCGCGCACTGCCTCCTCGTCGTCCGTCGCGCCCGTCCCCGGCCCTGCGCCGCCCGTCCCCGACCCCGCGTCATCTCTCTCCCGTGGCTCGACCTCGAGCCCTGACCTCGAGCCCGCGCGGCGGAGCTCCCGCGGCCAGCGGAGCTCGCTCGGCTGGCGGAGCTCGCGCGGCCCCTCTGCTCTGCTCGTGACGGATGGATGAAGTGCTATGTTCCACCGGATGAAGGAAGAAGATAAAGTAGAGAAAGAATAAAAAGAAAAAGGAAAGAATTGAGAGTTTGACAGGTGAGGTCTATTGATGACAAGTAAGACTCTCACTAACGGTGTTATCTTGTCATCCAACATGTATTTCTAATTCCTTCAACCAAACACACAGTGGGTTGACTCCGTTCCCAAAATCAGAGATGGAACCAAACACTGAGTGGGTTGACTCCGTCCCCAAAATAAGGGTTGGATCCAACCAAACCTACTGATCCTGCAACCAAACACACAGTTGGAGATCGTTGGTGAAATCAGATTACCTTCGACTCACCTCTCACGGATTACCTTCGACTCACCTCTCATCCGACCTCCAACGGATAAACTCACCTCTCATCCACCTCAGACGGATAAGAATCTCTCATTCCCCCGACAGAAGCCCTCATCCACCTATGACGCCAACGACCGTTGTTCCCGCACGCTCACGATTGTTCCTGTACGCCCACGAACATCTCCGGCCCGCACCACGCCCTACTCGTGGCGGCGGCGGGAGCCCGACCTCCTCGCATCCAGATCGACAGGGCGGCAGCTGCGGGAGCCCATCCTCCTCGCATCCTGATCGACAGGGCAGCGGCGGAGGTAGCCCGGCCTACTCGCATCCGGTTGTAGCGCGGCGCCGATAGAGTCCGGCAGCTGCCTCCCCGCCCCGCATCGTTGGTGTCCGGGCAGCAGGGTTAGAAAAACCGTAAACCGACCGGTTTTTAAAACTGAAAAAGCCGGACCGGTAACCAGCCGAACCGCGCGGTTAGCCGAGAGGCTCGGTTTGCTAGGGTCGGTTAGGCCCGGTTTATCACGGTTTTTATGAACCGTGCCGACACGGTTCCAACCGAACCGCGCGGTTAGCCGAGAGGCTCGGTTTGCTAGGGTCGGTTAGGCCCGGTTTATCATGGTTTTTATGAACCGTGCCGACACGATTCCAGCGGTTACCGGATAAACCGTGTGGTTACCAACGGTTTTTCTAACCCTGCCGGGCAGTGGCCTCCCTGCCCCGCCTCGAGGCCTCACCGAAAAGCGAGACGCGGCGGACCGGTGTGGGGAAGGGGGCTGCGGCTTTCCCCTCCAACACCCGCGGAGGTGGCAGGTGCGAGCCGCGGCAGGCCAGCATCAGGACTTGCGTAGTGCCGAAACTAAGAGCAAAGCAATCCTTAAGAAACGTTTGGGCTCTGAGAGCAACAAACAATGACCCAAATCCAGACCATCCAGCAACTATTTCAATGTCGTAGCACTCACTCGTAATCTCAAATTTTGAAATCAACACAGTGCAATCACCAGTCCTAGAGCACAGTTCCTGACCCCCACCCAGAAAAAAAAAACAATCTTGTTTCAGAGTAACTCCAAGAGCCTTTTCATCCGGTCTCAGTTCGGTAAAAATAACAAAAATCGAAAAAAATCTCAATCCAACAGCCTCGCCATACTCCTCCACTCGCAATCCCGCTCGTCATCCTGAGCCCATCGCTCGGTACTTTTGGCTAGGCAATCCGCTCGCTAGCCGCTCCCGTCTCCCGCGGGACCGCCAACGTGGAGGAGGAGCGAAGATGGGAGGGAGGGTCGCCGGCGAGGTGGAGTGGAGCTCGCGGTGGTGGAGAAGGTGCAAGACGACAGATCTTCCGACGGCGGAGCGGGCGCACGCCGGAGCGAAGCAGAGAAGGGAGAGAGGGTCGTCACCGCGCGGAGTGGAGCTCCCGACGGCGAACCTTGCGGCGGCGGAGTGATGAAGTGAAGAAGGGAGGGAGGGAGGCTGGCCGGCGTGACGGATTTCAAGGAAGGGTCGCCAACCCACTCGGGGGAGAGGGCGGGGGCGGAGCTTCTATTTCGCGAGCCAGAGCTTCGATTCGTCGGCCGGAGCTTCGATTTGGCGAGACAGAACTTCAATTCGTTGGCCGGAGCTTCGATTCGTCGAGCGGAGGATGAGTTGCAGGAGGGGCGGAGGCGAATCGGCGACGATGCGATTGCTGGCAGCACCGCTAGGCAGCGACGCGGTGGGCTGTGCCAGTGGGGCAGCGAGGCGACAGGCTGGGGCGGCGAGACAAGGTGATGCGACGGCGGGGCAGCGCAGCGCAACTGGGCCGGGCGTGGAGCAGCTGGCACTGGCAGGCTGCGACCAGCAGGGTGGCTAGCTGCTCCCTGCTCACGTGCGTTTAGGATAGATGAGGAGCAGAGCTGGGAGAAGATACGAAGGTAATAGGATGAATGGACCCACTAGAGCTTGTTTTGAATATAGACATCAAGTTTTACCTATTCTGTTGGATTATCTCACCAAATTTGCTAGTTTTTTATTTTTACAAAGGTGTAAAATCTCTAAATTTAGCTAAAAGAATACAAAGTTTGTTGGAGTTGCTCTCAGGTAAACGTTGTAACGCAAATGTTTAACGGTTTTCATAGTTTCTGGTCCGACAAACTAATTTACCGCACCAATCAAAGGACCTACGATACTAATGCAAATCCCAAAAAACAAATTGAACAGCTCAAGGTCAGTGTCCAGGACAAACGCAACAAGCTTTAGCAACTTAACCCTGCAAAAAGATGCGAGTCCGAGACATTATGTTTACCAACCTTGCTGTCCCAGTATTTGAAGCAACTGTGATTACAGGCAACACTTGTAATGAAGACCCAACTACTCTGCACCAAATGTCAGCTTGGATTCAAAGCTTAAGCAGTTGATACTACCGTCAAGAGGTGGCACCACAAAGCAACATGTTCACCAACCATGCTAGCCCTATCATCTGCGGGCCAAAATGCAAAATGAAATGCTTCACAATGCTCAATCTCAACAGGCAAGGGAATCAATGAGCTTTGATCTCCAACCTAGTTCTATCAAAGAGCAAGCAAAATTAATGGGCAATGATCCCCAACCCCATGACACGAGTCTGAAATCTGAATGGCATGCTGCAGCAAGTTGGTGAGGCTAACTGTTGGCATGTCTAGGCAAAAGCTTAGTACATCAGCTGTAACATGCCTATGAAAATAGATACAGTAGCCTATCAATGTAACTATCTGCATTGTATAGAGAACAATGCACCTTAATTGTTGAAAAGAGGGGCTTACCATCAGTAAACATGATCCGTACAAAACCCCATATCACAAAATTTCAACAGAGAAAGATGTGGCGTGCAGATTACAGTAAGCTCATTATATATAGAAAATAACCACCAATTACCAATCTGCAGCAGTACATCTTTAGTCGCTAAGCTACTAGAACAAATAAATTTAGGCAATGGGCAAGAGAGAGGTAGCAAAGCATGCCTTTCTGTGGAACAAAAACAGCTAAATAAATAACAGGGTAAAGCTCTCCAGGAAGCAGGTGCATATTTCCTAATCCAATACTTCTGATTCGCTCTTCATATCCAATATCCAACTAAAGTTAAAGAAGTGCAAGAATCTGGCATACACCTCCATGAAAGCAACCGTAGACCAAATTACAGATTTTTGCAACTTGCACCATATCCCCTGCACAATATACCATCATAATCAGAATACAGGATAACCAAGCAGAACAACAAAATTTGAAGAGATATTAGTTTCAAACTAGTGGCAACATATTCAGGCAACAATTTTGCAGCATTTGTTTTCATAAGTTGCAATAAAAAAATACATGCATTTAATTTCACAAGGTTACAATGCAAGATTGAAGTTTTGTTGCAACGAAATATCTCACACATAATCTGCTGCAAAAATCACATGTTTCTCAAAATGACCTCTTCTACCACAATTCAAGCTAAAGACAAACACTTCTTCCACATATAGGCGACAGTGATAACACAAATGGATCAGGAACCAACCAATATGGGGAAGCCAGTATCAGATCTGGCACTCTAAGCCTGGTTGTCACTCTTGCGATCACCGTGCCCATCGCGCTCCTGCAACAGCGAACCAGCCTCCTCGTCAGCCTGTGCGGACTTCTTCTGCGCCTCCTTGGCCTTGAGCGCTTGCAGCTTGACATGGTTGTAGTAGGCCACCCCAAGGAAAGCGATCCCGTAGCCGAACAGGTTGATCGGGGTGACCGTGTCCCGGATCACAGACCATGAGAAGGCAATCAGAAGCCAGTCCTTGACTACTCCGGCCACGTTCATGGTCAGCGCGGAGGTCTTGCCGACGAGCAGGAAGACGGCAAGGTTGAGCGCGAAGGCGCACAGCGAGTTGGTCCCGAAGATGAAGAAATCTGGCTGGAACGTTCCCACTGCGCGCAGCCTGGGCAGCTCTACGAAAGCCCAGGGCACGACGAGGAAACAGAGGCAGCACGGCGCGACGTAGTACAGGGAGGTGATGGGGTTGAGCGAGATGCCCTTGGATGTGAGCAGGATCTGGATGAGCACGAGGCGCGTGGCCTCGAAGGCGACGGCGGCGAGCTGCAGCGCGACGCCGCGCAGGTCGAAGCGCGCCTCGCCGTAGGCGGCGATGGCGACGCCGAAGGAGATGGACAGCATGTTGAGCATGGAGGAGGACCGGAAGGTCTCCTTCTTGAAGAGCACCCCGATGGAGTACACGGCGACGGGCATGAGCGCCTTGAGCATCTGGATGAAGGACACGGAGAGGTAGATGTAGGCGGAGTTGGAGAACCAGAGGGACATGGCGTAGAGCGCGCCGATGGGGATGACGGAGGAGGTGTAGAGCTGCGGGGTCATGGCGGGGGAGGTGGGGAGGTCGACGACGCGGAGGACGCGGACGAGCGCGACGGCGAGGGACGAGCAGAAGGCCATGTGCACCATGGTGAGCGAGATGGGGAAGGGCCAGTTGTACATCTTGGGGTCGAGGATGTACTTGTTGTAGATGATGACGGAGAAGGAGAGGAAGATCCACACCGCGACGTAGCAGTAGGAGAGGAGCACCTTCCGGAGCACCGACTCCGACATGCCGCCGGCGCCACCGCCGTCCCGCCCCATGCCGCCGCCGCCGCCGCCGCCCTGCTGGTCCTCGCACGCGGTGGTGGTGGTGGAGGAGAGGGAGCGAGCAGCAGCGGGAGGAGAAAGAGTTGGTGGTGGCGGCGGCGGCGGCGGATCTGGATCCGGGGGGTGGCGAGGGTTGGGGTTGTCAAGGCGCGGCGCGAGGGGGGTGAAGTGCAGGGAGAGGTGTGCTTGAGGAGGAGGCGGATCTGAGGATTTGGGGAAGAGGTCGGGGATGTGCCGGGGGGTTTAGGTGGGGGGAAGCGTGGACTGGGCGCGGTGGCCACGTGGAAAAATCGCTTCGCGTTCGCATGTTCGGTGGGGGATGTTGCCCTTTTTTAACGAGGAAAAGAGCGATTTAGGACTCGGTTTGCGCCCAAATTCTAATCAAGGGCTTTGACTTGTCATTCGTTTGCTCTCGCTCGTTTTCTCTCGTCTCGTAATATAAAATTAATATATAAATTTCTGGTGGATCGGTTAACATCGTGCATCGTGAGCTACTCACGGTCCTCGAAAAACTTAATGCAATTGTCTGAACAATTCGAAATTCAGCCGCCCAGAAAAATTTGAGGGAAAAAACATCGTAAATTTGCCACCACTTTGAACCAGGGGCTCATTGCAAATTACGAAAATGCTACTAGAACAGTCATTCGAGTGCCTTATTGCGGCGAACAACCAACCTTTGGGAAAGTGTTAATGGTATAGATTGGTGATTGAGCATATATCTATTTCTGCCAAAAAAAAAGAGACCTGCCTTAATGGCTTCGTGGAAAAAAATTAGCAGGGAGTAAAACTTTTCTGTAAAAAATAGCAGGGACTAAAAAACCTTGGTAGATCCTCCATTCGCTCGGAAGTAAAGAAAGATCCATTGCAGCGTCTCGCTGCATTCTACACGTATGCTCACGGGAAAAAACCAGTCTTAAAAATTCCATCTTTTGGTAGTCAATCCGGTGGTGTAGACTGCCATGGAAATCACAGTACAAGTGACATCCTACCGTTCGTTCCCTGGTGACCGTGACAGGCCAGGGGGGGGGGGGGCGGCCTCCAAAGGCTTCCACATGCGCTCACCACCTTCTCGGATCGACGGATCACACACAACACTAGCAATGTCGCGTGCGCACAGGTTAGAACCGGTCTGGCCCGCCTCTGGCCCGGTCAAGCAGGAGGAAAACGATGGTAAAAGAAAATTTCCTGCTCCGTGTTGGTGCCCTCAGCTCGCACACGACACGGTCTTTCGTCTCCCAGCAGAGAGAGGGCAACGACGACGCGTCGGTCCGTCGGTGGATCTTGTGCTTATTCTAGCGCGATTTCCCCCTCTGGTGAGTTTTAAACTGCGTTTTCTCTCGCTCTGATTAGCGTCTGAATATGAATGCCCGGGCTGCCAATCGCGCTGGCTTGGATGCATTAGGCGACTTGTTCGCAATAACGACAGCAACCAGCAGTCGTGTTTGTCATCAATAATTGGGCGAAAAAGAAACCCAACAAGTCGTGTCAGCACACCTAACTAGCTATATACTCGTGCGTGTCCTGGACTGTCAAGGCTCGATCGGACCTTTCTCCTTTGCCCGTACAAACGAAACTTCATGCCACGGGTACAAAAGGCTCGTGCTGCAGTACTGCCCCCCGGTACGATGAACATGCGTGCGTACGAAAATCTCCAACCGTGTACCGCTGCAACGCTGGCACCATCGTGACGTCGCAAGGTGGGAAAGGGCCAAAGCCCAAAGGCAAATGGGGACGACGACGTCACCAGAAACATTATCCCCACGGCGCACCGGCTCGGCGGCGCGACGCCGCCCCCTGGATTTATTCCTTCCGTGGAGCCGTCACGTTCCGCGGGACCATCCCGGGCATCCTGGGAAAGAGAACGAAACGCTTTGACACGTTCTTCCGTCGTCAAAACCACCGGGCGGGGGGTTACGATGCCTTCGCGCCGTGCGGCATATCCGCCGCCGGACATTCTGGTTCTGGCTGGCTGGAGAGTGGAGGCCGACCCGCCAACAGCAAGGCCTGCTCGCCGTGTCGTCACGTCACCGGCGGCCACGGCCCGGCGCGCCCCGCTGTTACCGTCAGACCGTGACCGGCACCGTCGCGGCGGCGATGCGCACCGCGATCCAACGCCGGTGGCGGCGGTCCCGCCGTGTTAGTTTGCCGCCGCCGCGGCGGCAACGGCATAGGGCAGCGAAGACGACGACCGTGTCGCGGTGCGCGCGCGCGCGTAAGTCAAAGGGCATGCTCCTAATCCTAATGACCTAATCCCACAGGCGGGCCAGATCATCATCGCATCGCGTGGAGACGTGCGTGCCCGGCCAGACGAAGACTAGTGGCGGAGTAGTAGCAGTTTGGTGCGGGTTCGGTGGGGTGGCCCGGTCATGGGATGGATGATGGGAGGGACTACTACCCTAGGAGAGCGCGTGTCCTGCCGTCGCTGTCGTGGTTGCCCCCCGTGGTGGCCACGGCGTCCGCCGCACGCCGGGAATGGCTGCCGTCCGGTGCGGTGCTTGTCTGCTTTGCTTGAGGAAGTAGCCGAGTACTCTAGGCGGCCGTGGACCGGGCCACTCGCCGCGGCGCTGACGGGGACGTGTGGCGATCGTGACCCGTGGTCGTCTGGCCGATACTTTTGTCCTAGCGCGTGCGTTCGTGGCGCTCCATCGCATCCCACGGCAGCGTCCGTCGTCCAACGTTGCGACGCAGCGCGTATGGGCAGTCAGTCAGTCAGTCAACTGTTACATTTGTGCCCATCAAACGTCAAACAGACAGTCGTGCTTGAGACAGCCGGAGGGAGAAGATTACGGGTGTGTTTAGAAGCCCAAATTTTTTCAAAAAACATCCCATCATCTATCACATCTCATCACATCACCTCTCACTATTCATCTGACGCTACAGTGTATTTTACACTAATTTTGGTTAGAATTGTCAAACTTTGCCCAAACATTTGACCTCTAAACACACCCTACAACAGGCTAAGCACGCAATTCGAAGAAAGAATGTCTCGGATTTTCTGTTCTTGGGTTGGGCGCTGGGCCTTGAGCACAAGGCCCGCCCGACGAGGAGAGAGAGAGGAGAATGAGGAGATTGGGCCTTGAGCTTTGCGGCCCGCATGCGTGCAGGGAAAGCGTAAAGTGTACTCCAAGTCTCCAAGCCTCCAAATAAATAGCGTGCTCGATCGTGCCCGTCCCAATCCCAACGAGAGAGATGCTGCGGATCGCGTGCCTTCGTGGAGCGCAGCGGTGGGCGTTCGGCGCCGCCGCCGCCGGCAGCAGCAGCCGCCATCTACTCCCGCCTCCGCTCTTTCCCGCTTCTCCTCCTCCTCCGCCCGCGACTCGGAAGCGCAGGGCCCGGCCGCGGCGACGGGCGGCGCGGCGCAGCCGGATCACCGCGCCCAGACGCACGAGCGCGACGTCCACAGGGCGTGGGTCTGGGCGTCCGACCGCTTCGACGTCGAGATGATGATGGACGCGGTCACGGGCGACGTCCGCGACCTGACGGGGCGCGAGGAGGACCCCGCCGCCGTCGAGCTCGCGCGGTCCGCCGTCGCCCAGCACGGCGCCAAGACGGTACGGTGCGAGACACATGTACACCGATCGAACTGAACTGAACTGAACTCATTGTGGTCGCGGGGATTATTGCAGTTGTTGATCTGATCCTGATCCTAGTGCCTATCTAACAACTGACACGCATGTGCCATGTGATCGATGTCCCCGTGCGTGCAGGACGCGGCGCTGGAGTGGGTGAGGCTCGTGAAGGTGAGGCGGCAGGTGGAGGCCGGGTTCACGTACTACCTCACCGTCGAGGTGAGGGTGGCCGGCGGCGCCCAGAGCAAGCTGTACGAGGCCCACTACGGGAAACAGGGCCTTCGCCGAGAGCAAAAGTCTTTGGCGAGAGCCTCCCCTCGGGCTCTCGGCGAAGAACTCTTCACCGAGAGTAAAAAAAAAAATTCTCGGCGAAGACAAAAACTCTCGGTGAATTAATTCTTCGCCGAGAGCCAAGAAAAAACTCTCGGCGAAGAATTCTTCGCCGAGAGCAAGCCAACTGGCTCTCGGCGAAGAAATTCTTCGTCGAGAGTTTTTTTTTGGCTCTCGGCGAAGAAATTTTAAAAAAAATCACTTTTTCACCTTCACACTTTTTCTATCATCAACATGCACTTATACAAAGGATATGTTCAAATTGGACGTAATTTTATCTCTGTTTGCTATATTTAAAAATTTTACTTCATTCTAGGTAATTTTTTCGAAGACGGCCGATATGAACTGCAAGTGCATGAAATCATAGAGTAAAGTTGTTGAAAAAATGAGATTCATGTTCATGAGACATCGCTAAGACCATGTACACGAAACTAAACTAAATTTCAAACATTTTGTTCTCTGATCATGATGAAGATCGTGTCGCAGAAAGGTTTTAAAATTGTATAAAATTCAAATGAAGTTTGAAAATCACGAATTTTGTCGAGCGCTCATTATATCTTATGTCGAGATTGTGGTAAAAATTTGAAAACATTTTGAGCACTTTGACACGTACGCTGTTTAGAAACCGGAACATCTCACGAGAAGTTTCAGAGAATTTGAAATAATGTCACTAGGTTTGGTGCATTAGAGAAATTTAAATTTGAGTTTGACCACAACAACTTTTTTATAAGCAATACACAACATATCTAGTGTCATGTTAAGTGTTGGAAAAATTTCACACATTTTTGCTATTTTTAAATTAAATTTCACATGTAAATATTCTTCGCCGTGTATATTCCTCTCGGCGAAGATTTCATACTGGGCTCGAAGCCCACAAACCGACGAACAGGCCGCCGATTCGGCCCATGCGCCTCTCCCACCTGGGCCGAATGTCAGCCCATTTATCCGCCGGTCGCCTTGAGTCGTCGATCTCAGGATCAACGGCCACCGTCGATTTTACTCCATATAAACCCGGCGCCCCCCACTCCAACCCTAGTCGTCCTCCCGCCGCCCCTTTCCTCCTCCCTCAGTGGCCTCCCGGATCCGCCGCCCCTTCCTCCTCCCTCAGATCCGCCGCCCCTTCCTCCTCCCTCCCGGCGGCGGAGTCACCTCCCCTCACCGATAGCGGCCGCGCCACCGTCCCCCATCTCTGCCTCCCCTCCCCTCCCCCCTCCGCTCGCCCCTCACCGGCGGTGAGGAGCAGCGGCGGGGTGAAGTGCGGCGGCGGCGCAACTCGGGGGCGACGGCGGCCGGCGAGACCTACAGCGGCGGCGGCGGCGCTACACGGGAGGCTCCCTTTCTCTCTGTTTCTCTCTCTTGTTTCTCTCTCTTGTTCTCTCTCTTGTGCGGCAGAGGCAGCGGCGGTCTCCGACGGTGTTGGCGGCGGTCTCCGACGGTGTTGGTGGCGGCCTCTGGTGGTGGTTGTGGCGGCCTACGGTGGCGGTGGTGGCGACCTCCCCGCTCCCTGGTGGTTGGCCGGCCGGTGCCACCTCTCTCCCATGCTGTTGGTGGTGGCCTCCGGCGGTGGTGGCGGCCACGGAGGTGGAGGCGTACGTGGTGGCGTCGGCGGCCGGCGGCGGTGGTGGTGGGTGGGGGGCCAGGGCGGTGGGGGCCAGGGCAGTGGTGGCGGCGTGCGTGGTGGCGTCGACGGCCGGCGGCGGTGGTGGTGGGTGGGGGCCAGGGCGGTGGGGGCCAGGGCAGTGGGGGCGGCCGGCTGGCCTGGGATTATTTTTTTTTTGTTTTATGAAAATCCCTTCGCCGAGAGCTAGGTGGGCCTCTCGGCACATGTCCGCCGAGAGGGGCCCCGCATGCTCTCGGCGAAGAGCTCTTCGCCGGTACAGCGGCGCCGTGAGGCCTTCGCCGAGAGCTTCCTCTCGGTGAAGGCTTCACCGAGAGGAAAGACCCCTTCGGCGAGAGCAACCTCCCTCTCGGCGAAGGGGCCGAATCCGGTAGTGGCCAAGGTGTTGGACAAGCCGTGGGAGAAGAACTATGAGCAGCAGCTCCAGACATTCGAGCCGGTCGCCGACGCCGCCTAGGCTAGGAACGGGCAAGACCTGCACACAGATCTAGCTGGTACGAATACAGAGTATACGGACATGGATTGGGTTTTGAGTATGCGTATTCTTCGCTGTACCAGCGAATGTAAAAACGCAAAATTTTGCGAGGTTTTCTCTTTATCTCATTTTTGATAGGTAAAAAATAAAAAATCACCATAGAAATCGCTTCCAACAGCATCGTCAAACAAGCGGTTCGTTATCCCCCTCGAAAAAACCAGGCGTCCGCTCGTCAAAAATAGAACCCTCCCGCCGCGTGAATCCTCCCGCCTACCGCCTCGACGGCGCTACACCGAGGCTCCCGCGCGGATCGTTCCTGCCATTCGGGCCCGAGGCCACACCGCGCCCCTGGACGGGGAGGAAGCCACTGCTGAAGAGCCGCAAGGAGCAGTCGGAGTTCGATTCGTTCGTGTTGCCGGAACCGGGCAAGAAGGGGGTGAAGCCCGTGCAGTCACCGGGGCCATTTCTCGTCGGTCGGGGTGGAGCCGAGGTACCAAGCGGCGTCACGAGAGGAGGTGCTCGTCGTCCCCAAGCAGCACGCCGAGAAGCACTTCCCGCTCAAGCGTGCGCCGGAGGCCACCACCACCGGCGGCAAGGGCGTGCTCCTCAACTTCGAGGGCGGTGAGGGAAAGGTGTGGCGCTTCCGGTACTCGTACTGCAACCAGTGTTTTCGAATCGTCCGATTTATCGTCCTTATCGCTCACCGCATACCGATAAGGGCCAGCGACCCGAGTTGAGCGATAAGAAATTAAATCGTCCGATTAATCGTCCACTTATCGCGATAAGTCGTCCGATATGACTGAAAACGATAAGTTTTGAGGGACTTTACTACTAATTATTTGTAATGTTGGTTAACTGTGCACTCAGCTTTTGATGTATTAGACATTTAGACTTCATGTTGTCATCATTTGAGACCTTATTTAATTATATGATCGCTTCCTGCTATGATTAGCTAGTTGGTCAGCCTTCTTTTCCTCTATTGTTACTTCCTATTATACTTTCTTGTTTATATTTGTTCAAAATTATGTTGATCATATACTATATGGTATGTATATTAGATCTATATTCCATAAGATGATTATATTACCGATAAGGTCGATTAGCCTCACTTAATCAGGCTTATCGACGACTTATCACGATTTATCATCTTATCAGTACCCTTACGATAAGGTTTGATTTTACGATTTGAAACATTGACTGGAACAGCAGCCAGAGCTACATGCTCACCAAGGGTTGGAGCCGCTTCGTCAGGGAGAAGGGCCTCCGAGCCGGCAACACCGTCTTCTCGCACTCCACGTGCGGCCCGGAGAAGCAGCTCTTCATCGACTGCAGGAAGCAGACCACCAAGACGTCCGCCACCGACGCGGCGACAGCGCCGGCCGCCGCGCCGGCAGAGAAGCCAAAGGAAGCCCGTGTGTTCAGGCTGTTCGGCGTGAACATCACCGGAGACGGGTGCCAACAGCAGAAGAGAGCACGGCCGGTAGAGATAGGCGTTCGAGCAAGGCCACCAGGTGTTCTTCAAGAAGCAATGCGTGGCTCACCAACGATCTCCTGCCCTAGGTGCCTTCTTGTTATAGCAGCGATCATATGTTCATATGACTAGTATTGATCTAGTCCTCCTCCCCACTTTGTTCTTGCTCGCTTGTTAATTTGATCTCGAACGAATCCGGTTTCTAGTGTCTGTTCTTCGTCTTTGCAAAGAACTTGTTATGTCGGACAGACTGCAAGACGAGCTGTATGTACACCACCATTAGGAGCCGATGCGTCGGGCCTTTCTGTCTCGTGGGCCTGGCAGGTAGGTATTCAATTTTTAGCTAGTCTGTTGGATTACCTCATAAAATTATAAAGTTTTATATTTTTACAAAAGACCAAATCTCTAAATTTAACTAACAAAAATAAAGAGGTTGTTGGAGTTGAGGCTGTATTTTGCAAAGAACAGTTGCAGTTTGGCGGGTCAAGTTTCTTTGGTTGAGGAGCAAAAGGTATACTATTACTATCTCTACTCCTAGAAAGAATGAAAGTAAGACAAAAACTTGATCCTACTTTCGTCTTGAATCTGCCTCCCTCGTGCGTCCGCACGTCTGCCCTTCGCCCTCGCGCGTCCGCCCTCTCCCCCTCTCGCGTCCGAGAAATTTCAAAACATGACACCCAATTCGAGCGCCTCACGCGTGTTGACACCGAATTCGACTACCTTTCAAAAACTGACACCGTGCTCACGAATTCTTTCAAAAGAAGGGATGCTCCTCTATTTCTCTCCTCCTCCCCCGCCGGCGTCCTTCTCCGCCACCGTCCCTCCCTCCCCTGGCGTGCCGGCGGCACCGCCCGCGTGGCTGCCGGCGCCGCCCCTCCTCCTCCCCCGTCGGCCCGCCGACGACTTAGCCGTGCCCACGCAGCGGTCCGCCGAAGGCTGCTACCGTGCTAGTGGGAGGGAGCGATACGGTCTTTTTACCAGAGGTTGAGAAGAGAAACAGAGGAGAGTCCCTTCTTTTGAAAGAATTCGTGAGCACGGTGTCAGTTTTTGAAAGGCAGTCGAATTCGATGTCAAAACGTGTGAGGCGCTCGAATTGGGTGTCATGTTTTGAAATTTCTCCCGCGCGTCCCCTTCCCCCAATCCCATGTCGTACACTCGCTCCTCCACTCCCCTCTTTTTTTTCCTCCACCCGCCGCCACGCCTAACCTAGGCACCCTGCGGCCGTCTCCTCCATGCCGACACCGGCGCCGCCACCGCCTCCTCCGCGTCGTCACTGCCATCGCCTCCGCCTCCGCCGCGGTGGTTCCCTGCCCCTGCACCTCCTCCGGTCCTCACCCATCTCACCGTCCCGCGCCCCCTCCTCCTCCTCCTCCCCTTTCTACCCTGTCTCTGCCTCCCTCCGCGCCCTCTGCCCGTCCGCTCCCTCAGTCCCTCCCCCAACTTCTTAGAGTGGCGTCCACGGGAATGAGCACCTTCATCTGCTCCAGGTGCCCTACACTTTTATTTGCATCGCATCGCACCCCACGCACCCCCGCCACCGCCGTCGCCGTCTCGTGTGGCTTTTGTCGCCGTCTCCTGTTGACGCGGATCGATTACAACGCCAACTACTCCTTCCTTCAGTTTGGCACCCTCTACATCAACAACTCCGTCCAACCTCAGATCCTGATTCCCTGGTAAGTCAATCACCTATGTCTCCACAGATCGATCCAATTTTCAAACAGTCTGGACGAAATTGGGTCCCATGAGTTGGTTAGTAAAGTGATTGGTTAGTAAAATGATGGTGTTTTTGTTGAATTTGGTGTTGTAGATTTGTTTGATTGACAAGAAGGCAGAGTACCAAATCCAGAAGCTTACAACGCTACTGATGACGCAACTGCCCGAGAAAATGTAGGAAATACAGAGGAAGGGGAAGGGTGAGCATTCGGGTGAAGAAGACCTGCTGAAGTATAGGCCAAACCCAGATATGATGGACACAATGTATGGTCCAATGCTCCTGGTGGGCAGGTTATGATAATCTCCAGTAATCTCTATCTCAATGTAGACTCATGCATGATTATGACAATAATTGTTTTTGTTACCTCGGAATCCTTGATCACACATGCCAACATTTAACATTGATTTTTTAGCATAGAAATCACATAAATTTGTAAGAAGTTGGTGATTTGACGATCTTCTATCTAGTAGTTCATATTATCTGTTCCATACTATTTGTAGCTGTGTAGCAAGACATTACTGCTATGCACGAGATAGTATTTTGGCTCCTTAGGTCTATGTGATCTTAATTTCAGTCCCATTTCATTAACAACCATTGCTCATCCTTTCTGAACTAATGCTCTTATCTAATGGAAGACAGATTGATACTTCTGACTTCATATGCTCTTTGGATATGTGATCTCAAATATCTTTTGTGTCTTATCAGAAGTTCACAACCATAGCCAAATATCAATGTTTTGAAACATGTAGTTAAGACTCAAAATTTTGCAAATAGTTATTTACTTCGAAGCTCCCAAATTGTTGGTCTCAAATTCATCTTTGCCTCCTAACTCTGAAATCTGAAAATGAGGTGGCTTTTATTGTGAGAGAATGTAGTAGGGCGAGCTACTGAATGTTGCATATCTTGAATGTTGCATACCTTGCATTGTCCAATCCAATGCATATATGATTATATTGTTTAAGGCAAATCGAATGGTGCTGTATTTTTATTCTTAGCTATTTAGCTAATAGCCTGGAATGTTCCTGTCACCTGGCTATTTGATGATAAAGTCTTTTACTCTCAAGTCTTCGCTCCTACGCCATCTCTGTCCTCCCTGTCTGCTTCCGGCTAATTTGTAGCGCTTCTCTTTTAGGAATTGTACCGTGTGATTTGATGTTTCTTGGGCCTCGTGTTCTTGACACTTTCAGGATCAATCTACTTTGTATGAATAGAAATTCTTGTTAGAGGGAAGGACCGAAGGATGCGATTTGATTAACTCGAGAAACAATAGATGAACGTGTCTTCAATCTTAAGCTCCTAAATCTATGCATGGGCAATAAACAGACAAAATTGTAACACCTTGAAATTTTCTGATTTCAAGATGTTAATAGGAAGAATAATTAAATAATGATTTCTCATATTTTTTAAAAAAAATTCCAACATTTATTTTTTTACAGGAAATTTAGTACATGAAAACTATTGTTTGTTTTTCTAAATTAAATAAAATGTTTCTCTGAGTGTTGCTTTCATTTCAGTTGTATTTGTTTTGTTGAGTGTGTTTTCAAAATCAAATAGAATCCCTCTCAATCTCTCTCTCCCTTTAGGCCAATCCCTAAACATCATCTCCTTTTCTCTCTTTCTAACCCAACCGATCGAGCTGATCTTCTCTCTTTTCTTTTTCCTAACCCACAAGAGCTCTCGTGCGAGGCAGCCCAACCCGGTAGCAGGACAGCTTGGCCCGTCAGCCGTCCCAGTTCACCCTTTCCTTCTCTCCTACCACTGATGGGTTGACCCCACCCTCATCCCTCACCTTCCGCATCCGACCCGAACCAGACTCGAGTCCGAGCACTGGATCGGCTCCCATGCGCGCCCCTGCCTGCGCCAGTCGGCCTCCCCGGCCCTGTGCCCGCTCGCCTCCCTGACCGTGCGCCTGTCCGCCTCCGTCGCCACACCTGCCCAACTCCCCCACACGTGCCTGAAACCGTCGGCCCCTTTACTCCTCTATCAGTAGCGCGTCCACCATAAGCACATCGATGGCCGCTGCCCATCAGTGACGCTGTCAGTGTTTTGGCCACTGAGCCTACCAAGGGGGTACCCGAGGTAGTAGATTGTGCGGTGGAGGATCGCCAGACCTGGAACTCGAAGGTATGCGCGAGGACACGGGACACAGATTTATACAGGTTCGGGCCGCCAGAGTAGCGGACCCTACGTCCTGTTTGGAGTATCATGTATGACGCCCTGCGCTTGGGTGTTCCCCGGAGGGGTTGGGGGATTCATCTTGTCCTCCTAGGTACCCGGCCCTCCTTTATATAGTCCAGGGGGCGGGTTCCTAGTCGGTTACAAGATAGGAGTCCTAGTAGGATTACATGGTACGAGTCCTAGTAGGATTACAAGGATTTATGGTATGAGTTTGTATTCTTCCATGTATGGGTACCCAGGGGTATATGGTCGACAAGCTCCCGAGCACTTTGTAGTCTTGAGCAGCAAGTTCGAGTAGTCTTGAAGTTTCGTCGAGTAGTTTCTGGTCGTCTCGAGTACTGCTAACCGCAGTCTTCAATAGTACTTGAATTTCCGAAAGAGTGGAATGTGCTCTAGTTCATCTATGAGTACTTTTGAATCATCCCCGAGTAGTTCCCAAGCGTCCCCGAGTTCTAACCCAGGAAGTCTCCAAAAAATACCCATCTTGTCTTGAAGTCTTGATCTATATGGAGGTGCAATTTGAAAAATCGCACTCCATATGGAGTGTAGCCCCCGAGCCTGAGTTTGAATCGAAGAATCAAGCTGAGGGTCAATCTTGAATCTGCATCTTCCGTCTTTGAAAAAAGAGGTTGATGGTTGTAGCATAGTAGCCCTCGAGCCTTGAAGTGATTAGATGATCAATCCAAGGGTCTTCAGTTCGCAAAAGCCATCATCCGAGTACTCTTGTAGCGTCCAGCCCCCGAGATTACGAACCAAGTGAGCTATATGAGCCACGTCGAGTAGTAATTGGAGTTGAGCTCCCGAGCTGAAGAACGAACGGAGCATGCTGAAGTTGTCTCTGAGTAGTAATTTGGCGTGAAGCCGTTGTACTTGAGAAGTAGCATAGACTACTCGAGTCGTCTTCGAGTGGTAATGTTGCCGTCAGAGCGGACTTTAGATGCGACCGTAGTCGACTTTATGCCGTCAGAGCGGACTTTAGATGCGACCGAAGTCGACTTTTAGATTGCCGCACGGAGCGGACTTTAACAATGCGACTTGAGTAAGTCGACTTTGTGATGCGACTAGAGTAGTCGACTTAGAGATGCGACTTGAGTAAGTCGACTTTGTGCTACGTGGAGCAGACTTTTAGAATGCGACTTGAGTAAGTTGACTTTGTGCTGCGCGGAGCAGACTTTAGAATGCGACTTGAGTAAGTCGACTTTATGCCGCGCGGAGCGGACTTTGAAATGCGACCGAAGTCAACTTTGTGCTGCGCGGAGCAGACTTTAGAATGCGACTTGAGTAAGTTGACTTTATGTTGCGCGGAACGGACTTTGAGTACTTCGAGCCAAGAATGAAACCCGAAACACAAAGCTGAAAAGCCCAAAAAACACGTTCCGAAAGGCAAAAAAGCGAATTAAAAAAATAGAAAAACAAATTATTTTGCCTCCGGAGCCGTCTGGAAAAAACACATTACGTCAAGAACAATGTCTGGATACACTATTGAGTAATAGTGTTTTAAGTACCTCTGAGGCTATGAGCCTAGTGAGAGAGTACTCGAAAGGAACTTATTCACAACGAGTTGAACACCTTAGCTGTGGCAGCGTAAAAGAAGGCTTTGTTGTGAATAAGCAAAGGACAATAACAAGTCGATATGCAAGATAACAACTTATTACTGAACACATTATACAGAGTTTACAATGTCTTAAGTACCTCTGAGGCTATGAGCCTAGTGAGAGAGTACTCGCAAGGATGTTCCGAAGAACGAGTAAGACCGTAGGGGACAGTGTGGTGAACTCAATGTGTTGGAGTTCCACTGAGACCCTACTATGAAGGGTGTTACTCTAGGCTGTAGCCTCTTGATTAAATATATGACACAGAGTCGTCTGGAGAGGGTTATCGTGACCCCCTACGAGTTGTCGCAGCCGAAGCCGCCTGGAGAGGATTATCATGATCCCCTACGAGTAGTCACAGCCGAAGCTGCCTGGAGAGAATGTAGCTCAAACCCAAAAGCTGCTTACAGCTGAGTAGTCGCCTAGATCAGAAAACCGGATACAGCTAGGTAATCGCCTAGACCTGGGAATCACTTACAGCCTGGGATCGACATAAAAGCAGAAACCCGGAGTAAGGATCGGACGGTAACAGGGAGGCCTTAGAGTATGGATCGGCACGATAACAGGGAGACCCAGGGTAAGTTGGGCAGAGCAAGAGTACTTAGGGCCATGCATTTCAGACCCATGGTACGAAGAGTGAAGACCGCGTGCAGCTAGGTACCATCGTTGCCAGGACGCGAGGGCCACTTACAACTAGGTTCCATCGAAGCTTACACACGCAGTATGCCGCCGGAGCGGGTGAATGTGCGACCAGAGTCGACTTTAGATTGCCACGCGGAGTGGACTTTAAGAATGCGACTTGAGTAAGTCGACTTTGTGCCGCGCGGAGCGGACTTTGAGGTTGCGACTGAAGAAGTCGACTTTATGCCATTTAGAATGGACTTTGTAAATGTGACTTGAGTAAGTCGACTTTGAGATGCGACTTGGGTAAGTCGACTTTAGATTGCCGCGCGGAGCGGACTTTAGAAGTTGCCTCCTTGGGAAAGCCCCCGAGTTGATGGAGTGAGCTCGTGGTGACTTGTTGATATGTCCCAAGAGTAGTCGGCATAGTGTAGCTCTTGTGGAAAAATCTGTTGAGGAGCGTACACCAATAAGTAATCCTTGGCGTGTTGTCCTGCATGCGCAAAATAAGCCAAAGAAGAAGAAAAAAGTAATCATTTAAAATAAATGACTTACAGATACCGCAGGAGCGGTCTGGAGATGCGACCGAAGTCGGCTTGTACCGCCGGAGCGGGTTTTGAATGAACCCGTGGACGAGTGTTGACAAAGTTGACTAGTCGGAGGCGGGTCCGACTAGTTGTGGGGGGCGCATAGAAGCCGTTCTCGACTAGTTTTCTAGTAGAAACTAGCCGAGAAGAGTTGCCGAAGTAGTCCACGATGAATTGGTGCGGCCGCGGGATGATGTCGCGGTGGCGCCCGGTGTTGTCGAGGTAGAACCGGTGTGGCAGCAGGACGATGTTGCGGGGCAGAGTGACTAGAGTGACTGGGCGCACGGCGAGAGCCAGTGCGACCGACCGACGAGAAGTCGAGCGGCGAGGCGACGCGCTCGGATGCACAGCATAGGTGCAGTAGAGCCGGTGCAACCAGACGATCAGTAGTCGAGCCGCGATGTAGTTGTACTCGAGTAGTTGAAGTCGTCGACGGTGAGTGCGTCGATGTAGTTGTACTCCAGTACATCTTCTTGGTGCGTGAAGCAAAAAATCTTGAGGCCTTGTGGAAGCTTGTGTATGTGCGCGTAGCACACTTGCCATCAAACTGATTTTCAGCCGCACATGCATGAACTTGATGGTTGCATGAGTTGATCTTGGATGGTAGCCTTCATGTGAGTGTAGCATTTTCAAACTGAATTTGATTTTGAGCTGCACCAAAATAAAGGTTGTGGTTCCAAGTAGCCGTGCTCTATTCCGAACTTGACTCGATGTCTGCACAAACTCCGGTGGTGTAGCAACTTCTAGAGTTGACGTCATCAACGGTTTAGCAGGATAGCAGGTCATCAACTCGACTTCGGCTCGGAACTGGCAGGCGGATGCAGAGCCCTTCTCGTATACGGACAACTTCAATATAGAAACTGACAATTTGAGATTAAAAAACGGACACCGGGTCGGTGTAGAATCCGTCCAGCGCGGCGCAGAGTACCCAGCGACTGCTGAGTATACGCTAACTGCATTATGCCGAACAGATTGGTTTTGAATGTGGGTCCTTCGAATTCGCCCGGTGATCTCGACGATCACCCCTACCTGGCGCGCCAGCTGTCAGTGTTTTGGCCACTGAGCCTACCAAGAGGGTACCCGAGGTAGTAGATTGTGCGGTGGAGGATCGCCAGACCTGGAACTCGAAGGTATGCGCGAGGACACGGGACACAGATTTATACAGGTTCGGGCCGCCAGAGTAGCGGACCCTATGTCCTGTTTGGAGTATCATGTATGGCGCCCTGTGCTTGGGTGTTCCCCGGAGGGGTTGGGGGATTCACTTTGTCCTCCTAGGTACCCGGCCCTCCTTTATATAGTCAAGGGAGCGGGTTCCTAGTCGGTTACAAGATAGGAGTCCTAGTAGGATTACATGGTATGAGTCCTAGTAGGATTACAAGGATTTATGGTATGAGTAGCGCGCCGCCAGTCGTCGGAGTAGCGCGCCGTCGAGAGGAGCCGAGCAGAGCCTCGCCGGCCATCGTCGATTCATCACCCAGGGGAACGGTTGGACCAGGATGACACCGCCTCGAGCTCCACAACGTCGATCTGCACCCGTTCCACCTCTTCCTCGCCGTCAAAGCCAGCCGGAGCGCCGCCCCCGCAAGGATCCTGAACCATCGGCCACCATCCTCTCCATCCGCCGCCGGTGCTTGGCTGTCCATTTCGCCGTGGCCGTCGATCATCGGAAAAAGCCAACTCCTCCAGAACCTCCGCTTAGTCAAGCTGCACATACGCCGCTACTGGTCATCATTTGGTCAGTGGCTCCAGAGACGGCCGTCTCCATCCGCCATCCACCGTCTCCGCCAAAATCCGGCTGCTGCACCTCGTCCTCATCGCCGGTGAGCGCACCCACGAGCTCTCTCCATCTTCCTCTTTCCGTTATGCTGCACACCGAAACCCCTAGCTCTCCCAATCGCCGGAATTTTGGCCGGCCAGGGGCTTTCTGTCCGCCGGCCATGGCTGTCCACGAACAGCCATCGTCACATACTCACATGTACAGATAAGGCATGTCAATTTTGCCTTTTGGTCCCCATGGAATACCTAAACCAAAGTCTTATAGCTTGTGTATTGCAACCTTTACCCATAACCCCCTAGAAAGATCCCACCTTTTGCACATAAATCCCACCCTCACTCTTTTTCTGGTAGCCCCTGTCCTTTGGCCTTTTTGCGAGCACTATTTATAGTGTCTTGTAAGAATTCCCTGCTGGCCCCTTTATCGCTGGTTAATATGGTTCAGGTCCTTCCAGCCTTGTTTAGGTCATAGATCTTACGTTTTAGCTCCGTTTAACCTCGTTCTTATTACGTTAGTTTCATCTCACAATAAAATACGCGCTAGACATGATGTTGAACATAAAATGTGTTTTGAGAATTTATCCTAAATTAATTTGATTAATGCCTATTAGAATGCCTTTTCTTAATAACATTTGATTAGGGCCTATATAACGATTTTCATAGATAATGTTAAATTGACTAATCTTATTTAATGATTTTTTCTGAATAAAATGTAATTAGATCTACCTTTCGGCTTTTCATCATATAAATGTTAAATTGGTTAATATTTATACAATGTACTTTCTAAATAAAAGCTACATAGGCTATAACTCGAGTTTTATTAATAAATGTTAATTTGACTAATATGAATATAAATGTGTTTTGAATTATAATTTGCTTAGTTCAACTCGAAATATAAAGATATACGTTTAGATGCTTTTACATGCTTCTTTTGAAATTAAATGTTTAATTTGAATAATCATACTTAAATAATTACAAATAAAATTGGATTAAGTTTCACATCATTTTTTTAATATAAATATAACTTGCTTTTTAACTAGGGTATTTCTCTGAAATAACCCATGCACATGACTTTATTTAATTAAAACATATCAAGCTCATAGTCTTTGTTTGTTATAATCTAAATCTCTCGATAGTTCCGTTCTCAGCGTTTTCTTGCGTTTGTGTTCCTAGAACCAAATCATGTTCTCTTTTTAAGCCTTTCTTGATTGGTGTATTGTTCTTAGCTGTTCTTTTTGTCTGCTTTGCATGTTTGTGCCTGATGTTTACTTCGAGTAGAAGATCGAGCTGCTGATCGGAAGTCTTGAAGTTTAAGAGTATCAAAGAGCAAGGGCGGAAGAGAAAGAGTAGCTTTTCGTTGGAGAAAGGCAAGTGACCCTAACCATCCTTCTACCTATGCTTAAACAAGAATACTATGAATTAATTGGAACATGGAGAACCACCCAGTAAAACAGTACAACCACAAGACATATGGCTCTGTCTTGGCTAATTAATTAGGGAAGTCTTGTGTGGCTATTAGTCATGGTAGCTTGTGGTACGGATGAATGCTTTTATGACTCTTCTACTCTGGACAGGTATTGGAACAGAAGTGCTCTTTGAAAGTGCATCTAGACTCCTAATTATTTTGGTGATAATGACAATACAATTTGGATGGACTAATGCTTTCTATGAGATGTGTGCAGGCTTAAAGAGAATAATATTTGTGTTTGATCAAAGGAAGCCCCTCATACCTTCTATTCGGTGTTGAAGCTCAAATGGCGCTTTAATTGAATTTATCTTTTGAATTTAAGTATAGGAAACACCGTACTATAAAGGGGGACGTGATTGATAGATCAAAGTTAGTTACAAGTGCTTAAATTGAGATCTAACAACCTTTGAGAGACACTTTGCACTCACGAACATGTATTTTTCACCTTTGCTGTGTAGGCGCGGGTGACCATCCTAGGCGCGGGTGACCCGTTTTGCCTCTAGTAGGTGGCGGGTGACTCGCCCCCTGGGGCCGAGTGACCTGGGCTGGCCGGCGGGTGACCCACCCTATGGGGTCGGGTGACCCGACCAGGCCGTAGGGAGCCCCCAACGGTTATTTCGTGGAAAGGGGGTATAAATACCCCTTCTCCCTAAATTCTAGGGTTCCGCCTCCTCCACCATTGAAACACCTCCCAAGCTTGCTTCCCTCTCTCCCAACTCCCTTCCAAGCACTCCTAGCAAGAATTCAACCTAGGGTTTGGGTGTGAGAGACATTTGAGGTGTGAGATTAAGCCCCTTTGTGAGATCTCTTCACGTGTTCATCTCAAGAAGCACTTGTGGCGGCTTTGGTTCATCGATTCGCGTTTATTACTCTTGAAGCTTGCTTCTAGACGGTTAGGCATCGCCAGTTGAGTGCCCTCTTTGTGTGGAGCACCTAGGAACGTTTGTATTACCCTCTCTTTTGTGGAGATTTCTAGTGAGCACCAATCTCCCTTTGTGGGGATTGAGTGAGGCAATAGGCTCTTCGTGATAGCCCTCCCTTTGTGGGAACCTCAACGGAGACGTAGCTTCCTTAGTGGAAGTGGACTTCGGATTAAATCTCTTGTCTCTTGCTTGTTTGTGTTCATCTCCTCCTCTCTAACCCTAGAAGCGTAATTTGTCACGATCTACTTTTGTGCGTTGTTGCTTTGTATTTCATCTTGTATGTTGTCTACAACATCCTTGGTGAACTTTTGATTCAAAGGGTTTCGGTAAAATCACTTTTATCTTAAGCAATTCACTTTCGTTTTCCTGTCGCAGGGTGACCCCCCCGGGTGACCCGGTATTTGATTCGCTGCTCAGTTATTCAGGAAAATTTAAAGTGATCCTATTCACCCCCCTCTAGGCATCACAAGATCCTTTCAATTGGTATTAGAGCCTAATCCCTTGATTAAGGCTTAACCGTTAAGGGAAACAAGATGTCTGGAACTCAAGGTGATCCAAAAGTTCAAGTTCTCACCAGAGAAGAACAAGCCGCAAAGGAAGCCAAAGAGAAGGCTGCTTTAGAGGGTGCTAGCCCCTTCTCTAAAGCTCCAAGGCGCTCCAAGAACTCCGACTCCGACTCCAATTCGGATTCGGATTCCGACTCAAGTAGTGAAGAAGACAAAGAAGAAGGTGAAGATGCGGCCAAGAAAGCAGCAAAGAAAAGAAGAAAAGCCAAAAGGAAGAAGAAGGCAAAGAAGGAGGCTAAGAAGCTCTTCAAGAAGATGATCAAGAAGGAGAAGAAGAAGTTTGTCTCCTCCGGCTATCATGAGTTTCCATACCACTACAACAACATACCAGACAACAACTCTAATGATAAACTCTCTTCCGTTCATTTGGGAAAGCCACCTCACTTTGATGGGAAGGACTATCCCAAATGAGCTTATGATATGCAAATGCACCTCTATGGGCATCACCCTTCTCTATGGAAAGTTGTGTGTGTAGGTGTAACAATGATTGAAGAAGGGGAGCCAACGACGCCCGAGCATGAATATGATCTCTACCGTAATGTTCAAGCTACAAGAGTCATCACGGGATCGTTGTGTGCTCAAGAGTTCGACAAGGTCCGCAACATTCACATTGCCAAGGTGATTTGGGACATCCTCAAGGAGGCACATGAGGGAACTCATCATGTGAGGAAAGATAAGATTGATTTGATTCACAGAGAGCTAGAGCTATTCATCATGAAGGACGGTGAAACCGTGAGAGAACTATATGATAGACTCATGCTTCTTATCTCGGAAATTAGAGCTCTTGGAAGTAAGGATTGGGATGATGAGAAGGTCACCAAGAAATTTCTAAGGGCATTCACTCCAAGAAATCCCAATCTTACAACCATGATAAGACGGGACCCAAACTATGAAAACTTGACACCGAACCAACTTCTTGGTGAGATCTTGCATCAAGAATTGGTAGATGAAGATGTGGAGAAGTCACTTAGCTTCAAGGTCAACAAGAGTCTAGCCCTCAATGCTACCTCAAGTGAAGTGAAGGAACCAAGTCAAGTATCATCAAAGGCCAAGAAGCAAGATTCAAGTGACAATGAAAGCCATGATGAAGATGCCGCCTTTGTTCTTGCTACTCTCAAAAGATACTTCAAGAAGAAGCAATTCAAGAAAGCTGGAAATGACAAGAAGAAGTCCTTAAGAACATGCTATGAATGTGGACTTCGTGGTCACTTCATCACCGAGTGTCCTAATAAGAAGAACAAGGAAGAGGATGAGAAAAAGTACAAGGAGAAGAGCAAAGAATTCAAGAAGAAATATCAAGGTCAAGCTCATGTTGGTCAACAATGAGATTCTAGTGATGAGAAAGATGAAGCACCCAAGAAGAAAGGCATGGCCACTCTAGCCATGCTCATGACTTCATCCTCATCGTCATCAAGACTCTTCAACAACCTCTCTGATGATGAAGACACCTCTCATTTTTGCCTCATGGCAAGTGGGAGCACGGTACTAGAAACTCCCACTCCTATCTCTATCTCTTCATCCAATGATAACATAGATGATGATGATTTTAATGAAGAGTAAGAAAAAATGAAAACAATCATGATTCACAAAATTTGGCAAAAAGGGCTATAAAGAAATCACAAAACTTAGGGAAAAATTAGAGCACAAGAAGGAGCTTATAAATAATCAAGAGGACTTGCTCATCCTTGCAAAGGAGAGAAACCTTGAATTAGAAAAGCTCCTTGCCGAAGAAAAGGCTAAGGTGGAAAAATTAACCTTGTAACTATCCTTGGCTAATGATTCCAACAAGAGGATGTCAAAGAATAATTTCGAGACAAATGAATCTTTTGCTTCCCTAAAGGCCACTCATAGTGAACTTCAAGCAAGCTTCTCACACTTAGAGGTCAAATCCAAAGACCTTGAAGTTAACTATGGTGCTCTTTTGGAAAGTTCCAAAGCCAACTCTAAGGCAACACTTGACTCTAATGCTTCCACAATTAAAGGTTACTTTAAATGCTATAACTTTGATATTGATGCTTGTAAAGCTAACCATGCCAAGCTAGAAGAGTTGATCAAGGCCAAGGATAAGCAATTGGCTAGATTGAACATGTTTGTGAAGCTAGGGCATGATGGTGATGTCAAGCCTATACCAAAGGTGGTGTAAAAGCAAGGAACAACTTCAAGATATGGTAAAGGGCTTGGTCATCAAAAGGATGATAAGGTAAATGGTAGGAAGATGGTGAATGGCCAAGAAATTCCTTTGTGGAATAAAGGGGGCTATCTCAACACTATCATGGATATTGCACATGGAGTCACTACCTCTACATCATCTCAAGACAAGCTCAAGAGTGCAACCACTACAAAAGAAAATGGTGGGGTTAATTCTCCATCTAAGGCATCGAAGAATATAGTGGAACACAAGCCTTCTCACAACTACACTTGTGACTATGTAGTCACCTTAGACCACAATGGTAAAATGGTGGTCAAGTATGTTGGAGCCTACACAAGAAAGACTATCATGAAGAGTGTGTGGGTTCCCAAAGTTTATGCTTCTAACATTCAAGGATCCAAATCTTTTTGGGTACCTAAACCAAAAGCCTAAAGTTGTTTTGTAGGCCTACTCCTCCGATGGAAGTGCTTGGTTGATTGATAGTGGAGCCACTAATCATATGACCGGAGATGAAGGCTTATTTGCATCCCTTGAACATTATGACAAGCCTACAGAAAGAATCACTTATGGAGATAATAGTTTTAGGGATGTCATCGGTAAGGGTAAAATTGCTATCTCATCTTCTAATGCAATTGATGATATTTATCATGTAAATGATTTGGGGTACAATTTGTTGTCAGTTTCACAACTTTGTGAGAAAGGCTATGATTGTCTCTTTACCATTGAGGGTGTGACCGTCTCTAGAAGGGATAATTCCTCTATTGTTTTCAAGGGTGAGCTAAGGGGAAAGCTTTACTATGTGGACTTCACTAAAGCTAAAGTTGAACCCAAAACTTGCCTTGTGGCAAAAACCGACTTGGGTTGGCTATGACATCGCCGACTAGCCCATGTTGTGATGAGGAACTTGGCCAAACTTCAAAAAGACGAGCACATCCTTGGACTAACAAATGTTGTTTTTGAGAAAGATAGGTTGTGTAGCGCGTGCCAAGTCGGGAAGCAAGTAGGAGCTCCACATCCCGCCAAAAACATCCTATCTACATCAAGACCATTAAAGCTTCTACACATGGATTTATTTGGACCTATTGCCTACATAAGCATCGGTGGTAACAAATATGACCTTGTAATTGTTGATGACTTTTTCCGTTTCACTTGGGTTTTCTTTTTGCATGATAAGAGTGAAGCTAAAGTGACAATCAAAAAATTCTTGAGAAGGGTTCAAAAAGAGTTCGAGCTCAAGGCCAAGAACATAAGAAGTGACAACGGCTCGGAATTTAGGAACACTCAAGTTGATGAATTTCTTGATGAAGAAGGCAACAAGCATGAACTCTCCGCTCCAAACTCCTCAACAAAATGGCATTGTTGAGAGGAAGAACTGTACCTTGATTGAAGCGGCAAGGACAATACTTGATGAATACAAGACACCAGATATCTTTTGGGCCGATGCGGTCAACATGGCTTGCCATGCCGCCGACCGACTCTACCTTCACAAGTACTTGAACAAGACTCCCTACGAAATCATCACCGGTAAGAAACCTAGTGTGCACTACTTTAGAGTCTTTGGGTGTAAGTGTTTCATACTTAACAATAAATCCAAAGCCTCGAAGTTTGCATCCAAGGTTGATGAAGGTTTTCTCATTGGTTATGGTACTAACGAACATGCCTATCGTGTTTTCAACAAAACCAATGGTTGCGTTGAAGTCACGGTAGATGTGAAGTTTGATGAAACCAACGGCTCTCAAGTAGAGCAAGTTAATGAGAACTTTGTAGATGATGAAGAACCTCCAAGTCAATCCATCTTGAGAATGGGTACCAGTGAAGTGAGACCAAGGGAAATTGAAGTTCAAGCACCGGTTGACACAAGCGACAAAGATCCATCATCATCAACAAGAGTTGAGCCACCAAGTTCTCAAGCTAATGAAGATTCAAGTCAAGGTCATGGTGACGATCATGACGGTGGCAATGATCAAGGGGGAGAACAAGGTGATGAGCCTCAAGTTGATGGTCTACAAGTTGAAGATGATGATGATGGACCCATTCAAAGTCAATCTCAAGCGCCTCATCCAAGAGTACATCAAATAGTTTAGCGAGATCATCCCGTTGACAACATACTTGGAAGCATCCAAAGAGGGGTAACCACTCATTCACGTTTAGCAAACTTTTGTGAAAGTTACTCGTTTATTTCCTCTTTGGAGCCTCTTAGGGTGGAAGAAGCACTTGACGATCCAGATTGGATTATCTCTATGCAAGAAGAATTGAACAACTTCAAGAGAAATGAAGTGTGGAAGTTGGTGGAAAGGCCAAAGCAAAATATTATTGGTACCAAATGGGTATATAGAAACAAGACCGATGAACATGGTATTGTCACAAAGAACAAATCAAGACTTGTTGCTCAAGGCTACACTCAAATTGAAGGTTTGGACTTTGGTGAAACTTATGCACCCGTGGCTAGGCTTGAGTCAATCCGTATTCTATTGGCCTACGCTACTCATCATGATTTCAAGCTTTTTCAAATGAATGTGAAGAGTGCATTCTTGAATGGCCCCATTTAGAGATGGCAACAGGCACAAACCCGCTGGGTTTTGCCATCCCAAACCCATGCCCGTGAATACAAAACCCGCCCATTAAAAAACTTATGACCCGTGATGGGTTTAATTTTGTGCCCAAACCCATGCCCATTGGGTTAATGGGTACCCACGGGTCGCCTGTGGGTATCAAATCAAACAACAAAATTGACATATACGTGTATACATGTGCTCACAATTCAATAAGAAAAAGTAATATACATGAATATCTTCACAATTTAAAACATACCCATTCAATATTGATGTAAATTAACGAAAATATAGTATTAGCTATCCAATCATAACACCACATGTTAACAAACCACTTCATATGAGTGACATAAAGTATAATATAGACCGTTTAATAATTAAACTCATGATAAGAAATAATACATGCATATAAGAGTTGGGGTTTAGCCTTTAAAATTGAGGTGTAAGCTAAGAATATTGTGTATAGTCGGGTCTAAAAACCCATAGGTTCACGGGTTTGGGTTTTATGTTCCCAAACCCATGCCCACGAACCCGCTGGGTCTTATTTTTCGCCCATCAGTAGACCCACGGGTATAAAAATCGACCCAAACTCGTGCCCTAATGGAGTAAAAACTCATCAGGTTTCAGGTTTCGGGCACCCATTGCCATCTCTAGCCCCATTGCCAAAGAAGTCTATGTTGAACAACCACCGGGCTTTGAAGATCCTAAGTTTCCTAACCATGGGTACAAGCTCCATAAGGCACTCTATGGGCTTAAGCAAGCTCCTAGAGCATGGTATGAATGCCTTAAGGATTTTCTTGTCAAGAACGACTTTGTAATGGGCAAAGCCGATTCTACTCTCTTTACTCAAAAGATTGGAAATGATATCTTTGTTTGTCAAATTTATGTTGATGATATCATATTTGGTTCTACTAATAAAACACTATCTGACGAATTTAGTAGGATTATGACCAAGAGGTTTGAGATGTCCATGATGGGTGAATTGAAGTTCTTCCTCGGATTTCAAGTTAAGCAAATGAAGGAAGGGACTTTCATATGTCAAACCAAGTATGTGAAGGATATGCTCAAGAGGTTTGATATGGTGGATGCCAAACCCATCAAGACCCCGATGGCGACTAATGGACATCTTGATCTAAATGAAGAAGGAAAGTCCGTCGATCAAAAGGTATATCGCTCCATGATTGGCTCTTTACTTTATCTTTGTGCATCTAGGCCCGATGTCATGCTTAGTGTGTGCATGTGTGCAAGATTTCAAGCCAATCCTAAGGAATGTCATATTATGGCTGTTAAGAGAATTGTCGGGGACGGTCATAAGGGGTCCCCTAACTAAGGGGATAATCACCCTCGTTAAACGCAAAGTATGTACGACCAACTCACCGCGGACCCAAAAAGGAGACAAAGCGCACGAGGCCCACGACCCACTATGGCCAACAACGGCTTGGGGCTTTTCACTGAGAAAGTTAGCCCGCGCGCCCCGCTCTCCGCCTCGCTCGAGGGCCCTGAACCCCTCGAGACAGATTTCCGCCTCGCTCGAGGGTCGCGACCCCCCTCGAGCGGGATTCCAGCTCCGCCTCGCACAAGGCCGTCCCTCGACCTTCGGCGCCCCGCCTCTCTGCTCCGCCTGGCGAGGGCATTTAATGCCGGGATCTGCGGCAGGACGCCGAAGTCAAGAACAGATCTCCACCCACGCCGTGCGGCCGACACGGTCTGAGCACCAGACATCGCCGCTGTGCGGTCAAACCCGCCACTGTGCGGGCATCCCCGGCCCTGTGTGGACAGGTCGGCGTCACTCCGTGACACTGTGCTGCCTGCTCCCGTCCTTCCCCTACGGCGAGACCCTCGAACGGGTACAGGGGCACCCTCGAAAGGTGTACGGGCGGTAAGCAGACGCACACGCTGACCGGCGCCGCTGTACGAGCGATGTGCACTGCGTCTCATCTACCAACTACGGCACCGTGCGGCCATCCCCAGCACTGTGCAACAATCACCGGCGCTGTATCACCATCCTCGTCACTATGTGGTGAACTGCACAGTCATGTGCAGACAGGCCGGTGACGCCCCGCGGCTCTGTGCTGCCAACTCCCGTCCTATCCCCACAGCGAAACCCTCGAACGGGTACGAACACACCCTTGAAATCGCTCCCGGACAAGCACAGGAGCCGACACGACCGCCCGCGGAAGCCAGAACTCGCCACCAACTCGCGCCAGGAGCAAGGACCTGCAAGGACGATGATCCCTAGCACCACACCTATCAGTACGCGGACACTGTACATACCACTGTGCGATTTCCCTGTAAACTACCCCTTCTTGGCCTATAAAAGGAGGAGGCAGACGCCCCATTTCGGGGATGATGCTCATTCACACCCGTACTCGCACTCACTCACTCCACACTCCATCACTCACGATATTGGCACTTGCCTCAATCATCCTTAGCAGGGACCTGGAGGGCTCGCCTCCTCTCCCGCCTTGCTTGTAGCCCCCCTCTACGAGCACCACCGGTGCAAGCTAATATAGAGCATGAGCACACCTTGCTAGATGTACGGCCCCGTGGCCAGAACCAGGATAAACCCTTGCCTCTGTGTTAGCATTCGCACTGACCATCGAGAGACAGATCGCAACGTGATTCACTAGTTAGTGCCGGAGCTAATCCGGACACCGACAAGAATCTTTAGATACTTGGCATACACTCCTAACCTTGGCTTGTGGTATCCCAAGGGTTCCTCTTTTAATCTACTTGGTTATTCCGATTCGGACTATCCCGGTTGCAAAGTAGATAGAAAGAGTACAATGGGGATGTGCCAATTTCTTGGTAGGTCCTTGGTGTCATGGAACTCTAAGAAACAAAATTCGATTGCTTTATCCACGGCCGAAGCCGAATATGTGGCGATCGGTGCTTGTTGTGCCCAACTTTTGTGGATGAAGCAAACCTTGAGTGACTTCGGTTGTGAGTTTAGTAAGATTCCACTCTTGTGTGACAATGAGAGTGCCATCAAGCTAGCAAACAATCCGGTGCAAGACTCTAGAACAAAGCACATAGATATTAGACATCATTTCTTAAGTGATCATGAGGCTAAGGAAGATATTGCTTTACGTCATGTGAGCACCGAAAGGCAACTTGCCGGTATCTTCACTAAGCCTCTAGATGAGCAAAGGTTTTGTGCTTTGAGAAGTGAACTAAATATCTTGGATTCTCGTAACTTGGCTTGACTTATTACACATCCTTGATTTTTGCCTAGATAGGTTGAAAATGTTTTATTTTCTTTCTTTTTGTGTGAGTTTTTCAAAAGATTGGATTTTGAGATCTTTTAGATCAAATCTTGATTCAAGTGGCTATAGTTTTGAATGTTTGTTTGTTGCTAGCCACTTGTAGTCAAGGGTTCATTACATGTTCACAGGCTATATCTATCAAAATCTCAATCAAAATCTCTATTCCAAAGTCAAGGAGACATTTCAAGACAACCACGGGTCACCCGACCCCTCATGGAGGTCACCCGTTTCTTCTCTGGTGGACGGCGGGTCACCCGCACCCACATGCCGGGTCACCCGTCTATATCAAGAACTTAGCGTATTTCAGCTCTCCGGGCAGGGGCGGGTCATCCGGCCATCTAGGGCGGGTCACCCGTTTCGGCTCTGGAGGGAGCCGGGTCACCCGCCCCCTGTGGCCGGGTCACCCGCACCTCTTCATCCTTGCAAAAAAACGACCAGCGCGGGTCACCCAGGCCCCTAAACCGTGTCACCCGGTTCGCCCCTAGAGGTCACCGGGTCACCTGGCCCCCATGGCCGGGTCACCCAGGATCGCGGCTGGGCGTATATATAGCCCGCGGTCGGTGGCTTTCCCTGTTTCTTCCTTCTCTCTCCTCCAAACCGCCGCCCCCGCCCCCAAGTTCTCCACAATGATTTTTGTGCCCCTCCATCCGTTTCTCGAGCTCTTGGGTGCATTGGATCGAGCTCCTCTTCAAGATCAACATTTCCTTCGATCTCTCCGGAAATCTCGCGGAAACTAACGGTAAACTTTTTCAAAAATCCCGTGTTCCCGATCTCTCAATGTGGTTCGTTCTAGGAGATTTCCTTCGGTCAAAAGCTTCATCTAGTACCCTACAACTCATGCCTATGATCTTGTTTCATTTCGTGAACTCATCCACTCGCAATGAGCGATTAGGGTTCATCCCGCCTAGGGCGGGTGACCCGACCTCCCGCAGGGTGCTCCCTTTTGCTTGTTTCCTTTACCCAATCTCAAATACTTCTTGTTTATCTTGCTCAGATGGGTAGAGACTGAGTTCAAGGCAAGGGCAAGGAGATTCAAAGCGACCAAGACTCTTCAAGTGAAGATCATGACCGTGCCTCCGATGATGATTACTCTCATCCCGTTCACTCCAAGAGGCCCATGCCCCAAGATCCTCTGGCTCATGCTCAGGGTCGTGGTCACGGAGATAGTGGCAATCCCATGCTAAGGAAGAAGACATTGACAAGTGGCCCTAAGAGTGGTGGTGCTAGAATGAAGAGGGCAAGCACCAGTGATGAAGGGGGAAGATATGATGATGATATCGACCTCTCTAACTATGAGAGGAGGGTGGTTCCCGTTCACCCACCGGCAAGGACAAGAAAAGACCCCAAGTTGGTTGATTATTCCAAGCACGCAAATGACATCACACCTCTTCGATTCCAAGATCCATGGAAACTTCCACAGAACTTCTTTTGTGATGATCGTTTTTGGCGTGCTCATCAAGCCGATTGGTATGAATCCGTCATCCTTACCAAGAAAACTATTACCACGGATATGAAATGGATTGATTGGCAACACTTGCTTGACTTAGCTTTACCACTTGGAGAAATTGCTCAAGCTGTCTATAGTCGTTGTCGTGAGCAAGGTTTATCTTATCTTATGATGCTTTCTTGTAATTGGTGTGAAGAAGTCGTAGCCCAATTCTATGCCACACTCTATGTTGATGATGATGAGAATGTCATGCATTTTTCTCTTGGAGGAAAGAGATTTAAGGTCACTTTGGTTGAGTTTGCTTCACTCTTTAGGCTCCTTGGTGCAAAAGACAACAACACCTTCAAAAATCTTGTTTGTTTGCAGGATAGTGATGAACTTTATGTGAGCAAAATGGAGTTTATGTATGACAAGGCCTATGGATATACTCCCTCCATTCAGAAATGATAGATGTATTTTGGTCAGACAAAAGTCAAACCTTGCAAACTTTGACCAACAATTAGTTAAATTATAAGCACATTTAGTATATAATTTTTGCATCAATATATTTGTACTTCAATTTATTTTGGGCTGTCATTGAGTCTTTAGCAATTAACATTATATTATAAGATAAATTAATAGTCAAAATCTACTTTGAAAGACTTTTCCCCAGTTCAAATACATCTATCATTTCTGAATGGAGGGAGTATTCATTATGGACATCCTAGTGGACTCACCCCTTACTATAAGTTGATGACTCTTCTTTTCCGAAACACTTTGTGTCCTAGGGGTGGTAATTCCGACAAAATCTCCTAGTATGCAAGAAATCTTTTGTTTCAAATGGCCCCTTCCCAACCTCAATTCAATGCTTGACATTTTCTTTGGAGTGAAATAATTGCATGCTCTCATCAAGGCTCAGCTTGTCACTATGATCCTTATGTCTTTCACATGGTCAAGCATGCCACTAAGCTAAATCTTCAGTGGGACATTGAGCACAAAAGGTATAACACTCCAAAAGGGAAACTCGAGGAGTCTTTTCATCTTGGCAAGCATTGCACTTGGATTGATCCTAAAGGTCCCCTTCCGGGTGCTTATCCCGTGGAAGGCTTAAGTGCTCTCGGTGCTTCATCTTCACAAGCTCCACCTCCAAGTCACTCCTTTCGGCAGTTACCAAAAGAAGGTCCTTCTCATTTTCATGGTGCCCCTAAGCAAAAGAAGGGTAAACTGGATTTTATTGCCAAAGGTCTCTTTGCTTGCTTCAACATGGGTCGCCAAAATGCAAGAGAGTGTGAGAAGGCTAGAAAGTGGCACGCCGAGGAGTATCATAGGGCTGAGGTTAGGCAAAAGGTCATCTATGCTAAATTGGATATGCCACACTCTCCGGTTCGTGAGCCTAGGGATTTTGATCCTCCATCTTCGGTTGCAAATCCTTGGGAAGATCTTGCTTCTTGGGTTGAAGAAGAGGATGATGAGGCCACCGAAGACGAAGGGTGACTCCCCTTTTTGGTGGTTGTTGCCAAAGGGGGAGTGAATTTATTGATATTGATGGATGGAAGCCCCCCCCCACACTTATCCTTTATCTATCTTTGGTATTGTTATTTATGTAATGGCTTATGAAATGGGTAATGAACTATGTGTGGTGTGATGCATGGTGTGCCAAGTGAGAACTCTTATTTATGTAAGACCTATTTGTGGTACTCTATTATTATGCTAGTGTGATGTAATGAACCTTAATTATTGTGTATGATGCATGTGTTGGTTGATGATATGTTATTTCTCACTTTATTGTTGTGATATATTATGTCATATGCATCACGGTATATTGCTTATCTCACTTGTGCACGATGTGTTGAATGCAAAGATCTAGTGAAAGCTCTTGCTATGTGTGTGTAAAGGCATTTGAGGCCTCTTCTAGTTGAATAATGCACACATTTAGGGGGAGCCTTTCACTAGATTGTTGGATATACACATCTCTTTTATTTAACCAAATTGTGTTGTCATCAATCACCAAAAAGGGGGAGATTGAAAGTGCATCTAGGCTCCTAAATATTTTGGTGATAATGACAATACAATTTGGATGGACTAATGCTTTCTATGAGATGTGTGCAGACTTAAAGAGAATAATATTTGTGTTTGATCAAAGGAAGCCCCTCATACCTTATATTCAGTGTTGAAGCTCAAATGACGCTTTAATTGAATTTATCTTTTGAATTTGAGTATAGGAAACACCGTACTATAAAGGGGGACGTGATTGATAGATCAAAGTTAGTTACAAGTGCTTTAATTGAGATCTAACAACCTTTGAGAGACACTTTGCACTCACGAACATGTATTTTTCACCTTTTCTGTGCAGGCCGGGTGACCCGCCCCCTAGGGGCGGGTGACCTGTTTTGCCTCTGGTAGGTGGCGGGTGACCCGCCTCCTAGGGTCGGGTGACCCGGGCTGGCCGGCGGGTGACCCGCCCTATGGGGCCGGGTGACCCGACCAGGCCGCAGGGAGCTCCCAACGGCTATTTCGTGGGAAGGGGGTATAAATACCCCTTCTCCCTTCTTTCTATGGCTTCACCTCCTCCACCATTGAAACACCTCCCAAGCTTGCTTCCCTCTCTCCCAACTCCCTTCCAAGCACTCCTAGCAAGGATTCGACCTAGGGTTTGGGTGTGAGAGACATTTGAGGTGTGAGATTAAGCCCCTTTGTGAGAGCTCTTCGCGTGTTCATCTCAAGAAGCACTTGTGGCGGCTTTGGTTCATCGATTCGCGTTTATTACTCTTGAAGTTTGCTTCTAGACGGTTAGGCGTCGCCCGTTGAGTGCCCTCTTTGTGTGGAGCACCCGGGAATGTTTGTATTACCCCCTCCTTTGTGGAGATTTCTTAGTGAGCACCAATCTCCCTTTGTGGGGATTGGGTGAGGCAAGATGCTCTTCGTGATAGCCCTCCCTTTGTGGGAACCTCAACGGAGACGTAGCTTCCTTGGTGGAAGTGAACTTCAGATTAAATCTCTTGTCTCTTGCTTGTTTGTGTTCATCTCCTCCTCTCTAACTCTAGAAGCGTAATTTGTCCCGATCTACTTTTGTGTGTTGTTGCTTTGTATTTCATCTTGTGTGGGTTGTCTACAACATCCTTGGTGAACTTTTGATTCCAAGGGTTTCAGTAAAATCACTTTTATCTTAAGCAATTCACTTTCGTTTTCCTATCGCAGGGTGACCCGCCCCCCGGGTGACCCGGCCATAGGGTGCGGGTGACCCGGTATTTGATCCGCTGCTCAGTTTTTTAGGAAAATTGAAAGTGATCCTATTCACCCCCCTCTCTAGGCATCACAAGATCAATTCACTCTTCTAGGCTGACCTGGTCCGAGGGTAGAAGGAGACTAATACACATAGGAGGACTCTTTGTAAAGGCCTCGTAGCGGCCCTATGCAACCACACCTCGGAAGTGTGGTATTGTGCCTACTTTTGCACAACGTGGTTGGGTTCAAAGTTCTTCAGAATTTTTACACGACTTGTGGTGAAAGTGTACAACCTCTGCAGAGTGTAAAACAGATCGATCAGCCGTGCTCACGGTCAAGAGCGGCCTGGACCCTCACATGATTAATAAACTTAAAGATGGACTTAATTTGCTTTCTGGTTAACTTTTGTAGTCTTACTGAGTACTAACCATAAGTGTACTCATCCTTACTAACCACTGCTCAGAAGAAGAAGAAGAAGAAGGTGTATGATGTCCAAAAGATGGTCCTAGGCGTACGCAACCCCCAGTCGATTGCCTGTGAAGATTGGAGCCTTTGTTTCCCAAGATTCTGCTGTAAATATCTGATAATCTCTCTTTCTTTACGTGATATTGTTTCGGTTATTCACTAATGATGTCACTATATGTATGAAACTAAATCCTGGCATACACATAGGTAGCACTTGGTTTGTTTTGAAAACCGGGTGTGACAAAAATGTGGGATACAAAATCAATGGTATCACTTATCTTAGTCTTGTGTATTCAATTCCAGATGCAGATGCTACAACAAGGATGTTGGTGGCTGTGTTGCTTGACTGATTAAAAATATATATAACCTGTTCCTTCAAATATTTCTTAGATTTTGTCAATCTTTTAGTTAGCTTACAACACTAGCATAAATTCAGTTACTTGGTGCCAATTAGGTTTTCCAAATGCAGCCACATTGATCTTTTTAGCAGTGCAAATGAGATTGCAGATACTATTTCTTCTCTTTTGTGGTAATTTTATTAAAATTCTATTCCTTAAAAAAGTACAGGCCCTTCATGCTACTCGTGGCAAAGTTTGCGCTGGAGATGGCGAAGATCACCTTACTTAGCTTATTGAATTCCTTAGAAGAATGCTGACGCCGGCGTGACCTTGCTTTTCTTCTTACTCCTGGGCTTGTTTCCCTGCTCCACCAGTGTCTAGATAGCAGCCATCTTCATGCATGTCAAAGGCTTCGAGAGATGCTGATCAAGTTTATCAAAATCAGGTTTGTCACAATCAGATGCTTTTGGTGATAATTCCCCAAGTTTGCTAATCAATATACTTTGTGCAAGCTGATGCGTATGTTGAATGCATCAAACCAAATCTGTCGACCAGATGAGCATCAGTTCCGTTTTAACTTGCGTCCTACTAGGTGTTGGTATTTGCTGCATTTCTTCTCTCTACTTTATTTTGGTTAAAATTGTGATGCGTCTAATTCTGGTTTGACATTTCAGTGAGCGCGATTGTCGCGGATAATTACCCTCACATTCTGACTGGCTTGTTCAATCTTTGTTCATAATTAGTATCTCCATCGATTTGGTTGAGTCAGATCTTGTGGTGCTCGGCTGGGATGAAGGAGCTCTGCATGGAGCTCCACTAGATCTTGTAGTTAGAATTGACACTATCTGTTGCAAGTAGCTCTATCGCAATCGTTGAAATTGAAGCTCCTGTCTCATCCTCACCTTGAAGGCGAGAAAGTGTGTCACCTTGTTCCCGCCCATTATATTTTTTTCGAGATGTAGCTTAGCTTTTTCTTCCAGGTGTGAGCTCTTTCTTTGACTAGGAGTTTGTTCATTTCTTTGGATCTCTTGTTGGATGGGATTAACTCTTGGTGGCGTGCTTAAGATGGGAGCAGTCGGTATATGTGCAATGAAATTGTTTCCTATCAGAGGGCACATTCTCATTGTTAACTGGCTACTTGTGGGAGCGATGAGGTCATCCTCTCTGCTAGGTTCTAGGGTTTGCACGATTTCAGCTGTAACAACTTCAGTTGTGTCAGCAGCCGCAACTTCAGATGTTTCAGGTGTTTCAGTAGCAGCAACTTCAGGTGTGATGGGTGTCTGGTTAGGAACTTCCAAAGGTTCCAGGAATGTAGGAGGCTCTATTGCTTGTATAAGATTTTCCATATTAACTATTATATCGTTCAAACCTAGTTCTTACCTTAGAGGTTAACTATTTTCTTCTATAAAATTCTCCTCAGACATACTAGAAAGTGTTTGCAGAATATGTTGTTCATGTTGATCAGAGGATGCAAGTATTTGCTGTGGAGTGGGTTCGAGCACTTATGCCATATCAATTTCAGAGGTTTTAGAAACTGTTGAGAAATCGGTGCATCCGAAATTGACACTGACTTCCTAGAAGTGGCACCAAAGTAGTGTGACACCACTTCTTCAGTGGACCCTTTCCCACACTACTTCAAGAAGACCTTCACACCGACATGGGAGACCAACTCTCTTTGGAAACTCAACTTCTTTATTCACAACACAACTTGATACACCACTCGCTCTTACACTTTCTATTATGTGGCTATCCTACCATGACACCACTACACTATATGAAAGCTTTGCCATCTCCTACTTGACACCTCTTATGTCATGGTATGGCTTAGGCTTAGCTTTCTTTTTACTTACATGGGGTGGGGGTACCCCTATTTATAGGAGTACATGACTCATGTGGTGGTGACATGTGTCCACCTTCCACACTCTTCTTATGAAATATCCTAGCTCTAGAAATATCTCCATCCTTATCTACTTTCTTGATATTTCTACCATGCTAAAATATCTAACTTCTAGAATCTTCTATACTTACCATGAAGTATGGCAACTATGGCTCATTAGTCTCTCCAATCTTCTAGAAACTTCCTTCTTTGGCATGATCTTTATTCTCTCATGCATGGCAAAGTTTGTATCTTCCACAACCTTCTAGAATATTCCAAGTATGCATTACTATTTTCAACAGACACCAACTAGTCAGCGGTATTTTTCTCTCACAACAGATCAACACTAACCACTAGTCAGCCAAACAAGACTTGGTGGGTAGATCCAGCTCTTAGGCACCGAGGGCACCTCCTTTTCTTCCCCTCAGGCCCTATTTGTTTACATGGGGCTAAAGTTTAGCCCTCCCACTTTAGTCTCATTTTAGCTCTTTTGCATCCAAACATGTGAGTTAAAAGGTAAGGGCTAAACTTTAACCCGTCAAAAATCCTTAGCCCACCTAAGGTAGGCTAAAGTGGGCTAAACAACCCTCCTTTTCCACCTCGCCCCTCCCTCACGTGACAACCTCCTTCCCACACGCATTTATGATTTTTAATCACTTATGTGCTGCAATTTAGCCCATGTAACCAAACAACAAAATAGGCTAAAGTTTAGCCCTCCACTTTAGCCTCAAAGACTAAAATTGAGGGCTAAACTTTAGTCCATTGAAATTGTTCGGCTGGTCTGCGTTTGGCATATTACGGCTTGTTTCGGCTTATTTCCTCTCACATAATACTATTCATTCTACCAACCGAGCATTGTTCATTCTACCAGCCGAACGGGCTCAAATTGTTTCCAAACAAGGCCTTACTCTTGGTCCATGTGTTAAAAATTTAGAAGTGGAGGGGATCGGGGGGAGGGGGCTCCGGCCCTCCTTGCGGATCCGCCCTTAATAGGAAGATCAATGCATGTAATCCGTTGTGCACTGTCAGACGACTTGGTGAGGATGGTTTTTGTGTGATAGCAGCCCGGCACAAGTGATCAAGCGGACCGACCCAACACCCAAGAATAATTGCATCAGTGGTACAAGAGAGTGCTAAATGCCTAAGGGCACTCTCAACCCAGACTCTATGATAGAGTCCATAGTCATTAACTACACTGCCACGTAGGCAATTTGCTGTTGTGACAAGCAATTTAATGATGACAGAGAGGTGAAAACTTAGAAACCAAATCTAAGTTAGACTCCAAGTCTATACGCAAAACGAGGTATGTGTGGATCCCGTGTGGCTGCCCACATGCTTGATGTGCCCGCTTATTTAATAAAATAGGAGCAGAAGATCCGAGAGAAACATTAGATAGACTCTATGATACAAAATCTGCATTGAGGACTATAGTTTCTTGTGACAGAGTCTTCAAGATATAGATTCTATGAATAAAGTCTGGGTTGGGAGTGCCCTAAAGGGATCTGTAGATAAAACTCATCCTATATATTGTAGCTACCCACAAACCAACCACCCTCCCATTTTTTCTTGCACACAAACTCAGGTACTTTTGAAAACAAAAAATTGTGCCTTATGTTGATGCCGGGATGCTAAAACAAATTACAATAAAGATGCACTATCCAGCAGGATGTGGTTGCTATAATTCGGGTTGGTGTTGTGTTGGTGCCATTTAATTTTGAGTTCAAGAATGTTACATAATCATGAGCTTGCATCGTTGAGTGCACCAAGACTAGTCAGACAAGAAGCAACCCCCCAAGGTACGAACATTGGAAGTGACCAGGGTGAACGTGCAGAGCAATGAGTGCTACAAATGTACCCACACAGTGTGTTGCTGTAGTGTAGCAGTTCTGTTGGAGAAGGGTTTTTGCGGTAAAATGGAGAAAAGAGAATCTGTTTTTTCTTGAAGGTTCAGATAACTTGACACACTATGATGCAGAGAGTAAAACACAACCCATGTCAGTAGGAACCAGTAATTAGTGGATGAAAAACTCACAGGCGTAGAGTGAGGATGGAGGCCACGGGACCAGAGGAGCAGTCTCAAAACAGGGGGCACATTTGAACCACATGGAAGTGATCGGAGGGTGGCTGTAACACCTTAAAATTCCATCACTAAATTAATGTAGCAACATGGTGTTGTAGTTTTTAATTTCTAAGGAAATAAATAATTTATCAAATAAATTTGGCTCTAAAATATTTAAATATCATTTTGAATAATTTTAGAAGCAACAAGTGCTTGTGCATCATATTTTGTTTGCATGGTTTATGTTTGATGGTGTGAAGTTTTAAAAAAGTTTTTTTAAAAAATAATTTAAAAACTTGAAAAAGGTTTGAAGTGTTTAAAGTTTGAAAAGAGTTTAAATTTTGAAAGGGTTTTAAAAGAAAAAACTTTGAAAAAAAAGAAAAAAAACCCCAAACCCCTCTCCCCTCCCTTTCGGCCCGAGCGGCCCAGCTCCCCGCTCGGCCGAAAACTGCCCCGCCGGCCCGCTCCTACTCTTCCTCCCTCTCTCTCTCTCAGCCCGCTAAGGCCGCCGGCCTGCTCTCTCTCTCGCCGGCCCAGCTCCCCAACGCGGCCCGCTTCCCGCTCCGCCTCCCCCTCTCGCTGCCATGCGGGCCCCGCCCGTCAGGGCTTTCCCCAACCTCCAGCCCCCTCTCCTCCTCTGTTTTGCAACGACCGCACGCTGCCGGCCGTTACCCCGGCTTTTCCGCCCCTCCCCGCCTTCAAGCTGGCCATAAAGGCTCATAAGCCCCTGCGCCACTCTCCTCCTTAACATCCCCTTCAGTTACCTTCATCAAGACCCCTCCTGTGAATACCATGAAGTCGCCATGGCCTTCAATGGCCATTGCCCACCCGGCCGCCGGCCTCTCCCCTCTCCTCCCTTCTCCTCTCTATGAAGCCGCGACCGAGCCTGTGCGCCCTCCTTTCCCTCACCCGAGCTCCCGCCCTCTCCTCTCACGCGCGCGCCGCCGCCCGAGCTTGGACGCCGCCGAAGTCCCGCCGCCACGCATCGATCTCCTTCCCCGCCGCTCCGTCGCCATGGAGTCTTCCCAGAGGATCGCAGTGAGGTGAGGACGCCTCCCATACGCTCGGTTTTCGTTTTCATCACGCGCACGAACTCGCCGGCCTTGTGCCCGCCGCCGCCGGCCGTGGCGCCCTTCACCCATAGCCCTAACCGCCTCCCTTTTCCCTTGGATAGGTTCACCTTCTCCTCCGCTTCGTGTAGGTGCCAACCGTGTTCCAAACGAAGCACTAGAGCTCGATTTTGAGTTTTTCTTGCGAAGCGCCGCCGCTCGCCGCCGGCTTCCGCCGCACTCACCGCCGCTTGCCCCGTCGGAGCCGCGCCAGCCGCCCAATCCGCCGTGGATGGCCCAGATCTTCCCCAGCCCCGGTCAAGTCGTTCGGTAACGGTCAACCATGAGGCCACCTTCACTCTTTTGCAAAAAAGCCCTTGAGCTTTCTAATATCATAGATGTACCCTTCCACCAGTGAAAACTCTTACAAACAAGTCCTTTTCTTTACGTATAGACCCCTGATCTTCTTAGTTTTCCGCCAGCCGACCGATCCGCGATCAACGGCTGAGATCGCAGCCCTCGCGCGAATCAACCTTGACCGTAACGGTCAACCCGAGCCGTTCGTGATCTTTTTGCAGAAAAGTCCCTGAAGTTTCTAATATCACAAAAATGCCCTTCCACCTATAAGAATCCTTTCAGTTAGGTCATGTTTTTAGCGTTTAAGCCCCTGACCTTCCTAGTTTTTCCCACCCGAGGTCCAAGTTCTGTCTTTTTACGTTATAAACCTCTGGTTTATATACATAATTATGTTTTAGCCCCTGGTTTCTTGTAGTTAAGCCCCTGGAAGACTAGTTTCTTCACAGAAAAGTCCATGAACCTTGTTTTGACCGTATCTTTTGCGTTTTAGCTCCGTTTCCACCATTCAAGTTGCGTTAGGTTCATATCAACCCAAAGTACGTGTTAGGACCAATGTTGAACATGTTCTTTGTTTTATAATTTATTTAAAATATTAAATATGATTAAATCCTTATACACGTGTTTTTCTAATTAAAATCTAATTAGAGTTCAACACGTGTTTTCATAAGAAAGTTAATATGATTAATACTAATTCAATATTTCTTTCGATTAAAAGTTAACTAGAGATATACCTCGGTTTTTATAATCAACTTAAATTGATTAATGATTATGCAATTTGTTTTCTAATAAAAGCAACATAGGCTATATCCCGAGTTTTCTTAATTAAATGTTAATTTGATTAATATGAACATAAATGTGTTTTTGAATTTGATTAGAACAACTTGAAATACGCCTAGATGGTTTTACATGCTTCTTTTAAATTAAATGTTTAATTTGCATAAATCATACTTGAATATTTACAAATAAAATTGGACAAAGTTTACATCGTCTTTTAAATATAAAATAACTTACTTAATTATAAATAGGGTATTTCTTTGAAATAACCTATGCACATCTTTATTAAATTAAAATATACCCAAGCACATATAATCCAAATCTCCCGATAGTTCCTAGTGTTTTTGAGTTCGCGGTCCTAGAGTCAAACCTTGTCCTCTCTTTAAGTTTTTCATGCTTGGTGTATTGCTTTATTTATTGTATGTTTTTATGTGTGCTCGTAGACATCGTGCCGGTTTCTAGTGAACAGCCAGTTGGAGTGGATCAAGAGCAAGTTTTTGAAGAAGAAGAAGAACCCCAGTGTTTAAGCAAGGAAGGCAAGTGGACTTCTCCCTCTGCATTTTCCTCTTTGTCCTAAAATAATTGCATATTAAATTAATATTTACTTTTAATTGGTTCTATGCATAAATTGATGGGAAAAATCACCTTTTTAAGGACATGACTAGAATTTTATCCCCATTACCTTGAACAACCCTTTTAAATAAATGTTTTGGGTAGAAATGCTTAGTTGCTATACTTGGGATGGTTCAAATGAATCTTTACAAAATGATATTTGTTGATGATGATAACTTTGGTGAAAGATGATGCTATGTTGATAACAAGATCATATATTTTAATCGGAACATGGAGAACCACCCAGGAAAACAGTGCAACCACAGTCCATATGGCTCTGACTTAGCCAATTAATTAGGTGTGTGAATGTACTGATGACCTTATCCGAAAGGAGCAGAGGGGGGTTGGGGTTGCAGGGGTATAACCCAGTTCTTTTGGGGTAGCAGCATTTGTTAAGGTGCTGACCACTAGGGAGGGTTATGGTCCGCCCTGATCTGTAAATGCGGGTCGTTGGTCTTTTGCATGCCTTTGTAAAGGCTTCGTAGTGGACCCCTAGCCACTCACCTCGGCAGTATTTAAGGGTCTGATCAACCTGGGCAACATGGGGAACACGAGCTGTGGGTAAAGTGTACGACCTCTGCAGAGTGAAAACTGATCGATCAGCCGTAATCACGGTTAAGAGCGGCCTGAACCCTCACATGATAAGTGAACTTAAAGATGTAATTAAATTGTGGTTTTATGTATGGTTTGAGATGGAAAGTTTTCTAAAGTTTTTAAGTGGGATGGTATAAACTTACACCTAGTAAATAGGCGTTCGCTAATAAAATTTGACCAACTTTAAAATGCTAACCGCTGCAAAATCTTAGCCTATCCTTGATAGCTTTGCATGTTCCCCCCACTTGCTGAGCTCCAACCATAAGTGTGCTCACCCTTGCTTACCGCTGTTCAGAGGAGAACAACGGTGAAGAGTACTTCAGCGACTTTGATGAGTTCTGAGGCTTGCGTGCCCCCAGTCATGTGCCTGTGGAAGCTGAAGACGGAGTTGCTTCGTCTAGTAATCGTATGTTCGTTTTTATAGACCTTCGAGTCTAACGTCTGAGTGTAATAAAAGATATTGTAATGGTTTAACTCTTGTACGATTTTAATGTTGTTTATGGATATTTCACTCATGACGTCTATCATATGTGTGTAAACTTCATCCTGGCACACATATGAGATGCATTTGGTTTTCTTTGGAAAATTAGGTGTGACAGTGGCTGTCTCGTGGGTAGCTACCCTATCCCGGTGCGCAGCTACCACCCTGGGCAGAAAACAGTTACCGATATATATATATATTATATAATATTACTAAATAGAACGCACCTGTGCCGCACCGTCCACGCACCTGCTCCACTGGTTTTTTCCGCGATCCCCCCATGACCCGGTTTCCTCCACCACGCGCCACCCCCCTTTGTGGTTCCTTTTTTTTCTCCCGAGAAACTTGCGATCCGCTGCCGCCCACACGCGACCCGTCACAGCGTCGCCGGTGATTCCCATTCACCACCGCCCTCGGAGCTCTGCTCGCCTGCCTGCGACCCCGTCGAGCCGCCCGCATTCGACCCCGACCCCTCACCGCTGCCCCCGGATCCCCCAACAGCTCACGCCCCCGGTCGTCTGCTGCCGAGGCGCTCGTCCACACGGCCGCTGCCGCGCCCCCATGCTCGGATCGGGGGATGAACCGGATCCTCGCCACCGACCTCTGCCTGCTTTGGTCTTTGGACAGCTGCTCCCCGTAGGACTGCACGTCCTCCAGCTCAGGTCGGGGCACGAACGCGCATCCAGTTCGTCGCCTTCGACCTCTGGCTCCTCCATTCAAGACCATAGCTTCATCCTCCCAATTAGATACAGGTAGGTAATCAGATCATGAGGTTTCGTGTTTTTTTGTTGGGGATTAGATCTTGCATTACAAGGCTTAATTTCACATATACTTTGATTTTTAGGAACAATAGCCGCGGGAGAGTAGCGGTAGCAGGCTAGTTAGGATATGGCGTAGCAGCGGTTTGTGGAGGTGCTCGGCACCTACAGGTTTGATGGAAGAGGGTCTGAAGAGGCTAAAGGTCGCGGACGAGCTTCCTGTCGGCGGGTTCGGCAATCGCTTTGTGTCCTTCACCTACCTCAAGACTCTTCGTATCCACTGCAGGGCCCTGCGTGCTTGAGCTCTTCACCTCCCTCCTCAGCTTCTCAGATCGTGCGATGGTTCTGACCATGATGTTCGCTCTGATGGATTTAGGTGAGCTTATCCATCCCCATTCATATGTATTCAGTATTGCTAAATACATATCACATTCTCTAATTCTGAATTAGATTAAGTTGTATGCTAGAGAAATCAGAACAATGCCAATATGAAGCACTGCAAGTTTTGTTTTTTTTATCCTGACATGTAGCCATGCTATTAATTATTTTAGGATTATCTCGTAAGAATAGAATCATACCTTTCACTTCTTGAACTAGCTTTATAAATGTTGGAAATTATTCCTTTTTATCAAGGTTATATGCAGTTTTGAGCTCCTTCATGACAATGGATATTATTCCTAAACTTTGCACTGCTCTTTTGTATTTTGGCAACAACTCATGAGGATGTGAGCTTAATTACCTATTAAATCTAGCATATTTTTTGACTTCATGTCCATACGAATGCTACCGATTTCCCTGAGCTATAAAGTATGCTAGTGTATTATCAGCTCATCTAGCTAATGTTCCAAATCAATGCCATCACAGTTGTTTCTTGAATGTTGAAAATACTCATTAGTGATTTGCTTAAATAAAACTCATTCAGGTATTCAACATTTTACTTTTAGAGACCGTAAACTATATCTGATAAGGTTTCTTTCCTGAGAAACTAGTTTTATTCAGATCCTTCAGATGCACAATGATACTATATTTTTAGATCAATTAGAATAACAACCTTATTTTCCAGAACCAGGGGTCGCTTTTTTTGTTTCCCTGTACTTGAACATAAGTTATCTTCATCTTAAGAGCTAGTGCCACAGCTCCTAAGTTATTATTTCTTTAGACAAACTAATGTTTAACCTTTTAAAATGATTTACACTGCCAGTTGTGGCTACCAACTATAGCCAATTTGTTACATTTGTGGCAAATGACATTAATATTTAACTCATTGTAGTTAATTCTTCACCTACATTTCTAATTTACTGTACCCAATTTTTGTTTTTGTTGTGGCAACGCCACCTCCAAGAAATTATTGCAAATTCCTTATCAGGACTGCACCGAGCACCTTTTCTTGCTTGTATTTTTTACTGATTAACTAACTATGGATGTTTCTGATATACACTCCAGTGTTGTTTGCCTTGCATGTTAAATTGTGTTGGTGGTTGAAAAATCCACAATTTGTGACTGATTCAGCAAACTAGTAATTAGGTAATCTTCAAATTATGTCAATATCTTATATTTTAGTATGTGATCCATCTTGTATAAGCATTACACTAATTTTTTATTCGCCTTCATGTCCTAAGGTTATGGAAGCTATGAATCCATTGTTTGTTGGGATCAATATTTTCTATTGATTGCTGTTTGAGGGATTTTGAAGGAAGATTGCCTTTCATATGTATTTCTTTAGTCAAGGCTTTTTAGCTTTGCATCTAAATGGACTGAACCTGTTGTATGTGCATGATCAGATTACGATCAGAAATCTAGACATGGTTGATTCTTCTTAGATTGCACTATTAAACTTTGGGCACAATCTAGAGTATCAATAGATCATCTTTATCTACATGTATGTAGGTGCTGATATTTCAGATTTTAGGTTTCTTATTAGTACACTTTGTGGCTCTCATAGTACAATTGCTTGTGTTACATATTGTTGGTCATATGCTTATAAATCCCAACCTTGATGAACATTGCTGTCCATATGCATCACTATGTATTCTGAATGTCAATATCCCGATTGTGCATGTCCCCTTGCTTGCTGCAATACCATTTCTCGTAATTGTATCACTTCCAAAGATGATAACCAGGCATATTGACTCAAGTTTTTTTTGTATATCTTGTTTTCCATTGTTAAATTTAGTAATATTTTTTTCAGTTCTCAGTACACAGATCATGAGTACATCAACAGAAATGAAGCACCTTGTTGTGCTGATCATAGCTGATTACTTGATATGTTCAATCTGCCGTACAGTAAGTTCTTACGTACAATAGAGCTATGAACGGCTTTCTAGCTGCTTCTTCCATTCATCAAGTGATAGTTTTTCCTTTAAATTTTGATGCATTATTTTAAATATAGGGCACGGGTATTAGCCAGATTTGTTTAATCCAAACATGAATATAATCTTAATCCCATCATCAATGTATGCTCCACTTTCTGAAGCTGACTGATAGAGTTAATCTTTATAGTTTCAAGCATATACTAATATTGGACCTTGCAGTGGCTTACAAAAGTATTCTGGCTGACATTTATCTGAAAGGAACTTCGATACAGAAAACATATGTTTTTTACCTGCAGCAATGTTTTTGGTTTCTTCTTTGAATATATGCCATGACATGTTTCTGAAACAAATTCATATTCACCTGCAGATGACATTGACCTTTCACCATCTCTGATCCATCAGGGAAGTCACTCCAGCCTTGCAACAGTGAGAAGTCTGTGATCCATGGTCATTTTTTAGGAAATGATCAAATGCTTAGAATTCCTCAGGGAAATCTTTCCAGTATTCCAGTGCAGCGATTGCATGTGCAAGACCTAATGGCTCTTTTCACTCCTTGTAATGATCACTAGGTGCTCTGTTTGTTATACAATTGTATTACTAGTGTCTGGTAGCGTTATGCTGAATTCAGATTCCTATGCGCAAATGCATAATTATCTGTGATGCTACTACATTGGATCTAGATTTCTATATGTTTTTTGGTTAGCACAAGTGTTATTCCTTCAAGGAAAAATTATTTTCACACTACAATGACGCAAGTAATTTGCATCTACTGGTCATTACTTGACACCGGAATAAAGTATCCGTAGTATGATACTAGATCCAACAATATACTTTTATGAGCGCACACATCATTATTTTGACGAGAAAATGAACATGATGCTGAAATGCGTAGATTTTAAGAAAGAATTGGGATAATGATTAAGATTTTCAGTCCCATGTTGTGTTGTATTTGGGAGTAGAAAAACTTTATTCGCTGCAATGCAAAGAAGTTGGCATGATGATGTTTACAGTTGACCAATTAAAATAATGAGGCAACTTCCATTCTGCATATGGTTTATTACGTCCGATTTTTCCGGTGAGCAGAAAACTGCTGGCGCCTGCTCGGTAGTTGCTCCCGCCAGGGATTTAGAAAAGTAGTGGGCCACCTGCACGCGCGGAAGGTAGCAGGGGGGCGCTTGGTCGTTGCACAGGGGCCGGGGGGTGAGTCGCGCGGCGCTAGGGCCCCGGACCGCTCGCACAATCGGCTCGAGCGCGCTCTCGTCCGGTTTTCCACGGGCAAGGGAACCCCCACGTTCCCACGGATTTTTTTTTGCCGGCCACTACCGAGGCCCGTTGACCCCACCGACCTGAACCGTAAGAAACAATAGTTTCTCTCCCGGATCCATCACACTCGAGTCGCCGCGACGAAGAGAGTCACCGGCAACAGCGTGGGCTTGAAGATCCTCCTACCGTCCTACCCTAGCGCTCCCTGCAACCCAGTACTACGTGTTACGCCGCCGCCCCCTCAAGTCGCCTCCGCCCCTTCCCCGCAGCACCGCACCTTCGCCGCACCGTCGCCGCGGAGTCACTTTGGGGAAGCAACTGTTGCGCTTGTACTGGCGACACAAAGCGGGGACGGCCACCACCTCCATCTGAATTTGATGATCGGTAAGCACTTGAAGATCGGTAGGGATGCATCTTATAATTTTTGTCCAGTAATTCAATTTGCTAGCAAAAAACGGAATGACATTGCTTGGTAATTTAATTGACGAGAGCTCCCATCCTCTAAGTTGGGCAGCCTAGATTAGTTTACTAGAAGGAATCGCATAGCTAACTAGGTGCAGGGATTGGTTTGATTCTCGCCTGCGGCTACTTTGAGTGAAAGCCAGATGAATGAAGAGGAAGAGCTTCCGCCACAAACACACGTAAGCCAAATAGAAAATATATAATACATCATATTGTCAGTTCATCAATGCTAATCGATGTTTGTAAGATGTGATGCCTAATTGCTGCGGGTGTTAATTTTTTATCTATATAGCAGAAAGCAAGCTGTGACAGGACCGCTCAAAATAAATTCGGATTATCACTTAAGCCGATCCACTTGGCTTATAAGCGATAACCAAGCGCTATTTTGTCGCCTCTGCCGGGTCATGCCCGGTAAATCACTTTCACAGGATCGAGATATGCGCTAAGCCCACACGAAGGCGGGACCAGAGTACATCATTACATTACATAAACGTCCTCAAGTACTTAATATTACAAACCAGGTTTTGAGTACATAAAAGTAAACATGATTCAGAGTTAAAACAGCGGAAAATAAACTAAACGCGGGATACACATGGGAAGCCATCCAAGTATATCACTCCTCATCATCGTTCTCCCATTCAATCTCCCATCCATCTGGAATAACACCAGGCCAGATGGGGTTACCTAAAAACAACAAAACAAGCAAGACTGAGTATACTAATACTCAGCAAGACTGACCCGTCAAAAATAAAAGACACAGCTAGATATGCAAGGCTTTTTGACTGTAGGTTTGTTTTGCCAAAAGCAACTAAGAGTTGATCCTTACTTTCAATTTTTAGCTCAAGTTCTAGTATGTTAACCATTCTAGGTAAGCACCTAGCTAAACAAGCATGGTTGTGCAAACAAGATTAATCAAGCATCAATATTAATCCAAAATGTTTCATAAATAAACATGGGGTAGCCAGTGGTCAAGCCGACTCAGATAACGGCGAGTGACCGACGATCGATCGATTTATATCCTTGCAAGATAAACCCAAGATACACGGAAGAAGGTAGACCCCAAGAAATCAAATAAAAGCGAATGCGGGGTCTACCCCGACCAGGCGGTTCCCGTCATTCCCCAGATTAGGGACAGATGCCACAGTCCTAAGTACAAGGTTACTGGAACACCCTCACACGGCACGTCCAGACTCACACTTGCACTACCGGTAGCGAACCGGGAGACGCATCTCAAGAGTAGTAGCCATAAAGTTCCCGCACTGGTTCATTAGGTACTTGGCTTACCGGTCCCATTCCCGACAAGCACTTGGTACGTTCAATAGCTTAGACTAGCACCATGCTACTTGGTCGAGACCGAACCCATTGCTCTTACCACATGAGCGAGTCAATTTATCCAACTTATGATTCCAACATAAGCATCCTATATCTCGCGAGCAATGAGTCATTACTCGACTTGTACCGTGTCCTTAAAGCATGGCACTAGCGTCCTAACATACTAATATAAAAAGCATAGGAACCTAAAGATCATGCATCTAGGTTTCAAAACAACTCCTGAAACTTAAATGCACAAAACAAAACATAAATACTGGAAAATAAAGATGTGAATTTATCAAAAAGGTTATATGCACTCCGGGGCTTGCCTTCCTCTGACTCAACACTAGCCTTGGGCTCTTCTGGACTTTGGTCCAGATCTTGCTGCCCACTAACTTGATTTAGCTCTCCACTTGCGGATCCCTCTTCCTCAACAAGCGTGTACGTCCCGTTGGGAAGATCTACACGTTATGCATATGCATTAGTTATGGTGTGAAGGTAAGATTTTACAAACGAACCCAACTATTGTTGGCCACATACATCAAAACAAACAAGAGAGCTCACAAAAGTATGGTGTGTGGTGAGAGTGAACTAACATCTATTTTGATGGTGATTGCGTGCACATCTAAGCAAATTAAATTGTTAAACTTCATTAAAATTAAAGAGGTGGATGATGATGGACTAACTATGCCTTTGATAGTGATTGTGTGCATATCTAAGAAAATTAAATTGTTAAACTTCATTAAAATTAAAGAGGTGGATGATGATGGACTAACTATGCCTTTGATGGTGATTGTGTGCATATCTAAGAAAGTTAAACTCATAGATTTCACAATCAGCATGGGGTGTGTGCTTAAATTCATTTTAAACAGCAACTAAACTTAAACACCTTTAAATCAAATTAAAAGATAAAATAAATTTATTTAACCCATTATAACTAGCCATTCATCCATAAATCATAATAAATAAAATAGGACTCCAACTGGCATGAAAATTTTACCACAGCAGCACATGACTAAAATAAACTTAAAAATAAATTTTCAGATCAAGATAATTTATACATTAATTTAAATGAAAAAGACAAAAAATCAGCCTAGATAAACTTCATTAATTCACACAAAAAGATTCTCTAGTCCTTTTGATCTCAAATTTTTCCTATAGCTCCAATATGTCAAAACTAAGTTCTAACCCAACATATTCAAGTGGATTCATTATATTTTTCAAGTTATGAATTTAACATCTATCACAAGCATAAATAGAAAACATTAATTAAATAGACTCCTAAAATCACTATTATTTTTCCAGGGGTGCTTAATATCACAACAAAGGCCTAGGGTGCACTAGTGCTGAAAGAAATTATATTTTAAGGGAACTATAAAAAGCATCAAGCTTAAACCAACATAGATCTTACAAAAATCATAACTAGAGTTCTACATCACAAACATGTGTGAAAATTTGTCACAAAACTGAACATGGACCACACAACAACATATCCAAATTTCATTGCATTTGCATGTGTGCATTTTGAACTACAACAAATATACCTCAAACTGAGTTTGAATTTTCATTTAAAAACTAAACAGAAAAACACTATACAACTTTTGTAAAAGTTGTAGATATACTCTCAAGGATTCCAGAACAGTTGGATTTGCATCTTTCCGAATTTTCTACAATTTTCTACGGATTTTTTAAGTTGCAGCCGAAAACCCTAAACACTTTTACAACCGGACCCTTGACTCAAATTCCAGAAATCACAAATATGCCCTTGGTTTACGATTCGACCCCTGGAAAGATTGAAATCAACGCGAATCGGTCCCCGTCGGCGGAAGGAGCTCGCCGGCGGCGGTCCCTTCGCCGGAGCTCGACGGGGAGCGGCCCTAGGGCCGATTGGTACATTCACGGGCTGCCTTGGGGTGGTGCACGGACTTGGGACGGAGCCGACGGGCACCGGCGGCGTGGCGTGCCCTGGGCGCCCGCTGCGTCCGTCGGTGGCCGGCGATGGCTTGTCCTGGCAGCCCGGCGGTGGCGTGGCGGGGTTCAGGGAGGCTCGAGGAAGGGGAGGACAGGTCCGGAAGGCGGCGGACTCGAGCGGAAGGGGTAGGACCTCACCGGCGGCAACGATGGCGCGCGGCGGGCAGACGAAACGGCGACGTCGGTTTGCGGCTCCGTTTCTAGCAGTGCAAACGCATGGGCGACGTCGCGGACGAGGCAGCCGGTGCCTTAAGGCACAGCGGGGCCAGCTGGCCCGCTGCATGCACGCGTGTGCATCGCGGCACGGCGCGCTGCGGCGCGTGGCCGGCTGGGCCCGTCACCCGGCCACGACTCGTGCTTGGACGTGGCGCACGGGGTTTTGAGCGGGCGGAGGGTCCACGACGTCGAGCGGGTCCACAGCAACGTTTCCACGGCCTCCGTACACCGGCACTCGCGCGACTCGACGCGTGGCAAGACGGGTGCTGGCGCGCGCACGCGCTCTGGCGCGGCATCGACGTCACTCGGCCCTGTTTTCAAAACTGTTTACGCCTCTTCAAAAATGCATAACTCCCGAAATTTCCAACTAAGTGAAAAATCTCCAAAACTAAAAGTTGTAGAGGAGCTATATACCTACAACTTTCACAAAGGGCGTCATATGTTTTGCTCAACGAATTTGTGGCAAAAACGCGTTGAAGTTCCAGCAAAACTCGGCCCCCAGTTACTGTGCGCAGAAACTTCGTCTCAAATTTAAGCGGCTTTGAACTCAAAATTGGAATGTCCACCAATTATGAAAAATGTGTTCCCGGAAGTAAGGAAAAACTTTTATATTGGCCGATTTTGAACTTCTATAGTAAAATTTGGAGAACGCGTAAGAAAACCGAATCAGCCTTTTGGAGCTCTAGGGATTTGACCATGAATTTGGACTTTGACCAAGGGTTTAAGTGCAAAAGTGTTCAAGATCATGTCAAACATGCTTAGGAGCTAATTAATCTTGATTAACACAACTAATTGAGGTATTTATCTTTAATAAACACCTGGGGTGTTACACAAGCATGCACCCTGATTTGATCCCGAGGGATGGGATGTCGTTCCGATCAGATGAGGAAGCAAGGGAGTTCTTCCAGACATATGCAGAATTGGCCGGGTTTGGTGTGAAAATGAGCAACAGGAAGACACACTCTAGAGTGATGAGATGTACTAACACAGGGGTAGGAAAATATTACAAAGGTAATGAGGATCTGCGAGTAAGGAACAAACCCACGAAGAAGACGGGTTGCAATGCTCATTTGAAGTTTACAAGACTGTATGACAATGAAGGCAACGAAGCAAATATGGTTATAGAAAAGGCAAACCTATTTCATAACCACCTGTTGCTGACCCCTTCGAAGACCGGACAAATGAGGTCACACAAGAGCAAGGATCCAGCTATCTTTGAAATTATTGATGAATTGCAAGAAGTTGGCGTGACTACACAACAAATAAAGAATGTCCTCCAAAATATGCATGGCAGGCATGCAAAACTTGTGCCGGTAACAGCCCAGGCCATTGCAAATAGGTAAGATCATCTCACACAGTAACCTGTGTAGCACTACCTAGGAGATAAATTGTGCATTAGGTAAACTATGAAAAGGGGAGGTGAATTGTGCAGCGATTTGTAATGAACACTATATGTAGGTACACCCATTCATGATTTAGTCGATCTAGTATTCAAGATTTTCTTATGCAGCTCAATGAAAATGGAGATAATGTGTATGACCATAGTTATCAGTAATCAAGTAGGCTTCCAATTTTGAATGATTATATGTTCGATTTCTTAGCCATGTTATTAATCACAGGAAGGCTGCGAATGTACGAGCGGAGCATGCGGATGACATTAACAAGCTTATTGCGTTCTTCAAGGATTGTGAGGCTCAGAACCCGCAGTTCAGATGGGAACCAAGGTTGGATTCTGAAGGAGTTATACACAGTTTATTTTGGAGTCATGCAAGCATGCAGGCTGATTATATGGATTTTGGTGATGTATTGAGCTTCGACACAACACACAAGACTAATATATATGAGAAACCACTAGCAATGTTTGTTGGGTCCAACAACCACCTCCAGAATACACTATTTGGATGTGCACTGCTGAGAGATGAAACAATTGAAACTTTTGAGTGGGTGTTCAAAGCATTCAAAAAGTGCATGGGGGGATTAGAACAAGGTGCATCCTGACTGGTGATATGTTCATTATGGATGTTCCTCTGATTTTTGTTAGTTTTGATGCTAACATTTATGAGACTAACAGTGACGTATTTGTAATGTTTCTTGTTGCAGATCAATACCAGGCAATGGTTGTGGCAGTAGCCAAAGAGCTCCCAGGGGTTGTTCACAAGATTTGCAGATGGCATGTGGTGAACAAGCACATGCCACAGCTAATCAGCATGTTCGGGATGTATGCGAAGAGACATTTTAAGGACAAATTTTATTCAGTTATAAACCACCCACTTACGCCGAAGGAGTTTTGAGGCTGCGTGGAAGGAACTTCTTGATGAGTTTGATCTACATAACGATAACACTCTAGAAAGCTTGTACCACCAACGATAATTGTTTATACCAGCATTTTTCAAAGGACAGTATTGTGGGAGGATGGCATCGACACAGCGAAGCGAGAGCTCTAATTTTGTGATGAAGTATTGTTTTGTTGACAGGCACACAGCTCTGCACAGGTTCGCCAAGAAAATGCTTGATTTTGTGCATTCAAGGAGGGTGAAGGAGTCTGAGGAGACGTACCATGCAACGGTAATGGAGCCGCGAATGAATATTTATGTAATGAAAGTATAGATTTTAATTCCTTTACTAACTTTTATTCTTGTACTATGACAGAGCAAGAGGATCACAAGAAGCAATTGGCAATTTGAAGTTCAAATGTCAAAGATTTATACAAGAAACGTGTTCAATGACTTTGAAAAGAAAATGAGAGATTGCACAGCATTTGATATAGAAGACGATCCAACAACGGGAGAGAATTGCTATCTGGTAACGCACACCAATAGGTCATCGAAAATATCATGGGGGCAACACCAGTTCAATGTACGTGCAAACAAGGGCAATGGTGACTTTCATTGCGAGTGCAAGGAGTGGGAGCATACAGGTACATGATTAAGTAGTGCACCTTACATATTCCATTTGCCAATTACTCATTTACGATTCTCTTACTAGCAAGAGTGCTCTGTAGGTCTGTTCTGCGTGCACTTGTTGAGAGCATTCATAAGGATCCAGCTAAAAAGGATTCCAGGACATTGTATTCTCTGTAGATACACAGTACATGCGAAACAAGAGCTGGGGTTCGACAGGAATGACAACCTCCTAGTGGGGGATGATGGAGTGACACAGGCATGCAGATTGAAAGAATTGAGGAAGGTAGCAATGGCTGCAGCCATGTCTGGGAGCATGTCGTCCTCTGCACACATTAGATCGTTAGAGGTACTGAAGCAATTGGACAATGATAACAAGTTAATACCTCCAGACATAGGTCCAAGATCAAGAAGTGGGAGTCGAGAAGCACATGAAGAGGTAATTTTATAAAGGTTGAACTAAAATCTAGCATGCACGACAAGGCGCTTAGCTACATACATGGGGGATGATTTTGCAGGGGTTACCAGGGAGTAGCAACAGAAATGAGGGCGCACCCAAAAATGCAAAGGAACAGTAGTCGGCGAATGAGGTAAACCAAGTGGTACTATATTGCATCCGTATATAGTGTGTGGGAGTTGATGCACATGGAAAAAATGATTGATCAATATCAATGATGCAATGTGAAACATGCTATCATCTCTGTCTGATCCTTGTAAAATTCCTTGGATATGACTATGATTTAACTTTGAATAATGGATTTTTCCCTGAACTTAACATTTTGTGGATGCATAGTGCATAAGTGATTTCTTACGTTTGCTAATTTGTATCTCAATAGATACAGAATCTACTATTTGCATGTCATGCTATGGAATTTTGTTTTGTGCAGTAGCTACCAATTGCAAAGACTTGTCCAGACTAATGATTTTAATGATAGTCTCTCCAGATTTTTTTTATTTCTGCTAGCCTCTCCATACTAGTCTGTTGATGCACACTTCATGTTTATCCTTCTGAGTTAATGCACATCCTAATACTGTATATGAGCAAATGCTACAATTTTAATTCTCCCTGAACCTAGGTGTTTTTGTTAAATAGTAGCAGCTAGATTGTAAAAGAATAATTGTGTGCACCTCTGTATTCTGAAAACAAAGAATATCTCTACTCACTGAACCTTAAGTCGGTCCCCTTAGATTAGGAGCCAATTCAATCTGGATTAATATTATTACTGGACTTGATTAAAACTTCTCTGCTATTTTTTATAGCCATGAGGAATTAAAATTGATTTAACAATATCAATGTTGCAATGTGAAACAGGCTATAATCTGTGTCTGAACCTTGCAAAATTCCTTTTGAAATTGATTTTAACCTACATGACCATGATAGATGGGAGCAAAGAAATGTAATGATAGAATAGTGCAAATCCAAGAGCAAAAATTTGTTAGGGAAATACGGACAAGATGTATAGAACAGTTTCAATATTTAATTCCAAATGTAACAGACTTACATTGAGTTTGTCCTAATATATGTGCTCTTCCCTCTGATTGCTTGAACACATGGTCACAATATGTATTTCAAGTTTCTACCAGATGAAAAAACTTATAGCTCTGTTCTTTGTTGAAGTTCCGGAAATAATTGAAGTCCATGTTGTAACAGAAGTTTATGCAAACAAATGTGAAACAGGCAATGGCGCAAGCATCCGTGGATGGAAACTCCTCGAGCAAGAGGTTAAAGGGGAAACAAGTGCTTGCAGCAGAAACAGTATGTGTATGGACGTGATAATATTTGTTTCTTTTTTTGATTTATTATAAAGTTGTTTGAACCATATGTGCAGGTTAGTGCAGACAATGGTACACATTAGCCGAGAACCACCTCCGAGGTCCAAGCATAAAGGGCGGAGCATACCAGAATTTGAGAAGAATGAAATCACACTTGGAGCCAAGGGTGATAAAAAGGGAACTCGAAGATGCGGTAGTTGTGGATACTTTACAACACATAATGCGAGAACATGCCTGATACATAAGCATAACAGAGATCGCCTCGAGGCACTGAAGAACAGAACGAGAGGGAAGCCACGAGGAGCACAGAATAAGAGAGTCATGCAGCATGATAGTGGAGGAGAAGAGCAAGACTTACGGCAGTCAACAGGAGACAAGGAACCACCAACAAGCACGTATATCAATATTGATTCGGATAGCGATGATGAGGAATTTGATGGTATGGACATGGAAGTGTAAGTACAAGTCGTGCAAGCATTAGGTGGGTAGGGAAGAAATGTAAACCGTAGAATGATGTTTATAACAATGTTACTTATTTTGTCTGAAATGTAAATATGTGTTGTCAATTGTGTATAGAACTGTTAATTTGGAGAGATGTGTTCACAGGTGATATGTTCATTTTGAATGATCTTTTGATTCTTGGACGTGAGCAGCCAACCATACATTAAGGGTTTGGTGTTTGCTATCATGAGTGGTGAGTTGACAGTTTAATTTTCCTCGAAAAAAATGCCTAATTATTTAGATTGTTGAAATGGCTCAGCGGTCATTTTCCAGACTTACTATATTTATCAAAGGGAGAGGAGGTTAGATCTGCTGTAACAGTAAAGACCACGCCAACACCACGACACGGACAATCATAAATTGAGGAGTACATTTCACTAATAAAGGAGACGTTTGACCAACCGAAAAGGATTCAGAGGCAGCACACCTTCGTTGCATGCCTTGCATGCCTTAAACCCCGCATAAGATTTGAATCATCATAAATTGTTTGACCAACAATAATCCTACACTCATTGGACATATAAAGCATTGGGTATCCCGACATGATTATGAACACTACAATAGGTAGTAGTACCTCGGGGCACGCAACCAACTGAAAAAAGCGCCTAAGCCAAAAAAAACATGTCCAAAATGAAAGGTTCATCGTGACGACGGAGAAGAAGGTTAGGTGTATTACAATGTTGCTAAGTTTTACTTTTACCAATTTAATGTCTCGATCTTAATTAGCACATGTATCGTTGCATAGAAACTTGGGAAAACAATTGAAAGGCCGAGTTCCTACGAACTACAACAGTGGCCAAAGATGGACAAATTTATGAGCGATATCCTCTATGAGGAGGCTTGCCTTGTGGATGGCGAGCTTCCGGACAAGCTAGCGAAGAATGGGTCAACGGAAGGCGAGATTAGCACAGTGAGTTTCAGTTTTTTCAGTCATTTTACGTGAGCATAAAAATAATAAGGGGTAGAATAAATAATAACATTGACATAGTGTTACCCGACACTACAGGAGTATGGGGAGAAGACGGAAGATGAGGTAACGCCATCAACAGATCAAATAGAGCAGTGGAATCCTTTACATAATAGACGAGTGATGGTTTATGTAATAAGAGTAATTTTGTCATAAACAAATTGCATAGTTACAATGGACATGCTTGATTACGACCAAGGTTCCAAAAATCATTTTTAAGCTGTCGCTTCCGCGCGCTTCTGCGCTGAGTGGGGCCTCTGCGCTTCGCTTTAGGGGTTGAGCGCCCCCTAAGCGTTATGCACGTGTGGAAGGAAAGTTGCGTGGTCAATGGATGCGTGTTGGCATGTGTCTTGCGGTGGTGCAGTGCTTGTGGTGGTGCAGTGACAAACTGATCAAAAGACATGCACGCACTGCACCACCGCAAGACACATGCCAACACGCATCCATTGACCACACAACTTTCCTTACACACATGCATAACGCTTAGGGGGCGCTCAACCCCTAAAGCGAAGCGCAGAGGCCCCGCTCAGCGCAGAAGCGCGCGGGGCTTAAAAACGCTTTTTGGAACCTTGGTCGTAATCAAGCATGTCCATTGTAATTATGCAATTTGTTTATTACAAAATTACTCTTATTACATAAACCATCACTCGTCTATTATGTAAAGGATTCCACTGCTCTATTTGATCTGTTATGGCGTTTTCCCCCTTCTATCACACTGGTAACCTCATCTTACGTCTTCTCCCCATACTCTTGTAGTGTCGGGTAACACTATGTCAATGTTATTATTTATTCTACCCCTTATTATTTTTATGTTCACGTAAAATGACTGAAAAAACTGAAACTCACTGTGCTAATCTCGCCTTCCGTTGATCCATTCTTCGCTAGCTTGTCCGGAAGCTCGCCATCCACAAGGCAGGCCTCCTCATAGAGGATATCGCTCATAAATTTGTCCATCTTTGGCCACTGTTGTAGTTCGTAGGAACTCGGCCTTTCAATTGTTTTCCCAAGTTTCTATGCAATGATACATGTGCTAATTAAGATCGAGACATTAAATTGGTAAAAGTAAAACTTAGCAACATTGTAATACACCTAACCTTCTTCTCTGTCGTCACGATGACCCTTTCTTTTCCGCTCCCCCCTGCAAGTGCTCTCACATAAGTCAGGCACATCCTTCAAAATAGCTCGTCGCTCATAATAATCCCAGTACTCTTCCCTGGACATGTTTTTTTTGGCTTAGGCATTTTTTCAGCTGGATGCGTGCCCCGAGGTACTACTACCTATTGTATTGTTCATAATCACGTCGGGATACCCAATGCTTTATATGTCCAATGAGTGTAGGATTATTGTTGGTCAAACAATTTATGATGATTCAAATCTTACGCGGGGTTTAAGGCATGCAAGGCATGCAACGAAGGTGTGCTGCCTCAGAATCCTTTTCGGTTGGTCAAACGTCTCCTTTATTAGTGAAATGTACTGCTCAATTTATGATTGTCCGTGTCGTGGTGTTGGCGTGGTCTTTACTGTTACATCAGATCTAACCTCCTCTCCCTTTGATAAATATAGTAAGTCTGGAAAATGACCGCTAGCCATTTCAACAATCTAAATAATTAGGCATCTTTTTTTCCGAGGAAAATTAAACTGGCAACTCACCACTCATGATAGCAAACACCAAACCCTTAATGTATGGTTGGCTGCTCACGTCCAAGAAAAAGATCATTCAAAATGAACATATCACTTGTGAACACATCTCTCCAAATTAACAGTTCTAAACACAATTGACAACACATATTTACATTTCAGACAAAATAAGTAACACATTGTTATGAACATCATTCTACGGTTTACATTTCTTCCCTACCCACCTAATGCTTGCACGACTTGTACTTACACTTCCATGTCCATACCATCAAATTCCTCATCATCGCTATCTGAATCAATATTGATATACGTGCTTGTTGGTGGTTCCTTGTCTCCTGTTGACTGTCGTAAGTCTTGCTCTTCTCCTCCACTATCATGCTGCATGACTCTCTTATTCTGTGCTTCTCGTGGCTTCCCTCTCGTTCTGTTCTTCAGTGCCTCCAGGTGATCTCTGTTATGCTTATGTTTCAGGCATGTTCTCGCATTATGTGTTGTAAAGTATCCACAACTACCGCATCTTCGAGTTCCCTTTTTATCACCCTTGGCTCCAAGTGTGATTTCATTCTTCTCAAATTCTGGTATGCTCCGCCCTTTATGCTTGGACCTCGGAGGTGGTTCTCGGCTAATGTGTACCATTGTCTGCACTAACCTGCACATATGATTCAAACAACTTTATAATAAATCAAAAAAAGAAACAAATATTATCACGTCCATACACATACTGTTTCTGCTGCAAGCACTTGTTTCCCCTTTAACCTCTCGCTCGAGGAGTTTCCATCCACGGATGCTTGCACCATTGCCTGTTTCACATTTGTTTGCATAAACTTCTGTTACAACATGGACTTCAATTATTTTCGGAACTTCAACAAAGAACAGAGCTATAAGTTTTTTCATCTGGTTGAAACTTGAAATACATATTGTGACCATGTGTTCAAGCAATCAGAGGGAAGAGCACATATATTAGGACAAACTCAATGTAAATCTGTTACATTTGGAATTAAATATTGAAACTGTTCTATACATCTTGTCTGTATTTCCCTAACAAATTTTTGCTCCTGGATTTGCACTATTCTATCATTACATTTCTTTGCTTCCATCTATCATGGTCATGTAGGTTAAAATCAATTTCAAAAAGAATTTTGCAAGGTTCAGACAGAGATTATAGCCTGTTTCACATTGCAACATTGATATTGTTAAATCAATTTTAATTCCTCATGGCTATAAAAAATAGCAGAGAAATTTTAATCAAGCCCAGCAATAATATTAATCCAGATTGAATTGGCTCCTAATCTAAGGGGACCGACTTAAGGTTCAGTGGGTAGAGATATTCTTTGTTTTAAGAATACTTAGTTGCACGCACTTATTCTTTTACAATCTAACTGCTACTGTTTAACAAAAACACCTAGGTTTAGGGAAAATTAAAATTCTAGCATTTGCTCATATACAAAGTATTAGGATGTGCATTAACTCAGAAGGAAAAACATGAAGTGTGCATCAACAGACTAGTATGGAGAGGCTAGCGGAAATAAAAAAATCTGGAGAGACTATCTTTAAAATTATTAGTCTGGACAAGTCTTTGCAATTGGTAGCTACTTGCAATTGGTAGCTACTCCCTCCGTCCCATAATAAGTGCAATTCTAATTTTTTTAAGACAGATTAGTGGTGGAATGAAAAGACTCTAATACCATCATTAGTTTGTCAAATGCAGTAAGTTTTACCATGCAAATCAGACCTGACCACTTAATTTGGAAAGTAATTAGATCTATTTTCTAGAATTGCATTCTTTGTGCGATTTTTTTCAGAAGTTAGGATTGCACTTATTATGGGACGGAGGGAGTACTGCACAAAACAAAATTCCATAGAAACTCAAAATAGGGGGCGCATTTGAACCACATGGAAGTGATCGGAGGGTGGCTGTCTCGTGGGTAGCTACCCTACCCCGGTGCGCAGCTACCACTCTGGGCAGGAAACAATTACCGACACACACACATATATATATATAGGTAGTGGCTATTTGACTCGCTGGGTGTTGAATACTATTTACCACCCCGAGGGAGCTTCGCCGGCGTCCAGAGAACCAGAACCAATAAATCCTCCGCGACCGTAGATACCTCGTCAAAATCGTAAAACCTTCACTAATAAAAATCCTCTCTCCGCTGATAATTATGACCTCATTCAATCTGTCATTTAATAATGTAAAAAATAGTCCACTTTCCTACTTCCTTGACCCTCGCTCCCTCCCCGCTGGATCTCGACGTGGCTGTCATAGCGCCCCCCTCTCTCCTCGGCATTGGCAGCACAAATCGGTAGGAGTCCAGAACTAGTAATACGTTCAGTTGGTTTTGCAACATATTATCTAATTCTAAATCTCAGATTTTTTCCATTTATGCATGCTGATAGGATACTTCTAATGAGTACGATTGATTTGGATCGAATCCTTTTAGATAAATCGGCAGTCAACTCCTTCGATTCACTGCATACTCGACATCTAATTCAATGTTTCTTCAGTTCCGTCGTCGGCCGTGATTCACGAGGACACAGCAGTAAATCATCCGATCCGGTGGATGTTGATGCATCTCATATCGTTGGACCTCTCCGTGCTTCCCTCCCCGGCAACCTACAGGTTAGCCCCATCACCACCCCTTCTGATTCCAATGTGCGCACAGATGGAGAACTTCATGGTTGTTATGCTGCTTTCCTGCAGAGATGGTGAAAGTCGCGCCATCATGGTGCATCGATTTGTCTTTCAGGGTTTAATCGAGATGAACTATATACTCCCGTATCATTTAACCATTGTGCACAATTATTGTTTCCCACATATTTATATTGATTCTTTTGGCCTAAAATTTCACTACGGTGTGGACATCTGGAGTGCTTGTTTAGTCTCCGAATTCGATTTTTGCTTGATCTGACCAAACCAAATTATGCATTGTCGTGCCCAATACTTCTTTAGGTTCTTCTGAAGCTTACTTCTTGATGCTTGACGAGCAAAATGTGTCCCTCAGCTGGCTTCAGAATTGATTTTTACCACCCGAGATGAAAACAAAGTAAATGTGTCTAGCAATCAGTTTTTTACTTCTCGCAACTGAAAATGAGTAAATTGTTGTCAAACATGGATGTCAAACGAAGTAAATTATTTCTTTATGTGTTAGCAAATTACGTCGATCATGATTTTTACTTTGGGTAACTTGTCCATGTTAGTTGTAGGTCATGCAAAAAATAAAGTTCACGTCTACTATAAACAAGTGCGTGAAACAGATCAGCGAAACCTCCATGACATTTTCTACTCTCGCGGCTGAAAAGGAGTAAAATGTCATATGAACTTCTGGAATGGATCCATTTTTACTCCTCACGAAAAGGAGTAAATTGTCATACATGTGTACATTACTCCTTGCAGAAAAATGTTCTCCTTTTGTTAATTAGAAAATGCTAGTAACAAGTGAAAAAAAATAATAGTGCAGATTGTCTAATTTTATTTCTACTTGTTATGGGTCTACCAGGTCAAGAACTAGTAATTTCATCGATGCAAGAAGTAAAATAGTAGTACTAGTCTGTCATGCGTGTTCGGGTTTAGAAAATTTTCAAACTAGGTTGACAACATTGCCGGCCAGAACTTGTCGTGCGTGATGCACGAGACGCGAGCTCTCAGGGCAACTCCAACCGGACTCCTTTTTTGACTCCTATCTCATATATGAGAGATAAAACACAAAAAACTGCCTCCAACCGGACCCTCATCCCGCCCCGATGGATGAGGGGTCTCATTTCCCCCCTCTGGACTCTCACTTGTGGGAGTCCCTCACCCCAACTCTTAGGGCAACTCCAATGGAGTCCTTATAATTGAACCCTTATCCACTCATATAAGGGCCTCTTATCTAGATTTAAGGGTCCTCTTTTGAGTCCAACTCCAACCCAACTCTCATATACCTCCTTACTCTTCATTCACCTATTTCTTTATTCATATCATCTAACTAACAAGCTAACCATTATTTGTGTATTTGTAATTCATGCAAATTGTTCACTACAGACTACAATTAATACAAAATGTTCGCATGCATACCACAAAATACAAATAGCTTTAGATGATGTCTTCTGTTTTTTGTTGTTGTTGCTGTTGTTACAAGGAAGGTCCTTCCACTTCTGGGCGTGTTGTAGCAGGTTCCAACAATGAAGTAAAGTGAATGACCTCTTATATTGGTCGTTATCCTTGTACAGCACACATGCTTGTTGAACCTATACATACGACAACGCTGGATTATATTCTAATAAGATGCCACATATACTCCAAAGTAGCTAATTAAACTATAGGTGCACTATCACACTACCTTGACTTGACGTTGCAAAAAGCACAGCAGCAGCCACGCGGAGCAGCAGCCACGCAGAGCAAAGCAAGGCAGGGAGCACAACAGCAGGCAAGCAGCAGGCAAGGCAGAGGAGCGCACAGCAGCAGGCAAGCAGAGCGGCGCGGGCAGGCAGAGGAGCGCGACGTGGGGAGGGACGGCGGGCGCGGCACCTGCGCGTGCGGCAGGGCGCGACGCACGGCCGGCGCGGCATCTGCGCGTGCGGCAGGGCGCGGCGCGGGGAGGGTCACCGCAGCCCCCACGGCACGGCGGGCGCGGCATCTGCGCGCGCGGCATGGTGCGACGCGGGGAGGGGCGCCGCCACCCCCACGAGCCGCTGCCGGACAGGATGCTGCCGGATCTACAGCTACAGGTAAGATTTCCCCTCCCTCCCCGGATCTACTGCTACAGCTACAGGACGCCGCCGGAGATGACAAATCGGACATACCTGGCCTTGGAGACCTCCGTGGCTCCGTGGATGGCAGGAGGAGACCTCCGTCCAGGCGCGGGAGGCCGGCCGTTGGTGGCGTCGCCGGATGAGAGCGAGGAAAAGGGACTCCTACAGCTGAGAGTCGAAGGAGGGGAAAAGAGGGCGCCTCATCCGTCGGGGCGCGGATAGGGGGTGGGTTGGAGACGTTTTTTCACGTTTTCACCCTTAAAGATAAGGTGAGGGCCTAGAAAAGGGCCTGGTTGGAGTTGCCCTTATCCAGCCATAGCCCAACCACCAGCACTCCCGCGCCACCATGGAGGCTTCCTCCGCACCGCTGGTGGCCATGCGGCGGCGCTCCACACCTCAGCGACCGCACCATGGGAGCCACCGGCCGCTCACCGCCTCTGCACCGCTGCTCCCATCGTGGAATCCAGGGAAGAGAGAGATGCGTACCAGGGACTGCGAAGGTGGCCGGGGCCGTTCGTGCGCATGGCGACCGGCGATATCCCGCCGCGGCGGCGCCCCGCTCCGGACACCGCGCCCGTGGGGCCGGCGGCGCCCTGCCCTGGAGGCCGCGCCCGTGCCGGCGGCTCCTGCCGGCGGCGCTCCGCCCCGGAGGTCGCGCCCGTGCCGGCGGCTCCTGCCGGCGGCGCTCTGCCCTGGAGGCCACGCCCGAGAGGTGTCCCCGTCCGTCCCTGCGCGATTGAAGAGGAAGCGTGGGGAACAGAGGAGACGGGTGGGGGAGAAGGGGAGGGGGTGGTGGTTAAAAAAAATGCTGACAAGTGGACCCCACGTGTAAGAGGTGAATAAACAAAAGAGATAAGAGAGTAGATGAGAGTTGGGTTAGAGTTAGAGGAAAATAGAAATCTCAAATATAGATGAGAGACCCCTATATTGGTGGATGAGGGTTCAATTTTAAGAGCCCGGTTGGAGTTGCCCTTACCTCTTGCGAGTACCTTATTAGCAGAACAATTAAATTATTCTAGGCGATACCTCGCGCGACGCTGCGGAAATTTTTAAAACAAAATTTTAAGGTGCAATGTGAAAGTAGAAACAACAAAGTGATTTGATGACAACATTCTTTTGTGAACAATATTATTCATGGAAGCATGATAATTGTTGAGAGAGAACCTTCTAGATTATTGATCCTATATTTTTTCTCTTCTACAAGAATTTTGTAGCATGCTACTCACAAAGGTATGATATTAACCACAGAAAATCGACTAAAGACATAAATATATGATCTAGTGGATGGTGACATGGCATGTAGTGGATGGTGACATGTCGTATAGTGGATGGTGACGTGGAATCTTTGCATGTTGAGAGAAATCTATCAATGACTTATATGTGTTGTTTAGTTTCTTGAAGTTTCACCAAAATTCTCACCTAGAAGACCGTGTCAGTTCGTTTTTTCACTTTACACGTGCTTCTTCAAACGCTAAAATTTCACCGTTTTCACGGAACTAAACAGAGGTACAGTGGGTCTCACCTATAGTTGTTTAAATAGATACGATCAACCTCTAAAGCAAATCATGGCATTGAGTTAACGTTCAGGCAGAAATTCCTTTACCATCCAATCCATTGATGCATCGTCATGTACATATGATGCACGAAACTGACCTATTACATGACTCTGCGCTAGAATGACTCCACTATCTTATCCACTCTCTAGTCTTCAATTTCTATACTATCCTATTCCTGTACTATCTCAAAACTAATTAGACAAACTAGCTCAAGTATCGACGGATAACCTCGACGAAACCATCTACGGCGTCATCGGCGGCTGTGCAGGGGCGGTGTGCGGCATTATCGGCGGCACCTGGTTCGCTGTCAAATACACATGCATCATCAGGTCAGGTCACTCGATAGATCTTCTTGCAATGAGCCAATGACATCAAATCTGTTGTAAACAACAATGCAGATACTCACAGTTGCACATGAAGAGGGTTTGGATGGGCAGCACGGTGCCGCAGGTGAGCGGGAGGACGGTCATGCGGAGGGGTTCGACGGGCTTGGGCAGGAACTGGTTCAGGTTGCCGTTCATGCCGTGGCAGAGGCAGATGGGCGCGTCCCTGATGATGGTCTTGAGCCCGTCGCAGCACTCGCCGGGGGGCGTCAGCACGGTCAGGTTGGTCAGGTAGTCCGTGCACGGCATCATGGCCGACAGCGGCGTCATGCACTCCGCCGGCGCCGGCGGCGATGGCGAGGTTCCCGGCAAGATGCCGCCCAGGACACCGCCGCCTTGCTGGGGCGGAGGCGGAGACCCCGGCTGCGGGAGCAGCGGCTGGATCAGGCCGATGATGCCGCCCAGCGGCGGGAAGAGCATGCCGATGATGGCGGGCAGCAGTCCCGGCGGGAGCTGGCCCGCGGGGAGGCCGGGCAACGTCGGCGCACTCGGCACGCCGCCGTCAGCTTGGGCGGCCACCTTCTCTGGTTCCTGGCTTGCGGCAGCCGGTTTGGATCCTTGCTGGGCATGGACCCTCGCCGCTTCAGAGGGATGCAGTGCCGCCGCCGCCACGGCGAAGGCGAGCAACAGAGCGACGAGCTTGGGTGACGCCATCTCTTGGTGATGGATGGGATTGGAGACCTTGGAAGTTGGAGCTAGGAGGATGCTACGCTATGGTGCTTTGCCTGATTGTTGTGGATGGCGACGTGGGTTTGGCTTTCAATTTATACTCCTGACGGTCTCGAGATAAAGCATTCAGACATTTCTTGTAATAAGATTGGACTCTTACCCTCTACCAATGCTTCTGATCGATTATCCTTGAAAGGATTAAGATTAACGAAAGCAAGGAGTCTGACTGTCTGAAGCTCTGTCTCTAGTTTCTTTTGTCTCTACGCCTGCTTGCAGTCGGCAGTCCTGTTCATCCGGAGCACATAAAATCTGTGAACCATATACTATGTCGAATCCAGATAAGCACTGCTGTTCGTGTTGATGTCAAGTTCGTAACTTTTACGGTGAAATGCACGGACTGTAGAGTCCTGAACCGCAAATAAGTTTCTGTGCAAGTAGTTCAGACATTGCAAGTTTGCAGGGCACGAGTCCGATGTTTCTCAAATTCAGAGCCTGATGCTCGGTCTGGATATGTCAAAATTTGAAGGTTGATGTAATGAGATATGTCTCGTTTTAGTGGATCATCATCTCGGACACTTTGGGCTTTACACAATACTCTTCCTGAAGGTGCTGGCCTCTTCGGCGCTGATCTGGATCGGAGCAGGGTGCGGGAGGACACTCCATCAGGGAACACGGGAACAAGACGGTGTCCAAAACTGATGAGATAGATAAACAAGGTGGGGCAAGGACGCAAGGACAGTACTTCTCAATTTTCATCTGTTTAGATGGAGTTTGAAAAAAAATTCACACAAATTTGACCGCTAATTAGATGTATTTGAAATAAAGTTTGTTTACAAAAGTACCTTCGCAACTCTATGTTAATGCGCGAGACAAATCTAATGAGATTTTTGACCACATGATTAAAAAATAATTACTATAGTATTACTGTAGCAAATTATTAAATTAATTATGCTTATTAAATTTGTCGTGTAAAGGTGCACCATCTGTGAAAATATTTTACAAATAAACTTCATTTAATACTCTATGCATACATGATTTTTTTTTTGAAGGGAGAACAACATCAATGGGTCGTGTCCGTGTGACTGTGTCCATACTCCGCTGGCCGCTGCCCAACAGAGACGGGATGTTGCAAACTATCAAAAATTTTCCTGGTAGTATAGCCCAAATGCACAAGCACAAATGTGTGATCGTGAACCGGACTTCGATATGCCCCCATGTCGCCGGTATTCGATTCGGCACCCACGGTCACGCCATTCCCTTCCCCACAGCAGCTAGCACCACTAGCAGATGGAAGAATCATTTCACCCCGCGCGCGTCCAGTCCACAGAGCCAAAAGCATACCAACGGGCGCCCGGGGTTCCTTCGCCACGCCACTTTGCTTCCTCACAAAGCATCGCCCCGACGCGTAGCCATCAACGACGCAGTGCCGGTGCCGCGGAATCCCTTCGTCCCGACGCCCAACCACTCTCGCTCGCGCGGGTCCCCGTCGCCCGCCGTATTCGCATCGTCCGGCTCCGGCACACGGCGGCCTTCGCCTCTGCTCTGCTCTGTCCCCGTGGCCGCCTATATATAACACGCGCCCCGCCCGCCTTCGCCGTCCAACCACTTCTTCAGTTCTCCGAACACGCCGCGCGCGCACCTCGCTTCGTGCAGCAGCCAGTAGTAGTGTCCGATCGACTCGCCGGCGGCGCCACCCACCCGTCCCTGTCTCCTCTCCCCGCGATATATTAGGCCTCCTCCCGCCAAGATTGGAGCAGCGATGGCCGGCCGAGTCGGGATGGTGGGCGACGTCCGGGACGCGCCGGCGGGGCGCGAGAACGACCTCGGGGCCATCGAGCTCGCGCGCTTCGCCGTCGCCGAGCACAACACCAAGACCGTAAGGAGCACGCATCACCCTTAATTCCGCCTAGAGATCACCTTTCGGAGTTCCGTCACTGATTCTGTACGCACATATGTCTGAACCCGTGTCGTGCGCGCAGAACGCGATGCTGGAGTTCGAGAGGCTGGTGAAGGTGAGGCAGCAGGTGGTGGCCGGGACCATGCACCACTTCACCGTCGAGGTCAGGGAGGCCGGCGGCGCCAAGAAGGTGTACGAGGCCAAGGTCTGGGAGAAGCTCTGGGAGAACTTCAAGGAGCTCCAGAGCTTCGAGCCCGTCGGGGACGCCGCCGCCGCCTGAGGTACACAGTTTTCTTTTCCTTTTTTTTTTTTTTTTGTGTGGCACATGTCCGAGTTTTGGCACCCATCAAACCAATCAGGGCAAAACATACCTGCTCGATGCTCAAGTTTTCCTTGGTGATGACCATGTTTCAGGCAGAAGGTATCATCCTCCAGCGTGATGTGCTTTTAATTACCTGAAGGATCACAAGCTTGTCGCTGGGGGCTGGAGCACACCAGTCGAAAAATATTGTATGATGAATGCACCTCACTGGAAAAATATTGTATGATGAATAAACCAGCTTCTTACCAGATGTATTTCACATATTGACTCGTGTAGAATGCAATGCGCTACGCTGCGCTACAAGAAATATGAAAGCCTTGTTACCTTTTCTCGCCACAGTTGCTTCAATTTTCACCACATTAGCAAAAGATCTGCTAGTCAAGTCACTTTTACATCCAGCAGCTGATATGATAAACTCCCACCGACAGCATTTTCAACATCGAATAAGCATAATTAACATTAAACCGGGGAGCAACAGGAATGTACAACTGGCGAGCGAACCTGTCTGCCAAAACACTAGCTGCTGAGCGAATCTAACTTTGGGGCATTATAGTCGGCCCGACTTTAACATCTGGCATATTCTAAAACTACGTCTGCAGCTTCAGCAGGCTATTATACACATGATACAGGAGAACTGCTACAGAGTTAACCTACGATTATCCTGTTGTCCTACTTATCCACCTCTGGAGCTAAAAGCTGAGCTAGTCTTCATTGTCATAGTCCTCATCGTCGTCCAACTTATGGTTCGACGACAAAGCAAACTGTACGGGGTCCAGGTCCATCTTGTTCACGTCAGGCAGTTCCCAACCACCCAGCAAGTCCTTGAGTTTGGCTCCTTCCTTTGGCCCAGGAACAGATGGTCCTGCGGTGGCTGCAGCTGAACTAGTCGCTGGGGTAGTCAGTCCTAAATTGACAGAAGCTGAACTAGTTGATGGAGCAGCCAGTCCTAAATTGGCTGCAGCTGGATTAGTTGCAGGAGCTGATGACTGAGCTTCGGGTGGCACTGCAACCTCATCATCTTCATCAGCTGGATCCAAATTTAAGTCAATGTTCCTCATGGAAGCCCTGGCACTGCTCACTGCCATAGCCTCCTTTGCTTCAGTTGCATCTGGGACCTCATCTGCTGTCTCCACCTTTAGGCCGGATGGCTTGCTACATTGGTTCTCCACGAATTGTTCTTGGGTCATGACAACATCCCTCCAAGCTACACGTCCACCACGGCGACCTCTCCCACGAACCCTCCCACGACCTCTACCATTACTTGTATGGCTTTCTCCCTCCTGCACACAAGCAACTTGGATCAGCAAAAAGAGCTCAAAAAGTAAGGACTAATATCATATTTGACAATATAAGTGAAATATCAAGGACACGTCAGAGGGAAATTACATTCTAATATAAATATAAATACTTAAAATGTTAGGCAAAATAGTCCACTTCGTCCCACAAGTTCTGCACGAGGATCAGTTTTGTCACTGAACTTTTTCAATCTGACCAATCCAGCCCTTACACTTTCCTTTTTTTAGCTAACATATCCTCGTGCCAGCGTAGCATACCTACTAGTGGTCCCTACTCTGTGCTGGGCATCCTTTGTCGAGTCAACTACCCTTGTTTTGCTCTATTGCTAAAGAAATGTATACAGCGACCTCTTTGGTGGGAGATTGTTGAAGCCATTTCTTTAGCACTTGAACAAAACAAGGATGTTCAGGGCTGAATAGGCACACAAGGAGGCATGCCACATTGGAGCAAGGTTGTTTGAGCCCCCCAGAAAGTCTTGGAATGGCCGATTTGGAAGTTCAGAGACAAAATTGAGCATCTGGCAAACCTTGAGGGGTGATGAAATTGGTGATTTCATCACCAACTTAACATGAAAACACATGAGAACTGTGAAATATGCAACATCAACATGAACTCATGTGGATAATAGTGACTAACATTTCTTGTCCTCTTGAATTCCTCCTCACTTCCATCTTCTTCAGCTTTCCTGATGACAATTTGACATCTGTTAACATTCTGCAGAAGAGACTTGGTACACATAAGAACCATATTAACTACATGATAGATTAAATTACCTCCTTTTGCCAAGCTTATCATCAGCAACAGCATCAGATGTACCAATGTCTGGAACTTTGCTGACTACTTCCCTCAAGAAATCATAGACATTGTATGTTTGTATGCACTGTTTCCTGAACAATTTACACAAAACACTCAATGAGGAAAAATGATGAACCAATAACATGTATTCCAGGAAATAAGTTCATTTTTCTCCATATATTGACATAAAGCAACCTATAACCAAGTACACTAACAGCATTACATATCTCTGCAAAAAGAAAAATTTTCCAGGATTCAAACAACAATACGATGAACCCTGAACGACAAGGTCATCAGATGAACTCCCAACAGTTTAGCTTGGTATGAAAGTCTGTCCAGATTAGATACTCCAGCCAAAAGCATTGTGTAAAGTGGTTTGCCAATACCAATATAGATCACTCCTGAAGTTTATTGACCAATTGTATTACAGGCTACATGCATAACATAAATACGAGATTGTGATCTTCTGGAAAGAGACACCTAGACTGTGATAGTCAACATGCAAGTTGACAACACACACACACACACACACACACACACACACACCAAAAAAAAAAAAAAAAACCCACCAAAATGGAAAGCAGGTAAATGCTACTACGCTTTCTTCAAGTATAGTCAATTATGCACAGAATACATTTCCTATAACTTGTCGTTTCCTCCCTCCTCGGTAGGTCAAAAAGAAAAATTATGTCCATACTCTGTATGACAAGTTAAAGATCAAGTGTTACTTACAAATGGGAAGAACCCACAGTCTTAACCCCCCTTCGAATTGTAATATCATATGTCCTATCACATAAATCTTGCAGAAATAGCTCCAACGCTTTGGCTGCAAATCATGGACATTGGAGACATGGACATGAGATGAACATGAACAAAATATAGGCAATCCCAGAAGAAATTGTATCGATACAGAAGAATAGACTGCAAGATATAAGCTAGATGAAATGACAAATTTAGAGTTACTTATCTTGAACACAAATTTCAACTAACAAAAGTATGCAGAGGAAGAGAAATCAATAAATAAGAGAACATATATGAACTTACTATTTCTAACAGTAGGCCTGTCTAATTCCTACAATCACTACCAAATGGAAATATGGACCAGATTTAAGCTTGCTGCTGTATTAACTTCCTCAAAATAATATGTAGTAATGAAGACTGATAGCTATAGACTATAGTAGTATCGAACTTCACCAAAACAATTCTGGATATAATAGAATGCCTGACATTACATAAAAATATTTGGCACCAACGAATCAGAACATCAATTATATTCCACTTCTTATGAAGTAACACATCAATGGATAGCATGAAAAATGTGGTTTAGCTGCACTTGTTTTGCCTCTTAAAATAAGCCTAATCAATTATAGTATAACAAAAACACAATATAGATGGAAAAAGATTTATTCAATACTGTTTTTTTATTATTTAAGAACTACATGACTAACAATTATAACACTATAGTATGGTAAGCTGTATGCATGTATTCCTAATAATTTAAAAGGAACTTACACACTAAAACAGGCACAGCCAGAGCAATCTTGCCGACATCTTCATCTGCTTGCATAATCTTCTTGATCCGAGGCTATATATCATAACATAATAAGGAGATTAGATCAACTCAAGGATATCATCAAGAAGTTACTTGAAGCAGTGTTCATAATTGTGATCATCCCATACTACAAGTGCCCCAACCATTGTACCTCTAACAAAACAATGAAACTGGTGCATATAATTTGCTCACTTGGTACATAAGGTTATGGATATAAGTACTAGCAGATGGAGAAAGATATACAATTCATTTCCCAGAGCAAATACAAGTCATCCTGAAATATACAATTCATTTCCCAGAGAAAATGCAAGTAAGTAATGCATCTTGAATGCAGTGATCGATGCATCAAATGTGGAATTCCATGTACTGATGTACCGCAGGTGCATACTACCTAAGTACCAAATCTACAAATGTGCACACTGATAAAACACCACTGACAAATAAATGATGACTGGTGAATATGGAATTTCTCTCGAATGGATATCACATGTGATTATACCATGCTTGGAATCAGATGCCATATGATTGATGCTTATAATCCATGACATCAACAACAATAGGTCTAGAACAAAGGACCATATTGACTGCATACTATTAACAGAAAATAATAATACCATTCGTTCACACCTGATAAAGATTAAATCCACTAGACCACTACAGTATTAACTTAACGAGTGTCCTACAAGAATGCTTGGTAAAGTCATTAATGCATCTGGGGACCAACAGTTTTTTTTTTCTATCCATTCCTTGAATCATAAACAAATTGTGAATCATCCGAGAGTTCAAGTGTGTGTAAGTCTCAACCCCACCCCGCCCACAAAGCAACCTGATGCATACTTTATAAGTTTATAGTATCATCAAAATGTTGACAGCAGAAGCAGATAAAATGACCTAGACACTCCAAGGATTCCTACAAATCAACTGCTTAGACCTGTATTCACCAATCAAACCCAAAATATCCTGATGTATGCGTGGAACAAACCATTACAAAGTTTATTTAAAACACATCTATGCATACCACAATCTCAGAGCACAGAAATCCAGTAAAATCACAGGCAAATTCTTTTTTTAACATAATTTTAATCATAAGCAAACCTCACCAGCAGGAATCCAAACAACCATTATGCACAATAGAGGCACACATATCATGTATCTACCTTCAGATACACACAAGAATTTAAACTGATCGCACGATCTTACAGCGGAAAAGTGGGTATCGAGCTTCTTCCTCATGGCGCTGGAAACAGTGCCGGAAATCTCTTCACCAGAGCATAATTTGTCTACTAGCTACATGAGGTTATAAATATTAATGCTAGCAGATGAAGATATACAATTCATATTTCAGAGCAAATGCTAGTGAAGAATGCATCCCAAATGCAATGATTTATGCACCACATGTGGAATTCCACGTGAAGCAGATTAATGCTGCCTAGATATTTAAATCTACAAGTGCATAGATATCATAACAAATTATTATACCATGATTGGAATCAGATAGTATGAAAAAAGCTGGAATTCTCATAAATCTAAAGCTGCTAACCCACGCTATTAACCACTACAGGTCTAGAACAAATAATGTCATATGTTGACAGTTGATGATGATTAAATAAAAAAAACTGGAATTCTCATAAATCTAAGCTGTCAACGCACGCTGTCAACCACTACAAGTCTAGAGCAAATAATGTCATCTGTTCACGATTGATGATGATTAAATCAACATGAAGAACAAATAATGCTATTCTGTTCACAATCGGCAATGATTAAATGAACAAGTCTTAATGGAACATCCTAAAAGAATATTTGTAAACACTTAATGCATCTGGGCACGAGAATTTCTATCTCACAGCTCAAATCAAGAACCCCCTAGGCAACCTGATCCATGCCAAAAACGTACCACAAAAATGCTGAGAGCAGGAAAAAAAAATACCTAGACATTCCAGGATTTTTCTTAAAAAAACAATCGGATAGATCTACAGCATATTCACCAAGCAAACACCGAAATATCCTGATGTATGTGCCGAGCAAACCATAACAGAGTTTATTAAAACACATCCACGCATACAACGATCTCAGAGCACAGACCGATCCATTAAAATCACAGGCAAGCCTTTTTTGGAAGGAAAACAAAAAAGGAAATCGCAGGCAACCCAACCTCGCCATCAGAAATTCAAACAACCACACGCACAACACAGGCACACACATGACACACCATGCATCCGCGCGCGCATACATACACACAGGGATCATCGACGTATACAATAATTTAAACCGAGTCACAATATTCTCAGATGAAATCTTACAGCGGGGAAGCGCGTGTCCAGCTTCTTCCTCATGGCGTCGTCGCCGGCCTACACTGCAAGCGCCTGAAGAAGAAAAAAAAATTCTCCTCCTCCGCGCCGGGAGCGAGCAAGGGGGTGGGTTCGATCGCCGCGGGGAGCGCGCAGCCGGTGTGGACATCGGATCGGAGGGGGGAAGAACAGGAACATTAAATAGCGATTCCGGGTGGGATTGGGGATTTGGGAGCTAGGGTTTCCGTTACTGGCTTTTGTTTTTGCCTCTTTCGTGAATCAGAAACACCTACCTTTTCCACGCAAGTCTCTCGCTCGATCCGTGGCCGGGCCGCGCGCGAATCGGGCCAAGCCTCCCGTCCGTCCCCGTCGCGGAGAGCGGCCTCGTGGACCCGGTGCACTGCACCCGGGCGGGGGGGACCGCGCCGGGGTGGGTCTGCGCAGTGCGGCCCGTGCGGACCGGGTCCATCCACGCACGGACGCGCCCACCGCGGCGTGACCTCACCTCACCTCACCTCTTCCCCCCACGGCGCGCGCGCGTCGAAAGGGCGGGAGGGCGGTGTGGGGCCCGCTTCCTCGGACATCCGCGAGCCGCGGCGCGCGAGGGGTGCACACGTCAGCAGCCGCAGACCGCAAGCCGCTCGTTTTCGTTTCCATCCAGACGGGGGATGTGCGGGGCCCGCCTGCCAGCCAGGAGCGGGTGGGGCGTTTGGTGGGCGAAGCCGTGACGGTGTTGGGTTAATCTTAATCCGACGGCTCACCGAGCGGCTCGGAGGCGCCCACTAGAGACTCCACCCGTTTTTTTTTTATTCTTCCGGTTTAAACCGGGTTTATTAGGTGCCTTCTAAATGACTGAGTTGAGAGTGAGATAAGATAAGGCTTGACGCGATCCCACGTCATTTCAGTAAACTCTACCGGGCTTTATCTTTTTCTCTCTTTTTTCGCATGCAGAAACAACCTTTTAGTGTTTTGGAGATAAGTCAGCCGATTCTTCTCTTTCTAAAAAAGAGGAATTTGGCGGTGCCAAAAGGCCCGTCTAGACCGAGAACAACGCAATGCCCCTGGGAATCTAGGAGCCTCTACGAGCTACGTAGTGCATGGTGCGATGCTTTGGCGATTTTTTCTCGTATCATCCTATCATCAAGACCGTGCTACCCTCAAGCTTCCGCCCCACGTGTTGCGCGTCCTCGTCGTGCTTATGTTTGTTCCTTCCGAATAAAACCAACTGATGTAACTAGGCAGATATACATACAATTTTATTGTGGCGGAGTACTTATATATTAACTCAGATATATATAATTCAATATATAATTTATCATTTTTATATTTCATCGGGGAGATGAATAGTACTCCCTCCGTCCCAAAAAAAGTGCAATGCTAGCTTTTTAGGACAGATTAGTGGTGACATCAAAAGACTTCAATACCCTCATTTGTTAGTCAAATGCAGTAAGTTTTGACATGCAAATCGGATCTGATTGTTTAATTAGGCAACTAATTAGATCTATTTTCTAGGATTGCATTTTTTGTGGGATTTTTTTTCAAAAGCTAGGATTGCACTTTTTTTGGGACGGAGGGAGTAATGACTAATGAGATATCTACACCCACTTTCTGTCCAACCTATGTGGCTACGCCTGCTTGTATGCACCATGGTTTTAATTACCGTTGGGAACCGGTCGGTTTACCGTGGTAACCGGTTCTACCGGTCCAGACCGGTAGCGGTACCAGCGGTTCCCAACCGTCCGAATTCAAAATTTTGAAATTTGAATTCAAAAAATTAAAAACAAAAAGAAAATTTCTAAAAATATTTCAAGGTGCGTAGAATTTAATGGTGTCAATTTTTTTTCAAATATTAGTTCATTTAGTTTTTTTAGGGGTTATTTGATTCCAAGCCATTACAATTTTCAAGAGTTGGAGAAACGCCATTACTATTCGTCTATTTTGAAATTTGCCATTACAATTCTTCTTCTACCGCATTCTTGCCATTTTCTACGTCTTCCGGCCGTCGGGGCCCACTGTCAGACCGTATTTGTACGCACTTGTGTTCTGCTTGTTCTCTCCCCACTCACTGACATGTGGACCCCACAGGTCAGCTTCTTCATCAACCTCCGGTCATCCAGAGGTAGTCCGTGGGCAGCGGACCACGCACGACCGGCGTAGACGGGGCCGCCTCCTCGTCTTCCTCTCCGTCGTGGCCTCGTGGCCGGTCCCCTCCGTCCGCTGCCGCGTCCATGGAGGAGGAGGAGGAGGGGTCCATGCTTTTGCTTGCATCTTGAATCTTGTTGGCGCGACTACAGCTTCTATTTAATTAGGTGTTGTTGCTTCAATTTGACGGTGAACGTCAATTGTTGTTGCTCCAGTGGAGAAAACGAGAGGATCCCAGATGCTGCTGCTTGCTTGCATATAGTAAAAACTCGAATTGAAGAGCAGTTCGATTGGTGGAGAAATCTAGAAAAGGGAAAGATGAGATGGGTGGCGTGTTGCAGGATTGCCCGCAGGATCATGGTGGCGTGCTCCCACGAAGCTCGTCTGCGCACGCGACGACCAGGGCAGAGCTCCCCCGCGTCGGAGGCATCCGGGGTCGAGGTCTCCCGCGCAGCCCGCGGAAAGGTGCCTCCCCGCTCTGCCGGCCGCCATGGAAAGGTGCCTCGCCGCTCGCCGACGCCGCGGCCAAAGCCCCACCCCACTCCGGGGCCGCGACCTCCTGCCCAGCCGTGCGCGTCTCGAGTTGGCCACCACGCTGGGCCGCGTGTTGCTGCTGCTGGTCGCCATGGACCGCTTCGAGATAGCTGAAGCCTTGAGGTTGAGGAAGAAGCTGAAGTGTGGGGCCTACATGTCAGCGAGTGGAGAGGGAACTATACGAAACATGTGTGTACATACGGTCTGACAGCGGACCTCAATGGTTTGAAGACGTAGAAAATGGCATGAATGGGGTAGAAGGAGAATTGTAATGACAAATTTCAAAATAGACGAATAGTAATGGCGTTTCTCCAACTCTTGAAAATTGTAATGGCCTGAAACCAAATAACCCTTTTTTTAGGGTATTAGAAGTTCAACAAAAAAAATCAGCCGGTTGAACTTGTAAAGACCGCAAAAAATACTAAATGCACTAATATTTGAAAAATTTTGACACCATCAGATTCTATGCACCTTGAAATATTTTTAGAAATTTTTTCTTTTATTTTTTATTTTTTAAATTTAAATTTGAAAACATGTCAAATTCTTTATGGATTCGCAACCGAACGGCTAACCGGTGTGACCGGCCGATTGACCAGTGGCGACCGGTTGAACTAGGCATTTGATTTGGAAATTTGAATTAGTCGGTTATTATCGGTAGCCGTGGTAACCGGGGCGGCTTACCGCTACCCGTGGCCAGTGGTAAGAGACCACCGGTCGGTAGTTAAAACCCTGGTATGCACCCATTTGCAAGGCTTAGAAATGGCTTGACATATACACTATGGACCTATGATTATGTAATCCATGTCACAGTTTTTTTTTTTGTGAGAACTAACATGAGTCTCATATCATTTAAGAAGGAGAGCGAAGTCGAGGATTATATCATGACAAATACATAAATAACTAGCAATACTCTAGCTCTTAAACAGTCCAAAAAACTAAACATTAAAACGAAAACCCTCCTGGCTCCCAGAGCACTGAGCACCCGCAATGTCATTTCAACTTTGATCATTGTAGCCACCTGCCTCGGTTGCTCCCTTTTCCCCTCGAAGATCCAATTTCGTTCCTTCCGAACATTCCAAGTTGTGTACACAATCACTGCACACACTTTCACCAGTACCATTGTCGTGCGGCATGGAATTTATGCTGAAGCTGACAGAAATAAGGCGCTTTAAAAAGCCCAAACCCATATCAGGCCACTAGTCAAGGCCCAAAAGGAAGAACATTATTTGAGCCTCAACCTTTCAAAGCAAAAGACCAGAACATGCAGTGCCAGATCTCAGTTCAAAGTGGAAGTGTGCCGACATGTGACACAAAGGGACATAGTGCAAAACGATATGCTCATTTCAACTACCCCATGAAAATATACAAGAAACGAACGTGACTGTATAATCATCATTTGAAGGATCCGCATGTGACATTTTTATGAGATTAGAAATGCAACTTCACATTTTACAACACTCTATATAAAGCACCTAGCCGACAGCAGCAGCAGAGCAGCATATAACCAGCAGCAGCAAGAAGAAAGGCCCAAGCCGAGCAGTGAATTTCAAAGCGGCGGCAGGCAGCTCACATCTCGACGGGGAACCTCTTGTACAGCTCCTCGTTCTCCAGGCGCGGCCTGGCGACGGCCTGCAGCGGCGTGCCCATGAACGTGACGAGCCCGGGGGACTCCATCATGTCGACGTCCTCCGGCCTGATGCCCTCCGGCAGGGACCACTCGAAGTGGTGCAGCAGGTGCCCGATCATGGAGGCCACAAGGTTGATGCCGAGCTGCGCGCCAGGGCACACCCTCCGGCCGGCGCCGAACGGGAGCACCCTGTAGTCACTACCCTTGATGTCGATGCTCTCCTCTATGAAGCGCTCCGGCCTGTATTCCAGCGGGTTGCTCCACACCTTGGGGTCGCGCGCCACCGCCCACACGTTCACCATCACGTTGGCACCCTTGGGGATGTCGTAGCCGCCGATCTTGACGCTCGTGCTGGCCTTGTGCGGGAGCATCAGCGGCGTCGGTGGGTGCAGCCGGAGCGACTCCTTGACGACGGCCTGCAGGTAGGGGAGGTTCTGGAAGTCGGTCTCCAACATGACGCGATCACGGCCAACGACACGGTCGAGCTCCTCTTGCAGCTTCTTCTGCACCCTGGGGTTCCTCACCAGCTCTGCCATCGCCCACTCGACTGAGATGACTGTCGTGTCCATTCCAGCAGTGATCATGTCCTGAATAGGAGGGGGTAAAATCAAGGAAGATCAGTACTCAGCACGAGTTACCAGGATCGGTATCAGTAATGAAAATGTGTATGGTGGACCCCGTTTGAATTATCAGGGAAACATATGGTTTTCACCAAGTGGCTTAGTAGCTAACTGGCCTAACCTTTGCACATTTCTCGTGTTGATAGTAGGTGAATGATTGAACATAAAGTGCAACCATTTCCAACTACAAAGTAAACATAAGACTTTTTCCAAATCCCACCATCTTACACCTACCTTGAGACAGCGACATCTCATTCTGACCCAAACTACGTAGTACGTACTGAACCTTACTGGACTACCTGGAGTAGGCAAAAGAATTCTCCAGTGAACTTTATAAATCAGTCAATTTTATCAAGGGTATGCCACATGTGTGCATTATAGAACAATTAGCAGTGCGTCAGCATCACATCTAGATCTAGTATAAAAAGAATTCAGCAGTGCATCACATCTGAGGAATAAAAAACTTCAAATAAACTCCAGAAGGCATATACAAATGACTGAATGAGTAATCTTTGAGAAAAGGGATCCAACATACCCATAGAAGTCCAATAACCGTGTCTTCGCTAAGGTCATACTGCTCTTTGAGGGTGAAAAGTGCATCCACAAAGTGCTGCTTGGCACCACTCTCCTTGAGAGCCTTAGCATGCTCTTCAATGATCTTCATTGTCAGGCGGTCCCTTCTCTCATTGTGAGTGTTGTAAAGCTCCTCATTAAGTGGGCACAACCATCTCAAATACCAAATAAACTCAGCAACAGAGAGAGATGCGCCGATCTTGATCCCGTTGTTCACGATAGTCTTAAACTCACGCCCTTGTTCATCAACCTCACCGTTTGCATTCATGAACCGCTTCCCAAATGCCAGCCTTGTTATGTTGTTGAAGGCCACCATAGAAAGGTGTTTCCTCACTACCATTGGCTTTCCTTCATTACCTGAAAATATTATAAGTAATGATTAAAATTAGATACTACTGTGAAATGCCTAACTGATTTAGGGCTACAACCAATCTGGTAACTGACTGTTTCGATATAATGCATATAAATATGTTATTATTTTTTTTTGTGGGTTGTTTCAGAAATTACATTAGTGGAAGGATAAATGTTTGCTAAACGGTATAAAAAGCTATCAATGGTGGTTTGCTTTGAAACTAAAATTGCAAAAGATGAAGGATCATAAGACAATCAGTCAATCAATTTTGTGATAAATAAAGTCAAAAGGTTATTAGTGAGTGGTTTGCTTTGCAACTAACATTACAAGGAAGGTGCAGGGACTATCCATATTCCTCATGAACACAAGATAGGAAGATCCAACACTAGTGCGGAGGATACATTCAGTGATCAGTATAATACCATGGCACCAAATCGAGTTCACATGCATTTTGCTATCTGAACTTCCCTGTTTTGGATATGCTGCAGCATTCAGTTCAGACCCACTCACTGATTGCTCCAAAACTACAATACATATCGGTTCCTCGTAATCAGATACGTATACTGCACAGTCTGCTTAAGTACTAAAAGCTATCTATGTTGATTGAGCTCAAAATCACATTTGTAAGTATTATCAATCTGGTCAGCAAGTTTCTTTTTGAGAACTCCATTAGTATTAGCCTATTTGGTCTTTGGAGTCTCAGAGAAATCAAGGTGACATTTTTGCAAACGTCACAAGGCAAGCTGTTCAAAAATCAAGATTGTTTAAAATGCTCTCAGATTGCTCAAGTGAACTACTGAACTACATAGTTCTGCATTATAATCAAATCTGAATCCGTTCACTTGCAAGAGGAGACTCCCCCCGGGCTTGGCCAAGAAAACAAAAATAGGATCCCTAATACGATTTCCACGGGCTATCTCCAATGACAGTCAAGTAAAGCTTGCTGGTTTGGTCGAAACTAGTCTAATGTGCCAACAGAGAATGCTTGGTCTAAATTTGTGTGTTATTCTTTCAGTTAGCGGACATACTTCTTAACCGTGCAAGGATCACATTATTATTTATGAGCTGAGACTACAATAGTATGAATATTCTTTAACAGAGTTTTTTTGTGGAAACTACCAAAATTGTGGACCCTGAGAAAGCTGCCTGCCAATCTCAGGTGTTGGATTTCGGTAGCCAGATGGCGCTGCCTGGGCAAAGAACTGCCTGCCAGGCAGCAAACAAACAAGCCTAAAATGGCATTTAGATCAAGATCAGCTCCATGCCTTATGATTATATGAATACTAAAACTCATGGGATGATCAGTCAAATTTTATAACATAACCACCATACATCTGGTCGATCCGTCGATATCAAGTATGCCTGTTGCCTAATAAAATAAACCCCATGGTTCCTCAGCTCAATGTAGCTGACCGATTATCAGTACTACTGGTGCCATTGACACTGAGCACACTAATTTAGCAAAATATTGGTGCTGTGATACCTCTCTAACAACGTGCTACCATGTGGCCACCTTCACAGTACCGAGTCATTTCCATTCGTATACTACTTCAGCTGACTGTGACTGGCTGAGATTTGGCATTTCCTCTATGGTCTTATGGCACAAATCCACAATCGACTCAAAACCATCAATAAACCTACGAAATTGCAGACCGTCGACCCAAGCTAAGCATTGTTCCCAACGATCGGAGCAAGCTTTACCACCAAGAGCATAGAGCGAACAGACATTGCAAATCGCAGGTCCCGACATCACCCCGAGTCAACACGAGGCAGCAGTTGGTCACCAAATCCACCAACACAAGCAGCTACACGCCGAAACCCCAGCAACGACCTCACCACGACCCCACGAAGTCTTCGGACCAAAGGAATCGTCCCACCTTTTTCACCGAACACCCTCAATTTTGTACAAATTGCATACACCTAACACCATCTGGGATCGAAGAGATGAGCAAGCAGTGGGAATGAGATCTCCGCTTACTCACCAGGGGTGGTGGCGGCGCGGTGGACGGACTCGACCATGGCGGTGACCTCGTCCTCGCGGATGGGGCGCAGCGCCTCTAGGCGCTTGGGGGTGAAGAGCTCGAGGTTGCAGAGCTTGCGCACCTTGATGTAGTGCGGGCCGTAGTCGGCCCAGATCAGGTCCTGGCCGTTGCGGCTGAAGCGCTGCGTGGAGCGGTTCCGCGGGCGGTCCGCGAGCTGCTGGTCCTTCTCCTTGAGCACCTCCTTGGCGAGCTCCGAGGTGGAGACGACGACGGTGAGGCCGGAGCCGAACCAGACGGAGATGATGGGCCCGTACCGGTCCGCCCACTCCTGGAAGCAGCGGCACCGGATGGGCTTGATCTGCCGCAGGTTGCCCAGCACGGGCCAGGGCCGCGGGCCGGGCGGGAGGCGGCCGAGGCGGAGCCGGTCGAGGAGCACGAGGGAGAGCGGGATCAGGACCGCCGCCAGGCCGACGGAGAGGAGGAGGGAGGCGTCCATGGCTGCCCGGCCGGCGTTGCGGGGGAAGGTGTTTGGTGGTGGTGCGGGTGTGTTTGGTGAATTTATACGGCGGGAAGAGTGGAGAAGAAGATGGGTTTGGACGGTAGGTGGGTGGGGCCCGCTGGGCTGCTCCCTTTCCTGGTATCGTTTTCCGGTTTTTTTCAGCTCACAGTTTTCTTTTTCTAGAATAAAATAAAATTGGTACTTTCTTGAGGAAAAAAATCGTACGTACCTTATTGTTTGGAGATAATATTTCTAGAGAAAAGAAATTTGATGAGGTCTACCAGTATTTTTCGTAGCAAAAAGGTGGTGTGCCAGTATTTTTGGTGTTGTGACTTTCTTTTTACAGCTTTGCATACAAGTTAATTATTGGTTGTTGTGTGCTGTGAGCCTGTGACTGTGAACCTGTGAGGGAATCCAGAGCACTGCTGTTCCTACTCGACTTTTTGCTGGATTCATCACCAACCACGGGGAGGATTACCATACCAGGTGCTGCTGCTGATTTCGAGGCTTGTTGACAACTTTGGAGTCGTCGATGGTTGACTCATCTCCATCCAAACCCTGCCACGAGTACAGACATTACCCAGCGTCCCAGCGCATGACTTGCTGGATATGTTTTGCCCGTGTTTGGTTGAGCTGAAAAAAAATTCATGAAAGGGGAATCTTGCACGCATGGAGTACCAAATGAAGTTTATTTGCAAAACTTTTTCACATATGAGTGTAACTTTGCATGACGATTCTAATGAATATAATTAATTAGCAATTTGCTACAGTAATACACATTTTCTTAATGACAACCCGGTAGGTCTTCTGACCCGGGCTTAGTTTTTTTTCTTACCAAAAATCCACATCACCAGTTCACCACACATGGCCATTCTCGCTCTTCCGGTCTTGCTCCGTCACCATTGCTGCTTCAATGTTTCTTGTTTGGTGGGAGCGCGAAACGTGCATGGCGTTGGCCACTTGGGTAGTTGGGTTCCTGCGGGCCTGATTTCTGTGGGACGTGAACTACTCCGTCCGTCCGGCCTAGAAGAAGTACTCCCTCCGTCTCATAATAAGTGTAATTTTAATTTTTTTTAAGACAGATTAGTGATGAAATGAAAAGACTCTAATACCCTTATTAGATTGCCAAATACAGTAAGTTTTGCCATGCAAATCAGATCTAACCACTTAATTTGGAAGGTAATTAGATCTATTTTCTGGAATTGCATTTTTTGTGAGATTTTTTTGAAAAAATATTATCAGACGGAGGGAGTACATGACAGTACAGGGTTTCGGCAGTTTGGTGAGTACGAATGCCTGCCTTGTCTACCGTGACTGAATCCCTCAATGATTAACCGAAAGACCGAGTCTTCTTCCTGGTGCACCGTGAAACAAGTGACCCGCCGACGTTGTCCACGGGGGCTTTACTAAAAATTCATTGAACTTGCTAGCTATTATCCTACTAACCTACCTCATCATTATTTTGTTCTAACATTTTTAAAAAAATGTTTCAATGTTTTACAGAAATGTTGATTTTTTCAACATATTTTTGTCAATATTTTTACAAAAATGTTGTAATATTTTTACAAAAATGTTGCAACATTTTTCGAAAATGTTGGGCAGCATTCTATCTCTTCCAACATTTTTCAAAAATGCTCCAACATTTTGTAGAAATGTTGGTTTTTTCAACATATTTTCGTCAAGATTTTACAAAAATATTCCAACATTTTTTAGAAATGTTTGACATCATTCCTTTCTTCTTCCCGCCTCTACCTGTACCACCTCCGGTAGCCGATCGCGCGGCGCACCCCCGCGGCCATGCGTGTGCGGCGCGGAGCTCGCGTGCGGCCGCCGGCCAAGACGGGGCGCGGGGTGGCGACGGTGGGGGAGGTGGGAAAGGGGCTAGGTTTTAGAATTGTTGGACTATGTGAACTTAATTAAGTTAGTAGTGAGTTATAGTTTTATTGGAAAAAGAATTTTCGGAAGGTATATAGTGCACATTCACTCGATCCAACGACCCCGCAGCTCGCGCGAGTCCGCGAGAGGTTTTTTTTGTTTGAGAACCATTTTTTTCTTTCTTTTTGTGTGTGTTCTAGAATTTTTTTAATATTTTTTTCGTTGATTTCCGAAAAATAAATGACGCAAACAAAAATTACCAGAAATATACATCTGCCGCCGTACCACACGGCGGCAGGGACTCCTACCGCCGTGTGGCACGGCGGCAGGGGTGCCGCCAACGGTCGGGGGGACTGGCTGTGGGGTCAGGTTCCTACCGCCGTATCACACGGCGGGGTACGGCGGCAGCCTCACCCCTATATAAGGGGTCGGCGGCTGCCGCTAGCCCCTCCTCCCTTCTTCCCTCTCTCCTCCTAAACCTTCGGCTTTCAACCCTTCGGAGCATTTTTGACTCACGTATGTTTCTAACTTTAGTGTAGTTTAGTTAGTTAGTGTAGTTTAGTTAGTTAGGTAATTAGTGTAGTTTAGTTAGTTTATTAGTTTAGTTAGTGTAGTTAGTGTAGTTTAGTTAACTTAGTTTAGAAATTTTAGAAATAGTTATAATTCAAATAAAATTCGTAGAAAATAGTTATAATTCATAAAATTTGTTTAAATTGATATAAAATTCGTAGAAAATGGTTATAATTATCAAAATTCGTTTAAATTCATATAAATTTCGTAGAAAATAGTTTTATTTCGAATAATTAGATTAAATTGACATAAAATTCCTAGAAAATAATTATAATTCAAATAATTTGATTAATTTGATATAAAATTCTTAGAAAATAGTTATAATTCAAATAATTCTTTTAAATTGATATAAAATTCCTAGAAAATGGCTATAATTCAAATAATTAGATTAAATTGACATAAAATTCTTAGAAAATAGTTGTAATTCACATAATTCGTTTAACTTGATATAAAATTCGTACAAAATAGTTATAATTCAAATAATTTGTTTAAATTGATATAAAATTCCTAGAAAATAGTTATAATTCAAATAATTGGATTAAATTGATATAAAATTCTTAGAAAATAGTTTTAATTCAAATAATTAGATTAAATTGATATAAAATTGGTAGAAAATAGTTATAATTCAAAAAATCGTTTAAATTGATATAAAATTCCTAGAAAATGGTTATAATTCAAATAATTGGATTAAATTGATATAAAATTTTTAGAAAATAGTTTTAATTCACATAATTAGTTTAAATTGATATAATTCAACTAATTGATTAAAATTTGTTTTTTTGCAGCTATGGCTCAGGCACCGTTAGAGTACGTACAGCCGGAGTTGTTCGAGGAGGCGGTGGACCGGCACCACTGCTCGTACGTCTCGGCCGTTCTTGGACAGACGCCCGGCAGTATATGTTGCCGGACCACCCGCACGTTGATGCCGATACACCAGCGCTGGATTCCGAAGTACGTAATTTATTTGTTATATTTATTTCTGTTTCTTTACAATAGTAATTGCGTTAAGTAAATTGTTTTTATTTTTTTGTTACAGGCTACGCGCTGCAGGACTTCTGCCTTTCGCGCGGTTGGTCGAGGGGGACAAGCTACAAGCTCAGGTTCCCGAGCAGAGCGGTTGACGCGGTTCAGCTACGACGCCCCTCTGATCGCCGCGTTTATGGACCGGTGGCGACCAGAGACGCACACCTTCCACTTCCCCGTTGGCGAGATGGCGCTCAGTCTGGAGGACACCGCGTTTTTGGGAGGACTCCCGTGTGCTGGCGAGGCGATGGGGCCTATCGACATCCCCGCGACGTGGCAGGCCGACTTCCTTACTCGGTTCGCGAACGTTCCTCAGAACGATCGCGCGCCTCAGCCGTACGTGCCTTTCGCCAACTCCCACGGTCCCACCTGGACTTGGATCCAGCAGTTCAGCGTACGTGCTTCTAACTCTTATTTTCAATGTTTGTATGCATTTTAAACGAATGTGACAATGGACCTTTGTGTGCAGGCTGACTACATGACGGACGAGGCCGAGGACCAGACGTCGGACAGGTTTCTGGAGGTGTACCTGCTCTGGCTGTTCGGGTGGGTGATGTTCTGCGAGTCAGCGGGAGACTCGGTGTCGAGGTACCTGCTCCCCTGGGCTTAGAGGATCGCCGACTCCCCCCTCGACGAGATGCCCCAGGTCAGCTGGGGCAGCGCTGTTCTGGCCGTTACCTACAGGGGGTTGTGTTCGGGCGTGGCGAAGCCGACGAGTAGGGAGGGGATCCTCCTGGGTTGTCCTCTCCTGCTGCAGATGTGGATCCACAAGCGATTCGACATCGGTCGGCCCAAGACCGACCTCTCAGAGTACGAGCCGCTGCCAGCTGACACCGACCCAGCGGACCTCCCCACCATGGGTTCTCTGTGGTGCATCCAGAAGGTAGTGACCTCCCTTATCGTTTTCTTCGCTTAATGAGTTCCTTAGTTCGATTTAATTAACTTTTCATGTTCTGTGCAGCACGTTTGGGCTGGGGGGCAGGCGAAAAAGACGTACAAGGACTTCGTGGGTCAGATCGACCGGATGGTCGATGCCCAGGTCCGGTGGACGTCGTACACTCCTGCCATGGTTGCTGCCTGCGCACCACAGGGCCTCTCGTCGTTGTGCTTGCGAGACCAGGCATACTGGATGACGCAGCGACGATTGGTGTTCGACGTCTACGTCGAGGAGTACGCGGTCCACCGGGTGATGAGGCAGTTCGGCCTATACCAGGAGTCTCCTGTACCTGTTGCGCCACGTCTACCGCCCACAGCGCATAGGTGAGCTACAATGAGCCAGTTATAATTTTTTCCGTTACAAGTAGTAAGTTGCAAATAATTTTTTGTTTCATCTATGCTAGGTGGACGCGTAAGGACGTGTCAGCGGCGATGTCGTTCGTCAACAGGTTGCAGCCGTACGTGGACGAGTGGGCATCCGCGGCGGACGAGGATAACGTCGTCACCGAGCACCGCCTTCACGACGGCGCGCCCTGGGTAGCGTACCTTAAGTGGTACCTCCCGAGAACGCGGACGCGGGTGACGTACGTCCCTGCTGCCCCGCCACCGGTCCCGGACCACGACAGGCTACTGCCGGACGCCACGTACCCGGTGCGACGAGACCAGACCGCCGACACAGCGGTAAGCTACGATACTACAATCATATTTAATTCATGTTACTATTCATTATAACATGTGCTACTAATTTGGTGAGTAGCACGACGCGCTTGCTGAGATCGTGTGGATCGCAGCGGCCGCGAGGGAGGCGTGTTTTACCTGGGGACCTCAGCAGCACCGCCACACGTACGACAGGATCCTCGATGTTGCCACGAGGTACACCGCCGTCGTGAACTATGCTGGGGCCGCAGACATTCCTCTTCTTCCGCGCCACCCAGCGTCGTCCTCGAGCTCCGCCTCGACAGCTCGTTCGTACCGGGCGTCTTCCACCTTTGCACGTGCTACTTTCTCGGTTTCGACGGCACAGCAGCAGCCACAGCCGCAGGGCCCGCACACCTACGTGCAGCGGCCGTTTGTTTTCCCCGGCTCAGGTACTTTCACTGGACCTTCTTTCAACTAATGCACGGAGTTGTTGTGTGTTTTTGTTATACTATATTTTAATCGTACAGGGCGACCGCCGGTCTTTCCGACGGGACTAGGAGGTTTCACCGGGGCTCGACAGTCGGAGACGACGGCACCTAGACCGCCGGTCTTTCCGACGGGACTAGGAGGTTTCACCGGGGCTCCACAGCCAGAGACGACAGCACCTAGACCGTCGGTCTTTCCGACGGCAGATATTCCTTCCTCGTCCACTGCACCTATCTTCCAACATGGTAACGACCTTAACTATTATAGTAAAATTCGATAAGTACGATACGTGGAAAACTAATACTATTCGTTGCAGGTTTCGACCCGACCGCGACCTCGATGGAGTCCCCTGACGACCAGCTGGAGTGGGATGAGTTTAGGTTCCACGACTTTCTCGCGCCCATGGATGCGACGGACGTCGAGGAGCTTGGCGCGTCACAGTTCACACAGGTGCCGCCTCTTGGGACGCAGGAGACACAACTGCCTTTTCAATCGTCCCAGGCGGTCGGCAGAGCGACAAGGCAGGCCCGGCGGGCGGAGCGACACCGGCGGGCAGAGCGACACCGGCGGGCGGAGCGACACCGGCTGTTGCAGGCTCGTCGCAGGCGGCCATGGCGACACCGTCTCCCGACGAGCTCGAACCCCGGGTCATCAGGCCACCTGAGCCCTTGACGTACGCCCGGGACCACACCAGGGCTGGTGCTAGAGCTGTTAGGCCGAAGAGGAGCCGACGGATTTAGATGTATTAGTATTTTCTGTCACAGCAGTACTTTTACAATGATCTTGTATAAACTATTTTGCATCTACTCGTCTTTTATATGTGCCAATTTGTGTTGTGATTATGTTTAAATTTATCATTTTCTTGTTTTTAAAAAAATGAAAAAAGTGTTTTGCAAAATGAAAAAATCTCAAAAAATTAAAAGGGTGTTACCGCCGTGTGGCACGGCGGCAGGCCCCTGCCGCCGTGTGGCACGGGGCTAGGACGCTGCCGTCGTGCCACACGGACGTGCCGCCAGACCTACTGTCAGGGATGCTGCCGCCGTGCCAGACGGTGTCAGGACCCTGCCGCCGTGAGGTACGGCGGCAGAGGTATATTTCTGATAATTTTTGTTTGCGTCATTTATTTTTCGGAAATCAACAAAAAAAATATATAAAAAATTCTGTGTTCTAGTAGCAGTAATAAATATTCGGCCCGTTCTCCAGTTTTACGACTCTCTCATATGGACCTAGTAGCTCCTAGGCCTAGAAATCTCGGGTCTGCGGCCCACCAGCATATTCCCGTTGGGCCTTTAGCGTTTTTTTTTTTCCGATTTCTACATTTTCCATCTCCGTGGCTTCAGTTTTCCATTTACGATATAATTTAACGGCTATTGGATTGATGAACAAAACTAAATCAGTGCAAAGTAATATTTCACGGTTTCATATCATTTTAAATATTTCATGTAAACAATTACTAGAAAGTGTTGATGAATGGCTGGAGATGAAAACACAGACCCTCGTAACGGACTTTCATTTTGATTTCAAAACTTAATTGTGCACATAAGTTTCATCTTGATGAAATCCCACTCGTCTTTCTCCTCGAAAAGTTCATGGCTTGTCATTTAATAAGAATGAAACTTGCATCGAGAACGCCCAAGTACATCAACTAGTATTCAACATAGACATACAATAAATAATTTGGGTTGCAAATGTATTTATCAACCGTTCAATGTAGATGATAAATAATATGGGTTGCGAATGTATTGTTTGTATAAACAATTGTATACTAGAGACAAATTTATTGATATGAAAGTTAACCTGTTACCTATATGAGTGCTTAAATAATAGTGATTGAAAACAAAATATTTGGAGAATCAATTATGTTGAAAACATATTTGAAAATAGTTAATGGAAAACATTTTGAGAAAAGTTCTCTACCCAAAATGTTTTCTTCCAGAAAACAGGTCAGGAAAAGTTTTGATTGAAGAGTCTATTAGCTAACTATTCATTCTTAAAAATACTTTCAGATAAATTCTCGTGGTAAAAACAATTTATAGCGGAAGTTCTGGAAAAAATAGGAATCAACTTTGGATAAAGTTTGCAAGAAAAGGTTTTGGTGACTGCTTCTTTCCAGGGCACACGTATGTGCAGGCTGTTGATGCGTCATGGATGTGTGACTTTGGCTTTGTGGTAAAGTCGAAAACCCAAGGAAAACATGGTCTCATCACACGATAAGCCTCTTTGATTTTTTATAGGGAGAAACTAGGAAACTTTCACAAAGTTGATAGCGTATTTGGCTAATTGCGTGGATAGAGAGACCCAACTGTTGTGGAATGAGGAGCTGAGGAGCAGAGGGTGAGGAATGAAGCAAATTCCATGATACCACACAAACAACAGAGTCGCCTGTTGCGTGCTACTGTTTCTCTGATGAACACGCTGCCGCTTTCTTGGTGGAGCTCGTTAGCCGTTCGCTAGCAGTGAAATATCTTCTACTCAGAATTCGACTGCGTGCTCCAACTGCAACCACTTCCATAATCTTGGTGGATCTGATCGACAGATCGACAGATCATCATCAGTGATATTGCATCATGATTATGCTCACTGTCATTTAAAAAAAAATACATAGTACGTGGATAAAAAAGTGTTAAAAACACATGAAAATTATGGAGGACCAAGTCCAAATATTACCAAGATCCTACCCACCAGACCACCATGTCACTTTTGACCCAAAGCAAAGAAAGAGGTAAAATCCAATATGTTTCGTGGCTGAATTCGGACCGCATAACTGCACCAACTTGCGACATTTGCCACGACTTCATCTGGACTCTGTTTTGAATGTTTAAGTACTTCATATAAGATTATCAAGTTTTTCATATAGTTTTGGATTCATATCGACAACTACTCGAGTTGATCGCAATTGTCAATTTATTACGCATAAATTTTCTATCAGCGGTGATGCGTCACCTGATTTTGACCCGATGGACCGTGTATCAAGTGGAGTCCAATAGGGGACATCCTACACTTGTGTGGGACGTACTAGTCATCCTCTACCTTCTCATATACCTCTATAACTGCCACAAATAGATTGTGCTTCTACCTTCCCATATACCTCTGTAGCTGCCACAAATAGATTGTGTTTTGTTAACATGTAAATTTAGACATTGCTACACGTGTTTCAACTAGATCATCTGTTCTAGTCAATTCATAACCACAACTTGGTGATTCCGGATTGGTTTTCATCTCCATTGCAATTGTGTTGCTTATTTTACTTGTTCCTGGTTGTTTCTCGATTGCTCGCAAGAAATACAAAAATTACTATAGTGGTTTAATTGATCGTGCTCTACAAAATCGGTGACCACTGAAGGTGGTGTATCAGTTGCTAAGGTGTATCATTCTTGGATAGTTGTAGTCGGGTCGTGAACCTCTTTTCCATCCCCAAATCAAGTTATCCCATTCTTGCATCGCGACGATCATCGAAAGTTGTATATCGGTTGATAAGGCGCAACATCTTTGGATGGTTGTAACTTCGTCTCCATGCCCAAAATCGAGTTATTCCTCCTCTCGTAAAAAGATCGGGAACCAACCTAACCGGTTCATATCACACTAGGTGTCTTCATTCTAGGAGAGGCTTGTTGAGCTGATCAGTGGCCTTGCCGCCCCACTTTTGCACACGGCTTGCAGCTTGGGCGGCCTGCAATAATTTGCAGCAACATGGTAATAAGATGACCATTAATTATATTGGATGTGGTATCTGCAAGGATAATTGAGAAGACAAGGGATATGTGATGAGTATGAGTAGCAAAGCACCTCTTCTTTCCAATCCGTTCTCCAGACCACAATGAGCAAGATGAGCGTCTGGGCGGCAATACCGCAAAGCATGCCAGACCAAATCCCCTGCAATGCAATCCATCATCAGTTTTGCATGCGTGCAAAGTGATTAAGTAATTTCAGAACCAATTGATAAATCGTAATTGATACTCACCCCGACTCCCAAGTTGAGCTTGTAGCCGAGAAGGAACCCCAGCGGCAGTCCGAAGATGTAGTAGCAGCCGAGGTTGATGTAGGCGACGAGGCCCTGCCATCCGCCGCCGATGGCCACCCCCGAGACCACCGGCTGCACGCTGTTGAGCACCATGGTGAGGCCCAGCAGGCCGGCGATCTTGGACACGGCGCGCCGCAGGCTGTCGTCGCTGGTGAAGATGATGGAGAAGCTGTCCCTGAAGATGAGCACGAGGGCCATGCAGACGAGGCCGATGAGCAGCGCCTCGGCGACGACGACCACGACCGCGTTCCAGGCGGCCCGTGGGCGGCCGGAGCCGAGCTCGTTGGAGACCCGGACGCTGATGGCGCCGTTGAGGCCGATGAAGACCATGGCCTCCCACCCGTTGATGTTCATGCATATGCCGAGGGAGTCGACGGCGATCTGCGCGTCGTCGAGGTCGCCGGTGAGGACGGTGATGAGGCCGATGTACCATACCTCGAGGCACAGCATGACGGCGGACTCGAGCGAGAGCCTGACGAAGGCCCAGATCTCGTGGAAGGCGGCGGTGGACCACCCCTTCCACCCGTCCCGGCACCACCCGATGATGTAGACCATCTGCCCCAGCGCGATGGCCACGTGGGCGAGGTCGTAGGCGGCGGCGCCGCCGGGGAGGCCCCAGCCAAGGACGACGATGAAGAGGTAGTTGAGGAGGACGTTGAGGAGGAGGGCCCCGAGGCCGATCCACGCCGGGATGTTGACCTTGCTCTGCGCCTGGAGGAACTTGCCGGCGGCGAAGTTAATGGCCATGGCGAAGACGGAGGGGAGGATGTAGAGCGTGAAGCGGGCGGCCTCGCGCGCGACGTCGGGGTCCTGGCCGATGAACAGGAGCAGCGGCTCGGCGAAGACGAAGAAGGGCGACATGAGGACGGAGGAGGCGAGGAGGATGATCCAGGAGCGCTGGAGGTAGACGCCGAGCATGGCGACCTGGCCGGCGCCGAAGGCCTGGCCGCAGAGCGTCTCGAGCGCGCTGCCCATGCCGAGGAGGAAGCCGAGCGCGAAGGTGGCGAAGACGGAGAGGCCGATGGAGGCGGCGGCGAGCGGCAGGTTGCCGAGGTGGCCGATGAACATCTGGGTGATGGAGCTGATGGCGTACATGGTCACCATGCTCACGCCGATGGGGATCCCGATGGCCCACAGCCGCTTCGTCTCCGCCCACACCATGCGCGCCGCGTCGCCGGCGGACCGCACCGGCGGCGTATCTTCATGATCGCCCTGCATGGTGGCGCCGCGCTGGTGCTGGTGCTGGCCTCCTTCCTCCTCCCGCTCCTCGCGGTTGCTGCTGCTGCTGCATTTATTTGGCCGGCTGGCTGGCTTTATTTGCGTGGCTGCGTTCTCGGCCATGCTAGCCACCACTGCGTGCTCGGCCATGCTAGCTACCATCACGTGTCCCTCCGACATCCTCACAAGCCAGCTACCACCGCCGCGCGCCAAGTGCCAACAACCCAACAGGAATTGAAGAACAAGAGACGACCGGGCCAGCAGCCCGGTGGGGCCTGCCTGCCTACCTACAAGTCTTCCCGTCCAACGAGCCAACGACGATTCATCATCAAAGCAATTCGCCGTGTACTGATTTGATTTCATCACAGCCCTCCATGGAGGCTGTTTGGTGCCGTGGTCGGCTCAGATCATCCATCCATGCATCCATCACAACGCTGGTTTCTATTTGTAGGTGCATGTACTATTGAAGAAAAGAGCATCATTACTCACATCAGGGTACTGCAGAGTGACAGGTGGGTCCGAGCCCACCTGTCAGTAGACCAAACAGCTCTACCCTACTGCAGATGAGCCCGTGGCCCCCTGTCTACATTTTTTTTAAGACACTCATAGCACGTTTTTTATAAGAAGGTGAGAAGTACATCAACGCAATTTCAGAAGAGCTTCTGAAATGCAAGATTACAAGGTTCACCACCAACTAGAAGTCTACACAACAGAACATAAAACGAAGACCCACACATACAACAAGATTACAAGAACGACGACCAGAAAAACTCAAACTACCAAGATCTAAGGCGGCTGAAACCTGTATGAAAAAGAACACTGGTACATCACCGAATTTCAGGGGGTGTTTTTGCATCACTACTTCGCTGTCTTATAGTCTTATTTGGGAATATATAAAAGTGGTTAGAATAACTTTAAAATAGTATAGAATTCCTGTTGTAAGATTATGGAATAGACTATTAGGAACTTTTGGAGATACGTTCTTTATTCCTTCCAGTATTTTAATAGAAGTTGTAAAACTTCACCTTTTTAAGATGAAAATATTAGATACTCATGAAGATGTTTTGGTACGATTGGTATGAAGAGATGCCCGCGAACTTGCTCAGCTGGCGAAGCAAATCAGACATATCCAATTTTGTGCCGTTCAGTATGTGTTGAGAAAATTAATGCGCATGAATGTAACTTGTTTATGAGATGTAATGAAAAGGAAACTTCTTATTTTCTTTGGAAAAAAAAGAAGAAAAGTGATACAACAAGTAACTCTCGCAATTTGACACCGCGTCTCTGCTTGAAATCGATGTGACTTGATTAATTGAACAGGACAGCTGTCCATATCCTTGATCATTACGCTACCTATAACTACAATAAATCGTCCTCTAAGATTGGAAGCAGCAACATCATCATAAGTGCTTTACATAAAACGCTAATATGCTACTGTACATTGCTACTGGACCCCTAGGAAAAGTTAGTTTGTCGGCAGGCAGCCAACCCTTGTCCATGGGCTTCCTTGTTACTGGATCCCCATGAAAATCTTTCTTTAACAAGGCAGCTCATCAACTTTTCTTTAACAAGGCAGCCCATCAACTAATAGTAAGTACTAGAAAACCGATTTTTTTTATTTTGACCTTTTTAAATTAAAATTTAAAAACAACTCCTCTTGAACTATATTTCCAAGAGGGCTACTTCTTGAAAATATAATTCGGAAGGAGTTATTTTAAAATTTTAGTCTAAAAAGGGTAAGATATAAAAATCTAGAAAACCCAGGTTTTTTCTACACACTGATGTTCCAACATATTGAAATCCCTGAGAAGCTTATCCTGGTTGTGCAGGCATGCGAAACAAGGAGGCAAGAGCAAGGATTTGATCCCCAGCAAGATGTGTGTGAGAATTTTTACAACAATAGCTAAAACTAATGGTGCTTGTCAGTATATCAGTTGAATCTTGACTTGCTGACTCACATCAGTTCTGTATTCAGTATTCTGTCTTCAAATACTACTCTAAACAGCTACCCTCAACAGCTATTCGATATGTGCTCTAAACAGCTACCCTCAACAGTAAATGACCACTGTAATGTTCTCTTAATCACATCACAATCAGGAGAACATATCGTTTAAGGTATGTTCATCTCCTCCTATACCTAGAAAACTTATAACCTGACATTTAATGAAAGACGCTGAAGGCAGTTCAGTATTAAAAGACTCTGATATGTAACTTCAGCCAAAGACCATGCTGACAGATAATAGAATGGTTTACTATCAGAATAGCTTGTTTACTTCCCCAAAATTTCACCAACTACCCGTCACATCAAACTTCGGACACTAATTAGGAGTATTAAATATAGATTAGTGACAAAACCCATTTCACAACTCCTACCTTAATTTTCGAGACGAATCTAACGAGCCTAATTATATCATGATTAGACAATGTCATGCTACAGTAAACAATCTCTAATGACGGATTAATTAGACTTAATGGATTCGTCTCGGAATTTCCCGTCCATTCGTGTAATTAGTTTTATAATTAATCTATGTTTACTATCTCTAATAGACCTTGAAAGGGGTTCCTAAAATTTTGGTGAACTAAACACACCCTAGGGGTTCCTGTTTTTGTGGATGGCAAAGGAAATCATGAAAATCATCTCTTTTTTAGAAAAGAGTGCATTTTGTATAGGGTCCACGTCAATTACAAAGCTGCTGCAGTCAAACAGCAGAGAAGTGCAGAAAAAGAATATATTTTACAGAGTAAACAACCTTTCAGAAAAAAAGGGGCACAAAAAGGAACATAAATTTCACTTAAAAGGTGCGAAATTTAAAGTAAAACGCAACAATTGAGCAGGAAAGTAGAAAGAAGGGGGCACAAAAAATTATCATCTTCGTCAGTAATAAAATTATTCGAAATCCTTTTTAGATAATGTAGGAAGCATAACATTAAAAAGAGTAGAAGAATCTACCAAGGAACATATTTTTGTACAAGTACCTTTGAAACACAGTAGTCTTCCCCGGATTCCCATATGCGCCCTCCAAAGATATATTCACAGTCACTGCAAGAACTGGAAACAAAACATATTTGAACCTTGAAGTTTAACATGAAGGTAAACAAGGCATAACAGGAGCTGGTCAAACCTTCTTTGTCCAGTGGACAATCGTGGTTCCATTCTGAGGCCTGAGGGAACACATCCAAAGTGAGTACACGAGCTTGAGATCCCACTTTAGACCAAAATCACCATCCCGGAAGAAATCTCTAACCAGTTCAGGAGTAAAATCCTAAAAAATAGTGTGGCTGCAGTACATTATAGGTCCATCCAAAATACATTGAAGATAAACTCAGTAGATGTATACGAAGATATATTGTGGATATAAAGTTTCAGATGAAATAGGGCCCGTGAATTATGCCATTCGGTGGAACATATGTATAAAGATGAAAGCATGGCGTCTAAATATGAACATTGTAATGTTAAACACTTGTCAGACACTGAAATGAATTAGATAAAGCAGAATCGATGTTTAGGTTCAATTGTAAGTCTTCAAAAGATTGGAAGTTTGACTTCTTAATGTCAACCTGCATAACAGAGTAATCTCTACAGGAAAATGGAAGTCAAATCTTCATTAGAATAACAGATAAATATGTTGTATCAGATTGAGAATTTGCATAGCTCAACCGTTTATACATGTCAGATCAATCTGAGTTAATACTTCACCAGGACATTTTTTTCAAACACTTTCAGGGCATGCTATGTACATTAGTACTAGCAGAATGCTAAAGCAGTGAAAGTGCTAATTCAGGCAGTATAATTTTTGAAAATTCAGACAGTACGATTTGGCGTTTGGTTGATTCGAGCACCCAGGTGGAGGCGGAGGCGAGAGGCAGCAGGCGGCGTCGCTCGACGCAAACAGGAACGAGGGCCGGAGGGCGCGGAACAGAATGACGGAGCCGTTATATTAGGCTCAGGCGGCTCAAGGGCAATTTGGGTACTTCAATTGAGAAACGAAGTGAACAACGTGCAAATGTGTGAGAATTTTTTGAAAATGCACTCTAACGTGTAGCGCTTGTTTCATAATGGCAAAATGGTGATAAATCTATTTGCGAGATACATTTCGACGAAATCCACTTTATCAAAATTGCAAAATTGTGAAGGATGACATGGAGCAAGTCAAGAATCTGAAATCAGTTCCGTGTGCCTTTCAAAAGCTGTCTGGGCTTAAAATTAATTTCCATAAGAGTGAGTTGTTCCTCTTTGGGGAGGCAAAACAGAGGGAGAGTGAATACGTAACCTTGTTTGGTTGTTAGAAGGGAGTGATGCCTTTCAAGTACCTTGGTATCCCGATGGCCCCTTGCAAGATTGTGAATAGTGATTGGAGGGTGATCGAGGATAGGTTCCAAAAGAAGCTTTCCAGTTGGAAAGGAAAGGTACTATCGACAGGGGGAAGGTTAGTGCTAATTAATTCAGTACTACGAGTCTTCTCATGTATATGTTGTCTTTCTTTAGGATACCTAAGGAAGTGCGTAAGAAACTTGGATTATTTTAGGTTTCATTTCTTTTGGCAATGTGATGACCACAAAAAGAAGTATAGACTCACAAAGTGGTGTATTGTTTGCAAACCCAAATGTGTGGGGGTTTAGAAATTATTGATTTAGATGAACAAAACAAGTGCTCGCTAAATAAGAGGCTGTTCAAATTGTTCAATGAGGACGGTTTGTGGCAGGATATCCCGAGAAAGAAATACTTAAAGAATCAAACCTTGACGCAAGTACAAAAGAAAAGTGGGGACTCACAATTTAGGGTTGGTTTGATGGATGTGAAGGAACAATTTTTGGCTAGAGGAAGACTTGCTGTCCACGATGGCTCTCAAACTAGGTTTTGGGAGGATTTGTGGATTAGCAATGAAAGGTTGATGGACAAATTCCGGTCACTATACAACATAATTAGAAAGAGGGGGGCTACGGTAGCATAAGTGTTTAGCTCGACTCCTCTAAAAGTTTCCTTCAAACACGTTATTGCGGGTGAAAACTTGTTGAAGTGGCGGGAACTGGTGCTAAGGGTGTTACATGTGGAGTTGGGGGAGGGACGAGATGAATTTGTGTGGACGGTGGGTAAAATATTTTCAGTTAAATCAATGTATAACATTATTATGAGGGGGTGGGAATCCCCTCGAAGTGCAGATCATAGAAAATAAAGATACCACTAAAAATAAAAAAAAATTGGTGGTACTTAAAGCATCATGTGGTCCTGACAAAAGACAGTCTTCCTAAAAGGAAATGGAAGGGAAGCACTAGGTGCATCTTCTGCGATGTGAATGAAACCATTCAACACTTGTTTTTTGAATGCCTTATGGTGAGAATGGTGTGGGGGTTGTGAGTATGACTTTTGGTTTTAGTCCACCTGTGAGTGTTGCTCATTTTGGGTCTTGGCTTAAGATTTTCCCCTCCAATAAGAGAAATTTAGTGCTGACTGGTGCTGCCACTTTGTGTTGGGCATTGTGGTTGTGTAGGAATGATGTGATCTTTAATGGATCAAAGCTTAATTCTTACTTGCAGGTCATTTTCAGAGCGACGTACTGGATAAGGACTTGGTCCCTTCTATCTAAAGAAGAAGAGAGAAGCATTTTGAAGGATGGATGCAAGAGAATGGAGATCACAAACTTGGAAATTGATAGCAAGGCAGGGTGGAATATGTTGAGACGTATCCGGTGCTAGTTTTCTGGTTTAGCTTGTATGGTTAGTGCTGACCCTTAGGAGCTTTGTTCTCGCATGTTGCATCAGGCATCTTTGATTTTCCTAAATGTTATGCGGTTAGCAGTAGCAACGTACGTTGTTGTGAGGTTCTTCTTTTACGGTTGTAAACTATCAAACTTTAGTTCCTGAGACCGGAATTAATCCATTTTCTAAAAGAAAATCAAAATTGCAAACGTCTCTTTGTGCGGCCGCCACAAGCTCCGGCATGAAACAGCAGCCAACGTGGAGCTTCCTAGGCCGCGGTCAAAGTTCGAGCGCCGCCGTCGCTGACAAGGCTCGCGATGATGGACGTACTTGACGACGCCCAACTGCCTCAGATATGGATGTCCATTTGGCCCGCAGCTTGACGACCTGCACAAAAGCACGTGTTTTTAGTCCAGCTCAAGCACGACCCGGCCCGCTGAACTCCGTGCTCGGGCGTGGGCCACCCCAGCACACCGGGCGGTCCACCCCGGTATGAAAAAACAGTGCGGTCCGCTAGTGGTCCACATAACCCCAGTCACATATATAATGAACACACTAAATTTTACCTTCCAGGTCCTCTCTCCCCCTCGGCTTCCTCTACAACCGTCGCCTCCCAGTCCATTCGCCGTCTCGCGGAGACGGGACTCCCCTCGCTCTCCCCGCGCCGCATCGCCGCCCGCTACCTTGCCGGCCGGATCTCGCGAGAGGACGCCGCCGTGGCGCCGTCCCTCCTTCTCTCACCCTCTCGGCCTCTCCGCCGGCGCAGCCACGGGGTCAATGGCAGCGCAGTAGCCTCCCCGGCCGTGCAGAACAGGGCGACACGGTCGTCTGCTCTTCGCCTCTCCCCGCGACCCCACCTCCCCATCTCCACTCCACCGTCGGTGCACGCGTCCCGCCGGCCCCCTCTCCTCTCCTTGACCACCAGTACACGCGGCGCGGCCCCTCCTCTCTTCAGCGTGGCGCCACTGGCCCTGAACTCTGCTCCATCACAGTGCGGTGGCGCCGCTCCTCCTCCCTGTCTCGTCAGCCACCGGCGCCGCCCTGAGATCCGATGGCGGTGGCTCGGTGCGGGCGCCGGCGTCCTGCGAGTGAGATCTGCAACGCAGCGGCGGCCTCTTCCAGTGACGCGGGCTTCGGGCCGCCTGGGCGCCCGTGCAGGGCCGGGCTATTCCAAGCTGACCCAACACGAAACAGGTCCGCGGGTCCGGGCTTGGGCCGTCATCGCATCTTGTGAGCTGTCCCGACACGACACTGTGGGGTGTTGTAACGCCCGCGTTTTTAGCCCTAATAAATCACCTGCTAAATCACGCGTGTTTTCAAAAATTTTCCGCTGAGCTCAATCGTTTCCCCCGAATCCCGATCACCGTTTCCCTCTCTCCTTCCCTCGGCGCGCGTGCCGCGAATCCCGCCGGCACCGCCCATCTCGCCTGCCACCACTCGGGCCACCGCCGCTCACCGAGTCAGTGCTGCCACAGCGCCGCGGTCGGCCACCTCGCCGGGAATCCCGGCCCAGCCACGGTCCCGCCAGCCGACCCGCGTCACCGTCGACACCGCGTCAGCCCGCGAAGTCCTCGAACCCGGGAAAAATCCCACAAAAATCCCTTTTTCCCTTCCTTCTAATTTTCCTATAATTTCTCCTATTTTTCTAAACTCTTTTCCTTTTCCTTTCTTTTTCCCTATTATCCTTTTTTTTCTTTTCTCCTTTCTCTTTTTCTTCTTTCTTTCCTTCCTTTCCCTCCTCCCTTCTCCTTCCTTCGGCCGGCGCCTCTGCCTCGGCCCCGCGCCCGACCGTGCGCCCCCTGCAACACGCCACACCCGGCCCCTGCCCCGCGCTGCCGTCCGCCGCGCCGGCCGTGACGCGACCGCACGCTGCCGCGGCCGCATTAACTCCACCGCCCATCACCTCCGCGCCACACCGCCAGCCCGCACGCCACCAAGCTCGGCCCCGCCGCGGCCGTCACGCCGGCCACACCGCCGCAAGCCGTCACCCGCTCCGCGTTGACCACCGCTGCGTCGCGCCTTGCCGTGTTCCCCTGCCCGCGCACCCGTGCGCGCACGCGCCGGCCGCCCAGCTGCGCCGCAGAGCGCGCGCCGCGCCGCGCGCACCGCGCTGACCGACGCGTCGCGTCGCCAGCCCCGCGGCCGCCTGCTCGAGCCGTCCCATCACCCCTGCTGCACTGGGCCGCGAAGTGACCGTGCACTGCTGAGCGCTGCGGCCGCCTTTACTCCACCGCGTCGAGCGGTCACCTCGCCGGAGCTCGTCGCGACGCCATTCAAGGCCGGCCGCCGCGGCCCACCCTGCCGAGCCGCCCGCCGGGTCGCCGGGGAGATATTTCCTCCCCGAACCGCCTTAAGCCGCCTATATATAGCCCCCCGGCCTCCTCGCCGTCCCTCACCTCACCACCGAGCCCCCACAACCCTCCCTTGCTCCACCACCGCCACCATTTGCGCCGCCGCCGCTAACCTCCGCCGCCGCCCTTTCCTCGCCGCGGAGCCACCCCCACAGGCCGTCCCCGACCAAGGTGAGAGCCGGGATAGGTAGCCCTCGTCCCCCTCTCCGTTTTCCCCTATCCCCGGCCGCCGCCGACCCCCGGGGCGCCGCCGCCGCCGTCGGCCGAGGCCGCCCTGCCTCCCTCCCCTGTTCTGGATCGGGGGGGGGGGAGAAGAAGGGCACTTTTGCCCAAAGCCCCCTAGCCTTTCTTCTTATTCCGAACCCCTCTCTATCTCTATTCACTCTCTCTCCCTCTTATTCCAAAACAGCCCCTAGGTTAATAGTTAATTACGAATTAAACCCTGTTCATCCTTAAGCAGTTTACAACCATACCCTTCCACTCTTTCTCCCTCTCTCTTGGACTTTTACCCAGAGCCCCCTGCCCTTTTTCTTTTCCTCCCGAAGCCCCCCCCCCCTCCTTTCACTATTTCCCTCTCTCTTTTATTTCTTCCAAATAAAACCCTATGCCATAAACCAATTTACAAACCAACCTCTTCTATTCCAAAGACCATTACAAATAGGTCCTTGGGCCATTTTAAATTACACCTCACCTTATTTATATTTTATAACCGAGTCCCTCTTCTATTAAACTTATTTACAACTAGGTCCTTAACCTTGCCTAATTAATCCTAATGGCGCTTTTAACGCGTCATTTCATGTGCATACTCTCGCCCGATCCATCCCAGCTTCTGCCCTGACCCTTTCATCTTTTCCGCCAAGCCATCTATCCTTTTGCCCATAAATAATATTTACTCCTTCATCATCTATTTATTTAATTATTTGAGCTCAGCCGGTAAAACTTGTGTGCTTGTATTGATTGCATGCTTGCTTGTGTGTACGCTATAGCCGACGGAGTAAACAAGGAGGAGTACCGCGAGCCGGAGCTTGGAGCCGAGTACTGCGAGCAGGAGACCGAGGTCCCGAACCGCGAGCAGGAACTTCCCGAGGACTTCGAAGACGGCAAGTTCAATCTCATCCTTTGATGCATGCTTTGGTCCCAGTTTTATAAACACAACCCTATGACATGTTTTATAAACTGCATATTGTTTTACTGTTAAAACCCGGCAGGATAGCCACCCTTGATTGCCATGATTGAACTTTGTTTGGCCTAAATGAATGCTTTAAAAATGTGTGAGTGCTTTAAAAACGGGAATGTGATATTTTGGAAAATGAGTAAAGAACTGGTAGACGGGATGGACGCGTGTGTCAGGAGTATGGGTGAGCTCGTACCTTTGTGGTTGAGCGTGTTGGAGATGTCCATCTTGTCGTTAAGGACCAGGTTGCGTGACATCTCACCTGACCCAATTATCGTACTACCACTCGACTGTTGTATGTGGCAACGGCTTAGCATAAATCCCACTAGCTAATCTACTTGCCATCAGGAGTGCGGGTGAGCAGCGGGAGATCAAGGAGTAGGGGTACGATCTGTGTGAGGTACGCCCTGGTTACGAGAGATAACCCCTTGTTGCTCCCGTGGTGGCTCGTAGGGTTAGCTAAGGTGGGTAATGGCTTTGATAGGATCCGCGCCGACACTAAGGTGTTCGTGTGACGGTACCCTACTTGTGGGTAAAGATGTACAACCTCTGCAGAGTGTAAAACCTATTCGAATAGCCATGTCCACGGTATTGGACGAGTCACGGTGGGGTCACAAAACTAGTGTTTGGGTTTGGGATGATTTCCATGGCGTGAGTTGATTTCTGGAAAAGTGAGTGGCTGTGTGCCTGGGCTACTGCGGACGAGGAGTCCGGTAGTCCGCATTTGGTTTTCACAAAACAACTGAGTTACTTGAGTTATGAAAACTGTTTGCGAAAACCTTTTCGAAAACAAACCCTTGCATGAGTGAATGCGTTGGCAAAATAAACCTTATCCTAATCCTTGATATATCCTGTGCATGATTGCTTATTAGCCCCTCCGTGGGTGGGGTTGAACTTGTTGAGTACGTATGTACTCACCCCTGCTTAATTAACTATTTTTCAGAGGAGGATCCCGACTTCGTACCCGAAGACGTCGAGTAGGTTGCTGTCCTGCACCCAACCCGTGCCTGTGGATTCAGGGTCTCCACAGGAAGCTTTCATGGCGCAAGACTCTGACGATATCTTAGATGCTGTGGCTATCATAGTTTGGTCTGTAGTTCTTATGTTGCTTCTCGTGGCAGTGGCGCTCCCATGCCCACAGCCTCGACGTGTTGTACGGCAATGAACCATCTGATGTAATAAATGTGTTACCAGCCTCCTGGGACTGGTATTTGTATCACATTTAGTCACCTCTGATGAGGGGACGCTTCAGGTGGTATCAGAGCCGCAGGTTGGCCGTAGGACGCGACCCCTAGGACCCTAGACCCCTTTTCTAAGCCTTTCTCTACTAGATCTTCCTTGCTTAGCACACCTTCCACGCAAAGCACTCACCGTGGCTTTGTTGGTCCCAGATGGCTGATAATGAGTGGAACGGAGGAATCTACCCCCCAGATCCTGGCCTCCCTAAGTTGCTACTGCTCAGCTTGGAGCGCATCGGAGTTGCGAGCCCACCGGAGTACCTCTATCGGGAGTATGAACTCAGAAACACCTTTCGGTGTGAGGTGATGATTTTCGTGTCTAGGAGCACGTTGTACCCCGATGTGAGCCCCTGGTACATCAAAACCACCGGGTATCGCTTCGCCGACACCTACCACAAGGCCGCCCGAAAAGCCCTTCGTCGTCTGCGAGTGATCTATAAGCACCACCTCCGCCAGACTCCAATGGGATTCTTTCCGCCTGCTGGAGGAAGAGGTCGCTCATGGATTGCCCGGATGAGGAGACTTGGACGCGAAGAAGAAGAGCTAGAGGACACAGTTTCTCACCTATCCATCTACCTCACCGGCCTAGATAAGCTTTATCGTGAAACAGCAGCACAATTGAAGGAGCAAACTCGCAGAGCAGAAGGAGCAGAAAAGGCATTAATAGCGCAAACAGAGAAGGTGGTAAAAGCCGAAGAAAAAGCTGAGATCGACCAAAGAGCCTACGAAGGTTTATGGCAGGCCTTTGCTAAAGCTCGTGAAGAAGCACGTCAAGCCGAGGAGCGAGCTGCACGAGCTCGAGCAGACCTACGGAGCCTAATTAACTCAAGTGGAACCAAAAATGGGTGGATATCGGAAGAAGAAGAAGAAGAACCCATGAAAACCCATTGGGATAAAGGCACTCAGACCGAAAAGGAGATACTGGAGCAATGCCTTCCACCAAAGAAGCGTCACATCCAGTGTGAGGAAGAGTCCCCATGAGGGGGGTAGAGTACCTAGGTGAGAGCTATGGTATAATAAGAATAAAGTGTACCCCCGAGGAGTGTACCCAACCCTGTTGATAAATAAAACTGTCTATCTTTTGTAACCTACCCTTTGCACAGCTTGTTCAACTCTACCCTTGTTTTCAGATGGCCGAAGATGGATGGACCCAAGGCGTGTGCCAGGAGGAGCCTGGTTTTGCTCGCCTTCTCATCAACTCCCTGGAGCGCCTCGGTATCACTGAGCGCCCAAGGTACTACAGTAGAGAGTACGAGCAACTCGGCACTCTTCGCTGTAGGGTGGTCCTCTCCATCGCCAGAAGCACCCGCTACCCCAACATCGAGCCGTGGCGCGTGACCGCCACAGGTTTTCGGCATCGGGATACCTATCCCTTGGCCCTCCGAAAAACTCTCCGTTACCTGTGCAGGATCTACGAGGAACACCTTGTCTCCACACCGATGAGACTTTATCCTTCCGCCATCCGGACTCCAGTCTGGCAGGCCCGCATGAGAAACCTGGAACGGCGCCGTCACCAAGAAGATCTCTTGTACCATGTAGTTGCCTACCTCATTTCCCTGGATAAACTCTTTGATGATCAGGCCAAGTTCCTGAGAGAGCAAATTGGTCGGGCTGAGCAAGCGGAAGTCACAGTAAGGATGCACCAAGTTCGAGTAGCCCAAGCTGAGGCAAGGACCGCGGCCGCCATAAGTAGTGAAGCTGTTGCCCATGAGAGCCTCAGGCGGATCAAGGATCAGCGCATACAGGAATGGACCAACAGTGGAACACCCGTTCCGGCTGTGGGAGAAGCACAAGTCCTAGTTGGGACACCCCTCATAGGATGGGGAGGAGTTCCTGAGACTCCAACACCGTCTGTAGCCGCCGAGCAACCAACATCAACCGTCGAAGAAGGAACTTCCACCCAGCCCCAAGAGAACGGGAACCCCCAGGATGATGACGGTGATGAGCTGCTCATTCCACTGGAAGCACACTCCGCCCCAGAAGATGGCTCGCCCCGCGAGTAGTATGCCGCAGAAGCCCTTGCCAAGGAATGAAACCGTGCTGGTCCGAGCTTAGAGCCGCACCCTTAGCTTTTGTCGTAATGCCAAGTCATGTAGTGTACCAGCGTTGCACCAGTCGAGTAGTTCGGGATGTACCCTCCTCTCATGGTTGAAATAAAGTTGTTTGTGCTTGTGTGTCATGTGTGCTTGTTGTGTGCTTGACGGCAGGAGTCAGATCCTGTCTTTTCAAAAACCCGTCTTAATCAACTTAAACATCACATAAAATCTCATAGAAACCCGCTTCCCTACAGATGGTTTCAAGGCGTCCCGCCGGGAGTTTCCAAGGCTCCGGTCGTATGGACCCAAATGCAGAAGGATCGCATGCAGAACGAAGGGAGCGCCCTAACGACCAAGAAGTGAATCAGGACGAAAATGGAGGAGAAAACATGGTTCCGCCACCGCCACCACCTGCCGTAGACCTGGCGCAAGTGTTGGCCAACCAGACACTGTTGCTGGAAGCCATAGCCAATGCCATCACCCGCCCAAAGCCCCGTGTTCTGGGCATGAACGAGAAACTGATAGAATTCCTCCGGACAAAGCCACCCACCTTTGGCGGGTCTGTGAATCCCTTGGTGCAGATGACTGGCTGAGGGCCATCCTAAGGGAACTAGAGCCATTCAACTATGAGGATCGAGACAAGGTTCTTTTGGCCACCCACCAGCTCACTGGAACAGCCTTGGCTTGGTGGGAAAACTACTGTGCAGCGGCCAGAGATCCCTCCACCATCACCTGGGATGAGTTTGTGGAGGAATTTCGTCACTACCACATCCCAGAAGCCACACTGAAGCGCAAGGCAGACGAGTTCCGTGAACTTCGCCAAGGCAACAAGTCCGTGGAGGAATACACCTACCAGTTCATAGAGTTAGCCCGCTATGCCCCCGAAGAAGTGGACAAGGACTCGAAGAAGCAGGACATGTTCAAGAAGGGCTTGACTCCGGAGCTGAGGACTCTGCTTACCCCTCAGATCTACCCGGACTTCAATACCCTCATGAACATGGCCATCCTCACCGAGAGAGCCAAGGCAGAAGAGAAGAAAGAAAACAAGCGCAAATTCATGGAGAACAAGGCTCAGCAGCAAGAACGTTCCCAGAGGCAGAGAAGCTTTGGTCACCCCATGTCCAGGTTCCAAGCCCCCATGCAATACAGGACCCAGTCACAAGCCACAAGCTCCCAGGGCCCCAGAAACCAGTTCAAGCAGTACAACAATCAGAACACCATGAAGCCCCCACAAAGCAACACTAGCCAGGTCACTGCCAACAACAACAACACCAGGGCATGTTTCAACTGCCGTGAGACCGGACACTTCATTGCCAACTGCCCATACGCCAAAAAGCCAACAGCCTCAGCCCTCTCCAACTCAGTGAACGGGCCGAGACCGGTTGTATCTGGAGCCAACCGCGTGCCAGTTCGCAGCAGCAACAACTTCGGCAAGAACAACCAGTAGATGAGGCAGCCCCTGCAGTCCTATGGACGAGCCCGCGTCAACCACATCAATGCACAAGAGGCTCAAGAAGCACAAGGCGTAGTGCTCGGTGAGTTCCTGGTCAGCTCAGTCTTGGCAACTATATTATTTGATTCAGGAGCATCACATTCGTTCATATCTTCAAGTTTTGTGGAAAAGCATAATATACCGACAGTACTACTAAAAGTACCCCTGTTAACCCGAACACCCGGAGGTGACATCAAGTGTCAACTGGGTTGCTCCCGGGTGAGAATCATTTTAAGTGGGGTAGATTTCCTAGCGGACCTGATAGTACTGAAGTCCAAAGGGATAGATGTGATTCTTGGGATGGACTGGTTAAGCCTTCACCACGGCCTTATAAGTTGTGCCGATAAGGTAGTACACCTAACCAACCCAGACGGAGTGCAAGTAACCTGCTGTACCTGAGGAAGCAGACCAGACGTAATGGTTTTTAGCATGGAAGCCAAATCCATAGAGGATGTCCCAGTAGTGCGGGAGTATCAGATGTCTTCCCAGAGGAACTCCCCGGAATGCCGCCGGCTAGGGATATAGAGTTGTCTTCGACCTTATCCCCAGAACCTCTCCTCTAGCCAAGAGACCCTATAGGATGGCAGCCTCCAAGTTGGCAGAGTAGAAGAAGCCACGTGGGAGCAAGAAGACACGCTGAAGAAAGAGTTTCCCCACTTGTTCAGGAACCAGTCGAATCTCGAGGACGAGATTCATTTTAAGTGGGGTAGGTTTGTAACGCCCGCGTTTTTAGCCCTAATAAATCACCTGCTAAATCACGCGTGTTTTCAAAAATTTTCCGCTGAGCTCAATCGTTTCCCCCGAATCCCGATCACCGTTTCCCTCTCTCCTTCCCTCGGCGCGCGTGCCGCGAATCCCGCCCGCACCGCCCATCCCGCCTGCCACCACTCGGGCCACCGCCGCTCACCGAGTCAGTGCTGCCACAGCGCCGCGGTCGGCCACCTCGCCGGGAATCCCGGGCCAGCCACGGTCCCGCCAGCCGACCCGCGTCACCGTCGACACCGCGTCAGCCCGCGAAGTCCTCGAACCCGGGAAAAATCCCACAAAAATCCCTTTTTCCCTTCCTTCTAATTTTCCTATAATTTCTCCTATTTTTCTAAACTCTTTTCCTTTTCCTTTCTTTTTCCCTATTTTCCTTTTTTTTCTTTTTCTCCTTTCTCTTTTTCTTCTTTCCTTCCTTCCTTTCCCTCCTCCCTTCTCCTTCCTTCGGCCGGCGCCTCTGCCTCGGCCCCGCGCCCGACCGTGCACCCCCTGCAACACGTCACGCCCGGCCCCTGCCCCGTGCTGCCGTCCGCCGCGCCGGCCGTGACGCGACCGCACGCTGCCGCGGCCGCATTAACTCCACCGCCCATCACCTCCGCGCCACACCGCCAGCCCGCACGCCACCAAGCTTGGCCCCGCCGCGGCCGTCACGCCGGCCACACCGCCGCAAGCTGTCACCCGCTCCGCGTTGACCACCGCTGCGCCGCGCCTTGCAGTGTTCCCCTGCCCGCGCACCCGCGCGCGCACGCGCCGGCCGCCCAGCTGCGCCGCAGAGCGCGCGCCGCGCCGCGCGCACCGTGCTGACCGACGCGTCGCGTCGCCAGCCCCGCGGCCGCCTGCCCGAGCCGTCCCATCACCCCTGCTGCACTGGGCCGCGAAGTGACCGTGCACTGCTGAGCGCTGCGGCCGCCTTTACTCCACCGCGCCGAGCGGTCACCTCGCCGGAGCTCGTCGCGACGCCATTCAAGGCCGGCCGCCGCGGCCCACCCTGCCGAGCCGCCCGCCGGGTCACCGGGGAGATATTTCCTCCCCGAACCGCCTTAAGCCGCCTATATATAGCCCCCGGGCCTCCTCGCCGTCCCTCACCTCACCACCGAGCCCCCACAACCCTCCCTTGCTCCACCACCGCCACCATTTGCGCCGCCGCCGCTAACCTCCGCCGCCGCCCTTTCCTCGCCGCGGAGCCACCCCCACAGGCCGTCCCCGACCAAGGTGAGAGCCGGGATAGGTAGCCCTCGTCCCCCTCTCCGTTTTCCCCCTATCCCCGGCCGCCGCCGACCCCCGGGGCGCCGCCGCCGCCGTCGGCCGAGGCCGCCCTGCCTCCCTCCCCTGTTCTGGATCGGGGGGGGGAGAAGAAGGGCACTTTTGCCCAAAGCCCCCTAGCCTTTCTTCTTATTCCAAACCCCTCTCTATCTCTATTCACTCTCTCTCCCTCTTATTCCAAAACAGCCCCTAGGTTAATAGTTAATTACGAATTAAACCCTGTTCATCCTTAAGCAGTTTACAACCATACCCTTCCACTCTTTCTCCCTCTCTCTTGGACTTTTACCCAGAGCCCCCTGCCCTTTTTCTTTTCCTCCCGAAGCCCCCCCTCCTTTCACTATTTCCCTCTCTCTTTTATTTCTTCCAAATAAAACCCTATGCCATAAACCAATTTACAAACCAACCTCTTCTATTCCAAAGACCATTACAAATAGGTCCTTGGGCCATTTTAAATTACACCTCACCTTATTTATATTTTATAACCGAGTCCCTCTTCTATTAAACTTATTTACAACTAGGTCCTTAACCTTGCCTAATTAATCCTAATGGCGCTTTTAACGCGTCATTTCATGTGCATACTCTCGCCCGATCCATCCCAGCTTCTGCCCTGACCCTTTCATCTTTTCCGCCAAGCCATCTATCCTTTTGCCCATAAATAATATTTACTCCTTCATCATCTATTTATTTAATTATTTGAGCTCAGCCGGTAAAACTTGTGTGCTTGTATTGATTGCATGCTTGCTTGTGTGTACGCTATAGCCGACGGAGTAAACAAGGAGGAGTACCGCGAGCCGGAGCTTGGAGCTGAGTACTGCGAGCAGGAGACCGAGGTCCCGAACCGCGAGCAGGAACTTCCCGAGGACTTCGAAGACGGCAAGTTCAATCTCATCCTTTGATGCATGCTTTGGTCCCAGTTTTATAAACACAACCCTATGACATGTTTTATAAACTGCATATTGTTTTACTGTTAAAACCCAGCAGGATAGCCACCCTTGATTGCCATGATTGAACTTTGTTTGGCCTAAATGAATGCTTTAAAAATGTGTGAGTGCTTTAAAAACGGGAATGGGATATTTTGGAAAATGAGTAAAGAACTGGTAGACGGGATGGACGCGTGTGTCAGGAGTATGGGCGAGCTCGTACCTTTGTGGTTGAGCGTGTTGGAGATGTCCATCTTGTCGTTAAGGACCGGGTTGCGTGACATCTCACCTGACCCAATTATCGTACTACCACTCGACTGTTGTATGTGGCAACGGCTTAGCATAAATCTCACTAGCTAATCTACTTGCCATCAGGAGTACGGGTGAGCAGCGGGAGATCAAGGAGTAGGGGTACGATCTGTGTGAGGTACGCCCTGGTTACGAGAGATAACCCCTTGTTGCTCCCGTGGTGGCTCGTAGGGTTAGCTAAGGTGGGTAATGGCTTTGATAGGATCCGCGCCGACACTAAGGTGTTCGTGTGACGGTACCCTACTTGTGGGTAAAGATGTACAACCTCTGCAGAGTGTAAAACCTATTCGAATAGCCGTGTCCACGGTATTGGACAAGTCACGGTGGGGTCACAAAACTAGTGTTTGGGTTTGGGATGATTTCCATGGCGTGAGTTGATTTCTGGAAAAGTGAGTGGCTGTGTGCCTGGGCTACTGCGGACGAGGAGTCCGGTAGTCCGCATTTGGTTTTCACAAAACAACTGAGTTACTTGAGTTATGAAAACTGTTTGCGAAAACCTTTTCGAAAACAAACCCTTGCATGAGTGAATGCGTTGGCAAAATAAACCTTATCCTAATCCTTGATATCTCCTGTGCATGATTGCTTATTAGCCCCTCCGTGGGTGGGGTTGAACTTGTTGAGTACGTATGTACTCACCCCTGCTTAATTAACTGTTTTTCAGAGGAGGATCCCGACTTCGTACCCGAAGACGTCGAGTAGGTTGCTGTCCTGCACCCAACCCGTGCCTGTGGATTCAGGGTCTCCACAGGAAGCTTCCATGGCGCAAGACTCTGACGATATCTTAGATGCTGTGGCTATCGTTGTTTGGTCTGTAGTTCTTATGTTGCTTCTCGTGGCAGTGGCGCTCCCATGCCCACAGCCTCGACGTGTTGTACGACAATGAACCATCTGATGTAATAAATGTGTTACCAGCCTCCTGGGACTGGTATTTGTATCACATTTAGTCACCTCTGATGAGGGGACGCTTCAGGTGTAAGGCCGGGCTAGGCACGACACGAAGTTGAGCGGGCCACCTCGGGCCCGGGTCAGGGCCGAGCCGGGCGGCCCGAATGGACATCTATAGCCTCAGCTCGTGGCTAGCATGCAGCGCCGGCTGGCAGCCTATCGTGGGCTCCAGCCCTTCCTTCGACTGCTCCCCGTCGAGTTGTGCGCCGCCATGGCTGCGGTCGCGTGGGGTCTCCGCCGGTGCCGGCTCTGGGGCACCAGCATATATAGTTGGATGATGCGTGGGTGGCAATTCACGGATCTCTTTTCTTATGTCAAAACAAGGCGCTAACATGTTTCCCGTGACAATTTGGCGAAGCTCATGTTTGGAGTGGTAAATCATCGTCGAAGCCATATACAGTATTTGGAGTCCTATATTGGCAAAAGGCTCATGTGATCTATAATAGTGCAATTTAACTAGCCAGCCACAACACAATCATCTTGCCCACAAAGCCCATTTTGATGGGTGGCAATAGATTTTATCTAAGTGTTAGTTTTTTTTAGAATATCTAAGTGTTAGTTGAGTACGTGTACGGTGCGCCTAGCTTTATTCGAGTGGTAAAAGTAGCATTTACTTACTTAATAGGTTGTGACGATAAAATCGAAAGAAGAGAACCCTAGCACTACTACCCGAAAGACTCCGGAAATGACGGAACAGGCGATCTGGCGACTGCCGGGCGACTACGCCGCCATCGAAGCGATCTAGGTCTTCTCGTCGTCATCTCTGCTGCCATACGCTGGTGTGCTACGTCGGAATCGAACTGGGAGACCTTGCCTCCCACCCTGGATTGCTTCACGCCTGCCGTGTGAGTGAATCCGCTGGTTGTTGTCACCGATCTTCCGGATGCGGTGGAGTCCAAGTCGGTTTGATCTACTCCTTCAACCGAGTTTGGAAATATCATGTGGGTTTTAGACCTGACGTGGACCGAACGTTTTGACTTCAAGGGAGTCAATCTAGGTTTTCTGGCCTTCCGTTTCTGCCTTCCTGGTCGTGTGTGTTTGTCGTCGCCTCTAGGGTTTGTGATACATCGGTTCTTGGTGGGGGTGACCACGGGGTTTCCGGTGAGGAAGCTGCCCACCCGAAGCCTTGATCGTTGGTAGCAGCCTCTGAGCGCCGGCTTTCGCGATGGGATCGCAGACTGGAAGTGGTGGAGATGCTAAGGCTGCTGACGGGCTGTCCCAGGGAGATGGCGACATTGCTGATCGTGCGTCTGCAGGGTCCAAGGGGAAGAAGCCGGTTGTAGATGAATCTACGGAGGGGAAGCCTGCTCCTCCAGTAGGCAATCCGGACCAGAGGATGATTATTGTGAATCAATCTGCTGAGGAAGTAGATGAGGAGGAGGAATATGATTTTGGCCAAGATGAAGAAGCTGTTCAAGCACAAAAGATTTGGTTCGCTGTGGCTCGTTTCTATACGGGTCAGGATTTCAATGCTTGGACTATTTTCACTGAATTCAGTCGCAAGGCGTGGGGCAGGCAAGATACTATCCCCTTCAGGAGCATCGGGGAGAATCGCTTTATTGTTGAGTTTGACTCTGAAAAATTATGGAGAAGAGTGGTTGAAGGAGGTCCCTGGAAATCCAATGGTGACGCCATGATTTTTGTCCCATATGATGGTGTTCGTAGAGCGTCAGAGATCGTGATTGAATCCATCCAGATGTGGGTTCGTATCTATGATATTCCGGCTACGATGATGACGGATGGCTTTGCTCGTGTCTTGGGATCAAAAATTGGCAAGGTAATTGAAGTGGGTGCTGTCCACAATGATTATAAAAGGGTGAAGATTGATTTCCCACTGGATAAACCTGTGATGAGAGTGGTGCAACAGAAGGTGAAAGGCCATGGGCTTTTGGAGTTTGTAGTCAGATATGAGAATATTCCTTACTTCTGCTTTTTCTGTGGTTTTATTGGACATGCCCAAAGGGAGTGCCCGGCGGATGGTGCGGAATTAGGTGATGTGCGCTTTGGCCAGCACCTGAGGTGCTCTCCACAGAAAAGGGTGCTAGTGAGGCGTGCTCCAAAACCTGCTCCAGTTCCATCCGCTAAGCGGGGGTTGAATTTTAGTGGTGATCAGAGAAGGAAGGTGATGTCTGAAGGCTACTCGTCCAATGCATCGCCGAGGGGTGGTGATCATTCTTTTTATTCAGGGAGAGATGATTGGGTGAGAGGGCAACACAGTAAGGAGGATGATTCCTGTAATAGCGAGGTGCCGCTTGAAGTGCAAGCTGATCTTGTGAATGGTGTGGCAAGTATGTCGGTGGATCCTAAACCCAATGAAGGAGACAATTCCCCCTCACATAAAATACCGGGGAAAGTTTCTGGTTTAGACTCCTACATAGGCTCGAGTGAGGATGATGGGAGCTTCAATGATGTTCCTGGTGGTGATCAGATGTCCATGCAAGATCGCCTTCTTTCTAAAGGGGTAAGGATGAAAGTGCTATCTGAAAGGAGAAGTCTTGGGCGCGGGGTGGGAGGAGCTGCGAAGGGATCCACATCTCTGGCGCAGGGCTCCAATGATGGTACGTTGGCAGTGCCTACTGAAGAGTCTCCTGCGAAGCGCATCAGGCTCTCTATGGTGCAGCAGAATACCCTGACGGGACCTCACGGTGAGGCCCGTCAGGCGCAATGAATGCGCTGGTTTGGAACTGCCGAGGAGTGGGGAATCCTCGGACAGTTCAGGAGCTTTGCGGCTTTGTGAAGTCGCACCACCCCAAGTTTGTTTTTCTTTCGGAGACTAGAATGTGTGAGGAAAGAAGTAGTAATCTTCGGTGGAGACTAGGCTTTCGTAACTGCCTTGCTGTCAGTAGTGATGGTTTCAGTGGTGGACTTGCCCTCTTCTGGGATGAGTCGATAAGTGTTTCGTTGCTGTCCAAAGGGGAGCGATATATTGATGTGACTGTCACTGAACATCCGGATGTAGCCCCGTGGCGGGCGACCTTTGTATATGGAGAGCCTCGTGTTGAGAAGAGGAAAGACATGTGGGATCTCATGCGTCGTTTGTGTGGTGAATGGCTTGGGCCGTGGGTTCTTATGGGAGATTTTAATGAGGCCATGTGGCAATACGAGCATTTTTCTGAGACACCACGGCCGGAAAAGCAGATGATGGATTTTCGGGAAGTACTAAGTCATTGTGATTTGCATGATCTGGGTTTTTCTGGTTTACCGTGGACATATAATAATAACCAAGGAGGGTCTCGGAATGTGCGTGTACGTCTAGATCGTGGGGTGGCAAATTCTGAATGGATGTCAATGTGGCCTAGCACCAATGTTGTACATCTCACTTCTCCGCAATCAGATCATAAAGCTCTTTTGGTTGAGGTACGTGCTGGTAATGAAATTAAAAACTCTACTAGAATTTTCAGATATGAGATCATGTGGGAGAGGGAGGAGAATTTGGGTTCGGTTGTGCAGCAGGCATGGCAAAGGAGGAACCCAGGCAGCGATCTTGGCGCCCTTGCTGAGCGGCTTCAATCTGTCACTAAGGAGTTAAAAGAATGGAGTCGTGCAAATTTCGGTCAGGTCACAAATCAGTTGGAGGAGCTGCGTAAAGAGATAGATACACTGGAACGTGTTGATCCAGTTCGTAATTGGGATGCTATATTGGCCTCTAAAAAGAAGTTAGATGAGCTTCTTTACCGGGAAGAAATGATGTGGTTGCAGCGATCTAGAGTTAACTGGTTGAAAGAGGGAGATCGTAACACGAAATATTTTCATCAGAGAGCAAGATGGCGAGCCAGGAAAAACAGAATTAAAAGGTTAAAGACAGAAAGTGGTGACTGGACGTCTGATCAGAAGGTGATGGAGAGTATGGCCACTGAGTATTTTAAAAATCTCTTCTCTCATGATGATGATGTGAATCCGGAGGAAGTGGTGAATCTATTCAGCCAGGTCATTACTGCTGAGATGAACTATGATTTATCAAAGCCTTATACTGCAGAGGAGATCAGTGACGCCCTATTTCAGATAGGGCCCATAAAGGCTCCGGGTCCGGATGGCTATCCGGCTTGCTTCTTCCAAAGGAATTGGCCTTTTATGAAAGAAGATATTGTGCGGGCGGTTCAGCTTTTCTTTGAGACTGGGATTATGAAGGAGGGTGTCAATGACACTTGCATTGTTCTCATTCCCAAGGTGCCGTATCCTGAATCTCTCAAGGATTTTCGTCCTATTAGCCTTTGCAATGTTATTTACAAGGTGGTATCGAAATGCATAGTGAATAGATTGAGGCCCTTGTTGGACGATATTATTTCACCTAACCAAAGTGCGTTCATTCCGAGTAGGCTTATTACGGACAATGCTCTGATTGCTTTTGAATGTTTGCATGCTATAAGCTCAAATGCAGGAGAAAGGAACAATTTTTGTGCGTACAAGTTGGATCTCGCCAAAGCGTATGATCGTGTTGATTGGAGGTATTTGAACAATGTTTTGCTGAAGCTGGGCTTTCAAAGTACATGGGTGAGCCGTGTCATGACCTGTGTGTCATCGGTTCGCTATACTGTACGCTTCAATGGTGTTATGTCGGCGCCATTCACTCCTTCACGCGGTTTACGCCAAGGTGACCCACTCTCGCCTTATCTGTTCCTGCTTGTTGCTGATGGGCTTTCAAAGTTGATCGATCACAGAGTGCAATCAGGGAGGTTGCAAGAGTTAAAGATCTGTAGGAGAGCTCCTGGCATATCCCATCTTCTGTTTGCCGATGATACTTTATTATTTTTCAAAGCCAACCCAACACAGGCAAATGAAGTGAAGAACGTGCTGCAGTCATTTGCAAGGGGCACTGGACAGTTAATTAACCCAGCCAAGTGTTCCGTGATGTTCAAGGGAGAAGAACAGGAGGGAGATCATGTGGCCGTTAAACAAATCCTTGAGATAAACCGTACAGTGCTTGATGAAAAATATCTTGGTCTTCCTACTCCAAGAGGTAGAATGAAAGGGGAAAGATTTCAGCCATTAAAAGAACGTCTTAGCAAAAGGCTGCAAGATTATTCAGAGAAATGTATGTCTGCTGCAGCAAAAGAAGTTCTGATCAAAGCGGTTGCCCAATCTCTTCCAACTTATATTATGAGTGTGTTTAAATTGCCCCTCGGCTTGTGTGATGACCTCTCAGCTATTATCAGGCAATTTTGGTGGGGGGTGGAGAATGGGAAACGGAAGATGGCATGGGTGGCGTGGAAGAATATGTTGATGAAGAAATCATGTGGGGGATTAGGTTTCAAGGACCTCAGGTTGTTTAACCAGGCAATGCTGGCGCGACAGGCGTGGCGGCTGATTTATTTTCCTGACAGTTTGTGTGCCAAGCTCCTTAAAGCTAAGTATTACCCTAATGGAAATTTAATCGACACTGCTTTCTGTACAAACCCCTCTTCGACGTGGCAGAGCATTCTGCATGGCCTGGACCTGTTGAAACAAGGAGTAATCTGGCGCATTGGCAATGGCTCTCAAGTACGCATCTGGAGGGATCCTTGGATTCCTAGGGGGATTTCACATAGAGTTGTTACTGGTCAAGGGCGATGCAGATGGAGATGGGTATCTGATTTACTGGATCAGTCAGGTCGTGACTGGGATTATGATCGGTTGGCACATGTCTTTTGCTCAGCTGATGCTGAAGCCATTGCCAAGATCAAGCTTCCGGCCAGGCCGTCTGATGATTTTATTGCTTGGAGTTGGGAGAAAACCGGCTTGTTTTCTGTACGCAGTGCATACAACTTGGCCCTAAAGCTAAAAACCCATCAAAACAGCCAGTCATCAAGTTCCGCCCCGGATGGCGACAGGAAGCTTTGGTCACACATTTGGGCTGGAGGTGTGCCACCCAAGGTTAATATTTTTGCGTGGAAATTATCGCGAGATGCTCTGCCGACGAGAAGAAACAAGTTTGCACGAGGTATGGAGACTAGTGCTATTTGCCCGCTTTGTGATCGAGAAAATGAGACAGGCCATCATGCCACGGTAGTATGCCCACTTGCAGCAAGTATGCGTAGAGCAATGCGCAAGCATTGGCTGTTGCCGGACGAGGAACAGTTCTCCTGTTCTGGGCCGGACTGGCTGCTGCTACTTCTGAATGGCTGCTCCAGGCTTCAGCAAATCAGAGTTAAGCTACTGCTGTGGAGGGCTTGGACTGTTCATAACAATATCACGCACCAATCTGGCCCTACCGGGGTTCTCGATTCAGTTCAGATGCTCCTTGCGATGGAGTCCTCTCTTATGGAAGCTTCCCAGAAACATGAGAAACCGAGGTTGAAGGAGGATTTAAGCGAACTGAAGAAGCTGCCAATGTCTAAGGACAAGAATGAAATCCCTGGCTGGTCTCCCCCTCCCCCGGGATGGACGAAGATCAACGTCGACGGCTCCTTCCTGCCCGAAACAGGCGATGCAGGAGTCGGTGTGATTGCAAGGGACAGCCAGGGGAGGATTTTGTTTTCTGCATGGAGTGTCCTCCATAGGTGTGCAGGTGCTGTCGAAGCTGAAGCGCAGGCGTGCGTTGAAGGTTTAAGGCTAGCGACACGATTGACCCCAGGTATGATTATCCTGGAGTCTGATTGTGCCCACCTAGTTAATTCACTGAAAGGAAAGGAGGACAGGTCGGAGATCGGCTTCGTTGTTGCTGAGGCGAAGGAGCTATTGCAGCTACTAGTTGAGTGGAGAGTAGCTCAGGTAAAGAGAGAGGGAAATTCGGTTGCTCATGAGTTAGCTCATTTAGCTAGGCGAGATGGTTCTTCAGAAGTTCATTTGGGGGAGGCGCCTGCGTGCGTGAGACCCCTGATTGAACGCGATTGTAATAACTCTTGTGCCTAGTTAATGAAACTCTCCTTTACCCGCAAAAAAAAAAAAAGGTTGTGACGATACAAAAGGTATAGCAAAGATTACCGAATTCCCTGGCCAACTCTAACCTTCACCACTGGCTGCCAAACCTCTTTCTTTTCCTTTGGAGTTATGGTGGTGTGCAAGAAGAGAGCTCTCAAGTTTCCTGAAGTCCAATCAATGATCTGAACAGATGGAACTGGCCGCACACACATGGACCAAACATATAGGGGGCGTTTGATATAAGAGCTTTTGGGTGGCCCGAGCCATCCAGATGACTGTGTTTGATTTCATTTCACTGTCCTCCAACCTGCCTCCGGAGGTTGAAAAACTCCCTCTCTTCTGCATCTCAAAAAACGCTCTAGAGGTCCGTTTTTTGGGAGCCAGGCTCGTTCGGCGCTCCCGCGGGCACCCATGGCGCGATAGTGATACCTCCCTCTCACCCACCGCCCCTTTCTCCCCCCCACCGTTCCCGGCGAGCAGCCCATCCAGCAGTCCCGACAGCCTGTCGCGGTGCTCCGGCCTCTGGCCCCCGTCCGCCGCCGCGGCGACCGTCTACCTCTGCCGCCGCCGCGGCCGGAAGGGAGAGCCCGTGCCACCTCTACACGATGAAGGTGGTGGACCGTCGTGCCGTGGCGAGGGAGAAGAAGCAGGAGCGCACTCGGCGGAGCTTGCCCCGCGCCGCCCGCCGCCGCAGTCGTGGCTTCTCCCCCGCGTCAGAGCTTCTCCCCCGCGGCCGGGCGAGGAAGAAGAAGCAGGAGCGCGCGCCGGCGGAGAAGCGGATCCTCCGGTCCTCTGTCGTCTCCTCCCCATTCGCCACCTTGCCACCGCGGTGGTGGTCCTCCGACCTAGCGGTGGTCGCCACGGAGACGTGCAGTACCAACCGGTGGCAACTAGGCCTTAGTGGCAACCTCCCTGTTCCCTTGGTTGGCCCGGATCCAGCGAGTTCCACGCGTGTTCACATGCGGGGCGGCGGCGAGCTGGAGGCGGCCTCCTCTCATCCCACGGCAAGCGCGCTCGTCGGGATGCCGCCCTCCTTCTGTGCCCGGTGGAGGGGCGTCGGCGACACCGGCGAGCGGTGCGACCAGATCGAGCCGTGGACCCACCGCCGGCATTTCATCGACTTGTGGTTGAGGGCGTTCGATGAAATGCCCACAAGAAGAGAATGGAAAGAGTGAGGTGGTAACGTTACCAGATTCTCAGTGCAAGGTCGCCGTATTCTCCTGCGCTAGTAAACAAACACGATCTCACCTAAATCTGGCTCACACAATCAAACACAACCACCTGTGCTCGGGGACCTGGCTGTGGCTGGCCTCGGCCTGGCCGATGGGCCGAGCGACCCTTGCGCTCCACATCAAACGTGCCCATAAGGTCTTGGGGAGTTTAGACGCCTCGAGATGCAACCATTCATGAAGCTAAGGCAACAGCAACAGCAAAGCCCCCAGCTTTACTTTCCAAGCCACCAACACTTCATCTTCATCTCTGCCCAAACCCCAAGCCCAAGAATGACATCACGCGCCGACCCTTTTGAAGATTCCATATTTCCATGCATGACAGTGCTAGGAATCACCAAGCTCCATCCATCTCGGTCATCTCCACGATCCTTCGCCGCTACTGGCTATTCTTCGTTCCCTCACCTATCCGCCGAAGAGAGAAGGCAGGACAAATCAAATCCGGCGCCTTGTTGTGCCGGCATCTCGTTCCCATCCCACCACGCCCAGCTTATTTTAGGCAAAAAGGCGTGCAGTGTAGGACTCATCAGCTGATGCCAATGTCTCAGTGCTGTCTGAGTAGGGAGACCTGAATAAGCAGCAACTTGCCGCCGTCGGCGTCCGCTTCGTTCTGTCTCTCTACAAACACGCAGGAGAGCTACTTATCATTATACTGAAAGAGACGAGAGGCTTCAGCTGCAACGTGCAGCCCTGCAGCGACCGCACTAGACCAATTCAGTATTCGCGCGCTGGCTAGCATGAGAGAGCGACGTTCTCTTCACATGTCGTCGTCTGATTTGAGCTTGATTCAGTGACCTTTGCGTCTACTTGCATTATTGTTGCAGTTGCAGGTAACTGCACAGCACAGTGGTTATTATTAGTCCACCGATGTAAAGCATCGCTGCGGATTCGACGTGTAAAGGAGAACAGATCGAGAAGAAGGCTTTCCTCAATCGACATACGACAGACGGATGTGTGGGATGTGCACTACTCGGACGGTTTACGCGGAGAAATGCTCGCGCGCGGCGCACGAATCTATAGACTATAGCAGGCAGGTTTCCCTCAGCATCAGCAATGGCGATGACTGGACAAGTGGCTGCTCTCTTTTATCTTCCATTCAAGTTCATTCCTGATTGGTTTTTTTATCAGCAGGCCGCGATAATTTATCAGATAGGGCCAGTGGTTGATCTAATGATCTCTCCTCCCCGAGACGGCGCTCGTGACCAACTTGCAGACGATTTCCTTCTCATCATGCACGGAGATGGTGCGCATTTTTGGTATTCCACTTGAAACGAAGCATAATAAGCAGTAAGTAACATGTTTTTTTCTAGGAAATTTCAGTGATATGCACCGTATTATCAGTCTAGAATTTTCATGTGGATCAGGATATCCACCGATAAAGTTGATCACCTGAAAGAGAACTTCTCACGATGCCTACACGTCATTACTAAAAGTCTGAAAAGAAGATCTGATGCGTGCTGTTAGAGAAGTAACCTACCTTAGGCCCTTAGCTAAGGGATGGGATGACGGTAGGGAAGTTCGTATCTTAGCTTGAAGGTGTTAAAAAGTGGCATGGCATAAGTTTATTTCCATGTATGTATATTTTTACTATTTTTAGTTGACAATTAAAAAGGCTAAGTTTCTATCCTATCTTCAAAATCATATTATGCCAGAAAGTTGACCATCTTTTAGGGCCTTGTATGTATAGTAGCTTTAGATTTACAACAATCAGTATTATAAATAGCTGAGCTGTTTAAATCCCTGGATTACAAGGTTGTTGGAAGACTGGTTGAGTCTATAATCTCAAAATAGCTGGGTAGAGGGAGATAATGGATCATAAATTCATAATAATTGTATTCGGGTGGGGTTACTGATTTTTTTTTATAAGATGGCTTTCATAATCATCTGTATCATATCAAACAGGCTAGCAATGAACTTAAGTTGTTTAATTACCGAGTTAATGAGCTCTACCGGAAAATATTTTTTAGGAGAAACATTATAGCTTTAGCAGCTTATTAGTACATACGGTGTTGATTAACCATAAAATGATATGAAATGTTCTTTTTTCCAAAGAAAAATAATCTACAGACTACTGAATTGATCACACAATTTACAGTAGTAAAAAATAAGCTTAATCCCCTATTAACTAGTGTAAGTTGCCCCCCTTCCCCCGGCCCCATTTCAGTCTGGCACACTATTGTTCTTAGTGGAGTCTGTATCTACGTCCACCAGGAATAAACAAAATGAAAAACAGAGTGACGGCATATATGCATTTGAACTACAAGTAACAGCTATATGTCGTCTCTCATGAGAGGAATTTCCATGACGAATGGATCTTTTGCCAGTGTACTTGCAAAGCACAGCACTCAAGTTCGCCATATCATGCGATGTATACACAGTTGGTTGCAACAAGGATTCCACCAGGTGATGCATGCACGCATTCCAGACGCAACATTTATCTCAAAAGCTGGGACCAGACCAAGGCCGCCAGTGAAACACCCGGAACCAAACTATTAAGTATCTTCGTACTTGATTGTGCATATGATTCACACCAAGTCATATGTACTCTCAAGCGAGTACAACTTATATCAAGTTAAGATAGATGGAAATACCAGTACATTTCATCAGTGTAGTTGCTAGATAATAAAATTAAAGAAAACAAAATGCTACGCTTGCGGTGCTTGTTTTGGGCCCACACGCGCCTTTTGTGATGAATAAACAGGCGTGTTTGGAATGCAGGAATTTTGTGGAAAACCATAGTAATTCATCCCAAAATTCCAGCCAAAATCTCCATTCCAATTCCCAATCAGCTACTGATTAACACTCTCTAGCGCCGCTTCCCTAGTGTGCGCTTCGTAGACAAACAGTTGAGAGTTCAGAATCTTCAGCACATTGGATGACGCCACCATCCGCTGGAGGCAAATTATTGGGAATCTGAGGCCATCAAACTGTACTAGCAGCAGCAGCTCCGGGTGCACCGGAGGATGACCTCACGGCATTATTCCCCGTGTTGCCCTCCGCATCATCCCCAACGCCGGAGATCCCGCCACCACCGCCGGCTCGTCTGGATGCTGATGCCATCGGCAGCGCCATCTTGGCGTCGGCCTCCTTCTCCTGCGTCTCCTTGTGCTTCCCCCAGAGCACGGAGTAGAGCCCGGCCACGATCAGCACGGCGCCGAGGACGCCACCGAGGTAGATCTTCTCGGAGAGGATGAAGGACCCCATGACGGCGACGATGATCATCATGAGCGGGCTGAACGCCGACGCGAACACCGGACCCGTCTTCTGGATCACCAGGCCCTGCACGTAGTACGCGATGCTCGACGTCACGATGCCCTGGAACAAAAACCCATCGTCGTCAGAGAGATATCATCATATCATGGTGACGACGATCGAGAACAGGGTGGTGCTCACGGCGTAGGCGGCGGCGAGGAGGTTCATGTCGAAGCCGATGGTCCAGACGGAGACGCGGCGCTCCATGACGAAGGTGACCACGGTGGCCTGCAGCGTGCCGATGAAGCAGACGAGCATGGTGAGGGAGAGGTGCGCCGGGTACTGCCTGATGGTGTGCGTCTGCAGGATGAAGAGGGCGGCCCAGGCGAGGGTGGCGATGATGACGAACAGCGAGCCGAGGAACCAGTCCCTGCCGCTGATGGCCGCGGCGGCGGCGGCGGCGGGGGCCTCGGCGGCGCCTCCGTGGGCGGCGGGCGACGCGTGCCTGGTCCATGCCAGCTCCATGAGCGGGCCCTTGTAGAGCGTCATCAGCATCGCGCCGGCCACCGTCACCAGCGTCCCGGCGACCTTGGCCTGGCACCTCACCTTTTTCATGTCCATCTTCTCCATCCTGCAGTTCCACAACAACGACCACGACGTTTAGATGGCAGTTCACTTCTTCCCGGCCAACTCCCCATGAACGTACTACGTGCGCCTCTGACAAATCTCTTGTCGGAACGAACATCACCTGAAGATCACGGCCATGACGAAGGTCATGGCCGGCAGGATGTTGCTCATCGCGCAGGCGAAGGTCGGGCCGGTGAACTTGAGCCCGGCGTAGTAGAAGTTCTGGTCGATCACCGGCCTGCACCGATAACACTGTCAGTGTCACTCATCACGAGAGCATATGCTTCGAGATTGCATCCACGAGCAGAGAAGAGCAGAGCAGAACGTTACTGACCCGAGCATGGCAAGGACGAAGATCTGCCAGAAGATGGACCACGTCATCTTGGGCCTCACCTTCCTCTCGAAGAAGAGGGCGAACGGGGCGATGCAGAGCGTGGCGAAGGCGTGGCGGTAGACGACGAGCACGTAGTGGCTCATGCCCTGGTTCAGCGACACCTTGGTGAGGACGTTCATGCCGGCGTACCCGAACTGCAGCGAGATCATGGCGATGTAGGGCTTCGCCTTCTCCACGAACCCTCCATACGGGGCCATGGCAGCAGAATGGTAAAAGTCTTCTTCTCCCTCCTCGACAGATCGAGCTCGAGAGCTCACAGGAGGATGGCAATGGCAATGGCGAGAGAGCTCAGAGATGAGAGGTGGGTTTGAGCTTGAGCTGGGACGAGGAAGATCAGAAGAGGTGATCGCTGCATTTATAGAGTGTTGGAGGTGTGTCTCAGTGTGACAGTGTGGCTAAGGTGGGCCCGTGCCGCGCTGGATTCGTATATTCCGAAAACGTAGGCCTGCTGGATTAGTGGCCTCCGAGTAGAATTCCGGCAGGGCCCCGTTTTCGGGGAAAGCCAGGGCTCTGTGGTTTTTGTTATGCATGCGGTGCTTCTAATGGGTTTCTACGTGAGGAGGAATCAGAATGTGACGTGACGGCAATCACCCGCAGGTCATTTGGAATTTGGATGGGAGATGTGGCGGCAATGATTTTTCGGAACCCCAACTTTGCAGCCGTGCGGGTGTGGGTCCTCTGCGGCTATGCCATATGTTAACGTTAATTATTTGGCGTGGATAAGTATGATGTTGAGGATCATGTAAATTTTGCCGTATTTGCTGTTGTACACCCTATCCATGTGAATTTTCTACAAGTAACAATTTACTGTCAACATAATATCAATATTTTCTAAAAATGCATTGTGTTCTGCAGTAAAGATGGATCATTTTCACTCTCTTTTTTATACTAATGACCGCGTTCATTGGCTATGCAGTTTCATAGAGACACGGGCTGGAGCAGCGGCGTGGATCGGGGAGTCTGAAGCCCCTCCTACCACCGGTGTACCCATGGGAGCCCCTCCTAAGAAGCAGTCCCTCCTATGCTCCAATCCTGACTTCGCCACTGGGCTGGAGTGCTGCTTGCTGTAACATCACGCTCTTGCTACCATTCTGTTGCAATCTAGGAGTACGCATGTATACCTTTAGAACGAGAGCAAATGGACGGGCCTTTTCCCATAGACCAAACAGATGGACTCTGCCTGTGCATCTATCTCTGTTCCTCTTTTCCAAAAGAACGACGTTCAGAGAGCCCAGTAAGTCCATCGTGAACACAGCTGTGGAATGCCGCGTCTCATGACAGCAACAGAAACAAATAAGAGAAGCTTTCGAGTGCAATCCATGGCGCATGACCCAGCAGCAAACTCATCTCCGCTAGCTATTTGCCGCAATTCTGTTCACCAACTTTCAAGAGCAAGTAGAAAGAAAACAAAGCTCGATGACTTTGGTCCCACGCCCTCTTAGTTCTGGACGGTTACTTGCTGTTCAGTTTAACGTTACGTCGTTGGACAATCATGAAATCTTGTTAGGCGGAAACACACTTCCGTGTTCAAAAAGATATTCTTTCCATTTTTAAATATGCAACGTTTCACGCAAGCTAATTATTAACTTATATTATACAACAAACAACCTATATGGGGGGGAAATCAAAGAATAAAAAAGCAAGCAAACCAACATGCAGGAAATCAACTTGTAGCTCGTACAAACTTTGCCAAAAGAATCACTAGCACACTAATTAACATAACATGTTTCGCCAGAAAGAGTGCTATATTTTCTGCAAAACGGATATTACACGACAAGTTTGGGAGTAAACGCACCAACCAAACAACAGCAATATAACTTGAGGACGTCAGGACAGTGATCAAACAATGCACGAACTCTCGATATGTTAAGTAGACTATTGGATTTATTTTTTTTTAAAAAAGGTAGACTACTGCAAAGAGGGGTCGTCTAGCTGAAGTCTGCAATGCTTTCGGCTCGTCAGCATCCCAAGCATTTCCCCCTCCTGCCGTCTGCGTCAGTCACGCACTCGCGCCAGCAGCAACCAGAGCATCTTCAAGCCAAGTGAAACTACACCTTTGGCCTGATCGATCTTCCGAGAATATAATAGGCCTTCAACTTTTCTAATCTTTTCGAGTATGGAGCTTCAACAACCTCCCCCAAGTCAAGTCATGCATGCTCTGTTCCTCCGAAAGAGATCGCATCCGATCGGAAAGCCTAAGCATGCAGAGCACGAGAGCACTGCGAGAAAAGACGAGAGAAAATTAAAATATGTTTGAAAAGCTTAGAGAACCAGCTCGAGAGCATTTAGCATGCGCCACACGTACGCAAGTCGAGTCCAGCAAATCAGGCCCGATTTCACCGGCGATTCGCCGCTGACGACGCCGGCCTGCCGCCGCCGCCGCTGCCTGCAGATGGATAGGCACGCACAAGAGGAGGGGGAGACGGAGGAGTGCCCGGTGACTGGCCCTCCGATTCGGATTTTAGGTGGGGCGAGAATGATGCGCGTCAGGGCAGCTTCAGTTGCCAACCTAGCTTTTCAGTAGTGCAGTGCAGGGCATATGAGATGTTCGTTTGCAGCGTATTTTAAAAATGGCAGATCGTGCTGGAGTTGGGTCATGAGTGCAACCAATCGGTGCTTTCTTGCACAACAAAAGCTTATGCTCTTACTGCCTCTCCGTCACTGAATTCAGGTAAGATTTTTTTTTCAGGATTTTTACAGCATCCCCTCTCCAAAGTCCAATAATTCGCGTGCAATGTCGCATTCATCAGTATATATAAAAAAAACACATAAGATCTGCATTCCTTCCTGTCCTGGATCTTAGCCTTCACATTGTCAATGGTGTCAGAGGACTCCATCTTCGAGGTAATCATCTCGTTACTTAGGGGGCCCTAATCCAGGCCCTCGTCAGTAACCCCCGAGCCTGTGGTGGGAGTCAAGGACTCGCTCGCAGGCTCTGCGTCGGGGGAATGTTGTAGTTGTTGTTCCTCGATTTAGTCGGTGGGTGCGCGCAAGCGCATCCGCCGGATGTAGCCCCCGAGCCTATGAAGGAGTTGTATACTCGTTTATGGGGTTTTGTATTTAGAAATGTTGTTGTTGCTTCGAAATCTCCGGTGATGGCGGTTGTGGCTGCATCGGTAGCCGTGTCCACTCCGCCGGTCGTGGCTGACGTGGCGATGGTGACGGTTGGAGGGGACGGCGCGTGGCTGATGCAGACCTGTGGGTCCACCCGGCATCGAACCGTCATGTGGGCGTGCCTCTGTTGCCTCGGGGGATGCGTCCACCAAACGGGCGGTTTTACGGCGTGGTGGGGCCGGCGTTAAATGCCGGCGGCCACGTTTGCCCCTTATAAACCGCGCGCTGAGCTCCGTACTTTTTCCCCGATTTCTTGCTTTTGCCAGCGCCGCTCGCTCATCTGCTCCTAACCCTTGCGCCGCCGCCACCGCTGCTTCATCCTTCTTTTCGTCCTCGAGCTCGACAGGCGCCATGTCGAACTGGACGCGCTCCAACGTCTCCCGCTCGATCCTCCAGCGGCTCGTCGCCGCCGGTCAGCTGCCGGTCCTCATTGCCGCCGAGAAGTGGAAGGTTCCGGGCAGCGAGTCGGTGCCGCACCCGCCGGAGGGCTATGTCGTCTCGTTCGTGACATTCGAGGCGCTGTGCGAGGGGTACTTGGGAGTGGACGCCCATTGGCACCTCTTTCGGTACTTCTTCAAGTTCGTGTGCCTGAAGGACAAGTCGATCCCGGGCACCCTTGGATGCACCAATCTTCGGATGAAGACGAAGAGGGGCGAGGAGTACATCTCCGGCACGCTGACGAGCTCCAACAGCGGCTGGCACAAGGGGTGGTTCTATCTCCAAGACTACCCTGAGTATCCGCTGCCGAAGTATACCGGCTCCTCAATCACCGAGGCGCCGGCGAACTGGAGCTATGGGCCCCCGGAGACGGAGGTGGAGAGGTTGCTCGGAGATTGCTTTCTAGTGCTGACCAAGCTGCGCAACGCCGGGGTCGACCTGGCGACTGTCATTGGCCAGTACCACACGGTGGGGGTCATCCCGCTCCAGCGGCGCCGCCTGCGCATCTGCCAGATGACGCCGGACCGCGCTCCCTTCGTCGGGACCGTGTCTGCGCCTCGGCTCCCTACGTTGGCTGAGATCCAGCGTCGTGTGGGGCAGGCAATTGGGAAGGCCAGCTACTCGTGGCCGCCGTCCCAAGTTCTACCCATGCTCCCCCACGAGGGGACCAAAAATTATGTAAGTCCTTCTTTCCTCCGATTATCGCTCCGACTATTTCGCAGTCTTTGTGTTGATTCTCGTCTTCCTCCTCGCTTTCAGTTGAGGCCTGCGGCCCCTCTCCCCGCGAAGCCGCCTCTTCCTGAGGACGCGATACCGAATCACGCCTAGGCAGCCGCGGATAGGAGGAGGGCCGCCCGTAAGGCCCAGCACAAAGACAAGGAGATCGCGAAGCGCGAGCGGAACGACCGCCGCGCTAAGCGTAGGAAGATGAGAGAGGGCACCATCTCCTCGGATGAGGACCCTTCGTCGTCGCCGCCCTGGTCTGGTGATGACGGTGGTGCCAGCGTTGACTGGAGCGCGCTGTCGTCTCCGTCGCCTCCTCCCCAGCGGCAGGCCGTGGCGTCCAGCTCGAGGCAGCGGCCGGAGCCCGCTGCCCAAGAACAGGGAACGAGCTCCAGCTCGCACCCGCCTCCACGTCCAGACCAGGAGGATCGGGGGGTGACTCACTCCCGGCCGAGCCCCGACGGCCAGGAGTAGCGGAGGGAGAGGAGGAGGTCGCCGCGGCGAGACGACTCGCCCAAGCGTTCGGGGGACCGCAGCTCGTCTGCTCGCCGTCCCTCTGGTGACTCGTCGCGGTGGGGGTCGCACTCCCCGAGAAGGCGGTCGCCCCCTAAGGCGAGATCGACGTCACCGGCGCCTGCTCCAATCACGTCGCACGGGGTGAGTACGGATGCTGCCCCACGGCGTCTTCAGTCGTTGATCATCCGTGGCGGCGGTGCCCCAACCGTGCAGGTCCCTCTCGCCCAGGGTGACAGTCGGAACCCGCCCTCCGTTCAGCCGGGGGCAAAAGGCCAGCCCCCGAGTCGTCGGGTGCCACCTCCAGGCCTGTTAAGCGGGCCTGCATCACTTCCTCTGTGTAAGTGTCATCTCGTGCTGTCTTGTTGTCTTATTCTTCGATTTTCGTTCGCCTTGTTGATTTGCTCTTTTCGTGTCAGCCGCTCCAACGTTGGTGCGCTCAGCGTTGCGCCGCGAAAGCGCGCGGCTCTGAGCGCGTGCACTCCCTCGTCCGCTCCCCGCTCTTCAATCCCTCCGTCTGCCCCAGAGACAGCCCCCGAGCCGGCAACGACGGCGCCGGAGACTCGTGATGCGGCGGCGCCCCCACCGTCGTCGGGGGACGTAGGCGTAGTCGGGGGGGCAAGCAGCCCCCGAGTGATCCGAGCCCCCGGCGGCGCCTGTCGTTGATCATGATGCCGTCGCACAGGTGGCTCTAGAGGCGGACCAGCTCCCGGTGTCAGGCGCCGGCAACGGCGAGACTGTGGAAGTGGCGGCCCCGTAGTCGTCCTCGTGGCTCCCGGGGGCCACAGATATGGGGGGACCAATCCCCCCAGGCGGTGATGTAGCCGCCTACATGGCCGAGTTGGAGCAGTGCTTGCTGGCGCCGGAGGGGCTGCCAGTTGAGGCGCCCATGCTGCTCGCCCCGGAGGTTATCGCGGCGGTTGAGGAGGACGCGGCAGTCGAGGAGGTCGCGGCGAGCCTTGAGGCGTCCAGAACCCAGACGACAGAAGTGGCGCTGGACTCCATCGCGCTGCTGGAGCCGCCGCACCAGCCCGCTGCCGTCGTCGCGGAGGTGGTTGAGATTGCGGACTCGCCTCTTCCTGGCACGCAGGCGCCTACTTCCCTCGAGAACGCGACGGGCCGCGCTTCTCCAACCTCTGCCCGAGAAGTTGGCGAGAGCTCGGGCGCCCGTTCCTCCTCAGCCCCCGAGGGAAGTGGACATGGCCTGGGCCTCGGGTGTGCCACGTGGGCAGGAGCCCATGACGCCGAGGCGCATGACGACGAAGATGAGGAAGCCACGGCACACCGCCGCTTCGTGTGGGGTCTGCGGTGGCGGAGCAGGCGATCAACGAGCTTGTCGTTCCGGCCTCGTCGGTGAGTTGGCCGAGCCCAATCCTTGATTTTGTGTTTCAATTTCTGAGTTGTTGCTGTGGTTGACCTTCTTCTCGACCCAGGTGCTCGCCAGCTGCAGCACCAAGAAGATGCACACCATCGAGGAGCTCCAGGCCGAGAAGGCCCTGCTGGAGATGCAGCTGGCCGCCGCCTGACTGGCGGCTGTAGGAGCGGTGGCGGGCGAGGCGTCGGCGAGGACCGCTCTTGAAGCTGCGGCAAAGTCGACGGAGGACCACGTAGTCGCTGCACAGTCTGCCGCGGACGCCGCCGTGTCGGAGAAGGCTGCCCTCGCGGCCAAGCTTGCCTAGGTGGAGGCCACCGTCGCGGAGCTGCGAACTGCAGCCGCCACAGCCGCCAAAACAGCTCGGAATGCAGCCGCCGCTGCTGCCACCGCCGAGGCCGCATCCCGGACCGCCGCCGAAGAGAAAGCGACACTTTAGAAGAAGGTGGCCGACCTGCAACAAGACCTGGCGGACCATGAGGCAGACCTGAAGACGGCGAACAATCAGGTGTGCAACCTCTCCACCAAGCTGCAGGAGGTCACCGACGAGGGGACACGGCTTCGTGAGGAGAACAGCCAGATGGCGCGAGAGATCCAGGGTGAGTACCTTTGCATTCTTCGACTTTCATGACGTTTTCTTCCTGCGTTAATCACTACTGAGGCTGCTTCACTCTTTGGTTTTCACAGGGATTCGCATAGCTCATACTGCACAGGCGGCCAAGCTGGCGGAGAAGGCTCAAGAAGTCGTGGCCGCGGAGCTCAAAATCCATGAGATGTCTGAGACGGCGAAGAATTTGGTGGACCAGCTCTCGAGTACATTCTTCTTTTCTTGACCCCTTCTTACCCATGCTTGTGTCTACCTTGGCTCAATGCTGACTCGTTCTCTGTTCCTAGAGGTCAAAGCCGAGCTGGAGGATTCTCGGAAGGCCCAGCACGAGGTGGAGGAGGCGCTCAAAAAGAACATACTGGACCGCGCCAAGCTTGGACGTCACGTTGACACGATCTTGACGGAGAGCGGTGTCCCACCAGTGCAAATGCCTCCCCATGTGCTTGGCGACTGGCTCAATCTTCTGCCGGGCTTCATCAAGGAGAAAGAGCTGTCGATGTCTTGACAGGTGGTGCACCGGGTCCTCTCAATGTTCAACTCGCACTACCAGGGACTGGATTTCAAGGCGCTGAGTGGTGGTTGGGCCCCCGGCTACTCGAGCGAGGAGCTCGACAAGATCGAAGAGGATTGCGCCGTCCCTGCCCGCGCCATGGCCGATACCGCGATGAAGGACCTGGAGCTGATCCCAAAAGACACACCAGAAGACGGCTTTGGGCCTTCGCATTAGATGTATCAAGTTGTATGACAGTTAAACAAAACTTGTATTTGTACCGTGTTGAACAGCTTTTTATTTTGTTTTGAAACCGTCACCTCTCGAAGCATTCCCCGAGTACTTGCGAACGACTGTAGAACGACATAGCGGTTCTTGGACACTCAGGCCAATCGAATTTTTCTCCGGAGCCGCGGGGGCGTAAGAGTCGGAAAGCTTGACCTGAGTCACGAGATAACGCCACGTGTTCACAGCCCCCGAGTACTTAGAGACATTCAGGAAATGACTCGCGTGCTTTTCGAAAAAAATGTTTTGAGCCAGAGCCCGAGCGGTTACCCGTGTTCCTCCTGAAAGTAGTCAGACGTCGACCCATAGGTACGAGCTGTGCCTGCAAGTTTTTGTACCGTAGCCGCGGGGGCGTGAGTACCAAAAGACTTGGACAAGCGACAACATCGAAACGCTCACAAATCAACATCCTTTCCCCTCGCGAAGTAAAAGGTGTTCTGCCAAAAAGAACTGTTCGCTCGTGCGATTGGTCACGACAAAGTTGTCGGAGAGTTTTTGTTTTGAAAACGGAAAACGAAAGGGGGGCATCGTGCCCCGGGTAGCCCCCGAGCGGCAGGTGTTTTTGCATGGGCGCAAGGACACTTACCACTCAGCCTTTAGATAGCGTTGAAACATATAAAAGATGCCAACACAAGTATATCGAGAAGCTTATGAAATGAGAACAAAAACACATGCCATTATTCATTGATCATAAGCTGAAACAAAGAACATTACTCAAGGGTAAAAATGTCGTAGATGTTCTATGTTCCATGCGTTGGCGATGATCGTTCCATCGTCGTGCCGAAGCTTGAATGTTCCTAGCCGGAGCACCTGGTCGACGATGTACGGCCCTTCCCATGGGGGCGCGAGCTTGTGACTGTCCTTGTTGCTCATGACACGTCGGAGTACCAGGTCTCCGACTTGAAATTGCCGCTCGTGGATATTGCGCTCGTGGTAGCGTCGTAAGGCTTGCTGGTACCGGGCTGAATGTAGGAGTGCCACGTCGCGAGTTTCGTCGAGTTGGTCGATCGCATCTTCGAGTGCGACCCGGTTACCTTCTTCGGTGTAGGCCCGGACTCTTGGGCTGTCGTAGTCAATATCCGTCGGGAGAACCGCTTCCGACCCGTGCACCATGAAGAATGGTGTTGCACCGGTGGACCGACTCGGTGTGGTGCGCAGGCTCCACAGAACGGACGGCAGCTCGGTGACCCATCTTGCTCGGAACTTCTCGAGCCATCTGAAGATTCGAGGCTTCAATCCTTGTAGGATCACACCGTTGGCCTTCTCAACCTGCCCGTTGGCCCTCGGGTGTGCCACAGCAGTCCAGTCCACGCGAAAGTTATTGTCGTCGCAGAACATGAGGAACTTCTTTCCCGTGAACTGCGTGCCGTTATCGGTGATGATCGAGTTCGGGATCCCGAAGCGGTAGATGATGTCGGTGAAGAATGCCACGGCTTCCTCGGAACGGATCTTGGCCACGGGTCGAGCTTCAATCCACTTTGAAAACTTATCGACGGCAACGAGCAGATGCGTGAAGCCCCCGGGCGCTTGCTTGAATGGTCCGACTATGTCCAGCCCCCATACTGCGAACGGCCACATGATGGGAATGTTCTAAAGTGCTTGCGCCGGGAGATGAGTCTGTCGAGCGTAGAACTGGCAACCCGCACATCGTCGTACGATATCTTTGGCATCTGCCAGCGCCGTGGGCCAATAGAAACCTTGTCGGAACGCCTTTCCGACTAAGGTTCTGGCGGCGGCGTGGTGTCCGCACGTGCCAACATGAATTTCCTAAAGCAGGTCTCGGCCTTGATCTCTCTGAATGCAGCGCATGAGTATATCTGCTGCGCCCCGCTTGTGGAGCTCGTCGTCGATAAGGACATAAGATTTGGCTCATCGTGAGATGCGACGTGCCTCCGTTTGATCTGAGGGCAACCTCCCCTCGACCAGCCATTCGAGGATTGGGAAACGCTAGTCGGGATCTTCTAAGTTTGGCTCTTGGTCGATCTCCATGACTTCTGGCTCCTCCGACTCTGGTTGTTGCTCTTCATCTAGTCGGACGAACAGCGCGTGCTGATCGCTAGCGAACACTCCACGCGGCACGGGCTTGCGGCTTGACGCTGCCTTGGCGAGGATGTCCGCAACTTTGTTGTTGTCGCGCAACACAGGATGGAGCTCGAGCCCATGGAACTTGTCTTCTAGTTGACGCACAGTTCGACAATAGGCTGCCATCTTGGGGTCGACACAATTCTTCTCCTTCATCACTTGGTCCACGATGAGCTCAGAGTCCCCACGGATCTCGAGATGGTGGATTCCGAGCTCGACCGTGATCCGAAGGCCGTTGACGAGCGCCTCATATTCAGCCACATTGTTGGAGGCGGGAAAATGCAGTCGGACCATGTACTCCATGTGCACGCCCAGAGGTGAGATGAAGACAAGGCCTGCCCCTGCCCCTTCCTTCATGACCGAGCCGTCAAAATACATTGTCCATGTCTCGTGCTCGATTGGTGCCGACGGAGTCTGAATCTCCGTCCATTCAGCGACGAAATCTGCCAACACTTGTGACTTAATTGCGCTGCGTGGCGCATAAGTCACGTTATGCCCCATGAGCTCGAGGGCCCACTTAGCTATCCTCCCCTCTGCCTCGGGATTCTGGATCACCTCCCCGAGGGGGTACTTGGACACCACTGTGATGGGGTGCTGGTCGAAGTAATGCCGGAGCTTGCGTTTGGTGATCAAGACAGCGTATACAAGCTTCTGGATCTGAGAGTAGCGGGTCTTCGAGTTGGAGAGAACCTCACTTATGAAATAAACGAGCCGCTGCACCTTAAGTGACTTCCCAGGCTCTTCTCGTTCAACAACCAGAGCAGCGCTCACGACCTGCGTCGTTGCAGCCACGTACAAGAGCATTGGCTCTTTTGGCATGGGCGCCGTGAGCACTGGTGGACTCTTCAAGAGATTCTTGAGTTTATCGAGCGCTTCCTAAGCTTCAAGCATCCATGTAAAGTGGTCGGACTTCTTCATTAGGCGATACAGTGGCAGGCTACGCTCTCCGAGTCGGGCAATGAACCGACTAAGAGCTGCGAGGACAGCCGGTGACGCGCTGCATGCCCTTCAGGTTCTGGATCGGCCCCATATTTGTGATGGCTGAGATCTTCTCGGGATTAGCTTCAATGCCGTGTTCGGACATGACAAAGCCCAGGAGCATGCCCCTTGGAACCCCGAAAACGCATTTCTCGGGGTTTAGCTTCACGTTCTCTCAGCTTCGCGAATACTTCCGTAAGATCAGGGATCAGATCACCCGTCTTCTTTGACTTGACCACGATGTCATCGATGTATGCCTCGATTATTTGTCCTATGAGATCACCGAAAACACGTCGCATGCATCTTTGAAATGTAGCGCCCGCATTCTTGAGACCGAACGGCATCGAGTTGTAACAATAAGCGCCAAAGGGAGTGATGAAGGACGTTGCGAGTTGGTCCGTATGCACATCGTGATCTGGTGGTACCCGGAGTACGCATCGAGAAAACAGAGGGTTTCACACCCTGCCATTGAATCGACTACCTGATCTATGCGAGGCAAAGGAAACAGATCCTTGGGACATGCCTTGTTAAGGCTCGTGTAGTCAACACACATCCTCCATTTCTTGTTCTTCTTCTTTACAAGTACAGGGTTAGCTAACCACTCGGGGTGGAATACTTCTTGGATGAACCCTGCACTAAGGAGCTTCTTGATCTCCTCACCTATGGCCTTGCACTTGTCGTCGTTGAAGCGGCAAAGGCGCTGCTTGACCGGTTTCGATCCCGGCTTGATGTTGAGTTTGTGCTCGGCAACTTCTCTCGGGATTCCCTTCATGTCAGAGGGTTTCCATGCGAACACGTCGAGGTTCGCTTTGAGGAAGTCGACGAGCGCGCTTTCCTAATTAGGATCGAGCGCCGTCCCGATACGGAGCGTGCGGCCATCATCGGTGACAGCCACATCCTTGACATCCTTGGCGGGCTCGAAAGAGCAGGCCGCTCACTTGGACGACTCGGGGATATCTTGGTCCTCGGAGGGAGGCTCGGCGTGGAGCTTCTCGGACGGGATGAGTGTTTCAGCGAATTGAAAGCACTCAGTATCGCATTCGTATGCGTACTGGAACGTAGTCCCCTCTGCGATGACCTCCTTCGGACTGGGGATCTTCAGCTTGAGATACGTGTAGTTGGGCACGGCCATAAACTTCGCGTAGGCCGGCATCCCGAGGATGGCATGGTACGTCCTCGAGAACTCCACCACTTCGAAGGTGAGGGTTTCCGTGCGGAAGTTCCGCAACGTCCCGAACGTGACGGGCAGATCGATCTGCCCTAACGAGAGCGCATCTTTCCCGGGGATGACCCTGTGGAAAGGAGTTGGCGATGGGTGCAGTCGGGACTACGAGATGCTTATGCTGGCGAGCGTCGTCATGTATAGGACGTTGAGCCCGCTCCCTCCATCCATCAGCACCTTGTGGACCCACTTGGTCCCGATCAGTGGAGCCACCACGAGGAGGTAGCTTTCCGGTTGCGGTACGTGGTCGGGGTGGTCCGTTCGGTCGAAGGTGATCAGAGTCTTCGACCACTTGAGGTACGACGGTGTCGCGGGCTCGGTGTTGTAGACTTCGCACCGGATCAGCTTCTCCTTGCGCCTCGACGGTTGTGCTGGTGCCCCGCCAAAGATCATGTGGACCGCACCATCTTCTCGGGGGAAGACCACCTCCTCTTCGTCGTCATCATTCTCGGGGGGTGGTGCGTCCTTCTTCGGGGCATCTGTCGTCTTGGGCTTGAGCGTGCCGTTGACGTAGTTCTTCATCAAGCGGCAGTCCTTGAGCGCGTGCTTGACAGGCGTCTCGTGATGTGTGCATGGCGCCTCCAAGAGCCTCTCAAAATGACCCCTCGGGAGGCCGTTCTGATTGTTCTTGGGGCGAGTTGCCTTGCGCTCGATTGCCGCAACGGTGTTGTCGTCACGGCCTCATTTGTCGCCCTTCTTCTTCTTCTTGGACCGCGTGGAGGGCCCCTCACCGACGTCCACGACTTGCTTCCCCTTACCCAGAGGGGGAATCAATGTTGCCGCTACCGCCTCCTCCCCGTCGGCGTGGTTGGTCGCGATGTCCAGAAGCTCCCGAGTTGTCCTCGGGGTCCTCCGCCCTAGTCGGTGGATGAGGGTGGTGCAGGTGGTGCCGTTTTGGAATGCCAAGATGGCGTCATTGTCCGTCGCGGTGGGAAGCTCGGTGCAGCACCTTGAGAAGCGTCTGATGTAGTCGCGCAGGCTCTCCCCTGGCTGCTGCTTGCAGTTGCGCAGCTCCCACTGCTTGCCGGGTCGGGCGGACATGCCCTGGAAGTTGCCGATGAAGGTCTCCCGTAGGTCTTTCCAGCTGTTGATCCTGCCACGCGGCAGGTGCTCGAGCCAGGTCCGCGCAGAGTCGGCGAGGTGGAGCTGCAGGTTCTTGATGATGAACAGGTCGTCTGTCGCCCTGCCCGCGCGACATGCGAGCCGGTAGTCTTCCAACCACACGCTAGGGTTGGTCTCTCCGTCGTATCTTGGTATCGCTGTCCGAGCTCGGAAACGCGAGGGGAACTTGGCGTCTTGCACCTTCCGACCGAAAGCGCGCGGGCTCTTCGGGTCGGGCGACCAGCTACGGTCACGGTCCTCGTCGCTGTCGTAGCATCCTCCTCGCCTCTGGGTATGACGCCGGCGTGAGCGGTGCTCGTCGCGCTTGTCACGTCCGTCGTCGTTGCTGCCGTAGCCGTAGTCGTAGCCGTCGTCGCCCGCAGCCCGACGACGAGCCTCGAGCGTGTCGCGAGCGTCGCGGTTGTGCCCCAGTCGCGACTTGACTGATGGTTCGCCGGTGGCTCAGTGTCTTGAGGGGGATCGATCCTGCCGTCGTACGGACGGCGCACCTCGCGCCTCTCGCGCGCGTGATGCTGAGCTCTCGGCCTGGTGCGCGGCCGCTGTCTTGAGGAGGGTCTTGAGCTGCTGTCGAACCCTCTTCTCCTCGGGTGTAGCCGGCTCGGGGCAGCCACGCAGGAGCATGGCTGCTGCCGCGAGATTCTGCGATGCGCGTCTGAAGCGCGGCGTGCCGTCGTCGTCGACAGGGGCATCCTCGTTGATGCGCCGGTTCACGTCCCGTGCCCGTACGCGAGCTTGCGGCACTGGCTGCTGCGCTTCTTGCTCACGATGCTGCTCGCGCCGGCGGCTTTGTTGGGGCTCGTCCTCCACGCCGAGCTCTTGGTGGAGGTTCGCTAGCTCTTCGTCGAGCTGGCGCTGGGCCTCAGCAATCTCGTCGAGGAGCGCACGACGCTGGGCGTCCCCGTTGCGGTGATGAGGGTTCTCCTCGCCATCCGTCGAGCTAGTGGCGGTGCGGGCCTCCAGGACGTTGCACTCTCGGGTGAAGTCCGGGAGGGGTGCCGGTGGCCCCCGTCGCGGGGCCGCAGAGCCAGGGGCAACGTACGAAGCCCGAAGCTCGTTCACGTAGGCCGTCACCGGGTCGTCCGGGAGGCATGGCTGTCCGCGGGGGTACAGAGCTTCGTACCGCTCCGCGAACTCCCCCCAGGTCAGCGGCTCGGACCCACTGGCCTGGAAGGCGAGGTCGGTGAAGTGGAAAGCAGCGAGCCTGAAGCGCTCGTGCGTCGGGTTTGGCCCCAGCATGGCCATGATCGATTCGTCCATGAAACCACGGACGAAGGCTGCTCGCGCCGCCGCCGCCGTCGAGGCGGTGGGACGCGCGGGTCGGGAGAAAGTCCTCCCGACGACGGACTCCGCCGGCCCGGTGAAGACGAAGCCGAGGGAGCCGAAATGCACGGTCGTGCCGGGAGTCAGCGAGACCCCGCGACCCTCCATCTGGATCACTGGTGAAGTTCGGCGAGACACACGATGTGCCCCTACCTAGCGCGCCAACTGTCAGGGTTCTTAACCGCCGGCAGTAGATTTGTATCGAATCGTGTGTCGGATCCGGATGGTTGACACGGGAGACACAGGGGTTTTATACTGGTTCGGGCCTCTGAGGAGTAACACCCTACGTCCAGTTCCGAGTACTCGTGTTCCTATGCCGGGGGTGTCTGTAGTAGGGGTTACAAACTTGGTGATCGGTCATCCTCATGTATGTTGCACCCCTCCCCTTTTTATAGTCACAAGGGCGAGGGGCAAAGAAGGAAAACGAAAATAAGCTACAGTGTTATGGCGTTGTGAAGTCTTTTCCGTCATTGATATCCGTCAGGCGGTGTGGGAGGGCGCTGAGCTGTGGTGTCGTCGAAGGCCGCCGCGTGGGTTGTTGCCACTATTCGTCTCGGGTACTTGGCACCTCCTCCGAGTAGTTCACACGGTGACTCAGCCCTCTTGAGTACGTTTTAGGCTCGCCACGTTATGGCCTAAGAGCTGGTAGAAGGTAATCGAGTGCCTGTTCTGACGGGGTGGCATGCAGCTGGCGTTGGATGTGACAGTATGTCGGAGGTCGTGGGGGTGTACTGTGCACCATTACAGCCCCTGCCAGACCCTATCGTCCTCCCGTCGCGCCAGCTGTGATCTTTGCATGGCGTGGAGAACGGTGTCACGCGTGTCGTCGCGGAGAAGCTTGGGGGGCTGGGGCGGCGCCACGTTCGTGTGGGGCCCCTGCCCCCACGCTCCGGCTCCTCCGTGGGGACTCCGCCTTAGTCGGAGACGGAGATTACTCGTGCGAACGAGTAGTCAGAGGCGAGACGACGCGTTCTCGGAGACGACGCGTTCTCGTGCGAGGCGGAGAGTACTCGTGCGAAGAGGAGGGTACTCGGAGCCGATGCGAACTCGTGCGAGGCGGAAGATACTCGGAAGTGGAGAAGTCTTGTCAGTGAGGGTCTTGACGAAGATTTGCATCCCTCCCTGTCCTGGATCTTAGCCTTCACATTGTCAATGGTGTCAGAGGACTCCATCTTCGAGGTAATCATCTCGTTGCTTAGGGGGCCCTAATCCAGACCCTCGTCAGTACTGTAGCACCATAACCACTATTTGGTACAATGTTTCCTGTAGCGTCACGTAGTGTAGCAATCCGCCGCCATTTCCCTTCACATTTTTTAAAAGAATCATAATTATTTCATATGGAATTGTAGATCTCGACGTGATCTATAACTTTGGAGTTCAAATATTTTTCATTCGGAATCATATTCGTGCTCAAGTAATCGATATAACACTCAGATCTAATGAATCAAAAGAATTTTACTTCTGTGGACAACATACTTTCAAAAAATAATTATTATTTCATATGAACTTGGTCGGAGAAAAACTTTATAAAAATATTGTAGACCTCGACGAGATTTACAAGTTTGTAGTTCAAATATTTTTCATCTTACTGTTCAAATAATCAACACAATCTTGACATCTAAAATCTGAATTTTCTATTTGAGCATTATATCGATTATTTGAGCGTGAATATTATTTCAAATAAAAAATAGTTAAACTACAAAGTTGTAAATCTCGGCGAGATCTACAATTTTTATATAATATTTTCTCCATCCGAGTTCATATGAAATAATTGTGATTTTTTGAAAATGTGGAGGGAGCTACGCTACAGTACACGATGCTACAGTACCACCGTATCAGATAGCGATTTGAGTGCTATAGTACCTCTACCGTCAAATGAAACAGCGGTTAGGGCACTGTAGCACCCAGCCACCATTTCATATAACAGTAGAGGATTTCTTTAGCAATTTTTTTTAAAAGTCACATATTTTTTAAAATCATAAAAAATCCTCTTGTTTTTTTTTTTAAGAATGAAAAGAAAATTTCTCCTTGTGCATGACCAACCATCGTTTTGGTCCAGAAATCGTCTAAGGGCAGCCCGCCCGATAAGAAGATTTCCAGAAATCGTCCAGAAATCGTTTTGGTCCAGAAATCGTTTAAGGCCATCGGGCCTAACGGGCCAAACTTGACCTAACCTAGGGCCTTGTTTTAGAAAGGGCCCATCTCTTCCTGTTCACGTGTTCCTTGTTCTTGTAATCGTGTTTAGTGTTTTTTCTGATTCGAATCTTGTGTTGTTGAACAGAACCCCAAATGTTCTGCAGTTTCTTTTCCGACCTCACAAAAGAAATGGCGGGTGTCAGAAATGGCGTGCGGTCGAGCATCGCCGGAGTTTATCGAGGCACCGACGCCATCAGCCCCCTCTCTATAATACTGCATCCCCAATGGCGGATCTTGCCACGATTCCCCGGCCCCCAAACCAACCAATTCCTCCGTAGACCGCAGGGGTCGATAGCTAACCACGACGACGAGCGATGGGCTCCATGGCGGCGCCGCCGTGCCACATCGTGGCCGTGCCGTACCCGGGGCGCGGCCACGTGAACGCCATGCTGAACCTGTGCCGCCTCCTCGTCGCCCGCGACGGCGTGTCCGCCACCGTCGTCGTCACCGAGGAGTGGCTCGGCCTGCTCGGCGCCCCGGCGGCGCTGCCGGACCTGGGCCCCCGCGTCCGCTTCGAGTCCATCCCCAACGTGATCCCCTCGGAGCACGGCCGCGCCAACGACATGATCGGTTTCCTGGAGGCCGTGTACACCAAGATGGCGGCGCCGTTCGAGTGCCTCCTCGACCGGCTCCCCGCCCCTCAGGCCATCGTGGCCGACGTGTTCGTGCCGTGGACGGTGGCCGTCGGCGCGCGGCGGGGCGTGCCAGTCTGCGTCATGTGCCCGCTCAGCGCCACCATGTTCGCCGTGCACTACAACTTCCACCGGCTGCCCGCCGGCGCCGCGTCTCCGGGTACTGTACTGAGCTGCTCTGCAACTCGTACTAACACTGTTCTTCTCGGCTCTTTAACATTTCTGCCGCATTAATCCTTTGCTCTTGTGCAGGTGGCACTGATTCTTGCTTGATCGAAGACTACATCCCTGGCACGAAATCCATCAGGTTCGCTGATCTTGCGCCCACACACACCAATGCGGCGATGCTGGATAAAGTCCTCGAAGCCTACTTGTCTGTAAAGAAAGCACAATGCGTCATCCTCACCTCGTTCCAAGAGCTCGAGAGCGACGCCATCGGTGCTCTAAGGCGAGAGCTTCCTTGCCCAGTGTACGCGGCTGGCCCTTGCGTCCCCTTCATGGCGCTGCAAGAGGGCAAGGCCAATCCCGAAGGTGACGGCTACATGGCGTGGCTGGACGCGCAGCCCGCGGGGTCGGTGCTGTACGTCTCGCTCGGCAGCTTCCTCTCGGTGTCCGCCGCCCAGTTCGACGAGATCGCCGCCGGCCTGGCCGAGAGCAAGGCCAGGTTCCTGTGGGTGCTCCGCGACGCCGACGCGCGCTCCCGCGTGCGCGACGCCGCCGCCGGCATCGCAGTGCCCTGGACCGACCAGCTGAGTGTGCTGTGCCATCCCTCGGTCGGGGGTTTCTTCACCCACTGCGGCATGAACTCGACGCTAGAGTCGGTGTACGCCGGCGTGCCCATGCTGACGCTGCCCATCGCGTTCGACCAGCCGACCAACAGCCGTCTCGTCGCCGAGGTGTGGAAGACCGGGCTCGGCCTCAAGGAGATGGCACGGGGCGACGGCGTCGTCGGGAGAGAGGAGATCGCGGCGGCAGTGGGGAGGCTGATGCGCCCTGACTCGGTGGCGGCCGCGGACATGAGGAGGAGAGCTGCGCTGCTGAAGGACGCGGCTCGTGCGGCGTCTGAAGAGGGCGGATCCTCTTGGAAAGATATCACATCTTTCGTAAATTTCGTTTCACGTTGAGGTCTGAGGATATCACTCGGCGTCACTTCTGCAGTAGGAAGACTCAATTTACATACTGATCGAAGTGCTGTTATTGACTTTCAGTTGAGTCAGTGAGATCTCTGAACTCTGAATGTGCAGAATATTCAGACATTCAGTTAGGCAAGAATAAGCACGCTGCGTCATGCGGTTGATAGCAACTCTTTGTAATAATTCAAAGCACTAGAGTAGCATTTCTAAAATTCAAGTGGTGCTTTGTTAAGTCAATCCGGTCAATTACAAAGTTGAGTGTAATCAATGTTAGCAATCAGAAAATGTGAAACTGGAGTACTAGAGCATTTTGGGGAACCAATCAGAAATTGTGAAACTGGAGACTGTAGTGTGTGTCAGTGTTAGCAAAATGCTCAGTGCCGCAATAATGAATAACTGCAATTACAGAAAGTCTGAAATTTCAGGAGATAAAAGTCAGAATGATTTTGTGCTACTTTCCTTCAATAACAGAAAGTGTGATCTTTGAATGTCAGAAAATATGAAACTGGAATACTGTATCGAGTGTCAGTGTGATCTCCGAATGTTAGCAAAATGCTCAGTGCAGCAAGAATAAACAAGCATGAAACTTTCAATCGGTCAAAAAAAATCTAAAATTTCCCATGATAGAAGTCTGAATGATTTTGTGCTGCTATCCATCAGTAACAGAAAGTGTGATCTCTAAGTGTCAGAAAATGTTAAACTGGAGTACTGTAGTTTGATCTCTGAATGTTAGCATCTCAGTGCAGCAAGAATAAACAAGCGTGGAACTTTTAGTCAGGAGATAAAAGCCAGAACTTTCCCTCAATAACAGAAAGGGTGAAAATTTCAGAACTATGTTGACATTTTCGACTCATCCTTGTTCTTGCAGGTGATATGGCAGAAAATGAACACATGTAAGAGGATACTATCACTTCTCAATTCATGTAATTATGAATAGTTGTTACTTGTTACAACAGTGTAGTAGCAATAATGATCTACACTGTATAATAATACTCCTGAGAACAGAGTACGAGAAACGAGCTAAAGAAACATTCTCAAACTTTCTTGATTCAAAGACAACTCAAACGAATCCTAAATGTCAGAACAGCCATTGTCTGTCTACTCTCGTAGACCAGCTGCAGGTGGATGGAGAGCTACACACCCAAATTCCTCGGATGTGTACTTCTGGTAAATGGCCTTCAGATCCCCTTCACGAGCAGCTGCATGGGAGCTGACCAGCATTTTTGCGCCTTCCCTGAAGATCATCACAGGGAACCAAGTATTAGCTCACACGTTCCACACCACTCAAAACTCTTCATAGACAACAAACGATCAAGCTCACAACTTCAGACAGGAGACACTCACATAAGTTGTTGCTCCTGGAGTCCAGTGTGGTGCTCCAGGGTGTCTGTCCAGAGAGGACTCTTCTTCAACGTGCAACGAGCAGCGTACACTGCGGAAGCAGCTATCACCGAAGGACGGATTGTCACCATGCTGTAATCCATCAACGCGAGCTCTCCAAAGAACAGAATCATGTGCTCGAGCTGCATCCACATGAACAGAACAGAAATTTCAGCACCAAACAATTGTTTGAAATCAGAACTGAAACTACTGGAGCAAAACCAGAGCAATTCAATCTTTACCTGCTTATCACCCCTCCCTGCAGCCTTCGTGAACCGCACCAGGAAGTGGTATGTGGTGGGAAGAGTGAGGTTCCACTCCAGTGTGTTCAGAATAGCCTTCTCCATGACAAGAATCTGCTGCTGATTGAATGCATCATCTGATAGGCTGATGAAATCGTTGACCTGCGCAACACAAGAGAGTTCAGCTTCCAAGCATCCAGAAGTAGATACTAACAGAGCTTTGGCCTTACCAATGGTCCCCAAATCTCTTCATATTTGCTGGCGATCAGCATTGCCGCGATGCCGACGAGCTGGAGCTCCTTCTTCAGCACGTGCTGCAGCGACAGGTAACGGTCCACGATGTACATGGTCAGATACAGTGTTTCAGGCATGAGCTCAAATTTACGGTGGACCTCAGCCATCCAGTCCGTGAGGATGGCGCGCATTATTGGGGTGACCTCGGGCTGACGGCCCATGTAATCACTGGGGCGGTTCTCATGCTGTAATCACAAACATTTTGTATGGTGATCACACGTTCAGTGATTCAGAACAAGCTCACTCGAACAGAATTGCTAAAGATTATGTAGCAGGTACCTCAGAGGCCTTGTAGAACTTGTAGATGTCCTCCACGTAGTCCACCATAGCAAGCTGGTTGTTGCCATCCAGCTTGTCAATATCTTCAATTAGCTTTTTCTGCTTAATGCCAGATGCCGCCTGACATTGACCATAAGAAACCGAAGGTTACTTTACGATGCTGAACCGATCAGAAACGATGAAAGAGAGCAAGTTTTGCATGTTAGGATGTATCACTCACCTTAGAACGTGCAGTGAGGACGGTTGTAAGCGTGCACACGACCTTCTTCCTCGAAATCTTTTGCGCAGAGCTGCTGCTGCCAGCGGCACCCTCTGACGGCTTGCTGTTCTCGTTGGAGCTGGTGGCTTTCTTTGGGGCCTGCTCAGGGCGCGAGACGGGCTTCGCAGGAGCCTTCCTGGCTGGCTTCGGGACAGCGCGCGCCGCTACAGGCTTGGCCGGAGGAGCTACGGCAATCTGCAAGACCACGAACCGGAATCAGATAAAATGCTTCAGAGTCAAGAAATCTGCAGAGTCAAATACAGTACTATTGGCTCATCCGCGTACCCGTTTCGCCAAAGCGGCGTTCTTTAAGAGCTGGGCGCCGAAGCTCCTGGTGATGGGGCGATTGATCCCCTCCGGCAGCTGGATCTTTCTGCAACCATGACAAGTTTCAGAGAACAATAGTCAAACAAAGGAAACGAGCGCAGAAGGACGTGACGATTTCTAGTTTCTCACCCGTCGAGGACATCGGTCACGACGTTGCCGATGTCACCGAGGGCGCGGCGGTCGGATGCGATGACCTTCTGCTTCCCCGCCAGGACTGCGGCGCCTGACCATTGTAGATGAGGGGTGAGAACTCGATTACCACTGGTACGGGATGAAATTCGTGTGAACTCGAAGCAAAGCTTCCTCAAAACGTAGAGAAAGTTCATAGATTCAATGTTTTGAAGGTTTGATTTCGTTCTCATGCACAAATCAGGAGCAGGCAGATCAAGAAACCGAATAAAAAAGGCTGGACTGCGTGAATCGAATATGGGAACTACCAAGATGGATGTGATTCTCATCAAACAAGCTGGACTACGTTGAAATCAAATCTTGATGCATGAATCGAAACCAAACGTCCCCTGAAGAAACAAGCGATCCAAGAAACGGTGAGAAAAGCTAAAGATTCCCCGATCCCTCACCTCTGTTCGCCGGCTGCTGAGCGGCAGCCGCGTGGTGGTTCCTCGTCGCCATCGCCGGATCGCCTCCCCGAGAACGCCGACGCGCCCGGAACGTCTGCAGCTGCGCCCCGGCGACCCTCCTGAGCGGCGCGAGGCGAGGGGAAGCTCCGGTATGGCTTCTCGGTCCCCTTGGGATCGGAAGGGTAAGAGGGAGATGGGGGAGGAGGGGGAGGCTTGGTTGTTTGGGGGCAATAGAGAGGGCGGCGGTGGGGCTGCAGCTTTATGCGGATCGGGGCGGCTCCAACGGTCGGGAGGTGGTGGGCGGCGATGGAGGCCGCAGCGGTCCAGACAGGCCGGATCGGACGGCTGAGATCGACGCCTCGGGAGGGTTTCGGGGAGAACTAGCCGTTGAGGGTTCCGTTCAAGGGAAGCTTTGGGTTTCCGGTTGTCTTCGGAGTTCGGACCTGTTCAACCGTGATACGGTAATTATTATTTTTTACACCTGTATGCGATCAAAGAGAGAAAGAGAGAGACAGAGGGATTTTGAAGCGTGTGGACGCGGTAAAAATAATGGAAAATTTGCTCCACCCATATTGCCAGCGCCGTTTTTTTTAAAAAATAAAATGTAAAGAGGCAAGTAAATTAGTGGAAAAAACATGACGATTTGTTAATGCCGATTATCTTGATCAAGATTTTTTTGTTCTACCAATCTCTCTTGCCACTTCTATCGTTTTTTGTTTATCATTGTGTCATCCAACATTCTCTCTCTTTTTTAGTGTGCGCTTTTCACTGAGATGTTTTCTATGGTATTTTTCGGAAAAAAAAAAGTGCGACCTAGACTTTGTCGTGCCGACTCTTATATACTCCACCTAGAGTTTGTTCGGCAGATCTTTTACTGATTTGTACGATAAATTTGCTCTGAGAAAAAATTAATTGCAGCGATATCAGTGTAAGACAAAGTCTACAAGAGACGCAGTTGCTTCCTATCAGCATGTTAGCCCATCAAAATGTCGTGAGGTCCGTCTATTGTGCCGGGGAGATCTTGAGGGTCCCTTGTGTCACTTTTTGGTCCATACCAGCAGACACTGTCCAAAAATGTGTTGTTAATTGCTTGATCGATCGAGCGCAATCCAAACAGGAGGGGAAGGAAAAAGTTTTACCTTCTGTGTTGAGTTCATTATTTCTCCCTAAACTCGAAAACTATGCGAACCATCTCCCTCAACTTTCAAAACCGTTCACTTTACCTCCCTATCCTGGTTATAGCGGTTTTCAAAAACGGTTTTGTCTTCTTTAATTAAAAATAAATCTTGTAAATACTTATTAAACCACAAAAATTGTCCCTAAGCTTATATAAATTATCATTAAAAAAAACCTAGAGATGGATTGGGACACAAGATCTAAATAAAATATTTAAAACTAGTGAAAATGTCTATAAAATTTTCTAAATTTAAATTTAGCTCTAGCAAAATGAAAAATATACCCAAAAAAATTAACCATCAGAAAATTTTCTAGTTCCATTTGAATATTTTTTCGCAATGATAGCATGAAATGAAGATGCCAGGAATACATTCATCCTAAATGCATCTAACCATATTGAATATATTTATGTATTTTTATGAACGTATTCATGTCGACTTCATTTCATGTTTTTATTACAGAAAGTATTCAAGATGAAATTGTCTTTATTAAAATATTTTCATATATGTTTTTAGTTTTTTGGATATATTTTTCATTTCGCTAGAGCTAAATCTAAATTTTAGAAAATTATATAGAAATTTTTACTAGTTTAAATGTTTTATTTTGATTTCCTGCGTGCCAATTCATCTCTAGAATTTTCCTTAGAATTTTTAAAGCTTAGAGTTTTTTCGTGGTTTAATAACATCATTAAGTAATTACAAATTTTATTTTTAATTAAAAATGACAAAATCGTCTTTAAAAATCGTTTATAACATCGGTTTTGGAAGCTGAGAAAGGTAGTTCAACTAGGTTTTGAGTTTATGAAGGAAGCGTGGACTCGATGTTGTGTCCAGGGATGTAAAGACTTTTTTCGGAGGGGGTGAAACAAGACGTGTGTGTTTGGGCCGCAGAAGTTCTTTTCAAGATCTATTAGAAGTAGTAAATATAGACTAATTATAAAACTAATTACACGAATGGATGGGAAATTCCGAGACGAATTCATTAAATCTAATTAATCCGTCATTAGAGATTGTTTACTGTAGCATGACATGGTCTAATTATGACATAATTAGACTCGTTAGATTCGTCTCGAAAATTAAAGTAGGGATTGTGAAATGAGTTTTGTCACTAATCTATATTTAGAGTGTGTTTGGGAGAGCTCCAGCTCTGAAAAAAATAGCTCCAGAGCAGCAGATTCACGGAGTTCCACCGTGGAGTAGCTCCACCGTGGATCTGAAATCCGGATAAGTGTTTGGTATAGCTCCAGATTCTCCACCATCTCTATGACATCTAGGGCCCACATGTCAAAATAATAAAAAAGAAAAAAAAACTCTACTCCTCCAGACGGGCCGTTGGGCAGACATGCAGGCGGCCTCGCTCCCGGCACGCGACCACGCTGCCGGGCAGGAGCGCAGCCTCGCCGTCGGGCTGGCGGGCGCACGGCCACACCGCTGGGTGGGTGGGCACGCGGCCACCTCGCTGGGCGCGCGGCCTCGCAGGCAGGCGGACGCGCGGCCACGCCAACGGCCGGGCGGGCTCAGCCCGGCGAAAGCGAGCACCAACCTCGTGAGATCCAGCCCCGGCAAGTGCAAAATCGAGCCTCGGACCCGGCTATTGCTCACGAGCTCATCCGGATGCAAGCACTCGACAGCGACGCGCGCTTCCTACACTGCGTCACCGCGAGGCGTCCGCGCGAGGGAGCTTCATGCCGGGTGGCGGCGCCGGCGAGGCCGCAGCCCCAGCCTCCGCGCGGGGGAGCCGAGCTTGACCCGGGAGTCAACGCCGGCGAGGCCACGGCCCCGGCCTTCGCGCAGGGGAGCAGGACGGTCGACCCTAGGAGCCGGTGAGCTCCGCCTCCGCCGCACGGGAGCTCAAGCCGACGAGCTCCGCCTCTGACGCGACCGCGCGGGAGCCGGCGAGCTCCGCCTCCGCCGCGGTCATGCGGGAGCTCAAGTCGGCGAGCTTCGCTGCGAATAGCCGGCCACCTCCAGGTCGGGCCCGCACCGCCGCGCCACTGCTTCTCGCCGGCACCCAGGCGGACGGTGCGTCGGGTGAGGTAGGGGGGCACCAACGACGGGGAGGTGGGCATCCTCCGGCGGAGAGGGCAGGGTCCAGCGGCGGGATCGAGCGGCGAGAGAAGGGACGCGTCGGGTGAGGGCGCCGGCGGGAGAGAAGGTGACGAGGACATCGTCCACTATTACCCGTGGCAAAGACGCAACATAAATGAGTCATGTGGTCTAGTTGTAGTCGGGCGGCGACCGTGTGAGCCTCATTATCCCACCTTGCTTAGCTTGGGAGGAGGAAACCACCTTAAAGGGGAGAGTCATCCTTCCCCTAACGGACTAGTCTTTTGGGGTGATTGGACCTTTCCCCAAAGGGGCACCCTTGAGTTGCGGTTCAGCGATTGCATTAGCACTTCGGGCTTGCTCGTCGTAGTCGGATCGTGAGGGTCGGAACCTCGGGTGTGCGAATGCTAAACTGAGTAATCGGTGCATCAGGCTTACCATAATCCAATCCCACCTGTAGGGGTGGGCACTTTGAACCCGAAACCCGAAAACCGAACCGAACCCAAAAACCCGAATTGTCAGTCTATTCGGGTTTCGGGGTTCGGGTTCGGTCCTGATAATTTTATAATTCAAAATTCGTGTTCGGTTTCGGTTCCTATAGTCTATAACCCGAAATTCAATATAATTGTGTATTTTCGATCAGACTATCAATGTTACAACTTCGTGTTTTAAATTATTTTAAAATTTTTCCATGAACTTGTTAGTTACTTACTTCCGTAGAGTAATCCTTAAATCCATAAACTTGAAATGAGTTGGGAATTTCAATTTCTACCACAGAATTTTGAAAGGTGACAAAGAATACCTATGAAATTTCGGGTAATTTGGTGGACCGAATAGACCGAACCGAAACAATCGGTCTATTTGGGTTCGGTTCCTATTATGTATTTCTAAAATTTCGATCCTCATTTTTTAAAACCCGAAATTTTCAAACACCGAATAGACCGAACCGAAATGACCGAATAGACCGAATGCCCACCCCTACCCACCTGGGCCGGACTCATCAGAAGGGGTGCGCTGCGGGAGAGGAAAAAATTAGAACGAACCGGTCATTTTCCACTAATCAGTGGCGGTGGTGGGTAATTTACCCCAACTCTACGAAACTTGGATTTGGTAGAGCACCCCCTGAGGTACTCCACGGAAACTATAGAGTTGGGGCCTGCTCCACCCTTTTTTGGAGCAGATCCGCGGTGGAGCTGCTAGAGCTCAGTGTGTTTGGCTGAAAAAAATTGGAGCGGAGTTGGTTTTTTTGGCTCTGAAGCTGCGTGAAGCTGTGCCAAACACACCCTTAATACTCTTAATTAGTGTCTGAAGTTTGATGTGACGGGTAGTTAGTGAATTTTTAGGAAAGTAAACAGGCCCCTAGTGGGTGTGGGCTCCGTCATGATGGCTGGGCTCAGTCAGACCGAGACTCAAAATGCAATCTCGCGATGTCCACTAAAGAAAGTGTTGACAACAGGTCGATCACAGGCCTTTGTTGGGTCCAAATACATCAAATACACCGGCCCACTACTCTCGATGAATTTCAGTTCCGACACTGAGAAAAGTCCGCGCGCCGTTGTCGTTGCTCCATCCAGAAGTTGCTGGATGATGGCCCCGCCTGATCTGGAGTTCATCCCCTCACGGCCTCACTGCACCTGGATGTTGACGACTTTGCCCCCTGCTGACAGCTTCGGGATGGTGAGGTAGAGCACGCCATCCTTCACCTCTGCTGCAATCCTCTCGACGTCGACGTTCTCCGGCAGCTCGACCCGCGTCCTGTACCGCCCGAAGCTCGCCGCCGGCCAGGGCTCCCCCGCCTCCTCATCGTCCTCCTCCTCGGCCCCTGCTCCTCCCTTCGCCGCGGCCTTCTCGGCGGCCACGACCAGCGTCCGGTCCTGCACGCTGACACGCACGTCCTCGCGCGTCATCCCCGGCATGTCGAACCGCACCAGGTACTCCCCCACGCGCTCCCTGACCTCCCACGGCGTCCGCCCGCGCCGGTACGCCGGGGCCGCGACGCCGCCGTTGTCCGCCGCCGCGCGCGGCACCGCGCTCGCCGGCACGACGAGGACGCGGTCGGCGTCTACGCCGCCGCCGTCCATGATGCGCTCCATGGTGCGCACCATCTGGTCCAGCGTCCTCGCTTCCGGGAAGCTATCCCACAGACCTGCGAGGGATACTCATTTCGTAACAGTGAGCTCATTGTCGTGCTGTCGAAAATTCTTCATTCTTGTGAATGAAATTAATCTAATCAGAAGGAATTATCCAGAACTTACTAGAAGCAGATTGGCTTACCAAACGGAGAGGTTTGGATGACCCGGCTCCTCGGAGCGCCGCCGCTCCCCTGCTGCTGCTGCTGCTGCTGCCGCCGCCTGGGCTTGGACGCCCTCTGCAGGTGGTCGAGGCTATCCGTGGAGCCGTTCCTCATGGACCGAGCCCTCACCGAGACTCTCTTTGGCACCCGCCAGGAACAGGAAGGGTTGGTCCATGTGAACCTGCTCCTTGGAGGAGCAACAGGGGACATGGCGTTTTTCAGGTTCGAAGCCACAGCTAGCTGCATCGTGCCGTCACCAACAGTTTGTGGATTGGATTGGCGAACCCTCCTTGGCTGATTAGAAGAGATGCGAGATTGCGAGTGCGACAGTGCACGGATGAACTGTGGCGGTGCGCGTGTGTTTATATAACACGACACTGGCGATGCAAGAATGACGTAGTGGCTTCTGGAGGACTTGCGTTCCCGAACTCTCTCGACATGCGGTGTCTGGACCACGGCGGATATTTCCTCCAGGCCCGCTCGATGCCAACCCCCCACACGGATCACTCAAGGCCTTTCACAAAACCAGCGGCCCAGAATAACATTCCCAGCGAATTATAAAACTCAAAAGAAGAAAAAAAACCCCACAGGGACACGACCGTCGACCGAATCCTTGTGTGCTCGCCATGCACTTCGCCACAATAGGGGACGCGCCGCTCCCAGGAAAACCCGGCCACATCTCCGGCGGACATGCATGCACACAAGGCATCGCGCACCGTACGGCACGCTACACCGGATGGCGCCCTCGATCACTCGTCGCGTCGGACCAATCAGGATCAGTTCCATCGCCGATGGAGGAGGACGGCCACCGACAGGCACGCGAGCCGCGCGAACTGTCTCCCTCATTCCGATTCAGGGGCCTGGACCTGCTTGCTTTCTCTGAAACTTTTGCGTGATCAAAATCTACTGAAGCGAGCTACAGTTCAGGCTGCAGTTCAGAGAGAACCGCAAAAGGAAGATTCACACACTCACACTAGAAAAGGGAGGTCGGGGTTAATTATTTACAGGTGCAAGGAGCGGCGGAGTGTTGGGGTTAATTAGCTGCGACTGCGAGAAACCAAAAGAAAAGTTCCCATGCTGTTTTGGTGGTTTGGTGCTGCCGGACTACTGGTGGCATATGTTGTGTCTTGTGCTGCGCGCTCATTGCCTTTGACACCTCGCTCGCCTGATGATCGCATCGCAATGTGCTTCAGCTGCAGGCGTTGGGCGGAGGCGGCCGGCGACGGTCGCGGCCCCACAGCGCCGACCAGCACCCGATGCCCCCCAGAGGCCCTCGCGCCCTGAAAGATTGGAGTAAATCATGCGCCACAGAGGCATCTGAAAGCAGTAAAGCGGTAATCTGAAAGTCTGAGAGCTATGGAAACACACTTTATTTTCCTGAAGATTGGACACCATGTACGGGTTTGTTAGCTTAGGAAACAAACTTCTTCTTCTTTTTTCTTTGAAAATTACATGTATGTTAGTTACTTCCTCCGTTTCAAATTATATTTCGGTTGACTTTTTTACCGCAAGTTTGACAGCTCGTTTTATTATAAAATTTTTACAAATATAAAAGAGAAGCTTCTGAAGGGGGATAAGGTGGCATTGTTCTAGTTCTGTGTACTTCGGTCAGATTATGATCCTGTCGTTTGTTTCTCTGCTTGCTTTCATGGTCATGAGTTGCTCCATTTTTGACTCCCAAAAGCTAATGCAACCGTAGGTCAAAAAGGATAGAAGAATCATTTGGTCCAAAAGAAACCGATTGCACCTTTCAGCCTCTGTGTAGTTGGAAAAGAAGTGTGTTCCAGACGCAGACCAAGCATCGATGACCAAAGAAATAAAAGTTGTTATTAGTTGCATACTAGTACCCATCTTATAGGAACAATATCATAATGATATTGGTACCATTCAGTTGCAGTAGTATAATTGAGAATGGGGCCACCTGATTTTTATCAGTGTTACACTGTTCTACGTGCAAATACTGAAGAAGAAAAAAAAATCCATGTGTTGCAAACAATCCTTGACGTTTTTTTTGGAAGGCAATCCTTAGCAGTGTCAGCATATATTACGTGCATCTTCCATAACACCTTATCTTCCAAGTGTGCAACTAGTCAATTATACTAGTACTGATTAACAGCCTCTTAACTACAGATGTGGATATAGTTTTTATTTATTTATATATAAATAACGAAAGAGATGTTGATATGACTGAGTGTACGGGTGCACGATTGATTTTTTTAGATAACGGATGAGACTGCACGATTGATTATGGTAATAATCCAGGGAGGCGCGAAATGCAACTGTGATTAGTTGATTACCATAACACCATAGAAGCTGAAGGCTTTCATAGTTTCATATGGCAAAGCAAATTAACCGTAACCGCGTGTGATCGTCGGTTTGACTTTGACAGTGACTGACCTGCTGCCTTTCCCGGCGGCGGCAGCTTTCGGCGGCGCGCACTGCCCTGCTCCGGGGGACAATACTGGCCCGCGGCCGGGCCGCGGCGCGGTCATGCTCCGGCTGAGCAGGCCCGGCACGTAGAAGTTGAGCAGCACGCCGTCCCCGCAGCTCCCCCTGCTGCTGCTCCCGCCGCTCCGCCGCGCCCTCTGCCTCGCCGCCTGCTGCTTCGACGCCACCACCTCGTGCCGCCCGGGCGACGACGGCAGCGCGGCGGCAGCGCCCCCGCGTCCGCCGTCCTCCCGCGGTGCCGGCGCGGCATCATCCGCGTCCGCGGCGGGCCTGGCAACGACGCCGGCCTCGATGAGGTCGGAGAAGGAGAGCTCTCGGTCGGAGCCGCCGCCGTCGTCAGGGAAGCCGGCGAGGAGGCCCAGCAGCTCCTCCTCCCGCGCGGACAGCCGGCGCCTCGCGCCGCCCGCGACCTCCATCGATCGATCGCTCTCTCCAAGTTCTCAACCGCGTGCGGTCGGCAACGGGCGCGGCGCGCGTATGATGTTGGTGCGCGCGCGCGTGCTCGCTTCTGCAAAAGTTTTGAGAGTGATCTCTGAACCGACGACGAGAGGATGGTGTGCCGCCGCTGCTTTTGTAGATGGCACAGGGAAGGCTCGCCGCGCCCGTGTAACTTGGGTTGGGCTGTCTTGATCCGTTGGGTTAACTGTTAGTTAAACAAAGCAAAGGACACATGGCCGTTCTGGAAGGAAGGACGGGAGTTGCAAACGGGTTGTGAAGATCCTTTCCCGTTTTCCCTTTCGGAACCTTCTTTTTGGTAAGGTTTGCTGTGTGCCGACTGCTGATAAAGTGATAACCTGATAGATCGATGTGCTCAATTATCACCGTGTGCGTACCTACACGGTAGTATTGCACTACCAGTCTACGACACATGAGCCAAACTTTTCATGTAAACCTTTTATCTATATCACTATTTCAGCTTTCTCATTACAACTTTGACTTTGCACCTAAATATATATTATATTGGATACTCGATAAAAGTTATGAAATACTTTTTAAAGATGTACTTCAGGAGGCTGACAATTTCAATTCAGGAGACATACAATGTAAAATGGGAAGATACACAACCGATGTCAGTTTGAACAATGTCGACAAAATTAACAGTGGTTGGCCCAGCATTAGGAGCGTGATTGTCAGGCAACACACCTAGTCATAGAGGCTAGAGGCTAGATATATAGCTCCCTACATCACCTGAAACCTAATCGAGACCAGACGCTAGGCACTGGAGTTCATGCTCCAGTCGGCTCACCCTCTACTCTAGCGAGAATGTGACCGACATGAATCTAACCGAGTTGGCTAGCTCCCACTCTATAGAGGTAACCATCCGAGTTGACTCCGCTCCCAGCACACCTAATCAGGGACGGAGCCAGCAGTGAGCCGGGTGGGGCTCAAGCCCCTCCTACCGCTGGTCCAGCCATGGAGCCCCCTTGAGCCCCTCCATTTTTGATAAGAAAGAAGGAGAAAGAAGAGGGAGAACGAGGAAGAGGAGAGCGAGGAAGAAGAAGAGCCCCCTAGGGGTTGAATCTAGCTCTGTCACTGCACTTAATCAATAATCATTATCGTCATTTTTTTGCTGGACCGCTTTTGTGGTACAAAAAAGTGAACATATACAAGCCGGTATGGGCGTATGGCTATGTGTAGCAGCAAATAAGCACAGGCGGCTAAGCCGATTTGGTACGGTGGACGGTGTCACGGCCTCTGCAAACGTTGTCCCGTGTGGTTACTTAAGACAGTTGTTAGAGCATAGCTGTTGATCGAGGCGTCAGAGAGGCTGGAGCCGTCCGGGACGTTAACTTGTTGTACGTCCTAGATTAGCTTTGACGACTACAAGACCAGAAAGGGAAAGTCCGGATGCTAACGTACCACCAACTAACCGCTGTGCTCATCGTAACCAATATGGCTGAAGTCTAACCGGTGTGCTCTGATTTGTGGAGATTTTCTGCCTCTAGATCGAAGAGCAGAACGAACGTTGAACGTCAGGTGGTCGTAGGTGAGTGAAAAAAATTCACCAAAAAATGTTCCATGCATGAAGTACTAATTGTTTGCAAAATCTTTTCACAGATAACTGCTACTTTGCGCGACAAATCTAGTAAGCATAAAAAGTCTATAATTTGCTACAGTAATCATCGTCTAACGACGTGGTCAAAAACTTTATTAGATTCGTCTTGTGATTTTGCTCGGAGTTGTGAAGTTAATTTTACAAACTGACTTTATTTAATACCTTTAATTAATAGTAAAAAAAGAGTAAACATTTTTACTACTCCTACCAAACACTGCCTATATAGCGGAGCAGCACGAGATGACCAAAGAAAAGACCACATGGTTTTCCAGAAGGGTCATGCACGTACAGTCTCTGAACTATTGAAGGTTGACCTTGGGATGTCTGCAGAATTCTCCATCTGCCATGGCTGCAAGAGACCATGTCACTATGAGACCATCGACGAGAAGTCGCACGCTGAATTCTTCCGCAAAAACGCGAACGCCGAGAACGAACGAACATGGGATCGAGAGGAGAAAGGCCGGCCCTGCCTTGATCAACTTCCAGATTTCATCCCGGCCCATGGAAAGTAGCCCAGTACAGCCCAACGGTCTGATCATCCAGGGGAAGTTGATTAAGCTCGGTAGCTTTAAAAAGAAACCATTAGACCTAGATTACAAGTTTGCATCAACAACATTCCAACACACTACCTACATTCAACATAACCTAAAAACAAGATCATCATCTTCTAAATGGGCTTTTAAATTAATAATGTATATTTGCTATGCTTTTTTACATAACAATTTGGGACGGAGGATCACTTTCCACAAGTTGCCATCAGCAAATTACCTAAGCCTCGGATTATACCGGAAGACCTATCAACGCGGCTCCAAGCCGGAGACGGAGACATCATTGAGGGACGGCGGCTGCCGATCTGCCACCCCCGCCCCCACGAATCCACGGAGTGCGCGCCCGGGGACCGCGAAGGCCGGCGCGTCGGGGGCCGGCAGCGTGATGGAGCGGCTGTTGAGCATGAGGACGACAGACGCCATGGTGGGCCGGAGCTGCGGGTCCTCCTGAACGCAGAGCAGCCCGACGTGGATGAACCGCAGGATCTCCTGCGGCCGGCGCCCCTGGGCTGGGCAATCCTCGAGCAGCGGCTGCACGCTCCCGCCGCTCCAGTGCCTCCAGACCTGCTCATATTAGGGACTTAGGGTACGCATTCGTGTTGCTTGGATGGACATGACTGAAGCCTCTCAGCTCACAAACTCACATAAGTAAGCAGATCTTCAGGAGGCCCTGAATCCTGGGTGAAGGTGTTGCGCCGGCCGGTGACGATCTCCAAGACGAGGACGCCGTAGCTGAAAACGTCGGACTTGACAGAGAAGATGCCGTGGAGGGCGTACTCCGGGGCCATGTATCCGCTGCATTTCCAAGACAAAAGGCATATCAGTTACCTACCTACAACATGGATAAATGGACGACAGCAAAACCGTTTACTCTTACTAAGTCCCAGCAATGTGGTTCGTGTTTCCCACGCCGGAGTCGAAGTTGAACAGCTTCGCCAAGCCGAAGTCGGAGATCTTGGGGTTCATATCCGCGTCCAGCAAGATGTTGCTCGCCTTGAGATCGCGGTGGATGATGGTCAGCCTCGAGTCCTCGTGGAGATAGAGCATCCCCCGGCCGATCCCCTCGATGATCTTGTGCCTCAGTCCCCAGCCCAGCTCCTGCCGCCGAGCAGCATCTGCTAGTTCAATTTACTAAAATTGTTAGTGATCTGGAGCGAAATGACAGTAATGGCATTATGGTTGCCTGAATGTACTAGTACCAAAGAGGATCTTGTCGAGGCTGTTGTTGGTGAGGAACTCGTAGACGAGGAGCCTCTCGTGTTCTTCAATGCAGCGACCAAGCAGGCGCACCAAGTTCCTGTGCTGGAGCTTCGCCAACAGGACGATCTCGTTCTTCATCTCCACCTGTCCTTGCTGCGAGGTTTTTGACAATCTCTTGACTGCAATTTCCTGCCCATTTTGCAGCGTGCCCTGAAGAACGTCGAGATCAGATCATCAGTTTTGTACCAACGCAAAATACTGCAGGCTGCCTCGAATCCGGTTTCTCAGATTAGCTTTCAGGCTTAAATTGTTTTACTACTTTGTAGACTGCCCCAAAGCCGCCTTCGCCGAGCTTGTTTTCTATTGAAAAGTCGTCAGTGGCAGCTCGCAGGGTGCTCAAATCGTACAGGACGAACTTGGAGCTTCTCAGTTCTTCATCTCCATTGTCTGTTAAAATATAAGAGAATACCAAAAATTGAAGCCTGAACTTTGCACCTCGCTATTATTCAAATATAATGGCATTGTTTCAGCATTTACCGGTGCTTGCAGTCTGCACATGCTCGTCGTGTGGTTTTCTGCTCCTCTTGCAGAGAAAGAAAACTAGCAGCAGCAGCAGCGCGACAGCAGCAGAAATTGACACAAGAAGGGCTGTCCTGACCGTGTGATTTTTACCTGGACATAACACGGCGTTCATCCAAATTAGGAACAGAAGCTATTCAAACTTTTGTCAAGGTCAGTCGCTGTTCCAACTCGTAAAAGGCAATACGTTGTGGAACAGCCTCCGGTCAGTGAACCCCCAAGGAATGGCACGCCATAATAAGCGAGAAGACATGCATGAACGGAAGAACTAACAATATAATGCTGTACTATATGGCACGGGCCGGTGAAGGACACGTTAACGCATAGTGGCAGTAACAAGTGCCTACCGTCTACTCTCATCAACAATTCAAAGGAAAGAAAAAAATGGCTACTACCCAACGCGTACGGACTCACCGTTGACGGACCCGCCTCCCGGCGGGGGCGGGGGCGGGGGCGGTGCCGGCGACATCGCTGCCTCGGCGGCCTGGATGTTGTAGAACGGGTACACCTCGCACCGGATGGAGCAGCTACTGGAGATGACCTGTATAGCCTTCTTCCAGTCGGAGACTGTCCGGACATACCTGAGGCAGCTGTTGCAGTCGGCGGCGGCTAGGTCCCGCGTGCACTGCGCCATGCCGTAGATGCTCTTGTTGGTCGTTACCGTGGCCGAGCCGGCCGCGAACATCCGCGGCGTGTGCGGCGCCATCTCGGTCAGGTTGCTCATCAGCGGGATGAGCTCCCATATGAACTGATCGGTGTCATTCAGCGCGTTCAGCGTGCACAACAGCGACGACCTTTCGACGGCGCCGAAGAAGCTCTCGTTGGAGTACCGCAGCAGGCAATTGTCGTAGATGAGCACGGCCTTCTTCTGCCCCGCGCACGTGCTGTTGGCCAAGCCCCGCACCGAGCCATTGAGGCAGGCGCTGCAGTCGGACGAGTTGATGACGTCGGCCCGGCACTGCGCGAGGCCGTACACCTGGTCGGGCGCGGTGCCGATGGTGTTCGTGGCGAACCCGGCGGGCGAGGCGGAGGCGGCGGTGAGGGAGGAGAGGAGGACGTCGAGGTTGGCCTGGAACGCGCTGCCGCGCGTGTAGTTCGCGTCGACCGGGCATGACGCCCAGATTTGTGGGGCGTCGGCGTTGGCAGCCGTTGCGAGGAGAGACGAGCAGAGGAGAAGGATGGGGAGAAGGCGGTGCATGGCTCCAGGGGAGGCGGCTGCTACGCTCCGACTCGGACTGTTGAATTGCTGTGCTGATATGCTGCTTCTGAGCCTTCCGAGTATAGTTTTTCCCTCTCTTTTTCTGACCGAACCTTATGAGCTAGTACGTACTACGGAGTATTCTCTCTGTTCTTAAATATATGACATTTAGAATAAGAAAATAAATTTATTTTGAACTAAAATTTTTTCTTCTAAATATCATATATTTAAAGACGGAGGTAGCATTTGCATCATTGAATGGCACACGTACGTACGCGTCGAAATCCAGCCCGCTAGTAACAACCACCGCTTCGGGTTGCTTCCCGTAACGTGATCGGAGGGGTTGGTTTCGGCAGCGTCGTCGTCGGCGACTCGTCGTTCTTGTCGGCTGGACTGCTAACTGGACGTCTGGACCATGCACGTGCCGCATCATCATCGGTTTGGTCGTGTACTTCTTCGCTGGGTCACTGGGTGTCTTGGAAGTTCGGCGTGCGTAGGTGCATGGCTTTGAACTGTCGAAACGGATATAGCTAGGCGGCGCGTGCATTGTACTTGTATCCCAGCGAGCCTAGCCTAGGTTCGCTATGTTAAATCTCACACGGGAAACGGGACAAGTAGGGTTGGTACTCGCTGAATTATTCATGCAAAGTTCGCATCACGAAACTCAGTTTACATGTTTATTTGGTTCCAAAATATCTTATCACTAAATGCATTTAGTACATATGCACGCATTATTTCCATAAGGTTTGCATCAATATGCCAAGTCTTATCCTACAATCTTAATCTCATGCCCCTCTTGTACTGGGGACCCCGGTGGCCACCACACACGTGCGAATGCGATCACATCCTTCCCATCTAAAAGTCAAAATTGTCTAGTTACTTAATGACAGGTTTATTATCAACTTAAATATGTCAAAATTTAGATCCTTTGGAACAACCAAAATCTTAGAATCTCCAAGCGTACTCAATACTTTATTTCATTCATAAAAATATGAAGTTTTACAGCTCTAAAAATATATTGGAAGGAATAAAGAAGCTCATCTCCAAGAATTTCTAATATTCCACTCTTAAAGTTTAGAAGACAATCTTATATCATGAATCATATACTATTGTTCAATTATTCTAACCACTTTTATATATTGTTTCTCTTTTCTACATTTGCATCAAGAACTCTTTTTTACTCCTTGTTCTTTTCATGTTCTTCCACCTTTAGATACCCATGACTCAGAAGTGCGTAAATTTACACAGAACAAGGTGACTTTTCTCAAATTATAAAAAATTAGAAGAATGAATTATAAGTTGTTGGAGAGAGATTTGTTCTCATCTTATTAAAAACCAAAAATTAGAAAGGGACTTAGAGAAACATTGGAGATGCTCAACACCCTCACCCCGCCACCCTCCATTCCCACCCATCGTGTCGCCTCCCCCGCCACTGTCGTCCAGTCTGGTCTTGATGGTTTTTAAAGAACGTGAATATCACGTATTTCATTAAGCAGAAGAGAGGTACAAGTACGCAATTTCAGAAGAACCTCTGAAGCGCGGAGAAAAAGGGAACAACACGATCAACACCAAAGGAAGCTAAAAGAACCCAAAGCGCCACCACCGCACAGACAAACGACCCAAGGTGGCCGAACCTGCAAGAGAAGGAACACCAAGAACGCACACACATCACCAAGTGTCTAACAACCCGTAGCCGACGGAGGAAGCACGAGGATGCCCTGCAGAATGATGCCTCCAAGGGGGGAGTGACATCGACCGACGCCGCCATCGTCCGTCTACCCGCAAAGGAGCAGACCAAGTTGTTGACGGCTGTTAAGTACCATTTTCATGGCCGTCAACTCCTGCAAATTGAAGCATGAATTACACATCCACACTAGAATAGGAGCTGAAACTAATACTTTCCACCAGTGTCGATGTCTATTCGAATGCAGGTATTTAGCATAAGAAATGAGAAGAATCCATGCACATTCACTCCACTTCAATCCAAGGCACTCAAGTTCTGGCCAATGAGGGGCTGCCACATGGATTCTCCTGGATGCATGATGTCACCAATCCATGTGAAGAGCTCTCAACGAATCACACGCTGCCACGTCAGCATCACATGGATCCATGGGCCCACTTTGCTAACCAAACCGCCAGGAAACGTGGCATGCACGGAGGATGGGCATCAAGGCCCACATGGAAGTGAGCCAGAGGAAGCACGGGCCAGGCGGCCACCCGAGGGGGCTGGCCGACCCTAGGTTCGGCCGAACCGACCTAGGGTCGGTTCATCTTGGCCCTCCACGTGGCTCCCTCCTATTGGCTCTTGGCTGCATCCCGAGGTGTTTTGGAGCATTTGGAGCCTCGGAGCAAGCCACTCCCTTGCCTATAAATAGAAGGGGAGGGGCCTCATTTCACACACACCTCCAAGCTCTCAAGTTACACTTCTCTCTTTTGTAGCTCTCTCTCCCTCTTTCTAATTCTGCCCATGTGAGGTGATTCTCACCTCTATGTGGTAGAATGGGGATGAGAAGAGATCTAGACTAGGATTAGTTGAGAGATAGAGTAGGAGTGAGGAGTGAGTTGATGTTCTTGTGGATGCTTGTTCTTCATTTAGATCAAAGTGAGTATTTCGACATTTCTTATTTAGACTATGGTGGACATCATGCATGAATAATATGTTCTTGTGTTCTTAGCTCGTTCATAAGTTAGAGGCTTGTGTTCTTCGTAGCACAAGGCTTCGATCCTTTAGAGCTAGTTCCTTAGTTCAAGTATCTATTTGCATGCTCTGATCCTGTTTAGCTGAGTAAGTTTGTTGTATCTCGTTTGCATCCAAACCTTTCTTACTGCTCCGTAACTTGATGACTAGTATGATTTGATCCGTTCTCTCTCTAGTTCGTGGTCTCGTATTTATACGGGTTGCTATAGTGTTGTTAGCGGGTCGACAAACGTAACCGTGCTATAGTAGTTATCAGGAGTGCAGACGTGGTGTCTGGACTCTGGTGATCCTATGAAGACCAAGTGCATTCGCGTAAAGATAGAGGTAGGCCGCAGTGGTGACAGCCTGTTGGACTCTTTGAAACCCTCCGCGCCTGTGTACCGAGTTGAACCCCGTTGCCAGTACGTTGGCCTCTCCATAAAAAGTTAGGATGGGCTGGCGCTCCACGGAGAGGACTAATAGCGGACAGATCCATCTTGAGAGTTAAGTTCCTTAAGAAAGTGCTTCTCACATCCCTACCTATCTCAGTAGTAGCTGGTGTCCTTGGATAGACCCTCTCTAGTTATTCTCCCGTCTTAGGAACGAAACCCGACGGGAATACTCATTCTCCGAGGGAGAAGTGCTACAACGGTGTATCCGTGCGCTTGCGGATTCGTTCGCACTTGTCAGTGTACCCGGGAGTTTCTTACACGCTCACGCTACCCACGGCACCTAGTGGTGAGGTTAAGAAACGCCAACATAAGTTTTCACCCAGCGGAGCCAAATGGGTTTGGTGGCCGCGACAACGGCCCCAATGAGGTGAGCTACGGAAAGGACTGCAACCGTTGTTGACACCGACAAGTGCCGGAAGAGCTTTCGCTAAGGCATACAATCCAACCCCTCGCAACTACCTCCTAAGTTGGGTTGAGAGGCAAATGATGGAGAAGCAGCGAGCAATTCAAGATGATGATAATGAGAGTAACTGCAGGCCTGTAACGCTCGCGTTTTTAGCCCTAATAAATCACCTGCTAAATCACACGTGTTTTCAAAACTTTTCCGCTGAGCTCGATCGTCTCCTCAAAACCCTGATCATCTTTTCCCTCGGCGCGCGTGCCGCGAATCCCGCCGGCACCGCTCATTCCACCCGCCATCACTCGAGCCACCACCACCCTCCGCGTCGTGTCGCACAGCACCGCGACAGCGCCGCTGTCGGCCACCTCGCCGGGGATTCCGAGCCCGCGTCGGTCCCGCCGGCCGACCCGCTTCACCGCCGGCACCGCACCAGCCCGCGGAGTGCTCGAACCCGGGAAAATTCTGCCGAAAATCTTTTCTTTCCCTCTCCTAATTTTCCTAGAATTTCTTCCAATTTTTCTAACCATTTCTCTTTTCTTTCCTCCTTTTCCTCCTTTTCCCTTTTTCTCTTTTCTCTTTTTCCTATTTCCTTTTCTTCTTTTTCTTTTTCTTCTTTTCTTCTCCTTTCTCCTTCCTACGGCGCCGCGCCCCTGCCCCGGCCCGCACCGCTGTTCCCAGCCCCGCCGGCCTGCCTCTCCCTCGGGCGCACCGCACGCCGGTTACCTCGCCTCACGCGACCGCGCGGCGCGGCCGCATGTGTTGGCACGCCTCGACGCACGCGCCGGCCCTACCACGCCGAGCACGCGGGCACCGCCGCTGGTGCCGCTGCCGGCGAGCCGTCGCCTCGTCTGCACAGCGCCGCCACAGGTCGCTTTAACTCCAGCTCGACTGAGCCGCTGCCGCTCACGTCCTGTCCGCCGGCCGCCATTACTCCACCTGCCCGAGCCGTCATCTCCCCGGAGCCACCGCCGTCGCAAGCCGCCGGCCACCCCGCGCCAACGCCACGCCACGCTCGCCATCGCCGCACGCATGGACGCCGCACCGCGCTGCGACGCGCCGGGCGAACGCGCCGGCCACGCTCTGCCGCACTGACGCCGGAGCACCACGGACCGCGCCGGGCCCGTCGCGCAGCCGTGTGGGCGCCGCACCCTCTGCGCCGCGCCTGCCGCTACCATCGCGTCGCCGGTCCCGCCACCGCGGACCGTCGGTTACCGACCCTTGGACGCAACACTGCCGCGCCCTGCCAGGCCGCCATAACCACGCCGCGACGCCGCCGAACCGCCACGTCCCCTGCGCCCCTGCACGCCAAGCTCGTCGCGACGCCTTTACTCCACGCCGCAAGCCGCCGTCCGCATCACGCCGTCGCTCGTGCTGCAGCCACCAAGCTTGCACATCACTGCGTGACGCCTCACTGCCCGACGGGTCATCTCCCACAGGACTGCTGCTGCTCCCGGCCACCAGCGCCTTAACTCCGGCCGAACCGAGCTCAGCGAACCACCATTGCCGCCGCCGGCCGCACGTGGTTCGCGTGTTTGTCCCGGCCACTCCACCGCCTTACCCGCGGCTATAAAAGAGCCCGACGCTCCCTACCCTGCCTCGCACCTCCACAGCAGCCTCCCTCTCCCTCCCGAGCTCTCCACCATCGCCACCAGCGCCATCCCCAGCCACCGTCTCTTGCCGGCCGCCGCCGCCCGCCGATCCACCTCCTCGCACCACACCAACCCAAGGTGAGGAAGGGGATCGACTCCCCACGGCCTCCTCTCGCTTTTGCCCCTAACCCCGGCCGCTGCCCTGCCCGGAGCACCGGCAATCGCCGTCGCCGGCCGACCCGGCCGCTCCCCTGCCCCTCCTCTGTTCTGTCGAAAGGAAGGAGAGGGCCGTTTGGCCGAAAACCCCCTCCCCTCCTTTCTTTTTCACCGAGGCCCCCTCCCTCTCTCTTGGTCTTTTTGCTCAAAGCCCCTGCCCTTTTTTCATTTTTTCCCCGAAACCCCTCCCTTCTTTATTCCCTCTCTCTTTCTTCTTTCAAAATAGACCCTATCCAATAAATCAAATTATGAATCAGCCCTTACTTCTCCAAGGTCATGTACAAATAGGTCCTAGGCCATTTTATTTACACCCTACCTCATTTGTATATTACAACTGAGTCCTTTTCTTTTAAACTTAATTACACTTAGTCCTTAACCTCTCTCAATTAATCCTAATGACGCCTTTAACGCGTCATGTCTATACTTCCGCCGATCAATTCCAGTTCTTACCCCGACCTTTTCCCCTACATTTCCGCCGAGCCACCCATCCTTTCCCCCTAAATAATATTTATTCCTCCTTTTCGATTTATTTTCTCCTTGAGCTCAGCCGGTAAATCTTTGTGTGCTTGTATTGATTGCATACTTGCTTGTGTGTGCGCTATAGCTGACGGAGTGAACGAGAAGGAGTACCGCGAGCCGGAGCTTGGAGCCGAGTACTACGAGCAGGAGACCGAGGTCCGAACCGCGAACAGGAACTTCCCGAGGACTTCGAAGACGGCAAGTTCAATCTCATCCTTTGATGCATGCTTTGATCCCAGTTTTATAAATACAACCCTATGACCCGTTTTATAAATTGCAGAATGTTTTACTGTTAAAACCCGGTAGGATAGCCACCCTTGATTGCTATGATTTAACTTTGTTTGGCCTAAATGATTGCTTTAAAAATGTGTGAGTGCTTTACAAATGGGAATGGGATATTTTGGAAAGTGAGTAAAGAACCGGGTAGACGGGATGGACGTGTGTGTCAGGAGTATGGGTGAGCTCGTACCTTTGTGGTTGAGCGTGTTGGAGATGTCCATCTTGTCGTTAAGGACCGGGTTGCGTGACATCTCACCTGACCCAATTATCGTACTACCACTCGACCGTTGTATGTGGCAACGGCTTAGCATAAATCCCACTAGTTAATCTACTTGCCATCAGGAGTGCGGGTGAGCAGCGGGAGATCAAGGAGTAGGGGTACGATCTGTGTGAGGTACGCCCTGGTTACGTGAGATAACGCCTTGGTTGCTCCCGTGGTGGCGCGTAGGGTTAGCTAAGGTGGGTAATGGCTTTGATAGGATCCGCGCCGACACTAAGGTGCTCGTGTGGCGGTACCCTACTTGTGGGTAAAGATGTACAACCTCTGTAGAGTGAAAAACCTATTCGAATAGCCGTGTCCACGGTATTGGATGAGTCACGGTGGGGTCACAAAACTAGTGTTTGGGTTTGGAATGATTTCCATGGTGTGAGTTGATTTCTGGAAAAGTGTGTGGCTGTGTGCCTGGGCTACTGCGAACGGGGAGTCCGGTAGTCCGCATTTGGTTTTCACAAAACAACTGAGTTACTTGAGTTATGAAAACTGTTTGCGAAAACCTTTTCGAAAACAAACCCTTGCATGAGTAAGTGCGTTTGTAAAATAAACCTTATCCTGATCCTTGATATATCCTGTGCATGATTGCTTATTAGCCCCTCCGTGGGTGGGGTTGGACTTGTTGAGTACGTATGTACTCACCCTTGCTTGATTAACTGTTTTTCAGAGGAGGATCCCGACTTCGTACCCGAAGACGTCGAGTAGGTTGCTGTCCTGCACCCAACCCGTGCCTGTGGATTCAGGGTCTCCACAGGAAGCTTCCATGGCGCAAGACTCTGAAGATATCTTAGATGCTGTTGCTATCGTAGTTTGGTCTGTAGTTCTTATGTTACTTCTCGTGGCAGTGGCGCTCCCATGCCCACAGCCTCGACGTGATGTACGGCAATGAACCATCTGATGTAATAAATGTGTTACCAGCCTCCTGGGACTGGTATTTGTATCACATTTAGTCACCTCTGATGAGGGGACGCTTCAAGGCCCGCGACCAACACTACAATGAAGTGACCACGACGACCAAATAACGACCACGAGGACAAAGATGACGCCCTCCCACATCCTGCAACACTCGAAGACTACGAAGAGTGGACTTCAAAGCAACTGAAGCCATCGTGGAGTCCCAACAACCCGGAGCACCAAGGGGAAGATGAGACCCATCCTCCCATCCCGCTAGTGAAGCAGACGACTGGAGAAGGCATGGTTCTACAAGATGCCAACAAATCACGAAACGACGACCAATTGCACCAACCACAAGCACGATGATAATGAAGCTGCAGCACGTGCGAATCTGGATCGAGGGCAGGGCCCGGAACCCCCAAGTTGCAACCTTGAAGCCGCAGGAAGCCGACGACAGCCTGATGAAAGGACCTTGTGATGCCTAGAGGGGGGGGTGAATAGGATCACTTTAAATTTCCCTGAAAAACTTAGAAGCGGATCAAATACCGAGTCACCCGCACCCTATGGTCGGGTCACCCTGACTTACAAGGCGGGTCACCCTGCGACAGGAAAACGAAAATGATTTGCTTGAGAGTAAAGTGATATTACCGAAAACCTTTGAATCAAAAGTTCACTAAAGATGATGTAAACAACCTGCACAAGATGATATGCTAAGCAACAACACACAAATATAGATCGGAGCAAATTAAACTTCTAGGGTTAGAGAGGAGGAGATGAACTCGAACAAGCAAGAGACAAGAGATTTAATCCAAAGTTCACTTCAACCAAGGAAGCTACGTCTCCGTTGAGGTTCCCACAAAGGGAGGGCTATCACGAAGAGCCTCTTGCCTCACCCAATCTCCACAAAGGAAGATTGGTGCTCACTAAGAAATCTCCACAAAGAAGAGGATAATACAAATGTTCCCGGGTGCTCCACACAAAGAGGGCACTCAACGGGCGACGCCTAACCGTCTAGAAACAAGCGTCAGGAGTAATAAACGCGAATCGATGAACCAATGCCGCCACAAGTGCTTCTTGAGATGAACACGCGAAGAGCTCTCACAAAGGGGCTAAATCTCACACCTCAAATGTCTCTCACACCCAAACCCTAGGTTGAATCCTTGCTAGGAGTGCTTGGAAGGGAGTTGGGAGAGAGGGAAGCAACCTTGGGAGGTGTTTCAATGCTGGAGGAGGCGGAACCCTAGAAAGGAGGGTGTCAGGGGGTGAGACCTGGACAGATCCGCTAGGGGGTTACCCTAGTGGTTTGCAGGTTAATGGAGGATCGGGACCTAAGAGCATAGGTGGTTATGCACATGGTGCACACGGAGCTGGGCGAGTATGGCGGCGAAGAACAGGGAGACAAGGGTTTATACTGGTTCAGGCCTCCGGAGAGTAAAACCCTACGTCTAGTTGTGGTGGATTATGCGAGGATGAAGATGCGTTGTCCCTATGCATGGAACCTTAGGCCGCCTTATATGGGGGGACGTGCTAGGGTTTGCATGCGCAGGTCGGTCGACCCGTGTCGGGGTCGGTTACAACTGTGGGAAACTTATCTCCCGGATTACAAGGAGTATCCCGTGATACTCGGAGTCTACAGGCGGCGGCACGCCAGGTCGCCGTGTCTTGTCTTGCACGCCAAGGCTTCGCGGGTCTTCCGGAAGCTTGATTAGGTCGTTGGGCTCACTTATAAGGTCGGCGGGTCTTCTGGAAGGTCGGGGCCACCTGTCAGGGGCCTCTGGGACCCTGGCCGGTGGGGACCCATGGGTACCCATGTCTCTCAAGCCCCGATCGACGTGTAGGCGTAGCGGTCGAGGCGAGGTCGTGCCGAAGAGGAGCAGAGACGCGGCACCGTCGAGGTCATGAAGGGTGCACGGGGATCAAAAAGAAAGAAACCCCTCCGATGCGCGCACGAAGTTGAACGTCGAGCTTCTGTGTCGAAGTACCATGAGGTCGAAGTGAAGATGGGGCGTAGATCTTACAGAACCACCGACCTGACCGGAGTCAGGCATGTTGTAGTAGGAGTCACGACCTTCAGAAAGGTCAACAAGCCTACCAGGGGTTGGTCGAGCCGAGATGCGATGGAAGCGGGCTTCCATTAGGTCGAGGTGACCTGAAGAAAATAGTGCGTTGAAGACGCACTAGTGTAGTAGCCCCCGAGCAGTAAAGCGACCAGAATGGCCGGTTTGATGCTCCAAAAGAGGAAGAGAAAAATAATCCGAACCTACGACCTTCTGTTTGGGAAACTGATGCTCTTGTAGGGTCGACGCTAGAGGACAAGAGCTCCAGAATCTTGCAGAGGGTAGCAGGCGACAAGTCTGTCACAACCAGAGCCACGGGTGCACTGTACGGTCATGGGCTGATGTGCTCATGAAGCACGGGTTGCTGCCACCCGCAAAAGACAAAGGCGCCGCTGTGTGCAGTCAGGTAGGGGTCAGGCGCGCTGATGCCTTTTGCAGGCGAACAGTGGCCTCGTGCTCCACGAGGGCACAGTGTCTTCGAGGATAAGGACGCCGCGCAAGCTGGCTTGCAAATGAACACCCAAGGGCAGGTGCTGGAGTATAAATAGGTGCCAAGGGTTTGAGATAAACTGCACCATTCTTCAGAGGGGATTCAAGATGATCTAGTGTAGTAATATTGCCACGCCGTGGGCTTGTGTCCGTCCCCCAGAGTGTAGAGGTAGTGTAGTTCATGCTTGGAGCTAGAAGAATGCTTGCGAGGCTCGAAGAACTCGATTGGCCTCTTCTCCCCGCCCCGCTGATGAACCCAGGAGGAGTATGAAGCAGCAGTTGCATCGCCGGCCCTCACACTTGTAGGCCTGATGTGATGCTGGTGAACACCGCGCTCCACCCGGTGAGGTTGGTGTTAAAGCTCGGGCCTTCTGCAATCTTGCGGCGAAGCTCAGACTTGATGTTGGGTGCCGCAGGAGACCGGTTGGTGCACGAGTAGAGATGACTGTGTGGCAGCTACCTCCACAGTGGCTGTAGAGGTCGTCGAGTAGGCCCTGAAGCCAGAAGAAAGCTTGCGACAAGCCTTATTAGTGTAGACTTAGTCGTAAGCACTTTGGAAGGTAATTCAGGACCTTTAAGATCTTTGTATCTTGTAATTTGGCCAAGGGCCAAGCTCTTTGTAACTTAAGAAGCTGTAAATATAGTTTTTGCATGAACGGTGTCATGGCTTTAGTAGTTTGTAAATGCGTCCGGGCGGCAATGGTACGGATACCAAGGTCCCAGCGAAGCTGTAATAGCACGCCGACCTTCAGGAGGCCTTCCGTAGAGACAAGGGACCCGTGTCGACCTGGGTCGGCACAACGCAGGTAGTCAACCTGGAATGTCCTAGGTCTATACGACCTAGGAGGCAGCAGGGCCTTAGCGACCTCGGGGAGGTGCCACTTGACCAAGAGGTCGCCAACGGGCAGTGGAGCCATTAAGCACGGGGCCGTCGGTATAGGCAAGAAGGCAATGTAATAGGTAGCAGGACCTTGGTGACCTCAAGGAGGTGCTACTTGACCCGGAGGCCGCCAACGGGCAGTGGAGCCTAAGGGTGCGAGCCCGAATAGAGAGAACGGAGGCGACCTACCAAGCGGTAGTACCTGTCGACCTTGTGAAGGTGTTGTCATGGACCCGGAGGTCGTTAGAGGCCAAGAGACCTTGAGAAAAATTATCAGGGCGGGGGACTTGAAGTAAGGCATAGCGAGTCCATGGACACCGGGCCGTTGGGCGGAAAACCAACGGGCATGGATTCCCGCACGGCTCGAGCCATTACTGCCTGTAGCCGTTAGGCCGAAATAGCCGTTGGGTGATGCTTCCGTTGGGTCGCCGGTGATGTCACCGAATTCGAGGGAGCGTTTGGGCACCGCGGCTCACCGCGCTGAGGCGGCCCAGTTATAAAATGCCGAGTGAGGGGTCGGGGACCCCACTCGCTTCCATTCCCCGCAAGAATTAGGGTTCCCAATTCGCCGCCAGGAGCTCTAGCGCGTAGACTCGCCGGCGCCGCCACGCTTAGATCCGCCGCGCCCAGCGCCGCCGTATGCACCAGAAGACCCTGGTGGTATTTAGAGTCAGATCCACCGGCTTCGAGGAAGAGGAAATGGCCTCAGAGCTTGCGCCGGCCCCGGAGAAGGTGTGGGAGCACTCGACGGTGACGGAGGCACAACTCAAGGAGCTGGTGGAGCGCGGGCTCCTGAAGCCCAGGGAGCAGGTGGGCTGGAGGCCCGCCGCCGGTGAAGCGTTCTCGTCCGAGGGAACTGGGGAAACCGTCACTTTCGTCGCGCACGTCGAGCGCGACTTTGGAGTCCCGGCGGGCGACTTCTTCCGCGGGCTGCTGCACTTCTACCGCATCGACCTGACTACCTCTCCGACTCATTGGTGGGGGGTAGCGATGATGAGGATCCGCCCGTGGTGAGCTCTGTGCCGATGACTCGTCGTACGCGGCAGGCCACCGCAAAGATTCCGGCGCACAAGGGCGTCAAGATCATCTCTGCCACCATTGAGGCGGAGAAGAAGAAGAGGAAGAGGAAGGCCGTCACTACGTCGTCGGAGACGACAACGACTGACACCCAGGTCGTTTTCGAGGAGCGCGATGATGCTGGGTCGCGCGACGTCGCCGGTGGTTCGGGCGGCGTGGCAGCCGTAGCAGAAAGCAATGCCCCGCCCGCGGTTGCCGGCGAGCAGCAGCAGAAGCCAAGCGCGGAGCAGGGGGACTCCTGCTGCTTCTGGGAGCAGCAAGAACACCGCAGGCCAGGAGGCCTTTGGGTGGAAGGCCGAGAAGTTGCCGGTGGGGCAGTCGCCGGCGACCTCAGGCGGGGACTTCACTAGAAAGGTCCCTGAGATCGTGGAGACAACACCGTCGGCACCAGCTAAGGTCGCTGCAGAGGTCGCACAACAGGTGGAGGGCCCGCGCCAGCAGGACCTGCCGGAGTCAAGTCTGCTGGGCACGCAGCAGGCGGAAACCGGAGGTGCGAGTGGGGGAGCCATCGAGCAACCCTGCCTTTATGAAGGCACTCTGTGGGAGGACGACGTCTGGGCCGACGCCAAGGACCTTGAAGACTTCAAGACGGCGCAGGCGATGATCACGGAGGCAGTGAAGACCATTGGCAGGACGCTCATGGTGAGCTAGTAGTGCCTTTGGTAGTGCATCTTAGGTTTGCCCAGGGGCAGAGTTTTGACTATCTTGGTTTGTTGTTTGCAGACTCTTGCTGAGCGCTCGCAGAAGAGGGCGAACCTGCTAAAGGAGGGCGCCAATCTTCATGCGGAGCTGGCGAAGACCCAGGAGGCCGTGCTTCAGGCCAGGGTGGAGGCCGCGAAGGAAGTGAGGAGCCTCAAGGACGAGGTGATCTTGAAGGACCAGGCCATCGAGGCCTTGAAGCAAGAGCTTGAAGCTACAAAGCTGAAGGCGAAGGAGGTGGAGGACGAACTGAAAGTCGTCACCGCAGGTACATCGTAGGACGCCCTTGTAAGTACGTCGTAATGAATTCATCCCGACCTTGACTTTTGCAGACGCCAAGAAGAGGGAGACTGCCTTGAAGAAGGACCTCAAGGAGTCGAAGGAGTAAGTGAAGATCCTCAAGGAGAAGCACAAGGAGGTCGTCGCTAGTGAGTCTTACTTCACCCGTAAAGCTGCTTATGAGTTTGGGGCACGCAGGGATCTAGAGATCGACCTTGGTCGGGCAATACAGACCCTTATTGATCATCAAGAGATGACTGCAGATATGGAGAAGGAGCTGGACGACCTCAAGGAGGCCGCCGAGTACCTTGTGGATGTGTACGCCCCTAAGGTCGAGGGCGATCCACAAGGGCTTGTCGAGCGGTTGGAGGGCGCTGAGGGTCGCATAAAGACCTTGTTGATGGATGGTGGCAAGCTCACCGCTGCTACCGCACTGGCCATGGTGAAGCACCATGAGCCGTCTTTCGACCTTGGGAAGGTCAAGGAGGAGCTGGACTTGGAGCAGCTGGTGGCCAGCGAGGAGATTCTGGCCGCCGCCGAGGACGTCATGAAGAAGTTAGACCTGTAGATGTAGCTTAGGATTAGTAAACAGTTAGTAACACTGGGTCGCGGACCCTTTTGATGTAATATAAACATTGCATGAATGAAAAAGATATGTCCTGTGATCCCTTATTTGACTCTGTATATTCTTTATAAGAACGCAAAGGCAACGAAGCTGCGAGACCCCTTTTCCTCCGCTTACCCTGCTCAGTGGAGGAACGGCTTACCGACCACACGGCTCGACGTTGATGGCTTAAGTGTGGCCGACACGCGGAGGGGGTCAGGGACCCGAGATCAAGCAACCCCACGACCTAGGAATACGTATAAAATGTACAAAAAGCTGTGTTAAGGAAACACTTTGGAAAGAGAGAAGGGAGAACCCCAGGTCGAGCGACCCTTAGGTTGGCAAAGCCAAGCCCCCGAGCGTGAAGGGCCGGGCTTGGAGCCAAGCCCCCGAGCGCGAAGGATTGGTTTTTAGGCCAAGCCCCCGAGTGTGTCGAAGGGGAGGGGTAAACAGAAAACAGACAAGCTGAAAGAGAAATCTTTATATGTATATTGAATTACAAGGGGTAGAATACATAGCTTTATTGTGATACAATGCTCCTAAGGATAGAAGCGACGTAAGTGCTCGATGTTTCAGGGGTTAGGAACACCCTGGCCATCGGCCCATTGGAGGTGGTAGGTCGCTGGTCCAATGACCTCCTTAACTATGAAGGGGCCTTCCCAAGGTGCAGAGAGCTTGTGCATGTCCTTGGTGTTCTGAATGCGCCGTAAGACTAGGCCGCCAACGTTGAAGGAACGTTCCCGCACATTGCGGTCGTGGTAGCGACGTAGCTGCTGCTCGTGGTGAGTGTGGTGCATGAGCGCAGCCACACGTTGTTCCTCGACGCTGTTGAGGTCGAGGTGGCGTGTTTGCTCTACTTCTCCTTCATCGAAGTGCTGGATGCGAGGAGCACCGAAGGCCACATCGGTGGGGAGGATAGCCTCTGATCCATAGACCAGGAAGAAGGGTGAGTACCCTGTAGCCGAGCTGACCTGGGTCCTGAGACCCCAGAGGACGTGAGGGAGCTCTGAGAGCCACCTCGTGGTGTAAGGCGCTGAGCCATGTTGCACCGTGGGTGTGCTACCGAGGAGTAGTATACGTCGATCAGGCTGTCCTGACAGAAATCCCAGAATTCGGCTCCTGTGAAGGCCGTGCCAAGGTCGGTGACAATCCTATTTGGCACCCCGAAGCGATGGGTGATCTCCTCGATGAATTTGGTCGCCTCTTTCGACGTGACGCTGGATACGGGACGGACCTCGATCCACTTGGTGAACTTATCCACCGCCACCAGTATGTGCTTGTAGCCGCCAGGGGCGGTCTTGAAAGGTCCCACAGAGTCTAGACCCCAAACTGCGAAGGGCCACGACGGAGGGATGGTCCTAAGGGCCTGAGCTGGGAGGTGTTGCTGTTTAGCGAAGAATTGGAACCCCTTGCAGCGACGTACAAGTTCTTGGGCATCGGCCAAGGCCATGGGCCAGTAGAAGCCAGACCTGAAGACCTTGCCTACCAGGTTCGAAGAGGCGGCGTGGTTGCCGCACTCACTACCGTGGATCTCGTCCAAGAGCCTGAGGCCCTCGGATCTCAGGATACACTTCATCAGTACCCCAGTGGAGGCGGACCTCTGGTAGAGTTCCTTGCCGATGATGATGTAATTGGTGCTACGCCTGGTGATATTGTCTCGCTCTGCCTTGTCCTCAGGCACTCGATGCTCGAGGAGGAAGGTAATGAAGTCGAGGCACCAGTCATCTTCTGCGTCGACCATAAGGATCTCGCGACCTGCGGGCGAGGTAACCTCGTCATCGGGCGACTCTGAGTTGTTGATGAGCTTGATGGACGGCCTGCGTAGGTCTTGGACGAACACACCGGCCGGAAACAGTGCGCGCTTGGAGCCAAGCTTGGAGAGCACATCCGCAACAACGTTGTTGTTGCGGCGGCAGACGTGATGGAACTCGAGCCCCTCGAAGTGACGCTCGAGCTTGCGCACCTCAGCACAGTAGGCATCCATCATATCCTTCTTGGCTTCGGAGTCTTTGCTGACTTGGTCGATGATGACCTTGGAATCGCCGTAGGCCAAGAGGCGCTTGATCCCAAGGGAGATGGCGATGCGGAGCCCGTGGATGGGGGCCTCATACTCGACGCCATTATTGGACACCTTGTAGTGGATCTGCAGGACGTACTTGAGGTAGTCGCCCTTAGGGGAGATGAATAGAACTCCCGCGCCGGCTCCTTCGAGGTTCAGGGAACCGTCGAAGTACATCTTCCAATGCTCAGGTCGCTCCGGCAGCGGAGGCAGCTGGATCTCTGTCCACTCCGAGACGAAGTCTGCGATGACTTGTGACTTGATGGCCTGCTTGGGGCAGAACTCTAGGTCAAACTCGCCCAGTTCGATAGACCACTTGACGACGCGCCCAGAGGTGTCACGGCTCCGTAGAATCTCGTCAAGGGGAAAGGCCGAGACGACCTTGATCTTGTGGGATTGGAAGTAGTGCCAGAGCTTTCGCGAAGTCATGAGTAGCGCGTAAAGCATCTTCTGGGGCTGGTTGTACCTAGTCTTGCTGTCGGACAGGACCTCGCTGATGTAGTAGATAGGTCGTTGAACAGGGTAAGGTCGTCCCTCTTCAGGTCGCTCAGCCACCAGGACGGCGCTAACCACCAGGGTGGTTGCCGAGATGTATAGCAGTAAAGGCTCCTTGGGCACCAGGGGCACCATCACCGGGGGTGTTGTGAGGAAGGTCTCGAGTTGCTCAAGAGCTTGGTCCGCCTCCTCGGTCCAAACGAACTTGTCCGCCTTTTTTAGCAGTTTGAAGAAGGGCAGTCCTTTCCCTCCGAGCTTGCTAATGAATTGGCCTATGGCCGCCATCATGCCTGTGAGCTTCATGACATCCTTCTTACCAGTAGGTCGCTTCATCTTGAGGATGGCATCCACCTTGGTGGGATTGGCTTTGATGCCCCGGTTGCTGACCATGAAGCCCACGAGCTTGCCGGATGGGACACCGAAGACGCACTTCTCTGGGTTGAGCTTCCAGCGGTAAGTGCGTAGGTTGGCGAAGGTCTCCGCAAGGTCAGCTATGAGCTGGTCCTCATGGGTGGTCTTGACGACCACATCGTCGACGTAGGCTTCTATGTTCTTGTTGATCTGGCTGACCAGACACTTCTGTATTTCCTTCTGGTAGGTCGCGCCAGCGTTCCTAAGGCCGAAGGTCATGGTCGTATAGCAATAGATGCCATGGGGCGTTATGAACGCCGTCTTGTCTTGGTCGGAGACCTTCAGGGCTATCTGGTGATACCCTGAGTAGCAGTCGAGGAAGGAGAGGAGGACGCTCCCTGCCGTGGAGTCCACGACCTGGTCGATATGCGGAAGAGGGAAGGGGTCTTTGGGGCAGTGCCTGTTGAGATCGGTGTAATCGATACACATTCTCCATTGACCGGTTTTCTTTGGTACAAGAACCGGGTTGGCGAGCCAAACCGGGTTTTTACACTCTCGGATAAATCCGGCAGCTAGGAGCTTTATTAGCTCTACCCTAATGACGTCCTTGCGATCTTTCGCAAAGCGGCGAAGCTTCTGCTTGACAGGCTTCGCCGTCTTGCTTACATCCAAGGCGTGCTCAGCCAACTCCCTAGGAACACCTGGCATATCCGATGGACTCCATGCGAATATGTCGGTGTTATCCCGGAGGAAGCTGGTGAGCGCGAGTTCCTATTTGGGGTCGAGCCCGTCGCTGATCACCACCATCTTCTCTGGGTCGGTAAGGCCAAGGCAGACCTTCTTCGTCGATGGAGCCGCGTCTAGGGCGGTCTCGGTGCGCTTTTGCTCCGGGACGGATTGGTCGACAGGGTCGACTTTTTCAGCTTCAGCTACCAAGATCACGAAGGTCTCGGCAGTAGCGGAAGTCACGGCGAGGTCGAGGGCCTCTGTGTTGCACCTGAAGGAGATGATGAGGTCCCCTTTGACTGAGAGGACCCCATGTGGAGCCGGCATCTTCAACACCAAGTAGGTGTAGTGCGGGATGGCCATGAATCTGGCCAGCATTGGGCGACCTAGGATCGCGTGGTAGGAGAACTTGAAGTTGGCGACATCAAAGTTGAGGTACTCCGTGCGGAAGTTCGCCTCTGTACCGAAAGTGACCGGGAGGGAGACTCGGCCCAGGGGTAGGGCCGCCTTCCCGGGGACGATGCCATAGAAAGGCTCGTCGCACTCCGTCATCTTGTTGAAGTCGAAGCCCATCTTCTTGAGGGTGTCAACAAAGATGATGTTGAGGCCACTGCCTCTGTCAACCAGGGTCTGGGAGAGCAGGGCTCCATCCACCGTAGGCTCAACGACGAGCGGGTAGGACACGAGGTCTGGGATATGAACCCAGTGATCAGCTCTGGAGAACGTGATCGGCTGCTCAGACCATCGTAGGGGCATGATTGGGTGAGTGTGGACGAGGTGGACGTCATGTTTGTCCTTCTGGTAGCGCCTCCTGCTGGTACTGGACTTGATTCCGCCAATGATCATGTTGATCGTGCAAGTAGCGACCTGCAAGGGCCCATTGGGGTTGCCCGATGCCAGCGGAGGGGGCAAGTTCGCCTCATCGCGGGGAGTAGCTGGAGTAGTGTCGTTGCGGGGTGGGTCGCTGCGAGGCGGCTCGCGGCGATCATCATATCGCTCATCGTGGCGATCTCGCCGGTCGTCGCGGCGGTAGTTGTTGTTGTAGGGGCGGTTATCGCGTCTCCCGCCATCGTTCCTAGGTCGCTTGGGGTCCGCGGAGGAGCTGAAGGCCCTCTTCAACTGAGAGCACTCGCGGAGAGTGTGGGTGACCCCCTCGTGGAACCCGCAGATGCTGTCGAGCAGGAGGTCGAACTCCGCTTGATTGAAGGATGAATTGCACCGCCCTTCGGCAACCAGGAGCTCAGAAGGTCACTTGCGGAGTTTGTCCGCCGCGGTGTCGGATGTACCAGCGTTACCAGTGTCGAACTGGTTCTGGAGCGCGTCTTCTGTGTCCATCAGCTTGTTGATGATGACTATCAACTCCTTGACGTTGGTGGCGCCGGACTCATGGATCTTCTCGAAGATCTTGGGGTCTTTGATCCCCTTTTTGTAGCTGTCGATGATCTGGTCGTCCCTGACGCTGACGCACTCATTTCGGTTCTCGAAGAACCGGTTGTTGTTGTCGCGGAGCCGCTCCTTAGGCTTCTGCACGACTCGCCCCAGGCTGAAGGCGTTTCCAGGGCGATCGTAGGTCGCCTGGAAGTTTGATGTGAAGGCCTGGGACAGATCGGCCCAAGTCTTGATGCTGCCAGGCTCAAGGTTGTTGAGCCACAGCGAAGGGGACTTGCCCATGACCAACGGGAAGTAGGCCATCATGTGGTCAAAATCACCACCAGCCGCCTTGACGGCGACGTAGTAGGTCGCTAGCCAGATGCTAGGGTCGGAGCGCCCATCATATGGCTTGATGTTGGGCTTGAAGTTGTCGGGGTACTCCACCCTTTTGAAGCGGGCATCCAGTGCTGGGAAGGCGTTTAGCGCGAGGTCTTCGCTGGTGCCTCTTGCTGGGGCGGCATCTCGTGGCACCGAGTGGACGCTGCGATCTGGGACGACAACTTGGGAACGTGGCTGCCAGTCCCGGTCGACCTGGACGATGGCGGGATCGCCGTGATCAGCGTTGTACTTGGCATGTCGCTAGTTCTCGATCTCGTGCTGATCACGAAGCTCGCGCTCCATGATGCGGTGGACGCCGCCGGGGGTGCCGTACTCGCGGTCGTAGTCCAGGCGGCGGCGGAGCTCGCGCTCCTTGCGCTCCCGGTGTCGTTGGTCGACGATGGTGCGGGCGTCGCGAGTACGTCTGTTGGCGTCGAGGTTGACGCGAAGGTCGCGGGCAGCAGCGGGCTGCTGGGCGGGTTGCTCAGGGTTGTGCTGAGCGACCTCCTCCTAGACGGGGGAGAGATGGCTACGCGCAGGTCGATAGGATCGACTGCGCGAGTGGCGAGTAGAGGACGACGCGGCAGACCTAGAGGCCGCGCTCTTCTCTTCCACTAGGGCGTTGGCGACCCGAAGGTACGCGAGGGCTTGCTCAGCTTCAGGCGACTGGACTTGCTGGAGCCGGGTGATGGCTGCGCCCAGGTTGGCCTGGGGGCTGTTGAAGGTCGCGAACCCTGCTTTCTCGAACTCGAGGCGCAGATCGCGAGCGCAGGGCAAAGCGTGCCGCTGCTCTTCCGCACGTTGCTCAGCACGGCGGGCGTTTGCTTGGATGCGAGCCGCCTCCTGGGAGTTGGTCGCGCCCAACCGTGGTGGCTCGTTCTCCGAGATCACTATTACCTGACGGAAGACAACTTCCGGGTCATTCGGGGTGATGCGAACCTGGACCTTCTGGAACTTCCCGCAGTCCGGAGACTGGGTAAGTTGCTTGGCTCGGCGAGGGAGCTCATTGTCGATCTTCTTCCGCAGGTGGCACCCGCGGAGGGTATGCTGTGCACCCTTGTGGTAAGTGCAGGGCACGTCGAGGGGGTCGCGCCGAGCGCGAGGCGCAAGCCTTGGGTTGCGCAAAGGTCGCCGCCCAGATTGGATCTGAGGAGGCGTGGAGAGCTGGCTCAGGCGAAGGCCGGGCGCAGACTTCAGGCCAAAGGGGAAGGTGTCGTGGCGCAGCGCTGTCTGCGCCGAGCGTTGAGCTCATTCGCAGATCTCCAGAGTTTCCCTCATCAAGCCGATGATGTTGTCCATCCCCTGGACGAGGTCACAGGGTTTGGGCGGGTGGGTCTCTGACACTAGATCGGGAACAGGGACGGCGGCGGGCACCGTGACGACCTTCTCAGAGGTCGTTGGAGGAGTCGAAGCTGCCGGGGCAGGTGAAGTCGTCGTGAAGGATCCAAAGCAGATCTCCACGGGGTCGGCGAGGAAGGCCGCCATGCTCGCCGGGAAGACAACGCCAGATTGGGCCACCATGCTGCACAGCGAGTTCCCGATCGCCCCTACCTGGCGCGCCAACTGTCAGGAGGTGAGACCTGGACAGATCCGCTAGGGGGTTACCCTAGTGGTTTGCAGGTTAATGGAGGATCGGGACCTAAGAGCGTAGGTGATTATGCACGTGGTGCACACGGAGCTGGGCGAGTATGGCGGCGAAGAACAGGGAGACAAGGGTTTATACTGGTTCAGGCCTCCGGAGTGTAAAACCCTACGTCTAGTTGTGGTGGATTATGCGAGGATGAAGATGCGTTGTCCCTGTGCATGGAACCTTAGGCCGCCTTATATGGGGGGACGTGCTAGGGTTTGCATGCGCAGGTCGGTCGACCCGTGTCGGGGTCGGTTACAACTGTGGGAAACTTATCTCCCGGATTACAAGGAGTATCCCGTGATACTCGGAGTCTACAGGCGGCGGCGCGCCAGGTCGCCGTGTCTTGTCTTGCACGCCAAGGCTTCGCGGGTCTTCCGGAAGCTTGATTAGGTCGTTGGGCTCACTTATAAGGTCGGCGGGTCTTCTGGAAGGTCGGGGCCACCTGTCAGGGGCCTCTGGGACCCTAGTCGGTGGGGACCCATGGGTACCCATGTCTCTCAGAGGGAGAAGGGGTATATATACCCCTTCACCCGAACTAGCCGTTAAGGGCTCCCAGCGGCCTGGCCGGGTCATCCGGCCCCATAGGGCGGGTCACCCGCCGGCCAACCCGGGTCACCCGGCCCTAGGGGGCAGGTCACCCACCACCATGCAGGGGCAAAACGGGTCACCCGCTCCTAGGGGGCGGGTCACCCGGCCTTCACAGCACAGTCCCGAAAAATGTGTTCGTGAGTGCAAAGTGTCTCTCAAAGGTTGTTAGATCTCAAATGAAGCACTTGTAACTAACTTTGATCTATCAACCATGTCCCCCTTTATAGTACGGTGTTTCCTATACTCAAATTCAAAAGATAAAATCAATTAAAATGCCATTTGAGCTTCAACACCGAATAGAGGGTATGAGGGGCTTCCTTTGATCAAACACAAATATTATTCTCTTTAAGCCTGCACCCATCTCATAGAAAGCATTAATCCATCCAAATTGTACTGTCATCATCACCAAAATAATTAGGAGCCTAGATGCACTTTCACCTGAGCAACAGTGTTGCCCTCAGAGCCCTGTCATGTGCGTTGCAGCTCGAAGCAGCCCCATGGGATGGCCGGGCGAGACGTGGCCAAGCAGAGTCCCGGTGGCCAACGAGCGACCGAAGAGCGACCGCCCCTAGAACCCAAGATGCCGCACGCGAGCACCCCCGCAGGAGGGCCACAATGACGGCAGCTGCCCGTCTCACTCACACAGAGGGGGCCGCCATCGGAATGCGAGCGCCGAAGCCAGAGGGGCCCCAAGGTCCAGACCTGACCCCGTGCTGCCAGGTGCCTGTGGGGGAGGGTGCAGGTGGTTGCGTCGGGGCGGTGGTCTTGATGCTCCGTCGTCTCTACTCTGCCCATACGGTGTCCACCTATGAAGCGCGGATACAGCAGGAGGGGTGCGTATCACGTATCGGATACTCTGTGGATACAGATACGTCATGGATACGTCATGGATACGTATCCAAGCCGTACTGAACAATTTGGATACGTGCTGCACTAGATACTGGTATCTGATATGCGTGGGCCGATTTGGTTACGACCCATGAAGCTAAATGGCCCAAGCGTGCACGATGTACTGCCTTCTAAGATGAGGCTGCATGCTCGCATTGTATATACGATACCTGTCGCCTCATATTCCGCCGTGTTGCCTTCCAATCTTGCATTCGACTCGTGACTAGTGGCGGCGGCGGCGATCGGCCAACATGGCGGCGATTGGCGGACGACAGCCAGGCTTCAGTCCTCGCCCTCAGGTGATCTGCCCTGCCCTAGCTTCTACGTAGCCTAGTTTTAGTACGTCCCTGTCCCAGGCTCCTAGGAATCAATGATCTAGTTATAGACTTATAGTTTTGTACTTCTGTTGTTCATCATGTAGATCAGTAGATGGCATCGCGTGATGATCGTGCTCCAATTGAAGTTTTTTTTCGAATCAAGGGCTCTCCCCCATTTCCATTAAGAAACGTAAATACCAAGCATTCTTACAGAAAAAGAGTTTTTTTGGAAAAGAACAGGGGAGGGGCATTGCTCCAGCCCTAGCTGCTAACCAACCTACTTAAACCTGACTCAGACTAACTAGGTTGAACAACTACTACCCAACAGCTTGGCGTAGACTGGGCGAGCAGAGTTTTTACATCAGTCATAATGGGACGAACTCCATCCAAGACAAAACGGATCAAAAAAACCACAGTGCTAATCTCTCATGGCAGTTCATGATAATCTTCAGTCATCATGCTGCATCACCTTCATCAGCGCGGTCATCCTGCGGAGCTGGGAGCATCCTTACACTGGTGGGCTTCTTCTGCTGCGCAAGGATCTTGTACGCCAAAGCGAGCATCATCTTGATTCCTTCAGCCACTCCGCCAGCGCCCTCCGCTCCGAACAGACCTGCCCAGTATGACATAAAGACGCAAGCATGTACCACAATATCAGCCGGGTGTTTTGTCAATTGCTTGTCAAAGATGGCTTTGTTTCTATTTTTCCAAATGGTCCAACAAATTGCTGCTAGGCCGAAGTGATGTATGTGTTTTGCCTGTGGAAGCCATTTGTTTATCCAAAATTTGTATTGCAATGAGTCTCCTGGAATTTGTGTTGTACCCAGACATAAACCCACTATCCCCCAGATGCATCTTGCAACATGGCATTGGAAAAACAAGTGATTTACAGTTTCATTTTGTGCGCAGAAGGCACATGTTGGGTTACCCCCCAACCCCTCTTTACCATATTATCTTTTGTCAAGACTGCATTATTCTCAAGCAACCATGTATATATTTTTATTTTGAAGGGGATTTTAGCCTTCCAGATGTGTTGGAAGTTACACCCCCTGTCATCTTTAGTCAAATGATCATACACTGATTTGGTGCCGAATTTCCCATTACCATTCCAGACCCAGCTCACCACATCATCAGTGTTTTGGAAATTGTACTTGTAGGTTTTGTTCACAATTTCCATCCATTGTTCAAAGAGAATAGGGGATAACCATCTACTAAACTGTACTTGCCCTTCCTGCCTCAGGAATTGGTGCACAATTATGTTTTTTTCCAGGCAAAAGTCATACAGAACAAGAGCAGTTATGCATATAGGTTTGTCCAGAAAAGAGTTTTCCTTCCATTTTTGGTCCCCACATTTCTCCCTTTCAAGTAAATGTTCCTGACTTTCATCAAGTCAGTCCAGACAGGTGAATCACTCAATCTGTGTTTCACATTACAAATCACATCACATCCAAGGTATTTTGCCCTGATCAGGTCTTGCCAGATTCCTTTTTCTTTTTCCAGTTTCCACCACCATTTACAAAGTAAGCTTATATTCATTTTCCTGATATCTTTTATGTCCAGGCCTCCCTTCTTCCTGCTTTTGCAGATGATTGCCCATTTTATGAGTCTATACTTTTTCTTGGTACTTCCTCCTTGCCAAAAAAGACCCTCCTTTGTTTGTCTAGCACAGCTGTTACTGTTTTTGGTAGTAAATACATAGACATGTGGTATATGGCTGTATTTGATGGGCTGGAATTAATCAAGGTAGTTCTCCCTGCTATGGACATGGAGCTCCCTTTCCACACTGCTAGTTTTTTTTTGCATTCTTTTCCACAATGGGATTCCAGTCTTTCACATGCAGCCGACATGGACTTACTGGCACCCCTAAGTATTTAATGGGGAATGTTCCGATTTGGCAGTTAAAAAGTTCTGCCATCTGCATTCCTCTTCCATTATCACCATTGATCACTATTACCTCACTCTTAGATAAGTTGATTTTGAGGCCAGACATTGATTCATACAAATATAGAAGTAGTTTCATATTTCTGGCATATTCTGTGTCATCTTTTGAGGCAAATGATTGTATCATCTGCATACTGGAGCACCACCACACCTCTTTGTATCAGGTTGTCTGCTAATCTAGTGATAAGCCCAACCCTTTGGGCTTTCCTTATCATTCTAGTTAGGCAGTCAGCCACCATGTTGAATAGGATAGGAGACAGGGGGTCCCCTTGCCTCACCCCTTTGTGGCTGGCAAAATAAGGACCCACAACATTATTTAGTTTGACACTCACAGTGCCCCCAGAGACCACCTGCTTGATCCATTCACACCATTTTATGCAGAATCCTCTTGTTTTTAAGCTCTCAAACAGGAACTCCCACCATACTTTGTCGTATGCTTTTTCAAAGTCCAACTTAAGGACTATGCCAGTTCTGTTGGTTTTTTTAGTCTCATGCAATACTTCATGCAGTGCCATGATGCCTGACATTATGTTGCTACCCTTCATGAAGGCAGTCTGGTTTTGTAATATTAGTTTTTCTACCACTTTCTCAAGTCTGATTGTTAATACTTTTGTCACCCATTTGTATAAGCAGTTAGCAGGCAGATGGGTCTGTATTGCTGAATTCTTTCAGCTTCAGCAACTTTTGGTAATAAGGTGATTATACCATAGTTCATCCTGCTCACCTCAAATCTATCTTTGTGTAAGTCTCCAAACATTTCTATTATATCATTTTTGATTAGACCCCAACATTTTTGGTAGAACTCAATTGGGATGTTGTCTGGGCCTGTAGCCTTATTGCTTTCCATTTGCATCAATGCTTCTTTAATCTCCTCTTCAGAGAAAGGTTTTGTCAGTTCTTCATTGTCTCTTGCATTTACCCTCTCCCCCTCTTCCCACATATCTGGGTCCAGAGAGAAGTTGTTGCCAGGGCCTTTGCCAAAGAGCTCTTTATATTATTCTGTGGCATGTTTTAACAGGTTGTCATCCCCTTGTATGACAGCATCACCATTCTGTAGTGACAGAACTGTATTTTTTCCTTTTTATCCCATTTGCTATTCTATGAAAGAATTCAGTGTTATTGTCCCCTTCATGCAGCCACTTCTCATGTGATCTTTTGAGCCAATATAGCTCTTCTTCTTCTGCCATCTTCATGAGATCACTACTGATCTGCACTTTTCTCTGTATCTGTTCAATTGACAGGGCCACATCTTCCTCTATTTGCTCTAGTAGAAGAAGTTCATCCTTCAGTTGACTTCTAATTTTCTTATTTGCCCCTTGGGCATGGAAGCTCCAACCTTTGAAATATTGTTTAAATCTTTTGAGTTTTCTTTGGATTCTGTCAAATGCTGAGTCAGCATGGCAGGGGATCTCCCATATTTCTTTGACCTTACAAAAGAAGTCAGGCTGTCTCAGCCATGACAATTCAAATCTGAAGTTCAGATTTTTCATGGGGGGCTTTTTTGGCATAGTTAGGATAATGGGGTTATGATCAGAATGCTCTCTAGGTAGCTTATATACCATGGCCAAGGAGTAGTAGTTCTCCCATTATCTGCTAACTAGGAACCTGTCCAATCTTTCCAGAGTTGGATTCTCCTGCTTATTTGACCATGTATATTTGCCCCCAGTCATGTGTAGATCAATTAGCTCATATGAGTTTATTATTGTGTTGAAAACTCCAGTATGCCTATGCACTCTCCCACTTTTGTTTTTTTCAGATGAGTATCTGATAATATTAAAGTCCCCCCTATCAGGAGAGGCTCTTTGCTTTTACTTATAGTATTAGCTAACTCAACAAGGAATTCATCTTTGCTCTCTTCTTGAGCAGCCCCATATACATTTATAGAATTCCATTTCACTTTCTTTTCCTTGTCCCACAAGTTGAGTTGCAGGAGGTATTTTCCTTTTATGAAAGAGCCAACTTCTAGATGATCATTGCATATCCCACTAAGGATGCCCCCTGATCTGCCTCTGGAGGGAGTCCACATCCAGAGATAGCCTTGTTTAGGGTCAATCAGCCTTAGTATCTTTTCTTCCATCCCCTCTTGCATGGTCTCTTGAATACCAATGAAGTAAAATTTGTGTTCAAGATTAGATTTCTTAAGAAAGAAGAGACACCTTTTTTTTATGCCCCTACAATTCCATATTAGACCATTCATTTTTCCCTTTTTCTTATTTTTGCACAGGTTCTTGGATATGTCAAGGTCTCTCTGACCATTCTCACCTTTCTTTTTATCACCACAGGGTTTCCCCCTGTTTGTTTTTCTTTTTTTTGTTGTTGTTTCTTACCGGAGAGTGACAACCTCTTAGGTGTCTTCCTGGCTCTCTTAGGTAAGACAATTGTAAACCCATCTGTCTCAGATGTGTTGCCATTGATAGTTTCATTAAGGTCAGAGTCATATTCCCCTTCAACAGGGTTTAAAACATCCTCCTCATAGTTCATCTCATCCTCCCCCCAGGATGCTGAGCTAAAATTTTTGCTTTCTCATTTAGTTCATGTCTAGCTATTTCAAGTTCAGTAATAATATTTATGTGAGCTAGATTCTTAGCATCTACTACCACACCCATAGCATTGGATCTTCCAATTAACTCATGTTCACCAAGAACAGAAAAGGAATTTGAATTGCATTTGTTACCTTCATTACAGGTTTGACCTGTAGGGAGCATGTTCTTGCTTGATTCTTCAGTCAGCTTCATGACCCTTTCACTCCACCTTCTGTCTTCCCTTGTCTTCTTCATGTTCTCCACTGGGTTAGCCAGATTGGTCACATCAATTACCATATCTTCTTGCCCATTCTTGTCTTGTATTTTTGTCATTTTCACTCTGGTCTCCCTCCTCTGGAGGTGCCTGGGAGTCAACTTCTTCATCAGTGTTTCTTTTCCCTTGCTACCCCCTTTCTTCCGCCCCATGAGTTCATCATTTTGCACCATATCACACCTAGTCATCCACACCCTGTCATTTCTTCTGGATGACTCAGCTTCACATCCCAACACTTTAGTAATTTGAGCTTGGAAATCATCACTGCTGTCACTGGGAACATAAGTGGCAGCTGGTATAGCTTCTTCCTCATCCACTAGCATCTCACCAGCCTTGTCTTTCTCACTCCTCACGGCCATCTTGGCAGGGGCAGATTGATGAAATTTCTTCCCATAGCTACTAGTTGTGTATTTACCTCCTGCATCAGATGGTTCATTCATGGGATCTGTAGCAGCATGTGAAGTTTTCATTTGCTTGGGACTGGGTTGATTGTCAGATTCCACAATCCTAACCCCCTCTCTCTGCTTCCCCCCATGTGAAGCTTCTGCTGCTTCCCTTTCAAACATGAAGTCATATATGTATAAGCCAAGATTCCCTTCAACTGAATCTGGAACTTCCATGATATCTCTGCAAGCAATCTTGATCCTCACATAGTCAGGGCTATACCTTGTCTGTTCATCTATGTCCATAGTTTTCCCAACCAGACCACCAACCATAGCAATGGTTCTTATCCCTCTCTGGTCTACAGGAATCCCTCTCACTTTAAACCATGCCTGCTGAAGCTTGCCCTTGGCCCCTAAAGAGGATGTCCATGGCTCAATGGACATTTGTGTATCCAAGGTCTTACTTCCCACAGTGAATTTGCTGAAATCTTGAACAATCTTGGCAGATGGGAATCTCATGATAAACTTGTTGGCCTCCACCTTCTTAGCACTCCACCTCCAAGTGTTTTCTGAGATCAGAATGTTCCTGAATTCCATCTCAATTTGCTTTGGATTCAAGTCATTCCTAGTCACAGTGATTATGGTAGTGCTGGCTCTCTCCCTCATGACTTTCTGATCTACATGCGTGGAAAAATCTGATTGTGAACTTGTGCCACGCAAAGCTCAGGACCCATGTTCCATAGAGGTTCCCTTCTACACTCATATGCACTTGATTGAGAAGACCACATAGCTCACAAGCATTCTTTTTCTTACAATCCTCCACCTGATGATTCTTGAACCCGCAGAAAGAACAGCCAGTTTTGGGATGCCGAGTCTGTGTGTTTACCTCCAAGCATTCCTCTTCCCGACCCCCATGTTGTTCTCCTTCATGCTGTGTGTCCTGAGGCCTCCTCTGCTGCGCAGCTTGATACTCCCACTTGGCTTGTTCACTGTCTTCCTTATGCCCTCCTTGTCCTACTGCTCTCTCCCAGTTGGACGACGAGCCAGTTTCCTTCTGCCTTGTGGGTTGCTTCTCCTCCTGCTTGCCCAGATCTGTAGCATCCTGTTGCGCCTCAGTCCGGTGCTGCTCCTCCTGCCCAACCACCTCGCCCTCCTCGCGGTCTTCCCTGGATCTCCCCCTTCGTTCCCAGATGAAGGTTCTTGCACCCGTGCGGCCAGCTCCACGACCTTCACGCCCTACTCCTCGCTCGCGCCATCCACCCCCAGTACGCGCTGGGTACACCATTCCCGCTTCCCGTGGCTCGTCTCGAACCACTTGCGCGTAGGATTTTGGCACCAGCTTTCGCCTGAAGTACCCGACGAATTGGTCGATTTGGGCTTGGAAGGAGCTAGGGTTCGTCGGTGCACGAGGGATTGGTGGAGGGGAGGGGGCGGGGCGGGGGATTGGGGGAGGATGAGATCCACCCAGCTGACTCAGTAGGGGGAAGTCATCCACACCCCCACTCACTCCCAAATGTGTATCGCTGTCGCCCTTCTCCGCCAGATTCTCACCGCGTGTCTCAATGGGGATTTTTCCAACTACCCCCTCCGGCATCTTCATCGGTGGCGGAGTCCTGATTTTAGCTTCTTTCGATGGCAGAGGACCAAATCCGGCCCTGTGCGGGTCCCAGAACGGCCTGTCCGCCACCTTGTTTGTCGCCGACGAGGTCGCCGCCGCGCCCTTCGGATTTTGTTTCTTCTTCACTGAACTCTCCCAATGGAATCGAATGGGGACTGCCTTCAAGGTGATGGCATCCCGTTCGAACTGGTGAACCGGAAACCTCGGCTCTGATCGCGCTCGCCGGAACTCCCTTGTCGTCGTGTTGATGGGGAACCCTAGCGGCTTCCCGAACAAACATGCCTCCGCCATGGAGGAGGGAGGCTAGCGACTCGCCTCGGTGGCCACTGCCGCCCCGTGTCACGCCGGTCCTCTCCCGCGCGGTCGCGTGCTCGCGCTCCCTTGCCGGGGGCGCCGCCTCTCTCGCCGTGGGGTGCCGCCTCTCTCGCCGGGGTGCAACTCAGCCAGACGTCCAGAGGGGAAATCTAAAGCACTACTCCAATGGAAGTTGATGACCAGCATAAGAAGAAGAATCCATTGTGGAACCATGTCGTGCTTTTTGAGAAGGCTGCTGCAGGAGGCAATGCTGTATGGCGATGCAAGTATTGCAAACTTGAGTACAAGAGAAGTTACTCTAGGATAAAAAGCCATTTGCTTCGGATTAGTGGAGGTGGAATCAAGATTTGCCCAGCTGTTGATAAATTCGTCCTAGCACAGCTAAAAAGTGAAGTTGCAGAAGCTGCAGATGAGATTGAGAGATCAAAAGCAAAAGTTATTCCATTGCCGGTGGCAAATGTCGATGCATCCAATTCGATGAGGAGCAAGCGACAACGAAGTTCAGCTCTTGAGAAAGCTTTTGACATGGATACTCGCATTCAATTGGATGCAATAATTGCAATGATGTTCTACTATGGAGGTTTGCAAAAAAACTTCTTTCATTTCCATTAAGTAATTCACAGTCCTAGGCATTTTGTTACATCTTTTTGTTTTTATTTTATTTTTCAGGTGTGTCCTTTAACATTGCAAGAAATCCATATTACAGAGAATCCTACAAGTTTGCAGCAAGCCACAACCTTGATGGTTATGTTCCTCCTAGTTATAACAAACTGAGAACTACTTTGCTTAAGCAAGAAAGGGCACATGTTGAGGGCTTACTTGGCCGAATGAAGAGTGTTTGAGCTGAAAAGGGGGTCACCATATGTTCTGATGGTTGGAGTGATTCACAAAGAAGGCCACTCATTAACTTTATTGTTGTTTGTGAAGGTAAACCAATATTTTTGCGAGCTATTGATGCTTCAGGTGAAGAGAAGACAAAATATTTTATTGCAGAGAAGCTGATGGCTGTTGTAGAAGTTGGACCAAAAAATGTGGTTCAAATCATCACAGATAATGCAGTTAATTGCAAAGGTGCGGGTCTTATTGTTCAGCAAAAGTATGATAACATCTTTTGGACTCCTTGTATTGTTCACACCCTCAATCTTGCACTGAAAAATATTTGTGCTGCTAAATTGCCACGTACCGAAGAGCAAGAGATAGTATATGATGAGTTGCATTGGATAACTTTAGTAGCTGGGGATGCTAATATGATCAAGAATTATATAATGAACCATAGCATGAGGTTGTCAATGTTCAATGAGTTTAGCAAGTTGAAGTTACTAGCTGTAGCTGAAACAAGATTTGCATCAGTTGTTGTTATGTTGAAGAGGTTTTTAATTGGTCAAGAGAGCACTCCAAAGCATGGTGATTAGTGATGCATGGGAATCTTACAAAGATGATAACGCAGGGACAGCAAAACATGTGAGAGAGAAAATTCTTTGTAGCAAATGGTGGGAAAATGTGCAGTATATTGCTGATTTCACTGATCCCATTTATGAAATGTAGCGTATGGCTGACACTGATCGACCATGCCTTCATCTAATTTATGAGATGTGTGACACTATGATAGCAAAAGTGAAGAAAGTGATATATACTAAAGAAAAGAAGAACTATGATGAACAGTCCACCTTCTTCTCCACTGTCCAAGACATATTGCTTGATCGCTGGTCAAAAAGCAACACACCTCTCATTTGTCTTGCTCATTCACTTAATCCTAGGTAAACGTAAAAATTGCAAGTATAAAATGCGGAAACGTAAAAATTGCAAGTATAAAATGCGGAAACGTAAAGAGGGATGAGAGGAAGCAAACTCTTGACAAGCAATTTATCGGTAGGCACTAAGCCACTCCTAGTCCACGTTGTTGAAGCACTCTACACAAGAGTATTACTTCCCGGTCACAAGTCTTTCCCACGGTCAACTTGACTTGCCACCTAGGCTCGGCTACGAAGGCACTCGCCAAGCCTCTTGGTCACCTTGATATCATCTCCACTAAGGAGCTTCTCCACCAAGGAAGGAGGTCTCCATCAAAGACATGCCGGAGAGCCACTTAGGCCCCAAGCTCTGTCAGCACCTTGTACATCTTGATCCACTCCAGAATCATCTCACAAGGTTGGCACACCTTGCATACAACTCAGCTCTAAGTCTATGCTTGCAGTAAACACTCTCTAAGCATGTGCAAAGCCTTTAGATGAGCACTTAAACACTATGATGGTTTGGATATGATCTCCAATATGTCTTGCACTTCTCTAGACTTCAGTTCACTCTAGCAACCTCAAATGGGAGAGTGGAAGGGGTATAAATAGCCCAAGGCATCCATAGAGTCGTTGCTCCAGTGGCTAGTATTTTCTGGTACCATCGGATCAACAAATGGTCATACAAGCGGTTGATCCGGTGCTGCTGGCCGTTGCCTTCAACGCCCAGACTGCTGACAAAATTGATCCGATGCTTCGACCGATGCCTCCTTTCACTTGAGCAGCGGTTCATCCTGTGCCACATCGTCTGATAACTAGCCATTGGCTTTGCTGACGAAATTGGCCCGGTGGTTCGACCGCTGCTGCCAATAGTTGATCCGGCGCTCACTATTTGTGGCCAAAACCTCTCTGGTAGGAAATATTAGAAATATGCTTACACCCACGTCTTGCTTCGCCATACCGTCGGTTGATCCGGTAGTCTACTCCTCCTTTGCCGCACAAGTTACCCCGACGCTTGCAGTGATGCCCTTTTTTTAAGTACCGTTGGTTGATATGATGATGTTATCTCAGCTCCAAGTGCACGCAGAGTTGGCCTGGCACAACTAGGATCAAGGTCGTCGGTTGATCCGACGGTTGCGTTTTCTTCTCTTTGAACTTCTTTTGTACAAAACTCAAAATGGTACCGCGAATGGGCTTGTAGTCCAATGGTAGGACGGTCTAGTGGGACGCTACCCACCAGGGTGTGGCAGAACCGCCCAAAATAAATCCGGATTATCACTTAAGCCGGTCCACTTGGCTCATAAGCGATAACCAAGAGCTATTTTGTCGCCTCTGCCAGGTCATACCCGGTAAATCACTTACACAGGATCGAGATATGCGCTAAGCCCACCCGAAGGCGGGACCAGAGTACATCATTACATTACATAAAAGTCCATAAGTACTTAATATTACAAACCAGGTTTTTCAGTACATAAAAGAAAACATGGTTCAGAGTTTAAACAACGGAATATAAACTAAACGTGAGATACACATGGGAGGCCATCCACAATGTATCACTCCTCATCATCGTTCTCCCATTCAATCTCCCATCCATCTGGAATAACACCAGGCCAGATAGGATTACCTAAAAACAACAAATTAAGCAAGACTGAGTATTCTAATACTCAGCAAGACTGACCCGTCAAAATAAAAGACGCAGCTAGACATGCAAGGCTTTTTGGCTGGTGGGGTTGTTTTGCCAAAAGCATCTAAGAGTTGATCCTTACTTTCAAATTTTTAGCTCAAGTTCTAGTATGTTAACCATTTTAGGTAAGCACCTAGCTAAACAAGCATGGTTGTACAAACAAGATTAATCAGCCAACAATATTAATCCAAAATGTTTCATAAATAAACATGGGGTAGCCAGTGGTCAAGCCGACTCAGATAATGGTGAGTGACCGACGATCGATCGATTTATATCCTTGCAAGGTAAACCCAAGATACACGGAAGAAGGTAGGCCCCAAAGAATCCAAAGAAAAACAAATGCGGGGTCTACCCCGACTAGGCGGTTCCCGCACTCCCCAGACTAGGGACAGACGCCACAGTCCTAAGTACAAGGTTACTGGAACGCCCTCAAACGGCACGTCCAGACTCACACTTGCACTACCGGAATCAAACCGGGAGACACATCTCAAGATTAGTAGCGATAAAGTCTCCGCACTGGTTCATTAGGTACTAGGCTTACCGGTCCCATTCCCGACAAGCACTTGGTACGTTCAATAGCTTAAACCAGCACCATGCTACTCGGTCGAGACCGAACCCATTGCTCTTACCACATGAGCGAGTCAATTTAACCAACTTATGATTCTAACATAAGCATCCTATATCTCGCGAGCAATGAGTCATTACTCGACTTGTACCGTATCCTTAGAGCATGGCACTAGCGTTCCTAACATACTAGTAAAAGAGCATAGGAGTCCTAAGGATCATGCATCTAGGTTTCAAAGCAACTCCTGAAACTTAAATGCACAAAGTAAATATAAATACTGAAAAGTAAAGGTAGAGTGAGATTTTATCCAAAAAGGTTATATGCATCCGGTGCTTGCCTTCCTCTAGCTCAACACTAGCCTTGGGCTCTTCTGGACTTTGGTCTAGGTTTTGCTGCCCACTAACTTGGTTCAGCTCCCCACTAGCGGATCTCTCCTCCTCCTGGGTGAGCGTGTACGTTCCGTCGGGTAAGTCTACACGTTTATGCACATGCATTAGTTACAAGGTGAAGGTGGGAGAATTGTCACCAAACCCAACTATTGTTGGCCATACTCATGTAAACATCCAAGAAAACTCACAAAAAGGTAAAGTGGTGTGGTGAGGGTGAACTAACCACTATTTTGATGGTGATTGTGTGCACATCTAAGCAAATTAAATTATTAAACTTCATTAAAATTAAGGGGTGGATGATGATGGACTAACTATGCCTTTGATGGTGATTGTGTGCATATTTAAGAAAGTTAAACTACTAAACTTCACCATCAGCATGGGGGGTGTGCTTAAATTCAATTTAAACAGCATCTGAACTTAAATACCTCTAAGTCAAATTAAAACATAAAATAAATTATTCATTCCATTATAACTAGCCATTCATCTCTAATTCATAATAATTAAACTAAGACTCCAACTGGCATGAAAATTTTACCACAATAGAATATGATCAAAATAAATTTAAATATAAATTTTCAGCTCCAGATCATTTATATATTAATTTAAAAGAAAAAGACAAATTTCAGCCTAGATAAACTTGATTAATTCAAACAAAAAGATTCACTAGTCCTTTTGATCCCAAAATTTTTCCTACAGCTCCAATATGCCAAAACTAAGTTTCAACCCAACAAATTCAAGTGGATTCGTCATATTTTTTAAGTTATGAATTTTACATCCTTCACAAACATAAATGCCAAACACTAATCAAACAGGCTTCTAAAATCACCATTATTTTTCTAGAGATGCTTAACATCATGACAAAAGCCTAGGGTGCATTGGTGCTGAAGGAAATTATACTTTGTGGGGACTATAAAAAGCATCAAGCTTAAACTAACATTAAACTTCCAAAAATCATAACTAGAGTTCTACACAACAAAAATATGTGAAACTTGGTCACGGATCTGAACATGGAGTACACAACAACATATCCAAATTTCATTTCATTTGCATGAGTACATTTTGAATTATAATAAAAAGATCCCAAACTGAGTTTGAATTTACATTTACAAACTACTCAGAAAAACCCTATACAACTTTTGTAAAAGTTGTAGATCTGCTCACAGGGAATCCAGAACAGTTAGATTTACATTTTTCTGATTTTTCTTCAATTTTTAATGAATTTTCTAAACCGCAGTTGAAACCCTAAAACACTTTTACAGAGGGACCCTTGACAGATTTTCTCGAAATTACAAAGGGGTCCCTGCTTTATACAAAACTCCCTCACAAGAGTTCAATCTCCACAAGAATACCCCTGCCGGCGCAGGGGTTGCCGCCGCCGGCCGGAACAGTGGCTGATTGGCTCGGGTGAGCGGCCGTGAAGCACTAGGAGTCGCACCTGGGTCGGATGGCAAGGTTGGCCCGGCCGGCGACGGCTCCGGCGAGCCTTGGCGGCGGCGCACAAGCCTGTGCCCGCCGGAGCTTGCTGCTGCGGCTCGGCGGTGGCGCTAGGTGGCCGGCGGTGGTGTGGCGGTGTAGAGGAGGTGCAAGAGGAGATGTGGGAGAGGAGAGGGGTAGTGGTGACACACACGGGGAGGAAGGCCGCGGCTTGCCAGGGAGGGAGCAGCGGACGGCGGCTTGCACGGGCAAAACCGGCGGCGCGCAGGAAAACGAAGGCCGGCCGGTTCGACTGGCTTAAGAAGGAAGAGGGGCGACGCGCGCGAGCGACTCGAGGACGAGTCATCCGGCACGTACGCGGGCCACCTGGCGCACCGCATGCGCAGGGCGCACGGCGCGACACGGCCGGGTGACGGTGCGTGGCCGGCCGGGCCTGCATTTGTTCGCGTATGCGCTCCTGGGCGCGGCTCATAGCGGGGAGGGGATGCGGAGTAGTCGAGGGCACAAGCGGGTCCACAACGGAGACGCCGGTGCGTCCGTACGCCGGAGTTTGCGCGGCTCGACGCGTGGCAGGGCAGGCGCTGGCGCGCGTGTGCGCGCTCTGGCTTGGCCACGCGACGGCGACGACATTTCCAATTCCGAGTGCCACTGTTCGAAATTGCATAACTTCGAAAAGAGCCAACTAAGTGAAAAATCTCCAAAACTAGAAGTTGTAGAGGAGCTATAGACCTACAACTTTCACAAAGGGTGACCTATGTTTTGATGTTTGGTTTGACATGAAAAAAGCGACAAACATTCAGGAAATCTCGGCCCTGTAACACTATGCGCAGCGCGTTCAACTCAAATTTAAGTGAACTTCCACTCAAAATTTGAATGTCCGCCAATTATGAAAAATGTGTTCCCGAAAATAAAGAACAACTTTTATATTGGCCGATTTTGAACTTCTATAGCGAAATTTGGAGAACGCGTAAGAAAACCAAATCAGTCTTTTCGGATCTATAGAGGTTTGACCTAGAATTTGACTTTGACCAAAGGCCTTTGTGCAAATGTGTGAAAAATCATGTCAAACATGCTTAGGAGCTAATTAAACATGATTAACCCTACTAATTGAAGTACTTAGAGTCAAAGAAATATCAGGGATATTACACAGGGTTCAAATCCTGGTCCTCGTACCTTTTCCTAGATTTATTCCGGGATTTTCCGGCGTTGTGCATTAAGTGGTAAGCGACGTTCCCGTCGACGACGAGGCGCCAGTGGTGACTTTGGGAATCTCCAGATCTGTCGGTGCTCAGTCCTTCGGAGGTGCTCATAGGGGTAAGGTTTGCGTACGTGTGTGCATAGAGGTGAGTGTGCGTGCGTGTTGTGAGCGTCTGCGTTGTACTGTGTAATTCTTAAAAAAACTCAAAATGGTACCCAGTTCAATATGAACCCAGATCAAAACTCAAAATGCGCCAGTGGTGACTTCGGGAATCTCCAGATCTGCCGGTGCTCAGTCATTCGGAGGTGCTCATAGGGGTAAGTTTTGCGTACGTGTGTTCATAGAGGTAAGTGTGCGTGCGCGTTGTGAGCGTCTGCGTTGTACTGTGTAATTCTTAAAAAAACTCAAAATGGTACCCAGTTCAATATGAACCCAGATCAAAACTCAAAACAAAACAACAAATCAATATGAACCCAGTTCAAAAGGAGAAAGAGAAGATGATAGGCACCTCACAGGATGACCTGCCAAATATTTTATAACAAATTCAAATTCTAGCACTCTGATTTTGGAAACAAATTACATGAAAATTCAAGCACAAAGCAGCACTGGTTCATCGATGTTGTCCGGGTTTGCCCAATCAGATATCTTAAAAGCTCACCCCCCTTCCCCTCCTCTCCGGGCCGACGTGTCGCGCAGCGCTACGTTTGGTCGTTTTGCGAAAAAACCCTTCGTTTTGCTAGAAATCGTGAAACAGTCCAGCAAATCTAGATCGTACAGAAGCCGCGCTGATTTATTTTTCACCTAAGCTCTCAAACTAAAATTTATTTCTACCTGAAAAAGCAGAAATTGTCGTTTTGCAAATAACCCCCAGCCACTTTTGCGAATGCCCCCTCCCACCACCCCACCCCCCGGTTAACACCCCCTGTCCGTCCCAACCCTAACCCACACTCCCATCCCCCCGTCGGTCGCCGCCCCCCTCTCTCCCTCCTCGCGTCGCCGCTCCCGTGCTCCCTCTCCTCTCTCCTCCTCGCCACGCCACCCTGCCCGGACACGCCCCGGTCCCTCCTCTCCCACCGCCACCGCGGCTCCCGCGATCCCTCCTCCCTGCTCGCCTCTCTCCTCCCTCTCGTCGTCGTCCCTCCCTGCCCCGGACTCTCCTCCTCGCGTCGTCGCTCCTGTTGACCCAGGAGGTGTCGCGCAGGATGGCAAGGAGCCGAGGACGGACCCCTCCCCTCCCTCGTCGGAGCAGTTGGCTAGGACGGCCATTCCCATCGACGCGTGCTCCCGGGATTCGATGCTTGCGACAGCCGAGATCGAGATAAGTTCCCCATCTGTATCCTTCCCCTGCTTCCTTCCCCCTCTCTCCCTGGTTAACGAACCATAGCTTTTGGTTCCCCATCTCCCTCCCTCCTCGTGTTCCCCAGTCGAAACCCCTACCTGCGATCTGTGAGCTCCAGTTCTTTGCACCCTCATCTTTGTGCTGCTTTGAATCTGTTGTGCCTTTACCTGATCTACCAGTTCTTGCTTGTCCGGTGCAAGTGCAGAGCCGGGCATGGATTCGGTGATCTATGCAAAGGGATAGGGATACCCATTGCTGGAAGGTTGATTTGGATTTGGATCCTTTCTTTGCTTGATATGAAGCCATGGGGTATTGAGTGCCAGCATCTGATCATGTCAACATGATCTCGCCGGATCTCAGGGTAAATTCTACCCTTCTCTGATCTGTACCGCTGACAAATTGTAGGTTGTTGTGCATGTGTAAAGTGTATTGTTCTTTTTCTTTCACAGTACCTGCTATGCATTTAAAACAGAAATTGTTGCGTTATAGGCTTTCTGCTAAGATCTGTCATCCTGTTATTTGGCTATTGCAGTTTGATGTTTTAGGCTGTGACACTGTTATTGAGTAGTACCTGATGGAGAAATGAGAACATTATTGCAAATGATGTAATGATAGGCAGACTGAGCTAAACCTACACTTTTCTTAAAATTCTAATTACACATAATTGTCTATTGATGCTCTTGATTTTCTTGCAGCACAGGAATGAACCATTGCTCTTACCTGCAATGTAATTGTTACTAACAGTGCAATGTAATTCGAGGCTGCTGCGGTTAATTGTTTTGATTTGGCAATACGTCGCCATGGATGTTGTGTTCTGCAACGTTGCATATCTTGTGCACGTGGTGGATACCAAGCCAAGCTAATTGTGGAAATATGTGCTCATGGCTTTGAGCTTGCTCAAGATCCATTTGGGTAAACCCTTTGTTTCTTATAATCTTGTTGCAAGAAACAACATTACATTGTGCTTGTTTTTCCCATACAGTACTGATCTGTCAGGTAGATTTTACTCCTCCTTGTACCTTGTTAGCTCATTGCTTTAATTTAGTGAAGAAAATGTATGTTTCCCTTGTTAATATAAACATGTATATATGTATCTTAGTTCAAATTCTATGCATGTTCCCAAAGTTTTCTCAGTGGTCCTGTGTAGATATCTTAAGAAGGTTACATATTGTATTGCCTTGGACAGTGATTAGTGAAATAAAAAAATGTGCAATAGTATTACAAACTTTGTGCCAAGCAGCTACCTTGATGGACTTAATGGTTTCCACCTTTACTTTTCTAAAAACAAAAGGCACTCTACCTGTTTGAATAAGCAGGGATTTGTCCAATTCCCTTAGATCGGCATGGAACTTAATTCATTAAAGGGGGGTGATCCTAATCCCCTTCGTTCGGACAAGCCTAAAATGTTTTAGATTATATATTACTCCCTCTGTTTCAAATTGTAGGTCGTTTTAGCTTTCTCAGATTCATGAATATTATTATGCATCGAGACATATATTGCAAAAGCAAAAAGAACCTGCAAGTTGGGAAGGAGGGAGTATTTTTTTGGATTTTGTTTCTCTATACTGCTGGCAATGCTCAACTGTATCAACTCATCCACAACACTAAGATTGCTTTCCCATTTTCCCTTATTCCAGGAACTATGTGGTACAGTATGTTGTGAATCTGAAAATTCCTTCTGCAAATGCTCACTTGGCATCTCAGTTTGAAGGAGAGTATGTTTATCTCTCAAAGCAGAAGGTGAGCAGCAATGTGGTGGAGAAATGCCTGAAGAATTTCCCAGATGATGCCAAAGCTGTCATAGTGCATGAATTGCTCAGTGGGTCTCATTTTGAACAACTGCTGCAAGACCCGCCTGTCGGCGTGCGGCGGCTGGCAGGGGCGGCGCTGGCGCCACGCTCTCGGCCGGCCACGGCGCGACGTGGGGATCGTCGGAGCTCGCGGGCATGGGGAGGCTACCGACGGTCCTATTAAGAACTCCAGTGTGGCGACGCAAATAATTGCCTGAGCTCGACCTCCAGCGCTTCTCGAGCTCAAGCACAATGGTGTGGGATAGCACGCTGGATCTGCTCATCGACGGTAGGCATCGACGAATCGCGAACTCAAATCCTTGCGCCCTCACATTTTGGATACTTCCTCTCTTCCATCCCGTTCTCATATTTTCTTCTCCTCTCTCCGACTCAGATCCAAGCCACGGAGCTTGCTTCTCTTCGATGGTACAGACTTGCAGTTGCACTTCGTTATTTTGTGACCATGGTACATGTTTGCTGGTTGCAGGTTCTCTTTGATGAATCGCTAATGTTGGGCAAAGCTGGAATTGCATCGCCTCTTCTTCCCATCATAGTCCCATGGCGGCTTTCTCCCTAATCTCCAAAAATCTGGGGCAAACTCATGGTGAGCACTATATTTGCCTGTTGCAGGACAACAATTTATTTGGCTTTGCAGGAAGGTACTTTACGATTCCTGCTCTTCGTCTTTTAGATCAATGCCACATTTCAATAGATTTAGATCTGAATGAACTATTTCTTATTGCTGTAGAAATTTAAGCAATATTAGGTTCATTTATAATTTTATATGGTACCTATGATGTACTTCTCAATGCAGGAATATAATTCAGGATTGATACATGCTAGATAGCTTAGATTTTACCAAAATGGCTATAGCTCAAAATCTGTTACCTGTAGCTAAACAAAAGCTTCATTTCATGTCTGAAAGGCTTCATATGTCAACATAATGGTGCTTTGTGGTTATGCATGTACTTATATTAATCTTGGACCCAAAAACAAAAAAGTTGCAGTTGTCAGAGTCAATAGTAGTTGGTCCAAACAATTGAATAATGTGCAACACTCAAGCTTTTATTTGAACAGAGCAGCTACAATATCACATAAGCAGATCCTTTAGTTGAATATGTTGAAGCAGATTTGATGGTTGAAATGGTAGGGCGTGCATCGCCGCCGAATCTTCTAGGGTTTAGGATAGCATGACGTTTTAATATGTTGTAATGTTCATGATTCAAATGTTGGACAGATACCATGATTCAAATGTTAGACAGACACTTATGATAAAAATTTGACAATATGCTTGCTACGAGGTGTGGTGTTTCGTGTTGCATTAATCTTATATCATGCATATAGTTCGTCGCCTTTCATTAATTAGCTTATATGCTGTCATTTCATGTTTATATTGTATCTCATAATCATATGATTTTGTATGGTACTCATGCTTTTATTTGCTTTCAATCTCCGTCATTTACTTATATACACTGTAGGACGCGCAACGCGCGCCTCCTGTTCTAGTGCCCATCAACGAGGCTCCAAATTAGAGGCTGAAGCGTCGTTGAACTCCTTAGTGGTGACCCCCGAAACCTGGCGATTCATGCTCCTTCTGCCCTCGTCCCCAGAGACTGTGATTGCATTTCCGTAGGGTGCTGCAGTGGGCGCTGCTAGGGACCTAGGGTGATGGAGTGGCTCTTGAGCATGACTGCCACAGATGCCATGCTGGGCCGGAGGTGCGGGTCCTCCCGCACACAGAGCAGGGCGACATGGACACACCTCAGGATCTCTTGAGGCCGACGCCTGTCCGCCGGGTAGCTGTCAAGCATATATTAGATGCCATCATCTTATATATTAGCTGTAATTTTAAGATAGAGTGGCCAATTAAATTAGATGCCATCATCTTGCTTTTCATATTTACTGAGATTATGTATTATGATTTAAATTATATTACGTTCAGTTTAAATATTAAAATATTTAAGGCAATACTATTCACACGAGATATTTTATGTCGTCTACTATATATACTAATTTTTATGATTATGCTTTTTAGGCCACTATGCTGAAATTATGTTCTAGGTTACATACACAACTTGTTCAAATTAAATTGTATTATGTCCGGTTCAGAAATTATGTATGATGATTTTTTTCAGCTGATTTACAGATGCATCAAAAGATTACTATAGAGAGCTAACCGAGGAGAGGAATGTTGTTTTCGACAAGGATGATTTGAATATCATAGGATCATTGAATGCCAAACAACATTCTGTTTTCGATGCAATTATGGACCATGTCGTTAATAAGAGAGCCCAGGTTTTTTTTTTGACAGACTTGGAGGTACTGGCAAAACTTTTTTGTACAGAGTGTTACTTGCCAAGGTCCGAGGCTCCGAGCTATGGGCTTCATTGCTGTTGCAACGACAACATCTAGTATCGCGGCTTCTATCATGCCGGACGGGCGTACTGCCCACTCAAGGTTCAAGATCCTTATTAAACTTGGTGATAATACCGTCTGTAACTTTTCAAAATAGAGTGGTACGACAACTCTTTTGCGGACAACATCGTCACTCATTTGGGACGAAGTGGCCTTGACAAAAAGACAAGGTGTTGAAACCCTTCATAGATCTTTGCAAGATACTCCCTCCATTTTTTTATGATAGGACTATTTCACCTTGACACAATGACCCAGAAAAATGAACTCTACTTATCATCTCATGAATCATGACATTATTTTTACCTCGTTTTCATATACATACACCTCGGTATTAATGTAATCACATACATACACTAATTATAGTTATAGAAGAGTTATTCTGCACGGGAATCAAAAGGTTATCTATGTCAAATACGAGGTGGCAACAAATGAGACTATCAAAAGAGAAAATTTTAGTTTTGCAAATAATTCTATCAAAAGAGAATGGAGGGAGTATAATGGATTGTAGTGACCCTTTTGGTGGAAAGGTTGTTGTGTTTCGAGATGACTTTAGACTAGTCCTTCCCGTCGTGCCACGTGGTACTCGAGCACAGATTATAGATGCAACCCTGTAGAGATCGTATCTATGGGATAAAATACATAAGATCCGGTTGTCGCAGAACATGAGCACAGAGTGACCCATGGTACTTTGATTTCCTTCTGAGGATCGGTAATGGAAGAGATGAAAGTGACGCTAATGATTATGTGTGGCTCCCCGATGACATTATGGTTGAGTACAACTCTGATGATTCTATCGATGTTCTGATAAAGCATGTGTTTCCTGATCTGAAAGGTAATTGCACATCATCAGAGTATATGCGAGAGAGGGCAATCCTGTCAACTAGAAATGAGCATGTAGATGCTATGAATGCTAGGATGATCGAACAATTTCCGAGAGATGAAAATGTGTACTTCAACCATGACACGGTCGATGATGACACTAGCAATACCTATCCACTTGATTTTCCGAATTCTATCACTCCTAATGGCTTGCCTCCTCATGAGCTCAGAATCAAGAAAAATTACCCTGTGATCCTACTTCGCAATCTTGACCCGCACAATGGTTTTTGCAATGCACTCGTTTGGTTGTTAGGGGTTTCGGTAACAATTCAATTGACGTTGAGATTGTTAACGGTCAGCATGCTGGCAAGCGGGTTTTCCTTTCAAAGATACCTTTGTCCCCTTCTGAAGATGTGACACTATCATTCAAGTTGAAGTGGAAGCTGTTCCCGATCAGGCTAAGTTTCGCGATGACTATCAACAAGGCGTAGGGACAAACCGTTCCAAATGTTGGAGTATACCTTCCTGAACCCGTGTTCTCTCATGGTCAGCTATATGTAGCATTGTCTAGAGGAGTTCGGCGTAATACGACGTGAGTTTTGGTTAAAAAACTAAGAACTCGCCATGTTCGTCTGGCTTATCAGCCACCAGTCAGCGGTATTTTTCTCTCCGAACAAATCAGCTACCAGTTACCAGCCAGCGGTATGTTTCTCTCACAACAAATCAGCATCAGCCGCTAGCGCCAGCCAGACAAACAGGATTATGTAGGGACGTTTTGGAATCATAGAAATATTATGCCTGAGATGAAAGCTAGCAACGAATATTGAAATGTGTTAAATTGTACAATATATATTTTCAATTTCCAATACACATCGATGGTTGCTTCTGTTGGCCCAGTGACTCCGATAAATGGCGTTGATCAATACCACACAATGGAGATCTGTCTGAAAGACACAAGGTTAGTTCATTGCATTGTGTATAATATAAATAGATTCTGCATATTAAAAGTTTGCTTTTATTTATGATTATGATAATAACTTGGTTTGCTTTTATGATTTCAAATTTATTTTATATTTAGTCGGATTGGATTCCTACACGTCTACGCTGATGACTACGATCAGGAGCGGATAGAGGCCTAGGGCCACCCGGGCCATGGCCCTAGGCGTGGGTCGGAATTCTCCATGCTGTAGATCACTGTATCAAAGCAGCCCAACATTTATTCACGAACTGGCCCATGGAGCGGCCCTAGGTCTTAGGATAAATCCCGTCCGCCACTGACTGCGATGAGGAGGCAAGATTGATACTCATTGGTGCCAAACTCCGTAACGATTTTATCAGAGAAATTTTTAGAATCGACTCTAAGTTCGCAAGCCTTTCAAGATTTGACCCCGTGACCCACATGTCAATGACTCAGAGTGACCCTATGTGTCATTGTGATAAGAGGTCAAATCTTATAAGACTTGCGAACTTAGAGTCAAATTTCAAAATGACTCGATTTTATCATTATCACAGGGGTTCGTGTAAATCGAGATAGAGGTGTGTGTCCAAACGCAACAACTTGATAAATTTCAATATGTCAATTCGATATCCGTGATTCATTTGACAAATATAAATGACAATTTATGTATTATGATTTTTTAGACACGTGTGTACCGTACGTGTATTTTACTAGTTACTCACAAAGTTTGACCAAATAAGACCACCTTGAAGTAGTTCCAAATAAGAGAACTCATGCCAGGGATTGTTTTCAGAAATAAAAGTAAGAAAGAAAAGTCATGTTATACTTTCGGCAGGAAGGGTGTGGTCGAGGGCTCGCTCTGCGTCCTCATATATACAGAAAAAAAATGCAGTGCACGTATATGGTTATACTTCTGAGCACGCTGAGCCTGACATTCGTATGGCCAACGGACATGAGTTCAATGACAAATTAGATTGGTAGATTCTGGTTTAGACTTGGCATTAATACCCACCTTATGGAAATAATACATGCTTTTGTCCCATTTGGATTATATGGTGGATTTTTAAAAACTGGATTTTGGATGCAGTTCCAAAATACGGATTCTATGCAAAATGCAAAATCCCGATGTTGTTTGGATCCCTAGATTTTAGAAACCTGATTTTATAGTTGTGTTATTGGTAAAATGACTTTTATGACCCCATCGCCCGTTAGTGTGGAGAATGGCGGATTGGTTAATTATCGAGGACTATGGGCAAAATGGTAAAATGCTTATGCAAATAAGCCAAAATCGACTCTTGAGCAGCTTCTTTGATTGTCATAATCCAAAAACGTGACTTATATAATTTGATAAAAAAAAGAGACGAATGTCAAATGTCTCTACCAAAAGTCAAAAGCAACAAATTTTCGATACATAGGTGTTATTTATTTTTAGTAGTTTGTTTTGAGAACCGTTATTTTGAACAATTGTTGATATGCAATAGGTAGGTCCTTTGTTTTATACACATTTAAGTAAAACCTGAAAGTTTCGATTTTTAAAACAAATTCCAAGAGAAAAATATATTTGTTTATTATTATGTGCATAAATTTTTAAATATTTTTAATTTTAACTAATTCATGAAAAATCTCATATGAGTGTTGTATTTGTTTTTTCTAAGACCCACCAAAATCTAGTTCGAATTTGATTCAAATTTAGAATCGAATATCCTATTATTCAAAAAAATTTAGCAAGATTATTCAAACAATTCTAAACCTAAATATCAGATCTGGACCGAATTCTCTCATTAGGCCACAGGCCCTTTACTTTTCTATCATTTCCCCGGTTGAGCCCTTTTAGCCCTGATTTCAGGCCCAATCCTTCCCTTTACTTTGCCCATCCTCTTCCTCAACTTGAATCACATGTACTTACTCCGTTCCAAATTGTAGTTTGTTTGATTTTTTTACCTCAAATTTGACCACTCGTATTATTAAAAAATTGTAGAAAATATCATTTTTTTTGTTGTGGCTTGTTTTATAATAAAAGTTTTCCAAGAATGGTTAAATTTGGCTATGTTTGCACAGATTTTTTGAAATAAGACCAACGGTCAAACTTGGGGTTAAAAAGTCAAATAATCTATAATTTGGAACGAAAGGAGTGTTCGATTTTTGTTCTTCTTTGCCTTTTAGTTTTTTTTCTCTTAAGAGCACGCACATTGACGTCATCTGATAGGTGATCTCATGCACTGACATGTTATTTTTAAGTTGTCCGGTACAAATATATAACTTCTTAATTTGTGCCTATGAAAAAACAATAGTATGAGTTGCATGGCAACAACTTATAGAATGGTTGTTAAATTGTCTCATGAGGTGCTTGTTTCACGAAGTAACGTGACACTATACGAGACGATCTATGAGACCGCCGAATTTTATGACATTTCTTCATTTTTTTATGTCTCTTTTTTCTTTAGTCCTTTAGTCCCAAAACTTGGTTCACACCATTGACTCAGTTTTCACCCTGTTCGTCTGGCTGACGACTGGTGGCTGTTGCTGATTTGTTCTGAGAGAAAAGTACCGCTGGCTGGTAGCTAGTGGTTGATTTGTTCTGAGAGAGAAGTACCGCTAGCTGGTGGCTGATAAGCCAGACGAACAGGGTCAAATCTAGCCTGTGTTGTCTGTATAACAGACATATTAGATAGATCCAATAATAGACCTTTGTCTTAGTTTGATGACTTGCTTAGCACAGGAGTAGACTAGACGCCAGTTTCGCGGGTACTTATCCACTCACTTTTGGCAATTTAACACAATAAGCTTTATATAATTTTGCTCTTCCTTTCAATCATATCTCACCGAAGTTTTCCGACAACACTATGAAATCGCCACGGATTCATGGCTCTAGCTCTAATCTACTGTAAAACACAATGCTACTGCAAATTCAATGAGAAAAGGCAGCACTCATTTCCAAAGTGTCCTACAATCAACGCGGCTCCAAGTCAGAGACAGAAGCTTCGTTGATCGACGGCTCCGGAGGCCTCTCTCCAGGTCCATCGAGCACGAAGGCCAGCTTTGTTGGCGCCGGCATTGTCAGGATTCGGTGTTTGAGCATGTGGAGAACGGACGCCATGGTGGGCCGGAGTTGCGGATCCTCCTGGACGCAGAGCAGCCCGATGTGGATGCACCTCAGCATGTCCTGCTTCCCCGGCTCGTCGGCCGGGTAGCCGTCGAGCAGCCGGGTCACGCTACCAAGCCTCCAGTGACTCCAAACCTGGCCATGCATGACCAGGAGAATGAGAACTCGCTCTCTCTATTGCAGTAGGAAATATATAATAATGTAAACTTTGCTCTCATCATTCAAATGTTATATCTTACGTACACGTTCTAGGAGATGTTCATAAGCACGCTGGCCGGTGATGATCTCCAGAACAAGGACGCCGTAGCTGAAAACGTCTGACTTGGCAGAGAAGATGCCGTGCTGGGCGTACTCTGGTGCCATGTATCCACTGCATCTCGTTGACACGGCATGTCAGAAAGTACAAAATGGGCAAATGGCGGCCCGCGCCATGTATCCTTTAATTTGCTAATACTGTGGTAATTAGACACGCACCCCGCTTGAGGAAAAAATACTGTGGTAACATGGAGACGCCCAACTTACTAGGTTCCAGCAATATGTCTTGTGTCCGCTACGCTCGCGTCGATGCTAAACAACCTTGCCAAGCCGAAGTCCGAGATCTTGGGGTTCATGTCCACATCAAGCAAGATGTTGCCTGGCTTGAGATCACGATGGATGACAGTCAACCTTGAATCTTCATGAAGGTACAATAGCCCTCTGCCGATCCCTTCGATGATCTTTTCCCTCTGCCCCCAGCTTAGCTCCTGTTGGCTTGAAGGACCTGAAAAGCATATGATGTACTTCACTTAGCAAACAAAATGACCGATCGAGTGACCTTAGTGACGTGATATGATAGTAGCATGATCCATCTGATTCATTCACCGAAAATGATTTTATCGAGGCTCTTGTTGCTGAGGAACTCGTAGACAAGGAGCTTCTCTCCTTCCTCGATGCAGAAGCCGAGTAGGCGCACCAAGTTCTTGTGCTGGAGCTTTGCAACCAGCACGACCTCATTCTTCATCTCCACCTGTCCTTGGTGTGAAGTTGCCAACAATCTCTTGACAGCAATTTCCTGCCCATTTTCTAGCGTACCCTGAAGAACGTCGAAGTCAGACCATCATGTCTCGCGAGAAAGACTATTAGGCATGAATTTTTCAGGCTCGACGATTAAAAATTACTTTGTAGACTGGCCCAAACCCGCCTTGGCCGAGCTTATTTCCTTCTGAAAAGTTGTCAGTGGAAGCTCGCAGAGTACTCAAATCGTACTGGAGCGGGCCTGACGAACTTCCCATTTCTTCATCATCTCCATATCCTGTTTACAAGAGGAAATGAAAGAGTCAATAATATAATCCTCAAGGTGTCGCGTCACATTGTTCGTCAGATACGCTGACGACGACCTGACGTTGCTTCGGCACTTACCGTCTTTTGCAATCTGCACATGCTTGTTTGGTATTCTGTTCTTCTTGCAGATATAGACAGCAACAAGCAGCAGCAGCAGTGTGGTAGCAACAGGAATTGTGACAAGGAGAGATGTATTCCTGACCGTGCGACTGCTTCCTGCACCTGTCGCAGTGGAAAATTCAGAACCGTAGCTGTTTCAGCCTCTTTGTTATGTTAAAGGAACATCTTAGCTACAAGCCCCTCTGTGCCCTCCTTTTGGCATTTTATCCGGTCGATCTAGACACATAAATGTTCATTGGTTTTGCTCTTTGTCATGCCCATGCAAAATTTTGTTTCATTTCTGCTAATTCGAGTGGAAGAGTTTCTTAACATTCGTTCTCATGTTTCTTGCCATTCATCCATTTTATATCTAGTGAGCACACATTTACGTATTCAACTAAGATAATGCTATGTTTATACTAAAATTATGTATTTTTGGTTAGTACTTCTTGGTACTTTTCTCTAGATACATCCTATCTCTGGATGGACGGCTCCTATTTTTTCAACCATTAATAAGATCTTCTAATTTTAGGCTATAGATTACTGTGGATAGTTGGCTCTCATTTTTCGAACCATTAATAAAATCCTCTAATTTTAGGCTATATAATAGGTGACTAAGAGATAACATTTGTTAGACTAAACAATATGTAATTTTATTCATGTACTTTTTTGCTTTGATTCATGCAGCTACTATGGTCACTGCTGGCGTTTTCATGATAACAACTTTCCCAAACAAATACTCCTTCCTTAATTTAGTAGCATAAATTATGACTATGATGGAGATTCTCATAGCAAGTTTAGGAGCTCTTTTTCGGTACACAATACCACTCTTTGGTAGTACGGTGGTATCGTCGGTTTTTGCTGTGGGTAAAATGGTAATTTGGTGAATGAATATCATTCGGAAAAAACATACCGCCGACGAGTACAATAAAAGCATACCGCGTACAATACCTAAATCATTTCATATATCCAATTTCATATATTACAACAAAAATATTTTTCATTTCCAATAATACCCATATGCTACCAATACCACCTATGAATACCACCCGTACCACACAAAAAAAACTGGTGGTACAGAATTAATCTCAACCGTCCGATCCTTACAAATAGATCCTTTCCTATTACATACGAGTCTTTTTAAAGTGGTGGTACAGAGTGGTATTGTGTACCGAAAAAGACCTCAAGTTTAGAGGCCCAACACCATTAATTAGTTTTTGTCCTTGTTGGACCTGTCCGGTGGGTTTTTTTCTAATTAAATGAATGTCAACTAAATAAATTTTATAACATGCCACTAGAGTTGTTGGTAAATAACAACGGGGAGATATTTCATCTAGATGAAACTTGGGTGTATTATTTTTCCAATTTTCTAAAGTGCCACGGCCATTGGTGGTTAAAAAAGTTGTATTTCATCCAACAATCCTTGGATCGTGTGCATGGTGCATTGAACGAAACAAAAATATAAAATTGTAGGGTTTTTCAATTAACATGAACCATCTATTTGATGAAATTTAATGGTAGTAGTACCAGAAAGTACCATTATAAAGTAGTACCAGTTTGGTGAATTAAATTAGTTGGTGCGAAAATCTTAACACCTTGTGTTTTTTTTCCGAGGAATTTTAACACACAAGGTACTATCTAGTACATTTCGGTACTATCCAATACCGTAACAAAGCTCAAAAAATAACATTGTGCATTAGAGTAGATTGTTTCATTTACCATAGTTAACTGTTTTACCAACTTCAAATTTAGGATCTCAGATTTATTATTTGCCATCCCTACCTTCTAGCAGGGTGCTCAATTTTACTCTACATTTATTTACCTCTTTTTGTATACAAGTAAAAAAATTGGAAAGGGGGAGGCCGGAGACTGGACACGTTGACTGACCGGTGCTTCCTGGGACGATGGAGTGGTCGCTGCCGTTGAGTGGCCCGCCCCCCGGCGCCGGAGGCAGGGAAGACATGGGCGCCTCGGCAGCCTGGACACGGTAGAAAGGGTAGACCTCGAACCGGACGGAGCAGCTCCGGTAGTAGATCCGCCCGCCCTCCTTACCGTCACAACAGGCCGGGATTGCCTTGACGGCGAAGCTGAGGCAAAGGTTGCAGTCGTCCTCGGTGATGTCCCTCGTGCACTGCGCCATGCCATAGATCGTCATGAAGCTCGCGTGGTCAACCGTGCCGACAGCCATCATACGCGACGGGGAACCGTAAGCGGCCTTCCTGGTGAGGTTGTTCATCAGCGCGCTGAGCCGCAGCATGAACTGCCCCGGCGCCTGCGTGACGTTCCTGCTGTTCGGCACCTGGAAGATCGGATCCGGCGACACCAACGTGTCGGTGACGCCGAAGAAGCTCGAGTTGGCGTACCGGAGCAGGCAGCCTTCGTAGATCAGCATGGCGCTCTTCTGGCCCGGGCACATGGCGGCCACGTCGCGCGCCGAGTCGTCGAGGCACGACCGGCACTCCGACGAGCTGACGTCGCCGCGGCACTGCGCGAGGCCGTACGCCCGGTCGGGCGGCGCGGCGCCGGTGGCGTTCTCGGCGAACCCGGAGGACGCGGCAGCCGCCGCGGGGAGGGAGGAGAGGAGCGCGCCGAGGCTGGCCTGGAACGGGCCGCCGCCTGTGTAGTTCATGTTGCTCGGGCAGTCGGCGGAGATGTAGAACCTAAGGTTGTCGGCAATGGCTGTCGCGGCGAGGAGCAGGAGGCACGACGCGCGAACGCCGATTGGAACAAGGCTGCGCATGACTGGCTGTGAAGGCTACTACTGCTGCTCTCTCCTGTCCTGCAACTGCAAGGCTTGCTTGATTTGCTTCCATCATGCTGTTTAAATACAACATCATGTTCTACTATACACCTTGCACTTTTGCTTATTGCACGCGAAGATTGAAAATATACAACAACGACCATATTGCCAAGTAGGTTTTGTTTAGACAACGCCAATACGTACTTTGAGCTGGCCTAGCAGGCTTTGCCGTGGGATTCAGCACATTTTCCTAGACAGTGTTTAGCGCCACTAGGCTTACTCCGAATCTCCGATACGGCGTCCTTGTTGTTGCCTTTGCCCTATTCCTGCACGGCTAGACCGCGTGCGACCGACCCTCTGCCTTGGCCGCGTCCTTGACTCGGTCGGTGATGCCCCGCTGAAGGTCGTTGCAGAATACTCCCTGATGCATCAGGGCGCAAGCTTTGGCACAATATATCGGAGAGACCGACTGCGTGTTCAGTCAGTGGCTGGTGACCGACGGTTGACGCTGATTTATTTTGAGAGAAAAATACTGTTAGCTGATAGTTGTTGGTTGATTTATTCTGATAGAATAGTATCACTAGCTGGTGGCTGATAAGCCAACAAGAGAGCCATCCTGTCCCCATCCCGAGCCTTATCCTCTTGCCAGTCCTTGCCGCTCTTCTCCTTCCCAGTGATGAAGAGCTTGATGGGCCGCACATCTTGATCGGCTGCACATCGTTGGGCCGGATTAAGAGATCTCCCGGATTAATAATGGAAAAAGTCCTTCATACGTCCCTCATCTATTGTCAAAGTCTGATTTCGGTCCCTCATCCGCAAAATTGGGTATCTAAGGTCCCTCAACTATCAAATCTGTTTATTTTTGGTCTCTTGACTGTTTTCTAAGGTGGTTTTCGCATGATTTGACCGCAACCACATATATGAGGTCCCCCAACTATCAAATCTATTTATTTTAGGTCCCTCGGCTATTTTAGTGGGTGGTTTTCGCATAATGTGATGATGAGTCCCACATGCTAGGTACATGTGATGGTGGATCCCACGTGTCATGTGGCTTCCTTCTTTCTCACGAGCCACTCTGCCACACGAGCCCGTCGTGCCGTATCGTTCTGCATGCTCCATCACAGAAACCCGTCGCAGTTCCGCTCGTCTTTCTCCATCGCACGAGCTCGCCGCCTTTGGAATCGACGACCCTAGAGCTCCGTCGTTCTGGAAAGGGATGGGGAGATAGAGAGAAAGAAGTGTTAGGGAGAGGGAAAGAAGAATGAGAAAGGGGAGAAGATAGCCACGTGACATGGGTCCCACCTCCACATGTACCTGACATGTTGACCCAGCGCCACGTCATGCGAATATCACCTTCCAAAACAATCAAGGGAAAAAAATAGATTTGATAGTTGAGGGACCAAAAATAAACATATTTGATAGTTGAGGGACCTTATATAGCCAGTTGCGGCAAAACCACCCTCCAAAACAGTCGAGGGATCAAAAATAACCGGATTTGATAGTTAAGGGACCCCAAATATCCTATTTTACAGATAAAAGACGAAATTTAGACTTCTGTAATAGATGAGGGACGTCAAAACATTAATAATCTTGGCTGCGGCCGCGCAACAGCGAAGGTAGCGACAAAACCAGCTTCCGTGATGAGAGAGAAGACTCGAAGAGCAACCACACTGGCACACTGCTGACTCCCCGCAGCCGTTGCGGCGCGCGCCTCCGGCCGCTCGCAGCTGCCACAAAATTGGTGCCCCCCTGGAGGATGGGAGAGGAAGAAGTGCGGCTAATCTGGAATGCGGCTTTCTCTTTGGAGGCGGTGAGTTCTCGGGTTGATTCGCGGCTCGCTGATTCGTATAGAGACCCCCGATCTCCATTGGCTTCCTCCGAGTGATGAAGTTATGTTTGGCACACCCAGGGATGATTCACGGTTAGATCACCTTTGCTTTCTCTCTTCAGATCATAGGTGAAAAATCCTGCATTTCAAGAAATAGTGGTAAATCCTTTTTAGACAGATCTTACACTAAGAAATCTCTGTATGGCAAATTTACACTAAGAAATAGTGATTAATAAAGAAGAGAAGCTATAGAAATGAGAAATCTAAATCCTTTTTAGACAGATCTTACATATTCAAAAGAGAGCCGCAATAGCTTCAATATTCAAGTATGGGGCATCGTTATCAGTATTTCGAAAAATATTTTAGTGCCCTGGATAGTATATTCTGTAAACGTGTTGCTATGCAGGCACACACACACAACTTCCTTGTGACACAGTTAAAATCTTAGTTTTGTTTCCTGAGAATATATAATTTGGGCCATGATGGCTGATCTGAAGCAAACAATTGCCGACCAAGGAACAGAAACATTTAAATATTAGGCTTTCATGACAGTAGTAATAAACAGTGTTGTTCTTTATTGGTTCATTTTAGTTTTCTATTTGGAAATGGCTATTTCTCCAGCTGCGTTGTTCAAAGGTATAATGCTGCGTTCAAAGTTCAAACCCAAAGTTTTCATGTTCTAGCTTGCTGCTGATACAGGTTTATAGAAATTTTCTTACTTCTTGATGCTTGTTGCTTGACATATAAAGTACTATCAAACCTAAGTATGTGATAATGTGCAAAATGGATCGAAAAGAGAGTACATAAGTGCCTGCTAAGAATAGGTTTGAAATCTCTGTTATATGTATGAAACAAAAGCAGAAGATGCATCTAGTTCGTACCTAGTTGTGTCGTCATGATGCTTTCAGGATAATCTTCTTATTATGCTCCGGTCGTTCATTGCACTATCATCATCTTCAATCTCTATGGTTGGTACATCAGCAATTTTATGCCAATCTTCTCCCTGGCAACTCTCTGTTATCAGTGGGCATCTTTGATGTACAATTCTTTCAGTGACTGTGGGAGGGCCTGCTCTGGCAAGCATGGTATAAGAGGACATTTCACAACAGTCATAGCTGTTAAACACAACGCTTCTTCTAGACCAGGAGGCAAGTATCTCAGATTGCTGCAGTGGAATATCTCCAACTTTTGCAGAGTGCCAGGGAGCTTTACTGGAAAATAGTGAAGGCTGGCACAATCAGTGATGGCAAGATTTGTCAATGAGGAGATCTCACCAATCTCCTGAAGAAGAGGATTAATTAGATTGGTGCATGAACTGATGCGTAGATCTTCAAGGATGGAGGGCAGCAATCTATGTTGTCGTGATAGTTCCAGCTTTGGACAATCATAAATATGAATACTCTTAAGAGCAGTCAGACCTCCGAATCCTTCAACTGGCAGGTTAGTTAATTCTGGGCAGCTGGTGATGGTTAATTGCTGCAGCATCAGTAATTTCTGGCAAAGAAGTCCGTGCTCTAAGGATGTAAGGTTTGGGCACTGGTGAATCTGTAGGCATGCCAATGATGATGGAAACTGAGAGCTTGGAGTGTGTATTTCTGGAAGAATACTAAATCCTGTTTCAGAAATTTTGAGCTTCACTACTGATGATGGGAAAGATGGGAATTCCGCTAGTAGTAGGCAGTCAATCACTGCAAGTTCTGTGAGCGATGGAAGCAACCGACCGTCTTGTACAGAAGCCCATGTTTCTAGATTAGACATATCTTCAAATACGAGTTCCTTCAGTGATGGAAACCCATTAACTCCACTAGTTCCTGCAAACTCTTGATTGATCTGAATAATGCTATGGAAGTCCCCAATAACTAAGAATTTGAGTAGTGGCAGCACTCCAAGCGCTGGTAGAACTGAACAATTTGTACAGTCGGACAGATGGATAGTTTGCAAGTGAGTGAGTCTACTTAACCAACTTGGAAAGTAGAAGCCTGCAAAGGCCTTGACTGTCAGCTCACTGAGTTCAAGATGTGGTTGGAGATATTCAAGTACCTGCAAATCTTTATCTGCTTTCTTTGAAGTCAGGCGCCTCGTATTGGACCATACAAGATGCAGAGTATTGATGTATGTCTTCTTGCTTAGCAAAGCTTCATTGGCCTCTTCCGCACTAGCCACATTCTCGAGATTCTTAATGCATATATGTCCTGTGATCCCCTGCATCTCTTTCAATTCACTGATCTTGTATCCTTTGTCCTTACGGACAACAAATTCTTCCAAATGTTGAAGGGAAGTCAAGTTCCCTATTCCAGCTATGCCAACGGTCAATTCTGTTCTTGCTTCTAGGCATCGCAGATTAACAAGACTGGTTATGGTCTCTGGAAGGTATTCTAATACATGGCAGGGTGGCAACTTTAGTGTTTGCAAGCTGAAGAGTCTACCAATGGATGAGGGCAACCTTTTTATGCCAGTTCCTGAAAGGTTCAAATATCGAAGCATTTTTAAATTTCCAATAGACTCTGGCAGCTCAGTAATGTCTCGTCGGTACAATTCAAGCACGTGGAGGTATTTTAGCTTGCAGAACAGATCTTTAGGGATAGAACTCGTCATTGATTTATATCCATTTAGCAGAAGCAGTGTGCGAGCTCTTGTAAATTCAGGAAAAGCTTCAAATGAAGTACAACTTCTATTGTGACAAGAGAATGATAGATGCCTAGAACTTCTTACAGGGCTTCTTGGAGGGTCGTCCAGCCTTATGCATTCGTCAACAGAGACAGACTGTGCTAGGTCATGCATGGCATCATGCATCACATATCCATCTTTGTGGTGTTGGAAGAAGGACCTGTTTACTAATTCATCAAAATAGCTACTCCCAATATCTTCCATCCTTCTACTTCCTTGAAGCTGAATGAACCCAAGGGCCATCCAGATCTGAACCAATCTCCCTCTCTCAAAAATATAATCTTTGGGGAAGACTGAACAAAATGCAAAACATTGCTTCAACACGGCAGGCAAATGACTGTAACTCAATCTGAGAGCTGGCAGTATATTGTTCTTATCTGATGGTAGCTCCCATATTTCACTCTTTAATATGTTTTTCCAATCACCTTCTGTGTCCTTGGTACATAATAAACTGCCTATTGCTTTTGCAGCTAGTGGCAGGCCTTTCAACTTCTTCACGACGCCCTTGCCTATTATTTCCAATTCTGGGTGTGCACTGGCGTCACCACCAACAAATGCGTGGTTCTTGAACAGCTGCCAACAATCATTGTCTGATAACTGCTTTAGATGATAAGGAGTCATCCCACCCATTAGTTTCCCCACATCATTGTTTCGTGTTGTAACTACAATCCTGCTTCCCTTTTCCCCAGTAAGTAGAGCACAGCGATACCTGTCCCACTTTAAAGGATCCTCATTCCATACATCATCAAGGACTAGAAGAAACCTTTTACCTTGAAGCTTTTTTGAGAGATCTTCTTGAAGCAAGTTCATGTTTGTTGTGGCCGATGAGAACCCACTCGCAACTGATTCAATGGTTTCCTTTGTAAGCTTCATCTCATCAAAATTTTCAGAAACACACAACCACAACCTTAAATGGAAATGCTCCTTTACTCTTGCGTCATTGTAGACAAGCTGTGTTAGAGTGGTCTTTCCCAGTCCTCCCATACCCACTATGGGAAGAATGGAAAGGCTGGCATGGTTTGAGTTATTAGGGCTTAGCAAGATCTTCACGATGGTCTCTTTATCTTCTTCTCTTCCAAACACACTGGAGTCATCAATCAGTGAACTTGTCTTGGGCCTTTCTTTTATCTCGTGCCTTTCAGTCCCACTGGTCATGATTGAACCAAAAATCTGCCTTTCTTTGACAAGCCTATCAAGCTTCTCCTCGATCTTCCTTATTTGCTGCACTATCTTATGGTTAAATAAACAATTGTTCAACCAAAAGCAGCAGAAACAGCTCCTAACCTTCTTCAGATGGCCATGGTTGGACGGACCTTCTAGTTTGGACTGGAGGGCCTCAGCTGCATATTCATCAAGCAAGTCATCCATCTCATATGCGACTTCCTTAAGCTTAGCAAGCCAGTTGCGTGCGGCCTTATCCTTCAGTTGCCGCTCCTCGGCATCTTCAACATGAGCTTTAATTGTCAACAGGGTGCTCGATAATTTCTGCAGCTCCTCTGTGACGTCTGGAGGGAATTTCAGTTCACCAATAGCAGCTGAGATCACTTTATCAAAGAGTACCTGCATGAAGGCAGACAGCACAGCTTCTCCGACCGGCATAGTTTTCCCCCTCTGGTTGCCTACTGTCTCTCCTAGTGATGCAAATGAGGAATACTGGTCAGGGAGGGGGTGTCGGTGTTTTAGACCGGCAACCTACCAAGGGGAGTACCCGAGGTAGATGAATGTGGTCTCGCCGAGATCGGTAACTCGAAGGAGAGACACGTGGCACACAATTTAGACAGGTTCGGGCCGCGAGGTGCGTAATACCCTACGTCCTGTATGCTGCATAGCTCTGGATTGATTGAGTGTGTTTACAGGATGATGCGGATGATGAGATAGGGGTCCCTGCCTCGCCTTATATAGTCCGGGAGGTAGGGTTACAAGTCGGTTTGCCAGAGGAGTACTAGTCGTGTGCGGCTAGGAGTACTCTACATGGATCCGGACATGTCTAGCTTCCTAACCGAGTACTAATCCTCCGTTTGCCTCTGTAGCCCTCGAGCGAATGCGAGTGAAGACACCTGTTACTTGGAGGATGAAGACGTCCCCGGCGAAGAGCTCGAAGACCGGTGCAGCAAAGAAGAGGAGCCGCAGTGAGGCCGAGGATGCCGGCCAGTCGTCGTCGCCGCCCTCGTCCCCTCTCCCCAATCCGGCGAAAGAGTGGAAGAAGGCAAAGTTGAAGACCGAGGACCTTCTTGCCTTGGTCAACAGCGGATTCCTCCGCGAGAAGGAGATGGATCTATGGCGCACCGCCACTGGGGACCCATACCCAATGGAGAAGAATCCGGACGAGATCCCGATGTTCGCCCGGTTCGTGGAGCGTGGACTTGCGCTGCCGGCCAGCGACTTCTTCAAGGGGCTCCTTAGCTACTACGGAATCGAGTACCTCAACCTCAACCCCAATGGTATCTTCCACGTCTCCATCTTTGTACACTTCTGCGAAGCCTTTGTGGGGATCAAGCCCCATTGGATCTTGTTTCGGAAATTCTTCCGGTTGAAGCCGCAACCGAGCAGCAATGACCCGCGAGTAGTCGGAGGCACCGGGGTTCAGATGCGAGAGGATGCCGCCGACCAGTACCTGCCGTACAAGTTGATAGACTCCAACCAGGACTGGAAGGCAAAGTGGTTCTACATCTGCAACCACCATCCGGAGCTGCCGAAGCTGAGCGGTCATCAACCGAAGCATGTGCCGTGGTGGAACACGGAGCCCACCATCCAGGAAGGTATCCAACTACCCCCGCTGCTGAAGAAGATCAAGGCCTTGCGGGAGGCCGGACTGAGGGCCGAGCACGTGGCCTTCAGTTTCATGAAGAGGAGGGTGCAGCCACTGATGGCGCGAGACACCCTCGGGTACCAGTACACCGACGACGAGGATACGTCCCGGATGCCTGGCTTCGAAGTCGAGGACGACGTCCTTGTTGAGAGGCTGGGAAAAATCTTCAAGGATATGCCCCCGTACACACCGTGCCCGGTGCCAGAGTACTCCGCGGCACGGCCGCCAAACCAGGTCAGTAGTCGTGACATAACCCCCCGAGTACTGAGTTGCTTGACGTAGTCGTACTCATGCTTGCTTGATGTTGTAGGATGATGTGGAGAAGTATGTCTCCGTCCCACCCTCCCCTCCGCGACTTGAGGGACAAGCGCAGGGGAAGGGAGAAACCAAGATGAAGGAGCGCCGCGAAGTCGGTGAGGGCGACGATGCCGTCATTATTGAAGACAGCTCTGATGACGAGGATGAAGAGACGCTGCAGCAGCGGTTCCAACTCCGCTCAAGGTTCAGCCGAGCTGGGATGCCGAACAGCCCGGTCATCGAGAAGCCATCTAGCCTGGAGGCTAGCTTGCCGGCGCCGCCTAGGAAGCCGCGCAATGTGGCGCGGAAACGTGTCGTGAAGAAACTGAAGCTGTCAGAGGCCACCAGGCCAGAGGTGAGTAGCACGACTAGTGTAGTCGAGTACTGCCGATAAGTAGTCTGTTGCTGACAAGCTTATTTGAACTGTTGCAGGACATCCCCTCCTCGGACCCCGTTGATCAAGGCGACGAGGACGCCTGGGAGACGGTGGGGGCGGGAGCTGAGAGGAGTGTCAGCCCGCCTCCAACCACTGAAGAAGCCGTACCAGTAGCGGTACAACAAGAGACCGGCGCCGTAGACTCGCGGGCGTCGGTCGAAGAAGGACAGGGCCCCTCCTCAGCTGCAGCGGTACAACAGCCAGAGGAGGCTCGTGCTGAAGCCGGAACTGGCAGCGAGGCTGGCATAGTTGACATCGCCAGTATACTTGGCGCTCCGACCGTGACCGTCGTGCGATCAACCCTGTAAGTTCCCTGAACTCTTAAGTAGGTGTGTAGTCATTAATCTTTGCATTGCTGACTGGATAGTTTGTGATGCAGGAAATCCACGGACTTGTCGTGGGATGGTGGGGAGTGTAACACCCTGAAATTTTCCGCTTTCAAGATGTTATTAGGAAAAATAATAACAATGATTTCTCATAATTTCTAAAATTTTCCCAACATTTTTTTTCTTTACAGGAAATTTAGTACAGAAAAATAATTGATTGGTTTTAAAAATTAAATAAAATGGTTCTCTGAGTGTTGCATTCATTTCGATTGCATTTGTTTTGTTTGAGATAGTGTTTTCAAAATCATAAAAAGATCAAACACAAATCTCTCCTCAATCCTCTCTATCTTTTTATTGTACATCCAACTCATTCTCTTTTTGTCTATGTTTCCAACCCATCCGGCTATCTTACTTTGCTCGGCCCAGGAGCAATATCAAGCTGTCGGTCTGTTGTCCAATTGGCTGGCCCAACTCACCCTCTCCCTCTTTCGTACTGCTGACGGGTGGACCCCACCTGTCATCACTCCCCTTCTGATCTGACCCGAGCAAGACTCGTGTCTGAGCACTTGCTCGGCTCCCGTGCATGTGCCCTGCCCACGCCGCTTGGCCTCCCCGGCCTTGCGCCCGCTCGCCTTCCCATGACGTTCGCTGTCCGTCTAACCTGCCAGCTCACCATTCCCCTCTATCTCGCTGCCAGCCGGGCTCCGTCCGTCAAGCCCGACTCCCTCGTCTCGCACACATGACCAACTTGGATCGAGCCGTGTGACGCCGCATCTGCCCGGCTCCCTCGCGCATATGCTCGCTCGTGTCCGAGCCTGTCAGCTCCGTGCACCCAGTCGCGTTGCTTCCTCTTCATCGACATGCAAACGCCGTACGTCAGGCCCTCTCTCACCTCTGGCCAACGCTCCACGCTCTCACGTGCCTGTGCGTTGCGCCCGCGCTCGCGCCGCATGCACTCGTGCACTGCGTCGCGCCTACTTCCCCGTGCCCATGCGCCGCTTGGATCCCATGCGCGACACCCTACACCCACAGCTGGATCCCCGTGACGCGCTGCCAGCACCCCCGCCCGCACGCACCCCCGCTCGCACGCACCCGTGCGTTGTGCCCAAGCCGAACCGACACCGTCTCGGTGTGTGCGCCCAGCGACCACCGCTCGTGCGCCGACCGCCGCCGTTCGCGTGCCGCCCGCCTGGCTCTCACGCACGCAGACGCAACGTCCCTCTCCTCTTTCAGTAGTAACACAATCCACCTCGATCACGTCAGTAAGGTGCTGCTCACCTTTTACTCCACCGGTAAACGTTCCACCTCCATCGGCCAGTTAATAGCCTAGCCTGCTCACCTCTCATGCATGCATGCATGCACGGTCGCCTCCTTTACTTCACCTGTCACGCATGCATGCACCGTTCATCACTCATCAGTAACGGTTCGTTGCTATAAGGCCATCATTTGCCAAACCGTCTCCTACCTTCGGTCGGCGCCGCACCGCGCCAGCCCGCGTGCCTCGCACCGCTCGGCCGCCCGGCGCCTGTGCTCGCACCTGAACGCCGCTCGCTGCCCCACGCCCGAGCTGCACGCTACCCGCGACGCTCGCACTCCCGAACTCTCCGCACCGCATCTGTGCCGCTGCCGCGCTTTGCGTCGCGTCCCGTCGCGCGTCTAGTCTTCCCGCACGTCGCCGCGCCGCTCCACTGCTCTGCCGCCAGTGCCTGCATCCCCGCCTGTGGCCGCCTAGTTCTCGTGCGTCGCGCCTCGCATCACTCGGCTCTGCGCACCTGTGCGGTGCGCCGCACACCTGACCGCTCTGGCTCCTCCTGCGTCTCTAGCTCTTCGCCTTCTTCAATCAAACCATCAAGGTGCAGTAAAGACTGAAGCATGTGCTATCTTTCCTCGTCACTCTCCATCCGTTTCCCCTTGCTCTTACCAGTAATGGCTCCACCACTAAAGCCATCATCCGTTTCCCCTTGCTCTTATCAGTAACGGCCGTCCACCATGTCATGGCCATCAATGGCCGTTACCATTTCCATTCCATGGTTTTGCAGCTGTTCCTGCGGCTCCCTCCACACGCGCACCTATAAAGCTCGAGGTCGAGTCCTCCGCGTGCCCCTGCTGCTCCGCCTCCAATCGCCTCGCCGCCAGCCGCTCGCGACTCCTTGCTGCTCTATTCCTCCAGCGCCTCGCCACGCCTCGCCAAGTTTCCTCGCACAGTGCCGCCGTGTTCCGTGCAGAGACGAAGCCGGCGCCACCACAGGCACCACGACATCGTCCGTCGCTCTTGCCGTTTCCGGCCACCCCGTCGTCCGTCGCCACCGGACCAAGACGCCGCCGCCGCAAGCATCATCGAGCCGAGCTGCATCTGTTCCGTCTGTTCTCGTCGTCATGTCTTCTGTCGCCTGCAAGTTTTCCCACCGCTGGTTAGCATCCTCGTACAAACCTTTGAGATCTGTCTCTGTTCATCTCGCTCTCCAGTAAATGATTCACTATCTTCTTCGTTTCCTTGTGAGCAGACTCGCTGCTGCTGCTGCTCCGGCAAAGATCGTCTCTGAAACTTCTGTTACTGTTGTTGTTCGCCGGAAGCCGATGACATGGTTGGAGTCGTTTCTGTACCAAGCTAGTGCCTCATCATCAGCTCCACGTCCGTTCACCATCAGTCACAGTCACAGCATCAGAGGTGAGAAGCTAGCCTCATGCTGATCTTGTTCTGTGTTTTGCATTCAAGTGCCCTCACTAGCTTGTTATCTCAGTTTCTCGCTGACCACCACATGCACTGCATGCATGCAAATCTCAATAGTTAATTTAGTTCTTGATCGACCTGAATAATGCTTATAGTTTTCCATCCTTTGCCATATGCACTCGTGATCACTAACTAAAGCTGCCAATGTTCTTTGATTTGTTGTCCATCATCACTCTACTGTCAACCATGCATCACGCAAGGCAGCACAGTATTCTACACATGCTAGCACCCTGTTAAATCCATGCTTGCATGCATGTGTTTGCCATAGCCAAGTACACACGCCTAGAAAGCAAGTAATCAGTACACATACAACTTCATGATGTAAGCATTACATAATGCTTATGTCATATATATTTGTTATTCCTTCAAAATACAATTCGAGTAATTCCAGCATGCATGTGTATTTCAGCAATATATATAGCCTATATCTTTTCTTTTATCTTGATCTATCTGTTATCTCTCGTGTCCCGTGAATCTTCTTTGATAGCCCTTCCGATCCGCAGTTAATCATGATTAGATCCCTAATCCTTGTTTAATCCATAGATCCCACGTTTTAGCCCGTGTAAGCTCGTTTGTTGTGTTAGTTCCGTCTCACCATAACTTATATGCTAGATATGAAGTTTACCATAAAATGTGTTTTACAAATTTATTTTAGATTAATTTGATTAATATCTTCTAAACTTGTTTTCTAAATAAAATGTAACTAGAGCTACGCTTCGCTTTTCCTAATATAAATGTTAAATTGATTAATGTATATCCAATCTGGTTTCTAAATAAAAAGCAACATAGGCTATATCTCGAGTTTTCTTAATTAAATGTTAATTTGACTAATATGAATGTAAATGTGTTTTTGAATTATAATTTGCATAGTTGAACTCGAAATATAAAGTTATACGCTTAGATGCTTTTACATGCTTCTTTTAGAATTAAATGTTTAATTTGCATAAATAATACTTGAATATTTATAAATAAAATTTGACTAAGTTCTACACCGTTCTTTTATATATAATTATAACTTACTTAATTATTAAATAGGGTATTTCTCTGAAATAACCTATATGAACATGATTTTTTATTTAATTAAAATATATCAAGCTCATACTCTTTGTGTGATATAATCCAAATATCTCGATAGTTCCGCTCAGCGTTTCTTACGTTCGCGATCCTAGAACCAAATCCTGCTCTCTTTTAAAGTCTCTCTTGATTGGTGTATTGTTCTTAGTTGTTCTTGTTTGTCTGCTTTGCATGTTTGTGCCCGATGTTTGCTTTGAGTAGAAGATCGAGCGGTTGTTCAAAAGTCATGAAGATCGAGAGTTTCAAGTGAGCAAGAGAGGAAGAGCATTAAGAGTAGCTTTTCGTTGGAGGAAGGCAAGTGGTTTTCCTCTCCCTGCATATTCTACTTCGTCCTATTCACAAGCATTACAATTAAATTTACTTTTATGTTGTATTGCATAACTTGATGGGAAATCACCTTTTTAAGGACATACTAGATTTCATCCCTATTCCCTTGAACACCCTGGTTTAAATAAAGGTTTTTGGGTAGAATATGCTTAGTCGCTTAACATGGGATGGTTGAAATGGATCTTTATAAAATGTTGATCATGATAACTTTGGTGATAAATGTGGTTAATTACAAGATCATATGAATTAATCGGAACATGGAGAACCACCCAGGAAAACAGTACAACCACAAGACATATGGCTCTGTCTTGGCTAATTAATTAGGGAAGTCTTGTGTGGCTATTGGCCTTGGTAGCTTGTGGTACGGAGGAATGCTTTTATGACTCTTCTACTCTGGACAGGTATTGGAACGGAAGTGCTCTTCTAGGCTAACCTGGTCCGAGGGTAGAAGGAGGGTACGAAAGATAGCCTCTAGGACGTGCTACTATGGACTAATACACATAGGAGGACTCTTTGTAAGGCCTCGTAGCGTCCCTATGCAACCACACCTTGGAAGTGTGGTATTGTGCCTACTTTTGCACAGCATGGTTGGGTTCAAAGTTCTTCGGAACTTTTACGCAACTTGTGGTGAAAGTGTACAACCTCTGCAGAGTGAAAACTGATCGATCAGTCGTGCTCACGGTCAAGAGCGGCCTGGACCCTCACATGATAATCAAACATAAAGATGGAATTAAATTGTGGTTTTCATATGGTTTTGAGATGAGATGCTTTCCTAAATGCTTAAGTGGGTTGGTATGAACTTACATCTAGTAATTAGGTGCTTGCTAATAAAATTTGACCAACATTAAAAATGCTAACTGCTGTAAAACCTTAGCCTATCCTTGATAGCCTTGCATCTTCCCCCACTTGCTGAGCTCCAACCATAAGTGTGCTCACCCTTGCTTACCGTTGTTCAGAAGAAGAAGGTGTATGAAGTCCAGAAGATGGTGCTAGGCATACGCAACCCCCAGTCGATTGCCTGTGAAGTTGGAGCCTTTGCTTCCCAGGATTCCGCTGTAAATCTCTGATAATCTCTTTTCTTTACGTGATATTATTTCTGTTATTCACTAATGATGTCACTATATGTATAGAACTAGATCCTGGCATACATATAGGTAGCACTTGGTTTGTTTTGGAAACCAGGTGTGATAGGGAGACCAGCACTCCGGCCGATGGAGAGGGCCGCTCGGCGGAGGAGCGCGAACCCACACCACCACCACAGGCTGAAGTCGCAGTGGAGTCAATACTGGAAGAAGCCACCTTGGTCGAAGGTATGTGTCCTGTCACCACTGGTAGTCATCACGTGTAGTAGTCGTAGTCGTTGCAATTGACTTCTTGTACTCATCTTGGCAGGAGCACAAGCTGAGGAAGCCGCGATCCCTGAAGCCGCGGCTATGGAGACGGCTACTGTGGAGACGGAACCCACAGAACCGGTTGTTGGGGCAACGAAAGCAGCAGCCCCCGGGCTGGGGACTACGGTAGCCCCCGAGCTGAGTGCGGAAGCGCGGGTCGATCCGCTCCCCGAGGCAAGTACAGAAGTAGTCGTCCGCGAGCCGATCATAGAAGAAGCTGCGCCGCTTCGTTCAGCGCCCATGCCAGAGGCGGCATCATCAAGCCGTGGGGGTCTTGAGTTGCTGGAGGACAACCTTATCGACCCGACCGTTGTTGCTCTGAGCATGGAGTCATGGCGCCGCACCGAGCAATGGGTCAAGGTACGTTGCAAGTACCCTGAATAATCTTGCTTTGTTGAATACTAAGTACTCAAGGACTGATTCTGTCTTGCGCAGGATGTGGTGGAGCGGTTTCGACAGAAGTCTGATCTTCTGAAGGGATATGGTGACACAGTTCTTCACGCCGAAGGCCTGGAGAAGGAGCTAGACAAGTCGAAGAAGCATGCGGCTCTGCTCCAATCCAAGCTGGATGGTGCCTTCGCCCAGTACCATAACGAGGTGCAGGAGATGCAGGCGGAGAGGGACGACTTGATCCGGAAAAACAAGTCGCTACGCCAGAAGAACAAAGGTACGTCTTCCGCCAAAGTCCTTGAGTACTTATTGTAGCACTTGTGAATAGTCTGACCTTGAATTGAGTTGTCTGCAGAGCTTGAGGCAAGAGTTGACCAGCTGAAGGCGTTGGAGACAGACCTCAAGAATATCGTATACCGTGAGACCGACAAAAGAGAGGTACTTGAGTACGACTACGCCCAGCTGCGCCATGAGTGCATCACGCACATGGAGCTCCGTGAGGCCTCAGATCGTGATCTTATAAATTGCTATAAATCTCTGCAGAAATTGAATGAAGACTGCGAGAAGCTTCGAGGCCAGCTGAAAGAGCTTGAGGAAGCCGCACTGCCCATCGCAAGGTTGCTGGTGCCGCATCCGGGCAGGCCCAAGATAGCTCCACTGGTAGACCGGTTGAAGGAAGCCCCCGGACGGTTGGCGACGTATGTCAAACATCTGGCGAAGTTTATCCCAAACCAGGTGCTGGCGTACATGAAGTCATACTTCCCGAAGGCACCAGTGGATGTGGTAGCCGGCGGTCCTGCGGCTAACTGTAGCGATGATCAGTACAAGACCCTTCTCGAGGAGATGGCGCCCATTGCTGAGCAAGTGGCGGAGAAGCTTAATCTCCAGTAGATGTACCTGTAGAGGTAGCTAGAGTAGTAGTTGTAAAGCAAACAAAGTAGTCAGTGACTTGTTTGAATTATCAATGAAAGTTGTCCACGTTTGTATTTGAAATGAGTACTCGTGGCCGCCACTTGCAGCGAAGTGCGCGGAGTACCAAACCGTGGAAAAGTTGTGAGTAGTAGTACTCGGTAGAGTCTGCCTGACTGGAAGGCACAATAAAGAAGTTGAATAGAATCAATCTCTATTACTGATGAAGAAGTACACCTGGATGGCCAGAGCCGTTTACAAGTGTAGTCGCCAGGACCCGTAGGCTGCCTACGGCTAGGTGGTGCTAGGGCCCTTGAGCCGCTTACAGCTGAAGATCCGTTAGTAGCCGTATAGGCTGGATCTAGAGTACATGGTCTTGTAGACCACCGCTAGAGTCCTCAATGCTCTGAGCAGCCCAAGATCCGTTAGTAGCCGTTGACGCTGGATCTTGGAGAAGAGTAGTCCGAAGACTAGTGCTAGGACCGAGAGGCCGCTTACAGCGAAGAGTCCGTGAGTAGCCGTATAGACTGGACTCGTAGATGAGTAGTCGAGCGACTACGCGTAGAAGCGACATAGCTGGTCGACGTTCCACGAGTTGCTGATGTCGTCGCCTTCAAGTGTTTGGAGGCGGTAGGAGCCTGGTCCGGTCACCTTGGAGACTGAGAAGGGACCTTCCCACGGCGAGCTGAGCTTGTGTAGTCTGTCCGTGTTCTGGATGCGACGGAGGACTAGGTTGCCGACGTTGAAGGAGCGTTCCTTGACGTTGCGATCATGGTAGCGTCGGATACCCTCAAGGTACCTTGCTGATTGGACGAGGGCGGCGCAGCGGGCTTCTTCGAGGCTGTCGATGTCAACCCGTCTGCTGTCTTCTGTGATGCCTTCGTCGTATTGTTCTACTGCCGGGGATTCTCACATCACGTCGGCAGGTAAAATAGCTTCGGAGCCGTAGACCAGGAAATAGGGCGACTGCCCAGTCGGCTTGGTAGGTTGAGTACGAAGCCCTCAGATTGCATTAGGTAGTTTCTTGGTCCACTTGCCTCCTTTGGTGTTAGCTGCGTCATGCAATCGCTTCTCGAGGGCGTCGAGTACCATCCCGTTAGCGCGCTCGACTTGACCGTTGGCGCGGGGGTGGGCGACTGAGACGTACCGGACGTCAATCCCGCTGTTCTCACAGTACTCCCAGAACTGGTGGTTGTTGAAATTGGAACCCAAGTCTGTGATGATGCGGTGGGGCAGCCCGTAGCGATGCACTAGCTCATCCAAGAAGTCGAGTACTCTGTCGGCCTTTGGGCAGGTGACCGGCTTGACTTCGATCCACTTGGTGAACTTGTCGATGGCCACCAAGACTGTTGAATCCTCCTGGCGCAGTTGGCAGAGGCCCAATCATGTCGAGCCCCCAGCAGGCAAAGGGCCAGGTTGGTGGTATGGTAACTAGCTTGTAGGCCGGGACGTTTTGCTGCTTGGCGAAGAATTGACATCCTTGGCACTTTCTGACGAGTTCTTCAGCGTCGGCCAGAGCTGTGGGCCAGTAGAAAGCTCGTCGGAAAGCCTTGCTCACCAGCGTGCGAGAAGACGCGTGGTTGCCGCAGACGCCCTTGTGGATCTCCTCCAAGATGTCCTTCCCATCATCCCGTGGTATGCACTTCATGAGTACTCCAGAAGTTGCACCCCGCCTGTAGAGCTTGTCTCTGACTAGTACGTAGGTCTTGGCTCGACGGACGAGTTGTTCGGCCATGTTCTTGTCGGAAGGAACCTTCTGCTCGCGGATGTAGTCGATGAAGGGTTGTCTCCAGTCCACGTCGATCATCATGACCTCCTGACCGGACTGTGGTGGCACAGGGTCAGTGGTCGTTGGCGCCGGCTCCGGGATGGATGGCGCATGAAGCTCGTGGACGAAGACTCCGATAGGTACTTGCGCGCGAGTAGAACCAAGCTTCGACAGGACGTCCGCCGCAACATTGTTGTCGCGGACGACGTGGTGGAACTCGAGACCGTAGAACTTGTTCTCGAGCTTGCGGACTTCCAGACAGTAGGCGTCCATGTTCTCCTTGTTGCGATCCCAAGACTTGTTGACTTGGTTGATGACCACTGCGGAATCGCCGTAAACTAGTAGCCGCTTGATGCCCAATGAGATTGCGAGGCGAAGCCCATGGAGTAGAGCTTCGTACTCGGCTTCGTTGTTTGAGACCTTCCAGAAGATCTGCAGGATGTACTTGAGTTGTTCGCCCTTTGGAGAGATCAGGAGTACTCCTGCACCTGCGCCTTCAAGCTTGAGTGAACCGTCGAAGTACATCACCCAGTGTTCTGGCTGCTCGGTTGGAGTTGGTAGCTGATTTTCCCGCCACTCTGCCATGAAGTCGACTAGTGCCTGAGACTTGATAGCGGTACGTGGCTTGAAGTCGACGTTGAGGGCGCCGAGTTCGACTGCCCACTTGGAGATTCTTCCAGTAGCATCCTGAGTGCGGAGTATGTCACCGAGCGGGTAGGCGGTGATGACGACAATCGAGTACTCCTGGAAGTAGTGTCGTAGCTTCCGCGAGGTGATGAGCACTGCATAGAGTAGCTTCTGGACCGGTTGGTACCGTGCCTTGGACTCTGATGGAACCTCACTGACGAAGTAGACTGGTCGCTGGACTGGGTAGGCGTGGCCTTCTTCCTGCCGCTCGACGACGATGGCAGTACTGACCACATGAGTAGTCGCAGCGAGATAGAGCAGTAGCTGCTCCTTTTTGCGAGGAGCCGTGAGGACCGGTGGCTTTGACAGGAAGTCTTTGAGCTGCGCCAGAGCCTGATCAGCCTCCGCGGTCCATACGAACTTCTCATGGTGCTTGAGTAGTTTGAAGAAGGGTAGTCCCCGTTCTCCAAGCCTCGAGATAAATCTGTTCAGGGCCGCCATGCACCCGGTCAGCTTCTGGACATCCTTGATGCAGGTTGGAGCTTTCATATTGGTGATGGCGGAGATCTTCTTGGGGTTGGCTTCGATGCCGCGATGGCTAATGATGAAGCCGAGTAGTTTCCCAGATGGTACGCCGAAGACGCACTTGTTGGGATTGAGCTTCCATTGTGTGACGCCCCAGGTTTTTAGTTAGCGTCATTAATGCTAATGGCCGGATCAGCTGAGTCAAACCTGCTGACATCGGTCAAACCACGGTCAACCTGGGTCATCACCTCGAAAATCTCGTCAACAATCCCTAATGACCCTCTTGATCAAGTCAACACATACTTGTGGTCAAACCTTGGTCAAAGGCACGATCAAACCCTGCTTAAACCCGAATGTCCTTGAACTCCCTCCGGAACTTTTGCCGCGTTCTCCAAATTTCACCTAAACACTTCAAAATCTCCCAATATAAAAGTTGTCTAGTTTTTCGAGAGGCACAACTTTCATGTTGGATGACATTTGCAATTTGAAGTGGAAATAGGTGAAAAAGCTCGGTTAACGCCAGTCGACACTGTTCACCAGCGCAAAAAACAGGAACTTGGCGAGCAGTTTATGCAAAATCCGTTGAGAAAAACACCATAGAGCCTTTGTAAAAGTTGTAGAGGGTAGTGAGATCTACAACTTTGGTATAATCACCTTGGGTCACTTTAGTTCAAATTTTCAAAGTTATTCGCGGTCAAACAGTGGCAGTCGGAATGGAAATCATGCCGGAACGCGCGACGTCGCGCCGCGCCACCGCGTTCCCATGCCAGAGCGCGCCGCCACGTGTCGCTGCCGCCACGCCGCCGTACGCGCATGCCGAGGCGGGCCCGCGACCGCCGGTCCGTGCGCCGCGCCTCGCGTGACGCAGGTGGACCCCGGGGCCGGCCACGCGCTGTGCCCTCACTCGCCGGTCGGCCGCCCCGTCGGTTGCCCGCCGGTCCGCCGCTGCCCTCCCTGCCGTGCACGCCTACCGAGGTCCGGCCGCACGCACCCCAAGGCAGTCCGGGTCCACACCTCGCGGCCCTTCCTTAGCGACGAAGCGATGCGTCCCTCGCTTGCCTATAAAGGAAGTCGCAGTGCCTCCTCGCGCAAGCGCGCCCGCCACCGCCGGCGCCATTGCCGCCGTCTGTGCCGAGCTCCACCTCTCGCTTGCAACCACGGCCGCCCAACTGCTTGAACACCCTCACCTTCACGTGTGGAAGCTGCCCGGCCACTCCTTGCCGCGCACGCACGCCGGCGGCCAGCATCCAGACTCGCCGCCGTGCTCCTCTGCCAACGCCGCCGCCGAGCTCCATCCCTCTCTTGCAACCACGGCCAACCGAACCCTTAGACGCCTCCCCTAGGATTCCCTGGTGCTCCTCGTGCCACATATTGGCCAGGCCGTGCTCTCCTCGTCGCCGGAGCCGAGCTGCCGCGGCCGCCGAGCCGCAGCGCCGCCGCACCGCCTCGTCGGCGACTTCCCTGCCCCAACTCCGGTCACCACCGAGTTTTAGGTGAGCACGTGGTCGAGCCCCGCCGCTTTCCCGGCCGGGAGCGCTGCCGGAGCCGGGGAATTCCGGCGAGCCCGCCGCCTCCCTTGCTCGAGGACCCAATTGCGAGCCAACCCTTCTTTCCAGGGACCGGAGTGCAAAGCAAGGGCACTTCTGTAAGGCTTCAAATCTTTCCAGGGACTTCATTGCAAATCAGTTTCTTAAATAGTATATGTGTTTTGCTGGAACTTGTAAAATGTGTAGAAAATTATAGAAAAATCAGAAAAATGCAAACCCAATTTTGTTGGACTCCTTATGAAAAACACTACAACTTTTGTAAAGCATGTTCATGGTTTTTCATGAAAATTTTTGCGTGAAAAATAGGAAACTGAAAAACCTAGATCTGTTGTATCTCAAAATCTACAAGTCCTCTGTAGCTGAATTTTGGATATGTTGTGTGTTATGCCATGCCTAGCTTCTGTACCAAAAATTGCACAAAGTTACTGAGTAAATCTTTTTATATGAATTGTTTTCTATTTATGAAGAATCTGTCTAAATGATTTTTGTAGCTAAAAATAATTAGATTTTTGTGCCCAACTTCTGCATGTTGTCTTTTTATGCCAAAATCTGGTGATTTAACCACAATTTTATATTTGTCAGAAATATTTATTCTTGAAATATGCTTGATTTTCTTTGTAATTGCATAACCCAAGATCTATAGTAGCTCTAGGTGTAATTGTTGCATGCCTAGCTTAGTTTTGGACCAGAGGCCATGTGTGAGAAAATAGGAATCATTTTGATGTGTATTTATTTTTGTATGCATTTATCATGTTTTAGTAACTAGCTTTTGTTAATTTCGGTATAATTAATTTCCTAGCTATCCTAAGTGTGCATGTGTGTGCAGTGGCTCTGTTTTGATTTGTAGCGCTTCATAAAACACTTCACTGAATTTTATTAATTTATTTTATGAATAAAAGCAATAGAGACCAATTAGGGCTTAATATTAAATTAATTGGGAAAATCACCAACCACATCCCTAATAACCCTATGTGTGTGATGCAAATCATTTTAAAAAGATAAAGACCAACCCATTGCTGTTTGTGGAATTTAAATTAATTTATTTACATAAATATGTACACAGTCATTATCAGAAAGAATAGATAATAAAGAACCGCATATTGTTCCTTTTTGGAAGAGTATGCTGACTTTATTCTTATCTAGGTGAATGTGGTCAACCATGCACCCCATGGTTGTCATGTGTTGTTTGCAATTGATTAAATTAAAAATCGTCAATTGAGTCTTGCATTTGCATCTCCGTGTAGATCTTCCCGACGGTAGATATACGCTCGTGCCGGAAGGAGGAGACGAAGGTGCTGGCAAAGAGCTGCAGCACGTGTTTGTAGCTCAAGACCTGGACCAAAGTCCAGAAGGGCCCAAGGCCAACCTTGCCAGCGAAGGCAAGCCCCGGATCATTAACCCTGTCTTTTGAAATTTGCAATTACCCTTGCTATGATTGTGCATTTACGTTTCAGGAGTTGAATTGAAACCCTAGTTGCATGATCCCTAGGTACCTATGCTCTATCACTAGTATGTTAGGTCGATAGCTGCCATGCTATAGGACTGGTACAAGTCGAGTGATGTACGTCACTCGCGAGAATAGGTTCTTATGTTGGAATCATAAGATCTTTATAAATGGATTGCTCATGTGGTAAGAGCATGGGATTTGGGCTCCGGTCCAGTGGCTTTCGTGGGCTAAGCTTTTGAACGTACTAAGCACTTGTCGGGAATGGGACCGGTAAGCCTAGTACCTTAACGAGCCGGTGCGGGAACTTACTATTACTACTCTTGAGTAATCACCTACCCGGCTAGCTACCGGGGAATGGGGGTACATGTGTGACGCTGGGTGCCTCGCGGGGTATGCCAGCTAACCTTGTACCCAGGGCTGTAAGATTCGATCCCAAGCCGATGACTTTTGGGAACCGCTTGGTGGTTGTCCTCGCGGGGGCACCTTACCGTGTGTTTAGGTCTACCTTGCAAGGTTTAAATCAATCGATTGTCGGCCTCTCACCGTTATCTGAGACTGCTTAATCAACTGGCCATGATATCCCCTAATGTTGGAATTCGATGAAGCTTACTGCTTGAATTAATTGTTTGTACAATTCTTGATTGAATTAGTTGGCACACTTAGAAATGGTAATCAACTAGAACTTGTGCTAAAATATTGAAAGTAAGGACATACTCTTTGTTGCTTTTCAGCAAAAGAACTCCACCGGCCATAAAGCCTCTCATGTCTAGAGTTTGGTGATGTAGTTATCACCCGCCGGTTAAGTCTTGCTGAGTATTAGCATACTCAGCCTTGCTTTAAAATTGTTGTTGCAGGTGTTGTTGACTGGGTGGATGACGACAAGTGATGGCATCACGGATGGCCCCCTGTGATGTTTACCGTTGCGCTAGTTTATTTTATTTCCGCTGTTTTCAAACTCTGAACCTTTACTTCATGTCATGAACAAGGTTTTGTAATTATTTAACCCTCAGGGGTAATTTGGACTTAAATTGGTGTTTGTACTCTGGACTCACCTTCGCGTGAGTTTTAATGCATATGTTCGATCCTCTGTGTGAATTCCAAGTGATTTACCGGGCGTTAACCCGGCAACTAACGACAGGATGATACTTTATTATTGCTTAATGACCAAAGTGGATTGGTTTAGGCGATAGTACGGTATTTTCCTGGGCGGGTTGTCACACATTGGTACTCTCGCAGAGATGCGAAAGTCTCTTCAAGATCGGCGATGAGCGTATCGGAGTTTCTGGTCTTGACGACCACGTCATCCACATAGACTTCGACATTCTTGTTGAGCTACTTCTTGAAGCAGGCCTGGATAGCTCGCTGGTATGTAGTGCCAGCGTTCTTCAACCCGAACGACATTGTCGTATAGCAGTAAGCGCTGAACGGGGTGATGAACGCGGTCTTCTCCTGGTCTTCTTCCTTGATAGCGATCTGGTGGTACCCGGAGTAGCAGTCGAGGAAGCAGAGCAGGTCGTAGCCCGCCGTGGAATCGATGACTTGGTCGATCCGCGGCAACCCGAAGGGGTCCTTGGGGCAGTGCTTGTTGAGATCGGTGTAGTCGACACACATCCTCCACTCGTTCGTATTCTTCTTGCGGACGAGGACGGGATTGGCGAGCCACTCAGGATGGAAGACTTTACGGATGAAGCCCGCCGCGAGTAGTTTGGCGAGTTCCTTCTTGATGGCATCCCGTCGGTCGTCGGCGAAACGACGAAGGTGTTGTCGTTTGGGAGTAGCTTTAGGGTCGACGTTGAGTGAGTACTCGATCAGCCTCCTGGGCACCCCTGGCATGTCCGCTGGCTTCCACGCGAATATGTCTCGGTTAGCCCGAAGGAAGCTGACGAGCGCGTCTTCCTATTTCGGGTCGAGCCATGCGCCGATCATGGTGGCCTTGCTGCTGTCGCCCGTCCCGAGGTCGATGGCCTGCACCTGCACTTCCTCCGACAGTTGAGGCTTATTCGCGGTGTCGGTCTTCTCGGGTATCTCGAGTTTGGTTGGGGCGAGCCTCTTGGACGCAGCGAAGATCTCCATCATTGCATTGGGTACTTGGTTGGTCGCTGCGAGTTCCACGGCTTCGGTGTCGCAGTCGAAAGAGATCTTCAAGTCCCCTTGTAGCGTGAGTACTCCGGCAGGACTTGGCATCTTGAGTACCAAGTAGGTGTAGTGGGGTACCGCCATGAACTTGGCAATAGCTGGTCTGCCGATAATGGCATGGTAGGAGGTTTCGAAATCCGCAACCTCGAACTTGATGTACTCGGTGCGGTAGTTCTCCCTTGTCTCCCCGAAGGTAACTGGCAGGACCATTGAGCCTAGTGGAATAGCCGCGTTGCCGGGGACAATGCCGTAGAAGGGTGACGCGCTCTTGGTGAGCATGTCGATGATGTCGAGCTTCATTTTCTTCAAGATCTTGGTGAAGGGGACATTGAGTCCGCTCCCGCCGTCGATGAGTACCTTTTGAGTCTGGAGCCCGCGACTACAGGTTTCAGGACGAGTGGAAAACGTCCTAGCTCGGAGAAGCTTGTCCATTGGTCCGCGCGGGAGAAGGTAATTGGTACCTCCGACCACCTTAGAGGTATCGGCACCGCTGGTTCAATGTTCAAGACTTCCCGTCGGGTGGCCTTCTGGGACCGCTTGGTGGGTAGTCCGCCGAATAGGACATTCACCGTCTTGTCAGGTTCCTGGAAGTCGCTGTTGCCTTCGTTGACTTTTTTCTTGCCCTTCTTGTCGTGAGGAGGCCGTGGGTCGGGAGTATCCTTGAGTGCTCGCCGGAGCTGGTAGCACTGCTCGGTGGTGTGATTGCCATCCAGATGCCACGGGCACTTCTCTTTGAGCAAGTCTCTGAAGCCGCCTGAGGTCTTTTTCGAGTTGTCCTTCGCAGGGCGCTGTATAGCTGCGACTGTATTGTCTGGCTTGCGCTTGCGGTTGAAGCTCGAGTAGTTGTTGTTGTGGCGACCCCCTTGATCTTTGTTGTTATTGCCACCCGTGTTGCTCTTGTTCTTGCCGCGAATGGAGTCGTACTTGGCGTTCGCCTTGTCCTCTTCGTCGGCCCATGACGTGATCATGTCCTTGAGCTTAGTGATGGAGCTCGGGCGGCGGCGACCGAAGTCTTCGAAGGTGCGACGGTGATAGAGCCCGTCTTGGAAGAGGTCGATGACTTCTTTGTCGGTAACGTCGACTACGGTCGCGCGCTTGTCGAAGAAGCGCCGCATGTACTGGTGGAGTGTCTCGCCTTGTTCTTGCTTGACCAATGCCAGATCCATGCGGGTACCCGAGCGCCCCATGGCGCCCGCGAAGTTGCTGGTGAACTGTGCTTTCAGCTGGTCCCACTCGTCGATCGAGTTCTTTTCGAGTGACTCGAGCCACGTGAGTGGGGCTTGATCCAGGCAGAAAGGGAAGAAGAGGCACTTTGCATCGTTGTTGCCACCAGCGTTTTCGATGGTCAAGGTGTAGCACCTGAGCCACTGAACTGGGTCTTGCTTCGCGTCATACTTGGTGATCCCGAGAGGTTTGAATTTCTCAGGAAGAAGCAAGTTGCGAAGTCTTGCAGAGTAGGCAGGGAAGCCGTCGCTGTCGCTTGCTTCAGTAGCCTTCTTGTGGCGGATCTCGTCGATCCTGTGGCGTGCGTCGTAGCCGCCACGTGCGTTCCCAGTGGCGTGGCTGTTTGCGTGGCCTCGGCCTCCGCGATCGCCGCCGCCACCAGCTCTTCTGCCGGCGTCGTGGGATGAACTTCCGCCGCTGCTGCCACCGCCGCCGCCGCCGCCGCGACTACCTCCGGCACCGCCCTGGCTGTTGCCGCCCTGTGAGGGTCCTCCAGCCGAGGCCCTAGAGCGGTTGGGATTTGGCTGGTGTTCACCACGGACACAGTTGCGTCTGCCATCTGCCGGGCTACGACTGGTGGCTTCGTGGTTTCCGGCGGGAGGTACTTGGGCAACCTTGTTGTCGACCCGCATGAAGTAGGCATCTTCAGCGAGCTTAGCGATGACTTCGCCTGCACGGATCCCCTGGGTTTGTCGTGCTATCGTGGTGATAGACATGAGGCATTGCTCAGGAGTGGTGTGTACCCGATTGGCAACTTGCTCCAGAGCCTCATTGAGGTTCCGGATGGGGAGAGTTTCCCGGAGACGTCTGCGTCGATCGTTCTGCTTCCTGTTGCGGTCACGTCGGGCGTTCTTGTCTTCGGTGGTCTCGTTGGGAGGTGTGTTGGCAGACAATTCATCCTCTGAGATATCGTCAAGGTACCGGTCGGGTCGATTTTCCGATGTCCCAGCATCTCCGGTCGTCATGAAGACTTCACGGTCGGGAGTGCAGAGACTGGAGTCAGTAGTTGCCACCTCGGTGGGGGTGTGCTCGTCGTTTGGAGCCAGCGGGGTCCCCTCCTGGAAGGGGAGTGAGTCGAGGTAGGCGACGCAGCGTGAGTTGTCGTCCGTCAGGTCTGCGGGCTTGCGGTCGGGCCAGTAGACGAATATGCCGACGGGAGTAGATGTAATAACCAAACCAGTCGCAGGGCCTGACAGCGGTTCCTCAGTGATGTTTAGCTCGGGCTCGGACTCGTTTGGGTCCGATCCGAAGTCGAACTCGCAGGAAGAGTCCGAGTAGTAGCCGGTTGCGGTGTTGGAGTCCGAGGAGTACTCGGAGGCGATCTCCTTGCCGGCCCGGCGTGCGGCGAGAGCTTCCGCGTGGGCCCTGCTAGAGTTGCAGAGACTGTATGGGAAGTGCTCGTGGAGGAGGACTGTTTCACACGATGGCTCAGGAGCCGGCTCGCATGAAACGATCTAGGGCGACGTCGAGTTCGAGTTGGAGGCGGATCTAAGCTCGAAGTCGGCGACTTGTTGGCAGAGCGAAAATTCGCCGAATTTTTCGACGAGTTGACCCGTGACGGCTTCGGGAAGCGTCACGAGCCCGGTCTCCGGATCCGGAGTCATGGTGAGGTAGCGCTGGAACGATCTAGCGCCGTCAGCGGTGCAGACCCAGGAGCCGAAGACGAAGGTGTCGCCGCGATTGAAAGCGGCGGTTGGCTTGATGACGATTGAAGCCGTCGAGTTCGCCATGTGATCTTCGGCGAGAGCCCCTACCTGGCGCGACAGCTGTCGGTGTTTTAGACCGGCAACCTACCAAGGGGAGTACCCGAGGTAGATGAATGTGGTCTCGCTGAGATCGGTAACTCGAAGGAGAGACACGTGGCACACAATTTAGACAGATTCGGGCCGCGAGGTGCGTAATACCCTACGTCCTGTATGCTGCGTAGCTCTGGATTAATTGGGTGTGTTTACAGGATGATGCGGATGATGAGATAGGGGTCCCTGCCTCGCCTTATATAGTCCGGGAGGCAGGGTTACAAGTCGGTTTGCCAGAGGAGTACTAGTCGTGTGCGGCTAGGAGTACTCTACATGGATCCGGACATGTCTAGCTTCCTAACCGAGTACTAATCCTCCGTTTGCCTTGCGCTCCACGCCAACAGGTGCCGTGCAGCTCAAGTCGGGTAGTCCCAGGAGCCCACGGAGTAGTCGGTCCCAGTACCCACCTGAGTAGTGGGCCCAAGGATGTTCGTACAACAGGGGGCTTGAGGTTGAGGGCACGCTTAGTTATCTCTCTACCATTGACCCTGAAGTCGTTGCTCATGCTACCAGAATAATATAAGCAATATAGATATTCTGATATTGTTGTTTTGTCATGCTACTACAACAGCTGGCAAATTGGTTCTAGAAAGTGTTGTCGGATCTGTGACATATTAATTTTGCACTCAATTCAACCACGACATCTAGCTCTGCATGGTTTATTTCATAAAAAATTATCCATGCATGCAGTACATGTGTTTCTATGACTTTCATTTGAGTTGTTTGATATATATCTCAGGTGTTGTTTATGAAGCACCAAGTACCGGTGAGGACTTTATATGCAGCCAAACACTGAAGTGGAAAAGTATGGTATGCATAATTGTGCTTCCTCGTATGAACTCAATCCTGGCAACTTCCTGGAAAGACCAAGGAAAGGAGCATATTGGATTGTGTATCCTTCTACTGTCACTAGTCAACCATGTAGGGCCAGTATTGGATGGAAAAACTTGAAAAGCAGCTCCGGCTACTGCTCACCACCTAGCTCCATTGACAACGTGCCTGATGGATGAAGGTGTGTGTGTTTCGCTACACTTGCTTAGCGCTCTTCATGTTCACACCTTGGTCTTGTAAGCTTTTTATGTTAAAAATGTCAGAAGCCGTCTCTGCTCTTCCGTTTACATGTTGTTTCTTCGTTTGTTCTCTGAGCTTTCTACTAGTTGTTGGACAGCAATGAAGGATAGATTACACACTTGACATTTATGCTTTGACAATACAGTTGCTCCACTAATCGCAGTAAATCTTTGTAAATCAATCTCTGTTCTGCTATGATTCCACTTCGCGTCCCTTGTTTGAGAAAAAATCCTTCATGAATTCTTCTACATCTTCAATTCTACACATCTACTTTGACAATACATCTGCTCAATTAATCACAGTAATTTTAGGAATCTCTCTGTTCTGCTGTTGATTTCGCTTTGCGTTCCTTGTTTGAGAAAGATCCTTCATAAATTCTTCATCTTCAATTCTAATTTCCATTAAAATGCAGTTTATTTCTTTCTGCAGGAAATAAAAAGTATCTTTGAAAGCTTGTCCAGGTATTCAGTATTCTCCAGGATCTTGCAACGATCTGCTCATATTTCGTCCAGTATTTGGTCCAGCCGCACTGACTAGCCCCTCTGGTTTGGGCAGGCTGTGCCCATCGGTTGATCCGTTAATGGAATACGATGGTCGATGGGTTCCGGATTTTTTTTCCTTTTTCTTTTTGCTTGACAAAAACGAGAGTATGAGGCTTAAGGGAGCAGTACAAATTTCGACAGAAAATTTACCTTAGAAGATACACAGTTATTTTACAATGTAAATGGAAGTGGAACCCTAACACACAGATATAATTTAATTTAAACCTGTATAACTTAGCGCTGTACATGGGCGTGTATACAACTTGGTGTTGTACACGGGCTGTACAATAACTTCACCTAGCAGGCTTCAAGCCCACTCTCCGGCCCAGGAAAGCCCTTAAATTATTTCCGGCCCAGGTGCTGCTCTCTTTCCTGCCTGGTTTCATCATCCTGGAAAGAATGAAAAAAAAACAGAAGAGACGAGGTCATGGTTGGTGGGCCCGCGTGAGCTTTTTAAGACCCAATCGCACCAAACCCCTCCAGAATTTCTTATCCCCCTCCTCATCTGCTTCCCCACTCCGACCGGACCTCGCGTGAGAGGAGAAAAGCCCAGCGCGAGCACATGGCCGGAGCAGCTGCCGCCGCCGTGGCGTCCGGGATCTCGGCCAGGCCGGCCGCGCCGAGGAGGGCCCTGTCCGGGCGCCGCGCTCGGCCGTCGGTGGTGCGGGCCGCGATATCCGTCGAGAAGGGCGAGAAGGCGTACACGGTGCAGAAGTCCGAGGAGATCTTCAACGCCGCCAAGGTACCTGTCCTCTCTGATTCCTGCGCTTCGCCGCATCCTTAATGCCGTCGGTCATGGTTCCCCTTTCGTTTGGGAATTGGACGAGGTCCTGTGGCCTATTGAGGTGTGAATTACGGAGATGGAGACGTGCGCTTGCGTCCCAGCTTGGGGAATGGTTCGGCTGTGGAGATTGTGGCCGATTGGGTTGGTTTTCTTTTTCTCTATTTCCGCCAATGGATTGCTGGTGACGCAATTAGAGGTGTATTGTCAAAGATGGGTTGGAATATGGAAACCGAGGGCAGGGAAAGGTCTGAATGGGCCGACATTGTGAGCTGTTAGTAAGGTCAACTACGCTCCTGAGCCAAATTGACACATGCGACATCCATGCAGATGGAATGATCGCCGTAAGAGACATTGCGCTGGGATGTAATGCTTAGGTGCAGCAACCATTACTTTAATGTGTTGAAGCTATCTAAAACTAGTATAGTATTTATGCTGTTAGTTACCATTTCCTTGTCAGTCATGCTCTAGATCTTGGATCTGTAGCTGGTAAGCTACATTGATAGATGTGAGTACAACCCAGATTGGATGTAAAATTCATGACATGGTGGAGTTTTGTCATAACCAGGTCCAGTATTAGTATTTTTCGCCATTTGATATCTCAGTCAGTTTTGGCTGTCAATTTGTTTTATTAAAATATGTTTCACTGTTTCTCAGGAGTTGATGCCTGGAGGTGTTAATTCGCCAGTCCGTGCCTTCAAATCTGTTGGTGGCCAGCCCATTGTTTTTGACTCTGTAAAGGCTTCTCGTATGTGGGATGTGGATGGGAATGAATATATTGATTATGTTGGTTCCTGGGGTCCTGCAATCATTGGTCATGCAGATGACAAGGTACGGCATTGATAATCTGTGTAACTGTGTTATGTGAAATGTATGGAATATTTCATCATATTTTTTTAGGACAGAAAAAGCATGCTTCTATATGCTATACTACTTAATTGTATTAATTTGACTAATCTCCATCCCACTTATGAATATACTAATTTTTCTTAAGTTTTACATGTGTCATACAAATTTTTTTACTCAGATTTTGTAGATCAAACTGGTGAGACATTGTGACTTTACTTCGCATTCAAATGTTTGTTAACTTGTAGCGTAATTTTTGAACCGCAATTGAATATTGGAGGAATAAAAGATAAAACTATGCTTGATTCAGTAACATTTCATAAGTTGGCTTGAGAATTGACAAAGCTAAATCAAAATCATCGTAAGTATGATTTGTTGTTTGATTCAGGTGAATGCTGCATTGATTGAAACTCTAAAGAAAGGAACTAGCTTTGGTGCTCCATGTCTGCTGGAGAATGTATTGGCTGAGATGGTCATCGCCGCCGTACCAAGTCTTGAAATGGTCTGCTTTGTCAATTCAGGGACAGAAGCCTGCATGGGAGCACTCCGCCTTGTGCGTGCGTTCACTGGGCGGGAGAAGATTATCAAGTTTGAAGGCTGCTACCATGGCCATGCTGATTCCTTCCTTGTCAAAGCTGGCAGTGGTGTTGCTACCCTTGGTCTCCCAGATTCCCCTGGAGTCCCCAAGGGCGCCACCTATGGGACTCTTAACAGCAGCCACCTATGGGACTCTTAACAGCAGCATACAATGATGCTGAGGCTGTGAAGAAATTATTCGAGGAGAACAAAGGGGAGGTTGCTGCTGTCTTCCTTGAGCCAGTTGTTGGCAATGCTGGCTTCATTCCGCCACAACCTGGTTTTCTCAATGCCCTCCATGACTTGACCAAACAGAATGGTGCACTCCTGGTCTTTGATGAAGTGATGACCGGTTTCCGTTTGGCTTATGGTGGGGCTCAAGAGTACTTTGGGATCACCCCTGACGTGACAACCATGGGTAAGGTTATCGGCGGTGGTCTCCCTGTTGGTGCTTATGGTGGGAGGAGGGACATCATGGAGATGGTCGCCCCAGCAGGTCCAATGTACCAGGCAGGAACTCTCAGTGGAAATCCACTTGCCATGACTGCTGGAATTCACACACTCAAGCGTCTGATGGAGCCCGGCACTTACGAATACTTGGACAAGATCACTGGTGACCTCGTCCGTGGGATACTGGATGCCGGTGCCAAAACAGGGCATGAAATGTGTGGAGGACACATCAGAGGAATGTTTGGCTTTTTCTTCACTGGCGGGCCAGTTCACAACTTTGCCGACGCCAAGAAGAGTGACACCGAGAAGTTCGGGAGGTTCTACCGGGGCATGCTGGAAGAGGGCGTGTACCTGGCGCCCTCCCAGTTCGAGGCGGGTTTCACCAGCCTGGCGCACACACCCCAGGATATCGAGAAAACCATCGAGGCTGCTGAGAAGGTTCTGAAACGGATATAGGGTTCAGCCACGCGCTAGGCTGCAGCGGAATTGCTACTTCAGTTTGATGTACTTTTGAGTTTTGCGCCACTAGAGTTTCGTATTGTGCAGCAGTAGCAGCAGTGCAGTCTTATGTAGCTCCTCTTTCTGAATTTAGCGTATCGTGTTTTTGCAGTGATAATAAAACTGTGGTTGATGATTACCAGTTGCTATAGTGATGTTCAGATACAACAGCTTCATCCTTTTTGCTCCTCTTCTATATTTGCTGGATGCCTGGATGTATATGAAACTGGCAAACTAAAGTGATGATCGTAATTACACGCATCATGCGTGCTGTTTAAATTTCTTCAGAATTTGGAATTTGCCAGCCAGCTCCAGCCCGTCCTTGGCCTGGATCAATGCTGCTGGGGATCCACAATAATGCACATCAAGACATCACCAACTACTGCTGATATGCGTTTTTGACACAACTGTTGACTAAATTCTCATTTTACATACGGGGAAAGGAATGGCTAAAGGTCAAGTTTCATTGAGTAAGAACATCTTAGTGACAATGAGTGAAATAATTGGAGCTTATTAGTTTAAGCTTGTATACCGCCACGGTAAAACCTTCTCATACTGTGCTGATTCAAGTTTGCAGTCCTTCTAATCTGACCTGAATAGTTTCAGACTTTCAGTCTTGCAATTGATGGGAAGGCCAGAAGATTAGAGTATTGCCATTAATAACTTAAAACTCAGGTTAACAGTAAACCACCTTCTTGCATGTCTTAAACAGATTGGAACCTTAGCTTGAGTGGACCTCGATGATGCCAGCCCAGCGCTGCTAACAAGGAGTTGGGATTACATTCACAAGCTTAATCTGCTTACAGGAGTATACACATGGCCAAAAATTTTGATCGTAATAAAGTTAATCTGTTTTTTTTTTCTGGTGGAGCATGCAAGTTTTATTTAAGTACAGAGAGCTGTCTTTGAATTCAGCATGATAATGCAATAAGGTTACTGACTCGTGTCATTTTCACTTGATATGTAGTTTAGTACTTGCTGTGACAAATTTAATGTTACAGAACTAATAGCTCTGTTTTCCATGTTGTTTGAAACTAATAAAGAATTTAGATAGCTTGTTCCATCTACCATCTTCGATATTTAAAGATATATCAATCTTGTGCCATGATAATGTGCTCATATCATTGGGCCACTTGCATAACATTAGTTTGTTTCAGATATGTAAATTCATGCTGAAAACATTAGGGCTTGTTTCTTTTCGAGGAATGACATACTGTGGCACATATTTTGCCTGAATTCAGATTGTCATTGGAAACAACATATAGTAACTTAAGGAAGAAAAGACTGCAGTGGGATAAAAATTTAGGACATGTAAGAAGTAAACATTATTCATGGAACAAGTCACCATTAACTAAATCGATGCTCCTGTTACTATGACTTTGCAAACTTGAATATATTCATTAGTTTTTTTGGTGAAGTACTACAAATGCCTGAGTATAATAAGCTATGTGAATTGGTTTAAAATTTGGTGATGTAGTTGCTCAAATTCACTGTAGAAATGCAGAGGATAAAACATTACTTGCACTGTTCTTACAGGCTGGTTAGTGAGTAAACAGCTTTCAGCAAGAATTTTCAAAGAAGAATTATCATGTTGGAGTTATTTGTTGGGTCAGAGGTTCAAATGCAGAATTACTTACCATCTCTTGCTCGGTTTAAAACTCTCGATTGTTGAGTGAGTTGCAATTTATATTTACCACTTTGTGTTTATACTTTCTGCATTTAAGTATTGATGCATGCTATTTGACACTTCCTCTTTGAGAAGATTATTGTCTGCTTTCTGCAGGTATTGACAGACAGATTATGGAAGTGATGCAAACTCCTTAAGGACTGCAGCAACCAAGATTAAATTACTTTGGAAGCATTTGGAGCTCCGCTGGTTGTTTTACAGATCAACCAAGAAAAGCTTGCCCAATGCTCGGCAACATTCAGGCCATGGTTCTCGTTAGCTGGTGATTGCAAGCTCTACGAGTCAGGCAAAATGACATTAGGCCATAGTAGTTTAGGCAAGGTTTGTAAGTTGCAATATACAATAGCAAGCAATGCATGGCTGAACTGTGGCCTCATCATGAGTCCCATGATGTTTTCACCATTAGTGTATTCATGTGCAATCTACTGATAGCAAGTAACTGAATGCAGGCATGGATATCCAGGAAGGCCAGGGAGGTAGTTTCTCTTGGACGGAGCTATTGGGTGGCAACGGCCTGTGTAGCAGGATTATGTTAGTAACACATCTGTTTGCAAAATATTTTGAACGTTGAATTGTATTTTTTTAGTTTTCTACCTTCTTTCTTATTTATCAGAACCATGTGATCACTTACTGGAATTTCATAGATGTTCATTAACAATTAAGAATATACTACCATGGAGGTGAGTATTTTTGTCAAAGTCCTAAGATAAAGCTTTCAGCTGACAACGATATGGACTTAAGCAAAAATATATGGACCATTAATACTTATTGATAATTGTACATATATTTCAAATGAATTATTTGATGCTTGTGGAGAGAATTTGTATTGCCCGTAGCAACGCACATGCACGATCCTAATATTATTACTATAAAAAGAATGAAGTGAAGATAAAAAGTGGGTACGTAAAACTCTACGCTCCCGTGGTTCTGCCCTCCGCACGGTCCACCCGGCCCCCGATCCACCCGCGGCACCCCGAGAAAAAAAAACCGCGGAACCCGGCCGCGCCGCACGCCCGCAGAAACCCTAAGCGGAACCCCTACCTGCCGCCACCGTCATCGATCCGAGGCTCTGCGCCGTCGTCCATCGTCCACACCCGAGTCCCCAACTCGAGGCCCTTCCAACCCATCCCAGGGCGCCAGACGGCGTCGACCGCCGACGGCAAGGCGTCGTCCGCCTCGGCGCCACCACAGGAAGGCTTCGCCAGCGGCGTCCACGTGAGCAGCAGCCGAATCCCTGCTGCCCCCCGCTCCCGGCGGCCCGTCGTCGCCGGCAAGGTCCCTCCCCACGGCCGACGCCGCAGCCAGGAGAGGCCCACTGGCCGTTCCGCTCATCTACCCCTCCTCCCGGTGTCGTTGCTGCAGTCAACCAGCCTGGCCCCGCTCCTCCACCCCTCCTGCCGTCAGGCGGCTCAGCTCGGTTTCACTGTGGGCCGGCATCTCCTCGTTGTTCTACTGAGGTCTGAAGTGCTCGTGCATATAGGTTTGCCAAATTTCCATTCTATTCGAGTTTCAGAGTAGCTGATGCTCGGGATTTTTCGATTGCCGTTCTATTGGAGTCTGAAAAAGACAAACTCCAGTGTGTATTCATAGGTCAATAGCAATTTGGCTATACCTTGGGATACTCAATTCTGTTTGGAGACATTGTTGACCATTGCAGGTCTGAACTAAAGTCTTCCTTCCATGGTGTGGGTTCTTTCTCTAGACATTTTTAACTTAAAAGACATGTATACAGGATGATTAAAATTAAACTTGAGCTATAGTTTGAAACACCTAACTTATTATCTTGATTCGTATGTATGTAGCTAGCTTTGTGCATCTGGGATGATGAATTATTTATCTAGCTTTCCAATGGAGATACATATCTGTAGCATGTAGGAAATGGTTATAAGACAAATTGAGTTATTCCAGGCTACTTAACCCGTGTGACTCACATCATGCACATTGATAAATCTACTAACATGTTCTATGACAGAGTGGGTTTTGCTATGAATGGGCGCTATGACAGAGGAGATCTCCACACAATTTTATTTCATTTACTTCCTCTATGCTGATAGTAGGGTTGCTTATGTCAGCGTCTTGAAGACTTTATCGAGAGATTTGGACCCAAGCAAGACAATCTTGTACCATTGCAATGCTGAGAATGGGATGATTCCAAAGCAACGATTTTAAGGTTTGAATTTCTAATTCTCTTGTACTATTTCCGATAGCAATGTTTGCTCTGTGTAACTATTTGCTCACATGTTTATAAAGGTTACTATAGGATGCTCCATCCAGACCAAGCACCGATGACCAAAGAAATCAAAGTTGTTTTTTTTTTAAATGAGATGGCATACTACTCATCTTATAGTAATAATAACATAATGATATTGGTACCATTCAGTTGCAGTAGTATAATTAAGAGTTGGGGCCACCTGAATTTTATCAGTGTCACACTGTTCTACGTGCAAAAACTGAAGAAGATGAAAAATCAATGTGTTGCAAACAATCCTTAACAGTTTTTTTTAAGACAACCCTTAGAAGTGTCAACATATGTCCATCTTAATTCCATAACACCTCATCTTCCAAGTGTGCAACTAGTCAACTACTAGTGCAGTACTGACTAACAGCCTCTTAATTACAGATGTGGATATACTTATATATAACGAAAGAGATGTTGATATGACTGATTATGTACGGATACTCAATTGAATTTTAGATAATGGATGAAGGTGCACGATTGATGATTATGGTAATAATCAGGGAGGCGCGAAATGCAACTGTGACCATGGAAGTTGAAGGCTTTCGTAGTTTCATATGGCAAAGCAAATTAACCGTAACCGCGTGTGATCGTCGGTTTGACTTTGACAGTGACTGACCTGCTGCCTTTCCCGGCGGCGGCGGCGGCGGCAGCTCTCAGCGGCGCGCACTGCCCTGCTCCGGGGGACGGTACTGGCCCGCGGCCGGGCCGCGGCGCGGTCATGCTCTGGCTGAGCAGGCCCGGCACGTAGAAGTTGAGCAGCACGCCGTCCCCGCCTCCCCCGCAGCTCCCCCTGCTGCTGCTCCCGCCGCTCCGCCGCGCCCTCTGCCTCGCCGCCTGCTGCTGCTTCGACGCCGTCTTGTGCCGCCCGGGCGACGACGGCTGCGCGGCGGCCGCGCCCCCGCGGCCACCGTCCTCCCGCGGTGCCGGCGCGGCATCATCCGCGTCCGCGGCGGGCCTGGCAACGACGCCGGCCTCGACGAGGTCGGAGAAGGAGAGCTCGCGGTCGGAGCCGCCGCCGCCGTCGGGGAAGCCGGCGAGGAGGCCCAGCAGCTCCTCCTCCCGCGCGGACAGCCGGCGCCTCGCGCCGCCCGCGACCTCCATCGATCGATCGCTCTCTCCCTTTCAAGTTCTCAACCGCGTGCGGCCGGCAACGGGCGCGGCGCGTATGATGTTGGTGCGCGCGCGCGTGCTCGCTTCTGCAAAAGTTTTGAGAGTGATCTCTGAACCGACGAGGCGACGAGAGGTGGTGTGCCGCCGTTGCTTTTGTAGATGGCACAGGGAAGGCTCGCCGCGCCCGTGTAAACTTGGGTTGGGCTGTCTTGATCCGTTGGGTTAACTGTTAGTTAAGCAAAGGAAAGGACATATGGCCGTTCTGGAAGGAAGGACGGGAGTTGCAAACGGGTTGAGAAGATCCTTTCCCGTTTTCCCTTTCGGAACCTTCTTTTTGGTAGGGTTTGCTTTGTGCCGACTGCTGATAAAGGGATAACCCGATAGATCGATGTGCTCAATTATCACCGTGTGCGTACCCTGCTCCCTCGGTCCAGAAATGATTGCAACTATAACGTTTGAATTTTGTCCACGAAATAACACAATTTCATATTTCTCATACTACGTGCCAACCACATGTGGTTTGGGTCAAATAAAAAAAAACAGGAAACCCTTTTCCGAAACCGCCCCGGACCCAACAGAAGCATCTAGACTCCTTTCTTCCTCAGTGTACTAGGGGTATATTCGTCTTTTCACCTTCTTATTAGTCTTTGTGCAAAAAGCTAGAACTGCAAGCTTTCCTGACAGAGGGAGTACACGGCTACATGGTAGTATTTCACTACCAGCAGTCTACGACACATGAGCCAAGCTTTTCATGTAAACCTTTTATCTATATGTTACTGTTTTAGCTTTCTCATTACACCTTTAACTATACACCTAAATATAAATTATATTTGGATACTCAATAAAAGTTATGAAATACTTTTTAAAGATGCATGTCAGAAGGCTGACAATTTCAATTCTGGAGACATACAATGTAAAATGGGAAGACACACAACCGATGCCGGTTTTGAACAATGTCGACAAGATTAACAGTGGTTGGCCATGCATTATAAGGAGTGTGATTGTCAGGCAACATACCTAGTCATAGAGGCTAGATATATAGCCCCCTGCATCACCTGGAACACCTAATCGAGATCGGACTCTAGGCACTGGAGTTCCTGCTCCAGACGACTCACCCTCCACTCTAGCGAGAATACGTCCGACAGGAATTGAACCCGAGTTGTCTGTCAGTGTTTTAGACACCGAGCCTACGACGGAGTACCCGAAGTAGTAGATTGTGTGGTGGGGCTCGCCGAGATCAGGAACACGATGGTGAGACACGGGGCACACAATTAGACAGGTTTGAGCCGCAATATGCGTAATACCCTACGTCATGTATGCTGCGTGACTCTGTATTGATTGCGTATGTTTTGAGAGGGGTCCCTGCCTCGCCTTATATGCCACGGGAGGTAGGGTTACAAGTCGGAATGGTACAAGGGTACTATTCGAGTAGGACTCGGAGTAGCCTATACAAGGTATGAAAAGCTATCCTAGTCTTAGTACAAGTCCATGTCCGTCTTGTCTTGCCTTGTGGTCCACGGTACCAGCACCGTGGCCCACTAGTCGAGTAGTCCAGGTGTACAGGAACTCATCACCTAGGTATGGCCCACAATGTGTTGGTGGGACCAGGGATGCCCGGTCGACAAGCCCCCGAGTATTTTGTAGTCGAGTGTAATGCTCCAAGTAGTCTTGAAGGTCTCCACGAGTGTTCCCAAGCGTCCCCGAGTTCTACAAGCTTCAATCTTCAATAGTACTTGAATCATCACGAGGCTGGAAGGTACTCCAGCTAACTCCACGAGTAGTCTTGAAGTCTTCTCGAGTTGTTCCCAAGCGTCCCCGAGTACTTCCCTTGAAGGTCTTCAATAATACCCGCTTCGTTCTTGAAATCTTTGCATCAAAGATCTATATGGAAATGCGATTACTGAAATCGCATTCCATATGGAATGTAGCTCCCGAGCCTTAGGTCGAATCCAGGATTCAAGCTGAGGGTCAATCTTGAACTCTTTGATCTTGCTCCGAAAAATCCGTAGACAATCCGAAGAAATAATATATGAATGCGATTTGCAAAAATCGCATCCTATATGGATGTAGCCCTCGAGCCTTAGTTCTAATTGATAATTCAAGCTGAGGGTCAATCAGTAGTCTTCGTCAAATAATCCCGTAAAATCTTGAAAAAAACTGAAGGACACGTGGCACGGAGCCCCCGAGCCTTGAGTCGAGTACTTTCTCGAATTGAAGGATCCAATCTGACTGTAGAATAGTGGCCTGAATTCAGTGAACTGTAGCTGAGTGTAATCCAATTCCGTCGAGTAATCGAGCCCCCGAGATGGAGTCGAGCAGGTCTTGGATTTTAGTCCTCCGACTTTAGCCAAAAAATTTTGCCTGTGTGAAACCAACCTGTTGAATACGAAGGGTCACCAAGTCGAACCGTTAGGGTTTTGATTTTATAAATACCCGAAGGGGTATCCCTTAGGGTTTCACTGCTTCCATTCGCCCTTAGATCCAGAACGCCTTAGCATCCATAGCCGCCGCAGAGTTCGAGCACCTGTATTGCCAAGAGTGCACACCTCCATCCCTTCGCCGTCCTCCGGTCAATGCGAAAGAAGACCCTCGTGACAGGAAGGATGAAGCCTTCGTCATCCAAGGGACAGAAGAGGAAATCCGGCAGTGGCAAAAATCAGCTGCCGGAGCCGAAGTATAAGACAGTGGTCATCACGAAGCCCCCGAGCCAGGCTGTCTCTTGGAAGAAATCCAAGATGAGGGAAGAAGATATCAAGGCCCTCGAAGCCGGTGGGTTGCTGCGCGAGAAGGCCATTGCTGATTGGAGCTCTGCCGCTGGTGATGCGTGGCCGATGGAGAAGAGCCCGGATGAAATCCCAATGTTCGGGCACTTCGTCGAGCGTGAGTTGACGCTACCATCATCGGATTTCTTCCGCGGCTTCCTCAACTTCTTCAAGTTGGAGCACGTACACCTCAACCCCAACAGCATCTTCCAGATTGCAGTGTACGTGCACTTCGCGAAGCCTTCCTCGGTATCCGCCCTCACTGGGCCTTGTTCAGGAAGATCTTCCGGTTCAAGCCGCAGCCCAACGCCAACTTCCCAGTTGTAGTCGGTGGAACCGGTGTGCAGATGCGCCAAAAGGCGCAGGAGTTGTATTTCAAGTACGACTTAATTGACTCCAATCAAGATTGGAAGAACAAGTGGTTCTACATAGAGAACGCCCCGCCTCAGCTGCCGAAGCCAAGCATGTTCGCGCCAGTATACGACCGGCCCTGGAAGGATGAACCCACGATGCAGGAGTGCATCCAGATCCCCGAGTTGCCGGCGAAGATTGCGCAGAAGAAGGCGCAATGCTTGACTGCTGAGAGAGTAGCTTTCAGCTTTATGAAGCGACGGGTACAACCCTTGATGCAGCGGGAGCATCTTGGGTTCGAGTACACTGGAGCAGATGATGGCTCTAGGCTATCTGCTGAAGAGATCAGTGATGATCTCGTGATGGAAAGGCTGCAGAAGATCTTCAAGAATCTTCACAGAATTCCTGCAGCCGTCCGTGAATATAGTGCCGACAATCCTCCGTGCATGGTAAGTTTCTAAGTCATAGCCCCCGAGTACTTTGTTGAAAGTAGTCGGGTAACTAATATTTGCCTTGTGCTCGCAGGAGGATGTCTTGAAATTTGTGTCCGTTCCCCCTCCTCGTCCTCAAGACCCACTACAAGCGCCGGAGGGAGAGCCAACAGAAGTGGAGGCTCAAGCCGCCGAGAGTAGTCAATCTACTCAAGGGGAAGAAGACGTCTTGGTGGAGGACGCCTCCTCAAGCGATGAAGACGGCCAAACAGCGTTTTGAAGTGAAGAGCCGCTACGGGTACTCTGGGGCGTCCATCCCCAGTGGCCTCGCCGCAGGAGCATCGAAGAGGCCGGCGTCGTCTCTTGCAGATGATGTGACTGTCGCCGCGGAAGAAAAGGACCACGGTGGGGAAGCGAGCCGTAAAGAAGATTTCAGGCCTCCCCGTCATTACAGTAAGTGTTGGAGAACTCTTAAGTAGTCGTTATCGAATTGAGTACTTGTTCTCTGCTGTAATGCCTTGATTTTTGACTTGTGCAGATTATCGAGAGTGCATCCAATGTACCCTCGAGTAGCCCCCCAAGAATAACAGAACCCGAGGTGGTTCTAGCGTCGACCGTGGAGATGGTGGCGCATGAGCAACAGGAAGCCGTGGTACCAGGAAGTGTGCCACCGGTGGAAAATGTACCAGAGGTGCCGGCGGCGCCTTCTTTCTTCGACATGCTGGGGCCAAAAGTATCGGTACCTCGTGCTGCTCTGTAAGTACCCAAGTACTCGAGTACTTATTATGATTATGTACTCTACTTTTGCTGACCAACTTGTTGATGCAGAAAATCCACTGATGTCAAGTGGGGTGCCTCTGGAAGTGGTGCTGCTGAAGGAGACCAGACTCCTCAAGAGCAACTAGAAGATGTACTTCCAGAGCGCCAAGAAGTACCCGCAGAAGCTGATGTGGCACAAGCGTTACGCTTCCTCTGGAGTGACGTGGTTAAGGCAGCGGTGTAAGCAGCTTCCAAGCCAAGGGCTGAAAATCCAGAAGATATCGAAGCCGTGGTGAATGAAGGCTTAGAGACTGACCCAGAAGCCATGCTGCGCCACGAAGAAATCCCAGCTACGGAGGCCCCCGTGCATCGTGTTGATGCACAACTGGCCCTGGAAGACAACCCAGAGAACCGCATGGTGCCGCACGAGCCACTAATTGAAGACCCAGCTCCTCTACGTAGCGCTGCGAGGTACTCTGCAGCCAGCACAAGTACCCAGTCCATGGCCGAAGACTTGATGCCATATGATGACTCATGCTTGGACGAGGACAACTTGCATGCACACGCTGAGATGTTCCACGGCGTAGAAAAGCTCCTTGTGGTAAGTTGTGTAGTCTCTTGTAGAGTACTTGTAGTCATAGATATCTTGTCTCTGACTCATAATTTATTTTTTTGCTCTTGCAGGAAGTAGTCAAGCAGTCGAAACGCAAGACTCGCCTGCTTGAGCAACACGCGACTGACATCGAATAAGTCACGCGGCTCAGAGAGGAACTTAAGCAGCAAAAAGCTTTGTCTCTGAAGCTGCAAGAGAAGCTTGATGCCAACGCCGCCGAATACCACAACGAGATCCAAAAGCTGACGGCAAAGAAGGATGACGTTGTTGGGAAGAACAAGTCTCTGCGCCAGAAGAATAAAGGTAATCTTGAGCTTCATCAAGTCCTTCTATGCCGAGGCAGACCTCACAGTCATCATGAACAGCAGATCTAGAGATTGCACCGATGATCGACTCAACGAGCTGATGCAACAGACTTCTCCAATCGCGGAAGCAGTCTCCAAGTTCATCGATCTCCGTTAGATGTAACTGTAGAGTAGAAACACTAGGGAAAAACAAGTGTAATCCCAAATAAGTGTTTATGTAATATAATTGAAAATTTGAGTAAGTCAATTATCTGGATCCCTTTGTATGCTTGTGTGTTGGCCAAGTACTCGAGTTGGTATTGAGTGTGTGGCTGCAAAAAGAGATACGATACACGAGTGGAAGTACTCAAGTGTAAACATGTTCCGAAGAACGTTAGCTTAATCATGACGAGTTGAACACCTTAGCTGTAGCAGCGTAAAAGAAGGCTTTGTCATGAAATAAGCTAAGAGTAGTAACAAGTCGATGTAGAGTAGCGGCTTGTACTAAACACATTGTACAGAGTTTACAATGCCTTGAGTACCTCTGAGGCTAACTAGCCTAGTGAGAGAGTACTCGAAAAGAACTTATTCATAACGAGTTAAACACCTTAGCTGTAGCAGCGTGAAATAAAGCTTTGTTATGAACAAGTAAAGAACAGTAACAAGTTGGTATAGAGTAGCAATTTTATTACTGAATACATTGTACAGTGTTTACAATATCTTAAGTACCTCTGAGGCTATGAGCCTAGTGAGAGAGTACTCGCAAGGATGTTCCGAAGAACGAGTAAGACCGTAGGAGACAGTGTGATGAACTCATCCTTGCTGTAGCAGCAACTTGCATGAGAGTTCCACTGAGACCCTACCGGAAGGGTGTTACTCTAGGCCGAAGCCTCTTATTGAAAAGTAGAGACATGGACAGCATGTGCCACTTAGTGTTCTACACGATACAGGATCGTTTGGAGGGAGTTATCATGACTCCCTACGAGGTCGCAGAATGAGACTGCCTGGAGAGGGTTGATGAAGCCCCCTGCGGGTGCTCATAGCTGAAAGCCATGAGAAGATACAGCCGAAACTGTCTGGAGAGGATTATCTTGATCCCCTACGAGTGGTGACAACCGTAGCTGTCTGTTGAGTGGTTGCAACCGAAGCTGCTTGAAAAGGGTTGATGAAACCCAATACGAGTTGTTTTACAGCCGTAGCCGTCTGGAGAGGGTTGCTGAGACCCCCTACGGGTAGAAGCGACAAAGCTGGTCGATGTTCCAAGAGTTGTCGACTTCCTCACCTTCTAGAGTTTGAAGACGATATGAGCCTGGGCCAGTAACCTTTGCAACAGAGAAAGGACCTTCCCATGGCGAATTGAGTTTGTGTAGTCCTGCCGTATTTTGGATGCGACGGAGGACTAAGTCACCAACGTTGAAGGAGCGTTCCTTAACGTTGCGGTCATGATAGCGGCGAATCCTCTCAAGGTATTGAGCGGATTGAACAAGTGCGTTGCAGCGAGCTTCCTCGAGACTGTGGACATCTGTCTGTCTTGTTTCTTCAGCTACGCCTTCTTCGTACTGATCAACCGTCGGAGAACACCACATGACATCAGCAGGCAAAACGGCCTCAGAGCCGTAGACCAGGAAGTAAGGTGACTGCCCTGTGGGGGTAGTAGGCTGAGTGCGTAGCCCTCAGAGTGCATTAGGTAGTTCCTTGATCCACTTGCCGCCTTTGGAATTTCTAGCATCGTACAGTTGCTTCTTGAGAGCATCGAGTATCATCCCGTTGGCGCGTTCCACTTGGCCATTGGCACGTGGATGAGCAACGGAGACGTACCGGACGTTGATTCCACTATTCTCGCAGTACTCCCAGAACTGGTGATTGTTAAAATTTGAACCCAGGTCTGTGATGATGCGGTTAGGAAAACCATAGCGATGTACGATTTCATCCAAGAAGTCGAGGACACGATCAGCCTTGAGACAAGTAACAGGATTGACCTCAATCCACTTGGTAAACTTGTCGATAGCCACCAGAACTCTGTTGAATCCCCCTGGCGCATTTGGGAGAGGACCAATCATATCCAGCCCCCAGCAAGCGAAAGGCCAAGTTGGTGGTATCGCGATGAGCTTGTAGGCAGGAATGTGTTGTTGCTTGGCGAAGAATTGGCATCCCTGGCACTTCTTGACTAGTTCCTTTGCATCAGCAAGAGCTGTAGGCCAGTAGAAAGCACGTCTGAACACTTTTCCCACCAAGGTGCGGGAAGAAGCATGATTGCCACAGATTCCTTTGTGTGTCTCCTCCAAGATTTCCTTGCCTTCTTCACGAGAAACGCACTTCATGAGTATATCAGAGCTTGCGCCTCGCTTGTAGAGTTGATTTCCGACTAGAGCATAAGTCTTGACGTGGCGTAAGATGCGCTCAGCTTCTGACTTGTCTTCAGGAATCAACTGGTTTTTAATGTAGTCGATAAAGGGAGTTCTCCAGTCCACGTCAATCATAAGCACTTCTTAATCAGGTTGAACTGAAGTAGTCGCGGGTGCAGATGATTTCTCCGGAATTTGTGGTTTGTGGAGTTCATGGACGAAGATTCCAGCTGGCACTTGAGCTCGTGTAGATCCCAGCTTCGACAAGACATCCGCAGCAACATTGTTGTCGTGGACCACATGATGGAACTCGAGACCATGGAATTTGTTCTCAAGTTTGCGTACCTCCTGACAGTACGCGTCCATATTCTCAGCATTACGATCCCATGAATCGTTGACTTGATTGATGACCACCAAAGAATCACCATAGACAAGTAGTCGTGTGATGCCAAGAGAAACTGCGAGGCGAAGACCATGCAGCAGAGCTTCATATTCAGCTTCATTGTTTGAGACCTTCCAAAAGATCTGCAAGACATATTTGAGTTGCTCGCCCTTGGGGGAAATCAAAAGTACCCCGGCACCAGCGCCTTCCAACTTGAGGGAACCGTCAAAGTACACGACCCAATGTTCTGGACGCTCAATTGGAGTTGGGACTTGATTTTCCCGCCACTCAGCCATGAAATCAACCAAGGCCTGAGACTTGATAGCAGTGCGAGACTTAAACTCGAGTGATAGAGCACCAAGCTCTACAGCCCATTTAGAAATCCTTCCTGTGGAGTCCCGGTTGTGCAATATCTCGCCAAGCGGGTAGCTAGTGACCACAGAAATCTTGTACTCGTCGAAGTAGTGGCAGAGCTTTCGTGAAGTAATCAGAACCGCATAGAGTAGTTTCTGCACCGGAGAATAGCGAGCCTTGGACTCTGAGAGAACTTCACTAACGAAATAGACAGGCCTCTGGACAGGGTAGCCATGGCCTTCTTCCTGCCGCTCAACGACAATAGAAGTGCTGACAGCATTAGTAGTCGCAGCAATGTAGAGCAAGAGCTCTTCATTGGGCAGAGGAGCTGTGAGGACTGGAGGCTTGGATAAGTACTCCTTGAGCTGAGAAAGAGCTTGATCAGCTTCAGTTGTCCATGTAAACTTCTCCTGCCGCTTGAGTAACTTGAAGAAAGGTAGACCTCATTCTCCAAGTCGTGAGATGAAGCGATTGAGTGACGCCATGCAACCAGTAAGCTTCTGGACATCTTTGATAGTAGTCGGAGCTTGCATGTTGGAGATGGTAGTAATCTTCTCGGGGTTTGCTTCCATGCCACGATGGCTGATGATGAATCTGAGTAGTTTTCCTGAAGATACGCCAAAGACGCACTTATTGGGGTTGAGCTTCCATTGGTACTCGCGTAGTGAAGCAAAAGTTTCCTCAAGATCCGTGATAAGCATGTCTGGATCCCTAGTCTTGACAACGACATCATCCACATATGCTTCCACGTTCTTGTGAAGCTGCTTCTTGAAGCACGCTTGGATAGCCCTTTGATATGTAGCACCAGCATTTTTCAACCCGAAGGACATTGTTGTGTAACAATAAGCACCAAACTGGGTGATAAATGCGGTCTTCTCTTGATCAGATTCCTTGATTGCAATTTTATGATAGCCAGAGTAGCAATCCAGGAAACAGAGTAGAGCACAGCTCGCCGTAGAGTCAATGACTTGATCAATCCGCGGCAACCCAAAAGGATCCTTGGGGCAATGCTTGTTGAGATCAGTGTAGTCGACACATATCCTCCAATCGTTAGAGTTCTTCTTTCTGATGAGCACAGGGTTAGCAAGCCATTGCGGGTGAAAGACTTCTCGGATGAAGCCAGCCGTGAGTAGTTTAGCGAGCTCTTTCTTGATAGCAGCCATGCGGTCATCAGCAAAGCGACGAAGGTGTTGTCTCTTGGGGGTAGCCTTAGGATCGACGTTGAGTGAGTGCTCAATCAACCACCTGGGCACACCTGGCATGTCAGATGGCTTCCACACAAAGATATCACGGTTAGCCCGAAGGAAGTTGACGAGCGCGTCTTCCTATTTAGGGTCAAGTTGTGCACTGATCATGGTCGTCTTGCTGCTGTCACCAGTACCGAGGTCAATGGCTTTAAGCAGGACGTCACCAGATGGTGCAGGCTTGTTGTTGTTGTCAGTCTTCTCAGGAACCTCCAGCTCGCTCGGAGCAAGCTTTTTAGCGGCAGTGAAGACCTCCATCATTGCATTGGGTACTTGAGTAGTCGAAGCAAGTTCTACAGCTTCTGTGTCGCAGTCGTAGGAACGCTTCAGATCCCCTTGCAATGAAAGAACTCCCTTGGGGCTAGGCATCTTGAGAACCAAGTACACATAGTGCGGGATAGCCACGAACTTAGCGAGAGCAGGCCTGCCGAGAATGGCATGGTAAGAAGTCTCGAAGTCAGCAACCTCAAACTTGATGTACTCGGTGCGGTAGTGATCTTTAGTCCCAAAGGTAATGGGTAGTACAACTGAACCCAAAGGAACAGCTGCGTTGCCCGGGATGATACCGTAGAACGGTGAGTTGGTCTTGGTAAGCATATCGATGATATCCAGGCCCATCTTCAAAGTCTTGGCAAACAGGACGTTGAGACCGCTGCCACCATCAATAAGAACCTTGGTAAGCCTGGAGCCTACCACCACTGGATCCAGAACGAGAGGATATCGTCCTGGCTCAGAGAAACTAGTCCATTGATCCGCCCTCGAGAAGGTAATGGGGGTTTCAGACCACTTGAGAAAAGTGGGAGCTGCTGGTTGGATGGACATAATCTCCCTGAGAGCTAGCTTTTGCAAGCGCTTGGTTGGAATCCCACCAAATATGACATTGACAGTGTTGGGGGGTTGTTGAAACCCAGTGTCTTTGTCGGTATTAGCCTTCTTCCCCCTGTGTTTACGGAACTTTGGGTTTGGGTGTGTTGGCTCAGGTGTATTCTTCAGCGCACGACGAAGTTGGTAACACTGCTCTGTAGTATGATCGCTCTCTGGGTGCCATGAACATTTCTGCTTGGTCAAAGTTGCCCAGTGAGGATCATCTTCAGGCTTGGTGGTAGTTTCTATGGCAGCAACAGTGTTGTCGGGCTTGCGCTTACGATTGGGATTACTTGAGTAGTTATTCCCCTGATGGTTGCCCTGCTGTTGCTTGCCATTGCTGCTTCCTCCATCATTGTTGTTGTTGTTGTTGTTGTTGTTGTTCTGGTTGTTGCGAAGATGCTTGAACTGATTCTGAGCCTTGTCTTCCTCGTCCGCCCAATGAGTGATCATCTCCTTAAGCTTGGTGATGTTGGCTGGGCGAGCGCGACCAAAGTCTTGGAAAAGCCTATCATCATAGAAACCATCCTGGAAGGTGTCTATGACTTCTTTTTCAATGACATCAACAACAGTAGCCCTTTTCTCAAAGAAGCGGCGTATGTACTCGCGAAGAGTTTCACCTTGTTTTTGCTTGATCAGGGCAAGGTCCATCCTGGTGCCATGACGGCCCAAAGAACCCGCAAAGTTGCTAGTGAAGCGATGCTTGAGTTGTCCCCAATTGTCGATGGAACCACGTTTGAGAGACTCAAACCATGTGAGGGGCTCTTGCTCGAGAACAAAAGGGAAATAGATACATTTAGTATCATCATTACCTCCGGCATTGGAGATGGACAGAGCATAACAGCGCAACCACTGCCTTGGATCTTGCTTGCCATCATACTTAGAGATGCCATAAGGCTTGAATTTCTCCGGAAGAAAACAGAGCTTGAAGTCGAGGTGAGAAAGCAGGGAAGGAATCAGAATCAACATCCTTTTGCTTCTCACGTTCGGTGCGTCTAGCATTGATAGTTGTACGAGCGTCGTAGCGAGAGTCTCCCGACTTGCTGTTGACACTGCCATCATCGCCTTTGTCCCTGTTGCTAGCTTCCGGACGAGTGCGATTAGGAGTGGGAGTGGCACGATGAGCACCTCCACTGCTGCCACGGTGACTAGGAGCATTGGTATTCTGGCGTAGCATAGTGTAAGCTAGTTCAGCCAACTTCACGACTTCAGCAGCCGCCCTGTCACGAGGCATAGAGCGACCGAGTAGATTGATCGTATTGATAGCTTCCTCTGGAGTGCGATACTCACGAGTAGCCATCGCATCCAGAGCCTCTTGAAGATTACGGGTAGGTAGTGCTTCCGCGAGTTCCCGACGAAGGGTTGCACGATCAGCATTGCGTTGGCGACGTGCGGCCTTGATCTCCGTGGTTTCATTAGCAGGAGCATTAGCAGAGAGTTCATCATCAGATACATCATCCGGGTAACGATAATTGGCACGATGCCCTTGCGGAGTAGTTGCATCAACGACGAACACTTCTCGATGTGAAGAATAAGTACCCGTACTCTGAATGAGCTCAGTATCGGTGTCATAGTCAACAAGCTTGACGCCTTCCTGGAAAGGTAAGTTGTCGAGACAAGCGATAAAGAGCTCCTGATCATCCAAGGTGAGATCAGCAAGCACATGCTCAGGCCAGTAGACAAATCTACCCTCAGGTGTCGACGTGATCACCAGTCCTTGAGCAGGGCCAGAGAGTTGTTGTACTTCATCAGAATTCGAACTGTAGTCGAACTCAAACTCAGATGAATCTGAATAGTAGTCGAGGTTGTCGTCCGAATCTGAAGAGTACTCGAGCACAATCTTCGGGCCAGGCCACATGAGGCGCTTCAATGCGGCTTGGTAAGCGGCACTGACATGGCGGTGACCGAAGAGAGGTGGTGCTGGAATGTTATCCAAACTGAGCGCAAGCTGTGAAGCTGAAGAAAGCAACTCAGGCTGGATCGGAGGCGAAGTCGAGTTGTACTCGAACTCCGACTCGAGTTCTCTGAGCGGGTCAGAGATCGAAATTTCGCCGAAATTTTCGACGAGATTCTCCATCGAAGCTTGCGTAAGCGTCGAGGACTTGAGCTTTGACTCCGGAGTTGACGCTAAGAAACGCAGGAACGATCCGGCGCCGTCAGCAACGCAAACCCAGGAGCCAAAAACGAAGGTGTCGCCTTACTGGAAAGCGACAATCGGCTTGATGGTGACGAGAGCCATCGAATTCGCCAGTGGATCAACGACAAGATCCCCTACCTGGCGCGCCAGCTGTCAGTGTTTTAGACACCGAGCCTACGACGGGGTATCCGAAGTAGTAGATTGTGCGGTGGGACTCGCCGAGATCAGGAACACGATGGTGAGACACGGGGCACACAATTAGACAGGTTCGGGCCGCAATGTGCGTAATACCCTACGTCATGTATGCTGCGTGGCTCTGTATTGATTGCGTATGTTTTGAGAGGGGTCCCTGCCTCGCCTTATATGCCACGGGAGTCAGGGTTACAAGTCGGATTGGTACAAAGGTACTATTCGAGTAGGATCCGGAGTAGCCTATATAAGGTATGGAAAGCTATCCTAGTCTTAGTACAAGTCCATGTCCGTCTTGTCTTGCCTTGTGGTCCACGGTACCAGCACCGTGACCCACTAGTCAAGTAGTCCAGGTGTACAGGAACTCATCTCCCGGGTATGGCCCACAATGTGTTGGTGGGACCAGGGATGCCCGGTCGACATTGTCTATCTCCCACTCTATAGAGCTAACCATCTGAGTTGACTCCGCTCCCGGTACACCTAATGAGGGACGGAGCTAGCGATGGGACGGGTGGGGCTCAAGCCCCCCTACCGCTGGTCCAGTCATGCATGGAGCCCCCATTGAGCCCCTCCATTTTTGAGAAGAAACGAGGAAAAAGAAGAGGGAGAAAGAGGAAGAAGGAGAGGGAGGAAGAAGAAAAGCCTCCCTAGAGGTTGAAGCTAGCTCCATCACTGCAACTAATTAATAATCATTATCGTTATTTTTTCATTGGGCCACTTTGTGGTACAAAAAGGTGAACATATATATACAAGCCTGTATGGGCGTATGGCGCGGTATGTGTAGCAGCAAATAAGCACAGGGCTAAGGCGATTTATTGGTACGGTGGACGGTGTCACGGCCTCTGCAAACGTTGTCTCGTGTGGTTACTTAAGACAGTTGTTAGAGCATAGCTGTTGATCGAGGCGTCAGAGGCTGGAGCCGTCCGGGACGTTGACTTGTTGTACGTCCTAGATTAGCTTTGACGACTACAAGACCAGAAAGGGAAAGTCCGGATATGGCTGAAGACTAACCGGCCGGTGTGCTCTGATTTGTGGAGATTTTCTGCCTCTGATCGAAGAGCAGAACGCTGAACGTCAGGTGGTCGTTGGCTTATCGACGTGTTTACCTAGTGCAGTATATACCGGGATGGCCGACTGCATCGACGACTACTTAATTCTGGAGCGGCACGAGATGACCAAATTAAAGAAAAGACCACATATGGTTTTCCAGAAGGTCATGCACGTACAGTCTCTGAAGTATTGAAGGTTGACCTTGGGGTGTCTGCAGAATTCTTCATCTGTCATGGCTGCAAGAGACCATGAGACCATCGACGACGACGAGATAGAAGTCGCACGCTGAATTCTTCCGCAAAAACGCGAACGCCGAAAACACCTTGGGGTGTCTGCAAAAGAGGGTTTTTTCGGTACACAATACCACCTAACCATAGTACGGTGGTATTATCAGTTTTTTGCTATGGGTAAAATGGTAATTTGCTCGATGTATATTATTTGGAAAATTTTTCTTCCTCCCTCCATTCACCCCTGTCACCTGTGACGCACATTTCATTTCATATATTACAACAATACCACTTTGCATTTCCGATAATACCCGTATACTGCCCATACCACCTATGAATACCACCCATACCACACAAAAAAACCCGGTGGTACAGAGTTAATCTCAATCGTCGGATCCTTACACATAGATCCTTTTCTATTACATACGAGTCCTTTTCAACCGGTGGTACAGGGTGGTATTGTGTACCGAAAAAAACCTTGGAGGTTTTTTTCGGTACACAATACCACCCGGTTTTTTTCGGTACACAATACCACCCTGTACCACCGGTTGAAAAGGACTCGTATGTAAGATAAAAGGATCTATATGTAAGGATCCGATGGTTGAGATTAATTCTGTACCATCGATTTTTTTGTGTGGTATGGGTGGTATTCATATGTAGTATGGGTAGTATACGGGTATTATCGGAAATGCAAAATAATATTGTTGTAATATATGAAATGGTTTAGGTATCATAGGGGAGGAGGAAATTTTTCCAAAAATTATACATCGAGCAAATTACCATTTTACTCATAGCAAAAACTAAAAAAAAACCGATAATACCATCATACTACTACTGAGTGGTATTGTGTACCGAGAAAGAGCTCACATGGGACGGGTCTACGCTGGAATCGAGAGGAGGAAGGCCAAAAATTTTGGCGCTGATGGAAGGAAAGAAAGTTGATTTCCACGAGAAAGGACGGCCCTGCCTGGATGATTAACTTCCTTCCATCCAGATTTGTTCTAAAAAAAAAAAAACTTCCATCCACATTTCCTCCCGGCCCATAGAAAGTAGCCCAGTACAGCCCAACGGTCTGATCATCCAGGGGGAGTTGATTAAGCTCGGTAGCTTTAAAAAGAAACCATTAGACCTAGCTAGATCACAAGTTTGCATCAACAAACTAACTACCTACATTCAACATAACCTAGAAACAAGATCATCATCTTCTAAACGGGCTTTAAAATTATACTCCCTCAACTCAAATTAATAATGTATTTGCTATATTTTTTTGCATAACAATTTGGGACGGAGGATCACTTTCCACAAGTTGCCATCAGCAAATTACCTATCAACGTGGCTCCAAGCCGGAGACGGAGACATCGTTGATCGACGGCTGCCGATCTGCCACCCCCGCCCCCACGAATCCACGGGGTGCGCGCCCGGGGATCGCGAAGGCCGGCGCGTCGGGGGCCGGCAGCGTGATGGAGCGGCTGTTGAGCATGAGGACGACGGACGCCATGGTGGGCCGCAGCTGCGGGTCCTCCTGGACGCAGAGCAGCCCGACGTGGATGAACCGCAGGATCTCCTGCGGCCGGCGCCCCTCGGCCGGGCATCCCTCGAGCAGCGGCTGCACGCTCCCGCCGCTCCAGTGCCTCCAGACCTGCGCGAACGTACGCTTGCAAATGGTTAGGGTACGTATTCGTGCTGCTTTGGATGGACACTACTGAAGCCTCTCAGCTCACAAACTCACATAGGTAAGCAGATGTTCAGGAGGCCCTGAATCCTGGGTGAAGGTGTTGCGCCGGCCGGTGATGATCTCGAGGACGAGGACGCCGTAGCTGAAAACGTCGGACTTGACAGAGAAGATGCCGTGGAGGGCGTACTCCGGGGCCATGTATCCGCTGCATTTCCAAGACACGGAATATCAGGTACCTATACGACATGGATCAATGGACTGGACGACTGCAAGCCTAGAACAACGTTTGCTAGCTCGATGGAGATCGGAGGTAGCAAACCCGTTTACTCTTACTAAGTTCCAGCAATGCGCCTCGTGTTGCCAACGCCGGACTCAAAGTTGAACAGCTTGGCCAAGCCGAAGTCGGAGATCTTGGGGTTCATGTCGCCGTCCAGCAAGATGTTGCTCGCCTTGAGATCACGGTGGATGATGGTCAGCCTCGAGTCCTCGTGGAGGTAAAGGAGCCCTCGGCCGATCCCCACGATGATCTTGTGCCTCAGTTCCCAGCCCAGCTCCTGCTGCCGTGCAGGATCTGTGAAATCCGAAAACAGATTAGTTTACTTAATCCAATAATCCACCTAAGCTAACGACAAGCAGGATCATCATGGTCGTCTCAATGAAAACTCTTTAATACCAAAAAGGATTTTGTCAAGGCTGTTGTTGCTAAGGAACTCGTAGACGAGGAGCCTCTCGTGTTCTTCAATGCACCGGCCAAGCAGGCGCACCAAGTTCCTGTGCTGGAGCTTCGCCAACAGGACGACTTCGTTCTTCATCTCCACTTGTCCTTGCTGTGAGGTTGCTGACAATCTTTTCACTGCAATTTCCTGCCCGTTTTGCAGCGTGCCCTGAAGAACATCGAGATCAGACCATCAGTTTTGTACTAATGCAAAATACTGTCAGGTGTGTGGATCCGGTTTCTCAGATTAACTTTCTGGCAGAAGGCCTAAATTTTGTTACTACTTTGTAGACTGCCCCAAACCCGCCTCTGCCGAGCTTGTTTTCTATTGAAAAGTCGTCGGTGGCAGCTCGCAGGGTGCTCAAATCGTACAGCACCAACTTGGAGCTTCTCAGTTCTTCCTCTCCATTGTCTGTTCATAGGAGGATACCAAAAGTTCAAGCCTGAACTTTGCATCTCGCTATTATTTAATTTTTTAATGAACCTTACAAGATAGTGCATGTTTCCTTGATATAGCAGAAAAAGTAAAGATAGTTTATTATTCAAATATAATGGCATTGTTTCAGCATTTACCGGTGCTTGCAGTCTGCACATGCTTGTGTGGTTTTCTGCTCCTCTTGCAGAGAAAGAAAACTAGCAGCAGCACCATCAGCGCGACAGCAGCAGGAATTGACACAATAAGGGCTGTCTTGACCCTAACCGTGTGATTTTTACCTGGATAAACCATGACGTTCATCCAAATTATGAACAAAAGATTTTTGTCAAGATCAGTCGCTGTTCCAAGTCGTATAAGCCTAGAAGGCAATACGTTTCGGAACATCGCGCCTCATGAAAGGTCACCACAAGCTTAACAGCTAATGGCGAGACGCGAGAGTTTGTACCAAATGGCCGAGTGTGATGATATTTTACACTGTCTAGTACTACCTCTGTTCTTAAATATATGACACTATTGAATTTTTTCGATCGTTTGAATATTCATCTTTACTTAAAAAACAAATTGATAAACTAACAAGTTTAATCTAAAGTACATTTGATAATAGATATAATAATATATATTTTACTTTAGTTAACTAATTTGTGCAATATATATTAGTAGTCAAAGTTAGAGTAAAAAGTCAACAATGTCATATATTTAAGAACGGAACACTACCAGAATTAGACGAGAGCCAGGGGCCAGGCTCACGGCACATGCCTTCTTTGCCGAGAGCCTGGCCCCTGGCTCTCGGCAAAGATCTGACACACGGCACAGACCGCCTTTGCCGAGAGCCTGGAGCTGCGGCTCTCGGCAAAAAGCCCGGCTCACAGCACAAAAGCCCCGTCGTGACGGCCGTTGGCCCCGCCGTCAAGTTTGCCGATAGCAGCAGCTACAGGCTCTCAGCAAAGGTCTGGCACACGGCACATGTACCTCTTTGCCGTGAACCATACCTCTGTGTCGAGTGCATTGTCCTTGCTCACAGCAAAGAATTCAAAAAAAAAAATCACTTTCTCAACTTCAAACTTTTCCCTTCATCAACATACACTCATACAAAGCATATTTTCAAATTTGGCACAATTATAGATATGTATGCTATATTTAACATTTTTATTTCATTCTAGGTAATTTTTTTCATATACGTCCGATATGAACTGCAAGTGCATGAAATCATAGAGTAAAGTTGGTGAAAAAATGATATTCATGTTCATGAGACATCTCTAAGACCATACACATGAAATGAAGCTAAATTTCCGACATTTGATTCTCTGATCATGATAAAGATCGTGAGGTAGAAAGGTTTTTAAATTGTATAGAATTCAAATAAAGTTTGAAAATCATGAAATTTGTCAAGTGCTCATGATATCATATGAGGAGGTTGTGGTAAAAAATTGAGAATGTTTTGAACACTTGGACACATATGCTGTTTAGAAACCAGAACATCTCATGGGAATTTTCTAAGAATTTGAACTAATGTCACTAGGTTTGGAGTCTTAGAGAATTCAAATTTGAGTTTGACTAAAAAAACTTTTATATAAGTAATATACAACACAACTGGTGTCATGTTGAATTTTGGAAATTTTTTGAGACTGTCTGGGGCCGAGAGCGTGTTGTGTGGCTCTCAGCAAAGAAGTAGGTCCGGGACATCACAACGTGACTCCTGGCCCTGCCTTTGCCGAGGGCCAGATGGGCTGTTGGTTGAGGGGTGAAAAATTATGCACACATTTTTTACGGTACTTAAAGGTATTAAATAAAGATAGTTTACAAAACTGTCTTCATAAATCGTGAGTTAATTCGCGAGACGAATTTAATAAAGCCTTTGGTCTCATGATTGAAGGATGGTTATTGTAGCATCATTGTAGTAAATTATGAATTAATTAGACTCATTAAATTGGTCGCGTAAAGTTGTACTCATATATGATTTTTTTTTACAAATAGACTTTATTCAGTATTCCATACATGCCATGCAAACCACCAACTTTTCTGCTTTTTGGCCCTTTCCGCGAAAGATGTTCACAAATATGCTCTTGATGGAAAGAATTCAAAAAATGGACCCTGACCTCAGTGCCAGAGACACCGGCGCTGAGCTTACATGTCTGCGTCAGAGACATTGGAGCCGAGGTCTCAGGCCTGAAAATAATATCAGTTACCCTACTTTGAAATTCTTTTGTGAAGAAATTTGTATGTTTTCATGACCAACAATATGCACAAACCGTTTTACTAGACATCATACTACGTTTGAGATCCAAAATCTTTCAATGTATATATACACGAAAATCTTACTGAATAGAATTTCAAAGTTGCATGGGATCCCGTGGAGATGGCAAGGTGGGGTTGGGACGTCGACGCAGGAGTTAGCGGGTCGGGTCCGCGGGTGGATGTGGGGGTGCGTGGGGTGACACGTTGGGTTGGTTCGGGTTGTTTGGGTCTCGGCACATCTTTGCCGAGAGGGGGGCATGTGGCTCTCGACAAAGAACTCTTTGCCGGCCCAAATGTGCCGAGAGTACTTTGCTGAGTGTTCTCGGCAAAGGCACGGATTCTGATAGTGGAGGGAGTAGCTCTTGTGTTTGGGAATGCTTATACAATATACGTTCAGCAAAGATTGTAAATTGTAATCCGATCAGTGAACAGTCACGATCTCAGAGTCACCCGAAGGAAACGTTTGTCAAAAGCTGGTTCTTGTTGTGTTTCTGTATCTCATGCGGTCATGCGTGAAGGGAAGAAACTAACAGTGATGTATCTGATGGCATTTTTAACTCAAAGTGGCAGTAGTACTAATGTACTGTCAACAATTCAAAAGGAAAGGAGTAAAACGCCCACTATCAACAATCAAAAGGATAGGAATAAATGACTAGCTACCACCAAACGCCTGGGGAAGAAAATGTCAAAAGGAAAGGAGTATGTTACTCGAATAATACGATGAATCATGGTAAAGACACTGATACACTGACGTTCCTTTCTCAAAACTACGTTACCGGAACGAGGAACGTGTGGACACGTTCCACGATGACGTTACAGAGGGCGTGACGTACTGCACACTGCAGGCAGAAACGAGATCTTGGACTCACCGTTGACGGACCTGCTTCCCGGCGGGGGCGGGGGCGGGGGCGGTGACATCGCCGCCTCGGCGGCCTGGAGGTTGTAGAACAGGTACACCTCGAACCGGACGGAGCAGCTAACTCTGATGACCTGGCCACCCTGCCTCCCGTCGCAGCATATCCGGAAGTACCCGAGGGCGCTGCTGAGGCAGCTGCTGCAGTCGTCGGCGGCTAGGTCCCGCGTGCACTGCGCCATGCCGTAGATGACCCTGGAGGTCGTTACCGTGGCCGAGCCGGCCGCGAACATCCGCGGCGCGCGCGGCGCCGTCCTGGTCAGGTTGATCATCAGCGCGCCGAGCCGCGACATGAACCGCGCCCGCTCGGTCGCGTTCGCGCCGTTCACCCAGACGACCACCGGCGACATGTCAGCGGCGCCGGAGAAGCTCTCGTTGGAGTACCGCAGCAGGCACTCGTCGTAGAAGAGCAAGGCCTTCTTCTGTCCCGCGCACTTGCTGGCGGCCAAGTCCTGCGCCGAGCCATCGAGGCACGCGCGGCAGGCCGACGAGCCGATGAGGTCGGCGCGGCACTGCGCGAGGCCGTACGCCTGGTCGGGCGAGGTGCCGGTGGTGTTCCAAGCGAACCCGGCGGGCGAGGCGGCGGCGGTGAGGGAGGAGAGGAGGGCGTCGAGGTTGGCCTGGAACGCGCTGCCGGTTGTGTAGCTCGTGTCGTTCGGGCAGTAGGTGACTGGGCCGCCGGCGGTTGCTGTCGTGGTGAGGAGAAATGAGCAGAGGAGGATGGGGAGAAGGCTGTCCATGGCTCTTGGCGACAACGCTAGTTACGCTGCGGTGCTACCTTGGCAAGGCGGGTGGCGAATGCACTATTCCTAGCTCGGTCCTAGGCTCCTGCTTGCTACACAAATTTTGAGGAAGTAGTTTGACCCAAAAGACCTTATGGCTGTCTGAGTTCCGAGGTGGACTACTGGTTTCAAATTACGAAAGTCAAAAGCTGTATCATCTATTCTTTTTTTAAAAAAAGTTTTATTTATACCTTACAAAGTTACAATAAAGCTCCAAGATTTAGAGCGATATCAGAGCCTAAGAACTAAGGTCGTCACTTACTTTTCTCCCCACACTTGCTAGCAGCTGGCGCCAGGATGATTTGGTAAGTCGCGACTTGTGAGCCCTCCCCACTTAGCATCGTCCTCTTTTACGATACACAATATTAGATTATGTTAGTATTTAAAAATGATGAATATAAAAATATCTGACAATCAAAATTAATTGTATCTTATTGAAACCTTCACATGTGGTATAGATAGTATATACATGAGTAATATAGGTAGTATAAGAGTGTCGTGGTAAAATGACATAAATGATATCACTATATTTTTGTTTCTAACACTAATATAAAGTTTAAAAGACAATTACATTTCAAATATCACTTTTTACAATATAATAATGACTAAATTATCTATAATACTCCACCCGTCCATGAATGATACACGTATTGGTACTGTGGTGTTGGGGAATCGACCAAAATAAGTCACCCTCGAGGCGTCGAAGGAAACACAGGTTTTCAGTAAATTACTCAGAACAAACCTTAAACATTGGTGACGTTATTTCCGAGGATTTGGAGTGAAGGTGTTTCAATGAACCATAGATAGAGGTTCACTCTTCGGACCCGAAAACGGCTAAGTGATGGACAAGTTTTGGACAAATATGGGTATTGTAATCAAACTTGTCGGAATCCTGATAGGCGAAGTTTGTGAGAGGGTGTTCTCTAGTATTTTCTAAAAACACATGGAGTTCGGAGGTAGAAGTTTTTCTTTCCTTAGCAGAATAAGGCGAAGCGATGTCATTTTTGTGTAAGGTCATCGAAGTACAATATTTATATAACACTGTATGAAGCGAAGTTTCCCGAGGAAAGTATTTTTCCTTTGTGCTTGCAGGACGCGTGGATGAAGGATAAATGAAACATTTCAAGATGGGTTTCAACGTCGAAGATTGGGATCAATGACCACCAAAGTTCAAGAAAACAGGACGAGAATTGCCAGAAGTGACGTCAGCATCTTTGAAGATGACGTCGTTTCATGCGAAGTGGATAGAAGGGAAGCTGACGTATTTTTAGACGAATCTGTAATGTTCGGAGTTGATTTGGTCAATAGCGTGATCGAGAAGAAAGAGGAAAGTGTGAAAAGCTTGGATACGTAAGGACATTTTTGTAAATATATAGGGGATGATCACGCAAATGGCATGATCACTTTGGACATTTATGTACACGTATAGATACAAAAGTAAGATTCTAGTTATTAAAAGCATACTCCTTTCGTCCCGCAAAGTGTACCTTCAATTTTGTTTTAAATCAAACCGTCATATGCTTGATTAAGTTTATATAAAAATATATCAAAAATTTTGATGTCTAACAAGTTTCATCACATTTATTATGAAATATATTTTCATAACATACATATTTAGTGTGATAAACATTGATACTTTTTATTATAAATTTGGTCGAATTTCAAACTGTTTTGACCGAGAAGAAACCAAAGTGGACACTTTTTGCGGGAGGGAGGGACTAAGAAACAAAAATTAGAAGCACAAGCTCAATCTCCAAAGAGTGTTTTGGATAGATTTTTTATGTGAAACTATAGATGCAAATGTTGATGAGAGTGATTCACAATTGAGGTTTGGACTCCCACTACAAAAATTGCCGATATTAGTATATGTTTACAATTTGAGACATGATATTTCATATATTTCGAATCTAAATATTTATATGAAATAGTACATATTCAAGTTACATCACATGTAAAATTATATCTTATTTTAGAAGCCTTAATTTGCATTTCGCTCATGAGCTTCAAAATTTTGGAGACTGCTGGAGGGGTGCCTGCGGCCGCCGCCCCTCTGTGGTGGGGCACCCCTCCAGCACCCCCTAAACGTTCCCACGGCTCCAAAGCGTCCAGTCCTGCATGTCGTCCGTGCATGACAAGAGTTAACTCTACGTGACGTATAGTACGTACACTTGCAATTGCATATGCTTAGGTTATCCGGAGGTTTCAGCTCACATAGGTCAGCAGATCTTCAGAAGGCCCCTTAATCTTGGGTGAAGAAGGTGTTACGCCGGCTGGTGACGATATACAGGACGAGGACGCCGTAGCTGAAAACGTCTGATTTCGCCGAGAAGATGCCGTGCAGGGCGTACTCTGGCGCCATGTATCCACTGCATTTTGAGGACACAACATATGTAAGGCACGAACTGCATCGATGGATGACGATCCGGAGGTAGCCAGTCCGGAGGAAGGTTCTAATCAAAAGATACTAAATAGTATTTAGCGGTATGGTAGCGGATTAGTGTATGTGTAGTATATCGCGGATAGCGGGTGCTATAGTAGGTGATAAGTCCAAATAGCAGGATTCAAAAATAGTCATAATTTTAAAGTGCATATATATGAGTATTAACATAAAGTTTTCTTAAAAAATAATGTTTTAAGTAAGACAATTACATTTCATGGTAAAAATCACAAATAAGTAGATATAGTTAGGATGTATGAATATATATTAACATTAAATTATCATATCAATCAATAAAAAATATTTATCTTAATTAGTTCTTCTATATTAATTAAGTAATCATTTTAAACGTTATTATTACCATTAGTTCATATTCACACACCACTCGAATCATTTAGCAAATAGCGGCTTAGCATGATCAATAGCAGCTGCAATAGCGGACAAAAGTGGTCGTTAAGTCCAAACATGTTATCTTCGGTCCGCTACATTGTAGCGGTACCGGTACGGTTGCTATTGCGTAAGTGGCAGAACTGGAGAGAAAATTAAGAGAAGCGGGAGGAGGGGGCGAACAAATATTCACCGACTCGATAATTTGATAATTTACCCAAAATTCTCAAGCATACAATAGCTAAACATGACTATTAAGTTTGCCTTTCTTTACTACAAGAATTATGTCTAATATCATCACAAAATCATATGCTATTATGAGACCATAAATAAAACTGAAAATAATTTGAAGAAATAATGATACATTTGTTTGAGTTCTGAGTCCGAGGAGGAACATCGAAGGTAGTAGCACTAGAGTTGCCAGAATTTCTACCTGCCTGTCATTGTAGTTGCCCACCATTGCGGGCTCGCGGCCACGGTGCCGCCCGTCGTGGTCAGTGATCACCTTCTTGCCATCATCGTCGAGTATCAGCCTGGTGCAACATATTGAAATGAAGCACTGACAAGCCACAACTCGCGAGCGTCAAGGATGTGTGTGTCATCTATACGTTTATTTGTGTTGGATTTTGTCGTTCATGACTTCTTTGTTACACAACAAGCTACTACTGTACGTGTGCATTGACATTTGAATTTGACGTCAGGATGTTAGGCTAAAACACGCAGGAGTATTAAAGATATTTTTTTGTTGTTGACGGAACTATGGCCCCTCCCCACCCACCCACCCCAGCGGGCGGGCGCTACAAATGTTATTTAGTTCCTTGATTGTAATGCACATGAGAAGCAACATATACCTCCAATACATAGAAGCGGTACTACCGCGCGTCTGCTGCGACACCGTCCAGATTTCCGACGTGTGTACACGGACCCTTCCATCAGTGATCGGACGACTCCACTTGCATTTCCTCGGCTAGCAGATCAAGCTGACTTTGGGACATCAAGCTTATAGATGTCAAAAAGCACACAGCCCGACAGCCCGCCCGAAAGCCTACCTTTTTAGCTTGGTCCGAGCCCGGCCCGGCCTGACATCCTTTGGACTTGTGCTGGCCCGACACGGTGGCTCGTGTCGGGCGCGGGCCATCACCTAGGCACGCCAGGCTGCCCGACCTGGCACGAAAATATCACTGCGGCCCGGTACCAGCCCGCAATCCCCATCCCATATAGAAAGAGGAAACTTAGCAAAGTCCCAACGCTAACTCTCTGCTCTCTCTCCCTCCAGTCCTACCGCCGCCGCCAACCCTCCCCCACGCCCCTTGGTCTCCTCTCTCCCCACCGGCCACGGCCCGTCTGCTCGCCTCTCTCTCTCTCTCTCACCCTCTCGCGTCTCGGCCTCCCTACCTCCCTCTCCATGCCTACCACTCGCCTCTGCCCTCCGCCGGCGTCGCCGCTCCTCTCCCCTCCGCCGTCGAGGCTCCTACGCTACCCCTTGTGTGGTGCGGTGGCGCGGGGAGGCGGAGTTGGGTGGTGATACAGGGAACCAAAGCTGGGCAGCAGCGCGGGGAGCTGGAAGCCGGAGCTACTGCTTGTGCTGTGGCAGTGCGGCCTTCCTCCGGTGGATTCGGCGAACGGATAGAGATGGAGTGGTGGATGATGGCTCAGCGGGCTAGCCCCGGATCCTGTTAGGGCCCGTGCTTCTCGGGATGGCCCGGCACGAAGCAGGCCCGCAGGCCCGGGCTTGGGCCGTCAGTGCAACCTGTGGGCGAGCACGACACGACACGGTGGGACTTAGTGTCGGGCTAGGCCCGGCTTGTAGTAGAGCGGGCCACGTTGGGCCCGTGGCAGGGCCGGGCCAGGTGGCCCGAATGGACATCTATAATGAGGCTTCTTTCTAAGCCGAGCGCTGGCGGAGTCAAGTCAGATCCCGCAGAAGCACTTCAAACATTCAGAAACTATTTTAGCATTAAATTCATCTTTTGCTATGCCTTTTGATTGGTACTGGTTCAAAATTGACACGACATATCTCGTCCACAAATTCCAACAAAACTCGCTAGTATACGACAAATCAAATGCCCTATAGTATAATCTCACTACAGCAGTTGAAGTCTGAAGATGGTAGTATTCCTTAGCCTTTCTCTTGATTTGCTTCTATGACGGTTTGCCCGGGTACATGAGGATGTGTCATGCATGGCTGCCGGAGCCGGTCACTGTAGAGCGGCCGCCAATGACTTGCGTGGTTAACGGATGGAGCCGACGAGGCTGACGGGATTGGACACTGTGCGCTCTCAGCCTCTGAATCGGTGATGTTCTGCTTGATCTGCACCCATCGACCGCACACGAACTGCCCAATTGCATCTACTTGTGTTTCTAATGACTTGCGACTCCATAGTCCATAGCGGAAGTCGGCTCGATTTGCTCGCGGACGCGGAGGAGACCCCGGCTCGGCTTGGTTCGCTGATGGTGCTCTGTGAACATGCGTCGGTGATTTAGGCAGTGTCGCACCAGGCGTTCGGTCATTCGGTGCCACACTGCCACATATAGTTTTTTAGTCTTTTAGGGTGCAAAATTACTATCAGGTAGTAGTATAAAGTATAACTGGTTTTTTTTGGGTACGGTAGAATTGTGCATGAATTATATTATTTGAATTTTTAAGTGTTTGCATCTTGTGTAAGTAGTATTAGTTGTTTTCTCATAATTTTTGGAAAGTGTTTTGGCACCATATAAATTTAAATATGCTTCAAAAGTAGTCATATTCGATTACTTTTAATTTGAAAATGGTAAAGATACATGTACATGTTTAAGATAAATGAACTCATTTTCATTTATTTTATTATCAAAAAAGTATTATGAATTTTGGAGGTGATTTGATGATTGTTTGTTCAATTTACGTGACAAAAGTGAAGAAAATGTCAAATGAGAAATAAAAGATAGAACTCGGTGTCATATGAGGAACGAAAAATATTCCAGTGTCAAAGAAAGGAATTTAATCATCTTCTAGTGTCAGATAAGTGTTTTTGAATGGAGAGAGTATACTTTTTGAGAGTATGGAAGCCAACGGGGGCGGGGCCATCACCATCCAACATCCATCAATCCAAGGCGCTTCCTTCTCCCCTAAGCCTCCCTCTCTAGCCCCTTCCGCCGCCTCCTCCTGGAGCCCCTCCCTTCCTCCCCGCCGGCGCCCTCGCCGGCGGCGAGCAAGGCCGGGAGCCCCTCCGTCCGTAGATCTTGTAGTTGTATAGCCTATCTACTAGTTTGTTGCCGTCATGGCTTTGTCCCTTTGTGGTTTGTGCTGCCTCTGTTGCCTCGTCGCCGACGCCATCGTCGTCGTTCTTGGTGTCCTCGTCGTCGGCTCCGCCGCCGCCACGGTATGCTTAAATAAAATTCCCCCGCCTCCTTCTCCGTCGGATCTTGTTCCTCTCGTCATCCCCTTCCGCCTCCATCACCGAGATCCACTCCTTTTCTCCCGTGCTCACCCCTGCCGCTAGTGTTCCGACCGGTGTGGAAGATGTTTGGATTCCCCTTTGGGCAAATCTGCTGTGGGAGCTTACAAATCGATGGTTGTTCCAACCTCTCAAGTCGTTGAACGCATCGATTCGTTCTCCCCTGTTCTTCTACGGTCGGCTCTGGTTCTTGGATCGATGGTTGTTTCGGTGTTTCTGTCGAACGCGTCGAGAAGCTCCAGTCTCCGCCTCCGCCTTCGCCTTCTCTTTTCCCCAGTTTCCCCTACAGCAGTCTCTGGTCCTGGATCTTGCCGCTACAACAAGATGGCTCTCTTCCTGGTCCGGCATCGACATCGCTGCCTCTCCCTGGGATCCAGGTACAAGCCGACTCATCAATCTCCAGCGACGACTCCAACCAAATCAACCGGTCGTCGGTGTGCTCCTCCAACAACGACTTCACTAGCCCGCCCTCAACTGTCGCCTTGTGCGCGGCCTCCACCCGGGTGCACGTGTTCTTCACGCCTCTGCGACCCCCCGCCGGCGGCTACTTCATCCCCTCCGCCGAGGACAGTGTCGTCTTCAACCTCTCTGTCTTCAGGACCTTTATGTAATTTGGTCTTCTCATGAGGACCTTTATGTAAACTGTCTGCTGTAATATTAATATATATGGGTTTGTTGTAAAAAATGAACAAATTTACAAGTCAGCTATGCACTTTTCTCTTTTTAACATGTCACTTGAGGGAAACGAACGGTCGGTTGTGTATTTTTTTAACAAATCCATACGAACGGCAGTGAGGAAACAAAGATATCTACATGTAATACAACTATACATGGAGAGTAAAATTTACCAGTGGTACACGAATTTAGCATGAGGTGTCATCCAGGTCATCGAACTCTCAAAATGCATATCTAAGTCTCTAAACTTGCTAATCAGTTCATGTGACATCTAAATCTCTACAAACCTAGTTATATTGCATACATGACAGGGTGATTAGGACGCTGATGTGTCGTGACATGTGGGACCCGCGTGTAAGCCTCTCTCTCTTCTCCAATGCACCTTTGCTTATTAAAAAAATCTACCGACACCGTCCGCTCATCCAAGTGGCCGGCCGGCCGCCGGAGTCGTCCTCGGCAGGTAGGTCGTTGTCGGGTGCCCTGACGCTCGCCCCGCTTCCCTTTCAATGCGCCAGTAGGCTCGAAGGCCAGCATCGCTAGCCAGGTCCCAAGGTCTGTGTCGTCGGCCATCCGCCCGTGCCGCCCTCCCATGCCTGAATGTGTATGCGATGGAGGAGAGAGGGAGGCTTACACGTGGGTCCCGCATGTCACGACACATCAGCGTCCTAATCACCCTGCCATGTATGCAATTTAACTAGGTTTGTGGAGATTTAGATGTCACATGAACTGATTAGCAAGTTTAGAGACTTGGATGTGCATTTTGAGAGTTTGGGAACCTGGATGACACCCCATGTCAAATTCGTGTACCGCTGGTGAATTTTACTCCATGGAAGTTAAATATAATAGAGCAGAGAGGGGGCGCCAGAGGAGGAGGACGCTGACACCACACCATACAGATACGGCGTGGGGAGGCACGGAGGCAAACAGGGGCGCCCGGAGCCACGGAGAGGCAGCCCAGGCATGCTTGCTGCACGACAGAGACGGCGGGGACACTCGGGGAAGCGGTGGCCGAAGCGCCCACAACCCCTACCGCGGACGGGGTCCCGACACTCGGCGACACAGTGGTCCCGGCCTAGGCTGCGGAAGCAGCAAGGAGCGAGGTAGGAGAGGAGGGGGAGGGAAAGAGGAGTTTTGTAGGGAGGAGGGAGCGTTGGCAAGCCGGCCGAGGAGGAGTGAGGGCGACGACAGCGAACGTCGGCCTGCCGGGACTACCAGCGTTAAGTCCCATCCCCACGGCAGAGCGAGGCAAGGGGGGGGGGGATGCGGAGGCATGCTGGGACAGGGAATCCGCAGCGGTGGTAGAAGTGGCAGAGGAGGAAAGCCCGAAAAGAGGCGGCTCCCTGCAGCTCCCCGCCATTAACGCGACGAGACAGGAGGAGCCAGGGGGAGCCGGTAGGAGACCCGAGGGGGCACGACCATGTTTACATTGAGAGCGAAATTTTTTTCACCTAGAAAATCTTGCATGCATGGAGTACTAAATGAAGTATATTTGCAAAACGTTTTCACAGATGAGTGTAACTTTACGCGACGAATCTAATGAGCATAATTAATCCATGATTTATTACAGTAATGCTACAGAAATAATCATCTAATGATGCGGTCAAAGACCGTATTAGATTCGTCTCGCGATTTTGCTCGGGGGTGTGAAGATAATTTTGCAAACTTTTTTTTTCGAGAAGGGAAAGCTTTATTAATCTTAGACAATTACATCAAGGTGATACAATTAGACTAAGAGCATTCCCGGCCTCTGCATAGCTAAGATGCACACAACCTGTTGAAAAAAGAAAAAAAACATGACATGACACATATATTATGTTGTAGCGAACTACACCACACAGCTTAATCTTCAAAATCGAACACTACCCTAGCAACACCTGGGCTAAAAAAAAGCTCTCTAGAAGCAACGCCTTCAACAAGGAAATAATATGCAAACGCGCACCAAAGTTGACATGCACGTGCACATAATCGTTGCCATAGTCCAACTAGTAAAAGTGAGACCATCGATTTCCACCTTAGAGATCAATTCATCGACTCCAAACAATGCCTTCAACAAAGCAATTGTCAGGCGCAACCAGTTAAGGTCAGACCTAGAGATTTCTCTTCGAATTGAGAAATCAGCACCCAAAAGGAAGACACTCAGATGTCGTCCTCCTCCTTTCCGATCAATCCAACTATAACACCCAATCTTAACCAGTTTCAATCAGCCGTAAACTCATACCATCCTACAATAACCTTATCACGAAGTGCTAGAAGGCACATGCATAAAGTCTGTAGGAACTATGCTAGAGTAGGCGATACCGTGAATCAAAGTTAAGGTATATGGATTTGTACAGAGGGACTGACTGTACGAAGAAATCGTCACGAGAAGTAGTTACGCCAGAAAAGATAAAAGCAAATCCAAACACGACGACGATGACCATGGATCTGTGCTGATGTGGATGCATCTAGATGCGAAGGCCGACCACCGAGCGTCACCCTCGAAGTCCGGGCTTGCCGGTGCCGTCGAGAGCTCGCCGATGCCGTCGAGAGCTCCCCTAGCCCATCACGATGAAGATGCTCCGCGGCCGTTGGACTTCCAGTCGGCCTCACAGGCCGCCGCGAGGGGTGAGGAGAGCGCCGGCACTGGCACCAACACCCGGCACCACGATGTCACACCGCGAGCAGTACATGGCCATGGGCCATGGCCACCGGATCTAGAAGACAGACGCCTGAAGAATAGGGTCCCGCCGGAAGAGGATACCCCGCCGCCACTTTCATCGTCACCGCATGGGATGGTTTACCTGCAGGAGACTCTAGCAGCGGTGAGGGAATGAGCGTCAGGAGGGGCTCCGGCGACGGAGTGAGGATCGCCGCCCGAGCCGTCTCCAGAGAGACAGATGCGGGGGCCGATCAGTTTTTTCCGGACGCGCAAACCCCCGGATGGAAGGTGCAGGGTGCTGGCTATGTGTGCCACCTCCTCCACATAATTTTGCAAACTGACTTTATTTAATACCTATAATTAATGGGTTATTTGGATCGGTACCACTACAATTTTTCAAAGTTGGAGATATACCATTACTATTCGTCTATTCGAAACCGTACCATTACAATTCACACTTTGTCTGAAATATGCCATTACTTACCCTTTCAACATGTTTCTCAGCAAATTTGGACCAAATTGCCCCCACCTCTTCTCCTTCCTCTCTTCTCTCATGGCCAGCAGCCGACGACCCGCATGGCTGCCTCGCCTGGCTCGACCGCCACCTGGAACGCGAGCTCTGTGCCGGCCGCCGTGGCCGTGGCCTTCGCGCCGCCCGGCCGCGAGCTCCGCGCCAGCCACCGTGGCCATGAGCTCTCCACGCGGTCGCCGTGGCTGCGGCGTTCACACCGCCCGGGCGTCAGCTCCGCGCGCCGCTCGGCCGCGTGCGGGCATGCTGCGTGCTACGCGTCAGTCGCGTGTGGGCGAGCCGCGTGCTCCGCGCCGGCAGCCGGGACGCGAGCTCCGCGCGCCGCCGGGCCGCGTGCTCCGCGCCGGGCGCGAGCTCCGTGCGCCGCCGGGCTTCGCGCACCGCCGGGTCCCGTGCTCCGCGCCGGCAGCGAGCGGTCGGGCAGGCCGCGAGCTCCGCGCATCGCTCGGGCGTGAGCTCCACGCTGGCCGTGTGCGGGCAGGCCGCAAGCTCCGTCCCGGCCGCATGGTTGCCCCGCCGTGCAAGGGTGAACGGGAGGAGGGAAGAAGATGAGGGCAATTTGGTCCAAATTTGTTGAGAAACATGTCGAAAGGGTAGGCAGTGGTATATTTCAGACAAAATGTGAATTGTAATGGTACGATTCCAAATAGACGAATAGTAATGGTATATCTCCAACTTTGAAAAATTATAATGGTACCGATCCAAATAACCCATAATTAATAGTCAAGGAGCCGAGGAGACTTTTTCAGCAAATCTTATGGGCAGTTTGGTCTTATTGCAATGCACATGCTAGGATAGTAGGATATAGCAGACAGCAGTTTAGCACGTCGAAAGCACAGCAGTTTACAGAAGCAGCATGCAGACACCTTCCACAGGAGCAGGAGCCATGTCCAGGCTTCTCCCCGTCCTCCTCCTCAGCTCCTCCCTCTTCGCGTTAACCACCACCACCAACGCCGACGAGCGAGGAGGGCTACAGTTCTACGACTGCCCGAGCAACAAGAACTACACGCGCGGCAGCGCGTTCCAGGCCAACCTCGTCGCACTCCTCTCCTCCCTCCCCGCCGCCGTGGCCGCGTCCTCCGGGTTCGCCGAGAACGTCACAGGCTCCGCGCCCGACCAGGCGTACGGCCTCGCGCAGTGCCGCGCCGACCTCAACGCGTCGGACTGCCGCGCGTGCCTCGACGACTCGGCGCGGGACATGACCGCCATGTGCCCCGGGCAGAAGAGCGCCATGCTCATCTACGACGGCTGCCTTCTGCGGCACTCCAACGCAAGCTTCTCCGGCGTCGTCGACACGTCGGCGTGGGTCTGCATGTGTAACCCGCAGAACATGACGCAGCCGGAGGAGTTCAGTTCGCGGCTCGGCGCGCTGATGGGTAACCTCACGGCGAAGGCGTACGCGTCCCCGCAGATGTTTGCGGCCGGCCGGACCGGCCTCACGCCGTTCGTGAACATCTTCGGCATGGCGCAGTGCACGCGGGACCTCACAGCCGACGACTGCAACCGCTGCCTCACCGGTGCCGTCGCGTTCATCCCAAGCTGCTGCGACCGGAAGCAGGGCGGCCGGGTCGTCTACCGGACCTGCTCCGTCCGGTACGAGGTGTACCCGTTCTACAACGCCCAGGCCGCCGAGGCCGCGATGTCGCCGGCGCCGACCCCGGGAGTCGGGCCCGTCAACGGCAACGATCAGTCGTCGGGCCCAGGAAGAAACGGTGAGTTGTTGAAGGTCTCCTATCTCCGGTAGTCGGTAGTCCAGTCACTTTCCTTACGCGCTTGATAGTTGACCGACGGCGCGTCCATCACGGCATCACCCATACCATAAAATAGTCTGGCGTTTGACTGGGCAAAAATGAAAAGTTTTGCTCTTGAAAATACCCGTGCCATAAGATGAACTGTCTCCATTTTTTCGAAGAGTCTTTACAAATGTTGTTGAAAAACATTTTGCTCTTCAGTACCCTCTCCTTTCCAAATTTGATGTATAATGTATAATGTGTATATCAGAAGTCATGTATATTTAGGAAAAATAAAATAAATAGTATTTAGGAAAAATAAAATAAATAGTTGAATTTCAAGGGCCATGACCAAACAATGCGCTAAGTTTGAAGTAGTTGCTGCTAGTTTCTGCCTGTCTCTGCGTGCTAGTGCTGCTGCTAATTTAGGATTTAGTAGGACGGTGACTGTCTGACTGATGCTATCAAAGGCTGAAACGGCATCTGTTCTTAATTTTTCAACAATGGCGGCGCAGGAAGCGACCACACTGTCAGGACGGCTCTCCTCGTGGCAATCCCTGTCGCTGTCGCGCTGCTGGTGCTGCTGCTAGCTGCTGTATATCTCTGCAAGAGGGGAAAAAAGGCACACAAGCATGTGAGGATCGCAAGCGCCAGTAAGTACTGAAACTACCCGACGAATAGTTCGTGCAACGTTAAGACTAACTTCAGTCTCTGTTGAACAGGACATGCGGATGACGAAGAGATGAGAAGCTCAGAGTCTCTGCTGTATGATTTGAGCACGCTCCGAGCTGCCACCGGCAATTTCTCAGAAGAAAACAAGCTGGGCGAAGGCGGGTTTGGGCCTGTCTACAAAGTACAGTAACAAACTTTTTTACCTCCAACCTGAAAATCAATACGTGAAACCTGACCTCGCATGAACGAATAATTGATGGTGTTCTGGTCTCAATTTTGTTCAGGGTACACTGCAAAACGGGCAGGACATTGCAGTGAAGAGATTGTCAGAAACTTCGCAACAAGGGCAATTGGAGATGAAGAACGAGGTTTTCCTGTTGGCAAAGCTCCAGCACAAGAACCTGGTGCGGCTGCTCGGTTGCTGCATCGAGGAACACGAGAGGCTCCTCGTCTACGAGTTCCTCACCAACAACAGCCTCGACAAGATCCTATTTGGTACTACATCCAGGCAACCATAATACCACTACACTACTGCCATTTCGCTCCAGATCACTAACAATTTCAGTAAACTGAACTGGTAGATCCTGCTCGGCGGCTGGAGCTGGGCTGGGGACTGAGGCACAAGATCATCGAGGGGATATGCCGAGGGCTCCTTTACCTCCACGAGGACTCGAGGCTGACCATCATTCACCGCGATCTCAAGGCGAGCAACATCTTGCTTGATGGGGACATGAACCCCAAGATCTCCGACTTTGGATTGGCAAAGCTGTTCAACATCGACTCGAGCGTCGGAAACACCAGCCGCATCGCTGGGACCTAGTATGTATTTGCTGCCGTGGCGGCCTCCGAGTTCCGGTAGCCGGAGTTAACCTGACATGTCGATCGTGTCTCTGAAACGCAGCGGATACATGGCGCCGGAGTACGCCCTGCACGGCATCTTCTCGGCGAAATCGGACGTTTTCAGCTACGGCGTCCTCGTCCTGGAGATCATCACCGGCCGGCGCAACACCTTCACACATGCGTCTGGACCCTCTGAAGATCTGCTCACCTATGTAATCAACACTTACTCCGATCACTCAACTAGAGCCTTTGTTGTTTCGCACTAGACTAATGGGGGATTAATTCTTGTCGTGGACGAGTAGGTTTGGAGGCATTGGAGCCGCGGGGACGTTCAGGCGCTGCTGGAGGGGTGCCCGGCCGAGGGGCGGCGGCCGCAGGACATGCTGCGGTGCATCCACGTCGGGCTGCTGTGCGTCCAGGAGGACCCGCAGCTCCGGCCCGGCATGGCGTCCGTCGTCATCATGCTCAACAGCCGCTCCATCACGCTGCCGGCGCCCGCCGCGCCGGCGTACGCGGTGCCGGGACGGCGTGCGTTCAACGACGACACCGCGGACGCGCGGGGCACCGGTCGCGAGGATCGATGGGTGGGGTCACGGGAGCACTCCGTCAATGACGTTTCCGTCTCCTACTTGGAGCCGCGTTGATAGTTCATCAGCACTCGGCACTCAGCAGCATGGACGATGTGGATGTGGATCCATCAACGAACAATGCTCTACTAGGCTCAATTTGTACATCTAGTTCTGAATTACGCCAGAGAAGTGTTTATGTTGTTTTTAGTAGTCCAATGTAATATGATTATTCTAAGGAAATCTTGGAGCAATAAATTTTTGGTAGATCAAGCTACCTTTTGACTTCACAGAACAAAATCATTTTTGTTTGATTACTGGATAAGAGTACCGTGAAACTCAATCTTCGCACAGGGCAGCAGAAAGTGTCCAGGAACCAGGATGATCCACTGCCATATCTTTTTTTTGAAGGGTCACCGGGGGGGAGAGAATCCCCACCTGAATTTGTATTGGGCTTTTTGCAAGCCAAAAACAGGTTCTTACATGATGTTTTCAGAATTTTACAAAGTGGGGGAAGGGGGGGAGCAACATAAACTAGAAAGGGTTTACATTGAAGGAAAGAGCTCACACCAGGCATCAACTAACAGTCGTTCTTGAACCGGCCAGCGACAGCTCCAGAGTCTTGCATCTTGCTTGCAGCTGGTCCAGAACCTTGCGGAGGAAGGGGTTTCCTGCTCAAAAACAACACCATTGCGGTGTTTCCACAGATGCCAGGAGACCAGAAGGATGAAACTGTCGAAGTGCTTAGGCGACACGCTTCGCGGCCTGGGGGCGCCCCAGAAGTGAGTGACATCCACCCCGGCCATGTCGATGCCGAGCGCCAGCCAGACCTGCTCCGCGAAGGGGCATCGCAGGATGATGTGGTCGGAGTCTTCCACCGTGGCGCCACAGAGCTCGCAGCTGGCATCGACGACGACATTCTTCACCAGCAAATTCGCACGGCACTGGATGCGTTTCTGAACCAGCAGCCATGCGAAGAATTGGACGCGGGGCTGTGCCCGGTTCTTCCACACGAAGTCCATGTAGTCGCACTGGGCGTTCCCGACGGCACCCATCAGCGCCCTGTAGACGGGGGCGGCGCCGAGCACTTCACTGTCGGGGGAGAGTGGGGACGACCGCCGATCATCACCGTCGGACAGAGTGATCGTGGCGAGGAGGTCGCTCAGGGCGGCCAGCTCCTCCTGCGCGCCGCGGCCCAAGCGCAGAACCAGGAAGGCGGAAACACCTTTCTCGATGACGCACGCCACCGTGACGTCGAGGCGCGTCGCGTGGCTGTAGAGGAGGGGGAAGACATTGGTGAGCCTGCCCACCGAGAGCCAGCGGTCCATCCAGAAACATGTGGATTCCCCGTCGCGGACCTCGGAGACAGTGACAGCACGATACAGTGGGAGGAGTTCCCCCAGGTCGCGCCAGTGTGTGCCCGCGACGTCGCCGGCCAGAGTGGCAAGGTTCACGCGATCTCTGATCCACGCCGCCCACGCAGATTCACCGGGGTGATGCAGGCGGTGGAGCATCTTCAGCAGCAGACATTTGTTCTGCGCAGGGAGGTTCTTGAGCCCCAGGCCCCCTTGCTCTTTCGGCTGGCACGCGTTCTCCCACGCCACCAGACACTGGGCGCCATGAACTTTGTCATCACCGGACCAAAGGAAAGCTCGGCGTCTACGGTCGATGGCGTCGATGGTTCCTTGAGGGAGGAGCAGAGCAGACATAGCATAGATCAACTGACTGTCAAGAACGGCGTCGACCAGGACCGATCACCCCATTGGATTCAGGAGCGACGCTTGCCATCCACTCAGATACTTATCCGCTTTCGAGATGAGTGGTGAGAACGCAGACAGCTTGAGCTTCACATTGGACAGCGGTAGCCCCAGATATGTTTGTGGGAAAGAGCCGACCTGGCAGGCCAGGACCTCCTGGAGAGCCTCCACAACAGCAGGCGGCGTGTGCATGGGAACGATGGTGCTTTTGTTGAAGTTAATCCTCAGGCCGGTGAGAGCAGAGAAGGAGTCCAGAACTGCTTTCAGCTCGATCAGATCAGCGGCCTCCGCCCGTACCAAGATCAAGGTGTCATCTGCGTATTGCAGAACCGGGCACGCAAGATCGTCCGCCGCCGGGTGCCGGATCGCACGAGTTTGCTTGATCATCTGCTGCAACATGTCGGCCACGATGAGGAACAGGTAGGGGGACAGAGGATCGCCCTGCCGCAGTCCGCGTTCACACCCAAACCACGGACCGGGAGCACCGTTGACGAGCACTGCCATCTTTGAGGTCCGAAGGAGCTGGGAAACCCAGCGACACCACTGATCCGGGAAACCACGCGCCTTCATGATGGCGGCTAGACAGAGCCAATTCACGGAGTCAAAGGCTTTGGCAAAATCCAACTTGAGCACCATAGTGGGGAGTTTGCGGCGGTGACAACACTGCACAAGCTCCATGGCGTAGATGAAGTTCTATGAGATCGCTCGACCTTTGATGAAGCCGGTCTGATCGACGTCAATGATCCTAGAGATCTCACGCTGCAGTCGTGTAGTCATCATCTTGGACACAATTTTCAGCGGACAATTCTGCAAGCAGATTGGGCGGAAATCCCCTGGACGAGCTGCGACTTGGTGCTTGGGCAGCATGACAACATAGGACCGGTTCACGCGGTCCAGATCAGCACATTCTTGATGGAAGGCATCCACAAACCGCATCACCGCAGGAGCGACTGCCCCCCAGGCGGCTTTGTAGAAGCTGGGACCGAATCCATCGGGCCCAAGTGAGCTGTTGCGATTCATGGATTTCACGGCGGCGAGGGCTTCCTCCGTCGTGAAAGGTTGTGTCAACGCGGTGGCATCAACCACCGCGGCCCCACTGTAGAGCGCCACAGGGAGCGACGCGAGCCGACCCGGGGAGGGGGGCGGGGCCGGCTCCCTGAGCAGTGCCTTCAGGTGGGAGGTCAGGGCCGCAGCTTTGCTTGCGTGCGAGGCCAAGGGGACACCGTCCACCTCGACCACCCTGATCTGGTTTTGGCACAGACGGTGGCTCGCATGGGCATGGAAGAACTGGGTGTTGCTGTCGTCTTCACGGACGGCCCGGAACTTCCCCTGTTGTTTCCAGTGCGCGGCGCACTCGCGGAGCGAGAGCGCCAGCTGCTCCCTGCACTGATCACGCAACTCGCGTTCACCTGCGGACAGAACACGACCTTCCTCAAGTAGATCAAACAGGTAGATCACGAATTTGCAGTTGGAGTGGAGAGAGGGGGGGGGACGCTTACCTTGCGCCCAAACCTTTGACGCGCCGCGGACCGCTTTTAGGGAACGTACCAGCAACGCTGCAGCACACCCCCGAGCGTCGGTGTCCCAGGCCGGCAAGATAGTGGGGAGGAAATTTGAATCACGAAGCCAGCTGTTCTCGAAACGGAAGACATCGGGTTTGGGGATGGAGGTGGACAGCATGAGCTGGATAGGAGTATGATCTGAGGTGGGTTTAGGCAGGGAGGTGAGGGAGGAGTTGGGTTAAAGCAGGCTCATTGGAGCGTTTAGGAACACACGGTCCAGACGGGCTAAGGTGGGGTTTGCGCGGTGATTTGACCAAGTGAAAAGGCGGTCGAGGAGGGGGAGATCGATGAGGCCAAGTTTATGGATGGAGTCGTTGAACGCCGCGGCAAGGGCGGGATTTACTGTGCCATTGCTGTTATCACTCTCATCCCTCGTCAAGTTAAAGTCGCCCGCTAAAACCCAGTTACCCGGAACCTGCGCGGCAACCTCTTCAAGGTCAGCGAGGAAAAGGAGGGAATCCCTGTGATCGGCAGGAGCATAAACATTAGTGAGTAGTGACAGCGAAGGCGTAGTCCGACGCTGTGGAGGAGAGGAAGGTGGTTAGCGTGCGGCGGCGAGCGATGAAGGAGGTAAGGGAAAAGGAGCGCGTGTTCCAGCTAGTGACGAGTCCGCCACTAGAGCCAATGGCGTCCACGCAGGAGAAACCGTCGTGGCGACTAGGGAGGAAAGCGCGTGCTTTGATTGCGTCAAGCTCTTGCAGCTTCGTCTCCTGCAAGCAGGCGATGTCGCAACGAGTAGCGTCGAGAGCGTCGCGGACAGTGGTGCATTTGCTGCTCATGCCCAGCCCGCGCACATTCCAGGACAGCAGGGAGTAAGAAACAGATTTTGAATTCATGGATGAAAGGTGAACCCCCAGTACAAGCCTGCGGCAAGCGCAGGGAAGGAACAAAGCCTATAGAACGGCACACGGAAACACTCCCGCGCCCCTCGGCGTGAAGCGCCGGGGGGAGAGCCGGGAGAACTACAACCAAAGCGACAGGACAAGCTAAGCGGCGAAGTTCCAGCATTACAACACAGAACAAGACGAAACAAACGAACAACGGACGGGGAGCACCATGGGGTGGCGAATGCGCTATCGCTAATAGAGTGGGGCAAAGCGATCCGCGCGTGGCCGGTGGGAGCACCTAACATCCGGGCGCGCCCAGCACCTCGTCCAGCTTCGCCGCAGTCTCCTCGCCCAGGGCAAGGACGCGGTCCAGCGCCTTAGATGCCGCAGCACCGAGGCCAACGACCTCGGCCAGCTTGGCCAGATCAGCAGCGGGGACAGGCTTCTTGGTCTTCTTCATGATCTTCGTCTTCACGACGTGCGTCTGGACAGCAATGGAGCACTGTGCCAGGCTGTTTTGGAGAGCCTTGAGTTTCGCCGCCTTGGTGGTAGCATCCAAGAACAGACCCGAGTCTTTCGCCGCCAGACGGGCGCTGCTCCTGGTGCCTGCCACCACCCCCACGACCTTGCGCACGCGCGAGGGCGCCGCCGGCGCAATGGCAGGTGGAGGGGGCGAGAGCTGCACAGGCTCAGAGACCTGGGGTTCAGCCGGCGGCGCATCGCTGCGCCAGGTCAGCAGGAGCACGGGGGAGACCTGGCAGGACCGTGGCGCAGCGACCGGCTCCGTCGGCAGCTGGAGCAACAGCGGTAGAGACGGCAGGCGCGCCAGCGGGAAGGCGTTGAGGTAGCCGAAGCACAGGATGGAAGCCCCGAGGAAAGCACCAGGGCAGATCCGGTGCTCCTGCTGTGGCGGCGCCGGCACAGGTGGAGGCGCAGGCCCGAAGAAGGGCGCATGCTGAGGCGCCGGAGGAGCCGCCAGGACCTGGGGGATATTGCCGAAGAAATATGGCGGGTGGAACACCGCCGGCGGAGGAGGAGGCGGCGGGGCGCTGTAGAATGGGATCCACACCCCATCCGTGTCGTACTACTGCGCCCTCAGCCAGAAAGCTGTGCCGTTCAGGCGCAGGACGAGCCTGCGGCCACTGGGCGGGTACACGTCCACGCTGTCGGGGACGTGCGGGGCCTGTAGCTCGATGACGAAGCGAAGGCAGGAGCGGTCGGTGCCCGGGACGCACTCGGGGTCGATCTCCTTGACCTCACCAATGCAGACGAACAGATCATGGATCCACTCCGCGTCCCAGTGCTCCCCTGGGAAGTTCCAGACCACCACCTGGCGAACCACTGCGGCTCCCTGACGAAGCGGTCGGGGGTGTCCTCCACACGCTCGAGTGTGACGGTGCTCCCGGCGTGAGAGACGGGCTGCACGGACATGGCCACCTCCCTGTCCACAGCAGACTCAAAAGACATGAGGGAGACACCACGAGCCGACGGCAGCAGCTGGTAGCGAAGGTAGGGAGCGGCCCTCAAGAACGCCACGCGGATCAGGGGCGCCGGGGTCAGCGCCGCCGACACCGGCGCCACGTGGACGAAGGCGAGGCGAGCGGCCCGCTCCCAGTCCCCTTCCTTTACCCAGACCTCCACGTATGAGGGGCCGTCGTCGAGGTCGTCGCTTTCCACCTCCTCCTCCCCTTCGTCGTCGTCCACCACGTCGACCTCCTCGTTGCCTTCCTCGTCAGCCTCGCTCCCGCGTGTGTCGCTCTCGGAGGAGGAGTTCTCCCTCGAGGCCGCTTCCTGCAGCGGGGCAAGCCCCTGCTGGCGTGGGATGGGAGGGAAGACAGGAGAGGGGGGCGAGCACGGGGACCGTGGTGCACGGCGCCCGTCGTCCACAGCCACCGGGGAATAGCGGCCGACCACCCGGATGTCCCGGGCTTTCAGGATCCTGTCGATGTCCGCGTGCGCACAGGCCCCTGTCAGAACCCCCTCCCCTTTGTCCTCAGGTTCCTAGAACAGATCCCCAAGGAAGAAGGGGCCCTCGTCGACCGGGACCGGAGCGGGGACCGGAGCCCGCGGCGGCACCTGGCGGGACAACGAGGGGCCCGCGCTCGAGGACGGCAGCATGTTGAGCAGGTCAAAGGCGGTGGTGAAAGGCGGCAGGTTTAGAGGCGGTAGCGGTGGCGTGGGCGTGGCGGAGGGGGACGGGGAGGAATGTGGGGAGAACGGCACTGCATGCACAGGCGCGTGCGACGCGACGGTGGGGATGGTGGAGCGGCATGCTGGGTGGGGAGTCTGCTTCCGGTTGATCGGCATCGGGCAAGCGTAGCTACGATGCCCCGTCCTGTGGCAGAGCCGACAGAGGATGGGGTTCCGGCAATCGCACACCTGGTGGTCGAGCGACAGACAACGGAAGCAACCAGAGTGGTGAAGGGGAATGGGGGGAAGGCGGTGACTAGGAGGAGGAGGGGGCAGGAAGGAGTAAGCAGGGCGCGCAGGTAGTCCCGAGAAGTGGGCAGGTGGGGGGCATTGACATCTAGCGGGCCCACCCCGCAGTTCCCAAGCCTACTGACATGCTGGGGGAGGGAGAGCAGGCCGCCCCCAGCTGGCGAAGTAAAGAAAGGATCTTGCAGGGGGATATCCGCCGCACCTGATTGGGCCGCGCGGGAGCTCAAGGCGGTGTCAGTGGCCTCGGAAAAAACACCAGGGATAAACCCTCTGCCATGCCCTGGTAGGCGAGGAGCGATAAATGCTGGCTCGTCTTCCTCCTCGAGGCGGGCCGCCATGGCCGAAGCAAGAGCTTTAGAGCTATGAAGAACGAAGCAAAGATGATTGAACACCAAGGCACCACGAGAAACGATAAAACTAGCGTTGTTAGCACTCGACACAGTGGCACAGTAAACCCAGCCCGAAACACAGCGCGCACGAAGGAGGGAGGGGGCGTGACGAGGTGGTAGGATAGGACGGTGGTCATGTAGGTGGAGTTGAAGCGACGCGCCCTACTGGGGGGCGTAATCCAGAAACAGCCAGACTGTAGGGAGGGGGGGCGAGAGCACCTGGGATCGCAACGCAGTAGAAATCATGGAGAAGGAGCTCCTGGAACTGTCTGCCGGGCCTGTCGAAGACTGAGCACTTGACGGTGCGGCGCTGCGTGCCGGCGGCCGAGAGGTGCGGTCCAGGGCGCGTCCGAGGCGGAGCGCGAGGGGCGCTCTGAGGAGGGGTGGGGAGTAGTGGGGAGGAGTCAACGATGGGGGCGGCGGCGGCGCGAGGGACGCCGTCGCCGGGGTCGCCCGTCTCGCGAGAGCCGAGAGTGTCCATCCCACTACCATATCTGTTACGGTCCTACTCGGGAATTTGGGGGTAAATGAAGAATTTGAAGTAGAACAGGGAAGGATTTGCAGGGGAGAGGAAGAACAGTAGGAGGAAGACGGGGAATGAGTCGACAGGTTGTTTTCTTCATAGCTATTACAGCGGTGGTAAGGGGATTTATAGCTCATCCCGTTACCGACGTACATGCCCGTTCTGGGCCAGCCTTAGCCCACATACTTGGCCCATTTACTTGCTTTTGGCCCACTCCTCTTAGCCACTTGCTGCAGGGCTTCTTGGGTTCCTAACATAGTCCCCTCCTTGACACGCAACTTGTCCCCAAGCTACTGCCTCTGGGTATCTTCTCTTCAAATCAGTGATTTCCTCCCATGTTGCTAATGACTGGGGCATCCCCTTCCATTGTACCAGAACTTGAGATAATGTGGAAGACCCATGACTCACCAGGCGACGATCGATTACAGCTAACGGAGTTGCTTCCTGTGTGGCTTGCTCTTCTGGAAGTTCTCTGTTGACTGGAGTTGATGCTGTAATATGTCCTTTTAGCTGGGACACATGGTCAACTGGATGAATTTTGCAGCTTTCTGGTAAGTCTAGTTTGTATGCCACTTGTCCAATTCACTGCAGTATCTGGAACGACCCATAGAACTTGAAGGAAAGCTTCTGATTAGTTCTTGTAGCCACTGAAGTTTGAATGTATTGTTGAAGTTTGAGGTATACCCATTGCCCTACTTCAAACTCCCTTTCTGATCTCTTCTTGTCTGCCTGTGCTTTCATGCGTTGTTGAGCTCTTTCTAACTGTTGCTGAATGAGTTTTGTCAGCATGTCTCTTTCAGTTAACCAAGTTTCCAGCTCTGGGATGGTGCAAGCATTCAAACTGGAGATTCCAACGTGTTTTGGTGGGTGGCCATACAGAACCTCAAATGGGGTGTGACCCAGAGCAGCGTGGAAAGAAGTATTGTACCAATATTCAGCCAAGACCAGCCATTTACTCCATTGTGTTGGGCAGGAATGTACTGAACACCTCAGAAAGGCTTCTAGGCATTGATTAATTCTTTCTGTTTGACCATCCGTTTGAGGGTGGTAAGAGGAGCTCATCATCAGTGTGGTCTCTGCCAATCTGAATAACTCCTTCCAAACTTTGCTTGTAAAAATTCTGTCTCTATCAGAAATCAGAGTGTCTGGCAATCCATGTAATTTGTAGATGTTTGCCATGTACAGTTGTGCTACTTGTAAGGCAGTAAAGGGGTGTGCCTGGGCAATAAAGTGAGCATACTTTGTAAACTTGTCCACTACCACCATTATGGCATTCATTCTGTTTGAATTTGGAAGACCCTCAATAAAATCCATACTAACCACAATCCATGGTCTAGAGGGAACTGGCAAGGGCTGAAGTAACCCTGGTGTCTTGATATGTTCACTCTTAGCCTGCTGGCATACTTGGCACTCTCTGATAAATGCCCTGATGGAGTCTTTCATCCTTGGCCATGAGAACAGGGCTTTAACTCTATGGTAGGTTGCATGAAAACCAGAGTGCCCACCTAAGCCACTGTTGTGTAAGGCTTGCATTACATGCTGCTGAGCTAATGTGTTATTGCCAACCCATACTCTTCCCTTGTGCCTGATAACCCCATCCACTAAGCTGTAGTTGTTTGAGGATGCATCAGAAATGGCTAGCTCAGTGAGAAGTTGTCCTGCCATTGGATCGTCCTCATAACCTTGGATACGATTTTCAATCCATGTTGGAGAACAAGATGATATAGCCATAATAGTGTCCACCACAGGGCATCTTGATAGAGCATCTGCAGCTGCATTATTGATGCCATTTTTGTACACAATTTTGAATTGTAAATCCATCAGCTTGAGGAGAGCCTTGTGTTGTAACTTGGTGTGGATTCTTTGTTCTGTCAGATACAATAGGCTTTTGTGGTCAGATCTTATTATGAACTCTTTTTGCTGCAGATATGGCCTCCATTTCTCTATTGCCATTAGAATTGCCATGCATTCCTTTTCATAAGTGGAGAGACTTTGATTTCTTGGGCATAGTGGTTTGCTCAAGTAAGCCACAGGGTGATCATTCTGCATTAACACTGCTCCAAGTCCATGATCCGAAGCATCTGTTTCTAGCACAAATGCTTCACTGAAGTTTGGTATAGCTAATACAGGAGCCTCTATTAGTGCCTTTTTCAGTAGTTGGAATGCTTCTTCAGTTGTTGGTGTCCATAGAAATTGTGCTCCCTTCTTCAGTAGGTTAGTTAGTGGCCTGCTCAGCATGCCATAGTGCCTGATGAATCTCCTGTAATATCCAGTGAGGCCTAGAAAACCTCTGAGCTCTTTTAGATTCTTTGGTGTTGGCCAATTCTGTACTGTAATGATCTTGGAAGGCTATGTAGATACTCCTTTAGCAGAAATGCAACACCCAAGGTACTTAATCTCTTGCTTTGCAAACGAGCACTTGGAGAGTTTGATTAGGAATTAGTGTTCCTGTATGATCTCCAGTACTTGCTTCAGTAAGGCCACATGAGCTTCCAGTGTTGGAGAGTACACCAGGATGTCTTCCATAAAGACTAACACTCCTTTTCTCATCAAAGGCACAAAAATTGTGTTCATAGTGCTTTGAAAGGTTGCTGGAGCATTTGTTAATCCAAATGGCATGACCAGAAATTCATAAAGACCACTGTGGGTTTTGAAGGCTGTCTTATGCTCATATCCTTTCACAATTCGTATCTGGTGATAGCCTGATCGAAAATCCAACTTAAAGAACCACTGAGCACCTACCAATTCATCTAACAATTCTTCTACCACTGGCAGGGGGTGTTTATTTTTAATGGAAATAGCATTTAGATGCCTATGGTTCACACAAAAGCGCCATGTTCCATCCTTTTTTCTAACCAACAGAACTGGTGAAGCATAGGGGCTAGTACTTGGCCTGATAGTACCATTTCTAAGCATCTCAGCTAGCTGCTTCTCAATTTCAGTTTTCTGGGTAGGAGTATACCTGTATGGCCTGACATTAGCAGGTTGAGCTCCAGGGATTAGCTTGATCTGGTGGTCATAATTGTAAGTGCAATCAAGCCCTAAGTGGGTTTTGGTGATGTTGACCACCCAATTAAAGATGTAATGAGCTTCTAAGTGTATGTTTCAGGTTAATGATTTGTGTAAGGTGCAAAGGAACAAAAGGAGACCCCCATTTCAAAAAGGAAGGCTTGCCCTTGTCCAAGGGTGCTAGTTTTATTTATTTTCTTTTGGAAATTGAGTATAGTACAAGCCATACTATCAAGAGGGATACTAATAGTGGTTTTGGGATAGAACCAAGTGCATTAAGTTCTTTACAAACCAACAAAACATCCCAGCCACAAATGACCTATCAGCAGCAGCTCTGTTTCTCTGTCTCCAGAACCTCCGAGTTTTTCCCGGAAGTTCCGGACTGCCTTGTGACTGCTAGCTGAAGACTCCCAGACCTCGGAAGTTCCAGGATTTTTCCAGAGGTTCCGGGATTTCAAAAAGAGCCGTTGCAGATCTAGATCTGAGGGTATTTATACCCCTTTGACCCCCAACGGTCCTCTTCTTCTTCCCTGCGCCGAAACAATAGCATTTGCCCCTTTCTCACTCTTAGCATTCACTCCCACCTACTTGAATCCAAATTCCATCCTTAGCATTCAAGTCTTGGGTGATTCCTTGTGAGAAGAAGCAAATCCTTTCACTCTCTTGAAGATTTAGTGCACTTGGTGAAACCCTAGCTTTCTTGGTGGATCTATTACTCTTGGAGTTTTACTCCTAGATGGCTAGAGGTTACTTAGGAGCTTCCTTGCTTTGTGTGGCTGCCCCAAGTGGTTTGTATTACCCTTTGTGACTAGTGGAGCACTCCATCTATTACCTTGGTGATAGGTGTGAGAGAGGAGTGGATCTAGAGAGATCCCAAAGCCTTTGTGGCTTACCTCAACAACGTGGATGTAGGCTAACCTTTGTGGTGAGCTGAACCACGGGTTAAATCTGTGTCACTTGTGCTTTACATTCTTTACTTTCATTGCTTGCTTGTTCTTGTTTGCTCTCAACTAGATCTATTAGGGTTTGCTCTAGATCTATAAGTTCTCCTTGCTCTAAGGGTGTTTTATAGCTTATGCTTCAAATTCATAGCTGCAATTATCTGTATCTTGCTTGTGAAATCAGCCCTTAGCTATCTAACTCATGCAGGATTGAAAAATCAGAAGCTCCAGGAAAATTCACTGTCTGTGCATTTTCCCGGAGGTTCCGGACACTGACAGAATTTGGCAGAAAAGTTTGAATTTGTTTTGTAGGCCTATTCACCCCCCTCTAGGCCACTTGCATTGATCCTTTCAATAATCTCTTTCAGGAGGTAGCTCTGTTGGTTCTATGAATAAGTGCTTGTATTCTTGCAGTAAGTTGGTCACTTGGGGATGAATTTCCTCTTGAGGTGATGCTGTAACTGTGTGTATGGTGTTAGCTTCTGCTTGGGGTCCCTTTTTTATTTGTTTTCGTGGCAACATTTGCACACAGTGAGTGATAGCTTTTCTCCTCATTAGGCCCTTCAATTTTCTGGCACTGATTGGAGTGCATTTTGTCAACTCAGGTGTAACTCCCTTAAGGCAAATTATTTTCCCTTTGTAGGTGACTTTCATAATCTTCTTTCTCCAGTGTACCCACATTGGGCTGCACTCTTCCAGCCAATCTTCCCCAATTATCATGTCATATCATTTGAGGGGTGTTGGCGTTTCTTAACATCACCACTAGTTGTACACCTAGAGCGAACGTATAAGAGCAACCGGGTATACCGCAAGCGCACGGAAATACCGCTGTAGCAGTTCCCCAAAGGACTATTCCAAAGCGTATCGAATCCAAGGAACGATGTGCACTACCTTCTATCCTAGACGAACGGTCCAAGGACACCAAGCCCCTAGCTAAGGTTGAGAGATGATGAGGCGCTTCCTATGAATACTGATCCCAGAGGAGAAGAGCAGGCAATTATGCTCGCTTCGGACACCGGCCCCTCCTGGCTATAACAGTTGGTTCACGACAAATGGTTGCCTACACGTTACATCCGAACGTGGGGGATTTCAGAGGTCCAACGGCTGTCACTACCGCGGCCTACCCCAAGACAAACCGTGGGATACAGGGCAAATGAAGGATAACCCGTAGTGTAGACACCACGTCTACACCACCGATTACTACTATAGCACGACTATGTCTAAGCTCCCGTAGTAACACTATAGCCCCCCGTATAAATATGGAGCGACGAACCCGTGAGCTTCGAGCTAATCTCACTTACCACAGGATCACAAGATGATAGGAAGAATGAATGCCAGCATATTAATGTACTCCAACAAGATCTAACGAGATAATTCAAACAAACGGAATGCAAACTTATGCACTTGTAACAAAAGATCAAAGGGTCATGTTCGTGAAGAACATGAGCCTCTAACTAATGAACAAACACAAAAGCGTGAGTAACTTGTTCGTCAACTAGATCGAGGAAGCACGTTCATGAAGAACACGAGCCTCTAAATGATGAACGAACGAAGAACTCAAGAACATGTCACTCATGCATGAATAACACTTTAGTCTAATTGGAAAATACAAGAATACTTGCTTTGCTCTAATTGAAGAACATGACACCCTCCCCAACACCACACTCTATCTAGCACCTACTCTCACCCACATGGATCAACTCATTTGATCCATGAGATATCACATAGGGGAGGAAATAAGTGTTTCTAAAGAGGAGGAGGAGAATTGGATGTGTCTCTATTCTAGCCCCCTCTCCTCATATTTATAGACCAAGGGGGGGGGGGGTAGGAGGAGCTCCCTTGGCTGCCTTGGGCACCACTAATAGGGTGGTGACATGTGGCAAAGAGGAGTGGAGACCAAGTAGCTTGCAAAAGAAGGAGCTTTCCGGCAGGATCCTGAGGGAATCTTCGGGCACACACCTAGAACCGCCTTTGCCTCTTCACGACAAGCCAACACGTGGAAGGGCGACACGAGAGGCCGCAAAACGGGGTCGGGCGACCTGGGGGGTCGGCCGACCCCCGGGTAGCCCCTCTCGCGCCGCCTTTCGTCCAGGTGACTGCTAGGTGGGTCCCAAGGTGGGTATGGGGGTGCATGCGGTATTTTTAGCCATTTATCTCGTGGTTGTGGGCCCTTGGATCCGCGTACTAGCTCCTGATTGGTCGAGAGTGTGTTTCTTTGGATCGATGATGTGTTATGGACACGTGGACTCCTGTGTGATAGCACGTCGCCATGTGGCTTGGTGTGAGTCCCACCGGGCCCACATGTTATCTTGTGTGTATCTCTTTCATCCGAACTCCGAAGTAGACAAATGATATATCCATTTCGATCATCTCGACGAGCCCATCGCATTGGTGCATACCAATTTGGCATTTGTGATTGTTTATGATGATGCCATATCTATGCCATTGGTGCACTTCCTCTCAACTGTGTCATTTAACATGTATTTCGGTGCGTCCTGCAACAAAAGCTAGAAACACCAACACTTGTAGAAATTGTTAGTATAAACCCCTATTCTAGTGTTGATGATCACTTTCCATTTATTTTATGCAGATATTGATGGTGTAAAAGTAGCACTTAACAACCGTCAACAACTCCCCCACACTTGACCATTGCTCGTCTCGAGTGAAGGGAGTCAGATCAAGTTGAGACATGATATCCAAAGGTATGAAGCGAGCATAAGAGATATTCCAAACCATAACTTGTACTTGTGAACTCTGAAGTGTCTATCATGCTATCTTGGGTAGTTGAAGGATGGAATGGTCATGATTCAAATCACTCCTGCTCATCATGTTAAGTAACTTGCGGGTTTTGCAATAAATTTTCAAAACAAACCTTGCTTAGCTCCTCATTTGATTCTCTCAGGTCGTGCAATGTGTATATGTCCTCACCGAGGCATTAGATTGCCTTTCTTCACCCTACTTCTAATGATGACTATATGTGGAGCTCAGGGTAGGATAAAGGATAAGACATACTTGTATCACATATATTGCAAAGTCAAAGACTAGATCCGCAGAGAAAATCAATTCATACGATCAAATCAAGATGTGCACGTATATGGGTATAGTGAGTATGGTAAGGTGGATACTAGGCCCGAAATGGGTGCTAGATATTACCATACATATATGACGAGTGTTGGTTGATGGTAAGGTGGACACTAGCCCCGGAATAAGTACTAGTTATTACCATCTAAGTTATGGACTCCTTTTTGCATGATTTTCTCCGCTCTCCTTTTTGAAATTTTCGAGATATGGGCTATCTCTCTTTTCTCTTTTTTTTTCTTTTTTTTAGATCATGCTTTTTGAGCATGTCTTTCTCTCTCTCTCTCTCTTTTTTATAGCCCAACCTCTTTTTAGAGATATTTGGAGAGGGATAAATCATGGAACCATGCATGGAGCTTTATTTTGTGGAATGGATGAATGAGATAATGCTAACTTCCAGTGTAGAAGCATAGCAGGGGGAAATGGTGGAGTGCACTTGAATCTTGATCATGAAAGCATAAAAAGACTTCGCACATGGGTCACAGAATTTGACAAAGCTTAATGCAATGACAAGCAACATATGAGTATAAGGTTTTCAACTGGTAGCATCATATGGCTTTGGTAGGACTGTGGCGTATCAAAGAGGAGCTTTGCAAAGGGTTTTATGATTTTTTTCAAATAAAATTCCCAAGCACTCAAACATAAAGAGCGAAGATCATAAGATCAAACCATATCATAAACATCAACTACTTAGATAAGCATGAGTTCCATAATGATATTTGTTCACAAGCATCAAGATAATACGTAAGGAATAAAACATATGCAAGACAACCACAGGAATCATGGAGAGCAAACAAAACACCGATATTTGAGTTTGATTTATTGGATAAGAATTGAAGATCATTCAAACTCATAGGTAGAGATGAAGGGTGCACATACCATCGCTCCTGAAGGATATGAGGAACAAGGGAGACCAGTGGTGATTCGGCTGGCCAAAAGGCAGCCGGCTCACTCCGGTTTACCTTCTCTTGTCATGAAGGCGTAGTCGATGTCGTGCAGCCCTTTGTGTGAGAGTTCTCAAGTGGATATGTCGATGATGAGCTTGAGAGAGCTCCCCCACACTGGTGCTTGTACTGGTGTTGTTCTTCAAGCAAAAGTGGAAACAAAAGATGGACTCTACTGGTTCGAGAACCATAGAGCCTTTATTCAAAAGCAAATATTTTTGGTTTTTATTTTATTTTATTGTCACTATGTCATTTACTCGAAAGGGTTAGACCAATATTACATTTCATACACAAAGGGGAATATACTTACCTTGGACCTTTGAGAGGTCATATGTACCACCTTTGCATGTTGTGCAACATGAATCTGACACCTCAACTTACCTTCCCATTTGAATTTAGCTCAACGACTTATCCATTCAAATTTGACAATTTTCTGCAGGGGTTAGTCAGCATATATACAACCAAGATCTATGAAAATATAACTCTAAGGTTTATCAGTCAAAACTCGACACCATGTCTTGTTTTGACTGAAGAAGACAATTTTAACCTAAGCACCATGCTTAATTTAAAACAGTCTATGAATGTGTGAATTCATAAACATTCAAACCAGAGCTTATGAGCATAAATGAAGGATGCATAAAAGCATAATCAAGCCATTTTCGAAAAGGAACATAAGCATGAACATAAGATAGTGAACCTCGGGAACCTCCTGGAAGGGCTTTGTTTAATGTCAAAAGCAGGACTTACCTAGCTAGTGGGCAAGATGCAAGAGCTGACATCATCACACCAGGATAAGATTTGGTAGAGGAGGAACTGTACTCAGGATGCTCACATACCTCCCCCACACTTGAAGTTTGCATTGCTGGGCATAAAACTCAAGTGCGTGGTGATCAAGCTTCCTTTTGTAAATGTTCCCTCACGAAAGCATATCTAGGTGTTGTAAATGATGTGGCTCACATGTCCGTAGGCATCATCTGTCCATCTTTCTTTTCCATTTCCACCTAAAAGGTTAGTGACAAAAAATACCCGAAGGATGACTTATCCTAAAAACAAGTTCTTGCTTTTATTCGAAAAGGGAAATAAAACCTAACCTAATCCAGGCTATCTCCTGGTAGTGCTTTGTTTATTTATTGGTCATAAGCTCGACCATGGGAACTTCATCTTCCAGCTATCATTGGTGGTGTCATTCCCGTCTCACCACCAATCTTGATGTATCGGTGAAGCTTTAGCTGCAAGGTCAGTGCCACAATGCACACACGAAATCTGATATGCTTATGATAGACATATACATCCACAATCAACCTTCTAAACATTCTGCAAAAGAGGACCATAAGGTGATTGTAGCCCTCGAGCGTGCTCAGCGCACTAAGCATGGCCGACTCTGGATAGGTATGATGCAAGCATGGTTCATGTGGTGTATCAAGAATGAAACTACCATGCTTATCTGTGTAACCTTTGCCCATGAATTCCAGAGTCGGTGCCTCACAATATTCCATGGCCCATGAGTTCTCTATCTCAAGAGATGCATCGTGGAGGCTCAATGTTGACTCTCGACCATGATCGAAAGCAACATGATACGGGCCAGCGGGAAGAGGCTGAAACTCGATCGAGAATGGCGACGATCGTTCGCCTTCACAAAGGTGAAGAGAATCTCCCGAGTCACACTCATGAGGAGTAGAAAATTCTACACCCTCAATGTGAACAAGCTTGGATGACACGAACAGAGATATACACATCGTCTTCTCGAGCGGGTTTTGCTGGGGAAGAGGCTTCGCCATAGGATATCCCAGATAAGGGGTAGTAATGGCGGAAATAGCTTCCCTATGCTTACCATCTTGGCTCCCTACGGATGTATCAAAGAACTGCTGTAATGAAGGACCGAATCGGGCGACCAGAGAGGGGGGGAGTGAATGGGAGCCGATAAAAATTCTTCCCTAAGGTCGAACTCGGCCTATACCCCGATTACCACTCCACGAATCCGTGCACACAAGCGAAGCTCCAAACAAGACACACACAAGCCTAGAAGATCAACCAAGAGGCCTAGGAGCAAAGAGCGGAAGCACCGGACAAGAATCAAAGCACTCGGTCAATTCTGGAAATGACCAGTGCGGACCGTCCGGCAGGTACGGGCGGACTGTCCGCGTGTGTACGGCGGACTGTCCGAAATAACCACAAGAGCTACCAGAGACGCACCCCGAAAATATGGACTGTCTGTGGAGGACCCGCGGACCGTCCGCCAGAAATTTGTCCACGCGGACTGTCCGTGAGCCCCTCGCGGACTGTCCGCCAAACCCCTTGCAACCAAACCCTAGGATTGAAACAGATCGAAATGAAGACGAGCAAGAACACGAAGAGCACGCGACGAACAGCAGCACACGCGGACTGTCCGCGGCACACGAGCGGACTGTCCGCGACACGCGGACAGAGCAGAAAATGCCCGACCCCGCGAGGTCAACTCTCCCAATCCATCACCGGATCTCCCAAACGCCAAAAGCTCTTGAGACAAGATTTGGGGTAGATGATAAGCAACACAAGGTGAAGCTATGCCCAAAAAATCTTGACCTCTAAGCCGCTAAATCGCCGGGAATCGCGGATCACACGAATTCCACCAAGAACACGAACTCCGGCCAAAAACTCACGAATCGAAGGCTCTACACAGCGTTTGAGGGGTCAAGATCATATACAAACATGCGCAAGGCATCCACCCATGATCCCCTCAAAGAAATCCGTGAAGAAACCCCTCCAAACTCATGAATCGAGCGAAGAACGAAAACTCCCAAAAATAGTCCCAAAAATGACATGAAAATCACAAGGGACTAGGAGATCACCGGGACGCCGAATGCTTCCATACATCCAGAGGTCAGAGTCTGTACAAGAGTCTAGCCTAAGGAATTCAGAGGAAAACGAAGCAGTCCAGAAAAAATCTACCGGGGGAGAAAGTACTAGGAAGCAAGAGAAAGAGATGCCATCCACCTCTCCGCTATTTATACGAAGTCTATCGGAGGGAGGTAAATGACCACGCTACCCCTACTGCATAAATGAAGATACAACCCCTCAGAGGCATTTTGGTCAAGTCTTCATTGGACGGACATGCTTCCACCGCGGCTTCGCTTCACCTCGACGCAAACCCCGCGATCACGCCACATGCCCTCCGCGTCGAAGCTTCCCGAAGCTCCCGGATCACCGTCTCCGTCGCCTCGGGCCTCCGGCCTTGGTTTTGCGGCCCAAACCAAGAAACCGTCCACCTGATGGTTTTTTGGGCAAACCACCAAACCCCGCGTGCAAGCTTCGGACTTCAACCGCTACCTTGAACCGGCCCATGTTCACGACTTCAGCCCGCCAGTCTTGCACCGCACGGCTCGCACTTGACCCCATCGGCCACCGGGTCCATCGAACCAAGCCTACTTGCCACTCCATCACCTGGAGGCCGCCACGACTAAGGCCTTTCGCGCTTGTTCTTCACCTGCACCGACACGAGTCAAGCCGCTACCTGTACCTACACACTTAGCCGAGCATCAGTCCACACAACGTTGTCAATCACTCATCACTAAGGAGCGACCCTCCACTGGTCCTTGGACACACCTGGTCCTCAATCTCCCCCTTGATGAGTGCATTGACAACACCCATAGTAACCATGATAGAGAAAAAGAAAAGAGAACAACCACGAACACAAACCTCCCAAGCAAGTGATCCAAAACCAAAGAACAAGCAAAGACAAGATCACTCGCCAATCCAAGTCTCGCCCCCCTAAGACAAGGGCAACGGCTCGACACAGCCGAGACAAAACAAAGCTCTCAAAGAGCACATCACAAAGCACAAAACTCAGGAAAACCAAAGGAGATCCCCCTGCACAAATGCAACCTCCTCTTCTCAATTTTTCTCCTCACATGTCACATCTCACAAATGCATACCAATTTTCCACAAAAATGTCCCAATGCATGAAAAATCTTCCAGAAAGCATACAACATCTCCCCCTTGTTGACAATGCATGAATCAAGGTATATGATGCTCTTCCCCTTGTTTTCATGAAAAATGCATGTCAAAGCATATATACAATCTACCAAGCTTCTCAAATATACAGAGAGCACAACAAAATGCTACATATGAGACATAGAGCAAGCAAGGTAGACATGGTGTATCTAGCACATTGCCATCAAGAAGGTAGAGACATATAAGCATGTGACATGGCTAAAAGCAATTTTAAGCAATTTTCACAAAGAAACATGCATCTCATGAGCAAGATCCTATCCATACCAATTTGAACATAAAGGCACTAGATCATTCAAAATTTATGCAAGATCACAAATTCTCATCACAAGATCATTATAAACGCCCACAAGCTACTCAAGTCATGTTAAAGCCACCGAGCCATGTGTCTACTTCTTAAAATGGGACTTCTCATGGTAGACAAGCAAGCTACGGTTTAGCACCCAAGATCTGAATATCAAACCATAAAAACATGATTAGGAGCTCATTTTTCAAGCATAAGGCAACTCATACACCAATTTCATTTTCAAGTTAAACATGGTACATGAAGTGCCTTTGCGGTAAAAAGAAGCTTATGCTCCTCCCCAAGTAAGCAAAAGGGCTAAACATTTACAATGACAAAAAGGTCTTTGACCCCAAGCAAAGAGAATATGATCCTCAAGCACAAACTGAGCATGATATAAGCATTTAAGCACAAATTGAGTATAGACAAGCATCTACTCATGAGAGAGGCAGTTTTATTATTTTCACAACCAAAATGCTATCTCATCATACATATATAGCAAAACCATCAAGAGCATAGCATTTACATCCACAAATTACCAAACATGCACATATCTCATCCATAGCACATCAGTGATCAATGTATATAAGAGAAGCTCATTCCTAGCTCAAGTGATCCAAAGATGGCTGTCCTACCAGGTTTTGTACAGAAAGTAAAATGCATGAAGGAAATGCAACAAAATGAGACATATGACACATATATACATGAGAAGCTCCAAGACCCAGCTATAAAGGAAAACAAACCCCCAAGCTCACCCCTCAAGCGAGTGAAAGTGGCTTGATCAAGCAGTTTGGTGAAAATGTCAGTCAGCTGGTCTTGGGTAGGGACATAGGACAAAGAAATGTTTCCCTTCTCAACATTGTCTCTCAGGAAGTTGTACCTCACTTCTATGTGTTTCGTTTTGGAGTGGAGGACAGGATTTTTAGCTACGCTTATGGCACTGGTGCTGTCACAGAAAAGTGGAACCTGGGAGCACTCCTCACCAAAGTCACTCATGGTGTAGGTCATCCAAAGCAACTGGGAACAACAACTAGCAGCAGCTATATACTCAGCCTCGGTGGTGGACTGGGCTACACTCGATTGCTTGTGAGATGACCAAGAGACCAAAGAAGAACCCAGGAACTGACAACACCCAGAAGTGGACTTGCGATCCAAATGACATCCAGCGAAATCCGCATCAGAAAAGCCATGAAGCCTGAGTGTCGAGGAGGCAGAGTACCACAGACCAAACTCAGGAGTGTAGTTCAAGTACCTAAAAATCCGCTTGACGACCTGCCGATGTGAAGTCCTCGGTGAAGCCTGAAAATGAGCGCACAGACACACGCTGAACTGTATGTCTGGCCTCGTCGCCGTCAAGTAGAGGAGGGAGCCGATCATACTCCGGTACTCCTTCTGGTCCACGGGTTCGCCGTCCTCGTCCGCGTCCAAAGCCGTAGTCGTACTCATCGGTGTAGTCAGCAGCTTGGAGTCGTTCATGCCAAACTTCTTCACCATGTCCCTGGTGTACTTCGCCTGATGCACAAAGGTCCCGTCCTTGCACTGCTTGATCTGGAGACCCAAGAAAAACTGCAGCTCGCCCATCATGGACATCTCAAATTCCCTGCTCATGTCATCTGCAAATCTGGCAACAAGATCATGAGAAGAGCCACCAAAGATTATGTCATCCACGTATATCTGAACAATCAAAAGGTCATTCCCATGCTTAAGGAGGAACAGGGTCTTATCAACTGTGCCCATCACAAACCCCTTACTCAGCAAAAAGCCTCTCAACCTACCATACCAAGCTCTAGGTGCCTGTTTCAACCCATAGAGCGCTCTCTGGAGTTTGTATACACGGTGTGGGTATTTTTCACTCTCAAACCCCGGGGGTTGCCTCACATACACTTCTTCCTCTATCACCCCATTCAAGAATGCACTCTTGACATCCATTTGGTACAACTTGAACCCTTAAGCCACGACAAAGGCTAGAAGGATCCTAATTGCCTCCAAACGGGCCACAGGAGCAAATGTCTCCTCATAGTCTATGCCCTCTTTCTGGTTGTAACCCTGCGCCACCAACCTCGACTTGTTTCTCACAACCATCCCATTCTCACCCTCTTTGTTCTTCCACACCCACTTGGTTCCTATGGGACGGCAATTTGGCGGTGGATCGACTAACACCCAGACTTGGTTTCTCTCAAAGTTTTCCAACTCCTCATGCATGGAATTCACCCAATTCTCCTCATACAAAGCGTGTCGAATATCTTTGGGCTCGAAAGAAGCAACAAAAGCAGAGTAAGCGAAATGAGACGTGTTCCTTGACCTCGACCGTGTAGTGCGTTCATGAAGGTCACCAATGATGGTCGTTGGCGGGTAATCAACTTGTACTCGCCGGGGAGCCTCTCGCCTGGACACAACCTCCCCCTCAGCAGCAGCCTCCACTCGAACAGCCTCAGTCGTAGTGGGTGTAGGGGATGGTTCATCCTTGATCGTCGTCGTAGTAGTGGAAGTAGAATGTACACGATCAGCCGCGGGAGCACCACCATCATCATCATCCTCATTTCCATCTCCATCCTTCTCATCCTCAAAGATCCTGGCACCAATCTCCTCATCACCTGCACACTCAAAAGCAGAAGAGCTACATGGCTGTGTCTCGTCGAAGGTAACATCGCAAGTCTCCATGATTCGGTTAGTGTCAAGGTTGAGCACACGATATGCTCTAGAATGAATCGCATAACCAAGGAAAATCCCATCCGAACATCGACACTCAAACTTATCCAACTTACCCTTCTTCAGAATGAAACACTTGCAGCCAAGAGCTCTAAAATGACTCACCTTGGGTTGTCAGCTATGCATCAGCTCATAAGAGGTCTTCTTCTTAAAGGCGCGAAGGAGGATGCGATTTGAGACATAGCAAGTGGTATTGACCGCCTCGACCCAGAAACGCATAGGAGTCCTATGCTCATCAAGCATCGTCCTGGCCATCTCACAAAGGGTCCAGTTCTTCCTCTCCACTTCGCCATTCTGGCAAGTGACGTATGGAGAAGAGTACTGATGATCAAGACCAAGATCACTGCAAAAGGCATCAAAATGAGAGTTCTTGAATTCCGTGCCGTTGTCACTGCGTATAGCTCGAATGGCATCACTATGTCTCTCATTCTTCAACCTCAAGACCAAGTCCCTAACAAAGCCAAATGTCTCACTCTTATCCTCTAAAAAGAAAACCTAAGAGTACCTCGAAAAGTCATCAACAACCACAAGAACATACCACTTCCCACCAGCAGAGCGAACACGAGCTGGCCCAACCAAATCCATGTGCAACAACTCACAAGGTTGCTCGGTCATGACAGAAGTCAGAGGGGCGTGCGAAGTGGCAACCATCTTTCCATGCCGACAAGAAGCACAAACCAAATCCTTCTCGAATTTCAACTTAGGCAATCCTCGGACAAGATCAAGACCACTCAGGCGGGAAAGCAACTCAAAACTCAAGTGTCCCAACCTCCTATGCCATTTCCAAAGCTCGGCTGAAACGCCAGCAACAAAGCATCGAGGAGGACCAACAGACTGGGAAAAATCGGCACGAAAGATTTGACCCTCGGGGACGATCGTACAGACAAGATCGCCTTGAGAATCAAGCACATGAGAAGCACCCGAATTAAAACGAACCACAAAACCTTCGTCAAGTAATTGAGATACTGACAATAGGTTGAAACCAAGTGACTTGACCAGGGCCACACTTCTTAAGGTCTCCTTGCTACTCACCTTCACCATACCTTCAGCAAGCACTCGTCCTCTCCCATTGTCCCCGAAAGTGATGTACTCCCTCATACTCACCGGGGTGAGGCTGGAGAACCACCCACGATCTCCGGTCATGTGTCTTGAGCAACCGGAGTTGATCAACCAAAAGTTCTCCAAGCCTCCCACCTGCAATCAAAAACGAGGACGAGAATGAGCAAGCGACTCAACACTGGGGTTAGTACCAAAAGAGTCAAACCAGTGCTGAGCCATTTGCTCAAAAGAAGGGTTAGTAAAATCCATCCTCCCAAAACCTCTAGGCGGAGCCCTCTCACGCCTACCACCAAAGGACCTGTCACGTCTCACTGGAGGAGTACGCGCACCACGAGGGGGAAAACGTGGCCCGTAGTCCATTTGAGACCCAAAGCTCCGATTGTGCCTCCCAAACTCGTAACGGTCACGAGAAGGAGCACGTCGAGCCAACTCACCACACCCAAATCCAACGCGCCTATCTCTCTGAGGGAACACACCTCCACCTCCACCTCCACGAGTGGGAACTGTCCTCACAAACACATCACCCCTAGGTAGAGGCCCTCTACGAGGCTCAGGTACACCACGAGCAAGGTGGTACCTGTCCTTGTTTGCCATCTCCCTAGCAAACCGCTCATCCCTCTTCCTTCGGAAACAGAACTCATCTTTGTGCCCATCCCTCTCACAATACTCACAATGGAAGCGGATTGGCACTGGCTTAGGCTGTGGCTTCTCTGTGGGCTTCTCAACACCTTTCTCTCCTGACTTCCCCTCAAAGACATTACCCAGGTTGCTCACAAACTTGATGGGTTTCTGGTAATTCTCTATTTTTTGGGGGAACACTGGTGGGTCTGGAGTTGTGTCAAGCTTGTTTCTCAAGTGGTTCGGCTTGGGTGCATATTTGTTCATGGGTATGGTGTGGGATGGTGTGGGTGTCTCTCCAGCTTTCTCTTCTCCCTCACCACTCTTCTCACCACACTTGTCAGCCCCCAACGCCTGACCATCAAACCTCTTGAACTGAGCCAACATCAAACTCAATTGTGGCTCATGCCCAGACAGCCAACTCATCAACTTCCTAAGTTCATCATTTTCATCCTGCAGACGATCAACATAGTGTGCAAGTTCCATATTTTTCAAAGCATGCATCTCACAAGTTGAACATGATGTAGGAAGAGGAGCTTTCAATGCCGCCTCAAGAGAAACAATTCTAGTGTGAGATTCATCTAGCCTAGCATGCAAAATAGGATATGAAGTACAAGCTCCTAGTAAAGCTGGCCTAGATTTCAATTCATCACACTCCACCCTAACCACATCTAGTTCCTCAAGAACAGAGGCATGTTTCTCCTTGAGGGCAGTCAAGTCAGCAAGAAAGACTGAGCAATCACCACAATCAATTTCATCCGACACCACAGGAGCAGACTTCAAAGCAGCTATTTCATTCCTAGCATTCACAAGCAAGGATTCAAGCTCGGCTACTTTGTCCTTAGCATCACCCAACAGAGGCCTAAATTCCCTCTTCTCCTTGTTGGTCTTTCTAAGCACATCATCATGGTTATCAAGCAACTCATTGAGCCTAGCATTCTCCTCTTGCAAGAAGTTGGGATCTTGTCGTACCTCTTCCTCGAAGTCGGAGTTCGAGTCCGAGCTGTGCCTCCCACTCTTCTTGGAATGCGCCATGCCGCAGAAGCCTTGTGCGACGAAGCTCAAGCCGGTGATGTTCTTGCCCGTGTGCTGCTTGTCCTTGCGCTTCTCTTGCTCTTCCTTGCTGCTCGAACCGAAAGAAGCATCACTTGATGTCGAGTCGATGTCGCTCGCTCCGACCACCATCGCTCGAGCGGTCTTCCTCTAGTGGCCACCACTCTTCTTGTGCCTTCTCTCACCCTTGTCCTTGTGCTTGTCCTTGTAGTCATTCCGGGAGCGGTGCTTGTTGTAGTCGTGCTTCGACTTGCCCTTGTAGTCGTTCTTGATCACCATGGCTTCAGGGCATTCGGTGATGAAGTGCCCGTGCTTCCCGCACCGATAGCACATCCCCGAGCTCTGCCTTGCATTCTTGCAGTTCTCGTACATGCGTCCAAACCTCTTGCTCAACAAGGCGAGATCGTCCTTGCTCAGCACATCAAAGTCCTCATCTGGCAAGGACACAAGACAAGACAAAGAGAAACCACCAGAGTTAGCGTTAGTCCTCGATCCTGAGACGAGAGCCAAACTATGAGGATCAGTGGGGCTCTCGCTCTTGGCTCTCATGCCACGATCAACCTCAGAAGACATGAGCTTGTAAAACAGCTCATCCAACGTCAGCGTATCATACGTGCTCGACTCCTCAATGGCCTCGACCTTGGCTTCCCACACAGATCTATCCAGGGCATGCAAAAGCTTGATAGCTTGATCATAATTCGTGTACGGGATCACTGTCACATTGGCCCTCATGTTGTTGACAATGCTTGTGAAATGCTGAAACATAGCATCGGTCGACTCACCGGGGAGATGAGTGAAGTTCTCGTACTCTCTGCGGTAAGTGGTAAACATACGGGCTTGCACTTGGGCATTGCCAACATGAGCATTCTTCAACTTGAGCCAAATCTTTCCGGTCACATCCTCTCCATACACTCAAACGAACTCCGAGGCACAGAGAGCACGGAACAAGTAATCAATGGCCTTGCTGTTGGCCTCAAACATGTCCCGCGATCCTGGAAGTATAAAACTATCTGGAATGACATAATGAGGGTTCTGAGTGACCTCCCAGATAAGAGTTTCCTTCCCACGCAAAAATGCGCCCATGCGCCTCTCCCACATCGAGTAATTCTTGCCATCAAAGTGCGGAGGACCCGACCCCTTGCCGTAATCGCCCATCTTTGGATCTTAGACTAGTTAGAATCACGAAGATCCGTAACCGGCTCTGATACCAATTGAAGGACCGAATCGGGCGACCAGAGAGGGGGGGAGTGAATGGGTGCCGATAAAAATTCTTCCCTAAGGTCGAACTCGGCCTATACCCCGATTGCCACTCCACGAATCCGTGCACACAAGCCAAGCTCTAAACAAGGCACACACAAGCCTAGAAGATCAACCGAGAGGCCTAGGAGCAAAGAGCGGAAGCACCAGACAAGAATCAAAGCACTCGGTCAATTCTGGAAACGACCAGTGCGGACCGTCCGGCAGGTACGGGCGGACTGTCCGCGTGTGTACGGCGGACTGTCCGGACCTGCCCGGCGGACTATCCGAAATAACCACCAGAGCTACCAGAGACGCACCCCGAAAATACGGACTGTCTGTGGAGGACCCGCGGACCGTCCGCCAGAAATTCGTCCACGCGGACTGTCCGTGAGCCCCTCGTGGACTGTCCGCCAAACCCCTTGCAACCAAACCCTAGGACTGAAACGGATCGAAACGAAGACGCGCAAGAACACGAAGAACACGCGATGAACAGCAGCACACGTGGACTGTCCGTGGCACACGAGCGGACTGTCCGCGACACGCGGACAGAGCAGAAAATTGCCCGACCCCGCGAAGTCAACTCTCCCAATCCATCACCGGACCTCCCAAACGCCAAAAGCTCTTGAGACAAGATTTGGGGTAGATGATAAGCAACACAAGGTGAAGCTATGCCCCAAAAATCTCGACCTCTAAGCCACTAAATCGCTGGGAATCGCGGATCACACGAATTCCACCAAGAACACGAACTCCGGCCAAAAACTCACGAATCGAAGGCTCTACACAACGTTTAAGGGGTCAAGATCATACACAAACATGCGCAAGGCATCCACCCATGATCTCCTCAAAGAAATCCGTGAAGAAACGCCTCCAAACTCACGAATCGAGTGAAGAATGAAAACTCCCAAAAATACTCCCAAAAATGACACGAAAATCACAAGGGACTAGGAGATCACCGGGACGCCGAATGCTTCCATACATCCAGAGGTCAGAGTCTGTACAAGAGTCTAGCCTAAGGAATCCAGAGGAAAACGAAGCAGTCCAGAAAAAATCTACCGGGGGAGAAAGTCCTAGGAAGCAAGAGAGAGAGATGCCATCCACCTCTCCGCTATTTATACGAAGTCTATCGGAGGGAGGTAAATGACCACGCTACCCCTACTGCATAAATGAAGATACAACCCCTCAGGGGCATTTTGGTCAAGTCTTCATCGGACGGACACGCTTCCACCGCGGCTTCGCTTCACCTCGACGCAAACCCCGTGATCACACCACGTGCCCTCCGCCTCGAAGCTTCTCGAAGCTCCCGGATCACCATCTCCGTCGCCTCGGGCCTCCGGCCTTGGTTTTGCAGCCCAAACCAAGAAACCGTCTAGCTGATGGTTTTGTGGGCAAACCACCAAACCCCGCGTGCAAGCTTCGGGCTTCAACCGCTACCTTGCACCGACCCATGTTCACGACTTCAGCCCGCCAGTCTTGCACCGCATGGCTCGCACTTGACCCCATCGGCCACCGGGTCCATCGAACCAAGCCTACTTGCCACTCCATCACCCGGAGGCCGCCACAGCTAAAGCTTTTCGCACTTGTTCTTTACCTGCACCGACACAAGTCAAGCCACAACCTGTACCTGCACACTTAGCCAAGCATCAGTCCACACAATGTTGTCAATCACTCATCACTAAGGAGCAACCCTCCACTGGTCCTCGGACACACCTGGTCCTCATGTAAAGAGGAGCCTAGGATAAGATCGAGATCAGGGACATCGGAGATGTGAAAGTCTAAGCTAGCCTCGATCCCGTCTATGATCAGCGGCATGGCACTTGCGATCCCCCGACATTCAAGAACATGTCCAATTCGACAAGTCTTGATGAGCATGTTGGATGGTGCTGGCGGAACTTTGCCCAAAAGAGTTTCCGCTAAGTACCATGGCAAAATGTTAACCTCCATGATGGGGTTACAATGGGCCTCTACGACAGTGCCTCTACTAGAGTAAGAAACAACCAGAGAAGGTGAACTATTCCAAGCTGCCTCGTAAAATCGTGTCACTCCCTCTGACCATTCCTCCCTCATGGCCTCCCGAGGGTATGCTTCATCAGGAGGATCAGGAGGCAGAGGAGGCACTGCAGGCCTAAGGGAAGGTTCTGTCAAAAGATTTCTAGAATGATCAGTGTGGACAAAATAAGGTTCCTCCCCTGATTGGGCATCGGAAGAATTCGAGGTATCTAAATGATTTTCAGATGGGTCATCCTCGAATTTGCGAGTGAACACCAATGGTCGAATTTCTTCTTCCTTTGGCGTTCGGGGTTCAGGAGAGGGCTCAACAAACAAGTCTTGGGATTCAGAAGATGAAGACTCTGACTTGGATGTTGAGGGACCCTCATGGCTCGACTCAAATTCTTGGTTGGGTTTGTTGTGATCAATAGGGACAGAAGAGTTTTCTAAGAGGGAATCTAGGATCTCTCTTCCTTCCCTTGGAGTTTTTTCCACGAACAAACCTCTAGCAATAACGTCTAGATCGAGGGTAGAATCCATGTCTAGACCCATACAAAAGATGTACAATGACACATCGATGGGTAAAGACGGACCAGGTGTCGACACCAAAAGGTGTAGGAACCTAGCCCATGCCGCTCCTAGGGACTTCTCTAATTTCTCGAAATCGAGGATACTTATTGGAAGAGAAGCTACACGAGTGTACCATTACTCCGTCCTTTCCATGAGAGAGAATGATTGGCAAAAGTTATCTCAGAGTTCTCCCCAATCACCGTTCACACTTTCTATAGTGTGGGTGTACCATTGTTCCGCCTCTCCTATGAGGGAGAAAGGAAACCACTTCCACCTCACGGTGTCCTGTGTCATGCCTGGCATAGCCAAACTAGAGCATAGTTCCTCAAATTCCTCCAAATGGAGGTAGGGGTCTTCATTGATTGCACCAAAGAATGGTCGATCTTGAACCATGGCTAAAAAGCCAGGGAGGAGTTCATAGCTAGATGATGAAGACGATGATGGCTCTTCGAACTCACCCCTTGAGGTAGATGATGAGGACATCACCACACTGGATACGCGCACGCCACGTCCTTCCCCATGCTACAAGTCATCTCCAACTCAGCTACCACGTTTGGTTCGGATTCAGCCGACATCCATGCACGGTTTCGGCGATATCTCTCTCATCCGGCATCGAAACGAGGCGTATAAGGATGCGTTGGAAAGGGGACGATGACGCCGTCATTTTGGTTCTGGTCCCAGCTCCAGAAGGTTTGTGGATCATGCTGTGTGACCACAACAAGGTGCTACGTCACCTTTTTGGGCTGTGTATCGTGTTGGGCCTTAAGCCCAGGTTGAGGACGCCCCCCTGGTCGCCCCCTCAACCCTAGGTCACCCCTTAGGGGTTAAAACTCAGTAGCCGCCATCGTTTAGACTTGGGTTTTGTTTAATAGGTTGTGATTTCCGTCGAGGATCAAACTTTCTTCATAGCCACTGTACCGTCGAGGTCTTTTGCTGTGAATCAGGGCCCCCGTTCTTGTTCGTCACCTCTGTGTCAATTAGTCCTTTTGTGATCAGAACTTGAACCCCTTTGTCTTTGCTTCAATTCATATCTGCAATTATCAGATTGCGTGCTTTACTTTCTTGCTTGTGTTCTCGATTCGCTTGCAGGGAAAAGCCTTCGTGGTGAGGTCAATCAAGTTGTGCTTGGTTGATAACCAGCGGAGCAGTGGTGTAGCGGTTGTGGGGTCTGAATCGTGTTGATTCAAAGCTGGATCGTCAACGTCGAGTCTCCACCCAATTGAGTTTACCATCTACCTCTCGGAAGATCGGGCCATCGCCTATTATTTGGTATCAGAGCTAGGCCCTTGTTAAGAAGGGGAGAATGATGAGGTCACCTTCCTCCACTATTACCCATTGGCAAAGACGCAACATGGGCCGAAGCCCAGTTGTAGTCGGGCGGCGACCCTGTGAGCCTCATTATCCCACCTTGCTTAGCTTGGGAGGAGGAAGTCACCTTAAAAGGGAGAGCCACCCTTCCCCTATCAGACTAGTCTTTTGGGGCGATTGGGCCTTTCCTTGAGAGGTGCGCCGGAGTGCGGTGCTAAGGTTGCAGAGGAGTATGGTGCTAAGGTTGCCGAGGCGCAGCAGGAGGCCCTAGTGGCGCTATAGCCGGATCGGTGTGTCATGCTTCGGCCGGATCGGTGTGTCGTTATTTCGGCTGCCAGTGCTAAGGTTATGGGGGCCAGATCGTATGTATATGAAGCTGGAATCTTGGGGGCCAGGTCGTGTGTACCTAAAGCCGGATTTGCGGGGGCCAGAACGTGCATATCTGAAGCTGGACCGGTGTGTCGGGCTTTCCATCCAACCCCACCTGGGCCGGACTCATCATTTGGTATCAGGAGCTTGGCAACAAAAAGTTGGACAGACATCTACCAACTTCGTCGGTCAGGCCGTTCTCAAAAAATTCAAAAAAAAACCGGGAAGATAAATAAAAAAATTGTTTAAGTGTTTTGAGGGTTTTCATAGATCGTTCCTCATTTTCCCTAGGCCACATTACACCTCTGTTTTAGGTGAAATTTTGTGTGCTTCCATCTTTAGTGCCCTTTGTTCAGAGGTAAAAAATTCAGAAAAAGTTGAGTTCGTTTGCTAGTACTCCTTTGGAAACGTGATTTTGTGATTTCTACTAGTGCTGAAAAACTACTCTATTTACAGAACTGCCATTATTCTGATTTTCAGAGTTTTCTGTCCATCGTTCCTTATTACTTTTACCTTGTTGTGCTACGACTAGGACATGTCTTAGCCAGCAATTGTGACTTGTGCTTTGGACATTTACTGAACTTTGCTAATCTGCATTCGTTATTTGCTAATCCTTGCTACCATATTGTGCCTACCCATAGCTCCACAAATACTTCTGTCAGCACAGTTTCGCCTTGCAACTTGTTACCCACGCTCAACAACTGATTGTGCCGCCCTGTTGGCTTTGGTAAGAACACTTGTAAGATGGTGGTAAGCCGCTTGAGATATTGCATTCCACTTTCACCAACACCCAGTAGTTGTTAGTTAATAGGGATAACCCTTTTTGTGTTGTCTTTTGCTGCAACTAACCATGTCAGGTAAAGAGAAAGGAAAGGAGTCTCCCACAGACTTCAATGAGTGTGTATCCAAGGATGAGCTTACGCGGCTTGTTACTGAGCAGCGTACCTACATGCAAGGACAGTTTGATGCATTGACTCGACAGATCAACGGTCTGGTGACCCGGATTGAACATGTTGAGCAACGACCTCCACCAGTTCAACCTGAGGATGATGATGAGTTTGAGGATGTTGATCCTGATGAGGAGCGTCTCCGACGTAATCATTTTCAGATGGGAGGAGGTAATCGCAATTGTGGAGGAGGTAATCAAAATCGTGGTAATAATGATCCTTTTGCTGAAGTTAAGTTTACCATAATTCCTTTTGCTGGTAGTGCTGATCCTGAGGCTTATTTAGATTGGGAACTAGCTGTTGAACAAAAATTTAATTCCCATCAAGTTCCTGATGAGCATAGAGTTAGGCTTGCTACTAGTGAGTTTACTAGTTTCGCTCTCTTTTGGTGGAATGATCTGTACAATGCTTATGCTAATAATAATGCTGCTCCACCTATACCTCAGACTTGGAATGCTTTGAAACAACGTATGAAATCTCGCTTTGTTCCTCCATATTATCAACGTGATTTGCATATGAAACTGCAAACTTTAAAACAAGGTGATAAAAGTGTTGAGGCTTATTATCAAGAATTGCTTATTTCTTTGTCACATTGTGGCATACATGAGGATGATCAGGCTCTTTCTGTTAGATTTTTTGGTGGTTTGAACCGTGATATACAGGATATTCTTGATTACAAAGATTGGACAAGGTTCAGCCAATTGTACCATCTTGCTATTAAGGCTGTACGTGAGGTACAGGGACGTCGTCAACAATTTTCTTTCAGGTCCAACACTGGGAAAACTTTTCCGCAGCATCCAGATGTTGACAAGTCCAAGGCTGCTGCTACTCCTAAGGCGCCATCACCTACACTGTCTGCTACACCAACTTCTGAGGTGAGCAATTTGTCTCCTGTACAGGTCCAGTCGCATAAGAAGCTTTTTACTCCAGGTGTGTCCTCGAGTAGTTCCGCTAGCATCCAGTGCCACTGCTGTAAGGGCATGGGACATGTGTCGAAGGAATGCCCAAGTCGCCATGCTTTCATCGCTGCCCCTGATGGTAATGGTTATATCAGTGCTAGTGATGAGGAAGAAGATTCTTTGGCTCTTGCTACTAATCTTGTTGCAGATTCTTCGGTTGAGCAAGAGGAGGATACCATTGATTCTGATGCTGCAGCCGCAGGCTTCCCTAGCCTTCTTGTGCAGCATGTATTGGCTGCTCAATTGGCTGATGAGGAGGACACAAAGGTACAACATAACAATTTGTTTCATATGTTTCTCATTGTCCAGGAGCGCCGTGTTCTCACGATAATTGATACCGGGAGCTGCAACAACTTGGTGAGTTCAGATCTGGTCTGAAAGCTTGGTTTGACCACTCATGAACTACGTCACTCATATCACATACAATGGTTCAACAATAGTGGTAAGGCAAAGGTAACGCACTCCGCGCACATACATTTTTCGGTGGGTTCTTATACCGACTATGATGATTTTGATGTTGTGCCAGTGGAAGCATATTCACTTTTATTAGGACGACCATGGGAATATGATAGAGATGCTGCACACCATGGTAGAACTAATACTTACACTTTCATGCATAAGAATAAAAATATTACTTTGCTTCCTTTATCACCTGCTGATGTTAGGAAACATTTTAAAGAGCTTGCTGAAAATAAAATGAAACAACCTGCTATGAGTGATTCTAATGTTGATAAACATGAGGGTATTAAATTAAAAGGAGGTGCTTTTATTGCTACTACATCTGCTACTGCTGAACTTTGTGAAAATCATGATGCACCTTGTTATACTATGCTGTCCCAAGATGTTCGTATTCTCGATGCTACTATGTCTTGTATGCATTCTGCTGTCACTAAGCTTTTGCAAGAGGTTGATGATGGGATGGAGTCGAGGACGACTCCAATTCAAGAAGGGGAGGATGATGAGGACATCGCCACACTGGATACGCGCACGCCACGTCCTTCCCCATGCTACAAGTCGTCTCCAACTCAGCTGCCACGTTCGGTTCGGATTCAACCGACATCCCTGCACAGTTTCGGCGATATCTCTCTCATCCGGCATCGAAACGAGGCGTATAAGGATGCGTTGGAAAGGGCACGACAACGCCGTCGTTTTGGTTCTGGTCCCAGCTCCAGAAGGTTCGTGGATCATCTGTGTGACCACGACAAGGTGCTGCGTCACCTTTTTGGGTTGTGTATTGTGTCGGGCCTTAAGCCCAGGTTGAGGACGCCCCCCTGGTCGCCCCCTCAACCCTAGGTCGCCCCTTAGGGGTTAAAACTCAGTAGCCACCATCATTTAAACTTGGGTTTTGTTTAATAGGTTGTGATTTCTGTCAAGGATCAAACTTTCTTCATAGCCACTGTACCGTCGAGATCTTTTGCTGTGAATCAGGGCCCCCGTTCTTGTTCGTCACCATTGTGTCGATTAGTCCGTTTGTGATCAGAACTTGAATCCCTTTGTCTTTGCTTCAATTGATATCTGCAATTATCAGATTGCGTGCTTTACTTTCTTGCTTGTGTTCTCGATTCGCTTGTAGGGAAAAGCCTTTGTGGCGAGGTCAATCAAGTTGTGCTTGGTTGATAACCAGCGGAGCAGTGGTGTAGCTGTTGCGGGGTCCGAATCGTGCTGATTCGAAGCCGGATCATCAACGTTGAGTCTACACCCAATCGAGTTTACCATCTACCTCTCGGAAGATCGGGCCATCGCCTATCAGTAGAGAAGCTTTGACAGGATGGCATCTCAAAGGGTAACGGGGGTAAAGGTAGAACAAAAAGGAAAAACAAAAGATACGAGGACCACTAGGTTCGAAGATAGATACAGCAACCGTTCCCCGGCAACGGCACCAGAAATGCTTGTTGGTGTTTCTTAACGTCACCACTAGTTGTACACCTAGAGGGAACGTATAAGAGCAACCGGGTATACCGCAAGTGCACGGAAATACCGTTGTAGCAGTTCCCCAAAGGAGTATTCCAAAGGGTATCAAATCCAAGGAACGATGTGCACTACCTTCTATCCTAGACGAACGGTCCAAGGACACCAAGCCCCTAGCTAAGGTTGAGAGATGATGAGGCACTTCCTATGAATACTGATCCCAGAGGAGAAGAGCAAGCAATTATGCTCGCTTCGGACACCGGCTCCTCCTGGCTATAACAGTTGGTTCACGGCAAATGGTTGCCTACACGCTGTATCCGAACGTGGGGGATTTCAGAGGGTCCAACGGCTATCACTACCGTGGCCTACCCCAAGACAAACCATGGGATATAGGGCAAACGAAGGATAACCCATAGTCTAGACACCACGTCTACACCACCGATTACTACTATAGCACGACTACGTCTGACTCCCGTAGTAACACTATAGCACCCCGTATAAATATAGAGCGACGAACCCGTGAGCTTCGAGCTAATCTCACTTACCACAGGATCACAAGATGATAGGAAGAACGAATGCCAGCATATTAATGTACTCCAACAAGATCTAACGAGATAATTCAAACAAACGGAATGCAAACTTATGCACTTGTAACAAAAGATCAAAGGGTCGTGTTCGTGAAGAACACGAGCCTCTAACTTATGAAAAAACACAAAAGCATGAGTAACTTGTTCCTCAACTAGATCGAGGAAGCGCGTTCATGAAGAACACGAGCCTCTAAATGATGAACGAACGAAGAACTCAAGAATATGTCACTCATGCATGAATAACACTTTATTCTAATTGGAAAATACAAGAATACTTACTTTGCTCTAATTGAAGAACATGACACCCTCACCAACACCACACTCTACCTAGCACCTACTCTCACCCACATGGATCAACTCATTTGATCCATGAGAGATCACATGGGGGAGGAAACAAGTGTTTCTAAAGAGGAGGAGGAGAATGGGATGTGTCTCTATTCTAGCCCCCTCTCATATTTATAGGCCAAGGGGGGTAGGAGGAGCTCCCTTGGCTGCCTTGGGCACCACCAATAGGGTGGTGACATGTGGCAAAGAGGAGTGGAGACCAAGTAGCTTGCAAGAGAAGGAGTTTTCTGGCAGGATCCTGAGGGAATCTTCGGGCACACACCTAGAACCGCCTTTGCCTCTTCACGACAAGCCGACACATGGAAGGGCGACACGAGAGGCCGCAAAATAGGGTTGGGCGACCTGGGGGGTCGGCCGACCCCCGGGTAGCCCCCCTCGCGCCGCCTTTCGTCCAGGTGACTGCTCGGTGGGTCCCAAGGTGGGTATGGGGGTGCATGCGGTATTTTTAGCCATTTATCTCGTGGTTGTGGGCCCTTGGATTCGCGTACTGGCTCCTGATTGGTCAAGAGTGTGTTTCTTTGAATCGATGATGTGTTATGGACACATGGACTCCTGTGTGACAGCACGTCGCCATGTGGCTTGGTGTGGGTCCCACCGGGCCCACATGTTATCTTGTGCGTATCTCTTTCATCCGAACTCCAAAGTAGACAAATGATATATCCATTTCGATCGTCTCGACGAGCCCATCGCATTGGTGCATGCTAATTTGGCATTTGTGATTGTTTATAATGATGCCATATCTATGTCATTGGTGCACTTCCTCTCAACTGTGTCATTTAACACGTATTTCGGTGTGTCCTGCAACAAAAGCTAGAAACACCAACACTTGTGGAAATTGTTAGTATAAACCCCTATTATAGTGTTGATGATCACTTTCCATTTATTTTATGCAGATATTGATGGTGTAAAAGTAGCACTTAACAGCCATCAACAAGCGGTAGGATGCTAACATCTAAAGAGAATGTATGTTTCTGAGTTGACCATTGCAGATTGGAAATTCTTTTAGTACAAGACATGGGACTCCCATCTGCTGTCATGAAATCCATAGCCTCACAGTCTTGAGTGTCACAAGCTAGTTGCTCAGCCAGGTTGGTACTGATGAAGGAACCAATACTGTCAGAGTCAACTAGGATTAGAACTTCTTGGTTGCCTACTGTCCCATTCAATTTCATTGTTCTTCTTTTAACAGGGGCTGCAGGTTCCTTATCGGCAATAGCCATTATAATGTCATGTTCCTGCTCCTCATCACTAGCACAAGAGTCATGTTCATCAGTTTGTTCGAGAGCATCCAATAGTTCCTCAATAACATGCAGGGAGACCTGTGGGGGACACTTGTGGTTATGACCCAATTTCTCTCCACATTTGAAACAAAGCCCATTCTTCCTTCTGAAGGCCATCAGTGACTTTACTTTGTCATCACTTTCATTTTTTTTCTAGCTTGTTCTTGTTGGTTTGCAGCTTTTCCTGGATGTCATTCTTGTTCTTGTCATTGTTGAAAGAGGTCTTGTAAGATGACTTGTGGTACTCTCTTCTTGGTGGTTTATTTTGCTCAGCATCAGCTCCTCTTCTTGTAACAGAGCGAGTGACAAAGTTGTCAACACATCTTTGGGCTGGTGTAAGGAGATTGCCACTCTTATCTCTTCCTTGAGACCCCCAAGAATCTTGTGACGAAATATGTGTCATCATAGGCTGTATTGTAGAGCAAGATTCCATGAGATAATTCCTCAAACTTCTCCAAGTACTTCGTGGCCGAGCCCGTTTGCTTGAGACCATCCAATTGCCGAAGTTGCACTTGGTACTGATCTCTGTCGAACCTGTCCAAAGCTGCTTCATAGAACAGATTCCAATCAAGCACCCGCCCCCTGTGCTCGAATGTCTGCAGCCATGCCGCGACTGTCCCTTTGAAGTTCAGTGCTGCGAATCTGGTCTTGAGGCTTGGACTCACCGAATAGACCTCAAAATACATTTCGCATCGATCACGCATAGCTTTGGATTATTACCATCAAAGCAGGGAAACTCAAGTTTGGGCACGGGTGGTGGGCGTGCCTGATACTCATGATTTCCCTCATGAACATCAGATGGAATGTGAGATTGGTCATACATACCCGTGACCGGGCGTGGCGGATGAGATCTGAGGATCCCACCGCAAGCGTCCTGGTTGCCTGAATCTTGGCGGTGCCCGCTGGGCTGCTCCCTGGGTGGCGCAGAAGAGGACGCCCCCGTTGGTGGAGCCGTGTTCAGGTCGAATGGGTTGGTGTAGCGCGGCGGTGGTGGTGGTGGATGTTGCAGTAGTGGTGGCGGCAGGGCAGTCTCCAGGCAGTGCAGACGTGTCACCGCCTCATCGGTCTTCGTCAGCAACGACCCCAAGGAAGTGTCCGCGGTGGCTTGCCAGGTCTCCAGGCTGCTGATCTTGTCCAGCGACGTCTTCATCATCAATTCGAAGCTCTCAAATCGCTTCACAAGGTCTTCCAGGGTCGCCGCCATTTGCAACTGGATCTTTGTCGGTCTTGTAGGCACTAGGACGCACTGAGAACGAACTCCAAGAAAAAAATTTCACGAGATTCGGCAAGGATTTGTGGTTGGGGTAGGCTCTTGATACCAAATGTTACCGTCCTGCTCGAGAATTTGGGGGTCAATGAAGAATTTGAAGTAGAACATGGAAGGATTTGCAGGGGAGAGGAAGAACAGCAGGAGGAAGACGGGGAATGAGTCGAACAGATTCAGTTATAGGTAGTTTTCTTCATAGCTATTACAACGATGGTAAGAGGGTTTATAGCTGCCCGAGCACGTATGGGCCCCTAAAAAACGCAGTATGGACCCACGTACGGCATGCTTTGGCAGCTAATACAACGAGTATTACGCTGCTCGAGCACGTGAGGGCCCGTACGACCTGTTTCCGCCATGGGCCAGAAGGCAGGCGGCCCACGGCCGCCCGCACCCTCTCCCCCGAGTACGTGGCGGCCTGTATGACAAGTTTTCACCTCCGCTCCCGACTACTCACTCGCACAAGTAGTTTCCACCTCGTGACTACGACTACTCGTTCGCACGAGTAGTTTCCGTCGCCGACCCGTGCAGGCTTCGCAGGGAACGCGCGGGGTGCGTGGACCCCCACCAGATCGAGACCCCGGGATCTCCGCGCACACCTCCCCGCGTGCTGCCATGTGTTTGCACCACCACCGCGGTCCGCCCAGGCCTGATCGATTCGGTGTCAGGGGACGGATTCGTCAAACCCTACCACGAACGGCACAGTGTCCATCGTACTACAAATGGCATAAGGGACGTTGGGCAACGTACGGTACAGTACACACTACACCCTAAGCATCAGGAGATGAGGCGTAGATTACCTACTCGCACGAGTAGTTTTCTGCCCCCGACCAGTCCAAGACTTGGCCGTCAAGGCCGCAGGTACACGGGCCCCGTTGGTGTCCCGTGATGCCCAGGTGCGCGACTCGCCACGTGCCAACCTCCCCGTGCTGGGCCGCCCCGACCAGGTCGATCCGGTGTCAGAAGACGGATCCTCCTGCCGCTCCCCAGCAGGGACGGTACGTATCGTACTACGGATGGCATGGGAAACGCTGTGCTACGAACGGCACAGTGCCAGCCATCACCTATCCCTCTATCGTCATGGCGCAGGCCACTCCGTTTCCACAGTACCTAGAAAAGATGAGTCCCTGATCCACTGACGGGATCAGGATACGGACCCTGCCTCCTGTACCCGACTAACTACTCGGAGAAGGGTGCGGGGGGCCCCGGGACGGCTGCTTGGACGCACGACTCAGGAGAAATCTACACCGTCACCTGGAGCACCGAAACAATTCTTCACCGCTACTGCTGCCTGACAGCCCGACGCACAGAAGGACACCTTACACTGTAGACCAGCTCACATACTCAATGTAACCGCCCTGAGCCTCTCCCTTGCGACTATAAAAGGGAAGGACAGAGGCACTTACTAGACATGTTCGTCTTCACCCCCATACGCACTTAGCATCGATATCTCATCTCATACAAACACCGCAAGCACCCACACACTCACGTATGCAGACTCCTGCTACAAGAACCACTCACACTCCAGGGACTTGGGCTCGAAACCCTCTCCTGACTTGTTTGTACCCCCTACTACAAACTCCCGAGCATAAAGAACACTTCCTCTCAGACTGGACATAGGGTATTACTCTTCGGAGGCCCGCACCAGTATAATCTCGAGTGTCTCTTGTGCTGCCGTGCGGATCAGCACACGCGTTCTTATAAATTTACTTGCCGGCGGTAACAAACCTTGACAGTTGGCGTAATAGGTAGGGGCCTTCATGTGTTTTCGACGTTGCATTTAGGGTCCGCACGGCCCTCTCATCGTTTGCTTCGGAAGCCATCGCCAAAGCCATCGCCGATGGACTCCCCCGTGGGATCACCGGAGTCGCTCATGGCTGGGCTCGAGATCTGGTTTGGGAGCCTGAACTTCTGAGCGACTGGAGACGGCTACCTCATGTGCCTCGTCGATAAGGCCATCGACGCGCCTGCACCGACTCCTGCTCCAACCACCTCGCCATGCTCGCCCTGATGCAAGAGGCGCTCAGGCAAGCGCTCGAAGCGGGCCAAGGCGGAGTGACGTAGGGCAGCACATGCTAGCTCCCCTCCGCGGGTCGAAGCTGGTGCACCGCAACCTGCCGACGCGGCAGAGGACTCCCTGCCGTCGGACTCAACGGAGCGCATCACCAGGGAGAGCGCCCCAATGCCACCGCTTTATGGAGGAAGGCCCTACGCAGCGGCAGCATATTCCTCTTCATCAAGCACGGACTGGGTGTTGACGACTGTTAAGTACCTACTTTAGCTGTCAATATACTCATGAATAAAGGAGCATAAGGCATTTCTTACACGTATTTAGTTAAGAATAATGTAGTTCCACTTATCCTTGGAGATTATTTGATTGCAGGAAAATAAGCAAGAAAAGAGTGTCAAACTCACCTTCTAGGGTCCATGGCACATCACCTCATCCTAGGTGGGCTGCCAACAAGGATGCCATGCATGCAAACTTGCCAACTAGGGAGCCATGCATGCATGCCATGCAAGTAATCCAAGTGAAGCAACCCCCGACGAATCAGAGTGTGACACGTGGCCCACAAAGGCAAGCAAACCACGCCAAAACAGGGTGGACACCAGGAACCGACCTTAGGACCCACAGGGCAGACACCTGGAGAAAGCACAGGCCAAGGGGGCCCACCAGGGGGTCAGCCGACCCCAGGGTTCGGCCGAACCGACCTTGTGTTGGTTCATCCTGGCCTTCCACGTGATGTCTCCCCATTGGTCCTAGATGCCATTCCCGGGGTGTTTGCAGCCACTCCTCGCCAGTGCACGGGCCTATAAATAGAAGGAGAGGGGGCTCACTTATGAGACATCCACACTTGCAACACCTCTCTCACTTTTAGTCTCAAGGCTAGGAGGTAGGCTAGAGTAGTTCTAATTCAGGTTCCAAGTCTATTTTGGGATCTAGGTATGAGTTGTCTTGTATCTTATTTCATTTGTATGACTTTGATCTACTTTAGTTATTTATCTATTTCATATAAAGTTGTGTTAGTATGCATGAGTGACTTGTTCATGTGTTCTTCACCTGTTCATCATTTAGAGGCTCCTGTTCTTGATGAACAAGGCCTTTCGATCCACTTGACGGGTGACTTTCACATGTTTCTGGTGTTTGTTCATAAGTTAGAGGCTCGTGTTCTTCGCGAACATGACCCTTTGATCTAGTTGAACAGACATAGGAAAGCACGAATCCGTTTGTGTACTTAACCTGGTTTGATCTAATTAGATGACATGATTGCATTGTATGGAGTCTGTGCTTGAGCTACGGTACTCGGTGTAATTGGCTGGTTTATCTGGTGGCTTGACCTGGGTCACAATAGCCCGGGCCGGTCAAGTCCGGCTAACAACGTAAGCATGGTGCTTGGGTTGCGTAGCTACCTTACTTATGAGTTTATCCCACGGTTTGTCTTGGGGTAGGCCGCGGTAGTGACAGCCGTTGGTCCTCTGAAATCCCCCACGTTTGGATAAGCTATAGAAGTCTAAAATATAACAACCGGAGTTGTGCAGAAGCAACGCAGGAGGTTATCTCCCCGTGGTACCTGGGTGCTCAAGTCAATGTTCTTCAACGCTAGTGTATCTAACTCATTCCTTCCAGCTTTATGTGTATAGTACATTAGAACCTAGAACTAACTCGTGTGTCGCCTCCTATGCCTAGGACCCTTTAGAGAGAGAGAGAGTGTGTGTGTGTGTGATCACACTACCCCCATTATCATATCTTTACCCCTGCACTTGAGTGCCTGGTTTGTTTTCGTCTATGATTTATACTCATTGCAATAGAGTTGATCTTGTCATTCCTCCAATGCCTTCCTTGGATTCGATACCCTTTGGAATACTCCTTTGGGGAAATGCTACAATGGTACTTCCGTGTGCTTGCGGATCTCTATAAACGTTAAGATTTACCAACCAGCATTTCTGGCGCTATTAGCAGGATGGGTTCCAAACCTGTTCTTAGGTGATTGCGTTAAGAAATGTCAACAAGCATTTCTAGCGCCGTTGCCGGGAAAGGCTTAAGGATGACATATCAACACATTACATATGTTTATAATCATGACAGGAATAAAACAGTTCTCAATGCAGGCTAACTTGGATTGTCTTCTTTGTCTATTGATGACGAAGACAGGTAGTGCATGACTGGTTTCGACTTGCCATCGAATTTTACTGAAGATCCTGAGTCACTCGTAAGGAAGGCACAAAATCATTTCGGCTCTCCTTGTCGTGAACATTCGGAAGTCGGTCCAGCTTCCTTTGTGCCATCTGCATCAACTTCCATGGCCAACCCTGTCGAGAAGACTCTTCGTGAGTATTCTGCTCCCTCTGCTGACCAGGTGCCGACAGGCCTCATGATCAACACTGGGAATGGAAACTTCGAGATCAAGACTGGCTTAATTACGATGGTACAGGCTAGCCCATTCTGTGGCGAGCCTAATGAAGATGCGAGCGCCCACCTGCAGCAGTTCCTGGAACTATGCAGTACCTTCACTATACGAGGAGTGGAGGAAGATGCTATTCGTCTGCGACTGTTTCCCTTCTCCCTCTTGGGAAAGGCAAAGCAGTGGTTTTATGCTAACCGTGCAGAGATTAACACTTGGGCAAAGTGCTCCGCAGTATTCCTCGCGAAATTCTTTCCGTTGGGCAAAACCAATGTCCTTCGGGGGCGAATTTCAAGTTTCCAGCAGACAGCAAATGAGACTATCCCTAAAGCTTGGGGGAGACTCCAGGAGTACATCCTGGCTTGTCCTCATCATGGGATGGACAACTGGCTTATTCTTCAGAGTTTCTATAATGGGCTGACTCCGATAGCCCGAGGCCATATTGATGCTGCAGCTGGAGGGGCTTTCTTCTCTCTTACTATCACTGAAGCTACTACACTGATAGAGAAGATGGTTACCAATCAAGGGTGGAGTGATGATCGACTCCAGCCACGTCAAAGGGGTACACATCCCGTCAAGGAAGCGGACATGTTGCACGCCAAGATGGACCTAATGATGAAAAGAATGGATGATCTAGCCAATGAGAAGGTTGCCATGGCCACTACTACTCAAGCTATGGATGCTCGCATGACTTGCGAAGTCTGTGGTAATACTGGGCATTCAGGAAATTACTGCCCTACTACTAAGGAGGATGTGATGTACATGAACGGCAACAACAAACGTTTTCGTCCACAAAGAAGTCAAACGTGGAATCAATCGCGCCCTTATTATCAAGGGGGTAATCAAGGTAATTCTTTCAACCCAAACCAACCTTCCATGAAAGATCTAGTCTTTGGGCAAGCTAAGATTAATGAAGGCTTTAATAAGAAAACAACTGCCTATGATAAGGCCTTTGAGAGCCTTAATGTTAAAATTGATAGCCTTTCGTCTGCTCTTAAGAACCAGTTGAGCTTTAATAAGGTGATAGAAATCCAGTTGGCTTAGTTAGCTGCCTTGGTTCCCTCTGCTGAAGACGGGAAGATTCTGGGGCAACCCGTGTCCTCTTGTGAAAATGTTTGTGTAGTGTCCACCAGATGGGGTAAGCATTCTGGGCAGACACAAGCCACTGACTATGCAGGGAAGCCTATACAGCAAATACTTGACACATGGGAATCTTTAACAATTACAGACAAGAAAGATCCTGGTTATCCGGCTACCACCTGCAAGATATACTACCAGAAGATTAAGCATGCTCTTTGTGACCTTGGTGCAAGTGTTAACCTTATGTCCAAGGCCATGTTTGAACAATTGGGGTATCCAGCTCTAACTCCAACTGCGACAGCCGTCCAACTTGCTGATGCATCGATCCGATATCCTGAGGGGATCATAGAGAATTTATTGGTATTCGTCCAAGGTTCATGCATCTTTGCGGATTTCGTGGTCCTTGATATGCAAGATGATGAGGGAATGCCTCTCATTCTTGGGAGACCGTTCCTGAGTGACGCCAACGCAAGGATCAATGTGGGAGCCGGAACGATCCAATTCCGCATTGGAAAGAGGAACTTGATGTTCCGATTTTAAACACCAAAAGAGAAATGCTATACACAGCAGGGTCAAAATGAGCAATCAGGGGTATGGACGGAGCTACAGCCCCCGCGACTTCCCACCACTCCAACAAAGCCTAAGAAAACAAGAAGGGTGTGGCAGGAAATACAGAAGTCATCTCCATCAATTTCTCAGGAATGGGGTGATGAGTGGAATTAATCGCCGAGAAAAGTCTCGCTCTCAGACTTAAAAAGATGAGTCCTTTTTGCCAAAAGGTAAAATTGGTATCTATCTCATATTTCCCTTCCAAAGTTTTATTTGGATTTTCCAAATGCATATTTGAATGTTCCAACCTTGCATCTGCATGCTAGATTTTTCTAGCCAATTTCCCTTTTCAAATAAAATTCTGAAAATAACTTCTTGAGTGGAAAATCAAAGAATAAATTTTCGAGCAACATTTTGGGCGAATCTGGACCTAGACATCTGGGCAGGACATCAGGTAGCTGTTAGAGAGCCATTGCAAAAAGTTGGAAGCAGGCGGGCCCGGCAGGGGGTCGACCGACCCCAGGGGTCGGCCGACCCTGACCAACGGTCATGTGGGCCCCGCCTCTTCCAACGGTTCCTAGCTGTTGCCCTTGTCCTCTACCCCGGTGCCTGGCTCGATTGCCTATAAATAGAAGGGGGGCTTGAGGGGTTTCTTCAGCCATTCACTCATTTCCATCACCCTCTCTCCCTCTTTGCTCTTGCTCTTTGGTTTTCTTGGATTTCATGCTCAAGTGGAAGTGTCAAGCACTCTCTCCAATTTGTTGCTGAATATTGAATATTGGTGGAGCAAGCTCGGTAAGGATTTCATTTTGATTTCACTAACCCATCACCGAGTTGCTCGTGTTGTCCCATTGTTGTGCAAGATGAGTTGGATTGTCGGTGTGTACCGGAAGGTGACCCGCTCACGCCGTTCTAGAGATGGGGAGGGCTCGTCTCACCACTCCGGAGCTACACCAAGTCCAATGTCAACCGACCGTGAAGAAGAGGAGGAGGTAGAGCTACCTACGCCATGAGCCGAAGGGGTGATCAACACCGATGCCGCCTTCATTGACTTGAGGGACAACCGGGAGAGACAGGCCTATGCTCTCATCAAGGATCGAGTCTTCGCCAACACCAAGGAGTTCGACTCGGCCCTTCTCGAGAAAACAGGTATGGACTCCGAGTTCGATTCCATTTGGCATGCTCTTGGTTGGGAGAACTTTGTTCCGGTGTGGGAGATCGGTTCTAGGCCTCTCACCATTTAGTTCCTCTGTACTCTTTGGGAGGATGAGGCCGGTATTATGTTTCGTTTCCATGGAACATCGTATCAAGTCTCATGGCATGATCTTAGTTGTGCTCTCGGTTTTCATCGTCGTTGTGTTATTTCTCTCGATCAAGCTTGCAGTGATTTTATTCGAGATAGTTTTTGGGAAGAGATTTCTGGTCGGCCTGTTCGTGGCAAGTTAGCACCTCGGTGCAACGATATCACGCATCCTACTCTCCGACTGTGGCACAAGTGGCTCGCCATCACTCTCTTTTCAACGGATGATGTTCGACCCGTGCGCACAGACGAGATGAGGATATTATACGCCACGGTCAGACGAATCAAAATCGCCCCAGTGCAAGCTATGATTCGGCAGTGGTTGACAAATTTTAGGATGACGGGTGTGGGGGATATACCCCCCGGGTCCCACACAGAGGGGCTTCATAACGTGTATACATATACGGAGGTGGGCCCGCCCGTGTGGAGATACGGCACGGCGTACGGATCAGGATGAGGCGGCGCCCGAGGAGATATCATCCCATGAATAAAGGCTGGTTAGTTAGGAAAGATATTACTTGAGCCCGAAGGCCAAATCTTGTAATCCGTTAGCTATAGATTCCCTGAGATCTGTAAACCCTGCCCCCCAGGCTATATAAGGGCGGCAGGGACCCCCTTCAGAAACAACTCCATCGGAATCCCAATCGTGGAACCATCAATACAACACACCGAGCACAGGACGTAGGGTATTACGCCTCCCGGCGGCCTGAACCTAGATAAACCCCTGTGTCCTTTGTTCACCATCTAGCTCCAGTCTCGGCGATCCCCTCCACACAATCTACCACCATAGCCTACCCCGTGGTGGACTGCCAGTCCATTGCACCGACAGTTGGCGCACCAGGTAGGGGTTCGCCGCGATAATTGGCGAGCTTGATGGCCGCAGTTAAGATCCCTGCTAGTTGCCTTGCTCTCACCGCGTTGGGAGCGGGAATCCCATTCGGGAGCCTCGATCCCGTCTCCGCCGTCGATGAGCAGGCGGCTGGCTACGTGACTCCTCCTCAGGGTCACATCATCATCGTGGAGATCCCATGCGTTCTCTCCGACACCGTGATCACCACGGAAAAGCCTTCTGGAGCGGTTACCACACCGCCCGCGAGGAGAAGACCAGCTGCCAGATCCAATCTAGACAAGCCCAAAGCCTGCCAAGTGCTTTTCAGCACGCCGCAGCAAACCCGGAGGCCATCCCTCCCGGTTCAAGATCTGACAGTTGAAGGGTCATCGAACCCTCCCGCGGGCGATCTGGTTGAATCTTTCGACCGGGTCATTGGCCACATGGCTGACACCATCGCGATCTGCGAGGCGACCTTGGGTACCCCGCAGTCCGAGTGCTTTCCCTTCGGGTTGAAGAGCACCGCCGCCTTCATGATCGCGGAGGAGGTGAAGCGAAACTTAGCGGTGATCCCTACACCCGAGCCAGTCGAATACTACTCGGACGAGGACTCGCCGCGCTTCGTGAACGTGGTTCTCTCCCCCATACGAGAGGGAAACCGCAACGCGTCCCTCCTCCCCATACTGGAAGAGGACGAGGATGGTCAACTTTGCGATTGGACTACGGAGGAATCTGAGGAAGAGCGCCGCTCGGGCCGATCTACCCGGCGGTCTAGCCCTGAGTACGTCTCGGATGGGTCCTTTGCATCCCTTGAGGCGGCTCTTGGCCTGGACGAAAGCTCTCCCTCCCGCGGGTCCAATGACACGATCCTGATCAGCACTTCAAGCTCACCTTCAGACCTGTCTGACGGAAGCTGGTCGCCTGCCTTTGTCTACGTGGCAGCACCAGGAGCTCCACCCGCGATCTCCGAGGACGAGCACACTCAGGATAATGAGACGGCCGCACAAAAGGCCGATCGGCTACGCAAGAATGCGGACCGAGCGTGACGGCGCCAGGAAGCCCGGCGCGACGAGGACCTTTACGAAAGTTCTGACCGCCCACACAGCAACAGGCGGCGACGTCGCACCCGCCGATCCAATAGAGTTCAGCCCCGCAGGCTCGAGGATGACTTCACCCTCGAGTACGATGGGCACAAGGTCTACGTGACCACCAAGGCAAACCTCATTGTGCTAAATGAGGCGGTTGAGAGGTTGCCTCCGACCATGCCAGACATTGGGCGCATACGGGCCCTGGTGCAGGCCGCTGCGACCCAGCACAACCGCGTCGATCCCTCCCCGCCAGTTGGGCAGGGGGAGACGGAGGGTACCCGCCGCCCGCGCCATAAGAGAGCGCAGCGCGACGAGGGTGAGGACTTGCGTGACAGGCTCCGCGGCCGCGACGCAAGGACCACGATCAACCGCAACCGCGAGGAGCGCCACCGTCGGGAATCAAGACGACGCAACGACTACGACAGGGAGCATGGAGCTCTCCATCGCCAAGAAAGACACGGCGACTCGCAGAGCGGGTACGAAGACTACTACTCGGATTCCTATGGGGAGTCTGGGGATAGCTACAGCTCCTGCGAGCGGCCGACGGGCGGGCGCCACGGAGGTCGAGAGGGTGCCCCATCCTACGATGGCTTCCTCTCCCTCTCAAAAAGACTACGTCGGGTGACATGGCCCCGAGGTTTCAAGCTGTCCGACTGTAACATCCCGCAATTTTATTACGGAATGTTAATTATAAAAATGAGGATTTAAAATTTTCGGTGAATTATTTGAGTGCCTTACAAATTAATTAAGGATGTCTTCTTATTTCTCTCCTAAATTCCTAGATTTTTTGAGCTAATTAAAAATTCCTAGGAAATATAAAATGCAACTGTGAGGACTTTGGAGTTTATTTGGTTTTATTTGGGATTTAATTGTGTGGATTCAAATTTGAATTCTCATTCAAATTTGAATCAATTCTAGGAAAGGGGTTTTGAGTTAAAAGAAAAGGAAAAGGGGACAATGCCTAGCTGGGCCTCGAGTTCAAACTGCGGAGTCTACTAGGGACCCTCCATCTCTTTTCCTAGCACAGCCGGGCACCCCACACTTCCCCAGCCCATTCGCTTGCGGCCCAACAACACCCGCCGGCCCGCACACGCGCCGCGCCGTCCCTTTCTATCGCTGACCTATGGGTCCCGCGCGTCAGGGGGCCACGTCGCCGTCGTCTTCCTCCCCCGTTTTCCCCTTTTTCACCCGCGCGTTCATCCCGCGCCCGCCACCTCGGCCGAGCTCGCCGTACCCCCCTCGTGGCGGAGCCGCGGATGCTCGCCACCTCAGCGCGCGCACATCCGACCGCTCACGCCTCGCGCGCCCGCCTATATAAGCCACCGCCGCGGCCATCCCCAACCCTAGTCCGCTCTGGGGTTTCTTCCCCTTTCCGCCGCCGCCTGAGAAGAAGAAGGAGAGGAGGAGGAGAAGGAGGCGGGGAGGCCGTCCGTGGGAACGCCATCGTCACCGCGAAGCCGGAGGCCGTCCGTGGAGCGCTCGTTTGCCGTGAAGCCCCGAGCCGCGCCGCACTCTGCTTCCTCTGCTCTGACCTGCGCCGCCGCCGTTCCGCTCCGCCTTGCTTCACCGCCGCTCTGCACGTCGACCAGGGGTCAGCAGGTGAGCTCGTCGATCCTCTCTCGCTTGTGTGAGCCGGCCTTCACGCCGAGGGGAGGAGAAAGGCTCCGCCTTTGGCATTGTGTTTCGACCGTGCACGCACCGCACTGCCGCCGCAGACCGCCGTCGCCTGTGTCACCGGCCTTCGTGCTGAGCCTTACGCTTGCAGGTGCCACAGCCGTCGTCAACGCGCGCGCAAAGTCCCGCCTGGCCCTGTTCTTTCGACCCGTGATCGCCGGCAACCCGTCGCCCTGCCCGTGCGCCACCGCGGCCATGGCCGTGCGGTTTGCCCGCGTGCACGCACGCGCAGGAGGGGAAAAGCCCCCGCCTTTGGGGTGTCACCGTGATCACAAGCCCGCCGGCACAGCCGCGTGCCCATGCGCGTCTCTGCCTGGCCCCCAAGAGCCTTGCGCTCCGCCGCCGCGAGCACCGGCCGGAGTCCGCCATGGCCAAACTGGCCTTGTGTGTTTTGGCAAGGGGTAAAGGCCCCGGTTTTTGGTTCGTCCTGAAGCACTTGAAGCACGCACACGCGATTCTGGTGATTTGGCGCACCCACACACCGTCGCCGACCATCGCCGCACTACGCTGCCGCGCCCGTCTCTGCGTCGCCGCCGTCGAGCTCGTCTCCGGCCAAAGAGCCGGCCTTTCTTGGCCCAGACGTGAGCGCACGAGCCCCTTGAGTCGCCCTCTGCTGCTTGTTGGCCAATCACCTGCACGCCTCGCCACCGGCGAGCATCACCGCGTCGGAGTGCCATTGCGGCATTTCGTCGAGCACTTGTCACCGCTGGCCAGAAAACCCTTGGGGTTTTGCCATGCACACACGCACACACGAGCACGTTGCCATAGAAGATCCGTAAGGATCTCGTGTGGTCGGCCACTCGCGGCCCGGCCACACGCTCGCCCTCGCCGCGCCGAACCACAGCGGATCGCCAGGGATCCGCCGCGCCCCGCCACGCGTGCCAGCCACGTGGGCGTCCACGCAGGCACGCGCTGGCTTTAAGCCGCCCGGTGGCAGCCACGTGGGCGGTTTGAGCTGGCTTGTCGCCGGCTTTAAGTCCTGTTTGAGACTGCAGGAGTTAGGTAAAAGCTAGACTAAAGTTTGCCATATTGTGTATGCGTATTTTAATTTCAGAAATCTATTTAATCTTTGGAAATTCATATTAAATCCATTTTAACTCTAAAAAATACAAAACTTCTTCTGAAAATCTTCTAAAATTCCAAACTCCGCGCTAGGCTAGAGTTTGCCTCTTTTTGGGTCTTATTTGTTTCTCCTCTGGGATTTTATGGCAATTAGCACCCGTGTTTATCTTTCTTTACGGTTCTAGGAGCCGCCGGAGTCGGAGAGCTGAGCCAGGACTACGACGATGACTTCGGTTACGACGACTACTCGCACCCAGGTTCACGCCCGACCTTCTTTGAATGCCCATTAGGCATTGCTTTAGAACTGCTAGTGCTTTACTTATGCATGATGATGATTATGATGAAACCCTTGCACTGCCCTTTTTACTACCATGTCCTTGATTGACCTACTACTACTACTTTAGTTATGCGTGATGATACGCTGAGCTTGCTATGCATGTGTGGGGATTATTGTGGTAGTTTCTTGGTGTGTGTGGGGAAAACCGGCAGGAGAAGGTGTTTTGGGATATTTTGGCGGGGGTGAGCTCAAGACAACCCGATCTGGGATCGGGGGCCAGGGATCGTCTTCTCGGACGTTGCCCAGTTTGGTGCCTATGGCGGGTACACTGTTTTAGGAGCACAGGTGTTGGGGTTTTTGTGATGACTTGGAGGATAGGAGCTCGCCCCGGTCTGAAACCGAGTGGGTCGCCTGTTACACGGGACTTTCGTACACACCACCTCGCCGAGAGTGGGGATAGGGCCGTTCGACCCTAGCAAGTGCGATACCATACCTGCCAGTAGGATAGAGGGTATCAGTGAGAGGGTTAGGGTGAAGTCCCTTCCCTTTGGGCGTTCCCCGTGTGGCCACACGGGGGCATTTTCACAGTTCTGGGGTGGACCTTTGCGAAGGACCACAGCGAGACCCGGATGCAGGATGGGATCGTAACTCCTAGGTGTTCATTCGGTAGGGTAGGCTCAGTCGGCCGTACACCGTCCGGGTACTATTCCGAGTTGGGTACTGGTGTACACGCTCTGCAGAGTTTAGATCTATACGTATAGCCGCGTCCTCGGTTATGGACATGCTCGTTGTTTCTCCGACTCTTACGTTTTGGGATTTCTACCTTCCCCCTTATAGGATGAGAGTATATGGTGAGCCGTGGTTGTATTCGGGGAGAGGGGAGTTGCTCCCTCTGCCTCGCAGATCCAGGTGCAACCATTTGAGGTGCGAGGAGTGGGAGTTCTCGCACCGACCCTAGACGGAGATAGGTGATGGTGACGGTGATCTGGGTGACCAGGTGTAACCGTTTGCGGATGAGAGATATGGGATTTGGTGGGATTATGGAGATATTATTCTATATATGTTGCTGCTGCTGCTTAGGAAACCCAGCTACTACCTTGTTACTTTCTTTACCCTTAGAAGTAGGCCACTTAAAGCTTGCATACGGTTGGTGACGTGGACCTATCCCAATCCTTGGGGATAGCCCCTGAGCTTGCAGGGTACGAGTCAGACTTCGACAACAACGCCGACGGATGGTACGACTGAGGGGGCACGTTGCTTCGCTCAAGGATGCCTGTGGGAGACAAATGAAGACGGAGACACATTCTGGGAGCTAGCTACCGCTGCGTAGGCTTTATCCTTGTTATTCCGCCAAGGGGCGTGTATTGATGTACTCCGATTATTCAGGATATGTAATAATCAGATTATTATTCATACTCTGATGCTTATCTTCATTGTATGACTGTGATATTTATCTGTGATGAATGCCTGTGTGTGATAGCGTCTGATCCAGGGACTATCACAAGACAGAATGTTGGGTTTTCCGTTTTTGAAAACCCAGGGCGTTACAGATGGTATCAGAGCCGTACTTGACCGTAGTACGTGCCCTTAGAAATGGTCGTTAGAAATTAGGACTCTAAATGATCTCTTTTGGTTATATACCCTTCTTGACTTATATTACAAAACTTATCCTTCTTTGAAAAGTTCTATCTCACCTGCGCTAACTAGAAATTTCTTCCGTGTCATAGGAGATGGCTCGTCAGGAGGTGGAGTTGCTCCAGGAGCACTTGGAGGGACTCACCAGTTGGGTGGACTGGGTCGTCCTCAGGCTGGGGATTCCCCCTACGCATGTCACCTACCACGCTGAGGACGTCCGTACACTGTCAGGCCCACTAGTGCTTTGCACGGTGGCCATCCTACCACACTCAGCACTTCCAGACTTCCCCGGGATGCTCGAGTACAGCACAGGACTCAACATCAGGAACGCTGTGGACACCGCCTGCAGCCACGTACTTCGCCACCTGCTGGCTAGGTACCGCGACGTCTACAGGACTGGAGACTTGCGGCTGATCCCCCAGGACTACTATAGAGTGGCTCCGATCGTGAACGGACTGCCAGACCCTTCGGCACTCTACGAGGAGGAGGTGGTTCAGGGACCTCTACGTGAGTCCGACGACACGCTCGTCACCACTGGGAGCTACCTCGTGGACCTCGACACTCACGCCCGCCGACTGAGCGAGCAGACGAGTGCACTCTTCAGCAGGCTGGAGTACACCACTCTGGAGCTGAAGGAGCTTCAGCCCCGCACCCAGAGTCTAATCGTGGAGAACGCTACCCTGCGCCAGCGAGTTGAGCAGCTCGAGCGAGGACTACGCCACGCCAACTCCATGGTGGTGCGAGCTAAGGCAGAGAGGGTAACTGCTCGAGAGGAGAAGCTCTACGCTCAGGAGGATCTACGCAAGCAGGAGGCCAAGTTCACCCGTCTCTTCGCCAAGCTGGACCAGAAGGATGCACAGTTCGCCACCCAGGGGTGCAACCTCATTCGTGAGAAGGCCAGAGTGATCGAGCTGATGGAGGACCACTACTCCAACACTACCAACATCGCTGCACTCACCAGGACTTCTGTGTTTCTGCTGGACAAGTGCAAGCGAATGCTGAGGACTTGGGAGGACGCTGACTCTCTTCGAGTGGACGAGCTTCATGAGCTCAACAGTCTATTGCCTCCCGAGCACCAGAGGGCGATCCGCAAGGAGACTTTCAAGCTTCACCCGTCCGCCCTCAAGCTTCACCTGTGTCCGCTAGCTGACATGCCCACTCCGGTTGAGACCCAGGAGGTGAGGGCTGCTCACTCCAGGCTGTCGCGGATGTTCCCCAGAGACTTCCCCGAGGAGGACCGTTACCCAGTGAGGTACAAGAAGGCCCGCTTCGAGTAGCGTGCCGGAGCATGACCATGCTAATAAGAGTAGAGTTGTAAGATAGGTAGTTTCCATGAGTTGATCCATGCAGCCGAGAGCCTGTTCCGGTGCATGATGAGTTATGAGTCTTTTCACACCTAGATGTGCACACCCTTTTGAGATCATGTAACGCTATATTAGAACACTGCTGTGTGTGACCTCCAAGGCTTGAGTCAGCCTCGAGGAAACTTATGTACTCATAATGGATGCTGATTGTTTGGTCTTAATGGAGTTAATCATTCTTATTGCTTCTTCTTATTGAGTGTTGGATTTATATTAGTAGAAATATTTTCTTGCTTGTATATCAGACTCAATTTGTTGGTGAGTGACATATCTAAAGCTTTCCTTTATCCTTGGTCTTGTTTTCAGTAAGATGTCCATCAGGAGGTCCGGTCGTCTGTTGGCTCGCCTCGAGGAGGCTGATGCCGAGGAAGAGCAAGCCCCGCCTCTCCGTGGCCGTGGACGTGGCCGCGCTCCTGTACGTGGACATGGACGCGCTCGTGGTCATGGACACACCCCTGTCCTAGGACGAGGCCGAGGCGCTGTGGTGCCACCACCACCGCCTCCGCCCATCGGACAAGGCGTGGTGGAAGATGGAGGAGAGGAAGAAGCCGAAGGAGAACCTGAGCCACACCCAGCTCCCCAGGGTCGTGGGCGTGGTCGTGGACGTGGAGGAGCACCGCCACCGCCACTGCCTAACCTGGCTGAGGTGATGGCCCTGCAGACTCAGCTGATGCAGAGGATGGCTGACGCCGTCGAGAACCGAGTCGGTGGAAACCGCAACGCCCCGGTGGAGGAGGACTTCGCCAAGAAGATCGAGAGGTTCATCCGTCTGAAGGCCCCTACCTTCAGCTACTCGGACGATCCCCTCGATGCTGATGACTGGCTCCGCGTGATCGAGACGAAGCTTGACCTCACTGCCTACACCGACGAGGAGTGTGTCGCTCTCGCCGTCCACCAGCTCGAGGGTCCTGCCAAGTCTTGGTGGGACAACTACTCTGGGAGTCACCCGAACCCAGGTTTCATCACCTGGCTGGAGTTCTGTGAGGTGTTCCGTGAGCAGTACCTGCCGAAGGAGCTCATGATCCAGAAGGCCTAGGAATTCCGCACCATGACTCAGGGTGCGATGAGGATGGAGGAGTACGAGAGGCACTTCATGAAGATGATGCGCTATGCCCCTGACGACGCCAACACCGATGACAAGAAGCAGTTTTGGTTTCTGAGAGGCCTCCACCATGGTCTCCGCCAGGGCTTGAAGGCCAGTGAGCACAAGTCCCTTTGCCACCTGGTGAACAGGGCTATTGTGCTCGAGGAAGAAATGAGGGGGCATGAGGAGCACATGAAGGGCAAGAAGAGGTTCGGAGATTGGGACCATGGCGACCGATCCTTCCAGAGGCCGAGAAGTGGGCAGAGTAACCTGCTGAGAGGGAGCTACTGCCCGGGGAACAACCAACCTGGACATGGCTTCGGAGGGAACCGTGCACTGTACCCAGGAGGAAGGAGCAACTACTAGCAGCAGGGTGGAGGTTACAACCGCCCGCAGCAGAGTGCGTCGAGACCCAGCACTGGGGGTATCACCCCGACGTGCTACGCCTGTGGCAAGCAAGGCCACAAGTCGTACAAGTGCCCCAGCAGGAAGACCGCTGCTACACCTGCCAGGGCACCAGCTCCAGGAGGGAAGCCACCTCAGGCTGCTCCTCAGCCGGCCGCTGATCGCGGAAGGCTCAACCTCCTGACTGAGGAGGAGGCTGCCGACGCTCCTGACGTCGTGATCGGTGAGTTTTTAGTTTGTGGTTCTAAAGCTTTGATTCTGTTTGATACTGGTGCAACTACTTCTTATGTGTCCTCTAACTTTGTAAACAAACTGTCTCTCCCTATGACTCCCCGACCGAAACCTATTGTGACGAGCTCGCCGCTCGGAGATATTAGGTGCACCCTGCTATGCAAAGCGGTGGAGATGTTCATCAGGGGTCACAAGTTCCTCGGAGATCTGACCGTGCTGAAGTCCAATGGGATTGATGTTATTCTGGGCATGGATTGGATCACCGCTCACAAAGGGGTAATCTCCTCGTCGCCCCGACAAGTGACCCTGATACACCCGAAGGGGACGAAGATCACATTCGAGCCGCTGAAGTCACGAGAAGTACCAGCTGTGTACAACCTTACTACGAAGACGGTGGTCGATGTTCCAATGGTTTGTGAGTACCCCGATGTCTTTCCTGATGATCTGTCGGGGTTACCACCAGACCGCGACGTGGAGTTCGTGATCAACTTGGTGTCAGGTACATCACCCGTGGCACAGAGTCCTTATAGAATGGGCAAGTTAGATCTGGCAACACTGAAGGAGGAGTTAGAAGCTCTCTGTGAGAAGGGGTACATTCGACCGAGTGCATCACCTTGGGCTTCACCGGTGATGTTCGTACCAAAGAAGCATGGGACGCAACGGTTGTGCATCAATTACCACGCTCTTAATGTGGTAACCATCAAGAACAAGTACCCGTTGCCACGCATTGATGACCTGCTAGATCAGTTGAAGAAGGCCAAGTACTTCAGCAAGATTGACCTTCGATCCGGTTATCATCAGATGAAGATTCGCCCTGAGGACATCTACAAGACCGCGTTTGTGACCCGATACAGGCAGTATGAGTTCACCATCGTATCGTTCGGTCTTACGAACGCCCCAGCCTACTTCATGAACATGATGAACAAGGTGTTCATGGACGAGTTAGACAAGTTTGTCGTGGTTTTCATTGACGACATCTTGGTCTTCTCGGAAACTGCAGAAGAGCATGAAGAGCATCTGAGGATTGTGCTGGAGAAGCTGAGACAGAATCAGTTGTATGCCAAGTTCAGCAAGTGCGAGTTCTGGCTAGAAGAAGTGGCTTTCCTTGGGCATGTGTTGTCAGGAGAGGGAGTTGTAGTTGATCCCTCGAAGATCGAAGCTGTGTCAAAGTGGCAGTCACCGAAGACAGTGACAGAGATCAGGAGTTTTCTCGGGATGGCGGGATACTACCGCCGTTTCATCAAGAACTTCTCCAAGATTGCGAAGCTGATGACCGAGTTGCTGAAGAACAACAGGCCTTTCGTGTGGTCAGAGAAGTGTGAAGCAAGCTTTCAAGAGCTCAAGACCCGACTCACCACAACTCCTGTGTTGACACTTCCCGATTACAACAAGGACTTTGTGGTGTACTGTGAAGCTTCGAGGCAGGGTCTTGGTTGTGTGCTGATGCAGGAAGGCAAGGTAATCGCTTATGCTTCAAGGCAGCTTCGGAAGCATGAAGAGAACTACCCGACACATGACCTTGAGTTAGCAGCTGTTGTTCATGCTTTGAAGATATGGAGGCACTACTTGATGGGCAACAAGTGTGATATCTACACGGATCACAAGAGTCTGAAGTATATCTTCACCCAGTCAGAGTTGAACTTGAGGCAGCGAAGATGGCTAGAGTTGATAAAGGACTACGACCTCAACATTCACTACAATCCCGGCAAGGCGAATGTCATGGCCGATGCCTTGAGCCGAAGGAGTTATTGCAACAACCTGATGGTGCAGAAGGAACAGCTAGAGTTGTACAAGGAGATGGAGAGATTGCAGCTTGACATTGTTGAGAAGCGACAGCTCAACGAGTTGAGGGTGAAGTACAATCTAGAAGACCAGATCAAGCAAGCCCAGAAGAAGTGTCCGGAGATTGAGGAGGTGAAAGATCTTCTGACGAGAGGCAAGGCCCCTGACTACCGCATTGATGAGCAAGGCACGTTGTGGTTGAAAGATCGCATATGTGTGCCTAGTGGTGAGGATATCCAGAAGACGATTCTGAAGGAGGCTCACGATTCTCAGTATTCCATTCACCTCGGTTGCACCAAGATGTACCAAGATCTGAAGTGTCGATTCTGTTGGGAGAATATGAAGAAGGAGTATTCCATTCACCTCGGTTGCACCAAGATGTACCAAGACCTGAAGTGTCGATTCTGGTGGGAGAATATGAAGAAGGACATAGCTGAGTATGTTGCCCGATGTGACACTTGTCAGAGAGTGAAGGCAGAACATTAGAGGTCCGCCGTATTGCTACAGCCACTTGCGATACCTCAGTGGAAATGGGATGATATCAGCATGGACTTCGTGGTGGGTCTACCCCGCACTCAGAAGGGGAATGACTCGATTTGGGTGATTGTGGATCGTTTGACCAAGGTAGCACACTTCCTTCTGGTAAAGAACGAGTTCACTGTGAGTCAGTTGGACGATCTCTACGCAGAGCATATCTTGAGGTTACATGGAGCACCCCGTAGCATCATGTCCGATCGTGGTGCTCAGTTCACAGCTCAGTTCTGGAAGAGTCTGCACGATTCGATGGGCACCCACTTAGACTACAGTACACCTTTCCACCCTTAGATAGATGGACAGACTGAACGAGTGAATCAGGTTCTCGAAGATCTGCTGAGAGCTTGTGTGTTGACTTACAACAACGATTGGGAGAAGAATCTACCCTACGTTGAGTTCTCGTACAACAACAGCTATCAGGCAAGTTTGCAAATGGCACCCATTGAAGCTCTGTATGGCAGAAAGTGTAGGACCCCGTTGATGTGGTCTGAGGTGGGGGAGAGGATTTTCTTCGGTCCTGCTTCCATTGTTGAGGCTGAGGAGAATGTGGCTAAGGTTAGAGAGAACTTGAAGATAGCTCAGAGCAGGCAGAAGAGCTACGCTAATCCTAAGCGAAGGGATGTCTCCTTCGAAGTTGGTGAATACGTCCTTCTGAGAGTGTCACCGCTTAGAGGCACGAAGAGGTTCCATGTAAAAGGGAAGCTAGCCCCGAGGTTTGTTGGACCCTATCTGATTGTGGCAAAGGTGGGAAAACTTGCTTATAGGCTGGAGTTACCCCCTGATCTCGCCGGAGTGCATCCAGTGTTTCACGTATCGCAACTCCGGAGGTGCCTCAACCCGAAGCTCGACAAGCATGTTTCCACCGATGCTATCGACTTGCAAGACAACCTGGAGTACTTGGAGTACCCGATGAAGATTCTGGATTAGGCCGAGAAAGCTACCAGAAGTACCACCACTCGCTTCTGCAAGGTGCTTTGGAGCAATCACACCGAGCGAGAAGCGACGTGGGAGAAAGAGTCGGTCATGAGGGAGAAGTACCCGCACCTCTTCGAGACGGAGGTAAGTTTTTAATCTCGAGGACGAGATTCTTTTGAGGGGGGAGTCTGTAACATCCCGCAATTTTATTACGGAATGTTAATTATAAAAATGAGGATTTAAAATTTTCGGTGAATTATTTGAGTGCTTGACAAATTAATTAAGGATGTCTTCTTATTTCTCTCCTAAATTCCTAGATTTATTTTTTTTTGAGCTAATTAAAAATTCCTAGGAAATATAAAATGCTAGTGTGAGGACTTTGGAGTTTATTTGGTTTTATTTGGGATTTAATTGTGTGGATTCAAATTTGAATTCTCATTCAAATTTGAATCAATTCTAGGAAAGGGGTTTTGAGTTAAAAGAAAAGGAAAAGGGGTCAATGCCTAGCTGGGCCTCGAGTTCAAACTGCGAAGTCTACTAGGGCCCCTCCATCTCTTTTCCTAGCACAGCCGGGCACCCCACACTTCCCCAGCCCATCCGCTTGCGGCCCAACAACACCCGCCGCCCCGCACACGCGCCGCGCCATCCCTTTCTCTAGCTGACATATGGGTCCCGCGCGTCAGGGGGCCACGTCGTCGTCGTCTTCCTCAACCTTTTTCCCCTTTTTCACCCGCGCGTCCATCCTGCGCCCACCACCTCGGCCGAGCTCGCCGTACCCCCCTCATGGCGGAGCCGTGGATGCTCACCACCTCAGCGCGCGCACATCCGACCGCTCACTCCTCGCGCGTCCGCCTATATAAGCCACCGTCGCGACCATCCCCAACCCTAGTTCGCTCTGGGGTTTCTTCCCCTTTCCGCCGCCGCCTGAGAAGAAGAAGGAGAGGAGGAGGAGGAGAAGGAGGCGGGGAGGCCGTCCGTGGGAACGCCGACGTCACCACGAAGCCAGAGGCTGTCCGTGGAGCGCTCGTTCGCCACGAAGCCCCGAGCCGCGCCGCACTCTGCTTCCTCTGCTCCGACCTGTGCGGCCGCCGTTCCACTCCGCCTTGCTTCACTGCCGCTCTGCACGTCGACCAGGGGTCAGCAGGTGAGCTCGTCGATCCTCTCTCGCTTGTGTGAGCCAGCCTTCACGCCGAGGGGAGGAGAAAGGCTTCGCCTTTGGCCCTGTGTTTTGACCGTGCACGCGCCGCGCCGCCACCGCAGACCGCCGTCGCCTGTGTCGCCGGCCTTCGTCCCGAGCCTTACGCTTGCAGGTGCCACAGCCATCGTCAACACGCGCGCAAAGCCCCGCCTGGCCCTGTTCTTTCGACCCGTGATCGCCAGCAACCCGTCGCCCTGCCCGTGCGCCGCCACGGCCATGGCTGTGCGGTTTGCCCGCGTGCACGCACGCGCAGGAGGGGAAAAGCCCCCGCCTTTGGGGTGTCACTGTGATCACAAGCCCGCCAGCACAGCTGCGCGCCCACGCGCATCTCTGCCTGACCCCCAAGAGCCTTGCGCTCTGCCGTCGCGAGCACCGGCCGGAGTCCGCCATGGCCAAACTGGCCTTGTGTGTTTTGGCAAGGGGTAAAGGCCGCTGTTTTTGGTTCGTCCTGAAGCACTTGAAGCACGCACACGCGATTCTGGTGATTTCGCGCACCCACACACCGTCGCCGACCATCGCTGCACTGCGCCGCTATGCCCGTCTCTGCGTCATCGCCGTCGAGCTCGTCTCCGGCCAAAGGGCCGGCCTTTCTTGGCCCAGACATGAGCGCACAAGCCCCTTGAGTCGCCCTCTGCTGCTTGTTGGCCAATCACCTGCACGCCTCGCCGCCGACGAGCATCACCGCGTCAGAGTGCCATTGCGACATTTCGTCGAGCACTTGTCACCGCTGGCCAGAAAACCCTTGGGGTTTTGCCACGCACACACGCACACATGAGCACGTCACCATAGAAGATCCGTAAGGATCTCGTGCGGCTGGCCACTCGCGGTCCGGCCACACGCTCGCCCGCGCCGCGCCGAGCCACAGCGGATCGCCAGGATCCGCCGCGCCCCGCCATGCGTGCCAGCCACGTGGGTGTCCACGCAGGCACGCGCTGGCTTTAAGCCGCCCAGTGGCAGCCACGTGGGCGGTTTGAGCTGGCTTGTCGCCGGCTTTAAGTCCTGTTTGAGACTGCAGGAGTTAGGTAAAAGCTAGACTAAAGTTTGCCATATTGTGTATGCGTATTTTAATTTTAGAAATCTATTTAATCTTTGGAAATTCATATTAAATCCGTTTTAACTCCGAAAAATACAAAACTTCTTCTGAAAATCTTCTAAAATTCCAAACTCCATGCTAGGCTAGAGTTTGCCTCTTTTTGGGTCTTATTTGTTTCTCCTATGGGATTTTATGGCAATTAGCACCCGTGTTTATCTTTCTTTACGGTTCTAGGAGCCGCCGGAGCCAGAGAGCTGAGCCAGGACTACGACGACGACTTCGGCTACGACGACTACACGCACCCAGGTTCACGCCCGACCTTCTTTGAATGCCCATTAGGCATTGCTTTAGAACTGCTAGTGCTTTACTTATGCATGATGATGATTATGATGAAACCCTTGCACTGCCCTTTTTACTACCCTGTCCTTGATTGACCTACTACTGCTACTTTACTTATGCGTGATGATACGCTGAGCTTGCTATGCATGTGTGGGGATTATTGTGGTAGTTTCTTGGCGTGTGTGGGGAAAAGCGGCAGGAGAAGGTGTTTTGGGATATTTTGGCGGGGGTGAGCTCAAGACAACCCGATCTGGGATCGGGGGCCAGGGATCGTCTTCTCGGACGTTGCCCAGTTTGGTGCCTATGGCGGGTACACTGTTTTAGGAGCACAGGTGTTGGGGTTTTTGTGATGACTTGGAGGATAGGAGCTCGCCCCGGTCTGAAACCGAGTGGGTCACCTGTTACACGGGACTTTCGTACACACTACCTCACCGAGAGTGGGGATAGGGCCGTTCGACCCTAGCAAGTGCGATACCATACCTGCCAGTAGGATAGAGGGTATCAGTGAGAGGGTTAGGGTGAAGTCCCTTCCCTTTGGGCGTTCCCCGTGTGGCCACACGGGGGCATTTTCACAGTTCTGGGGTGGACCTTTGCGAAGGACCACAGCAAGACCCGGATGCAGGATGGGATCGTAACTCCTAGGTGTTCATTCGGTAGGGTAGGCTCGGTCGGTCGTACACCATCTGGGTACTATTCCGAGTAGGGTACTGGTGTACACGCTATGTAGAGTTTAGATCTATACATATAGCTGCGTCCTCGGTTATGGACATGCCCGTTGTTTCTCCGACTCTTACGTTTTGGGATTTCTACCTTCCCCCTTATAGGATGAGAGTATATGGTGAGCCGTGGTTGTATTCGGAGAGAGGGGAGTTGCTCCCTCTACCTCGCGGATCCGGGTGCAACCATTTGAGGTGCGAGGAGTGGGAGTTCTCGCACCGACCCTAGACGGAGATAGGTGATGGTGACGGTGATCTGGGTGACCAGGTGTAACCGTTTGCGGATGAGAGATATGGGATTTGGTGGGATTATGGAGATATTATTCTATATATGTTGCTGCTGCTTAGGAAACCCAGCTACTACCTTGATACTTTCTTTACCCTTAGAAGTAGGCCACTTAAAGCTTGCATACGGTTGGTGACGTGGACCTACCCCAATCCTTGGGGATAGCCCCTGAGCTTGCAGGGTACGAGTCAGACTTCGACAACAACGCCGACGGATGGTACGACTGAGGGGGCACGTTGCTTCGCTCAAGGATGCCTGTGGGAGACGAATGAAGACGGAGACACCTTCTGGGAGCTAGCTACCGCTGCGTAGGCTTTATCCTTGTTATTCCGCCAAGAGGCGTGTATTGATGTACTCCGATTATTCAGGACATGTAATAATCAGATTATTATTCGTACTTTGATGCTTATTTTCGTTGTATGACTGTGATATTTATTTGTGATGAATGCCTGTGTGTGATAGCGTCTGATCCAGGGACTATCACAAGACAGAATACTGGGTTTTCCGTTTTTGAAAACCTAGGGTGTTACACCGACGTCGACAAATACGATGGCACGTCGGACCCCACGCAATGGCTCTAGATCTACTCCACCGCAGTCAAGGCTGTGGGAGGAAACGCCGACGTGATGGCAAACTACTTGCCTATAATGCTCACGAAGGGATGCAGAAACTGGCTTGCGGGGCTCCCAAGGAACTCCATTACATCCTGGGACGACCTCTGCAAGTTCTTCACGAGCCAATACTCCGGCACATGGGAGAGGCCGGGGAACAGGAGGATGCTGGACCAGATCCGGCAGCGCAAGAACGAGTCACTGCGCTCGTACATTCGACGCTTCTCCGAGAAGAAGAACTCTCTTCCTTTCGTTGAGGAGCACGACGTCATCAGCGCCTTCCAGCATGGACTGGCTTACGGCAAGCTGGTGAATAGGTGGGCCCAGAAGCCCCCGAAGACTGTAAACGAGCTCTTCGCCATAGCCAACAAGGAGGCTGACGGTGAAGAGGCAGAACGCGAGCAGCTGAACCACATCAAGTCCCGCTGGGAAGACGATGATTCCCCACGTCCGCGTCGGCCACGCCACGATCCGGATCGAGAGGGAGAAACCTCCCAGTAGGGCGCACGATGCAATAGGAGGCGCAAACCAGCCGAGGTCGTAGTGGCCGTAGAGCCCGCCCCAAAACGCATGGACCCCTCTGAGTTCCAGAGGATGTTGGACATGCAATGCCCGTACCACAAGAACCATAAGCACTCGGCTCGCGACTGCTTTGGCATGAAGAACCACTTCTCAGGCAAGGGCCGCTCGAAGGGTCGCCCCAGGAACGACAAGAGCAACGGGAAGCGCGCTCCCCCGGCGGATGATGACGAGGAAGACTTCCAGGTCGCCGACCGTACGGTCAACGTGATCTACGACGGCCCGGACCAGATCGAGGGAAAGCACAAGACCAAGCTCACGGATAGGTTACTGGTGTATGCGGCCCAACACGGCACACCCCAGTTCCTGCGGTGGTCGAAAGTCCTGATCACTTTCAGTAGGGAGGACCACCCGGAGGCAGTCGTCAGGCCCGGGCGGTACCCCCTCGTGCTGAAGCCTACGATCTGCAGCGTGGGACTTTGCAAGATACTGGTGGACGGAGGTAGTGGCCTCGACATATTATTCGCCAGCACACTTAAGGAGTTGGGCCTCACTCCCTTGGACTTGAGCCCGATGGACAAGCCTTTCTTCGGGATTGTACCCGGAGATCCCTCAGTACCACTCGGTCAGATCTCTCTGCCAGTCACCTTTGGCACGATCGAGAACTACCGGACAGAGTACGTCCGCTTCATAGTGGCGGACTTCGAGACAGCCTATCATGGCATACTCGGTAGGCCGGCACTAGCCAAGTTCATGGCAGTGCCCCACTATACCTACATGGTACTGAAGATGCCTGCGCCAAACAGGGTCATCACCCTCAGAGGTGACTCCAACACAGCCAGCGCTTGTGAGAAGGAGAACCTCCACATCGCTGCTACCCTGGATCTCTCCAGGCACACTGCTGAAATCCTGGCGGCTGCCAGCAAGCTCGACCAGGTAGACCTGGAGGTCCCGACCAAGAAGCCGGCGACGGAGGTGATCTAGCGGGAGAAGGAGGCCGTGAAGAAGGTGTCGCTCAACCTCGACGATCCCGCGAAGATGGCGACCATAGGGGCCAACCTGAACCCTAAATAGGAAAGCGTGCTCGTCGAGTTCCTGCGTGCTAACTTCGACATATTCGCCTGGAAACCAGCGGATATACCAGGAGTGCCCAGAGAGCTCGCCGAGCAGTCCTTGAAGGTTGACCCGAATGCTAAGCCGATCAAGCAAAAGCTTCGTCGGTCCGCGGCTGACCGCAAGGAGGCAATAGGGGTAGAGGTTACGAAGCTGTTAGCTGCCAAGTTCATCAAAGAGATGTATCACCTAGACTGGCTAGCTAATCCAGTTCTTGTATCCAAAAAGAATAAGCAATGGAGAACGTGCGTTGATTATACCAATCTCAACAAACACTGCCCCAAAGACCCCTTCACCCTCCCTCGAATAGACCAAGTCGTTGATTCCACGGCGGGCTGTGCCCTGCTCTGCTATTCAGGCTACCACCAGATTATCCAGAAGGTCGAAGACCAGATCAAGACATCGTTTATTAATTCCCATGGTGCGTACTGTTACTTGACAATGTCCTTTGGTCTGAAGAACGCCGGCGCGACGTATCAGCGTGCCATCCAGGCATGCTTGAAGTCCCAAATCGGCGTAAACTGCGAGGCGTACGTAGACGATGTCATAGTACAGATTCGAGACCCTGATAATCTCATCAAGGACCTATCTGAGACCTTCGACAACTTAAGGATTTACCGGTGGAAACTTAACCCGGAAAAATGCGTTTTCGGCGTTCCCTCAGGAAAGCTACTCGGATTCCTTGTCAGCAATTGCAGCATAGAGGCAAACCCAGAGAAGATCCACGCGATCACTCGGATGAAGCCTCCCAAGTGCCAGAAGGATGTACAGAAACTAGCCGGGTGCATGGAGGCACTCAGCCGGTTCATCTCATGACTCAGCGTACGAGGCCTGCCCTTCTTCAAGCTCCTCAAACATCAAGGCGATGATTTCAAGTGGGATGAGGAGGCCCAGAAGTCTTTCTCAGAACTCAAGAGCTATCTGCAAAAGGCCCCCATCCTCACAGCACCAGAGCGGGGGGAAACTCTCTACCTCTACATCTCGGCTACCATGCATGTGGCAAGCACGGTACTAATTGTGGAGCGCAAAGAGGAAGGACATGCTTACGCCGTACAGAGGCCGGTCTACTTCATAAGCGAGGTACTGACCGACTCTAAGGTGCGGTACAATCAGGCGCAAAAACTAATCTACGCACTGTTGATCAGCACACGCAAGTTGAAGCACTACTTCGAAGCTCATAAAATCGTTGTAGTTTCCGACTACCCCATAGGTGACATACTGCACAACAAAGATGCCATGGGAAGGATCGTGAAGTGGTCCATCGAGCTAGCCGCACACGACATAACTTTCGTACCGCGTAACACGATCAAGTCGCAGGTACTCGCAGACTTCGTGGCAGAGTACACAGAGATCCAGACGCCATCCACTGCCGCTGAACCTGAGTATTGGACCATGTACTTTGATGGATCACTCAGGATTCAAGGAGGTGGGGCCGGCATAATTTTCATCTCCCCAACAGGAGAGAAACTGCGATACATGCTGCAGGTCATGTTCAAGGTTTCGAACAACGCAGCCGAGTACGAGGCAGCCCTTCACGGGCTCCGTATCGCCGTGTCACTCGGGATAAAGTACCTGATGGTCAAGGGCGACTCTGCTTTGGTGGTGAACCAGGTTAACAAGAAGTGGAACCGGACCAGCGAGAAGATGGACGCATATTGTGCGGAGATCCGCAAACTCAAAGGCAAGTTCTACGGCCTGGAGTTTCAGCATGTACTCCGCGACGATAACAAGGCAGCCGATGAGCTGGCAAACATGGGATCCACGAGAGCCCAGGTACCACCCGGCGTCTTCGTTCAAGATTTGATCAAGCCCTCCATCAAGAACCCCGATGCGCAAGTCGATCCATCAGAAGGACTCGACGAAGTCCTAATGATTGAACCACAACCCCAGTGGATCTCAGAGATGGTCGAGTACATCAAGGACGGCACGCTTACGAATCCTTCACCAGGTCAGGAAAGGGAGACGCGAGCGCTGCATGAACGGATCAGCCGCAGGAGCAAGAACTATGTCCTGATTGGCGATAACCTGTATCGCCGAGGTGGACAGTCCCGAGTACTCCAGAAGTGCATACCGGAGGAAGAAGGACGACAACTCCTAGCGGAGATTCACGGAGGCATGTGTGGCAACCAAACCAGAGCAAGAACCATTGCTGGCAAAGCTTTTCGGTCTGGCTTCTACTGGCCTACAACCGTCGCGGATGCCGAGGCGCTGGTGAAACGTTGCGAGGGATGCCAATTCTTCGCAAAACAAATACACATTCTAGCCCAAGCTCTGCAGACGATACCCGTTTCATGGCCCTTCGCGTGCTGGGGACTCGACATGATCGGGCCTTTCAAGAAAGCATCTGGAGGGTACGACCACATCTTGGTGGTAGTCGACAAGTTCACCAAATGGATAGAGGTCAAGCCGATAAAGGCGCTCACGGCTGCCAAGGCGGCCGAGTTCATAGGAGAAATCGTGCATAGATTCGGTATCCCTAACAGGATAATAACTGACCTGGGTACAAACTTCATAGGAACGGAGTTCCAAGAATATTGCGATGAACTCCTCATCAAGGTGGCATGCGCTTCAGTCGCGCACCCACGTGCTAATGGCCAAGTTGAGCGAGCTAATGGAGCGGTGCTCGAGGCACTCAAGAAACGCATCTTCGATCGCCTGAAAAAGTACGCGACTCGTTGGTTACGCGAACTCCCTGCAGTACTCTGGGGACTGCGAACACAGTCGAGTCGTGCTGCTGGTCAGACTCCTTTCTTCCTGGTATACGGATGTGAGGCGGTGCTCCCCACCGACCTCATGTTCAATGCTCCAAGAGTTGAAGTATACGACGAAAATGAGGCTGAGAAGGCGTGGATTGAGGACATCGACAGCATCGAAGAAGGACAGCTAGCGGCAACAATCCAGGCGGCACGGTACGCCCAAGCTTTGCGGCATTATCATGATAAAAATGTGCAGGAGAGAGCTTTTTGTGTTGGAGATCTAGTCCTGCGAAGGATCCAAAGCAAGAAGGACATGCACAAGTTAGCAGCCCCATGGGAGGTTGCCATTCATAGTGAAGGAAGTCAGTTGGCCGGGTGCTTACCGGCTGATGCGGGAGGATGGCTCGGATGTGCCCAACTCATGGAACATCGAGCATCTACGCCGTTTCTACCCATAATAAAGCTATGTATCATTTTCTGTTCAAAGTTTTTTGTACCTTATCCATGTTAGCAGTCTATGGCAATGAATTCCGATTCATGTCCCATGAAGTTTTTCAACTTCGTTCTTACATCTGCTCACATGCTTTTTTCACCCAAGTTTCAATTCTGAAACCTGGGGACTGCTTTACATACAGCAAAGTTTTCCATGTTAAAACTAAATAACGCTCATCTAACACGGATCTTACGACTCATAAAGTACTCGGTAGCACATATCTTAAATCGTGGGTCGAGGTTTTCGCCAAGCAAAGGTACTATGCGTGTATGAGAGTACGCCCTCTGCGCTAGGAAACTAAGGCCAACGAGCCTACGATTTCCCGTAATAGACCAACTATCGGAGAAATTAACAGTACAAAGATACCGTCAAAGTAAAGCACCTACTTAAAAGAACCAAATGTCAACGAACCAAAGTACCGATGCACCCACAGCACCACAAAATATTACAATATTTAACTTAAAAGTTTTTATGGCTGGGACAGGAGGGCATCAGAACTATTTCATCAAACATCTGGTGGGCACATGTTCATGCCCTAATGGGCACCCCATAAGAGACAAAATCGTTACCTCAAGCGGATAGTTCGCCAGGTTGAACGGCTTCGTCGCATCACGGTTGGAGATGACGGTGCCGGGAACGAAGCACTGACGAACGCACTCCTTCAGCTCCTTTGCTCTCCCCGGCTCTGCCACTCGTCGTGCCGCGTCGAGGTCGTCACCGGCATACTCGTATGTCGGGCGCACCCTATCCCGGAGAGGCTACGTGTACCGGACGGCGAAGCTCGCCATCACCGCGACGCCGGTGAGCCCAGCCTCCTTCAGCATCCGGATAAGCTCCAGCAGCACGGACACCTGCCCCATCTCGGCATGGCCAAGCTCTTCATCCCAGCACGGGAGAGGAGTCGGCCGTGTGTCGACGTCGCAGGGCACCGCCGGAGCATGGTTGGTGGTGTAGAACCACTCCGAATGCCAGCCCTTGTTGGAGCTGACAAGTGGCACCGGAATGTACTCAGCAGAGTGCCTCTGTTTGAGCTGGAACCCGGCGCCGCCCACCACCCGTGGCTTCTTGGCGTTCGGGTGGGGCTTCACCCAGAAGAAGTACCGAAAAAGATCGAAATGCAGGGCGATTCCAAGAAACACCTCGCATATATGCACAAAAATGGAAATGTGCAAAATGGAGTTGGGGTTGAGATAGCACAGCTCCAAACCGTAGTAGCAGAGCAGGCCGAGGAAGAAGGGTGCGCGGGCAGGTCGAACCCGCGGAGGTAGGACGACTCGAAGATGACGGCGTCGTTGGTCGACGGCATGGGGAACTCCTCCCCCGCAGCGGGCCGCCATCCCTCGACGGCGGACTCCAGTAGCACTCCGCCCAGCACTAGGGCGGTGATGTGCTCCATCGTGGAGACAGAGCACACCCACTCCTCGCTCCGCACTGGCGGCGGAACGGGGACGACGACGACGGAGATGGCGAGCGCCTCGCCTCGGAGGCACTGTTGACGGTGGAAATTCACCATTTCCAACCCTCAATATTCTCACATAAATGGAGGCATATGCATTATTTACTAGCATTTAGGTTTGAATAATGTAGTTCCACTTGTCCTTGGAGATTATTTGTATGTAGGTGATTTACCCCTTAAAAGAGATGGAAACTCAACTCCTATGAAGAAACCATGCCAACTCAGCTGAGGAGGTGGCTGCTACCAAAGGAAACATGGCAAGACATGTCATCGATCCAGGGGAGGCACTCACCGATGAATCAGAGGACGCCACATGGACTTCACATGGATCAAAGGGCCCACCTCGGATACCAAATCAAGCCATGCACCGGGGATGGATCAGAGGGACCACAGGGCAGCGACCCAGAGGAAGCACACTAGGTGGGGCCACCCTAGGGGGCCGGCCGAACCTAGGATCGGCCGAACCAACCTAGGGGGCGCCCATCTGGCCCCTACACGTGGTTGCTCCTCATTGGTCACTTGCTGCAGTCCCGGGTGTTTAGGGGCCATTTGGGCGTCCGAGCAAGCCTTGTCCTCCTCTATAAATAGGAGGGGAGGGGCTCCCATTTCTCACACACCACTCTCTCATTCTCCTCTCACTTTTAGTTTCCAAGGCTAGGGGGTAGGCTAGAGTAGCTCTTCTTCAGGTTCCATGTCCTCTTGGAAGTTTAGGTATGAGTTCTCTTTTATCTTTATTTCTTTGTATGACTTTGATCTACTTCAGTTATTCAGCTATTTCATATAAAGTCATGGTAGATCATATTCTTGAGTTCATCCTCTGTTCATCATTTAGAGGCTTGTGTTCTTCGTGAACACTACCTTTTGATCCACTTGAAGGGTGATAAACTCCTTCCTTATGTGTTTGTTCATAAGTTAGAGGCTCGTATTCTTCACGAACACGACCCTTTGATCTTGTTGATTAGACATAAGAGAGTTCATATCTGTTCGTATGTCTAGCCTTAGTGATCTTGTTAGATAGCATGAGAGTGTTGCATGGGGTCTGTGTTCAAGCTACAGTACTCGGTCTAGTTGATCAGTCTTCTGGTGGCTCTCACTCTGGGTCACAATAGCCCGGGCCGGGTGAGGTCTAGCAGCAACGTAGGCATGGTGCCTAGGTTGTCTGGCTACGATAGTTATGAGCATACCCCCCATAACGAGAGGTCGGTCCTCAGGTGGTGACAGCCCTGTTGGATCCTAGGGAAACCTCCGCGTTGGGGTACCTGCTGTAGGAGTCTAAAGTCTAGTTTCGCAGAGTGCTGGTTGTCGCGGGCTACCTCCCCGTTTGTACCTGGGTGCTGAACCATGTTTCCCTCATGCAATACTCATGCCTATCTCTTGTATCTTCTAGCTTTGTATGTTTAGTACATTAGAACCTAGAGATAACTCGTATGTTCCCCCTAAGCCGTAGTGTGCTAGAGTAGAGGTAGATTTGAGGTGTGTGTGTCACACTACCCCTATTATCTTTTATCTTACCCCTGCCTTTGAGTGTGTTGTTTCCCTATATCTATCTCTTGGTTTACATTCAGAGCAAAAGCATAAGTCTTAGATATCCGCCATTGCCTTCCTTGGATTCGATACCCTTGGAATACTCTCTTTCCTTGGGGAAATGCTACAATGGTTTATCTGTGCGCTTGCGGATTCGTTCATGATCGTTTAGATTAACCTATGGCAACTCTCAATGTTCACGCTAACCTGCGCCATTAGTTGTGACATTAGGAAATGCCAACAAGCATTTCTAGCGCTGACGCTAAGGATGGATTTCCAATCTGTTCTTAAGTGATCGACGTTTAGAAATGTCAACAAGCATTTCTGGCGCCGTTGCCGGGGAAGGCACAGGATTATCATGACTATGCTTTGCATCTGTTTTTAAACTCTGAGTAGGTTAGGACAACCCTCAATGCAGGCTAACCTTGATTGTCTTCTTTTATCTTTGGATAATGAAGACAGGTAGTGTATGACTGGTTTCGACCTACCGGGGAATTTTACTGAAGATCCCGAGTCACTTGTGAGGAAAGCTCGAATTCATTTCGGCTCACCTCGTCGTACTCGTCCGGAGGACGAACCTGCTTCCTTTGTACCATCCACGTCCAACGCTATGGCCCAGAAGACACTTCATGAATACTCAGCTCCTTCTACTGACCAGGTGCTGCAAGGCCCTGAGGTGGCAATGGGGACTGAAAATTTTGAGATCAAGACGGGTTTAATCACGATGGTACAGGCTAGCCCATTCTGTGGCAAGCCAAATGAGGATGCCAATGCTCATCTACAACAATTCCTAGAGCTGTGCAGCACTTTCGTCATCAGGGGTGCAAATATGGATGTTGTTCGTCTACGGTTATTTCCATTCTCCCTCTTGGGAAGGGCTAAGTAATGGTTCTACGCGAATCGGGAATCTATTGACACTTGGAGTAAGTGTTCGGAGGCATTTCTCAAGAAGTTCTTCCCATTGGGTAAAACCAATGCTCTTCGTGGAAGGATTTCTGGTTTTCAGCAAGCAGCAAGTGAATCTATTCCAGAGGCTTGGGAGAGGCTTCAGGAGTATGTCCTGGCCTGTCCTCATCATGGGATGGAAGATTGGCTCATTCTTCAAAGTTTCTATAATGGGTTGACTCCGACAGCCTGAGGCCATATTGATGCTGCTGCTCAAGGAGCATTCTTCTCACTCACTGTTGATAATGCTAAATTACTCATGGAGAAGATGGTCTCCAACCAAGGGTGGAGTGATGAAAGACTCCAACCACGACCGAGGGGTACTCATACTGTCAAGGAAGCAGACATGATTACTGCCAAGATGGATCTTCTTATGAAGAGATTGGATGACTACACCAGCGAGAAGACTGCCATGGCCACTACTTCTTTGCCTATGGACTGTCACATGACTTGTGAAGTCTGTGGCAACACTGGGCACTCAGGCAACTATTGTCCGGAGACTCAGGAGGAAGTGATGTACATGAATGGCAATAACAACGGTTATCGTCCATCTCAACAAGGAGGCCAATCGTGGAATCAACAACGCCCTTACTATCAAGGAGGTAACCAAGGTAATTCTTACAATCCTAACCAACCTTCCTTGAGAGATCTTGTTTTTGGGCAAGCTAAGATTAATGAAGGTATTAACAAGAAGCTAGCTGCCCTTGATAAAACTGTGGAAAGCCTCAACATTAAACTTGATAGCTTTTCTTCTGCCCAGAAGAGTCAGCTGAGTTTCAATAAGATGCTAGAAACTCAGTTGGCCCAGCTGGCTGCTTCTGTTCCCTCTGTTGAAAATGCAAATGCGGTGACCATGAGAGGAGGTAAATCCACTCGAGATCCACCGTATCCTAACCATGCAGGGACAGATAAGAAAGGTATAACAGAGGTTGGGAATATCCATGAGGATTCATCCGACTCGGAAGAATCCCCTCAGGTAAGGAGGGTGCCACCAACAGATAAGGCACCTGTAGGAGTGACAGCACATCCGGGTTCCGTAGAAGCTAATGTGATGCCATTCCCTCAAAAGAGTATTAAGGCAACAATAGATGAACAGTTCAATCACTTCATGGATATGATTCAGAAAGTCTATATCAACGTCTCATTGCTTGAGGCAATACGCGTTCCCACTTACGCGCGTTATCTCAAGGACATTCTAACGAAGAAGTGAGCTCTTCCCACAACTGAAGTAGTACGACTCACGGAGGAGTGCAGTGCTGCTATACTCAACTGCCTTCCTGAGAAGAAGAAGGATCCAGGGTGTCCCACAATCACTTGTATGATTGGGACCCAACGTTTCGATCATGCTCTCTGTGACTTAGGGGCCAGTGTCAGCGTCATGCCTAAGGTAGTCTTTGATCAACTTAACTACACAAGTTTATCTCCAACCACTTTGCAGCTGCAGCTAGCCGATTCTTCAGTCCGATACCCAACGGGGATAGCTGAGGACATTCCAGTGAAAGTCCGAGATTGCTTCATTCCCGTTGACTTTGTGGTGCTGGACATGGAGATCGCCAAGGAGGTGCCGCTCATACTTGGGAGACCATTTCTGAGTACAGCTGATGCACAAATTGCTGTGGGGGCTGGTGTGATCCGTCTCTACATCAATGGCAAAGAGGAGAGATTCGAGTTTCGTCCAAGAAAAGAATAATGCTCGATGATCAAAGGGTTACCAACTTCCGACACCATAGCACGAGAGGTCGAAGTGCCACCACGGCAAGTGGACAGCCTCATTGCATTCATGAAGAATTTTTGGAAGGAAGAATGCCAACTCATGGGCACGGGAAGGAAACAATATTGGAAATCTCAGTCCCGGTCCAAGAAATCACCTCCCACACATCACAACCCACACAACACTCAGAAGATGTGGCGGAGGGTGAATAGGAAGCCGACTTCTATTCCGAAGGAAATGGCTGCCCCACTGCCCAGGTAAGAACTCTGGAACCAAGTCTAGCTCTACAAACTCAAAATAATGAGCCCTACACCAACAGGTAAGTTTGGTAAGTTATCTTTATTTTCTGCACAATAAAATTCTGGTTAAGGAAAAGCAATCTACTTCTGCTTTGTATTTTCTGCATTCTCGCTGGGGCGAGCTCAGGAGTAATGTCCATCCGGACATTCCTTGAGCTTGTTCCATGGTACTAACTTGTCACAGCCGACACCACCACCATAGCCTCAGCCACAGCCTGTTACACCACCGGTGGCAGGAGGGGCCCCTGCGGGGTACATGTCCGGGGTTACCCCTGGTTATGCACCTGGTTGGGACCAGCCCACCTACCAGCCGAGT